>JAEOAD010000060.1:12097500-14992724 GCA_036365145.1 Orientallactaga sibirica | reverse complement strand
TTTTTACAATTTGAGGGGAGGTTTCATCATGGGGACAAGCATGACAGTCCCAAGGAGTAAGCCTGGCTCACATCTCCATAGCAGCAGGGAGGAAGTAGACGCAGTGAGCTTGCAGCAGTGGCAACACAGCCAGGTCTGTAAATTCCCAATGCTCTCCCCTAGAAATACATCTACTCTAGCATGACTTTGTCAGCTGTAGATTAACTGTAGGGCTCAATTATAAACACATGAGGTTATCGGAGGCATTTCACATTCAAACCACCGCAGTAGACGACAGATGAAAGTGGAGTACTTTAATCCTTCTACTCTTAGGAGAAATGTCACAGGGAAGTATGGCAAATGCCCAGGGATACAGATACAAGCATGTGATTGTGTTTGAAATCCTCCCCTGTATCCCATTATCCCCTCATTCTATTGCATCACCTGTTCTTTTCTTTTCAGAGTGAAACCTATCATCCCCTTCTATCTCTTTTTCACTTTTTGGCTTTTGTCTCAGTCCTTAGCTATGACATTGTCATGTCAGTCACACTGCTTCACTGAAACTGAGCTCACTGAAATTGCTGACTCAGTATATAGACATTATGATAGAAAACAGGTCTGAAAAATCAAAATTTCTTGACTGGAAAGACCAATTTCTTCCTTTGACACATAAACTTCTTTATTAAGGTTTCACTATGCCAATCTCTTCTTATTTTTCTTCCTTTGATCTTTCCAGGCTTTCCTTCCCATTCTTATTCCCTATATATTAGTATTTCAATTTTCATAATGCTTTATTTTCTTAGTGTACATATGAATCATGGACAACTGCATTTACATTGTGTTTAAATCCCATTAATATAGCAGTAATTATATATATATATATATATATATATATATATATATATATATATATATATATGTATATTGCAGGCTCAATTTCCCTTTTAAGTTTCAGTAGGAGCTTACCTATAATGAATTGATCTTTTTCTTTTCATCATCTATGTCTTCATTTTTTACCTTTTCTTGTTTTCATAAATTTCTTCATCCTAATGGTTACCCAGACAAAAATACCTACATATTATTGTGATTCATTCCACCATTGGCCTTAACTCTCCATTAAACTCCTTAATGTCAGCCAGCAAATTGGTCTTTTGATTTTACCATGTAAAAATGCATATTTCTTCTGTCCTCACTTTTTAAAAATTCGTTTTTACTAGTATACAATAGTGGTAGCTTGAATGTATGGCCCCATAGTCTCATGCTTGAATCTTGATTTCCAATGCATAGAGCCCAACTAGGAAGAGGTCTATCTGTCACTGGGGGGCGGGGGTGGATCTTGGAGTCCCACCCTATGGTGTGTTTGGGGGCAGAAGTGTAATCTAGTCCTAAGGTGTGTGGAGAACAGTTGAAGCTCTGGCTGTTGGAGCTCTCTGTATTTCCTTCTATTTTCTTGTCTTAATCTAATAAAGTCTGAGACTTACCGTCTGGTATGTCGATTTTAATTTTTTTAATTCATAAGACATGAATCTAGGGATACCTCAAATTTATCAGTGTGTTGGCTAATATTGGTTTATTGGCAAGGAACACCAAGATTCCTGTTACATCATTATATTGTATTTTAAACAAATTTTGATTTTTCTTTTTGTTTCATTGTTTCTTCCTGTCTTCTCTCTGCTTTCGTGTGACCTCCCCCACCAGAGCCCCCATTCTGCTTTCATACTCCATGGTTGCTTTTATTCTCAACTCCGCTCCCCCTACTTTCTCATTACCACTTGTTCCCCTTTCATGGTCTGATATCTCCATTCATTCTCTTCAATCACCCTCACATTCCCTTATTTACCTCCCCTTATCTGCTTACATGCAAACACTAAAAGTTAGATGATGAGAGAGACAATATAATTTTTGTCTTTCTGTGTCATGGTGACATCAGTATAATCTTTTCCAATTTCATTCATCTTACTACAATTTTCATAATTTATTTTCCTTACAGTAGAACAAAACTCAATTGTGTATGTGTGTTGTATTTTCATGATGTAATCATCAAATAGTTGAAAGACATCTAGCTTGATTCTATGTTCTCAGTTTGTTTTCTAATTCTCTTAATCATGGCAATTTTATGGGCCTTTCAAAAAAATTATGTAGTAATTTCTTAAATGTTTCATATAGTATGTTGTATCTATAATTCAAAATGGAATTGAGGTTTTTTTCTAAGCATAATTTTATTCAGACAGTCTCATTCTTAAGACCTTTCTGAAATTCCTTACTGTCACCAAGATAAAGTTCCAACTCCTTTTGGAGGCTAGTGAAATACTATGGAGTTTGCCTTGCCTGTGTCTTCTCTACTCATCCCTAGAAATATTCTTGCTCAGATTATGCTTTCAACTCTGGTTTGTTTCTGAATTTTACCTATCCCTTTCTCTCACCATTTTCATATGTTGTTGTTTTTTAACTACCATCCCATTCTTTTGAGTCATCCTTCATATATCCCAAATATGGATTCTGACCATTCAGTCCATCTTGATTTCCTCAAATAGCAGGTTTTTCCTCCATAAGATTTTTGACTATCATAAAAATGAGCTTTTTCAAGTTTTAGTAATCTGCCTTACCTACATTGTCAAATTCACTTAGTTATTTTTCCATAAAATAAGACAAATATGCTTACACAAAGGTCTTGAAGTTATCACAAAAATGTACATGGCTATATGTAGGTTGACAAATACATTCACTAATTAATGAACATTAACATTGAGTACACTTGCAATGCTTATGAAAAGATAATGACATGTAGATATTTCTGCCATAATAACACACATGTGTTCTTGGAGAATGTTTTCCTCTTCAAAAATTTACACTACTACTAAGGCTTATTTGAAAAAAAAAAAAAAATAAGAGGTGGGCAGAGATCCAAAAACCTGCATAATTCTCTTCTTTCCTCTTCTTGCCCTCTTCCTTTTTCTTCAGCACCTCTGAAGGGTTAATAACCTTCCCTGAAAACTGGAGGGAACTAAAGAGTTAATAACACTCCCTAAAACTAGCAGGCAATAAAGAAGTCACAGAGACATGCAGCCTTGTCAGGTACTTTCCACTGATAATCTTTCCATCACCTCTTTCTCAATGGACCCTGAGCCTTGAAAGGTGTGATAAAGATGTTTCAGTGTTGAACATTCCTCTGTAACTTCTTCTTAGCATTATGGTGCCTTGTAAGTCATCCCAGAGGTCACTGCCATCTGAAAAGAAAAGCTTCTCTAACCAAAAGTGAGAGTAGCATGAATATATGGGCATAAATGTAAGTGTTTAGAGGGGAGTTTGGTGGGGATTATATGTCCATTTAACCAGAAAGCAGTAGTAGTTTCTCCCCTAGGGGTTATGGTCTCTCCAGCAACAGGCTTTTGATTAGGTTTTCAATGCCAGACAGGACTTCACTCCCACTCAGAGAGCAGTTGATTAACCCCATAATAGACATGCCACCACTGCACCAGTGGGCACATCTTTCCTGCTTGGCCAGTTGTGTAGTTTTCAGAGTCCACTGCTGGTTAAACTATTGATAACTTTTCTCTCCCAATAGGCTGCATACCTCTTTCCAGCATCCTGATAACTAGTCAGCAGGGAGGAGGTTTCCAGCTCAGCTCCAGCTTGATTTCTCAGTGACCTGCAGTCCAATATGTGGTTTCATCAGCAACAGGGTTTTACCATCAAGCTCAGGAATCATTTTATTTTTTCTCTTTATTTTATATTTATTTATTTGAGGTGGGGCGTGTATGGATACACCAGGGCCTGATACAGCAAACTAACTCTAGATTCATGAACCACTTTGTGCTTTATGTGTATACTGGAAAATAGAACTCAGGCCTTTCCTGCTAAGCCATCTTTCCAGCCCCTCCTTCTGTTTATTTTTTATTATTTAAAACTTCCATAATTGTAGACAAATAAACCATGATAATTCCCTCCCACCTCTCACTTTCCCCTGCACAATTCCATTCTCCATTATATCCCATCCCCTTCTCAATCAGTTTCTCTTTCATTTTGATGTCATAATCTTTTCCTCCTATTAAATGGTCTCCTGTAGGGAGTTTCAGGCACTGTGAGGTCGTGGATATCCAGGTCATTTTGTGTCTGGAAGAGTGCATTGTAAGGAGTCTGCTTCATTTGGCTCTTACATTCTTCCGTTACCTACTCTGCAATGGACCCTGAGCCTTGGAAGTTGGGATAGAGATGTTTCAGTGCTGAGTATTCCTCTGTCTCTTCTTCTTAGCAGTATGGTGCTTTTTGAGTCATCCAGAAGTCACCAAAAGTGAGAATAGCATTAATATATGGGTATGAATGTTAAGAAAAGTACTTACCAGGCAGTTTGGTAAGCATAATATATTCATTTATCCAAGCACAAGGAGGCATTATACTGCTAGGGCTCATGACTTTCCCTTGTCATAGGTTTTCAATATCAGGTATGTATTCTCTCCTGTGGAGTGGTTGGTTTCCCTCATAACATACATGCCACTATAATACCCATTGGCTCATTTGGCCTGACTGGACAAAGTTTTCATTGTAGAGATCCTTCACTTCCTTGGTTAGGTTTATTCCAAGGTACTTTATTTATTTATTTATTTATTTATTTATTTATTTATTTATTTATTTATTTATTTTGAGGCAATTGTGAATGGGAGTGATTCTCGGATTTCATTCTCAGCATGTTTCTTATCAGTATATAGGAAGGCTACTGATTTCTGTGTGTTTATTTTGTAACCTGCTATGTTGCTAAAGTGTTTATCAGCTCTAACAGTTTGCTGGTAGAATCTTTAAGGTTCTTTATGTATAGAATCATATCATCTGCAAATAATTATACTTTTATCTCTTCCTTTCCAATTTGTTTCACTTTTATGTGTTTCTCTTGCCTTATTGCTATAGCTATGACTTCCAGTACTATAATTAAATAAAAGTGGGGACAGTGGACACCTTTGTCTTATTCCTGGTTTTAGTGGAAAAGTCTCAAGTTTTTTCCCTTCAGTATTATGCTAGCTGTTGGTTTGTCATAAATAGCCTTTATTATGTTCAGATATGTACCTTCTATCTATGGTTTCTGTAGGACTTTTATTATGTAGGGAAATTGGATTTTGTCAGATGTCTTTTCTGTATCTGTTGAGATGATCATGTGATTTTTGTCCTTCAATCCATTTATATTTTATATTACATTTATCAATTTGCATATGTTGAACCATCACTGCATCTCTGGGATTAATTCTACTTGGTGGCTTGAATCAATTTTTTTTGATATATTCTCCTATTCTGTTTGCCAATAACTTGTTGAGAATTTTTACATCTATGTTTATGAGTGAGATTGATCTATAGTTTTCTTATTTTCTTCTGTCTTTGTCTGGTTTTGATACCAGGGTGATGCTGGCTTTGTAGGAGTTTGGTAGAATTCCTTCCTTTTCTATTTCATGAAACTTTTGAGAAGCATTGGTGTTAGTTCTTCCATGAAGGTCTCATAAAATCACCAATGAACCCATCCAGGCCTGGACTTCTATTAGTTGGGAGATTTTGTAACTGCTTGGATCTTCATACTTGTTATATTTAAGTGGTTAGTCTTATCTTGATTTAATTTTGGTAGGTCCTACAAATCAATGAAACCATCCATTTCTTTCAGATTTTTAAACTTATTGGAGTATATGTTCTTAAGCATGTCCTTATGATTTTTTTTCTTTGGTATCTGTTGTAATGGTGCCTTTTCCATTTCTATTTTTTTTTTTTTTTTTGTTTGTTTTGGTTTTTGATGTAGGGTTTCACTCTAGCTCAGGATGGCCTGGAATTCACTGTGTAGTCTCAGGGTGGCCTCAAACTCATGGTGATCCTCCTTCCTCCTGCCCAAGTGCTGGGATTAAAGGCATTCATCACCATGCCTGGCTTCTCATCACTAATTTTAATAATTTGTGTTTTGTCTCTCTTTCTTTTAATCAGAATTGGTAAGGATTATCCATCTTGTTTATCCTTCAAAGAACCAAGGTTTGGGCTAGAGAGATGGCTTAGCAGTAAGCACTCGCCTGTGAAGCCTAAGGATTCTGATTCAAGGCTCAATTCCCCAGAACCCATGTAAGCCAGATGCACAAGGGGTACATGCATCTGGAGTTCGTTTGCAGTGACTGGAGGCTATGTATTCACTCTCTCTCTCTCTCCCTCTTTTTCTCTCTATCACTCTCAAATAAGTAAATAAAAAATAAAAAATAAATAAAAAGAACATTTCATTGATTCTTTCTATTGTTTTATCAGTTTCTATTCTGTTATTTTCTGCCCTAATCATTCTTACTTTTCCCATTTAATGATTTTTGGTTTACCTTGTTCTTTGTCCAAGGCCTTAACCTGAAGCATTAAGTTATTTACTTGCAACCTTTCTAATTTCTTAATCTAGGCCCTTAGAGGTATAAATTTTCCTGTTAGAAATGCCTTCCTTGTGTCCCAAAGGTTTTGGTAAGTTTTGTGTGCTCATTATCATTTGATTCTATGATTTTTTTTATTTCTTCCTTGATTTCTTTGTTTACCCATTCATCATTTAGCAGTGTACTGTTTAGTTTCCATGATTTTATGTATGGTCTATAGCTTTTCTTACTGTTGATTTGTAGTATAAACCCATCGAGATCAGGTAAAGTGCCAGGATTTTTTTTTTCAATTTTCTTGTATATATTAAGGTTTGCTTTGTGCCCTAAAATGTGATATATTTTAGAGAATGTTCCATGTACTGCTGAAAATCCTGTGCATTCTGCAGCATATGAAATGTTCTATAGATATCTGTTAGGTCCATTTATTCTATGGCCTCAATTAATCCAGATGCTTCTATGTTTGTTTTTTGCCAGATGACCTGTCAATTGATGAGAGTGCAACTACAACTGCATTTGGTATTATCTGTGACCTTAATTCTTTAAAAAATAATTTATTTTTATTTATTTATTTGACAGAATGAGAGAGAGAGAGAGAGAGAGAGAGAGAGAGAGAGGTGTATACCCCTTGTGCATCTAGCTATTGTGGGTCCTGGGGAATTGAACCTGGCTCCTTTAGCTTTGTAGGCAAATGCCTTAACCTCTAAGCCATCACTCTGGCCCTGTGACCTTAATTATAATATGTTTTGTTTGATGAATTTGGGAGCCTACTTGTTGGAGTGTTCCTTTAATCAATATAAACTGACCTTCTTTATCTTTCCTAAGTGTTGTTGGTTTGAAGTCTACCTGTCAGATGTTAAGATAGTGACACCTGCTTGTTTTGTAGGCCCATGTACTTGAAACATTCTTCCTGCTTTTAAACTACAATGTTTCTTTTAAACTACAAAACACACAAGCCAAAGAAAATATCCTGAAAGCAGTAAGAAAGAAAAATCAAGTCATATTCAAAGGCAACCCCATCATGATAACAGCATAGACTATCGAACACAAACTTTAAAAGCTAGAAGGGCTTGAAATTATGTATTCCAAGTTCTGAAAGATAACAACAACTTTCAACCAAGATTACTTTACCTGCAAAACTATCCATCCATATAGATGGAAACGTAACGACATTCACAACAAAAACAGATTAAGGGTCTTTCCTGATTCTATTTGGCATTCTAAAGGTTTCCTGTATCTACAATGGCATCACTTTTCCAATTTCGGTGATGTTTTCTTCTATGATTTTATTGAAAATACGTGCTATCCCTTTGGAGTGAAATTCTTCTTCTACTATGCCCTGATTTTTTATTATTTGTTTATTTATATTTATTTATTATTTATTTTGGCTTTTTGAGTAGAGTTTCACTTTAGTCCAGGCTGACCTGGAATTCACTGTGTAGCCTCATGGTGGCCTTGAACTCATGAAGATCCTCCTACTTCTACCTCCCGAGTGCTGGGATTAAAGCCACCACACCCAGCTATGCCCTGAATTCTTATGGTTGATCTCTTCATAGTATCCTGGATGTCTTGAAATTCCCATTCATGCCTTCCTATTAGTTTGTCTTTTTCTTTATTGCACTGTATTAGATCTTCCACCTGGTCTTCTAGTTCACATATTATGTATTCTTCTCGATCCATTCTACTGGTGACACTTTCTACAGAGTTTTCTATTTGACTTATGCTGTTTTTATTTCTAATATTTCTGGTTGTTATTTTTTATTATTTCTATTTCTTTGCTCATATCTTGTACTGAGTTCCTTATTTCATTAAGTTGTTTTTTTTTTTTTATATTTTCCTTCAGGAGTTTGTTTTCATCTTTGATTGCTTTGATTTCTTCTTAGATTTCTTTGTGTATATATACATTCACTTTTTAAAAATCATTGTCAGGTATTTCATATAAAACAGCCTCACTGAGGGCCATTTCTGATGGATTTATAGTTTTTGGTGGGATTGTATTGTCTTGATTATTTTTTGTATTTCTTTATTATAATGTAGAGATATTTGCATCTTTATTTGATTATTGGGTTTTCTGATTATCTGCATTCTTCTTAGTCATGTAAACTTGAATGTATGTATCTTCAGGGTAGGAGTTTAAGGTGACATATGTAGCTCTTATACTCCAAGAAAACAGAAGAAGTGACCCTATGGGTTGAGTTTGCCTCCTATTCAAGTATTCTAGTATAGTGGGTGGATCAATTTAATGGAAAAATCTAAAATTCAACTGAGCAGTGTACACATTAAATCCAAACTAGCACATAGTAGTTATGCCATAGTGGGGATTAAAGCAAACATATTCTAGCTGGGCATGGTGGTGCACACCTTTAATCCCAGCACTCAGGAGGCAGAGATAGGAGGATTGCTGAGAGTTTGAGACCACCCTGGGACTACATAGTGAATTCCAGGTCAGCCTGAGCTATATTGAGACTGGAACTGCTCAGCTGGTTCTGTTTGTGTTCTCCTTCACCAGCTGCTGAGCTGGTCCTTGCTCTTCTCTTCAGGTTTCTTGACTTTGTGAGGAGGCTGATGTGAGTGGAAAATCCCTCCATCTGGTTTCTCCTCCTGCAGCTCTGTGCTGGCTGGTCGGGCAGATACACACACTGGGGCTGCTGGTACCTTAGTGGGATTCTGGCCAGTTTCTTCCGTTCTGGAAGATCTTAGTCTCTTCTGTGTTTGATAATAACTTATACACCTTCATTTTTCATAGAAGAGTGTTTTTTGTTGTTATTCCGCTTATTTCCTTCCCAAGCCTGCTTTGGCATGGCTATGATGCCACTATCATACCCAGAAGTCCCATATAACTTTTTAAATGGAAGAACTAGAGTGTTAAGTAAAGCACTAGTTGAGATCTGGAAACACAATCTAAGCTGCAAGACAGATGATTCATTTTGTCTACTGACCTCCAATGAATATCTCTTTTTAATTGCCAGAACAATAAGTTGGAAATACTGGCTGTGGGCACTGAGATGAAGCCAGCAAAGTTGAGCTCAGAGCCAGTTAGGAGTCACCAGAGGCAAAAAAAAAAAAAAAAAAAAAAAAAAAAAAAAAAAGAAAAAAAAAAATCCCACAGCTATGCAGCTAGACTGTTATGTTAAGCTAGTGGGCAGGCACCTCTGAGGAAGAAGCTTGAATTTTACTTTTCTTAAATAAGAGTTAAAAGAGTTTCTTTCTCAGTGTACTGGATGGACTATGGGCATTTCCCTCTCCTAATTAAGTTTGTAATTCTCTGAATACACTGGTTCCCTTTTCCTAGGAGGATACTATGTGAATTTCCATTATTTCCTAGTCGTAATGAAGTGGTAGGCAATCAGTATCAGAGAAAAATACAAGTGGGAGCTGAAAAAATAATATTTTCACACTGGACAAGTAGTATTAGAATTGCGTGCCCTTAATACCTCCCAATTCTTCCCAATCTCACTTTCAGAAGGAATCATAGATGTTAAATGCTGCTAAAGTGTTAGTGGTGATTCACAGTGAAATAATATATGCTGTAATAGAAATGTCCATATTAAAAGTGCTTGGGTGTATGAGTGAGAGAGAGAGAGACAGAAAGAGAGAGATTGAGAAAAGGTTGCTATGAGTGTTGTGGAATAAGATATTTATTATAGTTATAAGATATACCACAACCATAGAAGATACTTGGGAAATAACAGTCCAAAAAGAGAAAGTTGAGAATGACAGAAAATTCAGTTCTTAAGATTTCTGCCGTGCTAATGTGGTCAGACAAACTGGAATTTGCATGGAGAGCTGTGAAGGTCAGTCCTTCCAGCTGATTAGAAGGAAACTGGTGAAGTCTGGTGCTCTCTGTACAGAGAAGGGGCTGAGATTCCATCAGCAGAGATGGCATTTGGGGAAAAGTAACATATGTGGAACAAGGAGATTGAGGATAAGCTGGAGCTCGCTGGCACTTCTGAGTCTGTTCTTTCTCATGTGTCTGCAATGACCTTTGGAGAAGAATGGCTGTGTCTTCGATCAGCTTTCCAAATCATGCAGACATTTCACTTGTGAAAAAATTGTAATTTGGTGTCAGACAACTATGGAAATCTTTGAAAAAAGGATATACTCACAGTTTGGGCAATTTGACCTAAAACATACCTCAGTAAGTTAACCTGCCAAAAAGAAAGAAAGAAGAAAGAAAGAAAGAAAGAAAGAAAGAAAGAAAGAAGCAAAGAATGAAAGAAAGAAGAAAGAAAGGAAAGAAGGAAGAAAAGAAGGAAGGAAGGAAGGAAGGAAGGAAGGAAGGAAGGAAGGAAGGAAGGAAGGAAGGAAGGAAGGAAGGGAAGAAAGGGAAGGGAAGGAAGAATGAGATAAGTGAACCAAATACGGGAGAATTTCAATGGCATGAGAAGCAGTTGCATTCTGGGGATAATATACCTTGCTGTCATAATTTTCCTAAGAACATTTTGCAAATGTTGGATGGATTGATAAAGGCTGGGGGCCTTTGAGTCCAGTGATAAACTCCTGGAATAAGATTTGAGATAGGGAAGAAGCTATGAAGAACTATGTTGAGATCATGGTATTAGAAATAAAGAAGAGGAATTGTGAGTCTTGCAGGTCACTGCCATTGCAGCACTTATCCTTACATTTAGAGGTCTGATTTCACTCAAGGCTGGGCTCAGGTGTTACATGGTCACATTTTCTCTTTCTTAATCCAATTCATATTTCTTCATAACATTTTCTCCACATGAACACATACCTATAATATTTAAAAATTATTTCACTGTCTGGCTCTCATGCAAATCCATGAGAGTGGAGATAATATATTCAGCTTTGTTGCTCTATCTCCTGGAATAAAAGATAAATAGGCCACGTAGCCTTGTCCATAAGAGTACTGGAATGCTAGTAGTAGACATTATAATAATGTCAGGCTTGTAAGTAGCACCATGATTAAAGGCCTTGGCCTTATAAGGGAGGTAGAAGTGCATCCTTTCCAATAGGATCAAATTCTAATTTGCTGCAGGATATGTCAACTTTGTCTGAAATGTAAAGAAAGTCATAGTGAGATATTTCTGTCAATCTATGGATGGCCTCAATTCGTGATAGTGAGAGTGACAAGGAACAGTTAAGTCCTATTAGAAGATGTGATAGGAAGGTTGAAAAAATTATCCAGTTCTTATATCATATTGAAGGAATCCTTAAAGTAAGTTCAATCTTAAGCTGTGCTGGGTATGAGCCCCTAATTCTTCCCCAGGAATTTGGTTAATCGAGGTTGCTATTGTTGCTGAAAAATATATACCCACCATAAAACAAGATTGGAGGCATGACAAAATGACACACAGTGGGCTGTGTGAAGCAAAGGGAGAGCAGGTGGAATAAAGCAGGGAGGAAAGTGCTCCACGTAGCTGTCTGAAAATTAAAACGTTACAATTATTCAGTAATCATTCTGCTACCAAGCCAGTCAGTGTAGCTTCTGCAGATACAAGGACATGATTAAACCCTGTGGTATGCTGTCATTAAATATGGGGATCCATTTGTTCAATAACTGTCATAGATAAAAGAATATACAAACAGAAGGAAACTCAAAGAGAATTTTATTGAAATTTGAGAAAAAAAAGCAACTGTACAGGCAAGCTGGAAATAGTTACAGCTGACAGGTGGAATAATATGGTTAAGAAGAAGAGAGAACATAGAACGTCATACTTTCTTTAGAGTTCAAGGAAGCATACAGGCTCAATGATGGACGTTTGCGTGTAGCTGTATTGCTGAGAGATCTCCAGGGTCAGTGGGAGAGAGATGAAGACTGAGAGAGCAAGAAAGATTGACAAGTGTGGTAATTTGAATGTATGTCCCGAATAGATCCAGGGGTTTTATTAAAGCTTGTAACTTGACATCACTGTGGGTGGATCCTAGGTCTGACTCTAAGGTGTTTGGGAGCAGTTCTGGAAATTCCAGCTAAAGACATGCAGTGTACCTGAGCTCTGCCTGGGGGTTCCTGGAGCGTGCTTCTTTATGATGCCAGTACCAATGGTGGTATTTCTTTCTGGGTATGGACCTGTGGAAGGAGGCCAGTTTCTTCTGCCATTATGGAAATTATCCTGGATCTGTAAGCTTCAGATCAATCCCTTCTTCCCATAACTTGTGCCTCATTTGAAAGTCCATCCCAGCAATGTGAAGGTGGCTGCTTACCAAGTGTCAGAAAAATCATATTTAGCATCTTGTCCTTTGTCTGAAAGGAGACAGAAATAAGGGAAGACAAAGTTGGGCTTAGTAGTGAGGGAGAAACTTCTGGGGGTGTGTACATGCATACCTCTTAAATAGACAGTTATTCCTCCCATCTTAATCACATGTCTCCAGCTGTGTCATGTTTCTGGTTTTCCTCTATGATGAGTTCCTGTCTAGACCCATTTGGATAAACATGTAAGGAAAAGAAGAATAGCATGTCTTTGTGACATTTGTGCCATTTAGAATGTCATGTCTTAATTAGAGGTATAATTTGGATTCCATCCTTTTGATTGGCAATCATGTCACAAAGTAGAAAAGAATTAAAGAAAGAAAAATAAATAAAACATATAAAATAGCCATGCTTTACCAGGATGAAATGGTCTTCCTGTCATAGGCTATTTCTGCCTTCCTCCCTTTTATATGGTATTTCAAGTCTGAAGGAGGGGCAATTGTGTGGTTTCTTCCCTCCTTTCCTTTCCCATGGGATTGAAACCTCAAGTTCTAAAATTTTGTGTGATACCAGAGATACAGGAGGTAGGTCTGAGGCTGATTATGAAGGGGATGTGAGCATCAGTGAACTCCAGAATGTTCCAGGGCCTTCAGCTTGCTTTGGATCCTGCTAATAACACTGCCTACATAGGTAAGAGGCCTTGGGTTGAGGTTAAGGGATTCAGGTTCTACTAAGCAACTTAATGGAAGCTTGAGAAACACTGGAAGAATAGATTTGAGGAACTAGGAGCATTCTCAAAGAAGACTCATATTGTTCTGTTCAACACAACATATAAACCCCATGAAATAACAGTGTTATCTATGTCCCTGCTGAATTGAAAATCAGAAGAAGAAGAAGAAGACTTGGCTGGGATGCTAAGACAACCTACTCAAATGTCAGCTGCAAGAGCTGTGAATGATGCTAGGCAGTGAAGACCAGGATGGAAGCTGATGCATATGACAAGTACACTGTGAACAAGCTATGTCTAAAGCATAGACTGATGTATCTTTGCACAGTGTCAGAATCTACTGAATCACAACAGCTTCACAAGGTTCAGAGCTGTCAATGGCAACAATTTGCCAGATACAGTTCTGTTTTACTTGTCAAACCTGTCCAACATAATCACAGATTCCTTTCTTCAAGTCTTAACTGTTAATTCTCAAAACACACACACACATGCACCACATAGTGAACATATCAGCATATATATGCATATATGTAGGTTATAGAATGAATACAGATGGTTACAAAGGCAAAGCATTTCAAAAAGACCTGAAAGACCAGAGCTGGGAAACTAATAGAAATGCCAAAATCTCTGTATTGATGAGATAACCTGCTCTAGGAGAGGGTGGAGGAGATGACTATACTGGCCATAGAGGCAGAGCTGAGCTGCAGGGCGAGACTGAGTAAACAACAGCATCAGGTGCAGATGGACACATGGATGGAAGGATGAAAGGACCAAACAGGTGAACAAGGGAAGAGGCAGACCGCATTTGAGTAGGCAGCAGTAAGAACAGAGACAGCCAAATGTAAGCCTCTGGATGAGTCAGAATTTCCCTGGTACACATACCAAGTGGTCAGATGGCAGGTTGGTAGATGTCCATGTCTTCATAGGGTCCATGTGAGGAACTTTCACCATTTGTCATTCTGGTATGTCTGATAAGTTCCTGAGTCTGGTTTTCCTGATATGATTTTAATACTGTCCAGGTGCCCCTATATTCTCAATTCACACCCATCCCCCCCAAATTATAGCATGACACTCTTTTGACTCCCAGGATTAAGTCATTTATCAGTCTGTGGCACAAGCATGGTGCATGACAGATGGTATAGTTAACATGTCTGTCCAAGAGCAGAGTCAGCCCATACCCTGAAAATGAAGTAGAAATCTGCTTATAACCTGGAGTCTCACAGGCAGGACACAGTCGGAGAAGCTACTGATTTCCACAATATGGGATCATTTAGAAAAGGGCAAAGCCTGATCTCAACTAGGATTAAAGATGCCATGGTGATTGATGTAACCAAATCTAAAGACTAACTGGTTGTGGGATTTTATATGCTGGCAGCGGTGTGGCGTCTTTAGACAACATTCTTGAATTTGGGTGCACACTGAGTTATTTGAAGACTGAGGATGTTCTTTGACTTCTGATCCTGCTATGAATTCTACTGGTTTGCAGACTGTGACATTAATTGTATTTCTTATTGTCCAGAAAACATCCAAGTCCTGGAGGAATGGGCCATCTATATTAAGGTGCAATTGTTTGACTCATTTCAGAGACTTGAACATGTATGCATGTATGAATATGGGAGTGCATGTGTGTACAATGAACTTCAGAGATGGCTAAGTTTTGTAGAAAGTTTTGTTGGCTCTGGTGTTCTCTGTATCTGTCCTCAAGCTGAAGACACTCCATGTCTCTAAGATCATCAGCTATGATAACTATAGAGAGCCATTCATAAGCATTAGCACCAGGGTCATGGGAATTATCATAAAGCAAACTTGCAGACCAGACAACTCTCAACATTCACTTATCTTTTAGTGAGTGGGTAAGATTTTTTTTTTTTTATGATCAAGATGTTTATCAGTGCTGCTGTCCTGTTTAATTATAGAGACAAGAATTAGGCAGACACACTGATGTAGCATTCAAGTTAGCAAGGAATAAAAAGTAAGGGAATTATTACAGACGTCTGGAGGCTGTCCTCAATTCCCCCCGTTGCTATTGAATCTCAGCTGTCTGCAATCAAGAACTGAGTCACAAAATGCCTTGCATTGTGTTGCTATTTCAGTTTGACAGACTGTCTTTCAGCATGAAAATTGTGAACAATTCTCCAGGTTTTTAAATTTCTATACACCCCCCCCCACACACACATTTAAATGCCACTAGAACTTTAGCTATAATAGCACTAAGTATAATTCTACAAAAATATTTTAATAATTGCATGAATATTCAGTAAAACCTCATTAAGTTGAAAAGTAAGGTGCACACTTCCCTACTTCAAGCACATTTTAAGTTAGCTGTATTCTGATAAACCAATAATTTTATCAAAGGAAAGTAGGGCAATTACTTAGGATAATATACATTTTAGGAGAAAGATACTTGATTAATTAAGAAATTCTGAAAACAGCAGATATTTTGAACCATATTTTCTTCTGGAAAAGGTTTGACTGAGTTCCTGACACAAACATCCAACATCTTCAAATGTTTATGTTTACCAGTACATTCATTTGCATATGGTTTGATTTATGTGCTTGTATATTTATTGTCTTGGCACACATAGGTATGCTGGGTAGGATGCAATGTGCTCTTGAGTTGGGTACATAAGAGTATTTAACCTTGATTATTTTTGTCAGGGTTTAAGGTTTCTTTCTTTCTATTTTTTTGTTTTTTTTTTTTTTTGGTAGGGTCTCACTCTAGCTCAGGCTGACCTGGAATTCACTGTGTAGTCTCAGGGTGGAATGAAACTCACAGCCATCCTCCTATCTCTGCCACCTGAGTGCTGGGATTAAAGGCATGTAAAACCACACCTGGCTAAGTTTTTTTTTTTTTTTTTCTTCTGCCCAGATACAAATAATTTTGAAGGAAATTAGAGAGGAAACTCCAATGGTTAAGCAATGCAGGCTCTTTATTACTCAAATAAGATGTCTTTATGATATTGCTTTGTGTTTTTATGCATGTGTATATGTATATGATATGTGCAAATATATAGGAGTATGTGTCAGGATGTGCTCATGTAGGGGTCAGTTAGAGGACAGCTTGTGTAGGTTGTGCTCACTTTCTACTCTATTTGAAATAGGGTTGCTCTTGTTGTTTGCTGCTGTGAACTCCAGACTAGGTGACTCTAGGACTTTCGGGTTCTTCTGACTCTACCTCCCATTGCCCTAGATGCATTGGGGTTACAGAATCCTCTAACACTGCTTCTGGCTTCACATGGTTTCTGAGGATCTGACCTTCGGTTCTCAGGCTTGTGGAGCAAGTGTAGCCCCTGTACCACCTCCCCAGCCCCTGCAACACATTTGTAAAAATATTTAAACTTTCTATTTAAAAGAATGTTGATTTCTCAGAAAAGCAGAAAGCTCTATTTGCTTCTTGATCAAGAAGGGCCAACAGAGCCTAATGGAATTTATTGTAATTTTCTTCCTATTTCTCCTCTGTGTTTTTCAACCCATTTGCTAAAAGGAAGCCAAAATGGACTCTCTTGTTTTCATGTTTTTAGGATTCCAAATATACAGCTTGAAAATCATAGTTCTTGTGTTTGAGGTATTTCTTCTTTGTGCCTGGCCTGCCAAGTAGCTTTATATCTGTCTTATGCCCCCACATTGGTCTCTGTTTTTTTTTTTTTTTTATATACCCAGGGGCAGTTGGAATTAATCATAAGTGCTTCACTTAGGAATTATCTACAGTAAATAATAAAAATAAAAAAATAAATTAATAAGTAAAGCCAATAATTAGGCAACTCATTGAATAGGCTGTTGAGCAAGCCAGAGTGGGAACAAAATTATTCAAGTTCTAAAGCTAGTAAAAACTTGCAAATTAGCCAGAACAAATTGCATTTTAAGCTTTGCACCACCTAGCTTGATTTTAAAATGGATAGTGCTCTGTGTTCACATGTATGGGGAGCTGTGAAGGACATGGCAATGGGCATCTAATCTACTGAGCTCTGTATTACAATTTCAAAATAGCTTTTGCTTTTTAATGGTGAGTGAATTTCACTAAAGAATGTATTCTAGGCTCTTGTTTGTTTTATACTTTGGGAAGTTCAAATATAGTTTTCAAATTTATTTTGCATGTAACACAATCATCCATCTTTAGAAATCCTGCAAGGTTTTAGCTAATTCCTTCCAGCCAGAGGAAATATTTTTGTAATTCTAGGGTTAGAATGGACCATTGCAAGAATAAAAATCTGATATGAAAAATTGAGTTTAAATTTAAAATTTATTTGACTCCATGTCAGTAAAGCGAAAAGTCACTGATTTTGAAAATAAAATATGGAAATTTGACCTTGGCATGGGGACCATATTTGTAAATGTGAAGAAGTTTACCATCTCCACTAGTACATAAAACATGGGATTTTTCAACCAGTCACTACAATGCCTGGGGAATATATTGAAAATAGGAAGTTGGGAGTTAAACATGATGCTAAGAGAAATAAGTGATAGTTATGGCTACAACTGATAGAAAAGTCAGGGTGTTGTGTTTTTTGGCTAGAAGTTTTCCTAAGAATAGGGTGAAGCCTCAGTGGATAAAGCGCTTGTTGAAGAAGCATGAGTCCTGAGTTCAGATCCTTAGGAATCCCATCAATTCCAGGCTGTCTTGGTAAAGGCCTGTCATTCCAGTGCCCAAGACAAAGAGACAGGGCATCCAGGAGTCAAGATGGCTAGCTGGATTACCTGAAGTAGTCAGACACCTTGCCTCAATAATCAGAGAAAGTGGTTGAGGAAGACACTCAATGTCAACCTCTGACAGCCACATGCATGCATACATGTGTACCCACATGTCACATTCACACATGTAACATGTACCACATGTACATAGACATACTAAAAAACAAGGTGCATTTTGTACATTAAAAGCAGGACAAAATTTATATGATCACAGATAAATATATAATAGTATATAGGATAAAATGGGGCAAAAGTTAAGTGAGTCATAGTGTAAATGTGTTATATTATTTCTAACGATTACCCCCTTATAAATATAGATAACTGTGTTTATTTTGAAACACACACTCTTGGCTGAACTAGAATTTTAATTTGTAAAAATTGGCTGGAAGCAAACATTGGTAATTAGTTTCTAGGTTGCATAAGCTTTCCTTATTAAATATTTGCTTTTCTAAGCAGCTAGCAACCAGTGCTTGCCTGCATAGAAGAGTTTGTGGGCAATGAATGCAGCTCATTCTAAGACGATGGTAGCTGCTGTCATGCATTTTACATGGACTTCACATTTGATAATACCTGCTTATAACTACCCCTCATTAAAATCCAAATTTGACATCTTTGAAAGCAATCAAGTCTCTCTAAAAAGACATATCTTTGCCAGAACTTCTATGCTCTCAGAAAACTCGTTTTTCCCTTGTCATAATAACTTGTAAAAAGATTAAGCTTCAGTTAGAATCTTGACTTTCTCCCTGTACAAATACTTCTATTTACTTATTAGTAAAAATCATGTCAGTTGGAAGTGGTTTCTATTTTAAAAGCATAGATGAGGCATTCTTTCTAGAGTCCAGGGGAGAGACTTCTGTGACCAGTTTTAAATTAAGCATTTTGGGTGATTCTGACCTGCTCAGATGATCTCCCCCGGCCTTCTTTTTCAATATAGATTCTTGGGGTAGTGCAGGCTGACCTGGCATTCACTATAAAGTCTCAGGCTGGGCTTGAACTCATAGTGATCCTCCTACCTCTGCCTCCCGAGTGCTGGGATTAAAGGCGTGTGACACTATGCCTGGCTGATCTTGCTTTGACAAAATCGATCTACCAGAAGTTTGTCCAAAGTGCGCCATGTTGACCACAAGGGCCAAGCATCAAAGAAAATAGTAGCATTTTTGCTATGGTATATCTTTATTCTATTAATTGCTTGTTAAAAGCTTGATGTCCATTTTAGAATGATTCAGTATTTTAAGAAACAGTTGCATTTATTTAAAGGGAAATGCATATTTGGAGTGTGATTTGTTTTAATGATAGATTAATAAAATGAGAATAAGCAATATATTTGGAAACCTCTAACATGGACAGTATTTTTTCATTGTATTATATCCAGAGAACTCTGATGAATAAACAGGGCTTCTATCCTGAATTTCTGTAGTGCATGATGGATTATATTTTGGTGTCTCTGCACTCTGATAGCCTTCATCACATAGTACTGGTTTACTTTAATATTGTACCCCATCCTCTCACTCCTTTTTTCTCTCTTCAAAAGAAGTCTGGTATAAAAATAGTGTGAAAGCAAATGTGATAGTAGGGGTGAAATCATTTTTGCCAGTAGAATTTGTGTCTGAACACCCCATGCATGTCTACCCTTTTCTACTGAGCTTAGAACATTGTATCAAATCATTCAGGACCATATTTTTTTTTTTTTTTTTTTGTCTCGATGGCAACTGCGTGTCCTAGAAATTGGGGTTGACAATGTCAAAGAAGCATGATGGGCAGGACAATGCTTGTATTTTTGATCACTACATTTCTTTGTTATATTTTGTCTAACTAGCCTGGGTTTGTTCAGTCACTGCCTTGTAGTATATAAACTGGACTTACTTTCTCTGACGGAAATCCTTATTCTTAGCCAGACTAAAATAAACTTTTGTGACCTCACAAAAATGGGTGCATGTCATCCCCACAGTCACCTAATATTCTGAACTCACTCTAATAATATGTAAGTTTTTTTTTAACTTCAAGTTTTCTTTAGTTTTATAATTAATGTTTAGTTGTGTGAAACATTTATGGTCTATCTTTTTTGATACATTGAAGTATAAAAGATATAGAATATGATCTGATCTGTTGTGAACACATGCTTGGTCTTATGCTCTGACTCTCCATTGCTTTTACTGCCTGAATCTAAATAAAAGCTGGGAGTGCAGTCAGTGGGAAGAGCACTCAAATCCATCTACCGGACTGTCCATCAAACTGCATTTTACTTGGTATGTGTTCATTTTGTGTTTATGCAAACACCACTGGATAGTATACACAGGTCACGTGCAATTAGGGATAATGGCATCATTCTTGTCTGACTGGGTCTTCTGGGCTATAGGCAGGAGATTAGTCCAAAGCCATAGTATCCCATAAACTTATTGCACATTGTCTATATTTTAGGGTTTTCTTTGGTTTGTTTGTTATGGTAAAATCTTACCTCTGTAACTTGTCTTGTCACAGTAAAAGTCTATGGAACTCAATTCTGATACTCCTTTGGAATTACTAACATCCTTATCTTACTTAGTTAAGAGAATAGAAGGAGAAGGAGAAATATGTTGTTACAGAATACTCATTATTTGACATAATATGGAGAATGTGACAATGCTTCATTCACTGTTGAGTGAATTTATTGATGATGGGATCATAGGTAAGCATAATTTTGTACCGAAACCAGCCTTCTCAATCCGGGACCTACTCCTGTTCACCTTTCTAACTTACTGACTCCCCTGTTTGCTCCTAGAGATAACTGAAATTTCATAGAGGTGATTCAGGGGCCACATGAATTTTGGTTAAGAGGCAAAAGAAGAAAATATGGGTGTATAATCCCATTTGTTCTACCTTATTTATATATGCAATTTCTAAGGTTTATTTCAAACAGCAATTTCAATGGCCCATACAAAGTATTCAAAACATCTGTCTTAATATATGTTACCTATTCATGGATTATTCATGATGAAGAGATTACATTTAGGGAAGAAGCCCTTTCAATGACTTAAAAAATACCTAACTCAGAAATCGCTCAGGGTTTTACTGGAGATTTGAAAGATTTGGGTACATAAAAGGTTCACTGGCAGCTTTTGAATTTTACTATGTAGGCGAATATAGGAGGATATTTTTTTCTAGTAGTAAAAACTTAATCATATATGCTTTATTTTTTCATAAAAAAGAAAACAATGCATGGATTTTCTGTGAATTAATATTTTTCTGATTACATAAAACAGAATTTCTAGCTGGAGAGATGGCTCAGTGTTTAAAGGTGCATTTTTGCAAAGTTGTGAAGCTTGATGTTTACTTGTTTACATTATTTTCACTATTGTTTATTTGAAATATTTATTTTAGGTATTTTGTTTTCCTTCTTATACAATGAAACATGATCACTACAATATAGAATAACTCTCTTTTACTCTTTTATAATTACAGATTTGCTACAAGAAAAGAATATTTGCATGTCAGTAACATTTCAAAACTTCCTCAGAAGGACACTGGTATTTGTGATGTTTGTTTTTTCCTGCTCAACATCATTGACCTATATAGGCTACTGGCCTGGGTTTAAGGACCAAAAAAAAGTATTTTATCACAAAAGCCAATGATAGCTTTTGACATCTGGGCTAGTTCCATTTCCTACCCGCTGTGCTTAATTTCAGAATTCAGTTCTATCATTAAAATAAGAACCTTGTTGGCTCTGCCAAACATGTGCCACATTACATCAATTTTCCCAAGAATCATGTACAATTTCTAGGTTCCCGTGTCCCCTAGATTTATTTGGAATTTCACATCTTGTATCCTGCTGTATGAATTGATCTTGTGCATTGTGGGATGATATGTGACCTGTGGAAATATATTATTTCTTGATTCTTCTCTTCGGTCTCAAGCCCTATGATGACCTATTCCTCTCACATCTTTGATGTCATTACTTGTGATTCCTCCCTCATCTCATAAAGATGATCCTTCCACTGGGAAAGAACTGATCATTTGCTGTGAGCAAGATACCTTCTTCATCGAAGTCTGCTGTCATAGGCAAAGTAGTTCGGGACACACAAACTGAATGCACATTTTCAGTGTCATCCTCCATTGGGTGCTGTCTCTTGAAAGAGTTTTAAGCTACAGCTGAGAATTTTAACTCAGAACCTCATTACTGAGGGGCTGCATTACTGAAACACTCTTTATGTCAGCATCCCTAGGAAAATGTTGCTGGTAGAATTACTGATGCTTCTGAATTTTGACATTTCTCAGATGCACAGCACAGAGACCTCTATGCTAAATATGCTGTCTGATCTTAAAGAAGAGTAACTGGGGGATTCTGAGTGCAGAAAAGAAGAGTTGCACAGTCCTTTTCGAGTTGCAGAAGCAATATCCTCTCCTGCTGAGTTGGCTTTGCAGCTATTCCTAATAAGTAAAATTCTGAGCTCATGTATATTGGTCTTACTTTACTAGCTCGGAAGCAAACATATGCTGGATAACCTTCCCCACCTCTAATATCATCTGGAACAATGGTGGCTCTGCCCATTATGGTCCTTAAGACAGAAACCTGTGTATTGTTGGATACCGATCTGGGGACTCAACTCTGATCTGTTACTTTCATAAATGCATGAATCTTATATCCATCTTGCTTTTTTTCTGATATAATGTCTACTGCAGCTTTCTTTTAGAACATTATCTGAATATCTGCTTCTAGTGGCCCTGGACAGATTTCTGTACAGGACAATTATGTTACTTCCTTACTGTAGTTCCCTGAGATACCACATCACATAACACAAGTACTTGTAAATGGGCTGGCATAGGTAAAATGTGTGCAAACCTTTCTGCATAGTTCAAAAATATATATCCTTTATATATCCTTTTCCAAAATTGGAAGTCAGAGACCTACAAGAGAATAATAGCTAACATTTAAAATCACACAGTAATTTAATAGTTTTAGATATGTTACCTATTTAAATTTTCCAAATGTCCCATATAGGTACTTGTTTAGGTTCATTGAAAAAAGTGAAGAGTAGAAAAATAATTTATCTAAAACTTAATCCTAGCACAAGCAAAGTAAATATATTCTAGATGCTAGACCACTGCTCCTGACCTATACACTGTTTTATCTCTTATGATGAAATGTTGCTTCTATGTCTGTGCAAATACTGATAATTTTTCTGGATTATTCCATGTTTTCTTTTTCCAGATCTCTGGAGATTTAAACCTTCTCTTTTATCTTCTCTGACTTTTATTTTCAGGAAGGGCTAATTTAGTTTTAATAGAAGCACACAGATTTTTTTTAAGCCTAAAATGACTTACTGAAGCAGGTGGCACAAAACCTGATAAAAACTATTAAAATAAGAGAGGAAGTTCTCCTCTACCTACATGATTTAAGTGTGAGCCTGGTTGAAGGGAAAATGATCATTAAGGAATATCCCAATAGAAATAAAGATTGGGAAATGTAACAATTGAAACACAGCATTGAATTTTTTGAGGATACACACTGCCACAAATTTCTTTCTTCAGTAAAGTATGAGACATTTGCCAAACATACAGATTAAAATAGAACTCTTCCTACAATAGGTAACTCAGTGACTTTAAATCCTCTAATGAGGCTAACACTGGAAACATGGAATAACATGGAATAAATCAAGAAGTAAGGCAATGGATTTTCTAAAACAAATAACATGAATGTGACACTTTACATACCTGACATTGCAATTCTCTGGTTAGAAAAAATGAAATGAAAAAATAAAAAGACCTTTGGTGCTATAATATGATATGAGTTTGTTAAGAAGGTGTTGACAAGTTTATTATCTTTTAAATTATTTTGTTGTTCACGTGGCAAGCCCTTTGATGTTGTGGTGGTGATGTTCACATATCTCTGTTCCCAAGTTTATAGAATTGTAAATTACTCCCAGAATACTTAAGCATGAACATTTAGAGGAAGAGCTACAAAGTAAATGTGACTTTTGGTGTGTGAATTCTCTAAAACAACATCAAACATACTTGCAAATTCATGTACATAATAGAAAATATCTTGATAATAATAGGGTGCAGTTAGTACCAATTATTTGTAAAGTCTCAATTATTACTGCTTCTTATAAAGGATTTAAATGGCATTGATATTTGCTTATATATACACCAACATGCATGAACATACACATAGGCAAACTGTATTTTTTTTTCCTTTTGGGCAGCTTCCAAGTTGCTTATTGATTGGTAGCATACTCAACAATTATCAGGGGACGCAGTAGTCTTAACCATAGGGTCTTCCCCATACTTATTTCAGTTATGTATCATGTGTCTTTCCATTTTGACTTCCTCTATAAGGAGAACTTCCAAGCACCTCATCTCATGACTGGGTATTCTCACTGTGGTTCCCTATCTGTAGAGAAACCAGAATAAGTTATGCTCTGCTTCATTTTTTTAGAAATGCTTTATAGAGATATAAACTGTGCATATGCCATAAAATATTTTGTAGACACACAGTTTGAATAACTGGAGATTCTCTACAGAGTTGTACATTCATCATTACAAGTTAGCTTTTGAGTTTTTACATTATATCAGAAATAAATTGTGCCCATTGGCATGGACTCTCAGTTCCTACCCCAACCCTGGAAATCTTCTTCTTCTTCTTCTTTTTTTTTTGTTTTTGTTTTTCGAGGTAGGGTCTCACTCTGTTTCCAGGCTGACCTGGAATTCACTCTGTAGTCTCAGGGTGGCCTCGAACTCATGGTGATCCTCCTACCTCTGCCTCCCAAGTGCTGGGATTAAAGGTGTGCACCACTATGCCCGGCTCCTTTTTTTAATATTTTATATAAATGGAACCATAATTTATGTTCTTTGTAAGGCAGCCTTTGAGGAATTGTGAGTGAAATGTTACCTTCTTTCTCTTATAAACAATATAGTGAATATTCTTCCTCTGTCCTCCCAAGGAATTCTGTATTTGAATGAGTGAAAAAAATTCTTATACCATTTGCTATTTTTAATCTCTTTATGACCTTGAAAAGGTTCTTAATTTATCCTTTCAGGTTATTTTTTTCCAGTTCCTTCATTTGTAACATATGAATATAGCCATATATATATATATATATATATATATATATATATATATATATATATGAAAATTAAATGAGTTATAGTTTTTAGAATGTTTGGAAGGCAGTAAACTTATCAGTTGTTTATTATTATCATGATTACTATTAGTAGTAGTGATAGTAGTTTTATGGTTATTGTTCCATGGTTTGAGGATGTAGAACAGGGTAGGACAGATTTATAAGGATTGATTCATTGGAACTGTTGCTCCTGAAATATTCAGGGAAATTAGCACTTTTTCCTGATCAGGAAACTCAGATCTGAATCTGCTCCTCTAGGCATAAATTTGACACATTTGTGAATGGTGTTGGGCTTGGATCCCTAATTTCCTTTCCATTAGAGAAAGATGAAGAATACACCCTTTCCCTCTGAGGATCAGAAAATTTTTCTTTTCTTATTCATTTTTTGTTATGAATCACAAAAGTATTGGTTCCTTCTTCATACATTGCATCTTAATACCTTAAAAGAATCAAGTGGTTATGGGAAAATTGCAAATTTTATCCATTCTAACAACAAAAAGAATGTCTTTTTTTAAAAATTCCCATACAGAGGCCAATTTTTGTAGCAGACTTCAAAAGAATATCTATTTATCAACCACTCTGTCACTTCCAATAGACTATTTTTTTTCCAAAGCTAAATGAATGGCTTACTTCAGTCTTGTCCTTTGGAATTTTCAGGGCTGACCAGTCTCTGTGTTTTACCACCTTAGCAGATGGGGAAACTTTGGACCCAGTAGGTAGGTGTTCTGTTTTTCAAATGAGTGGAGAAGAAAAGTACCCTTGGAAGATGTGCATTTTCTTTGCATGTTGTATGTCTTTCCTGGAACAATTTTGACAGTGTGGTGTGGAACATTGGCAAACCTTTGTAATATATTTCTGACTACTGAAATGGGCTATAAAGAAAATACGTCAGTTCTAATGAACAAATGCCATTTACCATGAAGCTACATTTTCTAAGAGATCAGAATGTTTTCTGGTACATAAAATAAACATCTGGGGAACTCTTTGTAGCCTGGCCTGTCAAGTCAGTCACTTGAAAAAGAGGCTGCTTCTAATATTATAGTTTTATATTAAAGCCAAAAAGAAAATGGAAGAAAAAGGACGATCTTTTTGACCACCAAATATGTCCTAGTTCTAACACATTAAACAAATATATGAAGAAAAAAATCACTGTTGAAAACATCCCTTTGGATTCTATGAGTTGGACATTGATGAGTTCCTGATTTTAAAACATTTGTTTACTCTTCATCCTTTGAACCTTTCTAGTCAAGAATTTCTATTTTCTAACCCATTCTAATTAAGAAGCCAGGTGATCAAGGACATTTTGTAAAAAGAGAATCAAGGATGGGGAGATGGATCATTAGGTAAAGTGCTTACCATGAAAACATGAGGAACTGATTTTAGATCTCAAGAACCCAAGCCAGACATGGTGTGGTGGTGCTTGTCTGTAATCCCAGCACTGGTGAGGCAGAGACAAGAGGATTCCTGGAGCTTGCTGTTAGCTTGTGTAGTCAAATCTGGGAAGCTTTGGTTTAAGTGTGAAACCCTGTCCTAAAAAAACAACCAGAGAGATTGAGGAAGGCACTTGAAGAAGACCTCTGGTCTTTACATTTGTGTGCACATACATGCACATGTACACTCCACACATACAAAGCATACCCACATATGAACATGCATACACACACACACACACCACATATACATACCAAAAGATAAAATCAATGTGAGGCTGATTTATTAGCATTTGGTAAATATAAGTTATGTAGCTAATTAAAAGTAAAGTCTAGAAAAATATGAATCTGTTTCAAAATGTGTAACAATTATGTGATTAATGGAACTAGTATCTCCAATTATTTATTTATATTTATAACTGACTCAGGTATTTCATTATGATAATAATGAAGCTGACTAAAGCAGTGAGCAAAACTTTGGATAGTCAATGAACAAGTTTGTCATGTGGATTCATGATTCAAAATGAAAATTAACTACCTAATTCATATCATGAAGAATGATTCTTATGTGGATGATTTTTTTTTTGTAATTTAAAACTGAACCCATAAAATCTTGGTGAAAGGGTCAATATTCATCTAATGTTTCTAAGGCAGTGCCTTCCAAGCATGAAAAAGAAATCTCTGGAAACCATTTCAGAATGGGATTGAGAAAGTTCACCATAAAATTTAAAACTTATACCTGGCAAATCCAACCTAATCAAAATTAAGAATGATGGGTAAAAGAGGAGAGATGTGTGTAACACACACGAAAAAACAGTGACATTGAAAATGAGGCAATACAACCAGTTGACGACCAAAAGTTGGCCATCTACTCAGCAAAATGTTCATGCATGGTAAACTTGAAGGCATGTGGTGCAGGTAAAACAATGCTTACTAACAGCAGCACTGTGACTTTTTTTTAAAAATTTGTATTCATTTATTTCCATGGAGAAAGAGTCAGAGAGAAAGAAAGGGAACATGAACACACCAACGCTTTTTGCCACTGCAAATAAACTCCAGAGGCATGCTCCACTTTGTGCATCTGGCTATATGTGGGTACTGGGAACTTGAACACAAGGCTTTAGGCTTTGCAAGCAGGTGCCTTAAACCACTCAGCCATCTCTCTAGCCTGAACATGGTGTTCATTCTTATATAAACTCAGTGTTATTAAAACAATGGATAAAAATATACTTTTCTTTCTTATGAGATTAATTTCTATGTTCTTTCTCACAAAGAAAGAAAGGCTTTCCTCCTTTTATTATCTATACACATCAGAACTCTTAAAACGTGGGCAGTTCGTGGCATCCACTCACAGGTCACCTACTTCAATAATGTTATATTAACCTGAAAAAGTTTTAAATTTGCCATTATTTTCAGTGGTCGAAATCATCCTCAAAGTGTTTCAGTGGAAATGCTGAATTTTGCACAGTAGCTATTTCAAATAATAGAATAATGTATCTACCTGTATTCCATTCCCTCTCATATTCTCTGCTTTTGAAATCTACCTGCTGTTTAAATCCCATAGCCTGGCACTCTGATATTAACCCTGAGCCCCAAACACCACAGGATTTAGCAAATACACAGACAATGTCTTATTAACTTGCTCTCTGCCTTCCGCTCTGTGTATCTCTCAGATATGAGCTTGTAATTTTCTGTGGTGGGGCACTTCTGGGTAATGGCTTGTGCCATCTAATTGAATGAGGGGTTTAAAGAACATTAAGCACTTAGAGGGAAATTGTGGTGGAATATAATGCCCTTTCTGGGCTGTCAGCTGGCTTCTGGGTCCTAATCAATAGGCTGATCAACAGCTGTCAGAGAGATGCAGGGTGACAGCAAAAAAAAAAAAAAAAAAACATAATGAGTAGGGAAATGGGAGAGAAAGTTCTCTGAAAGGGGAATTGCCATAACAATTCAAGAGCTAAGGTCAACTATATTGATTTAATGTTCTAGAAGTATTTATAAAATACTTACTATGTGCAGAGCCTGACCTATGTGTTAAGGATATTTAAAATGAAGTAGCATTCTCTAAATTGTGTCAAGCCCTGGCAACAGACTGTGTTGGAAAAAGACTGATGCAAAAATGCTTGAAGTTATTGTTTTTGTTGCCATGAGTGTACAAAATGATCCTGCCACTAGACAAATGAGTGGAGGGAGCCAGAATATTTACTAATTAAAAAAGCAGCTACCCAGGACAGGTGCGAGAGGATAGTGACTATGAGGCAGAGGAATTAATGAGAATGCAGCTGGTTTGTTTGCAATCCCATAATACATGATATCTTTAACTCTAAACTCTGGTTAATGATTAGACTCTTTTGAGTGATTGTTTTGCTAGTATTGGAAGGAATGATGAAAATTGTAAAATATAAAATGCCTACAAAGAAGAGGGGATTTTAGTCCTTCTCAACAATGGTGAGGAAAGTAAAAATAATTTTTCTCCTTTTTTCTTATCAGAGCAAAGCTATGTCAGTGGTATATCAAATATTAAAAGCAAATTTTAAT
Source organism: Orientallactaga sibirica (assembly GCA_036365145.1). Taxonomy (NCBI): domain Eukaryota; kingdom Metazoa; phylum Chordata; class Mammalia; order Rodentia; family Dipodidae; genus Orientallactaga; species Orientallactaga sibirica. The sequence continues at coordinate 14,963,748 of JAEOAD010000060.1, read as the reverse complement.
AAATGAGACTCAGAAAAGGATTTATAAACCTCTGGGGACTTTGAGAGGAATGTTCAGTTCAGGGAATTCCACAGCTTGGGGGCATAACAGGTGAATGCTCTGCTGCCCATGGATGAGAGGCCTGACAAGGGGGCTGATGAATTTGAGATTTATTACTAGAAAGGCAGGACTGAGGGTTCATGTAAACAGAGGACAATTCTGATAGGAATGAAATGAGAGACTCTCAGACAAATTTTAAAGTCAATGTACTGACTGATAGCAGTTGAGTGTAAATCTGCCATTACTGAAGAAATGTGATTGAATTTATTACTGTGAGTAAATGTGTGGCTTGTAGTGTTTAGAACAATGATATGCTTTGTGAGGGTGAGATTTTGGAGAGTTCCTATATTAACATAATCTAGAAGTCATAACAGTATGCATTAGAAGAGGAAAAGCACCACAGATACTTTAAAACTAATAGTGGATTAACTTATTTAAACCCTTAGAAAAGCTCAATGAAAATATTTTCCTGTAATAAAAGCTTTTAGACAGTTAACTATAAATGATTTCATAAACAGCAAGTAATGTGGAAATAAAAATTTATACAGCACTAACAGGGCCTTCATAGATGCCATTTAAAGTGAAAATGGCAAATTAGAATCAGCTAGAGGCACACCTTAACTGCTCACGGGAGAAGGAAAAGTAGAGTATGGGACATAAACAATCTATGCATTACATAAACAACTGCTTCATAGACTAAAGGGTGGATTTCAGTGCTGAACAAAGGCTAATCTTCCAAATAGAAAAATCACACTGGGATATAAGGCCTGTAAACATGTTTCTGTACTTGTGTGCTTCCTTAATTTCCTGGGTCTATAGAATTGTATTGGTGATGGATCTTAAAACAGTCCCAGTTTATAAAATCAACCCTCCAAGTCAGAGTCTAAAGGTTGACAAAACCAAACCTTAACTTTTGTTTGCCTTAATTATTTTCATTCTTTTGAGGCAAGCCCAACAGACTGACCTTTTTTTTGTAATAAATATGTGTGTGTGTGTGTGTGTGTGTGTGTGTGTGTGTGTGTGTGTGTGAGAGAGAGAGAGAGAGAGAGAGAGAGAGATAAGAGAGAGGGAGAGAAAATTGGTGTACCAGGACCTCCAGTCACTGTAATTAAACTCCAGACTCATGCGGCACCTAGTGAGTGTGTGTGACCTTGCATGCTGTGTCATCTTGCGCACCTACCTTACATGGGACTTGGAGATTTGAACATGGGTCCTTAGGTTTCACAGGCAAGCACCTCAATCACTAAGTCATCTCTCCATGCCCCTATTTTCCCATTTTGTTTTTAATATATGCATACTGTTCTGTTTTATTGAAATGTTTAAAAAAATTTGAGTGTAGGAGAATGTCTTGTTATTTTCAGCATGAAATGCAATACTTTACACAAAGGAAATGTGTGTATATATATGTATAGCATATATATTTAGAACTGTTTTGTTGGGTAAGTTGTTTGTAGCATTATTGTTTATAATTTAAGAAACTGCTTTTAAGAAATATTGAAATATATCCACATGAACATTATTTTATTGATAATACCACAACTAAAGTAAATAGACAAAGAGAACATATTTTGCTTATAATAAAAGGAAATGAATAGAGTCAATGTTTTGTAATCTATTTAATGTTTTTGATTTAAAGAGTAAATATTATTGAACATGTATTTTTATGTAGGGACTCTGAGGTTCTTGATATATATCTTTGAACTGAACAGACACAATTCTCTTCTGTGAAGCTCATATTTCAGAGAGGAGAAATGAGTAATGTACAACACAAAAATAAGCATACAGCTTAGTATATTACAAAGTAATAACTGCTATGGAGTAGGAAAGAGAGAAGGGTGAGGAGGCTTGGCAATGAGACAGAGGTGCCAGGAAAGTTAGGCTTAAATAAGTGCTTAAGTATAGGTGAGCATGGAGCTAGGGTTTTAAGGAAGGAAAGGACACAGCCATTCAGGTTTCTAGGGGAAACAACAGCAAAAGGCATTCAAGCACTGTGTAGGGAGGACTGTACTGCACAGGGTGAATGGAAGGAGAGGACTGTTCAGCAGGAACAGATTATACTATATTTCTTTAGTAAGTATAATATATTTTAATTTAAATGGGTCAACTATATAAGATTTAAGTAGATGAATGATATTACCTCTGGTTGTTTAATGTGAAATGTCCCTCCATAAGTTATTAAGCCTAATACTTATATTTTAATTTAAATGGGCCAACCTCTGGTTGTTTAATGTGAAATGTCCCTCCATAGCCTTATGTGTTTGTTATTAAGCCTAATACTTAATATGCAGCTAGTGGAGCCTTGGGGGATGAGGTGTGTCACTACTGCGGGCAGGAGTTTGGGTGCTATAGCCCAGCCAGTCTATAATTAGCACACTCTGTCCTTCCTCTTTGCTTCTTTGAAGATGTGATGCCTAGCTGTCTGTTTCAGCTGTGCTTTCCATGCAATGATGAAACTTCACCCCAAAAATATAAGCCAGGAAAAAACTCTTTCACCATAAGCTGCTTCTAGTTGAATATTTATTCTAGCCATGAGAAGGAAACTGCTACATGGCCTAACTATATTTTTAAAGGGGGGACTCTGATTAGAGAATGCTACAGTGTAGGGTACAAGATTGGAATACATATTTATGGAAATTTATGATGCTTTACTCACTACTGGTTGCTGCAGACAGTAAAAGGTGAAGGCACCAGGGTGAATAACACATGGGAGAGCTGGGGAGATAGCAGTGTAAGCAAGAGCATCTCCAGAGTTCAGTTCCCCAACAATCATGTAAATAGCTGGCTTTGACCGCATACCTCTACAACCTCAGCCTGAGAGGGGAGGTAGAGACAGAAGAGTCACTGGGGTTTTCTGGCCTATAAGAACCAAGCTGCCCGGAAAATACTTCTCTGTAGTTAGTCAGTTAGGGACTTCCCCAAAGAACGATAGATGCTACTTGGCTTTTTCAGGACCAGAATCCAGTCTGATCTCTTCCAAGATCACTATAAGCAGCAGTAGCAGCAACTTCAACTTCCTGATTCTTCCCCAAACTTTCTTGGCTGAGCATCATAGACAGGCGCTACTTCCTGAATCAACAGTCCTCCAAACCCTAAGCCCCAGTTAACTCTTCATACACATTGGGATGTGGCAATGAGACCTCCCACCTCCCAAGTCTGGATACCAAGCCCAGCCTCCACACGTGAGAGAGATTTTCCCCTATTTAGTTGCCCTTGCCTGCCAAGGTAGGAGGAGAGGAATTCCTCTTGTCTTGGGAGCTTTCTAGCTTTTGTTTTTTTTCCTACTTCAACTCTCCAGAAATTTTTTTTTTTTTTTTTTTTTTTTTATATAACTTACTGTTCTCAGTGTCTGTGCTTTTAAATTCTTGGCTTAACATGCACAAGGACTCAAAGCTTGGCAGTCAATAGCCTGGGGCATTCTAAGCCAGGAGCTCAGTCTCTACTGCATCCCTTCTAGAGCTCCAATTATGTTAACAGTAAGTATCAAAACTGTAAATTTATATATAAACCATATAATGTAAAAAAAAAAAAATCAGACTGAGGAGTTCCTTGTGCGGACAGCATGCACAGCAGTCTGGAGTGAGTAGGCCAGACGCATTTCCATGCTCCTCCCACTCTCTCAGTCGGAATTCCTTGCTTGGACAATGTGCTGGCAGGTGCAGGGGTCTGGAGTGAGTAGGCCAGATCTCTGTTTCTGGGTTCCTCCCACCACCCAAGTCTGGATTGCCTGCCCTTGTCTGTGTGCTACAGGGCATAGGACAAAGTAGGCTAGATCCCTGTTTTCTTGCTCCTCCCAGTCACCTGGTTATGACTGATCCCATTGTGCCTTGCTTGGGGAGCCCTGGTTCCTGTGTGAGCTGTGGACTCAGGCCTATTGCTCTGGTACACAGACTGGTCACTAGGTACCAACATCCCTGTTCTCCTGAGTCAGGGTGAATGCGGCAAAGGATAGAAACCTGCTTCCTCCTCAATAAAATAATGTTTCTAAAATGGCTAGATTGCAACACAGAAAAAAGCCAACAAAAATCAGAAAACTAGGAGATCTCCACAAAGGATACCTACTCCTACAATGGAAGCCTCCAATAAAGTCATAGAGAAATCAACAGAAATTTATTCCCAAAATGAAAACACAACAACCTATGAGAACCTGATTAAAAAAAAAAATCTCAGAACTTGAAGGAAACTCAAAGAACCCACAATTGTATCAAGGAAATTCAACAGAATCATCTCCTAGAGCATTCAGCTCTTGACAGTAGATTTAACTTGATTGAAGAAAATGTTAGAACCCTCCAAAGAGATATGAATAAATTGAAGGTAAGTCAAGAAATGGAAGATCTCAACAACTGGTTGATTAATCTTAATGGTGATCAAATGCAAGAATGAACTCCAGGAATCAGCAAGAAAATCAGAATTCAAATTGAAATTGTGCATCAAAAGAGATGGACATGATGCAAAATAACACCACAGAGAACAAAAATCAAATAGAATTTTTTTATATATATCTCACATCTGTAGAACCATTCAGCAACAGAATTACTCATGTGGAAGATAGAACCTCGGACCTGGAAGACAAGACAGAAGAAATTGATTGAGAGGCCAAAAACTTTGCTAAGTTCAAAAACATCAAGGGAACACAATATGAGGGAACTGTGGGATACCCTAAAATGACCAAACATCTAGATCATAGGTATACCAGAAGGAGAGGAAATCCATACCAGAAGCATAGAGAATATATTCAACAAAATTATTGGGAAAAAATTTTCTGAATCTCACAAAAGACTGGTCCATTAAGGTACAAGAAGCCCGCAAAATATCTAACAGACAGGAAGGACCAAGGATGAAACTCTCCAAGACACATCATAGTTAAAACTCTTAACAACAAAAACAAAGAGAGAGTGTTAAAAGCAGAAAAAGAGAAGCAATTCATAGCATACAAAGGCAATCCCATCTGAATTACATCAGATTTCTCAGTGGAAATCCTGAAAGCCAGAAGGGCCTGAAATGGAACACTTCAAAGTCTGAAAAACTATGGCTTCCAATCAAGCTACTCTACCCAGCAAAAGCATCCCTCTTAATAGATGGTGAAAGAAAATCATGACAAGAAGAAAGTCAACTCTATGATTTTATATAAACACAAGGCAAATCTACAGAAAATACTTCAAACCAAAAGTAATCAAAAAGGACAAAGAAGGCCACTTCCTACTCATCAAGGGAATGACCCAACATGAGCACATCATAATCAAAAAAATATATATGTGCCTCAGCTTATGAAACAAAATCTACTCAACAATAAAACAGAAATAAACACCAACACCATTATAGTTGGAGACTTCAAAACTCCACTATCATCAATAGACAGGTCATCCAAGCAAAACAACAACACGGAAATAATAGAGCTCATCAACATCATAGATCAACTAGACCTAATAGATTTCTACAGAACTTTCCATCCCAGCTCTACAGAATACACATTCTTCTCAGCGGCCCATGGAATCTTCTCCAAAATTGACCACATATTAGGCCATAAAGCATGCCTTCATAAAGTAAGGAAAATGGAAGTAACTTCCTGCATTATGTCAGATCACAATGCTTTAAAGCTAGAAATTAACAACAAAAGACACATCAAGAACTCCACCAGCTCCTGGAGACTAAATAACACACTTTTAAACAATGAATGAGTCATGGAAAAATAAAAACTAAATTGTAAAATTCCTAGAATTGAATGATAATTAAAACACAAACTACCAAAACTTAGACACAAAGAAGGCAGTCCTAAAGGGAAAATTCATAGCCTTAAATGCATTCATTACAGAGACAGAGAGATCCCAAATCAATAACCTGATTGTCCACCTAAAGACACTGGAAAAACAAGAAGAATCTAACCCAAAGAAATAATCAACATTAGAGCAGAAATTAATGAATAGGAAACTAAGAAAACAATTTTTAAAAAGGATGAAATGCAGATCTTGTTCTTTGAAAAAACAAACAAGACTGACAAACCCCTGGCCAAATTGATCAAGCAAAAAAAAGAGAGAGAGAGAGAGAGAGAGAGAGAGAGAGAGAGAGAGAGAAGTTTCAAATTAACAAAATCAGAAATGAAAATGGAGAGATCACAAGAGACATCAATGAAATGTGAAGAATCATCAGGGCATACATGCAAAACCTCTACTCCACAAAATTGAATTATATGGAAGAAATGGATGAATTCCTGAACACATAGCACCTACCAAAACTAAACTCAGAGCAGAGCAATCTCCTAAACAAACCTGTCACATCCATGGACACTGAAAATGTAACCAAAAACCTTCCTTCTCTAGACTTCTGGTCAAGATGGCATCCGTCTAACCTTGCCTTCACCTCACAGGGAAGGAAAGGCAAGACCTTTAAGGGTCAAGGTTTTTGCTAGGGGTTTGTTGAGTCTAGTAGGCTTCCAATGGGAAGGTGTGGAGGAGCAAAGTGGGGAATCCACTGATTCTCAAGCTCTTGGGTAGCCCACCAGTTCCCCAATTCCCTCAGGCAGCCAGCCTAGCCACAGTCCCAACCGGAGGTCCCTCCTCCACTAACCACAGGCCAAGTGGACCAAGATATCAGTCTAGGACCTCTGCCCCAGGCTATCCTGCCATCACACAGGTGTGATCACGGTCCCATTTTCTGAGCTCCACATGCTATCATGGTCCCAGTCTCTGGTCCCATGCAAGCTGTTCTGAGCCCTGCATGTACAATGCCTATCCAATTCACCACTGTCCCTTCCCACCCCCAAACAGGAACCCAGGCCAGCAGGCCAGTGTTCACACCCTAGCTTTTCTGAGCCCCACTCACACAATGGCCATCACACTCGCTGCTGCCCCCTCCCAATCCTGAACAGGAACCCAGGCCAGAAGGCCAGTGTCCATGTCCCATGCTTTCTGAACTCCATGGGCAATTGCCCTCACACTCACTGACATCCCCCACCCCAGGCCAGCAGGCTAACATCCCACACCCTAGGCTTTCTGAACCATTGTGATGGGAAGACCATAGCAAAAAGGGAATAACATGAAAAATCAGATGCAAGTAAATACTGCTAGATTTCCCAGTCCAACAACGGATGTCTCTAATCAAAACATAGAAGGGACAATAGGATCAAACCACAAAATGAAGAGACAAGCTATGCAACCCTGGCCAAGCAAGTAGCAGAACTTGTAGAAACTCAACAAAGAGCCAATAATCATATGAATGGTGTCCTTGCTAGATTAGATCTAATAGAAAAGAACCAGGAAGGGTTCCAAAGACAGTTAAATGATCTGAAGGACAGGAAAAATGACACATTGAAATTTGTAGAAAAATGGTTGAACTTGGGACAGATGATTCTAAGTGAACCCACACAATCACAGAAACAACCATTGCGTGATCTCATTCATCTGTAGTTCCTAACCTGGATCAGCCCAAGTAGCTGACATAACTGAATAGCATCTTGAGGCTTGGAGAATAGGCAGGATAGGGCTTGTGGGAAGAGAAAGCGTGGGAGAGAGACACAAAACTGAACCCAAATTGAACTGGTACCATAGAATACTATATCCTGGAAGTCACAGTAAAAGGTGGAACCCTCAAGAGGACCTTAGAGGGATCACCTGAGTCTATAGGCCCTGGAGAGGATGAGATGAAAGCTAAAGCTAACCTCAAATTTCTCTTGTTTCTCTTTCTTATCTGTCTTTTAAAAATTTTTTTTTGTGTAGGGTCTCACTCTAGCTCAGGCTGACCTGGAATTCACTATGTAGTCTCAGAGTAGCCTCAAACTCATGGTGATTCTCCTACTTCTGTCTCCTGAGTGCTGGGATTAAAGGTGTGCACCACCACGCCTAGCTCTTCTATATCTTTTTCTTTTGTCTTTTTCCTTGGCACTGACCTGTAATTTCCTGTACCAGGATGTGGTATACATCCACAATGAGCTGTTGATCAGAGAGACCTACTAGATCTCCCCAAACAAACAAGACAGACTTCTGTCAGAGCACTTGATTACCCACCAGAGGGTAATGGTAAGACCTTACTGCTGAAAAAATTGTATGAAGTCTGTATAAATATTTGGATTGAGTTTTAATGAATCAGAAGTTGCTGTATTGGGGGAGCAACATAATCCCTGATATACTAATTGTAAATGATCAAGGTAGGAGACAGCTTTCACAGCAGAAAACTGCAGATATAACCCAGTAAAATGTCAAGTTTTCACCTCCTGTGACTGATTGTGAACTGTGCTGGTCTGCACCCAGTTTCAATGAAAGCAGCAGCAATGACAAATACTGAGTTCAGAGTAGCAGCATACCACAGTCTGGCATGGTGCAATCAAATATAACATTTTCAAATGGTCTTAAGTGACTAAATGATTATTATAATTCTTTCTCATAATGTCAGTACTAAAGAAAAGTCTCTTAAAATGTGTTATTAAAGAATTTTTCCTCAAATACTTAGGCAATATAATGTCTTGGCAAAGGTATTAATAAAAGTACGTATTATCTTAGTCAATTAAAGAACAGTTAAGTTCTAATTATTTTTTATCTAGGCCTTTCCTGACAAATTCTTAAAGCCCTTTTACATTTATCAAAGTTAGGAGAGTTAAGCTTAATTCAGGAAACTCCAAGGAGGAATTAATTATAAAAGTGTTAAACTTGTAAAGACATTGTGTTTAAAATCTCACATTTATTAAAACCCATTTCAATGAAACATTTGTTTTCATCAGTGAATGGAAACTTGAAACTATTATCTGACAAACTGTGAATGTGCCTTCTAGTAGCTATGTGGGTAAAACTCTGTCTGACTTTCCTGTTTCCTAATAGGTAATAAAAGCCAAAAGTCAACTTTTCCCAAGAGAAACAAAGTGATAAGGAATGATTATTAAATTGTTATTCTTTGTAGGCTGCATGTTTCAGTAACACATGATTAGCATTTAGCATTTTTTGTATTTGGTACTGGGATTGAACCCTGGGCCTTGCATGCTAGTCAAAAACAGTGCTACTGAGCTACAGCCTCAGCCCTGCCACTTAGCTCAGAAGAGTGAAAAAAAAACATAAGGTCTTGAATTCATCATTTAAATATACTAAATTTTATCACTGGAATTTAATAATTTTATTTTTATTTCATATTTGCATAACTCATTAAGATAATTTCCAGCAGAGATAGTCAAACTACCACTCCCCAATTTTCTTCCCAGAGAATCTATTTCTAAAGTGTTAAAGTTTTTAACTGCATGAAATGAATTTTTTTAGAAGCAAATCCTCCTTATAATAGTTTTTCTTCTTTCTTTCTTTCTTTCTTTCTTTCTTTCTTTCTTTCTTTCTTTCTTTTTTTTTTTTTTTTTTTTAGAGAGAGGAGAGAGAGAGAGAGAGAGAGAGAGAGAGAGACAATCAATGGGCATGCCAGCAGCCTCTCAGCTGCTGTGAATGAACTCCAGAGATACGTGTGCCCCCTTGTGGGCAAGTTTGGAATTGCACCCTTGTATCATTGCATCTGGCTAAACGTGGGACCTGGAGAATAGAACCAGCATTCTTAGGCTTAGGAGGCAGGTGCCTTAACCCCTAAGCCATCTCTCCAGCCCTTTTTTTCATTTTTGTTTACATTCACAAACTGAGAGAAAGAGAAAGAGAGAGAGAGAGAGAGAGAGAGAGAGAGAGAGAGAGAGAATGGGCACACAAGGGCCTACTGCCACTGCAAACAAACTCCATGCACCACTTCATGTATATGGCTTTACATGGGTATGGGGAATCAAACCCTGCTCATCAGGCTTTGCAAGCAAACACCTTTAACCTCTGAGCCATCTGTCTATCCCAAGAAATGATTTTTTTAAACTCATTTATTACATACTGCCTTGAAGTTGCTTGTAAATTTTAAAACTTACTATTGATGACATTGAGTATTATCTCCTTAATCTTTAGCATTTAAAAAAATTATTATTTTTCATTTATTTTTGGAGAGAGACAGAGAGAGATAGACAGAGAGGGAGAGGGAGACAGAAATGGGTGTGCCAGCAGTCTCTCAGCTGCTGTGAAAGAAATCCAGATGTGTGCGCCCCCTTGTGGGCAAGTGCAGCATTGCACCCTTGCCTCACTTTGCATCTGGCTAAACATGGGACCTGGAGATTGGAACCGCTGGACATTGGAACCAGCATTCTTAGGCTTAGCAGGCAGGCGCCTTAGACGCTAAGACATCTCTCCAGCCTGATCTTTAGCATTTTAATAATTAAGATTGTACCTTAATAATGAATATGTATATCTAAGATTACTAGGTTTAACTATTTTTTAATGTCAAAAATTATGGACATGAGAGATGGCTTAGCAGCTGAGGCACTTGCCTGCAAAGCCTAATGACTTGGGTTTGATTCACCAGTTCCCACATAAAGCGGGATGCACAAAGTAGCCCATGCATCTGGACTTTGTTTGAAGTGGCTGGATGCCTTGGTACACCCATTCTCTCTCCCTCCCTCCCTCCCTCCCTCCCTCCCTCTCTCTCTCTCTCTGTCTGCTTGCAAAAAAATAAGTAAACTTTTTTTAAAAAATGACTATTTTCCTCAGATACTCAATAATCTCATTTTCAGAGAGTGCAGTTTAATGTCAGTTCTCCATTTCTTTTTCCTTCTATTTGTAAGCAATATTTTAATAGTGTTGGTTACACAACTGTTTATCCATTCATATTGCATACATTAAGTGTACAGATTTTGTCCAAATCACTTGTTTATAGTCTTACACACTCAAAATAGAACTTTCCTCCACCCTCCTGCCATCCCTGTAGCTTGAGTTCTGCCTGGGTTTCCTGCTGGTTTTTGGTCTTGCTTTTGGTGGAGATATTTCTCTCTGTGTGGACCTGTGAAAGGGGGCCAACCTCTCACCATTATGGAATGTCCCCTGAATCTGTAAGCCAGAAATAAATTTCTTTCCTCCCATAAACTGGCCTGGTCTGGAGGTTTATCCCAGCAACTGGAAGTTGATTGGAACAATTTTGAGTACCAAATTTTAGTTCTTTCCCACTGAACTGGCTTCATGTTCAATCAGAGAAAAAGTTGGTTACCTGCAGAGGCTGCTGCCACTATTGCGCATGTGTGTACTTCTTGCCTGCCTGGTTGATTTCATCATCTGTAGGGTCCTCTGCTTATTTATGCTCTTGGTGACCTCTAGTGGCTCTCACCGGGCAGAAGGCATGATGAGCCAGGACAGAGCTAGTTTCCCTTTCCGTTCCAGCATGGTATTCTGATGTTCCGTGAGCACAGCCTGTGGTGTCTTCAGCAATTTGGCAAGCAATCAAGTGTTTTGTCAATGACCTTCATTGTTGTCAGTTGCTCATGGGTCTCTCTGTCCATCAGCTCACTGTAGGGAGTAATACAATTCTGGGCCTGGGATTTACAGGCCAGAGTCTATGGGTTTTTTGTTTGCTTGTTTTGTTTTGTGTTAATACTTCATTATTTATTTATTGATTTGATTTTTTTTTTATTTTTGGATAGAGACACAGAGAGAGACAGACAGAGAGAAAGAGGGAGACAGAGAATGGACTCGCCAGCAGTCTCTCAGCTGCTGTGAACGAAATCCAGATGTGTGCGCCCCCTTGTGGGCAAGTGCGGAATTGCGCCCTTGCGTCACTGCATCTGGCTAAACGTGGGACCTGGAGATTGGAAGCAGGTTCTTAGGCTCAGCAGGCAGGCGCCTTAGCTGCTAAGCCAACTGTCCAGCCCTATTTATTTATTTGAGAAAGAAAGAGGTAGAGAAAGGGGGAGGGAATTGGCACACCAGGGCCTTCAGCCATCACAAAGGAACTCCAGATGCATGTGCCACTTGTGCATTTGACTTATGTGGGTCCTGGGAAATCAAACCTGTGTCCTTTGGCTTTGCAGGCAGGCACTTTAACCACTAAGCCATCTCTGCAGCCCAGAGTCTGTAGTTTTAAGGTTAAGCTTTTTCCACCTTCTGTCTAGACTTCCCCACTAGTCAGAATGAGGGTTTCCATGGAACTTATGAGATTCTTAATTTATGTTTAATTCCCTCCCCATCCTACCCCATTCAAGTCCCTCAACTCCTGACATTCTGTGTCTTGTCTAAGAATCAGGCAACCTCTCCTCTCTCGCAACCCCCTTTCTTCTCTCTCCTGGTCTCACTCTAGTTTTAGGCCCATACTCCTGGTGCTTACTACCATTTGCATTCATCTCCAATTGATTCTAGTTAGGAACCTCATGGAAGAGTACATGTGCTGTTTGACTTTATGTGCCTGTGTGACCTCACTTAGAATAGTTTTTTTCCCCAACTCTATGCATTTTCTTGAAATTTTTTTTTCATTTTTTCTTACTGCTGAATAGAACTCCATTGTGTGCCATATCTTCATTTTCTATTCATCAGTTGATGGGCATCTGGGCTGATTCCAGTTCCTAGCTATTATGAATTTAGCTGCCACAAACATGGTTGAGTAAGTATCTCTGTAGTAAGAATGGAGTCTTTAAGGTGTATGCCAAGAATAGTGTAGCTTGATCAAATGGTAGGTATATTTTCATCTTTTCCAGGAGTCTCCATACTGATTTTTATAGCATTTGTACAAGTTTTCACACCCCCAGCAGTGGGTAAGTTTCCTCTTTCCTCATAGCCTCAGTAGCATTTGTTGTCTTTTTTTTTTTTTTTTTTTTTTTTTGATGACTGCCATCCTGACTGGAATGAGATGAAATCTCAGTCATTTTGATTTGCATTTCTCTCATGACTAAAGATGTTGAACATCTCCTTCAGTATGTAATGGCCATTTGCATTTCTACCTTTGAGAATTCTCTGTTCAAATCTGTACCTCATTTTTTTTTTTTGTCATTTAGTTTTTTTATGTGAGTTCTTTATAGATTCTAGATATTAGACCTTTGTCAGAAATGTAGCTGGTGAAGATATTCTTCCATTCTTTGGGATGTCTACTGACTCTGTTGATGGTTTGCTTGTCTGTAGAGTAGCTTTTTAATTTTTTTTGAGGTCTCAGTGGTTCAATGGTGATCTAATTTCCTTAGCTACTGGAATCTTATTGAGAAATATATAATTATCAAGTTGGATATAGAATTCAATCTTTTATTCACAGATAGTGTTGATATAGAAACAGATAAAAACTTGAGAAAATCTCCCAATATCATCTCCATTAAATGAACATAACAACTATGAACATTTTTAGTAATTAACAATTATCAAAAATTTTCTAATATTAAAAATATTTAAAGCACAATATTTTCAACAAGCACTTGCTGAAAGTCTCCCATAAATGCCTGATATTTGAGAATTGCTTATATAAAAGGAATTTTTATTGGGCTTCAATATCTATCCAATTTTTCAAATTCCAATTAATTACCAAACATTCCTTTGGAAGAGCATGTGGATTGGTGTGCTTTCAATTTGTTAACTCCAAAAGTGATGCTGAAATTTCATTTCCATTTTTCCAGTACTAAGATGGAGGGTCTTTACCAGGTAATTAGGTCAGAGGGTCTCCACTCTCGCATGCAAGATTGGTGCTCTCATGGAAGAACAGAGTTTGGCCCCGTGCACCCTCTCTTGCCCTCTTATCTTCCCTACAAGATGACCCACTGGAAAGGCCAAGCTCCAGAACTGTTGGCCCATGCATGTTTGCTCCTTGTGAATCCAGTCTATGGCAGTTTGTTATAGCTACATACATCGACTAAGCTAAGGACCATATGTTCTCTACTGTTTTGTATGTTTTGAAAGTCAAGCAAAGTAAAAATTTATATAGAGAGCGTAAAAGAAGGAAAGAAGACAGATCTCCTGTAAAACAGGAGGGGTATCAAGTAGGTAATTTTTTATTACTTAAATTCTATTGCTCAGTATGAACTAATTCTAAATTTCATATGGAATTATTGTAGGAAAATAGAAGTTTTTGTTAAAACCTTAATGATTAAATATTGTTCTCTTGACTTATTTCTAGCTCCTTTTAAATATATTTTTCTCCTGATCACCAGCATTTGCTGTTTGAAATACATTTTAAAATATATTTGATAGGAAAAGATAAAAACTCCTGGGGCCTCTACTAGGTTGATCTCAGAGGTCTCCAAGTAAAATATATTACCATAGTATATTTTTGGCAACTTTCTGCAGCTTTGACTCAGGAAACACATTTATAAAAACCATTTAGCATTGCATAGTAGAAGTGTATGTTTGCTTATAGGCACTTGACTCTATAAAACTGAAATTTTTATATGTGTTTTTCTTTTCCCTGCATCTTTCTCCCCCTTTCTTTCCCTGTTTTCTTCTTGTGCATTTTTTCCTTCCTAGACGTTTCTGAACCTCAGCTCTTTTGTGTTTTTTCTTTTCTTTTTTTTTTTTTTTTCCTTGAGGTAGGGTCTTTCTCTAGGCCAGGCTGACTTGGAACTCACTGTGTAGTCTCAGGGTGGCCTCAAACTTACACTGATCCTCCTGCCTCAGCCTCAGCATTCAAAGTAATGGGATTTAAAGGTGTGGGCTACCACACCTGCTCTCCGTTTTTTTCTTCATTATAACCATAACTTTTTTCTTTAGTTATCTGTCTATTTAGTTTTAAACTTTTTATGAGCATTTTGGGTTTTAGTATGCCTTTTCTCCATTATTCTCAAAATTATAAATAGTTCTCTTATTAAGTCTATACTATTAGATTTTAAGGCCAGTCTTCATATCTCTGGAATTTGTTTTAATTTTCATAACTATATACATAAAAGTTTTATATGAATAAAATGTATGCATATATACTAACATACACATGTATGTATAAATATCTTAGTTAAAGGTTTGCTGAATATCCTTCCAGATAATGCTCTTAGTTTCTTTGAGCTTATTTTAAACCACATATTTGTAAAAATTCTCACATATATTTTCTTGCCGTTGATATATTATCATTTTGTTTTCTTTATTAAAATAATTTAGCATAATATAATGTTTAGAAATCCATAAAATTTCATCTTACTATTGTAACCACTGGTTCTTTGTATTTTTATTTTATCTTGCAGAAAATAAACTTGAACCATATAGTTTCTTTGTAGATAGTATTTTTTTATCTAGAAAGTGTTCTGCATTATTTTACTTTATGTATATATTTCTCTAAATCTCAGCAATATAAATAGATATCTATATTATTTTCCTTTTACTAATACCATCTATAATATTATCTTTCTTTCATAGCCTGGGACATTTTTCTTAAATATAGCTCTCGATTTCTTTTCTTATACCCAATGTCATATTTTGTGAATATTTATATTTTTATCTTTATTTAATGAAATTTTCTATATCATTTCACTTTTCTAATATTGCTTATCTTTTCCTTTCCCTTTCCTTTCCATTCCCTCCCCTTCTCTCTCTCTTTCACTTTTGAGTTTGTGTAGTTCCCTTCATGTTCTGGATATCCATTCTTTGTGAAATATACAGTGTATAATTTTCTCATCTTGTAGGTTGTCTCTGCACCAAAATATTTGTTTTCTGTGTTGTTCAGAAGCCTTTTAGTTTGATGTAATCTATTGCCACACTTTTGTTTTTATATTTTGTTTTGTTGGGGTCCTGTCCAAAAAAAGTCCTTACCTATCCCAGTTTGTGAAGAGACATTTCTGAGAGAAAAATTCAAAGTACTATATTTCGAAAATAGAAAATTATTTTAATGCCATCAAAATCAACAAATTAATAAGACATTTATTAGATTGAAAATTGTCTGCTGTTCTTTAATAATAAAATGCACACCCGTTACATAAACTGAAACACCAATGTAATCCTGAGGTATTAACTTAAGTAATTTATTGTTTTATTTACAATAATATAACCTCATAATTTATATACACTACAATATCAATTTACTCTTAAAAATATTGAACCGAGATTAATGTTCTTATATGATATTTAAATCAGAAAGAAATTGAGAAGGTCTTGAGAAAATGGAAAGACCTCCATTGCTCCTGGATAGGCACATTTACCATTGTGGAAATGGCAATCTTACCAAATGTAATATACAGATTTAATGCAATACCAATAAAAATCCCTATATTTTTCTTCATAGAGAATAAAAAAAATGATTTCAAAATTTATCTGGAATGGCAGAAGTCCTTGGATATCCAAGCATGTCTTCAGCAAAAGAAACACCTCTGGAGACTTCACCATACCTGATCTAAAGCTATGTTACAAAGCCATAGTAATAAAAACATCATGGTATTTGCATAAAAAAGGATTATAGACCAATGGAACAGAATTGAGGACCTGGACTTTGTGTCAAGTAACTACAGCTACTTGATATTTGGCAAATGTCCTAACAAGGTAGACTGGAACAAAGACAGCATCATCAACAAATGGTGCTGGACAAACTGGATAACCATATATAGGAAAATGAAACTCAATCCACACATCTCACCATGTACAAAAGTCAAGTCCAAATGGATCAAAAACCTCAATTTAAGAACAGAAACTCTGCTACTACTGGAAGAAAAAATAAGAGGAACTTTCCATGATATAGGAGTGGGAAAGGACTTTCTGAACAAAACCCCAGTAGCTCAGGAAATTAAACAATCATTCAACCATATCATGATATCATGAAGGTGAAAAGTTTTTTTCACAGACAAAAATTACAATAAGCAGAGCCAATAGATTAGCCACAAAATGGGAGAAAATTTTTGATGAATATACACCTGAGAGAGGCCTAATTTCTGGAATTTACAAAGAATTCAAAAACCTAAACAATAAAAAAAAAAAATCAAACAATCCACTCACAAAAATGGGGCAGAGAACTGTACAGGGAGTTATCAGAGGAAGAAATACAAATGGAAAACACACTTAAGAAAATGTTCAACATCCCTAATCATCAGGGAAATGCAAATTAAAACAACTATGAGATTCCACCTTACTCCAGTAAGAATGACGAACATTAAAAAATCTGATGAAAACAAATACTGGCGAGGTTGTGGAGAAATAGGATCTTCCTTTACTTTTGGTGGGAATGTAAGCTGGTACAACTACTATGGAAAGCAATATGGAGACTCCTAAAAGGGTTGACTATAGTTACCAACAGACCCAGTTATTGCCTTACTGGCCATTTACTATAAAAGCTTAGTGCCTCAGTTCAGAGAGGTTTGCTCAACCATGTTTATAGCTGCTCAATTGATAATAGCTAAGAACTGGAATCAACCTAGGTGTCCATAACTAGATGAATGGATAACCAAGATGTGGTTTATCTACATGATGGAATTCTACACAGCAGTAAGGAAAAATGACACAATGCAACTTGAAGAAAAATGGTCATATAGGAACAGATAATTCTCAATGCATATAATAAAGGTATTGGATGCCTACACTCTGCCAGACACTATGCTAGATGAACATTTGTTTAAGTTTGACTCAGAAGAAGCTCTTTTCTAAGAAGCTCTAAGACTTGTATGAGAAAAGGAAATCAAATCTATTTGTGAATTATTCTAATGTTTTGTAGGGATTGTGAATTAACAGAGAAATATTAAATAACTGATAGCCTTTTCTAGGTTGTGTGGAACAGAGTATTCAGAGATGGAAGGCCCTACAGAGCCTTCACCAAGACCTGTGTGTGCATTAGCCATGCAGTATAGTCTTCCATTAGTAGTTCAGCTACTAACCTGGAGGAAGAATTCATATCAAAGTGATCCTTGTGAAATATAAACATGGTTTAGACCTTTCCTTCTCCTCACCAAGTCTGTGGTAAAATTTAAGAAGTGTTTCTCCCAAAATAACTTGAGAGGGTTGAGGTGATATGGGACAAAGAATGAAATGAGGCTGTTTTCCAGAGAAACAATCATGTCTATCTGTTTCTGTCACCTCCGTATCCAAAGAGGAAGATTTATTTTAAGATTAGTCATGAGCTGCAATATAGGTAGACAGGTTGAAAAGTTAGGGAAGAGTTCATGCTATGCCTTGAACCTGAAGGTGGTCCATTGTGGAGCCTGCCAATCACTCATCTGATCAAGAAATTACCCCTCCCCTAAAGACATACTAAGGAAGTGGGAAGGATAGTGATATTCTTAATGAAACAATATATCATACCCCCAGTGTCCCTTCCTCTGGTGCAGTTAGTTGCTCAGGTCTTCCATGCTTAACCTGCCCTTTTCTCAGAATTCCTACTCAAAAAGTGTGACTTCTTTTCTTTTCTTTTTTCTTTCACTTTTTTCTCTCCTTTCAGTGATGGCTGAAATCTAAAGCACACTTGCCATGAGACTTTGGGACTTTCCCACTTTTTGCTCAATAAATCTCCTTTGATTTACTCATGTCTTTTCTTCCATGTGTTCAAGTATTTTGTGATCATGAGACAAAGAAATGGACAGTATGAAAATCTGACCCAATTCCACTTCATCTTCTGCACATTTTCAGGGTTATCTCAGTCAGGGGAAAAGAGGAGCTGTTTAAATACATCTACGGTTTACCTCCTATACTTATTGCTCAGGTGCTTATGTGATCTGGTAAAACAGGCCCACTCAGAGCAGCATACTAGCAGGCAGACTGACCCAGAAGTAAAGTGAGCAGAGAGTAAGACCCCATCAACATTTGCATGTGCAAAAAAAGGGTTAAGGCACACATAGAGTCTATCATGAAGGTGTTGGGGTACATCAAATAATGCAAATTCCGTAAAGTTATGTTTAAATGCCAATCATTATCGGTGCTGTCCTGTTGGAGGAATTATCATTTGAAATATTTATGTGTTGTTCCTGGAGCTTCTAAATAGGGAGGCCTGAAAAGAAGCCCTGTCATCAGGTTTGGTTCATGTTTTATGTTCCTGAAGGGCCAAAGTTTCCACAGGTTTTCAGAGTCATTATATTTATGCTCCACAAAAGAGGACACTTGTAAAAGCATGAAGGAAGGCTCTGCTGTAGAAACCATCTACTTCAGTGCATTCAATCAGCAGGTTTGAAGACATTACCATGGGAGAAAGAAAGAGAGATATTCTCAGCAGATTTGACCAACATTAAAGTAGGGTGAGAAAGAGAAGGATTAGTTACTGTCCAAGTAAGCCACTGGTTTGAGAGACAGAAGTGACTGTGAATCCAGATCTTGAAATATAGAACACAAAAGTAAGATTTGGTGGGTAATATGGTGAAAGAGGTTTGATAAATCAGTGTGATAATTTAAAAAACATGACTTTTAGACAGTTAAAGAAATGTCTCAAAATTGAAAATTTTAGTCCAGAGGTGGAGAAATGGCTTAGTAGTTAAATGCACTTGCTTGCAAAGCCAGATGCCCCAAAATCAATTTCCTAATACCCGTGCAAAGCCAGATGAACAAAGTGATGTATGTATCTGGAGTTGTTCTGCAGTGACAAGAGGCTTCGGTGTGCCAATAGATCTGTTTTTCCCTGTTTGCAAATAAAAAAAGGAATACAAATAAAAAATGGAAACTTAAGTCAAAGATAAATGTTTTTGAGTGATTAGTATAGATTAGGTCAAATTGTTGATCAAATTTTCCTTCTAAGTAAACACTCATGTGTTTATATCTTCTCTACAACAGCTTTCTAACTGAACACAAAAATCACCCACAGATACCTTTGATGTGACAGATCCTGTGATCCACATAACCAAAATGTTTATCTGGCATTTGCCATAAAATTTTTTTAATAACACTGATGTGGATGGAAAGTGGTTAAATTTTTGTTTGTAGACAAAGTGCCCAGTAGGTATATATGATGTGAAGAGAAGTGACTGAGCCCACACATTTAAAGTAAGGACAAAGGAAATAGATTAAAATCTATAGGCAGAGTAAAAGGTAAAACTCCATAGCTTTTAAATACATGTCTCCTCATCCTTCCTTTTATCTCTATTTTTCCTCATCACTCAATAAGCTGAATAGTGGCAGCAAGAGGGAGAATTCTTGTTTCTGTTTTCTTTTCTAATCCTCCATCTCCCCATTATCTCTCCCTCTAGTCCTCTATCTTTCTCTCTCACACACAATCACAGATTTTTAGCAAAGAAAATAGTTGGAAAATAAAAAATGACACAGATCATTTTAGAATAGTTCAACTTATGAAGAAGAGGTAGGAGGTGCTAAAAGCCCCTCTGAGACCTGGAGTCTAGTCAGTGTCCTAGCTGGCTGCATGTTCTGCTGGTTATGTATCAAGCACAATTCTGTCTTGTTTGCACATTATTTTATCCTCCACTGTCTCCATTTTATTTAGTCCATATGGGTTTTCCTCCAGATAAATACAAAAACACAGCATTTTTCCTAGGAAATTATATCTTGATTCTTTGGCAGGAATCGTGTTCTTGCAACAGTAGTATAAATGTCCAGCCCATATTAAACACCCAATGAACTTGTCACTTGAAAAGGAGCCCTCTATTTGACTAGAAGAGACAGGGGCCAAATGAGCCCAATTCTTTGCTATGCAACCAGCAAGGCAATTACAAGGATGGGCCTAAGGAAGGGCAAAGCGGACACTCACTCAAGCACACAGGTGCTATGTCCTTGAAATAGTTGATTTTACTTGAACCCTTTCTTGGCTTGTTATCCAAAGTCAGCTACATGTTATTATATAAATAACTAATATTCACTGGAAATTTTCTGAAAATTCTGAGAGCTTTGAAAGAGGTGGTGTTTCATTCTCTATGTCCCCTGATAAGGTCTCGTGATTTCTACAATATTTAGATTCATAATCCTTATTTAATGCACTTTGTGGAAGCAGGAGAAAAAACTTTCCTTCACTGATGAGTTTCAAAATGCTGTAATTTACTTCAAGAGTTGGAAATGGAACTTTCTTCCTTTTTAAGCAGGGGTGTTCTCTTTAAAGGCTGAAAAGCAATGAATTGTCAAAAGTGGACATCTTTCCATGAATAAAGATGACAACTGAGTAAGCGCTTCAGAAATATGCCTGGCAAGAGGCATATTATATATAGAATGCTTATATATACTGCTTTCATCACTTGGGGATACCAAACAAATCAAGTTGCAAGGGTTAAATAGCAGGCAGGTGGGCACTAGCTCCCAGTATTTTCTCATCATTATCAAATTGCTAGAAGAACCTTTTCTACTCTTGTCTGTGAAACTGTAATTCAGTTCTCCAATAGGTTGGGTGCCACTTGAACTTGCTTCAATCTTAAGACTCTAGCAATTCTCAAATTTCAGAATGCTGTTCACAGGCAATGGTAGGAGGTTCCTCTTAAAGAAATGGTGACATTAGCAATGGAGTTGAGTGTTCTGTTGTGTCTCATCAGTAAAGTATCCCAGAGATACTCGCTGGCACAGGAGGGAGAAGTCTAGAATTGCAGGATGAAATATACACCAAGGAGGAAGATTTAAAGGGTCATTCCTTCTCAGAAATCTGTGTATGCTCTCATGAAAACATCATGGGTTCCCTTTTGTTGTTCTTGATTTTCTTGTCCTTGCAAGCTGATTAATGTCTTAAGTAATATGGATGGAACTCCTGATACTGAGTATGAAGAACATTTGTTACTATGTAGAACATATCGGTAGCATAAAGAACACATGGGGCCAGGGAACATGGCTCCGAAGTTAACAGTAGTTGCTTGCAAAGCCTGTTGGCCCATGTTCAATCCCCCAGCCACCCACATAAAGCATAACACAAAAAGTGGTGTAAGCATCTGGTTTTCTATATGCAATGCCAAGAGACCCTGATCCCATGCACATATACAGGAATGCATGCAAATAAATACATTGCTTTACAAAAGAACACATGCAGCCATGAGTGCAACACAGATATTTTTATTTTTTTCACCAATTGATTGAAACACACACACACACACACACACACACACACACACACACACATATATATATATATATATATATATATATATATATAATTTTGTGTTATATCATGTGTTTGTGCCATCATTTCCCTCCTTCCTGTCCCCAGTCCACTGAGGGCCCTCATCAGTGGGATTGACGGTATTCACCATAGGGTTGTGGGTTATGACTTAGTCATTGTGTGTGTAGGAGGTGGGTGGGGTCAATGCCTCTGTATATTCCCTCTTACCTTGTAGCTCTTAGAATCTTTCTGCCAAATCTTGTGCAAAATTCCCTGATCCTTGATGGATGTGTTTTAAGAATACTTCAATGATGAGCTCTCAGAAGCTTCTGGATTTCTGCTTTGGTACATTTCGAGTATCCAAGTGTCTGTCTCCATCACCCTTGTGCAAGTTTTCATGCTCAGCATGGAAGCATCACTCTTGCTTATCTCACCAGATTCAGCCAGAACTCTTGCTGTTCTGTGTGGGCAGCATGTGGTGTCTTCAGAAATAGGGCTTTTCCCTTACCTCAAGCAGGTAATCAAGTGCTTTGATAGAAGCCTGTCTTATTTGGGGGAAGGGTTTTGGGGGAATGGAATGGGAGAGCTGGAGGAGATATACACAAAACTAAATCCAAATGGAATTGGTACCTTAGAAAAACCTTCCTTCTGGACAGTATAGCCCTCAATAGGAGTATGGGGGCTAATCTGGTTAAGAAGAGCCCTTGAGAATATGGTGTGAATCCTAACCCTAAGACATTTGGCTTTGGTTTGTAACTCCCAGTAATAGCACTCATATTTTATCCACCTCTTCCTCTGTAATGCTTGAGCCATTTGGGCTATAACACAGATGAATGGTCTCGTGCTAGGCACATGGCTTTCTCTTCTTGTCATTCTAATGGGTCTTTGGTTTCCTGGTCTTTGGTGCCATCTGTAAAAAGCACGTTCTCCAACAAAGAGTGAGAGCAACATGTATCAAAAGGGATAAACGTATATAATTAGATGACTCTTGATGTGCAGAGCCTCTCCATTTAACCATAGAACAGTGTCAGCTTCCCTTAGAGAGTAACCTGATGGAAATATGACCAATTTCCAGGATGTTCAGATATTTAAGTTCTTAATAGAATTTTTTTTTTTTAAAAAACACAATTTAAATGACAGCCTACACATTTAAAAGGACCACCTGCAAAGTTCTAATTTTTTCAGTTGTTTCTCTGGATGCCATTTTTTGTCCTATAACTAATGTAATTTTGTTTTGTTCATTTTAAATATTTATTCTTGTCTGATTCCTTTTTGAAATTACAGAATTGAATTTAGAAAGGCAATGGGCATGACTATAAGATTGCATGCCTGGATACCTGAATGACTTCCCTGTCCCACATAGTTAACCGTGTGTCAGTGGAGTGCTAGTAAGTCTTGGTAAGGGTTGTATCATAGATCACAAAGGATGCAGGTTCTGAGTTTTCTCCAGGTGTTGTCAAAATCTGCTTTCTCTTCACCAAAGTAGGTGCTTAGAAATTCAAAGATGCAAGAACTATGTTATTAAAGACTGACATTACCCTCCTATTGTTTTAGGAAATAAGTAACCATTTGTTAATTTCTGTCTAATTTTGCAACTAGTAATGATACATGCGAACATTTGGAAACCATGCCTGCTCAGGGAGAATGTGGATGGGAATGAGGAAGGAGCACCTTGCTAGCAGAAGCATGTGCCAATTTGGGAATTTTTTTCTTTTCCTCATAAAGTTTTTCCTGGGGCTAGTGCAAATAGTTAAAAGAAAAAGAAAAGTGAAAGAAAAGACTAACCCTTATTACCTACACTTACTTTTGAGGTATGAGCATGTATGTACACAAGTGTAATTTATTATCTCACTTTTAATTCATTTATTACTTGGTTCATTTATCAAAGTCTTGTTTTGGGAGGATTAACACATGTAATGTTGCTGAGAATCGGGCAATTCCCACCAATTGAGATTAAAATTTTGATATACTTAATAAGCACTGAGTCCACCTTATTCTAAGCCAATGGTTCTTAAAGGTGGAGTGGGGGAGTAGGAGGATTGCCAACAGGAGACAGTGGTGATCTCTGGAAATGTTTGTTAAAGACTGGAACAGTGAATGTTCCAGATAGAGGGCTGATATGCAGCCAGTAATCTCTCAGTATGCTATAGAGATTTCCAGATAATCTACCACAGCAAAGTTGTGATGATCAGCTAAGATCAGAGAAGGTTTCCTGGCCTTATATGAGAAACCCTGCCCTAAGCTCTTGTCAACAGAATTAATTTTTGGCAAAATTATTTGCCTATCAAGCAGTATCTCCTGTATATTCAGCCACAGATATTATCTTAATACATTGTATAGTATCTAATGTCTGACAAAATGATTGATAAATACTAAGCTGGCTTAAATTTGGTGATACAGTAGGAATAATAACCATTTCAGTACAACTAGGATTGTATCATAGGTCCATAATCAATTGTTTGTGTTGTCTTGATCACATTGCTTAACTTTTCAAGTCACTTAAGATAAAACTTACTTTACACCAATATGGGGAATTATTTCTCACTATTTAACATCAAATGAGAGGGCTGGAGAGATGACCTAATGTTTAAAGTGCTTGCCTGCACAGTCAAATGACCCTCAAATCCTCAGGACCCACATAAGTGAGATACACAAGGTGGCACATGTATCTGGAGTTTGTCTGCAGTTGTTGGCAGTCCTGGCATTCCCATTCTATCCATCCTTCTCTCAAATAAATAAAAATAAAACATATTTTCAAAAAAATTAAAATTAAATGAGGAATCAAGTATGCAATGCATTTATTTTATTTATTGTATTCTCTTTTCCATGCTGGCCAAATTTCTCAATGGTGAATTGATAAATTTCAAATTGATAATCTCATGTTATATATTCCAAAAATATAATTTATGAGGCATATGTTCAATTTCCTCTCTAATGACATTTTTTATGAAGTCAAGGTGATACTGGCAACCGTTTGCTCCTTTCTTAGTATTGTTGCTACAGCCTTACAATAGAAGGACTGGGTCTGCATTTGGGTCTGTCGGCTGTTACCTGCTCTTTGTGTACAAAAATGTAAGTACTAAATGCTCCAGATGGTACCACAGATGCAGAAAGGTTAAGAGATGTAATCAATTGTCATACCAGGGAGGCACTCAATGTGATTTCGAGTTTATTGTGAGTCCCTACTGACTGAATTAGAATGTCATGTTCTGTGACAGGATAGTAATAGATTAGACGCTTACTCTTCTGTGCTCTTGTGGATAAAAAAGGGGAAATGCAGTGTGAACTGACTCCCTCAGTGGCTAGGGCTACTGTGGTTGTCTAATAACATGTGCTCTTTCTTAACTCAAAGTGCAAAGTATTTACAGTCATGTCTTGATATCTGCTCTGTGAGCTAAGAAAATGGATCCTGCTGGTATCAGAAAATTCCAGAAATTCTTGTGTATGGAATAGACTAAAGAGAGAGAAAAGGTTCCAATTCTAAAAGAACTTGACTTAAAGATTGCTTTTGCTATGAACAAGAAAGCAGCACCCGAGGGAGTGTTGGGTAGTAGGTAATAGATTGTCATTTCGTAGTCAGGTTTGTTGTTATAGAAATTTGAGAATCCAATAATTTGAGAAAAGTTGTTTTTAAAAAGTTTGCCTCCCCCACAGGAAATGATTTGCTATACTTGTACTTAAATAGTTGGCAGAGTTTTAAATCACCTACAGCTCCTTTATGAGAATAATTAGCTCTTTAACAAGAGCAGATTATGGGATTTCTTTCTTATAAACTTTATTGTTGACCTGGAGCATAGACACCCATCATAACATGGAGGTAACCAGTCAGTGGTATTAGAGTGTGTGTAAATCAAGTTTTGAAATGAGAGGCTGTAATGTTACTGTTCTTATAAATACAAAATAGCTAAGCTGGGCTGAAGGAATGGCTTTGCTGTTAAGGCACTTGCCTGCAAAGCCAAAGTAACCAGGTCGATTTCCCAGGACTCACGTAAGCCAGAGATGCAAAAGGTGATGCATGCATCTGGAGTTCTTTTCAGTGGCTGAAGGTCCTGACATGCCCATTCTTTCTATCTGCCTCTTTCTCTCTCTTCCCTCTCTCTCAAATAAATAAATAAAATAAATAAAAATATTTTAAAATAGCTAATCCAATTTGAAAATTGGACTGGTAAAATGCTTCACTTGATATCATGCTGTGGTCAATGAAAGTTGAGATTTTGGACTACAAATATGACAGCCTTCAATATGGCATTTGTAGGTTGCAGAGTAATCACTCTCAGCTACAAAGCTCAAATATAATGAATGCTTCAAGATTTATATCCAACTCAAGTGATTTTGTAGAGAAATAATTAGCTGCTTACATAACAATGTCTTAGCTTGTTCTATTAGTTGATCATTTGCTGAATCAGCCATGATAATGTGTAAGTAGCTTGAAAAATTTTTTGATAATGATTGGTACAAATGGTTTTCATAATTCCCTGGAAACCATTGTTAATAAAATTTTGAAGAAAGGTTCATGTAAAAAAGTATGAAGACATAATATTCTTCCTTGGTTTTCTTGAGTTTATGGAATATATTTTCATCTTTTAGTCATAGTTCTGCTTTTAAATAACTGTTCTGCTCCAAGAGAGACATTTCAGTTCCAAATGTATGCAACCAAATTATCCCTTAACCCTCATTTTCAAACTGCAGTTCAATCAGTGTACTCCAGATGGCACACAATGATGATAGAATTATGCATACATGGCATTGAGGGACTGAATATGCAAACAGAAGGAGCTGCTTAACTAAGGCTTTCAAATTGCCTTCAGGACTTTACCATCCTACTACATAATGAAAAAATGCAGATCATGATTTGCTTGGTTTCAGGATTTGACATTTTATAATATGGCATATGAAATGCAATTATAATACATCATAGCCTATATAAAATTTTGCCAATATCAATAGAAAAGCAATTGTTTTCCTAACAAGTTAGTTCATAAGGGATGCATGTTTACCACAGTTTATCACTAATATTTTCTCGATTGTACCATGTTCATGAGAAACTAACTGGATGGAAACATAATCAAAATTGATATTATTCACATGAATAGATATTTTTGTTCTCTAAGAATGAGGAATCATTTTTGTTTGTAAAAGATGAAACTATTAAAGGAAATTCAGAAAAAAATCAGGAAGCTAAAAATTCATTTACCTCTAAATTCTGAGAACTTCCTTTATACCTCTTCAGTTCTTTAATGTGAAAGTTACTAATTAGATGCCATTTTTGGAAATAAGCATAATTTAAGAAATTATTGATCAATTTATAATTATACCATTTTCCTCAGAAAAGATGGTATAATCCAGTGAAAACCCTTTTACTTTAGTAAATTGAGGTTAGATAATTGCTAAATAGTTTTTAAAGATTAAAGAAATTTGATAGTGATGCATTTATAAAGAACTCTGTAAGAGAGTTAGCATACTTTTATTGGTGTCAGTTTTAGGAATATAGGAATAAACACAGGAGGGTATACACGCATACAGAAAGACAGAATAAGATACACACACACACACACACACACACACACACACACACACACATATATATATATATATATATATATATATATATATATAGAGAGAGAGAGAGAGAGAGAGAGAGAGAGAGAGAGTTCCACCTATGGACATCTATGCAAAAGGTGTTATTTAAAATATTTAGTCCAACTGCCTTAGGTCGACTTTGGACAAGGGTGACATTCTTTTGTCAGTGAACTAAATTGGAGAAGTCTTTTATAAATACTTGAAATTAAGTGTTTATTTTTCCCTATATTTTCATGCATGGATTTTGATGAACATTTCATGCTAAGGAGTTTCCAAAGTAGAACAATCAAGAATCCATGAATAGTAATTGAGCCCTTTTGTTTGCTCTAAACTTAAAACCATTATTCTCCATTTAAAGCAGACAAATCATGTTTGTGTACCGCACACTACATTGTCATTTTAGCGTTCTGTAGTGGTTGTTTCCAGTGAGCTGGGCTGGAATATTAAACTCTCTTTGCTTCTGCTACTCTCTCTTGCTGTGCTGGACACATTTAGAGTCTGTTTGAAATGGGCAAAAAGCAATTCTGTTGTTTATACAGAACAACTTGTAAGCTGGTGTGGGTGCCTGTCCATTCATTATTTTATGAAAGAGTATGCCGTTTTCCAGGATTTGAATCTTTGACAACTGGCTTGCTGAAACTCGGTTTAAATGTACTGTCGTGTATAAACAATCAAACATGAAACACAATCAAGTCTCCTGACTGCACTTCTCAGGCCAAATATGTTGACTTGAGACACTACTCCATGTACAGGCTGTTGCATCTGTCAGAAACTAATTTTAAGTGTCATGTAAAAACAAAAGGATAACAGAAGTTTAACACGGTCAAATATTGCTTTAATATTAAGCATGGGCTTGTAGCATTTGTGAGAATGTAGCTATGATGGTGCTTGCAGGCTGATACAACCAACAAACACAGAGCTCAAGGCGCCATCCAGCAGGGGCTGTATATTTACACAAGTTATCTATTTTTATTTTTATTTATTTTATTTATTTATTAGAGAGAGAGAGAGAGGGAGAGAGAGAGAGAATGCATGCACCAGGGTCTCTAACCACTGCAAATGATCTCCAGACACATGCACCATCATGTGCATCTGGCTTATATAGGACCTGGAGAAGCCAACCGGCATCCTTAGGCTTGATAGGCATGTGCCTTAACCACTATGCCATCTCTCCAGCCCTAGACAAGTTATCTAAAATGTGGTTGAATTCTCATGATCCATTCTTTTATACTTCATGAGGAAAAAGAAAGTTTATGTGGCACTTGAACAACAAAATACAAGTCTTGGGGTTGGGGAGATGGCTCAGCAGGAAAGAGCACTTGCAGCACAAGCGTGAGGGTGTGAAGGGTTCCAAGTTCTATCTCCAGCATCCACATGAAAAGCTGGGCATAGCCACACATGCCATTCTTTAACCCAAAGAATGCCATTTTATCTAGAGGCTTTATAGTAGAGTGATTTTTAAAGGATATTTTTATTTATTTATTTACAAGCTGAGAGAGAGAGAGAGAGAGAGAGAGGGAGGGAGGGAGAATGATAAAGGGAAGAGCAATAAACAGAGAATGGGCATGTGAGAGCCTCCAGCTGCTGCTGTAAAAGAACTCCAGATGCATGCACCACTTTGTGCATTTGGCTTTATTTGGGTACTGGGGAACTGAACCTGGGTCATTAGGCTTTGAAGGCAAGTGCTTTAACCACTAAGCCAGGCTTTACAGGCAAGCACTGTAACCAATGACCCATCTCTCCAACCTAGTAAAGTGATTTTGATGCATTTTTTCACCCAAAGAATATAATTCTATTGTAGAAGTACTACAGTTGAGTGATTTTTAGGCCTGCCTTGCCATAAATAAAATTTGCTTTTTCAAATCCTATATATTTTGCCTTCTCATATTTAATATTCCATAAATAAATATTCACTATAGAATATTTTATGTTTTGGTGCTATATTGGTTCTTCTATATAAATATTTTATGATAATTTTCATTTATATATCTTTAATAAATTTTTTAACATTCCTGGATAAGAGTTAGGAAGCGACATCTCTGAATACAGTAGTTGAATTCCTTCCCCTTCATTTTCTCCCTCCTTCTTTCCCTCCCTCCCTTTTTTTTTTTTTTTTTTTTTTTTTTTTTTAGGTAGGGTCTTACTGTAGCTCAGGCTGACCTGGACTTCACTATGTAGTCTCAGGGTGGCCTCAAACTCATGGTGATCCTCCTACCTCTACCTCCCAAGTGCTGGGATTAAAGGCATGTGCCACCACACTCCCGCTCTTATTTTTGTTCCTCCCTCTTTCTATCCCTTTATCTTCCCAGCCTACTTCTCTCTCTTATTTATTCCTCTGGTTCTATAGTACTTATTCTAGGTACAGGAATATAAAGAATTGTTATCTTAGACAAAGACCTAAAGGAAATGGCATAAACAATGTGAAGTTCCATTGGGAGAAGACTCATAAGATATTTCTTATACAACATGGTTCCAAAATCATGCCACCTTCTTTGTGTGGTACTCCAATGCAGCAACAGCAGCCTGATAAAATAACAGCAATGTGATCCATGCTGGAAGACAAGTAGACCAAAATGAAGTGACTGAAAAATTATGTGGGAGTCTCCAATGTGACATCCCAATATATCTTTGAGTTATCTTTGACCATTAAGGAATTCTACTTTAGTTGGTAAATGTGCAGTGTGATCCCTCTAGCAACATATGATTCCACAAAAGAAATAACTGCATGACAGGTGTATCTAGTGATTTTAAGTTACGGCATTATTCAGAATGGCAATAAAGCTTCACAGGGGACTTATTCTCCTTTCTAAATGAATGAGGTAAAGGAGTAAGAAAAAGTTTAAAATAAATTATATTCTTTACACTGTCCTTTCTTTTAATGAATTTGTAGTTTATGGGAGATTTAAAATATAATACTGGACACCCAGTTTGATTTAAATTTTATTTAAAACAACTAGCACAACAAAGACAAATCTCTGTTATTTTAACAGTATTGTGTAAGACATATTTATTTTAGAGATATTTTTTACTTATCTGCCATTCAGATTTTATTGGACATGATACATTCTCCTTTACTAAATCTTGACAAACTAGCATATAGCCATCCTTGCATTGGTAGTGGAAGGAATGCATAAATTCCAAGTAGGCCCTGGGATAACCTCATGTATCTCTTGCACTTCATTCTATACTCTCACATACACTGATTGGACTTGGGGCCATACATTAGCTATTATACTCAGGCTACAGTGTGCTTGTGTCTAGAAATAGCCAATAAAACTTATACAGATAGCTGGAGAGATGGCTCAGTGGTTACAGGACTTGGCTACAGAGCTTAACAACCCTGGTTCAATTCCCTAGTACCTACATAAAACCAGATGCATAAAGTGGTGCATGCATCTAGAGTTTGTTTGTAGTAATTAGAGGCCCTGGTACTCCCATTCGCTGTAACTCTCTGTTTGAAAATAAATAAATAAAACATTTTTAAAAACTCATAGAGAAATAGAGAAAGGTTAACAAGATGCAGAAATATCACCTGACTTAAAACACAAAGGCACTGACATAATATATACAGTTACTATCGTCAAAGAATTGTGCTATGGTAATCAGAATAACACCCAAAGAGTTAGTCTGCATGAGCTTCTGAATAAAACCACAAGATAATACAATAATTAGTGCCTGTAACCTGAGTACCTTCTTGCCCATGTTTCTTATTCCCTCCTCTTCCTCCCTTAATGATATTTAATTTTTAGGGGGAAGAGATCAAGGTTTCATTGTGTAATACTGCATCCATGTTTTAGTCTAGTCTTTGTGCTAGGGTACATAGTCATTATATAGTATTCACATCAAGTCAGCTCTGGAATACAGAGATCTACTGAGTGCCAGGCTCAAATCTAAGCACTGTATAAGTGCTCTAAACTAGTTATCTCCACTTTTTGTGTGGATACAAGAGCTAGAAAGGAAAAAATATATTCACAGCCACAAATCTAGAAAATAAGGTTCCTAGGTTAAAAACAATGTACAGAAATTTCATATTGTCCATACTATATAAAGAAAAAAATCAAATTACTCTATCACAACTTGAATGATATTGTTTAAGGGATTACTTTGGCTATATTCTTGTTACTCTTTGAGATTACTCAAATATAATGTTAGAACTTAAATGTCATATTCTTAGAAGTTACTGACATGACAACTTCTGTGGAGACACAGTGATTTAAATGCTATCTGGAGCACTACTAACTATTGTACTTCAGATTCTCCTTATCAGATACATGACAGAAACAATGCAGGTGGTAATGTTGAATGCCTTATTCAGGGTATTATAGGTATACTAATGGAAGCATGAGATACAAGCTAAATAATGCAAAGTTTATTTTGTCTATATGGACTGTGCAGAGCTGTATGGAGACACTGTACTAATAATACCCATGGAAACATAAATGTAGATGTTTCCATTCACCCACTCTGCAGGTACTTACCAGGAAAAATGTGGCTTTTGTCCTTAGTGAGTGGGCATGTAAATTCAAAACAGGCAAATTGACGTGTTTTTAAAGGTAATTACTGAATTCATACATTTTTTAAGAGCACCAAAGTTTGATAAAGTTACTGTAAAATTAGTTAAAATGCAAACCCTGGCCTGCTTTAAAATCAGTTTTTCAAAGAACTATGAACAGGACTTTGGAATTTAAAGATTGTAATTCGAATGAATATTAATGCTCAAGTGTGTGGAGTGAAGAGGTAACTGACCTCGGACCTCACACAGTGTACAAAGTAGCTGCTTAGTTGGGAAAACCAATTTTTCACCTTTTTTGTCAGCAATAGGAGACACTCCACTATAGGCTGGATTTTGTTCCTGGTAGAGGTCAAATCAGTGTCTGCTTGAAAAATTCATGATCCAGAAAAGGTAATTTTTAATGAATATTTATGAGCAATGTCCTTTCTTATCAGAGCTGTGCAAGTTTTCTGAAGCTTGCCACTAATACTGGCTTGTGATTTTTAGCAGAAAACCTCTGAGTCAAAACGAGGAAAATGGACTTGATATACTCTCGTCTGACTCATTTTGGCTTCTCCTGTTATGCATCATCATTGCATAGGAAACAACATTGTTCAATTCTGTTCATATCACCCCTATTGCAGCATTCTTTCCTTTGCTTTTAGGATCCAAATGCCAATGTAAAAGAACATTTAGAAGACATTATATTCTTTCCACATTTTTTCCACCTAACATTCTTTGCCTATAAGGTTGCTAATGACCTAGATCAAATGATAATAGAAAGAGAGTTTTCCTCTGTGGACAGTGGCTCTCACAGCCCTCATACAAATACCAGGAAACTGAGAATAATGAAAGACTTAAAAAGTCATGGCTTTTCAGATTTCCTGAATTGTCTCCTAAATTAATACAAGCCAGGATATAGCTCTTTAATGAACCACTTGATATAACACAACACACAAACATGCACACACACACACACACACAAACTCAGAAATTTTTAACATGTTAATTTACAAGTAAAAGTAATGTCTTTAATTTTAATTTGTTAATTGTTAGTTACTATTCATTAAATTATTCTTAACTTAATAGATGATAGAAGTAAACTCTATTATGAAAACTATTAAACTGCTTGTGAATTAGTAAATGTCTCAACTTGACTGTCTTGGCTGTTTTATATCATGGAATATCTTCATAACACAGAATTAGTCCTTTACTTGTGTATTTTCTCCTCAAGGAGCATGTCATAGAATGCAGACTATAATGTTAGTCTTCATGTGATTTTATAGTGTTTCTTGGATGCATTGAGCAGAAAGCCTATTTATCATTATAAACATTTGAGGGAAGCACAACAAAGTAGAGCCCTGTACTTTTTAGAATCAAATGCTTTGTCCCAAAGGCTTGGCTTTTTAACTGTGGAGATGAACATTTCTACCATATATGCAGTACATAATACCTAATATAAATTCTGCTTATTATTTTCAATACCTACTACCTTTTAATATTCTAAAGCTTTAGAAGATGAAGATTGTGTGTGTGTGTGTGTGTGTGTGTGTGTGTGTGTGTGTGTGTTCATATAAAAAAATTTAGGCTGAAACCAAAGGCTATATATATATATATTTTTGCTTTTATTCCTCACTTACCTCTAAGTGAGAAATCACTCAAATATAAATGCTAGAACTTAAACGTCATATTCTTAGAACTTAAACAAGATCATGTCATCATCATCTGTAATGCTTTTTATTTATTTATTTTTTTCAAGGTAGGTCTCATTCTAGCTCAGGCTGACCTGGAATTCACTATGTAGTCTCAGGGTGGCCTTGAACTCAAACTCACAGCGATCCTCCTACCTCTGCCTCCTGACTGCTGGGATTAAATGCGTGCACCACCATGCCCAGTTGTAATGCTTTTTTATAATGTTTTTTTAAATTTTTTTATTATTATTTTTATTATTTATTTTTGGAGAGAGACACAGGGAGAGACAGACAGACAGAGAGGGAGAGGGAGACAGATAGAGATGGGCACGCCAGCAGTGTTTCAGCTGCTGTGAACGAAATCTAGATGCGTGCGCCCCCTTGTGGTCAAGTGCGGCACTGCACCCTTGCGTCACTTTGCATCTGGCTAAACGTGGGACCTGGAGATTGGAACCGCTGGAGATTGGGACCAGGGTTCTTAGGCTTAGCAAGCAAGCACCTTAATCGCTAAGCCATCTCTCCAGCCCATAATGTTTTTTTTTTTTTTTTTTTCTTGCTGCAAACCTAGCTGCATCCTCCCATGCATACCCTTTTCGACTCATGTTCTTTTGGATCTGAGCTTAGGTGATGTTCCTTTAGAGAGCCTTATTTGATAGCCTCAGGCATAGATGGAAACTTCCTGCATTTGGTCTAATGATATTGAGTTTGCCTGGTATTTTGGTGTTGTGATTATGTAAGAATAGCATCATCTTCCATACTAGGTGATTCTCCACAAGAGCCAGGATTAATCTCCCTTTACAATTATATTTAGTTTCCATCCTGCATGCTCATTCATTTGGTCAATGTTTGTTTACTGAAGGCTGCCTACCAAGTGTTGTATAGTTTCAGTATGTAGAGTTAGAAACATAGGACAGACATCTAAAATTCAAGATGGGTTAATACAAAAACAAGTTCAGAATCTACATAAAGTCTTAAAAAAACATAAAAACCCTGTATGCTGAAAAGTGATTGGATAAAAATGTGATGACAAACTTAGGTGGGTGATGGTTTTAATTAACAAGTTGTAATGAAGCAGAAGTCAGTAATGGCCCCTGAGTCAAATACTTCCTACAAATATGCCCTATAATCTAATAATATTTTCCATGTAGTATATCTCTTTAGGGGATTGTAATTAGGAATGAGAACATATGTCATTTGTCTTTTTGCACCTGGCTCATTCCATTTAGCATGATGTCTTATAGTTCTATCAATTTTGCTGAAAATGATAAGATTTTATTATTTTTATGGCTGAATAATATTTTATGGTGATTATGTAGCTTGTTTTCATTATCCTTTCATCCACTTAATAATACCATGGCAAATTCCATACAATGGCTATTCTGAATATGGTCATACAAACATGTGAGTGTCAATATCTCTTTGAAATATTGTTTTGATTTCTATATACAAAGAGTGAACTCCTCTCTCTTTCTCCATCAGCAAGCTGTTGATATTTCCGTCAGCAGACTACACAGTCCCGTATTGACTCTCCATCATCATGCCACTGTCTAGTTTGACCATCAGGACATTCCACAGAACATCACATCATTTTACTTTATTGATTATTGTGGGGAACCAGTGTGGCGGCCATTCCAAGATGGCGCCTTGGCTGACTGCCAAGTCTTATGACTAGGCGCCATTTCCTGCTTCTGCCCTTGTATAGTCACGTTCACACTGCAGATGTGTGCATGTACCTTGTTACGTAAGATCAGTCCACCAGCAGGTGGTTGTTTGTGCCCTATAGCTAACGCCTACGTGGCTACTGCTGATTGGATCAGGCGAGGCTATATCTAGGGTGGAGGGCTGGGAGTCGGGGGCTTCCTGTTGTAAAAGGTTCCTGAATAAACTGCTTCAAGAAGAGTTCCTGTGGTCATTGCCTTATTCTGCTGGTCGGACTGGGCGACGACAAGTGGTGGCCCGTACGGGGACTCAGAACTTGAAGCAGTCAGGGCAGCTAGCTGGTAAGTTCCAGGTAAGTGGACAAAAAGGGTAAAGGCAAGTTCTCTGGTAGAGAGACGATAAGGTCCCATAGCAAAATGGGCAATACATCTTCCAGTAAGACTGTGGCGTCTGCATTAAAAGATCTTTTGAAAGTGGAAGGATTAGGGTTAAAAGGCGCCACAATAAGGTTTCCTTAGAGGAAACGCAGTGAGAAGATTTCTTAAGACGGAATGATAGCTGGCCAATTAATGTATATTTGTTCGTGTGTTTTATTAGTGTATAAAAGTTGGTTAACCTCATGTGGTGTATTTGTGTTGTAGTGTGTCTAGTCATATTACATAGGGCAAACGAGAATGAGCCTCTTCCCTTGGGGACCCTGCCCATATGGGCCCTAATTCATTCTTGTTTAAAGTATCCAAAACCTAGGATTCAGAAGCAGTTAAAAGAAGGGGAAAAAATTTTAGAGGAAGTGAGAGAAGAGCGCTCGAGTAAAACATCTAAAAGAAAAAGTAAAAATTCAGACTCAAAACAAAACAATGAGGAGGAGCCGGAGCTTTCAGGAAAAAAAAAAAAAAAGAAGAAAAAAAAAGAAAAGGTTTAGCCAATTGCATTTAACCCCTAATGCCCCACACCCTCTGGCGTATAATCCTACTGAAGGTATTCTTTGGACCTGTCAGGCTGTTTGTGTTTGTGGTTCACGCCCACAATTTGAACAGTGGAAGGATCTTGATTTTAGATCTGCTTTTCCAGTACTGGAGGATCAAAATCAGCAGAGATATTGTCAAGCCGTTGATCTGAAGACAGTGAAACAGCTTAAGGAGTCAGTGATGACTTACGGGGTACATGCAGCCTTCACCCTTTCATTATTAGACAGTATGACTACCCAAAATCTTACCCCCATGATTGGGCTAATCTAGCAAGGGCATGCTTGTCTGGGGGACAATATCTGATGTGGAAAGTAGCCAACCAAGAGTTATGTGCTGACACTGCCTGGCAATGCAGCTGCCAATAATCCTCGATCTAGATATGTTAACAGGTGACTCCAGTATGGACTGGATGTCAAGCCACAACGCAATCAGTGTTTCTTGACAAAGGGCATTCACTCACCTTTTCTCCAAACTTTCTTACTTATAAGAATGAGTCCTTTGGTAGATATAATTTCACTAAACAAAATCCCACCCAAGTGATCACTCCAGATCCCTTTGATGCAACCCTATGGGCGCATGCACAGATATATCTTCAATGTCTATGTTATCTGGAGGGTCGTGGAAAAACTGCTCTTACCAACAGAACTTTTCTGCCACGTTTGAAGAGAATGTGAAGGTAAATTGTAGTAAGACCATCCAGCAGTGTATCAACAGATTAGTGTAGCAGCCACTAAAGCATGGAGAACTCTTTCGGGTACTGGGGATTTACAAGGACAACTGTCTAAGGTTATTCAGGGCAATAATGAACCCTATGCAGATTTTGTTGATAGACTTATTCAAACTGCAGGGCATATTTTTGGAGATGACCTCTCTACAGAGGGCTGAGGGCGAAGCTCGTCAGTTTTGGAGCATTGTAAAAACGTGGCCTTTTCCTTTACCGCTTTCAAATTCTAGTCTCCTCCCTGCTCTTTTTACTACTAACTCCACACTAGGGTTACCTATGGTGCCTTTTTCCACTGAATTAGCCTTTTTTCATAATGGCTTCTATTTCCTAGCAGGTTCCTTTTGACCATCGACTTTAGATCCACACCTATACGTGTAAGACCTCCTTTTATGTTTCTAGTGAGCAATCAAACTGTTATTAATAACACTCTTGCTTGTCAAGCGAGTTCTTGTTTTCTTTCAGAATGCTGGAATGCCACTCAATTTCCATTGGGCATGCTGACCTGCCTGTTCCTGTGGTCATTCAAGAGTAAGAACTGTCGGTGTTGCTACGGCCTAAGAGAGACTTTAGAATTACTTCAGCTATCGTGGCTGCTCTTGCAGCTTCTGCTGCCACTGCTGTGGTAGCTGCTGTAGCTCTAGCTAAGGCCATCCCAGCAGCCCAAGCAATAAACAGCTTATCCGAGAGGACTACTTTGGCCCTGATACCCAGACAGAAATCAACCAACAGTTGCATGCAGACATTCTGCTAGTAAACCAACGAGTTGATCTCTTACAAGAACAGATGGACATTGTTGTATCTCAATGGGACTTGGGACCACAAATTTGATAATCTTACTAGGACGTTAAGGGGTCAAATAATTGCTATTAATAGTACCTGTGTAGAGGTTGCTTCTGTAATGCAAATTGCCTCTTTCTTTCAATCTGTGATTAATTGGGGAAAAAATTGGTTTGGTTTTCTTGCTTTAGGTGACTTGCTATGTGTTGTATCAGCCTGTTGTATCTGGTGCCTATGCAAAACACGCCAACGCCAAATTCAAGAACGCTTATTGCCATCAACATAGGTTCTTCTCCTCAAGTGTGGATTAATTTGCTGGACCCTTAATGGATCCATGCAGCTCCTCTCCTTCGGGAACCGCACGAGGTGTCAGACCTGTGCATCTCAGTTGTCGCTGAGAATGGGTACCAAGCTGGGTGCAAGGCAAGCACTGCAAAGGAAAGTCATTTCAGACTGCTTCTGACTTCCTTGAGGAACATGTCTGATTAGCATGGAGGTTGGCATCCTTAATTTTGCCTCCCCTCTACAAAAGATGTCAAAACTTTAGAGGAATCAGACCACTGTTCTCCCCCAGTTGGTTAATGCCCTCTGTCTATTTGGACACTGCATTTGGGAGCTAATTGCTGTTTATAAACAAAAAGGGGGAACTGTGGGGAACCAGTGTGGCGGCCATTCCAAGATGGCGCCTTGGCTGACTGCCAAGTCTTATGACTAGGCGCCATTTCCTGCTTCTGCCCTTGTATAGTCACGTTCACACTGCAGATGTGCTCATGTACCTTGTTACGTAAGATCAGTCCACCAGCAGGTGGTTGTTTGTGCCCTATAGTTAACACCTTCGTGGCTACTGCTGATTGGATCAGGCGAGGCTATATCTAGGGTGGAGGGCTGGGAGTCGGGGGCTTCCTGTTGTAAAAGGTTCCTGAATAAACTGCTTCAAGAAGAGTTCCTGTGGTCATTGCCTTATTCTGCTGGTCGGACTGGGCGACGACAGATTATATCATGTACTTAGATCATATGACTAGGAAGTTGCAAATACACTGAAGGCATTTCTGAGGCATATACATTGCACAAAGTGGTCTATCATATCAGCATCCTGAACATATTGGGGGCATTTCCTATGACATAAAGGACATGTGATTGAATCCTACACACATGCACACACTATAAGCATGGCATCTTGTAGGTCTCTCGTTTTAGAGTAGCACACTTAGCAACATTTTCTCTCTATCTACTAACATGGGAAGATGCTCCATTAAAGGGGGATTCATCCTGACTCCCTCTTCAGCAGTTCTAGGCCATGGTACAAGCATCATTTGTACTTGCTCCAAATAACTCAGAAGGCATGCTACTATGTATTGGATATCAGCTATTATATGTGCGAACGATGATGCCGTATAGAGATTATGGCCAGTCTTTATAGGAGAATAGTAATTTATATTCATGGCTGGTGAAGAAAGAAAATCATTTGCCATTTGAAAAAAAAAAAAAAAAAGTCCATTCTAATTTGCTAGTAGGCTATGAGAGGGAGAGCATTCTTAATCATGCGACTCTGCTCTGAGTGATGATGTAACTAAAAATACCCATTATGAGCTGACTTTTGTCAAACTAGACAAGTCAGAGATTTGGTGATCCTAATTATACTCCCTTGTAAGAAGGAAGTATTGCATTTTCAACCTGACTAGGCTAAATGATCCCCATATAACTGGAAATACATTTCTAGCTGCAATTGTGTGTGTGATTCCAAAAGAGATTAACAGTCGTATTGGTAGGCTTAGTAGAGAGGATCACTCTCATCAATGTAGACAGGTAGTATCTTGTCTTTTGAAGGCTCAGATGCAATGAAGGGTGAATTTGCTTTCCATGCTAAGGTTGTGATATCCAGCCATTCCTGGTATTTTTGTGCCTTGTTCTTTGGCCTACAGACTTTTACCTGGATATTGGATGGAGTTATACCTGTAAGTTTTCCTGCTTCTCCAGATTGCTAATGGCAGGTTGTGAGAATTCTTTGACCCACATAGTTGTGTAAGGCAATTTCCATAATAAATCAGACTGTCCTCTCTGTATCTATCCCTAGTAGGTTTACTTTCTCTATGAAGCACTGGTAATGCTTTCAGAATCCAACACAGACAGGGCCAAAGTTCAATAGCAAGCCTGTGGCCCATTCATTACGTTCAGATGACTGTTACACCTTTGTCCTTCTTTGTTTCACATCTCTGTCCTCATGAAACATTTCATATGGTAGGGAAAGAAGAAAGCTGAGGTTTGTTTACACATATATGTATTGAAATCTAGATTCTGGATATATGGGCAAAGTCCAGCTTGCTTCAATAAGGAGCAACTTTGAGGGCTATTTCAGTTCCTGCGTGTGATAGTCTCTCTTGTCAACTTGACTAGATCTATATTCGCCTAGGAGACAATTTCCAGGCATGTCTGTAAGGAGGTTTCTAGATTAGGTTACTTGAGGTGGGAAGACCCTTTCTGACTGGGCAGCACCATTTCATGGCCTGGATTGAATAAAAGGAGAAATACTGTTAAGCACCAGCATCCATCCCTTCTTGCTTCCTGATGGTGGATATAATTTTACCAGCTTCCTCCTGTTTCTGCTGCCTTGCTTTCTCTTCCATGAAGGACTGCTCTCCTCAACTAAACCCCAAGTTAGCCCTTCCTCCTTCAAGCTGCTTCTTGTCGTGCATTTTGTCAAAGCAATGAGAAAACTGACTACTACATAGTTTGAGGTCTTCATTCCAAGTTCAAAGCAAAGTCTGTTTCTGTCCCTGATGTTATTTTATTCATTTATTCACAGGTATTATTGCTGTTAACACTTCCTGATGAACCTCCTACTGTTATTCATAGCAAAGTCTCCTTTTCCTTTTGGAAGAAAACCTAGTCTATGATATTAGTGCATATTTGTTATACTCACATTATCTTCTTTTAAAGGCATATTTATTTATATATTTGAGAGAGAGAAAGAGAAAGAGGCAGAGAGAAAGAAAAAGACTGAGAGAGAGAGAGAGAGAGAGGGCCTCCAGACACTGCAAACAAACTCCAGACACAGGCACCACCTTGTGCATCTGACTTATATGGGTCCTAGAGAATCGAGCCTGGGTCCTTTGGCTTTGCAGGCAAGTGCTTTAACCACTAAGCGATTTCTCCAGCCCACTCACAGTATCATTAAAGACCTAGGGCATTATTTAGTTCAGATTTCTGGACATGATAGTAATTCACTGTCATGAAAGTTACTGTAATAAAACTGTCAATATGAAATCATAGATTGATTAGTTAGATGAATATAGAATAACTCCAGATATGAATGTAATGGTGATCAATGAAAACCAAACAAAGCAGAAATCCAGAGGCTACAGAGAACTCAACACTAGATCAGACTTCCAGCAGGCCTATCATGGCTCAGGCAACATTGCAGAAAGGAACAGAAGATTCTAAGAGACACAGAGTGGGTAGGAATACCCTGAGGCAGCTCTGCCCCCATGCTACCCTACAGTTACTGACTGTGGCTTTCATGACAACAGTGAATACCATAACCCCACTTAGGCAGGCCCCAGGGAAATGAGAGCAGGAGAGAGAGGATAAAGAAAAAAAAAATATATATATATATTCAGCAGGTTGGAGAGATGGCTTAGTGAGTAAGGTGTTAGCCTGCAAAGCCTAAAGACCCAGATTTGATTTCCCAGTACCCACTTAAGCCAGATGCACAAGGTGGCACATGCATCTGGAGTTTGTTTGCAGTGGCTAGAAGCACTGGCATGCTTATTCTTTCTCTCCACCCCCCTCTGTCTCTGTGAATTTCCATCAAATAAATCAATCAATAAATACATAAGTAAAAAAATACTTTAAAAAAAGATATGTATGTCAGCCAGGAAATAGGTATTACTGAGCAGAGATGGAGGGCTTCAGAGAAGTGAGGAACTGGGGAATATAGTGAATGGGGTCATTGGACACAAAGACAGCACCTAACTGCTATGAATTAAATAATTTCTATAAAAACAAGGGACATTTTTGGAGGGGAAAGCATTCACATGCTTCAATGACTTTATACTGTCAGCTTGACAGCATCTTGAAGACAACATCACCTAGAAGACAAGCCACCGGGCATGGATGTGAGGGAGTTAATTGATATTGGAAAACTCACCTTAAGTGTGAATGGCACCATGGCCTTGGATAGGGGTCTCTGTGGGTATTTGGGGTATATAGGTAATGGGATTTGTAATGACAATGAAGAAGGAAAGATGGAGAGGGTTCCATCTGGATTCCTTATGATTCTTTGTTCTTAATTGATGTGTTTGTTTAAGTTTGTTCACTTCTGAAGGAGATAGAAATTATGTATATTTAAAAATACATAATAAGAAGACTTCTCTGAAGTGGTGGATTGGAAATATGCATTAAAATCTTGAGCAAACTCACAATGCATGATACACATTCCCCATTGATGAGGGCCCCTTTGAAAGTGGGAGGAAGGGGAGGAGGACAATGGAACCAATTCTATGAATGTAAAATCAGAATAATATAAATAAAAAACATATATTGATTAAAAAAAAATCTCACTTCATTAGGAGAAGAACAGGACAAAGCCAACTAAGCATCAGCATTCATCTCTGTTTCCTGACTATGAATGTAACATGCTCATGACTTTCTACTGTGATGGACAGGACCTTCAAACCATGATCTAAAAATAAGCTCTTCCTTTCATAAGTTGCTTTTGTAAGGTGTTTTTGTCACAGTAACAAGTTTTCTTCAATGAAATCATTTCAAGTTAAACTGAATAACTGAGAAGCCAATGCACAATAAATAAGCGTGGTGTGTGTGTGTGTGTGTGTGTGTGTGTGTGTGTGTGTGTGTGATATTTAAAGAGCAATTGGACACAACTCCTCTCTTTTCATAGCCCTGTGCTCTGTAGCTCCCATGTGACTGGCACTCAGTCAGTACCAGAGAGTGCAACTTAAATAAGGCACATCTTCTGCCCTCAGCAGACACAGCAGACACAGAGGTTGAAGCACTGCTTCTAAGGTCATGTAGGAAGGCATCTTCACAAATTTGTTTTGACTTAAAGACTGAAGCTTAATGGGAATTACTGTGCTTCAGTGCTGGATTCCTTGTTGTGCAGCTTCTGAAACCTTGTCAGTTCACTGGAGCTGATTTTGGAGCAAGAGCCTTTAGAGCATTATTGCACACAGAGTGACTACAGGTAGTACTAAAATACTGTACATTCAAAAAGACTAGAATAATGGAGTTTGGAAGCTTTCTGCACAATGAAGTGAATGATATATGAAGAGACAAACATGTTTATCGTTATGTATTTTTGGTTCCATGTGTATGTGTGAATGTATGTGGGGTGTGTGTGTGTGCGTGCGTGCGTGTGTGTGTGTGTGTGTGTGTGTTTGTGTATGGTGTGGTGTCCCATATGCTTGCCTGTGGCTAGAGGGTTTTCACCTGTAGTGGCCAGAACAGAATGTCAGGTGTCCTGCTCCATCACTCTTAACAGGGTCAGATTTTATTTTGAGCTGTAGTCTCTTTACTGATTCTGGAGCTTGTGGGGGTCCAACAACTTTGGAGTGTCTGCTCCTCTGAGGAACTGAGGTTACAGGTGCAGGTGGCCCTACCCAGCTATTTTCATGGTACCTGGAGAACTTAACTCTAGAAGTCTCAGGTCATGTCATGCGCTCTTGCTTGTGCAGGAAGACCACTTAATCACCTGAGCCATCTCTCTGGCCAACACAAGTTTAATTAGTTTTAAATATTATGAAAACTACACATATATGAAACATTATATGACACCTCATTAACCTGTGCAGTTTTTAGATCATGTTCTGAGTGGAGTGGTCATAAACTCAAGTAGAAATATTAAACAGCTAATGTTGCACATGTAAGGGTCGATTCATATATACATATATATTTTTTGAGAGAGACAGAGAGAGAGGAAGACGGAGATGGACGCTGCCCGCAGCCTCTCAGGTGCTGCAAACGAAATCCAGATGTGTGCGCCCCCTTGTGGTCAAGTGGGGCAGTGTGCCCTTGAGTCACTTTGCATCTGGCTAAACGTGGGACCTGGAGATTGGAAATGCTGGAGATTGGAACCGGCGTTCTTAGGCTTAGGAGGCAGGCGCCTTAACCATTAAGCTTTCTCTCCAGCCCTCGATTCACATTTATACAGTTTGCAAAGTTCAAATGTTCAAGTTGGGATTACACCATAATGTGAATCTTTTCAGTTCCAGGAACATTTGCTTCTTCAGTCTTATGGAAGTTCCCTTCAGAATTGGAACACTTTGGAAAGATGTTAAATCATAAATTTGGAAACAGAGTAAAATGGAAGTATTGGGCAGGAATACTTCATCCAGATAGCATACAGTTTAGTTATACATCTGTGGCAATAACAGCTGTTTTTTTTTTTCACCAAGTTCAATGTGTTTTTCCCATTTTATGAGTGAAACACAAATGTCATCTTGTTATCCCACTTAAAGCTTCATTTTGACCAGCTTTCCTATTTATAATCATAATCCAGCCTACATTCTTCCTGCTCTTCACAAGCCTGAGTTCTCTGAAGAACTTTCTGGCTACTTTGCTAAGGCTTGCATTTCCTTCATTCTTCTCAGTCACATATTTAGCATTTCCTTTCAGTTGTTTCTCAAGATGTGTTTCTGTTACAAACACTAGAAATTGTGGAAATGATCACTATTGACTTCGTTAAGAGTTACTTGCTATGATGGCTTAGAGTTATGCATCATCTAGTATGTGATTTAGAAATTTGCAAATTGACATTTACATATCAACATTATGAGGAAACACTATCTCAGGTAGGGCAGAGATCACGTGAGTATTTTGCATAGTGTAGATTTAATAAATATCAAATGATTACATCCAAATTGAAACAGCATTTTCTCACATGCTGGGTGTATATAGATAGATGTGTTTGGTTTTTGCAGATGAAGGGTTGACATGATTACGAACACTGACATCACCCTGGCTGATTGAAAATATCTGGTGTATGCCAAATGAGCCCTTTTATGGGTATAAAATTTAACAGTTTTTGTTGTTAACTGTGACTAAGACTGATTATTTTTAAATGCTGTTTATCTAGTAACTCTTGGTAAAACTAATCAACTAATAACTCATTGCTATTAAATCAGCCCTGAAACTTTTGCAGTGGTGAAAAGGAAGCAGAGAAGAACAGAGAGCACAATTGACTTCTCAATAAAAGGGAACAAACATAGTGGATATTCAAGTCATGATTTTCTGTATTAAGTAGTAGAAATGAATGAAAACTACAT
This sequence comes from Orientallactaga sibirica, assembly GCA_036365145.1. NCBI lineage: Eukaryota > Metazoa > Chordata > Mammalia > Rodentia > Dipodidae > Orientallactaga > Orientallactaga sibirica. The sequence continues at coordinate 14,918,839 of JAEOAD010000060.1, read as the reverse complement.
AAACATCATAGATCATTCAGGTTTTAGTAATTTGCTTAAAGTGGAAAAGGGTAATCACCTACTTTGACTTCCTCAAGCAAAGGAATAGGCAAGTAAGTTTTGGTTTGATTAAAAGATAGAGAAATTGTTTTGGTGGCATAACTCTAGATATACAATCAAGGAATCTACTATATTTGGCATTTTGCAAGCTGTAAATTAACAGCTGTAAATAGACAGCTGAAGATTATGCCCAGCTTATAGAACATGATCTCTTAATCACTACAATTTTCAATATGAAAAATATATTTAAGCTTAATTTTCATGTAACTCCTTTCCTCTGCTGAAATTTTAGCTAAATCTAATTATTGAAACAATACTTTTCTTTAGTCAATAAAGGATGAAAAGGAGGCCAGGAGTCAATGGTTGCCTAAAGGTCACCTCATGCATCTTATTCTCAGTTGAGAGTAAATGCCAGCTTATTTACTTATGTCATGAAAATTTTAAATCAGGTCTATGTAGATGGTTCATACTGAGTTAACCTACTAATGGTCAGAGTCAACTGTCTTCAGTAAGAGCTCCAACAAGCAGAAAAATCAAGATAAACTCGAAGACTTTAGAGAGATTCTTATTTGACACTAAATACATCTCTTGTGGTAAACGTAATCTTGACAGAAGAGTTTTACAGGTCTTTGAGACTATGATCATTTATTTGGCTTAACAAAATAAACCTAAAAAACTAATCTATGGGATATGATTTTAAAGACTAAAATGAGAAATTAGAAATCAAAATAACACCACTAATAACTATAAATATGCCATATTTGTACATCCACTGACAATATGTTAAAAGGTAAAAGTGTTGCAACACATTCACACCTCCTCCTTTCCCAAACATCCAGTTACTGGTATTACAAAACTGAAACAATCAGATGTCTGGAAATAAGATACTGTATATCATGATGGGAAACACTATATTAAAGGTCAATTTTGATATTTTCAGTAAAGGCAAATAAATTTCTGGATTTTATAATAAGCAAATAATGTGTAAATTAGCTTGTGAGGCTTGGGAGATGGTTCAGTGGTTAAAGGCACTTATTTGCTTAGCCTACTGGCCCAGGTTTGATTCCCCAGCACCTATGGGAAGCCAGAGGCAAAAAGTGACAGTAGTATCTGAGATTCACTTGCATATCAAGTGTATCTGGCATGCATATGTGTGTGCATGTGCATAGGCACATACACTCACCCAGTGAAGATAAGTAAATAAATACTATTTAAAAAATAGCTTACACTTTTCAGAGGCATTTTTTTCTACAAAATTAAACTATTTACTAAGCAATTCTATTTTGAAATTTCAAACATAATCATTCACATCAATTTAAATATTATGAAAATGGCCTAGAAAATATCCATAAAATATTAACTATTTTTGTACCAAAATAAGAATTCCAACCATAGGTGCATCTTTATACACGGACCCATATCCTTTAGGTGAAGAATTTCTTACCACAATACTCCCAGCTTTGGAGACAGAATCTCGCCATGTACCTCAGACTGGCTTGATGCCTATTACTATATTACCCAGCCTTGCCTCAAGGCCACAATCCTCTTGCCTCAGCCTTCTAAGGCTGGAATTATAGGCATGTGCCACCATATCTGGCACAATGGCCATTTCTTATGTAAATTTTCTATCTCTAATATATTTATGCTCATTTATGTTTATTTTTAAAATTATCTTTTTCTCTTCACATTTACTTTCTTTAAAAATGGCATTTTGAGTTAAAATTAAGCAATTTGTAAAATGTTGAAACTGAAGAAAACCTTGGAAATGGTACAACATATATTAATGACTGTATTTCTCTCTCTCTCTCATTTTCTCTCTCTCTTTCAGATGTGAAAAAGTGAAATGTCAGTCTTCATGGAGCTACTATTTTCAAAGTGTTGAAAGTCAATTCAACAAGTATTTATTGAGCTTCTACTCCTGTCCTTGGGGATGCTTGTGATATAAAATCAAGAATTTTCCTCAAAGGTAGCACTTGATTCATTTTGATTTAAAACTGGCAGGCTAGAGAGCCTACTCAAGGTTGCAATTGCTCTTCATATATAAATATTTTTCTACAGGTTGTCTGAGAATGTTGGAGTCTTAGAACACAGTGGCATTTTTTTTTCTCCTTGAATCCTTGTACAAAATAAACTTATAAATTTAAAAAGACGATAAGTACCTGAAAATCAGTTGATTCTTTTAATTTGGGAAGAAATTACCTTCAAATATGGGGAAGAATTTATTCTTTGTATTGTTGAATGATTAGCTATGTTTATCTCTTGTTCATACCCTAAAATTTATTATTCTATTTATAAGTGAATGACATTTTTTAAATTTTGCTATCAAGCAATTTTTCTATATGAATACAATAGTACTGAGGAGAAGATTTACTTCATTTATCCATTCAAGTTATTCTTATGAGACACACAACTTTTTTTCTAGGCATTGCACTAAGTGTGGAACTTCAATACTTTCTTTGACAATATCTGAACCTTAGCTAAATTTTCCTTTGAACCAAAGGAAGTAAAAATAGGACACAGAAAGTTAGGTCGTTTTTACTCTTTCTAATCTGAGTTACATAAAAATGAAGAAATATGGAAAACTTGGGTGTGTCTTGATCCAAAATCATTAAAGGATAATAAAGGATTAGAGTTAAGTGTGTTTGGAGAAAGATTAACAACTATTGTTATAAAAACAAAAAATACTAAACAAAAAGGAATTGCACTCTATAATAATTGTTAGCTAGGTTCCTCTGAATAAGGCAGCAGCTATTACCTAGTATGCATAAATCCAATCATGCTTTCTTGAGAATTGTTGGTCTGTTATAGGATAGTTACTTTACCTTCTGCCTATTAATTATAATTAAATGAGTTATATCAGACTCAACATGACTGCCTTCCAAATTAGGATTACAGTTACAAGTAGATTTTCAATTTGTAAATTCACTTGCTTGGTGGTTCATATCAAGTGATTAGGGTTACAACAACCCACTGATGTAGCCAAACTACTCTCTTTTTCTACAAAGAGATAAACTCTCCAATGAAAACTTTTAAGGTAGGCAATAGGGAGAAAATTATCAAGAAAACTCAACATGCTATATCCAATGCATGTATTATAAAGAAGTAATATTCTCTTCACTCTGTTATTCCTTGAAATCTACTTGTGGTGGTTTGAATGGACATCTCCTAATTGATTCAGGAGTTTAGTAAAACTTGTAATTAATTTCCAGCTAAAGACATGTTAAGTGTTTGAGTTCTCCCTGAGTTCCAAGTTTGCTTGCTAATGCTGCTGATAGCTTTTTTTTTTTTTTTCTGTTTAGATCTGTGAAAGGGGAGCCAACTTCTTCCAACATTATAGAACTTCCTCTGGATCTGTAAGCTTCAAAATAAATTCCCTTCCTCCCATAACTGTGTCTGGTTTGGAAGTTCATCTCAGTAGATGAAATTGTCTGCTATAGAATTGGTACCAGAGTGTGGGGAGTTCTGAGATGAATCTGGCCATGTGGATTTTGGTCTTTTGGAATTTGCTTGCTGGAAGAATGGGAAACTTGATGCTTGCAATTGAAGATTCCTTTTGGAGTGGTAAACCAAGTATTATGGGCTATGGACTATTCTGATGAGAGTTTGAAAATGCTAAATGCAGAGAGATTTGTATTTGGAGATGAGAACTTTCAAAGGGGAAGGAAAGACTGCAGAGAACCTTGTTGGAACTGGGCTGCTGCCATAAGAGCTGGCTGCATTCTACTGCCCATGTCCAGAGAATTTGATCAATATTAAATTTGTAATGGACTGATATGCCTGCTAAAGATATGGGACTGGTAGATGTAATATTGAAAATTGGAGAAATTCAAATAAGTTTAAAATTTACTGGCACAGAGACTGTTTTCAGGTTACTGAAGCTGCTATAGGCAAACATATTAGCAATCTTAAAGAATATGGCCCAATTTCTTTACATTGAAACAATGGGATGGGTGTCTGAGGAAAGTCTATGATAGAAATGCAAACTCTTTTGAAAAGAGTTGATTGTAGAAGAAACCTGCTCTTCGAAATTTATTTTTCCCCTTAGTTAATAATATGGCTGTGCCCTGCACACCTGATATTAATTTCAGAAGAATGAAAATTCTGTGGAGTAGGTCATGAAGTGCACATGGTGAACCACTGTGAAGATGTGACCTGAGGCCAGGTGTGATGTCCCTGATAGGCTGATATAGCCATTGTAAAATGAATCATGGTTTGTAGTATAGACCCAAAGATGTTTTGGGTCTACCAGGACTGTGCAAGGGATACCATATAGCATGCTGTTCAGCCCTGCTGGAGGGGCAGAATTGGAAAATCTGGAGACTGTAATCACAGGTTATGATATTGGACTTGAAGTGCAGAAGTTTGATATTTGCTTGATGGTTATTGAGTTTGCCTTGTTCCAGTCTCTCCCTGTTATGCCTTGTAGGAGTTGAAAATGTTTATTGTGTGCCTTTATATATTGAAAGTGTATAATTTGTTTTGATTTTATAGGACCAGCAGCTAAGAGACAATCTTAAAATTCAGATGAGACTTGGGACTTTAGTACTAACTTAATTTGGTAAAGACTTACGGATACCTTTGAATTTGGACTGAACACAATATAGAATGTGAGATGTTTATGAATCTATTGGGGCCAATATGTTCCCTAATTGATTCAGGGGTTTAATAAGGCTTGTAATTTAGATCTCTACCTGCCTGTCTAGAAGAGGTGTCACCGTGGGCAGATCCTGGGACCAAAGGCTATAGTGTGGGGGTGGATTTGGAATTTCCAGCTAAAGATATGCAAAGTGCCTACATTCTGCCTGAGTTCCTGAAATGTGTTTGATAATGCTGGTGGTTGTATTATCCCTCTATTTAGATCTATGAAAAGGGGGAGAAAATTCTGCCATTATGGAACCTTCCCTGGTTCTATAAACTTCAGATTAATTCCATTCTTTCCATAACTATGTCTAGTTTGGAAGTTCATCTCAACAACTGAAGGTATCTGCTACATTAACCTAAACCATAGTGTGAAATATTTGAAGGAAGGACAGCTATGCTCCATTCATAAGAATTTTTTGGGCTGGGGAGATGGCTCAATGTACGGTAAAATGATTGCTATGTAAGTATATGAGTATCATTTCAGATCCCCAGAACCCATGTTAATACCAAGTGTGGCAGTGTGAGCCCATAATCCCAGTGCTGGGAAGGATGGGACAGAAGGACTCCCTAGGACAATCTGGTTAGACTAACCAAATGGGTGAGCTCCAGGTTCAGTGAGAAACTCTGACTAAAAAAATTAGGTGGACAGTGATTAAGGAAGATACCTTACATTGAACTCTGTCCTCCACATACACATATGTTCATGTATACCTGTACACTGGTACACCTACACATATTAAAATACACACATAACAAACATGTGCACACACACACACACACACACACACACACACACACACACACACACACACACTACCTTAATATGCACTGGTAATGGGAAGTAGTGATTTGGTGATTTGATCTTTTTCATCTTCAAACAGATTTTTTTTTTGTTTGAGGTAGGGTATCACTCCATCTCGGGCTGACCTGGAATTAACTAGGTAGTCTCGGGGTGACCTTGAACTCATGGCAATTCTCCTACCTCTGCCTCCTGATGCTGGGATTAAAGGTGTGTGCCACCATGTCCTCAGTTCAAACAGAATCTTGTTGTGTTGTTGTTAAGAGAGCATAATGAGTGACCTCATGCATGTAAGGTCACACAGACAGTAACTCCCTAATCATTGCATCAGAGAAGCTAGATGAGTAGAGTGTTACAGGGATCAGGTGCATACATGGCACTTGAGTGGAGTCCTCCCGGTGTACTTCCCAATATTTCTCTTTGGAAAGCATGTTCTGACTGCTTCTGCTCAGTTTAAACACAAGCTTACAAGAGAGTAAGAACACCTGCTCACTTATTCCTGAAGAACCTTCTGAAACAATCTCACAGAACCATGAAAGAAATTCACGGCCTGAAAGCAGGGCAGTTTATTTCCAACTGTTCAAACCTAGAAGCAGATAGCTCACTTCTCTCTTTGACTATTTTCCTCTATCTTCCACTAAATCTGAAAAGTACTCCTACTTGTTCTGCTGGTGGGAGTTTTACCCAACTAATAAAAATGAAGTATTCTGTTCTATTTATCCAGGCCTGATTATGTTGGAAGGCAACCAAAGGTGAGTGTTAGTCCTATACGCTGAACAGCATTGGAGGCCCTGCAATCTAGAGGGGGAAGCATTCAAAGGGCACTATGAAGCTCAATTTACAGAAATAGACTGAAAATTGCTGCCAAGTTGCCCAGCAGACAATGCTTACGTGCAGACATCCCCGAGCAGGTTGCTCAATTTGATGATAAAGTTGTATAGTGTCAGGCATTGATGGCTTCCAGGTCATCCTCTGAATACAGAGTGGTGTCCCAGGCATGATCACTGTCCTAGTTAACCGACTAATATCTACAAGTTATAAATGTGCTCATCTATCCAATCATTTCTACATATATCAGAAAATACCATCTTTTAAATATGCAGGCTCACAATATCAACTTCACTATTAGTATATGATTCCCATTTTTACATATTCCAGTTATATATCCTGGAACAAAATTATTTGACTCTTTTGTGCCATGTATGAACATCTGCACAACTCTTTCTCAAGTTCTTGGTTTCTGTACTAAGTTATTCCATCCAGGATGTTGGAGAAGTTATATGTCACATTATATGAACACCTTTTGGCCATGCATCTTATTGCTTTACCCCTAATTAAAAAAAAAAAAAAAAAGTCTGAGTCTTATGTCCTAAGGAACTGTTTCAAAGCTTTTTAAGATGACCTTTAGTCACATAGGTCATTATTATTTCAGCTCCTTCAATTAATGGCTTCCTGGGAGGCCTTGTTTGGAAATGATTTTTTTGCCATTTTGACAGAGTTTAGCTTTGATATTCAAGCTGGTTTGCCCTCCTGCTTTCTCAGCTACTGGGCACTTGAACTTTCACATGCATTTTTCTGCTAAGCTTCTGCTGACGGGGCCTCTCTAGATGCCATTCAGTAGGCTGACTGAAATATAACCTCACTCCAGGTCAAATGGCTTTCAGCTGAAAACCATTTCTAAGAAGGAAGAAAATCTCAGCTATTTCAAGTTTGTCTCTTTGGCAATGTTGAGATAAGGACAATGAGAGAATGTTGGGTTTGTTTCTTCCCCTTTCTCTTTCTCTGGGTGATAACAATCAAACAAAGAAACAAATTCAAATATAAAGTAACTCATGGTGGCTATAATTCCATGAAGCAATCATAGGAAAATAAGAATGGGAAAACTGGATAGTCAGTGTAATAGTGGAGAAATAAGATGGAATGTTAATGAGGAAAATGAACAAAGCATGCATAGTTTTTTGTTAATGAAAATAATATCATGATGACTTCAATAGTTGAGAAGGAGTTACAACATAAGCTCTCATTTATTTTATTTTACGAGTGCTATGATTTACAAAAATGCCTCTCTCTCTTCTCTCTCTAAAACAAATAAATAAAAAAAAATATTTAAAAACTTGCATTAATGGGTGAGAGAAAAGCATAAGCATTCCTAGTAAATTTCCTGGAGAGTCTACTACAACACATGCACTTGGGAATCAGAATTATTTCAAAATCATGTATACATATTCTATGGAGAAGGAGGGCAAGGGACGAGCATTTTCTCCTGTATAGTTGCCTTATTTTCCAAAAGATAATTTTAAAATTCCAAGAATGTTTTCTTATGAAATCACTATTAAATTTTACTGCAGATATTAAGTTTCTGGGGAAATATGACTCAAACATTTTGACTACACAGAAATAATGTCTTGGGATATGTCTGATTCATTTTTTTCTACTATGTTATTCAGACACGATGTATGACCAGAGTGAAGGTATTGATGTAGGATGACATATAACCTCTCCCAGTACCCCTGAGGAAAATAGGTTAGTTCACCAGCTGGGGCTAGACCAAGATTTTGGGCATATTTAAATGATTGGCAACCACTTGGAACAAGTCAGACCCCAGTGATCCTAGCCTTATTGGAAGGGCACTGCCTTCTTGAAGGTGATTCTCAAGGAAGTGGAGGAAGAGCCCAGAGACGATATAGATAGTGGACATAAGTAGGACTTACTTTATGAGTTCATTTTGCTAGCTCTGTGCTCTTTTTTATATTTTTATTTATTTATTTGACACATAGAGTGAAACATGAAAGAGAGAAAGTGAGAGAGAAACAATAAATGAATGAATATGGGCATACTAGGGCCTCTTGCTACTGCAAATGAACCCCAGACTCATGTGGTACTCATGTGTCTGGCTATTTGTTGGTACTGGGCATCAAACAAGGGCTAGCCGACTTTGCAAGTGAGCGCCTTTAACTACTGAGCAATCTCCCCCAACTCTGTCTTCCTGAAAGCATTCCTTTCTGCAGAGTTGTGTGCTCTGTTTTGACTCTTGTGTAATGGCTTCTGAAAAGGGCACAGACTTTGCACATCCTGCAAATGATGGTGGCTTATTTCCTCTTTTGAAGTCATACAAACTTTAGCTTACAGAAGGCGGAAGTGACAAACATCAATCAGAAATCTAAAACAACTAGCTTTTTCTGTACGTTCATTAACTGACACTCATATTACTGATTCCACTTTAAGATCTCGCTTAAGAAAAAACTGTTTCAGATATTAGAATTAGTTGGTTTTTCTTTGTAACAAAGAAAGCATGCCTCTCTTAAAACATATAAATAAATTACAATGGAACACCAAGTATCTTTTAAATTTTAAGCTGGATCTACTTTTACTTTTGATATAAATAATCATCTTCTATTTCTTATTGTTTTATTAAGCAATTTTAAATAAAATTATATTTCTTCATCCTAAATGTCTTCTATTACATATGTCACAGGCAATAATACAAGAACGAGATTTATTTTTCATTTTAGAACATAAAACATTTCACATTATGTTTAGGCTACCTCACACTACCACTAAATACTCTATCATTAGAAAATAATTGTATCAATTTTTTTCCAGGACTGTAACCGCCTTCCTTATTCTGGAGTTGTATACTTATTCTGGAGTTACATATGTTATATAAATTAAACTTCAGCTTATTTCTTCTGGACAACACTATGTCCAGTGCTAATTATGAAGGAAACACCATATGCATTTAAACATGGTCACAACCTAAGTGACTAAGTTAGTCATTAACAGGGAATGGCTAAAATTGAATACTTTGAACAAGCTCAGAACTTTTCTTCTCACCACCTAGAGTAAAAACTAAAACACATTTTATTTATTTATTTAACTTTTTAAAACATTCTATGGAATTGTGGTGTCAATCAAATTGAGACATGCTAGCATTTTAACTTTCTATGACAATGAATGAGAGACTGAAGGGAAAGGAGCTTCCTTTCATGAAAACATGTGTGCTTCCTCTTCTAGTGGAGAGAACTTAGGCACATGACTATATCTTCCTACCAGGAAAGCCAGATGGACTGTGTCTTGCTATGACCTGAAGAAGACTTTTAGCTCTAAGAAAAATAAGAGGAGCCTAGAAACACCAATGGCTTTGAAACTCAGAATCATAATGTCTGTTCTATACTTTGATACCTTCCTCTCTGTCTTCAAAGCCTTTACTTACTTGATTTTTTGATGAAGTTAATTTTTACCTTCACTGCACCTATTTCTGAGGATATGTAGAACATGAGATGTCAGAGTGTACTCAGATAGTAAATAGCACTTTGAGCACTAAAGAAGAGTTACTTAATTAAAAAATGTGTTTTACCCCAATCAGTTAAGGAATATACCTATAGCCTTAGGGAAGTATGCAGTGTGTGATTAATCAATTAGCTTCCCAATTTACTAAATGATATTAGTACCTATTATATAAATGCAATTGAGAGGAGTTTTCTAAAGATGCAATGATTTGCACATCCACAAAAAAACTTTCCCCAAGTCATTCACTGTCTTACCTAGCTAGTATCCTGAAGAACTGTGGGGCAGGACAGTGATATGGGACAGAAGAGATGAGATTTTTGCTTTGTTCAATTTTGTATTAACTATCTTGTGCATATTTTCAAAAACACCTTTTTTGAATTAATGCTTATATTTTGTGCCATTTATAAAAGATCACATTGCAAATATGTAATTATTATTAAAAATAATTCTACCTTATATTCTTGACTTTTCATTTAAAATATAACCATTGTTCTTTGGTTCTATTGGTAATAAAATGTTCTAATTAGATTGTTATTAATGTCATACATTTTATCTGTTTTTAAAGTAAAACAAAAAGAGTGATTCTCAGAGTTTAGTGCTTTTAAACATAAAAAATTCTAGCAAATATATATTGAAAAGCTCTGGAGAGGTAATCTTGATGGATAGGTCAGTATAAAGAGTAGGAATCATCATTTTCTATATATATTCCTCTTGATCATGTGGTTGTTATTTTCTCTACTTTTAGAAAGAATGGGTGAAAGAGCATACTGTAGGAAGCTCACATGAGTAAATATCATTCTTTTAAAGTTTTCTTTACATAGTTTAAATTTTGGACACAAATATATTTCTTATGATTTTTTTTGCCACTATGACTGCCTTTTTCAAGAGAGAGCAATTATATCATCTGCCATATTAAGGCAACAATTATTGTATTTAAAATGTTTATGCCTTAATGAAAATGTATTTCCACACAAGAACTGTGATTGTAGTAGTCTCTAATATCATCACTTATTTTTCAATAATATTTTTAATGTAACAAAAATTTATTACTGAACTCTGTAGTTACATTAAGTATCTCCTCTTTCCTGTTTTGTGCCAATATTTTCAGGTTATAACTATGATGGAGGTTAATAAAAAAAGGAGAAAGAATTAAAAGTAAAGAAATGAAGGAAAACAGAAATAAAGCAAGAAATAAAAACAAAGAAGAATGGCCTTCACAAACAAAAGTATTTGATATTGAGAATCATATAACGTTGACCTCATAGTTGGCTAGTGTGGTAGTTTGAATATATGTCCCCCAATATATTCAATGTTTTATTACTTTATAGTTTGCATCTGCAATCACCTTGCTGGAGGCAAGGTCACTGGGGGCCAGTCTTAAGGTGTGGTGATGGGTTTGAGATTCCATTGTAAAGATATGCAAATGTGTCTAGCAGGAGTTCCTGAAGTCTGCTGTGTGACCTTTTGGCTGTAGTTTTTTTTGCTCTGTGTGGTGTGGTGGCTGGATGGCTTTTGCTCTCTCTGCCTGGCCTTGTGAGAGCAGGCCGCGACTTCTGCCATTATGGAACTTCCCCTGGATCTGTAAGCTTCAATAAATAATATCCCTTCCTCCATAACTGTGCCTGGTCTGGAAGTTCATCTCAGCGAACCCGAAGCTGTCTGCAACAGTAAAGTGGTACCGAGGAGTGTGGGGTGAGATGAACCTGACCGTGTGGATATTCGTCTTTTGGAACCTTTGTTTTGGAGGAATGGGCATGGACTTGGTGCTTGCAACTGAAGATGCCTTCTGGAGTGGTAAGCCAAGTTTTATGGACTATTCTGATGAGAGTTTGAGAATGCTAAGTGCAGATAGTACTGAACTTCGAGGCTTGGCTTATGAGCTCTCTAAGGGGAAGGAAAGACTGCAGAGGACTTTGTTGGAACTGAGCTACTGGCATAAGGGATGGCTACGTTCTGCTATCCAGGCCCAGAAAGTTTGATCAAGGTTAAATTTGTAATGGACTGATATGCTTGGCTAAAGGTATTGGACTGAGATTTTAAGATTTTAAGTTGGGAAAACTCAAGCAAGTTAAAAGTAGAGGCATTTGAGACTGGTTTAGCTGCTATTGTCAATGCATTAGCAATCTTAAGGAAGGTAGAAGGAAGGTGGCCTGACTTGATTTACATTAAAACAATGGAGAGGATGCCTGAGGAAAGACTGTTAGAAATGCAAACTCTTTGGAAAGAGTTGACTGGAGAAGGAACCTGCTTTTCAAGGCTATGGTTTATTTTGTCCCTGGATTTAGAATATGGCTGTGTCCTGCACACCTGGTATTAGTTTTGGAAATATGAAAAATGCATGGAGTGGTCATGAGTTGCACATGGTTCCAGGAGCCGCTGCTGAGATGCAGCATGAGGCAGGGCATGAAGTCCCTCAGGAATAGGCTGGAAGAGCCTTTTGGAAGATGGACCGTGGTTTGCATGGAGACCTGAAGATGTTTTGGATATACCAGGACTGTGCAAAAGGGGTACCACGGAGTGCAGTGTTGGAATGGGATGAAAGTTTTTCCTGGCGACTCTGCCCAGCTGGAGGGGTGGAATTGGAAAACCTGGAGACTGTCAGTCTTTGGTTATATTGAACTTGAACTGCAGAAGTTTGATGACAGCTGATGGTGGTTGAATTTGCATTGTTTTAGTTTCTCCTTGCTATGCCTTATACCAGTTAAAAAAATGTTTTACTCTGTGCCTTTACATGTTGAAAGTATTTAACTTGTTTGATTTTACAGGACTCACTATCTTAAGTTGATCAAGACTGTGAGAACCTTTGAAATTGGACTGAGTACAATTTACAATGTGTGATAGTTATAAATCTATTGGGGGCCAGGAGCTAAATATATTGGGGGCCAGGGGCGGAATGTGGTAGTTTGAATATATGTCCCCCAATATATTCAATGTTTTATTACTTTATAGTTTGCATCTGCAATCACCTTGCTGGAGGCAAGGTCACTGGGGGCCAGTCTTAAGGTGTGGTGATGGGTTTGAGATTCCATTGTAAAGATATGCAAATGTGTCTAGCAGGAGTTCCTGAAGTCTGCTGTGTGACCTTTTGGCTGTAGTTTTTTTTTGCTCTGTGTGGTGTGGTGGCTGGTTGGCTTTTGCTCTCTCTGCCTGGCCTTGTGAGAGCAGGCCGCGACTTCTGCCATTATGGAACTTCCCCTGGATCTGTAAGCTTCAATAAATAATATCCCTTCCTCCATAACTGTGCCTGGTCTGGAAGTTCATCTCAGCGAACCCGAAGCTGTCTGCAACAGCTAGATTGGCATAAGTGATGTGTAACAGCACCACTAATGCTTTTAGGTTTTCCATTGATGCTTTGTATTTCCCTGCTTCTCCACTTCTCCTGACTGTAATTGTGCCCATTGAAAAACATGAATGCCCCCTTCTCAACTGAAAATTGACAATTCAGAAAGTGTCTTATTTAGGTACAGATGAAGTGTTATCACTTGTTTGCTTAAGAACTTTAATTTTCCAAACTTGAAAGATTATGTTCATTGTTCTTGACTTTCAAGGCCTTTTCCTGAATTTCCCTAAAGAACAGATTGTCTAATTTTAACCTTTAATTTCATTGAATAGATAATCATCTTGTGACCATGAATATCAGTCTGATTTCTTGCCAGCTCTTTCCACCTTTACCACTAACTTCATTGATGTTTATTGATTCCAGGCTCCTGCATCACAGTACTTAATTAATTTCAAATGCAACTGAATATTTGGGGATTTTATATCCAGGATCTCATTGATTTCTTGTCTTGCTAGTTTTAATCAGATTGGGGAAAAAGGGAAGATTATGTCAGGGATGACTATTTATCAACTGGTTAAAAATATTATAAGCTCAATCATTTAGAAAACATTTCATTTGAATAATGAGTCTAAACTTTTATGTGATCAAATGCACACATTGGGCATCAACATAGTATTTAGTTTAAGTGCCTATAAAAATGTGGTCTAATAAATATATGTACCTCACATGATCATTTAAGTATGAAGGCTTTTACTACAGTGCACAATCAGATCTTAATTTGCATTTCCCTTCAAATCAGAGACAAATGATTTTGGGATAGACTCTTATATCAAAATACTTAATATTTATCCAACATCCATAGACCCTTGTATGTGCTTCTGTGCTCTGCCTTAATGATAATTAAAATAGTGAAATGCATAATTTATTTTTTGGTAATATTTTTACAGTTTTCTGTTTGTTTCTCACTATTAATTTGAAGCTTTGAATGGACATATCATGTGTTGGTACCATCATTTTACCCCTTCCTCCTCCCATTCCACTGAGTGCCTTCTTCAGAGGGATTGTTGGGAAACACATCATTTCAAACTTACTTCTCAGAAGGCAGGCTTTGAAGAAATATAACTAGGAATGCTGTTTTGTGGTACAACAGTGACAACCAGTGGCTGTTGGATTTCATTTTAAGCTGACAATTTATTACAGACTTGATGCAGATGAATGAAGAACTATATTTAAAATAACCAGCATGCAAAAAGGAACTTCCTTTTTTGTTCATTTTCCTTTCACTTTCTTACCATAGATAAATTTCTACCACCTGTCTTCTATTAGAATCAAAAATGTAGATTAAACTCATTTTTCTAACAGTTCATTTCAAATGCTTAGAAAAGGGAGTAACTAAAGGATTCTCTGGTTCCTTCTGTAGGTAAAATATAAACCAGATTACCTCTTGGATTCTTTTTGCTTTTACCTGCAAGTGAAGAAAAAAAAAAAAAAAAAGACAACTGCTAGGTATATGTAAATACCAATCTAAGAACCGTATGGGCAAACACTTTGGAATTGTCATTAGTCACTACCTGAATTTCTTGGTGTCCATTCTAAAAGGTCCATTATTTCTCTCAAATAGAAGGTTTAATGGAGTAAAGCTTGGCTCAATGTAGTGACCTGAATAATATGTAACTCACTTCATGGTATGGACTTTTAGAAACTGCAACCATTTAAAATTAATGATTTAATTTCTGCATATATGTAAAACTTCTTTAGCTTGATCTACTTAGAAATTCCTGAGGCTCTCTAAGACACAGCAATCTGGAAAACTCCCCACCTGGTTCTTCCCTTGAACATCTATGATATGCTTACTCTGTCTCAAACTGTCATTTTTTTTTTTTTTTTTTTTTTTTTTTAGTATCGCTCCAAACCTTCATTTCCTGCTCAATGGCACTGCTGTAACAGTGCTTATGGCAAATTTGCTTCTGTAGTCATAACGTGAACCCATCTGGGGATGAGGTTGGCTACAAGCTTAGTATTTCCACTTAACATATTCATGATTAGCATGCACAGAAGGAGTAGAATTAGGATGAATGTTTTTGGAACAGTACAGATAAATCCTCATAAATGTAGTACAACAGCTCTGGAAACGCATAGTGTGGGGATGTAATGAAGCCGAACTCTGTAGAGACTTTGGTATTCTCAGTACCATGCCTCTCCTAATGAACTCATTTAGATTAGAAAATGGATTTAATATTTTATTGGAATTAACCTGATCCAGTAAAGAGGATTACAATTTCTTTCCATAAATATAGTGATATTACAGGGTGAGGTAGCATGTTACATGAATATTAAGCATTTTAGGAACATTGTCATGAAGCCAAAAAGGAGTAAGGTGATTACATTTTAATATAGTGGTACTGTTCTTACAATAATTTAATTTGAATAGCAGTAAAGGGATATTTTTAAAGGATTTCCATCAGAATTTTGTTGCCTTTCATAGCTAAAATATGCTATAATTAAAAACTACAGTAAAGACAGAACATGTGCTTTACTTTCTGCTGAAGTTGTGTCCTTCAAGATGCAAAATAAGTAACAAAGAAACTTGGCAAAAGAAGGGACACTTCAACTCCAAGTCTATCCACAGCGATCACTCCAACTACCGTAAACAAAAGCCTTCGTTTGTTTGCCTCTGACAACTTTGTTGGACAAGAGAGTTTAAGAACATCATGGTTTTAGTGGATGAACTGCTAACCTTTTTCTTATCTTGTCTTTGTTTTTCAGTTCAAACTCACTCAAGCCCATTTTGCATGATAAGTGGAGTTCTTTACTTATTTTTCATATGAAATGCATTTAATAACTGCATATTGTACAGAAGGAAGAAATTCACGAGTTACTAAAGGACAGGGACTCTCATGTGCCCTAAAACACTTTTAACCATTAAAATTTTGCAAATCTAGGGCTGGAGAGATGGCTCAGTGGTTAAACACTTGCCTGTGAAGCCTAGGGACACCCTGTTTAAGGCTCGATTCTCCAGGACCCACGTAAGCCAGATGCACAAGGGGGCACATGCATCTGGAGTTCGTTTGCAGTGGCTGGAGGCCCTGGTGCACCTATTCTCTCTCTCTCTCTCTCTCTCTCTCTCTCTCTCTCTCCCCCTGCCTATTTCTGTACCTCTCTCTCTCAAATAAATAAATAAAAATAAATAAAATATTTAAAAAATTTGCAAATCTAGCTGACATAGGTAAAGAAAATCACACATTTGTATTCTTTTTAACATTTATTTATTTATGTATTTATTTATTTATCGATTGATTGTGAGACAGACAGAGAGAGAGTGAGAATGGGCACACTAGCACCTCTAGTCATTGCAAATGAACTGCAGAAACATGCACCATCTTGTGAATCTGCCCTTAACGTGGGTACTCGGATCCTTAGGCTTTGCAGGCAAGTGTCTTAACCATTGAGCCATCTCTCTAGTGGACACATTTGTATTCTCAAGGAAATACCCCTGCATCAGGAATATGATCTACCATAGACAAAGGGCAAGCATTGCCTCAGGAGTCTTATTACCTCCCAATTTTTACAGTCTGTTGCTGGACATATGTCCACCTGATTTTGCTGGGTAAAGCCCAGTGATCTCTCTGAGCTTGTGGCCCAGATTAGGTCTTGAGGTCATGCAGAAATCTTTTGATTAAAACTGAACAGGACAAAAAGTTGTTCTGGTATGGACAGAGTGAGTTAAAGAAGAACCCGTCTTCACCCCCCACCTCCATTCCACCTATAGCAGGAAACCTTGCCTGCTGTAGTTGGAAAAAGACCCATTAAGGGGCTACTCTGTCTGTGCTTTCCAGATTCTTCTCCACCACTCACATGCAAAGAGGTGCATAAAGCGTGGTCTTTTAGCTGTCATCATAGGAAGGCTTTGATATTATGCCATTAAAGTGGAGATAAAGAAATTTGCTTGATGGCTGAGCATGTGGGAAGAGTTGGTCTCAAATACACAAAGGCTGAATCAGTGCTGAGTAGCTTGTGAAACTGGCAGGAAGGCTGGTGGGACCTCCCATGGGAAGACCTTCTGGAGGAAAAGATGGAATATTGCTGAAGGAAAACTTTCTGGGGAGCCTCATAGAAACTAGAGAAAAAGAAAACCAAGAAGGGCAAGGGAAGGGGGCTGAAGATAAGAAATTGCCAGGAGCTTGGAATCTGCTAGCTTTAAAAGACCTAGAAACAAACCTTTGGTTCACTTAATTTTTTTGTTTTTTGAGTTCCTTATTAGCTACCAACATCTCTTTGCTTTTACCATTTCATGTCTCTTACAATTTTTAAGGGTAACATACAAACTGAAGATAAGTTTTCTTTTAACCATAGTTAACCCAAGCTTTCATTTTTCTTTTGAAGAAATGAGCATACCAGATAATGGTAGACGGAAACAGGGTCGTAAGTCATATAAGCAATGCCACAGAACAAAACAGAAGAAATCAGAAAATCTTTAACTTTTTATATTGCCCACCAGGACCTAGTGGTAAGATGTACTGGGCTTTTAAACTAGGGAAACTAGCCTGGAAAATAATTTTCTAAATTTCTTTATCAATATATAAATGGTTATCCTGGTTGATAATTTAGAATTCTCTTAGTGAATAAAGATTACATTTTTGTGCTCATGCCTTTTAACTTTTTGTTATGAGCAAAAGGATAGGAAAAATAAATCATCGACCTACAATTTTTATACCGCTGAAGATGGCCATTGCCAAGAAGAACCAGAAACAGAAAAGAGACAGGTAAGAAACTGGAAAGAAGTCTTTGTTTTCCCCTCTTGGGCTTCTGTCCTAATAGGAGAGATGCTGCATTATATGTGTGTACAGCTTTCTCCGTGGCTGCTTGGGGTTTTGGATTCCAGGAGGAGTGGATTTGTAACCTCCTTTCCTCCCGCCTGTGAGTCAGTTAGTATAAAGCAAAGTAAAATTTCAGAATAAACAGACCATGATGTACATGGCAGCGGAGTAAACAGTCAGCGCGGGATCAGAGGACATTGTCCTGTATGGAACAAGGAGAAGAGGCATTGTGGGAAGACCAAGGTCCTCTGCTCACCATGTTACATTGTTCTCATTTGAATCACTGTCATGTAATGTTTAATGTTCCCTCCACTAATATATATGTGTACACACACACACACACACACACACACACACACACACACACACATATATATATATATATATATATATATATATATATATATATATATATATATCCAGTCCTAACCCCCATAAACATGAGTAAGGTTATTTGGAAATACAAATTTGTAAAGGTAAATAAATGGAGGAACTTGAAACAAAATCATTGTGGACCTACTGAGGGTCTTAAATCCAATGACTGCTATTTTTATTAAGTGGAAAGGGAAAGAGGTTGGAGATACAAAGGCTTATGGAAAGAAGGCGATGAGAAGGAGAACGTAAAGTTTGGAGTGTTCTACCCCAGCCAAGGGGCATGGGAATCCACCATACAGTAAAGCAGATAAAAGATTCTTGCAAAAGCCTCCAGAGTCTACAGAGTCCACGATTCTCGACTTCTAGCCTATGCATCAGGAAGAGTATATAATTCTGTTGTTTTGAGTTATCATGTGTGACCATTTATTATGGTGGCTGTAAGTAACAAGTGTGACTTCAGGTTTCTATTTGAAACTGTGGTAGTGGAGAGCTCAGACAAAGCCAGGGCACTGAACCTTTGAGCATCCAGTCAAGTTGCAATGGCCCAGTAGCTCAGATTTTAATAGAATTAATTACTACATGTTTATTTCAGATTATTCAATGAGTTACCCTGTTATTAGTTTCCTTGCTGATGAAATGAAGCATAGCAAAAAAGAACAGCAGAGACCCTGAGAAAAATGAAAAGAAAAATGATTTTCCTTGCCACACTCTTTGTGTTGTTGTTCAGACATTTTGAATAGATGCATGAATTGAGTGATAAGATATACTGTGAGTTGGTAGGGGTGAAGAAAAGCACATGAAATGAAAGCTCTATGACTGTTCCATTTCTGAGTTTTATGATTCATGTTATTCAAAGATACGAAAGATATGTAGTAAAGTCACCTTTGGGAATGTATCTATACAAGAGAGTCATGCTTTAGAGTTAATCCTGTGCATGCTTGCTATTTCAAATAGTCAGAATAATATTTTGAAATATATACATATATATGTATGTATAAATATTTTTCCTATATTTGAAAGTGAATGGTATTTTTAAAAAAAATTATTTATTTATTTGCAAGCAGAGAGAGTTAGAGGAGAGGCAGAGAGAGAATGGGCATGCCAGGGCCTCTAGCCACTGCAAACGAACTCCATATGCATGTGCCCCTTATGCATCTGGCTTACATGGGTCTTGGAGGATCAAACTGGGATCCTTTGCCTTCACAGGCAAATGCCTTAACCACCAAGCCATTTCTCCAGCCCCATATTTTTCCTATTTTTGTGTGTAGTATATTCTATATCACATATGTAGAGATGCATATATCCTTTGTGCACACTTGTGGAAGCCAAAGGTGGTGTTGGGGGTCCTATATTGCTTTATCACTGAACTAATGTTCATGGGGTTTTTTGGTAAGACTACCCAAGCAGTGATCCCTAGTCATTCTCCTATATCAAGAGCTCTTATGGCTGGAAGGACAGACATACACAGGTATGTCTGGCTTTTTTAAAAAAATATTTTTATTTTTATATTTATTTATTTGACAGAGAGAAATAGGCAGGGAGAGAGAGAATGAGCATGCCAGGGCCTCCAGTCGCTGCACATGAACTGCAGATGCGTGTCCCCTTGTGCATCTGGTTTTACGTGGGTTCTGGGGAAATGAACCGGGGCCCTTTGGCTTTGCAGACAAATGGCTTAACCACTAAGCCATTTCTCCAGCCCATGTCTGGCTTTTTACAGGAGTGTTGATAATCGAACTCAGGTCCTCCTGCTTGTGCAGCCAGGCCTCTTACTTGCTGAGCCATCTCCAATCCCTAATTTTCCTAATGTTACAGAAAATAAAAGTTCAATGATAACACCAAATCTATTTAAGATATGAATTAAAACAACAAAAATCCTCTCATAATCTATTTTATAAGCTTGGAAAAACTATTTGTTGAAAAATCCTTGGTAATTCTTTAAAATATATATTTCTGGGGCTGGAGAGATGGCTTAGCGGTTAAGGTGCCTGCCTGCTAAGCCTAAGAACCCGGTTCCAATCTCCAGGTCCCACGTTTAGCCAGATGCAAAGTGACGCAAGGGCGCAATGCTGCACTTGCCCACAAGGGGGCTCACACAGCTGAATTTCGTTCTCAGCATCTGAGACTGCTGGTGGGCCCATTCTCTGTCTCCTTCTCCCTCTCTGTCTGTCTCTCTCCAAAAATAAATAAAATAATTAAATATATATATTTCTGGTTATATTCAATCTTTTTGGTATATTCAGGACGGTTTTGTTATCCCCACCTTTATTTTGATAAGTGTGATATAGTACAGTTATCCATCTATGCAACCATGCATCACCAAGTCTCCACAATCATCAAGTTTTCATCAGTCTTGCAGCACACATAGCACTTACAACAAAGCAAGACAGTTCTTTAGTTCTCTGTGTGTTTTCTCTCCCTTACCCTCAAAACCAAGATAGTCACACCTGAGAACTTGCTACTGCTCTGTGCATGACTTTGAATGATCATGGACAGAATCAGGTATAGAAACGTAGCTCTTTTCCATTATGTTCAGCTATCACAAAGGTGTGATTTTTACTCCTGATTTCTATTGTGGGATCACAGTAAAGCAATCATCTCTAGAATCTGGCAGAAGTTCTGCCTGTATTCAACACACTGTATCCCCTAATGACAATATGGACACATATATAACAAAATGTGTCCCTGACTCCTTCTCTCAAAGCCAGCTTCTGGGATACCTGAGCTAACATCCTCATCTACTAAGATCCCACTGCATTATGGTTGTTAGCCCTGACATTATAGCATTTCCTCTGTATTTCAGTATGTGTTCTTATATTAGGAGACATTTAAGCTTTTTTTTTTTTTTTTTAAGTTTAAAATCTTTTCTGTCCCCTACCCTGCCAAGGCCATCACTGCAAAGTGGTTCTATTTAGATTATCCTTAGTTTGTTTTTTTTTTTTTTTTTTTTTTTTTTTTTTTTTTTTTGGTTTTTCAGGTAGGATCTCACTCTAGCCCAGGCTGACCTCAGATTCACTATGTACTCTCAGGGTGGCCTCGAAATCATGGTGATCCTCCTACCTCTGCCTCCAGGTGCTGGGATTAAAGGCATGCACACCATGCCCGGCTGATTATTTTAAATATTGTATTTTTTCTTCATTTATGGTCTGCAAAAATTCTAATAAGACAAATGTCCTGTTATTTTCTATTTGGCTACTGATTGTTGAAATACATGTAAAATAGGAAAGTAATTATATTCCACTTATTCATTAGTACTTATTTTTACTTTTTCCTGTCATAAATACCAATACAACTATTATATCCATTCTTTGAATTTATTGACATTTTTTCTTTTGTTTAAAGATGCCATCCATTTTGGAGCATTCCATGTACACTTGAAAATAAAGTATAATCTTTTCTAATGCATAATTTTTTTTTTTTTTTTTTTTTTTTTGGTTTCTGAGGTAACACTCTGGTGCAGGCTGTGTTTAACTTAGTCTCAGGGTGGCCTTGACTAGATTTTTTCCAGTTGATTATGTCTTATACCAGCACTAATGCATAATTTTATAACACATGTTTAGTTACTAATTGCTAGACTAGTTTTTTTTTTTCCAGTTGATATGTCTTATATAGCACATCGATATTTGTTGATGCTTCTTCTTTTTTTTTTGGGGGGGATTGCGAGATAGGGTCTCACTCTGGTTCAGGCTGACCTGGAATTACCTATGTAGTCTCAGGGTGGCCTTGAACTCTCAGTGATCCTCCTACCTCTGCCTCCCAAGTGCTGGGATTAAAGGCGTGTGCCACCATGCCAGGCCCTAATGCTTCTTGTTAATAGAGGTTTCTGTCTATTTCTTTTTATATCTCTTGTAGTTACAACTAACATAAATTGTTTCTAGGTAATGAAGGGCATACACACTAAAATGGTTTAATCTTCAATTTGTCTTGAAATCCTGAAACATATTAAAACATTTTTCCTTCCTCATCATAAGTCTGCAAACTCAATTCTCTTTATTTGTATTTGGCTGATGTATTTTCATCTAATTTTTAGATGTAATCTTTCTGAATCCAAGCAGTGCAGCATGCTGTAGTGGGGATGGGTTATGACCTTTTTCTTCCATCTGTTTCTCAAATTCTGAAAGTAGCAGTGTTAAGAAATACAGTGGAATTTTCACCTGGTAGACATCTTTGCATGAGATGAGGATTTTATGATGCATGTTTTGATGTGAAGGGATTCATCTTTGGACGGGTCTCTAGGCCCAGGTTAAACTTCATCATCAGATGCTGTGTGAAGTATTTGTATTCTTCATTTCAGCTGGTATTTGAATCTGACATTACCTCTGTTCTGTAGTCGTACTTTAAGCAATCATAAAGTTTTGCCTTTGGAACTTTAAAACAGAAATTTGAATTGTGCTTATAAAATTTAAACAGAAAATAGACCCTTTGTAACCATTTCAACAAATTTGTTAATAGTACATGTACCAATATACTTAGTAATGCAAATTTTAGGTCTTTTCTTTTCTCCATGATTTCATGGTTTGATCTTAACTTTTGGAGAAATTTAATACACAGACTATAGGGGGAAAAGTTTTTAGTGTAAGAAATAAATAGGAAAAACAGGTTGTGGTAATTTGAATTTATGTCTCCCAATACACTCAAATGTGTTTTTGGTGTTGTTTTTGTTTTATTAAGTAGAACCCTTGTATGGACACATCATGTTTTGTTATCATTCCCTTCCTACCTGCCCTCATCTTACTGTGAGCCTTCTACCGTGGAATTGCTGGTATTCACCATGGAGTTGTGGTTATGAGTTCTGAGAATAGCAGCATATAGCTTGAATTTACAGCCACCTGGTTGGAAGAGTTGTCACTGTGGACAGTTCCTAGGATACAGCATAAGGTGTTACTGGGGGCGGATCTGAATTCCATCATAAAGGTATGAAGAGTTCTTGAGCTCTGCTTGTGGTTTCCCTGCTATTTGCAACAGGAGTGGGCTTGCTTGTGGCACTGGTAGTTGTTTTCCTCTCTGCAGATTTGGTAAAGGGGACAGCTTTTTCCACCACTATGGAAAATCCCCTTGATCTGTAAGCCTGAAATAAATGCCATTCCTCCCATAAACTGTGTCTGGTTTAGAGGTTCATCACTGGAACATGGAGCTTAGAATGACTGTAGGAAGTATCATTTAATAATGTCCATATTTTCTCTGGCATAAAATAAGAGTTAAAATGACAGAAAAACATTTAATGCCTCAGAGGTTCTCTGCATAGGATAATTCCAATATTTTAGCTGGGTAAAGAAATAATGTAAAGAGTGTCTTTTGTGTAGCCTTGTTGACAGGATGCCCCATGTCTATAAAATGATGTCATTAGCATGCCATTAATCTGTAGAAATGTTAGGAATTGATAGAGAGTGGAAAAGAGGGAAAAGAACTGATGTATGTGTAGTGCCAGGTGACAGAACTCATGTAGACTTGATGTGTGCTCTTTTGTGTTAAAGACTTGATGTTCACTCTTCTGTTCTGCTCAAGCCTGGACATCAGATGGTAGCTGACCATGTCCAGAGCTCTGTATTTCCTGGCATGGAAAGAATGGGTTTTTTGCCCTGTAGTGCAAGAAGTGAGCACAGATTATGTCTTCACATTTGCTGTGACACAGCATGACACTGGATAGGTACTTGCCACTAATGTTTGTTGTCTTCTCTAGCTGTGTAAAGCTTTGTTCCATCCTGTGTCTGAGTGAAACCAGAACACATCCAGCATGTGGAATATTGTCAAACTGGGCTGCTGCCTGGTGGAAGTCATAGTTTTGCACTTTGCCTTCCTCCTCTTGGATGTAATCTCACATGCCACTTGTTGGATAAATCACAAGTAAGTGCAAGATGTTCTTCCCTGTTGTTTTCTCTGTGGGTTAAGTATTTCTCTAGAACATCTTTACCCATTGTAAAAACAAAAAGCCTTAAATTACAACATCCCAGACTAGAAACAATATGGAATATGAAAGTATAGTATTTTTAATCTACTGTTACATTTAGATAACTTAATTAAGAACATTTATATTTTTAAATATTAAATATGCTTTGTCAAGTTTTTCTAAGCACATAGTTATAAAATTGGTTGAGTCTGTGTGTAGTGTAATTATTTTGGTTAAGTTTTGGAGCTTAATTTACATTGCCATCTTTCCTTGAACTTTGATAATTTCATCAATTGTATAAGCTAATCCTCTCAGATTTGGGCCAGATGAAATTTAGTCACCATACTTTTTTTCTTCCTAAAGTGATGACATTAATAAAATGATGATTGTCTCAGGATAAAGAAAAGAGAATTAAACTGTGTTATTCTACAGATCTTTCTCTCTACACAACATACTCGGTTTAATGCGTTCCAGTGTTCATTCAGCACATATCTATTGACTTTTTGAATTGTTACACAGACCAGTTATGGCTGATAGAACAATTAAAACAATGTCAGTCTACATAGACCAGATAAACAGGGCTGTTTATGGTCTATAGGAGATCACTCTGAAATCATAAAATCAAATACCTCAACAGATATATTTGACTTTAAAAAATAAAAGCTACTTCTTTTCTGTTTTCATGTGAAATGATCAAGTGTCCTAGAATGGATAGTTTTCTAAATGAAGCTTCATGGACATATGCTTCCTAGGTGACCTGTAGTTGCCATGTGAATTCAGACTACAGTGAATAAAACAGTCTATAGCTGACCTTTCATTGACTGATAATATACTCATCCATTATCCCTTTACAACCTTAATAATTTCACTAACTATTCAGTGTTGCTATTTGTTGGACTTGTTAATCTTGTTTTAGTTAAAGAATAGACTAATGTACCTTTTAAGAAGTCTAAGAACATAACATGAAGGAACCTCAACTTCATGTTCTTACATATAATTTAAATCTCCTTTTTAAGTAAGTTATTGTCATTGTTGGAAGCTGTGGGACAAGCATTTATCTTTCCTCTACAATTTTGTACTCCTATTTACATAACATAGAATGCCTATTCTAATAGCTTCCATAAAGGGGCTGTGATTCTTTATTCCCTTGCTCTGACAGCCTAGGGACCATGTGCTAATTCTCAGTGATAGATAACTGAAGAACCAACATGTGCCTCCCCGATGCCAAAGAGATTTTGATATGGTATGCCTTCCCCACTTATCTTTCCTTTTTCAGTCCCTGAAAGGAAAATATACAATAAACTCTCATAAGCATTCTCAAAAATTTTGGTTTCAATAGCACTTTATACTCTTAACCAGTATTTAAGTTTTCAGAAGCTTTTAAAGTGATAGGCTATATCCATCAATATGTAAAGTATTGCAATGAAAATCCAGGGTTTTAAGGTGTTTTGTTTTATTATTTAATTTATTTATATTACATATATATATATATATATATATATATATATATATATATATATATATATATATATAGATATATATAGAGAGAGAGAGAGAGAGAATGGGTATTCCAGGACCACTAGCTACTGCAAATTAATTCCAGACACATGCACCATCTTGAGCATCTGGCTTATATGTGTACTAGGGAATCAAACCTGGATTCTAAGGCTTCATAGGCAAGTGCCTTACTGGCTAAACCATCTCTCCAACTGTGGTAGTTTGAATATATGTCCCCCAATATATTCAGTATTTTATTAGTTATAGTTTGCATCTGCAATCACCTTGCTAGAGGCAATGTCACTGGGGGCTGGTCTTAAGGTGTTAATGGTGTGGGTTTGAGATTCCATTGTAAAGGTATGCAAATGTGCCTAGCAGGAGTTCCTGAAGTGTGCTGTGTGACCTTTTGGCTGTAGTTTTGCTCTGTGTGCTGTGGTGGCTGGTTGGCTTTTCTCTCTCTTGCCTGGTCCTGTGAAGGGCAAGCCACTTCTTCTGCTATTATGGAACTTCCCCTGGATCTGTAATCTTCAATAAATAATATCCCTTCCTCCATAACTGTGCCCAGTCTGGAAGTTCATCTCAGCGAACCTGAAGCTGTCTGCTACACCAACCCTAAAGTATTTGTTTTTATTCAATTATAAAAATTAAAAGTAATTTGGGCTGGAGAGATCGCTTAGCGGTTAAGGCGCTTGCCTGCTAAACCTAAGAACCCATTTCCAATCTCCAGGTCCCATGTTTAGCCAGATGCAAAGTGACACAAGGGCACAATGCTGCACTTGCCCACAAGGGGGTGCACACATCTAGATTTCATTCACAGCAGCTGAGATACTGCTGGCACGCCCATTCTCTATATGTCTCCCTCTCTCTCTCTCTCTCTCTGTCTCTCTTTGTGTCTCTCTCCAAAAATTAAAAAAAAATGTTTAAAAAATAATTTGCTTGACAACTATAATTTAAAAATATAAAGAAGTGACACTGTTTATTTTTAATGTTTTTCTTAATTTTCTAAGCAGTACTATTATTGCTTGATATGGTTCTAACAAAGGTGTCAATTCACTTGGAGTGACAATATAAAACACAAATAATATTTGATTTATTTTATTTTTTTACAAAAATATTTTAGTACTCTTGGATAGGTTGTTCCATGTAAAGAGTTCTGGATTTTTTTTCCAGTGTCTTGTTTCACTGGTACTGTGTGGAAAGATATAGCCACAGAATGACTTGGGGTCTGTCTGTTCTTCTTTCCTTTTATAAGTTCCAACAGCATGATTTTTGAATTGTATAATTGTATCATTCAGAGAAGGACCTAGAGGATTCAATGTTTAGCATTTTGAGGTTGTTACAATTTTTTGGGGGGGGGAGAGACACAGAGAGAGAGACAGAAAGAGATGGAGAGGAAGACAGAGATGGGCGCGCCAGCAGCCTCTCAGCTGTTGCAAATGAAATACAGATGCTTGTGGTCAAGTGCGGCATTGCGACCCTTTGCATCTGGCTAAACGTGGGACCTGGAGATTGGAACCGCTGGAGATTGGAAACAGCATTCTTAGGCCTAGGAGGCAGGTGCCTTAACCACTATGCCATCTCTCCAGCCCTGATGTTGTACAATTTTTAAATACCAGTACCTGTTGGAAGGATGTACTCTGGGTAATGAATGTTAGTGTTGAAGAAACTAAGTACCTTTGTCTACATAAACATCCTGGATGCATATCTCAAAATGAATGAGGCTAACCTGAGACTTAACAGTTAAAAGACAGTAACTTTAAAAACAAGGCATATTTTGCTGTCTTATTTGTTAGTTCATTGGGCTATTTAAGGTTCAGGAGAGCTTTATTATGAAAGCACATTTTAAGGAAATTCTACCAATGATGGTGTACTTGTTTTCCAGGACTGTTATATTAATCACTTTTATGTTAGTACAGTGAAATCACTGACACAGTTAACTTAATAAAAGAAAGGCTTATTTAGCTCACCGATTAGGAAGTCCAAGGTCACAGCTCTGATTAAGGGTGTTTGTAATTACTATTTTATAGTAAGCATTTTTTTTTCTAGGCCTTGCCTTTAAGAAAACTTGGGAAAACAGAGTTATTGATGAAAGGAGACTATAGACTTTTACCCCTTTGAACCACTTCTCTCCCTGAATTCTGCACATGCACTATATTTCTAATGGTTAAGAAGCATACTTACATCCTCCACTGAACACAAAATTAACTACAGAGAAGAGAAAATGGCTTATTTATCCCCAAGCAAGTGCAGATTGAAATAGAACATGAAGATGGGAAAAAGCAAGTCTATTTTGATTTATTGATCCTAAGTCCTTCCTTTCATCCTTTTCCTCAAACATTTCCTCTCCCCTTCTGTCCTTTGAGTATCAAGGACTTGGGCTGTATCTCTTGATGACATCCTTATATTTAAGAAGTTCTCTTTGTCTCTTGCTTTTTCTCTCTCTCTCCTCTCTCTCACTCACTCTTGACTTCTCTGTCTCCTCTTTCTTTCTCCCCTGAATTAAATTTTGATTTTGGGCATTTGTATTGCATGGGATAAAATATTTATTGTGAAGCTGGACATGAAGATTCTGATTGCTGTGGCAGAAAAGAAATAGAATAAGAATGAAGGTAAATGAGGTAAATGAACAAAAATGTGAACAGACCCAACAGCGTGAGGTACATTTTGGTAGTGTGATTGAAAGTGGTTAGGGACACCTCAGTGTAATGTCTTGATAGAAGCACAGAAATATTATGGCGGGGGTGTGAACAAAGTGCCCAATGTCTAGGTTTGTAGAGGAGCACTACAGGATTTGTATTTCTGGTGCAGTGACAGGGAGAAGGGAAAAAAGCGTTGTTGGTTCAATTTCCAATTAGTTAAGAATATAGGAGTCCGGACAGCTCCTAGGTAGGGAGATATGCAAAGTAGATATTTACATTATTAAATGTGTTCTTACAAACTCATGATTAGTGAAAACTTCCAAAGATTCAGGAAATAAGTAGATGGACCAAGAGTTTCTGTGTTCAGTTTTATAAATTTTATTTTTAGTGGATATGTTTATATGAACATACATATATACATATAATTAGTGATTCATCATGAGCTGTGTGACCGAGGTGGTTTTGAAGAGAAACCTATTCTATTTGCCTTTGAACTGTAGACAAACCTGTCTCAGTGGCTGATAAGACCTTGATTTCAGCCTAGTAAATTAAGACTTTTGACTATAGGAAACTTTCAAAAGCATCAGTAGTAAAAGATATAATTAAGAATAGTTGCCCTGTGGTTTAAGAAACAGTTGAGGTTAATATGATGATTTCAAAAGACTGGTTTTTCTCCCAGAGTAAAAGCATAATTTACTTTTTATAAATAATAATAATGTTCTTTCTGAGCACTTAAAGAAACAACTTTCTCTGGTTAAAAGGTTGCTCAATTCACATGCACAGAAAAGACCTGTAATTATGAAACCAAGTCCAGCAATTACTCTGAGTGTAGTTGCTGATTTTGCCAGCTCCAGGGAAGAAAAAAGAAAGAAATTCAATTTTAGCTACTCAAGGGGAATGCAGTATTTTCTTCTTTTTGTGAATCACTAGCATTTTCCCGGGGATGAATCCAAACCTAGTTTTAAGGACCAAAAGGTTCTATGCTGTTCATTATTCCACCATTCTGCTTCTGAAATCAGATGTGCTGTTTCAGTTTCAGCGTGAAGTTTTTCCAGTGTCTGAGCTGATTACCATACATTGGTTTAAGCAGAATCTCATTTTCATATACTCTGCTCTTCTTTTCTTTTGGTCCTTCGGCATGATTTCCCTATCCTCACTGTCTGCTTTGCGTTTCCTTGCTCATCTTATAGCAAACTTGCCTCCTCATGGCAGGGACAACTATTCTCCTCTGGAGGCATTTAAATGCCTTGTTGTTTGCAGCTCACTGCACTCTAGGAAGGCAGATGGAAATAAGAAGAGGGCTTGTGGACATTTCCCATTGTCCTTAAATATCAAGGGAGCTACACTGTGATGAATTAACTGCAGATTGTAAGAAACATAGGTACAAATAGATAAGATCTTCTTTTCTAATCCATGTTGTACAATTTTGTGATGGCTTTTTTTTTTTTTTTGTGATTCGTCTGATTCCTTCCTTTGCTCAGTTTTGCAAAATAGGCTGAGGCACATTTTGTTTTCCTGCTGTGAAGCAGCTTGTACAAAGACTGACACCCTTATCATTTGCTTGGTCTCACACAAAAATACTGGAATTAAATATTTGTGATAATTTGATTAAGATGCATTCACATCTGCTACTCTTCTATTGATTTTATTTTAATGGCGTATCACAAAGTGCCAGAATTATTAGTTCTTATTTCTTTCAGTTTGATTTTCTCCCAGATGTGGAAGAGTAATAATGGCTGTCTTTCTTTGAATCCTCTTTGAGTTTTAGAAACTGGTCATATGGAACACAGCATGTGGAAGGTCGCTTCTGTCTTTTAATCAAAAGAGCTGACTAACAGAAATGAGTGAGCATTTCAGAACAGTACCTCCAAGATGTAATTCATAGCCTGTCTGGCTTTGTTCACCTATGGCACCCCCTATAAAGGAATACCTTGGCCTCTATTCTTCTCCACTCCTGCTTATGCAGGATTTTAGAAGGCCATAATAAAAATTCTGCAGCTTCCTTTCAGATGTTACATTCTTTACATGACATCTAGAGGCCAACATTGATGTGAGCCGTAATTAATCTTTCCACGTGGCTATGCAGACCCTGGGTATATCAGGGATAAGAATCACACTGTCTGCATACTTAAACTTATAGACCATCCCAGCACAAATCTATATTCTGAGCAGTGCACAGTTTGATCTTGCCATCCTGTGCATATAAACGATATAGGAAAAGAAAGCACTCTTATGAGAGAAGAAACAATTTAAAAGAATAGACCTCCTTTCTTCAAGGTTTACATTTTATATACTATAAGGTCTGCTGTTAATTTCCACACAAATTGGGAAACAAACTAATTAGTGTTCTTGATATTTACCCACAACAGTTGAAATTGGGCTAGTAATCAATAATGTAAATGGGAAGTGGCTATAAAATGTTTCTTTGTTTTCCACCCAAAAATTTTAAAGGCTTTTTTTTTTTTTGCTGTCCTTAAATGCACTCAGAATACTGTGTTGACTCCTGCTTTAATCTGCAAAGTCACAAAAGGCACTGAGAAGCATTTAGCATATATGGAGAATCAGGCATTGTCATTTCCTTAAGATGCATATCTCTGCATTTGTTCAATAATTGTAGTAAAACAAGAATAACCACACTTGTCATGAAGTTCAAATTTCCTGTCTAAATATATTGAGCATTGGCAAATTAAAATTCTGCAATTATAGTCAACTTCTGGATGTAGGTAATAAATTTTATATCCTCACATATTGCATTAAAGTTGCTATTCTTTATGTACATCTAATGCTTCCTTCCATATAAATGAGAGAGACAGAAACAGACAGAGAGGGAGAGAGGAAGAGGAAGACAGATAGAGATGGGCGCACCAGCAGTGTCTCAGCTGCTGTGAACGAAATCCAGATGTGTGCGCCCCCTTGTGGTCAAGTGTGGCATTGCACCCTTGCATCACTTTGCATCTGGCTAAACGTGCAACCTGGAGATTGGAACCGCTGGAGATTGGAACCTGCGTTCTTAGGCTTAGAAGGCAGGCACCTTAACTGCTAAACCATTCTCCAGCCCCCATAGATATTTTTTTTTTTAAATTAAGTGTTAGCCACATGAAATCTGAATGCATATGACAGCCATACAAACAAGAGGGTACATAAATTTTAGTGTATTTTTGTGTGCACATGTGGCATTAATTTAATATTTTATTTTATGAAATTTTAAATATTAATTTAAATTATAGTCTACTATTAATCTTGATCAATTTCCTACATTTTGCAATGCCATGCACTTCAGTTGTCTGTGTTGCTGTGTATTCCTATAACTGCTACATCTTTATAACACCTTACTATCCATGTCTGCCCCATTTTGGAGCCTATTCCCTCATGATAAATCACCTAAGATGTCATCTTTATTTTTATTTATTTATTTTGGTTTTTTTGCTGTAGTCCAGATTGACCTGGAATTTACTATGTACTCTTAGACTGGCCTTGAGCTCATGGTGATCTTTCTACCTCAGCCTCCTGAGTGCTGGGATTAAAGGCATCCACCGCCACATCTAGTTATCATTGTTTTTTAAATTTTTGATGTGTGTGTGTGTGTGTGTGTGTGTGTGTCTAGTATGTATGTTATGGTGTCTGCACATGTGTGTGCAGACATGCATGCTCTGTGCATAGTTGTACAGCTGCTAGAGGAGAATAGTATTCTCTGTGGCTCTTCATCATTGGTTTCTTAAGATGGAGTCTTTCACTGAACCTGGAGCTGCCATGTTTGGTCAGATGGGCTGACCAACAAGCCACAGTAATTCTCCTGTCTCTGCACATCACTGGACTGGGTTTACAGGCAGGTGTGACCATGCCAACTTGTTCACATAGGTTCTAGGGATGATTGTATGGCAAGAGCTCTACATTCTCAGCCATCTCCCCAGCCCTGACATTGTTTTTTATTAGCATAAAATCCCAGGATGAGCGTCTTTATAAATGTATACACACTGCTTTATGGAAATACTCTGTGGGGTGTGCATATCACTGGGATTTCTGTGTCATAGGAAACATGCATATGAAGTTTTGCTCACTGTTACCTGATGGCTTTCCAAAGGGGCTACTTCTATAGAAACTGCCACTAGAGCATGAACGTTTCTGTGTATCTACGTCCTGGCCAATGATGGAAACTATCCCATTTTCTAATTTTCACCATTCTGAAGAACACATAATTATAGATTGTACCTCTGTGAATTGCCTTGGACAATCTTGATCATTCTATCATGGTTTCTCTTTATCCTGGTCATTTGCAATGATCTTGTATATTCCTTTTTTTTTTTTTTTTTTTTTTTTTTTTTTTTTTTGGTTTTTCAAGGGAGAGTCTCATTCTAACCCAGACTGACCTGGAATTCGTGACCTCAAACTCATAGTGATCCTCCAAACCTCTGCCTCCCAAGTGTCAGGACTAAAAGGATACATCACCATGTCTGGCTTTATATTGCATTTATTAATCTTTATCCATGTTACAAATATCTTCCATAAGCCCTGTGACTTTTGAATGGTTTTGGGTTTGTTTATGTACTGAAATACATTGTTTCAACCTGATTTCTTTTTTTTGAACAACTTAAAAATTCATTTATATGCACCTGGAACACAAACCTCTCTAATAGTTTATTTAACTATTACTTTTTATATTTTACATATTTTTTGGCTGAGTCTTTAAGCTGGAGTACAATCATATTTTGTACAAAATAGGCACTTGAAATAGTGAAGTTTGCCCCAAGTAGTGAAATAATTTTCCCCAAAATATTAAAATCAACTCTCCCATGTTTTTGTGGTACCACCTTCCCACCTTATTGTACACCTTTCTATACATATTATTTTGAAGATTCTTAATTTCTTTATCTGTTACTCACCAAGTATATGTGTACCTAACATTAAGCATTCTAACTACATTTACTAGTTGAATAAATCACACTTTTTCTTCTTTATTATTGACATTGACTTATTCTATGGTCTTGGTGGTGTAATGTAATCCCAACACTTGGGAAGCTAATACAAGGTTGATTTTCAGACCCTTTTTCAAAAACAAAAACATAAAATAAAAACCCAACCTATTTGTATATAAATCTATGTGATCATGCAAGAATTAAAGTTAGTTTACTAGTTATAAGGGGAAAAAATGCCACCTTCAATTTAATATATTTGATATTTTAAATTTGTAGAGAAATTCAAGTTTTGTACATTTATGAGTTTATAATATTTGTAATATACTTAAATATTATTGTCTATTTGTTACTGTTTTTTTCTGGAGAGATTTGGAAAAAAATGTCTATTCACTGTAGATTGGGCATTGATGACAGATGAAAGAAATAATTCCACTCCATTCTAGCTTGATGAACCAATGGCTTTATTGAGTTTACTTTAAGGGACCGGGGTGATCCATGGTGTCCCACTGAAAAGCCCACAACAGTATGTGTGACAGCTCATTAGAGATGGATAGCATTGGAGTTCCCTGAGTAATTGACTGTCTCCTCTCCCTTAACAATTTTTCATGGCGTATGCAACTTCAGAAAGAAGTTTTGTGTGTCTTTTAAATTTATTGTAAATTAGTATAACTTTCTTTGTGCATTTTATGATCCTCATCCATGTAATCTATAGGGCAATATTCAAACTTAGAGGAAATAGGAGTTACAGGACACCCCACCACTTCCTTCAACTCTTATATTCTTTCTGCTCTGTCTTTGGATATGTTTTCTGAGGCTTGGAAAGATGATGCACATTTCATGATTTTCTTCAATTACTAGGTAAGCATTGAGGTCCCAAGGTTTAGAATGTTTATGAGAGTCTCTAGTAACCACCACACATTGTTTCAAAAAGAAAAAAAGAAATTTCTCACTAAAATGAAAAATAGTATTGCTCGGTAGACCTAAGCATTAATATTCAAAAGACAATATAACAGGCACATCTTCTCCATGTAACAAAACAATAGCAATACCCTCCTCACTGGTGTCTGTTACTTCTCTAGACCTAGTTTTTTTTGTGGTTTTTTTTTTTTTGTATTGGATTATAGAATCAAACATGGGTCCTTTATGGAGGAGTGCACATAAATGCAATAAGATAGTAGTTAACTGCAGCCAAGACATTTGTGCAGTTATTGATCTAATGGACATATTATGTCTGTCAATCAGGGTCCATATTTGAACAGAACTATCAGGAACTATTTTCCTTCAGTATCCTGCACAGCGCCTTCCAATTCTCCGAAAGCTAGACAGCATTGCAGGAGTTTCAAGTTCAGTCTCTGTTGATTTCTCTGCACCCTGCAACCAAAACATGAAGTTTCTTCAACAGCAGTGATTTATCACCTAGTTCTGACATACAACCAACAGCAGTGGCAATAGAGAAATAAATCACCCCTGGGAATGGGATTTTCAACCAAAAACCTCATGGGAGTGTCTTTTTCCAACCATACAGAATAACTTCATTTTAACTCTTTAACTGCTATTTTTACTGGGCTTCCAGATAAGAAGCTTAAGGTTTACCATTATATAATTAAACCATTTTTTTCCAAAAGATGGGAAATATTTGTGAAGATCTTTGGATTCAACATCTAAGGGAACAGTAAAAAATAGAATTAGCAAAATGCAATATAGTGCAATATAGTATGAAGAGAACCCATCACATGTATTAATGGCTCTGTCAAAAAAAAAAAAAAACAAAACAAAACAAAACAAAACAAAAACAATGTTGGGTGCAATCACATGGGGATATGATCACTTCAAGCATAATCCACTGTCACTCTCTATGACCCATCTACTTTCCTCATGCTAGAAGACAAACATGTAACTCTGCATCCCTGACAGACTCGGTAGTGCAACGCATGCTTCTGGCCCACATCAGAGTCAAGAGGGAGAGGAGCTGTGTTCTCCCCTGCTGCTTCTGTAGCAGGAAGTGGCTCCCCAGCTCTGATAGGCTCAAAGCTAACACTAGCATTCTGGATGTTACCTGTTCTGTTTCCATCCCTGCATGCTGAAAGTGCCCCAGGCTGGGTTAACAATTTTGACTTCCCCACACCAGCTAAGATGTTCTTTTTCCCCAAGAGAAAAATGTACACAACATACAGTGTGGGGGGTAATTTTCCATTGCTTAGGCGAAGCTTTAATCTTATTCACCCATGCCACACTCCCCCTTGTTCCTTCTTTTATACCATTGCTAAACTTTTGCTTAAGTTTTAAAGTTTTCTAGAAGCTCACATGCACTTGTAATTTTATTCCCTTGGAACTCCTGCTCAGCACAAATCTTGCTATGTTTGCTTTTGAGTGACCTAGTCAGGCCCCTTTGTATGCTTTTCCTTTTTATCATTCCTTCTTGATTGCTAAGCATTTTATAGAGATGATTTACATGCCAGGATAATTCATTCAGATCTTCGAGATCCCCTCATACCTTGTTAAGATCATGCCCCACCTTATGGCTCAGCAAAGTCACTAAAGCCCTATATAAGTCCCCATGTCTGTACTGAATTAATTTCTTCCTGAACTCTTCTGTGAATCAAACAGTGTCTCTCCCTTGCCTAGTTCACACAGTGATTCCAGCTTTTCCCTTATTGTCTTCTAGCCCTTGATATCCGTGGGGACTTCAGCTAGTGATAAGCAAATGTCTTTACTGGCTCCACCAAAGATTGATTTCCCTGGCATTTATACTGTTCAATCTTTGTCTCTCCTGGGGATGAACACTTATGATCCTCAGTTTCTCCAGTGCCATGGGTCAGTGGGATCTCATCCATTCCCATGGCCCCAAACCTCACAAGCCAGACTGTGAAGGCCTCTTCAATTTTTATCTTTGTGTCAATGTCTTTCTCAATTCAAGCAATCCCAGGGCAGAGTATTTCTTTAGTATGATGGTCTCATGTAATGTTCCATTACTAAGGACCTTGTCTTCATGTGGAATCATGTAAACTTTTTCTTCTGTATCAGTATTCAGACAAAAAGGATTTCTTATTTCCATCATACTCTTTCTCTCCTCACTATCCTATTAGATAGATTCTAGGTTTGGGGACCCTGAGAGGGGCTCTGAATCTGTGCTCTATTTTTTTGTGCCCTGCCAGGTATAAAGAATAGCAAGTCAACACTTTTGATTCCATTATTTCCTTTATTTATATTGCATAGATATATGCAGAAGTAATGCTATCAGTCACTTCATGTCTCGAGTATAACGTCTTAAAGTATTCTGTTTGATGTAGATGCATACTTTTCTTCTAGGCTCTCCAATAATGTTTGT
This sequence comes from Orientallactaga sibirica, assembly GCA_036365145.1. Classification (NCBI taxonomy): domain Eukaryota; kingdom Metazoa; phylum Chordata; class Mammalia; order Rodentia; family Dipodidae; genus Orientallactaga; species Orientallactaga sibirica. The sequence goes on along the minus strand of JAEOAD010000060.1, from coordinate 14,882,337 downwards.
TTTTTTTCGAGATCATGCTATTTGATTACTATAGCTCAATAATATGCTTTGAGATCAGGTAGTTAGTGCAATGTCTCTTGCACTCTTTTGCTCATAGTGGCATTGGCTAGTGTGTGTGTGTTTCCATATGAGTTTTAGAACTGCCTTTTATAGTTATGTGAAGAATTTTATTCATAATTTGGTATGGTTTACTTTAAGTCTGTAGATAGCTTTGAATGGTATGCACATTTAATAGTATTTTTCTTCCAATCAAAAATCATGAGGTGTCATTGGATATTTTTGTGTCTACTTCCATTTTTCCTATGGTTAAATGTATTCCTAAGTATTCCATTGTTGTGGAAGTTATAAATAGAATAGCTATCTTAATTTCTATTTTTATAATGTTATTGATATGCAATAGCAATGTTGAGTTTTGTTTGCTGATTTTGAGTTCTGTAGATTTGCTGTTGATTTATTAGTTCTGGCAGTTTGTTATGTAATTATCAGGTTGTTTATAAAAAGATCCTGCCATCTTCAATTAGTTACATTTTTTCTTCTATAATGTACATGTGTTTTCTTTCTTTTTTTCTGATTGCTTCCACTATCTTAGATTTTCTGCTTCCTTAAATGTTGAATAAAACCACCTGTGAAATAATATGGGTTTATGGACATCTTTTAAAAAATATTTTATTTATTTAATAGTTAAGAAAGAAAGAAGGAGAGAGAGAAAAAAAAATGAGCAAACCAGGGACTCTAACCACTGCAAACGAACTCCAGACATATGTGCCACCATGTGCATCTGGCTTATGTGGGTTCTAGAGAGTTGAACCTGGGTCCTTAAACTTTACAGGCAAGTAACTTAACTGCTAAGCCATCTTTCCAGTCCTGTTACCATCTTTTAAAGATATTTTTATTATAAAATATATTTCCTAAGCAGAAAGTATTTTGAAGAGTTTATGGTTTTTTTTTTTTTAATATATTTTTAATAGTTATGTATATAGTATATATACAGCCATGATGGTACCCTTGTTAGCCTTCTCCCTGTCCTCCCCCCATGGGTAATGTGGGTCTTGCCTTATGGGGGTAGCCATCAGTTATGCTCTCCACTGGAGGATCTGCTTCTCTTTTTCAGATGGACGCATATCCTGAGGAGAGAATCAGCCCATATCACCACATCAGGGCACCAGCTGAAGCCAAAGAGTCACAGGGGAAATGAGTAAGAGTGCTGCTTTATTGGTGATCCTGGTACCAGCACAAGGGCAAAGGAGATAGACACAAAGAACACTCAACCCCTACCAAATCAGATATCCAGAGACACAGAGACTTACAAAACCTTGTCACTGGAATAGACCTAAAATGAACCCAACATGGTTCAGTGAAATTTGTGGAAGAGAGGGCGGAAAGATTGTTAGAGCCACGAGTTGGGTCATTATACAGATAGGTGTAGGCCCTCTTGTATTCCACTGTTGGTGAGAGCTTGATATTGGAGAGCAGGCTCATTTTTTGATATGGCTCTGACTTGTTTCCCCATTCCAGGTATGGGTTCCATTTCACTGAACAGATCCGTTAGCCAAATCTAGAGCAGTTGGTAACCCCCCATGGCTGTGTGCCACTACTGCACTTGTGTGAGCATCACATCAGGTTGTTTGCTGCTGAGTAGCTTAGACCACGGGTTACTTAAACAGATGTTGGTCATTTTCCCCTTGTCACTTATGTAGCATCTTCTGGCACTAGACAAGCTGACTGTCTGGGGACTGATTCTCTTTCAGATTCCAGCCAGGTCTCTCCATGTTCCATTTGAACAGCATATGGTGTCTTCAGCAGTAGGGTCTTACCATTAACCTTTGGTCTCATTTGGTCTTTTGGTCTCATTTGAGATTTTCAAGTTAGATTCTTGTAAGAAATTGATCAATTTTGAAATTGCTAAACCTATTGACCCCAAAGTGTTCATATTGCTTTATCATTATCTTTATATGATCATAGTAATTCTATTGCTGGAGTTGAAAGATTGTTTTTTTTTTTTTTTTTTCTCTCTCTTTTTCACTAGATTTTTCTGGAAATTTAATATACTTATTATTAAAAAAAAACTACTTCTATTTTGTATATTTTTTCCATTACTTAACTCATTGTAACTTATTTATTCAATTAATTTAGACATTTATTTAGTTTTTAATATTCATTTGTTTGTGAGAGAGAGAGAGAGGGGGGCAGAGAGAATGTTAGGGCCACCAGCCACTGCAAACTCCAGACACATGTGCTACCTTGTACATCTGGCTTTACATAGGTGCTGGGGAATTGAACTCAGGTCCTTAGGCTTTGTAGGCAGGTGCTTTCACTGCTACGCCATCTCTCAGAGGCCTGCGCATTTATTTTTACCATCTTATTTACCCTGTGTAGTTTGCAGTTGTTAATTTTTTTCCTGAGTCTTTGCACTTGAAAAGTACAAGTTTGACTCCATGCACTACAACATCTTCAATGGTTTTTCTATAGGGTCAAATTGACATATTTGTGCTTCAGATTTGGCTGCTAGAATATACCTTTTGTTGTTTCTGAATGTTCCACATCTCTTCTTTTCCCCATATTTTCACACATTGTGTTACATATTTCTTTGTGTGTGTGCGCGCGCGCGCGCGTGTGTGTGTGTGTTATATTTCTTATACATCATTGTTTGGGGGCTGTGAACAATAAATTAAATAAATAAATAAAACAAAATGATTTATACTAGTACTTTAAAATTATGAATATAATTCCCTATGTCTTTGCATATACCAAATCTTATTTTCAATTTATCTGTAGAATCTTGTGATCCAGTGAAAGCAGCGATTGAAGAGAAATATATTATCACTAACCCCAGTCTCCAAAGCGGAAGTTCTTTCTTCTGTGTGGCAGAGAGAATAAAGGACTGATTTTTCAGACTCTTTCAAGAATTGATTTTAGCTGAGGTGAGGTCACAGTGCTAATTAGATTTAGTTCATTGCATACTACCCTGCATGAGATCTTTCTGTTTTCACCATGTGATGCTGACTGCTGGGATGTCAGCATTTGACCAGGGAGTGCACTCAGGCCATGCTTGTGGATGGTTTTGATTTGCCACTACATTTAACTTGAGTAGTGCCCTACACCCCAAATACCACATACTTTACTTTATCTATGTTCTAACCTTTATCCCAGTGCCTTTTTCTCAGCAAATTTTTGGGCATCTGAGAGTAGAAGAAACACTGACTTTAATACTTATTCCTTTTACAGTTCGGATTTTTCTACTTTCCAATTTATCCACCTGCCAAAGCTCTTGGTGAAACTCAGGTGATTTTTCTTAGCCCACATCCAACCTAAGACTAGGTGCTTATCTTTCAAATGAAAGCTACCACAGTACTGTCTGCTTACTGATGGAATTCAGCTATTTAAGGTTCCCTTGCATTTATCACTCATTAATAGGATACATTAAGATATTAATAATTAATCCATTAATTCTTTTCCTTCTTGCTTCTACAGAATTAAAAGCCTATTGCCTCCTTTAGATAGAGGTGGAATTTTCATAATACTGAGGAATTTTATACAGGTGAGCGAGATATTTAGTCTTATAAGGGTCACTACTTCCATACACAAAATTAATTGAAAAGAATAAAGACAGATGAAAGATCAGTAATGAAACAATAGCTGGGGGGATTTATTATAGTTAGCTTTGTTTAGCATTCATGGAAGTGCAGAATAATCATTGAATTGTAGTTGATTGTTTTCAATGCTGTGTAGAGAAATCTAGGCTATTTATTGACATTTAGAGTGTGCTGAGATTTGAATACAAGTTCACATATTGAATCCTTTTTCCCAAGGATATGGTGTTATGGGGTTGGATCTTAAAGAGGTGAAGAAGCCATAGAGTCTCTGTCCTCTTGAGTGTGATTATGCAATGATTATAGAGGCCTCAGAAAGCTTGACATCATCCTATGAACTCACTACCAGATGCTATTTATGAAGCCAAGAAAGAGTACTCATCAGATATTAAATCTCTGGGTCCTTGAATTCTGACTTTTAAAACTTCAGAAAGGTGAGTAATATTTTATTATATTTACAAAATACTCAATCTAAGGGGGGAGAAGAATAGTGTAATTGATGATAAGCATTTGGAACAGTGCAATGGCCTATAGAGAGTAAGTTCTATGCAGTGAGGGAGTGGCATCTCTTTAGTTCATTGGTCTATCACAAGTACCAGAAACACTAACTGTTATTTTGTCTATGATGAAGAAATATTTATCGTTGAACTACAGACCGGAGCTGTAGGGGGCATGTAGATTTATTTACCTTGAGTTTTAAATGTGACAAGCATCTAAGCTTAAATATATAATATTCATGTAAAATTGTAATCTAAATGTCTTGCCTGAAGATATCTCTGTTGTATAATTATTAATCAAGACATTTTACATCATTAATAATGCTAGCAATTAAATATTAGAGAGTAAGGAAAAGATGACATTTACATGTGTTATCACACTGAGCTAAAGAAAGATTACTTGTACTGATAAACTGATGTAAATATGCAATCACTAATATTGGTTATTTGTTATTCATAAGATTATTCATGAGTGTGTCAAATCTTTTAAAAGTCAGTGATAAGTCAATGATATTCCACATTCTTCTGTTTTCACATCCTGCAGATATTCAGATAAATGCTTTGAAATGTACATTGTAAAGTTTTGAAAGTCATAAACCTATTCACGAAATTAAATATATGACATTATAGAAGATGTGACATTATTCTTATGTTGTGAAAGTGTAAGTATTATCAATATATTAATTTTGATTAGAAATACTCAAGATAGGTAGCTGTGTGGAGGGCAAGTCTACATTTCTTTGTAATAAACAATTAAAATGAAGTTGGGTTTAACATGCTAGTGTAGAGTGTATCAGAAACTCCATTTATACTTGCCATTCTTTGAAGATAGTAGAAGAGACTATACTACTCCCTTTTCAAGTTCCCTAGATTTGAAGCTGTAAGGTGAAAATGTGTAAAAAAAACATTTTCAAATGACATTGTTGTTCACTGTGTGTGTATGTGTGTGCAGATGCCTACAAACTTATATGTATGTGTATTTATGAGCATACATATATGTAGTTATACATCTCTTTACAGCTCTTTATGTATGCACACATGTATACTTCAAAGTTATTCAAGCCTATTTGTCTACAATTATGAAAGTTGTCAATAAAAATCAATTAAAAATAAAATAAAATATAGTGAAACTCATTATAAGCTTAATCAAACTTGAAAAAGTTAATAAATTACATGAAAAATTTTTTTAAATGTATTCAAGACTAAATACAATTCTGAAAGCCTTTTGAGTGAATAGGTGGTACCGAGATGTGTAGTTTAACTTTTGTCTTGGGGAAGGCTTGACACAAGTTACTTTCCATGCCTTCTAGTTGTGTTGCATTTTGGTCATGGTCATTACTGTTTATCATTTAAAGTTACTAATTATCTATTATTATTTTTTTATTTTACAACAAGCATTTTACAAAGTGGTGTTTTGTTTTTGTTTTGAGATAAGGTCTCACTCGATCCCAGTCTCACCTGGATCTCACTCTGTAGTGATAATCTGGCCTTGAATTCACAGCAATCCTCCTACCTCTGCCTCTAGAGTGCTGGGAATAAAGACATGGGCCACCACACGTGACTTAAAGTAGTGTTTTAATTATATGTGGATATTTGAGTATAGTGTAAAAATTACTTTAAAATAGTTTATCATATAGGTAATTTTATTTTATTTTATTTTATTTTATTTTATTTTATTTGGGAATAAGAGACCATTTGTTCTGGTGCCAAATATGCATGATCATGGCACAGGAACACAAAATTAAATGAACCCAAATTATAACTTAACAATTTCATTATTTTTTTATAGTTAGAATCAAAGATGGTCAGAAATGAAGGTACTCTTCAAATACATTAGTGTAAAGTTCAAGTATGTGGGTTACAGAAAGGAATGAATCTATGCTATAGGCCTCAGATGATACCTTATGGTATCTTAGTGTTCAGGCTGGTGGAAGCTAGAGGTTCTCTTCCTGTGTTTCCAAAGGTTTAGTTCATTATTATAGGATGCCAAGCCATACACAGAAGTGGGTGACAATTGGACCTTAAAATGGCTAAGACCAATCAGGTTCGCACTGCTAACAGAAATCACCCAACCAAGAGCAGCTAGTGGGGAAAAGGTTTATTTTGGCTTACCAACTCAAGGGGAAGCACCATGATGGCAGGGGAAAATAATGCCATGAGAAGAGGGTGGACATTACCTCCTGACCAACATTAGGTGGACAACAGGAACAGGAGAGTGTGCAACCACTGGCAAAGAGAATCTGGATATAATACTCATAAGCCCACCCCCAACAATACACTGCCTCCAGGAGGTGTTAATTCCCAAATCTCCATCAGGTGAGAACCTAGCATTCAGAACACCTAAGTTTATGTGGGACACCTGAATCAAACCACCACAGCCCTCTATTTTCTTTGTAGAATGATTGATGAAGGTACAACTGCTTTTAAGGAAATTAAGTTCAGTTACATTGGGAGTCCTGGACATCCTGACTCAGTAGATGAAATCATAGAGAGAGAGAGAGATACCAAAGCACAACAGTTGAGCAAGTCAGCCTATCAGTTTCTTGGTTTTTTCCTTTTATTATTATTAATATTAACATATTTTGTTTGCATTGCTAGCAGAAATCTTGGTTCAACCAAGAGCAGCTTGTGTGGTGGGGGGAAAGGTTTATTTTGGCTTACAGACTCTGGGGGAAGATCCATGATGGCAGGGGAAAATGATGGCATGAGCAGAGGTTGGACCTCACCCCCTGGCCAACATAAGGTGTACAATAGCAAAAGGAGAATGGGCCAAATACTGGCAAGGGGAAAATAGCTATAATACCCATAAGCCTGCCTCCAACAAAACACTGCCTCCAGGAGGTGTTAATTCCCAAATCTCTATCAGCTGGGAACCTTGCATTCGGACCACCTAAGTTTAGGAGGGACAACTGAATCACACCACTACATTCCATTCCTGGTGCCCATAAACTGATAATCATTTATAATGTAAAATGCAATGCATTCAGTATGACTTTAAAAGTCCCCATAGTTCTTATCAATCCTAATGATGTTCAAATATCTCTATAATCCAAGGTCTTTTAACTGAGCCATAATAACAAAAAGTCCCCCAAAGCCCCATAATGGCACAGAATAAACATTCACACTGCAAAAGATGGCATGGGGCATAGCAAAGAAATAGTCAATAAATACAAGATTTCAACAGGGCAAACATCAAACTCTGTAGCTCCAAGACCAATAACTCTAGCCAGTAACAAGGTCTCTAAGTCTGATAATTCTAACCAGCAACAAGTCTCTGGAGTTTCAATTCTGCCCCTCCAGCTAGGCTACTCACAGTCCTAGAAAACTTCATCTGGAGCCGGCAGCACTCCTTGGCAGCCATGTATGTTGTGGTCCTGGCATCTGTACTGGGTGTCCACTGCAACCCACAGTTCATCATCATGGCTCCATGGGGTCTCCATGCAGGCATCCATCAATCCTGCTTAACACTGCCCATGGCATTTCCAAAACACAAGACCATGTTGCAAATTCAATGACCCTGTCTTTCCTGCATTTCTTATACTCCACAATACTAGGTAGGGTGCCAATTTGTTAATCCAAGGGGGAATAAAGCAGACATTGAAGAACAGGACACTCCTTGAGCACTCAGGCCCTTTCAAGAGAGTCTACATTTTCCCTTTTTCCCCAATGCAGGTCAGCTGGCCCAAGCTCAAAGGTTGTAATTTCTCATATAATTGCAGCTGAATGGGCAGAAGTTTCAGCCCAAAGGTTTCACTTCTGTTCCATATTGATACCATATCGATACACCAGCCCATTTCTACACAAAGAACACTGCACAAGTTCTCAGGACATGGGCCTAATAGCAAGCCTCTCACACAAACTGTTTCTATCCCAGTCCAGGCAAGGCTTTCTCACTGTCATAAACCAAAACTCATAGTCCATATTTCTTACTGCATTCAGGTCTTTCAGCTCTGTCAAGAATAGCCCATCAAGGTATACTTACATTGCTGCAAGATATCTATTAGGCCAAGGTTTCAAATCCTCCCACATTCCTCTTGAAAATCAGCTGTATAAAGCCAAAGCCACACAGTCAGGTGTCTAGCAGCAATGCCACTCTTGGTACCAACTTTACTGTTTCAGTCAGGTTCACATTGCTGGCAGAAATCACCCAGGCAAGAGCAGCTTGGGGAAAAAAAAAAAAAAAAAGGCTTATTTTGGATTACAGATTCTAGGGGAAGGTCCATGATGGCAGGGAAAAACAATGGCATGAACAGAGGTTGGACATCACCCCTGGCCAACATAAGGTATACAATAGCAACAGGAGAGTGTGCAAAGGGAAACTGGCTATAATACCCATAGGCCAGACCCCAACAATACACTGCCTCCAGGAGGCAATAATTGCCAAGTCTCCATCAGCTGGGAATCTAGTTTTCAGAACACTTTAGTTTATGGGGGTCACCTGAATTAAACCACCACAGATACATCATGTGTTGGTACCCTCTTATCCCTCATCCCTGCCCGCATTCCACTGGTGACCCTCCTCAGTGGAGTTGCAGGTATTTCCTACGAGGTTGTGGGCTATGCATTGTGGGAGCAACAGTCAGTTATTTTAACAGGAGGAAATACCTCTGGGCATGATGTCTCAACCTGTGGCTTTTATAATCTTTCTGTCCCCTCCTGTGCAATAGTCTCTGAGCACTGGTGGGTGATTTTTTTTTTTTTTTAAATATTTATTGACAACAAAACATACTTACATACCAAAGGTGCGTATTTTTCCTCCTCCCCCCTTCCCTTTAGAACTCCACTCTCCATCATATCCCTCCCTCTCTCCATTAGTCTCTTTTTAATATGATGTCATCCTCTTTTACTTCTACTATGAGGGTCTTGCGGAGGTATTGTTAGGCACAGCAAGGTCATGGATATCAAGGCCAATTTCTGTCTGGGCAGTTGCATTGTAGGGAGTTGTACCCTTCCTTTGGCTCTTCCATTCTATCCGCCCCCTCTTCCGCAATGATCCCTGAGCCTTGGAGGGTGTGACAGAGATGTTTCAGTGCTGGGCACTTCTCCATCCCTTCTTCTCAGCACTATGTTGCCTTTTGGATCATCCCAGTGGTCATCGCCATCTGAAAAGAGAAGCTTTCTAACCAGAAGTGAGAGTAGCATTAATATGTGAATATGAGCATTAAGTGTAGTATTTTCCGGGCTGCTTGGTGGGAATAGTATATACATTTAGATAAGGGCATGCTTTATACCCCTAAGGCTTATGACCTTACCTACCATAGACTTTACTTAGGTTTTCAGTACCAGGTATGTATTCCCTCCGTAGAGAGGGCCTTTAGTCCAATTATAGAGCAGTTGGTTACCCCACGGTAGACATGCCACTATTGCACCTGTTCAGTCTTTGGGCCTGTCTGGCCAAATTTGAATATTCAGCGTCCACTGTTTTCACTGCTGATGACTTCTGTCTCCCATACTCTGCATGCAGTGCAGCTTTTTCCAGCTTTCAGTTGGCTGGTCTACAGGGAGAAGGTTTTCTGCTCAGCACCAGCTTGCTTTCTCAGTGACCTTGCCTCTCAGGCAAGAGATGTCTTCAGCAATAGGGTCTTACTATCTGTTTCTCAGGGAAAACCAAGGGCTTTGGCAAAAGCCTTTAATGTTTTGGAGGCTACCGGGACCTCCTTGGCCAACAACTCACTGGAAGGTATCCCATCCCAGGTACTGAAAATTTTCTAGTAACAGTCTACAGCGTCTAGATGTACCATTATTCAAAAAAGTAGTTTTACATAAGTCTTATTCACAATCTTTTGAAATTAGATTGACCCTCCCCTTGCCCTTCTCTTATGCATTCTCTACCCATGGCCTTGGTTAGGCCATTCCCTCCTTGTAATCAGTCCTTCCACTTACATATGTGCAATACCATACACTTCAGTCCTTCCCTTTCCTCCGTCCCTTATAGCCTTTTACCAGCTTACTGGTTTCTGGCACCAATTTTTGGTTCCAGTTCACACACAAGTCTGTCTATTTGTAGCTAGGATCCACATATGAGAGAGAACATGTGACGTTTGGCTTTCTGAGCCTGGGTTACCTCACTTAGTATAATCCTTTCCAGATCCATCCATTTCCCTGCAAATTTCATAATTTCATTTTTCTTTACTGCTGAGTAGAACTCCATTGTGTAAATGTACCACATCTTTATTATCCATTCATTTGTGGTGGGACATCTAGGCTGCTTCCATTTCCTAGCTATTGTGAATAGAGCGGCAATAAACATGGTTTTGCAAGTATCTCTAAGGAAGTGAGAAGAGTCTTCTGGATATATGCCTAGGAGTGCTATAGCTGGATCATATGGTAAATCTATTTCTAGCTGTCTCAAAAACCTCCACACTGATTTCCACAATGGTTGGACTAGGTTACATTCCCCTGGTGGGTGATTTTTAAGTCTACTTCAGTGATGAGCTCTTGGGAGACTCTGGATCTCACTTTGATAGGTGTTGAGTGTCCTCAGGGCCTATCTCCTACACCCTGGTGCTGATTGTCAGGAATAGCATGGAAGCAGCACCCTTGCTTGTCTCCCCAATTCCTCTGTGGTTTCAGCTGTGGCTGGGCTGAAGTGCGAGGGGTAGTTTATGTACTCAGGTCTTTCTACCTTCTGAAAAAGAACAGATTCTCCAACAGAGAGTGAAGTCAGAATAGTTTAAATGGGATAAGCATTATTAATTTAGGGAGAATTTGATGTATGTAATCCTGTTTTAGCCAAGGACTAGTGAAAGCTTGACACTGGAGAACATAATCTTTGTCCCCATAGGATTCTGATCTGGTTCCCAATTCCAGATATAGGTTCCTTTATATTGAGTGGATCTCTTAGCCAATCAGAAAATTTCTGGTTACCCACTGATCCTGTGTTTCACTATTGAACTGGTATGTACATCCTGTCAGGGTGTTTGCTTCTGAGTAGCTTAGACCTCTGGTTGCCCAGACAATTGCTGGTCACTTTCCCCTAGTAACTCATGTAGCACTTTACAGCACTAGATGGGCTAACTGTCTGGGGACTGGCTCTCTCCCAGATTCCAGCCAGGTCTCTGTATGCTCTGTGTTGGTAGCAAATGATATATATGACCCCTTTAGCAATAGGGTCTTACATTTTGCCTCAGGTGGGTAATCAAATGCTTTGACAGAAATCTGTCTTATTTTGGAACCTCATAGGTCTTGCTGATCAACAGCTCATTGTGTGTAGCAACCAATTTCTGGCACTGGAAGTTAAAGGTATATATATATGCTCTTAGGCTTCATCCCACCTCCTCCAGAGCCTTTCTTTTTGGGTATTCCCATCTTATTCCTGTTTAGGTTATATCTTTTAGTTTGTCTCCAAGGATAAAGCTTTCTATGATACCAGTTTGTTTTGCATTTAATTTAGTGTTTGTTTTTCCCTCCTTTTTCCTCCCCTTCCCCCAAACTCTTCTATCCCTATTGTCTGGGCCTTGAGTTGTCTATCAGGTATGTCAGCAATTTGAGCTATTCAAGGTTACAAACCACAGATATGGGAGATCATGTGGTGTTTGTCCTTCTGTGATTTTGGGAGGTCGCTGAGTATGATCTGCTAATTTTGAACAAGATGGTACACATTGCATTCATTTTTGCTTAAACAACAAATTTTGGAATACTTTGTACTGCTTTTATATTAGGCATCTTAATTATTTGTACCTGTTGGTATTATCTTTCAGAAAAATATCCATTGGTGCAATATCATGAGCTCCTCTTTTTTAAAATCCAACTGCTAAACAAATTAAAATGTTCAGGTTAAATATAAAATTATTGTACATTATATTCTGTAGTAAAGAGCATAATTTTTTATTCAACCAGCACACTAAGGATAATATTCAGGTGAATAGAACTTTAATATGACAAATATTATAATACATTTTACATAATATTTCATGTTATTTAATTGAATGGCATAAAAGAACATAGTATGTTTCTCCCACCAATGAATAAAATTCCTGTTCAGTTATGGTGCTATTGTCAGGCCATAATGGGTTGGCTAATAGATTGTTATTTCAGTCTTATTTAGAGGTCCATGCAGATTCTTTCTCAAAAAAACACCTGTTCTTTCCCATTGCATAACCTATCCAATTTGCCCAGTGACTGGTTGCTCACTTCATAGATTTTAACTCCCATATTTAATTTTATCTTTCTTTAGTAACATTAATCATATGATTTCAAAGATGAAACTTGGGTTGGAGGATGGACTAGTAATGAAATTTTAGAGTTTCACTTTTATATTTAAGCTAGTATAATTATTACTCTCTCCTCTTATTGCTCATGAAGTTTAATATACCTTTTGTATATGCTTGGCTTTATTATTATTTAGCACATAATTCCTTTAGGGGAAATGTTCACTTTCAACTTCATTACATTCTTTCCCAAAACAAAACAAGGTAAATGGGTCAAAAATATGGTGTTTTTTAAAATCAGTACTATGAATAAAGGAAGATGGGAAGAGTCATTGGAGGTATATGTACATTTGTAAATGGAGATGGATGCATCTTTCCATAGTGTATTCGTTTTCTTTAGCTGTTAAAAAGAATTGCATAGACCCAATGGATTAAATAAGAGAAATGCATTCTCTATCACATTTGGAGGCCAAAAGCACAAAAATCAAAGTAATGGTAATAAAATGCTCCTTACATAAGCTATAAGGAATATTCTAGTTATTGGTTCTTCTAGCTTCAAATGGCTCATTGGTCTTCCTGATCCCTGGCATCATTCTTGTCTTCCCTATGTCTTCACATTGCTAAATCTTCCATAATTCCTCTTAATCTCAGTTCTTTATTATTATTTCTTATTAGGGTATTGTGCTTTTTTTCTGGCTACCTATTCAGTAACCTAGAACTATCACATGTCAGAATTCTATACTAATAATGATAACCAGTATACCAAGATACATTTTCTTTTCTTTTTTTCTGAGGTAGGGTCTCATTCTAAAACATGCTGACCTGAAATTCACTGCATCATCAGTCTCAGGGTGGTTTTAAATTTACTGTAATACATCTACCTCTACCTCCTGAGTACTGAAATTAAAGGCATGTACCACCATGCCTCACTAAGACCCATTTTATATGTGTTGTAAAGTTCATAGATTCTATGAAGTTATACAGGTATCTTTGAGTGAGCCAGCATTCAGATGCAATAATGATAAAATCCTATTAGATTATGTTGATTTTTAAATGAAGTAAGAGAATTCTCATCTTAAGAAACAGAAGAAACTCAAGTTTCAAGCATGTTTTACAGAACTCTGCAGAAATAAATATGTTTGCTTTTTAATAAATTGTGTGATTAGATATAATTTTGAAATACTTGTATGTCAATGTATAATCTGTGGAATAGATTCTTCAGTCATTATCATTGATGCACTCTCCTAGATGCAATCATCAGTACTTCATTTGCAAAGTGGGTTAGACAGAGACTATAGTGCCTTTATAATGATAAGAAAGATAGGCCAAATATAATAGAAAATAATAAAAGGTGTAGGCTAAAAATAAGAATTCATGGTACATATTACTGTGGAAGGACTTTCTACAATGTTTTAGCACAAAAAGAATCCATACTTTAAGATGGAGCAGGCTTATAAGTGATTACACATAATTGTTACAATATGGGCAGTGCTACATTTTAAAAAGCTATACAATGTAGATAGGCTTGAAAGGCAAAGAAATCACAATATAAAATTGGAGTAGCACAAATTGCTGCAAGAGCTCAGTGATGTTGAAGATTGTATCTGCAATGGTGGGAGTGGAAATCATAGTAGAATTATAAATGTGTGAATTGCATATACATTTTGGAACTTATTTCTCATATTAGTCAGTTTCATAGCATATTTCCTTTGAAATAATAAATTCAGCAGACTTCTGTGGAAAAGTTTTGACCCTGTAGGGAAGCATTCTAAAATGAGCATGTGATAAAACTGAGCTTGAAATGCAAATGTAGCATCAAAGGAATACCACAGGTGCACCATCACACCTCCCCCTTTCCAATCAGAGAGGAATACAGTCAGGCTCTTGCTGCTGATCAAAATTCTTGGTCCTGATCATATTTAATATAAATTCTAGGTGTATCCGCAGTCATTACTCATGCCCTAGAACTGTGTAGCTTCAGATAATTTCTTGCCTAAGAGCTTTGATGGCATCAAAGTAGTAACAGGAAGTATCAGATGATTCATTAGCTCTGTTAGAGCTTTTAAATATCATGTCCAACAGAGTTATATCAATGAAACTACTGGGGATAGGATTGACTATTCACATATAGAGTTCTATGTCTTACTTTTCCTCATTTTACTGCAACGTTTTATAAGTGAATTTTCCCAAAATCTAAAATGATTTCTAAAAAAATGGATATTAGTTACCTTTTTCATTGTTGGGACAAAATACCTGACCAAAAATAACTTAAGGGATGAAAAAATTTATTGTGTCTTACAGTTTCTAGGACATTCAGTCCATCGTGGTGCAGAAGGCAAGGAAGGCATGCACATCACATTACAGTCTCAGTCCAGAAGCAGCAGAGGGAAAACACAAAGTTGAAATAGGCTATAAATTCTCAAGCCAACGACTTTCTCCCTCCACAACCTTTCCAAAAAGTATCACTAGCAAACACATGGACCTATGGGGATGTTTTCTATTTAAACCGTAACAAATAAGAAAATTTTTTTAAAAAGTAAGTTTATACAGAAAAATGATTGGATAATCTAAGGGCAGAGCCATTTAGAATAAAAGAAGAGAAGAAAGCTGTATGTACACATGTCAAGAGGGGAATTAGCAGCACAGAAATCTTGAGAGAGATGTGAAGCTTTCTGACATAAGAGTTTTTGGAAATTTCTAACAATGCATTCAATATGTATCAATGCCAGTTCCTCACAGGCAAACACAACATCTATCTACCACATAAATATAAGGCTTAAATGAGAAATTTCACTGCAGAAATATATTCTTTTCCATAGAGAGACATTTAAAATGTCTTCTTTTTCCTCCTTTTGTTTCTTTTATTTCTCAATTTTCTTCTCTTTCTGTGTTCAAAATGCTTTGAAAAGATTAACATGTTTTCATTTGAGGATTATTCTGTCTTTTCAGATGTTGCTTTTCCTACGTTTTTATTTCTCCATTTCTTTCTTTACAAAATGTTCCTGCTAATAGTGAATAGAAAAATATTCATTTTGTTAGGTATAAAAACATGCTAAACACCGTATTTGTTTCTTAGCTGTTTATATACTTTACTTCATTCATGAGGCTTCCAAACTGCTTCAAATGATGAAAAGAACCAAGTTGGATCCTGCTTGTCATTTATGGACAGAACATTGACAAGGTGTAGACAGTGTATGGAAGGAAGCACAGAGCATTGGAGTAAACAGGAATCTGTAAATAAATGAATAATTCTGGCAAAGTTTACAAAAGTGATATGTAGATTTGAACAACAGTAAAATTATAAAGGTGGAGATAAAAGTGTGAATTTGAGCAACAAGTTGTAGTTGGTGCTCTTAGCAAAATAACAAAAAGTGCTTAGTGATAAATCAGCTTTAGATAACACAAGGAGGAAAAGGTTTAAGAGATTCTATTTTTAAGCTTACATGCATGAATAAGTGCAAACACCATAATCTGAAATAAGAATTAGAGTAAAAGAAATATATTCTGGAAAGGGAAGAATGTAATGGTTATTTTGAAAGATTATAGTTGTTCTGCAATACTGCTCAGAAAACCAACATTTGGCAAAACTCTCAACTATAGGAAATACTTGAAAAATATCCCAGAAATCTTATGAAAAAAGCCTTTTATCTAAATTTTATACCAAGCAGGATTAATTTTGGTTCTGCTAAAATAGATTTTCACTACTCAAGAGAAGTTTGTTTTTCAACTAGAGGTGGTTAATCCTTGCATATGTGTGTTATATATTATTATATGTGCATATATAATATCTACATATATAACAAGGTTATATCTATGTATCATTGAATATCTCTCTTATCTATCTTACAACTCATTGTCCTAATGAAAAAAAACTTTGTGTATTTAAAAATGTATTTATCTTATCTCCTAATATTATCAATTTGTTACTTAACGCCTTGATGAAACTTCACATATAATTTCATCTTCTAAATGCACAGGGCACTTTTCACTTTGTTGAGTTTTATTTTTCCCCAAATTGAATGCATTTCTAAATGTAATATTTATTAGTTTCCAATGAATATTTTGTGTTTTAAATTAAGTAAATTTAGTACTTTCTAATTCTCTAGGTTATATGTCTAACACAAGCTTTACAGAGTTGAAATCAGGATATATGTAAGGCCATTTTCCTATTGGGATATCCTAGGGGAATCCATCTTCTAGACTTTTCCATTTTATTAGAACCAAAATTACCCAGAAAGAAGGCAGTACCTACAGTCGTGATCACTCCCCAATTCCCTCAACTAATAAGATTATCACACTGGTAATTATGCTTCAATATATAAATTTGGGTGTTGGAACACAGCCATTTAGTTAGTCTATAGCAAATGGGAATAATGCAGTCATTTAGTGTACATTAATTTTTTACAGCTTATGATATATTGTGCAAAATGTTTTGATGTGATACAAAAAATGAGAATCACTCAACAGTCAATTATTTCCTTGAAATCAGTTTAAGACTTATAGATTAAGCACCAGTGTTTCTTCCCCATGTCTGATAGGTACATCTCATCTACCAAGTATTTGCCTGTGATTCCTAATGATTCTATGTTCCAAAATGTCCACAAATGTTTAAAATGGAAAACTAATCTACATACCATTATGTTACCAATATACATAATTAAAATTTCAGAACATATGGGCTGTAGAGATGGTTTAGCGGTTAAGCGCTTGCCTGTGAAGCCTAAGGACCTCGGTTCAAGGCTCAATTCCCCAGTACCCACGTAAGCCAGATGCATAAGGTGGTGCATGCATCTGGAGTTTGTTTACAGTGGCTGGAGGCCCTGGTGCTCCCATTCTCTATCTGCCTCTCTCTCATATAAATAAATAAATAAAATATTTAAAACAAAATAAAATGTCAGAACATATGAAACCACAAATATTTTTCTTCTACATTTCCTTAAATATGCATTTTAGTGAGCATTTATAAAGAAAAAATTAGTTATCTTGAGTTTGGGGAATTATTCAGCAGTTGATGGTTCTTGCTTGCAAACCATGCCAACCAGAGTGTGAGCCTCCACCCACCTCTCATGTTAAAGCTTGGACACATGTTAGTGATATAAGTATAACACAAAATTGTATTTAATAAATTTATTTTAATAAGTCATCTTTTTGTTTTCTTTATAGATTAAAAACTATAAAAATATCGAATTAAATTAAGACATATTTTATACTATATAGATATTTGACATTTATCAAGCATATGAATGCTGTCGGAAAGTAGTTTAATTTTTCAACAAAATAGTTTCATGAGACCTTTTTTGTCTGCTTTCATAAAATTATGTACCTACTAATCCCTTATCATGATTCATTCTCAGTCTCTCTCCAAAACAAGAACTCTGGGAACAAAACCTGTGTATACACATGCAATTCCTCAATTACTTTTACAAGTCAAGATAAATGTTTCAGTAGGAAGAGAGTAATAAAATATTTGTAAGTGAAATGAAGCTAGTATACTTGGAAAGTGGTGAATGGATTATATACTTCTACAGAAGTAGAAGAGGAACAAACATGAGACTTTTGAGATTAATGGAAGAAAATTGAAAATCTAATACTCAAGAGAATAATGAACCATCAAACAATTTTAAGTGAGAAGAAGCTTGCTATGTAATGAAGGGATTAGAGCAAAGTAACAGTTGCCATTAAAAAAAGAGATTATAGGATATTGTTGTCATACTGGAAAGATACAATGGTTAAATGGAAATAGAGGAAATGAGAGTGATCTTACAACATCACTGATAGAACTATGAAGAACAGATGTTAAATTTTGTTCCTAATGACTTTGATCTGTGGAACAGATTTGACATAAAATAAGGACTTAGCAGGTAATAAATTTACTACTATCATTACTGAAAGTTAGATTTTGTGGTCAGTTTTAATATCATGATACATTTAAGCTATTGTCCTGGTTGACATCTTATGTTTCCAAATGCTGTATGCTGAAGTCTCGGTCACCTGGATGTGCTATTAGGACGTGGGGCACTAGTGGAAAGAAACTAGGACTTTAGGAACCCCCCACCGCCCCCTTGAAAGAGATCCAAGAATCTTGGCCCTCCCCTTTATCCCTCTGCTTCATAGATTCAAAAGGAAAGTTGTTTCCTCTGCCATCTGCTCACTGATATGATGAGCTTCCTCAAGGCAGGACCAAAGTGTTCAGGTCAGACTACTCTAGATTGAAACCCCTGAAACCATGAGGCAAAATGAATCTTGCCTATTTTTAGGCTATTTGTCTTAGATATTTTCTCACAGTGATGGAATGCCAACAAATATCAATACAGAGTAATATGGGTGGCCAACTTTAAGCAGCTTGAAGAGATACTATACATGAGAAAATTAACATGTGTATAATCAGCTATTTTAAGAAATTAATTAGTTTTCATACATACAAAACCAATTCAAAGAAAAATGGTCACACTTGGAACAGATCATTCTTAGTGAACTCACCCAATCACAGAAAGATAGGTATTGCATGGTCTCACTCATCTGTGGATCCTAATTTGTATTTATCTGAGATGCTGACACACCTAATAAAGATTTCGAGGACTGGACAATAGGGATGGTGGGGAAGGAGGGCGGGGGGGCAAAAAAACTGGACACAAATGGAAATGGTACCATAAAATCCTATATACTGAAAGACATACTAAAAGGTCAAACCTGTATCAGGTGCTTGGAGAGAACATCTGAATCACAGGAGCCTGGAGAGGGTATGATGAAGACTAACCTCAAACTTCTCCTGTTTCTCTGTTTATCACTCCCTCTTCTCTCTCTTCTCTCTTTCTCTTTCATATTACCTGTACTTTTCCTTCCTTCTTTTTCCTTGGCACTGACTTCTAACTCCAAATACCAGCACGTGGTTAACATCCACAATGAGCTGTTGATCAGTGAGACCTACAAGGTTTCCCAAAAGAAGACAGATTTCTGTCAGAGTACTTGATGACCCACCAAAGATTATTGGTAAGACCCATCTGCTGAAGACACCATATGGTGTTCAGATGGAACATGGAGAGACCGGGCTGGAATCTGGAAGAGAGTCAGTTACAAGACAGTTAGCTTGTCTAGTGACAGAAGGCATTACATAAGTGACTGGGGGAAAATGACCCACATCTGTCTAAGCAACTCGTGGACTAAGCTACTCAGCAGTAAACAACCTGATAGGATGCTCACACAAGTGCAGTAGTGGCACACAGCCATGATGGGTTACCAACTGCTCTAGATTTGGCTAACGGATCTGCTCAATGGAATGGAACCCATACCTGGGAATGGGAAACAAGTCATAACCATATCCAAAAAAGAGCCTGCTCTCCAATATCAAGCTCCCACCAATAGTGGGATACAAGAGGGCCTACATCTATTAAATTCTCTTTAAAATAAGAATGGTTATCCATGTATCTTGCACTGACCTCACTCTCTGTTGGAGAATATGCTTCTCTCTTTCAGATGGATGCAAAACCTGAGGAGAGAATCAGCCCATCACACCTCAACAGGGCCCCAGCTGAAGCCATAGAGTCATAGGGGAAATGAGCAAGAGTGCTGCTTTATCGGTGAACGTAGCACCAGCACAAGGGTGAAGGAGATAGACACAAAGAACACTCAACCCTACCAAATCAGACATACAGAGACACAGAGACTTACAAAACCTTGTCACTGAAATAGACCTAAAATGAACCCAACATTGCTCAGGGAAATTCACAGTAGTGGGGGCGGAAAGATTGTTAGAGCCAGTGAATTGGGTCATTATACCATTGCCTCTCCTGTGTAACTGATGGCTACCCACATAAGGAAAGACCCACATTACCCATAGTGGGAGGACAGGGAGAAGGCTAAGAATGCTACTATCAAGACTGTACATAAAATATATACATAATTAATAAAATATTTAAAAAATGAAAACTAGGGCAGTAGTAGATGATTTTATATATATAATGAGCTAAAGGAGAGGTTCTTGTCATCCTGAAAAGAATTGTCCAAAGAATTATGAAATGGGGATCACAATAGAATGCAGTCCTTAGAAAGGCAAGGAGGAAGGTTTAAGTTATATGTGGTTCAAAGTATATCTATTTTTATACAAAGAGTAGCTAATCCAAGTACAAACACAGGACCATTAGATTCATGGATGGGAAAATAATGCAATGGACATTTTGTTTGAAAGTTTCTATTTGTGCATTCTCTAAACAATTTCTATTGAATGTCTACAATTAGAGAATGGAGCAAGCAAAGTCCAAATTCTATAAGGTGAAAATGTGCCTGGAGCATTCCGCTAGGAAGGACAGACTCTGGGGTTCCAACTTAGACACACTATCTGTCACTTCAAGAGACATGAAAATATAAGAAACTTGTGAACTGAGGAATATATATATATATATATATATATATATATATATATATATATATATATATCATCAGAACCCCTCTGGCTGTTATACAGAAAATAGTTTGGAGGGACAAGACCAAATCAAAATTCCATTTAGAGAAATATTTTCAGGGTTTTCTTTTATCTCATTTCTCTCTCATCCTCCTTCCTTCTCTCCTTTCCTTTCTTCCCTCATTTCCTTTCTTTCCTCATTTCTTTTATTTATTCTCCTCCCTCTCTCCCTCCCTCCTTTTAAACCTCCCTTCCTCTGGGATGATTTAAAGAATTGAACTAGTGTAAGCTTGATTCGACATAGCATTAGTGAAGGTACTGAAAGTGTGATTCTGGATATATTTTTGTCTATGTATATAATAAGTTTCTGGGTATATTTGAAAATATAGTCTCTAGTATTTATCATCTGATTGAATGAGAATCAAAAGCAGGTTACATTTTTAGACTGATCAATAAAAGGAGGAGATTTCATCTATAAGATGGAGGATTTGGTGGTCCAGGTGGAGAATGTGAAGAGTGTGCATTGTCTTGTGAAGTATGAAATATCTCCTTGATATTTAGAAAGAAATGTGGAGAGGGCAGTATTATATGTTAGTCCAGAGTTGAGAGGACAGATCTTGACTGAAAATGTGAATTTCAAAAGGCACCATATATAACACATTTAGAGTTATAAGAATGGATGAGGTTACTGAGGAAATGAGTATAGATTAAAAAAAGAGTAAAAAAGAAAAAAAAAAAAAAACTTTAAGGAGTGAAAGTAGGGCACTTTAAGTTTTTTTGGGGTCAAGAAAATGAACACCAATCAATAAAGTGAGTGAAGAGGAGTAGTGGTTTCAGAAAAAGAAGAAAGTCTACCCTGTGTAGTGCACTTGAAACCAAATAAAAAGATGGTTTAAGAAGGAAGAAGTGAAATTAGCAGGGTCAAGTGTTGCCAATGTGTGAAGTAAGATGCTAACGGAGAACTGGTCCTTGAAGTCAATTGTGTAAAAATAATTAGTAAAAAAATAGAATGACATGGCTCAAGAGAGAATGAGTATCAAGGAATTGATCACAGTTGTCTTAAGAGTTTAGCCTTAAATGGAAGCTAAAGGGAGAGGGGACATGGCATCAGTGGCAATGACAATTCCCATGCAGAGAAGGAAGAGACATTGTGAGAGAGGAAAAGAAGCAGTGCATAGAATACTTAATTAACGCAAGCAAAGTCATGAGGAGATGGCTTTGTGGGAAAGAGCTGAGCTAACCTAACAACCTGCATTTAATCCCACCACCCACATTTAAAAAGGAAGACATGACCATGCATATGCGAGTGGAGGCAAGAGGATTCCTGGGGCTCTTTGCTCAGCCAGGATATCTGAAAAACAATGGGCTCCAGGTTCAGTGAGAGAACCTGTCTCGAAGGAAGTAAGGTGAACAGGTGATAGGGGAGGACACCGGATGGCCTCCTCTGCCTTCTACATGCAAACAAATGGGGTGTATTAATCTGCACATATATGTATACATACCACAAGCACACACAACACATAATACACAAAAATATGAGGCAAAGTTAATTGCTGAGATGTACAAAGAGAAAGGGACGTTTAAACTTTGAGTGTTACATTGATCTTATGATATAAAATCTTATAAGATATAAAGAATGGAAGGAATCTATGCTATGGGATGTGATTAAAATAATTGGTAATGTTGAAAACCTAGAAAAGGTCTGAGATTAAAAAAAAATACAGTGACACCAGCATCATTGGTAATTTAAATCTTTTCATGATGGTTGTCTTTAGCAGTAGCCAAAGAGGGCAGGTTGTTAGGTTAATTGAAGGCTAATGTGTTTGTAATTAGAAAGAGAATTTGGGGAAGCTGAAGCTATTTGTTATCTTTTGTAACTGGATAAGAAGAGAAGTATAGATAGGAATGAATCGAGAGAGTGAACACAGGAAAGTAATTAGATGACAGAATGATGAAGTTAAAGAATTACTGCAATTGCATTTGAGGAAGTGAATAGAAAGGTCAGAAGTTTTCACCAGAGACAAGATTATTGTTCAAGTGTTGGGACAAGTTATGGTAAAATTCAAGATGTGACCATGAAACCAGTTGAAAGAAAAGGTAAGTGGAGATGCAATACTTAGAAGCTACTTACTCCTGGATTTGTTATCAGTATTTTTTTTTTTTTTTCACTGTGGCAGGATCAAAAAATGGAGTGGGGGAAGCAGGAAAAATGCCTCAGTGGGTCAAAGCACTTGCTGCACTTGCTGAGGACCTGAGTTCAATCAATTTACATCCCCAGGAGGTGAGTCACAATTACTGCGATTCCTAGGGCTCTTTGTTGAGGGAAGGGGTACATGTTTTCCAGTAGTATAGCCTCTGATATGTTGCATGTACTCTGGCAAATTAATCCTCACTCATGCAAACAACCCTAATTAAATACAGTGGATCTTACACTTACATACACACATGCAACACAAAAACCTCAAAGTAGAAAAGCAACTAGCTGAGAAGAAGGAGTTCAGTGGAAAGGGGAAGGAGTACATAATGGGAGATGGTTATGACAAAAACATAGTATGTACATGTGTAAAATTGTCAATAAATTTAAAACTAAGTATATCTTCACAGGACTCTGAATCAGGCAGAGACAGGAGGATGATTAGGGCTCACTAGTCAGCCAGTAAAGCCTTAAACCAGTGAGACTCTGCCTTAAAGAAATAGGCAGGGATGAAGAGATGGCCTAGCAGTTAAGGCACATGCCTGTGAAGCCTAAGAACCCCGGTTTGCTTCTCCAGGTCACACATAAGCCAGATGCACATGGTGGCACATGCATCTGGAGTTCCTTTGCAGTGGCTAGAGGCCCTGGCATGCCCATTCTCACTCTCTTTCTCTCCTTCCCTCTCTCTGCCTCTAATAAATAAACAAATAAAAATAAATTTAAAAATTAGGAAAAAGAAATAAGGCAGAAGAGCAATAAGGGGGGAGGGCATGTGTCCTTCTCTGGCCTCTACAGGTGTGTAGGCACACACATGTGCATCTACACACATACATGCGTGCAACACACACACAAACACCACATACTACACACAAAAAAATGGAGAGGGAGAATATTATCTTAGTGCTAAATTATTCAGAAACAGCAAACAATAATATAGAGATGCAGGTGAGAAAAGGTTTAACAGCGTAACTTAATTTTTAGAAATCAAGGGTGATTCTTGGTGTGGTAGTTTGAATATATGGCCCCCAATATATTCAGTGTTTTATTAGTTTATAGTTTGCATTCTCAGCCACCTTGCTAGAGGCAATGTCACTGGCCATTAAGGTGTGATGGTGGGTTTGAGATTCCATTGTAAAGATATGCAAAGTGTGCCTAATGGGAGTTCCTGAAGTATGCTGTGGCTTTTGGCTGTAGTTTTGCTCTGTGTGCTGTGTGCCTGGTTGGCTTTGACTCTCCTGTTTGGTCCTGTGAAGACAGGCCAGCTTCTTCTGCCATTATGGAACTTCCCCTGGATCTGTAAGCTTCAATAAATAATATCCCTTCCTCCATAACTGTGTCTGGTCTGGAAGTTCACCTCAGAGAAACTGAAGCTGTCTGCTACACTTGGCGAACCCACAAGATTCAGAGGGAAGTGTGCTCCAAGAGTATTTGGATCTGCAGTTATTTCATTTTATGTCCACTTGTGTTTTTTTTTTTTTTCTTTTTCCAGCAATGGAAGTGGCCAGTAGTTTCTCATCATTATATACCCAAATTAACAAGGGAGTCCTGATAAGATGCTTAAGGCAGATCTTATCAGTAGAAATTCTGATTTAGGTACTCTGAGACAGTCACCTGAGCTACATAAATGCATGATGTTAAAGGTCAAGTTGTGCATATTCCTGCTCTTCCTCCTCCTCCTTGGTTGTCTTGCTCATAAATTGCTTCATATCTGATCTCTAAACATACTTCCAGCAAGAGCTTTCTCTCTCCTGTGGAATTCCAAATTGCCTTATTGACATTACCTCAGTGACATATGCTTCAGGTTTCTATTTAATATTACATCTTTAATGTACCCATAAATAGGCTTAATGAAATTCCATACTGGTACTATTATATTCATCTATAAGTATATGAAAACTGCTAGCATAGTAATATGAACTTAGAATGTGCTTATTAAATATTTGCTGAATGAGGAAATACATTTAAGAGTCTAATAAGTTACATTTGTGTTACAAGTAATTGGCAATTTGAATGAAATGTTATATGTCATTAAATTGTTTTAAGATCTAATAGAGTAGCTGTTAGGTCTGTTTTTCTTTTTTTTAGAAGCAAAATGATAGCCAAAAGATGTTTGAATTAACGATTTTATAATTAAAATAAATTTTATAGAATCATATGTTTAAATTCACACACACACACACACACATATATATATATACAAATATATTTATATGATATATATGTAAATTTATATATAAAGTTAATTAAACAAACTATATATCTGCTTTAAGGCCATAAAATGTAATGGGTATAGAAGTAGTTCTATCTGTAAAATCCTTTAACTGTTAAGTTATTCTTTAATGATCAAAGCTAATTCATACCTAATGCCCTTTGTTATGTATTCTGAGATATGTTGGCTATTGTAACATTGCTAGTTCATGTACTTACCTACCAGTTTTGCAGGCTCTTATTATGTGGAAAGTCAATATTCTGTTCAATAGCACCTCTTTTGTCTGTTCTAAATATAAAAATTGAGACAAATCTGAAATACTTACTGTCTGGGTGTGTTGGCACATTGTCTTTAATCCCAGCACTTGGGAGGCAGAGATAGGAGGATCATGAGTTTGAGACCAGCCTGAGACTACAACTTGTGCTAGATCAAGAAGTTATCTCAAAAAAATGCTTATTAATCAGAATTTGTTATGTTTATTCTTATTAGCTAAAATAGCTTTATATCTTTTATCTATACTCAAGGTCAGTGCCAGGATGACTCTGTCATCTGAAAGGATCAAGAATAAAACTTTAAAAAATGTAAAAAATTAAAAAGAAGAATGGAAGTGAATTCAGTAACATTTTCTTTCTAATCCTGTTTTCCAAAGCTGCTTAGAGGCTCTAGAGTAATACTGCTGTTTACATGATTGCCAAATTGGTAGAAAGCATTGAAACATTAAAATGTTGAACCTCCATAGTATTTTATAAACACATTCATAAAGAAAGGCAGAGCCAATTAAAGGAATAAATTCTTCATGTTCTGTAAGATAAATTGCTGTAAGCCAACCAGTAAAAATAATAGAGCTGTCAAAACAGCATAATTTCTGTGCACAAACCAAAACATTCCCAATATAATAACAGAATGAAGATCTTGTGAATAAATACCTAGTCAAGAATGAACTGCAGGGGAAAGTACATTTAGCTGGAGCTCAGTTAGTTCATGGAAATAAATGTCTGCTTATAAGTTTGTAATATTTGACAAGAGAAAGGTTATAACCCAACCATGCCATCCAATTAAAATAGTACATGCTTTAGACTTTGCTCAGTTAAATGAGATAACCAAATGTTCACCTTTCACAGATTGATAACCTTGCTATACCCTTGGACACTTCACTATCTGTGAACTGATGGATGATCAAGGCATTTAACTTGATAGATAAGGGTCTTTTACTAAATAAATTAAAGCAAATAGGAGTAACTGAGCAAGCTGTTGGCTGGTCTAATGAGTATTTATATCAAATTAATCTCAGTCAGTGATTGTGAAGAGATGTGTTCCAATTCCATTGTGTTCATTAAGGGACAAAGACTGCTCTTGAATTTTGAATGGTCACAGACATTTCACATAGATGAGTGGGATGTAAGATCACACTAAATAGATAGTACTACCTCTTAGCCTTACCCTGAAGTAATCTTGGGCTCACATAGTATCTACAAACAGCAATACCAATATGTTAGGTGTAGAGATACAAATACAGGGCAATCTATGTAGATCTTTGATTTGTGGAGGGTATCAATTACTTTCTCCTTGCTGGGACAAAACAACCAACCAAAATTCATTTAGGGAAGGAAAGGTTTATTTCATCTTAGAGTTCAGAGGGAAAGTTACATCTTGGTGGAGAAAGTATGGCAGGTGCAGGCAGCTGGCATCACATTGTCACATGGAGGAAGCAGAGAGGAAGTAAAAATAGTTGAATGCAATTGGGGTTGGGCAATGACACCTCAAGACCAACCCCTAGTGATGTATTTCTTTCAGCAAGTCTCTCACATACTAGAGATTCAACAATCTTTACAAACTGGGCCCCCAGCCTTGAATTAAGTATTCAACCACACGAGAATATAGGGAACATGTTTTTCATTCAAGCCACATATGAACCAGAGAGAAAGAGGTTTTGTTTATTAAGAACTAAAAACTAATCATGTTTCTAAAAACTAAAATTACAGAGACTGCTCATTGAGGTAGCTTCTTAATTTTAAATGAGTAGTGTGATGGTTTCAATTGGGTGTCACCAATAAAATCATATGTTCTGAATACTTGATCCCCGGCTGATGGCAATTTGGCAATTGGAGGCTTGCCAGAGCAAGTGTGTTGTTGAGGGTGGGCTCAGGTGTTAGAGTCAGTTCCCCCTTTCCTGAGATTGGCTCACTCTCTTACTGCTGTTTCCACTTGCCATGCAGAGGTGACATACAGCCTCTACTCATGCCACATTTTCTCCTGCCATCACAGAGCTTCCCCTTGAGTTTGCAAACCAAATTAAACCCTTTTCTCCCACAAGCTTCTTTGGTTGGGTGTTTGTGCCAGCAATAAGAATATAGCTGCAATACATATGTTGAAGGCTTATAGAAAGAAGGTTATGAAAATCAGTTATGTCTAAGCTATTCTTCCTGGAACACAAAGAAAATTTAGACTTTCACCAGGATCTCACACTGGACTCGCCTTGGATCTTCAATGCCTGTTGATTTCTGTTGAATTCAAATGAGGCATACAGAGTGCATGGTAGGAAAGAAGAAAAGTTTAGTATAGAGTAAACTGGGGTACCCTAAAGGTATGAGAGTGAGCAGTGTGAGAGTGTAAAATGGTCTAAGAGACCATCATGATAATCTACATTGTTAAGTAGGCATAATATGATTTCTGAGCATCTTTAGAATAGATAGTTTTCCCGAGGGTCTTTTTCCTGCCCAAATGTTTGACCTACCCATTTAGATTTTTTTTTTTTTTTTTTTTTATAGGAGGCAAAGGTATTTTTCTTGTTCTGAATTTGAATATCTCCCATTAGCTAATTATCTTATAACTTGGGAGGAGTGCTATGGTACACTGTCTTCCAGCCATGGCATTTCTGTTGTATTCATGACCTCCCAGTGGCTGTTGAAAACTGTGCAAGACCCATACCATACCTGACCCATCAACATTCCTCCATGGGTAACAGAGGAGGGTATGAGGCCCCATCCCTCTGTGAGGAGTTATAGGCAATTGATATTGGCTGGGGGCATGAGAGACGTTTTATTTAGTGGTATGAACCTGATCTAATAAATTATCCCCTAATAGTGACCATTCTGACAACCCTTAAATACAAGAAAAAAAAAAAGACATCAAAACTGAAGAGATACTAGTTGGGAGTAAGAAGAGGTTCACAGGAAATAGACAAATAGGGAAAAGGTAATGGGAGGGGACTGTGATCAAAATACATTGTATATATAAACTGTAAATAAGACAGATTTAGTAATAATGTCCTATAATCCTACTAGGATCTAACTAGCTACCTATCAAGATAGAAACAACATGAGTCAGTAATAAAGAATAATTATGGAAACAACAGGGTTACTTCTAGAATCCAAATATAGGTGGAGATAAAAAAAAAACATGAGTCTCTGGGGAACATTTTATATTCAAACCACTACACTGACCTTCAATAAAATAGGCAGGTCATAAGACTCCTCCTATCTCAGAGGTGCATTTTTGATATTCAAATGAAAGAAATATCATTTTCATGAAAGATAAATGCCTAAATTATTATGTGTACTAACCTCTTAGCCCACAATTTATTACTGCTAGAACATATCATTGTGTCCCTAATCAATCTCTTCATGCTTTTCCTGTAAAACATACAAGTTTCCTGAACACTTCTTTTCTATACATCCCATGCCCCATAAAAGTTTTATTAAGTAGAGCTTTGGGAATAATTGATTGTTCATTTTCCCAGTATATGTTAAGTTGTACATTTTGTCTCTGGCACCACACATCCAAACAAACAAACAAACAAACAAAATATGAAATCATATTATATTAAATCATTTTGTACTCTATCTTTTGGCAGGATGACCTTAACCATAAATCAACAACGAGTAAAACATAAAGTCCTCCCTCCTTCTCTAGCGGACACATAAAAAGATTATAGCTATAACTTTTCAAGAATAAGGATAACTAAATATAGTACCTCTGTACTTTTCTTACAGACCTCTAGAGTAATGATGGTTGTGACAAAAGCTGGTGTTTGCTTACATTCTTACCACTGTGAGAAGATTGCTCTTCAACAAATTTCCCCAGTAAGGATTGAGTGTAACCTTAGTTCTGTGCTTATTTAAACCTAACTGATTTACTTTTTCATATAACTTAATAAAACCTTTTGGGTTATATATCAGTAACTATGGACACCCAGTGTAGCATTCAACAAGCATTTATTGATGGCTTTTTATTGCCAAATACCATGCTTGCCACAGGCATACCATAGTAAAAAATGATGCCCTTAACCTCATAGAAGATTCATTAACCATATTTTTACTGAAAATGGAAAATTTTCACAATTAATATGCAGGATAAGGAGAAGTAGATATTTTCAAGTCTACATCAATTAGCAGACTTTGTAGGATCCAGAGATCAAAAAAGCTTCAAAAAAAGGACAAATGAGATGAATGTTGAATGCAGAGTAAGAATTAAACAAGTGAATTGGAGATGGAAAGGTCATGCACAAATGCTCTGTTGCAAAAAGGATGAGTTATTGGAAAATTAAGTGAAATCAAGAGCACAGCTGAAGATAAAAATATTTGTAGCATTAAACCAAGAAAGAGCTGGGAGATTGCTTAGTGGTTAAAGCAATTGCCTGCAAAGCCTAATGACCTGAGTTTGATTCCCCAATACCCATGTAAAGCCAGATGCACAAGGTGGTACATGTGTCTGGAGTTAATTTGTTGCAGCTGGAGGCCCTGTTGTACCCATTCTCATTCTCTCTCTGTCTCTCTGTCTGTCTGTCTCTCTCTTTCTCTGTGTCTGTCTGTCTGTCTGTCTGTCTGTCTGTCTCTCTCTCTCTCTCTCTCTCTCGGGCATGGAGGCACCTGCTTTTAATCCCAGCGCTTGGGAGCAGAGGTAGGAGGATCATTGTGAGTTTAAAGCCAGCCTGATACTACATATTGAATTCCTGGTTCTCCTGGGCTAGAGTGAGAATCCACCTTGAAAGAAAGAAAGAAAGAAAGAAAGAAAGAAAGAAAGAAAGAAAGAAAGAAAGAAAGAAAAGAAAGAAAAGAAAAGAAAGAGAGAGAGAGAGAGAAAGGAAGGAAGGAAGGAAGGAAGGAAGGAAGGAAGGAAGGAAGGAAGGAAGAAGAAAGAAATGAAGGAAGGAAGGAAGGAAGGAAGGAAGAAGAAAGACCACAAAAAGTCAGCCAAACAGATATTATTAGAGACTTAGGTTTTGCTCTGAATCAAAAAAAGAACAAAGCATTTCATGCTGAGTTTGGAGAACATATCCAAAGATTGTTTTGGCTGCAGCTTATTGGAATAGGGAAGGAGTAATTGCAGAATGCCTACAAAAAATAGAAAGCTTGAATAGAAACTTGGAATTGATTAATAGATATAGAATGTACTGGTCAGAGACGGATTCAAAAATATGATACAAATAAAGTCAGTACATGTGGTACTGACTGGACACGGATATGAAGTTGTAGTGAGATAGTATCAGAGATATCTCCTGGTAGAAATGCTATATCCTGGCATGGGGAACCTGAATAAAGCACAAAGCTTGTCCTTCAAATGAACATCAAATACTTGAGCCACTTTTTCCATCACTCTTACATGGGTACCTTGGAAATTGAACTGGGCCATCAAAGTTGGCAAGCAAGCACCTTTAACCACTGAGCAATTTTCCCACTCCCATCATTTTTTAGTTAATGAAAAAATTAGACAAAATGGGTTGAAATCCTGCCATCATGACAAAACAGATGGTCAGTGCTAAGACATAAACCCAAGTGGATCAGAAATACATTAATATTCTAACCACTATGTTATGCCAATTCTCAAGCTTGAGATTGATTAATAATTAAGTATAGCTTGGTTAATGAGCCTAGTACTGAACTTTTCAAAATTTCAACATTAAAATATAGATAATTTTAAACAAGTGTATGATAATATGCACAGTTTTCTTCATAATACACACAAAAATGTTAGTCCTCTTGTAGCAGTTATCTTTTAACACTGGGAGAAAAATTCTGCACAGAAACAGTTTACGAGAAAAAGGGGTTTATTTCCACTTACAGTCTTGAGAGGAAGTTTCATCATGCTGAAGAAAACATGGCAGGAACTTGAGAGAAAAATCTGGATCACATATAATCATATAAGCCTGGAAAAAGCAGCAAGAATAAGCTATCTAGCACTATCAAGTGGAACTAGATAATAAAAGCCAAGGCCTGCACCATTGACTCACCTTTTCCTGCAATATTCCAGCTCTCAAAAATTGCACCTGCTTAACATCAAGTAAAAGGTATAATTACAAACATATGAGGCTATGGGAGGACTTTACATTCAAACCACCAAACCTATCCATTTTTTTCTAACTCATCTGTAACTGAATTCTTACATTTCTCCTCATGTTTTTCATTCATAATCTTCTCTATCTTTACACATGATTATTTCACCTGTTTTTGATATGTTGAAGCCAAAAGTCATGAAGTCATTTTTAATTTTAAATTAAATAATATATTTAGTATTCTAATTTCAATTCATTGGCAATTTATTTTTTATTTCTTTAAATTTTTTATTGACAACTTCTATACTTACAGACAATAAGCCATGATAATTTCCTCCCCTCCCCCACTTTCCGCTTCACAACTCCACTCTCCATCATATCCCCTCCCTCTCTCCATTAGTCTTTCATTTTGATCTCATGGTCTTTTTCTCCTATTATGATGGTCTTGTGAAGATATTGCTAGGCACTCTGAGGTCATGAATATCAAGGCCAATTTCTGTCTGGACAGTTGCATTGTAAGGAGTCATACTCTTCCTTTGGCTCTTACTTTCTTTCTGCCACCTCTTCCACAATGGACCCTGAGCCTTGGAGGGTGTGATAGAGATGTTTCAGTGCTGGGCACTTGCATTAGTCAGGGTTCTCTAGAGGAACAGTACCCATAGAATGAATTGTATTAAAAGGGAATTTAGCTTACAACAGTCCAGCAATAGCAGGTTGCAGGCCCAAGAGTCAAGGAACCCAGTAGCTGCTCAGTCCAGGAGGATGGATGCCTCAGAAGTCCCAATCCGGCACTGAAGGTCTGGAGGCATCCATTAGACATGCTGCTCTTCAGTCTATGCTGGTCTTCAGTCCATGCTGGAAAGTAGCAAGCAGAGAACAACAAGCAGCACCTGCAACCAGGTGGGAGGAGGGAATACTTTTCTTCCTAGAGCTTCTGTAGATAAACCAGCCCCTTCCTCCAAGAGGGGTCACCCACTCTGGAGGAAGGGCTCACCCTGGGGGAAGGATTCTTCCTTTAGTTAATCCTTCTTAGAAGCAACCTCAGAGACACACTTAGGAGGAATGTCTGTGGATTCCTAAACAGATCAAGTTGACACAAACTTAACCATCACAACACTCCTCTGTCACTTCTTCTCAGCACTATGTTGCCTTTTGGGTCATTGCAGTGGTCACCACCATCTGAAAAAAGAGCTTCTCTAACCAGAAGTGAGAGTATCAATAATATATGAATATAAACATTAAGTGTAGTACTTTCAGGGCTGTTTGGTGAGAATGCATTCAGCCAGACAAGAGCAGGCTTTATACCCATACGGCTCATGACCTTCCCTGCCATAGACTTTTGATTAGGTTTCAGAACCCAGAATGTACTCCCTCCCATAGAACAGGCGCTCAGTCCAATTAGAGAGCAGACATGCCACTATTGTACCTGTTCAGTCATTTGGCCTGTCTGGCAAAACTTAAGGTTTCCAGTGTCCACTGTTTCCACTGCTGATGTTTCTATATCTCATATGGCTGCATTCAGTGCAACTTTTTCCAGCTGGCTGGTCTTCAGGGTGACCTTGCCACCCAGGCATGTGAAGTCTACATCAATAGAGTCTTACCATCTGTTACCCATGTGAAATCAAGAGCCTTGGCAATAGCCTGTAATGTTTTGGAGGCAACAGGGACCTCCTTGGCCAACAATTCACTTGAATGTATCCATCCCTGGCACTGAAAATTTTCTAGTAGCAGTATATAGCTTCTGGATGTGCCATTATCCAAAAAAATAGGCTTTAATATGTCTTATTCAGAATATCTTGAATTTTGATTGACCCTCCCTCCACCCTTATCTTACTCAATTTCTTCCTCTAGCCTGACTTAGGCCATTCCACTCCCCGTAATCTGTTCTTCTCCTTACGTATATACAATAACATCTCCTAAAGTCCTTCTGTCTCCTCCATCTCATATAGCCTTTTTCTAGCTTACTGGCTTCTGCTATGGATTTTTGGGTCCAGCTCACACACAAATCTAAACATTTGTAGCTAGAATCCACATATGAGACAGAACATGTGATGTTTGGCTTTCTGAGCCTCGGTTATCCCACTTAGTATAATCCTTTCCAGATCCATTCTTTTCTCTGCAAATTTCACAATTTCATTTTTCTTTGCCACTGAATAGCACTCCATTCTATAAATGTACCACATCTTTATTATCCATTCATCTGTTCAGGGACATCTAGGCTGGTTGAATTTCCTAGCTATTGAAACTAGAGCAGCAATAAACATGATTCTGCAAATATCTCTAAGGTAATGAGAAGAATCATTAGGATATATGCCTATGAGTGCTATAGCTGGATCATATGGTAAATCTATTTTTAGTTGACTTAAGAACCTCCACACTTATTTCCATAATGGCTGCACCAGACAACATTCCCACCAATAGTATAGAAGAGTTCCCCTTTTCCCACAACCTCACCAATATTTATTGTCATTTGCTTTCTTGATGATAGCCATTCTGATAGGAGTGAGATGAAATCTCAAAGTAGT
The DNA here is from genome assembly GCA_036365145.1 of Orientallactaga sibirica. Taxonomy (NCBI): domain Eukaryota; kingdom Metazoa; phylum Chordata; class Mammalia; order Rodentia; family Dipodidae; genus Orientallactaga; species Orientallactaga sibirica. The sequence goes on along the minus strand of JAEOAD010000060.1, from coordinate 14,848,503 downwards.
TTTAATTTGCATTTACCTAATAGCTAAGGATGTAAACACTTTGTAGATGTTTATATGCCATCTGTATTTCTTCTTTTGAGAACTCTCTATTTAGTTCCATAGACAATTTTTAATTGGGTTGTGTGATTTCTTATTGTTTTATTTTTTGAGTTCTTTGTTTATTCTGGATATTAATCCTCTGTCGGATGTATAGCTGGCAAAGATTTTCTCCCATTCTGTAGGTTGTCCCTTTGCTGTATTCACAGAGTCCTTTGCTGTACAAAAGCTTTGTAATTTCATGAGATCCCAGCGGTTGAATAGGGGTTTTAATTTCAGAGCAATTGGGTTATATTCAGAAAGTAATTGCCTATGCCAATATATTGAAGTGTTTCCTCTACCTTTTCCTGTAGCAGTTTCAGAGTTTCAGGTCTGATATTAAGGTCCCTGATCCATTTGGACTTGATTACTGTGCATGGAGAAAAACAAGGATATATTTTAATCCTTCTACATACAGATATCCAGTTTTCCCAGCACCACTTGTTGACAAGGCTGTCTTTTCTCTGGTGAATATTTTTGTCAAAAATCAGATGGCTGTAGCTGCCTGGATTAACATCTGGGTCTTTTATTCTGTTCCATTGATCTACATGTCTGTCTTTGTGCCAGTACCATGCTGTCTGTTTTACTATGGCTTTGTAATATAGCTTAAGATTGGGTAAGGTGAAACCCCCAGCCTTATTTTTTTGCTCAAAATTGTTTTTGCTATTTAAGGATTTTTGTGCTTCCAAATGTATTTTAGGATTGTTTTTTCTGTTTCTGTGAAGAATGCCATTGGAATTTTAATGGTGATTGGATTAAATGCATAGATTCCTTTTGGTGAGATTGACATTTTTAACAACAATTATTTTTCCAATTTAAGAACATAGGCCGTCTTTCCATTTCCTTGTGTCTTCTCCAATTTCTCACTTGAATGTTTTAACATTCTCATTATAGACATCCTTCACTTCCTTGGTTAGGTCTATTCCAAGGCTCACTTGCTCTTTCTTTCTTTCTTATTTATTTATTTATTTATTTAGGCCTTGTGAATGGGAGAAATTCCCTGATTTCATCCTCTGCATCTTTGTTGTTAGTGTATAGGAAAGCTATGGAATTATGTGTTTACTTTGTATCCTGCTATGTTGCTAAAACAGTTTATCAGCTCTAACATTTTGCTGGTAGAATCTTTAGGGTACTTTATGTATAGAATCATATCACCTACAAATAATGATAATTTTATATCTTCCTTTCCAATTTCTATCTCTTTTCTGAGTGTCTCTTACCTTATTGCTATAGCTAGGACTTTCGAAATAAAAGTGGGCACAGTGGACACCTTTCTCTTGTTCCTGAATTTAGCAGGAAAGCTTCAAGTTTTCCCCATTCAGTATTATGTTGGCTGTGGGTTTATCATAAATAGCTTTTATTATGTTAAGATATGTTCCTTCTATTCCCAGTTTCTGTAGGACTTTACCATGAAGGGATTTTAGATTTTGTCAAATGCCTTTTCTGCATGTATTAAGATGATCATGTGATTTTTGTCCTTTAGTCCATTTATATAGTGTATTTCATTTATTGATTTGCATATGTTGCATCTCTGGGATAAACCCTACATGGTTGGGTTGAATAATCTTTCTCATATATTCTTGCATTTTGTTTGCCAATATTTTGTTCAGAATCTTTAAATCTATGTTCATGAGGAAGAAATTGGTCTGTAATTTTATTTATTTTTTGTCCTGTCTTTGTCTGGTTTTGGTATCAGGGTGATGCTGGCTTTGTAGAAGGTGTTCATTAGAATTCATTCCTTTTCTATTTTATGGAAAAGTTTGAGAAGCATTGTTAGTAGTTCTTCCATGTAGGTCTGGTAAAATTCACCAATGAATCCATCTGTGCCTGGATTTTTTTATTTGGGAGACTTTTTATAACTGCTTGGATCTCCTTACTTGTTATAGGTCTATTTAAATGGTTTATCTCATCATGATTTAATTTTGATAAGTAATATGAATCAAGGAAATCATCCATTTCTTTAAGATTTTCAAACTTAGAGGCATATATATTCTTAAATTATGCCTTTGTGATTATCTGAATTTCTTTGGTGTCTGTTGTGATGGTGCCTTTTTCATCTCTAATTTTATTAATTTTCCTCTTCTCTCATTTTTCTGGCCAGATTTGCTAAGGGTTTATCAATCTTGTTTATGTTTTCAAAGAACTATCTCTTTATTTCATTGATTCTTTTGGTTGTTTTTTTGTTTGTGTGTGGTTTCTATTTCATTAATTTTTGCCCCTAATCTTTATTATTTCTTCCCATCTACTGACTTTTGGTTTGTCTTGTTCTTTTTTGTCCAAGGCCTTAAGGTGAAGCAGTAAATTGTTTACTTATGAACTGTTTAATTTCTTAATATAGGCACTTAGAGCTTTAAATTTCCCTCTTAGGATTGCATTCATTGTATCCCAAATGTTTTGGTATGTTGTATTCTCATCATCATTTGATTCTATGAATTTATTGATTTCCTTTTTGATTTCTTCAATGACCCATTCATCATTCAATAGTGTATTATTTAGTCTCCATTAATTTCTGTATGCTCTGTAGTTTTTATTGTTACTGATTTGTATTTTAATCCCATTGTAGTCAGATGGAGTATAAAGGATTATTTCGGTTTTCCTGTATTTGTTAAGATTTGCTTTGTGTCCTAACATATGGTCTGTTTTGGAGACTGTTCCATGTGCTGCTGAGAAAAATGTATATTATGCAGCTTTTGGATGGAATATTATGTAAATATCTGTTGGGCCCATTTGTTCCATGACATCATTTAATCCAGATGTCTCTCTGTTTTTTTTTTTTTTTTTTTTTGACAGGATGACTTATTAATTGATAAGAGTGGGGTATTTAAGTCACCCACTATAATTGTGTTTGGTGTTATCTTTGACCTTAAGCCTAATAGTGGTTGTTTAATAATGAAACTGATAGTGTATATATGTTTAATCAGTATAAAGTGACTTTCTTTATCTTTCTTTACTAATGCTGGTTTGAAATCTATCCTGTAAGATATTAGGATAGCCACCCCTGCTTCTTTCCTAGGCCTGTTTGCTGGAAATATCATTTTCCATCTTTTCCCCTTATGACAGTGTCTATCTTTTCTTGAGAGATGAGTTTCCTAGAGGCAACAAACAACAGAATCCTGCCTTTTAATCCAGTCTGCAAGACTGTGTCTTTTGGTTGGGGCATTGATGCCATTTGTATTAAGAGTTATTATTTATCTTGCCATTTTTCTTGTTTTGTAGTGTTTCCTGTTTCCCTTTACTCTCGTGTTTTAACTGCTATTTGAGTATGGTTTATTTTTTTCCCAGTTTCTGCTTTTGTGTGCTTTGCTTTGTCTTCAGAGTGAAGGATCCCTTCAAGGATTTTATGTAGAGCTGGTTTAGTTTTCATAAATTCCTTTAGCCTATTTTTGTTGTGGAATGTCCTTATTTCTCCTTCAGTTTGGATAGATAGCTTTGCAGGATAAAATGATCTTGGTTGACACTTGCTATCTTTCAGAACTGGGAATACATCATGCTAAGCTTTTCTGGCTTTTAAAGTTTGTGTTGAGTAATCTGCTGTGATCCTGATGGGCTTGCCTTTATAGGTGGCTTGTTATTTCTCCCTGTCTGCTTTCAATATATTTTCTTTGGTTTGCATGATTAATAGTTTAACTATAATGTGGTGAGGTGTAGCAGACAGCTTCAAGTTCTCTGAGATGAATTTCTAGACCAGGCACAGTTATGGAGGAAGGGATATTTATTGTAGCTTACAGATCCAGGGGAAGTTCCATAATGGCAGAAGAAACTGGCCTGCTTTCACAGGACCAAACACAGAGAGTGAATCCAAAGCCACACAGCACAGCACACCTCAGGAACTTCAACTAGGCACACTTTGCCTATCTTTAGATTGAAATCCTAAACCCACCACCACATGTTAAAATCTGCCCAGTGACATTGCCTCCAGCCAGGTGGATGCAAATGCAAACAACAAACTAATGAAACACTGAATATATTGGGGGACATCTATTCAAACTACCACATGAGGAGAGGTTCTTTTCAAGTTTTGTCTGTTTTGTGTGCTAAAAGCTTCCTGTATGTGCATTGGCATTTCTTTCACAATTTGTGGAAATTTCTCTTGTATGATTTTGTTGAAAATGCCTCTGGCCTCTGGATTGAAATTCTTCTCCTTCTCCTATACTCTGAATTCTGATGTTTGATTTTTTTTTTATAGTGTCGTGGATATCTTGAAATTCTCCTTCATACCTTCCTATTAACTTGTCTTTCTCTTTGTTGGACTGCATTAGATCTGCCACCTGGTCTTCTAGTTTAGATATTCTGTTCTTTCTTTTATCCATTCTACTGGTGAGACTTTCCACAGGGTTTTTTTTTTTTTTTATTTGACTAACTGTCTTTGTCAGTGCTAGCATTCCAACCTGGTTTTTCTTCAGTATTTCTATTTATTTAATCATGTCTTGTAATGACCTCATTAGTTAATTAGGCTGCTTTCCTGTATTCTCTTGGAATTCCTTTAGGAGTTTGTTTTCTTCTTTAATTGCTTTGTTTTCTTCTTTGGTTCCTTTGATTTCTTTGCATATAGATAAAGTCATTTTTTTTTTTAAATCTTTGTCAGGAATTTCATCTAAAGTAGTCTCCTTGGGGGCCATTTCTGATGGATTTATACTTTTTGATGGATTATATTGTCTTGATTATTTGTGTTTCTTGTATTATAATTTTGAAATTTTTGCATCCTGAGTGGTTTTGTTTCTTTGGTTTTCTAATTATCTGCAGTGCTTTTAAATTTGGAAATCCAACTTTATGTGCCTTCAGAGTAGGAGGTTAAGGTGCCATGTGTATCTCTTATACTTTAATCCAACTGCAGAAGTAATCCTAGATGTTGAGTTTACCAGCTATTCAAATATTCTAGTGGGCTGGTTGTAGCAATTTACTGCCAAATTATAAAATTCCACTGAGCAACATACACATTCAATAAAGATCTACAGAGAGTATGCAAGTATAGGGATTGAAACAAACAGATAATCTTATACAGCCAAAATCCCTAAGGGTGTGTGTTGCTCTGCACCCTTAAGCCTGTCAGCTGGGAGGTTGAGATTTCTGTTCTGGAATTGGTTCCAGGTCAGCCTGGGTCTGAATCAGACTCTGCTCCCAATAATGACAGAAGAAAAAATGAAGGCCCTATGAATCTGAAAGCATCAAAGACAACAATAGTCAACCCCCAAAAACAGCTTAGTTGAGAATGTAAAGCCAACAACAAATATGTAACCCAGAACCTGCCCTGACATGGAAAGAGAGATTAGCACTTCCAGTGCAGGCCTATGTACTTTTTTTTTTTTTTTTTTTTTTTTTTTTTTTTTTTGTCAGTTGGCCTTCTTACCTTTTGGGGTGGCTTGAATCTCAGCAATGCTGAGTGCCCACCTTGATCCCTGTGTGTTGTGTTGTGTTGTGAATCTGATGTTCTGATCAGCTGTGCTGGATGCCCTATTGAATGCATTCTTCATGGATCAAGGTGCTGTCAGTTGGGGGATGGGAGAGTGCAGGAAGCCTGGAGTTGTACTGGAAATGCTCAGCTATTTCCATCATGTCCCCTTCAGTAGCTCCTTATCTAATCTCTGTTGTGTCCCCTTCACATTTCTTGACTTTGCAAGGAGGCTGATGAGGTTGGAAAACCCCTTGTTTCGTCTCTGTGCCTACAGTTGGGCTCCTGGCAGGCATGTGGATCTGCACAGATTGGGTCCAAGTCTGCGAGCACCTTGGTGGGATTCTGGCTGGTTTCCTCCTTTCTGATAGATCTTAATTTCTCCTGCTTCCCTGCTGTGGCCAATAAAAACAAACAAACAAACAAAAAAACTATACACATTCACTTTTCAGACAAAGAGTGTATTTTGCTGTAGTTTTGCTTAAATCAGTGTGACTCCTATGCAGCCATTTTACCCAGAACTCTGGCAATTTCAACATGAAGTCATTCTTTCTTGATTCCTTTCTTTGCCTCTCTTTGTTTTTTACCTCTATATGTTCCAACTCAAATAAGAACAAAGTGATTACATTGATTCCACTAAAAGGTAAGCTAGCTAACACTGGCAAGTGGAACTAGATTATAAAATCCCAAGGCCTGTCCCAGTGACTGATCTCCCCCAGAAATACTCTACTTCTCAAAGACTCTACCTGCTTAACATCAATTATGAGGCCTAGTCATAAACACGTGACACTGTGGGGGATGAGGGGAGGGTTACATACAAATCACCATTCCTATATATTCCTATTTTTTTTTTTCTAACTCATCATGTCTCTACTTTTCATAAATTGAAGTGCATTTTTCAGAGAATGCCACAATTAGATGATAACTGTAAGGGTGAGCGAGTCTAACCAATACACACAGTTATGTAATCCATACTTCTAGGAAGAAAGAAGATGTTATTATGACATTCGTTTTCATCTGCAGCTTAGCACTGTGACATCATTTCAGACAAGTATGTGAAGTTTCTGGTGTCTCAGTTTCTTCTGTCTTTCTTCTCATTTTAGACACACTACTTTTCATTATTTAAATATATCTTCCCTATGTCATGATACACAAAGCATGTCCTTAAGTGGTTACATGTCATTGTTTCCTGTTGTTCAACACCTAAATTCACTGTTTTGTCCAATCCCATGCTCTTTAAAGTGAGAAAGATTTTCTGCTATCAGAGGCTCTATCATGACAAGAAGCTGGAGACTCTCAGGCCACTCTTGACATAGGCCAGGTCATCACAATATCGTTGAGGCCACATGCAGTCTTCATGTCCTTACAGAGAGTTGATGTTTTCAAGTCCCTGTTGGCTTGCTCTGGTTCTTACCCTTGAACATGGCCTCTTGATAAATGGAACTTCCTGTGCTTTGAACTTTAGCTCTTCACCCCCACTTGTTTCCTGACACTTAGTTCGTTTGGGTAGTTAGTTATGCATTGTCCTGCCTACAAGACTGTAAACTTGTCAACAGTAGAAAGCAGCGTGATATAAATATTAATGGGGTTGAGTTGAATACATCACAGAAACAAGTGAATAAGAATGAATTTTGATGATTATGATTTTTGTGGTGAACTCAAGCCCAAGAGATGAAGAAAACTGTTTAATTTTTAATTACTTTAGAGATGTTGTATCTCATACATATGTATTGGCTTCCATACAGGATCAGCTCCACAATAAGGGACACATCACAGTTAAATATCCAGAACTTTTCGGTTTTTGCTGTTGTGTTCATCCTGTCTTCACATGGAACTCTTACCAAAACACTCCCTAATAGCATGAGTGGAGATGAAAAGAACCCTCCTGTTTTACCTCGTGTGTGACTAACCTCTGTTGATTTAATTTAATGGGAAAAACAATTATAAAACAAAACCTCTTACTGCTGCTGTTATTGGTTGTATTTTGTCTGGAAGCAAAATTCTGTTTGCCATGGGAAGGCTGGATAGGAAGTGGATACTATATGCAAAGACAAATCAGTTAAATTGCTTTCTCATAAGAGTTAGGAATCCTGCAAAATGCTATAAAACATAGACTCTAATAAAAAACAAAGTAGAATGAAATTGATTTTATGACTTGATCCTAACCAACTACTCATAAATTTAACAAAGTGGTCTGTGGGGCCACCCACACAATTGATTCTGTTACTCTGATATCAATAGTATAAACCATGGAAGAAATCAAAATAATGCTCACATCTGGTGAAATAAAATGGTGTGTATTTCTACACTTCTCTGGCCTTATCACCTCATATTCAATATTATAGTATTGGGAGTTCATTTGTAAGTCATTTAAGGTTTGTCCCTTCATTTTAGATAGTAGTTTAAATTTTTAAACAATATGGGCCAGAACAGTAGTAGTCCTATAATAAGTATACCTGTCTTTTAGGTTTAAAAGTTGCTAAGAGTATCATAGAAGTAGATAAAGGCTACCAGATTTGCCAATATAGTCTTTCTGTAAAACAGCATTGTTTGGAACATCCTGAAAATAATTGAAGACCATATATATATATATATATATATATATATATATATATATATATACATACATACATACATATATATGCTATTAACATATATTTTGTCCCATTCTGGTGTTAACAGGCAAATAAATATAGAAATTAAATGGCTCCATAGACGTATTTTATGTAGAATGCACGCTTATACTTTAAGCCACTTGCTTTAAGAAAGAATAATATGAATATTTCCATTATTGAGGTTTTTTATTGTGCTAGGCTTTCTGACACTGTGAAATGTGACACTACTCACATTTTTAGAGAAAAAAAGCAATAATTTGACCAATTGTATCTAATGTTGTCCTTAAGTGCTTAATAGAAAATAATAGAATTATGACTTGTTGTCCTGAGAGTTGCATCTGATGAAAAGGAAGGCTTGAAATCTTATTAAAGCCAACATGTTTTTGGTTGTATTTCAGTTATTTTCCATGTAGCTTTATAAAGGAAATTGAATAATTTTAGTTTTGTTCTGAACAATTTATCAATAGGCATTTTGGTTGTTAATGCTATAACAGAACTCACCTAAAGTAGGAAAATGTGAAGACATTAATACCTACACAACCAAGTGAAATATCTACATAGTGGAGGAAATAGCAAATGAAGGGGAAAATATGTAATGTTAGAGTTTCATTGGCATGAGTTGGAGGAAAAACAAGGAACACATACATATATGATAAAGCAAAATAACACCAATAGCATACTCTCTAAGACCCAGTCAGTGGTGGTTCCTGGTATATAGAATCACTCAGTAGAAAAAGGAAGGAAAAAAAAAATGAGCTACCCAGAAACCCTCCCCCTCATCCCAATCTATTCTAACTTAATTGGTCCAAGTCCAGTTCTGTCATCACTGACTCTTAACCACCACACAGGAGAACCTAATGAGTGAACAGATTTGAGAAGGATGATGCTTTAAGTATTGGTATTAATTCTGAAGTGCTCATTTTTCTTCATTGCCAATATGAAAACGAAGGATTTCAACATCTGCCCCTGCCAGTAGATCGTATTTTCATATTAGATCATATGACAAACTGACCTCCGAGTATGTAGGAGTAGGATTAGATAGTTTTAGTTCTTTAGTTTATCCTTTTTCTTAGGTAAAACTTATAAATGTGAAACTAATCAAAACTTTAAGCTTATCACTGTTTTAATCAGATGCTAGATTAAAATTTCAAATATCACTTTTATTTAATGCCTTATGGCCTGAGTAAAACAAATAAAACCAGTAACACTGTTTAGTTCTCAAAGTTAAAGTCTCTCAAAATTGTACCACTGCTTAATTAGGCTGATGGCTGCACAGTTCCAGTATATTTATTTCTATGATACTTAAAAAATGAGGAAAGATATATTTGATTGGCATATGGTAAAAAAAAAAAAAATCCTCAGGTAGCACATATACTGTTTCCTGCAGCCTAAATTTGTCTAATATCCATGCTTACATAATGAGAATTGGTGCTTTCTGGGCTATTATGCTCACTTTAGGCTGCTTTCCTCCCCTATTATACCTCTTAAATGAACCAGTTTTACCTGTGTATTGACAAGGAAAAGTTATCCTTCTTTGCTTCCAAGTTCACCTTAAAGGCAGTTGGCAGAGAGAAAGGGAATGTCATCCAACACTGTGTATTACCTGATAGTTATTCATTTGACATGTTTATATTTCTCCCCAGGCATACCAATTAAGAGGGTTCACCTGCCGCTGTTAGAAAATTGCTTAGAATGGGCTGCTAGAACCGACCACAATGCCCAAGGTCATTCTCTAATAGAGTAAATTGTCCAATTATAGTAAGTTGCAGAAACAATAGGGGAAACATGATAAAAATACTTTAATTAGTGTCATCTCACTAATAGACTGGCTCCTTCCTGCTTTGTCTGCATAACAAGATTGAGCTAATCTTTTCATTTCTTTAGGGTGAAGTTTTGGCAGGACCATGACTGTGGGTGGTGCTAGAAGGTTTCTCAAGCTGTCCATCATATACTGACCTCCACAGTGTTTATAGAAAGGAGCTGTTCTAAGAAGTTGAAATCTATTAAGGAACTTCATCCTCACAATAACCCTAGAAAATACAAGCATGTGTTGTCCCCATTATCGAAAAATATAAGTTATTGGTACAGGAGCAAAAAGAAATGACAATATAATTATTACAGAACCTGAAATGATTTCAGAGTAAAAAGCATTTCCCCCTTTGGTGAATATTTACTGCTGTAGTAGATTAAACTGTGTCACTCCCCAAAATATATATTCAAGTGCTAAACTCCAGTGCTTATCAATAAGATGTTATTTGGAAATAGAACTTTTTCATATAGTTATACAAAGACTAAGCTATTTTGATTAGGGTGAATTCTATATCTATATCAAATGACTGCTGTCTTTGTAAGGTAAAATAAGCAGACTTGGAGCTAAGAGACACAGACATAGAGTTCACAGTGGTGAAAAGATGGAGGCAGAGAGGTAAAGATGAATTCTTCCCTATTCTCAGTCAGGCACCACATTGATATTTGGATTCACTCTTCTATCCTCCAGAAATTTAGGAAAATCAATTTCTGTTTAAGTACCATTTACACTCTTTTGCTTAACACAAAATGCACTTTGCAATTTGAATCCTGAGTATATTTAACCTTACCTACCAATTCTTCCCAGAAGTTTTAAACTTCATCCATGACAAAATTTTAGTAGTTGAATTCATGGCTTGGGTCCTAGTTCCGCTTTGCGCAAGAATACCCTGCCCAATTCCTTTTCTGCACACATAGAGCCTCCTTGGCCTAATGACTCACTTTAGCTTTCTTTAGCAAGATGTTCTCGTTTCTTTAAATCTCCCTCCCCTCTGAGTAGCATCCTGACCCTACCTTATCACAGAGCTTATCAAACTGCTTTTGAGTCCTTGCTTTCCTTTTTTTTTATGTTCTATAGAAAATGTAATCATTTGGAGGTTGGGAAACATGTTGAATTCAATTTGTGCTTCCCAGTACATAATGTGTTTGAAACTTACTCAATGTTCAAAGATAGTTTTGCATACATGAGTAAATACAACATGTGCTTTCAACCTCACTTCCTTCTCATGCTACACATAACCTTGTTCATTTATTTGCTGAGAACACAGTCTCTCCGCTTCCTTCTCTTCATCCTCCACAGATTGTGCTTTAGCTGAAGCAGTAAGTAGTTCAGTTAGGATTTTCACATTGGGCCTTTTTCCTATTGTAATGTAAACCTCTCATTTCTACTGATCTTCCTCATCATGATTTTCAACCATATTGAGGTATGCTTTATCCTACCACTTAAGATCTTTGGCCTCCTTTCTTGTGAAATTCCTTCTACACACTGTTCTTGATTTCAAGCAAGTTACTGAGTGATATGTACTTAGACTCTCCATTCCATATCATTGCTTTCACTTCTCAATCTATGGCAATCAAGATCTCTAGTTGATTTATTCCTCATGCAATTGAACACCTCCAAAATCCAAATAGCACCTGGCCTTGCTAATGCTCTCGTAATTTTTTCTTTTTAAACTTATTTTAATTTTACATTCATGTTGGTGCCTCTCATAGCCTCTTCCCCTGACCTTCCGCCTCTGAAGGGACCTTCCTCATTGGGGAATGTGGGTCATGCATTATGGGGTTAGCCAAAAGTTATGGGGAGAGGCAAAGTCTCTGTGCATAATGACCCAACTTGTGGCTCTAACACTCTTTCTGCCCCCTTCTTCTATGAATTTCCCTGAGCCATGTTGGGTTCATTTTAGTTCTACTTCAGTGATGAGGTCTTGGGAGCCTCTGTGTCTTTGGATATTTGGCTTAGTAGGAGTTGAATATTTTCTGTGTTTATCTCCTTCAGCCTGAGGCTGGTGTCAGGTTCATCAAGAATGCTGCACTCTTTCTCATTTCCCCCGTTACTCTATGGTTTCAGCTGTGGCCCTGGTGAGGTGCAATAGGCTGATCCTCCTTTCAGGTTTGTCATCCATCTGAAAAAGAGAAGCAAATTCTCCAATGGAGAGAGAAGTTAGTACCAGATAGATGGAATGGCCATAGTTATTTTAGAAAGAATTTTATATGTGTAGGTACTCTTCTAGCCCACATTTGGGTGCTACACGAGTGACTGGGGGACAATGATGGACATCTGTCCAAACAACTCACAGTCGTAAACAACCTGACATGATGCTAAAACAAGTGCAGTAGTGGCACACAGCCATGGTGAGTAACCAACTGCTTTTGCTTTGGCTAATAGATACACTCAGTGGACTGGAACTCATAGCTGGAACTGGGAAATAAGTCAAAACCATGTACAAAAAAATGAACCCAGTCTCCAAGATCAAGTTCTCATTCTCTAATTCTGCACATTCACTTTTCTCTGCTCCCTCTTATTGCTAAGGTGTTCTTTCTATTGGCTTCCTACAGTTCCTTTCTTTGTTACTTCTCATTTGTTTTTTACCTACTATTTCACATTTTATACTCATTACTCTGAAATATTTATCTATGTCTATGTTTTGCTTAATTTTTAAACAATTTTTAATCCCAGAAAAGGCATTTTCCACACAACTCTTATGTGTTGAAACTTACCATCTGAGACTGCAGTGATTACTTCCTCCACAATGATGACTTTTTCTAGTCTGTTTCCTCTTCAGATAACGTTGTATTTCCATAGGATGGAAAAGTCTCAAAACACTTCCGGGAATTTGTCTTTTTTACTCACCAGCCATGATTTATTAAGCAAGCACTGTCAATCATCAGCTAAAAGTATTTATTTAAATATGTGTACATACTTTTAGTCCCTGCTCAGGTTCAAGTTCACATCATTTCCTGTCATCATCAACATTAGTACCTTCCCAATCAATATCCCTGATATATTTTAAAAGAGTTCATATTCACATTGACAATATTTTTTCTCTGAATTAATCACTACAATGTTTCTAATTAAAAAATATGTTGTATGTTAAGGTTTATCCCTCCAGCCTTTAGTTTTCCATTCTATTTTTAGGTCCAAGGTTAATTCAATAATCACCCATTAAGATGTAGTTACTCAGGTATTACATAGGGAAGTGGAAGCTTAGTATCTAGTTAGTAAAAGTCCACAGTTCATTCTCATTTCATTTTATCAAAATAAGAAAATTGTGTCAGCATGAGAAAAGAAATTTTCAGGCTTTGTCTGTCAAAGAGTAAATATTTAACCAATTATAGTCTCTAGCAGAACTTGAAAGCTCTATAATGAGAAGTGAAGTTCAGAATAGTTACAATGGCATTAATAATAATGGCAAATATTTTCTTTAACCTCTACATTGTCAATGCTGAACTTCACATTATGTCATGTATTAGTTATATCACCTTGTGCCTGGGATCACTAGTTAGTCACTAAATCTCTTTTCTCTTTTCCTAGCCACTGGGCCAAATAGGAGTTCAGCCTCATTTACAGTCAGGTGTGTTTATGAAATTAAATTGTAGCCAATATGTTATAAGCAGAAATAATATGTTATAGACACAAACTCCCACACCTGGTCCTGCATGCACCTTTTATTTATTAATGACTGGGTAGCAGTTTCCAAGCAACACTGGGTTTATGTACTACTGCTGTCAGAGATCTACCTTTCTAGGGATGCCTCACTGATTCATACCATTCACTCCTCCCTGAGACACATTTGACTGACTACTGTGTAGTATTAAACTACATTCCTGGTAATAGACTTTTTTATTATTACATTTTAAAGATTTTTATTCCTTTATTTGCCAGCAGAGAGAGATAGAGAGGAGAGAGATAGAGGAAGAGAGAGAGAGAGAGAGAGAGAGAGAGAGAGAAATGGGCACATCAGCTTTCAGCAGCTGCAAAGAAACTCCAGCTTTACATGGGTACTGGAAAATCAGACCTAGGTCAATAGGCTTTAAAGGCAAGCTCCGAATCCACCTCTCTATCCCATTCAATATTATTATTATTTTTGTTTGTTTTTGCAAGGTAGGGTCTCACTCAGGTCCGGGCTGACCTGGAATTAACTATGTAGTCTCAGGGTGGCCTCGAACTCTCGGCAATCCACCTACCTCTTCCTCCCGGGTGCTGGGATTAAAGGCGTGCGCCACCACGCCGGGCTCAATATTAAATTTTAAAGCAAATGTGTTCTTTATTGAATATTCTGTTAAATAGAAACTTGATTAGAAGAAAATAATCAGATGTCTATTTTCAGGCTGGGTGTTTTGGTGCATACATACAAGCCCAGCAGTCAAGAGGATGAGGCAGGAGTATCATGAGTTTGAGCTAAACTATACTACATCATGTAAATTGATTTTCAGTTTGTCAGCATTTTTCTATGATTTATTTTTCAGGCAAGGATATTAAAGCATGTCCTTCTTCTAGCACATTTTGTTTTTACTTGTTTTCTTACCAATGCTATTACCATAAAGATGTTTACTAAAATTATTTTATAAAGAAACTAAGAGGCTGAGGATTTAGCTTAGTGGTAGAGGATTTGCCTAGAAAGTTCAAGGCTCTGGGTTCAAACCTCAGAACTGAAAAGTTTAAAAAATGAAGTTATCCCCAAGAACGCTGTATTCTTGCCCTTCCCCCGCATTACTCTATGGTTTCAGCTGGGGCCCTGGTGAGGTGTAATTGGCTGATCCTCCCTTCAGGATCATTGCCCATCTGAAAAAGATAAGCAAATTCTCCAACGGAGAGAGAAGTTAGTACTAGATAGATGGGATGGCCATAGATATTTTGGAAGGAGCTCAGGGAAATTCGCAGAAGAGGGGGCATAAAGGATGTTAGAGCCACAAGTTGGGGCATTATGCACAGAGATTTGGCCTATCCCTAGAACTTTTGACTACCCCCACAATGCATGACCCACATTCCCCATTGATGAGGGTCCCTTTGGAAGAGAGAGGACAGGGAGGAGGATAATGGAGTCACCATTATGAATGTAAAATTAGAATAATATAAATAAAAAATAAATTATAAAAAGAAAGAGCTAAGTAAATAAATAATTAATAATGACTAAAAAAACAAACAAAAAATGAAGTTAAAACAATTATCCTATTAGTCTGTAAAGAAATCATGTTAATTTTATTTCCTATTCCAAGCCATGATATCTCCTATTGATTTATTTCTCTGTCGTATTAATCACTTTTTCATTGCTGTGACAAAAATCACCTAAGAAATAAAGGACTTGGGCTGGAGAAATGGCTTAACAGTTAAGGCTCTGCCTGCAAAGCTTAAGGACCCAGGTTCAATTACTCAGGACCCGTGTAAGCCAGATGTACAAGGTTGCACTTGAATCAGGAGTTCATTTGCAGTGGCTGGAGACCCTGGTACATTCCTTCTCTCTCTGTCTCTCTCTATCTGCCTCTTTATCTCTCTTTCATATAATAAATAAATAAAATTTAAAATTAAAAAAGAAATGAAGGACTTATTTGAGGTAAGAATCTGAGTATAGAGTGTCATGACAGGGAAGGAATGGCAACAGAGCTTGAGGCAGCTGGTCACATATAAATTTACAGTCAGGAAGCACTGAGAGACCAGTGTTGATAGTGCACTCACATTTTCTTTTCTTCTTTTTGTTTGTAGGGTACTATTGAGGTTTGAACCCAGGGTCTTGTGCATGCTAAGCAAACACTGTACCACAAAGCCACAATTCAAACTCTATAATTTCCCATTTATTCTGTTTGGTGCTTAACTCATGGAATGGTGTCATCTCCTTTCATTATGAATTTTCCCTCTTCAGTTAAGCCTTTGTGGAAATACCCTCATAATCATACCAACAGGTATGTTTCCATTGGTAGTCATAAATCCAGCCAAGTTGCCAATGAAAATGAATCATCACAACTATGTGTATAGACAAATGTTTGAGATTCAATTTTATATTTATAATAGGGGAAACCTTTTCAAGAAAGCTCTTTTTATAAACATTATTAAATGAAAAGAGTTATCTTAATAAGTAACTAATATGAGTAAACTCTGTTGGACCAAACTTGTATTATAATTAGGTTTCAAAACAAATGCCCTTAAATACTATCAATGAGACAGAAATGTTTCATCTACTTGTATTCTAGAAGAATAGAGGACATTATTCATTCTTTCTTGCATAATGGAAAGAGAAAATGTTTCCTGTTTGTTCTTCTCTTTTCTTCGCAGTAAGGGTAGGTTAGAATTGCTCTCTTCTGTACGCAAAGACAACCTTGTGGAGAAAAGACAGCCCTTCTCAGCAGTCATAAACAATCAAGACGACTGAATGATTTTTTTATTACTTTCTGGATGACAATTTCCCTAAAAAATATCTTGGAGACCCTCTCATCAGACAGGAAGCAGATCCCAGTATTTCTGCAAATATGGAGATGATCATCTCACTTCTGGAGTTGTATTTGAATTTGTCTATGTGAAGATTCTACCCTTGAGTAATGTATCAGTTATTTTTTATTGCTATGAATAAATATCTAGCCAGAAAAAAAAAAAAAACATTTGAATAAGTAAACGATTTATTTTGGCTTAGGGTTTTGAGGGAAATTTCATGATGAGGAAGGCTTGGAGGTAGGAGGGGAAGTGAGTTCATTACATCAGTATGCAAGCAGGAGAATATGAATAGCAAATGGTTAGAAGCTGTAAGATATATGCCTCCAGCAAGGTTTCACTTTTTAACACTTCAACATCTTCACAAACTGTGCCACTAGTTAGGGACTGTGGTGGATTGAAACAGATGTTGCCCATAAAATCATGTGTTCCTTGAATAATTGGCCCTCACCTTGTGGCAATTTGAAAGGTGGGGTTATGCTGGAGAAGGTGTGTTACTGGGGGACAGCTTTGGGTTGTTACAGCCAGCTCCCTCTCTCCAGAGTTTTTGCCTGCTATGTCAGAAGTGATGTCTAATCTCTGCTCATACCACGCTCTCTCCTGCAGGCATGAAGTATACTGTAATTACTGTAAGCAAAAACAAACCCTTTCTTCCCATCAACTGCTTTTGGTTGGGTCATTTTTTTTTTTTTTTCCTGAGTAACAAGAAGATAAGTACATCAGAAACCAAGTGTTCAAACACATGAGCTCATGGAAGACATTTTACATCCAAGTCAGCAATAGTAGTATCTGCTAAGATTTTTCACTCAAATATATGACAATTTATGTGGTAGTTTAAATGTAAATGTCCCCCATGGGCTAGTGTGCTTGAACATTTGGTTCCTAGCTGTTTGGTAAGGTTGTGGAACCTTTAGAAGGTAGAGTTTTGCTGTGAGAAGTGTGTCACTAGGGTGTGGGTCTGGCTAGGTATTCTCGCTCCATCTCTCTGTTTCTGTCTTCCAGTGTGACAATGCAATACAGACTTCTTGCTCCTGTTATGGACTCTATTTCCTGGAACTTTAAGGCAAATTAAACCCCTTTCCTTCCATAAGTGGCTTGGGGTTATATGTGTTGTGCCAGAAATAAGAAAATAATGAATGCAACTTATATTGACTTTAGGTTGTCAACAATTTTAAGTTTAAAGTGTTTCAATCCTATGAAATGTCATAGGAGCAATTCAAGACAGATAGGGAGAAAAAGCGAGGATGCTGGAATCTGTTATTGAATCTCTTACTTGTCCAATAAAGTGCTGATTGGAATAGAGAAAGAACAGAGGATTTTTGAAGCAGTGAAAATACTGCCCACATACTAATGGTAGAACCATGCCGAATATCACCCATTTGTTCAAATGGCAGAATAAGCGATAAGTACTCCCTAATGTATACTATGAACTTTGAATTAAAATGATTTATCAATATTGTTTCATGAATTGTAACAAATTTACCATTGTGGCAGGTTATCTTGACAATGAATGAGGTCAGAGGTTATATGAATTTTTTTTCCTGTGAGTTTATATCTGCCAAAAATAATAGTGAGGTACTAAAATGCTGGCTAGAATATTTAAACTTTTCTTGCATAAATTATTCCTGGCTAAAATTATTTGGACGCTTGCAGAATTATTCACACTACTCATACAATGTAATTTAACACGCTGCAGGTTTCTCCCGAGCATGGGACTGTAGCTGTTGTCATGCCAGGCCTGTGTGGGATGCCTCATCCACAGAAGTCACTTCCTGTTTTCTTTTAGCATGCAGTCTGGCTAGGGCCCGACCTGCATTGTGCCATACAGGCAACAAGACACCAAACCCCTAGAAGTAAAAGGACAGAAACAATTAATGTGAGAATTGAAAATAATGAATCACTGATTAAAAGAATAATGCATAAGCTCCATGAAATAGAGTTGCATCCTTGAAAAGATTGACTTTTGAAAAATTCAATATTCATTAATGATAAAATTCATAAAGGTATCCAGATTATACCAAAACAAAATAAAATCTACATATATAAATCTAAAGTCAATGTAATTCTGAATAGAAAAAAGAAAACTAAAGTGTTTTCTTTAATATTGCACTTATGTATGTTTCCACTCTCATTATTCTTGTTAAACTTATTATTTAAATTTTTAGCCAGAATAAGATAAATCAAATAAAGAGGATTAGAAGTCAAATTGTCTTTATTTCCAAATTATATTATCACATACTTAGCAGATCCTACAGACTTTTCCAAAACAATTTTAAATCGTATAATGTTTATAGCAAAGTAGTAGGATTAAAAAGAGAAAAATCAGTAGCCTTTTTATACACCAATAAAAAACCTGCCAAGAAAGAAATCAGGAAACTAATCCCATTACCCAAAGCCTCAAAAGTAATAAAATACTGAGGAATAAATATAACTAAGGAGATGAAAGACGTCTTCAATGAAAAGTAAAACAATAAAGGAAGAAATTTAAGAAAAATGAGGAGATCAAAGGACTTTCCAGGGTCATAGGTCAGTGGGATTAATTTTGTTAAATTGGCCACATTACAGAAAATGATCTACAGCTTAATTGCAATCTCCATCAAAATATCCATTTCATCCACCTGGATCTAGAAAATTCACTCATAAGCATAAAAGATACCAAATAGCTTTCACAGTCCTCAGCAAATAGAGCAATGTGAGTGGTATTCACTACCTGACTCATGATGCCATAATGAAAACTTCCTGGAAACAGACATGCACACCAAGGGCATAGAAGAGTGGATGAAAAAATAATCCCAAACACCTACAGCCATTTAATTTTTGAGAAAGATGCCAAAACTAAACTCAAAAAAAAAATACAGTCTCTTAAACAAATGATCCTAGGATAACTGGATCTCTGCACACTAAGACTGAAGCTAGACTTCATCTGTTACTTTGTTGAAGGATCAACTCAGTATGGGTCAAGTACTTTGATATAGAACTGAATGTTGCCCATCTATTTCTTCTAAATTGAAAGATTTCCCTGATGATGAAGGAGGGGGGCTCATTTGACCCAGGAAATAAGTGAAACTTGGAAGCGTCAAGAAACTCCTGTGAGCTAGTTCCCAAACGTTATATAAGCAGTGACAGTTGTTGGGGAGGTGGCTACCCATCCTAGCTGTCTCCAAGTTATGGAGTGAGCTTCACGGACACAGCTTTTTTGAGTCATTACCAATGCTAACATGTGATTGTGGTGATACAGCTGCCTGAGTCACCCATGGTCCTGTAAGTAACTCCTCATCCATGCTCCTGTATGTAACCAAGTTAACTCACTGGTTCACTAAGCTAGACCACTTTGTGATTGGTGTCTTATCTGGGATAAACAGATACTTGTTCACATATCCATGGGAAAAGTCACACAAAATCAAAACGATGAAATTACTGGAAGAAAGCATAAGGAAGCAGTTCAGTTCATAATCATAGCCCAAAACTTCCTGAAGAGGATTCTAATACCCTTGAAAAAAGAGCAAGAACTGACAATAGGATTTACTGAAATTAAAAGGCTTCTGCACAGACAAAAGACAAAGTAAATGGAGCAAATACAGAATACAGAATGGGAGAAAATATTTGTCACCTACTGATCCCAATTATACAAAGAACTCAAGAACATTTTACCTCGACTACAATCAATGGACGTTACTCATGTACTCACAGAAGCTATGGTTTCCTGAACAAAGCATAAAACAACAGGTGATGGCAAGTATGGAGGACCTAAAAATGGTGGGTGGGAATGTTAACAAGTGCCATCACTATGGAAATCAGTAATGACCTTCCCAAAGTAGCAACACATACTGGAGATATAGTCTATTGTAATTTTACTTGTCTTGTTTGGCTTCATGTTTTGTAAATTATGCAGATATTTTTAATTAGCATGTAAACCACTATTAATGGAGATATAATTATCAGCCCTGTAATATTTATTTAAAAATTAAGCTTAACTGTATCCTATGAAAAACTTCTGAAATATTTTATTGAGTAACAAATTCATATTTCTAAAGAAGTTATTCAAATACTGATGAGCCTGGATGCATACATATAATTGTTACCCAAATAATATTCTTTTAAAATATTTTTAATTTTTATTTATTTATTTATTTGACAGAGAAAGAGGAAGAAAGAGAGAGAGAATGGGTGTGTCAGAGCCTCCAGCCACTGCAAACGAACTCCAGATGCATGCACACCCTTGTGCATCTGGCTAATGTGGGTCCTGGGGAATCAAACCTGCGTCCTTTGGCTTTGCAGGCCATTCCTCTGGCCCCAAAATAATTTTCTTACATAATTGTTTCTTACTATGATAACTACTTTTCAAATTTTAATGACATTCCTTTTTTAACATGAATGACTTTTCATAAAAAATCCAATACACATTACAGTACCAAGTAACTTCTTGCTGAATGCCTGCTTTTAATTTTTCAGGCTGAAGAGATGGCTTAGCAGTTAAGACTTGGCCTGCGAAGCCAAAGGACCCAGGTTTGACTCCCTAGGACCCATGTAAACTAGATGCATAAGGTGTCACGTATGTCTGGAATTTGTTTACAGTGGCTGAAGGCCCTGGCACAACCATTGTTTTTCTTTCTATCAATGTCTTTCTCTTTCTCCCTCTCAAATAAATTAAAAAAAGTTGGGCACGGTGGTGCACACTAATCCCAGCACACAGAAAGCAGAGGTAGGATGATCACCATGAGTTCAAGACTACATAATGAATGCCAGGTCAGCCTGAGCTAGAGTGAGACTCTACCTCCAAAAACCATAAATAAATAAATAAATAAATAAATAAATAAATAAATAAATAAATATAAATAATAAAATTAAAAATATACTTTTCCAATATTTATTTCAAGACATTTAACGATAAAGTCTTTAATGATTAATTTCATTAAACTACATATGTTATTTTTTGGCATTTTGAGAATAGCATACATTTTTATATAAGACCTGTCACAAATTGACACATTAATTGCTCAGTAACTAAGAAAATTCTTATGATTAGAATTGTCTCAAAATTTTCCTGAACTGTGTAGAATAATTAGTGTACTACTATATTGAACATAATCCCAAACATATTGACTCATAGTACATCATAGATTTAATAAAATTATTTAGTTTTTGTTCTCATAGCTTTTATAGT
This sequence comes from Orientallactaga sibirica, assembly GCA_036365145.1. Lineage (NCBI taxonomy): Eukaryota > Metazoa > Chordata > Mammalia > Rodentia > Dipodidae > Orientallactaga > Orientallactaga sibirica. The sequence goes on along the minus strand of JAEOAD010000060.1, from coordinate 14,827,033 downwards.
ATATTTTACCATGTATATAATTGTAGTTATGTTATAGTTGCTCCTTTGTTTTAGTTCACTGATTAAATCCTAAGGTTTCTATTTCATAAAGATGTGAACTTAAGGAAAAGAATATATACTTAATGACTCAAGCCTTATAAAAAGTGAAGAATGAAATAGCACTGTTTTCTTCATGTTGAAGACACTTAAGTTAATAATTGCTGGTTTTACTCACATTAAACATATCTATTATATATGATTTTATTTACTGAAGTGAATTATATATAATTAATTATATATAAAAATACTAGAAATATTTATATTTAAAATTTTAATTGAGGTAGCTTAAGGACAAAAAACATAGCAGTCTATACAATATTTTGGATATTATTTAGACACAATCTATTCAAAAAATGTTGAGAAAGCTTCTTAATAATCATATGTTTATATATGTATATGGATTATATTTTATATTGCTCAATGTGAGCATATTTAGGTGGTTATTAGCTATATTTCAGCATTCAAGTCAAAATGTTCCCTATCTAATTATACAATGACAAATAAAAAGATAGCTTATTACTATAAAATGTCATTCCTTTACAAAATTAGATATACTAAAATAAATGAGAAAGCAGTCATTGATTTATAGCAGTAAGCATATGAGATTTAACACATACTGATATTTAAAATGATTATTTGTATACACAGGTTTGTATTAAATGTTCTTCTAATTGAAAACATACAAAGCAATTATAAAGAAAGGTCATTCAGTCATATTTTAATTATTTTTCTATGCAGTTAGACATTATTTCTCAGTAGATTGGAATTTACAAGATTATAATTCTTATTTGAAGGTCATTTATTAAACACAAGTGAAGTAAATTATACATTAACAAATTGTTATATAAGTCAACTTTTGTATTTATGTATGTATGAACAATAAGTAGAAATAGGGATAAGTGTATACCGAGAACATTGTAACAAATGAGATTTTCATGCTCATTTCCTTTCATTTCTTCCTTTAATTTAAAAAGGATATTAAATAGAGGTAGCAAAGAGGGATTATCAAACCAATTCAGAAATTATGTGATGGAAAACATCATATATTATATATTAACATATATAAATATAAACATATAAAACATATAAATATTATACATGTATATATTTTTAATAAACATTACAGTGGTGATTTTATTTATTTACTTAAGAGAAAGAAGAGGCAGACAGAGAGAGAATGGGTGTGCCAGAACCTCCAGCAAACAAACTCCAGTTACATGCACCAGTGTGTGCAGCTGGCTTAGGTGGGTACTGGGGAATCCAACCTGGGTCCTTAGGCTTCACTGTCAAGTGCTTTAACTGCTAAGCCATCTCTCTGGCCCACAATGGTGATTCTTAAGCCATTTCATTTATGCTTGTCACTTGTTGCACATGGAACTTGATAATTTTAAATTTACTTTTAGCCGGGTGTAGTGGCACTCCAAGGATCACTGTGAGTTCGAGGCCAGCCTGAGACTGCAGAGTGGATTACAAGTCATCCTGGGCTAGAGTGAGAAAAACCAAAAAAAAAAAAAAAAAATTACTTTTGACAATTGAAATATTTTCCACAGTGGGAAATATATGATCAGAGGGTTGATAGTTGGAGGGATAGCGTCTATCATGGGAAAAGCACGAGTGCGGGAGTGGTTCTCGACTGTGGTGGTGGGAACTTGTTCACATCTGGATGGATCAAAAGACAAAGAGTGGAAGGCAGATGCTTATCAGGAATTCTTTTCATTTCCATTTTATTCACGCTTTGCCCTTAGCCCTTTAGCCCTGGCTGGTGCCACCCACATGTAGAGTGGGTATTCCCTGCTTAGTTAAATCTCTCTCGAAATGCCCTCACAAACATACCCATGTGAGTCTATTAGGGTATTATAAATCCAAATAAACTGACAATGCAGATTAGCTTGAAGATCAAACCTTCAAACCTTCACACGGACTTTTGGGGAACACTCATCTAAACCATAATCATCATAATAATAGAGGCAGAATTCAGAATCCATATGACAGACCTCCAAAATTTACCTCATTTGAAGTGTACAAGAGAACAAAAGGAGGATAAATGGAAGGTCACCACCCTGGTAGGACAAGATTGAATTCAGCTGACTGATAAATCGGAGATGTTATGAACAACTAATAGAACTGGCATTCATTTGGAATAGGTGGAACATTACATAATTAACACAGAGAACAGAGTCTCATACAGACAAGAAGTCACAGATTGAAGTACATGACATTCAAGCATTCAATTAGAAAAGAAAGACACAGGCATTTTCAAAAAGAAACCAAGTGATGCATGGGGCCTTTAAAACCCATTTCCAAAAGAACTGAAAATATGAAAACAGTCTCTAATCAGTCAATTCAGTAATTTACCTTCAATGTGACACTATCTTTTCTTTCTTTTTTTTTTTTTTTTTTTTTTTTTTTTTTGGTTTTTCGAGGTAGGGTCTCACTCTGGTCCAGGCTGACCTGGAATTCACTATGTAGTCTCAGGGTGGCCTCGAACTCTCAGCGATCCTCCTACCTCTGCCTCCCGAGTGCTGGGATTAAAGGCATGCGCCACCATGCCGTGCTATCTTTGAATCCTGAGTATTTCACAGGACCAGCTCTTCACTTTTCACCTTCCAATCCATCAATATATCTTCAAGACCCACTGACTATACCCTTCTTTCTTTCACTTCTCTCATTTCTAGTAGTTTGTACTAATGCAAGGCACCATCTGTTTACCTAGCTCTAATTTCCTTTTTTTTTTTTTTTTTTTTTTTAAGTTTTTCAAGGTAGGGTCTCACTGTAGCCCAGGCTGACCTGGAATTCACTATGTAGTTTCAGAATGGCTTCAAACTCACAGTGATCCTCCTACCTCTGCCTCCCAAGTGCTGGGATTAAAGGCATGAGCCACCACACTAGGCTAATTTCCATTTTTTAAGAGAGCACGCCAATGACCTCTTCATTTGATTATATACCATACCACTTTGCTCACAAAATCTGTGGCATCACAAAATTAGGATAAAACACACAACCTAGGATAATAGTAATAGATCTTTATATTGTATGGTCCTCCACCAATCCTGAGTCTGTATATTTGGATCAGATTTGCTTTCTATTTCTAGAGGTAGCCATGCTCAATATGATCTTTATGATGATAAATTTCTTTTCTCTAATTGAAAAGGATTTTTTAATCATAAATAACTATAGGACAAACAGGAGCAAGGTAGTTTTTTTATTTGCTTGTTTGTTGTCACAGGAGTTAGGAATGACTATAGAGGCGTGTTTATGCTGATCACTGCTACCTCTATTCTTTGATCTCATCTGTCTGTTTTGGTATTTTCCCTTTGTTATTATTCTTCCTTAAGTCTTCACCACTTTTTCTTCCTTGCAGAGGCTCAGGGCAGATGCTTTTATGCTTTGCCTCCACATGAGTGAGTGTGTCTTCTAAATGTTTTTGCTTGCACTTCTATATCCTGTCTTCCACTTACATGGAAAACAGTTCCAGCCATTTCCTAGATCCAATTTCCTCTAAAGAAACATCACAAGTTATGATTTCCCCTTAAATAAACTCCATAATCATTATTTTACTCTCTTCAATCCATCTTTTTAATATATTCTTTGTTAAAAATAAGATAAGGTCTAAAATTGGGGTTCAAAATGTGGAGACCCCTCCTGAGCTTTAAAAGCCTGCATCACAACCAGAATGGCTTAGGAGTCGAATGACATTTTGAGAATTTTGCATATTCATGAATGCATACTTTCTATTTTCAGATGAAAAAATATTGTACTCAAATGTAATCCTTAATATTGAAAACTTAAGATAAATTTAAGTTACACAGGGTACCAGGTTGCTCCCTGTGTAAGTCAATTTGTAAGTGACTATAAAGAAAGGGTCATCCCTTCCCAAAGTGTAAGTACATCTGTGTAAGTACATCTGTGTTCACGGTCACATTTAGTTTTAACGGTGCTACTTTTCACATGAAATTAATTTTTATTTGTTGATTATCATCATAATAATTGGATAATTCCATGCAAAGCAAATCTTTGATATTCTAGTCATGTGTGTGTGCATTTAAATAAAAATAAATTTATCTGAGATCATTTTTTTTTTCCTAACTTGTGCTCTTATTTTTTTTTTTCTGCTGAAAGTCTCAAAGTCTAAGAAGTTTTTCAAGATAGCACAGGTCCAGGAACGCTGGGAGATACACATTATACATCCAAAATTGTTCATTAAACATAAATTCAATGTAGAAGTGTGGCTGGAGGCAGCAGTCTAGTCATGCTCTGCACTGCCAAGGTATTTTAAGTTGGTATGAATTAAGTAAGTTTCTTTTATGGCAGTATCTTCTGGGCTCAGGCATGTTCCAAGAGAGAAGAAAAATAATTAATATTCAGCATACTTGTGAGCTCTGCTTTGGAACCATTTATAGGGAAAAATCGATCATTTTTAGTTGGTGAGGAATGTAACTGCAGCTGTAATAATTCTCATAAACACAAACAGATAATACATGTGCATTTTGAAAGAGTGCATTAAGTATATCACTATTTAATGCATATAATTAATATTTTGGTAACCATACTAATACTTTGCACAGTGAAATGTGCTTGTACAATAAAATAAATATTAAGCAGAACTACTGAGTAGAAAAATATTGCAAGGAGAAAGCTGTTCTTTCATGTGCATAAGAGAGAAAGGACACTCTTTGAAAGTATAAGCCATGTCAGAGTATTAGCAGGTGTGAAGTATTGTATACCATATCTTGACTAACGAAAGGCCACAATGACCATAGGAGTGGGGGGACATTTTCTACATGCTGACTTGAGTTTCTTTGGTTATTTATCTAGAAGTTAATTTATCACTACATTATGTGGGAGATCTAATTTTTATTTGCCAAACTTCCATACTATTCCTGAAATTGGCTGTACTTCCATCCCTACTACCTGTGTGCAACAATTTCCTGATCTCCACATCCTCATTATCCCTTGTTTCTTTTGTCTTTTAAATAGCAAATGTGACAGGATAGCTCATAGTCAATTCATTTGCCTTACCCTGATGATGAATTGTTTTGAACACTTTTTAATATACCTGTTGGCTATTAGTATGTCTTTTAAACATATTCCATTTAAATTTTATAAATATTTTATTTATTTATTTATTTATTTGAGAGGGAGAGAGAGAAACAGAAAAAGTCAGATTGATATAGAATGGGTGTGCCAGTGCCTCCAGCCACTGCCAATGAACTCCAGATGCATGAGCCATCTTGTGCATCTGGCTTACATGGATACTGGAAAATCGAACCTGGGTCCTTAGGCTTTGCAGGCAAGTGTTTTAACTGCTAAGCCATCTCTCCATCCTCCATTTAAATTTTTTGATGGTTATACATATTAATGAGTTTCAGTATGATATCTCTAAACATATCAAAGGAGAAACAAGAGAACTTTTTTTTTTTTTTTTTTTTTTTTTTATAGGAAGTGAGCCAAAAACAAAGGCCTAAGAAGAACATGGAAGCCGCCTTGCTTGCCCTAGCAGGACTAGAACCCATGTGTGAGCCTGTCTCATCCAATCGCAGCAAGCAACAATTCAGCAGTGCTTGCTTTCTGCTTCTTCAAGTTTACCCAGACCTGGCATACCTGGAGGGATTGACACCCTCCTCTGTCAGCCTCTTGGATCCATCAAACAATCAGGGAGTCTAAAGATAAGGCTCATCCTAATAAGATGCCTGACCTCTATAAAGGAGCAAAACTGTGTGTGTAAATATCTTGACCTGCTCTTCTTTCCTACCTCGTTCTCATTGGTAAATTCTCCCTCCTTCCAGCCTGACTGGGAAAGGGGAGACTCTCTTTGTACATTGGTGTATGTCTCCCTGCTTTGCATAGGCACCTTGTTCTGGAGGCTTTCTTGCCTAACCAGTATGTAAAACTCTCTTGGAATTTTTTAAATGCTTAATTTTTATCTATATTATTCTAATTTTACATTCATAATGGTGATTCCATTATCCTTCTCCCTGTCCTCCCTCTTCCAAAGGGACCCGCATCAATGGGGAATGTGGGTCATGCATTGTGGGGGTAGTCAAGAGTTATGGGGGATAGGTCAAGTCTCTGTGCATAATGCCCCAGCTTGTGGCTCTAACATTCTTTCCACCCCCTTTTCCATGAATTTCCCTGAGCCACATTGGGGGCATTTTAGTTCTACTTCAGTGATGAGGTTTTGGGAGCCTCTGTGTCTCTGGATATCTGGCTTAGTAGGAGTTGGATGTTCTCTGTGTTTATCTCCTTCAGCCTTATTCTGGTGTCATGATCATCATGCACACTGTACTCTTGCCCTTCCCCCACATTACTCTATCTTTTCAGCTGAGGCCCTGGTGAGGTGTGATTGGCCGATTTCCCCTTCAGGTTCGTTGTCCATCTGAAAAAGATAAGCAAATTCTCCAATGGAGAGAGAAGTTAGTACTAGATAGATGGGATGGCTATTGATATTTTAGAGGGAATTTTATATGTATAGGCTCTCTTCTTGCCCACATTTAGTAGTGTCTTGATCTTGGAGACTGTGCTCATTTTTTTGTACACGGTTTTGAGTCATTTCCCAGTTCCAGCAATGAGTTTCATTCCACTGAGTGGATCTATTAGCCAAATCAAGAGCAGTTGGTAACCCACCATGGCTGTGTGCCACTACTGCACTTGTTTGAGCATTATGTCAGGTTGTTTCCTGCTGGGTAGCTTAGGCTGCGAGTTGTTTGGACAGATGTTGGCCATTTTCCCCCAGTTGCTCGTGTAGCACCCTCTGACACCAGACTAGCTAACTGTCTGGGGACTGACCCTCTTCCAGATTCTAGGCAGGTCTCTCCATGTTTGGTCTCACACACGTATGCTGTCTTCAACAGTAGGTTCCTACAATTAACCTTTGGTGGGTCATCAAGAACTCTGACAGAAGTCTGTCTCTCTTTTTTTTTTTTTTTTTTTTTTTTTTTTTTTTTTTTTTTTTTTGCGGGGGCACCTTGTAGGTGTCTTGGATCAACAGCTCATTGTGAAAGTTAACCCGGTGCTATTACTGGGAGTTATAAGTCAGCACCAAGGGAGGTGAGGGAAGAAAAAGAAAGATAATATGAAAGAGAAAGTGAGTATAGAGAGGAGAGGGATAGAGAGAGAGAGATGGAGAGGGAAGAGAGAGAGGCACAAAAAGATTAAGGTTGGTCTTCGTGATGTTCTCTCCACTTTCCTGTGGTTCAGGTGTTCCTTCTGCGGGCCTGCTGAAGGATCAATGTTTTAGCCTATTGTTCAGAATAAAGGGTTTTATAGTATCATTTCCTTTTGGGTCTCTATTTGTATCCCCCCACCCTCGTCCTCCCTCCCACCCTCACCCTCCCCCCATCCCGCTCTCCCTATTGTCTCGTCCTCAGAGTGCTTATTAGGTTTGGCTGCATCTCAGGTGGATTCAGGTTAGGAGGGGCAGATAAATGAGACCAGGCGATGATTATCTTTTTGTGATTGGGTGAGCTCACTGAGGATGATCTGTTGTTCCATGTTTGACCATGTTTTTTTTTTTTTTTTTTGAATTTCATTGTTTCATCTTTCCTTACTGCTACATAGAATTCCATAGATAGATATACCACATCTTTGTTATCCATTCATCTAGTGATGGACACCTGGGTTGATTCCAGCTCTTTGCTATTATGAATTGAGCAGCTATAAACATGGTTGAGCAAATGTCTCTGATCTGAGGCTCAGAGTCTTTAGGGTAAATGCCCATTAAGGGAATAACTGGGTCCATTGGTAGGTCTATGGTCATCCTTTTCAGGAGTCTCCATATAGCTTTCCGTAATGGTTGAACCATTTTACGTTCCCACCAACAGTGAAGGCTTGTTCCTATTTCTCCACAGCCTCGCCAACATTTGGTTTCATTGTTTTTTTTTTTTTTTTTTTTTTTTTTTTTTTTTTTTTTTTTTTTTTATGTTAGCCTTCCTTATTGGGGTAAGGTGGAATCTCATAGTTGTTTTAATTTTATTTCCCTCATGATTAGGGATGTTGAGCATTTTCTTAAGTGTGTCTCTTGGCATTCTTTTCTCTCCTGGGCTTTACTTCCTTAACCCCATTACTAAAAGCCCAGACTGGCTAGAAAGAGCAGGAGTTCCTTGATCCTGGGTATTTTCCTGTTTTCTTTCTATATTTATTTTGTTTCTGGATGTTTTCTAGATCTACTACGTGTGTGTGTGTGTGTGTGTGTGTGTGTGTGTGTGTGTTGTTTGGCTGTGTGTGTCTTCTCCAGAGGCTTTTTCCTGGGAGATTTCTCTGTGAAAATGATTCTCTTCATCTTCTCCCTTTACAGTTGGGAAAGGGGGAGGATTCCCTTCTGGCTTGAGCCTTTCACATAGTCTTCCTCCTGGATCCCAATTCTCCCTAAAATAAACCTCCTAATATGTAATTTATGGGCCTGGAGAGATGGCTTAGTGGTTAAGTGCTTGCCTGTGAAGCCTAAGGACCCCAGTTCAAGGCTTGATTCCCCAGGACCCACGTAAGCCAGATGCACAAGGTGGCACATGCATCTGGAATTTGTTTTCAGTGGCTGGAGGCCTTGGCGTGCCCATTCTCTCTCTATCTGCCTCTTTCTCTCTCTGCCTGTCACTCTCAAATAAATAATAAATAAATAAATAAACTAATATGTAATCTATCATTCCTTGAGTCCAGTTTTTAAAATTGTTTGCTAATTCAGATAAAGACTCAACAGTTAGGGTTTATAGGTCTTGGATTTCCTAAATATGTATGGAATTTAAGCACTCCCTGGACCAAAAATTTTGCATAATATATTATATGTGCTGATCAGCTTTAATTTCCCTTTATCTGGGGTTGGATAAATAACTCAGCAATTAAACACTTGCCTGCAAAACCTAAGGACTCGGGGTTCTATTACCCAGTACTTAAGTCAAACCAGACACACTAGGTGGCACATGCATCTGAAGTTCATTTGCAGAGACTAGAGGCCCTGGTGTGCTTAAAGTTTCTCTCTCTACCTGCCTCTTTCTCTCTTAAATACATAATTAATAAATAAATAAATAAAATATTTAATCTCCTTTTACCTGTGTCTCCACACTTCCAACCTCTAAGCATCTGTTTTCTACGTTCAGGTCTTTCATGTATTGTCTTCTTTTTCTAAGAAGAGCTATGCATTTATGTCTACAGTTGGCATTGTGGATATATAAAATCATTTAACACTTTTCTAAATTTCATTTTCAATTTGATGAATGAAGATAAAAATAAAACAATAAACCCAACCAAACAAATAAAACCTTTTCAATACTGAAACAGGGTCTCAACATATATGTAGATGTAAACTAGTTTAAGTGGTAGTCTAACACTATTCTTTACCCCCTTACTACTATGATGCCTGTCAAAAATCATCAGTATGTCTTTACTTTGTTTGCCATATCATTTTCATTCATGTCTTCAAAGACTCCACTTTCTGTTCTTCAAATTCTAGTAAGTAACAGATTTGTAACTTATACAGCTCACTATACAGTTAAAAAAATAATAAATAAAAAGGTCTGAGATGTCTAAATGGCTGAGCCATGCCAAGAAGGGAGTTACTGAATATTGCCAAGTCTTTTGGTTTCTAAATTTCTAACCTTTCCATTATACTGCTTTTAATTAACTGAGATGACAGTACTTTGCCTCAGAACAAGCATAACACCTTTTATACTAAACAGTAATAGTGTGGTTCTTGGCAATACACAGCATCGGTATAGGAGCCAGTGCCTCAGAGGGGTTTGATTTGGATGGCACCATGGATATGTAGGCCCAGTGTACTTGATGGCCAATCACATGGATCTCTAATGAGATCACTTTCATACAGAACTACTTACAGGGAAGAAATTCACCTCCATCACAATTTTAAGATAGATTTCCTATTTTAAAATAGGTTTACTATTATATTTATGTACAAACTCAGGTAAATCTGTAAGGAAGTGGAACATTTACATCCCTCAATAAAGAGACAAGGATAACAAGGAAATTCCAAAGAAATATTGTGGAAAATGTTTTGATGTGTTTTATATGTATGTATATGTGTGAGCTATGCAAACCCCTATGGATGTAAGAGGCAACTTTTGAGTGGTGGTCCTTGCTTCCCTTCTCCTCTGAGACTGTCTCACATTGTTCACTCATGTGATATATTTTATTTTATTTATTTTATTGTTTATTGTGGTTTTATCTTTTTTTTTCTTTTTTTTAGGCCAGGCTAGCTATGAAACTTCTCCCCTTACACTAATTGCCTCTTTTATCACTCAAAAAGCCAGACTCTGGCTTTCTATATGGGTGCTGGGATTCTGAATTCTGGTACTTGCTGGTGCATGACCAGCAAGTGCTTTATCTGCTGAACCACCTCCCAAGCCCCTATTCTTGAGATTTTTGAAAATCTTTTTCTGAATGACTAATTACTTTTTCTAGAAACATAAACAAGGTTGAACTGTCTAAGGCTCAAATTTGATTTCTCAATACCCACATAAAGTCAGATGCACAGATGGTTCATGTCTCTGGCATTTGTTTGCACTGGCAAGAGGCCCTGACATGCAAATTCTCTCCCTCATCAATGCTAGAAAATCAATACTACTGTCCTGCTAATATTTTATATTATTCACATGAAGATGGGAAAGTTCAGCACTGTTTTACTATGTTGCTAAAATTATGTCTGTTGTAATAAATATACTAGTTTGTATGTGAATGATGCTGGATTTATGTATTTTTGTAGACATTTTTAAAACACTTCTGATTAAGTGATAATTTTCTAAACCACCAGTCAATGTGAAAAAGAGCATCTTTATACAATTATCTCATAGTCATCCATCAGTGTTACAGTTCTTCTGATAGAGTAATTAATATAATTATTGCTTTGCAGTGTGAGATCAAGAAGTATTACTCTACCTACTATTAACTTTTAGTGATAGATATTTTTTCTTCATTATTTAAATTGTTCTTTTGTCAGTATTTTTATAAAAGATATTCTGTATTTCCTAGCTATTGTGAATAGAGCAGCAATAAACATGGTTGTGCAAGTATTTCTAAGGTAGTGAGAAGAGTCATTAGGATATATGCTTAGGGTGCTGTAGCTGGATCACATGGTAAATCTACTTTTAAATTTCTCATGAACCTCCCCACTGATTTCCACAACTCCCACCAACAGTGTGGAAGGGTTCCCCTTTTTTCTGCATCCTCACCAACATTTATTGTCATTTGTGTTCTTGATGATAGCCATTCTGACAGGAGTGAGATGGAATCTCAAGGCATTTTTATTTTGAATTTACCTGAAGGCTAAGGATGTAGAACACTTTTGTTTAGATGTTTATATGCCATCTGTATTTCTTCTTTTGAGAACTCTCTATCTAGTTCCATGGCCTACTTTTTTTTTTCTTTTTTATAATTTATTTTTTATTTATATTATTCTGATTTTACATTCATAGTGTTGACTCCATTATCCTCATCCCTGTCCTCCCTCTTCCAAAGGGACCCTCATCAATGGGGAATGTGGGTCATGCATTATGGGGGTAGTCAAGTGTTCTGGGGGATAGGCCAAGTTTCTGCACATAATGCCCCAACTTGTGGCTCTAACATTCTTTCTGCCCCCTCTTCCGTGAATTTCCCTGAGCCACATTGGGGTCATTTTAGTTCTACTTCAGTGATGAGGTTTTGGGAGCCTCTGTGTCTCTGGATATCTGGCTTGGTAGGAGTTGGATCTCCTCTGTGTTTATCTCCTTCAGCCTTTTTCTTTCTGGTGTCATGATCACCAAGAACTCTGTATTCTGCCCTTCCCCCATATTTTTTAATTGGGTTGCTTGATTTCTTATTTTTTAAAAATTTGTTGTATATGCTAGATATTAATCCTCTATCAGATGTATAGCTGGCAAAGATATTCTCCCATTCTGTAGGTTGCCTTTTTGCAGTATTCACAGTGTCCTTTGCTGTACAAAAACTTTGCAATTTGATGAGGCCCCAGTGGTTGATTAGTGGTTTTTATCTCCTGGGGTTATATTCAGAAAGATATTGTCTATGCCAATATGTTAAAGGGTTTCCCCTACTTTTTCCTCTAGCAGTTTCAGAGTTTCCAGTCTGATATTAAGGTCACTAATCTATTTGGACTTGATTCTTATGCAGGGAGAAAGACAAGGATCTATTTTCATCCTTCTACATATAGATATCCAATTTTCGCAGCACCACTTGTTGAAGAGGCTGTGTTTTCTCCAATTAATATTTTTGGCATTTTTTTGTCAAAAAATCAGGTGGCTGTAGCTACTTGGGTTAACATCTGGGTCTTCTATTCTATTCCATTGATCTATGTGTCTGTCGTTGTGCCAGTACCATGCTGTTTTTGTTACTATGGCTTTGTAATATACCTTCTGTATTCATAATAGCTAGGAAATGGTACAAGCTTAGATGCCCTCCTCAGATGAATGTATAATAAAGATGTAGTACATTTGCACAATGGAGTTCTATTCAGCTGTGTAGAAAAATGAAATTAAGAAATTTGCAGGGAAATGGATGGACCTGGAAAGAATTATACTACGTGAGGTAACCCAGGCTCAGAAAGCCAAACATCACATGTTCTCTCTCATATGTGGTTCCTAGCTATAAATGTTTAGACTTGCATGTGAGCTGGAACCAAAAATTGGTGGCAAAGGCCAATAAGCTCGAAAAAAGCTATAAAGGAATAAGGAGAGGGAAGGACTTAAGGTAATGTAATTTATTTTTTAAATTGACAACTTCCTTAATTGTAGAAAATATCCCATAGTACTTCCCTCCCTCCCCCCACATTCCCCTTTGACATTCCACTCTCCATCATATCCTCTCACCCTCTCAATCAGTCTCTCTTTTATTCTGATGTCACCCTCCTATTAGGATGGTCTTGTGTAGGTACTGCCAGGCACTGTGAGGTGATGTTATTTTTATATATGTAAGTAGAAGAACAGATTACAGGGAGTGCAATGGCCTAAGTGAGGCCCGGGGAACAGATTGAATAAAAGAAGGAGGGAGAGAGGGTCAATCAAAATTGAAGATATTCTGAATAAGGCATATGAAAGCCTACTTTTTTAGATAATGGCACATCCAGAAGCCATAGATTGTTACTAGAACATTTTCACTGCCAGGGATGTGATACTTTCCAGTGAGTTCTTGGCCAGGGAGGTCCCTGTTGCCTCCAAAACATTATGGGCTATTGCCAAGGCCCTTGGCTGCCCACCAGAAACAGATGGTAAGACCCTATTGCTGAAGTATCCACATGCCTGGGAGGCAAGGTCACTGAGAAATCAAGCTGGTAAAGAGCTGAAAACCTCCTCCCTGTAGACTAGCCAACTAAAACCTGTACTGCATGCAGCCCTATGGGATACAGTTGTCATAAGCAGTGAAAACAGTGGATACTGGAAGCCTAAAGTTTGGCCAGAGTAGGCAAATGACCGAAAGGGTGGAATATTGGCATGTCTGTTCTGGGGGAAGACAATTGCTCCCTGATTGGACTGGGGCCCACTGTATGGGAAGGAATACATGCCTGGTACTGAAAACAAAGGCCTTATGGCAGGGGAGGTCATAAGCCTTAGGGATATAAAGCCTGCTCTTGCCTGGCTAAATGCATATATTATGCTCACTGAACTGCCCTGAAAGCACTACACTTAATGTTCACATTCATATATTAATGCTATTCTCACTTTTGGTTAGAGAAGCTTCTCTTTTCAGATGGTGGTGACCACTGGGCAGATCCAAAAGGCAACATAATGCTGAGAAGAAGTGACAGATGACTGTCCAGCACTGAAACATCTCTGTCACACACTCCAAAGCTCAGGGGTCCACTGCGGAAGAGATGGCAGAAGTATTGTAAGAGCCAAAGGAAAAGCCGGGTGTGGTGGCACATGCCTTTCATCTCAGCACTCGGGAGGCAGAGGTAGGAGGATCACCATTAGTTTGAGGCCTCCCTGAAAATACACAGTTAATTCCAGGTCAGCCTGGGCTAGAGCGAGACCTTACCACAGGGAAAAAAAAAAAAAAAAAAAAAAAGAACCAAAGGAAGGGTACTGCTCCTTATAATCCAATTGTCCAGATAGAAATTGGCCTCGATACCCACAACCTCACAGTGCCTAGCAATATCTTCACAAGACCCTCATAATAGGAGGAAAAGGTGACATCAAAACAAAATAAAATAGAGACTAATGGAGAGAGGGGATATGATGAATAGTAGACTTGTGAAAGGGAAAGTGTGGGGGGATTATAATGGTTTATTGTCTGTAGGTATAGAAGTCAATAAAAATAATACATTAAAAAAGATATTCTATAAATGGATTATACCTTTAATGGGGGGGTTCCAAATGACATGGTAAAAATGATTAAGCAGTATAAAAATTTATAGTAAAAAGGGAAATCTCACCTCTTCCACCCTCTACAACCCAGCACTATTATGTCTCATGAATGAATGGCTGCTTTCTCAGTGCTGTTACAAGAGGTTGAGATTTCACTGCATTCTCTTTGCAGTTAAATGGTTTAAATAATCAACATTTATTTGATGTATTTAACATATTATTCTTTAATTTCAATTTCATTTATTCAGTCCATAAGCTTTATTATTTTTACCACTACTTTGTGGTTTTTATTCATTTGCTTATTTTTCTAAGGCTTTGAAGTACATAATTAAGTTCTTTATTTGAAATTGTCCTTTTTTTGGCCTATGTGTATGTTTGTGTATACTGTGGTAGTGTGAGTGTGTGTGTGTGTGTGTGTGTGTGTGTGTGTGTATGTGTGTGTGTGTGTGGTGCCATAGTGGGGTGTATGTACATATAGGTGCCCTTTTATCACCCCATGCACTCACCTATGTTGGCTGGGGATGAATATTTTGTGTCCCTCTATCACTCATCTGCATGTTCTTATTTGACCCAGAGTTTCTTCCTGGATAACAAAGAAGTGGTATATCTATGCTATGGAACTCTATGTAGCAGCAAGGAAATATGAAATAATGAAATTTGAAAAAAAAATGGTCAAACATGGAACAGATCATCCTCAGTGAGCTCACCCAATCACAAAAAGATAATCATCACAAGGTCTCCTAACCTGAATCCACCTGAGATGCTGCCAAACCTAATAAATACCCTGAGGACCAGACAATAGGGACAGTGGAATGGGGGTAAGGGAGGGAGTGAGAGGATGGGAGGGAGAGTAAGGGGGGGACACAAATAGGGACCCAAAAGGAAATGGTACAATAAAATGCTATATGCTGAACAATAGGCTAAAACATTGGTCCTTCAGCAGGCCCACAGAGGGAACACGTGAACCACAGGAAACTGGAGAGAACATCATGAAGACCAACCTTAATCTTTTCCTGTTTCTCTCTCTCTCTATGCCTCTGTCTCTCTCCCTCTCCTGTCTATACTCACTTTCTCTTTTATATTACCTATATTTTCTTCCTCCACCTTCTTTGGCACTGACTTATAACTCCCAGTACCAGCACGGGGTTAACTTTCATGATGAGATGTTGATCCAGGAGACCTCCAAAGTTTCCCAAAAAAGACAGATTTCTGTCAGAGTACTTGATGACCCACCAAAGGTTATGGGTAAAACCCTACTGTCAAAGACAACATACGTGTGAGACCAAACATGGAGAGACCTGGTCGGAATCTGGAAGAGAGTCAGTCTCCAGACAGTTAGCTAGTCTAGTGCCAGAGGGTGCTACACGAGTGACTGGGTAAAAATGACAGACATCTGTCCAAACAACTCGCAGTTTAAGCTACTCAGCAGGAAACAACCTGATTCAATGCTCAAACAAGTGCAGTAGTGGCACACACCCATGGTGGGTAACTAACTGCTCTTGCTTTGGCTAATAGATCCACTCAGTGGAATGTTACTCATTGCTGGAACTGGGAAATAAGTCAAAACCATGTACAAAAAATGAACCCAGTCTCCAAGATCAATCTCCCACCAAATGTGGGCTAGAAGAGGACCTACACATAAAAAATCTCTCTATAAAATAACTATGGCCATTCCATCTATCTAGTATTAACTTCTCTCTCCATTGGAGAATTTGCTTATTTTTTTCAGATGGACAACGAACCTGAAGGAAAGATCAGCCTATCACACCTCACCAAGGCCCCAGCTGAAACCATAGAGTAATGTGGGGAAAGGGCAAGAGTACAGCTTTCTTGGTGAACACAACACCAGAAAAAGGCTGAAGGAGATAAACACAGAGAACATCCAACTCCTACTAAGCCAGATATCCAGAGACACAGAGGCTCTGAAAACCTCTCCACTGAAGTAGAACTAAAATGATCCCAGTGTGGCTCAGGGAAATTCACAGAAGAGAGGCTGGAAAGAGTGTTAGAGCCACAAGTTGGGTCATTATGCACAGAGACTTGGCCTATCCCCTATAATTTTTAAAAATTTTTAAATTATTTTTTATTTATTTTTGGAGAGAGAGATAGATAGAGATAGAGAGGGAGAGGGAGACAGAGATGGTTGCACCAGCAGTCTTTCAGCTGCTGTGAATGAAATCCAGATGTGTGCACCCCCTTGTGGGCAAGTGTGGCATTGTGCCCTTGCCTCACTTTGCATCTGGCTAAACGTGGGACCTGGAGATTGGAACAGTTGGACATTGGAACCAGCGTTCTTAGGCTTAGCAGGCAGGTGCCTTGGCCACTAAGCCATCTCTCCAGCCCACCCCTACAATTTTTGACTGCCCCCACAGTGCATGACCCACATTCCCCATTGATGAGGGCCCCTTTGGAGGGGGGAAGACAGGGAGGAGGATAATGGAGTCACCAATATGAATGTAAAATTAGACTAATATAAACAAAGGAATAAATTATTAAATTAAAAAAACAACATATTAAAAAAGACCAAGGTATGTTAAAAGAACAAAAGACCTCATGTCTTAGGGTTCCACTCTCTTACCCTCTGCTTTCCATGAATTCTGAAACAAAGTCTTCTCTTACTCTTACTCTTGTGTTCATTCTTCTTTGTATTTCTTTTTGAAGTGTGTTAGTTTCATATTTGTTTTCTTTATCAAACTTTTAGGAACTTTGATTATGATATGTCACATGTTTCCTCATGTTTCTTCTCTTGTTTTCTATTTGTACTGATTTCCTTGAATCCCTTCAAGAAAGCTTACACTTAAAAATAATAAATTGTGTGTCATTCTGAATATACAACACATTCTGTCTTATTTAGGAAAAATGTCATAAATGTCATTTTGTGTTTTAGGAATGACATTCTTTGCTGTACAACTTGGTATGTTCATTCTTATATCCTATGATCAGATTCCTTGCTTCTTCAAGATGAGATTAGCTATCAATGCCTTTCTCTTTCCATAACTCTATGTACATTCTGGGGAATGGAAGGTGCCCCAAACACCTGTCACTTCATCCTATATTATTATGAGGGAGTTTTCCTCTCATTCCTACATTTCTTAAGTTCGTTGTTTAAGGCCATTGTAGACATTCGTGTATTAAACAATGATTCTAGTCATTGTATGGGCACTTATAAAACACACCTTCTTTGAAGAGTCAGCATATCCTTGATTAGGGAAGAGAAAGAAAAAGCTCCAAAGAAATAGAGAGAAAGAAGAGAGAGAGTAAGGTAGAAAAGTTAATGAGAAGATGGGTTAGAATTTATCCTGAACCTATATAACATTTGTAGCAGACAGCTTCAGGTTTGCTGAGATGAACTTCCAGACCAGGCACAGTTATGGAGGAAGGGATATTATTTATTGAAGCTTACAGATCCAGGGGAAGTTCCATAAAGGCAGGAAAAGCAGCCTGCTTTCACAGGGCCAAGCAGAGAGAGAGAAAAGCCAACCAGCCACCACAGCACACAGAGCAAAACTACAGCCAAAAGGTCACACAGCACACTTCAGGAACTCCTGCTAGGCACATTTGCATATCTTTACAATGGAATCTCAAACCCACACTATTAACACCTTAAGACCAGCCCCCAGTGACATTGCCTTTAGCAAGGTGATTGCAGATGCAAACTATAACTAGTAAAACACTGAATATATTGGGGGACATATATTCAAACTACCACAACATTATACAACAAACTAAGTACACAGAACAATTTCATGAGTGCCACTCCTCCAGAAAGGTCAGGAAGGGACTCAGAGGAAAGCTACAGAATCAATGAAGACAGAATTAGGAATGAAGATGAAATCTTTGATTGTGTTATCATGGTATGACATACCAACATTGGATATGGTTTAGATGTTGTAGCTTAGAAATGGTAACAGCAAATAAAACAGATACACACCAACCTGAATCTGAAAGGATTAAAAGTATTGCTATGAAGAGAAGGTCCTAAAACTTGGAAATTGAAACAAATGAGGGACTTTGCTTATTCTTGAGATAGTACTCATTATTTTGTATTAATATCTGTATTTTAGCTGGGCCTGGAGGCACACTCCTGTGTTTTAAGCTACTCAAGAAGCTGAAATAGAATGATAGTGAGTTCAAGGCTAATATGAATGATTGAATATGACTTTGTTCCAAATTAAAATAAAAAGTAAATAAGAAAAAATAGTAGATATGTAGGTCAGTAGTGGAATACTTGCTTATCATGTGTTTAAGACCCAAAGTTCAACTCCTAGAACTGCAATAAATAAACAAACAAATGAAAATCCTCTCCTATATAATTTCTTAAGGAATAGTACCTCAATTACTTATCTTTACATCTTAAATTTTGTTTTGCTATTGAGATGTTCTATTGATGCACAAATGATTAAGAGAAAAAGTAAATGAATAGAGAACTAAATGACATATTGCTCTTATATTTCTTCCTGACAGTGCAGAGTGGGCATGTTGCTCTTTAAGAGGGGAAACGCTGGACAGTACTTGACTGCTAGGTTACACTGAGGAATGGGTGTAGGTTCCTTTTATAAACAAACAATGTAGATTATCAGAGCAAAACAATAACTATGTTGACATTGGGAATAGGTATTTTGTAGCATCAAGAAATTATTGTCACTTCAATTCAAATGGTGTTACTATTGAATATCTGTCATGATATATGAGAGAAAAAGAACCCATGCTAGTATGAGGTGCTAGGTTGATTATTGGTTTCATCATATTGAATAGACTACGTGGACAACATGCCTCTCTTAGTCCTGTACACAAATGTTTTCTGCAATAAACACATGAGGAATAAAACTGTGTTTAAATACTGACAACCTTAATTTTCCTGTGAAATGTTGTGTGTATGTGTGTGTGTGTGTGTGTGTGTGCATGCGTGTGTGCATGCATGTGTGTGTGCATGCAAGTATGCATGTGTGCATTTGTGCATAGTGTGGGTGTCCTAAGTAAATCATTTTTGGCCTCTACTATCTGTACATTCAGACCTTTACTGAAGGGATGCATTTCTATCAATAAAGCTGTGACCCTAAGTATCACACACTCACAACTCTTTGTGAGAAGCTATTCTTTGTGACCTTAATGTTAACTTTTGATAAAATAGTACCCTGTTCAGTTAATACTTTTTATTTTAACTAAATCTACCAAGCAATTCAATCATTTCTCTATTTGTTCTACTGTAAAATTTGTAGGTATATGTATTGGCCATTTCTGTATGTTTAGTAGCAAAATGAAAAGACCATAGAAATAAACAAAGAGAGTGAATTATATAGTGCATGAGTTAGGAACAGGGATACCATTCTATTGGTCATTCATATACCAACAAATGGCATATCCTTTAAAACGTTTTTCTTAATGAAACAAATAGAGTGTTTAAAAGAGTTTCCTGTACAGGTTCCTAGTATCTTTTTTTTTTTTTTTTGTGTACTGAATAAAGAGTAGTAAAATTTAATTTTATTCTAATTCTTCTTTTGGTTGAAGTGTGCTTTATTTTATTTTTTATTTGCATTTATTTATTCAAGATAAAGAGTCAGAGAAAGAGGGGGAGAGAGAGAGAGAGAAAGAGAGAGAGAGAGAGAGAGGGAGAGAGAGAATGGGTGCATCAAGGCTTCCAGCCGCTGCAAAAGAATTCCATACACTTGTACCACCTTGTACATCTGGCTTATGTGTGTACTGGGGAATTGAACCTGGGTCCTTTTACTTCAGGCAAGTGCCTTAACCACTAAGCCATCTCCCCAGCCCTGAAATGTGTTTTAGATATTGATTTCCATATTGATGAAATTCTTTATCATAAAAATATCCAAACATGCATTGTAGTACAAAGTATATTATTAGTAGCATATATTCTTATATTTTTATTTATTTACTTAAAATTACTGATTATTTGTGAAGTATATGCCATGAGATTTTAGCTTTAATTATCATACTTCTATGATAAATATTAATATCTTGTGTAACCATAGCATTATTATTTTTCCTCTAAGTTAAAAATGCTCTTTATTGGGCTGGAGAGATGGCTCAGCAGTTAAGGCGCCTGCCTGCTAAGCCTATGAACCGGGTTCCAATCTCCAGGTCCCATGTTTAGCCAGATGCACTGATGCAAGGGTGCAATGCTGCACTTGCCCACAAGGGGGCGGACACATCTGGATTTCTTTCACAGCAGCTGAGAGACTGCTGCTGTGCCCATTCTCTATCTGTCTCCCTCTCCCCCCACCGATTGTCTCTCACTGTGTCTCTCTGCAAAAATAAAAACTAAAAAATAAATTTTAAAAAATGCTAGTTATCTTTGACTATCTAGTCTAAGTTCAGATCCTACCAATTATCCCATTGATATCTATGGTACCTGTGTTCATTGTAAATTGTTTTATTATGACAGATACTCATACAAAAAATACGTCTGGATTGCCTGAGTTAAATTTCTTAAGTATCTTTTCATCTAGAATAGTACTATTACAGGATTTTATCATCGTAATTAGTAACATTTTAATAGTAACAATACTTTGAAAAGTCTCACCCTTCAAAAAGGGGTGGCTGCTGTAGGTAGGGCAGTCAGCTGGCCATTTCAGTTCTATATGCTTAGGCTTCTCTCTAGCTGCATGCATATATGCCTTTTCTTCCAGCTGCTAACAAACAATTTCCCACATAACTAATCCAATCTCAGTAACTGTATGGAGAACCCAAAATGATAAAGTCATATAGGGAAGGTATAAGGTTTTTATGTATTCTATTTTCCCTTTTTCTTAGAAATATTGTACAGCAAGAATTATCTCTAAAAAAAATAGTGTGTGCATGCATGTGCACACATTGCCATGACACACTATAGTGACGCATGGTGGTTATTTCAATTACCTTCTCCCTACAAAGGGTTCTATGTACAGCTGCATCCTGACTCTTACAAACAGCTTTTAATGAACAAACAATGAAAATTCTGGGCAAGACTCCTTGACACTGTCAGGATAAAGACATTTTTAATTGTTGAATTAGGGTTATTTTTATATTTGTTGAGTATCATAATGATATGTCAGTGATAACAAAATTTATTTCATAACCATCAACATTTTATATAAATAAAATAGGAGATATTTAAAGAGTCTTATATTTACTTACAAGACTCTTTTTTTCATTTAGTCATTCATTTATTCAAAGAGCTTGTATTGAACTTCTAAGATGGGAAATTCTTGAAGCTGAGTGATCCTTTTTCCTTAAAAATATGCTTTTGGAAACAAAAGTGTCATAATAGGAAAAGTAACTCATTTTATAAATACTGAACATAGAAATGGAGAACAGGCTTAGATAGGTCAGAAGAAAACTACATTAATTATGACTACAGCACAGATCCCATCCAATACTGCGGTTGAAGTATGCTTCTATTTTGATTCTACCAAAATACCCAATATGACAGGAAGTCAGTGCAGCCTAGATTCTGAGGAAAATAATCAACCAGAAAAACAGGGTGGAAATAAGGAATTGTGCAGTGAATTCACAATTTTCACTAATGGATGTTTGCTATTTCTCACAAATACATTGTGCTATATATTACTTAAAAGTTTTCAATATTAAAACAGTAGCATAACAAATAGTAGATTCTGGTTGTGAGAAAAAATATCCCATGTTTATACAAAAAAAGTAGAACTTGGGTTTCATCTACAGATTGTCTCCAACTTAACAAATTGTTCCTTATATGCTATTAAGGTTAATCCTAGATGGTCAAAACCAAGATTTGGCTGTTACCTGAAATTGACTGTTAGGGAAAAAAGTAAGAATGCACTTTGCCTAAGAATCAGAGAGATGCTTTCATGGATTTGGCCTTTTATTTATAAATCCATTAATCAAAGGGGGAACATCTTATTCCAGGCAATTAGTTTTGACAATGGAACAGTAAATAGGCCCTAATTAATGTCACTTTGTAATTCTTCTTCCCTAAGTGGACATTAACCGGTGTTCAGGCATTAATTGTGACATCAACATGATTGCCTATCAGTGAAAAGGCCATTTTGCTACTTAATTATGTATTTCAAGGACTTGAATAACTTATGGTTTTCAGAATCACTTAAACCAGCCTTAAGTCTTAAGAATGTCTAAGAAATATAAAGCAAAAGTTCCTTTGACGTCTTGGTCCATTTTTCTCTGAGCCACATACATACAAATTCCTCACTCACATAATAGGGCCATGTTGTGTGATACAGAACCTACTGGCCACACATGATGATTAAATTTAATTTACTTAAAAGTAAATAAGTCCATGAATTTTCTCCTTTGTCGGAGTATAAATCAGGGTCCTCTAGAGGAAAAGATCAGAGAGAGTGGGATTTATCAAATTGGCTTGCCAGATATGTACTGGGTAGTCCAACAATGGCTGTCTGTAGGTGGGGAGTCTGAGAACCTCGTAGCTGTTCAGTACATCAGGCTTGGTGCCTCAACAGTCTTAATCTGGCACAGATGGCCTGGAAGATTCCTACAGAGGCACAGGTCTTCAGTCTATACTGGAAGGCTGATAAAACTGTATCCCAATGTCTGCAAAAGATGGAAACAACAATGTAGGTGCATACACCAGCAAGTAGCAAGTATAGCCCAGCAAAAGGCATTGTCTTTTCCTGGAAACTATATAACATCTGTCCATGCTTGAGGAAGGCCTTTTTTCTTCAGCTAATTCTTGGAAACACTCTCACAGTCCTCAGAAGAGGTGTGTTTCCTAATCGTTTCTGGAGCTGACCAAGTTGACAATACAAATTAACTGTCACAATCAAGTTACTATCATAAATGTTCAATAGTCACTCACAGTGAAGTCCTAGTTACTACTTTGGCTGATGAACATTTCTTTTAAGACAGTTCTTTTGGATATCCTAGCATATAGAAAAAGCTCTATGAAGTCAGTTACGTTTCTCTTTTGTGCACTGATGCATCCCTAGAGTCTAGAATATTTCCAGACACAGATTAGGTATTTACAAATTGTTTGTTGATTGATTGAGGGACTGCTCTTTTTCCTCTCCGTGCCCCTCATTTGTTTCATAAGTGCACATACAGATACAAATTTCAGGAATGTCTGGAGACACATAAAGAGTGCTTTCTGACAGGGATACGGATGAACAAAGGGATACTCATGCATCTCTGCTCTCTTCTGTATCTAAAGTACCAGAGAGAGTTCAATAATGAGGTTGATAAGACAAGTACTTACAGAAGAAGATGGTGTGCCTTATTTTACCAACTGTTACAGACACGTGAGAGCTAAAGGCCATGAAATATTGACCATGAAAAAAAAGTAAATCTTCATCTAGGATTTTGTTCTATCAAGGAAAAATGATCGTTTCACATTTTATAAATATTTTCTCGAGTAAGCAAATTTCTAAAATCAAAGAATAAAGTGAAAAAGTAATACAATAATCTGAAAATGAAAGAAAGAAATTTTATGAATAAAATCTTCAATATTGAAGTCTTAGCAGACACAGACTGACATTACTGTCTCTTTTACACACATGCATATGTTAAACACATGCACAAACACACGCACACACAATCATCTTTATAAGCAAGATTATTTACTATATAACATATCTAATAGGAAATTATACTAGTGACACTATACATAAAATAAAAAAGGCCAAAGCAAAGAGCAACTACATATATTTTCAGTCACATATCAATTATTGAAAAAATAAGACATAAATATAGTTTAGTGAAGTAAAATTAAAATTTAAATGAATTACAAATAATGAAGATGAAATTTATAAAATGCCAAAACAAGTAGTAAAATCATATAATGAAATATAGTAGTTTTCAATTAGTGCCTGAAAGTGTTTTTAGAGATTTTTAATCACATTCTTCAATAATTAGAGACATTGTGATCTAAATTAATCAATGTGTCATCATACTTCAGATAAATTCAAGTTAGATTATTTGCCCATATCATATATGATTTTCATAATATTAGCTGTTTGACTAATTTGAGAAATTTTAAATTGCTAAGACAAAATACTTGATGAAAGCAAATTAAGGAAATAAGTGTTTGTTTTGGTTTACACATAATGGTCCATCATGCAGGGAATGGCTAATGGCAGAAACATGAGGGAAATGGTCATATTAAGTCTGAGGTCAGAAAGCAAAGAAACATTAAAACTTTTACTTATATTTTCAACTTTTAGCTGAGTATGGGACTCCAGCCTATGGAATGGTGCCACCAACATTCAGGGTAATCTGGAAATACCCTTACAGGTATACCCAGAGGTTAATCTCCTAGGTACTTCTAAATTGAGTTAAGGTGACAATCAAAAATATCTGTCACACTACTCTCTACAATACCAATGTTAAATAGTATATGCACACTAATTAGATCAAATTCAACTGTTGTACAATTTAATAACAAGGTTCTAGTGATATAGGTTAAAGAAATGCCTATCTTTTATATAAGGACAAGGTGTGTAATAATCTGCAACTTAGAAGCCAGCAGGTGTTATTTATTTCCACTAACATTCTTGACTTAGAAGTGGTATGTAACAAATTGTGTGTGTGTATGGAGACTGAGAGTCTCATGCTAAGACACAGAGTAAACCAGCATTAGATGTTGAATTACATGGTTTTGGTCTTCAAAGATCATTGATTCTTTTGAAGAAAGTATATCATTCAACATTCTATTGAAACAACTGTTACTATTACTGCTTCTGGAGACAGATAATCTAACTAGATAAGTGGAATATTTAAATTGTATTACTTAGGTAATGAGATTTTACTTATATAAACATGTCAAGAATAGACATCACACAAGTGTCTGCAATGCTAATGTTAAATAGTGTCTAAATACTAATTAGGTCAAGTTCAAATGTTGCACAATCCAAGAACAAGGTTCTTGTGATATAGTTTAAAGAAAGTCCTCTCCTTAAATAAAGCCAATGTGTGCTATAGCCTAGAGTTTGGAATTCATCAGGTTATATCTATCTTTACTAATAACCTGACCATATAAGTGGAAAGGTTTGAAAGTGCTTTATAGTTTATTTAATGAATTCTAATAATTGATTTTGTATACTGATTGGTCTAAATCTGATTTGCTGAGAGCTGAGATATCATCTCTCAAATGTGATATTAGGACTAAAATTGTCTCTAAATATTTTGAGATGGTATTAAAATATTTATCTATATCATCAAAATGTGATTTTGTCTATCTGTCAATCAAATATGTGATTGTGCAGAGGAGGAAATTATACTGAATTCCAATGGTCTTCTAACTTTGGGTATTTAAGAAAAAAGTTAATTGAATCTGAGAATTCTTACCATAAACAGAAAGTGTGAGAAGTCAAACTTATTGCTAACTCAGTGTGACAGATCATATGACAAAATTGATTCAATTAAGTAAATCTTTAGTTTTAGAGTGTTTGGTCAATGTGGTGTAACTGGAAAATTCATTTACTATTGTAGGAACATCCCAGGGGGCTATAGGTGAGCAGAAATTTGGACAGATCACATAGCTCTACACAGCATTGCCTCCCTTAAAACTGAACCCAATTAATATACCCAACATTTAACTTTAGGAGCATATTAATATTCTAACATACTAGTGATGAACTACCAACTCTTGTTAAATTAAGAGCTGACCTAAACCTTCTCTCAAGGTTGAGTCTAACCATTTGGGAAGAGTGGTCTCATTTTTAAACAAGTGCAGACCTAATTATCTCCTGATCCTAACCAATGCCAGAGCCCAGAGTCTTGGGACTTTCTCTTTAACTTTTACTTTCTTTAGTTTTTTTTATCCAGTATTAGATTATTCAATATAGAAAAGTTTTACAAACATAAGGGTTGATATTTCCTAATGAAAGAAATGATTCTTTGTGAAATGTTAATAATTACAGAAGAAATGTAAAAATTATCTGACTTACATCTATGATTACATGTGTGTGTTATCCCTGGTAGCAATAAAGAAATTACTCTGATTTTTAGCTTAGATTCTCCAAGAATTTAGGTAAAATTTATTTTTTGCAATTAAATTACTTAAGTATTCTGGAGAGTTTATTTTTGTCTTCCATTTTTCTCAACAAATGGAATAATTATTTCTGAGACAACTTAGAGATATAAGGAGATGATGCCATGAACTCTTTTGTCATTGATAAGAATATTTGATTTGAAATTTGACAAATAATTATTGAAATAGCCCAATTAAATTTTACATTGCATTTCTTTTTAAAAATGTATAGGGGCTGGAGAGATGGCTTAGCAGTTAAGGCACATGCCTGTGAAGCCTAAGGACCCTGGTTTGATTCTCCAGGTCCCACATAAGCCAACACAGATGGTGGCACATGCATCTGGAGTTTGTTTGCAGTGGCTAGAGGCCCAAGCATGCCCATTCTCACTCTCCCCCCCATCTCTGTCTCTAATGAATAAATAAATAAATAAGTAAATAAATAAGTATATATTTATTTACAAAGACAGAGATATATGGGGACACTGGAATGAACTCCAAATACATGTGCCATTTCGTGTATTAGGCTTTATGTGGATACTGCGGAATCAAATCCAGGCCATTGGACTTTGCAAATACATGCCTTTAACCACTGAACCATCTTTGCAGCACCCACTGAATTTCAAATTGAATTTTCTATAAGTTCTACTTTTGGTGCATTAAATATTTTAGGTAAAAGTGGATTTTTGGATATATTTATTCATAGAGATCTCTTCACTCAGGTGACTTAATAAACAATGAACATTGTGAAATTCTGTGAAGTTATCTAAACCCTGCTATCTCTGCAATTCAAGGCTCACCCTTGCTATTGTGAAGCTCAGCTCATGTGGATTTTCCAGTAACAGAATGCATGTCACACAGATTACTGTGTGTAGAAACTTCAGTAATTGATGTTTGTAGCTAGAGATGGTTTCATTCAAACCTCTGTGTCTCCCTCAAATTTAATTCCCTTCAAAGGCTCAGGTGTTTATCTCCATCTCTGGTAATGTTTACCTCTGTAGTTAAATATTTACATATTTTGGGCTCTAATTTTCTAGAATTTGAATAAATATATTCATGATAATAGTTTTGTTGAGTTCTTATAGTTCTCTCTGACCCTGCACATCATGAGTTATATAAGTTTACATCACATTTGTGTACCAAACCACATGGCATGTACACATTTGACATCAGCTATTAATACATAAACCATGATTTTGTATCACCAGAAATGTTGTAGGAACTCAAAAATTCATTTGAATAAATTTAACAGGTTATTAATTTAGCAAATATCTTGAAACTTTCTACTAAATGTTTTTATTTGTTAAAATTAATGCCATCATTGCTAATTATTGGATTTTTTTTCAACACAGCAATAGCTATAGTAAATTGAATTGGTCCACTTTCAACATGAGATTCTCTTTTTCCTCATTAATCTACCCAAGTTGACTCTTTCTATCTCCACAAGACCAAGTAGGATGGAGATTACATAAAATAGTACAAAAAAATGTTACTTCTCAAGGTTCCTCAGCAGAAATGGATAGACATGTATGTGTCTATCAGTCCTCCTTGGAAACAGGCATAGGACAAAAATGAACTCTAAATATCATTCCATACAAAGCAGCTGAAGTCAAAATAGTGGCAGAAGAATATCGAAGTTGTGGGGAGAGAGTGGCTCTGTCTTCAGAAGTACTGGTCCTCCATATTTTGTTGCGTTGAGTGGCTATTTTCTCATGCCTCAACTAAATGTATGTCTAAAGTTAGGTCAAATGAAATCTCTATATTGGTTATCAATGTCTCCCTTACTGACATATATTTTACTTTGGCAACACACACTCTACAGTCACTGCAGTTTAGCTGTGACTATGGGACTTGTGCTATCTGAGGGAAACAGTGTTTCTTCCACCCCACAGATTAATACAACAAGAAGAAACCTACCCTCTGTGCAGCCATTCTATCCAAGCTCTCACCACTTAGCCTCAGAACTTTGTTTGGATCATAGGTGAATGGAGCACACTTACATAACTTCCTAACCTACAACCTGGATAAAACTATCTACAAGCCAGATCATAGAGGAGTCTTCTCTTAAGCTCGAATGTCAACCAAAAGATCTTCCCTCCTCATCCACAGCACGTATCTATGCCTGTAGTATTCTACCTAACTGTGAGAATTAAGAACTGTGAAAGAACTGAGACTTTCCCTGACTCCACATGAACAGGTTACCCTGTTTTGATTTTGTCAAAGCTAAGAAAAGACACTACTCCTCAAGGGCCCCATAGCTTACGGCAGAGTATGCAGTTGTTGCAGTCAAGTTCGCATTGCTGGCAGAAATCACCCGACTAAGAGCAGCTTGTGGAAAAAAAAGAAGTTTATTTTGGCTTACAGGCTCAAGGGGAAAGCTCCATGATGGCAGGAAAAAATGGCATGGCATGAGCAGAGGTGGACAACGGACATCACACTGGCAAGTCCACATAAGGTGGACAACAGCAATACTGTGCCTCCAGAGTGTTAATTCCCAAACACTCAGGGGAACCTAGCATTCAGAACACTAAGTTTATGGGTGTGGTGGTTTGATTCAGGTGTCCCCATAAACTTCCTGAATGCAATTCCCAGCTGATGGCAACTTGGGAGGAGGTGTTAATTTCCAAATTGCCATCATGCTGACCAGAGAGTGGAACCTAGCATCATTCCCGTAGAAACCACAAGCTGCTCTTAGTCGGGTGATTTCTGCCAGCAATGCGAACCTGACTGCAACAATGGGGGACACCTGAATCAAACCACCACAGCAGTGTACCTTTGTACATATCAGTTTGTTTGCCTTCAAGTACCTGGGATATGATATAAATGCCCTAGATAAATAACTGTGCACACACAGTTTGTGTTAGAGGACAGTGCCTCTAGGCTTCAGGAACAGTGGCAAGAGGCCTTGGTGAGCCCATTCTCCTTTTATCTCTCTCTCTCACTCTCTCTCCCTGCTTGTGAATAAATAAGTAAAAATATTAAAATACATACTTTAAATACATGTGCAATTTATAGTAAGTTAAAATACTTACTATATCATTTAAAATGTTCCTATAAAATGTATCCAGATATTCATGAGTAATGGTATTTATGAACTAATAAGAAAACAATCTACTATACTAAAATAAAACATCCTAAATGTCTATCACTTGATGCAGAGAAAAAGAAATTGTGAGGCATATACCTAAAAGAATACTATTTATTCAGTCATAAAAATAAAATCTTGCCATTTGTTACATGATGAAATAATTTAATCACAGAGAGTTGAATTCTGCATGCTCTCATTCATGTGTGAAACCTAAGCAGTGTTGATCACAAAGAAGTAAGAAGTGAAGTGTTTGTCATCAGAGGTGGAGTTCTGTAAGATGGTGAAGAAAGTTGAGCAATGGTTGAAAAATAATGGGAACACATTCTGTTCTGTTGCAAAATAAGGTCACTACAGACAGCAATAATTGACTACATTTCAAAAAGCTAGAAGACATCACATTCAAAGTCTCACCTAAATGAAATAATATTTAAGGAGATCTGTTTAGTCTGATTTAACCATTATGTAATATATACATGTTGCCCCATTACTGGACATTTTTAAATTATATTTTATTTATTTATTTCCATGGAATAAAGCCACTGCAATGAACTCCAGATGCATGTGGCCCCTCATGCATCTGGCTTACGTGGGTTCTGGAGAACTGAACCAGGATCCTTTGATTATGCAGGCAAACACCTTAACCACTAAGCCATCTCTCCAGCCCTGGACACCTTTTAATGTTGGTATTTATCAGTTTAAAATAATTTACAAATAAAATATCTTGACTGGAGAGACAGCTCAGCAATTAAGGTGCTTGCCTGCAAAGTCTAATAACTTGGATTTGATTCCCTAGTACCACATAAAGCCACATGCACAAAATAGGACATAAAATTTGAGGTTCTTTGCAATGGTTAGAGGCCCTGGCATGTCTATTCTATCTGTCTCCCTTCTCCCTATCTTTTTCTGCATGTAAATAAATAAATAAATAAATAAATAAATAAATAAATAAATAAATAAAAATGAAATAAAATAACAACATCTACAAGCATTGCTCTCTGATTGGATCTGAGACCCCTTGCATGGGAGGAAATTAATTCTTAGAAAAGACTAGCCAGGCCAAAACCTATGATAGTACTTCTGCCAGTTGACTAAATGTATATGTCCATACATTAGTCCTACTTTCACCTTTGGTCCCCTTTGGTTTCACCTTTGTTGCAGACAACAAATTCAAAATTCAAGTTGATGAGACTACATGACAGGTTGAATGCTCAGTGCTAAAGGAGACATCCTTATCACACCGTCCATTGCTTGGAGCATATTGTAGTAGAGGGTGCATAAATAGCATAAGGTCCAGGGGACAGGGAAGAACACTTTGGGACACCACTTTCTGACTATGTGTCCATCACTTCATGATCCCAAAGCCTCTATCACTTCCTCTGTATAATCTCCACACTATCGAGCTCATCAACCTTTCTACAGGCATAAAAGACAGGAAAAATAAATAAGTAGTTATTAAAACAGAAGGGGAACTATTGAAATAGAAGGTGTTCAGTGGAAAGGGTAGGAGGAATGAAGAGGGGAATTGGGAGGTATAATCAAATTACATTATGTTGAAGTGTTTGAGCTGACAATTCTATAAAAACTGTATTATTTACTTGGTGTTTCTATAATATATTAACACATAATGAAAACACTTCCTCTGTTCAAGAAATGTTATTATACAATGTACTTGAATAACGAAGTTTTTTTTTTTAAAGCTACCTATGGACTTTTTGTAAGTTTATATACATTCATGCTTTAGCTGTGGAGTCATTATTTGCTTTTATGAATTAATGGAATTTAATCGTAATAAGTAAATGTGCTTTGCCAACTTTTATGTACTAAGAGATTATTTCTGGTATCATTACAGAGATATGATTCACCTCAATGCCCTAAGTTACAATTGAACTTAATATTTTAGTGTAAGAAATGGGGAAACTTAAAGAAAATGCATTATTTTTGGATCCTTTCATTAGTCAAGTTTGGTTCTGTGCAGGCTTGTTGCTGCTTATACCATATTTTTATCACATCTCTTATTTAGAATGGAATGAAAATATTGCCTAGGGTACAGACAAATTAATGTGCATAAGGAAAAGGTTTATGGCTAAAATATGAAATATTTACCATGGTACCTATAAGTTATGTGGATTTCTAGAACTAATAAAATCCATATGTCTACCTCAACGCTCATATATATATTAGAATGCTGCAAGTTTTCTGAATCATAGTATAATTGGATAATCTGTCTTTCTGTTCTGACTGGTCTTATACATATGGTTGCATGACTTTTTCTGAGTAGAGGTGAACAAATGTCTATTCACCCCAGACATGTTACTGATTATAGACCAAAGAGATGATTCCACCCAAAGCTAGCTTGGTGAGCCAAAGAGCACTGGGGTTACTTATAAGAATATGGGTAAAAGATACTTATAGGAGGATGGATGGCTTACACACAGCTACCCTACCTAGATGAGTCATGGGAGATGCATCCCCATCCCCTTTGCTTTTTCCAAAATTTACAGGCAACCTGAAAGACTAGTGTCGTGTCCCTCAGCAACTGCTCAATGCTCATACAGCCCTTGGGAGGGGCCTTCTGAATCTTGTGACTGATGAGTCTTTTAAGGTTCTTGAACTTCCCAAACTCCCCCTCCCAAGCTTTCTTAACTTCCTGAATTTTATGAACCTCTCTCTCCTTTGGCCCCAAGGCAATGTTTCAATTCACAGGAAGTAGCTACCCTAGCCTTCTTTTCTTCTGACTCTTCCATTCTTTGTTCTCACTCTGTCATGATGTATCCCCAGCTTTGGAATGGTAATATAGATGTCTGGTTATTTTCTTTCATGTATGACTGAGCACTGGATCTCTGTATTCCAACAATAGTCACTTACTGTCAGTAGCTTGACTGGTTAAGGGTCTCTATAATAACCACTGTCAATTGGGGGGAAAAAGTAGTTTCCCTCCAGAATGGAAACTAAAACTAGCAATAATCTATAGACATAAACATAAACGTTTAGAAGGCAATTATATAGGCATATCACATCAGTTTAGAAAAACAGTAACAGTAGTCTCTTTGCTGTAACTTATGACTTTTCCAACCACAGGTCTTTGCTTTGGCTTACTGTACCAGGCATGAATTTCTGCCTGTAAAGTAGGTCTTAAATCCATTCAG
The DNA here is from genome assembly GCA_036365145.1 of Orientallactaga sibirica. Taxonomy (NCBI): domain Eukaryota; kingdom Metazoa; phylum Chordata; class Mammalia; order Rodentia; family Dipodidae; genus Orientallactaga; species Orientallactaga sibirica. Next base: position 14,794,492 of record JAEOAD010000060.1, on the reverse strand, counting down.
AAAGCATTTGTTTATATGCATAACAATTGTGCCCTACTTTACCAGTAGGTGCATTTGCCTGGCATGTTGTAGGGATTCCATACAGTGTTCATAACTGAGCCAGACTTTCAGTAACAATTCTCTCCCAACAACCTGCATAACACCTTCTGGCACTATGAAAGTCAGCCAACAAGTAGAAAGCTTCCAGCTCAGTCCCATTTTGTTTTTCAGCATCCTGAAACCAAAGTGTGTGATGCCTTAGGTAATAACTTGCCATCTAATTCTGGCATGTATCCAAAGCAGAAGTAATCACCTTTGTGGTATATGGAGCCTCAGGAGCTGCCCTACCCCATAACTCTGTGCCATTGGGATTTTATTCAACAATCTTATGGCTTCTGGGTGTGACTTTTTTCATATGTGAAGAGTGTTTCAAACCTGCTGTTTTGCTTATTCTTCCAGATACTTTCTATAATCTGTATGATATTTGAGGGAACCATTATATAATAAAGTTGTTTATTTAGTTGTTATTTGTGCACACATGCATGCGTGTGGGGGTTTGCTCACTAGGGTCTCTTGTTGATGCAAACACTAGAAATTTCTGGCATGTTGTCTCTGGCTTCATGTGAATGCTGTGAAATCACACTTTGGTCAGCAAGCTTTGCAAGGAAGCACCTTTAACATATTTACAGTGGTGGGCTCCCCCATCTAGAAAGGGCTACCCCATCTATCCAAGCAAGACACAATAAGCTTTGGGGTTTAGCTGCTAGGAGGGGTACTATAAAAAGATTCAGCAATTCCTCATATAGCAAAAAATGATCTCTTCTCTTGTGTGGGTTATCCTATCTAATAAGTAATGTTGGATACAGCAGCATACAGCTGTCTATCTTATTAGCTGTCCATAATCCATAGTCCCTCTCCCGGAGTCCACTTCCTCATGTTCAGCTGTGCTATAGAGATGCTGGATGGACTTGATGATGCCTAGCTGGGAGTTAAGGAGCAGCAGAGCCATGGTGTTGCCTTCCTTACCTGCTGCTAGGGTTGGATCCTGGATTTGGTGCATTCCCAGCCTGACTGTGTGTCTGCTGCCTCTCCATTGGCCACACCTGGATGATGAAAGGGTCCTGGGGTAGGCAAACAATCTCCATCTTCAGGGAAGTTTCCAGAGGAGAAATGTACACAGCATAACTGTAGGGAATAACTGACAGCCCTAGGGCACTTTTAATCTTTTCCACCAGTATCACTCTATCATTCAATTCTTCTTTCATTGCTTTGGTGAACTGCTATGTTTTCAAGCTTTATAGACACTCAACCTGCAAGGCATTTGGCTTCCTGTCATTTTTTCCCCTAGGGCTCCACTTTAATTTATCATATTTACTTTTGAATAAACTAGAGATGTCCCAATGTCTTCCATCCCTTCTTTATATCTCTTCCTGAATTCTTTAGTACTTTGCAGATCTGATTCACATGCTATCCTAAGTTATTCTGATCCTTCAGAGCCTCTCCTAACTCATAAATAACAAACCCCACTATGAGGCTCAGCAAAGCTGCTGAATCCCCAGGTAAGTCCTGAGGTCCCAACTGAATTGGTGATTTGTTTAACTTTCCCATGAATACAACCCTACCTAGCCTAGTAACCTCAGCACCGAGCACCACCTCACACATGCCCAGTTCTCTCATTAGTGTCTGTGTTTTCTTGGCTGTCTTCTAGTCCCCGATATTCTTGGTGACCTCAGCAAGTACAATCTAGTACCCAACCTGTGGCTCATATGAGTCAGTACTCCGAGTACCCCTGATTATGTAACCTTTGTCTCAAAGACAGATCAGTCCTTAGATTCCTCAGTTTCTCTGCTTCCATATCACACACACTGATATGACCAGCCTCCATGTCCCATAACATAATGAGTCAGACTATGAAAAGTCCTTTTATTTATTGTTTAAAATTCTTCCCCAATTCAAACACTCCTGATGCAGAACAGCCCATGGATCTCATCATTCCCTGTACTGGGCTATCAATAAACCCCACATGCATGCTGAGTAGTAGATTTCCCCTTTCTCACATTAAAGGTTACACCTGAGATGGACTCTTCTATCACTTCCAACTCATTCTGCTCCCGGTGACTTCATGAGTCTTCCCTTGGGTTCCACATGATTGCATCCCTGGAAAAGCTCTGTAGCATAGATCTAATTTGTACCCTCTTACATCCCACCAACTAAAAGAAATGGTAAACCAACACTTCTTTCTTAACCTCTTTTTGTCTATTTTGTTCTAATAATTCAGAAGCTACTGCAGAGAATTGTATTCATGTCTTTTCCTCATTGAACTCATCCCTTGTGACAGGAATGTCCTCTCTGAGCAGACAGCTAAGCCTCAACTGCGTGTCCTGTTAGGGTGAAAACCACAGATTAGTTTATGGGCTGCTTATCATCCATTCACAACAGTGATGCCTTCAGGGACTGCAATATATTCTGTAGTTCATCATCCCTTTGGGGGCATTTCTGAACTCATGTGGTGGTCCTCATTTATCCAAGTGGCCTGCTACCTCATACTACATACAAAATAGCCACACTAAGATTGATTCCCTCAAGAACGCTCCACTCGCAGGAGAATAAGCCTTGGCTATATGTCTTGTCACCCATAGAAAGGAGCACATTGGCACTACACCAAGGAAGCACACGGTCCCAAACCACATGTGGACAAACAGGCACATAGGGATTGTCTTCTCACTTCATCCTCACATAGATCGGCCTCATTTTCATGTCTTATCACCCATGGCAGGGGCCATGCCACCACTGCTCCACAAACTCATCTTTCGTTCTGTCAGTCCCTGATAAGTTGCCAGTTGTAGTGTTACTTTTCACTGGGAAACAGGACATTTTTGTTCATCACAGAAACTGTACTGAGCACTGAACAAAAACTGATGCCACCGCATTGTAGCTCGATGAACCATCGCGCTTTCTGGGTTAGCTCCAAGCTTATGGGGGAAGATTGACAGAAGCAGGGGTAGCACAAATGCAGCTGCATCACCAGAAAGCTCACCCTAGCATGAGTGAAATCTCATGAAAGCTGAATCCTAAAGCCCTGAAAGACTCACAGACAGCTCCACAAGTCTCCTGTCTTCTAGCAATTTTCAAGGCTTATGGAACTTGAGAAAGACCCGTGACTCCTTTGTCTTCTGAGGTTTCCTTGTCTTGTAGCTCTCATGAGCTTCCTGAGCCTCTGAAGTGCTCCAGCTTTCTGAGCCCTCTTCTGCCCTCAAGAGGACAATGTTTCAGCTTAGAGGAAATAGTTACATTAGATGGGGAAAAATGATTAAAAAGGCCCCTTTTAAATTTCTTTAATGATTCTTAGACAAATCCTAGGGAGAAAAGAAAAAAATTTGATTAGATGATCTCAAATGATTATATCTGTGGGTGCAGTCACTATTATTATTGTGGTTACCAGTTGGCTCAATTTTCAGTAATTCTAAAATGGACTGGGAAATTGGAAAACAAATACAGCAAACATATATTTGTAATGTTAAATTAACAACAGTATTTTTGACTTTAATAGAAAAGTTGTGAGAAGTAAATTATACTGTGCAAAAGATAATTTAAAAACAGAACAAACAGAATTACCATTGAAGTGGTGATTAAGTTTTTGGATACTTGCATCATTGTCATAGCTGAATGTTTTTAAGGAATAAAGTCCTAGAAATTGTAGAAAATAGATTTTATATTATAAAGGCTATAACTGCCTTCAAATATATTAACTTGTTATTTTTATTTTTATTTTTATTTATTTTTATTTTTATTTTTTTTTTTAAATTTTGTTTTATTATTTTATTTATTTTTGGAGAGAGACACAGAGAGAGACAGACAGAGAGGGAGAGGGAGACAGAGAATGGGCGGCCAGCAGTCTCTCAGCTGCTGTAAATGAAATCCCTATGTGTGCGCCCCCTTGTGGGCAAGTGCGGCATTGCGCCCTTGCGTCACTTTGCATCTGGCTAAACGTGGGACCTGGAGATTGGAACCGGTGTTCTTAGGCTTAGGAGGCAGGTGCCTTAACCGCTAAGCCATCTCTCCAGCCCTTAACTTGGTTTTGTATTGATAATTGTTACACTTGGAGAAAAACATTCTACATTATCATGATATATATATCACATATATACCTATGCACTGAGTTAAACTGTTGTATACATCATCCTCCATAGTTACCTTTTTATACCTGCCTCTGTTCCTGGCCTTAGTTAGTGGTAGTGCTATAACTCCATGGTCTAGAGGGTGGCTGCACTACCATGGCTTCATATGCACAGAACAATTTGCTATTTTCTGTGACTGATCCCACCCTGCTAGCAAGCTTCTGACTGGTTCCTAGGCTTCTTGATATATCCTTTGCATTTATAGAAGAGGGCCCTTTTATTGTGTTCTGCAAAACTACAGCTGCTCAAAGTTTATGGCTTATATCTGCTACATGAGCATTCACTGATGGCAGAGGACTTCCAAACCACCCAAGCAATAGGGAGCAAAATATTAGAAGACCTAGGCAATGAACCCCAATATCCCAAGTTCACCCTGGACCAATCTATTCAATAGAAAAATAGAGCATTCAGAATACAATGACTTAATTCTCTAGGCCAGTAATGGGTGGGTCAATCTCAAAGATTTGAAATTCTTTGGACCCTTGCATCTATTCTCTTGATGATTAGCATGTAGAGTTCTTCTGAGTATTCCATTTCCTTATCAGCTGCTGGCCACATCCCTATTACTCTTTCACAAATACTTTATGACTGTTTATGTAGCCAGACTTGGGACATTACAAACTGAATGCTCTTCCTTTTTAAATATTGTTATTTATTTATTTTCAAGGATAGAGAAAGAGAGAGAATGAGAATGGGTGTGCCAGGGCCTAGTACCTCCTGCAAACCAACCCCAGACACATGCTCCACTTTGATTTCACAGTACCCACATAAAGCCAGATGCACTGGCTTTACATGGGTACTGGGAAATTGAACCCAGACCATTATACTTTGAAAGCAAGTGCCTCTAACCACTGAGGCATCTCCCCAGCCCTGTTCTTCCTTTTAATTACAAATACATTTTTTATTTCACTTGTCAAATTTTATCATGTAAAATTAAGGGACTCCCCATACTATCTTCAGTGCTTTGAGGCTCAGAGATTTTTTTAAGCTAAATATTCCACTTCCTTTGTCCTTAAGTCCACCTCTCATAAAACCCTTGGAAATGGGAAAAATTTAGTCCAGTTGTTGGCTGTTTTATTTTTTTATTTTTTTATTTTTTTAACAAAGATGGCCTTCATTGTAGTTTCCAATGCCCGCTCATTCCATTTACATTTGTGATTTGTTTCACTGACCATGTATCAATGGCATAATTACCACATCAGTTTAAGCATCCTCAAAGCACATTCTGACTTAGCCCACAGTTTCACTCTTCTTTTGAGCCCTCACCACAATTACTCTCCGTGCTCCATTCATGGTGATATAATTTATTTTGTAGATACTCTTAAAAACTGTTCCAGTATCTACCTGTTGCCCAGTTTAAAAGTCATTCTATATTTTTTAGATTTTTTTTGTTAAAGGAATATTTATTGTTATCAATTTACTTTCATTTTCCATTCAAACTGCTATAACATAATTCTTGAGACTAGATAATGTGCAATAAAAGGAATGCTATTGGTTCTTAGATCTAGAAGTTGGAAAGTCAATGTCAAGGTGTTGCCATTTGTCAAGAGCTTTCTTGCTGCATCACCCAAAGAGAAAAGTGTGAGAATGTTTTATAATGGTACAAATATCATTCTTGAATTCCTCTTAGCACTACTGTAAGGAGGGCTAGTAATATAGCAAGCTTCCTACACTTTGACTTTTCTGAAAGTCATTGTCTCATTTTCATTTGTGAATGCCATTTTCAGCATGCAGATCTTGTGTTTAGCAGAGGTTCTGTTTTATGACACTGTTTTGAATAGAATATCCTATAGCTTTGAAGGTTTCTACTAAAAATCCACTGATAGCCTAACAAAGGTACACTAATATGAATTAAATCATTTTGGGGGCTGCTTTCAATATTTTGTCTTTTTGGATGATCTTATCATTATGTGTCCCAGTGTGAGTCTCTTAAGAGTTATCATCTTTGTTGCCCTTTGGACTTGTTGAATTTTTGTTTCCTTCCTCTGGGTAGGAAGATGCTCAGCAGTTATTATTAAAATTTACATTAACTTCTCCTTTTTTCCTCTCTTTCTTCTCCTGAAACTTTGATTCAACATAAGTTATTTTGTTTGATTATATCCTTTAAATTCTTTTTTATTACTTATTTTGAGAGAGAGAAAGAGGCAGAGAGAAAGAAAGGGAGAGATAGAGAGAGAATGCTTGCACTGGGGCCTTCAGCTGCTGCGAATGAACTTCAGACATGTGCACCTCCTTGTGTGCATGTATGACACTGCACATTTGCATCAATGTGTGTCTGGCTATGTAAGACCTGGAGATTTGAACATGAGTTCGTAGCCTTTTCACACAAGCCCCTTAAACACTAAGCCATCTCTCCAACCCCTATAAATTCTTAAATCTTTGCATGTGAACTTAAACCTGGCCATGTGATCCTGTGGGTCAAAAGCAAATTTTCAAAGTTTTCAGTTAAGGACAAGTTTGTAAAGTGACAAGAGTGGAGGACTAGAAGCCTTGAATATAGGATGAGTCTTCTGTATATTTCAGACTTAGGCAAAGGTGAATGAAATGTCCTAGAGTTTTATAGTGTTTGACACCAAAAAGTCAAACCCTATGATTAAAGAACCTGTTAAAAAGAGATGCTGGACAAAAAAAAAAAAAAAAAAAAAAAAAAAAAAGCATAAAACAATATGGAAAACTGGGGGCTGGAGAGACAGCTTAGTGGTTAAGCATTTGCCTATGAAGCCTAAGGACCCCAATTTGAGGCTTGACCCCCCAGTACCCACATAAGCCAGATGCACAAGGTGGCACATACATGTGGAGTTCATTTGCAGTGGGTGGAGGCCCTGGTGAGCCCATTCTCTCTCTCTCTCTGTCTGTCTGTCACTCTCCAATAAATACATAAAAATGAAGAAATTTAAAAAATAAAATAAAAAAAAAAAACTACATGGAAGACTGACCCTGAAATGAAAGGCTATAATTTTGTGTGTGGGTCTTTATCATTTGGAGGCTTTTGGACGTAGAAAATTCAAGAACACACGCTGTCAAAACAAACAACAAATCCACGGCTGAAGAATATGAAACAATCTGGGGGAGGATAGGAGGCATATTGGTTTTCCTATGAGGTTATGGTAAATATAAACCTATTCCTCATCTCAAAGTATTACTCAAATTTTCATATAATATAAAGTGAAATATTAATGAACAGAGTTAAAACTCCTGATGGTAGAACTCATATCATTCAGTCTTATAGTGCTATAATTACAGAGTCCATAAAATGTCATTCTTAAGCTTCAGTAATCACCTTAAAAATGGAGTGATCCAGAAACTGACAGAGTCTTACTAGTGCAGAACTCTTCTGGTACTCCATAACTAGATATAAATAGAAAATTTTAATGATAAAGAGATCAACTCAAAGAGGAGATAGATGTCAGAATGCTAACACTGTACATTATGTCATTATTCTATCATCTACAAAGTTAGAAGAAGGAAAAAATAGAAAGTCCCCACTGTATTTGCATTTTAAACCATCAATTAGAATGAATTGTCAGGTGTTTCTAAGGGCAAGGGCAAATGCCATGCAGTATTTTGAATTTTTATGCCAGTTATTGTTTTGGTAGTCAAATAAAGAAAAGTAAATGATGGAGGTAATTTGAATTGTCAATTTAGGAGATAGTAAAGAGAAATCATATAGGTGAACATGACATAAAAATAAGGCAAACCCACATTCACAATTTGCTTGGCAACATTAATTATAATATTTACAAATAGCATAGAGGAATAAATAAGTTCAGCTGTAGGGAGAAAGTGAGTTTGTAAAGTCAAAGCCCACAGGCCTTTGTTTATCATTCAGTGAGGATATGAATTCCTGGGAGTAGTTATTTGGACTAGCTCTATAAACTAAGAAGCATGTCACTGCCAAGCCTGAATTGAGAAACCCAGAAATTATTTGAAAGTAAATTATGGGGAGGAGGCTAATGATAAAATCTTGACATATACAAAAGCCCACGATCTAGAATGCGGAAATCATTGTTCTATGACTGAGAGAAAACAAAGGACAAAACACATATTTTTTATTTTTTATTTTTATTTTGGATAGAGACACAGAGAGATAGGGAGAGGAAGACAGATAGAGATTGGTGCGCCAGCAGCCTCTCAGCCACTGCGAACGAAATCCAGATGCTTGCGCCCCCTTGTGGGCAAGTGCGACATTGCGCCCTTGCATCACTTTGCATCTGGCTAAACGTGGGACCTGGAGATTGGAACCGCTGGAGATTGGAACCAGTGTTCTTAGGCTTAGGAGGCAGGTGCCTTAACTGCTAAGCCATCTCTCCAGCCCACAAAACACATTTTTATCAAACTGTAATAAGTGGTTATGGTAAAGATGAGGAATTCTGGAACATGGTGTTTGGTAAGAATGTCAGCCATGAAGGATGTGATTCAGTTGGCTGTTCATTGAGAAAAAGGAAATAAAGGAGATATTTAGATATTGCAAAGAGAATAAGTGAACACAGATTCTGAGTTAATATGAATGAATACCTGAAGACTTGAAGACATTATGACTTGCATCTTTGAATAGAACTCTAAAGAAAATAGTGTTTGAAGGGCTAACTCAATTGCTCACTGTCCAAAAATAGATGAAGTCAATGTATATTAATGTATATTCATCAGTTTCTGAATACATAGTTGACAACACAAATTGGGATATATATGCATATGTCCACACACACACATAGTATGACTTATTATCATGACTATATATATATGCACATGTAAACACACAATACTATTTCTACTTTACAGAAAAACTATTAGGTGGGAGGGGGATAAATTTCTCTATGGTCAGACCTGTTGCCATGTATGAATGAGATCCTGAGAAGGTCTGAGATAGTGTAAGTTTGATTCCCAGCATGTGTACAAAAAGGTGAATGTGGCCATACATGCCTATGCCCTCAATCTTGTGGGTAGTGATTGTTGGGGCTTGCTGGACATCCAGTCTGGTCAACAGAATATAGTGTCAGTTCCAGGTTCAGCGAAAGACTCTGTCTCAAGGAAACAACATAGAAGAGCTATAGAGGGCACCTAATGTTCTCTGGTTTCTGCACACATGGACAGGGTATAGGTGTCTGCACATAAAAGTGCATATACATATGTTTGCTACACATATACTATACACACACCACATGAAAGAGACTGCACACATATCAAAATGGGAAAAAGGAAGAAAAATAATAAGGCAAAGCCAAATGACATAATTTTCCCCAGTGAATGCATGGAAGAATTGAGGATTGGATTTGGCAGTCAGCTTTGGGTGTCTGAGCAGTCAACTGTAGTAATGCTGCCAATTCTGAAAGTATAATACACTACCTGCTTCTGGGTTCACCAAATTGTGGATTAAGTATTGAACTTAAACCAGATACACCCATTTCATCTCAATTTGAACATGCATTGTATGGTAAAATAAATATATAATATCACACAGTAAGTCATTCTACCTTATGAAATTGCAGTTATTTTTTTCATCATTCCACATAGTCTGACTCTGGCGAGTTTATTGTGCTGCTGATTTGAGTGCCAACGGCCTCTTGAAGAAAATTGGCTTTTGCAAAATAGTAAGTTTTAAAGCAGTCACATGGCTAACCCCTCCAGCAGAAAGGAGTAAAAATGCTATTACATTTCTTTTGTAATTTCTCTTTGGATCTGTTCTTCTGGAAAAGATGAAATTGAGCCAAATAGTTTTTCACTGCTTTGGAGGTCACAGAAAAGAATCCTTTTCTCACAGAAAATGGTCCACATAGATGGTACCCAATGGCATCCAATTAAACTGCTAGAAATGTTGATCTGTGTTTGCTTGGTCACCCCTGCACTTGCTACATTGCACTCCTGATGAAGGGAACTAGTTTTATGACTCCTACAATATTATGCTTAAAAGCAAAATAAGTAACCATCTACTCCATTTCTCTAAGATGGAAAACATTTTATCTGAGGATATGGAAGGAAGAAACAGCCTTATCAAAGATTTCTATGTAGCAGGGGGCTGGGGATGGGTGAGTGAACACATTCCTTTGCTCACTTGATTTTCCATTGAAAGTTGGTAGAAAATTTGATCATGCCCATTGGTTATTACATTACTGTAATGGATTTTGAAGAATGTAAATGAATTACCTCATTCTTATTCACATTATTCAATTTTATCTCAGTAGTCTCCAAATGGTAAAAAGATGACTTTACCAAACTCAGAGTAGATATTGTTGAAATGGGTTCATTCATTTGAATCATAATGTACAAAGCATTGAATTCAGTATTAAAGATAAAGCATTGGATACAAATGGAACCATCACTAGTAGAAATTCACCCAGTAATAAAGAGTTATAAACAAACATATTAAAGTAATATATGCATCATTAAAATAGTGAGTAGACCTCACACTTCAGCCAAGCCCACAGCTGAAACTACAGAGGAATTTAGGAGACAAGCAAGAGTGCTGTTTCCATGCTGAGCCTGATGATAAGTGCCAAGGTGAAACAGACAAACCCTAAGAATACTCAGTACTTACCAAAACAGAGATCCAGAGGCTCCTAAGAGCTCATCACTGAAGTAGACTTAAAACTCACCCGCCATGGCTCAGAGAATTCTGTGGAAGAGCCACGGGTTGAGACATCATGCCCAGAGGCATTCCCTCCCCCCACCTTCAAATAACTGCTGCTTGCACAATGCATAACTCACAACCCCATTTGGAGTACCTGCAACCCCACTGAGGATGGCCCCAAGCAAAATGGAGCAGGAATGAGGGAAAAGAGGGGACCAACACTTGATGTATCCATACAAAATAGCTTGATAATGATAATAATAATAATAATAATAGAGAAGAGGCAGCATAGAGAATGAAATATTTATCACTATTTTCCTACTATCATCTTCAATAATTTATAGCCTCAACAATAAAAAGAAAATAAAAACATCTGAAATAGCACTTCAGAATTAGTTCAGTAGCATCCTCAATACCTGTGTACAAATTAATTACTAATACTGCTCACTAAACTTGAAACTGACTTGGCCATTAATTTTTTTTTTTATGCTCACAAAGCTGTTTTTTAGGGTACTTTAAGTAAAGAGAGAGAGAGAGAAAGAGGGAGAGAGAGATTACTCTGAAAGAGAAGTATACTCTTGAGACTGAGTAGCACTAGTGATCTAGAAATGACATACTCTAAGAGTGCTTGGTCATGAGCCTCAAGACCCTCTATGGATCATTGACACAGCACTCACCTCTCATAACTCATCCATCAGAGCTTATTTTGCTCATGTTCTGTATTATGCATAGCCTGCATTGGGAAGGTTTCCAATAGTCCTGTTGCTATCACATCCTTTCATATGTTCATGGTGACATAGCCCTCCCCAAGTCCCTACTTTCCTGACACACAGACAGAGCAAGACATTTATATGAATGTATCTTTCGCTGCATAAAATGTAAGGAGGAAGGGAATAATATTCATGACAGCTTCAAAGCCAGAGCCAACATTCTATTACGTTAGTTCCCAAGACTAATCCTTTCCTACGTCAAATGGAAGTTCATGCCTGAAGACAGAAAAGGCTGTTTTTTAATAAGATTACTTGAGTGATAGACATACTTCAAAAGAAATGTTATACATGGTAATCACCGTACTTTTTAAGGGAATGCACATTTTGCATAATTTGAATGCTATATGATTCACAGTTTGATTGCTTCCTGAATGAGGGGCTGAGAAGAGTCACTGCTGTTGTGTAAACTAGTGAGTGCATGAAGGTAGCCATCTCTACAGACCAACCCCAGAAGTAGCTAGCTTGCCACCTATAATGGGATAATTTCATCAGTGCATATTGGATGTTTAAACTCCTCTAACTAGCTCAGAGAGTAAAAACAGAAGGATTTGATGAAATAGATACCTTGTCTATTCAACATTATATTTAGAGGAATAACCAAATAGTAGAAACCCACCTTCCATTCTTTTTTTTTAAATTATAAATTATTGAGTTTGTTTAGGGAGAAATCATAAATTATGCAATTTATTTAAGGGAAATTGGGATTTAGGAAGAAGGTTAGAGCAGAGTCATAAGCACATGGGAAGTAGGAAACGTGCTGGAAGGCATAGCATAGTTCATAAGGCTCATTTAAAAGAAATTGAGGTTCTTAGAGAAATACTGGAGTAGAGCCACAAGTACATGGCTGACAGAATCTAGTAGCTTGTGTAAGTAGGGAGATTTAGAAGAAACATATAGCATCCTCCATGAGCTTCCCCTGGAAGAAAGTTAAGAGGGCAAATGATGGTGGATTAAGGAACAATAACAGAGGGAAAATATCAAAGCAGAGACCTAGAAATTCTGAAGTAAAAGGCACACTACCTTCCTTTGAGGGAACTGTCTCTTCCTAATTCCATTGTCTTTCTTTTAGAAAACCAGGATTGGATTGGCCTGTAATGATCTTCCTGCTCCTTTGACTAACTCAGTGCACCCATCTGTCTGTTAGCCCTCTTCCTTGTTGTTTGTCTACCTTCCTAAATTTTATATTTTTCTCCTTCTGTAGCTTCTGTAGTTTCCCTGTGGAAATTAAAACACACAGAGAGAAATTTTGTTAATTCCTATATATCTACACTGAGAAATTGACTTAGAACTTAATAGTTTACAAATAATATTTTCTGAATGAAGGGAATAGCAAAAGGAAAGGAATAAAATAAAAAATATCCAATCCCTTCATCTAGAATTTTCTTTATTTTTTATTTATTTATTTGAGAGAGAGAAAGAGGTAGGAGGAGAGAGAGAGAGAGAGAGAGAGAAAGAGAGAATGGGTGTGCCAGGGCCTACAACAATGGCAAATGAATGTGCCACCTTGTGCATATGCCTTATGTGTGTCCTGGGAAATCAAACCTAGGTCCTTAGGGAAATATCTTAACAAATAAGCCATCTCTCCTGCCCTTGTCTAGAGTTTTGCAAGCACAGGTGATTGTGGAGATTGTGGAATTCCCCTCTCCATATGGTCCTGGTGCTATGGGAATATACTTTCAGAGCTAATTCTCCCTGCTCAGCTCATGAGTGTGAACATGTGAAGAGAGGCCAAACAACGCTTAAGGATTACTGCCTGATGGAGAAAACCCCAACTTGAAGAGAAGCAATTTGTGCCCCAGTTCTTTGCTTCTCCTTGTGGCATTCTGAGCTATGATCATAAATATTTCTCACAAGACCCTTTTCAAAGGCCCAAACTAAAATTGTTGAAAGTGGTGACCAAATTATCTAAACTGCCTTCATAGTTAGCTTGCTCTCTTCACCATATCATTGCCTCACTTTGTGTCTGTGCTACAGGCATCACTTCACACACAGATAACTATACCCATTTTCTTCTGGAGTTTGATTTTTAAAAACCTAAACAAACACACAGAGTTTTGCATTTGTAATGTTGTACTAATTTTTATTCACAGGGCTTTCTATATCTCACACCCTTTAAGACCTCATAACCTGTACCATTCTATCAAGAAGTCACATTTATTTTGTTTAAACAAAAACAACCTAATCAATTCTGAAAGTCCTACCTATGAGGTAGTGCAAGGAAGTCAATGCTATTGGCTATTGGCTCACATAACTTTCTAATAAAGATGCTGACACTTTTTTGATGTCAAGAAAACCTTTTACTTTTGTCAAGTGCAGTGCTACATTCTGGAAGCAGAGGTAGGAGGATTTCTATGCGTTCAATGGCAGCCTGGGACTACAGAGTGAATCAGCATAGGCTAGAGTGTGACCATACTTCAAAAAACATAGAAATGACACACACACATGCAAACGTTTACTTTCATATTAAATAAAATATTTAAAAATTTTACTTCCATCATCATAAGGGAGCTTAGGGGTGAGGCAATGAATTTGATGCCACTGTGATCAATTAATTCAACTCCCATACCCCTAGAGCTACTGGTGAATCAGAGAGGTTACAATAAACCAAAACCAAATAATCAACAACAAAAAAGCAAGTGTCAATATTGCCTGCATTGCCTTCAAAAAAAAAAAAAAAAAAAAACCACCCATAAGGAAAAGCAAATCAGATCAGATGGGTATGTCTTCAAAGGCTCATAGAACTGGTAATAGGATATGTGGCCCTTTCTTTCTGGGTCAGCAGTCTGAATTCAGCTCAGGTCAGTTGATTCCAAAAAAGTCATTATTTCCTGGCTGATTTATACTGCCCCGGAAGGAGTCAGTTTCCACTACAGGTTTTGGAAGATAGGTGTCTATAACATAGCACTCCCCCTCATAAAGCAGTAATTGGCCCCCTTGTTAGCCACCTGGACAGAAAGGCCAGGGATTAAATGAACACTGAAACTGAACTTCACTCACTGTGGCTAAGTGAAGAGCCTTAGGTCACTAGCAAGACTGGATTGATAGAAAGAGAAAATAAAAGAAATAAAAAAGGCATTTTCCTCTCCTTGCCTTTTACTGTGTAGATTGAAGGGGAATTTCAGAATACCAGATGTTAGCTTGCTATTTGTCCAGGGCACTTAAACATTTTGAAAAGAAAAGGATGGCAAAAGAGCTTATCAAAGATTGCTTTTGGCTGGAGCTCTGCTTGACACGCTTCAACATAAGAGTAAAATGCCATGGCCAAGTTATAACAGCAGTATCTTGAGTTCTTCACGCCCTGCTCACAGAGCCCACACTGAAACAGCTCTCCTTCAGACACTCGGGTGAAAGGTGGGCTTCATTCAGTTTCTTTCTACCTGCATGGTAGCTAATAGATTGGTCATTTTTCCCAAGAGTTTGTAAATTAAGAAATAAAAAAAAATGGATTTCAGTGTCATAATTTCACTCAGGGTATCTTCTGAAGTATATATTATTACTTTTTCCTAATGCAAAACTACCAGCTGAAACTAATCTCCTTAATGAGGTTCATTTGTCCTTTGACAAAGCAATAAATAGTTTCCTTAAGAAAAACTTAACTAATAGTGTGGCCAGTACCTTATAATTAATTTTCTTCCCCCATCCTTGCAAGCATGAAAACAAATAGTAAATTTTTCATTTCTTCATCTCTTTAGAACAACTGTGTAGCAGAGATATGCTTGATTAATGGATTTAATTTGTCCCTTTCTTCTGTAGTCAGTTTTCATATTACACTGGTTATCAGAGGGTAAGACAATAATGTGGGCATTCTCATCGCCACCCACTCCATCAGCGTCAGCCTGGCTTCTAGCTCCAGGTCTGCATCTTTAACCTTTGCCGTCCGGCAGAATCTTTCATCAATCTGTGTTACAGTCACCTTGGGAGGAAAAGGCAGAAGCACTCAGTCAGCACTTACAGGTAGTAAAGTGTGTCATTATTTCTAACAAAATGCTGGCAGCGGTGCACCTTTCATTTCCAACCAAAATATGATTTGTGAGATCAGCAACCCAACTGTTAAAAGAGAAAAATGGAAGGTACCAGTCTGGCCACTACAAGGCCCTCTATTAAAAAAAGAAACAACAATAATATATAGCAGCACAAAATACCTAATGTGTCCCTGGCTGTTGAGCACTTTGAAATGACTGAGGGTAGTTTTGCAAATTGAATATTATTGTCAAATAATGAAAGTACCTGTGAAGAGGTCAAATCGCATCATAAAAATATGATAACAGTCTTCAAAGTACTGACCATTTCATAGAAAGGCCCAAATTTCCATGGTCCTGAGCTGAAAAATCAGTTGACTTGTCAGGGCAACATGAATAGCCAGAAAAAAAAAATAATAATCCAGCTGGAGCGTTGTTCTATTATTATTATTTAAACATGTGTGCAACACTGACTTTTCAGAAAATAGAAATATTTAAGATCTTTTAAGGAATGTCTTGTTTGAAGCAATTTTGTTTCCAATCGAATATTTAAAACTGAAAGATAGGTTTATTTTTTTAAATGTATGTACATGATGTGCATGTATATGTATATTTTACAAGGTAGTTTCCATTTTGATATCAAAAATTAAATATAATCTGGCACCTTCATGAGATAAAACATATTCTAAATACATTCTGGTAGCTTAAAAGAAACAACACTAATCTATTTTGGGTATTGAGGTCCATATTTGAAATGACAGTATTCCTATATAATTGGGGATGTTTTAAAAATACTTCAAGATTATTATAATCTTCTTCATGTACATTTCATTCTGTATTACTGAATATTTCTATTATGATATGATATACACATACTTCAAATTAATACTTCAGGACATAAATCAAACCAATGCTTTACAAATATTTTGGTGTTTAAGTATTTTTTTCCCAAATCTGTTTTGGAAGATAAAATCCCCAAACAAAACAAACATACTTCCACATAATTAAGCAAACCTTCACAGTGTATAAATCTCCAAGACAGGTGCAGACTGAGATAGACTCAAGATTTAGTTCCTACTAACATCTTTATCACTTTTGAGTTGTTAGACTACATTCATTGTTGTGAAAATAATACAATTATTACAAACTTTTTATTTATGAAAACATGAGGCTCAACTATATTACTGACTGCACAATAGAAAAGCAATCTTTGTGGCTTTCTAGTGTGCATTATCAGTATTCTTTATCAGCATGCAATGTATTCCATAATCATCCCTTCCAACCACATACCACACTGTCACTGAAGATGCATGCACCTTGCAGTTGTTCTGACATCCCACTGGCCTCTCTCTTCCTTGAGTGTTGCTGTGGCTCTTTGTGGTTAAGATGTTTGTCTGCAAAGCCAAAGGACCAAGGATTGATTCCCCAGGACCCATGTAAGCCAGATGCACAAGGGGGCACACATGTCTGGAGTTCATTTGCAGTGGTTAGAAGCCTTGGCGCGCCCATTCTCTCTCTCTCTCTCTCTCTCTCTCTCTCTCTCTCTCTCTCCCCTCCCCCTCCCTCCCTCCCTCTTTCTCTGTCAAATAAATAGATGAAAATAAAAATAAATGGCTTTAGAGTACAGATAAATAAAGTGTATTGGGTATCCAATTAAGTTACTCATGTAACTTATAATTTTTGTTTTCAAATAGCAAATACATTTTTCCAAATATTATAAAGGGAGACTACAATGGTATTACATATAAAATAGGAGGGATGACTCTCAATAATTAGTTCAGATTATGTTATCCATTTTATTCATCTGAGTATATTTATTAGAGTACATGCTTCTTATTATACATGAATTTAAATGTAATTAAACCAAAAAGGAGATGAGGAATTATTTTTTTCAGAAACAAATACTGAAGCTAGGTAAAAACTCAGGTGACAAAGTGTTTGCTTGCAATAAATGGACTGATTATGATCCCCAGAATCCACAAAAGAAGCTGGATATGGTGGTGCACATACCTTCAATCCCAGTACTGGAGAGGTAAACACAGATGGATCACTGGGGCTTGCTAGCCAGCTAATGGAGTCCAATCTACTTGGAAAGTTCCATGCCAGTAAGTGACCTTATCTGAAAGAAAGGTGGATGGTGCCTGAGGAATAACACCTGAGGTTGTCCTGGGAACACACACACACACACACACACACACACACACACACACACATTTTTACATATATGTATACCTGCACATGTGTGTGTATGTATATGTGAACATCCACAAGTGCAAGTGTACATATGTGTGAATGTGTGTGGAGCCCAGAAGTCAACTTCGGGTATCTTCCTCAATTGCTTTCCACATTATGAAGTCTCTAGTGAAACCGAGCTAGAGCTCACCAAGTCAGCTGTACTAGCTATCCAGAATGTCCAAGGATCCTTTTGTCCCTTGCCGCCTTCTAAGTGGCATTACAGATGTGCACCACTGCATCATGTTTTGAATAGTATTAGACTTCCAGGGAGAATAGTACACATAGGCATGAGGTCATCCCAACTCTATCACTCTTGTATTTTTCGGTCCAATAGAGGATCTGAGGACTTTTCTGAGTTTCTGATAGGAACTATGTAAAAAATCTATTCTCCAGATATTTTTTAAAAATTATGCATAAAGACTCTCAGATTATCCAAAAGTCTTCTCCTCTAGTGTTCTAGGATTTATCTAGAAATATCTTTTTTCAAAATAGGGTCTCACTTCTAGTCCAGGCTGACCCTCCACTCACTCTGTAGTCCCAGAATGGTGTTGAATTCATCAAGACCCTCCTACCTCTGTATCTTGAATGATTAAAGGCATGTGCCATCATGCCTGGATGACTTTTTTTTTTTTTTTTTTTCATAGGCAATAAACTTGTAATTGGCAACTAAGTCAGAGGAAAACCAACTATATTAGTTAAAATATAATGATTTTGAATAATAAAGTAATGTTTTTATGTCATAAATTTAGTTTAAAATCTAATCTCATAGAATTTTGTTGGTTTGTTTTTGTTTTTGGAGGTAGGGTCTCACTGTAGCTCAGGCTGACCTGGAATTCACTATGCAGTCTCAGGATGCCCTTGAACTCTCAGTGATCTTCCTACCTCTGCCTCTCAAGTGCTGGAATTAAAGGCATGCGCCACCATGCCCAGCTTCACAGAATTTTTGTATTGTGTTTTTCTCTGCATATAAAAATATTTTGCTAATTTCCCCCTTTAAGCATTATGATTTTTTAAAAACATCTTTTATTTTATTTATTTTAGAGAGAGAGAGAGAGAGAAAGAGAGAGAGATTGAGAGAGAATGGGTGTACCAGGGCTTCCAGCCACTGCAGACGAACTCCATATGCATGCACCCCTTTGTGCATCTGGCTTATGTGGGTCCTGGAGAATCAAACTGGGAACCTTTGGCTTTGCAGGCAAATGCCTTAAACACTAAGCCATATCTCCAGACCCCATTATGAATTTTAAAACAATAATTAATAGCTTTATATTCCACAATTTCTAAAACAAGCAAGTATAATGAATTAAGCAGACTTCTGTAGTTGAGAATGAAAGGTCCTCCACTAGCCTTTAATCTTATTATATACCTATGTTAAGTAGATTACAATTGTTGGATCCAAGCTGTTAAAATCAACTATGCAGAGAAGTAAACAGTATACCTAGCTTTTCATATCATGTTAGGCATGAAAGATCCATGTACAAAGGAAGTTTTGAATGATCTGTATGTTCTAATGAACCTCAAAAAGACTGCTCAATTACACTTAGAATTTATAAACATACATCCTTAAGCTTTCACCAACACCTATGTTGTATCCCAGTCTTGATTAGTAAGATTTTCATTATATGCTAAGCTGGCCAGAAACTATTTGCAAATTGATTCCAATTTGAAGTGCATTTTAGAAGAAATGATATAATTATTGAGCAGATCATCCATGAGACTGAAGGAAATTAGAAGCCAATCTGGATTTTATTACAGGACATATAGTTGAGAAATGAAATAATTATAACCCAGAAATAGGAGAAATAAAATAAAAGAAAATAACTATAAAAAAGCAGATGCTTACATGATCTTGCCCTGAGGTTAGAAATCAAAAGTATGTAAAATTTGGAAGAATTTGTGGGAAGTTTCTGTGTTGTCTTCATCACTGTGAATCAGAGAAATGCCATTTACTCCCATTTACTGCATGAACATCTGAGCTGCTGGTTGCTTTCCCAAAGGTGTGATATATGAAATTATATTACTTCTTCAAAAAAAAAAAAAAGACTAGGGAATGATTGTTTTGACTCTAGAAACTGATAATTTGGTAGCTGTATGAATAAATATCATTTAATATATGTGGAATTGTACTGGTTGGCCATTTATTCTACAAAAAAAAAAACCAAAAATCTGAAATAATTATTTTATAAAAAGACAAAGGTTTATGTCAGTTCAGAGTTTTTGAGGTTTCAATCCATTTTCACCTTGCCTCATGTTTTGTGTTAGTGTTGATGGTGAGGCTACATATTATGCTTTAGAATGAGTTGGGGAGCAGAGCCATTCACCTCTTAGCCACCAACATGAACATGAGAAAGGGATTCTTCGTGTTCCAAGTCCTTTCTAGGCTTGCATTTCATGAACTCTAAGACCTTCTACTAAGCCACATGACTAAAAGTACCACCCAGCGCTGCTCTGGTCAAGATGTCATCCTTGTGAACATGCCTCACCTGGCACAGAAGGAAAGGAAAGACCTTTAGGGTTCATTAGGGTTCGGTGAGAGGACATGGAGGACCAAAGCAGGGAATTCCTCAGATTCCCAGGCTCTTGGGGGACCCACCAGTCCCCCAATCCCCTCAAATAGCCACCCTAGCCGTCCTCTCAGCAGCAGGTTCCTGCTGCACTATCTAAGTGGACCCAAGCCAGCAGGCTAGAATTCCCCTGCCGTAGCTTCCCTCGCAGTGTAGCTTCACAAACAAGCTACATCACCCATGCGACCCTACCCCCACATCTGTGCCTGAGCCTGCCAGAAATCTACTCACTCTCACTCGGTCCCGTTCCCACCCCACCCAGGCATGGGAACTCCACTCACAAACTTATCCCCACTGTCACCCTGTCCACCCCTGAGCTCAGGAACTCCACTCAACAAATCCTGCCCTTGCTGTTGCCCCACAACCCAGGTACAGGACCCCCACACACCAGCTCCATCCCCTCTACCACCACCAGTCCCCACCTGCAGGTGCAGGAAACCCATACTTCAGCTTGGTCACTATAACCACTGCCAGCCCCCATCCTGGGCGCTGAAACCCCATCCCAGGTGCAGGAACTACCAATGCAAATGCCATCCCTCCCCCCTTCGTGACCTGGACACAGGCCAAAAAGCTATTCTTCACCACTACCTCCCCTTTCCTGCCACCACACCTGGCCCACCACCAATTACTCTCCTCCCCCCCATGTGCTTCACCTTACCTGTAGCAATTCCATATGCCTGCTCTTCCTTGTTGTCACAGGACCCTGCAATACCAGCCACGCCCTGCAACACAGTCCCAATGGACCTGCTGCCCTCATATTCCCATATCCCCCTCCCCTGCAGCCCAGATGCAACACCAGTCTGCTTTGTCCCATTGTCCCCCACCTGACCATACACTCCCATACCCTGAACCACTAAAGCAAAAGCCCCTTCATCAGACCCTCAGAAACTCTCAGGCTCCTCCTCTCTGAGAAAGCAGGCCCCACAGCCATGAGAAGTCTAATTGAAGCAAACATAAAAGGGAACAATCACTGAAGACACTTCAAGGTAAACTAAGCTTCCTCCTACAGTTAACAAGATTCCTTCACTGTGGTGGGCAGACCACAGTGCAAAAGGAATAACATGAAAAATCAAATGTAAGCCCAGTCCCACAATGGATGTCTCTAAACATAACATAGAAGAGATAACAGGATCAGAAACCCAAAATGAAGACATAAACAATGCAACCCTGGCCAAGAAAATAGCAGAACTTGCAGAAAATCAGCAAAGGGCCGATAATTGTATGAATGTTGTTCTCACGAGATTAGACCTAATTTAAAACAACCAGCAAGGGCTCCAAAGACAGTTAAATGACCTAAGGGGAGCAAAAAAGGAGAGGACCTCAATAACCAGCTGGCTAATCTCAAAGAAGACATAAATAAATGCAAGGATGAATTCCAAGAAGCACTAAAAAAAAAAGAAAAAAGAAAAAAGAAAGAAAGAAAAGAAAAGAAAGAAAAGAAAAGAAAATGATGTGAAAATGTGAAAAGGGAACTTGACAGAGGGTTGGAAACTATACATGAAAAAGCAGTAGAAAATGCAAACCAAATTGAACAAGCCCAAAACTCTATAGAAGCTCTCAAGAATAGAGTCAGCCATGTGGAGGATAGAAACTCAGAACTGGAAGACAGAACAGAAGAAACAGCTTGTGAATCCAGAAGTTTCAATAAGTTCAAAAATTTTTTATGAACAGAACATGAGGGAAATGTGTGATATCCTTAAAGCTTCCAACATTAGGATCATGGGGATACCAGAAGGGGAAAAGTTCAGACCAAAGGAAACGAGAATTTATTCAACAAAATTATCCCATCAAGTTACAAGAAGCTAACAGAACTCCAAATAAACTGGAAAAAAGGCGAAATTCTCCAAGACATATTATCATTAAAACTGTAAATATTGGGCTGGAGAGATGGCTTAGCGGTTAAGGTGCCTGCCTCCTAAGCCTAAGAATGCTGGTTCTAATCTCCAGCGGTTCTGGTCTCCAGGTCCTACGTGTCGTTTGCAGCAGCTGAGACTGCTGGCTCACCCATCTCTATCTGTCTTCCTCTCCCTCCCTCTCTCTCTCTTTCTCTCTCTCTCCAAAAAAAAAAAAAAAAAAAAAAAAAAAAAAAAAAAACCTTTAAATATTGATAACAAGAAGAAAGTCTTAAAAGCAGCTAGGGAGAAACAACACATGACATATAAAGGTAACCTCATAACCCCATCAGAATTACTTCACACTTCTCAATGAAACACTGAAATAAAATATATAAGTAAAATAATAATGGTTATTCGATTTATCTAGTGCTGGTTTCACTCTCTGTTGAAGAATTTGCTTCTCTTTTTTAGATGGATGCAGAACCTGAGGAGAGAATCAGTCCATCGCACCTCACCAGGGCCCCATATGAAACCATAGACTAATGGGGGAAATGAGCAAGCGTGCAGCTTTCTTGGTGGACCTGACACAAGGCTGAAGGAGATAGATATAGAGAACACTCAACTCCTACTAAAGCAGATATCCAGAGACACAGAGGTTCCCAAGAATTCATTACTGAAGTAGACCTAAAATGAACCCAATATGGCTCAGGAAAATTCATAGAAGATGGGGTGGAAAGAGTGTTAGAGCCACAAGTTGGGTCATTATGCACAGAGACATTGCCTTTTCCCCATAAATTGGCTACCCCCATAAAGCACGACCCGCATTCCCCAATGAGGAGGGTCCCTTCAGAGGGGGAAGAACAGGGAGGAGGCTACCGAAGGCACCAACATGAATGTAAAATTTATAAAAAGATTCAAGCCAGGCTGTGCTTTTTCCTGTTATACCAAATGGAAGAGAGGGAATGGTTGGGCATCAGGAAACTATGGAAAGTTGTCTGTGAATGTGTGTGTGTGTGTGTGTGTGTGTGTGTGTGTGTGCATAACCTTTTAATATTTTTAGTCTTTTTTTTTTTTTTTTTTTTTTTTTTTTTTCGAGGTAGGGTCTCACTGTGGCCCAGGCTGACCTGGAATTAACTATGTAGTCTCAGGGTGGCCTCGATCCTCTTACCTCTGCCTCCTGAGTGCTGGGATTAAAGGCGTGCGCCACCACACCCGGCTATATTTTTAGTCTTATGCATACTTCCTGGACTTGTTGTAGGAGAGAACAATGAAATTCATGTTACTTGGGCATTTTTACTAAAATAAATACCTTTAATTGGATTTGGTCTTGGCTTTATTCTAAAATGCACTGAGAGCTATTGAGTATAATCTAAACAACAATTTTATGTGACATTTTGGAGATTTGTGTGTTTCATTCTGTTATTAGGAAGTACAAAGGAAATTTATTTCCATAGACAATAAAACTACATGCTATATTTCTTTCTGTATTTTTCTGTCATTTTATCCTGTTCCTGTTGTGGAAAATAGATTTCACAGCTAACTCCTGGAGTGGGCTACTAAACTATTGCTATGTATTAAGTGGTTATATTGAGTAATAATGACATTCCATTAATATGTCTCAGCATGGGAAAACTGGCAGTTAGAGCAAATGCTTCTCTTTGTGAGATAGAATGAAACCTTTCTTAAAGGCTAACACCTGAAAATAATGCTACATTTTATCCTATATGCTCCTAATAATTATCAAAGACTTGTGTCATTTAAAAAAAACCCTGGTGTTTATAAGTCAAGAGATATAATAATCAAATGAGTGAAGTGTGTATATAGTAGTCTTTCCTTGGCCACAAAGATACATTCAATATCCCCTGTGGTGTCTGAAACCACTGATATTACTGAGTCCCATGTACAAATTTAGGATAAAATTTAACTTATAAATGGCATGTGGAAAGCTAAGTAATCCTAACTCATAATGAAATCATTACAATATTATTTACTAAACTTTACATTAAAGTGGTCTCTGTCCCTTAAGATTGTTATTATATTTTATTTATATTTTGTCTGGTGGTGACATGGTGAGGGCAATGCTTGCATTAAGTGAAGTGAGGGAATTATACAGGTAATATGGAATACAACTGGGCTACTATTTTTCCTTACTTTAACACTCACACTGCAATAGCTCAACAGCTAGTGTGATAACTGTGAGGACTCTTGACTAATGGGTGGGCCAAAGTAGATTTTCTGGACAATGTGTTAGTTCTCATCTTGGAGAGACAGCGCAGGGTGTCTTATTTTTCTACATGTTGCTCAGAATGCTGAACAGTTTAAAACTTCGGAATGGGTTATCTATTAATATAATGTTATTATAAATTTCCAGAATGCAGGGACTACATGACTAAAAGCAATGAAAGCAAAAACACAGATACGAGGAGACTATTGGGGTTCTCAGCATTGCAAGGTGTTTGGGCCACAGTGTTGTTGAGAAGGTTGTTGTGTTGCTAGTATCAAACTAGTTTTGGACAATAAAAGGAAAATATAAGTTGCAATTTCCAAAAGCAGAATGATTTTCTAGAATAAGGAGACACTACTGAGTAGTTGTCTCTCCTCCACTGGAAATTAAAGATTTGCTTTAAGATTTTATATATATATGCATTTACTCCAGGAAGCCTGAAGTAAAGTAAAAATAAGACTTCTCAGTGCCAAATTATGTTTCCATTGTGCTTAGAGTTTGAAAAAAAAATGAAAGCTTAAATGCAAAAGACAAGAGATGCCTATCAAGTAGTATATGCATCTCCACAAGTATATACATAGCCCCATGCACATGTGGGAAGCAAGTTAAATGAGATGCTTTTTATTTTATAATTTCAGATGAGAACTTTGAGGAAAAACAATGTAGAAGCTAATTAATCAAGGGGACAGATACAAAACAGAGGAGGTGATCAATTAGAGGATGAATGGCCATCAGAAGAGGAGCCACGTTGTCTCTAAGATAAGATCAGCAGGAAAATCATGGTCAAAGGCATTTTTAGGTCCTGAGAGTTAGGGTTAGGCGATGTAAACATCTAAAGTTGCATCAATCAGGCTTCTGTCATTCTCTTCCTTCATCTCGACTCCATCTTGGGACTCTTGTCCTACCTAACATAACAGCATTTTGTTAAGGATAAGGGGCATGGTCATCTCTCCTTGATGCTTCCTGCTCTGAGGGAATGTGGTCAGGTAGTTTCAGAGGATGCTGCTGTCAACAGCTGGCAAGTGCCCTCTGAGCAAGTAATGGGTACTTAAGTTAGAGCATGCTAAAATTTGGTACTGAGTGGAATAGGGATATTTTAGTAAAAGTTGTTTGAATAAGTGATGTGTGAGATTATGTACCTGGTTTTGGATGCATTTCCAAACACAAGGAGCTATCAATAGTAAAAGAAATATTCCCCATTAATAGCCCAAATAATGGTAGCAGCCAAGGCCAAATAGTTCCAAAGATACTCCATGATCCTAAGGACAATGGGGCTGCTGGGTAGAATCTATTGACCAGAGTTTGGAGCTTTTTAAATCTCTAATTCTACTTTGTCTGATCAGTGTATATAACATCAACATTCCTTGTTTAGTTAGAGACATGTTCCTCCCTTTCTAGATGTGATGAAGTTGAGGGCTCAGTGGTTCTGAAGGACTACTTATACCAATGAGGCGAGCTGCTGTTATAGCAGGTAAAGGGCCATAGCAGAGTCCTTAACGGCTGTACTAAGTTCTGTGGAAAGCTGTTGGTATGAGATTAGACCCAGCCCCCCTCCAGCCATCCTTGTAGCTGCTATAGGGGAGGCAAGTCTTATTCCTATTAGTATAAGTAAGTGAACTGCTCTCCTGATGTGATACTTGTAGTGTTGAGTGTGTTGGAAGAGAAAGTAGGATGCTTCACCCTCCATATAGAGGGTGAGGTTAGGTGGCAAGGTGACAGGGACACACGGAACTGTATGTTTTATGAGGGAGATTCAAGTGAACAAGGCAGAATCATACAAAAGCAAATCCGTATTGGTAGGGTGTTTTTGTTTGAGAGAGATTTTTTTTTTTTTTTGAGAGAGAGATATTTTTGAATGGTTCTGGCCAACACTTAGAAGTGTCCTTATGCCAGCAGTCAAGAAGGCCTGAAGGGGAGAGATAAAGAGAAAAAGAAGAGTTAGAAGCCAGGCATGATTATGCACACCTTTAATCCCAGAGTTTTGGAGGCAGAGATAGGAGAATTGCTTTGAGTTCGAGGCCAGCCTGAGACTACATAGTGAATTCCAGGTCAGCCTGGGCTAGGGCAAGACCCTTACCTCAAAAAACAACAAGGGCTGGCTAAATGGCTTAGTGGTTAAGACGTTTGCCTATGAAGCCTAAGGAACCTGGTTTGATTCCCCAGGATCCATGTAAGCCAGATTCACGAGGGGGTGCATGCATCTGGAATTTGTTTGCAGTGGCTAGAGACCCTGGTGTGCCCTTTCTCTCTCTTGCTCTATCTGCCTCTCTCTCTCTCTCTCTCTCTCTCAAATAAATAAAAAATTAAATTAAATATTTACAAAAAAGAGATTGGTTCCCAGGGACAAGTGGAGCCTAAAGTGAAGGTCACATGGAATAGGAGAACTGCAGAACTGTTTCAGGACATGCCCTAAATAAGATGACCAATCAAGCTGGAGAGATGGCTTAGAAGTTAAGGCACTTGCCTACTAAGCCAAGGGACCCAAGTTCAATTCCCCAGAACACATATAAACCAGATGCACAAGGGATGCATGCATCTGGAGTTCATTTGCAGTGGCTAGAGGACCTACTGCGACCATTCTCTCTCTGCATGTCTCTCTTCTCTCTTGCTCTTTCTCTGCTTGCAAATAAATTAAATTAAATTTAAATTTGAAAAAAAAAAGATGACAATCAATCATAGACTGAAACCTCTGAAACCTTCCCTCTTTTAAGTTAACTTTTGTAGTTTGTTATACTAACTGTAAACTGACTAACACAAATGTATTCCTCTAAATTTTCTTCTAAAATTTGGATTTTCTGATAGTGTAACTGTTTTTCTAGGAACTTCCTATTGCTAATAATTTCACAATCATGGGGATTACAAGTTAACATAATCTGTTCTATATTACAGCCAAAGTTAGATAGCACTGAAAGGATGGGCTTAGTCATGAACTGGGCAAAATATTTTTTTCATGAATTTTCAAGCCTTGAAGCTGGAACGTGTTTTCTTATGAGACATGAATCTAATGAGAAAATCTAAAGCCCAGAAAAATGCAAAAGCCATTATTTATTTTTTCTAGAGAATGCAAAAATACCTTTTTAAAACCGAAGTCATGAGATGGGAAAAAAGAGAGTTCTGGTGGCATTAAAAAACCTGAATCTATAATTCTGAGGCTGTGTTACCTGTGAACATCATTTTGTCACAAGCACCCTTAACTTTGGAACTAGCTAGATGGATCTGCATTCTTACTAGTGCTGAAAATTGAAGTTTCCAGAATCAATTTATGCCAAGAATTCTACCAAATAATTTTTAAAATAAAAACAAAAGAGTATGAAACCCTTGAAGACTACATCTTTGTATATGAAGTACAGTATTGAAATATAAAATACAAATTTTGTTTTTTAATAAAGTTCATACTTTAAAACATAAAAGTTTGATCATTATTTCTCTGATTTTTTTTTTTATTTATTATGAGAAAGAGAGGGAGAGAGAGAAAGAAGGAGGATCACATAGATACTCCAGGGCATCTTGATGCTACAAACAAACTCCAGACACATGAGCAAGTCCTTCCATCTTGCTTTACATGAGTACACAGAAACTGAACATGGGCTGTCAAGCTTTGCAAGCAAGTCCTTTACCTACTGAGCTATCTTTCTAGACTAGCCTCTGAATTTTTTAAATGGAAGCAAGTTTAGGGTTCATGTCTTTAATTCTCTTAGTAAAAAAAGTCTCAGCAATGTATATTAATGTGGAAAATGATGTTAGTCATTTGGTTTATGTGAATTGACACTTTGTGTGATTTTATATGAAATTAAACAATAAATTTTGTTATCTTGCATTACTCTATAATACCATACTCTCTATTAAAGATATAATTGCAGCTAAGAGAATTTTTATTAGAGCAATTAAGGCTGTGGTTCCAATATTTTATACAGGGACCCCAACAATAACCCCAAAGTTAATGTATTTAATTATTCCTTTTAAATCTTATTAAAATTTTAGAGTTTTAATACAGTCTGTACTCTATTATTTTCTCAGAAATTCATATAATACTCATGTACAATAGTAAATGAAAAGATGATAAAGTAGTTTACATTATGTCTATAATGATTAACATTTCAGTGATGAACTCTAAACAGTGTCATAAATCAAAAGGGTCAAGTATTTAGTAAAACGGCATTCTGACGCTTTGTATTAAGCGATCTTCATATAATTGTCACTGCTTATTATTTATCTAGACTGATATTTGGAGTACATATATTATTTGCAAAATTAACATTTTTCTGCCATCTTTCTTCTCCTAAACTCACTATCAGTTTGGGCACTAATATTTTGTATAATTGGGAAATATATTTTAAACATTATATTATACATTTACATTATATTACATTAACAGACAACAGTAAAATGAAATATTATTCTGAAAAATAAAGTCTTATAACTATGTTGAGAAAACAATTATAGGGTGTTCATTTATACCTCTAAAAACATGACAGAGATTACTTCCTCTACAGAAAAAGTTGTGTTTCCATTTTCTGTAATCTTGAAAATTTTGTGCAACATGTAATATTTTGATAAACCAGTCTAAGAAACAAATACAAACACTATTATTATGTAAATAAAATCATTACATGTATTTCTTTTGACTTTAATAGTGCAAGTTAGTGAAAGATTTTCAATCAGACTCTCATTTCAGAAAAATTAGTTAGCTGCCAGAAATTTGTATGAGAAGACTTGAGACTAGTGGCATAAGAGAGAAAAGAATAAGTTGTAACATGGAGTAAACTTGATGTGGTATCTTTTCATAGAGGGAATTTAAAAATATTCATTCTCATTGATAATATTAACTGTACTTTAAATCTAAAATGGAGAATATGTATGCTTATGAAACAATGTTATTATAGACATTTATAAAATCTATATAAAAGCTAATTGCTGTATATGATGTAATAGTGTAGTGTATATAAACCAACACATTTATAGAAATTTAAAAAAATAGTGATGTCTGTATCAAAATTATGTAATACTTTATGGTAGAATCTTTAAGCTATTTACGAACGCAAAAGACAGTAGAGTTATCACAATGCCAAGTTATTTAGGAAAAAATCATGTATGATGGGAGATTCTTTCAAATATATCTATTTATTTATTTGTGAGGTGCAAGAGATAGTTTTTCAGAGAGCGTGTGAGAGAGAGGGAGAGGGAGTTTGAGTGTTCCAGGGCCTCTGGCCACTGCAAACAAACTCCAGATGGACATCAAATTTTGTGCATCTGGCTCTCTGTGGGTACTAGGGATTTGAACCGAGGTCAGAAGTCTTTCCAAGCAAATGCCTTTAACCACTCTAGTACCATATTTTAAATCAGATTTCAGCCATAATCAAGGCCAGAACACTCAAAGCTTGGTGCTTAGTAATTGTGACCTTCTCAGCAGTGCATCTCATACTGTGTCTGTACAAGATAGTGCATTATTATGTGATGATGAATCAATATTTACTCTGTTAATTGGCCAGCTGGAAATTATTCAGCTTTGCAATGAATTTAAATTTAAATATTCAGTGATATTAAATATGTTAACATATATTAATAAGTAACTAACTATGGTATCCATTATTAGAATGTGTAAATCATATATTTGAATAAAAATGTGATGATTATGTATGTATAAAAATATTATTAAATGAGGGAATTTAGGTGCAGAAGATTATTGTCACACTCACAAGAAGAATTGGGAGATATATATATATATATATATATATATATATATATATATATATATATTATTGTTACTTTTGTTGATGTGGACAAAATTGAAAAACTAAGACAAAATAACAATAATCCTTACATTTATGTATGTGTAGAAAGATATGCAAATTAGTTGGAAATGGTAATGGAGATTTATTTTTATTGCATATGTAGTGCGCCCATATAATATTATATATGCGCACACACATTATATATATATGTGTGTGTGTGTGTGTGTAATACACAAGTATACTGTATAGAAAACTACAGACAGATGGTGTCTAAATTAATAAACCTCTGAAGTAGAGATTTGAAACCTTGTTGGCTTATATGAAATCATGTCATTGACTTTCCCTGAATAATTATTTCAATCATAAAGGTAACATTTATGTAGCCAATCTGTATTGCTCATCAGGATGCTTTGTTGCATTCATTTGCCTGATCTTCTACCAATGTTTGGGCAATAGGCCTCAGTGACAAAATATTGCTTCAGGCTAGAACTCCACAGTGTAAATATGACAACATTCACAGACTCATTCCTGGCACACTGGGGCACAGCCGCTGCAATGCTCAGCGGAAAAAACAGCTTGAGGGTGTCTGGTGGGTCATTCAGAGCAGCCCTGGATTCCTCCTAGTAGTGACTGTATTTTCTACAGTTCATCAGCCATGAAAGAACATATTTACATAGACCTTTAAGGCTTGTTGAAATAAGAGTACAGAGAACAAGAATAAATTTGCATAAGAATTTATTTCTACAACAAATTATAAACTTATAAAACCAGTGCTCTTGATTTTTGCTTCAAAAATAAAATTATATGTATCCATTATATGTGAAATTTATGAAAGATACCCCAAATAATGGTGTTCCATAAAGCAGCCAAAATGATGCATTAACACCAAGAGAACAGCAATGCCAAGTGTTCAGAGAAACGTCCCTTGAACAATATACAATACTTTATAGCAAGCTAGGCACATTATATACTTTTTCCTTTTATGACATATTTTGTATAAAGAATATTTTCTATTAGAGTAGGGCTGTTCAGTGATTGCTGCCATAACAATAATACCATACATAATGGACAATTTTATTATCTACAGAACAGCTTCATTCATATTATCTCGTTTGTGCCTTGTAGAGCTTAATATACTTTTAAAGAAGAAAAAAACTAAGTTAATAAATGTTTGGCTTGCCCAAACACACTATTTGTAAGTAGAGAAATAAAGAGTTGAATGTGGTTTCTAATAACATATCCTGTACATTATTTTATTAGATCTACAAAATATGACATTACAAAGCACCCTAAATCTCTCATTAATGTCTTAAATTTCTCAGTAGTGTACCACATACCTTAAATTTCAACCACAGATGTTATAAGAACACTTTTAAGTTTGAATGGGAGTATTCAAATTTAATGATTTATCAAATATTTAATATATAAAAATAATACCATTTAATGATTAGATATTATTAATCATTAAATCTTTGTGAAAGAAATTCATTCCTCCCTTAAAGTATCCTATGACTAGAAGTATGTAAAAACAATATTACATCCTGTTTCCACAAAAACAACACAAAATATGGTGCTAAAAGTGCTTCTCTTTCGAGAACTCTTGAAAATTTTCTCATCATCTACTATAATTATAGTACCAAGACAGAAGAGTAGAAAGGATTACTACTCTGAGAATAAACCAGAGCTAGTCTCAGGAAGAAGTTTATGTGATGCTTGCACAGCTGTACTGTGTGACAAGTAAGCAATAATAATGTCCATATATGTCTTCTGAAACTTTCCAATACACCTATATGATTGCATCTTCACTATTGCACATTTTTTACTATTTAGGGGAGAGGACTTGTCTGCTAGATTGATGGACAATGAAATGTCATTTAATATCTTCATAAATTGGAATACGCACACACACATGTTTTATATGTTGTTTTGCAGAGGTGGTCTTATTATTAGAATTATATTGTTGTCAATATCATAGCTACAGCGGTGGATTGTGAAGAGATTAAATGTATTTATATCAAAACATAAATCTATCCTATTAGATAATTAAGTTGTCTTCAAACATTAACATACAACTTTCTAGACTCTCTTACAGATCATTATACGAACATGACTAATTTCTGATCTGAGATATATATATTTATTTTTTATTTTTTGAGGTAGGTTTTTGCTCTAGACTAGGCTGACCTGGAATTCACTATGTAGTCTCAGGGTGCCCTCGAACTCATAGTGACCCTCCTACCTCTGCCTCCAGAGTACTAGGAATAAAGGCATGCACCACCATGCCTGGCTTGATCAGAGATATTTAAGGAAGAATTCATAATATAAGTTTCCCAAAAATCCTCTTAACTCTGGTCTTTATCATTGAAATGTGGGCATGGTGGTAGGAATAAGAGAAGATGCTTTGGGTCACCTATCATCCTCTGGATCACACTGGCTTCATTTTATATACTATCTTTGCCTCAATTTCTCCATTTATTGTTTCTGTATAGTAATCATATCAACCTTAGATAGTACTGTGAATAATAAGCAAAAACTTACCTGTATTTATTACAGATCTTTGATATACATTAAATATTTAATGAATACTGAGGGTTTTGATTATTAATAATTGATAGAGAAGATAGGATAACTTTAATTTAAAATAACAGGAACTCGCAATAGGTGGGTAATGAAGACTGAAAAGTTATATTTTGGGACTAGAATGGAAAACTTTCATCCCAGAAAATGGAATAAAGGTTTGAAATGAAGGACTGGCATTTTTCACAGAAGATAACAATATAAATGTACGATAACAAAGTGATGACTAGATCCTGAAAATTCAAAGGATGAACAATGACAACTGAAGGAAAAGAAACACAGGAGGCAAAAGAAAGCATGGTTGAAATGATAAAAGGATAAATAGCAACTTTTAGGATGTTGTAATATTTAAAAAGAGTAATGTACACAAACTGTTTATATTCTCTGATAATTTCTATCTCATTAATATTACTATTGTTATTTAGAGAAAACCTTGTCTTAGAAGTCCTAAGAGTTTGTAAATTAATGCCTCTGTAAAATGGAGGAAAAGCCAATTGTTGTATTTTGGTTAAATACGAAGGTATAAAGAGTAAATTTCAAGGAAAAATGTTATAAGTGTGGCTACTTAGTATTTTCATTCTCCACACTTTTATTCACCATAGTCAAAAACTGTGGGAACAAAAGAACAGAATATGAAAATATTGAAATGAAAGAAAAAAATTAAAATATTTTTCTTATTTGACATGGACATATCCTAAAATATTCACTCAATTATTTTCATTTTTAAGTTTAAAAAGTTTACATAAACACATGGTTTTAATAAATTGTGAAATTTAGACTAAATAGTTTTGTAAAATTAATGTCTTGCAAAGCCAGTTTTATAAATTTGTAGAAAAGGAATTTGGTAATATTTTTAGTACAACTTACTAGTCATTTGAAAGTTTAAAAATGGGGGTAAGAATATTTATAGAATAGGGGTAAGAATGAGAGTAAAAATTTTTATAGCTGAAGTAAGTATTTGTTAAAAGACTCACATGTAAAAATTATTTTAGAATCCAAATATGCATTCTATAATGATATTTCATTACATGTCATTAATGAATCAGAATCATGAGTAAAAATATTTAAAATATATAACAAAATATTATGAATATCAGTATATACAAAGAGTGGGAGAGATAGATTGAATATTTGAATAGTTGAAGTGTAGCATCAATTATCATTTCTAATTTACAAACAATTCACATGACTCATGCACATAGCTCCCCCTTAAAGAATGAATGCCTGGGCTGGAGAGATGGCTCTGCAGTTAAGGTGCTTGCCTGCAAAGCCTAACGACCTTGGTATGATACCTTAGTACCCACATAAAGCTAGATGCACTAAGTGGCAGATATATCCAGAATTTGTTAGCAGCAGATAGAGGTGCTGGCTCACTCATACTCTCTCCCTCTTTCCCTTCTTTCCTCCTTCACTTCCTCCCTCTTCTCTCTGTCTCCCTCTGCTTGCAAATAAAAAAATAATAATAATTTTTTAAAAAATGAATTTATTTTCTGGGTCAGTGCTTCCTTTTGGAGACAGGCCACCACTGTATGTCCTCCTAAGAAGAGTATAGTCACACTAAGATGAGTCTTACACATTGTCTTTATAGTACATAGGCTGATCAACACCACACTACCAAATGAAGATTGACCAACAAGTAAGCCAACACTCTAAGAAGTTCAGAGAAGAAAAGCACAGAATGAAGAGGGAGAGAAGAAAACCTTTAAGGCAATTTTGAAATTCCATGGTTGGGAAATATTTTCTTATAATATTGGAAAAAATTTTAAATTCTTTTAAAATTTTTTATTGACAACTTCTATTCTTACATACAAAAAAACCCATATTTCCCTCCCCTCCATCATTTCCCTTTGTAATGCTAATCTCCATCATATCTCCTCCCTCTCTCCATTAGTCTGTCTTTTAATTTGATGTCATTATCTTTTTCTTCTATTATGAGGGTCTTGCGGAGGTATTGCTAGGCACTGCAAGGTCGTGGATATCAAGGCCAATTTCTGTCTGGACAGTTGCATTGTAAGGACTTGTACCCTTCCTTTGGCTCTTACATTCTTTCCGCCCCCGCTTCCTCAATGGGCCCTGAGCCTTGGAGGGTGTGACAGAGATGTTTCAGTGCTGGGCACTCCTCCATCCCTTCTTCTCATTACTATGTTGTCTTTTCGGTCTTCCCAGTGGTTGTCGCCATCTGAAAAGAGAAGCTTCTCTAACCAGAAGTGAGACTAGCATTAATATGTGAATATGAACATTAAGTGTAGTGCTTTCAGGGCAGCTTGGTGGAAATAATATATACATTTAACCAGACAACAGCAGGCTTTATACCTCTAAGGCTCATGATCTCCTCTGCTATAGACTTTTGCTTAGTTTTTTCAGTACCAGACATGTATTCCTCCCATAGAGAGGGCCTTCATTCCAGTTATGGAGCAGTTGGTTACCCCAAGAGCAGACATGCCACTATTGCGCCCGTTCAGCCATTGGGCCTGTATGGCCAAACTTAAAATTTCCAGTAGCCACTGTTTTCACTGCTGATGACTTCTGTAAATTTTTTCTGCAAAGAACTTCACTGACTGAGTTATCTGAGATTCAATTTCAATTATTTTAATAAATTTCATTTGTTTGCCTATTCCCTTTGGAATAATCTCTATTCTCCCTTCTCATGAATGTCTTGTTCCTAAGACTAATTCTACTATACCTATTATCTTGTACACAAATAAGACCTAGTTATCCACATATATTTAGTGAATATGGTATGGGAAACCACCCCCCCCCTCCGAAATTGGCCAAAAACACCAAATTGAGTGGAAATGAGGAGGTTTATTCCTGCAAGTGGACTGAAGCCAGGATAGGTCCTGAAAGTCTCCAGCCCTGAACTCCAGATGTACTTTAATTTTATAGTTTCCCTGAAAAGCAGAAGTAAGCATGCAGACTTTTCAGAGGCAGATACTTGAGGGTTAGCAGCTGCAACTGGAACAGGGGGTACAGAGGGGTGTACAAAAGGAGATCTCAAAAACTGCGAATGTGGCATTTGTGCAGTTATCTTTCACAAGCTGGACTGGCAGCCACATGTCCTTGGGCAGGACGGGGTTGACTATGGGTCGACACAGCAGCCTCAGGCATTCTTTCCTAGAAATGTTGTAATTTTCCATTGTTCCACCAAATTTCCTCCTCTCCACCTAAATAATAACTAAAGTATTTAGCTTATCTTGTGGGACTCTGTTGATATTCTTGGTGTAACACCTGCAATTTTACTGCTTCTATCCAGTTCTTGATAAACCTGGATAGAAGGTTAATAACAGAGTGCCCGAACAGTAGGTCAATAGAATCATGGTTAGAGGCCCCATCTGGGGTGCAAGCCAGGGTCCCCATGTTTCCAAAACAGCTTACCTTTGTGTACTTTCCTTTGTCCTCCTATCCTTACTTCTAATAATTGTCTTCTCTACTACAATTTTGACTCACTCCCTTAGCTATGGGGGTGCCTCATTCCATACGCCACCTGAAGGAGATGGTTACATGGGCCATACGCTGAACAAGCACTGGAAGTTATAGGGGGCAGGCACAAGGTATGGGGTACATCAGCCACAAGACCCACAGAATCTTGGGTAAGTGTGACCTCCAAGGTCAGTGGTACATTGGCTCAGATGTGTGTTGTCATTAGGTGTATAACCATGAGGATCTGGGGTGACAGCAGGGCCCTTATTTTGCCTTTTCTTAGAGAGCTTTATCCACAAGGGATCTCAGGGGTCCACAACTGCCATCCAAGATTGCCAAAGGCTGGTGACTGCTTTCACATGGGTGTGGTGAATGCATAGTTTGACACCTGCAACTTTAAGAGCTAAGGGAGTGGTTAGAATAACTTGGTATGGCTCCTCCCACCCGGGGTCTAAGTTGGACTGGGATCTTTATTCAGAACAAGTTTCTTGGGTTCCAAGAATGTAGGAGGTCCTAAGTTAGGAGGGGATTGGGCAGATTTAAATGACTGGGAATTTTCTTTTCAGTGTTGACTATGTCCTTTAATAACTACTGGAGGTGAATTTTTCAGTACCACTGGACTTCCCCACAGTCTCTTGGGAGAGCAGGGGGTGTCCAAACAGAATTTCAATGTGCAAAAACCCACATTGGTGGGGTGTACAGCACACCCTGAACAGTACAAGTGGTAGAATTTCTGGCTGTTTCCTGGCTGTACTTGGCCATTGCAGTCTGCAAGGTCCTGTTCATCCTCTTGGCCTGGCCTGAGGATAGGAGGTGCTACCATGTGTGTAGATGCCAAGTTATTCCCACCTCTTTGGACTCTTGTTAAATAATTCTGCAGACAAAAGCTGGGCCATTGTCTGATTCAATACTCACTGGAACCACAAAATATGTAATGATTTCTCTGGCCAAGATATAGTATACATCTTGTGCCTTTTCTTTGTGTGGGTGGGGAAGGCCTCTATCCAGCCTGAAAAGGTACAGACTATAACTGGCAAGTACCGATATCTTTTACTGAGCTGAATGTCCATGAAGTCCACTTCTATGTGCTCAAATGGATAGAATCCCCATCTTTGTGGCAACAGTGGGTCCCAGAGCCCCTGCTTGGGGTTATTGTTTGCACAGTGCAGGCAGGCTTTGCTGGCCTGCTGGGCTAACTGCCAACCTCAGGATTATCTGGTATATCTGCAACAGGTCTTGCAAGGCCATTGTTCCCAGGTGAGTCTCTTCCTGGGCATGCTGGACAAGAGTGGGTGAGCCCCCTTTAGGGCTATTACTCTTCTGTATGAGGGGATTAGCCAGCCCTCTGAATTCTCAGTTGCCCCTTGACCTGTGTGTTGCCTCTTTTCTTTCTTCTGGATTGTATACAGGCTACTATGGGAGCATAAGGAGTGTGAAACAAACCTTTTGGGAAGTAGTGGGAGGGGACCTTAGGCTAAGTCTTCATGGAGGGCTACTTGTTTGGCTGTCCAGTCCACCAGCTGGTTTCTTTGAGTTGCCTGGTCCTAATTCCTTGTGTGAGCTTGGCAATGTGTCACTGCTATAGCCTGAGAGTCCCAGACAGCTTCTAAGAGCTGGAGGATTTGGGCACTGTTTTTGATTACTTTGCCCACTGAGATGAGCAGTCCTCTCGCTCTTAATGTATTGCTCCATGAATGTACAGTTAGTTTATGGAGCTCCAGACCAGTGATTGGGAAGCCAGCCTTCTTCTATGACCATGTGCACAGTGGTCACTGCATACCCAGGGCAGCACTTCCCTTGTACACTTTACTATCAGTAAAAAGCTCCATATCTGAGTTGAGAAGTGGTTCATCTTTTAGGTCTGGTAGGTGGAGATTTCCATGATCTCTTTGCAAGTATGAAGGGGCTCTCCCTTCTCTTCTGGGTGAACTTCCAGCATCAACACAGGCAGGGGGCCAGTGCTGGTCATGGGACCCAAGTCTATGTTCATTGTGGTCCCAGATTAGACAGTAAGTCGCTCCCAAGTAGAGGTTCTGGAGCGTCATGCACATAAAGGAGCTGATAGCAGATCCAGTGGCCTCCTACTGAACAATCTTGTGGTTCACAACACACTAATATTTCTTGGTGGACCAAGTTGCCCTATCATAGTGATGGAGTCTTTAGTGACTCGTCCAGTGGGGAGGTCACAGTGGAGATAGTTGTACAGTATCCAAAACAAAGTTCATGGTTTGCCGCGCCCCCCACCCCATCAATTCTGACCAGGGCTCCTGGGGACCAATTCCAATTGAGCCGGGTTATCCTCAGTCTGATTCAGAGTCCCAGTCAGGGCTCTTGTGTTAGGGGCCTGCACCTGCTTGGAAGCTGTGACAACTGCAGATTTGAATGCATCTTTCTCCTGGGGTCTTTTCCTGGGCAAGCTCACTCCTTCCCCCCATTCCAGGAATTCATTCTTCCAGTGACCTCTCTTCTTGCAGTGAGCACTTTGGTCTTTGCTAAGGGGGGAGGGGTCACTTTATTTTCTTTTTCTCTGCCCTGGATCTGCTGGGGTCCGTGTCCTCCCACATTCATGGCAACATGAGCATTTGAACCCTCCTCTGGTCTCATCTGACCTTTTCTGCCTTTCTGGCAGGAACCTCTCTATTAGCAATGACCTTTGAAGCGATTTTAAGAAGTTTGCTTATGCTTATTCCTGAAAATCCTACCAGGCATTGGAATTTGCATCTCATGTGATAGGCTGACTGAGTTACAAAGACTGTGTTCACCATTGACTGGTTTTCAGGAGCCTCTGGATCAAACGGGGTGTATCTGTGATATGTACTGCAAAGTGTCACATAAAACTGACTGGGGGCTCTCATTCTCCCTGCATCACTTTGTTCACTTGTGTCAGGTCGGTGTTGCTCTGTTCCACTGTCCCAGATCCTTTAAGAATAGATTGTCTCATCTGGCTGTGAGATTGGGGCCCCACATCTGTATTTGAACCCCAATTTAGCCAGACATGAGGAAGGGCATCATTTGTAAAGCCCTCTGGCTTCATTGTCCCAGCTGGAGCCTGTGGGTCTCCATACTGGAAGACAGCAAGTCTATCAGGGCTTGAGGCTTCTCTGAGTAGGCGTGGGTGGATAGCTCCCAGTTTAAGAGGTCAGGGGAGGTGAAGGGCTGATGGACTAGAGCTGCTGACCTGGTGGAGATGTAGAAATTCTCTGGAAAGATCACCCCAAAGCTAGTATGAGAGGAGTTTATTACCCAGGGGTCAAAAAGCTTGAGGTAGCCCTCCAAAGAAGCTTTGGCCCTGAGCTGAGATTTTATAGTTTTCATAGCAAAGGGGAGGGGTAAGTGAACAAACAAGATGTGGCAATTTGCATATAAATCATTTCAGTAGTCAGGACACTCCAACAATGAACTCCTTTTTACTTTGTTTTACCCTAAACTGTCTTTCCTTTTTATCATCCCTTTGGGCCCTTTCTAGACAGTTCCTTCTTTGGGATTTTTCCATATGATGACAAAGATAAGTTTTAGCTCCTCAGCAATTAACTCTTACAGTAACTCAGTGAATAATTCCAACTTTTAGCTTGTTTTCTGCCACATTCACTCATCTTTACCATCAGAACACCTTAAAATTTTGTATGTAATGGCTGACATAAGTGGAGTATCACCTGCATTTTAATTATTTTCCATCCTACATTGGATGAACATGGACAGAGCATTTAGAATATATTTTTTTAACAAGAGTCCCAGCAAAATTATTATGAGAGGCTCCATCAAAGGAGCTAGCAAGTGTCCCCATGTAGTCCACATAGGGGACAGGCTCAGGTTTGGGGTACCTCAGCTGTAAGACCTCCAGAATCTTGGGTAAGCATGACCTTGAGGACCTTGAGGAAATGGCTCATGATTATTGTCCTTGAAAATATGGGTGGCAACATAAAGAGTTATTATAATAAAAGAAAGAGAGCCAGGAGGGCCTTCTCTGTATAAGATTAGTGAGCAGGAGTGCCTGTGACTAATCTTATGATAAGGAGGAGAGCACAGAACATTCCTGCAGTAGACAGGGAGGGTTTGTACCACAGTCCTCAAAAAGAAGCGGACATTTGTTTGGAAGGAAAAGGATGTAATATGAGGCAATAGTAAAGAACTGTATCTGTTCAGGGGTGAAAGACATAAAAGTCTCTTGGAACCAAAGTTTCTCTATGGATCCCATGAGGTTATCAGATAGGCTGATTCATACAGCAAATGGAAGGGGTTAGGATCCTACCCATGTGTCTGACTTTTCAGCATCTCATGTTGCAGTCCTCAGGCTTCTGTCATGCATGGAACAGGGCCTCAGTCTTTTTGCTGGGGTAGATGTTCTCCAGAGCTTAACTTTGAGGGGACCCTCTAGGTCCCTGGTGACCTAACTGTTATGATTGGCTGAGGATACTGTCTTCTTGATTCTGGTGTGGTGACTTTATACTGCTTGACTGATGGGTGTGGGCCAAATTTTGCAAGGGCATGTGGGTCCCCTTATGTTACAAGGACACATCATCAGTGGCAGGAGAATCTGGCTACTTCTATAAGTCTAAGCAAAGAGGTATCTTCAAACAACCAGCACCACCAACATTAGCAAGTACAAACAGCCAGAACTCTAAATTGATTTTACATCTTAGGGCTAGGCTGTATATTTTCCCTAAATGTACTTTAGGGCTTGGCTCTGAGATCTGTCCTTAGTGATATACATCCTTTTAATAAGACATATCGCAGAGAAATTATAATACTACAAATCAATAACTATCAGGTAAACATATTCCATGAGGACAATTTTGGATCTTTGATTTAAAGGCAAAAAGTGGATGAGAAATCAGGACCAGGCAGAGGCAGAAGGCATGAGGTAATAGTTTAGTGCTGTAAGCCAGCAACAGGCAGGACAGTCTATTTTCTGAATCTTGGTTTATATTGTAATATCTTGCAGTTATATTATCTTAGTGGGTGTTTAAGCTCATGTAGGCAGCGAAAATTAACTATGCATTATATTTTACAGGTCATTTATGGCTCTGCAGGAGAGATTTTAGGGACCAGTGAGGAGTTCTATGACTCTCAGCATTGTCATCTGCTAGGATAAGTCAAGGCTATGCTGACCAAGAGGCCCTCCCTCTTTTGGGAAGCCTGGAGGACTGATTTTTCTCTGATGTGACTCTCCTGTTGCAGATACATTGATTTAGAGTCCATCCCCAGGTTTCTATGTCTACCCTGATCAAGAAGACAGGCAACTTACCAGAGGCTAGAGGTAATCAACTGTCCCATCATCTCCAAAATATTGGTTATCCTTTTAGCTCTGATGTTTCCAGTTGACCTTGGCTTCTATATATGGTTATTAATCACTCCGAGAGTCTGTACATATCTGATTAGCAAACCATATTTATTTAAAAAGTTATATAACATATCTGGTTAGCAAAGCATATCTGGTCAGAGAATGACACAAGAGTTTAAAAATCATTCTGATTAGCATTTCAGTTTATTTGTCAGGTGAACTACATCTAGAACATAGAAAACATACACATTTTATCTTTTGAGTTTCTGTCAGTTATAAGTATAGGCAGAACATATTTTATCCACAACTTTAAATCAGTTGATTTTATGTAGAAACTATGTCAGGAAAGGACAAGACAGTGTAAAAACTTAACTTGGCATATGTGTCTGAAAACAACTTTGACTAGTTTGTATACCTGTTTAGGTACCATTTACCCCACAAATTGGAAGCAGAACAGCAGCATTTAAGATATTTCTAGAGTAGGGAACATGTCTTAAGTGCCAATATATCTATAAGCAATGAACTTAAGATACAAGAAATGAGACAATTACTTAAGTAAAACCTTGACTAAGACTGGTTATACATAGCTTAAAAATAAAGCCAAATCTGATCATTGTTGAGCCAAATTAGTCTGATTTTAACATACATTAGAGAAATTATGATAGACATAAAGTGATTTCTTCATCAACTACCTTTAAACATTGAACCATTTTTAAGTATAATATAAGTCAATATTTATGTCCAGTAGAATATATGAAGCCTAGACAAACTATATTAACATTGTATATTGCAGGTTTTCCTAGGACAGGAAGAGTTTCCTCAGTCCCTAAGAACAAGGTCACAATGATTAAATAACCTTTTATAAGACTTTGACAATAATCTCAGTGATAATCACCCAATAAAACAACATGAATAAGACAGGAAAAATCTTAAGGTTACAGTGTTTTTGTTAAGATGTAATAACCTTATTTAATATTAAAAGG
This sequence comes from Orientallactaga sibirica, assembly GCA_036365145.1. Taxonomy (NCBI): domain Eukaryota; kingdom Metazoa; phylum Chordata; class Mammalia; order Rodentia; family Dipodidae; genus Orientallactaga; species Orientallactaga sibirica. The sequence continues at coordinate 14,752,190 of JAEOAD010000060.1, read as the reverse complement.
TTGGCAAACAGGGGAATATAGCAAACTTAGTTGAGAACTTTAAAGCCCATCTTTTACAACCTTATGACTGTTCTTATGATAAGATTAACATCAATAAGTTAAAGTTTTAAGTTTACTACCTAAATATAACATCCTGCAAACAGCTAGGGCCATCCTTTGTTAGTCTATATAAGCTCTAGGCTAATAGTCATTTTAATCTCAAGTAGTCTGTAATGTGATTAAGCATTTGAAGACTTAGTTAATCAACTTTATCTTTAAGCCTTCTATTTAAGTTTACCCATACCTTCATCTACATAATTTTACCTTACAATCTGTGAAACCATTCTTTATCAAACACTTAATATCCAACATTTAAAGTTTATTCTTCAGTTTATCCTTTTATCTAGTTTATCTCACTATAATTACCAGCAAAACTTCTACTGTCTATAACATAAGACGTTTTAATATGAACATTTAAGTGTTTTATCTTTTGCCCTCAAAAGGCTCTTTGAAATAATCTTTTATAAAAGAGTAGACCAGACTTAACTTACATTATTTGCTCAGAATATATATAATTTGCTGAGTTTTAGAACCTCTCTTTATCAGCTTTCTGAAACATATTTTAAAAATATGAAAGTAGATTTGGACATTATAATAAGTTTTAGAAATTTTCTGACAAATTCAATATTGAGTACTTCTCAATCTAAACACAAACCTTGGGACTGCTGTTACCCATTTCATAGAAGCATAGAGAGATAAAGTAAACTTAAAACAGTTAAACATGTCTTATAAGAAGTCCCTGTCTTGGGCTGAAGAGATGGCTTAGCAGTTAAGGTACTTGCCTGCAAAGCCTAAGGACTCAGGTTCCATTCTCCAGGTTCCACCAGATGCACATCATGGCACATGCATCTGGAGTTTGTTTGCAGTGTCTAGAGGTCCTGGTGTGCCCATTCTCTCTCTCCCTCTCTCTCTCTCTCTCTCTCCATGCCTCTGCATCCAATAAGTAAATAAATAAATAAATAAATAAAATGATAAAAAAAAAATCTTTTAAAAAAGAAGTCCTCATCTGTCGGCAGCAATTTGGGACTCACCTATCATCATGTTGGGACCAGGACCCTGAAATTCCCTGTGTCTATAGATCCCTCTGGCTCTGCACGGCAGGGAGCCAAGAAAGCAGACCCATCAGTGATTTCCCTGGGGGTGGAATAAGCCCAGAGAGATTTGTGCCTTGTCTCTCTGTCCAATGAGACTTGTTTGTCAGGTTCACCCTCCTGTTCCAGGGCCATGTGACCATCATGTAGGTCAAGCATTGCAGTGGGAGCATTAAGTGACACATTGCCATTGAAGGTGCCTGCTCATGTGTAGTCCCAATTTTGTCCTTGCCTTGGAGAGCTGCCCCAGCTGCAGTATGTTAGAGCAAGAAAGATAAGTTTCCCCAAGTTTCTAGCACTTGCCTGAGACTGGCCCCAGAATTTAGCTATTCCTGATGGATGTTTTGCCACTGGGGCACAAAACACAGAACGACAGCATAACCCTTCTTTGCAAGTGTGGAAGGGCTTTCCCTCCTCTACTATCTAACTACTTAGAGAGACCAAATACCATTGGCCAACAGAAAGAGGGCCATCAACTTGCAGTAGTAGTGAAGCTTGAGGATTCCTCCTCTTGTGAGGACCAGTCCTCACCAGCAATCCCAGACCTAACTAGTCACAATCCCAATTTCCAGTTTCCCCTGGGGAATTCTTACCTGGTCCAGAGTCTGACTCAGCCTTGTCTCCTTCCACTGAAGAACTCTGGTCCAGGGCTTCACAGTCTTTCTGGGCTACCTGGAAGGGAACCCTTCAATCATGTCAGGGGCCCACACTTCCCAGTTCCAGGGGCTTTGGCAAGCTGGGAGGCACAGGAGCACCAGTCCTTCCTGACCAACCAGGGCCATGGTGAAAGGTAAATCTCACCAGGACCTCCAGAGATGTTGTAGAAATTCTCTGGAAACATCACTCCAACACCAGTATGAGTGAAAGTAGATGAGTTTGTTCCCCTGAAGCCAAAATGTTTGAGGTAGCCCCCTAAAGAAGCTTTGGCCCTGAGTTGAAAGTTTATTTCCATTTTATAGTTTTCATACTCAAGGAGAGGGGTAAGTGAACAAACAAGAGGTGGCAATTTGCATATCAAATTTCTGTAGTCAAGCCACCCTAACAATGAACTCCATTTTACTTTGTTTTAGCCTAAACTGTCTTTCCTTCTTAACATCCTTTTGGACCCTTTCTTGACATTTTCTTCTTTGTTATCCTTACATCTGCTGACAAAGACAAGTTTTAGCTCCTCAGCAATTAACTATTAGAGTAACTCAGTGAATCAATTCAACTTTTAACATCTTTTCTACCACAATGTATCTGCCATCCTCTTGGGGGGGGGGTGGATGGCATCTTCCACAATGGGCAGAATGGCACAGGTTATTCTCTGGATTTTAGTTAGCTTGAGGTGGGGAGGAACCCCATGTAGTTACGGGTGGTGCTGGTGGTGGTAGCAACAATAGTATCTGAGCCAATTCTGGCAGGACTGTGGGGCAGAGAGTCGGGGCTGGTGCTGACGGTATAGCCGGGTCATCAAGGAGAGAGTCAAGAGGAGCCTCAACCCGTTGGTTGGTAGTAGGGGACTGTTTGGCATGTGTTTTGGGGAGCTGTGGCTTATAGGGAGGTGGCACAATGTCTTCCTTTCCCACCATTGGGAGTGGTACTGATTTTAGTTTCATGGGTTCAGGTATTGCACTTGCAACTAAGGTAGCTTGGGGCAAGTGGCCTGGGGTCTGGGAATGGAACCATCCAGCCAGGTCCCTGGCCAGTATATGCCATGAGTCAATGCATAGGAAATGGTCCTGATGGCCTGCCCAATGAGATCCTATAGCCACAGGGCCATGGAACCACTGCATTCATTCACATATTCATTCACCATTAACTCTTAGTTATATATTCCTGTTTTAAATTCCTGTTTTGAGTTGACCTGTTATAGAGACCAGTGCCACCTTGGTACACGTTTGAGGTTTTTTTTTGTTTGTTTGTTTTTTGTTTTTTTGGTTTTTTGTGTTTTGTTTTGTTTTTTCAAGGTAGCATCTCACTCTAGCCCAAGCTGACCTGGCATTCACTCTGTAGTCTCGGGTGGCCTTGAACTCATGACAATCTTCCTACCTCTGCCTCCCAAGTGCTGGGATTAAAGGTGTGCGCCACCACGCCCAGCTTTTAAGTTTGAGGTTTTGTATGTAGTCCCTGGCAGGGTGATCCAGTCGGCACTGGCTCCAAGGGCATAGCCACCCTGGGTTCTTTACCTTGTCTGGAAATCTGCCCTGCTCTACTGTGGTGGTTTGATTCAGGTGTCCCCCATAAACTTAGCTGTTCTGAATGCTAGGTTCCCAGCTGATGGAAATTTGGGGAATAAAGCCTCCTGAAGGCATGTATTGTTGGGGGTGGGCTTATGGGTATTAGAGCCAGTTTCCCCTTGCCAGTGTTTGGCACACACTCCTCTTCCTGTTGTCTACCTGATGTTGGCCAGGGGGTGATGTCCACTCTCTGTTCATGCCATTGTTTTCTCCTGCCATTTTGGAACTTTCTCTCCAGTCTATAAGCCAAAATAAACCCCTTTTCCCCCAAAGCTGCTCTTGGTCAGGTGATTTTTGCCAGTAATGCCAACCTGAATGCAATATCTAGTCTTCTTCTACCCAGAGGATCCTGCCCAGGGCACCACAGTCCCTGAGCTGCCTGGAAGGGGACCCTGTAATACCATCAGGGGTGAGTACTTCCTGATTCCAGAGACCTGTAGCAAGCTGCAGAGACCAGGAGTGGCAGCCCCTCATCCAACTGGGTTCTTCACGAGGGCATCTAATTGGGGCTTCCATATGATTTAGGAGATGCTCTTCCAGAAACTGGCCTGACACCAAATTGGGTGGAAAAGAGGAGATGTATTCATGTCAGGAGAGTGAAATCAGGATAGCTCCTGAAAGACTGGCCCCATATCCGACATGTAATTTCAATTCATAATTTCAATCAAAAGTGGAAGCAAGTCAGTGGGTGTTTCAGAAACAGACACTTGATGGCTAGCAGCTGCAGTTGACTAAAGGAAGTGGGGGGGGATGACAAAGGAGAGATTTCAAAAACTGAGTAGGTGGCAATCATGCAATTCTTATCTTTCACAAACAAGACTGGCTGGCCTCATGTCCTTGGGCAGGAAGGGGTTGACTATCAGCCAATGGAACAGCCTCAGTTTTTCTTTCCTAGTAACTTTGTAATTTTCCATTGTTCTACCACAAATACATGACAGGTCTGAAAAGAAAAAAGTGGTTTCCTGTGAGAGCAGTGAATAGAACAAAACAGCATTAGGGGAAGACAAAGCCTCTTTTCATTATAAATCAAGTTATATATTTCAGGTTAAGTTTGTAATAAAATCATAAGGAAATTTTAACAAATCCAGTTCACATGTGGAAAGGTAATTTCAATAAAAAAATAATTTATAAGACCTTTTGTTATTTATGTGAAAATACACACAATCCTCCAAACCCCTATGCATATATAAGAAGGGAATTGAAGCAAGGTCAGACTTGACCACTCCAGAGTGCCATAACTGGAATGAGATAAAAATCAACTTCTTTATATCTATTTTGAGTAGTTTATTTATTGCAAAGGTCATAATTCACTATCTTAATTAATACAAAATTCCACTATGTTATTAAAATATATTTATGTTACACCTCTGCAATGATACCCTAGCTTTTATTACTTCATGTGGCTCACCTGTTTTTGATTATTCCATAATTCATCCTGACTTTGGAATTCAGTAGAGCACAAACTCACAAAGGACAGTGGCAGCATAGTTGTAATGATTCTAACTACCTTTAGTAAGAGAAAAGTAAATTCTGAATTAATGTAATGGGTGGGGGTATAAACTTAGGGAGCATGGGGCCATGACAGCAAGACTGTTATCTAAAATGCACTCTGATACAATCAGATGAGAGAACTTAACCAGTGATTTATGAATCTTCAAAAAAAAAGAATAGCAACCAAACACTGTATTTCTTTTCTTTTTTTTTTTTTTAAATCTTCAATGTTACATAGACAGAAGCAAAGATGAGAACAGAACCTGATGCCTCATTCATGCATGTTGAAGAAGTTGCTGTAATATGCTCCCTGATGTGGACATCCATTTGTAAGATATTGGAACATTTGAAGTGTCACACAAAACAGGCAATGATAAGGTTTAATCAAATGATGTTGTCCAAGGTGGGTTTGTTATTTTTATGAATGTACATTTTAGCATGTAGTGTGATGGGAACAGGAGTGGCTATGTTTTGCTTCTAGAGAGCAGCACATTCTGTTCACATCATGTTTTTGAATTTCATGTACAGATAAGGACTTGGAGTAATTGTAACATGCAGTGGTAATCTTCTGCTGACATATGGAAAGCGGAAATTTAAATTAAACACATCATTCAGCCCATATTTAACACTTCACAATAGAGGGTGATTTTCCAAATGCACAGAGTACCTTATCTGCACTCACTGTTTCATAAAATTCTAATTTTCATAATTGTCAAATATTTTTCCTATTAATATCTAGATATATCATTGTTAACAATATTTTTTACAAATTATGAAGCTATAGAGATGGCTTAATGGTTAAGTTGCTTGCCTGCAAAGCCAAAGGACCAGTTTACATTCCCCAAGACCCACATATGGCTCATGCATCTGGAGTTAACTGGCAGCTGCTAGAGGTCATGCCATGCCCATTCTCTCTCCTTTGCCTCTTTCTATGTCTCTCAAATAAAATAAATTAAAATTTTAAAATATTTTAAAAACATTTTATAAAGAGCACTTCATTTCCCTATAAAATAAATGGCTTCATATTTCCATTTTATAGTACATATTAATTAGTAGATTGTGCATGAAACAAATTGTACATTTTTCTCAAAAATCAAAAGAATATATATATATATATATATATATATATATATATATATATATATATATATGCCACTTTCCAGTAGAAATTTGTGAGGTGCTTTCCAGCATTATACAGGCAGGCAATCTGGGAACTGGCTTCCTTCTAGATTCCAGATAGTTCTCTCAATGTTCTGTTAGCAGCATGGCATGTGGTGTCTTTAGCAACAGGGACTTAACTTTTTTTATTTTTATTTATTTATATATTTATTTATTCATTTATTTATCTATTTATTTATTTATTTTCTTGAGAGAAACAGACAGAGAGAGAGAAAGAGGCAGAGAGAAAGAGAGATAATGGGCACAACAGGGACTCCAGCCACTGCAAATGAACTCCAGATGCCTGCGCTACCTTGGACATTTGGCATGTGTGGGTACTGGGGAATCAAGCCTCAAACTGGGGTCCTTAGGCTTCACAGGCAAGCACTTAACCACAAAGCCCTCTCTCCAGCCCCGGGGACTTAACTTTTAACTCAGGTGGTTAATTGAGTGCTTTGGTAGAAGCCTGTCTTATTTTGGAGGTGTGTCCAATCAACAGCTCAATGTGGGTTTTAACCAATTTCTGGTACTGGGAGGTACAAGCATCCTGTCTATTCCATGGCCCTTCTGAACAGATGATGCCCCCATACTGCTATTTGGAAAACTGTGGTTCCTGGGGTCCCCATGGCCATGTTTCCCCAGAGACTTCCAGGCAACTTTGGAGCAGTGTCTTGAGTGTGACTTGAAGAAACAACCAGGAGGCAGTGCCACAGGGCAGCGCATTTATTGTCAAGGGAAGGGGTTTATAAGTGTTTGTGAAAGAACAGGAAGAGGTTTGGGTCATAAGGGGATTGGTTAGTCCAGAGGCCACTGATACCTAATTAGCATGTGGGGCTTTGGGTGAGTGGGATAGGGTGACATGGTCTAAGTAGTGTCAGGAAAAGGTATAGGCTACAGGTTGTATGGGGTTTGTATGTGCTAAGGCTGCTGGCTGATAGCTCATTGACATATAGGGACATAAGCGGAGAAAGGTCACAAGGCTCTTGGGAAAGCAAAACCTAAGTCTTATCAGGATGGCCAGGTGCCCCGGCTGGGGGGAGGGAGTGGCCTCATTCCTGCTGGTCTCAAGGCAAGATTGTCGGGGTCCAGGCTCACTGCAACCTCTGCGATCTGGGGCCCTTAGTCATGCCTGACAGCTCAGGTCTGCATAAATCTCAAGTAGCCCAGGGTCCTTCAATCTTGCCCTATAGTATACTATCAAGGAAGAAGGTTTCTATGGTACCAATTCATTTTGTGTTTAGTTTTGTGTGTCCCCCTCCACCCTCCCATTCTCCTACACTCAGTACCTTCCATAAGTATTATCTGTCTCACAAGTTGCCTGACAGATATGCCTACAACTCAAGCTGTTCCAGGTTAGGAACCACAGATTAGGGAAAACATCTGGTATTTTTCTTTCTGGGCTTGTGTGAATTCACTTAGTATGATCTGTTCCAAGTCCACCTATTTTCCTACAAATTATACAATATCATTTTTCCTTAGTGATGAGAAGTATGCCACTGTGTAAATGTACCACATCTTCTTTATCCATTTGTCAAATGATGGGCATCTGGGTTGACTCCAGTTGTTAGCTATTGTGAATTGCAGCTATAAACATGGTTGAGCAAGTATCTCTGCAGTGAAGAATGGAACCTTTAGGGTACATGCCCAGTAGAGAAATGGCTGGGTCAGTTGGTAGCTCTATTTTTATCTTTTCCAGTAGTCTTCATATTGATTCTCATACTGGTTGTAAAAGTTTGCACTCCCAAAAGCAATGAATGGAAGTTTCTCTTTTCCCACATACTTACCAACATTTATTGTCATCTGATTTTTTTAATGATTGTCATCCTTACTGGAATAAGGTCAAATCTCATAATTGTTTTAATTTGTATTTCCAAGATGGTTAATTATGTTGAACATTTTCTTAAGTATTAGCCATTTGTATTTCTTCCTTTGAGAATTCCCTATTGAGTTCTCTGCCCCATATTTGAGTGGATTGTTTGATGTTTGATTGCTTAAAGTTTTTCTGTTCTTTGTAGATTCTAGATATTAGGCCTCTGTCCATTGTGTACATTCTGGAGTAGTTTGTTGGCTCTGTTTATGGTATGATTGTGTGTACAGAAGCTTTTTAGCTTCGTGAGCTCTTACTGGTTGAGTGTTTGTTTAATTTTTTGAGCTACTTCCCCATATCAAAGACCTCCATATAAGACTCAAAACTCTTAAACTAATGGAAGAAAAAATAGGGGAAAGTCTTCATGATATAGCAGAGGTCTTTGATCCATTTGGAGTTGATTTTTGTGCATGTTGAGAAGACTCTATCTGATTTCATTTTTTTTTTTTTACATGTGGTTTTCCATTTGTCTAGCACAATTTGTTTTAGATACCATCCTTTATCTAGTGTATGTTTTTGGTTCCTTTGTCAAAGATCAAGTAACTGTAGTTGCTTGAGCTAAAGGCTGGTCTTTCATTCTGTTCCAATGGTCTATGAGGAGATTTTTTTATGCCAGTGCCATGTGGGTTTAATTTTCTTTTATGCAGTTTAATTTTTTTCTCTGTGAAATTGTATTATAGCTTTAGATCATGTATGGTGATATCTCCAGAGGTGTTTCTTTTGCTGTGTATATTTTAAGATATCCGAGGCCTTCTGTAATTCCATATGAATTCTGTGGGTTTTTTGTTTTTTTTTTTTTAAATCTCTGTGAAGAATGTTGATGGAACTTTTACTAGTATTTCACTGAATCTGTATATTGGTTTTGGTAGAACTGACATTTTCACAATATGAATTCTACCTATCCAGAAACATGGAAAGTTTTTCCATCTTCTCATGCTTTCCTCAATTTCTTTCTTGAGTCTTTTTATGTTTCCATTCTACAGGTCTTTCCCATCCTTTGTTAGTGTTATTTCAAAGTATTTGATATTTCTGTTGCTATTGAAAATGAGCCAGCCTCACTAATTTATTTTTCTGTGCATTTGTCTTTTGTATGTGGGAATTTTGTGTGTTGATTTTGAATCCTGCCACTTTGCTGAAGGAATTCATTACCTTTAGCAGATGTATAGTAGAGTCATTTGTGTCACTTATGTCTAGGATAATATGATTTACAGATAGGGTTAATTTGACTACTTCCTTTCCAGTTTGTATCACTTTATTCCTTTCTCCTGTTTTATTGTTTGGGATAGGACTTCTAATACTATCTTGAAGAGGAGAGGTGAGAGTGGCCCCTCTGTCTTGTTCTCAATCTTATTTTTATACTTTATTTTTATTTATATTATTCTAATTTTACATTCATAATTGTTACACCATTATCCTCAGCCTTGTCCTCCCTCTTCCATAGGGACCCTTATCAATGGTGAATGTGGGTCATGCATTTTGGGGGTAGTCAAGAGTTATGGAGGATAGGCAGAGTCTCTGTGCATAATGTCCCAACTTGTGGCTCTAATATTCTTTCTACCCCCTCTTCCACAAATTTCCCTGAGACACATTGGGGTCATTTCAGTTCTGCTTCAGTGATGAGGTATTGGGAGCCTCTGTGTCTCTGGATATCTGGCTTAGTAGGAGTTGGATGTTCTCTGTGTTTATCTCCTTCAGCCTTTTTCTGGTGTCATGATCCCCAAGAATGCTGAACTATTGCCCTTCCCCGCAGTACTCTGTGATTTTACCTGGGGCCCTGGTGATTGACTGATCCTCCCTTTAGGTTCCTTTTCCATCTGAAAAAGATAAGCAAATTCTCCAATGGAGGGAGAAGTTAGTACTAGATAGATGGGATGACATAGATATCTTGGAGGGAATTTTATATTGGTAGGCCCTCTTCTGGCCCACAATTGGTGGTATCTTGATTGGAGACTGAGCTCATTTTTGTACATGGTTTTGGTTTATTTCCCAGTTCCATCAGTGAGTTCCATTCCACTGAGTGGATCTATTAGCCAAATCAAGAGCAGTTGGTTGCCCACCATGGCTGTGTGCCACTACTGCACTTGTTTGAGCATTATGTCAGGTTGTTTTCTGCTGGGTATCTTAGACTGCAAGTTGTTTGGACCGATGTCGGCCATTTTTTCCCCATTTGCTCATGTAGCACCCTCTGGCACTAGACTAGCTAACTGTCTGGGGACTGACCCTCTTCCAGATTCTGGCCAGGTCTCTCCATGTTTGGTCTCACACATGTACGCTGTCTTTGACAGTATACCATTAACCTTTGGTGGGTCAGCAAGAACTCTGACAGAAATCTGTCTTTTTTGGGAAACCTTGTAGGTGTCTCAGATCAACAGCTCATTGTGAAAGTTAACCCCGTGCTGGTACTGGGAGTTATAAGTCAGTGCCTAGGAAGGTGAGGGGAGCAAAAGATAGATAATATAAAAGAGAAAGTGAGTTTAGAGAGGATATGGAGAGAAAGAGAGAGAGAGGGAGAGAGAAGGGGGAGAAAACAGGAAAAAATTAAGGTTGGTCTTCATGATGTTTTCTCCAGTTTCCTGTGGCTCAGAGGTTCCCTCTGTGGGCCTGCTGAAGGATCAATGTTTTAGCCTGTTGTTCCAAATAAAGTGTTTTATAGTATCATTTCCTTTGGGGTCCCTATTTGTATCCCCCACCCTTGTCCTCCCTCCCACCCTCTTGCTCCTTCACACCCTTACCCTCCCTCCATCCCACCCTCCCTGTTGTCTTTTCCTCAGAGTGCTTATTAGGCTTGGCAGCATCTCTGATGGATTCAGTTTAGGAGCCACAGATAAACGAGACCATGTGACGATTATCTTTTTGTGATTGGGTGAGCTCACTAAGGATGATCTGTTCCATGTTTGACCATTTATTTTCTTAATAGGAACTCTGAAATTTTCCCTGTTAAATATGATTTGGGATTTATATGCCTTATATGTAGCCTTTATTATGTTGAGATATAAATACTCCATACCTATTCTCTTCAACATTTTGATCACAAAGTGTTGTAATTTTCAAAGGGCTTCTCTGCATCCATTGAAATGATCATGTGGTTTTGTGTTTAAGCTTATTTATATGGTATATTAGGCTAATTGATTTCTGTATGTTAAACCATCCATGCATCCTAGGGATGAAGCCTGGTTGATGAAGGTGGATAATATTTGATGTGTTGTTGAATTCAGTTTGTGAAGATTTTGTTCAGTATTTTTGGATCTAAGTTCATCGGGGATATAGGTCTATAGTTTTCTTTTCTCATTGTATTTCCATCTTTTTTGGGGGGTGGGCATTAGGATGATGCTAGCTTCATAGGAGTTAGGGAGTATTCCTTGTTCTCTATGTGAAATAGCTTAAGAAAAAGTGGATTCAGTTCTTAGATGAAGGTAATAATCTAGTGGAAAGTCCATCAAATCTGAACTTTTCCTTTTGGGGAGGTTTTTGATTAAATTTTCAATCTTGATGGGTATAATAAGTTTGTTTAGGAGACATATGTGCTTTGAATTTAGTTTGGTAAGGTGCATATATCTAGGTATTCATCCATTTCTTCTAGATTATCTGATTTTGTGGAGTAGAGGTTTTAAAGCACATCTTCATGATTCTCCCAATTTTATTGATGTCTTTCCTCTCACTTTTCATTTCTAATTTTGTTAACTTGAGATTTCTCTTTTTTGTTATTTCATCAAATAGACCAAGATGTATCAATCTTTTTTAAAATTTTTTTAAAGAACCATCTCTTCTTTTCATAAATCTTCTTAGGCTCCAGTTCATTAATTTCTGCTTTCATGTTAATCATTCATTTTCATGTTTTTTTTTTTTTTTTGGATTGGATTGTTGTTTCTTCAACACATTTAAGTAGATGGGAATGGTTATGTTATTAATTTGAGATCTCTGTGTTCTTTTTGAAGACATTTAGTGCTATAAATTTCCCCTCAGGACAGCTTTCATTGTGTACTTAACTTTTGGTATGTTATAGTTTTGTTATCATTCAGTTCTAGAAGTTTTGCAATGCCCTTTTTCATTTCTTCCATGACACATTCATTATTCAATAATGTGTTTTTCGTTCTCCAACAGCTGGTGTCATTTCTGTTATTTCTCTTATTGTTGATTTCTACCATTAATGTATTGTGGTCTGATATTATGCAGAAAGTTGCATCGATTTTCCTGAATTAATGGAAACATGCTTTGTGAAATAATATATGATATATTTTGAAGAAGGGTCCATGGGCTTCTGAGAAGAATGTATATTGGGATGGAATGTTCAGTTTGTGACTTTTAGGTTAGCTTATCAATGGTGTTATTAAGCTCTATTATTTCCCTGTTGATTTTCTGCTTGGATGATCTGTGTGTTGATAACAGTGAGGTAGTGAAGTTCCTTACTATGATGGTCTTGGGGTTTATTTTGGGTTTGGTGTCAAGTAAATTGTGTTTTAGAAAATGTAGTACACCTGTGTTTATTGCATATAGATTTATGGTTGTGATGTCCTTTTGTTCAATCATTCCCTTGATGAGTAAAAAGGGGCCTTCTTTGTCCTTTTTGATTACTTTTGATTTGAAGTCTATTTTGTCAGATATTAATATAACCACACCTGCTTATTTCTTATTTCCTTTTGCTTGGAAAGTCATTTCCCATCCTTTCACCTTGAGGAGGTGTCTATCCTTAGTATTGAGTTGGGTTTCTTGAAGATAGCAAATAGAAAGGACCATTTTTCATATCTATTCTGTTAACTTGTATCTTTTCATGGTTGAGTTAAGACCATTGATATTTAAGGTCCTAGCTGTGAGGTTTCACTTAATCTCTGCCATTATAGAGGCTTTATGTGGTGTGGTGCTCTCTTGGGCTTTGTATGTTTTTGAACCTGCTCTAGTTTTGGTTCTTGTGATCTTTGTTTTATAGGCTATTGAGTTTGGTTGTTCAAGTCTTCTGTGTGGAGTTTTCCCTGAAGCATTCTTTGTAGCTTTGGCTTTGTGTTCATATAATCATAGAGCTGGCTTTTATCATGGAAAGGTTTCCTTTCACCATCTATTTTGTGGGACACTTTCACTGGGTCCAATAGGTTGAGTTGGAAGACAGCTTTTGTGGACTTTGAAGTGCTTCATTCCAAGCCTTTCTAGCTTTTGTGTTTACATTGAAAAACCTGAGGTAATTCAGATGAGATTGCCTTCAAACATAATGAGTTGTTACTCTCACTATTTTTAGCCCTCTCTTTTTCTGTTTTAGAGTTTTAGCTATGGCATGCATTGGAGAGTTCTTCTTTGGTCCAGTCTGTTTGGTATTCTGTGATCTTCTTGTACCTGGGTGGATCCCTCTTGGAGAGTGTGGAAAAGTTTTCTTCAATAATTTTGTTCAATATGTTCTCTATGCCTTTGGCCTGAAATTCTTTCCTTCTGGTATCTTCATGATCTGGATGTTTGGTCACTTTAGGGTATACCATAATTCACTTATATTCTGCTTGAATAATTTTTTTGAAATTATTAAAGTATTTAGACTCTCAAACAATTTCTTCTTATATACCACATCTGAGGTTCTGTCCTGGACATCATTAACTCTGTTAGTTTCTAGATAGGCTTTTATAAGCTCTAGTTGATTTTTGTTTTCTGTTGCATGTTTCTGTACTGTATCCATTCCTTTGTTGAATTCCAATTTCAGGTCATGGTTTGACTTTCTTGAAGCTTCTTAGAATTTATTCTTGCATTTAATCATGTCTTCTTTAAACTTAATCAGCTGGTTATTGAGCTCCTCTGTTGATTAACCTTTAATTCATTTCTTTCTCTTTTGAGTTCTTTCTAGTTTTCCTCAATTTTTTTTTTTTTTGTCTAGTGACAAAAATTGCATTTTATTTATGCCATTGGGTTTTGATGATTTGTTTCCAGTTTAGTGATTTTCTTGGTTGGAGTCACAAAGCTAATTATGATTTCATTTTGTAGTCCTATTTCGGTTTTATCCTCTATGGTTTCATTGGAGATTTCTATTGTGGAATTGGCAACTTTGGTGGAGATATCTTGGTTTATTGCCTTTCAGTGTGTGTGTGTGTGTGTGTGTGTGTGTGTGTGTATGTGTGTGTGTGTTGGGGGTCTCCTCATTTCAGGGTAAAAGTTTTATTTTATTAATGAGGAAGTAAGTATTTGCCCTCATATGATTTTCAGTGAGTGTTCTGTTTTGGGTTTGAAGCACATTGGAGTGGGATAGTGCTGTATCCACATATGTGCCAATTGTGGAGGGTACACATGAGCCAGCAGCTCTGGGGTAGTACCTGATTTCAAAGCTGTGGTTCCAGGTCCAAAATCTTGTCAGCTCCCCATTACAGCCATGCTTTACCTGTGGTGCTCAGGAGCAATGGCACTTGTCCAGGCCCCTACTGTTCCCAGATGAGCAGGTTGTAGAGGACTCACTAGTTTCCCCTGGTGAGCCAGTTGTTGCCAGATATTCCGGTCCTCCCTGTCTGGTTCAGAAGTGATGCTCCATGTAGTTGCTGGGAGCAGGGGTTGGGGCTTTTCTGGGGGTCTATGGTTTTGGCCCAGGTGGGGGTGTTGGTGTTCTGAGACAGCCAGCAATCAGAGGAGGTGACCAAGGTGAGAGCTATCTACTGAGGCTGGTGTAACGGTGGAGATTGGGCAGGGTGTGGAGGTGGGTAACCTACAAGTTCACAGGAATGGCCTGGATGTGTATGGGTGATGCAGTGTGTGGGAGACTTTCAGGGACATGCAGGGTGGCACAGGGTTGGGGGCACCCAAGGGGCATGAATGACAATGGTGCAGGGGAGGTCCTGCCTAGGCAACAGAGGGTTTAGCTGTAGCAGGAGCTCCAGCACTATGTGCACCTACTAAGTGGGTTTTTTCTTTATCTGAGTGCAGGATGTGTGGAGAAGAGTGGATCACAGGAGTGCCATGCCTGTCTGACCTCAGTGAGAGTTAGGTAGACAACAGACCACCCCAGCATGAGTGGGTACTGGGGTTCCTGGGAGGGTAGGAATCAGTAGATTCCTGAATGTGCACTCCTCCCCACAGTGGATGAGTGTATGTCCAGTAGTACCCACTGGTGTTGGAGCCCCACAATTCTTGCCTGATTTCACCCATGGCTCTCTACCATGCCTTCTTGACCATAACCCTTTAATACTGATATTATTTTGGCAGCTGGTTTCCCCATCTCCTCTTGACATGAAAAGTAAGTGGACAATTTATTTTCTGTAACAAGCAATTATATCACAGCCACTTTAAATTCTAATAAAACCTTTTCACCTACTTTGAGAAAAACAACCTGTGCAGCAAATGAAACATTACAACCTCCTAGCTTTTCAAGCACTGTATTTAGACACTGTGGCTTATTTGGCTTCACAGAACATTAATTAATTCATATAAGCTACTGTGCTCTGGTGTGTAACTATCAGTGAAACAAAAGCTTTGCAGAATTTTCTCTTCTTTTGAGTATGGCAATGAAAAGAGAGAAGCTATCCCCTTATGCCTATAGAAAATTAAGTGACATTTTTACAAATTAAAATGTACAAGCTGGGCATGGCAATTCATGCTTATAATCCCAGCACTTGATAAATTGAGCCAAGAAAATTACAAGTTTGAAGCCAGCTTGGACTGGAGAGTGCCAATTCTGTTCCTAAAACAAACAAACAAATAGTTAGAGAGATGGCTCAGTAGATAAAACTCTTGTTGCACATGCATTAGTTCCTGAGCTCATATTCACAGGAGCGTAAGTGCCAGGTGGTTGGTTGGTTAGTAGCTTGTCTACAAGCCCAGTACTCAGGAAGTGGAGATAAAATCTCCCACGATGGCTAAATAGCTACACTAGCTGAATCATTGAGCTATGAGTTCAACTGAGAGAGCTTGCCTCTGTAAATGCAGTGCAAAGCTATTGAGGAAAACGCCTGAAATCAATGTCTGTTATCTACAGGCATGCACACACACATATCTACCCACATGATTACACATATTCATGCACACTACACACAAACATACAAATCAAAATACCCCCTCAAACCACACAATTTCTGGTAGCTAGAAATTTCTTGTAGTTTAACATGGTTTATTAAAGATCATTCATTCATCTATAATAACACTGTATTAAAATAATATAATCTCCCCCAAATGATTTTTTACAACTTACAAAATTCCAATTAAATTGTCAATACTTATTCAACAAGTTCTATAAAATAATAAATATATATGCAATTTCATTTTGTTAGATGCACCAGAGCTTTTCTTTGGCTCATTTAGAATTTGATCAAGGTCAGTGAATGTGTCAGGAGCAAAAGACTTAATTCTATGGGCTAAAGTGAGGTGGAAAAATTGGATTTGAGTCCTGAAACTACCTCATAAACAAACTGTAGTCTCATGAGTTTCCCAGATTAAAGCTTAACAAACGGTTCTAAATTTCAATGTTAATAGTTGTGGATATTTAACCTTAATATCACTGGGAAATATCACTGCAAGGTTTTCTCTGTGGGCAATTCTTTCTCTACCTATTCTCCAATCTTCTGTGCTACCCATTATAAACTTGGTAGTTAATCCATCTAAAGCCGCTTCTAGTCTGAAACTCACTAGGTTTACCGTAATTAATCTTGTGTTGGCATTTAGGCTCATTACTCAAACTGATGGTGCCTTCAACAGAGGGAAAATCAGGGAATTGTGCTGAACAGCAAGAAAATGAAAGATTAGCACAAGTTTCTTATTTCACAGGTCTTTATAGTCTTATTGGCCCTTAATACTCCTCTCATTGCTCTGTGAGGCCATATGTACCCTCAGGTCATGGGTAACCCAATCTGGATGTCTGGAGGTCTCTTCAGCAGCTTCTGTTTCTTCACTATAGCATCCCGGAGAGCCTCTGAGACCTCTAACATGAAGATGCAGCAAAATTAGTGCACTTCTGCTAGTTGTGTCCACATGGAAACACTTCAGTGCTCTTCAGAAAGGAGAAAAAAGTATAAAAACCTTCAACAGAAGGGGAAAAACAAATGTGAGGGTGAGAATATGAACTATAAGAACAAACTGGGAATATGTATTATGGACTTTATACATAACTTTCCTGAAATTATTTCTGTGAAATGCTAAATTTCTTATTTTTAACTTGCCCTAAATTTAATCTCACAATTATGTAATCCACCTGTTTAAAGCAATGTGACTAGGTTCCTTTGTCTTGGTTGTGCCTTTGGCCTGAATAGCACAGATAACCTGTATTGCCAAGCAATGTTTAGAGATGCTGGCTGATCTTAAGCTATGCTCTTTACCCAATTTCCTCAGTGGCCTGGTTGGACTCTTGATCCAGAACAAACAAACATGCATAAGAAGTGCTGACCATAGTGTTGAAGACAACGAGGTCAGTAACTAGGTACCTATAGAACTATAGATCTGTTGAAGTCAGCAAGTGGGCTTAATGTGATTACATTTATAATCAGAGTGTGTGTTCTGGATCAGTAGGGTCCAACAGGTTATACCCTTCCGTTAACAAATGTTTAAGGATTACCCAAAGTTGAAAGTTCCTTACCTATTGCTCTGGCAAAGTTCGACTTGTTTATGTATTACTGATTTTTGCCTCTTCAGTAAAACTGCTAATGACTATCTGTATGCAATAAGGTCTAGCTGCAGTAAGATTCAAGCACCAGTGATAACAGATGTAGCTGGTTCACCCTTTGGCTTAAATTTCAAATGTCAGTTCTTTTTCCTCAGCCTGCTTCTAGAGGCAGCTACCCAACTCTTACCTTACTCTTACCAAGGGTTTATTCTCTTATATCAGGGCTGTGCTCCCCAATTGGGCATATAAGGGGAAAAGGGAAGGTAAATCACAAGTAAGAAAGAGATTAAGAGGGGAAAGTCTCTGTTCATTTCTAGCATAAAATCTGAGAAAAATCCATCATCATGATTTTTACTTTCCTGTTAGATCTTCAGACTCCCAGCTTCCTACAATGCTCTCCTTTATATATGAACCTGCACTGACAAAAATTCGACTGCTGGGCTGGGATGACTTAGTGGTTAAGGCATTTGCCTGCAAAGCCAATGGACCCAGGTTCAATTCCAGATGTACAAGGGGGAGCACATGTCCGAGAGTTTGTTTGCAGTGGCTGAGGCCCTGGTGTGCCCATTCTTTCTCTCTCTCCCTCTTTCTTTGTCAAATAAATAAATAAATAAAAATAAAATTCTACTGTTGAGTTGTTTCAAAACAGTTCATATTGTTATGATTTTCAAAAATAGTACATGAAAATCAAGCATGGTGGTACACACCTTTAAGTCCAATACTTGGAAAGCTGAGGTAAGAAGACTGCCATGAGTGCTAGGAAAATTTGAGGCTACAGAGTAAGTTCCAGTTCAACAGGGACTAGAGAGAACCCTTGATTTAACCTACCTTCCCCACTAAAACCAACAAAATAGTGCATGGATTTATTTTACATATGTGATATGAGTTTCTAGTCTTCATATACAAATGAATGGGCATGTGTGTCCGTGAATGTGGAGACCAGAGGTTGATGTGAGATATCTTCCATTGCTCTGTACCTTGTTTTCTGAGACTCACTGAATACTGAAAGAACAGATCACTGATTTGTCTAATGCTGCTGGCCCATTTGCCCCAAAGATCTGTCTGTCTCCATTCCTTGAGCATTGGTATTATGGCACAGTTGGTTTTGACATGAGTTTTAGGGATTTGCACTCAAAATTTTGTGCCTGTGCAGGAAGCACTTTACCAACTGAGCCATTTCCCTAGCCTCATTCATGTATTTTTTTTTTTTTTTTTTTGAGGTAGGATTTCACTATAGCCCAGGCTGACCTGGAATTCACTATGAAGTCTCAGGGTGGCCTTAAACTCACAGCCATCTGCGTACCTCTGCCTCCCAAGTTCTGGGATTAAAGGCATGCACCGCAATTCCTAGATTAAAATTTTAATATGTATTTTTTAGGTGTCATGATAGAATATCTGCATGTATACGTAATCTTAATTCATTGACACAATAATGTAGGATGAATATGAGAATTAATATTTTATAGATGGAAAGATAAAAATATTCATTTTTTTTGTTTTGGCCAAGTTTACGTAGTTAGCAACAATGCTGGAAATTAATACTGATTTTTCACTATTTTTTCTAAAATTATTTAGTGATTTATTCTTAATTACTTTAAAATGCCTATTAAGAGCTCATACCTGTCTGTCTGGGGTAAACACTACCTCAAAGACTTTTAAAGTTTCACAAGGGATGCTTTCTCCTCCCACACCCTATACCTGCATGTCTCCAACACATGCATGGATTTCTATAATAAAGTTCATCCATGGGCTGGAGGGATGGCTTAGCAGATAAGGTACATGAATGCAAAGCCAAAGGACCCAGTTTCAATTCCCCAGGACCCATGTAAGACAGATACACAAGGTGGCACATGCTTCTGGAGTTCGTTTGCAGTGGCTGAATGCCCTGGCACGCCCATTCTCTTTCTCTCTCTAATAAATAAAATAAAAACAAAATAGAATTTTAAAATAATTCATCATTATTTCATAAGGACTCCAACCATTAAGATGAATGAGATAAGATAAGATAGATAGATAAAATAAAATGTTTTGACAGAACACTTGCCCAGCACCAGAGCTCAACCAATGATCTGAAGCCAATTCCTATATTGGATTTCCAAGACCAGTGAGCTTTGTAAGTAATGCTCATAAATTTTCCCTTTCTGCCTTTTGCAACTTCCCTTTGCCTGAGCTTCTTTGAACATACCTCATTGCATTCCCATTGCAGTGGTCTGTTGCTTCCAAATACACACTACCCTTTGGAGAATCACTCTACGCTATCTGATTGTAATTTAGGATAACACACTGATATAGTTTTCTTCTTTCTCCTACTGTTCACCACATTATTCTCCTTTTTGGTACCAAAACTAGCTGTTTCTCAAACTCCTTTCCTAATTTCTCCACTTCATAACAATGGACAGATTTTTTTCAGGTTCTTTTAAAAGAAAATTTCAATCAACTTGATGATCTATGGGCCCATTACTTGCTTTAAAAGATTTTATTTATTTATTTATTTATAGAGAAGGAGAGAGTGAGAATGGGCCCGCCAGGGAGTCTAGTCACTGCAAATGAACTTCAGACACATGCACCACCATGTGCATCTGGCTTATGTGGGACCTGGAGAATTGAACCAGGGTACTTAGGCTTCGTAGGCATACATCTCTCCAAACCCACAGGCCAATTACTTTCTATGCTATTGTACTCCCAAGGATTCATTACAGATTCATGCATCATATTTTACACCTACACATGACTGTCTAATATGTATATCACACATGCTTGGTAATAATTGCCCTTTTTGCAGCTTACTCCATGTCCTTGTGCTACTACTGTCAACCCAATAGCTTAAGTCAGGCTCTAAAAGTTATCTTTCTTTCTTCCATCATCCTCATTACATAACCCATCAATCTATCAGTCTGCCAATTCTACTTCTATATATCCTAAATTCAATCCCAGATACAGAAACATTTCCTTGTGTCTGTTTTACATTCACACTGTTCCTTTGATAAAACTACATTCTAAGGTGTTGGCTCAAGGTGATTTTGTCTAGCCAGGTAAGATATCAGGAGACCTTCACTGAACAACACACCTGAACACACTATGTCAATGCCATCTCATTCACCCTGTTATATTTTGTAATATTTATTCATTTTTAACATTTATTTATTTATTTGCATTGTGTGTGTGTGTGTGTGTGTGTGTGTGTGAAAGAGAGAGAGAGAGAGAGAGAGAGAGAGAGAGAGAGAGAGAGAGAGAGAGAGAGAGAGCATGAGAATGGACACACCAGGGCCTTTTACTGCTGTAAACAAACAAGATGCATGTATCACTTTACGTCTGGCTTTGTGTGTACACTGGGGATTCAAACCCGGGCCATCAGTTTTGCAAGCAAGTGCCTTAGTCATTGACCTATCTCTTCATTCCAATATTTGTTAATTTTAAAGGTTTATATTTTCACATTTTATGGCAAAGGTCAGTGCATAAGAGTGGGATTGAGCAAGCACTTATGGGAACAGTGGAGGGCAGTTCTCTACGAGCCTACAGGGGAATATGCACAGAAAGATTAAGCCGATTAGAGTAATGATCAACATACTAATAAATGTGAAAAAAACTGGAACTTCTATGTATTTATCAAATATTATTTGACTTAACAGCTATAATTTGATGTTTATTTTAAGTGAACTATTTTTCAATGAGTTAAAATTATTCCACTTACTCTTTCAATTATTTTTAAGTACTGTATATGTTGGAGTTCTTTTATGGACCCATCATTTCCTTGATATAAATTATCTATTTTAATGATGTATCTTTATAGTTAATAGCTTGCTTTGGACATCTGCTCTAGATATTATCCAGTTTTCAAATAGTCAGTTAACACTCAGGCCAGAATATTTATATAAACTATGAAGCATTTTACTCGGATAATGAGAATTATCTGCTTGGATATCTTTGAATGAAAAAACTATTGGTACATAGATTCTCCTTTCCTTCAGTAAAGTGGTAAAGAAATTCAGAACACTTGAAAATATATTGCAGTTTAACTTTTCTGATTAAAATGACATCTGAAATTCTTACTAATATTGTGTTTCATGGTTTCTTTCTTCCCACCTCAAGATAATGCTTTATGAAGTCTGTCATGAGTTCCAGAAAAGTATATTATACATAAACAAACACCCCAGGTATTCTGTCACATTAAGAAGTTGGAGAATTTGAAAGATTTATTTTAATAATATCACTTATGTACTTAGTAAACAAAGACCTAATTCTCTGCAAACACTACTCTAAAGGAGAGTCATCTCTTTCTTAGCACTTGTCTGAAATGCATGTCATAATTTCTCATGTTATTTAAGGCTGCAAACAAATATTTAAATAATATGCCATAAGTAAATTTCATCACAGCAGCAATGCTCTGTAGTAAATTTAGCTGATATGTTAGGGTATGAATATATGTGTTCTCATAGGGCACAGGGAGATTTTGTAGTTTTTGCCACCATACTTTATTAGTTTGTTGTTGCTGTTATATAATCATATTATTCAGACTATATCATGATAGCTGATTTGAGCAAGAGAAAATTAGTTTAAAATATTTTATTCATGTTGATCAGTTGGTATTACCTAAGATATGTGTTTTTTTAAAATGAAAGTAGTTAAATATATCTTTACCTTCCTCAAGAAAGTTGCATTTTAGCAAATTCTGTTACATTTTATTGAATCAATATTCTGTAATGACTATATCTTAGTAAATTGGTCATCTTGACATTTTTTTCTTTAAATTCAACATTTCCAGAAGAAAAGAAACAAAGAATAAGTAAATAACTTATTGGTATTTTCAGAGTGAAGTACAAGTGTCTAGACAGTACTGACATCAAACACTACACTAAGGAGCTGAGGTGATGGCTTAGTTTGTAAAGGATATGATGTGCAAGGGCGAAAGTCTGAATTTGGATGCCCATCACAAATGTGGGTGCATTCATGGGTCCCAGCATTTAGGGACAGCGACAGACAGATCCTTGGACCAAACTGACCAGCTAGACTAGCTAAATCTATAGCCTATGATTCATTAGGAAACACTGTCTCCATAAGTTAGAGAGTGATTCAGAAAGTTTTCTGACACTCACATCTGACCTCCACAGGCACATTAACATGTACACACATACACACTGACACACATGCACACCACAAAAATATATGCATGCAAAATAAAACCAATAATGTTAAGTCCTAGAAGTCATCCTTTAACCTTCTTTTAGTCAGTTTCTCTCAAGGAAAATACCACCTTGACGTCTCACATGATAAATTAACAAACGAGCAAAACATTAAATTTGACACATAATTCCAAGAGATTTGGAGAAAGATTTTTTTAAATCTAAACCAATTATGTTTTGACTGACCTGATGTAAAAAAAAATGTGGTAAGAAAACTGACATAAAGGGCAAGTTGAACTTGATTGAAAAAGACCACAAATTTCTAGTTATTCTCTCTGGGAAGGAAATGATGTCAAATGACCAAATTGCTTTTGAAAAAGTGGTCTATAGGTTAGGTTATAATAAGTGCAGCTTCAGTTTTACAATGCCATTTATTTCCTCAGGGTAGCAAAAGTAAGGACGAATTTTAGCAAAACTAATAATGCTTAAGGAACAAATCCTTCCTGTTCAAGCTGTTAGGGGATACAGATGGTATGGCACAGATAAACACAATTTTAACCTTGCATTTTTTCAAGGGTTTATCAGCTATTATACTCATGTATGCTTTGGGGGAGTTCATTCTCTGGAAACATAATAACGAAGATTTGCCTCCCTAATATCCTCGTCCATCGAATAGAGAAATTAGAGCCACCATTAGTCTGTAAAGAGCTTTGCACAGTGACTCGCTTAATGTGTAAAAGCTGATAAAGCCTTTTGCCCAGATGGATGATAGGTATACATGCTGGCTAGCTTTCCAAAGGATGACTGATTAAACTCAGACATCTACTGAGTGTTTTCCTTTCTATTTTGAATCACAACAGAAAGGTCACGTTCATGGATGAGGGTGTCTGAGCTTAGTAATTTGGATCACATATGGATAATGAGCAGGCATGGGGGCTAACTTCTCTGGAGGTTTGGAGCTATATCCATGCATCCCTGGGCCTCTTCTCTGGGCTATCTTTAGTTGGTTTAAAATTAGCTGAATGTATTAACAGAGTTCATCTGATAAGGCCACAATGGATGTTTCTGTTATTGCTCCTGCTGAAGAAGGACAACCTGGAAATCAGTTCTTCTTCTGGAACTCTTAAACTACCTCTGATCTAAGACTTTCTAACACTGGAAATTGTAGAGATAAGACTGTCAAAGAGAGCAGTCCAGACTGGAATTCCAGTTGCAGTTGTTATTTGGAAAACTGAGGACTGGTTGCTGCATCAGTCTTCTCATACCCAGCACTTACCTTCTCATCCTTAAGTATCCACATTGAGGTTTTTAATTATTTAATGCATTTGTGTCTCTTCCATTGAATTGTATTTTTCTCAGCAATGAAGACATATCTTTGAATTGTTGAAAGAGATAACATGTACAAAATGACATGAGAAAATTATTTTTCCATTGTGTCATATATCCAAAATATAAGTATATATGTGTTATCCTCTGAATTGACAAAATGACTGTGAGAAAATGGTAAGACTGGACTATAGATGGGCCCCAGTGATATGCCTCCTCCTGTAGAGATTAATCAAAGATACCTGAAGCTATGGGAACATTTATATTCAACACCATAAGGGTCTCCGACATTTCTGTTATACTCAGCTCCATGAGGCTGGGATGAACTTCCAAACCAGACACAGTTTATGGGAGGAAAAGATTTATTTGAAGCTTATAGATCCAGGGGATGTTCCACTGATGGCAGAAAAAGCTGACCCCCTTTCACATATCCAAGCAGACAAACACAATCACACTAGACACACTAGGATCACAAGGAAGCACAAAAAACCACAGCAAACAACAGGGTCCCTGGCAGAGCTCAGACTTCTGTGCTTACCTTTGGACTAGAAATCCAACCCACTCTCAGTGACACCTCCTCCACCCAGGTGACTAGAAATTTAAGTTTTAATAAAACACCTGAGTCTATTTGTGGACATATAATCAAGCTACCATACTATCCTATTCACAGAGACACAGACATGGATTCCTTCTATTCAGTTTGTATAGAAAGGCATCTATGTGTCAACCAGATGATCTGGGTCCTGGTCAGTTTTTGACCTTTGTGAAATTAGTCATGCCACTAAATCTTTGTGTACTTCAGGCTGTATCTTTATAACATTTTTTGAGTCAGAGTCTCACTATGTATCTTTCAATTATTTACTATCTCTTGCCTCATCTTCCAGAATGCTGGGATTACAAGCATGCACATCCATACTTAACTAGGAATATTTGTATTATAAAATAAGGTAAAAATTATTTGTTTTCTCCATTTTTTTATTTATAAATGAAAATAACTGGCATTTACTTATATCAAGGACATTTTGTCATTTTAAAGGAAAGAAAACTTATTTTGGATTGTTTTATTATCTTTGCTGGATATGTTGAGTTTATATAAATATATATTATGCTTTAACAAAATATATTTCATCTTTCAAAAGCACTTAAATGACAAAAGTTTGTAGTTTTTGTCTGACACATTGAGTTATCAAATGGAATTTCAGTTATCATTAATCATAATATTCATCTTAGAGAAAATGTGTAGTCAATGCTCAATTTAACACAGTTTTACAATGGAGCTTTCATAGACAAATATGACATGCTTCTAATTCTTTTTAAATCTGATA
This sequence comes from Orientallactaga sibirica, assembly GCA_036365145.1. Lineage (NCBI taxonomy): Eukaryota > Metazoa > Chordata > Mammalia > Rodentia > Dipodidae > Orientallactaga > Orientallactaga sibirica. The sequence goes on along the minus strand of JAEOAD010000060.1, from coordinate 14,727,007 downwards.
TTTACTTTTGAAAATATTCATCAATAGGTCAAACAATATGTCCTTCCTTTGCCCACATGACTGAAAGAATGTCAAATGAAAATACTATTGAAAGCATATTGTTTTTCCTTTCTGCCATCTACTTTATTATTGGGCACATTAAATCATTAAAATATCATTTACTTTTCCCAATTCAGATGCAAATTGTATGTTGGGCATATGGTGGAGAACAAATTTGGCACTCAGTATAGATGCAGTGTTATAGATTTTTATCTCAGTGCCTCATATTTATAGGAAAGGTCATATGATATTATGCAAAGTTTCTTAAGAAAAATGGATGGTTCTGATTAGAAAATATAATTAGACATATTAGAGAAGGACAAAACAGAAACATTTTCTCTGCTTATGCATGTGGAAAACATTTCTTCATAGTTAAATATTTTTAATATTTTATTTTCATTTATTTATTTATTTGATAGAAAGAAAGGGGTAGGGGGAGAAAGAGAGAGAGAGAGCACAAGGGCTTCCAGCCACTGCAAACAAACACTAGATGCATGCACCATGTTGTGCATCTGGCTAACGTGGGTCCTGGGGAATAGAACCTGGATCCTTTGGCTTTGCAGGCAAATACTTTAACTGCTAAGCCATCCCTCCAGCCTAGTAGTTACATATTTTAACTTCCACTTTTATGTTTTTATTTTTTTTTCATTTTAGACATTTTCATACATATATGTGAACTTACTTCCCTCAATTATCCTCTCTTATACCCACCCTTTACCATTGACACCCTTCTTTTTCCCCATTGATTTCTCTCTATTTTCATTCCTTTTCCTCATGATTGTTTCCATGACCATGGGTGGAAAGTTATTTACTGTGAAATGGGTAAGTAACCAGTGACTAAACCATCAAAACATCTGACTCCTCTCCAGAATCATTAGCTGCAATTAGTACTCTGGGATGTCTGGGGTTTCATGTGTCCATCCAAGATGTGATGTATTCACAGGCTGAACTTTCTGCAGAAAACCATAGCTTCGGCAAGATGATGAATACAACAGCCCTGTTCTAGCCAGGGAACTGTTTTTTTTTTTTTTTTTTTTTTTTTTTTTTTTTTTTTCAGCCCTCCTTCATAACTTCCCACTCTTACTTTCTTTCTGCCATTACCCAAATAAGAACTTTTCCCGGACATGAGACATTCAGTACTAACAGTAGTAAAATCTTTAGGAATCAGGATAGTTTGATACCCTACACGTTGACAATGAAACAGGGAAAGAAGATCTTGCACAGAGAAATAGGACTGAGATTATAATGATCAAAAACAGGTGGTACCACAAAATGGCAACCTTGGCTGGCCAAAATCTTGGAAAGCCAACTGTGTGTAAGAGAGACTTAAACATCATGCAGGATAATCATTCCCTAAATAAACTCATTAAAGTGAAAGACTGTGAGGTGAGAATACAAAAATCAAAAGAAAAGATACTCCTAAAAGATGGAGTGCGAACTTTGCATTTCACCTGCTAGGGAGACAACAATTAGTAGCTGGGAGTGGTGGCTCATATGTTTGATCCATGAACTTGAGAAGCTGAGGCAGGAGGATGTCTTTGAATTCAAGGTCAGCTTGGATTGAATAAGGCACTGCCTCATAAACAAAACAAACAAAGCAAAACAAAACAAAGTGGCAATAACTGATGTTCACATTCTGTCAGAAAGGAGCCAGTACACAGAGTATCCTAGTTAGTGGGGACACACCTTATGGATGGAATGAAGGAACTACAACTTACTAAAACTGCAGATTTGATGGTCTGACCTCACTCTAGCTGGTAAAATGGTAAAAGTTATTGGGAGAATACATCAACTGTAAACATTTTTGCACAACATATGACATTTTCAAATGTTAGCTATATCAACATAAAAGGATTTCAGTAAATCATTTTGTTAATATTCATATGAACAATATAAAGAAAAGTTAGAGGGGAAAATGGAATACATATAGTAAGACTTATGATATATTCTGATATAATTCATACAAAGACATCATTCAGGAAAAAAAAATACACACACACACACACACACACATATATATATACACACACACACAAACACACACACACACACACACACACACACACATATATATGATGAGTATGATTCTTAGAAGAGACCTTTTATAAAATATTTTATAGAAATTAGGGCCCAACTGGAGAGATGGCTTAGCGGTTAAACACTTGCCTATGAAGCCTAAGAAGCCCAGTTTGAGGCTCGATTCTCCAGGACCCACATAAGCCAGATGCACAAGGGGGTGAATGCATCTGGAGTTCGTTTGCAGTGGCTGGAGGCCCTGGCACACCCATTCTCTCCCTCTTTCTCTCTCTCTCTCTGCCTATTTCTGTATCTCTCTCTCTCTCTCTCTCAAATAAAAAAATAAATAAATAATAAAATATTAGAAATTAGGGCCCAGGTGAAACCACATAGGAATTGGCAACATGAGCAAGAGTACTGTTTCCATAGAGAACCTCAACCTGTGGCAGGGTGATGGAGACACACGGAGGATACTCAAAATGTATCAGAGCAGAAATCCAAAAGCATCTGAGAGCTCAACACTAATGTCGACTTAACCCAACCATGGCTCAGGGAACTTTGCAGAATGACCAGGTGTGGAAAGATTATAAAAATCACAGATAGAAGGGAATATTCAGAGGCATTACCTCCACACATACACAATGACTGATTGCTGCTCTCACAACTCATAACCACACACCTAGGGAGAATATCAGAAATCCCACTGACCCAGTGAGGAGGAATGAGAGCAGGGAGGAGGGGAATGGTGGAACCAACACATGATGCATCCATACAAAGTTTTCTACTTAATAAAAAATAATAAAATAAGACAAAATTAGGCATACAATGATTAAAATAATGGACAGCCAGTTATGAAATAAAAATATATGATTGTTGGTATAGCTATCTTCATTGCTACATATACAAGAACAAACATTTAAACATTTATACACTTAAATGATTGAGAGCTCTCCCTCTGTTTCAGGGAATCAGATCAGAATGTTCAATAACCATATTTCTCTTAAGCCTAATAGCAGAAGTCCTAGCTAATGATCTACACCAAAATACCTAAATTGTGTGTGTGTGTGTGTGTGTGTGTGTGTGTGATAAATGTAACATAATTGTATACAATTTTCATGGTGAAAAAGTTGTATCTTATTCTGTACAATATGTGTTTGAAAATATAGATTTATTATTGAATGGCTAAATTGAGCTCAGTTACATATACATTATACGACAAAGAGATTTGTTGTGGTAAGATCATTAAAACTTTCCTTTTTAGTTATTTTATTTTGTTGCTAAACACTTTTTATTAGAAGGAGGTCAATCAAAGATTATATATGTAAATTCTTATGAAATTCATGAGCAATTTATCTCCCTCCATCTCATAGAAAGACTAAGTATTATATATAGGCAACACATGAGAGAGATTCAATCAGAACTAAGATAACTTAAATGCCCAATCCCATCAGTCCTGGGGAAAGGATACTCAAAGTAGGCATACTTTCTAGAAATCTGTGTCTCCTTTGTTCACAAATGCAATGTCATCTTTGATAGGTGAAGGGTAAGCCCCTCATACAAGTCTCTGTTTGGGACATATTTGGTTGAGAGGACGTAAAGTTTTTTCTGATGTGCCTTTTATCAATGAGTTGTTCTTTCTTTTCTCCCAACCGGGGAAGATTAAAAAAAAAAAAAAAAAAAAACAAAAAAACAGAGGTCATTGACTTTTAACTCGTGCTAAGTAGAACATGGTTTTCCTACACGAAATTTGGCTCAACAGTTTCTATGCATTACCACTTTGGGGAATTTGAACATTTTTCTTTGATGCTTACGTATCAGAAAAACACAGAAAAAAGTCTGAGCTGCCATGAATGGAATTTGCAGTGTTGTTTCTGGTTGGCATCTCTGACTGAGCATAGCACAATGCAACACCTAGCAGTAATAACAGCCTTCACCGTAATCCTGAGAATGTGAGCAAAAGGCACGATTGGGATGCTGGTGAGGCCTGGCTGCTGTCCTTACCAGTTATCCCATCTCCTCATTGATCCCTGCACGTTCTCACTGTCTTATTGTAGCTCCAGCTTGACATTGCCAGACATGAATTCTCATAAGAAGTAAATAGTTTGCTAAGTTTCATTGCTCTCTAAATGTGCTTTGATAGTAAAATGAAATAATGTCTTTCTCAATAAATTATTCAAACCATTGCCATTTATATGTAACATTTTTATGTATTCAAAAATAAATTTGATGCAATTTTATAACTCTAGATATAAAAAGTTGAGAATAATAATTTTGAATAAATAGTGCATTTAGTGTGCAATTATCTTTTTCATTAGTATTCAAAAGAGTCAGTTAGATATTTCATTTTATTTTTTAAGTAGTGTTCTACGCCAGTTTATGCAAGTGTAACTGCAGAGCATCTTTTATAACTTATTAAAGTATAGTATTATAAATTAATTTATTTTGGCATGAAAATCGTATTTTCCAGCAAGAAAAATAAGCCTCATAGAGAGATAGTTTATTATTCCATGAGTTTTTAAAGCATTCATGTGTGGGAAAACAGGCCATGCCTAAGAAAGTTTATTTTTTTAATCCAAAGCAGGTTGTGGAGAGAGAGAATAAAAGAAGACTAAATACAACAGGAGATAATGTGGTAGTCATTGACATGTTAAGAACAAGGTAGTAAAAACTGAGTGAAAGAATGCCTGAATTAAGCTTACTAAAAGTTGAGCTTATTAATTAATATACAAATTTAAATTCTTCTGCAATATAATTATTTGTATAACAATTCACAGAAGTCAGCTATGCACAGAAGAGGTCTCAAGTAACACTGTGTATATGTGTATTTGTGTAGAGATTCGTTTTTCAATATATATTAGAAAGATATTTGTATATTTCAGTTGAATAGGCTAAGTGATCCCTGTACTTAAGCCAAGTAGGAAATATGTAAGGAAAAGATGATTAATATATTAAAGTAAATTAGGAAAGGCATGAACTGGGAAGTCATCAGAGAATGTAAAGGTCATCAGTGGCATGACCCAGAGTTTGCAAAACCTCAGGACGCCAAATGACTGTTCCCAAGCCCAGCAGAAGCTTGAGCCACTTTTTAGATGATATCAATGAAAGTAACGTTCTTAGTTGACATACAAGTGCCAACACCTTGGAGAATTTATTGTTTATTGATGTTCAATATAGACATGGGAATAAATGAGGAATCCTTTGGTGTGTGGAAACAAATTTTTCTATTATAGAAGCCTGAGCTGGCTTTTTGAAACTCGGCTGTGGGTGCAGCGAGCTTCTGTTGGCTCCTGCTCCGGCTCATGGCTGCTCGCTCTCTCCAAGGAACAAGTGCATAAGGAAGCCCCGCCCCAGCCATGGCCTTTAATGAAACTCGAAGGACATCCGTGGAACCCTAGGTAGCCATCCTCAGAATCCGGATCACCTCACCAGCCACAACAAGAAGTCCCTGGGGAAGGTGTGTGCTGACTTGATCAGAGGAGCCAAGCACAAGGACCTCAAAGTGAAAGGACCATTTCCAATGCCCACCAAGACTGAGAATAATTACAAGGAAGACACCTTGTGGTGAAGATTCCAAAACATGGGATTGTTTACAGATGAGAATCCACAAGTGACTCAGTGATTTACACAGTCTTTCTGAGATCCTTAAGCAGATTACTTCCATCAGCATTGAGCCAGGAGTGGAGGTTGAAGTTACCAATGCCTAAGTCAATTATTTTAATAAACTGATTTATTCAATTAAAAAAAAAAAAGAAAAAGAATCCTGGGCTGAACATGTTTAGATGTGATATGAAAAGGTATACCTTGTATATCTTGTACTGTACTACTCAGGGTTTCTCTGGAGGCAAAGAGAAGTTTACCTATAGATAGCAGCCATTAATGTGATGCAGACTAACTTCTTGTTTATCTCAAGTCAAATCACTAAGCGTGTGGTGGGTATAGTAGTAGTGGCCCTGGTCCTGGCAGTGTGCCATTCCACACAGTCATTTGGAACCCTGGGCTGATGAAAGAGCTGCCATGCTTAATGTCAAACTTCAAATTTAATCAGTGACCAAGTACAGAATTATTACTAAATGTTTCTTATAGACTGAGCCTGAACAAGTCACGTGACATTCATTCTTCTTTTACTGATTAGAACCAGACTCAAGCAATTCCTAACTGAAAGTGGGTTAAAAAATCATCCAGTTTACTGTTCAGGAGAAAGAGGAGAGTGACATAGTCAAACTCTATGTTTCTCAGGTACTGTCTGTCATGTGGTCAGTCTGTCATGTGGTCAGTCCTCAAAAGCAGTCTAGTGTTCCAAAGCTCTTTGTTATTTATGGGAAGGGTAGAGCCATTTGAAAAACCTATGGGTAACTTACTATACAGATAGCAAGTAATCATATGAAAAGATGCTCAGCTTCATTTTTTTTTTTTTTTTTTTTTTTGAGAGAGACAGAGAGAGGGAGAGGAAGAGAGAGAATGGGCATGCCAGCAGCCTCTTAGCTGCTGGAATGAACTCTAGATGTGTGTGCCCCCTTGTGAGCAAGTGCAGCATTGTGCCCTTGCATTACTTTGCATCTGGCTAAAAGGGGGACCTGGAGATTGGAACTGGGGTTCTTAGGCTTAGCAGGCCGGCGCCTTAACTACTAAGCCATCTCTCCAGCCCAACCTCATATCATTTTAGGGAATTGCACATCAAAACAACAAGGTAATAGCATGGCATGTCCATTGCCATGCCAATGATCTGAAGTAGTGAGAATAATCAAGGCAGGGGTTCTGGGGTCTAGGGAACAGGAACCACTGCCCATTTCTAGTGACAATGTAAAATGGAACAACCACTTTGGAAGGCAGTGATCATTTCTTTTAAAACAGATCAGAGTTTTACCATTTGACCTAGCAATAGAGTCCTAGATATTTGCCCAAGTCAGTCATCAACTTATGCCCCCACAAAATACCTGCATATGAACATCATATAGCTATTTCTTCATAATTTCTAAAAATTGGCAGCAAACAATTTTTGCTTTAATAGGGAAATTATACTGCTTTGCATCCATCTTGTAGAATATTACGCTGTAATAATAAGAAATGCCCTATCACACCATGAGCAAAATATGAGGGAAACTTAAATAGATATTATTAATAAAAGAAGCCAATATGAAAGTACTACATTCTGTGTAGGTTCACTATTAGTTATTTTAATCATTTCTGTGAACAAATACCTGAAAGGAAGCAGCTTAAGGAACAACATGATGTATTTCCACTTACAACATCAAGGGAATACATTCATAATGACTAGGAAGGCCTAATATGAGCAGGAAGAAGCTGGCTGGTCACAGGACATCCAAATTCAGCATATGAGAACAAACCAAAAGTGAGTCCAGGCAAACTCCCCAGTGACTCCTTTCCTCCAACAAGGCTCCATCACTTCAAAGTCCCATGACCCTTCTAAATAGCACCACCAGCCAGGGAACACGTATTCAAACACATGGGTCTATGATGGGCATTCTACATTCAAAGCATACCGCCATGTAAAGCACAAGGCATTTCAAGATTGTGGAAGTATACTTGTGATACAGATCTCTAGCAAAGTGGAGATTGCACAGACTCAAGAACATTCCTGCCTGACTATGTTTAGAGACCAGAGTAGCACAAGTTCCTTATATGTAAGTTTGTAAGAATTCTGTATTATCTATGATTTTGACAAAGATATTCCACTAAAAAGTAAAATATATTAGTTTTTATAAATCACCCTAATTTAGAATTTTATTAATTCATTTATCAACATTTTAAAACATTTTTTAAAAAACAAAAATAGGAGAGGGTTCACATTTCAATCATTTTTTAGTTAAATTTTTGCATAGTGTTATTCTACTATGAACACACACACACACACACACACACACACACTCACAAGACGTAGTGTTCCAAGGAAATAATTAAAACATGAAAAGCCCATTCATAAAAACTTCAACAGAAATCCCTTCAGTCTTTCCAAATCATCTGTTGTCTTAAGTACTCCTTCTGCAGACAGTGATGCTGAGAGACTACTAGTGTAGCCATATGTAAAACAACTTTTTGTCCTCCCAACCGAGTCTCATGCTAAACCATATAAAATCAAAATAAAACAAAGCCTTCACCTACATAAGACCTGCATAATGGGAGGGAAAAATCATAGTATCAAAATAGAGGAGAAAATAGTTAGAAAAAAGAAGGGATTGAGAAGGGATTCAGTAGAGAGGGGCAGAGGAATGGCAGTGGGAGGTGATCATGATCATAGGGTTATCTGTATATACAAGGGTTATTAATAAAAACGCCAAGTGTGGCACTACTTCTGTATTGCCAGCACAAGCGAAGCACAGACACGTGATTCTGGGAGTGTGCTGCCTAGCCTAATTAGTGACCTTCAAGCCAATGATAAACCCTACCTCAAAAATAAAGTGGGCAGTTTTCCTGAGAATAGCACCTGAAGTTGTGTGCTGAAAACCACATTCACATGTGCAGAAACACATGCACTCACTCACATATAAATGTGAATTCTATCCTCCCCCCCCAACTAGGATTTTGAGCAAGTTTAGGCCAGAAATATGGTGAGAACCTGTTGTACCAGGAAGAATAGCCAGTGACAGAACTATAGTGACAAAAGCATGCAAAAATTAAATCTGATATTTTTGACCTAAATTAGACATGACCTAAATTGCCATTTAAAATTCAGAACAGAGACCCAGAAATAATCTTTAAGGTCTCTGTAACATGTAGTATATAGTCTAAAATATTTCTGTACTAAATATAAAATTGAAAATCATACAAGAATGACATTTTGTGCAAATCTCCTTCATATAGGTAAAAATTACAATTCTTTGATATGGCTTTGGCTTTTTATTTGCATCTTAAACTGCAATTAATATTTATGTTTCATTAAATAACAAACAATGAATACAAAATAAATTACAAAATTAAAATAAATATTTAGTAATAGATATTTAGTAATATCCCATTCTGACATCATCTCTGTCATTCTCTACAATTGACAACAGGCTGATAGAGCGGGCAGCTTTGAACAACATGACAAAAATAGTATTATGTCATTTATGAGATGATGCTACTGTAGAATTGTGGCTTTAGCCATGCTCATCCAATTGCTTTCTTGAGTAGTTTTATTTTCTTAAAAGGAAGTAGGTCCCTTATTATGAAGCTTGATTATGAGCCCAGTGCAGAAGTTCATTTCGTGAACAATAGACGCCTCCAGCCTAAGTTCACAGGAAACCAGAGGAGGCTCTCCTCCAGCATCCATGAGGATGATTACTTCTGCTGGAGCCTTCAGATGAAGCTGTAGCTCTGCAGGACATGTCACCACAAATGTTTCAGAGATTGCTGCAGAACCACCCAATTGAGCCTGGACTGAGATTCTAACATCAAAATCGTGAGATAACAATTGGAAGTTGTTTTGGAGCAATTTGTATTTGAACAATAGATAACTAATGTGCCAATAGATACAGAGTACATGAGTGGAGTTAAGGGTTATGAAGTAAATACCACAGCTTCACAGTTGTTCAGATAAAACATGAGTGCACTTTTATTCCATACAAATTACTGACATATCTCTGAGGAACAGAACTACTGTTGTTTGTTCTGTCAAACCAGTTCAATTCCATATACCTGTGACTTGGGATCTAAATGTGGGATAAATGTGAAGGAAGCTCAGAGAAATGAAAACGTGCCATATAACTGCAGCAATGCAAAATACTCACTAATTCACATTTTCTATCAAGCTTTTTATGCTTTTCTTGAAATCCTCATATGATTTAACTTTCCTGTATGTGTGTGTTTATATATATATATATATATATATATATATATATATATATATGTGTATGTAATATTTCATGTACATACATATATGTAATGAATATATATAGTGGACACTTACATACAATTGATAAATCACACATGCATATTCTCAATAAATTAATGAAAAATGAATTTATATTTTTTGTGATTTACTTTGTATTGATTATTTATATAAGATGAGATATTTGGGGCTGGAGAGATGGTTCAAAAATTAAGGTGCTTGCCTGCAGAGCCTAATTACCTGAGTTCAATTCTACAGTAACTATGTAAAGCCAGTTGCACAAAGTGGCACTTGCATCTGGAGTTTGTTTGCAGTGACTGTAAACCCTGGTGCATCCATTCTGTCTGTCTCTCTTCTATCACTCTCTCCTGGCAAATAAATAAATAAAAAGATTTAAAAAATGACATTTGTTTTGCTTCATTTGGACAGGGTCTCACTGTGGCTCAGAATGACCTTAAATTTCTTTATAGCTAAGAATGAATTTGTTCTGATCCTCCTGCCTCAAAATGCCAAGTGATGTGATTATAGTTATTTTCCCTATACCTGGCTTATGTTATTCTGGAGAACAAACCCAGACCTTATGCATGCTAGATAAGCATTCTGCTAACTTAGCAACATCCTCAGCTTTAATGTATTTATTATTGGATATTAGTTTAATTGCAATATAAGTTTGGAAATTATTAATAAAATTATACATAAAAATAAGGCATATGGAAAGCATATAAACATCTTTTTGTTAAAATGAGCAATATCAAACTTAAATGATAAAATAGAACCAGAAGATAAGGAGAGAAGAGAACTCTCTCATATACAGAATCTAGACATGGTGGTCTATGACTTTTTGATTCAAATTGCTTTAATTTTCTTAATGAAATTAAAAAAAAATCTACAATTGAATGAAAGTATTGAAAATTTGTTGTTGGTTTGGAGAGAGAATGATATGGGAAATAGTCCTATGGTTCTAAGGTTGGCAAGCTATGCCCATACATTAATTGTCAAATAAATGCCAAGTGTCAGAAGGAAGACCACTTGGGAGGAACAAAGGGAGTAGCAGAAGGTAATGGTGAGGTAGGTATTTAGCAAATTACAATGACATACATGTATGAAAATGTTACAATGAAATCCATTATGTTGTAGGTTAAAAGCTTAAAAATAGAAGCCTGGCATTTTTGTTTCACCCATGTAACCCCAGCACTCAGGAGACTAGGTTAGAAGTATCACCGTCAGTTTGAGACATGCCTGAACTGAGTGAGTTCTAGGTCATCCTGGGCTACATAGACATTGTCTCAAAAATTAAAAATATAATTAATAGGGACAATTATCCTAATCATATACTATTTATAATATCATTTAGAAAAATAAAATTAAGAGTTTTAAACCTTTGCTTTTTATATATTTCCCCATATCTTACTGATTTCTATAGTTTCTAAAGTAAATACTGATAAATGGGTGAGTCAGAATTTGTCAAGTATTTGATTGTGTACTCTTAAGTTACACAGAATTTATTGATGCATGATGAATAGTATACAGATTATCAGTCTATATTGACTGAAAAGCACATAATTAAGATAATTATCAAGATATTTAGGGTTATAGAAACAATTTTTCAATTTAACCACTATGTTAGCAGTTGAGAAGACTTAGGAAAGATTATAGGTAGTTGTATAAGATTAGTGTGTAAGTAAGAAAACAAATTAGCCTATAATTATTGCTTTTGTTTAGGATATTATCTTAAAACAACATGAACATGGGTTCTGCTTTTCTCTTTATTTTTTCATTATGGCCCTATTGGATTTTTAAAGAAGCCTTACATTCACAGGCCAGTGTAGGCTATACAGTAGTATATCTACACTATGATGCTACTGATCTCAGAACCAACACTTCAAAATTCAGATATTCAAATGACTGTTCCCTTTAAAAAATCATTAAAATGAAATTGCTGTTTCCAGATATGTATATTTTGAATTTCTTTCCAAATCTGTTACTCATTCTTTTGAACACCCTAAATGTGGCAAATAGTGATGGTTGTGGGTAGATTTTAAATTAGGTAAAATCCAGATGCTGTTTTTAGCTTTGAAAATAAGATAGGTTATCAAGTTGGGTAGTACAAATTGTGGTCAGAAATTCAAAGGTAAATACATAGTTATATGACTCTTTCTTAAAATAGCTAAGGAAAAGAATTCTGAAATTTCCAAATGTGGCAACAAAATGCAGTAGAATCTTTAGTCTTCCAAGGCAGTGGTTCCAAATGACAAAGATGCATATATTGTTTAGGTTTATTTTGAGGTAAAAATATTCCCATCTAGAACCCAAGACACAGTTTGAATCTTATACATAGGAACTGTGAATTTATTTTTCTTTAATAAAAAGTAGGCTTTGTGGATTTGCCTAAGAGTTCAAGTTTTGAGATTTAAAAAAATCAAAATGAGATATAGCTGTTTAGTACCATATCTTTAAGTGCCAATTCATTCATTTAATACAGAAATGATTTTAAATGCCTATTACTGTCAGATGTCTTATGAATTTCACATATGTTTCAAAAGAAAATAATTCTGAAAATTTCTGTGGCCTCTGCCCTGTTTACATTCTTGAAGAGAAAAATCTAAACAAATAAGTATATATTATATTAAAAAAAATTGTCAATAAACTATCAGAGTAGGTCTTGCTGATAAGACATGTGAGCAAAGAGGTGGAGGAGGTGAGAGTCCACACAAATATCTCTCAGAAGTACATTCCATTAGGAACTAGCCACTTAGCTGGAGTTTACCTCTCATGTGAAGGAACATTACAAGAAGGCTGTTGTGGCTGAAGTGGAACTTCTGGTTGGAAAAGGCAGACAACATACAGATAGCTGTCTTCTACCACATTTCAAAGAAGGTAGAAGTGAAGCACAGGCAGGACCTAAATTCTCTATGTAAAGCATCAGAGTCCTGGTTTGAACGCAGATCACAGGGGGATGCTTAGAATCACTGACCGCTGTTATATGTGCAGGGGATGATAGTAGCTCTCATGATGGTGGGTAGCAGTGCTGTAAAGAGAAATGCTTGCTAAAAACATAAATGTGGGAATTACTTTTATGCACATGATAATGATTCCGTGATGTTGGCTAAGACCGACAAAGATGGAAGATGACAGTGCAAACAGGACAAAGCCTGAGTTTGCCCTGGGGCATTAAAGTTATTAACCCTTGAATTGATTGTTGGCTAGGTTTGGAACTTTATTCTGTGTCCAATCAGGAAACCAAATCTAATCTCTGACAGGACTAAATCATGAAACTAAATCAAATAGAGTTAAAAAAAAAAAAAAAATGAAGGAACATATAAAAATACTCTATAAAAGACATTTGGAAATTTACTATAAACTACTGAACTTAAAATTCTTCTATGAAATAAAATTTGTTGTATAAAAAGCTAACTATATTAATTATATGTCATCTTAGGGGTTCTGAGAGATAATCAATGGTTGTTGGACACCAAGAGGGCTGAGGCAGCAAAAGAGAGCTCTCAGTGCCAAGATAAGACTCACAGATGAAGAAGATGACGAGATTAGGTAAAGGCTTAAAGGGAAAGTAATAGGTAATATACTCCCAAATTGAAAGGCTTTTGAAAGCACAGCTTTTACTGCTAAGTCTGGAAAACCAAAAGTAGCTTTGCTTCCTATAGTTGCAGGGATATTAAGAGGATGAGACATAAACCATTTCAGTGTAAGCTGATTCACTTTGAGAAAGGCACACACATCTGTGTTCTCTGAAGGCTGGTGCTAATCTAGGGCAGAATACCTTGGACATACAGAAACATCAAAACAGATGTCACAGTGGTCTAGTGAATTCAGGAATTTTCATAGTCTGGGAAATGTTAGTTCCTTACAATAATTTTATTTAAAAGTTCAAATTTAAAGAAAAAAGTTTTATAATAGTGTTCTATGTTTGTTTCATGTGAAAAACTGAGTATAAACTTATTAGCATACCTGGAGACAAGAATGGAAATTTCCCTTCTTTGTAACCTCAATCACTGTTATTTTTCATAATTGATAGCCAGATGCTAGGAAAAATATATAGTGACCATGCACTCATTGAAATGATGGCATTTTTCTGACACTGGCAGGATGATATAAGAGTGTACATCAAAACTTTACTAACCTAATAATTTTGAAAATTGTCATTGGGAACAAGGGAAATCGCTTTTTTAAGAAGTGCTTTTCTTTCTGGAGGAATAATCAGGGTACTGTTAGTTAATTTAATTTTATGGTTTCCTTAGAAACTATATACAATAAGCCCCAAACAAAATCCTGAAAGACCAATATAGGTATTACTTTGATTTCAACAATTATATGGGTAACAAAATAAATAAACAAATAGGAAATATTTTTGTTAGTATGAGATATTCAAATGGAATTAGGAATATGGATATTATGTGAACATCCTATGCTTTGATCTTTCATAGTAATTTGTTTTCTCATTATTTTACACAACATCCATATTTTATATTCATCTAGTTACCTGCACATTATCTCTTTTTTTTTTCTTTTAATTTTTATGGCATTTTATTTGATTTTATTTGACTGTTTCCTCCTCTAATATAGTTCATTAATATTTAATTTCTATAACTTGTATTGTCTCCTTATGACTTAGCTTCATACTTCATGATTCTTGTGGATACTTGCTTAACTAAATTATATCTTTCAAGTATTTATTATGTTTCCATAATCTTTTTCCAATAAATGTTAAGTAGCCTTTATTAGTAAATGAAATTAACTCATTTTTTACACATTTATGTTTTTGTCTGATGTAGTAATATGAAAATTATAATTCATTGCAATCATTTGGTTTAAGTTTATAATTATACATGCACTACAATTACTTTAAACATGTCATGCTAATTTACTTTGAGATTATTTTTCTCAGAATATTTATCTGCATAGCAACAGCTTTTGCTAGGTATATAGCTCATGGCTTGTCAAGTATCCCCAAAGCCTTGGGTTATGATACCCTAAATTGCAAAAAATGTGCTGAGAACCAGCTAAAAATTCATCTTACTATAATTAAAGAGTTAATATTCAAAACACATTTTGTTCAAACTCTTGCTAACTCTACTATGTGTCAAGAGTGGAATATAACGCTTCTTACATATAAGGGATTCAGCTCATTGTTTCCATAAGGAAAAAACGTGAATGACTAATCATTACTAATATAATGTGAATATCTCTCTTAGTGGAAATCTAA
Source organism: Orientallactaga sibirica (assembly GCA_036365145.1). NCBI lineage: Eukaryota > Metazoa > Chordata > Mammalia > Rodentia > Dipodidae > Orientallactaga > Orientallactaga sibirica. The sequence continues at coordinate 14,711,903 of JAEOAD010000060.1, read as the reverse complement.
CTACTTTTTATTTCACTCCATTTTGATTAGACACCCTAAGACCTTTATCATTTAGCCTGGAGGTATATTCTGTCACCCCTTCTAGGGGAAAACAATTTATGCATACTTACAATGTATTATTTAGTACAGAAACTCTCTCACTGACTTCAGTTTGCAAGTCTACATGTAAGAAGTTTGGAAGTTGATAGCCTGTCCTAACAAATAAAAAGAACAGAACTGAAAAAGTAGTTTGTAGAAATTTTGAGAAAGGTGAGAACTCCAGAAAATGTAGAGTCCTTGAATTTGTAGAGACAGATGGGTGGATGAAAGGAGTCAGAGCTTTATGGGGCAGAGACTCAAGAGCAGGTCCTTCTACTGGGACTGGTGTCAGACAGAGAAATATGAATTATCATAGCAAATCTGGAAGCTTGGTCCAGACAACATTGACTGTTAAAACGTCAGGGGAACAGAGCCATAGAGGAATCTCTAACATGTTTTTGAATTTTACCTGCATAAAATTCACCTCTAGTTTCTCTCAGCATCAAAGAGAAAATCAACTCATGTTATAGCAGGGTGAGAGGAAAGAAGCATTTGAAATTCACTGGAACTCTTTGTTCTGAATGAGGTTTATGGTCAGGAGAAGCTTGTTAAACATAAGCTAAGCTGGAGTATTACTGCATGCTAACTAGCCTGTGGGAAGGGAAATACTCAACTTGAATCACCATAGGCACTCTTTTTCACATAAAATGGCGATGGTGTCAAAGAGACTTAGCTGTAAAGAAGAATGACACAATGAAATTTATAGGAAAATGGATGGACTTGGAACAGATCATACTCAGTGAACCCACTCAATCATAGAAAGACTAATGCTGAATGTTCTCACCCATCCTTGGTTCGTAATCTAGAATAACTTGAGCTGCTGGCATACCTGACAGGCAACTCTAGGCCCAGACAAATGGGAATGCAAGGGTTTGGGAGGAGGGGAAGGGAAGGTTGGGGGGGGATACAAAACTAAAACCAAAATGAACTGGTATCATAGAAACTTCTCCATGATGGTAGACTAAAAGAGTTAACCCTCAATAGGAATATGTGGGGGGGGGGGTTCATCTGGAAAATAAAAAAGAGCCCTGGAGATGGTGGGTTGAAGCCTAATCTTAGATTATTTGACTCTGGCCTGTAACTCCCATTACCAGAAATCAGTCACTACCCACACTGAGCTGTTGATCAGAGAGACCTATGAGGTCCCCAGAACAAGACAGGCTTCTGTCAAAGTACTTGATTACCTGCCTGAGGTAAAAAGGTAAGACCCTATTGCTAAAGACTCCACATGCTGCCTACACAGAACACTGAGAGACCTGGCTAGGATCCAGAAGGGTTAGCCTATTTAGTGCTGGATGAACTGCCAGTGGAAAGTATCCAACAATAGTGTGAGCATGCGGGGGTCAAAGTTACTCAGAAGCCCCCAGCCAGACATGATGTACATAGCAGTGCAATGGTGGCACATAGACCATGGTGGGTAAGCTGGAATTGGGAACCAGGTCAGAATCCTTGGGAGAACAAGATTATGCTCCACAACAAGTTCACACTAGTCTGGCCAAAAGAGGGGCTACATCCATCAAAATCTCCCTAAATTAGCAATGTAACCTTTACTGACTTCATTTTCATTGGCAAATCTGCTTTCCTTTTTCAGAAGGTAGCAAGACACACGGAGATAAACCACCCATTGCACTGTAGCCAAGCACCAAGTGAAACCACAGAGGAATTGGGGAGATGAGCAAGAGCGCTGCTTCCACTGCAAGCCCCACAATTAGCACCAGGGTGAAGGAGACAGATACTGAGGATACTCAACACGAACCAAAGCAGAAATCCAGAAGCCCCTGAGAGCTTTTTACTGAAGTTGTCTTAAAACACACCCACCATGGTTCAGAAATTTTGTGGTTTTGGGGGCAAAAAGAGCCACAGGTTGGAATAGCATACCCAGAGGCATTGCTCCCTCCCCCAGTGACTGACTGCTGCTCTCACCACTCATAACCCACAACCCCATGGGGAACACCAGCAACCCCATTAAGGAGGGCTTTCAGCAGAATGGGTGCAGGGAGGAGGGAAATGATGGTATCCACACGTGGTGTATCCATAACAATATATTCATAATAGAAATATGATATAAAACAAATACTTGTGAAGTTTTCACACCTGCGACATAGGCTTACTAAACTCCTGAGACACAACAACCAAACACATTCTATTCCTCTGAACTTCAGTACATTTCTGAAGTTCTATTTATGAAACTCCCTTTAACCAGTATTTTGCATTTGACTGTCATAAAGATTTCACAAAATGCACCCAAATTAAGAAAACATAACTTGAAGAGAGTGAATAAACACCAGTATCAGGTATGGAAAGCATGATGAAATTAACAGTTGAGAAATTAAAACAAGTGAAATTCAAATGGATTGCATAAAGAAACATCATCATAAAACAACACACACACATGCTATCCCCACCCCAAAAAACCTGTAGATTAAATTATGGCAAAACAAAAGAAAAAAATGTCTTTGGCTTTTTAGTGGTAGATGGGTACAACTAAAAGAAGAAACTTTGACCTTGGTAGTTTGGTATTTCAATAAAAACATCCAAAGCTGGAGAGCAAAGAGAACAGATACTGGAAAACAGAACACAGAAGAAAACAGCAACAAAAAGACAACATTGAAGATTAGTGGTGCAACTAGAAAATGGGAGCTACAGAGGAAAAGAGAGTAAGGAACAGAAGAAAGAATGGAAACAATGTTGCCTGAAAATTACCTTCAAATTAATATCATATATCAACCCCAAGGAACAATATGCTCAGATAACATGAGACTAAATAATCACAACAACAAACAAACAAAAAACCATAACAACACAGGAATATCTTTCTGAAACTACAGGTATTTTTGAGCTTAAAATATGCAAAAGGGCAGGAGAAATGGTGTAACAGTTAAAAACACTTACCTGTGAAGCCCAAGGACCTATGTTTGACTCCTCAGATCCCACACAAGCCAGAAGTATAAGTGACACATGCACAAGGTTGCACATGTGCACAAGGTGGTGCACGCATCTGGAATTCGATAAAAGATAGCAGTGGCTGGAGGCCCTGGCGTGCCAATTCTCTCTCTCTCTCAGAAAAGGTCATTTTGGGGGGCTTGCCTAAAAATTATACTGAAAACTCTCAGAAGAAAACACCTTGTCCATGAAGAAACAAACATAAAAATTGCATCTGGTGTGGACTTAGAAACTATGCAAGAAATGTGACAGTACAGTGAAACATTTGAAAGAAGAAAGCCACTGACATAAAAGGCTATACATGTGAAATTATGCTTTATATGTGAGAAAATGGAGATTTCAGACAAATAAAAGTTGAGGCAATTCTTGCCATTAATATGCCTTGTAAAAATATTTTGTTTCTTTTCTTTATTTTTCAAGGTAGGGTCTCACTGTAGCCAAGGCTGACCTGGAATTCACTGTGTAGTCTCAGGGTGTTCATGAACTCACAGTAATCCTCCTACCTCTGCTCCCACGTGCTGGAATGTATGCATGCACCACCATGCCTGTTGCCTTGTAAAAATATTAAAAATAGTTTCTTGGTGACTAGATACTTAGAACATATGGTAGGCAACACACTTGGATGCATGTGAACAAAGGAAAAGTAACAAGGAAGGAATATGCAATTTTTAAAAATATATATGGTCTCTCCATGTTCCATCCAAACAGCATGTGGGGTCTTCAGTAGTAGGGTCTTATGAATAACCTTTGGTGGATCATCAAGTACTCTGACAGAAATCTGTCTTCTTTTGGGAAACCATGTAGGTCTCACTGATCAACAGGTCATTGTGGATGTTAACCACATGCTGGTATTGGGAGGTACAGGTACTGACCAAGGGGAAAAAAAGGAAGAAAAAAGTATAGATGATATGAAAGAGAGAAGAGAGAGAAGAGGGGGTGATAGAAACAGAAGATTGAGGTTAGTCTTCATCATACCCTCTCCAGGCCCCTGTAAGTCAGGTGTTCTCTCTACATGATGCTTATACAAGTGCAGTAGTGGCAGACAGCCATGGTGGGTTACCAGTTGCTCTAGATTTGGCTAACTGATCACCTCAATGGAACCGAACCCATACCTGGAAATGGGAAACAAGTCAGAACCATATCCAAAAATAAGCCTGCTCTCCAATATCAAGCTCCCACTACAACAGGGCACCAACTGAAGTCATAGAGTTATAGGGGAAATGAGCAAGAGAGCTGCTTTATCAGTGAACCTGGTACCAGCACAAGGGCGAAGGAGATAGGCACAAAGAACACTCAACCCCTACCAAATCAGATATCCAGAGACACAGAGACTCATAAAACCTTATCATAGAAATAGACCTAAAATGAACCCAACATGGCTCAGGGAAATTTGCAGAAGAGGGGGAGAAAAGATTGTTAGAGCCATGAGTTGAGTCATTACACACAGAGTTATTGTCTCTCCTGCATAACTGATGGCTACCCCTATAAGGCAAGACTCACATTACCCATGGGGGGAGGACAGGGAGAAGGCTAATGATGGTACCATCATGGCTGCATATATACTATATACATAACTAATAAAATTTATTAAAAATAAGTATTTTAAAAATTAAAAAGAATACATTTTTAAAATTAAAAAAATGTATGGTTATTATTGTATATGCATATTTTATATATGTGTGTGTGTATTTATGTGATAAAAGGATAGGGGTAAGGTAATGAAATTGGGGTATTTCTGTCATATGATACACTATCTATGGAATGATACAATATTAATGTTATTTTAAAGTGTGCATGAATTGGTTTTACAAGTATATTATAGGAGCTGGAGTGATGGCTTAGCGGTTAAGTGCTTGCCTATGAAGTGTCAGGACATTGGTTCAAGGCTCAACTCCCCACTGAATACATAAGACAGATGCACAAGGTGCCACATGCCTCTGGAGTTTGTTTACAGTGGCTGGAGGCTCTGCTGTGCCCATTCTCTCTCCCTCTCTCTCTGCCTCTTTCTCTGTCACTCTCAAATAAATAAAAAAAACCCACATTCTTTAAAAAATTAAGTATATTATAAACACTATTTATTTTATAAGCATAGTTGATATGCTAAAAAGAAAAAGAAAATATAATAATTTAAAATAATCAAAACATTAAAAATTTTGTGAAAAAAAAGTAGAAGTAAAAAAATAGGAGTAAAGAACAAGGAGTATACATAGAAGACAGTTGATAAGATCGTAGATGTTAATCTTGCTGTATCAATAATTACTTGGAATAGCAATGACTTTAGAAAATTTTAAAGGAGCAGTATAAGTGGGTCAAAAATTAAGAGTCCATTAGTATTATATATCAGGAACATATTTAAATATAAAGAACCATATGGTTTAAAATAGATGGGTGAAAATATATGTTATACTGATAGATCAAAATGAAGGCAAAAAAATAATATTACTTTCATGTTGTGTTGACTTAAAAGCAGGGATGATTATTAGTATAATATAGCTATAATAATAAAGGGTTCAATTCTCTAAGAGATTACATTTTTAATGTGTATTTTCCTAAAAACAAATATAATTCATGAGTTAAAAATTGATAATTTCATCCTTTATGTCAACATGCCATAGGCTGGGTACCTTAAAAACAATAATAACATAATTTATACATGCTTTTAGAATCTAGGAAATGTGAGCAAGATGCTACATATGGATTATGTAAATTATAATATATTAGAAATATATTATCAGAAATCAAGAGAGAGATCTGAGGAGCTAAACTCAGTTTCAGTCCAAGCTCACTCTCATGATGAATACACTCTACCATAACATTAATATATTAATTAAGCAAAGGCCTTCATCTATTGATGAATTTTCCATTGTTCTGCTTCTAAATGTTATTACAGTGAGGACTAAATTTGCAGCACAATATTTTTTTGGTGGTGGGGGGCGTTGAACAAAAAAGCCAAACTAATACCTTGTAGTACTCAGTTTACTTTCTGGGATGAACATACAAACCACACAGTTTATGGGAGGAAAGGAATTTATTTCAGCTTGCAGATTCTAGGAGAAGTTTCATCAATGGTGGAAGAAGTTGACACCCATTCATAAATCCAAGCAAATAGAGAAACCAGCAGCAGCCATCAAACACCAAAAAGCAGTAAGCACAAACCTACAGCAAGCAGGGTCCCCAGAGCTCAGTCCTATCTGTATACATTTGGATGGAATTCAGATCCATCCATAAACACATATTTGGTTGGACCCCAGGATCCACCTCTAATGACATCTCCTCCAGTCAGGTGGCATGTGATCTAAGATGCAAACTTAATTTTAATACCTGAGTCAATGGGGGACATGCATTCAAACTATAACATACCTTAAGTAAGACTATATCTATTAATGAAAAATAGATTATTAATAATCTTCCAACAAGTTGTACTCATTGGTAAATTCTTCCTAAAAATTAAGAAAAACTACACCTATTTTCTACAGTCCCTTTAAGGGTGTAGAAGCAAAGAGACTACTCACCTTAACTTATCCTATGAGACCAATATTACCTTGATACTAAAATAAGTTGAAATCATTCAAAGAAGACTACAGGCTAATTATTATCAAGAACATAAGAACAAAAATCCTCAAGGGAATATTAACAAAAAAAATCAATAATGCATAAAATTATATACATACAGGCTGGAGAAATGGCTTAGTAGTTAAAGCATTTGCCTGTGAAGCCAAAGGACACAGGTTTGATTCCCTAGGACCCACGTAAGCCAGATGTACAAAAGGCACATGCATATGGGGTTTGTTTGCAGTGGCTAGAGGCCCTGGCATTCCTATTCTCTCTGTCTCTCTTCTTTCTCTCTCTGCTTGCAAATAAATAAACTGTACACACACAGGCACACACACACACACACACACACACACACACAAAGTTGCAGTAATTAAGACAATATCATTTTGATGGAAACCTTGAGAAAAATGGAAGAAAGAGACTAGAAATCAGCATACTGTAGTGAACTGCTCTTTGAATATCAAAGACTGTATAGTGAACAGAAGATTATTGTTTCAACAATTCATACTAATAAACACACCATTTTGAAAATAAAAACATAAATAGTAAATAATTCTAGAGGCAGACTTTATGCTCTTTACAAATATTAACTTAAAATAGATCATATTTAAACACAAGCAATAAAACTATAAAACTATAAAACTTCCAAACAATAACATATGAGAAAACTTAGGTTGCCTTGAATACTTGAGTATAGTGATGAGTATTTATATACCAAATTACAGACCTGATCCCTGAAAGGAAGTATTAATAATGCAGACTTCCTTAAAATTCAAAACCTCTGTTCTAAGAAAGTCAGTATCAATAGCCAAATAATGAGACAATATTTGTCAAAGACACATATGATAAATAACTACTGTCCAAAGTATAAAAAGATCCCTTCAAATTGAATGATAGGAACACAACCTAACTTAATAGACTTTCAGAGATACTTCCAACGAAAATAGACACATGAAAAAGAAGAATAAGGAAGGACGTGAAGAATGCAAATTTAAATAGTAATGGGATACCTGTACTGAACAAACAGCATAGTTACAACCTTAAAAAGTGAACATGCTAAATGTGGTGAGTATTTGGAGCAAAAGAAATTTATTCATTGCTCATTAGAATACAACATGGTACAGACATTTGGGAAGGCAGTTAAACCGTTTCTTACCAAAAAGTCAATTCTTACTTCATGGTTAAGTAATCCCATTCCCTTGTGTTTACTCAAATGGAATTAAGTCTTTTCCTTTCCAAAGCCTGCAGGAAGACATTTCCAGAGTCTTGTATTTTTCTAGCTTATAAGATACCAAGTGCCTCACATATATTCATGGGTGGGCTGTGGTCTACCAAGACAATAGAATATTGTGTATTACTAAAAATGAATGGTCTACTAATCCATGAAAAGAGGCAGCCCATTCTTAAATGCATATTACTAGGAGAAAGAGGTCAATCTGAAAAGGCTACATGCTGCATGACTGCAACTACCTTACATTCTGTGGTGAAATGGACAAAAGAGCAAAAATTAGTGTTTGTCAGAGTTATGAATGGAACAAAGGGTGAATAAGCAGAGGATGGAGCTCTTATGACAATGAAAATATGCATGTATGTACATAGATAGATAGATAGATAGATAGATAGATAGATAGATAGAGAGAGAGAGAAAGAGAGAGATGTGAATAGATAGAAAGGTGATACATATAATCACACACTTGTCCAAAACCACATAATATACAGTACTTAGGTTGAATGCTAAGACACGCTATTGGCTTTGTGTGCTTATGCTGTAACCAAGTGGCTTAATTACTTACAAATTACACCATTCAGGTCAGAGTTTTGATGAGAAAGAAACTATGCCTAGGCAAAAGCAGGAGGATATATAGTAACCTTGTAAATTTTTATTTATTTTCTTATGAACCCAATTATTCTAAAATTATCTTGTACAAAAATGAACAGCATTTTCACCAAAATACCAGAGGACTACATCCATAGTGGAAACTAGTATGATTCCATTTTCAGGGGAATGCTGCCAAGTGAAGGTGCACAGAAGTTCCACAAGAGATTGAAATGCATCCCTTCAACTATGATTAGAATTGTGTTTTATAAGCAAAAGCCTTATTAACAAATAGTTCCTGAAACATACAATTTTCCCATTTAGACAATTCCATGTTTTGATTTTTTTTAGGGCAGCATGTTGAAAGGAATGGAAAATCATTCCTGCCTTCTTTATTAGAACTTATTTAACACTTTCATACATGTATACAATATACTATATTTATATTCACCTCCATTGCCCTCTGACCTGCCTCTTCCTCTTGAGGAATTCCTTCTTCCCATCTATTTCCTCCTATTTCCATGACTCATTTCAGTGTGTAGGTCTTACCACACCTGGTATTTCTTCATCATTGTAACAGTGATGACATATCCAGAAAACAGCATTTTATAAAACTCTTTGCCATCCTCCAGCTTCTAGCAGTGTTTTTACCAACTTTTCCACAGTTTTCTCTGAGCCTTTAGGGATGATGATATAGATATTTTGTTTAGGGATGAGTATTCAATAGTTATGTATTGTCATAAATTTGACAATATATTCTCTGCATTAACCATCATCCACTGAAAAACAAAACTTCCCTGACCAAGACTGAGAGAAACACTAATATATAAAGTAAACATTCTAAACTGAGAAAGACATTTGACTACATGTCCATTTAAGAAATATCAGTAGTATATTCTTCTAGGTAAGAAAACCTATTTTCTTTCTTTTCTTTTCTTTTCTCTTCTTTTCTTATTTTTAAAATTTACCCTTAGTACTCAGGATCAGAATAGCTCCCAGCAGGTTTAGCCAATTATAGTACAAACTCAATGGGCTGAGTGCATTATGCAACAGAAATAATCCTGCATGTTATCCCATTCTGAGATACAAAATATTTCACATTTTATCATCTTCAAAATTGGATTTAAACTTACCATTAACTGCATCACATATTTGCTACTGGCCAGATGGCCAGATGGTGGTGACTTAGTAATTGTTTATACAGCTATCAATTTGGTTATAACTGTTTATACTGAATCCACTTCCATTGACTTATATGTATGGTTTGTATTTAACATTTTGAGTGCAATTTTAATTTAAAACTATTTTAAAGTGATTTTAAGGCAAACAAAAGACCACTATTCATGAAAATGATGGTACTAAGAATCAGTCAAGGGACCTATCAGAAGGGAGTACATATGATGAGTAAAAATGTTAACTACAGAGTAGTTTAGGATCCTTAAAAGAAAGTACTCATACATAGTTGATGCTTAGTGTGTTTGTTTGTTTTTAAAATCAGATTTAAGTCCTAAGAAATTTTAAATCTCTCCAAAAAGAAAATCTATATTTTGAAGGAAATGCAAGCTAATGCATCTAAGAGAAACACCATATCTGACTATTTTAAGCTTTTATTGATATTTATTATTTGCTCTTTCATGTGGGGATGTAATGTGACTCATCAACTGATTGTTGAGATGCAGCAAAATATTAAAATTTATTGATTACCTAGAAATGATTTAAGGCAATTACAGATATGATATTTAGTATTTATTGCATACCTTAAAGTATATGTAATCCTAAAATTTTTATATCTATGAAAAAAGGGTTACATGATGCAGAATAAACCCCAATTATATATTTAAACCACAGTTTGAATCTAGGGCACTTTTGTTATAAGTCATCATTAGATCAAATGTATCTCAACTCATTACTTCTCAGACAATAAATAATATAGTAATTCTCCTTAACTTGGCTATAATGTATACTATTTGAGTGGTTAAAATTTCGTGTTAAATTTAACTGATTATACATTTTTAAATGTGCATGTACATAGCCACAGTACTACACAACATCCACACACTGTCACTCCCACAGAATCATTCAACATTAAAAAATAAAAATAATAGAAAATAAGGTTTGAAAAAAGGCTCTGTGGGTAAAGGGCTTGCTGTTCAAATATGAGGACCCAAGTTCAGATTCCCAGAACCAATGGAATATGCTGAACATGGGGATTTGCACCTATAATTTCAGTCCTGGGGAGGCAGACAATCTCTAGATATCAATAGTTATCCAATCTAGCTGAATCAGTGAGTTCTAGGTTCAGTGACAAGCCCTTTCTGAAATAATAAGGTGACAAGCAACTGTAAGACACCTCTGACCTCCACCCCCACACCTACACACACATGTTCATTGAAGGGTTAATGACTCTTCCTGAAAACCAGAGGGAACTAAAGGTTAATAGTCTCTAAGACGAGAAGACCTTGAAGAAACATAGAGACATTCAGTCCCAGACAAGCCTGACAACTCCCTTGTTTGATAAACTTCCCTTAACTCAGAAAGCCTTGAAGGAACAGAAACCATCTGGGCTATCCTCCCTAGACAATTTTGCTGAAAAAAATTAATCTGAACAAGGATGCTAATAACTACAGTTCCTTATCTACTTCCCTTGAACTTGTACCTGATCTAGTCTGTTTTTCTTAGGGGCCTCCTTATAAGCTTGAACCTTAGCTTTGTTCAGTGCTTCAGCCTCCATCCCATAGGTAGGTTGCAGCCCCTTGCTATGCTTCAATAAACTGTTTCTATCTGTTGAGATCAAGTCCCGTGTTTTCCTATGCATTTCTCTTTCACTTTCTTTACACACATGGACACACAAAGGCACCCATACTTATATGAACACATTGTTGTGTATATGCATATACATACACATTGTTGTAGTTACCTTCTCATTGTTTGGATAAAGCACCTGACCAAAAGCATTTGAAGGGAGGAAAGTTTTTATTTTTGCTCACAGTCTCAAAGGGAAGCTTCATGATGGGAGAAGATAGCATGGCACAAGCAGAGGCTGGACATCACCTCTGAAACAGCAGGTGTAAAAGAGCAGCAGGTGGGTGAGCCAAACTCTGGCAAAGGGGAGCTGGCTATCAACACCTCAAAACTTGCTGGTAGAAACACACTGCCTCCAACAAGGTTCTTCCTGACAAATTGCCATAAGCTGGGAACCAAGCATTCAAAACATGAGTTTATGGAAGACATTTGAGCCAAAGGACAACATTCTTCCTCTGCTCCCCATAAACTCACAACCGTCTTATGATGAAACACTTATTGAGTCCAACTTTAAAGGCCTCCATAGTTTTTATCAAACCCAGCACTGTTCAAACACCCCCATTAGAAAACCAGAAACACTTAATGGCATAGAATTAGCATTCCATTGCCAAGATGGCACTGAACAGGAAAATTAAATCAATGCAAGATCTAAAACAAAGGCAAGTATCAAATCCTATGGTTCAATGTACATCTTGGAACCCACTATAGAAGACTTTATATAGTCTTGACATCTCAAATATCATTATCTCTTCACTGAAACCCATGGTTTGTCCCCATCACTCCATTGGGTCACTATGCAGGGTCTCCCAACAACCATGATTCACATTATATAGTGGCCATTTACAAAAAACAAACCATATTTTACAAAGGCAACAAATCCTCTTTCCTATCTTTTTTTATATTCCCATAATAACATGTAGGCTTCAAAATTTTTCAATTCCATGGTGAGTGGGAATAAAGCCAACCAGAATAGCAAAAAAAAAAAATCCTCAGCATTTTTCCTTCAGGTTTCTTATTTTCAAAGGAGTCCAGCTTTCCCAATGCAGAATAGCAAGAACAATCTCAATGGTGATAGTCTCTCAATTACAGTAGAAGTAAGCTGCTGTCTCCTGCCCAAAACTTTCATTTCTTTCTATGCCATTTCCTTCTCCTCATACACGTTCAGTTTTTATAAACTCTACCCTGTTCAAGCTCTCACAACATGGGAAAATTACAGCCATCCTCTTACACCAACTGCCTCTAGCCCAGTCCTGACAAATGCTTTCTTCCCCTCATAAGTCTATATAGTCAACTGATCTTGGGTATTCAGGTTCTTTCAATCTGACAAAGAATATTCCACCAAACTCTGCCTTCAGCATTGCAAGACATCTCATAGGCTAATGTTGTAAATCCTTCTATATCCAAAAACCAGTTTCAAAAGGCCAAAAGCCACACGTTTCTAGCACCAACAATCACACTCCTGGTACAAATTTTATGTTGTAGTTATCTTCCTGTTGCTGACATGAGAAAAAGCAGCTGATGGGAAGGAAAATTTTTATTTTGCCTTACAGTATGGCTGTAAAATTCCGTGATGACAGAGAAAGTATAGCACCAGCAGAGGTCGCACATCAAGTTTTGACACAATCAGTGGAAAACAACAGCAGGAAAGTGAGCCAAGTTCTGGAAAGACGGAGCTGGTTACTATATACCAAAGCCCACCCCTAATAACACACTTCCTCCAGTAGGGTTCCATTCTTCAAATGGCCACCAGGGTACCAAGCATTCAATATACATGAGGAACATGTGTGTCAAACCCCCACATTCTGCTCCTCACCCCCATAAAAAAAAATGCCCAACTTAATTTAAAAAATGTACCCAGTCCAATTTTAAAATGAGTTTTTTTGTTTGTTTGTTTGTTTTTCAGAGGTAGGATCTTGCTCTAGCCCAGGCTGACCTGGAATTCACTATGTTCTCTCGGGGTGGCCTTGAACTCACTGCGATCCTCCTACCTCTGCCTCCCGAGTGCTGGGAGTAAAGGTGTGTGCTACCACTCCCGGCTTAAAATGAGTTTTATCAATCTAGAAATTGTTCAAAAGTTCATAGTGAAAGGACTCATCAGAGACTTAAGACAGTGTCTTAACTGTAAGCCTGTAAAATTAAAACACAGGTTAACTATACATAATGGCATAGAATAAACACTAACTAGTTGGGGGAGGCCGGATGATCTGAAGGCAGTGGCCCAATGAGGGAGGGAAAGGAAGTGAGCTGGGAGTGGAGCCAAGACTTTCTTTCTGCCACTTGAGCTTCCTGGTTGCTGGGCCCCTGTCGCCGCCCAGACCACCCATCCACACGTCCACCAGTCCATCTGCAGAACAAAGCCTCTACAGTCCGCGCTACAGCCATGTCTTCTTCCTCCAGAAGTGGCCACCAGCCCAGACCTAGCCGTGCCATGCCCAACACACGGTGGCCATCAGCAATGTCACAACATAGCTACCTCTTGTCTATTGCACCGTGGGAAAGGGGGAGAGATGCTATTCTCTACCACACCAGGAGGAACCCCAATCATTGCAACTCTCCCATGGATCAGACCGCGCTTGCCATCTGCTCAGCATCCCTGGAGTCACTAGCCCTGGCACCATAATGAAAGACAGCAAAGTCGAAGTGAACAACTTGAGCAATCATGACAGGAAGCATGCCACTGGGGATGATGCTCCATTTGAAATGGACATCTGAGAAGACAGCAAGCAGACAAGAGGCTTGCGCATGCCCGATTGGGCCAGTGGATCATCAGTGCAGAGGCAGGGCCAGCAGTCCCCAAGTGCAGTCTCCTCCCTCCTCCAGGTGCCAGTGATGGGAAGATGAGCTTCATTTGACTTCCTCTCCTGTCTCTGTCTCCTGCCAGTGAAGAGATTAGGTCGAAGGCCCTTGGAGTTTTCTGCAGAACTAAATAGTCCATCGAGGAAAAGAGTTAAACTGTAGCTTTCCCGATCATTTCTCTGTTGGAGAACCTTTCTTGTCCCAGTCAGTGTCATCCCAATCGTATGGTCCATCTGAGGGAGGCTTGTGGAGGTTTGACGGATCTGTGTTCTTTTTCTGTCTCTCATCCTCGTATCCCAGTGCTGACTCAGTGCCAAACTTGGGTCTTTAAAACCAGCAAGGGAGGATGATAAACACCTTGCGGTGTTTGTCCTTGGGTACAGCCCGGCTTGTGCCTCTCCAGCAGCCTTCCCCGGACACTGCTTTCAAGTCTGCTCCCCTCTTTGCTTTGGGAGGAATGTCTTCTGTCTTTGGTATGATATTTCATCTTCCCATTCCTTTACTTGGTATATTTATACAGATATTTTTCAACTCTACAACTTAGAAAGGAGCTCTTGGTAGGCAGCTGGATTTTGTTTATCTGCCACTCCTCCTTGCTTACATCTTGCGAGCAGAGTCTTTGTACTCTGGGATGTCCAGGGTAGGTCCATAGTACACTCTGATGGGTAAGGTCTGATCACTCTAGTCTGCATGAAGGGTGCCTGACAATGACCACTGGGGTACTCTGTTTGTTTGAGTACCAGTCTTTGTAGTTGGTATTTTAAAATCCAATGGACATTGGAAAGTTTTTTTGTCTTGGATTTGTTTCTTATGCTTTAAATTTAAATTTTTCTTCCAGACTGTTATTACAAAAGAACTCTTCCATCCCAGATTGGATCTGGTTTGGCTGCTGAAATAGGTAAGTATAAACTTATTAAAAATGTGTTCCTCCCCATTCTCCATGACCATTCAACTCAAACCTCTCTCCCCTTCTCTCCCTCCATCTTTCTTCCTCCATGTTGCCATTTCCTTCCCTTCTCTTTGTCATGCCATCTTCAAATCTACATCAAAGATACCTCACATTTTGGTATCTGATAAAACTGTCTCCCTTATTATCTAAGGGATGACTTTTTATTTTTTTATTTTTTTAAAAAATTTTATTATTTATTTGTTTGAGAGAGAGAGAGAGAGAGAGATACAGAAATAGGCAGGTAGAGAGAGAGAAAACAGGCACGCCAGGGCCTCCAGCCACTGCAAACAAACTCCAGATGCGTGTGCCACCTTGTGCATCTGGCTTATGTGGGTCCTGGAGAATTGAGCCTCAAACCAGGGTCCTTAGGCTTCACAGGCAAGTGCTTAACCACTAAGCCATCTCTCCAGCCAGACTTTTTATTTTTAAGATATGACAGACCTACTTTTAGATATGCTTTCAGTACAATTTTGAACAGCAACTTTGTTAACAGAGCATCCTCCAGTGTGAGGAAGGTAAGCATGCCACAGGCAAGCCTGCTGCTCTGCATCACTGTCCTTTGTCTCCCATAGTTCCTTGGGAACTCTCTGTTCCCTTGGAGTTGGGCATGAGTATTTCCGGTTTCTAGTTTGGAGTGGGTAGTTTGTGAAACTGGACCATTTTTATTGCTATGAGTTATTCAAAAAAGCCCTGTTTCTTCCCAATACCCCTTTCCTTCTTTCTCCTTTCCCTGCCTTCCTCCCACTCTCTTGGTACTCCTGGCACAGTAATGATTCCCTGATAGAAAGGCTGATCTGTGCATCCCCTCAAAGACAGGTAAAGTAACTATTGGTGTCTTAGGCATTTCTGGTTGAAGAGGTGCCCTTAACCCTCTTACTCAGAGACCAGATCCCCTGTGGCTAGAAAGAAAGTTGATTTTCTTAGTAATGATGAAACAGATCCTATTAGTGAACCTTTAGGGACAAGGGGGAAGGACATCTGCAGAGCTCAGTGCTGTGGTCTGCTACCCAATGTGAATAGTTCAGAGTGAAACTTTTGTGATGGTTGATGTCTCGGGAGTTAGTTGGATCTCTAGTGTTTGGGAGATGCTTTGAATCTCAAAATTAAAAATCAGAAAATATTTTTATTTGCTTAATGTATCCCTGTTTTGATTTTAATTAAACTTCAAATTTGGTTTCACATAAAAAACCCAATAACTACAAAATATGTAATTGGGCATAGCAAGGAAAAATAGAAATAATGCAAGATCCAAAACAAACAGGGAAAACATCAAATTGTGTAACTCCTCTAAGTCCAACATCTGTAACCAGTGACAATGTCTCTGGCGTTTCAAATCCCCTCCACCAGCTGGGCTGCCCACATAGCCCAGGGAAAACTCCACCCTGAGCTCTCCTTGGAAGACATTCTATAGTCTAAGAAACTCTAAAATTTTGAGGTTTCCTTGGCAATGTATGGTGTGTCCTCATGTCTCCATTATTCTTCATATGAAACCCAACAATCATGCCTCATATCACCCAGAGGCATTGACAAAAATCTATGCTGCAAATTTAATGACCTCCTCTTTCTTGAATTTTTTATACTTCCATAGTATCAGGAGGCTAGAAGATTTATTAATATATTAGGGAATTTGAAGAGCAGGAAAATGCATTTAGCACTCTTCCTACTATTCCAAGGCAGAATAGCTGGGCCAAATGTAATGCTCATAATCTCTCAAATACTTGTAGCTAACCAAATACTCAAGACACATGAGTTTATGGGGGGGGGGTATCTAATTCAAACTGCCACATTAGTTGTAAAGTATTTACTGTAGAAATAGCTTCAGGTGTTAAGATTTCATTGCAATGTTCAAGTTAGGGAAAATGTGACTTGTCCCTTAATAAACTATAAGATTTGTATGACCTTCCTGCTCTTGTTTTAATTTACCTGTTTTCTCTTCCATAAAAGCCCATTTTGTCACTGAGTCCCCAAGATGATGGATTTATGTGTTAAGGAAGCAGAGTATTAAACCAATTGCTTTTCATTGGCTATCTTCTCATGAAGTTTGCTGTCTTTGTGCAGGGTCATCCTAGATATTTGATTCTCATATCAGACTATTTTAATGGAAAATGGAGTAGAACCCAAATTGTTAAGAAAGAACTAATAGCTTGTCTAAAATGTGTTCATGACTTAGAGATTTATCAAAGGTCACATTTTAGACTGATGCAAACCAGGTGGAAACATTTTATGAATGCAAAGCAATTTTGATGCTGTTTTCTTATGCTCAGGTCTGACAGGAAAGGGAAGTAGATGGGGAAGGTCTTTAAAATTGTCAGCCTGGATAGAGAAAAAGCAAGAAAAAGTGCTCAATGATATAACTAATTGTTCTCTAAATAAATTAAATTTGATCAAAGGTAGCCCAGTACTTTGTTATTAGCTAGTCTTGGAAAGAGGCCAGGAGGACTTCTTGGTCATCCTTAAGTTCTTCTGACCATAGAGTCCACAGGCTGTACATGGACAGAATGGTTTGGAGGGACACACTTTTAAGGCTCTGTACATAAGTACCCTGCTAAAGATCCTCCTAGGAATCTGGTTCTTTCTTTTCTGATTATTAACCCCTTAACCATTGTGCATATTATTCTAGCTGGTTCTAGTGTAATTCAAGCCATGGAAATTGCCAATTTATCAAATTATTAAATTTCAGTTATTAAAACCTCTAAAATAATAGGTCCATTACCCAGAGGTTGTTGAAAATCTCCATAATGACATTTTCCTTTAATTTTGTCACAAGATTTTGGAGAAGTCAGGCAATTTTCTATGGACACTGAAATGGACATGATTTTTGGTTTCAAAATAGAGCACTCATGTTTGATTAGAGAACAGTGCCACTCAAATAACTCAGAGGTTTTGCAGATTCAGCCTTCCTTTGAAAGAAAACTGATTTTCATAAATGTTCACTTCCGATTAGAGCCCACTAGAAATCCCTAAGGGCTTCCATCTGAAGTATCCACACACAGTCCTTGAAAGCCTTGTGCTTACAACACTCTCAGCACAATTATGCTTTTTTATACGTGACCCACTTCTCTCTCAGCAAGAACGATGACATCATGTCTAATGTGTGGTGAACAGGCTCATGTGAGGTCAAGGAAATTGTACTGGTTCATTGCTAACAAGAATTCAACACTGGATTTCAATAGGAGCTTCAGATAATACAAAGGAAGCATTCTCTCCCCAAATAAATGTCATAAATATATTTTGTTGCATTCTAATTTTATGATTCTATGCTTCGCAAATGCACAGACTTTATTTTGCATACTAGCCTAGGATTTTAGATTAATTAAACTTTGTGGAAGAAAGAACTGATTTTTTTTTCTATCACAGACATGGAAGTACTGATTAGGTATGTGCAGACGGCAATTTGTTCTAATGGTTTATCTTTGTTTCTGACAATTTTTGCTTGCGTATATTTCCACCTGGTAAATTACTCTATAATTTACTGTTTCCTGTCATTTGACAAGAAAACATTACAATCACAATAAAAAGTAATTTAAGGCTATTACCAATCAATGAAATATGTCTCAGTCTAAAATGAGATTGAAATAATTTATGGGAATTTTACAGTCAAATTAGAATGGAGATTATTCCACAGGGGGGGATTGACTTCTCCACAACTGCAAGCATCATATATTTTCTAATAACTTCTCACAGCTGAAACAATGTCATTACTGGAAGGCAGCACAGGAAATTCAGTACAAGCTGAAGAATCTTACAAATAAATGCTGGCAAAGAGGATATTTGTGGACCCGTAAGTCACTAATGGATCTGAAGTTAATGCAACATTAAACCTAGCTGGCACAACGAGTTTAATACTGCTGAATGATTCACCACAAGTTTTGTTTGTTGACTGACTTTTTAATGCCCTTTATCCTAGCTAAACTTTTCTAACAGTACTAAGCAATTTATCACTGCTATCCTAGGATTGCCCACTGGTCACCAAAATACAAGAATAAAATGTGGTTTAGAGGAAGCATAGAAAAAGTATTGTATTAAAAGGTGACAGGCAGTCACATTCAGTCTTCTTTCCTTGGCAATGAAACATGGGAGTTTGAAGGCTTTGTGAACAAAGACAATATTTGAGTGTATTTGCTCTCTAATTTATGCTGCTAGTTCATGCAACAAATCTTATTTTAAAATTAATTTACATTCATCAGAGTGACAATATTTGGGGATAGAGAGATGACTAAGTGGTTAAAAGTACTATTTTTGTAAGTATGAGGGTCTTTAGTTGAGTCCCAAGAGTCTACTAGAGTTCAATACCCAGGACCCACATAAACAGCTGGGTATGGCCATGCATGCCTGTAATACCAGTCTCATGGGGAGCAGAGACCTCAGAAAGCAAGTGCATGGGGTGGCACATGGACACATACACGTGCATACACCACATGCATCACACTCTGCACACCACATCACATGCATTTATACACATATGCAAACAAAAAAGGTGACAATATTTGGGACAAACAAAATTTAAATAAGTAAGTAACTCATTAAGAAATGCTTAGACCAACAAAATGATTGGAAAATGAACAACTCTGAGTAACATTCTTTTGTTTCCTTAATATATAAGTAAAATTAATTCATAATTCTTTATTCACTTCCTGCCCTCTACTACTACTCTGACCTCCCAACATTAAGATGCCTGATCCTGTATGCTATTGAGAAAAAAAAAAAAAAAACTTCAAATAGTTTCACAAATGAAAGCCAAATGTATGAGTTGGGTGGACAAAGATGCTACTTAATAGTTCCTTTAATGTGGATTTACAAAATTTGATAATATGGTTTACCTTGATAACATGAATCTTATGAGGTCTATCAACCTAATTTAAATTCTACCCTTCCTAGAATAAGATGAAACATAATACTTAATAAGAACAAAGAATCATAGGTTATCTAAGAGATTAAAATCTGTATGAAGTATAAAATCATTCTTAATAATTTAGTTCTCTGAATGACTATTGTGATTTGATTTTGATTCTGTATGTTTCAGAGACTTATGAACATTTCTGGAACAGTTAGAATTGTTAGAATTTATTCAAATTTGTATGATATTCTTGCTATAGTCCAGTAAATAATTCTAAGATTGTTTTTCTATAAAAAATTTAAAAGTCCAATAATCCCTTTGCACTGGTAAACATTATTTGTCCTTAAATTAGACACATTTTTATGCAGGTGAAGTGTGGGAGACAGAAATATAAATCATGATAACAGACTAAAAAGGAAATAGTAAATGGTAAAGACATAATGATGTGATGGTTTTAAGAATGTATAGGTGAGTTTTATTGTTCATGAACTGGATTCTCCTTTGTTTAACTTTACACAAATCCTGGAATTACAGATCATACTTTTAGACTTCTAATTTGAATATCATCCAGTAAACTGGTAAATAATTACACTGTCAAATAATCATATGGGCACAACCTGTTAGAAAATATTAGAGTTGTCATCAGTTTTTTCAGCTCTGCAGAATATTTGTGATATTATTAGGAAATAACGTTTACCTAAATGAATGTAGTTCAAAACCATTTTCAGTTTATCATAGGATCAACAAATGGAACCCTATGTGACGAACTCAAAGTCCTAAGAGACTGGGTATGTGAAGATTTCCATCTTTCTGACTGTTATGGTCTGGGTCCTAAGTGTTGCTCAAAAGTTCATTGTTTGGTCACAATCTGTGGTGCTATTTGGAGACAGTGGGTTGTTTAGGAGGTGAGTGGTTGGGATAATGGATCCCTTACTGGGAAGACCTAGGAAGTTAAGTTCCTGGGAATTGTGCATAAACAGAATATTGGTCTCTACCTCCTGGCTTCCATAAATAAGCACTAACCTTAGTCATGCCTTTGTGCTATGATGTGCTGTTTAGCAGTTCAGAAGCAACATGGCCACATATCCATGGATTAAATCCAGTACCAAAAATAAACCATTCCACCTTCTATGTTGATTATCTAGCCATTTTGTCTCAGTGATGAAAAGTTGAGTAACAAAATATGTTATGAAATAAAACTGAGGTAAGTAACTTTCTCTAAAGTAAGCATGTCATTTTTGTGAGGGTCAATGTCAATTTTCTATTAAGGATTAATTTACTGTATATATTTGTGAAGGACCATAGTGACTCCATTTTGTGAATGTTAGCCATTATTGTAAAAACTGCATTTTGTAAAAAACTGCTGACCTCCTTGTAGCTTGTGTTCCAAGAAAAACCACCTGCTTGTGGCTTGTCCCTAGCTCCCAGCCAACCAATCAGCTTTGCCAACAACATTGCAGCAATAAGTTTGGGGCCTTTCCAAGATCCTGTTACCTAGACCACATACATGTTCATGAAAACGAAGGCTTTGCACTCGGACCCCACCAATCCTGCTACAGGTTATCCCAATTCCTCCCTCATCCCCATTCCCCACATCTGCTTGAGATTTTGCTTTAAAAGCCTGACACCCCCTCCCATTGGGGTTGTAGTTCCAGCTCAAGAGTCTGGCTGCTACCCTGGTCAATAAGTTTCACTTTCTTGAAGTTGTAAATGGTTAATATTTTTGTTGAGCTTAATCTGTCTCTGCCTCATTTATCACGTGACACCTGACCCAACATTTGATATTTTATTTTTGTCTTTAATATTCATAGAACTAGTAATAGCAATCATAGGTATTACTATTTATTTGGCAAAAACTAAATCTATTTTCCCACTAATATTTATAAAATATTATTAGAAATATTAGTTCTATATCCACCTTAGACAGAAAAATATATATGTATTGACTAAAATATTATATATATATATATATATATATATATATATAATATATATTATATATATATTATATTATATATATATTATATATATTATATATAGAGATAGATAGATATATCCATGATTATTTTGATGGTTAATATTGATTATCATCTGGACAGGATCTAGAAAAATCCCCTAGCAGACAAATTTCTAAGCATGTCTGAGAGTTTCTAGACTGGGTTAATTAAGTTTGAAAGATTCAGCCTAAGTACAGGTAGTGTCATTCTATGGAGTAGGGTGAAAGTGAGCTGAATATCAGCATTCATCTTGTTGGGATTCCTGGTTGTGCATGAAATATGACCAGCAGCCTCATTCTCCTGCCATGTCTTTTCCACTATGCTAGATTGTGAATTTAATTATAAGCAAAATGAATTTTTTCTACCTTAAGTTTCTTTGGATTTTGTCACAGCAATAAGAAAGTAACTAAAGAAAATTGTACCAAGAATGGAGATGTTGCTGTGATAAATGTGATCACATGGTTTATAGGCTTCTGGAATCAGATTGTGGAAGGAACTTGGAAGACAAGATTTTTTAAAACTGAAAAGCCATGGAACTCTAATGAGCCATTCTGATGGCAATTTTGAAGAACAAATTCTAAGAAATAAGTAAGTTTTGGAAGCCTTGCTTATGTTTTTTTCAATATCACAAGTAGTCCATCAGAAGTCATTCATACTATATAATGGCAAGAATGTGATTGTTTTTTGCCCATTTTCTCAGTATTTATGTTACTCTGAACTCAACAGAAATGTAGGAAGTTGTTTTGTAGAAAAATATTAAGCAAAACAGTATTCAGTCTGTTTCATGGTTGTTGCTCACAGCTCTTATCCAGGCGTAGACAGAAAAAGAGAGAGAGAGAGGGCAAGTGGAGCAAAAAGAAATGAAAAATGTCCCACTTAGGTTGGAAAGTAGGGCATTTGAAGTTGCACACAGGACAAATTCTGTGAAAGGAAACTTGAGTGCAATACTAGATCCACTGAAGAATCTATCTTGTGAAAGAAGACAGCCTAAACTTCCACTGAAGGTGTTACTATTCAATACAACATCTAGAGATGTGTTTTCCTGGGGTCAGAACACACTGGCCCATGCAGCTGTGATTCGGAGGGGTCAGTCTACAAATTGACCTGTCAACAGAACTTGGGAGAGTTATTGTGGTAGAAAAGAAGATAAAAGTTGATCTGATTCACTGAGTTACTGTCAGAGTTAATTGCTGAGGAGCTAAAACCTATCTTTGTCAGCAGATAGAAAAATCCCATAGAAGGAACTGTCCAAAAAAGGTCCAAAGGTCAATAAGAAGGAAAGACAATGTGGGCGTGGTGGCACACTCCTTTAATCCCAGCTCTCAGGAGGCAGAGGTGGAAAGATCACCTTGCGTTCTAGGCCAGCCTGAGACTACATAGTGAGTTCCAGGTCAGCTTGAGCTACAGTGAGACCCTACCTTGAAAAAAAAAAAAAAAAAGAAGGAAAGTCAGTTTAGGCTAAAACAAAGTAAAATAGAGTTCATTGTTAGGGTGGCCTGACTAAAGAAATGACCGATAGCAAATTGCCACATCTTTCTTGTTCACTTACCCCTCCCCTTGGCCATGAAAACTATACAATGGAAATAAAATCCCAGTTCATGGCCAGAAGTTCTTTGGAGAGCTACCTCAAGCTCCTTGGCCCCTCCTGTACTTTCATGCATAATGGTATTGGAATGATCTTTCCAGAGAATTTCTACAACATTATCATGCACTATTGACTTCACAGGCATGTTAGATGCAAAAGCATGGCATATAATGGAAGCTTAGGCCAAAGTTCTCCAGGGCTTCTATGACCAAGAAACATGTAGCAGGATTAAGAGGCTACTCTGTAAATCCACGAAGGTAAAGAGGGAGTTCAAATGGACATCTCAGGATGTTGGAGATGCTTGGGCCTTGTGGCATTTGATGAGGACTACTGAAGGCACTGAGTGGATCCACTCAAAAGTACATTTATGTGTGCTGCAGGTTGTGGGTGCTGGAGGGGTAGGGCTACCTAAGCACTGTGAAGGTCCGATGTTCCATTTTGAGCCCTCGGTGCTGTCGTGGAACTGTGAGATTTGCCATTTATTCTAATGTATTTCTGTTTTGCTTTGCTACAATCTTTCCTTGCTATGCCTCCTGTCTTGGGAAACATTTTCCCTGAGATGGCATAAACATATGTCTATTCACCCCAGATACAGCACAGATGACAGGCCAAAATATGATCACACCAAAACCAGTTATGATGAACCAACTAGTTTATTGGGGTTACTTACAGTGCAGGGTGAGAGGTGTTCTCAGGAGTATGTGTGAATAAAGACAGCTACATCACCAAAAAGTCTAACTTAGCATAGATTATATTCACAAAAACTGTGTGTCTGGAGCACACTGCACAATCTAAGGGCAGCTCAGCTGGTCAGAGAGTCTCAAGAGCACTGCACAACTTGCAAACAGATCATGGAGTCTCATCTTCCAGTAGTTGTTTTCCCTTCAAACAGCCTTAGGGTGAAATCTTTCAACACTCCCAGACTTATTGACTTCCTGAGTTTTCAAAACTTCCTTCCTCCTCCTTCCCCCCAGGAAGGAATGTTTCAGTTTCTCATTAACATAACCTTGAGAGTGCTTGTGTTATCTTTAAGTTTCAGGCATCCCAGACTTAATGTCCTTCCTTGAGGAGGGAATATGGGGTAAACCAATTTGTAGGAATCTGCTGCATAACACTTTCACTAATCCCTTTGAAATTGGAATGTTTCATTTTATGCCACTGTATTTTGGAAGTACTTAACTTGATTTCTGGTGTAATAGAGGTCACAATTAGATTGCTTGAGCCCTAAAAAGGATGCTGTAGTTAGACTTTGAACATTATTGCAACTGTTGAGGAATATAAAAGACTTTGAAGTTAGATTGAATGAATTTGGTATGATGAGATGACCATGAGCCTGTAGGGACAAGGGGTGGAAGGTCATGGCTTAAAAGTGTGTTTGTGTTCCAAGTTGGTAAGAGGTGGACTTGTAATGTTTATTATTGATTGTCAACTCGACATGATCTACAGTCACTAAAAACATGGACTTCTCCACAGTGGGGTTCCTAGCCTTGGTTAATAGAGTTGAGAAGATCCACACTGAATATCCATGACATCGTTCCATGGGTAAGGGTCTTGGACTCCCCAAAAAAGAGAAAGTGAAATAAGTGTTATCATTCCTCTTTGTTTGCTTCCTGACTGTGGATGAAATGTGACCAGCTTCTTCATGTTTCTGCTGCCATGACTTCCTCATTAGGATGAAATACACTCTCATATTGTGAGCCAAAAGTAAAACTGAGAGGGAGGTAGAGTAGGGTGACTGGATCCCTGAGGGTGAAACGTGCAGGAAAGTTTGCACTTGCTAGAAATCAAAGATGATCTGACTTCTTATCTCTTGTTTAGTTCCCTAGAGATCCCTCTTGGGAGGGATTTTAAGCAGTGTGGTTGGTCAAGTTCATCCCCCAGGAACTTGGTGCCAGAGCTAATCTCTTCTTGTGACAGCCCCTAACCCTAACCAACCAGCTATCTCTCTGCATCACTTGAGCCAGCCTACCACTAAAGATTATAAATACCTTTGCAATGGGAGGGCAGCCTCTCTGATCACTTGGGAATTTCCAGCTGTGGGTGAGTTAGTTTTTCCCTTGGCTGGGCCAGGGCTGGCTAGGACCAGAATGCCCCCCTCCCACCCAGCCCTTACTCTTCACATGGGATCTTTATTCCCTCCAGCTCCCCACATGGCTAGAGCTCCTTGAACTTTCTTTTCTATTTTATTTCCATGCTTTTTTCCCAGGTCCTCCACATGGGATTTCTAGCAATGTGGGTGCCTTTCTTTTTCTCTACTTCCCTCAATAAATATAATAATTTCATAATTTTTCTTCTCAGTTTTCTTTTTTATTCAATCATTCAACTAAAATTAGAAATGAACCTAGGGTTTGGAGTGCAAGGACTTTCCTAGACCCTTATCACTCCATTTACATGTGGTGACTCAAATGAAAGGATAATCTTGAGAAGGAAATTATGATTGCTATATTATGGGAGAACATGGGAAGCACGTTTGCCTGCTTGAGCACTACTTGGGGTATTTCTTCTGTTTCCTTCAAATTTTGGGAAATCCAGCTTGCTTTCTCTTGTATCTCTGGTTAAGCTAAAAGAATGAATGACATTGGAAGGCAGGCTCAGCTACCAGCCCAGGCTTCTTGGCCTGGCCTGCTCCACCCTGCTGGGATTGAGCCCTATTAAAATGCGCTTTTACCTTAGGCCAAACAGTTACAGTGCCAGGTGGGTAAAGATGACAACTTTTGTAGGGAGATGTACTTGGTTGGGCTTCTCCAACCCCAAGGCTGAACTCCTCCAGAGTTTGGTAGCTGATTCTGTTGAGCTGAGGGGAGGGACCTTATGGCCACATAGAGGCTCTGGAACCAAAGACTCCTGACCTGAATGTCTTCTAATTTTTTTTTAACCCCCTTTTTTCATTACAAGCCACTATGACACAAGACATCCTGTGTGTGCAACATGGGAGGATGGAGCTCTGACTTCTGCTCTGGGCTCCACCACTGCCCAATTTAATTGGAGATTTGAGACCTCACCTCCAGAGTAGAGGGAACCACCCACCAGAGAATGTAGGTCTCTGGCCACCTAAATTGAAAGTGTTTCAGCCAAGCCCAGAGACTAGGTGTTTGGCTGGAAAGGGTTTTTTCAACAGGCCTGCATCCCAACCACGTGTCTCCTACCCCTCCATGGAGCTGGGGCCTGTGGCTATGTCCACTGGATGGGGGAGGTAACCACAATGTCTCTCAGCACATACAGAGACACAATGGGAAAGACATGCCTGATGGTACTTGCTAACTGCCTTGATTTTCTGCTAGTTGTATATATATATATATATATATATATATATATATATATATATATATATATCTTTATATAACTTGTAAATCATTTATTCATGTAGGAATTATAAACAGTAAAAGCTAGGCCTGATGGCACAAGTCTAATATCCTAGTTACTTAGGAAGCTGAGGCAGGAGGATTACCAACGATAGCCTGACTTCCCATTTTTAAACCATGTGAATTTTAAATTGCTTGGTAAAAAAACAAGTACATAATTTTAATTTGAACTGTACCTGAAATATTCTCTTTTATTTAGGCTTTAAACAAATAAGATGTTGTTTATAGACACAGTTTGCTTTCTTTATTGTAGTGAGTCCTGGACCAAAATTGAACAGAAGACCATCTGAATAAAAATTGCAAAGGAGAGATTTTATTAAGCTGGCCAGCATTTGTCCTCTCACAGCAAGGAGGAGAGCAGTCCCGTCCTACTTTGACAGTGAGTTTTTAAAGGCACAAACCCCATTCTTCACAATGATCTGAATAAACCCCAGCCACCCCTTCCACACATAATTGTCATTAGCAAGAGCAAACAAGCAAACATCATAAAAGCAGAATTTTTGCAGTTAGAACCAGGTACAAAACAGATACCAAATATCAGGACATCTTAACCTCAGGGTGAGAGCAAACACCAGATGCCTTACTGGGACCACATTGTCATTCTTGTAATTAATGCTCTGTGGTAATCTGTAATTTCTTATGGCTCCTTGAGAATGTCAAGATGGCTGAGTGGCCTAACATGGCTTCCCTTAGTTCTGTTCACCGGAGGTTATTTCTTTATTAATCCAAATAGTACAACAGGTCTCTCCTAAAATTTTTGTTGGCATTTGATTTATTCAATTTTTTGTTTTTTTTTTTTTTTGGCTTAAAAGTCAGATTTAACTAAAGCCTATGGTAAACCAAAATTTTATGTAAAAAAAAAAAAACATACTTTATTACGTGATATCATAAATATAATTACTGAGTTTATGTTCTAGGTCAACTTCAACTTGCATAGAGGATTATTGAAAACAAGATTCTCCCTGAGGTGGTAGACTCATAAGGGTACATGCATCTGGAATTCATTTACAGTGGCTGGGGGCCCTGCTGCACCCATTATCTCTCTCTATCTGCCTCTTCCTCCCCCCCTCTCAAATTAATAAATGAAATAAAATAGATATTTAAAAAAAAAAAAAAAAACATTTCCAAGTGTGCTAGAGGTATTGATAAAGATTATCCTCAAAATGGTTGCTATACTTTGCCTATATTTATAGACTTATAACTTAAGAGTGTATTTCATGGAGTTTATTAATAGGAGATATCTCAAATCAATATAAAAAACTACTGGTATATATACTGGTATTATAAAATAAGTCTGGTTGTCAGGTAGAGATTTTTGATGACATAAATACTAAGGAAGTTGTAAGTTTTTCTACTAAGACTATTTATCTATAAGTTCCCAACACTAAGATGGTAAACTCTTTGAAGCTAGACTACTTACTTCTTTGTCAGTGGGTAATAAGATTAGTCAATTTCGTGTAGTTTATCTTAAAAGTCTTATAACAAAAAAAATGGGTAATTATGGGTTGAGATTTTTCAATGTTGGGCACAGAATATTTGTTAAAAATGCTTTTTTGCATGGAACTTACATCAGAATATTAAATATGTAGATGAAGGTGTGCATATGTAGAAAGAATACAGGAGATCTAAAAAGGCCTGATTTTGCCTAAAATTAATTTCCTTTTACAAGGAACAAAAATTTAATGTTCAGGCTAAATGTAGGTGAACACCATGTCTAAGATTAAAGATTTTTCAACTGTTTACAGACTCTTAAGGATGCTCTACAAGTTTTGTATAGGGATATACTTAGTCTAAATTCAGCTTACATTAGACACAGAGGATGTCTTATGCTAGGTGAGTCACAAAGTCATAAGCACAGGTGTAATTCACATTCTTTAGAGGTCTACTCAGGTGAGACATAGAAAAGACCCTATCACATTGTGTATTACAAATGGGTAAAATAAATTTTCTAGGTAAAAATAAACAACTTCAGA
This sequence comes from Orientallactaga sibirica, assembly GCA_036365145.1. NCBI lineage: Eukaryota > Metazoa > Chordata > Mammalia > Rodentia > Dipodidae > Orientallactaga > Orientallactaga sibirica. The sequence goes on along the minus strand of JAEOAD010000060.1, from coordinate 14,683,210 downwards.
ATAGGGTAAAGAATGTCAGGATGCTCAGCTCTCTGCTCTGTTATTTCCTTGTGCTCTTGCTTACAGTTATATGCCATTCAAAGTCATGGCAAGCTGGACTCTGGAGAAAGAGATGGCACCCACTTTATCTCAGACCTCATACAAATTTAAGTCATGTGACCCCCAGATCCTATCTAGAGACAAAATGGCCAATTGTCTTTGACAAGAAAAAAGAAATAACAAAAACATATAACTTTGTTTCTCTTTGTAGCTCTTCTCTTTTGAACACATAAAGTCACATCTGTTAGATGAAATTTCTTAGTAGACAAAAAGGTAAAAGGTAAACTGAGTCAAGGTACTTGCTCAAGTTACAAATTCCATACATAAGACAAACATCATACTTACATAAAATGTATATCAGGGTATAAGCATATATGATTAAAAGGCATCAAGATGTAACCCAGGATTGAACATATCCTGAATCTAGAGTCTTCATTTCCCTCCACTTTTTTCAGATGGGACAAATGGCTTCCAAGATACCCCAAAAGTCTCTGTTGTCCTGTCTCCTTAAAACTGGGCTCATTTAAATAACACAGGGAGAACAGAAATTGTCCATTACATCTTTCTAGAGACTTAAGGAGACAATTAGAAAACATACTAATGTAACTCCAGATACCATGGAGGAGGAAATTCTTAAAGATAAATCCTTAACTTAGTTAACACTTGATATTTGTAAGAAATTACAAAAATCTATAGCCAAACCAGATAAAAACTTAAAACAGTTCCTCTAGGTGGTAGCATATGTTTTATTATAATTGAGAAGAAAAAGGGACCAGAAAGGGAAATAAAAAAAGATAGACATCACTAGGAAATCATAATGGTAATAAAAGTTGCTCAGGGAAGGACATTGAATTGGATAAATTCTAAATTATGTTTGCTTGATGCCAAGGTTTTAACTAGTAGAAAAATGGAGTCTTATGGTTAAGACCTCACGTATTAACAGCTCACTGATGCTAATTTATTGTGGTTTAAGGGTTATAACAATTGGTTTTAAGACTCAGTAAAGTAAATTATGTTCCTCTATTCATCAAGGTTTTAACTATTGGAGAAATTGAGTCTTAGGATAAAAGCTCACATATAAGTTTTTAATTTCCAAAGATGAGGTATTCATACCTAGAAACATTGTGACTTTAAAGATAGCTCCTGTTTTATTTATGCTGATTCTATTGAATGATCATCACTAGATTTAATCACTTTGGTTTAAGTGATTTAATTTCAGTAATGATAACTTTCATCTTCTGTTAAATAAAACATGTTGGGATAGCTTGTCTAAGCTTTATCAATTTTAAGTCTGGGTAAGACATAAGTTATTTTATGTTAATAAAAATTTCTGTTACAGATAACATCAATTGCTATCAAGATTAAGTTAAAAACATTGGTTTTCAAATGGTATTTTCTCTTTCAAAACAGATTTGTCAAAGGTTATATTGGAGCTTAGCTGTATTGGCTCAAAAATAATTAGATTCTGCTTTATTATATGGAAAGTAACTGTTTCATTTCTGGCATCTCAAGTATAGTACTTATAACAAAATTAACTCTTAGGTTGAAGAGATGGATTAGTGGTTAAGGCACTTGCTTGCAAAGCCAAAGGACCCAGGTTCAATTCCCCAGGACCCATGTAAGCCAGATGCACAAGGGACACACACACATCTGGAGTTCATTTGCAGTGGCTGGAGGCCCTGGTGTGCACATTCTTTCTCTTTCTCTCTCTCTCTTTCTCTCCCTCAAATAAAAAAATAAAAATAAATTAACTCTTAAGACATATTCCCTGCTTTAAGGTACAACCTCATGCCCAAACAATGCTCCTCATCTGAGAGAAAGAAATAATTTCAAGCTCTGTGGTTCTGGTTCCATTGTTTCCTGGGTAACTGGTACCCACACAGGTATCTGGACTAATCAAAGATGTTTTCAAACACAGGTGCTTAGACGTTAGACTGTGTTACTTGTCCTTTCCTGACAGTTTCTAGGTTAAATTAATTGGTTTAGATTTATATTGTTTTCCAGACAAATAACAGGTTCTGCCTGTACTTATGGCTATGAGATATTTAAAGACTCTGTGCCTTCTTTCTATGCCTCAGATACGGCCTATGCTGCCACAGGACAACCAAATTTCAAAAGGTTGGACAAAATGACTTTAAGCTCTTGTGCCATTCTTTAAATGTATTTCAGTAATCAAGTATACTCTATATGTGCATACTTCCAGGTTGTTTTATAAAAGCCAATTGGAAAAATAAATAAATAAATAAAAAGAAAAGAAAAGAAAAGAAAGCCAATTGGAATTATTGGAGCTAAAAAGGCCAATATTTTGGCCTGTGCCCCCAGGTCATGAGGCCACTGGAGATGATTAGACACTTCTACACTGGCTCCCTGGTAAGTAACCTGTCTTCCTGATCAGGGAGGATATGGAGACCCAAAAACCAAACAGTAGGTGTGGAGTCTGAAACAGGAGCATCCCAACTAAGAAAAAAAAAAAAAAAATCAGTCCTCCTGGCTTCCCAAAGAAGCAAAACTACTTGGCCAGCATGGCCCTGACCCATCCTAACAGACAGAAAATACCAGTATTGAAGAAGCTATAGAACTACTCTTATATCCCTCAAATCTCCTTTGAAGAGCCATTAGTGACCTCCAAAATTAATCCTTGATTAAATTTTGGCTATCTGCTTGGTCTAAAACACTCAGAGAGAGATATATATTCAAAGATAAAGGGATAACTCAAATATATAAATGGCTTATTAAGTAATACAACAAGAGTTTTCCAAGAGAGGAAACAAACAAGGCCAAGATATTTTGTCCCCATCTCCAATAGTCCTAACTTGATAATAAGGAAAAAGAACCATAGATGTCAAAAGGGATATATACATACATACATACTTACATACACACACACACACACACACACACACACACACACACACACACACATATATATATATATATACACACACACATACATACACATATATATGACTCTGACCAAAGGAAACAATTCAAAAGACTTCCTTATCCTGGCTGGGCCTGGAAAACCTCACCCAAAGCTGGAAGTAGAGCCAAGGAACCCTAGGTTCATTTCTAATTTTAGTCAAAGAATTGAATAAAAAAGAAAACTGAGAAGGAAAATTATTAAATTTTTATATTTATTGAGGGAATTAGAGCCAAGGAAAGGCACCCACATTGCTGGAAATTCCATGTGGAGGACGTGGGGGAAAGCATGGAAATAAAATAGAAAAGAGGGCTGGAGAGATGGCTTAGCAGTTAAATGCTTGCCTATGAAGCCTAAGGACCCTGGTTCGAGGCTCGATTCTCCAGGACCCACATAAGCCAGATGCACAAGGGGGTGCATGCATCTGGAGTTCGTTTGCAGTGGCTGGAGGCCCTGGTGCACCCATTCTCTCTCTCTCTCTCTCTCTCTGTACCTGCCTATTTCTGTATCTCTCTCTCAAATAAATAAATAAATAATAAAATATTTTTAAAAAATAGAAAAGAAAGTTCAAGGAGCTCCAGCCATGTGGGGAGCTGGAGGGCATAAGGATCCCATGTGGAGAGTAAGGGCTGGGGCTGGAAAGGGGCATTCCAGCTGAGCCCAGGGAAAACCTGACCCACAGCTGGATGTCCCCAAGTGTTCACAGAGCCTTCCTTCCTCTTGCAAATGTATTTATAACCTTTAATGGATAATTATTATTCTTAAAATATTTTATTTTATTTATTTATTTGAGACAGAGAGAATGGGCATGCTAGGGCCTCTAGCCACTACAAATAGACTACAGACACATGTGCCACCTTGTGCATCTGGCTTACATTGGTACTGGGGAATCAGACCTTGGTTCTGGGACTGCACAGGCAAGCACCTTAATACCTAAGCCATCTCTCCAGTCTGAGAATTTTAGATCTTTAAAAGGTATTTAGTGGTACGTATTATATTATTATTATTATTGTGGAATATATAATTACATATTTTTGTGCCTTGATATGTTATATATATTTTTTTCCAGAAGGTGATTTTGAGAAGAAATTTGATCAAAGTAAGAAATTAACACAGATTTTTTTATTCATTTTTGAATAATAGTGTCAACATTTTAAGAATTTATTTTATACAAAAAACACAGCTCTGATTATGTCTCACCACACAGAATTGTCTAATTAAAATAAAGCATATATGTTTATTTCCATGTATGTTGATGTGTACATGAGCACATGTGTGGAGGTCAGTGGAGTTCTTGACACCCTGACTTCTTTGAGGCAGAGTGTCTTGTTGCTGCAAAAAAATCTGTGAGCTTCAGCTTCTCCTGGGTCTACCTTCTATTGTCACAGGAATGTTGGGATCACAGACACACACACCAGTTCATGCACAGCTTTACATGGGTGCAGAATTGAACCCATGCTGGCAGGCTTTGAAAGCTAGCACTTTGACAACTTAGCCATCCCCTGGTCTTATCATTTACTTCAAGTATAGTCATTTCCCATTAGAAGAGCTTAAGAGTGGCAATCTTGAACTTAGTACAGTATAAAAATTTATGAAACTTTTATGAGTAAGAAATCATCTTTCTACTAAATATAAATATTGGAGAATTTCAACATAGTTTAAATAACCCAATTATGTGTATGGTTTGCTTAGTAGGAACAAAATTATGGATGGCATATTTGTAAACCAAGATCATATATTCTCAGTATGTTATTCATTTTTCTCCCTAGTTCCAAGAGAAAAATCCAAAAACAATCTCATGCCAGGCAAATCCTCTAAGAAATATCCTAGCCTAAGGTTGTTACTTTTTAAAAAATAAATTATTATATTTATTGAGAGAAGTACAGAGCCAAGAGAAGGTACTCACGTGGCTAGTAAACTTATGTGGTAGGCATGGGAAAACTGTGGAAAGAAAAGAGAGAAAAGAAAGTTCAAGGAGCTCCTGCCATGTGGGAGCTGGAGAGAGTAATGGAGTCCATATGGAAAGTCAGGGTTAGGGGGCCCTCTTGGCTGGGCCTGGGCCTGGGCCTGGGCAAAGCTAGCCCAGGTCCAGCAGAGGGAAAATCTCACCCACAGCTGGAAATTTCTAAGTGGTCAGATAGTCTGCCTTCCCCCTGCAAAGGTATTTATAACCTTATAGTAGTGGGCTGTCTTCCAGCTCAGGTGAACCAGAGGGACAGCTGGTTGGTCAGGGATAAGGGCTGTCTCAGGAAGAACCTAGCCCTGACCCCAAGTTCTGGGGCCTGAACTTGATCAACCACAATGTTTAAATCCTACAAAAGACCTCACTCCCGGGAAGGTTGTTACTTTTTAAAGCCAATAAATGTTCAGTTAATCAAGGATGATAGCATGTTATTTCTTATGTAGATACCCTGTGGTGTTAGCAGGAAAAGAAGTAGGACTGGAATATCATTAGTGGATTTTTAATATTTTTATCCCAAAGCAATTAGGTACTGAATACCTGATTAATGCTTCAAAGATCATGCAAACAAAAAATTTAAAAAGAAATACCTATAATTTTCATAAGCATCAACTATTTCTTGTTTATAAAATACTAGTGTATTTGTCTTTTATCATTGTTCTTAGATTTCTCTTGTTCAATTTTCACAAAGTTAATAAATTTTGTGACTATATTTATTAATAATGCTACTTTATTCTTTAATTAGTATTTCATTAAATATAAAATTTGAATGCACAAAGAAATACATAACTGTTTAGAGATTTTTTAATAGTAAACATGGAAAGCTAAATGGGATGTCAATGTATGAGACTTCAAAATGAGGTGAAATAAACTAGAAATAATTTAAATTTAACCAACATATTATGTGAACAGAGTTGAATTGAATAAAGGTCAATGAAAAATTTATGTAAAAGTCTCAATTATATGAGAATAAAAATACAAAATTATAAATAATTTATATAGCATGTAAGAAATAACATGGCACCTTTAAATTGTAATCACATGATAATAAAATACAACATAGCCAAACTTGTGACATAAGAACATATACACATACTCTCACTGTTTAGATAAAAAAAACAAACTTAGTAATTTCACTTCAATTATTATGAGCCATCATGCTTATCTAACCAAATAAACAGCTAAGATTTTATTTCACTAAAATGAAATTAATTTAATAAATGCTGCATAAATTTGGCTTAAACATCAAATAGGAGAGAAGGAAGAATTCTAGACTAGAATCAAGTGTTTATAGTATCCTTCTGGTGGCCTCATAGGTTTATGTCAGAGATTTTAAGGTCTGTATTTAACAAGTCAGCACATGCTTATATAGTGCCAGGGGACATTTATAGCACAAAGCATTCACGGGACTCTGGCCAGCATGCCACAGCAGTGAATGGCATTGCCAAGTGCTTTGGCAGAAAGGTGAAATGAGCCCTTAAGGCAGACACTAGCACCTTTCACATTTCAAATTCTCAGAATTCTGCAGGTGCTCACAGGCTACCCAGGAGAGAAGTTATTCACATATGCCAGGGAAATATGGGGAGGGGACAGAAGTGGTTAGTGTCTCATATGGAATCTAGTAGAAATCCTCTAGGGAGCACAGATGATTTACCTCAAAAATGCCAGAAATCTATGAAGTGTCTAAAGTTAAAATTGAACAGGATTTTAGCCAGTGACTATCTCTTACCATAATTGTTGAAGCTAAGTAAAGATGTAACTTAATGTTCTTAATACTTTTGCTTCACTCCCTTGATGTTGAGACCTGGAGACCACAACAACATGTTCCAACCCAACTGACAATGATTGTAGTCATGGTGTCTTTTCTTTCCTAGTCCCTGAGCCATAATTGTCCAGTTAGCTTCCATTTCTCCTTTGCCTTCAGTAATCTAACTGTTGGATAATGAATGGCTTATGACTAATAAAGATACTCTTATAAGAAACAAGTGTTGATGGAAAGTTTCATTCATTTAAATAACATTTAATGCACAGGTACTATAACTCTAGAATTAGCATTAATGATTTGAGTGTTTCATATAGTATTTTAACAAAACAGAAAAAAACTGGATAATCCAATATATTTGAATGGAAAATTTCTCAGGATCAATTTTAATCCTTTCATAGGTGTCAAAAAATTCCTGTCAACCCAACATTTGTATCTAACACATCAGGAGAGCCAGGGTAGGGGGTCTAATGTAGATTCTAATGGCAAGCTTACTTCTGCATTGTAGTCTTACAATCATGACCTATGTTTACCATTTAGTCTCTACTGTACTTTTTCAGATACATTTGCCAATTATTTTGAGATATTTGACACATTTTATTGATAACAATGATTTCCTGCAACAAAGTTTTTATATTGGACACTGTGCCAAAGAAACAAAGAACAAGTAGATACCTTTGAATTTTTTTCTCCAAAGGGTAGATTATTCAACTATTTTATGGCACATTATAACATGTGATGGGTTCATGTGAAACACAGTTTTACTATTTAACCCTCTGTAAATTTAAGAGGAATCTAACAAATGGTTTAGCATTTAAATTTTGTTTCTGAACTTTTAAAATGACTTTGTGAAAGTTATCCAGAAGTTAATCAACACATTTATGTAAAATATTAGCCTTTTCTAACAATGTAGGAATGTAATTCCAGATTAACACAATTCCCAAGGCAACATATGAATAATTCTTCTGCAGTTGTGGAAGAAAAAGGATGATATGTCTATAGTGCATTTGAATGAATTCTAAAAGTCTATTTATAAATTTTGTATTATATTTCTATCATATGAAACTTTGAAACCAAGGGCTTTCTTTACACTAAAGCCATCCAGGTGGATCAAATCGATGAAACTGCAGGGGAAGCTTTGATGTATGTGAGATCTGAATAATTTTTAATATACATAGTTCTTACTTTTCTCATTTTGTTGTCTCATCTAAAATTATGTGTCTAGAGTATTACTTCAATTTTCTGCCCCTTTTCTATGTACTTCCAAAGCAAATACCCCAGCTTTTCTTATCACTCGCAGTAGTATTTCTGTCCTCAGTGAATCGTTTTTACTTGGTTTGTGAGATTTGTTATCTCCCTTCATGACTGATTGTTAGGTCATCTATCAGAGAGTAGGCATTTCCATTTCCCCCTAGGCCAGCACCACGATAGTGATGTGCAGTCTTCATATTCTTCTGATCTTAGCACTGATTCCTGAACAAAAGCCTTCATTAATATTTATATTTTATCCAGAGAGACACCTTGTTATAGGGGTACAGTAAGGAAGTGAATAATCATTATCTATCTTAGCAATAATTCACACCTCTGAGGTTTGAGGAAATTTGTTCAGCAGATGAGATGCTAGCCTGAAGGAGGATATTGACTGCAGACACTTTATTAGCTCTTACATGAAACTGAGACTAGGCCTCTGATAACAATCCTTGTTAGCAGCTGAAATATAAGTAGATATGATGTACTAATTTGTTTGGCTTTCATAGTATAGGGTCAGTTTTCTTCGAAGGTCAAGAAACTGCAAGGATCCTACATGATGTATATTTTTCATAATAGTAAATTGTCAATGTTTGTATCTAATAATCATTCCTATAGCTATACTTTTTCAAAGAAAACTATGATATGATAATCTTTGAGCATACTAATCAGTTATTTTCTATTAAATTGTTGATGCAAAATTAGTTCACTTGATAGCTAAGTGACTTGGATTCTAGTTACCATACTCCCAATAGTTAGCCATCTGTCCTTGGGCAGGTCAGTTTATCTTCTTAGGCATTATGTTTCTCCTTTATAAAATGAATACCACCCATTTTTTATTTCAGTGGTAATTTCTGATTCACTAATAGAAGATATGTTCTTTTCCTGAGTATACATATTCTGTGACTCTTGTTGAATAGTGTGGTTATTAATCTAAAACATTATCTAAGAATGTGTTCTAACTCTTTTTTCTTCTTTCCTGTCTGTCTGCCTGTCTGTGTAAACTCAAATGCTCTTTGGCTACTATGCAGTGATACATATAGCAGAGAGGACCAGCTTCCTCTTGTGAGGTTTACCGCATTATTGTTTTACCAGCTAAGCATATTGCATTTTGTTGCAAGGAGTATTTACATGAAACTTCATTACTGTGATAAGTTAAACTCTATGAATTCATTATTTTTTAATTTCTCCATCTGCTAAACTAGGAAATTATAGGAAATGTACAAGTGGCATCTGTAGAACAGGGCTAGAATAAAACACAAGGGAGAGCTTGGATGGCAGTAGTTTCCAAGAAGTTTTGTTGTTGTTGTTGTTTGTTTGTTTCTTTTAATAAGCAGGAATGTGTATGCCTCGGGTGAAGCAAACTAGTTCTGGTACATAAACACCCTCCAAGAACATCTTGTGGTGGGTAGAGGCTTGTACTTGTAGAGAAGTGACTCCAAAAAAGAATTTAAATCGAAGGTAATGACTAGAAGCTATTCATGATAACATGCAAGGAAAACATATGGTTAAAGGGTGACAATTGATTTTTCTTTTTAAAACTATTTTATTTATTTACTTGCAAGGAGAGAGAGAAAAATAGAGAGATAGAATGAGAATATGGGTGCACCAGAGCCTGTAGCCACTGTAAACACACTCCAGATGCATGCACCTCTTTGTGCATCTGACTTTACATAGGTACTGTGGAATCAAACCAGGATGTTGGGCAATACAGGTAAGCACATTAGCAACTGTGCTATTCTCCAGCCCTGATTTTTTCTTAACAAATACATTTTTCAATAAACTTGAATGTAAAAGTTGAAGACAATTTGTCTATGGAGAAATGAATCACAGCTCAACTGTGGCATCTCACATTTCACGATGCAATATATATTAGGTAGCACAATTTCTGTAAGTTGAAAGAATGACATAAATGCAATCTCTACCAGTCTTCAAGATTGCACCTATATTTAAAACAGTATCTTCTAAGTTTTAAACTGCCTCATCCCTTCCTTGCAAAGTTTTATAAAGGGGTTGGCCATAAGAAAGGCAATAAAGGGCTGAACAGATGCATCAGTTAGGCTCTTGCTTGCAAAGCCTGACAGCTTGTGTTTTATTTCCAGTACCCATGAAGAGAGAGATGTACATGTGGCTTGTGTCTTGACTTCATTTGTAGCAGCAAGAGGCCCTGGTGAACCCATATTAATTAATATTCTCTTTCCTTACAAATAAATTTATTAAATAAAAACCATTACAATGTCAATAGAGTGTATGAGCATTAATAGAACACACATTTTCATTTCTCTGATTAATATATTTAATTTTCTAAAATTTATTTATTTATTTAAGAGAGAGATAGAGAAATAGAGAGAAAGAGACAGAGAGAATGTGTGTGAGAGAGAGAAAGAGAGAATGAGTACACCAGGGCCTCCAGCCCACTGCAAACAAACTCCAGACACATGTGCCACCTTGTGCATTTGGCTTGTGTGGGCAATCAAGTCTGGGAACTTTGGCTTTGCAGGCAAGTGCCTTAATTATTAAGCCATCTCTCCAGCCCTCTGATTACTATCTTTGGTATATGAGAAAGCTATCTGAGAATTAAGAATGGTTTGAACTCATCCTTCTCATCTTTCCTCTAACCCAATCCATTTACAAATGAATGTATGAATATTCATTTGTACAACTATATAGTTGCAGAATGTTAACAGTTCCCTGCACTACTGCCCCTGCAATACACCAGTGTAACCCATGGCCATCTCTCTCCGAGACCACCATGGCAGTTTCCTACATGGATTACATGTTGAACATTCTTTTGTTAAAATGCTTAGGGCCATAAATGTTTGATTTTAGACCCTTATTCAAGATTTTGGAATATTTGATAATCTATAATGAACCATTGTAGGAATGAGACTGAAATCTTCAACAAGAAGTTCATATACTTATCTACCAAATTGTAATTAATTTGGGTATAAAACAAAGTTCCATATTATGAAATTTTCCATTTGTGTCACATAGATTTTAGAAAAGCTTTGGATTTTAAGCTATTTGAATTCTGAAGGTGGGAGAGGATATTCTGTCTGTTTTAATATTATTTCTTGGGAGTGATTTTCCTCCTAAGGAAATCTTCTGAATTGTCACTGTGATCCTCTGCTTTCTCTTTTCAATTTTTCTAGTGGCTTACCATTTTCATCCCTGTCACCATGTTTTAGAACTTCTGATAATATTCTCTTTCTCATTCCAGTATTCTAGCCACAATGACCACTTGTTCATTATTTCATAACACTGAAGTTTCTTATTCCTAAGAACTTGGAGTTTGAATTTCCATTTCTTGAAATAGCTTTTCCCCAAATATCCACATTCCTTGTGCATCTGTATCTTTATTTGTCTACTCCAACTTCCCCTCCTCCAAATTTCACCCTTACTTCTACTGTCTAAAAAACCTCCCTATTTTCATCACCCCTTTTAGTTTCCTTATAGTATCGATTCCCCAATGTCATGTTACTTTATATGTTGTATTTGCTTTTTATCATGAAGGAGAAGGGTTATGTCTCTTGGTCTCTGCTGACCACAGAACATACTTTCAGAAACATCAGTATCAGGGTTGAAGTCAACTTATTTTTAAGGAAACCCAATATGTTGGTTCAATGTAAAGATTTTATCACTTTTTTTTTTAACATGTATAACCCCCACAGCAATAGGGTTTTTTATTATTATTATTTTATTTGTTTTTGGAAAGAGACACAGAGAGAGACATACAGAAAGGGAGAGGGAGACAGATAGAGAATGGGTGCGCCAGCAGTCTCTCAGCTGCTGTGAATGAAATCAAGATGCATGCACCCCTTGTGGCCAAGTGTGGCATTGAGCCCTTGCATCACTTTGCATCTGGCTAAACGTGGTACCTGGAGATTGGAACCGGCGTTCTTAGGCTTAGGAGGCAGGCGCCTTAACCGCTAAGCCATCTCTCCAGCCTGATTTTATCCCTTTGAAAATTCATACTCTTTGAATACTCATCACAAAAGTTATGAGAAGTATGGTCCGTCATGTTATTGTTGTTAGATTCACTGGTATTCCTGGCTAGTTTTTATGCTCTTCCTGGTAAGGTGAAACATCCCTGGAAGGCATGAACACATGACATGTGTCTTTGGCTCACTCTGTGGACTTGCCCATATCCATGTTTGATCTAACATTATCAGAACTTAGAAGCACCTCGATCTTCTATATAAAAAAAAATACTAAACAAACATAACAATCATAATTAGATAAACCCATGGGTAGGTTTCTGTCAAAATAACAATACATTTTTTAGCCCCATTAGTAAGCTGACACATCCTAACTTACCCAAGAGCACTGTGACATTCATCATTTAAACACTGTCATTACAACTTCTAAGAATTCCATGAGTGACAAATTGAACTGAACTTGTCATTTGTTTCCTTTTTCATGACTTCCAATAGAAATTAGAACAAGCTTTGAATTGTTTTAATATATTATTATTTATTTATTTATTTATTTTGAGAGAGAGAGACAGACAGAGACAGAGAGATACAAAAATAGGCAGGTAGAGAAAGAGAGAGAGAATGGACGAGCCAGGGCCACCAGCCACTGAGAACAAACTCCAGATGCATGCAACCCCCTTGTGCATCTGGCTTTTATGGGTCCTGGAGAATTGAGCCTTGAACCGGGGTCCTTAGGCTTCACAGGCAAGCGTTTAACCACTAAGCAATCTCTCCAGCCCCAAGCTTTGAATTTTTAACAAAGCAATCACCAAAGAAAACAAATTAGCAATAAATTCAAGTAAATACAAAATTGTTTCAGTGCATACTTCAAGGATATCGTGCCACTGTATACTTCTTCTCATTCTACCTGAGATGCAACCCACTAATAGAGGAGATTTCCTGCAGGCTAATTAGCAAGTGAAGTAGTTCCAGAAACTTCAGAATTAGCAGTGAGGGGTTATTCCTATTAATAACTCCTTAGATTGTGTCTCAATGAACACAGAAATTGAAGCAAGGCCTTGTATGAAAATAATTTATTAGATTTTCCCAGAGAATAGGAATTGGGGAGGGAGCAGAGAAAGACAAACAGTGAAATTCAGGACAAATACTGTCTTCATGATGAGAGTTGTTTCAGCTGGAATATTATAAAAAACACATGAAATATCCTTATAAGCTCTTTGCTTTTCAATTAACTTTCATTTTCCATTAGTAAGAATTTCCCTTGAATGGTAGTCTGCATATATTTCTAAGGCACTCCTGCTGTTGTGAAAGTCCAGTGTATAAGAGAAGTGCCAGAACTAAATATGAAATGGCAATATGCACAGGAAATGAAGCTCTGTCAGTTTGAAATCAGACAATACCCTGAAAGTCTGCATGGCACCATCTACCCAAGGTCTTAGATTGCTTCAAGATAAGGTCCAGTCAATGTGATTTAGGGCACCAGTAGTTATGCCACCTTGGTTTACTAACTTAACTTTGTCATAAATTTTGTTTGACATTGTTTGGACACATAGATGTAATTTTTTAATTCATTTCTAGATGTTAAAAAAAAAAAGATTGCCGGGCGTGGTGGTGCACACCTTTAATCCTAGCACTCGGGAGGCAGAGGTAGGAGGATTGCCGAGAGTTTGAGGCCACCCTGAAACTACATAATTAATTTCAGGTCAGCCTGGACCAGAGTGAGACTCTAGCTTGCAAAACCAAAAAAAAATAAAAAAAAAATAAAATAAAAAAAGAGAGAGAGAGAGATTACATGATCACAATTACACAATTAGACTTCGTGAGAGATTGTAGAAGACAGGCAGAGAATTTAAACCATCATATTCAAATTATATAAAAGGAATACATTCTGGAGTTAGCCAAGTCATGGAGAGTAATTTTAGATCTCCAACACTATAGGTAGACTTTTCTGAAGTTCATAGGGATAATAATGTATCTACTGGCCTTTGATTTCCAACTCTTCTTTTAGTTTTTGTTTTTGTCCCATTTTTTCACATGAAAATTATGCTATGATGAATTTTTCCAAGTATGAGACTTTCCATAGGACCAAACAAAGGTACAGTTAGAAATGCCTCACTCTTGGTACAGACACTGATAGAACCTTCCTAAGAGATTTAGTAAGGCACATGTTACTTTTGGTCTCTGTGTATGTTCAGATTCTTGGCAGTTTTTAAAGAACTTGAAAAGATTTACTCAGAAAGTAAAGCAATAAGAAACGTCATTAAGAGAAAAGTACTAGTACACTTCCCAGAGTGGCAGTGGGCAGCCTGAAATGGAAAGTACTCAAGGATCATGGGTACTACTGTTACCTTTTAAGTAGTCAGTGTTTTTATGAATACCGAGAAGCATGTTTTGAGTGGTTGTAATATAAACTATAGCTTCTCAATGCTGGGACAAACCATCTGGCAGAACTAGCTTATGGGAGGAAAGGGTTTATTTCAAGCTTATAGTTTCCAAAGGAAGTTTCATCCATGTGAAAGAAATCATAACCACTCAGGCAGCTTTGGAATCACATCTCCATACATCCATGACAGAGCAAGAGGGCAAGAAGCATGAGCTGACTCTTAACATCTAATAGGTAGAGAAATCAATCCCCAGTTCCTCCATCAGAAACATGCTACAGCCAGCAAGGTTCTACTTTGTAAAGGCTCCACCAGCTGGGTACTAAGAAGGAAAGTTAAATACTTCAGGCTATGGGAGACATTTTACATTTAAACCATCACAGTGGTTCTCTATTTTGAGTGATAGACTTAAGTTTTATAATCTGTTCTCTACTGTGCATAACCCTTCCCATCATACTTCAGATTATAATAAAATGTATATGCCCAGGATCACATGAGCCTAAGATAGTACATAGAGGATTCTCTTCAAATGTTCACATAGAAGACACACTTTGACTTGCTGTTCATTCATGCACCCAAAACCAGTCCATCTTCTGTCCTGGAAATATGTAACATGTTGAGTACAAACACACTGCAAAGGGGAGTAACTAATGTTTACTAGGGGAGGAGAAACTGCCATGATTTGGAGTGGGATGAATGTGCAGCTCAATGCAGGTGGGGGGTCCCAGGTTGCCAACTAGCTGCTAAGGATAGTGTGAGGAAATGGGTATGTTCACCATCCAAGTCACTGTTCTGAGTTCTTAGATATTTCTTTTGTTCATCTGCTTCAATTGGAAGGAGGTGGAATTTGATTCCATTTTTGATTGACTATTGACAATTTTTTTAAACTTTTCATTTTTTATTATTTTTTTTGGAGAGAGACACACAGAGAGAGAGAGAGAGAGAGAGAGAGAGAGAGAGAGAGAGAGAAACAGAGGAAGACAGAGATGGGCCCGGCAGCAGTGTCTCAGCTGCTGCGAACAAAATCCAGATGTGTGAGCCCCCTTGTGGTCAAGTTCGGCATTGCGCCCTTGCATCACTTTTCATCTGGCTAAACGTGGGACCTGGAGATTGGAACTGCTGGAGATTGGAACCAGTGTTCTTAGGCTTAGGAGGCAGGCACCTTAACCCTTAAGCCATCTCTCCAGCCTGACTATTGACAATTTTTAAGCCTCATCTCTCCCTTTTCCCTATGCCTAGCTATGGAAAAGCTCAGACTTACTTCAAACAACAATGAAGCCCAGAGCCAGTCTTTGCCCTGCCCTTTTAAGTTATTTTAGGCTTGCCGAAGTAGTTCCCCATCTCTCTAGAAACATTATTTATGTAAGTAAGGAAACAGCTCATAATTTTTAGTGTATTTTTACAACAGTTGGTTGAGCCTTTCATAACATATTGTGAAATGTGAAGATTCACTACATTCACTGCAGGAGTTATCCTTAATTCCCCCTTCCCTCTGTACTCTATAATACCCTCAAGCAGCTGTGGAGGTGCAGCACATGGGAGGCTGAGATCGGAGGGTCACCATGAGTTTGAGGCCATCCTGCGGCGTCAGAGTGAGTTCCAGGGCAGCCTAAACTAGAGTGATACCCTACCTCAAAACAAACAAAAGCAAGCAAACAAGCAAGCAAACAAACAAACAAACAAACAAAGAACTCTCCACCCTTAGCTGTCAACCTATCTTAACGTGTGTGTTTCTGACCTGCTGCTTTTTCATGGTGTCACTAATCAGAGCCATAGTCATAATTCTTGAGCCATGTCACACATTTTTTTTTTTCCTTTTGGGTTTTTAGAGGTAGGATCTCACTCTAGCTCAGGCTGACCTGGGATTCACTATGTAGTCTCAGGGTGGCCTTGAACTCTTGGCGATCCTCCTACCTCTGCCTCCTGAGTGCTGGGATTAAAGGTGTGCTCTAACAAGCCCAGGGATGTAACACAGTTTTAATTCCTGCCTCTCAACAACTCATTCTCCACATAAGTATTACTGGCATATTTTAGAAAGATAAATAAGATTCATCCCAGTGACACAGTGCTAAATCCCATATGCTGGCATTTTAACACACTTTTGGATAAAATCATAATGGTTTACCACCACAAGAACTAAGTCATTTTTTCATAACTGGCCTGACTTAATGTCACTCTACACATTCCACCTGTCCTGATCTGGTCACATCCATATTTCTTCCTTGGGGTATCAGATTTATTTCCCCCCAGATCCTTGATATTTTCTCAATCTTATCACTTCCTAATGAACTATATTAGTGTTCTCCAGAGAAATGCAAAAGATAGAGAGATGTTGGATGGAGATGAATGGATGTATACAGATTTATTCTAAATAATTAACATATGTGGTTAGGGAGCCTTAGATATACTGTGATCTGTCTGTAGCTGTCCACCCAGAACAGCTTATGATAGACCTCTAATCTAATCCAGTAGGTTGAGGAAGGGTGAACACAGATCTCAGAGCTCAAGCCCTCAAAGTTAGCATTTTTGTTCTATTCAGGGCCTCAGTGTACAGAAGGAAGCTCATGCCCATTGATGAGGGCAATTTACAAAGTCTAATGAAAAAATGACAATACTGGGCTAAAGAGATGGCTTATTGACTAAATGACTTGCCTGCGAACCTGGGGAACCCAGGTTCAATTCCCTAGTACCCACGTAAGCCAGATGCACAAGGTGGCACATGCATCTGGAATTCGTTTGCAGTTACTATAGGTCCTAGCACACCCATTTTCTCTTTCTTTCTCCCTCCCTCTCTCTTTCTCTCTCTATCTGACCCTCTCTCTCAAATAAATAATTACATAAAATATTTTAAAAATTAAAAAAATCATATCAACCTCAAATAGTCACAGAAACACTAGGAGATATTTAACCATGAACCTGAGAACCCCATCACTTTTTTAAATGACCCATAAATTTAATTATCATAGCCCCATGGTTCCCTATACCCCATCAACTTCTACCACTATCTATCATTCAATCTTGCTTTATGTCTTTATATTTGTTACTGCTCTTTGTTGCCTCATGTAGTCTTTCATACTGTGTGGTACATATCCCTCATGAAAATGTGTTTTCCCTGGAGCACAGTTTTCATTACTCTATCACTGGGATATATTTAACACTTCTAAAGGTGTGCAGTTCATAGTACACACTCAATAAAGTATTTGTTGATTACATGAATAAATGTAACACTGTATCTCCAAACACCTGTGCATATTTCTGTCTCACATGCAGACAAACTAATGTATGTAATGAGACTGAATGAAGGAAAATAGAACTCAAATGAAATCTGAAAATGAAAAAGAAATCCATCCACAAAGCTTTTATTGAGAATATCAGCCATGGAAGCTTCACTGAATATGGTCAGAAGTGCTAGTATGATTTAGTGTTAGTGTATGCCATCACTTTCTATTCATTTGTGTCTAATCATTGGATAAAAGTTATTAAAATTCATTCTTATAGGCAAATTAAACTTTTATGAAAATCATTCCTTGTACTAATAATATGGGCAGATATTTAGTCATTCACAGAAACTCTAGGCACTTACTCCACTGACCCACTTCACCTAATGAAACAGGAGATGTGTCTCTCATGGTGTGGTTGTTATTTAAATATCTTAGAAAGAGAGGAGAATGAATGGTCTATATAACAAATATTGAGATAAAATGACAAAGGAGACCATATTGCCTTTCATATTTGATTATCTAACTCATTCATATAAAATCACTTGGAAAATTCCAGAGCACTGCATCAGGGGAGGAGGTTAAGAATAGAAGAATAAGGTCAATAAGTGAGTTGTTGTTTTCCATGCACAAAACACATAGAATAAAGAAAGGCAAGTCAGGCTCTGACTGACTTCTAAGGGCAAAATGTTCTACACCTTTAATCCCCTTATGGGGGAAACTGATGCTTACCCTTGACCATTAGCCACCTCATCGAAGACAGGTGACATCCATGATCAATCAACATGCTGTTTGTTTTCTTCCATGGCCATTTTTCTTGACTTAGTTCATCACGGAACAAGCCTCTGGCTTCGTACAGTTTTAACTTATACTCTATTAGTATAAATGATTCAATTTATTATTTTTAGTTTTATAAAAATGGGGTTGATGTGTAGAATAAATATGAATATGGTCTTGGTTCATGCATACTTGATTTTACTTTTCTTGAGTAATGTTTGGAGGGAGTATCACAACTTTTTTAAAGTAAAAATCTTTTCCTTGAGCAGACTTTTGAATTAACTTTTTATTGGTCCCTCCGAACCTTTCTCAAGTTTACATTCTTGCAGTTGCAAATTTGTGAAAATCTCATTTCAAGAAACATCGAGAATGTATTGGTTTTACCATCTGGTAATAGAATGTCTCATTTTACATGCTCAATTTTAATGAAAATGTAGTGAATGTAAAAAAGCTTTTCAAACTGTCACCATGCATGTCAAACACATGCAGTCACTGTTTGTGTATTAAAATCCTCTCTGGTCTGACAGCATGCCTGCACATTTTAAAATTATTCCTTAAATTGGCACCCACATCTCTTTCTCTTTCTTTATTATGGAGGGAATAGTGGCATTAGTTGCCACAAGCCCAGGACAGGTGTAGACACAAGTGGCTCTTTTGAATGATCCAATTATCAGGCAGGCACCTTCACAGAGAATTCCTCTGTCTTCTTTCAGGCTCAGTTGTATGCTCCATAAAAAGGCAATAGGAAGGCCATTATCATCTATGTCCAGGGTAATTCTGGCATGGTGATGTACTACATGGAAACAGCTGCCATTTTCCTAATTGTTCGTAGTACAGGGAAATGAAGAGGGTAGTGAGGGAAAGCTTTTAAGGGTTCCACTGCCCATGCACAGCACAGAGCATCTGGACTGAGATTACTTCACAAGCAATTTGTGATTTCTAAGAGCAACATTAAGGACCAAAAAATAAATCTTTATAATAACCTCAGGAAGAAATTGAGGGGTAAATTCTGCTATTTTGAAGCTTAAGAAGATGAAGATCATTCTCTGTGTTGTGAGAGAGCATTACAATTGGCCATTACCTAAAGGACAATCACATGTTTTTCATTATCACATTCAAATTGCTTGGTGGCTCCTTTACCTCTCAAGAGTAAGAAAATGATTGAGATTTTAAAATAATCATACTGGTGTGTTGTTAGGTCTATTACAAGAAAATGAGTGGATATCTTTTCAATGCAATGCACAAAAATCATTTTGCCTTGCTTGTACTCAAAGGAAAATATTTTAATCTAATAATCTGACAATTTCAACAATAATAATTTAATAAGAGTATAGAATATTTGATTATTTGGTTTTCCTTTGGAGTCTTGTTAATGAGCATGTGGAATAAAGATTATCATGTGATACCCACTTATTAAAATTAAAAAAATATTTATTCAGTTATTGAAGAAAATTATAAAGTATTAAATTACAAATTTGGTATGGTTAAAGTACTATACAAAAGAATGTGATCTGGAAAAACATACTCAAAACATTCTTCCAAAGAATGACTACAAAAATAAAAGAAAAAGTGAGTGTAAGCCTCATATAAATTTAAAATACAATGTGAGGCCATAGCTTGGCTACTGTTGGGTGTGGGAAAGCATGGGTTATCACTGTGCTGCCCTGAAAAGGCCCATTCACCAGAAGTCGCAAACCTGAAGTCAAAATGAAATGGGGCTCTAAGCTGGGCCCTGGTAGTGTTTGAAAATTGACTGGATCTATCTCCACAATAAAAACTTGCTTAAAGGGACAGAATCATAGTCTAGTTCACTTTTTATGAAAACAGCAGTTACTAGGAAAGAAATTGTGCCATGTTGGAGAAGCAAAGGATGTGAAAAAATCTTTCAGACCTGCAGACATAGCTTCATTCCACAGTGTATTCTCCATATTATTTTATGTTTCCATTAATTTGTATTTTTTTAAACTTTTATATTTTAATTTTACATTCATGTTAGTGCCTTCGATAGCCTCCTCCCTGTCCTTCCCCTTTCCTAAGGGACCCTCCTCATTGGGGAATGTGGGTTGTGCACTGTGGGGGTACCAACAGTTATGGTGAAGAGTCTCCATATTTAATGATGAGGGCAGCATAGTAGTCTTTTAAGTCTACAGGAAGGAGTCCTGAGGGAGAACTGAGCCACCTTCCTGCTAACAGAATAACCCTCAAGGGGTATTGATTAGTGCGGTTAATCTGGGCACTCAAGGCTGTAATCAGGGAAATAATTCTTTCACTTGATGCCAAAACTTCATAAAGTGTTCCAGTTAAACAGAGTTCATGCTGATAAATCAGATACAGCTTAGGTTTACTTTCATGTATTAAGGAAGTGACTATATTTGTGTATTTGTTTTATGTAACTTTCCAGTGCTGCCAAGGGAAATGAAACAGCATGCCCAAGCAAATAAGAATTTACAAAAACTTGGGAAATTAGTTATAGTGTACACAATATTTGATGAAAATCTGAGATTATCTATAGGAATGTAGCTATAAAAAGTCACTCATCATAAAAAAATAAAACTCAGGACAAGAAGTCCATAATAATTTTGAAACGTGTTCATATAGTTTATTGTACTTTTTCCTGTACTTTCTATTTGAACATATTTTTAAATGTTACTTAAATGCTTGAGCACATACCCTATAGCAGGTCCTAGGTATTTTAAACATTGACTTATAAGATTTGCTTCAACCAACAATAAATCTCCTGGCCATTGTCCCTCACTTTACTCTTTACCATAACCCCTAGAAACCCTAGGTTTATATTGGCTTATTTCGATCTCTATATGTATTATGAAGTCCTGGACTTTGGATATGAATGGAATAAGAAAATATGCAGTTTGAGGTACAGGCTTCTTTGAGTCAAATGATGTTTATGAGATTCATATAAATTGTTTCAGTACTTCATTCATACGTTATTAAATCATACTCTATGGTATTAATGAATCACATTTTATGAATATGTTCATCAATTTATGGAGATTTGGGGGCTATAACTGTATTTTGGCTCTTATAAGCAATCTTTCCAAGATCATTTGTCAAATATACAAAGTTAAATTAAATAAAGTAGAACACACAGAATCAATTAGTTTCTCTGCCTTTTCCCTCCTCCCTTCTCTTCTCCATTCACCTTTTCCCCTCTGTACTTCTCTTCTCCTCTTCAACTTATTTCTCCTTCTTCTCTTTATAGTTTTTCTTCTTCTTCTCCTGCTTTTCTTCTTACCACTCTCTTGCATCTTTTAAAGCTTTTGAAACAATGCAGGTCATAAAGCATTTCCTCAAATGATATTTTGTCCTACATTTAACTCAGTACAGCATTCCATAGAAAGAAAATCTAATGACAAATAATATAGAAGTATATGATATTTTGTCCTACATGTCACTGAGCATAGCATTGCATAAAAAGAATTACTTAATCATATACAATGCAGAAATATCTGAAATGTAATTTTATTCTCACATACAAGAAATATACAAAGGATGTCACCCCCTTACTGAGGAGAAAAATAATTAAATGAAGTGTTTTCACTATGCAAGTAATCTGGCTCCCTACTCAACAAAGGTAAATAAAAATAAATTGCACTCAAGCTTGAAATAACATAAAACACACAGAAATGACAGAGAGAAAGAATTAAACATGGAAATAAAGATGCTTCTGCATAAAAAAAAAACTTTTATTATCACTAAATAGAAAGCTATGTAATTTAATGTTGCTGATATGGTGAATTATCAAAAAATTAAATTAGAAAGATTTTTATTTGTTCTGATATGTTTAAGGAGAAAGTAATCGGAGTAGGAAACATTTAGATTTTTTTAAATGTGAGAATTAATGAGATCAGCATAATCAAATCCTCAAACCTTGTAAATAAATAGTAAAACATTATTTTGGCCCATGGTTATAGCTTTATAATAAGGAAGGAAACATAACTTGAACTTAGGGTGTGATGAAGCTACTTGATAAATTTTCTTTAATTATTTACTGTATGTGTGAGAGAGAGAGAGAGAAAAAGAAAGGGGGAGAGACAGAGAGAGGAGTCAGAATTTCAAAAGCATTGCAAAGTGAAAACTCTCCTCCTTGAGGACAGAGGTTTTCTCAGAGTAGGTTTCCAAATACACAGTCAGTCAAAATGCATGTGGTAGCTTAGGGTGAGAACCACAAAAAAAAAAAAAAAAAAACACACATATGAGAGAGAGAGAGAGAGAGAGAGAGAGAGAGAGAGAGAGAGGGATGAGGAGAATTGGCAGGCCAGGGCCTCTTGCAGCTGAAAAAGAACTCCAGATGCATGCACTGTTTTGTGCATCTGGCTGTATGTAGGTGCAAAATAATCAAACCTAGGCCACCAAGCTTTGTAAGTGAGTGCCTTAACCACTAAGCCATATGTCCAACCCCAATCAATTTTTTAAATGAATTCATTTTTATTAGTTATGTACATAATGTGAATACATTCATCTTGGTGCTATCTGTAGCCTTCTCCCTGTCATCCCAATCAGTTTTTGAAGGTAGCATTACCCTTTATAACTAATATGATGGACTATAGAATAAGTCAAACTCTCATGAGTAGTCATCAGAAAATACCAGAAAATACCAAACTCAAAGAGGGATATTTTACAATACCTCTGACTAGTTATCTTCAAATATCAGTAGTGATTGAGAAGTTCCTTGGGCCTGATCTCATCTTCATATAGGTAACACCTCAAGAAAATCTGCTCCAGGTTTAATTGCACGTACCCAGGAAAAGCCAAAAACACAAAGAGCCAAATGCATCTGGAGTTCATGGCATACACAGAGATGCATTTGTTTGCTGTGGCAAGAGTCTCTGATGTACCCAAAGTTTTCTCTTTCCTTCTCTAATAAACAAACAAACAAATAAATAAATAAATATTTTTTTTAAACTTCATAACTGTTGACTTTGTTAAATAATGATGAATGCCCATACATTTATTATAATTACCTTGGTTGTAATCAAAACTGGAAAAGTTATCCAGATCTTTGCAAATACTGCTGTACACTCACTTCTAATAATAAATTTTATTTTCATCCTCTTTTTTAAAGACATTGAAAAATCCAATTTATATTTATAGATTTATATTCTAAGTGGAACTCATTGAAATCTATTCTTAGATTTTCCTAAATTATTTATTCTATATATTTATTAAATCTTTCTCGAATTCAGTAACAGGAAGGCAGTATGGCATTATGACAAAGTCACCTTCTGTCCCACCTGAATACTTTTAGAAATATTCAGACACATTTTCTCCTGGGTCTCCTAATGGCTTTGCCACCTGGACCATGAAAAAATTAGACGTTTCTCTATTTATGTCTAATAGATTACTTTGCCCCTATGTTCCCCAAATGCAGATAGTAGGAACTGCTTAGTTCCTACCTGGAGGGACATTTGGTTATGTGAGCTGTGCTTAAGGTGACAGTAAATATTTAAGTTATTTTTGTAGCAGGATTTGTTAACTAATGAGAGTGCATGAAATATGAATCTTATTTCCATTTTAGAACAGAAAATGTTTAATAAACACAGAAAAAGACAACTGCATATATCACAAGGGAAATAGAAAAGTAAAAGAGAAAGATTTATGGAGGATATTATTAATCTAAGTTATTGAACCCTCTGTGACAGTGGAGTCCATTAGTTAATGTGGGGGTTTCTAGTGTATTTGTCAGAAACGGTGCTTTGGCCCAACTTTGAAGTACAATAAAAAATATTGGGACAGAGTGACTGTAAGATAGTTTCATCCATTCATAAATGGAATAAAAATATAATCAATAGATATTATTTTGTATAGCTATTTCCTCTAGGTAGGAACCTTCCTTGCTGGAGGGAAGACAGACGCTCATGAGATCAGGGAACTCATGAAATTTGGGAGACTCTGGACACTCCTCATAATTATATGACTAAAGCAGCTCACAACGTTGTAACATTCATCCCAGGTTATGCAAACCAAAGATAATTCCTAAGGGAGAGGAGACAATTTGGTGGATCTACTTACATGTTGTCCAGGAAAGTCCAGCTTTCTTCAGTTATTACCCAAATGGGTGATACAACAGTGTTTGAGTCACCATGTTCCTCTAAGTAACCCCTCATTTATGTTCCTGTAACCCTAATATAATCATTTCTTACAAAGCTAGACTTGGTAGAATCATTTCTTTGTCTTCTCTTAGTGCCCCATCTAGGGTAAGTAGATGTTTTTTCATGTCTCCCAGGAAAAATGTTGAAAAATATTGTCATGCAAATACAGACTGGTAGAACCAAAGATGAGTTTGGAAGAAGTGGTTGCATGGCTTCTGCAATGGATGATAAGGCATGGCAATTGATCCATCTGAAGGTAGAATGTCCACTGGAGTAATCCTGATATGGCCATCTGTTCCAATTGGGATCGTGAGATATCTCCTGGAATAGAAGCAGTTTCATGCCTCAGCACCCCAGCTATGGGTGATAATCATGTATCAGGCTGAGCTCTCTGAGAGTGGTACATTTTTGGAGTGAATACCCTCATGACTCTCTTGATCTCTTTTTTTTTTTTTTTTTTTTTTTTTTGAGGTAGGGTATAATACTAATCTGGGCTGACCTGGAACTCACTATGTAGCATCAGGCTAATCTCAAACATACAGTGATCCTCTAACCATACCCTTCAGAGGGCTAGGATTAAAAAACATGCACCACCATACCCAGCTCTTGTTGTGTATTTTGTGGGACATTAGAGAAAGTAAATATATATGGGATAGGAAACTGAGAAGGCTGTGTAGGCAGTTATTTTGCCTTTGCTATGGAGAAAATGAGCAACTGAGGTACAGCTGTCTGCCTAAGAAAAAGCTTGCTCACATAAGGAGGAATAACATAGAGCAAAAGGCGTCTGCAGATGTTATCCTCTGCATTAGTTTCTGATTTGGCAGGAAATAAGTGGTAAAATTGGAGGATGGCATAGAGGTGTTGTCTTGCTGTTTCTTACAGCTGGTGGGATGTAAGGGAAAGACAGTACAAGTTAATTTTGGACTAATCCGTCCTTTCTTCAGTTAACACCTTGGAACCTGCAGTAAAAATTTGACAGTGAGCAGCAGAGTAAGGTAGGTATGACAGAAGATCTTAGTATTATCTCACCTTAAATATAGAGAAAAGTCATGATTCAGCAAACAAGTACATTTAAACACTGAGCCATCTCTCCAGCTCCTAGAATATTTTTAATAAAGAAATGAAAGAGCCATTAGAACTTAACTTTTGTTGTTGTTGTTGTTGTTGTTTTGTTTTATTTACTTATTTTTTGGTTGTTTTTCGAGGTAGGATATCATTCTTGTCCAGGCTGACCTGGAATTCACTAGGTAGTCTCAGAGTGGCTTTGAACTCCCAGCTGTCCTCCTACCTCTGCCTCCCAAGTGCTGGGATTAAAGTCATACGCCACCACGCCCAGCAGAACTTAACTTTTAAGGCTATGGGCAGGATGGGATATAGCTCACCACCATGAAAATAAGGGAAACCAGGTAACAGAGCTATTTCTCACTTCCTGAGACAGAGACTATAGGACTTGAGGATATATGAGGGAAATCAGTTCATATTGCAGATACGTTTGCATTGCTGGGATAAAACATCCGATTTAATTTTGTTTACAGTCCAGAGGGGATGTTTCGTAATGGCAGGAGAAAGCATATCATGAGCAGAGGCTGGACATAATTTTTGCACAGCAGATAGGATACAGCAGCAGGAGAGTGAGCTGAGTTCTGGCAAGGAGGATCAGGCTATACTACCCCTAAGCCCATCCCCAGAAACATACCTCTAGCAAGGCTCCACTTCCCAAATTGCCATCAGCTGGAGACACTCAGGACACATGAGTTTATGGAGGTCAACTTATCCAAACCCCCACAATCCCAAATGGACTGACTCATTTGAACCATCTTTGACACCTTACATTAAGGAACAGACAAAAAATAGACAAGTTATAGAATGAGGCCAGTCCCGATCACTGTAAAGAATATGAGGCAAGAATTGTGAAGAGCTGGACTGTCAGAGTGGAGGGAAACAAAAGAGAGAGCCAAATCTGTGCTAACAAGCTTCTGGAAGGCTGTAACACCTGATCAAAAGTTCACCAAAAAGATAAAAGGGATACTAAATCATGAAACAGTACAGGTGAAAAAGATTACTATTGTCCCAAGGCTGGGCGTGTATTCCCCAAGAATGTGGTATACTGGGGGTGAGTAATATTTTTCCAGCTACTTACATGTTTATGTTTGACATTCTTTTGCTAATAACTCTGAGTTAGTTCCTATTCCATGCATATTTTATTGTAAAATTTACTTTGAATTCATTCATTATCAAAAGAAATTTGATCACTTAAGACAAAATCATTTAAGACACAATAATTAACTAGAATCTTCTATTTTGAAATGAAATTTGCAGGGAAATGGATGGATCTGGAAAAGATTATACTAAATGAGGTAAGCCAGGCTCAGAAAGCAAAATGTCACATGTTCTCATCTCATATGTGGATCTTAGCTATAAATGTATAGACTTGTTTGTGAACTGGAACCAAAAATTGGTACCAGAAACCAGTAAACTGGTAAAAGGCTACAAGGGAGGGAGGGGACAGAAGGACTTAAGTGTATGGTATTGCACATATGTAAGTAGAAGAACAGATTACAGGGAGGGGAATGGCCTAAGCGAGGCCATGGGAAGAGAATGCATAAAAGAAGGGCAGGGGAAGTGTCAATCAAAATTCAAGATATTATGAATAAGACTTATGTAAACCTACTTTTTTTTCTTGTTCAATAATAGTTTATTATAAGGATTATTCAATTGTTAATTTTGAATCACATTTTTTTACTATTAACAGGCAATTTATTAAGATAACATAAATATACAATTTTATAAATAATTACTAAATATAAGAAGTAGAATTTTGCCGGCATGGCACATCTAGAAGCTGTTGACTGTTACTAGAAAATGTTCAGTGCCTGGGATGGGATCCAGTGAGTTGTTGGCCAAGGAGGTCCCGGTAGCCTCCAAAACATTAAAGGCTTTTGCCAAAGCCCTTGGTTTCCCTTGAGAAACAGATAGTAAGACCCTATTGCTGAAGACATACCTTGCCTGAGAGGCAAGGTTATTGAGAAAGCAAGCTGGTGCTGAGCAGAAAACCTTCTCCCTAGAGATATAGATTTCTGTAAGTAAATGTCTATATAAATTTTTCCCAGGCTTTATGTTCTCCTAACTTCACTTTGACCATTATGTGACTGTAGAATTGTTTCATGCCTATATATTCCATCTTTCTCATCACCCTGACACTTTATTTTCTCATATATGACATTGCTTCTGCCCTTTCATCAGTGGTTCTCCTCCTACAACATATTTTCTTCAACTTATTTTGTTTACAACTGCCTACCACCCAGCATCTCTTACCTCTGTGATTGCCTTTGTGATTCTTACTGTGTCACTTAAGAAGTCCTCAAGTGTAGCTTTCTCATAATTGCTTTTCTCTTCATTGGAATATGACTTCCTAGTGGTTGAGAGTGTGTCTTGCTAGAAGAATATTTGTTTAGCACATGTAAGGCCATCGATTTAATTCCAATATTACTAGAATATATAAAGTAAAAAGTATACACTTCTAGAGCACAATGTGGTGAATGAATGTTTAATTTTGAATGATCAAATATATTGATGTATTCCTATATCTTTCAGCAAGTCATCATTGACTCTTTTTGCTGGGAGTCTAAACTCTAAATGAGTTATAAGGCCCATTTGTGAAATTAAGTTATTTTTAAAACAATTATCCTCTAAGAGCATCATACATAAACAAATGTTCTTAAATTCATCACAGAGAAGAATGAATAAGACAAATATTGACATGAAAACATTAAGCTGGTACAAAAATTTAAATGTATGTACTAAGTTGTCTATTTGGTTTGTTTTCAGTTATCTTTTATACATTTTTTTTTTTTTTAGCATCTATGTTCATAAATAATGAAGAGTTTTTTTTTTTTTATAAGGTGGACATGGCTCTGCCCTGAGTATTTAACTACAATGTTACATTTACCTCTCCCCATTATTTTTTGGAGAGGACTCATAGTTAAAATTATTATATAGATAAATTATATAGAGAAGGTCCTGAAAGTCACATTGGCAACAAATAGTAGAACCAGGTTTGTCACCCATTCAGTTCATTTCTGAACAAATTGATTAATTATTAAAATACATGTACTTCCTAACTTTTTGTAAATTGATGCATACATATTGGGCCTTTTAGCTAGCAAATTTCCCAGAGGAACTATAACATATTTGTCAACTACCACTGCTAACATAAAGTTGAAACCACAAGGGATTTTACTGTAAGAGAGAGGCTAGGGGAGAAGAGAAATGATATTTAGGATCAGATGATTTTGTGAATACCCTGATCATTACCAAATATCATGTCGACCTGGAGGTGCCTTTGCTTTCCCAAGCATAGCTGAGCTAGTCCCTCTCTGCATTTTGAGTCATGAATAAATCAATTTATGTCGATTGCAGATAGCTTGCTTTGGCATTTACTACAAAATCCACTTACAAATTAGATCAACAGACAATTTTCAGGATAAAGGAGTGAACAGATGAATGGGCATCATTCTCAATTCTATTTTAAAGTTTTCTATTAACATAGAGAGCTGAACTTTTTCCATCTCTCCATGACATCCCAAGCCAATGAAATGCCACATTGCAAAGATTGTTGCTAAAAAATAAAAACATTGTAAAGTTAAACTTAAAAAAAAGTTCTGACACCATTTTAGATGCTATTTAGATTAAGTGACTTTTCAGGGAAACCTGGAAGAACATATCCCCTTTTACTTAACTATTATTTATTTCTTTTGCAAAATTGACAATAACTATTCTCTCATTTTTTTCTTAAAACTAAAATGTAAAGTGCTATTATTCCAAATTGTGTAAAATGTGTATTTATGAACAAATTTGAATGTGATACTATCTTGCATTCTCTTATGTTTCACCTTTTTGTCTCACAAATTATGAGGCCATTTAACAAAACATGGATTATTTTACTTTCAAAATATAGGAATTTCACATCAAGATAATAATACTAATACTTTACACTCCATGGATTATAAGTAGGGAAGTCTTTTTATCTACTTCACGATCACAATCTTTTTTTTAAAAAACTTATTGACAACTTCATAATTATACACAATAAACCATGATAATTCCCTCCCTTCTCACTTTCTCCTTTGCAACACCACTCTCCATCATATACCCTCTACCTCTCAATTAGTCTCTCTTTTATTTAGATGTCATCATCTTTTCCTCCTAGTATGAGGGTTTTGTGTAAGTAGTGTTAAGCACTGTGAGGTCATGGATATCCAGGCCATATTGTTTCTGGAAGAATGCATTGTAAGGAGTCCTACCCTTCCTTTGGCTCTTACATTCTTTCCACTACCTCTTCCACCATGGACCCTGAACCTTGGAAGGTGTGATAAAGATTTTTCAGTGATGAGCACTCTTCTGTCACTTCTTCTCAACACTATGGTAACTTTTGAGTCATCCTAGAGGTCACTGCCATGTGAAAAGAGAAGTTCTTTAACCAAAAGTGAGAGTAACATTAATATATGGATATGAACATTAAGGGAAGTGCTTACTGGGTACTTTGGTGAGCATAATGTATGCATTAGGCTAGATACCAGCAGGCATTACACACCTAGGGCTCATTACCTCCCCTGTCATAGGTTTTCAGTATCAGCAATTTATTCCCTTCCATGAAGCAGGCCTCCAGTCCAATTAGAGACAAGCCACTATTCTACTCATTAGCTTATTTGGCCTGGTTGGCCAAACTTAAGGCTTGCAGTGTCTACTGTTGCTTGTTACCACTAATAACTTCTCTTTCTTTTTCCAGTTTTCAGTCAGCTAGTCTAAAGAGAGGAGGTTTTCTACTCACCTCCAGCAAAATTTCTCAGTGACCTTACAAAACCCAAACATGTGGAGTCTTCAGCAATAGGACTGTGGTGGTTTGGTTCAGGTCTCCCCCATAAACTTAAGTCTTCTGAATGCTACTCTCCCCAGTTGATGGCAGTTGGAAATTAAAACCTCCTGGAGGTGGTGTATTGTTGGGGTCAGGCTTATGTGTGTTATAGCCTGTTTCCTCATGCTAGTGTTTGGCACACTCCCCTATTGCTGTTGTCCACCTGATGTTGGTGAGGGGCTGATGTCCACTCTCTGTTCATGTCGTCATTTCCCCCTGCCATCATGGAGCTTCCCCTAGAGTCTGAAATCCAAAATAAACCTCTTTTCCCACAAGCTGATCTTGGTTGGGTGATTTCTACCAGCAATGCAAACTTGACAGCAATAGTAAAGTGGTACCAAGGAGTGGTGTCTTTTGCTGCTAGATACCTGGTTGTGTGGTTTTGGCCTTTTGGAACTGATTTTCAAGAAGAGTATGAAATAATTTGAAACCTTGGCCTAACAGACCCCTTGCAGTGCTGTAAGTAAAACCTGATGGACTATTATGGTCAGTATTGCAAGACCTGAATGCAGTAAGAACTATGGACTGTGAGGTTTGGCTTATGAGGGTGAAAAAGAGCCTTGTCTGGACTGGGCTAGAAGCAGTTTGTTTGAGAGGCTTACTGTTATGGTTTTGTCCTGAGAACTAGTGCAGGGTTGTGGTGTGTAGAAACAGACTGGTTTGTGCAGAGAGATATGGCACAGAAAAAATGAAATCTTTGGGCCAACACTTCTGCCCATTCAGCTGCAATTGGAAGAGAGATTATAAACTTTGATATTGAGTCATCTGACCTGCATTGGGTCAATAGAAAGAATACAGACTCTTTGGAAGGGACCGGAATTCTGAAGGAGTGTTCTTCAAAGTTTGATTTATTACCACTGGATTAAGATATTGGCACCTCATCTGGTATTGTGGAGTATAAGAAATGGAGGAAAGAGAGTGTCATTGAATTTGCAACACTGTCTTGTGTTTTGGAAATGGCCATGGGCAGTGTGAAGTGGGTTTGCTGGATGCCTGCATGGACACCTAATGGAGCCGTGAAGATGGACCATGGGTTGCAGTGGAGACCCAGCAGAGATGCTGGGACTACAAGATGACAGCTAAGGGGAGCTGCTGGCCTTGAGGAAGTTTTCCAGGACTGTGAGTAGACTAGCAGACTAGTATAGACTTGTTGGTGGTTAAAATTATTGGACTTGGAGATTTGACACCGATTAAAGCTGTTGGACTTGGAGCATTAGAGTTCTTCTGTGGAGGTTTCATACATTCACCAGTGAATCCATCTGGGCCTGGAATATTTTTACTTGAGGGATTTTTTAATATAACTGTTTAGATATCCATACTTATTTTAGGTCTATTTAAGTGGTTTATCACATCTTTATTTAATTTCAGTAGGTCATATAAATCAAGGAAATCATTTCTTTTAGATTTTTAAACTTAGTTGGGGTATTCTTAAAGTATGTCCTTTTGATTTTCAGAATTTCTTTGGTATCTGTTGTAATGGTGCCTTTTTCAACAGTATTTTTTTTGGAGAGAGTCAGAGAGAGAGAGAGAGAGAGAGAGAGAGAGAACAAGAGAGACAGATAGAGAATGGGCATGCCATCAGCCTCTCAGCCACTGTGAACAAATTCCAGACATGTGTGCCCTCTTGTGGGAAAGTGTGGCATTGTGCCCTTGCATCACTTTGTGTCTGGCTAAACGTGGACCTGGAGAATCGAACGGGCATTCTTAGGCTTAGCAGGAAGGCACCTTAACCACTAAGCAATCTCTCCAGCCCTTCATTGGTAATTTTGTTAATTTCCGTCTCGTCTCTTTTTCATTTGGTCAGAATGTCTTGAAATTCCCATTCATGACTTCCCATTAGTTTGTCTTTCTCTTTGTTGGACTGTATTAGAACTGCCAACTGGTCTTTTAGTTTAGATTTTTTGTCTTATCTTTGATCCATTGTACTGGTGAAACTTTCTACAGAGTTTTCTATTTGACTTATTCTATTTTTTCATTTCTAGTATTTCTGATTAGTATTTTTTTATTATTTCTATTTCCTTACTCATGTCTTATATTGACCTCCTTATTTCATTTAGTTGGGTTCCTGGGTTCCCTTGGGATTCCTTCAGAAATTTGTTTACTTCTTTGATTCCTTTGATTTCTTTAGCATAGATATAATCATTTTTGTGAAATCTTCATCACCATTTCATCTAAAATTATCACTGGAGGTGATTTCAAATGGGTTTTTAATTTTTGGTGTAAATAGTATTACCTTAATTTTTTGTTTTTCTTGTATTACAATGTCGAGATTGTTGCATCTTGAGTTAATTTGATGTTTGAGTTTTCTAATTATCTTCAGTGTTCTCACTCATGTAAATGTGAATTTATATATTTTCAGGGTATGACTTTAAGGTGCTCTGTGTAGCTCTTGTTCTCCCAGAGTAACATCAGAGGTAACCCAAGGTGTTATGATTGCCTGCTATTCAAGTATTCTAGTAGGCTGGGTGGGACAAATCACTGGCAATTTCTAAAATTCAACTGAGTAATATACACATTCAATCAAAACCAGCACAGAATATTTATGCAAGAGTGGGGATTAAAACAAACAGACAGGGCTGGATAGATAGCTTAGAAGTTAAGGCACTTGCCTGCAAAGCCTAAGAACCCATGTTTGACTTTCCAGGTCCCATGTAAGCCAGACACAAGGTGACACAAGTGTGCAAGTTTGCCCATATACACTAGGTAGCACATGTTTCTGCAGTTTGATTACAGTGCGTGGTGACCCTGGCAAAAAAATTCTCTCTCTCTCTCTCCCAATCTTTCTTTCTCACATGTTTTTTAAAGTCCAGTCTTTTGGGCTTCCCTCAAAAAAAAAAAAAAAAAAAAAAAAAAACATGTAATCTAATAAAGAAAAAGCCCCTAAAGGTGTGTGTTGCCCACACCCTTAATCATGTCAACTGGGAGGCTGGGATTTCTGGTCTGAAATGGGTTCCAAGTTAGCCTGCCACCAACTCAGACACTTCCTCCAATAATGACAGAAGACAAAGCAAAGGCCTTATTAATCAGGAAACATCAAAGGCAACAATAGTCTACACAAAAATACATCTTATTTGAGAATGGTAAAGCCGACCAAGAATATATGAATCAAATCTTACACATAACTTACCCTGATATGGAAGGTGAAATTAGCACTTCCCTTGCAGGCTTATGTACCTGGCTTTTTGTAAGCAGGCCTTGTTAATTTTTGGGATGGCTTCTGATCTCATGAATGCTATGTGCCAACCTCAATCCCTCTCTGTTGTGCTATGTACTTGGTTAGGCTGCTTGGGTTGCTCGATTTGGTATTCTGATCAGCTGTGCTGGATGCTGTGCAGCTAGGGGTGTGGATGCATTCTCTGGTGGTTTGTGGCACTGGAGGTTGGGGGGTGGGAGGCTGTGCAGGATATCTGGAGTTTCACTGGAGCAGCTCATCTGGTGCCATTTGTGTTCTCTTTCAGAAGCTGCTCAGCTGGTCCCTGCTGTCTTCTCCTTCAGGTTTCTTGACTTTGTGAGGCGGCTGGTGTGAATGGAAAATCCCTTCACTTGGCTTCTGATACTGCAGCTCTACACTGGCAGGGCAAGTGTGCAGATGGTGGCTGCCATCACCTCAGCAGGATTCTGGCAGGTTTCCTGCTTGCTAGAAGATCTGAATGTCTCCTGCTTCTCTTATGTGGCTGATAATTTCTTATACACCTTCACTTTTTGGTAGAAGAGTGTATTTTTGCTGTTCTGCTTATTTCCCTCCGTAGGCTGTTTTGGTGTGATCACTATACCGCTATTACCCTGAAGTCCCACTATCACAATCTAAACTCAGCTCTATCTGGTTTTCTTAAAATATTGGCAATCATTTTTAACAATGTGTTAAAAATAAAGAAAACTAAAAGGAAATGACTGTTTGTGATAAATTCAAAACTATGAACTATTTTACTTCTGAATTCTGAAGATTCTTACTTTTAAGAAACACATTAAATTTAGCCCTTTATTTATAAATGCAGTTCCTACCCCCTTTTGTCATCATTAAGCTTCTGATGTACAAAGATAGATTATTATTTATTATTTAGTTCATAGCATACTGATAAACTACCTATAATTTTTTCTAGTCATACTTGATTCTCCCAAAGTTTGATTTGTTTTAATTACTTGAAACATTTTTTGTGTATGTGTGTGCATATGTTTGCATGTGTGTTTGTATATATGTGGACATATGTTATGTATGGGTCTATGTGTGGAGGAGGGTCCAGAGACCAGAGCTAGATGTTAGATGTTTTTCTCTATTGTTTCTCTACCTTATTTTCATGACAAGTTTTCTTACTGTACACAGAACTCAGTGATTCATCTGGACCATCTAACCAGTAAGTCCACTGAGCTTTGTGTTCCCACCTCCTCAAAGCTGGAATTATAGGCATGGATCACCATGCCTGGCCTCTAAAATGTGTTCTTTGAGGGTTGTCACCAGGTCCCAATGTTTGCATATAGCAAGCCTGCCCCCACAATGCTAGA
This sequence comes from Orientallactaga sibirica, assembly GCA_036365145.1. Taxonomy (NCBI): domain Eukaryota; kingdom Metazoa; phylum Chordata; class Mammalia; order Rodentia; family Dipodidae; genus Orientallactaga; species Orientallactaga sibirica. The sequence continues at coordinate 14,648,446 of JAEOAD010000060.1, read as the reverse complement.
ATTACAAGCACAGATCACCATGCTGGCATTGTAGATTTGTTCTTTGAGGATCCTCACCAGGTCCTCATGCTTGCAGGTATATAAGCACTTTACCCCTGAGTCATCTCCTCAGCTCCAGAATTTTCATATAATGTGATAGCAATATTTTTCATACTTTCTGTCAGCCTCTTTATAAAAGTTTAACACAGTAACAGAATTTGGGGTGGGGTGGTTTGGACTCCTAATGATGTCAACCTTGGCGAAACAGGAGTTTCTAGACAAAGTTTTGTGATACTACCCTTACATGCAGTGTCTTTTACTGAGTTTTAACTCTGTGAAAAACAATGTCCTTTGGTGAAGACATAGATAAATTTCTTCTTGATGTAGATGGAAACATTCTCGTATTATATTCCTGGCTTTAAATTATTTATAAAGCCACTAACAATTTATTTAGTTCAGAGGTAATTGATTTTATAAGGTGTCCTGTTAAAAATCAATTGTTATCTTTTGTACACCTAGGGCAACATTTCATATTAGCAGTACACCATGCCTTAGGCTAGCAACATTACCTTTAGTAGCACATAATAATACAGCTGAGGTACATGTAAGCTACATTTTGTCAGGAAAATAGATCCTATATATGAAATTCTGATTATTAATTTTAGTAATGTCACTTTTGTATACCTAAGTTACAAATGACCTTTCATTTAGGGATTAATTATCTTATACTTTGGTGTGCTTGTGATTGTTTCTCCTTTCCTCTGCCACTACTCGATGTTGATGGCTGCCTGCTTTGGTTCAATATTCTTGTAAGAAGGTGACACAGAACAGCCTAGTACAAAGCTGAATGACAGATTAGTATCCCAATGAGACTAAGCAGTGTATTGGCTAAAGACTGGGGAAAACCAGGATTCTTTGTAATGTCTATCATTTAGCATACATGAATTATAGTGAAACAGGGACATCTTGTGTAGGATACAGATGCGAAATTTAAATCAGAAACAAAATAAAAATAGGTATGTGAAAATTATATTCAGTCTCACTTAAGTTGTATGCACACCACTGCATGCAAATTTCACCTTCCTCTCCCCAAAAAACGTAGAATTTAGTGTGTCCATTCTGAAGTATTTTGGAATGAAGTATATGAAATGTATTAAAGATGATATGACTGTAAAATACCAGTATTTTAAAAATTGAAAAAGTATAGAAGGTGTGGTTACCAAATAGGATATTTATTGAATTACTTTAACTTTTGTGTACATTTGGAAGTTTTCAATTAAATTATGGGCAAAACATTAAAAAGCCAATTTAGGATTAAAATTAATTGCAGCTGGTAATACAATTTTTTTTTTTTTTTTTTTTTTTAGTAATGAAGACCCTTCAGGTCTAACATATCACCACTAATAATAAGCATTACACATATACATTATAAATACTCTATTAAATTTTTTTTCAAAACTTTGCTTTTGCAATATGAATACAATGTTTCTGTCTTAGCTGTTGCCTCCATCTTGCAATGCAAATTTCCAAGAACTAAGAAAGCTAATTTTTCTTCTGAAATTGAAACTTTCTCCCCTTACTTCCTTCTCCTAATGTGATAAGTAATATCCACTCTGACTTCCTTTCCTCTAATGGGATGAGTATTAGCCACTCCCATTTTCTCCTCTGATTGTGGTGCAAAACCCTTCACCCCTCCTCCTTCCTTTCTCCTAAGGGCCCTAGAACTACCCCAGCCTGGGCAGAACATGGGATTTGGATACTCTGCCAGAGACCCCCTTGGCAGAAGTCTGCCTTGAATAAATACAGTGCTACTGTTGATCTCCTCTCCTTGTCTTGGTTTCATTGCAAAATACGGTACCTAAACACCGCACTTAGAAAATCCAAGTTTATACTATTAGATATGAACCTTTCTGCACTAGTATGACATGAAAATTCACTGTTCAGAGCTAGCTATAAGATGGCTGGGACAGTTGTATTTCAGCTTTATTTATTTATTTATTTATTTATTTTTTTGGAGAGAGACACAGAGAGAGACAGACAGAGAGGGAGAGGGAGACAGAGAATGGGCTCACCAGCAGTCTCTCAGCTGCTGTGAAGGAAATCCAGATGCATGCGCCCCCATGTAGGCAAGTACAGCATTACACCTTTGCATCACTTTGCATCTGGCTAAACATGGGACCTGAAGATTGGAACTGCTGGAGATTGGAACCAGCATTCTCAGAGTTAGCAGGCAGGCACCTTAACTGCTAAGCCATCTCTCCAGCCCTATTTCAGCTTTTTAGTGAAATACTTAAGTTAACTACTCGTCTGTATTTTAGAATTTACAGAATGTCTTACCACTAGCCAAATTTTCTCATATCATCTCCAAGAAGATCGTGGAATCTCAAACACCTGTAACTTCAAAGAATAGTTTAATAATGGTTATATAGTATACAAGCTATTTTTCTCATTGCTGTGGAAACAAAGGTTTATTTTGTCTTACAGTTTAAAAAAGTACAGTCCATCATGGCATGGAAGGCAGCTGAAACAGGGAGTCTGCTGGTCACCTCATCCATGGTCAGGAGGAGAGGACAAACAGGACAAGCAATGTAACAGTAGCAGGGGCACATTAAACACTGGGTCTGCTGGGACTTTTGCCTGTGATTTCCCAGCTGCTTTAACTGTGGGCCATAAATTTCTAAATTACTAAGCAAATAGTAGTTTGTTGTAGCAGCCTGAATGGACAAAAATTAAACTTATATATTTATCACATATTAATAGTTTATATCTGACACATACATATCGTGGCACTGTGTTTCTTCTTGACAAAGTATTCTATGGACTGGTATTTCTACCTTTTTATGGTAGCGATTTTTGAAGGAAAGATAGAACATATAAAGATAAAAATCAAATTTAACTTTGAAGATATATCTGTAATATCACCACCCTACTTTGTCAAGAATGAGGAGCCACAGAAATTGAAGATGATATAACAGCAATAATGTTATGCCTGTGTACTGCTATTATCTATTTACTGCTCTTTGATAAGGTGAGTGTTTATTCCATCCTAGCTATTGTACGGCCTTCATTTTCTACTGCAGAGGATTATCCCTAAGGTGGAAAAAAATATATATATATATAATCTGTTCTTCTAAAAGTTCTTGTCACTGGAATCTTAGTGAGTCATATGAAGAATTAACTATGGAGACAGCAATGTTCCTGAAATTAGGTATAGGAAAATAATTATTAAATGCAGATGTAGGTGTTTGAATTGGTGTTCCCCATAAACTTATGTTCTGTTTGATCCCTAGCTGGTGACAATTTGGGAATCAGATCCTTACTGAAGCAGGTATGTTGTTTTTTTTTTGGGGTCGCAGCTTATGGATGTTATAGACCTGGAGGCTAGGAGGTGATGCTTAGCTTCTGTTCATGTCATCATGGAGGTCCTCCTCCAATCTGTAAGCCAAAATAAACCCTTTCCTCCCACAAACTGATTTTGGTTAGATGCTTTGTGCTGGTAATGCAAAGGTAACTGCAAGAGTAGTATATTAGAAGTCCCTGAGTGGAGGCCCAATGGAGCCATGGTCACAATGGAGAACTAGTCTTAATACAAGGACTGTGAGACAGCTGCCAAGGAGAATTGCTGGCTTGGGATTATTGTTCCTCAAGCTTTGTGTAGCCCAGCTGGAGGGGTGGAATTGGAACTCCAGAAACTGGTTAGAGATGTTGGGTTTGGAGCTATAAAACTTGATTATTTTCCCTGCTTGTTTTAGATCTTATAGTAATTCAATCATTCTTTGTTTTGCCCTATGCCATCTTTTGCAGTCTAAATGTTTAATATATATAGGTTTGCAGCTCAGTTCAGAGATCTTCTCAGTGACCTGAAGCTTTCTACTACAACTTTGAAGCAGAAAACACCAATAGTTTTTAATTTTTTTTCTGGAAGTGAGATGCTTGGCGTATGTATGTAAATTCAATCACAGATTGCCTTATGCCATAACATGAAGAACAAAGGAAAAATGGGAACACAATTCATATGGTATTATGGACATATCTCACTTTTCCATCAATAATTGAGTATAAAAATAAAGAATCATATAAATGCAATCGATTTTTCACCAATTCAAAGATTAAAAACTATAATTGAGTCTTATGCTAAAATATTGACTAAGAAGTTCATAACTTGGACAATATATAAAAAAGATCAAATAATACTATATATATTTCAATACCAGAAAGTGGGATCCAATTCAAATTTAAAATGATTAAAGGAGGATTAAAGAGATGGCTTAGTGGTTTAAAGCACTTACCTGCAAAGCAAAAGAACTCAGGTTTGATTTGTCCAGTACCCATGTAAAATCAGATGCATAAGGTGGTGCATGTATCTGGAGTTTGTTTGCAGTGGCTAGAGTCCCTGGCATGTGCCATTCTCCCTCACTCTGTCTCTCTCTTCTATTTCTCTCTTTCTCTCTCTCTCTCTCTGTCTTGATCTCAAATAAATAAAAAAATAAATAAACTTAAAAAGATTAAAGGAGAAATGTAAATTACCATAAATAAGATAATTCTGCAATATCTAGATTGATGTACAATATAGACATGTAAACATGTAGATAGGAACACATCCCTACTCCACATATATCTTTATTTGTTTTTCCATGTTTACCTGTACCCTGCTATCTACCATTCTTCAATCTGTTTTCTCCCTGAACTACAACACTGGGATAGGATCATTTGAAACTATATTTATAGGGTTCATTACTTCTAAGCTTTCTAAATTTAAGTAAAATTAAATTGGTTTATGAATTCTGTGTAAATTCTTTGAAGCTACTCAGTTTTCAGAATGGACCATTGTTTTTTGAGGCAGCTGACATAGTCTTCTAAAGAGTTTACATATGAGTACAATGGAGATATCAGGACTAATAAGAGGAGTAAAACAAGAGTTCCAATAATTTAAAATGACCCATTATTGGCAATTCCAATTTTAGAAGTGTTTGTGCAAAAAAACCCACAAATATTTAATATCCATTGGATGATCTCCATATTGACAAAAACAAGGGCTCACGTATCTCAGGATTGAGTCACACCAGTGTTTGTTGAGAGATTAAGTTAATTATTTTTCCTTTATAATAAACCAAACAAAATATTGGACAAGAAGAAATAATGTATCAATCTTGAAAATTGTATATATGGTGACTATCAGTCATGAATTTAAAATGGTAGAATTAAATAGAATTCAATTCTCATTTCATTTTCAAATGTTTTGTAATAAAATGGCAACTTCTATTGTTATTATGAGGTCCTCTATCAAATTCTAACTTTCATAATATTGAAAAACAAAAGTGTTAATAGGTAAATAATATACTACTTTTTTGTAAAATTTGAGGAGCTATAATTTTTCTGCAAATCAATCAGTAACAATTAATAGAAGTTTTAGCATACATAGATATATAAGACAATTAAGGTGATTGAATTTTACTCTTAAAGTAAATATAGAATACCTAGAACTACTTCATAAAATATTCAAGATAATCAAAAATAATTAATAATAAAAACTTACTAAATCTTTTAATATACCTTTACATATTACAATACATTTCTTAATACTTTCAAAATTATCCAAGAAAACTAAGATTACAAAGTATGCAATGCATTCATTTTTAATAAAATGAGCACTTAATATCAATGTTTGGAAGAGAAAAAGTAATTATGGAAATCTATATGCTATTAAAATGTATTTCCTTTCCTTGGCACGACAAAATATCCTCTTTAATCTTTTTAATGCTTCTGGTATTTGCATAAAATATCTCTCAATGCATACATGAGAAATTGCAAATTACATGTGGCTGAAGAGAAAATTTGGGAGGCTGAGAGGGAGGACGGGCAGGAAATTTACATTTGTAAATCATTTTTATATCACTTGAAATATTTAATTTTCCATTCTCTATTAAAATAAATAATTACATCAAAATATTAAAGTTGTAGAAAACAATTAGTAGAAAATATATCATGTTCAAATCTCTGAAATTATAATGACTCATTTATTAGTCCACTTAAAACTTTAATTTACAACATTATCAAGGATTCCTATAGAAACCAATGCTAACATTTGTCTTGTTTGTTATTTCTTCCTTGGGTTTTAATAGTAAACTATTTTAAGCATATTCAAGATAAAGAGGTTAGAAGTTGATGGGATATTTAAGGGACAGTATCTTGGTCATGGATTATTTGCTAGGTTCTAACTTCTTTCTAAAAAGTTAGGCCTTCAATATCTTATTTTGAAGGGAAAAAACTCAGCCAATCACAGATGTTATTATTTCTGATAGGGCAGGGGTAAATGTGATTCCAACAATCTAGTCTATGGACAAAAGGATGGGATAATCTAGTGATGAGAATAAATCTGGAAAACAGGTCTAGTAGAGATAATGAACAGATATCCCAGCATTTTAGTCACCTTTTTTTATGTATTGCAAACTCTAATATTATTCCTGGAAAGATCTGAACTCAAGATTCTTGGAAGCTTGACAGGAAAAATACATTCTGTTTATATATTTTCTTTTTAAATCTCAAGAATGAGAACCTCATGAATGAAATATTGCTATGTCTTGACAAATCCATTTTTTTGTGATTGGTTGTGATTCAATATCGTTGCACTGATCTTTTTGTCACTGAGACAAATACCCAACCAGAAATAGATTATGGGAGGAAAAGTTTTATTTTAGGTTTCAAATTCCAGGGGAAGCTTCCTCAGGGTAGATGAAGCTGACCCACTTCATCATATAATCATAGCAAGGAGAGAAAAACAAATAGCAAGAATTCAAGCTGGTTCTGAATACACCTTAAGGCTGGATTCAAGATTTACATGCAGTGATGGACTTTCTCAGCAGGGCTCTGACTTCTGGAGACTTGAGTAGTAAGCTTAATCTTAACCAAAAACACACGAGGCGGGCTGGAGAGATGACTTGGTGTTTAAGGCACCTGCCAGCCAAGCCTAAGAACACTGGCTCCATTCTCCAGGTCTCATGTTTAGCCAGACCCAAGTGATGCAAGGCACAATGCCACACTTGCCCACAGGGGGTGCAGTCGCCTGGAGTTTGTTCACAGGGGCTGAGAGGCCTTTGGTGCTCCCATTCTCTCTCTCTCTCTCTCTCTCTCTCTCAAAAACAAAAACAAAAGCAAACAAACAAAAAAACATGAGGCAATACAAAACCACCACATTCTGATTTGGCTCCAAATCTCATGACCATCTTATGATGCAAAATGTCCTCAGTCTAACATCAAAAGACCCCATAATATTTACCATTTTTAATACTGTTCAAAAGTCAAAAGTTTCATCTGAGATTCAAGACACACTCTTAACTGTGAGCCTATAAAATAAAATACAAGGTGCATACTTCTATCACATAATGACACAGAGTGAACCATTCCATTGAGAAATGTAGGCATAACAAGGAAAGACTGGACCAATGCAAGGTCAGTAACAAGCAGGCAACACCAACATTTGCAGATCCAAGTTTCATAATTTCCAAGTGGCCTGCTCTCATCCAGGAGAAAATACTACATCCCAAGCTGGCAGCTCTCTATGGCAGCCATTCCAGAGTCCTGGCATCTCCATCCTGCAACATATGGTTCATCTTCATAGCTATAGAAAATGGCCTTACTGGGCCTCCATCCAAGGAATTAAAACTTGTATCACATTGCCATATTGCCACATCTTAGCTATCTTGCCACATGTACATATCATGATCCTATTTCTGGCATTTCTCATGCTTCCCAAACCTGTACCAGTTGGGCAGTACAGCCAAATTTATAAATCCCTGGGAGAAAAAAAGTTTTATCCTGAAAAGCAAGATACCCCCATACCAGTCTTCCTTCAGGCCCCCTCCTTTCAAAAGAATTTGCATTCTTGCTAGCTTGAGCCTTCCATGGGTTGTGTTTTACACTCAAGGCATCTTTGACATTGTCCCAATGCAAAACAATTGGCTCACCTTTAATGGAAATAATTTCCTTAACTACAGCTCAAGCAGCTGAAAACCAGTCTCTGTGCCTATAACTTCAAGTTTGCTTGAATTTCTTCCTGTGATAAACTGCACATCATTCAGACCTTTTTGTTGTATACTTTCTGCCAAGTACACCAGTCTATTACTTTTAAATTCAATTTTGCAAAAATTCTCGGGATATGTGCAGAACATAGCCAGCCTTTCCATATATATTTTAGTGCATATTCAAACTCAAAATATACTTTACTCTGTTAATCTACTTTTAGTTCCATAATTATACTAGAGTAAGAAGAGCAAGGTAAGGACTAAAAGAGAACAATTTAACAGAAAAAAAAAATTACCTAAGACGTTCAAAGATAAATAAATGAGCCAGTAATTCAGGAAGCAAAACTTCTTGAAGGAAAATCAAAGTGATTTAATACATCCTAATGTTTTTTGGCTCGCTGACCTCACAACTTAACAAACTGAAATGTTTCATCCAGTCCTGCAATAAATGTTTGTTCTTGAGGAAAGATCCAATTATGAATTCTTTTATTTATGAAAATATTGATAATGAAGAAAAAGTTCATCTATGAATATATTTAAAGAAAGAAATGGCTTTATTTTAAAAATATGTGTTAAAACATAATTTTGGGATAGAATTATTTTCTTTGAAAAGTCTGAAACATACTATATATGTACAAGCTAGTAAAAATGTGTATGAAAATTAACACAAGTGAGCTGGGTGTAGTGGCACATGCATTTATTTCCAGCACTCCTAAGGCAGAGGTAGGAGGATTCCTGTGAGTTTAAGGCCAGCCTGGGACTACAGAGTAAATTCCATGTCAGCCTAGGCAAGAATGTGACTCTACAAAAAAACAAAATAATAATAACACAAGTGAAATTCCACTATTCCAAGTTAACTGCAAACATCATCCTACAGAGAAATACATATTGAGATACATAGTAATGAATAATTTTGCATAATAATGCAAAGTAAAAGCAAAATAGTGCAGTTGTTAAAGGTACATATAAGTGGGTGTGTGCATGTTTGTATGTGAGGATGTTTCTGTCACATGTGTGCTTGTTTGTTCATATCTCATTAACCCAGAGTACACAAGCTCAGCTTATCAGCCAATCAGATTCCTCTTCAATTGCTGTCTCTTACATGCTGGGGGTACAGACAATCCAGCATTTAAGTGGATACTGGGAATCTGAATTCAGACCCTCATGCTTGCACAGAACAATCTTTACTTACTGAGCCATATCCCCAAATTCTATTTTGAAATTTTAAACTAATTTATATGTACCCTAGTAAAAACATAAAAATGATACATATTTATATGCAATACATACAATGTGCAATATTTCAGTAGGCTTTATGAATGTGTGTGTCCTCAAACATTTAACTTTTCTTTATGAGAAAAACATTAAAAATCATTTCTTCTAGTCTTTTGACATATACCTCACATAATTATCATCTACAGATAATATGCTCTGAAATATTGGGCTACTTCTTGTTTATGTCTAACTATAACACTATATCCAAGTTGGTTCATTAAATATAAATTGAATTTATTTTCACACTTTTTATGTGCTTTTAAATTAATGTTTATGTTTTATTCTTCTCTCAAAAGAAATAATAGCTTGAGATGACATAACCTTTATCTTTAAAAATCCAAGTTAAAAAACACATTTTAAAATTTGTAAAAAAAAAAAAAAAAAAAGACATTATTTTGGTATTAGTATTATTTCTTTTAAAAAATGAAATTTGCTATAGCATTTGCCCTCTAACCTCATTTCTGGGAAAAGAACACCTGACCAGAAGCAGTTTATGGAGGGGAAAAAGTTTATTTCTGGCTTACAAGTAGACAGGCATTACATTTTCCTATCAACTCTGAGGAAGTAGCAAGAGCAAGCTGGGTGTGGCAAGTGGGGCTGAGCAATAACAACCCCAACTTTTGCCCCTGTAACACTTCTAGGAAGGTTCCCTTTCCCAAAGGCCTCTCAGCCTTACCAAAGAGCACCACCAGCTGGAGATTAAATATTCAAACACACCAGGAGGGAACATTTTAAATTCAACACATATGCCAAACAAGAAAACAACATTCGAGTTGGTCAGAGGAATTAAGATACAATTTGAGCCTTGCATCAGTGATTAGTGACCGTAGGGAATTAACCTGATTTCTGGTGTTCTTGTCATTTGTAAAATGACAGACTTCTAGGTTCTTTCTTTGATTTCAGTGTTAGGAAAATGGAATTATTACAATATGTGGAATTGAACAGGTCAGTCCTTGGAAACTTTCTTAGTCCAGTTGCTCTTGTTCCAGGCATTTACTTTCTCTCCTTGGTTCTGCAGCATTTTCTATGCATGTACTCAGAAACCACCCATGTTCCTTACTAGTCCACTCACATAGCTATTATCCATCTTCTGATATAATACAAAAAAATTCAATTCACTTTCCTCAGAAATCATGAAAAATTTGTTCAAACTCTGTGTTGGCTTGAAGAAATAATATCATATAAGTCCATTTAATATCATTCTGAAAACAAAACCTGACATTTCTTTGAGGAATTTTCAAATACAGACTTCTACACAGTGATTATAATTATAAGCAAGGTTTTTTTCTTGCAAAAGCTTTATTTAATTTACAGAACTATATTTGGCTTCTGAATTAATTATAGGGATGATATTAAAGTTTAAAGTCATTACATTCTTATATGTAAATTACAACTCTGGTCCTTACTTGGGAATCTCTTTATTTTTAACCAGCAAATCATATATGAACATGAATTTGGTGCTTTAAATACTTTTGCTAAGGATGTCAGTGTTAATTTAGATATTCTTGGAAGCTCCATTTTCCTTCCAACACATCTACTGTCAATCTTCTCTGTTGGCTGTGATTCTTTTCTAACATAGTTCCTAACTTGAATTAGCTGGATTTTTTAATATTTAGTTTTTATTAATATATATTCAATTTTATCAAATGCTATAGAGGCAAATCCAAAATTATTTTTTTATTTATAATAGGATGGGAAGTTCTCTCATATTTATTAAATTGATCACAAGATTTAAATATAGTGAAGATAGTTTCATATTTAAACATAACAATTCAGCTAAGTGTTGAATTAATAATTTTATAGCCATTTAGCATCTAATTAAGCATGAGATTTTTGATTACTTAAAAGGTATATGACTTAATTTTCTTACTTAAATTTACTATATATTAGGCAAAAATAAGTCATAACATTGAGACCAACTAAATTTATTATATATTTGAAATAGAATTATGCAAGTGAAAAGCCTCAAGTTTAGGCAGTTATAGAATTTTAGAGTTAGTGAGTCCTCTCTTGGAATCACTCTTTGAGTTACTTTTTATTTTGAATGGTTAAAAGATTTTTTAGGAGTTGTACATTCTGGTTGTAAAAGTACCAATAAAATCAAGATTTTGCTTCTCATCTGGGCATGGTTCCTATGAATGTGGTAATAGCTTTTCTTACATACTTACAATGAGGCTTTTCCTTACAAGTAGGTATTTTGTACATAAGGCTTTCTATTTGTACATAAGGCATACTGAGAATATGCATGCTGTTTGTGAAATAGCTCAAGTATACTGCTTATTCTTGAAATTAGACTGCAATTGTCATTTGTAAGTGAAATATTTTGGTTACTTCAGGATTGTGGTTTATTTATTTATTTATTTTGCTTTTTCGAGGTAGGGTCTCACTGTGGCTCAGGCTGACCTGGAATTCACTATGTAGTCTCAGGGTGGCCTCGAACTCTCGGCTATCCTCCTACCTCTGCCTCCCGAGTGCTGGGATTAAAGGCGTGCGCCACCACGCCTGGCTGGATTGTGTGTTTTTAAATACTTATTTATTTACTTATGAGAGAGAATGGCATATCAGTGAAATTCAGACACACGTGCTACTTTGAGGATTTAGCTTAACATGGGTGATTATATAATCTAACCAGGTCATAGGCTTTGCTGAGCCATCTCCTCAGCCCTAGGATTGTATTTTTTGGACTCTGTGGTAATTTGAATATATGGCCCCAATATATTCAGTGTTTTATTAATTTATAGTTTGCATCTGCAGCCACCTTGCTGGAGGCAATGTCACTGGGCGGATATTAAGGTGTCTTGGTGGGTTTGAGATTCCATTGTAAAGATATGCAAAGTGTGCCTAGTGGGAGTTCCTGAAGTGTGCTGTTCTGTGTGGCTGGGGGCTTTGCTCTCTTTCCTGGTCCTGTGAAGAGCAGGCTGCTTTTCCTGCCATTATGGAACTTCCCCTGGATCTGTAAGCTTCAATAAATAATATCCCTTCCTCCATAACTGTGCCTGGTCTGGAAGTTCATCTCAGCGAACTTGAAGCTGTCTGCTACAGACTCTTTTTACAATTTTATGTATGTATGTATATATCTAGTTATTTAATGTGTATGTGTGCACGCGTGCATGTGCTCACGTGTGTGTGATGTATGTGTGCACTCAAGCTTTCCTAGATGAATACTGCCAGAAACTTTCTATTGCAAGAGGGTGGAGGTCTGAAGAAAACCTTCCAGTTGGTTCTCACTGGCTCACTTCATTTGAAGAGGGTTTTTGCCCTGAATTTTTGCTTTGCTGTTTTGTTGCACTCTCCATGAGCTTCTGAGAAATTATCTTGTCCACTCCTTCCATATTTCCATAATCAGCATACTGGGATTGCAGAAGCACCCCAAAGCTTCTGACCTTTTTTCTGTTTCCTGAGTTTCAGACTCAGGTTCTCAGACCTGAACCCCAAGAGTTTTATCCACTGAGCCATCTCCCTAGTCAGAAACAACTTTTAGAAGATCAAGATTCACTAAGTAATTCTGGAGTTAAGGGATTGACTTAAACCACATTGAATACATGAGACTAAAATGAAGAAATATATTAAAAACCAGTTTTATTTGAGCCAGTATGTGAACTATGATTCACAACTGAAATACCTGTCTTAATTATGTAAAAGTGTAGTTTGTCTTCAAGATCATAATTACAATAACAGTATTAACACATTGTTCCTAAAGTATTCTAATTTCCATATTTTACATATGATGTTATTAAAGTTGAATTAATAATCCATTCAATATGTCATTTTACTGAGCTGAGGAAAGCTATCAACTTAATGATATTAACCAACACCATGAAAGGTAGATTTATACCATCCATATAGAATTAGGTGGATATCTACAAGCCCTGGAATTTGAATTTAGGTATTGTCATATTTTTTATAAAATCTCTATACACAACTTTGAATTATGGGATCTGCAATGGAATTTTAATTAAGAGTTGTGGTACTGAAAGTTAACCATTTAAAACTAACAAGATTTGTGTTTTAAAACCAGTAAGCTTATGAGAAAACTCTACTTTGTCTTACTTTTGGGGTAATTAACTTGGGATGAGTTAGATGCTGTCAGAATGCTCTGCTAGCTACATGTCTTACTTTTTATGCATGCTATATTTTAATAAAGGATTTTATGTAACATGATTAAATTATAAATATACTCTAGATAGGTGATTCTATAATACCAATGTACTTTGCTAGTTACCTTTTGGATATTAAATCATTCTATACTTACAATATCATTACATATGGGATATTGAAAAAAATAAGAACATTATAATCAGAATTATGAATATTTGAAGTTACAGTTTCTTCTAAAGAAAAATTGTCACAATCATAAAAAAAACCTAATGATAATTCCATTCTCCCTGAACCTGAAGTAATTTATACTATGTTCTAAGTAAAATAAACTTGGCCTAGGCACTTTAGTTATTTAAGGTATTTGAATGATCAAATATCACAAAGCCAGAATAATTTGAAACCACATCAAAAATATTATTTAAGCAGATGCTTACTGATGAATAATATGATTCTTGCCTCAAAGATTTAGAAGCAGACAGAATTGGCCTTCATGCTCCATGGTGCTTTCCTAACTGAGCTATATTCCCAGTTTTTCTATACAAGTTGCTTAACCAGAACTTCAAAAAATTAAGTTTTACTTATAAAATATTTGATTATGTTTACTAAATAACAGTCATGTATTAGAGAGATAGTAACAGAAAAATCTTAATTATCACTGCATTAATTATGGAAAGCTATAATTAATGTTAGCAATTTATTTTTCTGTTGCTTAAATTTAAAAGGAAAGTAATCATTCTCAATTATTTTTTTAATATTAGGTACCTTGTAATTCTTTCCTTGAAGTAGTTTCAACAGTCTTAAATGAAAGTTAAATGAAAATTTAATTTGTTACCAAACATCATACAATTATTATTGTTTACCCAAGTTCTCACTCATTCTCCTTGCAGCCCTTCCTAATGATTCATATGGAACACAAAGTACAATAACTGGTGACATGGCCTGGCCAGTAATTGAAACAATTATCTGTATAAAATAATTGAAACTGATGGACCTTTGAAAAGTGAACTCTACCCACTCCTAGTTGATGAGTTTTTTAGTTTTACTTGATTTGATGCTTATAAAATAATTAATAGAAAGGAAAATAATTATATACTGTCACTATGATTTTTGAAGTTTTATTCTTTTTATTTATTAGAGACAGAGAGGGGAGAGAGAAAGATAGAGGGAGAGAGAAACAGAGAGAGAGAGAGAGAGAGAGAGAGAGAGAGAAGGAGTGAGAATGGGTGTACCAGGACCTCTACCCACTGCAAATGAACTCCAGACACATGTGCCACCATGTGCATCTGGCTTACATAGGACCTGGAGAATCAAACCTGGGGCCTTAGGCTTTGCATGAAAGTGCCTTAACAGCTAAGCCATCTCTCCTTTTCACTACTATTTTTTAAAGGTTGAACTAATTTCTAAATTTTAATAGAGTGAAGTACAAGTTAGGTGTCCATAATTTAATATTTCTCCAAATCTGAAAAATTCTGAGCACTGACAATGGTACTGGTGGGAGTTTTCATACCTGATATCACATGACAAGTCACATCTACAATGAAAGTGCATTGGGTGTGAAAATTTCATTTAGCACTTAAAATAATTCAGAGAAATGTAATATTCTATTAAAGTAGTAATGGTAAGGCTCACAGCACACTAGTGGTATTATATGAGTTGCATCAACATGTATATTAAATCTTATTAGTATGTGTAAATTTCAGTGGTTAAAAGTGATAGCTGCATCACCTCCTTCACAAATGGGTTACCTACATGGTTAAAATTTGATTTAAAATAAGATGTAACCTAAAAGCTAACTGCTAACACTCATTTTTAAATATAAATAAAATACATACTAACATATGCTTTTAATCTTCAATTTGTTTAAAGTGACTTTAATTATTGAGGAAACTATTGATCTCTTCCTTTGGGGGGCAGTTACAAAGGAAATGTGTCCACTGGTAAAGGAAGACACATTAGAAATAATAATTTTTCCATAATTTATTTTTATTTATATTATTCTGATTTTACATTCATAGTGTTGGCTCCCTTTTCCTCCTCCCTGTCCTCCCTCTTCCAAAGGGACCTCATCAATTGGGAATGTGGGTCATGCATTGTGGGGGTAGTCAAGAAATAATAAATTTTAAAAATGAGATCTAGAGTATCATTAGAATAGATAAACAAAAAGACTTATTCCCATGTTTATGCTTTTTATGACAGCTCTTAAAATTCTCAAGCATTATGTGGTCTCTTTTAAAAATAATCTACTATCTGTGTTGATTATTATATATAAAATCACAATGTGGAGATAGTTAATGAAATATACATTCTGAACATAATGTTTTAAAATTTGTTTACTCATTTGAGAGAGAGGAAAAAGAGAGAGAGCAGAAATTGGGCATGCCTGGGCCTCCTGCCTCTGTAAATTTACCCCAGATGCATGCTGCACCTTGTCCATATGGCTTTATGTGGGTACTAGGGAATTGGACCCAGGCCATCAAGCTTTGCAAGCAAACGCCTTTAACAGCTGAGACATCATTCCAGCTCTCCTCACCATTTTTAATGTATATTTTCAAAAAGTCCTATTTCATAATTAATTCATCCAAAGAAACTCAGATAAGAATATTTGAAGTAATAATTCACTTTTAATAGAAAAAGGAAATCCTTCATGAAGCTGTACATATTAATATTAACAAAAAATCAATTTCTTTTGGAAAGATAAAGCAGTTAATTTTACTGTTAAAAATTTATTATAATAGTTCCCATATTATCTCTTAAGCATTATTTTAATAATTCTGCACACATTAACATTTATATGGTTTTACACATATATCCTTCATTTCACTCAACATCACACTACTAAAATTATTAATCTCATAATTATTTTGTGTGTCAGGGAACAGAAGTTGAGTGTTATAAACTTGTAACATGAAATTAAACTGCTGTTAGTTAGAATGGCAGCACCTTTTAAATTGGATCTTGCATAGACACACAAAAATTTATCTTTGAAATGGTTTTGCATTATTTGTCATAATTATTTTTTTTTAATTTTCACGATTGCTGTCCATTTTACTGAGATCTGATACACTCAGTGTGAGCTTTTAATTTTCCCAGTACAAACTGAGTGGGCTTCTGAGCTTTGGAAATGTCTTCTTCACCCTCTTTTTAATCCGTAAAATGTAAGTGAAATCATTATCATTTTTCAACATTATTCATCAGTTTGAGAAGTGCCAAGAGGATACTTCATACATGACTGATATGTGACACTGCTTCATTGTTGCTGTATTTTTCTACACTTTTCACATTTTCGCCTCAAAAATATTGTACATACCTGAGAGATCAATTGGAAACTGAAGGAAGAAAGCACACATAGGGAATGAGTGGGGTGTGAGAGCTAGCTTTCAAAATCTTCAGATGTTTATTTATTTATTTATTTATTTATTTATTTACTTACTTATTTATTTATTTTGGTTTTTCGAGGTAGGGTGTCACTCTGGCTCAGGCTGACCTGGAAGTAACTGTGTAGTCTCAGGGTGGCCTTGAACTCAAGGTGATCCTCCTACCTCTGCCTCCTGAGTGCTGGGATGAAAGGCGTGCACCACCACGCCTGGCTACTTTTTTTTTTTTTTTTTGGTTTTTATTTATTTATTTTTGAGGTAGGGTTTCACTCTGGTTCAGGCTGACCTGGAATTCACTATGTAGTCTCAGGCTGGCCTTGAACTCACAGCGATCCTTCTACCTCTGCCTCCCGAGTGCTGGTATTAAAGGCGTGCACCACCACACCCAGCTTAAATGATATTTTTTATAGCAAATAAATTCATGGCATAGAAAGTTCTATCATTGTTCAGTGACAAGTTGAATCAGAGACTCTTTAATGGCTCTATAATTCTAAGTTTTTGAAAATTTGATTCTCTTAAATTCACACTTTAGTTTTTTTTTTTTCATTTCTAACAATCAGAAATATACATTCTAACATTCCTTCTTTACTAGTATACCTTTGATTTCATCAATCTTATGAAAGTTAAGGTCTTCTACCTCTTATTCTTTTTTTTTTTTTTTTAATTATGCTGACATCCTGGTACAGTTCACAGCGGAGCTGGCATGCACCAGGCCCAGAATGCCAACCAGCTATAGGCTGCTTTTCTCCTAGCCATGTAACACTTGCCTAGGTACAAGGCAACCTAGGCAGCTGCCTACAGCTGAGGTCTTATTCTTTTTTTTATTATTTTATTTTCTTTTTTTCTTCTTTTTTCACCACCAGCTAAGAACTTTTTATTTTTTTAATTTTAAAATTAAAAGAAAAAAGTATTTTTATTTATTTATTTATTTGAAGTGGGGGAGAGAGAGAGGAAGAGACGGATATAAAGAGAGAATGGGCATGCCAGAGACTCCAGCCACTGCAAACAAATTCCAGACACATGTGACACCTTGTGCATTTGTCTAATGTGAATACCAGGGAATCAAACCTGGGTCCTTAGGCATCACAGACAAGCACCTTAGCCACTGAGCCATCTCTCCAGCCCTTTCCACCTACTATTCTTAATGTAACTATTGCTCTGCAAATCCTAGTTTGTTTGTTTTTTTTTAATTTTTCAATATATGTTTTTATTAAGTTGAAACTTTGTCTGGATACAGGAAGTGTGGTTACTAACATTCCCCTTCACCCTGTCCCCAGTCTACCAATGGCCCCCTTAGAGGGATTGCTGATATTCATCACAGAGCTGTGGGTTACCTGCAATCTAAAGCCACTGAGATGAAAAAAAATTGTCATTTTTGCTCTTTTATATGTTTCATAGTACATAACCATTCAACAAATTTATGGATTCATTATATAAATAAGCCAACTAAACTGTCTGATATGACCATTTTTTTTCTATTTTAAGCCTAAATATAAATCACATTTTATGCTTTTATTCACATGCTTCCTGAAGAATTTACCTGGCATAGGCCACCACTTACTAATGTTTTCGTGGTCAGCTTGAGATACATGTTGCATGTAGGATAATCTACTCATTTTAGGTTTTCAGTTATGAGTTTGACAAGTATATGGAGTGATATAAACACCACTCAAACTGAGGCTTAGACTAGTTCCATCGGTTTAACATTTCCTCTGAGTCCCCTTGAAGTTCCCTTTCTCTTACCTTGAGCTTCATCAGCTCTCAGACTCCCATCTACAACTCTTTATTGTTACATATATCAATAATTCATTCTCTTTATTGATAAATATCATTCCATTTTACTTAAGTAACACAATGTACTTAACCACTCATGACAGCATTTACATGTGGATTATTTATAAATTTGTACATCATCAGTACAGCTACAATAAACACTTGTATGCATATGTACATACATTTTGTTATTTTCCACAAATAACTACTTAAAGTAGGATTGCAAGGACACACATTGACTTTTCGATTAACTTAAACAACAAAACCTACCACACTGCTTCTTTAGGTGTTTCTACTCTTTTTTTTTTTTTTTTTTTGTTACCATGAGCAATAAATATGAGGTCAGGTTCTTTTGTATGCTTGCAAGCATTTTATTTTTTAAATTTATTTTTATTAGTTATGGACATACTTAGTATGCAATCAACACATGCTGGTACCATCCTTTCCCTCACCCCTGTCCCTCTTCCAAAGGGGTCCTCCTCATTGGGGATGCAGTTCATCCCCATGGGTATTGGGAGATCCTATATTGAGTTTATGTTGTAGAAGTGTTAGATAATCTCATCATTTTAATACTGCAGAATTTTTTTGAGAGAGAGACAGAGACAGAGAGAGAGAGAGAGAGAGAGAGAGAGAGAGAGGAAGACAGAGATGGGCATGCAAGCAGCCTCTCGGCTGCTGTGAACGAAATCCAGATGCATGCTCCCCCTTGTGGTAAAGTGTGGCATTGCACCCTTGTGTCACTTTGCATCTGGCTAAACGTGTGACCTGGAGATTGGAACCGCTGGAGATTGGAACCAGTGTTCTTAGGCTTAGCAGGCAGGTGCCCTAACCGCTAAGCCATCTCTCCAGCCCCAGAATTTTTATAATTCACATAATTTCACTTTTTGGTAAACTATTCTCTGAGATCTGTCCATTTTCTACTTGTGGGTTCTACATCTTGGCAAGGCATAATTAATGTTTCCTAGGTTGCAGTTCTTCAACAGAGCTCATCCTGAAAATATTTAATCTAATCTCTGGTTTATACCTCCATTCTATAAATGCCATCTTGTAAATAATAGAACTTTTACATCGTGATGAAGTACAGTTTAATAAAGTTTTTCTTTTATTGTTAGTACTTCTTTTGTTTACAAAATAATTACATGACATGTAGGCATGGATTTTCTATCCATCTATGTCATTTTATGTGAAAAATGCACTTCTTTGAGTTCAGTACCACAAATATGTTTAAAATCAGGCATTGTGATTAATTAAAATGGTTTTTTTGTTGTTGTTTTTTGTCAAGGGAGGATCTTGTTCTAGCTCAGGCTAACATGGAATTCACTATGTAGTTTCAGGGTAGCTTCGAACACACAGTGATCCTCCTACCTCTGCCTCCTGAGTGCCGGGATTAAAGGCATGTGCCACCATGCCAGGAACTGTTCTTTGTTTAGTTAAATTTTTGCCTTTTCACTTAAAATTTTAGTTTTTAGAAAATTTTTATTTTTTTATGGTAAACATAGTATAACAGCTAAGGAAATATTTGAAATAAAATAAGAAATTATTTATTTGTACCTAATCATGGCTATATTGTGTTCTTTATTGTATTTATTATATTTTTTAGATATATATACACACATGCACTCCTCTGTCCATATGAATTTCTGTGCTACAAGGGCATTAATGGCACATTTCAATACACACCTAATTTCAAACAAATTTAGATTTTTATATTTTTTCTTTCTTTATTTATTTGTAAGAGAGAAAGAGGCATTTATATGTATGCACACACACACACACACACACACACACACACACATATATATATATATATATATATATATATATATATAGAGAGAGAGAGAGAGAGAGAGAGAGAGAGAGAGAGCACACCAGGGCCTCTGGCCACTGCAAATGAACTCTAGACACAAACACAACTTTGTGCATCTGGCTTAC
The DNA here is from genome assembly GCA_036365145.1 of Orientallactaga sibirica. Classification (NCBI taxonomy): domain Eukaryota; kingdom Metazoa; phylum Chordata; class Mammalia; order Rodentia; family Dipodidae; genus Orientallactaga; species Orientallactaga sibirica. The sequence goes on along the minus strand of JAEOAD010000060.1, from coordinate 14,627,994 downwards.
ATGAGTACTGGGGAATCATCGAACCTGGGTTCTTAGGTTTCACAGGCAAGTGCATTAACTGCTAAGCTAACTCTCCAGCCCACAATTTTTTTAACTTTCTTTCATTATGTAGTATGTACACCTCAGATTGATGTGAATGACAGAAAAGAATCAGTTTGGGCTAGTTTCACCATTTGGTCTTGTGGTAGAATATTTGGGGAAAGCATTTAGAAAGCTGGTGTTATTACATGTTGGTATTCTCCAGAAGGTGGCCATTTGGGGAAAGAATATGTTGATATTTGTTTAATTATAGCAAGAAAAGAGGTTTATGACTAGAATTATAAATGGTAGAGAAGTAATAGTAATTTTAGCAACTACACAGATAAAATGTCTATAGATATAGCTAGTAGAAATGTGATTTTTTTCTTGATCAATGTTAAGATTTCAGTGCATGATTCTCCTCTGGATAGTGAAAGATACCATTACGAACATTCCACTAGATTGCTCATGATCAGTGGAGCTACATATACTATGTATCAACTATGGTTTCCATGGCCATTTTTCCATTTTAACTTTTGTCTTAATAGATTTGAATTCAATATGAAACTATGTCTACTAGCTTCAAAATTTTGCTTTCTAATTCAATTCTTATAGTAGAATATTTAAAACTATTGTAAATCTTTTACATAGGTATGGAAAGAAGGTAAACTATTGAATCATCCCATAATTTAAAAAATGTTTTAAATATTTTATTTACTTATTTGAGAAAGAGAAAGTTGCATTGAGAGAAAGAGAGGCACACACAGAAAGAATGGGCACCCTGGGCCTCCAGCCAAACTCCAAACACATGTGACACCTTGTGCACCTGGCTTATGTGGGTTATGGGAATTGCATATGACTTCTCAAGCAAGTGCCTTAACTGCTAAGCCATCTCTCCAGCCTCAAAACTTTTTTTTTATTTTTAATAAAAAAATAAGCATACTAAAAATACTGGATGACTGAGATGGCTTAGCAGTTAAGGCACTTGCCTGAAAAGCTGAAGGACTGCAGTTTGAGTCTCCAGAATCCAGGTAAGCCAGATGCACAAGCTGACACATATGCACAAGTTGGCACACATGTCTGATGTTCATTTGCAGTGGCTAAGTCCCTGGCATTCCAGCTCTCTCTGTCCCCCTTTCTCTCTCTCTCTCTCTCTCTCTCTCTCTCTCTCTCTCTCTCTCTCTCTCTAAAAAAAGCTAGCACATAGTTGGTTATCTGGGAATGATGGGGAAATTCAAAATATTGAGTTTAGAGTTACAACAAGTTCTAAATGAACTTCCAAAATCATTGCAAGCTCTTTGAATTACTTTTCTGTTTTTTTTTGTATTTATATTATTCTAATTTTACATTCATAATGGTGACTCCATTATCCTCCTCCCTGTCCTCCCTGTTTCAAAAGTATTCTCATCAATGGGGAATGTGGGTCATGCATTGTGGGGGTAGTCAAGAGTTATGGGGGATAGGCCAAGTCTCTGTGCATAATGCCCCAACTCATGGCTCTAACATTCTTTCTGCCCCCTCTCCCACAAATTTCCCTGAGCCACATTGGGGTCATTTTAGTTCTACTTCAGTGATGAGGTCTTGGGAGCCTCTGTGTCTCTGAATATCTGGCTTAGTAGGAGTTGGATGTTCTCTGTGTTCATCTCCTTACTCAATTTTCTTTTATTTTGATATCAGGATCAACTTATATTAAAAAAAAAGTAGTCACCTGAAGCTCATAATTCTTACTCTCATGAAATAGAGAACCCAGAAAAAAATGGAGTTGTATTTATCTGTCTCTTGGTATTAGTTTTAGAAAAAGCACAATTGTTCTCCGTTGGATAATCTACTGCTACTTTTCCTACACAGTCTTACAAATCAAGAGCATCCTAGTATTGACAGGACATTGCATTTTAAAGTTTAAATTTGTATTTTTAAATTTTAATGCTTATCCTGTGAGGGGATGTGTGATATGATGCTATGTGAATTAATGAGAATGATAAACTAGAATGGCATGTCCATCTTTGGATGAAGATGAAGTAAACTAAAACTAAATTTTGTTTGTTCCACGTCACCTTGTTCACACTTGACATTCATTATGATTTGAAAATAGATGTGGGGCACTTGTGACTTTTTATACTGGAGTTATGCCAGAGTGTTGAAGGAAAGACTAACTTAGCAAACTTTCTTAAGAATAGCGATTTTTGTCCTTTATAACAATTCATAAATGCTTGATGTCTCCTGCAGAGGTGCTTACCACATACAAATGTAACTTTGACATATTTACATGTGCAGACACATTGTTCACAAAATCAGGGAGCAGGCATTTGTGATGCAGATAATCAAATCCTCTGCATTATATTATTTCCCCAGAACTTTTGATAACAATTTTACCTTCATTTCTTGTACCAAGAAGTCCAGAAAATGATGTTTCCCTTCTCATCATAAGCTTTACTAGAGATAGCGATGTCTTAGTGCTACCTACAAAACATAAGTTGGAAGTGGCAAGGCATTAGTTAGTTGGAGGAAACAAATAATCAAAAAAGGGGAGGGGATATGACTAAGAGTGAAGTTTCAAAGGGGAAATGGGGAGGGGGGAAATAACATGGGATATTGTCTAAAATTAAAGAAGTTGTCAATAAAAAAATTTTAAAGGACCTTAAAGGGCTGGAGAGATGGCGCAGCAGTATTTGCTTGCAAAGCCTGTCAGCCTGGGTTCGATTTCCCAGCATCCACAAAAAGCCAGATGCATAACATACTGCATGTGTCTGGAGTTTGGTTTGCAACAGCAAAAGGCCCTGGCATTCCCATTCGCTATCCAATAAATAAATAAAACTTAAAAGAAAAAAAAAAGATACAGAAACCAGTAGAATCACTCACCATTGTGAGACTGAGCTGGGGAGGGGTGGGGTGTATGCATCAAGGGTAGACACCATTCCAGAAAATCTAAATGGATTAAGTACCTCAATATAAGGCCTGAGACTCTAAAATAACTCAAAGGAATCCAGAGTGATCACTCCACAATGTAGGTGAAAAAAAAAAAAAAAAAAAAGACTTCCTGAATAAGACCCCAGTAGCACAGGAGATTAGATCAACACTCAACCACTGGGACCTCATGAAACTAAAAAGCTACTGTACGGAAAAACTATCAACAGAGTCAATAGACAACCCATAGCATGGGAGAAAGTCTTTGCCAGCTATACTTCTGACAAAGGTCTAATAACTCGAATTTACAAAGAACTCAAAAATACTAAGCAATAAAACAAAGCAATCAAAAAAGGGGTACATGCCTTTAATCTCAGCACTTGGGAGGTATAGGCAGGAGGATAGCTATGAGTTCAAGGCCAGCCAGGGACAAAAGAATGAGTGCCAGATAGGCCTGGGCTAGTGTGAGACCCTACCTTGAAAAAAAAAACCAAAAAAACAGAAAAAGGGGGGTGAGATATTTAATAGAGTATTCTCAAGAGAAGAAATGCAATGGCCATTACACACTTAAGGAGATGTTCAAGATATTTTGTCATTAGAGAAATGTAAATCAAAATAATCCTGAGATTGAATATCACCCCAGTTAGGATGGCATTCATGAAAAAATCAAATGGCAACAAACACTGGTAAGGTTTTGGGAAAAGAGGAAACATACCCACTGATGGTGGGTGTGAAAACTTATACAACCACTGTGGAAATCAGTACAGGGACTCCAGCAAAAGATGAAAATAGGTCTACCATTTGATCTAGCTATACTAGATATATCCTGGACATATACAGGACATATAACATTAAGACTCTACTGTTTACTACAGCGATACTTGCTCAGGCATGTGAGTTGATGCTATATTCACAATAGCTAGGCACTTGAATCAGTCCACATGCCCATCAACTGACGAATGGATAATGAAGTTGTGGTTCATATACACAATGGAATTCTACTCCGCAGTAAGGAAATATGAAATAATGAAATTTCCAAGAAAATCAATAGAGTTGGAAAAAAAAAATCATCCTAAATGAGGTCACTCAGGCACAAAAATACAAACTCCACATGTACTCTTTCATATGTAGTTCCTAACTGGGATCAGTTGAAGATGAGTGCAAACAGCAATAAGCACCATGAATATGGGAATAAAACTAGAATGAGATCAGGAGAGAAGAAAAAGGGAGAAAGGAGAGGAGAAGTTACTGGATAGGTTAGGGGAGGGGCAAAATATTGGACGTGGGAAGGGCTTGGAGGGGTAGGGAAGGTGGGAAGAGAATTAGACAAAAATTAAGACAGCATGAATCACTTTCTTAAAAACCCTAAGTCTGAAGAGCTTCCTTCAAGATATAACCATCAACAAGGGAGAAAGTTGTCTGGACAGAAGGTGGAAAAACCTTAAAGTTGAAACCATGGACTCTGGCCTGTAAATCCCATACACAGAATTGGGTAGCCCCCACAGCGAGCTATTGGCCAGGGAGACCCATGAGGTCCCCAAAGCAATGTAAGCCATTGCCAAAATACTGTATTACCAGCTAGAGCTAAAAAGGTAAGATCCTCGTGCTGAAGATAGTACTGGCTACAGTCACAGGACATCTGAATACAATGCTAGAACTGAAAAAGTAGCTGCCTCCCGGCTAGGCCTCACAATGCTGGAGACCCCCTTGGAAGCCCCTGGTGGGACTTGAATAAGCAGAGGATCCTACAGACTATGAAATCAACCAGTCAAACAAGAAGTATAGCTGTGCCATAATTGCACACAAACTCTGTGAGTAACTGGATCCCATGGTCAAGAAACTCAGACTTCAGAAAGAAGCCACACTGCTCTCTGTAGAAGAGTGTGTTTGCACACCAAAAACTCTCAAATAAATTTTCACACCCTATTTAACCCAAGCTGCTATCACTCTTGTTTGGAGAATCTGTTTCATTTTACAGATGGAAGAGAAAATGGAGGAGAGTCAATATCCATTAATAAGACAAGAATATAGCTGAATGACCACCATGACAATTTAAACCTCTACCACATCTTCCAGGCCACAGGAGTACTTGCAGAGGAAGCAGTGACATGACAGACACAGTGATCAATCAAAACCTATCCAGGCAGAAATCCAGACTGTCATGACTCAGGTAAGATTGTGGAAGAGGGGACAGAAAGTTTGTAACAGCCACAGAGTGGGTAGGAGTACTCTGAGGCATGGTCACCCCACTACCACATAGGGACTGACTGAGGCCTTCATAACCCCCATTGAAAGATAACCCCAGTGTAATGGAAGCCAGGATGAGGGGATAAGATATAACCTATTAATATATTCTATCAAATATCAAGATGGATGTTTGCATTTAAGACAAAATGATATTTTTCACAGAAAGAGTGGGTACAATGAGCATTGTAGAAATGTTCCTTTGGTATGTGGGTAAGTTATGTCTCCATATTGAACCAATAACATCTGTGTGATAAGTCTTGATTTCACAAAAAAAGGACATATTCTCAGTTCCTAGTAGGATCTTTATATAGCTTTCTCGTCATCATGGAATCAAGCTAGGTGTTAATCTCATTAATGTAAGGGGAAATCTACTTGTAATCACACCAACTCTGGAGAGTTGGTTCTCACAGGCTGCTGAAGGGCTCTCATTCTCTCTCTCTCTCTCACACACTCTCTCATAATTTTGTCACTTCAGTTTCTCTGTAGAGCTGCTTACATTAAGGCAGCTTATACTATTCCATAAGACTAAGCCAATGGAGATCAAGAGAAGTGAACAAAATGGAATGATGCAGGGCTGGAGAAATTGCTCAGTGGTTAAGGTGCTTGCCTGCAAAGCGTAAAGTTCCAGATTCAACTCCCCAGTCCCCATGTAAAGCCAGATGCATAAAGAGGTACATGCATGTGGAGTTCATTTGCAGTGGCTAGATGCCCTGGTGCACCCATTCTCTCTCTTTCTCTCTCATTATCTTTCTCTCTCTCTATCTCCCTCACTCTTTCCCTTTCTCTCCCTCATTCCAAACAAATAAATAAAATTTAAAAAATGGAATCATGCACACTTTCATAGAAGCAGTATCTTACCAATCTTCTGATATTCATCAGAGGTAATTTAGTACATTAGCTTGTATTTCAAATAGTTATCAAGCATTTAATAAGTTGCAAAGAATTAAGGGAGTGCATATATGTAATTTGTAAGGTATATAATTGTAACTATACATTGAAGAAAATCAGAACATATAAATATTTAAGCATAAGGACACCAAACATTTCCCAAATTGCTTGGTCAACAAAGCTAATTATAAAATAGATTATACTCTAATATTTTTTTCTTTTTATTAAGTTGAAACTTTGTACAGACACATCAAATGTTAGTATCATCATTTTCCTCCTCCCTGCCCCCACTATTCTGAGGGCCTTCCTTAGTGGGATTGCTGATATTCACCATGGACTTGTGGGTTAGGAGTTGTGGGAGCAGCAGTCAGTCATGGTACAGAGGAAATGTATCCAGCTCTTCCCTCCCATCCTGTAGCTCTTACATTCTTTCCACCTCCCTTCCAAAATTCTCTGAGCCTTGGTGGGTGGTGTGCTTTAAGCCTAGTTAGTGTTCAGCTTTCAGCAGCTTCTGATTTCTGCGTTGGTGCACGTTGTTTACCTTCAGCGTCTGTCTCCATCGCCCTGGCTCAATGGTCAGGCTCGTCATGGAAGCAGCATTCTTGCTCAAGTTGCCAATTCCTCTGTGTTTTCTCCTGGGCCCTGGCTACTGTGTTGGGGTGGCTACTGGGGTGGTTCACCTGCTGACATGAAGTCAGCGATCCTTGTCCTGTTAATAGATTTTGGCTGTCCTTGGTTCTTGCTGCTTTCTGAAAAAGAAAACCAGATTCTCCAGTGGAAAGTGAGAACAGGCTAGGTAAAGGATATAAATATTATTAGTTTAGACAGATTTTGATGAGTGCAGCCTCACTTTGGGCCAAAGACTAGTGGGAACTTCTCATTGGAGTCCATAATCTTGGTCTCCATAGGATTCTGATTTAGTTTCCTTTTCCGTCTATGGTTTCCTTTCCACCTGGCAGATCTCACAATCAATCAGAAAGCCATCAGTTACCTACCCAGGGTGGGTGCCATCCCTTCACAGATGTGTACATCTTGTCAGGATGGTTAATTGCTTATAGCAGAGTCCACTGCTTGCTCTTAGCATTGTTGGCTGTTTTCACCCAGCATTTCATGTCATGGTTTTCAGCACTTTAAGGGCTCATCATCTGGGAGCTGACTTCCTTCTAGTTTCAGTGAAATCTCTAGATGTTCTGCACCAGTAGCTCATGTTGTCTTCAGCAATAGGTTCTTACTTTTCCTCCCAGGCTGGTGATCAAGTGCTTTGACAGAAGTCTGTGTTATTTGGGGATCTCAAAGCTGAATCTTTTTAAACCTACTTGTAAAGTAATGGCCAATCAGAGCCAAGTTATGTGTGTGTGTGTATGTGTGTGTGTGTGTGTGTGTGTGTGTGTACTTTCCTAACTATCATTTGCACCATGCAGTTTAATAATTATGATTTTAAATTTAAATACTTTTATATGTATACTCTTTTATTAATTAAAATAAATATCAAGTTATGTACTTGTGTTTGTAATAAATTTTGCCATTACTTATTTTTAGCCTTATCCAAGACCATTAAATGTAAGTTTTGAGGTTTCATAGCCTGATCAATGTAACAAATTTACTGAGCGTTAAATACATACAAAAATTTTAATTGGTTTCCCATTTCAGCAAGCTTGCAAAGTGTACATTTGGTAATTTGATTTTCTGAGTTAAAAATTGGAACATAAAGTCCCATGTGTTGTTACAAAAAATGAAGATATTATAATCAGCTTTCTTCTGGAAAGTCTGACATGTAAGCTTGCCCTGTGTGTACACACAATTCTCTCAAAAATACTTTTTGAGCATTTTTCTTGGGTTATTTCCTCTTATTTACTGCGTCATTTTCTTCCCACTGAAATTGCAGTAAATTTTACTAAATTCAATGTATTCCTAGGAATAAAAAAAAAAAGACAAAGAAACTAAATTTAAAAATCAATAGCTATAGCACTTTCCAAGTTATAACCAAGCAGAAATTGTACTGTTTGACAACTGTTTGAATTTCAAACTGATGAACTTGGTTACAAGAACATGAGCTTACAAAAATCATCCTTTTTCTGCTCCTATATCTTGCTACCATATAATCAACATTTCATTTCCTTTTTTCCCCTATCATTTCAGTACTTTAGAGAAAAGAAGCAGCGTGTTTTTTTTTTTTTTTTCCACTGTTCTAACAGAGTAACTCAGGACATGACTCATATAGACAGCAGCTCTGAAATAAAGAAAGAAACTGCAACAAATGGAAATTACAATTGGCTTTTAAGAGATATTCTAATTAACAACATAGGGAGCATTTGAGTACACAATATTCTCTTTCCCATTCTCTTTGGTTATTATGTCTCTGCTGGCATTTCCCTGCACTACATATCTATGAAATTGTTGGAATTATGTGGAAGAGTTTTTTTTCTTCTGCTTGTACCATGTGTCTTTAATTTTCACTAATGTCAATATTTCAAACACTTTGGAACTTCTTTTTGTTCCACAGGAAGAAACAGATTCCCTTGTGACTTTTTGCTGTTCATCTCCTTAAACTGTTCGTCTCTCATCTCTCAGTATTTTAGTAACTAGGAAGTGTTGTTGCCTTTTCCGTGCGTGTTTGGAGACGCCTAAAACGGACAAAATAGCCTAAAAGCTCATAATCTAAGCATATCAACTGCTAAATGGTGGGTAATTTGTCATATTCTGAGAGTGTTGTGAATTTTAGGATTTGGGATTTCATTGAGACAGTGAGACACAGTAAATTACAACCTTTATGTAGTTCTCTTTCAGTTGGGTCTATGCCAGTGAACCATCTTCTAGAGCCAAGAATAGAAGGCCACCTACAGTACAGAATTAGCAAGGCAGACCTTCTAGGGTCTGAAGGCATTGAAGAAGATTCTTATGGTTTAGATAGTGTAGTGTGGTATATAAGTGTAAGGTGTCTATCAGAGCTCTAACAGACTCCAGTGTTTCTGGATGCTGTCTAATGTAGGATTTGTGTTAACTATGGTTAACAAGTGCAGATGAATTTTATGGCCTATACAACATGGCTAGGCTAAACATGTCTAAATAATGTTAAATTTTAGACTATATATATATATAATTCTAATTTTACATTCATAGAATTGGTTCCATTGTCCTCCTCCCTGTCCTCCCTCTTCATCAATGGGGAATGTGGGTTGTGCATTGTGAGGTTAGTCAAGAGTTCTGGGGGAGGGGGGTAGGCCCCAGTCTCTGTGCATAATGCACCAACTTGTGACTCTAACAATCTTTCCGCCCCCTCTTCCACAAATTTCCCTGAGCCACATTGGGGTCATTTTAGTTCTGCTTCAGTGATGAGGTTTTGGGAGCCTCTGTGTCTCTGGATATCTGGCTTAGTTGGAGTTGGATGTTCTCTGTAAGACAATTTATATGAGTAAAGCTTTTGGTCAATGGCTGCCAGGAAGATGTAGAGAACACGGTGCCATGCTAGGCAAATAGGCGTCACCTCTGCTCTATTTATGTAACACAAGGTTTCTGTCAAAGCCAGTCACTGACCATGATTGTATTAGCAATCAAGAGGTATAGAAGGTTATTTGTGAATATTTGTTGGTTCCTGGTATGTACAAGGAGCTGTGGGCTAAACTAGATTATGGGTGCTAGAACTAAGTTGTGGTGTTTAGCCAATTTGGTTTTAGGTTTCTTTGTCAATGATGAATGTTTTAATTGTAATGAAAATGGAGGGAAAAAAAATGTCAATATGCAAACAAAGGTACTTAAAGGAAGGTATTTTGTAGCTCCTGCCTCATAAAAGCCTCTAGAATGAGACCAGTTTTTATGCAGCACATGCATGATGCCATCCATGGGTGAAGCTCATGTGGATTCTACATCCTAGGAAATCATCCTCATAGGAGGCCTTCATTTGTCATATTTTCAAATAATAAAGGTCACCTTCTTCAAAATTATGATTAAAAATTCCAATCACATTGATTAATTGTGAGCATAACACAATGTACATACTATTAATGATCACCAAAGAATGGATCTGGAAAGGAAGGGAGAATTACTACTATAATCAATTATTACTACTATGATCAATGTGCTTCCTAACAATATCTGTTATCATGGTTCAGATTTCTATGCAACTGGTGAACCTTCTGTACACTGGGGAACATGCAGATGATATCAAATAGGATAGTACATAGGACAACATGATAGAAGATTTCATCCAATTATTTTGAGCAAGATTTTTTTTTTTTTTTGAGGTAGGTTCTCACTCTAGCTCAGGCTGTCCTGGAATTCACTATGTAGTCTCTGGGTGGCCTTGAACTCATGGTACTCCTCCTACCTCTGCCTCCCAAGTGCTGGGATTAAAGGTGTGTGCCACCACGTCTGCCTTTGAGGAAGATTTTTTGTTGTTTGTTTTCTTTTTACGTCAAGGTAAGGTTTCAGAATAGTCTAGGCTGATCTGGAACTCAGTCTGTATCCCCAGGCTAGTCTCAAACCCACAGTGATCCTCCTACTTCTGCCTCTTAAGTGCTGTAATTAAAAGTGCTGTGCTATAATGCCTGATGTGAACAAATTCTTATAGTATAGGTACATAGGATTTTAAAGAAGGATTATTTTCTATGTCTGAGCATCTTACTGGGCTGTAGGTACATGTAGAAACCCACATATGAAAATTGCAATGTAAGCTGGGCTTGGTGTCCCATGCATTTAATCACAGCACTCAGGAGGCAGAGGCAGGAGGACTGCCATAAATCTGAGGCCACCCTGAGACTACATAGTGAATGACAGGTCAGCCTGAGCTAGAGTGAAACCTTACCTCAAAAAAATGCAATTTAGCTCATTGTAATTTTGTAAATACAGCATATCACTTTTTAATAAATACTTATCACACTGCTGACATGAAACTCAGTGTCAGTGTTAAGCCTGGTAGAGACTGGATGCTTAAGCCTATGACACATTGACTAACAAACAGCTGTTATAGGGACATTAAGAAAGAAGAAATGAGGAAAATTATAGTACCAACACATGATGTATCTATACAAAGTATATTCTTAATAATAAAAAAGATAAAAAGGATTGGTGCTAAAGTGACAAAATATATTGTGAGGTGTATGAGAAGACCTATCATATTGGGCCCTTGCAGGAAGGTATCAGTATGATATGAAACTACTCCTTTCACATATTTGAATGAGTTGAAAAGGTGATCCACCTCTTTCCCAGGTAATCAAGTGTCTGTGAAGTGAGCTTGTGAAGTGTAGACATAGCACTAGGAATATATGCTCATCATTAGACATTGCACAAGAAATATATGCTCATCATTAGACATAGCACTAGAAATATATGTTGTAGGTTAAGACATAGCACTAGATGTTCATCAAATACATGTCCATCCTTAGACATAGCACTGGAAGTATATGTTCTAAATGTTCTAAGAGCATATATGTTTCGTCATTAAGACATAGCACTAGTGTGCAACCTTCAGCACCATATATTAAAATTGGAATGATGAAGTGAATATCACCTGGCCCCTGTGCAAGGATGACCCACAAATTCATGAGTCATTCCATAGTTAAAAAAAAATATCTTCACTGTTGGTGGGAATGTAAAATGGTTCAACCACTATGGACAGCTATATGGAGACTATTGAAAAGGATGGCCATAGACTTACCAGTGGATCCAGTTATTCCCTTATTGGGCATTTACCCTAAAGGCCCCAAGCCTCAGATCAGAAACATTTGCTCAACCATGTTTATAGCTGCTCAATTCATAATAGCAAAGAGCTGGAATCAACCCAGGTGTCCATCACTAGATGAATGGATAACAAAGATGTGGTATATCTATACTATGGAATTCTACGTAGCAGTAAGGAAAGATGAAATAAGGAAATTTGAAAAAAAATGGTCAAACATGGAACAGATCATCCTCAGTGAGCTCACCCAAGCACAAAAAGATAATCGTCGCATGGTCTCATTTATCTGTCGCCCCTAACCGGATTCCACGTGACATGTGGCCAAACCTAATAAACACTCTGAGGACGAGACAAGAAGGAGGGTGGGATGGAGGGAGGGTAATGGTGGGAGGATATCAGAGGGTGGGAGGGAGGACAAGGGGGATACAAATTGGGACCCAAAAGGGAAAAATAATACAAAACCCTTTACTCTGAACAACAGGCTAAAACAGTGATCCTTCAGCAGGCCTACGGAGGGAATACTCGAACCACAGGAACCTGGAGAGAACATGATGAAGGCCAACTTTAATCTTGTCCTGCTTCTCTTTCTCTTCTCTCTCCCTCCCTCTCTCTCTCTCTCTCTCTCTCTCTCTCTCTCTTTCTCTCCTCTCCTCTCTATACTCATTTTCTCTTTTACATTATATATCTTTTCCTCCCTCACCTTCCTAGGTGCAGACTTATAACTCCCAGTGCCAGCAAGGGGTTAACTTCCACAATGAGCTGTTGATCTGAAACACCTACAAGGTTTCCCAAAAAAGACAGACTTCTGTCAGAGTACTTGGTGACCCACCAAAGGTTAATGGTAAGACCCTACTGTCGAAGACAGCATACGTGTGTGACCAAACACAGAGAGAGACTGGCCAGAATCTGGAAGAAGGTCAGTCCCAGACAGTTAGCGAGTCTAGTACCAGAGGGTGCTACATGAGCAACTGGGGGAAAATGTCTGACATTGGTCCAAACAACTTGCAGTCTAAGATACCCAGCAGGAAACCATCTGACGTAATGCTCATACAAGTGCAGTAGTGGCAAACAGCCATGGGGGGTAACCAACTGTTCTTGATTTGGCTAATAGATCCACTCAGTGGAGTGGAACTCATTGCTGGAACTGGGAAATAAGTCAAAGCCATGTACAAAAAATGAGCTCAGTCTCCAAGATCTAGTGGCCACCAAATGTGGGCTAGAAGAGAGCCAATGCATATAAAGTTCCCTCCAAAACATATATGGTTATCCCTTCTATCTAGTACTAACTTCTCTCTCCGTTGGAGAATTTGCTTATCTCTTTTCAGGTGGACAATGAACCTGAAGGGAGGATCAGCTAACCACACCTCACCAGCTGAAACCATAGAAAAACGCAGGGGAAGGGCAAGAATACAGCGCTCAAGGCGATCACAACACCAGAAAAAGGCTGAAGGAGATAAATACAGAGAACATCCAACTCCAGTCATTAGCCAGATATCCAGAGACACAGAGGCTCCCAAAACCTCATCAAGGAAGCAGAACTAAAATGACCCCAATGTGGCTCAGGGAAACTCGCGGAAGAGGGGGTGGAAAGATTGTTAGAGTCACAAGTTGGGGCATTATGCACAGAGACTGGGGCCTAACCACCAGAACTCTTGAACAAACTCACAATGCATGATAAACATTCCCCATTGATGAGGGCCCCTTTGAAAGTGGGAGGAAGGGGAGGAGGACAATGGAACCAATACTATGAATGTAAAATCAGAATAATATAAATAAAAAAATATATATTGATAAAAAAAAAAAGAAGAGTATTTTTAACAATGATTGGCTCTATATCCTGTGAATTTCTTTAGTTCTGTGGGTTTTCTTCAGTAATAAGTAACTCTCTCATTTCTTTATAGTTTTCTTTTTGATCAAAAGACTTTTTTTAGGTATTTTATTTAGTTACCATGTGATTGGAGAGTTTTCCTTTTATCTTTCTTTTGTTTAATTTCAGATTGATTTCATTGTCACAGGAACAGTGTGTGTGTGGGGGGGGTTGTTTGAAGTTTGTGGAGGTTTGTTCTTTCACCAAGGTCGTCAAGGTCACAGTAAGCCTTGGGTACTGGACCAGAGCATTTGAAGACAGTATGTATTAGGCTCATGTTTGATGTAATCTATAGTTATTGATTGCATCCTGTTTGATGATTGGTGTTGATGCTGAATTTCTGTAAGTACTTCAATCCCTTGGTGAGAAGAGGCTCCAGCTATGACAGTGAATTTGCCTACTCCTCCTTCTCCTTTCTCTTGTCTGCTTTTGTCTTGCCTATTTTTGTTTGTTGCCTATGTTCGCTGCACACACATCCAGTGTTGGTACAATCCCCTCTCCAGGGGTCATTCTCTGATGGTCTACATTTCCTGCTCAGGGAATTTTCTTTGTTCTGAAGTCAAATTTTAGTAGAGCTGCTTCTGCTTCTTCTCAATGAATATTTTCTGGCCATTTTTGCTATTTCTTAGTATCAACCCAATCATTTTATGATATTTGGAATGAGATTTTAGTCGCTTTTCTTTATTAGTTATGTACATACTCTGTGTATAAACAGCACATGTTGGTACCATCCTTAGACTCCTCCCTGTCCTCCCCCCTCCAAAGTGACCCTCCTTGTAGAGGATGCCAGTTATCCTCAAGGGAATTATGGATGGTTCATAGTGGGGATATTGATCACTTATGGGGAAGAGGCAATGTCCCTGTGCATAGTGTCCCAATTTGTGGCTCTAACAATCTTTCTGCCCCCTCTTCCATGAGTTTCCCTGGACCATGTTGTGTTTGTTTTAGGTCTATGGAGGTTGGGGGTGACAAAACTGGACTCAATTTGAAATGGTACCTCAAAGTCCTATATCCTGAAAGACATATAATAAAAAAGGCTGAACCTTCATCAGGTGCTTAGAAAGAACACCTGAATTGCACAGGGGCCTGGAGAGGGTATGATGAAGACTGCCAGCCCTTCTTTCTTGTGCAGCATGTTCTCTTAAACACTGAGCCCCCTCTACTATTTCTTGTATCAATTTAAAGAATAACATTGGATCAATAGAAGAGTAAAAGAAAAATTTAGTTGTACAGGAAAATAACAATGCCCTAGAATAATTCCAAAACAATGTATGCTGAACAATAAATATTTTGTGCCACTTTCTGAAATAAATTCAGTGGCACATGGTGATTTATCACATAATAGATGTTAAACACCTACCAATGTTCTTTAATTTTGCAAGTAGGTGTTTAAAAAAAGAAATTGTGTATTTGCATGCTTAAAAATATCTTCCATGAGCTTGAGGATGGCTTAGCAGTTAAAGGCATTTGCCTGCAAAATCAAAGGACCAAGGTTCCACAGGAGTTGAGCCAGATGCACCACAAGGGGGTGCATGCAGTGGCTGGAGGCCCTGGCACACCCATTCTCTCTCTCTCTCTCTCCTTTTCTCTGTCAAATAAATTCATATTTAAAAATAAATTATTTAAAAATATCTTCCATACCAGTGGCTAGTTGCAAAGAGAAAATGAGATTTCACAGTAAAAACCCATGGGAAAAAAACACCATGTTGTGGTTGACATCTGTAATATCTACATCATGAGCACACAAAATCGAGCAAATGACCCCAGTGGTGTTTGTTATAAAATGCATAGCATCAATATAACCATGAGAAAATATTAAAGCAAAATAAAATTGAGAATCACTGTCAAGACCCTATGGTTTGTGGTAGTGATACTGTGTTAATGTCATGATCACTAGCATAGAGATAATGTATGAGAGTGTGAATTTCAGTTACTAAAAATACATATATTTGGTGGTTACTCTACTAGACACCCCTACTATAGCATTTCTGTTTTATATTTTGTCTATTCTAGATATTTTTCTTTTTTAAATATTTTGTTTATTTTAATTGAGACAGAGAGGAAGATAAAGAGATAAAGAGAAGCTAGACAGAGAGAGAGAGGGAATGGACACACCAGGGCCTCCCAATGTGCCACCTTGTGCATCTGGCTTTACATGGGTACTGGGGAATCAAACTTGCTCAGGCCATCTTTAGGCTTTGCAGGCAAGGACCTTAACAACTAAAAATCTCTGGCCCCATTCTAGATATTTTTTGAAATCATCTTGAAGGTTGAGTACCCATATGGTCTATGGAAATGTGACCCATGAGGGGCTTGCAATGCTAGCTTTATTGGGTTCCTCACATACAGAACATTTGCTTTCTAGAATGTCCCTTCAGAAGAGTGTGTGAAGCTGGTACAGACAGTCACTGGCAAGAGACAGGCTGTGGTAGATATCTCTTTGAAGCACTGAACATGCAACACCTTATTCTCAGCACTTTAATGAGTTTTGAGTCTCCTCCTCAGTACTCAGTGCCATCTGCAAAATGGCCTTCTTTGATCAAGGTGAGAGCAGCACAAATTTACAGGCATAAATATAAGTATTTCTGGACAATTTGGTGAGCATATTATAACTTTTAGAAGACAATTGAGGAGCTGGAGAGATGTCGAAATGGTTAAGCACATGCATCTGGACTTTGTTTGCAGTGGCAGTAGTCCGTGGCACATTCTCTTTCTTCAAAGTCTCTGCCCCCTTATCTGTATCTTGGGACCTTTGGTATTGTGGGATTTAAAAGAAACTTTTTTGATTTATTAGCATGGGCCCAGTATCTGTATGCCATGGAGTGCAATTCCAAAATAAAGACATAGCACTAATGTTATGGGAAATCAAGACACACAGAACTGGCACCAAAAGCTGAATGGAGAATTGGGATGTTTATTTTCATGCCAGCATGGGCCCAGGGGAATATCTTTCAAAGCCTGGACCCTGATTCCTGTGGTTCAGAGCTTATATACCTTACCTTGTCCTACTTTTATTATTGTTAAGTCTCAGAGCTCTGACCTAATGCCAGAGACCTTGAGTAAGAGACAGGCAAGTTTTACAGAAACAGGAAAATAGTTAGCAGACAGATGCTTGTAGCTGTGCTATGGAGATAAAAAGAAGCATAAAATGATTTACAGTATGGGATAGGAGCTGCAATACAGATTATGGCCTTGAAACAATACAAAAACTAGTGTTATGCTTAACGATCACAAAAGACTATACAGTAGAGGACATGACCAATACAAATTCTATCATAGTACAGATCATAACTTTGGGGTAGAGGCTTCTAAACTTTATTATTCCATTATTGGTTGATTTGTTGATTTAATGATTTGTATGCATGTGTGTGCAGCTTGTGTTTTCTGGTGTGTGTGTGTGTGTGTGTGTGTGTGTGTGTGTGTGTTACAGCATATGTGTGTTCAGAAGTACATGCCCCATATGCACGGGGAGTCCAGAGGAGAACATTCCCATATTTTTTCTTTAGATGGAGTCCCTTCCAGAAGCCAAAGCTGAGGTTTTGCATGCCAAGTGGTTCTATCATTTCCTTTAACATAGAACTGTGATGACAGACATGGGTGGCCATATGCAGCTGTTTGTGAGGGTGCTGAGAATTCAAACTTGGGTAGTTTCTGACCCTTTGAGTCCTGCTAGGCCTTCTTCTTTTCATTAGTTATCTATATAATATGTATGCAGCCATGATGGTACAATCGTTAGCCTTCTCCCTCCCCCTTGGGGATTGTGGGTCTCACATTGTGGGTGTAGCCATCAGTTATGGGAGTGACCCAACTTATGGCTTTAACAATCTTTCTGTCCCCTCTTCCACAAATTTCCCTAAGCCATGTTGGGCTTGTTTTAGGTCTATTTCAGTGACGAGGTCTTGGGTGTCTCTATGTCTCTGGATATCTGATTTGGTAGGAGTTGAGTGTTCTCTGTGTCTGTCTCCTTCACCCTTGTGCTGATACCAGGTTCACCAAGAAAGCAGCACTCTTGCTCATTTCCCCACTTATTCTATGGCTTCAGCTGGTGTCCTGATGAGGTGCCACGCTCAGGGAACTTACCCAATCACAGAAAGATAAGCGTCACATGGTCTCACTCATCTGTGGTTCCTAACCTGAATTTGCCTGAGATTTTTGACACACCTAATAAACATTTCTAGGACTGGACAATAGGGATGATGGGACAGCAAGGGAGGGTTGGGGGTGACAAAAACTGGACTCAATTTGAAATGGTACCTCAAAGTCCTATATCCTGAAAGACATACTAAAAGGCTGAACCTTCATCAGGTGCTTAGAAAGAACACCTGAATCACAGGGGCCTGGAGAGGGTATGATGAAGACTGCCAGCCCTTCTTTCTTGTGCAGCATGTTCTCTTAAACACTGAGCCCCCTCTACTATTTCTTGTAATGTATAACAAATGGCAATTTAGATGCTTAATAACATTGGATCAATAGAAGAGTAAAAGAGAGAATTTAGTTGTACAGGAAAATAACAATGCCCTAGAATAAGGCCAAAACAATGTATGCTGAACAATAAATATTTTGTGCCACTTTCTGAAATAAATTCAGTGGCACATGGTGATGGGAGATATCACAGTAATACTTGCCACAGTTAAGACCTACCAATGTTCTTTAATTTTAGTGAGTAGGTGTTTAAAAAGAAATTGTGTATTTGCATGCTTAAAAAATATCTTCCATGAGCTTGAGGGATGGCTTAGCAGTTAAGGCATTTGCCTGCAAAATCAAAGGACCAAGGTTTTATTCCACAGGACCCACCTCAGCCAGATGCACAAGGGGGTGCATGCTTCTGGAGATCATTTTCAGTGGCTGGAGGCCCTGGCACACCCATTCTCTCTCTCTCTCTCTCCTTTCTCTGTCAAATAAATACATATTTAAAAATAAATTATTTAAAAATATCTTCCATACCAGTGGCTAGTTGCAAAGAGAAAAATGAGATTTCACAGTAAAAACCCATGGGAAAAAAACACCATATCCACTAGATGTGGTTGACATCTGTAATATCTACATCATGTACCCTTTGACATGGCATACAAAATCGAGCAATTGACCCCAGTGGTGTTTGTTATAAAATGCATAGCATCAATATAACCATGAGAAAATATTAAAGCAAAATAAAATTGAGAATCACTGTAAAGACCCTATGGTTTGTGGTAGTGAGCACTGTGTTAATGTCATGATCACTAGCTTAGAGATAATGTGAGTGAGAGTGTGAATTTCAGTTACTAAAAATACATATATTTTGGTGGTTACTCTACTAGACACCCCTACTATACATTTCTGTTTATATTTTGTCTATTCTAGATATTTTTCTTTTTAAAAAATATTTTGTTTATTTTAATTGAGACAGAGAGGAAGATAAAGAGATAAAGAGAAGCTAGACAGAGAGAGAGGGAGAGAATGGACACACCAGGGCCTCTAGCCATGCAAACAAACTCCATACACATGTGCCACCTTGTGCATCTGGCTTACATGGGTACTGGGGAATCAAACTTGGGTCTTTAGGCTTTGCAGGCAAGGACCTTAACCACTAAGTAATCTCTCTGGCCCCATTCTAGATATTTTTTTGCAGATAATCTTATCTTGAAGGTTGAGTACCCATATGGTCTATGGAAATGTGAACCCAGAAGAGAACTTGAGGGGGCTGGGACACTTCTCACACATGCAATGCTAGCTTTATTGGGTTCCTCACATCCTCACAGAACATTTGCTTTCTAGAATGTGAGCTTCAGAAGAGTGTGTGATGATGGTACAGACAGTCACTGTGCCTTGCAGGCTGTGGTAGATATCTCTTTTATAGCACTGAACATGCAACACCTTATTCTCAGCACTTTAATGAGTTTTGAGTCTCCTCCTCAGTACTCAGTGCCATCTGCAAAATGAATCTTCTTTGATCAAAGGTGAGAGCAGCACAAATTTACAGGCATAAATATAAGTATTTAGTGGACAATTTGGTGAGCAATACCTATCCATTATAACTTTTAGAAGACAATTGAGGAGCTGGAGAGATGTCGAAGTGGTTAAGGTGCTTGCCTTAATGAGCTGTGTTCACACATAAAAGCAAATATAGTGGCACATGCATCTGGACTTTGTTTGCAGTGGTGGTAGTCCGTGGCACATTCTCTTTCTCCCTCTCTCTGCCCCCTTATCTGTATCTTCGCTACCTTTCTCTGTGTGAAATAAAATAAATAAAGAATTTTTTTTTCTGATTTATTATCATTTATTTGAGACAGAAAGAGAGAGAGAGAAAGTGAGAATTGACATGCCAGAGCCTCTAGCCACTGCAAACAAATTCCAGATGCATGCACCACCTTGTGCATCTGGCTTACATAGGACCTGGAGAATTGAAACTTGATCCTTAGGCTTTGCAGGCAAGTGCCTTAACCACTAAGCCTAAGAATGCTGGTTCCAATCTCCAGCGGTTCCAATCTCCAGGTCTCACGTTTAGCCAGATGCAAAGTGACGCAAGGGCGCAATGCCGCACTTGACCACAAGGGGGCGCACACATCTGGATTTTGTTCACAGAAGCTAAGAGGCTTCTGCCATGCCCATCTCTATCTGTCTTCCTCTCCCTCTCTCTCTGTCTCTCTCTCAAAAAAAAATAAATAAATAAATAAATAAATAAATAAATAAAAAAATAAGACAGTTGAGGTTTAAAATGTATAGGGAATTCCAGTTAGAATAGGTATCATATTTTCTCTCAGGCTAGGGATGGAGATGGGCTGCCACTCAGCATCTTTTTAGAAAATGAGAAGATGATTTAGATGAAAGACATGTTGGAATTTCTATTATTCCCAATTTAGTAGGTAATGTAGGTGCAACCAAAGCAATATTCTGAGAGATTAGCTAACTAATTGAAATCAAGTATTAGTATATAAGCAAAATAAATGGTATTCACCATGGATTTATAGGTTATGAATTGTGAGAGCAGCATTCCATCATTGGGGGAGGGGGTAGCAATGCCTCTGGATAGTCCCTGCCACCCTGTAGCTCTTACATTCTTCCCACAACCTCCTACACAAAATTCCCTGAGCCTTGGTGGGTGTGCTTAAGTCTACTTTAGTGTTGAACTGTCAGCAGCTTCTGGATTTCTGCTTTGGTGAATTTTGAGTAGCCTCAGTGTCTGTCTCCATCACCCTGGCTCAAGCTGTCAGGCTCACCATGGAAGCAGCATTCGTGCCCATCTCACCAATTCTTTTTTGTTTTCACCTGGGCCCTAGCTGCTGTGCTAGTGGTGGTTCACCTGCTAACATGAAATAAGCTATCCTTTCTCTGTTGATAGACTTTGCTTGTCCTCAGTTCACACTGATTTCTGGGAAAAAAAAAAAAAAAAAGAAAAAAAAGCAGCAGATTCTCCAATGGAGATTGAGCAGAGTCCCCTGCCTGCTCTCAGCATTGCTGGATGTTTTTGCCCAGCATCTCATGTTGTGAATTTTCAGAACTATATTGGCTAACCATCTGGGAACTGACTTCCTTCCATATTCAGCCAGAAAACTCAATATTTGGCAATGTTCTGCATTGGCAGCATGTGTTGTCCTCAGCACTAGGGTTTTTTACCTTTCCCCCGAGGTGGGTAATCAAGTGTTTGACAGAAACCTGTCTTGTTTGGGGGACCTCATCGGTCTTTCTGATTAACAGCTCAACGTGGGTTATAACACATTTCTGGCAAAGGTATTACCAGCCAGGGGAAATGTTTTAGGATTAGGCTTCATCCCACTCTCTCTAGGGTCCATATTACCAGAAAATCCCTCTGTGCTCCTGTTAAAGATCATCTGTTTTAGTCTGCTAATTAGAAGGAAGGCTTGTATTGTAACAATTTTTTTTGGATTTGGTTTTGTGTACATCTCCCCTGTCCCCTCCCATTTTGAGTGGATTGTTTTATTTATTGTTTAGTTTTTTGAGTTCTTTGTAGATTTACATATTAGACCTCTGTCTGTGGTATATAGCCAGTGAAGAGTTTCTCCCATTTTGTGGGTAGTCTGCTGGCTCTGTTTATGGTATGTTTGTGTGTATAAAAGCTTTTTAGCTTCATACGATACTACTGTTCAAGTGATCGTTTAATTTTCTGGGTTACTAGAGTATTGTTCAGGAAGTCTTTCCCACTGTTTTATCATGAAGAATTCTCCATATTGTTTTTTTCAGGCATTTAAGAGTTTCAGGTCTTGTATTGAGGTCATTGATATATTTGGAGTTGATTTTTGTGCATGGTGAGATGAGTAAGTCTAGTTTCATCTTACTACATCTGGTAAACCAATTTGACCAGCACCATTTTTTGAAGAGGCTGTCTTTTTTCCAGTGTATGTTGTTGGCACCTTTGTCAAAAATCTAATAGTTATACTTTTTTGAACTCACACCTGGGTATTTAGCTGTTTTATTGTTCTGTTTGTTTTTTATGCCAGTACCATGCTATTTTTGTTATTACAGCTTTGCAGTAGAGCTCTATATTGGGTATGTTGATAAAGCTAGTTTTTTTTTTTTTTTCCCCTGAGGATATTTTTTATATCCAAGGCCTTCTGCCATTTCAATAAATTTTTATTATATTTTGTTTAACATTATTATTATCAATGTATTTTGTATGGGTATATCATGGGTTGGTACCTTCTTTTCCCTCATCACTGCCCCCATTCTACTGAGGACCCTACTCAGTGAGGTTGCAGGTATTCACTATGGGGTTGTGGATTATGTATTGTGGGAGCAGCAATTAGTTATGTTTTGGTTGGGGGGATATTTCTGGGCATGATGTCTCAACCTATGTCTCTTATAATCTTTCTGCCCCCTCTTCCACAAAATTTCCTGAGCCGTAGTGGGTGAGTTTTAAGTCTACGTCAATGTTGAGCTATTAGGAGCCTCTGGATCTCTGCTTTGGTAGGTGTTGAATGTCCTCAGTTTCTGTCTCCTTCACCCTGGCCATGATTATCAGGTTTAGCAATGGAAGCAGCACCGTTGCTCATCCCCACAATTCCTCTGTGGTGTCAGCTGTGGCTTGGCTGAAGTGTGAAGTTTATCTCTTCGGGTCTTGTTACCTTCTAAAAAAGAAGAAAGATTCTCCAATGGAGAGTGAATTCAGCATAGTTTAAATGGGATAAGAATTATTAATTTAGGGATAATTTGGTATACGTTACTCCTTTTAGAAAAAGGCTAGTGAGAGCTTGACACTGGAAAGCATATTCTTTGTCTCTACAGGATTCTGTCTCCCAATTGCAGATATTACACTGAGTGGATCTCTTAGCCAATAAGAAAGCTATTGGTTACCCACCAAGGCTGTGTGTCATTATTGCACTGGCATGTACATGCTGTCAGGGTATTTGTCCCTGAGTAGCTTAGATCTCTGGTTGCTCAGACCATTAATTAGCCATTTCCCCCAATAGCTCATGTAGCACTTTCCAACAATCAACCCAGGTGCCCATAATTGGATGAGTGGATAATAAAGTTGTGGTACATTTACACAATGGAATTCTACAAAGCAGTAAGAAAAAAAAAAATGATACAATGAAATTTGCAGAAAAATGGACAGTTTTGGAACAGATCATACTCAGCAAACTCCCACAATCACTGAAAGTCAAACACCACATGGTCTTATTTATCTGTGATTTCCTTGTCCTGATAAACTTGCTGGCATAGCTGATAGCCAACTGAAGGCCCAGATAATAGAGGAGGGAAGAGGAGGGTAGAGAAAACAAACACAAAACTAAATCCAAAGTGAACTGGTGCCATAGAAACCTTTATCCTTGGAGATAGACTAAAAGCCACCAGAGTCCCACATACCTAATTCTGATGTCATCTGTTCATCGGCTTTCCTCCCTCAAGGCTGAATGCATCCCCTTTTCCCCTTAGAAGTTACCAGCAAAAGTGTTGACCACAAGGAGATATGAGTGAGAGACTGGATTGAGCACTTACTGTGCAACCATTTTGGGGGAAGTCATTTAACTTCTTTAGTATCTGGTTTTCTCTGTAAACTGTGGACAAGCAACCCTTACAGGATTAATGTGTTGCAAGAATTAATCTAGGAAAAGTAGTTAGACTAATTTTTTTTGGGGGGGTCATTAAAATACTAGGGTTTGGACAGGGAAGATGGCTCAATGGTTAAAGGCACTAGCTTGCAAAGCCTATTGGCCTGGGTTTGATGCCCCAGTACCCACATAAAGCCAGAAACACAAAGTGGTACATGCACCTGGAGTTCTGTTTCAAGAGGCCCTGTGTGCCCATTCTCTCTCAATCTCTACAAAAATAATTAAATAATGAAATTTAAAATGTTAGGGTTTAGTTTTGAATATGTCTGAATACACACACACAAGCACACACATGCAGACACTGCCATCACTCTGCATAAGTTTGGACGATAGTTTCTTGATGGGAACTAGTTACTTGACTTCTAAATCAAACAAGCATTTGACTTATTCTGTGTAACATTAGAATTATAAGCCAGCAAAATCTACTGAGTTTTATCCAATGTTGCTCTGGCCATAATACATGGTTCCATTCTTAAGCACAGACCTTGGGCCTCAATGACTGTATGCTGTTACCAAGTCTGGCTGCACTTTCTGAAGAGTCTTCCCTGATTTGTCCAATCAAAAGGGCTGATTCTGTCACTTAATTTCCTAGCATGTTTATAATCTGTGCTGTTCACGTTCCATTAGTGTTTAATGTGCTATATTGTTTATTGGTTTTGGTCTCTTTCTGTACATATATTTTCTTTTTAAGATAAGACTGTAAACTTTTAGAAACAAGGCAACTTCATATTTGATGCCATGTAATTTTCTCTTGCATGTTTTTAGGACAGAACAAAGTGTCATGTACATATAATTGGTACAATAAATATGTTCAATAACATCCTTTCCTTTCGAAAAAAAAAAGTTATAACCCTCAAAAGAAGTAAGGAGGAAGCACCTGAAAAGAAGGGCCCCGGAGGGGGTGGGATGAAGCCTAACCTTAAATATATATATATACACATACACATATGTATATATATACATACATACATACATACACATATATATGCATGTATATATACATATATATGCATGTATATATGTATGTATATATATATATATATATGTATATATGTATATATATTATTTGCCTCTGACTTGTAACTCTGAATATCAGAAATGGGTTGTTACCCATAATGAGCTGTTTATCAGAGAGATCTATGGCATCCCCAAAACAAGATATGTTTTCTGTCAAAGTACTTGATTACCCATCTGAAGTACAAGGTAAGACACTATTGCTGAAGTCTCCATATGCTGCGGACACAGAGCATGGAGAGACCTGGCTGGAATCAAGAAGACAGCAAGTCCCCAGACAGTTAGTGTAAGGAATGTGAAAGAGAAAAGCAAAGGAAAACATTGGACTTGATCTCACCAGACTAAGACTGTTTACTGAAGCACAGCAAGCAGCTACAAACTTCCCATGGGATGGAGGCTGAAGAACTGAGCTAGGCTGGGGTTCAAGCTTATAAGGAGGATCCTAAGAAAAATAGCCTGCACTAGGTGCAAGCCCAAGGGGAGTAGATAGGAACTTGTAGCTATTTACTTTTTTGTTCAGAATAGGCTTTTGTCAGCAAGAATTGTCTAAGAGAGGATACCCCAGATAGTTTCTGTTCCTTCAAGGCCTTCTGAGTTCAGGGAAATATATCAATCATGGCAGTTGTCAAGCAGGTCTGGGAATGCTGTTCTGGGAATGGCTGCCTCTGATGTTTCTCTGAGGCCTTCCAGTCTTAGGGACAGTCATTAACCCTATAGTTCCCTCTCATTTTTAGGGAGAGTCATTAACTCTTCAATCCAGATTGTGGAAGTGAGAAGATTGTGGAGAACTGGGAATGAGCAGGGCATTGGAGTGGTGGGTTGCATGGGAAGGAGTGGGGATGATGGTAGATCCTCATACTACTTCCTGCTGAGTGTCCCATGCACTCCCATGGAGGTTGGATGCCCAGGGGCCATTATTCAGTGGCCGTGAAAAATTTCAGTGACCCTCTGTGAAGTGAAGGCATGAATTATTTTATGGAGAATTCAGTGAAATATCTGAGTATGTAGGGACCAAAACACAGGGTATGGGGCTGGAGAGATGGCTTAGGGGTTAGGCGCCTGCCTCCTAAACCTAAGAACGCTGCTTGCAATCTCCAGGTCCCACGTTTAGCCAGATGCAAAGTGACGCAAGGGCACAATGCAGCACTTGACCACAAGGGGGCACACACATCTGGATTTCGTTCGCAGCAGCTGAGACACTGCTGGTTCACCCATCTCTGTCTTCCTTTCTCTCTCTCTCTCTCTCTCTCTCTCTCTCTGTCTCTCTTTGTGTCTCTCTCCAAAAAAAAGTTAAAAAAAATAAAAATACAGGGTGTGCATTATCACAATCAGGGGAATAAATTACATATCAGAGAGAGCATATGTTTAACTTGAAGGGTGTAGAGCTGTGAAATTTAGTAACTCACAGCAATCGACATCTTAGTCACAAAGACTGTCAGGTCACATGTAGAGAAATAATATTATTGGTTATTAAAAAGGCTAATATAGCCCAACATATTACTGTCTCTGGATTGGAAACATTTACTTCTCCACAGTGGTTGGTGTCCATTGTTGAAGTCTTATTCACACAGGTGTAGCTTCTGGGAGTCTCAGTTTTTGGTTTCCCATTTGTCAGACTTTACTTTGTAGTTTGTGTACATAGTAGGCTATTATCCTACATGTATATTATGAACAGGCAATAAGGCAGGACTACAGGAGAGTAATACTTATCAGAGCCATTAGGAAAGAAGCACCTAGATCATGTCAAATCTATTTGCAATTATGATCTGGTTATTATCCATGTATGAGTTTTTTTGCATGTGACATGATGTTACAGGTGACATGAACATTATATTTAAGGTTGAAAATAATAATAATATAGGCAATAGGTAAGGAAGAAGGAATTTTTAACTTAGATGGAAAGTTAATTGGAATTTTTGGAAATATAAATTAAGTAAGGTAGGAAGCATAACAGATTCATATAGAAGCAATATTTGAAACATCTTAAACTATTTTAATTTAAATATGATAGAGATTGAGAAGTAACTAATTTTGAAGTTCAGGTTTCTAGGTGTTTTTTTCGTGTGTGTGTGTGAGTGAGTGTGTGTGTGTGTGTGTGTGTGTGTGTGTGTGTGTAAGTCTTCAATGTAGATGGCTCATAATCTTTACTTACTTGGTCCAAAGATCAAAAAGTCTTATCTTTAGGGAGAACTAATGAAAGTACATTAGGCTTAAAGGCTAAAAGTTTGATTAGTTATGATAATTTGTTATTCTGAGTTATTTATTTTATAAACAAAATGAAATTATGTTTAGATATTTATTTTGATTATATAATACAATGAAATATATTTTATATAATTAGGTTCAGTTTTATCTATCAGAAGAAGTTTATAGCAAATAAATAAAAGTCTTACCCAACAGGAAAACATAAGAGCAGAACACTTAAGAAACCTATTGTTGTAATCAGGTGTCTTATGCAACAAAATAAATACTTTATCAGATGGAGAGCATATATGTTTAAGATTTGACTATAATTCAGTTATCTCAATCTGAAATTTAACAACATTTTATAATCCTTTTAATGTTATCTGTGGCAAAGAAATTTAGCCTGTTTTTTTAATGACCTATGCTAATGTATGTCTTTTAAAAGAGAGAGAGAGAGAGATCCCAGATTTTGGAAGATGAGCAATGAGTTTGCGTCTAACTTTTTAAAGCAGAAGTGGAATGGTGGGGGAAAAAAAAATGGGCAAGGGTCTCTACTCCTGTTGACTTTTAGGCTTTGGAGAACAATCAAAAGGGGCTCTGATAGATGGAGTTAGTCAGTTATAGGACCCTCTAAAGTCAATAAGTGAAATTGTCGAGGTCCAGAAAGTTGTTTATATCGATTTTGTAGTTTTTTATGTCACATTTACATAGAGTCTAGATAAATTGACAAAAATAGTTAAAATACCTTGACCTTGTTAACCTTGATATTGATATGAGGCTTAAAGAACTGGCACCAGAGATGGAGTAGAGCATCAATATATTTTCACACCAACATGAGCCCAGGTAACTGTCTTCCAAAGCCTGAAAAAATGGTTAATTAGTAGAGGAATATTTGTACCTGTGTTAGGGAATTAAGAAGAAACACAAGATAATTTTAGTGTTAGCCAGAAGCTGTAGTATAAATTATGGCCTTGAAACAGTGCAAAAACTACAGTGTCAGTAAAAAAGACTGTGTAGTATGGTACATAATCAGCATAAAAATTTATTACATTATAAGACATAACTTTGGGCCAGGGGCCTTTAAATTTTATTGTATTATAATATGAGATAAGGTATTTTAAATAAATTTACTATTTTATAGCTATTTAAGTTTGAACTATGTAAACAATTAAGGAAGAGAAATACAGAGAAAAAGCTTTTTAGAATATAGGCACATCTTATTCTTTAAATATGTAATAGTTATAAGTACAGGAAGAACATGCTATCAGTTTTGAAAATAATATATTTTTAGATTTTTTAATTTATTTATTAGAGACAGAGAGAAAGAGAGAGAGAGAGAGAGAGAGAGAGAGAGAGAATGGGCATGCCAGGGACTCTAGCTAATGTAAATGAACTCCAGACACATGTGCCACCTTGTGCATCTGGCTTAAGTGGAAACTGGAGAATTGAACCTGGGTCCTTAGGCTTCACCGGCAAGTGACTTTAACTGCTAAGCTCTCTTTCCAGCCCTGAAAATAATATTTTTATCAACCAATCTAAACCAATTAATTTAATTTAGAAATTTTCAGGAAAAAAGACAAGTAAGACAGGATAAAATTTTGGCATTTGAATTTGGTACCATCTTTAATTATTTTAGATACCTATGTGGGTACCTATTAGCCAGGGAAGATTGGAAGCAGGGCTATAAAATTTGAAATCATTTATTTTAAGTGAAGACCATTTTTTGAGAATGGTGCTGTTCCCCCAGGTAGAGAATATGTCTTAAGAGTTAATTTACTTATGAGCAAAGAATTTGAGATATCAGAAATGAGACAGTTATTTAGCTTTTTGATGAAACATAAAATAGCATAAAATATACATAAAAGAATTTGGTCTTTGTTGAACTAAAACAGAAGAGCTCTAATACAACCTTTTACAAAGTTGTTTTCAAAGAGAAAACATTGTTGAATAATCATTTTTTTAGTTTAAATAAAATAGGAGTTATTTTTAAAAGTGTAATGTTTTTAGTATGAGATCTTTATCTTAGGAAATTAAAAGCTTATGAGTGAAACTTTAGCTTAAAATTTGGTTTCACCAATAGTTAGAACATATTTCTTCATCTGTCTCTATGTCAGCTAACAGCTCCTGGAAACCATCATTAATCCTTCAGTAGCCAATCTAGGATGGAAAGCACTACATGAGCTACTGGTGAACGTGGCCAACAATGATCTGAGCAGCCAGGGGTCTAAGCTACTCATCTAAATTTTGAAATTACTTTTTCTATCACGCTGAAGAGTGATGCTAGGATTATTATTGTTATTGTGTGAATCTGTGTATTGCTTTTGGTAGGATTTCCAGTTTCACAATATCAATTCTACTGATTCAGGAACATGGATGGTCATTCCATCTTCTCATGTCCTCCTCATTTCTTTCCTGATTTTATGGTTTCAGTATACAGGATTTTTCTGTGGCTATTGAAAAATAGGACAGTCTTGCTGATTTCTTTCTCTGTATATTTATCTTTAGTGTATAGGAAGGCAACAGATTTTTTTTTTTAAGGCGACTGATTTTTGAGTGTTGATTTTGTGTCTTGCCACTTTGCTGAAGAAATTTATCACTTTGCTGAAGGTGTTTTATGGTGGAGTTTTTCAGGTCACTTATGTATAGGAACATTTCATCTACAAACAGGGCTAGTTTGACTTCTTCCTTTCCAATGTATATCCATTTTAAATCTTTCTCCTGTCTTGTTGCTTGGGCTAGGATTTCTAGTACTATGTTGAAGAGCAGTGGTGAGAATGTGCATCCCTGTCTTGTTTCTGATTTTAATGGGAGCCCCTTGAGTCTGTCCCCATTAAGTATTATTTGCACTTTCCGTGGTTTGTATATGGCCTTTACTGTGTTGAGATATAACGCGCTATTCCTAGTCTCTACTCTCTTGATCATGAAGTGATGTTGTATTTTGTCAAAGGCCTTCTCTGCATCTATTGAAATGATTATGCTGTCTTTTCCAGCCCTACTAAGTGTTTGAAATGCCAGTTTGAACTCTGGCTGTTCATGTTTGCAAGCTGTTGGTGACATCTCTCTGCTATGGGTCTATGGCAGTGAGCCAGCTTCTTCCATCATGATGAAGCCATGAGTTGGATCATTATACACAGTGTCATTGCCTCTCCTGCATAACTGATGGCTGCCCACATAAGGCAAGACCCACACTACCCATGGGGGGAGGATGGGGAGAAGGTTAAAGATCATGGCTGTATAGATACTACATACATAACTAATAAAAATATATATTTAAAAAATTAAAAGGGCAAGAGAACAAGTGAAGCTGGCATTTAGACCCTGGGGGATGAGGATACAGACTCCAACGCTAGCTGAAGGTTGTATGGCATGCTCTTGGAATACCTTTCTGGGGGTAGCTGTATGTCAGACTTTCTAGAAATAAAGCAAAAGCACAACAAACTAAAACTATGTCCATAAGACCAACAATTTGGGGCATGCTGCAAATAGTATGCCTTTGATAAACTTATAACAACCTCTCTCTCCACTGACCAAATATCCTCAGCTTTAATCATTGAAAGGTTCAAAACTGGCACCCCATATAGATGTTCTGTCCTAGGATAGATCTTTTTCATTTAAATATCTATTGTTTACTGTATATAAAAAAGTATCTTTCCAAGCAGCCTGATTTGTTTCTCATTCTCTTTTGGATTTTAAGATTCTCAATAATATTCTTAATCTCAATCCTCTATTAGCAATAAGTACTTATGACTTAGCTATAGGCCTCATGATGTTTGTATCTGCTTGTACTTTAGTAGTATTTTTTTTTTCTTTTCCTGCTCATTCTTCTCCTTGAAGCTGATAAATATTACACTATTCTTTAGGCTCTAGGTACTAGCATTATTTCAGAAATATTACAAGACAGTTAGCTAGTCTAGTGCCAGAGGGTGCTACTGGGGGAAAATGGCCAACATCTGTCCAAACAACTCACAGTGTAAGCTACTCAGCAGGACACAACATGACATAATGCTCAAACAAGTGCAGTAGTAGCACACAGCCATTGTGGGTTATCAACTGCTCTTGATTTGGCTAATAGATCCACTCAGTGGAATGGAACTCATTGCTGGAACTGGGAAATAAGTCAAAACAATGTACAAAAAATGAGCTCAGCCTCCAAGATCAAGACACCACCAAATGTGGGCAAGAAGAGGGCCTATGCATACAAAATTCCTCTAAAATATCTTGCCATCCCATCCATCTAGTACTAACTTCTCTCTCCATTGGAGAATTTGCTTATCTTTTTCAGATGGACAAGGAACCTGAAAGGAGGACCTGCCAATCACACCTCACCAGGGCCCTATATGAAACCATAGAGTAATGTGGGGGAAGGGCAAGAATACAGCATTCTTGTTGATCACGACACCAGAAAAAGGCTGAAGGAGATAAACACAGAGAACATCCAACTCCTACTAAGCCAGATATCCAGAGACACAGAGGCTCCCAAAACCTCATTACTGAAGTAGAACTAAAATGACCCCAATGTGGCTAAGGGAAAATCGCAGAAGAAGGGGGGCAGAAAGAATGTTAGAGCCACAAGTTGGGGCATTATGCACAGAGACTTGGCCTATCCCCCATAACTCTTGACTACCCCCACAATGCATGACCCACATTCCCCATTGATGAGGGTACCTTTGGAAGAGGGAGGAAGGGAGGAGGATAATGGAGTCACCATTATGAATGTAAAGTTAGAATAATAAAATAAAAAATAAATTATTAAAAAAGGACTATTACAAGTTTATGAATTTGAGAGCTCTTCTTAAAGATATCCTTCTTTATTGTGACAGAATTTCTTGACAAAATGAATTAGAAATGTAGTTTTATTTTTTTACATTGTTGTCTACTTTTTAAATAAAACCTCAAATATTAAAGATTAAGACATCAAAGATGACTTATTATATTTGTAAGAGTAAATTATGGATTTCATCATTAAAATATCATAAGTATACTATAAAAGACATTGTTAGTAAATATAAGACTGGAAACTTCTTAGGTGAATCAATTTTAAAATGTATTAATCTATAAAATGAAGAGTATAAGTCCTTACAACTTTATAACTACACTATTAAATTTTTAGTATTAATATGAAGAAAAATGTATTCTCAAAGGAATATCTGCTAATGTAAATTTGCTAAATCTAGAGAAAATTACTATTGATAAATGAAATTAAAGCTAGAGAAGTGAATTAAAAGTACTCATTAAAGTATCATTTTTCAAAGGACAACTTCCTTCACTTGTTTCTGATATTTGATCTTTCTCCTTTATTGAATCATACTTTAGTAAAAAAAGTAAATGTTGCATGCTCTAGAAATGAACTATCTAAATGGCTGACATTTTATTCCTATTGAGGTTGATGGAGGAAAAAGTGTAAAATGTTTTCTTACCTAAATATGTAAGCAATGTTGAAAACCCCAACCTGAATCTTCAGTATTATATCCACAGTATAAGACATATAGCTCTTTAAAGCCACTTCATGTAATTTAAAAAATCAGAGTAGGTGTAATAATGTCTTTGCTATAGAAGTAAGTAATAATCCAGAGATGTGGTTGTCTTGATAAATGTGTTTATATGTGCTTGTAAGACCTCTGAACAGAAAAAGAGGACCTCAGGGGCATTGGAGGTCTGTGAAGTTAAAATTAAAGTAGTAATGCACAATGTACTTGTAATGAAATTGATTCAAGCAATAAAATATCTTTTATCTTCATTTAGCTTCCTTCCAAGAGGAAATTGTATTTTAAAGGATGACACGCAGGCAGCTGTAGCCACATTTATGCAGATAGATATTTTATATAGATAAACCCACAGTGCACATGCATTCATATATGTTTTGACAATTCAGAAGTCATTACAAGCCTATGGATCTAAAGGAGGCTTTCACAAATTGTCTTAAAATTGTTGTGTATAATTCTGAATTGTCTGTATGAGTTTCTAGTTATTCCACATCAAGTCTTATATTAGCTAATGAATTCTGTAGAGATTAATAATTTTGTTGTTTCCAATATTTTAATGTAACAAAAATAATAAAATAAAATAAAAAAATAATATATCTGTTTACAGGACAAAGTTGTTTTCTATTTGTTTAATAGTATTTTTCCTTAATAAAACTTTTATAAAGAATACAGGCAAAACAAAATCTTTATTATTCTTATGGTATTTTTAAAGTTTACATGTAACCTTGCAAATACTTGTGTAGGTCACTCTCCAATTTGCCATTATGATAGGTAAGTTATAGAGAAGTGGTAAAATGTTTTGAGAAAGAGAAGAGAAAGAGAGAGAGAGAGAGAGAGAGAGAGAGAGAGAGAGACAAGACTTACATATTCAACTATTTCTTCTTTAATAGTAACTGTGATATTTCTCCAAAACTTTCACATATATTTATTTTTAATATTCACATCTATATCAAACATGTTAGTATTTAATATTTTAATTACATAAATCTGATAGCAATATTGAAAGCAAAATGGTCTGAATCTTATTATCAACTCCTGAAAGTATTTCCTTTAAAAACAACATAATTCTCATTATTTTCATAATTCTAAACATACACTTATTATATCTTCAGTTTACCTATTGACCATCCATGGAGCAATATAAGGTGATGTCATATTTGCATTGCTTATTTGTGTTTTACTGAATCATTATAACTATGATTGTGTTGTTTCATGTCTGTTTCCTACTATAATTAATATGAGTTTATTCTTTTGTGTTTTGGGTTTATCTGTGAATCATAGTTATTAAGACTAGCATCATTACCGCAGTGTTTTCAATGACTGTGTTGTGTCCTTTTGCTCATGTCCTTCAGGTTTTTAGCATTTCTATTAGGATATTAGATATAAGTAATATTTCTGATATTTATTTATAACTTGATTTTTAAAGCAAAAATATTTTCAAGTATTTATTATTACCTTGTTCTATTACTGTGTATTATTGGATCAATTAATATATTTGTTTTTTACTCACTTCCCAAGATGACTGATTACTTCATTTATGTCAGTCTGCATACATAATATTTTCCACAGGCTTTAGAACTGTCAAATGGTGACTTCTTTTCATCATTTACTAGTTCCTTCCAGTTTCTTGATTTTGAAAATTTTCTCTTTTTTTTAAGTTATTTTTCTGAAGCATATGTTATAATTTATTTGGTATAAACCATACAAAATTAACCATTTTAATACTTGCAAGTCTGAAAATACCATCTGCTGCCATAATAGACAATTAGTTTGAGTGTACAAATTTTTGGGTTGAAAATTATTTAGAAAAATTATTTTCTTAGATTCCTTTGACCACATTCACTGTTAATAGTGGAAGATTCAGGAGAAGTACAATTATTGTAATTTCAAGTAATTTCATTTTCCTTTCTCTTTGTGAATAATTTAGGAATTACTTCCCTTTGATAGTTTCAAGGGACAAACAAATATTTAACTTTAAATTCTATATGTTGCTTAAGTATGGGGAATTTTTTCATAATTTCATTAATGCTATCTTTTTGCCTCCATTCTTTTGGAACTAATTTCTAATTCATATAAATATATGTAAAATTTCATATCATTATTATTGTACAATTTTTGAATGTTAAATTTGTCTTATATTTTGGAATTATGAAGACTTAATCTTTCGTCCCCAAATACCCTTTTATTGAATTGATTTTATCAGTTCACATATACATTAAGCATTTTATTCTTAAAACAATTTCTTCTCCTAACAGTTTTTTTCTGATAATATAATTCATGTGCATACTAATAGATCGATTTCATCATAATTTTTGTAGCAAATAATTCTTATATCTAATTCATTTAACTGTGAAAACTACTTCTTCATGGCATTGTCCACTGCAAAAATCTGAGGATTCATTGTTTTCTGTTTCACAAAGACAGAGGCTCTCTTCAATGTGGAGTTCTTGTCCTGGAAACTTCCACTGAGTTCTCTATCTCTAAATGCAGCAATAGAGGAAAAAAATCTAGAGAAGCTTATATTGGCAGTGGTACACTCAAGTAGATATTTAACTTCTGGTGAGAAAAGATTCTGCCACATTATGGGACTTGAATTTGTTCTCAAGGTAATGGAAACCTGACATGTGTTTTTAAACATCACAACAGTGCTATGTGATGAATAATTTAAGGACATGATTTTGTTTCTTTTGTAAAATACAGACTTCAGTTGAGCCAAGATAATTGGTACGATGATATTTTCAGCCAGTAGATAAATCATGGTGTTATGGACTATGAGCACGGATGTGGGCAAGAAGAGAAGGAGAATATACAGGCAGCATTAAGGAAACAAGGCTTTTTGTGATTGAGAGATAATATTGAGAGAAAAACAACATCTAGTAATACAGACTAGCTTCCCATTTCATTGTGGGATGTTTTGTGTCTGTAATTTCTAAAGACAGGAGCTTTGTAAGAGAAATAGAGGAAGGATTTGATTTGGGTGAAGGATAAGTGATAATATTTAGTAACTATTTGGCTTCATAGTTTGATAGTTCAAGAGCAACATAATCATGGACTGAAAAACTAGATGCTATTGGCAACTCATCCTAATAATTATAAAAATAATTGAGAGCCCAAAGAAATATTTTATGTACATTATACTTTGAAGAAAATATATATTAAGCACGTTCGCTATAAATTAATTAATGAAACAATATAAATGATATTTAAGGTGGAATATTTTGGACAGTTTGTAATAAGGTGGGGTAAGTAGAAAGAAGAGATTATATTTAAATAAACTTGTTATTTAGTGAAGTTGCTTATTGGAACCATGAAAACAAGATTTTGCATTGAATAAATTAGTCATATAAGGTTAGGGTCTTCCATATCACTGAGAGCAGACAATTTTCCTGGATGTAGGGAAGGCTTTAGTTCAATTCCTAGCTCATGACTACATTTTCCTCTTAAGTAGAATATAAATTAATGGTACAAAGTTCTTAAGTACAATAAAATTTTGCAATCGTGAGGATATAAAGGGAAAATTTCTAATTTGTGGAGTGATACAATATATTTAAGATATATTTGTGGACAGATCAAAATAGTGTTAGTTAAGGATTTTCTTGTTTTTCAGCAATGAAAAGTCTTAAGGATAAGCAAGGTTTGCATATGGAGACTATAATGGGAGTATGCCAAGGCATAGGGAATGCAGGCAAAGTATCACTGAAAATAAGGGTTGCATGTTTAAATACAGATACTACTACTTAAATGGAGTTTAATATTTTAGAGATACATGAAAATTATATGAAAAAGAAGTAACATTAAATAAGAGAAATGTGAGATGTATATGTTGTTTATATATATAACAGATATATCATGAGTTCTCACCTCAGTGAAGAAAAGTAAAGTACTGGAATTACCAAGATAATCTGGGAATAAAGATAGAAGACAATGTTTCCATTTGTGTGTGTGTGTGTGTGTGTGTGTGTGTGTGTGTGTGTGTATGTTCAGGAATAAATAACTAAATGAAGTGAGTCAATTTAAAATCATATATCATCTAGAAAATATTAGGCCTGGATATCTTCTCTTACTTATTCCTAAATAAAGTTGAAGCTAGATGACTTCTCAAAAAATTGTACTACAAAAGAAGAAAAGTCAAATAAAAGTCCATTATACAGAAGAGGAACATAACTTGGGAAATTATTTTTGAGTTTGATTTGATGCAACATTAAAGAGAAATCCATAAAGAGTAAGAAGAAATGTGTAAAAGGGTGAAACTAAACTGAAGAAGAAATGTTGGAAAATAGAAGGCACTAACTAGACTACAAGGGCAAATTTTAATAGTGAATTGATACCTTCTTAGTGTAGGAAAATTGTATTAATAAAAGTAAATATTATAAAATCCAGAGAGAATAACTAGGAGAGAGGTAAAAGAGCATGAGAAGAAAAATGTACAGAACAAATTTCTCCCCCCAAATGCTTCTTTATAACTCTAAACTTGGAGCCATGTTAAATTACATTTTGCAAAGTATGAAGAGTACTTTTCGGATAACTTCAGATAATGACAGATTTTAGGACTTAGACATGCAAGTATTATTATCAATAATAATAATAAATGACAGGTATAAATGTTACTCACATGTTTAACCTTCTGAAGAAATATTTCAGGGACACTGCATTAACTGAGTCATAACCCTATAGCAATTAAATTTAAAGCACTGTAATAATTAAAATAATAAGCAGCAAAAAAACAAGGCAAGACTAGCCCTCTTTAACTGTGCTATTAAATTGGTAAGTGTATGCTAACAACACTTTGAGTTAATAAAATGTGTTATGACTTTAGTACACTATAAATTGAGAATTTTGGATAAATATATTCCTTGATTAGGTTCCTTACTCCATTATTCTTTATATTAATGCTTGGGGGTCCCAAGGCAGTGTATATTGACTATGAAGGGAATTATAATATATAGTAGAATGTTATATTCAGGCACCAAAAAGGTTTAGTTCCAATTGTCAACACTTAAGATTCAGAGGCAAATTAAGACCATAATCTGATTTAATATTAATCTGCTTTCTTTCATATTAAATAATTTTCCAAAGTTATACTGAAAGAAACTATTTCTACATGCTATCAGTATAATTCTAAAACTGAATATAACATGTGCCATGAATATTAGAACATTATTTATTCTTTAAAGCTAGTCTTTGGAATGAAGAGATGGTTGAACAATTAAAGGCACTTTTTTGCAAAGCCTTCAGGGCCTATTTTAATTTCCCAGGTACTCATATACAGCTAGGAAATATTCATCTGTAGCATCAAGAGACACTATGCATACATGTGCACACACACACACACACACACACACACACACACAAACTGCAAATAATAAATAAAATTTAAGAAAAAAAATCTATCTTGTGTATTTATAATTTTATTTAAAATATACATATAGCTAATAATATATCTTTTAAAAAATAAAGTGGGTTAAAAAGTCAATAATATGGGGCTGGAGAGATGGCTTAGCAGTTAAACGCTTGCCTGTGAAGCCTAAGGACCCTGGTTCGAGGCTTGATTCTCCAGAACCCATGTAAGCCAGATGAACAAGGGAGCACACGCATCTGGAGTTTGTTTGCAGTGGCTGGAGGCCATGGCGTATCCATTCTCTCTCTATCTACCTGACTATTTCTGTATCTCAATCTCTCTCAAATAAATAAATAAAAAATTAAATATTTTAAAAAACTTCTGTTTAAAAAAAGTCAATAATATTTTATTTTGAAATATTTAATTCCATTCTTTGCTGATGTTTAGGTGTTCGTCTGAGAAAAGGATAAAATAAACCACAACATCTTTGCATAAATGCCAGTAATCTTCCAAAAATAACAATTGAATGTCAAAATATACACACTGGAAATGAGAAAATCTGACTCATTTAAAAAGAAGGCAATGCCAATTTTAGACAGCAGGTATGTCTCATAGCTCTCTGCATTTCTCTGGGTTTTGTGTTCTGTGCTTAGCAACATCATTTCTGTAGATACCTAAGCAAGTTGATGAGACTGATAATTTTCCTACAAGGTTACATTTTCATTCCAATTATTTGGGTGAGTGCTTTTGACAGTGACTCAAGAAAATATGTCTGAGATGTGAGCATTTGTCATCAGGATGTCTTTGTAAAATATATATACATACAGATTGAGAAATACTATATTATCTCTTTTCAACAAGCACATAGATACATTGGAGAGAAGGCCTGATGACCACAGGGATTTGGAGTCATATTCTGTATAAATGACCCTCCTTTACAGAGCAATGAGGATAATATACAAATTAACCCCCTCCAGATAATTATTGGGAGAGCCTAATTATCTTTGTGTGGGAAAGCATATGTCCATGTGTTCTTGGAAACTAAAGTAGCAAGTTTGCATATGAAAAGCAAAATATTCAATGGTGTAGTATTCATGTTGATGATGGGAAAAGTCTGCTCCTCCCTCCCTTTATATCCAAACATAAAATAAAGCACAAAGCATGCTACTGAGAGGAAATGAAGTATGATAACTAAGAAAATGTAAGAAACACATCTAGCCAAATAATGGTAGTAATTTCTGCCCTACCATTGGTTACCTTAAATGTAAACAAATTAAACTCTCAAGCCAAAAAACATAAAAAGGCTGTAGGAAAAATTAGAAATAGGGCAATCTCTAAATATACAATATTTTTAAGAGACAGTGAGTGCAAGAGCAAGAGCCAGGAAGAAAGAGACAAAGAGAGAATTGGTGTGCCAAGGCCTGAGCCACTGAAATTGAACTCCAGACACTTGTGCCACCTAGTGTCCATGTGAGAACCTGTGCTTGCCTCACCTATGTGAATCTGTCTTACATGGGATCTGCCTAACGTATCAAATGTATTTAAGTCATTCAGACCAAAAATCAATATGTAGCTAACAAATTTGAATACAGACCAAACATACTTAAGTAAAATATACTGAGCATTTCATGTGTTAGCAATGGTGACAACAAAAACAACAAAACAATAACAAAGCATAATTTCTTTTGAAGCATTCATATGCCATTCTAAAGCATAGATCCTATGTTCTCCAACATAGTAAATCTAGACATTTAAAGTAGAAATCATCTCAAGCATTTTGTCTAATGAGAATGATACTAATCTTGATTGAAATCTTAAGAATAGTGTAGGAAAATACACACAAATTTGGATCTTAAAAAATGTGAACAACCAATATTAGTTAATTTTGTCATTGCTGTGGCAAAATGCTTGACAAAAGCAACTTGTGAAGGAGAACTTATTTTCACTCATAGTTTGAGGTGCTATCTCTTCACAGTGGCAAAAATGTGGCAGTGAGAGTAGGCCTTTATGTCAAGGCAGGAATATGAGATGGCTGGTGGCATTGCATTCATAGGCAGGAAGGGATTTTATAAGTTTTGACCCTCCACTCACTTTCTCCTTTTTATCTAGTCTAAAACACCAGCCCATGGATTATCACCCACATTTAGAGTGGATTTTTCTTTCTCAATTAAATGACTTTGGCAACACCTTTACAGATACTCCCAAGGGCATGTCTTCTAGGTGACTCAAAAAGCAGTCAACTTGGTGATGAATATTATCCAACACAGAATCAAACAAGAAGTTTTAAAAAAAAGATAAAAAGAAGACATTTAGACAAGTATAATGCAAAGATCTATGAAAACATGTGGTATGATTAATAAAACAGTAGTACTAGGTGGGAAATGTAGGCAGTAAAGAAGAAAGATTTTCTACAAATAAATTAAGGTCACAATAAGAATAACAAACTAAGCCCAAAGACATCAGAAAGAAAACAGCAGAAATCAGAGCAGAGTGAATGAAAACCTTTAAAAAATAAAGGGAGGAGGACCTACACCTCTGAGTTATTGTTTGAACAGATAAAGGTAAAATGTATGAATGTGTAAACAGTCAAATCCAGAAAATGGAGTATTAAAACAAGGAAGACTAACAGTGCAACAGGAGATATTACACCTCGGATTCAAAGGCTGAGGAATTCCATATAGATACAAGCAAACTGCACAGTCTAGAAGAACGTATAAATCCTAGACATAAACAATCTGTCCTGGTAGAAACATAAAGAAGGCTGAAATTTGAAAAGACAAATCATAAGAAAAGATATTTAATGTTCAACCAAAATGTTCTTTCAAAGAGAAACCTAGTGCTCAATGCATTCATTATTGAATTTTCTCACTTATTGTACAACCAATACACACACTTCTCACATTCTTCCACAAAATTAAAGAGGATGTCACACTCTCAAAATCATTCACTGAAGCCAGTTTGAATGTAATGTTAATATCAGACAAGGACAGTACAAGAAATAATCTGTGGGCTGAGGAGATGGCTTAGCGGTTAAGGCACTTGCCTGCAAATCCAAAGGATCTTGGTTCGACTCTCCAGGACCCACCTAAGCCAGATGTATAAGGGGGCACATGCATCTGGAGTTCATTTGCAGTGGCTGGAAGCCCTGGTGTGCCCATTCTCTCTCTCCTCTTCCTCTCTTTCTCTCTCTCCCTCTTTCTCTCTCAAATAAATTGATAAAATATATATTTAAAGAAAAAGAAAGAATCTGAAAATATCACAGATTATCCAAGATTTTAACTTCCTTAACAAAGCCAAATCCTGGAAGGCTAAATTAAACAGTACATTAAAAAGAGGAAATGTCATTATTGACTTTACATATGTTGAGAACTTAGTGAAATGCTACATTAACTAAATACCAGACCAAAACTACTTAAATATCTCAAAAGGTACAAAAACTTTGTTTCTGAAAATCTGTCATATATTCATGATAAACACTCTTAACAAGTTAAGCATAGGAAGATCTCAATATATATCAACATATTTAAGGCAAACCCACACAGTTGACATCATTCTCAAGAGTGAATAGTTAATAGTTTATTCTCTGTAATTAGGAACAGGACATGAATGTTGGCTCAGCATTTCTGTTCAACATCTTACTGGATATCTTAGCTAAAATTAGAGAAATAAATAAATGCTATTCAAATTGGAAATTATTTAAACTGTCTATGTTTGCAGGTACCATAATCTCATTTACAGAAGGCCATACATGTCCCCTTAAAAAACATGGGGGGAAGATGGGGAGAAGGCAACAATGGTACCATCATGGCTGCATATATACTATATACATAACTAACATATACATAATAAAAATATATTTAAAAAAATCCTAAAACTAATAAATGAGTCCAATAAAATTTCAGGTACAAAGCAGATAGGCCAAAATCACCTGGGTTTCATTATACTAGCAATGAACTGTCTAAAACTGAAGTAAAGAAACAATTGCATTTCCATTATTATCCAAAATCATCAAACACAAACTAATAACCACACAATGTGAGCCATGAAACACTGATAAAAGAAAATGTAGTAGTTACTAATAAATAGAAAGATAACCCATGTTCATGAACTGGAAAATTTAACATTGTTGAAATGCTCATATTATCATAGCCAATAGGTAGATTCAACTTTGTCAAAATTCCAATAATGGTTTTCTCAACTATAGGTGAAAAAAAAAAATTGGAGCTACAAAAGTGTTAAATAGCCAAAAATGTAGCAAAACAACAACAGCCAAGTGGGAGTCATCACACTTTTGGTTACAAAATCTTATAAGTACTAACTCACACAAATAAAACCATTTCTCTCCACAGGTATTGGAAGTGTTCATTGTGATGTCATTTGTAATCTGCAGATGAGGAAATAAAGTAAATATTAACACATAGATGAATCAATAAGGAAAAGGTGGCATATATAAGCAACAGAAAATTATTCCGATTTAATAAGGTAGAAATTCTCTAAGACATAACATGAGTGAATTTGGAATGTATGAATGAATCTATGGGAAGTAAGTCAGACACATATGGACAAATATCATATGAGTATACTCAATGAGGTAAGAAAAACCGAGAAACTAACTGAGCACTGAACAGAGTGGTGAGTAGAGGGAAGGCAGAATGGTGGTAACTAGGCAGGTGATAACCAATACATCTGCAGCTTTAGTAAGACAAAATGAATCAAGTCAGGACATTCTGTATATGTTTGTCCATGTAGTGAATATTCCATGGTACACTTGGAGTTACTTGCTGCAATGTTAAATTTCAAGGTAAGAATATTCCACACAAAAATATTAAAATAAGAAATAAAGACCTGGAGCATCAAACAAGGACCAAAGAAGAAAGCACATTAATTAAATATTGGTGAATGAAGACCACATATGTGTTACACATTGTGTGATCCAGACATAAATATCTGGAAAATGCAAGACTACAGAGATAGGGAAGTGTCCTTCAGACCTTCATATCCAAAAGATACGGTGGGTAGTTGCTATTATGCCTTACTAAAAACTATTGAGTTGTAGCACAAAAACAGTGAAATCTACTATAAGTTGCAAAATATTAACCATATGAAAACCATGGTCTTTGGGTAGTAATAATGTAACCATATTAGTTCATCATCCTAAGAAATATTCCACATGGGTATAAAGATAACTCTAACCAAATGTGTGCACACAATGGGAAAGAAAATGGGATTGGTGAGAGTGACTATTTAAAAACTTCAGGGCTAGTGAGATGGCTTAGCTGTTAAGGCAGTTGCCTGCAAAGCCAACGGATCCAGGTCCCATTCCACAGTACCCATGTAAGCCAGATGCTGAAGGTGGTGCATGGTTCTAGAGTTCATTTGCAGTGGCTAGAGGTCCTGGCACCTCCATTCTCTCTTCATCTGCCTCTCTCTCTCTCTCTCTCTCTTATATAAATAAATAAAACTTTAAAAAAAAAAACTCTCAGGGCTGGAGAGATGGCTTAGCGGTTAAGGTGCTTGCCTGCAAAGCCAATGGACCTTGGTTCGATTCCCCAGGACCCACCTAAGCCAGATGCACAAGGTGGCACATGCATCTGGAGTTCATCTGGAGTTCGGTGTCAGTGGCTGGAGGCCCTGGCATGCTCATTCTCTGTCTCTCTCTCTTTCTCCTCTCTCTTCTCTCTCTCTGTTTTGTGTGTGTGTGTGTGTGTGTGTGTGTGTGTTTCTCTCTCTCTCAAATAAATAAATAAATAAATAAATAAATAAATAAATAAAAAAAAAAAAACTCTCACCTCCATATTTTTATAAACCTAAAGTGCTTTAAAATAATACTTAATAGTACAAAATAAAAGCACTCTTTAAAGTCAGTA
Organism: Orientallactaga sibirica; assembly: GCA_036365145.1. Lineage (NCBI taxonomy): Eukaryota > Metazoa > Chordata > Mammalia > Rodentia > Dipodidae > Orientallactaga > Orientallactaga sibirica. The sequence continues at coordinate 14,584,464 of JAEOAD010000060.1, read as the reverse complement.
ATGATTTATTGTCTCTTTGATGTTCCTTAAAAACTTCCCAAGCTCTGAACCTAGAAGTAAGGATACTTATAAATTTCTTTCCATTTTTCTCATTTCTCATTAGAGAGACTTATTAAAAGAGGATGAGGACAGATTAGGCTAACCATTCTTTACCTGAAACTATTAACACTTACATGGTTTGTCATAATGATGACAAGAGAAAATGAATAACATTCAAAACACCATCAGTAAGTATGACACACAACAAAGGATTTTCATTTTGTCCGTTGAGGTCTGAAATAAATACTCTGGATACCTTTATGACTCTGAATGCTATGCAGGTAATTCTTATAGATTCAGGAAGATTTGATCCAAACCTTCATTGAAACTGCTGTCACCTTGGTGATATCCTGTTTCCATATTTTCTGAAGTTTAGTATCTTTACTTCTTTGAAGACTAATTTCTGTCATCTCTAGGGTTCCCATCACCTTTCATTATATTTTACTATCATACAGGGTTTGTACATGTATGTGCACATGTGAGCATGTGTAGTTCATGTATGTGAATGTAGGTACATGTCAGATGACAGCTTCAGGTTTTGACCCTTGCCTTCCACCTTGTTTGAGACCTGGTCTGTCCTTCTCTTCTTGTTTCTCTTCATCACTGCATTAGTCAGGCAAGCTGGCCAGTGAGCTTCTGAGAAATTCTGTTTCATTCTACCTTTTCATTTTAGGCCTACTAGGATTACAGACTCTTGCAACAGCAGTGTTTTTTTTTTTCTTTTTTTTTAAATAAAAGTCTATCATTTATTTAGCAAATTCCATGGAGTATCTGTCAGAAGCTTGAATTCAGTCAAATGAATCTCTCTTTTTCTAAATAAATCTCTATATTATTTGCCTTGGTTAAAAAGTTTGTTCTATATTGTGCATACTGTTACCATGTAGCCTTAAGATTACTGTTGTCATTTTTTATAATTTATTTTTTATTTATATTATTCTAATTTTACATTCATAATGGCAACTCCATTATCCTCCTTCCTGTCCTCTCTCTTCCAAAGGGACCTTCATCAATGGGGAATGTGGGTCATGCATTGTGAGGGTAGTCAAGAGTTATGGGGGATAGGCCAAGTCTCTGTGCATAATGCCCCAACCTGTGGCTCTAACATTCTTTCCACCCCCTCTTCCGTGAATTTCCCTGAGCCACATTGGGGTCATTTTAGTTCTACTTTAGTGATGAGGTTTTGGGAGCCTCTGTGTCTCTGGAAATCTAGCTTAGTGTAGCAGACAGCTTCAGGTTCGCTGAGATGAACTTCCAGACCAGGCACAGTTATGGAGGAAGGGATATTATTTATTGAAGCTTACAGATCCAGGAGAAGTTCCATAACGGCAGGAGAAGTGGCCTGCTCTCACAGGACCAGGCAAGAGAGCAAAAGCCCCCAGCCATACAGAGCAAAAACTACAGCCAAAAAGTCACACAGCACACTTACAGGAACTCCTGCTAGGCACACTTTGCATATCTTTACAATGGAATCGCAAACCCACCATTAACACCTTAAGACCAGCCTCCAGTGACATTGCCTCTAGGAAGGTGATTGCAGATGCAAACTATAAAGTAATAAAACATTGAATATATTGGGGGCCATATATTCAAACTACCACATTCTGCCCCTGGCCCCCAATAGATTTAGCTCTTGGCTCCCAATAGATTTATAACTATCACACATTGTAAATTGTACTCAGTCCAGTTTCAAAGGTTCTTACAGTCTTGACCAACTTAAGATAGTGAGTCCTGTAAAATCAAACAAGTTAAATACTTTCAACATGTAAAGGCACAGAGTAAACATTTTTAACTGGTATAAGGCATAGCAAGGAGAGACTAGAACAATGCAAACTCAGCCATCATCAGTAATCATCAAACTTCTGCAGTTCAAGTTCAATATAACCATAGACTGACAGTCTCCAGGTTTTCCAATTCTGCCCCTCCAGCTGGGCAGTGTAGCCAGGGAAATTTTTCTTTCCATGCCAACACTGCACTACATGGGAGTCCTTGCATAGTCCTAGTATATCCAAAATATCTTCAGGTCTCCATGCAAACCCTGGTCCATCTTCCAAAGGCTTTTTCAGCCTATTCCTGAGGGTCTTCATGCCCTGCCTCATGCTGCATCTCAGCAGTGGCTCCTGGAACTGTGTGCAATGCATGACCACTCCATGCATTTTTCATGCTTCCAAAACCAATACCAGGTGTGCAGGACACAGCCATATTCTTAATCCAGGGACAAAATAAATCATAGCCTTGAAAAGCAGGTTCCTTCACCAGTCAACACTCTTTCCAAAAGTTTGCATTTCTAACAATCTTTCCTCAGGCATCCTCTCCATTGTTTTAATGTAAAGTAGTATTCAGGCCACCTTCCTTCCAACTTCCTTAAGATTGCTAGTGTGTTTGACAATAGCAGCTCCAGTAACCTAAAACCAGTCTCAGTGCCTCTAATTTTAACTTGCTTGAGGTTTTCCAACTTAAAATCTTAAAATCTCAATCCAATATCTTTAGCCAAGCACATCAGTCCATTACAAATTTAACTTTGATCAAACACTCTGGGCCTTGGGCAGCAGAATGTAGCCATCCCTTATGCCAGTAGCCCAGTTCCAACAAAGTCCTCTGCAGTCTTTCCTTCCCCTTAGAAAGCTCATAATCCAAGCCTCGAAGTTCAATACTGTCTGCATTTAGCAATCTCAAACTCTCATCAGAATAGTCCATAAAACTTGGTTTACCACTCCAGAAGGCATCTTCAGTTGCAAGCACCAAGTCCATGCCCATTCTTCCGAAACAAAGGTTCCAAAAGTTGAATATCCACACGGTCAGGTTCATCTCACCCCACACTCCTCAGTACCACTTTACTATAGCAGACAGCTTCAGGTTCGCTGAGATGAACTTCCAGACCAGGCACAGTTATGGAGGAAGGGATATTATTTATTGAAGCTTACAGATACAGGAGAAGTTCCATAATGTCAGGAGAAGCAGCCTGCTCTCACAGGACCTGGCAAGAGAGCAAAAGCCCCCAGCCACACAGCACACAGAGCAAAAACTACAGCTAAAAAATCACACAGCACACTTACAGAAACTCCTGCTAGGCACACTTTGCATATCTTTACAATGGAATCTCAAACCCACCATTAACACCTTAAGACCAGCCCCCAGTGACATTGCCTCTAGGAAGGTGATTGCAGATGCAAACTATAAAGTAATAAAACATTGAATATATTGGGGGCCATATATTCAAACTACCACACTTAGTAAGAGTTGGGTGTTCTCTGTGTTTATCTCCTTCAGCCTTTTTCTGGTATTATGATCATCAAGCACGGTGTACTTTTGCCCTTCCCCTGCATTACTCTATGGTTTCATTTGGGGCCCTGGTGAGGTGTGATTGGTGGGTCCTCCCTTCAGGTTTGTTGTCCATATGAAAAAGATAAGCAAATTCTCCAACAGAGAGGGAGGTTAGTACTAGATAGATGGGATAACCATAGATATTTTGGAGGGAATTTTATATGCATAGGCTCTCTTCTTGCCCACATTTGGTGGCATCTTTATCTAGGAGACTGAGCTCATTTTTGTACATCATTTTGACTTATTTCCCAGTTCCAGCAATGAGTTCCATTCCACTGAGTGGATTTATTAGCCAAATCAAGAGCAGTTGGTAACCCACCATGGCTGTGTGCCACTACTGCACTTATTTGAGCATTATGTCAGGTTGTTTCCTGCTGGGTAGCTTAGATTGTGAGTTGTTTGGACAGATGTTGGCCATTTTCCCCCAGTTGCTCATGAAGCACCCTCTGGCACTAAACTAGCTAACTGTCTGGAGACTGACACTCTTCCAGATTCTGGCCAGGTCTCTCCATGTTTTGTCTCACACACGTGTGCTGTCTTCAACAGTAGGGTCTTACTGTTAACCTTTGGTGTGTCATCAAGAACTCTGATAGAAATCTGTCTTTTTTGTTTTGGGGGTGGAGACCTTGTTGGTGTCTTGGATCAACAGCTCATTGTGAAAGTTAACCCCGTGCTGTTACTGGGAGTTATAAGTCAGTGCCAAGGGAGGTGAGGGAAGAAAAAGAAAGATAATATGAAAAAGAAAGTGAGTATAGAGAGGAGAGGGAGAGAAAGAGGGGGGGAGAGGGATGAGAGAGAGAGGCAAAGAAAGATTAAGGTTGGTCTTCATGATGCTCTCTCCAGTTTCCTGTGATTCAGGTGTTCCCTCTGCGGGCCTTCTGAAGGATCAATGTTTTAGCCTATTGTTCAGAATAAAGGGTTTTATAGTATCATTTCCTTTTGGGTCCCTATTTGTATTCCGCCACCCTTGTCCTCCCTCCCACCCTCTTGTTCCCTCCCACCCTTACCCTCCCCCATCCCACCCTCCCTATTGTCTGGTCCTCATAGTACTTATTAGGTTTGGCAGCATCTCAGGTGGATTCAGGTTAGGAGCAACAGATAAATGAGACCATGAGACGATTATCTTTTTGTGATTGGGCGAGCTCACTGAGGTTGATCTGTTCCATGTTTGACCATTTTTTTATTTCATTATTTTATCTTTCCTTACTGCTATATAGAATTCCATATTATAGATATACCACATCTTTGTTATCCATTCATCTAGTGATGGACACCTGGGTTGATTCCAGCTCTTTGCTATTATGAATTGAGCAGCTATTAACATGGTTGAGCAAATGTCTCTGATCTAAGGCTTAGAGCCTTTAGGGTAAATGCCCAGTAAGAGAATAGCTAGAGCTGTTGGCAGGTCTAAGGTCATCCTTTTCAGGAGTCTGCATATAGCTTTCCATAATGGTTGAACCATTTTACACAGTGAAGCTTGTTCCTATTTCTCCACAGCCTCACCAGCATTTGTTTTCATTGTTTTTTTTTTTTTTTTAACGTTAGCCATCCTTACTGGGGTAAGGTGGAATCTCATAGTTGTTTTAATTTGAATGGGCTTTTAACTGGCTTTTAAGGTTCTGGACTCAGATACTTGTAGTTGCACAACAAAAATTTTATCCAATCTCCATCTTCAATATGCCATTTTACATGGTGATGTGGAGTTTATGATTTTGTGTGTTATGACAGCTCATGCAATTGTATTCTCCAGAATCACAGACTCTGTTTTGGTGCAAATAAACCAAATGAAGAGTAGAATAATATAAGAGAGAACTAATGGAATTGAAAATAATAAAAAAGAGAAGATAATTATGATAAATATTAATTTGCCATGTGTGTAAATCTTTCTATTCATTCGTAACTCATTCTTCAAGTATAAATATAAATTTGAAAGAATAAGCAGTCTTAAACCTGGTATTTTCATTAGTTGCACATGAGCTTCAATGTTTATGAGTATACTTCCAAAAACTGAGATGATATGGTAAATGGAAAACTTGAGGTTTAATTTGCATGTGAAAAACACACTCATTTTGAAAACATCGTAATTAACCAAAGTTATGATCATTCTTTGTTTAAAAGATTACCAGAAAAATTCAGACCAGAAGGGTTATTCCAAAAGTGTTATTTAGCCAGGCATAGTGGCACACACCTTTAATCTCAGCACTCTGGAGGCAGAGATAGGAGGATCTAGACCAGCCTGAGACTACATAGTGAATTTGAGGTAAGTCTGAGCAAGAGCTTACTTCAATAAATAAATAAATATAATTGTTATTCAAATTTTTATTTTATAAAAGCATTTTATGAATAACAATTAGTTTGTTTTAGGAATAAGTAGACAACATTTTAGACATCAAAATTTTCTATTTTATTCTTAATTCAGTTCAACTTTAACATGGATAATCATATAGTTGATTTAAAAGTCCAGGCAATATAGTTAATTGTAAAAAGGAAGTAGAAACCAAGTGAACCCCTTTCACAGGCTACTGATTAATGAAACACTAAGCTTAGTTATTAATCTTAAATGGGTAAGATGCCACAAGAGCTGGGTTGCTCAAAAGGAACTGTCCTGGCAGGTTTCATGATGTCTACTCAGGAAAACCAATGATAGATTATATCGTTACCTGGAGAGCATTGAATTGGAACACAGGGAATTTAATGTTCTTTAAGAAATATTTCTATCATGCTGCAATACTGCAATGAATTGCTTTCCTCTGCCCTAGAGAATTTTCTGTCTGAATACCTGGGACAAATCCTACAGAATCAGATTATTTCTCTTTTGAATGATTGTAAGAAAACTCAGGCTAATTATCACAGCACAGCTCTGCAATCTTCTTTCTTATAATACGAGTGCATACTATTCATGTCTCCTGATGCAAGTTACAACAGTTTAAATACTTGGTTCATGATATAGTGCCGCTTTGAAATTATTTTGGCAAAAACCTTGGTCAATCTATTTATTTGTAAGGAAATAGTACTTCCAGAATCTTTATTAAATATTCTATGCCCTCATGTATATTTCCTTTAAAATTTCACAGACAAGTAATTATAGGCATTTTTCTCACATTTATACCCATAGTAAGTTGTTACTTTGTGATGTCACCCCTAATGTCTGCAGCATTATTTTTGTGGCCTTTTGCCATTTTTCAATAAGCACAGGTCTTACATACTCCTGTGATCTCCCTGGCCTCAGATAGACACTTACAGTTCGTGTGACTCCCTTGTGCCCAGCTTGGATCATTAGTCATTTTTCGAAGTTTGCTCTTTTTGAATCACCAGGAGATTTGAACTATTTGATGGCAGACTTTATCCTGACAAAGAATTGAGAAGAGGACCAGTGTCGGGGGAAAAGATAATAAAGAAAGATTTCACAGTTAAGTCTGTACTTAAACTGAATCTTTGGAGACTCAAACAGAGGAGGAAAGAAGTTGAACTGGGTATTGGAACTAATGCAATAAAAGCACAGAGATAGCTCTAAGAAATATCGTTACTTTTCTTTAAACCATTTATGAGTAGGTTCATGTTTAAACCAACAAGTTAGCATTACTAATGAAAATTAAAAGCAGCAAAATTTAAGGATATATAAAATTAATTCTTCATGGTAGAGAGTTTTGCACTATTTAACACTCATGCTACAGTTCAACTCTGAGATTGAACATACTATAGTTTTGCCTACAAAAATATTGGAGGAGTTATCAAACTGAAGTAGAAATTAAGTGAAATGCATTCCGACAGTCCCTGATGGCTCTTCTAATGATCACCTGTGGAATTCTAAATATTCCATAGCTGATTCTGAGCATGAGTCATGAGGGTCTGTCTTGGTTGGTTTGAATATGTCAACTCAAAAGAAATGGGTTGTAGTTTAATATTAACTAATGATATTGAAATTTTTGCCACTTACTAAATATGAAAATAGTAATTAACTTTTAGATTAATTTTGATGTGCCAATAAATACATACTTACAGATTTACATACATGCAAATTATTTTGTATCTGAGAAACCCAGGGAAATTAGAAATGGGAAAATCAGATAATAGATATTATCAAACTACATATCATCAAAAGATATAAGTTTATTTTGAGATGGATTTTTTTTTTATCATATTTGAAAAGGAATTTTATCAATTTTTGACATGTCACCCTAGTATTAAATATAGCTTTGACAACCCTATAATGTATACTTCCCTCTAAAGTGCCCTTAATAATGAGCCTCTCATATTTATAAATTACCTGGTCCAGAAGCTAAAATGCAATGTTGAAGATAATATTGTTAAAAACATTGAAGAAAGAACTGGAAGAAGACATAAGAAGATGGAACAAACTTCGATGCTCATGGATTGGAAGAATTAATATTTTCAAAATCGCCATCCTACCCAAAGTGTTATACTGATTCAATGCAATTCCAATCAAAATCACAGCAACATTTTTAAGAGTTAGAATAAATACTCCTAAAATTCATATGAAAATTCAGGTATGATTTCAAGTAATTACAGGTACTTGATTTTTGACAAAGCAGGCAAAAGTGCTCACTGGAGAAAAGACAATATTTTGGTTTTTCTTTTCTTTCCTGTTTTTTTTTTTTTTTTTTTTTTTTCGAGGTAGGGTCTCACTGGAATTCACTCTGTATTCTCAGGGTGGCCTCAAATTCATGGTGATCCTCCTACCTCTGCCTCCAGAGTGCAGGGATTAAAGGTGTGCACCACCATGCCCAAAAGACTGCATTTTGAACAATGGAGCTGGAGAAACAAGATAGCCACATATAGAAGATTGAGTTTGAACCCTCTCTTCTCACCTTGCACTAAAATGAACTCCAAATGGATCAAGAACCTCAATATAAAACCTGAAAACCTAAATCCACTAGAAGAGAAGGTAAAGAGGCCACTACAAGATACAGGCATAGGGAAAGACTTTCTGATCAAAACTCCAGTTGCCCAGGGAATTAGGCAAACACTCAACAACTGGCACATCATGAAAATAGAAAGCTACTGTACAGATAAGCAAACCATCAACAAAGTCACTAGAAAACTTACTGAATGGGGGGACGGGGTATATGTACCAGCAATACCTCCAACAATGGTTTAATATCTAGAATCTACAAAGAACTCAAAAACTTAAACAATAAAAAAATATCAACTCTCAAAGAAAGGAAGAAAGAAAGGAAAGAAAGAAAGACAGAAAGAAAGAAAGAAAGAAAGAAAGAAAGAAAGAAAGAAAGAAAGAAAGAAAGAAAGAAAGAAAGAAAGAAAAGTGCTGGTAAGATGGCTTAGTGGTTGAGGCACTTGCCTAAAAAGTCTAAGGTCACAGGTTTGATTCCTTAGTACCCATGTAAGCCAGATGCACAAGGTAGTGCATGCATCTGGAGTTCATTTTCAGTGGCTAAAACCTAAGTGCTCATTATCTCACTCTAATATCATCTTTCTCTCTCTCTCATACTCAAATAAATAAAATATTAAAAGTTAAAACTAAAATATTTATTTTTAAAGAGCTGGAGAGATGGATTAGTGGTTAAGGTTCTTGACTGCAAAGCTCAAGAACCTAATTTTGAGTCCCCAGTACCCAGGTAAGCCAGAATCACATGGTGGTGCATGTGTCTGGAGTTCGTTTATAGGGGCTAGAGGCCCTGGTATGCCCATTCTCTCTCTTTCTCTCTCTCTCTTAAATAGATAAATTAATTAATATTCTAAAAATATTTTAAAATTAAAAACAATATCAAGGCCCCCACTCAAAAAAATGGAGTTGGGAATTGAACAGAGAGTTCTCAAAGGAAGAAATACAAATGGCCATTAAACACAAAGAGATGTTCATCATCTCTACTCATCAGGGAAATGAAGTTAAAACAACTATGAGATTACATGTCACTCTAGTCAGAATGGCAACCATCAAAATAAAATAAAATAAAATAAAATAAAATAAAATAAAATAAAATAAAATAAAATAAAATAAAATAAAATAAAATGTTTGCACATGTTGGCAGGTGTGTGGGGAAAGAGGAACCTTGATCCACTGATGGTGGGAGAACAAACTTGAACAACATGTATAACTAAGAATTATGCTAAAATGAAAAAAGTTATTAATATTTAGAAAATGGAAATTTAAATTATGAAGACATATTATATTAGTAAAATAAGTTACCAAAAAGACAAAAGGTAACAATTGTTGGCGAGGATTGAGAAAAGTGGACTCTTCCGTACTGTGGTTGAGAATGTAAATTATTATAGCCATTATGGAAAGCTGTATGGAAGTTATTTCAAAAATTAAAACAAGTAGAATGATAACGCAATTCAGCAATTCTACTGCCATACATATATGGACAGCCTTACAGACAATTCTGACGTTTAAAGCAACATAGATCACAAACCAGAAAGACAGTGTGATAATTAAAGTCAGAAAAGAAACAAAAAATCATATGATGTCATTTGAATTTTAGAAATTTCAAAGTTAAATTCACATAAGTAAGGAATAGAATAATAAAAAGCAGAGATCAGGAATAGGTAATATGAGGAGATGTTAATTGGTTGGTAAGTAGATTCCAAATTGCAGTTTGATAGGAATAATAAATTCAAGAAATGTCTTGTACAACCTGGTAACTATAGGTAAAAATACAGGGAGGAGGCTACTGAAGGCACCAACATGAATGTAAAATTAAAATTATATATATATATATATATATATATTGGGTTCCTGAAAATTTCTGACTAGATTTTTAAATGTTCTTATTAAAAAGTGTACAAGAAGTATACATGAGAATTAATTCAATTCAGCCATTTCACAATATGTACATTTTTCAAAATATCACGTGATGTGTGATTGATGTAGCTTTAAGAAAATTATTTTAAAAAGAATGTACAGCCAAATAGTTACAAGTCTTCCAATTAATATGTGTTATATTTCTTGTTAAGTATACAATAATAATAATAAAAATATGCTAGAAAATATACAGACTTTTGCACATGAAATATATTACTTTGTGTAATATGTTTATATAAATAGAATATTAAAATAATTTTTGGGTTGGCCTCAGTATGATTATTTTCAAAACTATAAATTGAGCTATAGAAAAGAATATCACACCTCTGCCTCTTTCCAGCTTGTATATTATTTCTCTGACTTGTTAAATTTGCTAGAATCTAAGTATAGTGTTAGAGCTAGAAAAATGGCTTGGCACTTAAGGTGCTTGCCGGCTAAGCCTAAGGACCCAGTTTGGATTTCCCAGTACCCACATAAACCGGATGTACAGGTTGGTGCATATGTCTGGAGTTCGTTTGCAATGGCTACAGGCCCTGAAAAAACCATTCTCTCTCTATCTGCCTTTTCCTCTCTTTCAAATAAATAAATAAGTAAAAATAGGTTTTAGGTTATATTGTTAAATAGAAATGTTTACATGAACATTTTTGCTCCAGTGTTTCATTAGTTTGAGGCTAGCAATGCATTTAATTTAATCTTTATCAATGTATGTTTACTTTCCTTCCCAACTAGTTGAAAGCTAAGAAGACAAAATTGTAACTCTTTCATTCTTTCTGAACTTTGAAACTTTTGGAAAGAGAAATTCTCCCTGATTGGTTATATAATATTTTGAAACAAATGATATGTAAGAAATCAAAAGAAACACTATTTTTTTTTGTTTGTTTCAAAACTATTCAGCTCATTCTCGGAAGATCATCATTAAATGTAGCAATCTAACTTTTAACATTATGTCCATGGTCTCATAAGTTTTAACATTTTATACAACTAGATCACCATGATTTTTATTGTTAATGTTTGAGTATTTCTGATGAAAGTTTAGCATTTTTATTTTTTTGTGAGTGTGCATGTGGAATATCTATGTTGTAGTGTGTGTGTGCTCACGTGTGTGCTCGTGTATGTGCAGATGAACACAGTCCCTGAAAACACACCTGCAGAGGTCAGAGGGGGACACTGGTTTGGTTTATTTTTCGTGAGACAGGATATGTTGTTGAACTGGGAGCTGCTGTTTTCTCTCAGACTGGCCAAAGAACTTGGTTACAGGCATGTGTGCCCACCTCTGGATGTTTATGTAGGTGTTGGAGTTATCTCCCAGCCCCCAATTTTATCATTTTCTTATAAGCTTCATGGTTATCTGCAGAGCCTCTCAATATTTTATGGGTACATAATGCATATATGTCCACAATGAGCTATTTTATTAAGTTACTTTAGTTATTCTAATGGAGAAATGGCATATAGAGACAAAAAATTAAATATTTGTTTTAGTGGCATTCATTAGTGTTGACATCCACTTTTTTCTAGAATTTAAAAAACAACACTGAAAATATTAGAACTATTATTATTGTTTAATTAATGAATTTGCTTAGACAATATAAGCATGGGTCTTGCAAGTCTGGGATGTCAGATAGGAATTCACAAACCAAGCTGTCAGCTGGGAATGTAATTCAATGGTAGAGTGCTTGCAGAGCATTTACATGAGTTGTTTGCAGGGTTGTATATATTATGAAGACTCCAGGTGAGAGCCATTTTTATATATCTGGTATTTTGTATCCTTTCCTTAGAATTTCAGTGACAGTTGCATTGTTTTTTTATTTGTTTATTTTACCATTATATATTCTGACATGCAGTTTTCTCTGTAATTTCCAAATATACTGTTTCCTTTATACTTTTTTATAATACAAAGGAGTAAGTTGAACTTTTGTTTGTACTTAATATGATTTAACATAACATCTCAGGACACTATAGCATTTTTCTTACACATAAAACATTTCAACAAAGTTGCTAGATCTGAGATCAAAATACAAACATGCACTGACAGTAAATTTCAAAATGTAATGGGAAAAATATCCTTTTCATAAATGGAATAAAAAGAAAAGAAAACTTGGACTAAATCAAATAAAAGTTGGAATCTTTGAGAAATATATTGTATGAAAAACTAAGAAGAAAAACAACCTGAATAAATGAAGAACCATGCTATTACATCAGCTGGTAAGGTTATGCATCTATGTACTTGGACACAGAAATGAATTCCTGGTTATATATCCTAGAGACCAGGTTCCAGCTTATTTATAATAGAGGAAATTGTAATAAGTGGACAACCTTCTATCAAAAAGAAAATAAGGGCTGGGGAGATGATTTACCAGTTAAAGCACTTGCCTGCCAAGCCAAAGGACTCAGGTTCAATCCCCACTTAATATGTTAATTTTACATTCATGTTGGTGCCTTTGATAGCCTCCTCCCTGTCCTCCCCCCTCTGAAGGGACTCTCCTCATTGGGGAATGTGAGTCATGCATTGTGGGGGTAGCCAACAATTATGGGGGACAGGGAAAGTCTCTGTGCATAATGACCCAACTTGTGGCTCTAACACTCTTTCCACCTCCTCTTCCATAAATTTCCCTGAGCCATGTTGGGTTCATTTTAGTTGTACTGCAGTAATGAGATTTTGGGAGCCTCTGTTTCTCTGGATATCTGCTGTAGGAGGAGTTGAATGTTCTCTGTGTCTATCTCCTTCAGCTTTGTGCTGGTGCTGCACACTTGCCCATTTCCCCCGTTTCTTTATGGATTCAGCTCGGACCCTGGTGAGGTGCAATAGGCTGATCCTCCCCTCAGGTTTTGTGTTCATCTGTAAAAGAGAAGCATTCTCTAATGGAGAGAGAAGTCAGCACCAGATAGATGTGATGGTCATTATTATTTTAGATAGAATTTTATATGTGTAGGCCCTCTTATAGCCCACAATTGGTGGGAGCTTGATATTGGAGAATGGGCTCATGTTTTGGACATGGTTTTTACTTGTTTCCCAGTTTCAATTATGAGTTCCATTCCACTGAGTGGATCTGTTAGTCTAATCAAGAGCAGTTGGTTTCTCAACATGGCTGTGTGCCACTATTGTACTTGTTTGAGCATCATGTCAGGTTGTTTTAAAATATATATATATTTATTTGCATTGAGAGAGACAGACACATACAACATACACACACCTACACATAGGCAGAGAAAGAAAGAGAAAAAGAGGAGAAAGAGAAAAAATGGGTGCACCAGAATCTCTAGGCACTTCAAATAAACTCAAGATGCATGTGCCATTTTCTATACTTTGTGTTGGTACTGGGTAATCAAACTTGGTTTGTTAGATTTTTCAGGCAAGTGCCTTAGCCACTGAGCCATCTCTCTAGTCCTTATAATTTTCTTTATAATTTCTTAATTTATCTTTTTTTTATTTTTTGCTAAAGAACATCTATAATATAATTAAGAAAATCTATAATATCTGCTACTTTTTGTTTTTCTCAGATTCTTGTTTTTGTCACCCTTGCAGGTTACTTTTGTAGAGAACAGCACATTATGTTGTGGTGTCCTTTCTTTCTCAACATTTCATTCCATTATCATTTTGTTTACAGGGTAGCTGAGAAGACTAATAGAATTTTTTTTTTTTTCGGTTTTTCAAGGTAGGGTCTCACTCTGGTCCAGGCTGACCTGGAATTAGCTATGTAGTCTCAGGGTGGCCTCAAACTCATGGCAATCCTCCTACCTCTGCCTCCCGAGTGCTGGGATTAAAGGCATGCACCACCACGCCCAGCTAATAGAATTCTTTACTCAGGTCTTTGCAAACAAAAGTAGAAATGGATTTTAGAGAATAATAAATCTCTATTAACATTATATATACCATTAGAAAGTAATATTATCAAAAAACAGATGTTAAAAGGAAAGATTGATTTGGAAGTCTGCTGTAAACTACAAGTAGAAGATTAAAATACAATTGCTAAAAATATGATTCATACATAGGGAATTGTGGAGAAAATGTGGAGTAAATCTGGAAGCCACAGTGAGAATGTGGAATCCCTTCAAGTCTGATTTTTTAAGTGTTATCAGACATATAAATATCAAAAATATTCATTTCTAAAAAGGCTTACACAGAAGAAGAATTTTTAGGTAAAGCCAATATTAAATTGGAGCAATAAGAGGTAAATTTACAAAAATTCTTGGGAAAGAATTTTTCTAATAACAGTCCCTGAGTTTCCATTCCAAATATAGGGTTTCAGAGGGTAAGATAGTGCTGAGAATGGGGACTATCCCCAACTATATGAAAATTATGTTTTGGAAGACAGATCCTAACCTGGGCATCTTACTGTTAACGAGATAAACAGGAGCAATTACTTTTGTCCTAACAGTCCCCAGGCAGAGAGTAGATAATGTTCCAGACCAGGATGAGAATTTTGTATACGCTGATAGAAGCAATGACATTCTTGTACCTTTCAGAAAGACAACATGGGACATACACAGGAACCCATCATTTATAAAGGGTAAAGTGGGGTAAAATGTTAGATCATCTTTTCTTCATTGTACATTTTCATTTCTTCCTTTCTAAAATTAATTGTAGTGGGCTGTGTGTGCAACAGATTCTCTTTCATTTCAACTTAATGGTAGCACTTTTAAAGTCAAAACATTATCCCTCTCCATGATAAATTAACATACAGGGTTTGACCTAATTATGTAGACACTTAAAAGAGATAGGAAGTATGAAAGGAACTTGACATGCAGCAGTATCTGATGATAACATTGACCATGAAGAAGGTCATAAGAGAATGAATTTGTCATATGGCCCTCTGAATGGTCCTTAGCTCATCATCATGGTCACACCATGTGGAAATACAAACTTCCATATTCCTTATCAGCTAGGAGGAGAAGATATCAAACTAGAGAACGAAAGTTTGTGGCCAACCTCTTGACTTCTGCTTTGTGAAATAGGAACCCATTCATTCCACAAGTAGATTTTTTGCTTATAGAAGCCGATAAGTCTGGCAATTTGTGTCATAGAAATCAAACTAATATCTCTTGCAGTAATAATATTAAACATGATCCATCTTGAAAAGATTAACCAGTGTGGAAAAAAATCCAACAATTTAGAATACATGTGTTTATCATATGAACTCACATCATCTTCCCAGCACTTGACAAGATTTGTCATTCCAAATGGCATTCTTCAAAAGTCATACTATTTGTATCACATTGAAGGAAAGTGTAAAATTGGATCAAAACATACACTTTGTCTAAATAATGATAGAGTAAATCAGTGTATTTCTAAATAACCTTATTTTCTTAACTCTACAAATATTTATCCAGCATTTAGTCTTAGACCAATACACATAATACTAAAAGCATAGTAGTGAATATAATATGCAATGCCATTACTCTAATAATTCTTGTTTCCTAGAAAAGAGAGAAAAGAAAGTAGGGAAACAAATACATGAAATAAAAATCAGGAAGTGACAAATGCAGCAATGAGTATAGGCAGGTTATGTCAAAGTAACAGATGGTGCTGTTTAGATTGAGTGCTCAGAGAAAGCCTTTCTCTGGAATAGGCATTTAATAGGAAATCTGAAATGATATAAATATTAGTCATACAGAAACTCATGGAAAATACTATTTTTCAGAAATAATAGCATGAATAAGGATCTTGAGGAAGAAGTAAGCTTGGTAACTTCTTAAGAAGAAAATGGAATATCATGGAAACTGACTAAGGAAGTTAAATGTTAAGTTCAGCAGTGAAAGGATCAACATTGGCTTTGAACCTAAAACAAGACTAACATTTAATTTGATGTGCAATGGGAAGAACTGGAAAGGCTTTAGGCAAGAAACTAGCATAACATGAAATATAGTAGAAAGATCATTTATCACATTTCCCATGAATTCAAGAATTACTCTGTAGCATTTCAGTATGTAACTTCAAGTGTCTTATATATATATATTAAAAACTACTTTCTTCTTTGGGTATTTTTCAAACTTTTTGTTTTGTTTTGTTTTTGTTTTTGTTTTTTGCCAGGCTGACCTGGAATTAACTATGTAGTCTCAGGGTGGCCTCGAACTCATGGTGATCCTCCTACCTCTGCCTCTCAAATGCTGGGATTAAAGGTGTACGCCACCACGTTGGCCTTGTTTTGTTTTTCAAGGTAGGGTCTCGCTCTAGCCCTGGCTAATCTGGAATTAACTATATAGACTCAGGGTGGCCTCAAACTCACGGTGATCCTCCTAACTCTGCCTCCCAAGTGAGGTGATTAAAGGCATGTGCCTTTAGTAATTTTTGACTCTATTTTATTCATTTTATTCTAGGGTCTGCCTGCATTCTCTCAAGCATAAAGTTTGAGAAATTATAAATAAAAATATCCTTATTAGGGTATTTACTCCATTTGGAATTCACGTTTAGAGACAGTGAAACACAAGGTTCCTGTTTACTTTTTCTGCCTATTTCTGTCCAGTTTTCCAAGAACTGTTTATTGGAGAAGCTGTTTTTTCTCCAGTGTATTCTTTGGGCAACAGTCAATCAGATAGATGCAAGTACTTATTTCAGAGTTCTCTGCTACAGTCCATTGGTTGATATGTCAGTTTCACTCCCAGCAGGATCCTGTTTCAATTACTATAAGCTCATAGTGGATTTTGAGGACATAGAATAAGATATCATCACTTTTTTCTCTTTTCTTAGGCTTGGTATGAATATTTGAAGTCTTTACGATTCTGTATGAATTTTAAGGCTCAGGTATTTTTTGAGAATTTCATAGACATCTGGATGGTGGTTACACTGATTCTTTACATCACTTTTTGTGCCATAGACAATTCATCAATATTAGTTCATAAACATGGATATCTTTGCTATTTTTTGTGTCACAGATAACTTCTCTGATAAGAGTTGTATAATTTTCATTATTGATGTCATTAATTTCCTTGTTTAAACATATATGTAATTGGTGGTTTGTCATAGGAATTGAATAGGATTGTTTTCTTCATTTTGTATTTGCTACTATTTTAAATTCAATGTTTTACAATAGTACTGGATCAATACTTAAAGTTTTGTGATAACATGGAAATTTATATCAAAAAATCTTGCCATCTATAAATGGCTATAGTTTGTTTTTTTTAATGTTTGAGTATCCTGTGTTTTTTATTTTGCCTCATAATTTGATTCATTTCTAATCCTACATAAAATGAAAGTGATAAATGTGAACATTATTATCTTATACAGGATTTTAGAAGAAATTTTATATACTTTTCCTAGTTTAGTATGTTTCCTTTGTTCTGTCACATGTAATCTTCATTGTCATATGTAACATTCCCTCTATTTGTTAGGATTTTATAATAAAGGGACTCTAATTTTGTAAAAATAGTGAATTTTTGAAATGACCATATATATTTTCTCCTTTACACTTTTGGTACAAATTGTGCATGGTTTTTGTTTATTTTACCATGTGTGTTGAATCTTTGTTTTATCCTTGGAACAAATTTGACTTGATCATATTGTATAATGCTTCTGATGTATTGTTACATTTCATTTACTAGTAATATTTTGAGAATTTTTATATTGGCTAATAAATTTATTATTGTTAACATTTTGTTGTTAATTTAATCTATTTCAGGTTGTTTAAGCTTCTTAGAGAGGAATGTACTTATCTTTCTCAAGATAGGGTACATTTTTAGTTATATTCATCAAATATATGTTCTATTATTCTATTTTACTTGTCTTCTGGTAATAGAATAATGCAAATATTTGTTTGTTTCATATTATGCTATAAGGTTTATATATAATTTTGATTTTAAAAAAATCCCTGATGTTTGTGGTGAAGGAATTTGACTGAGCTGTTATAAAAACCTGTCCTAAGACTTCCAGTCATGATGGCATCCATGTAAACACACCTCACCTGGTACAGAAAGAAAGGCAAGCCCTTAAGGTTTCTTTAGGGCACATTAGGGTCTGAGAGGGCACTGAGTACCAATTCAGGGATTCTTCAGATTCCCACACTCTCAGGAAACCACCATGCACCCCCACCCTCTGTGCCTATGGGTAGCCCCCACACTGGGTCCCCACATGGCCCCACTCCCCACCCTCCATGCCTGCAGATAGCCCCACCCACCAGGTCCCCATGCCTTGCTTCCCCCACCCTCCATACCTGCAGATAGCCCCACCCACTGTGTCCATGAGTCGCCCAGCCCCACCCTCTACAACCATGGGTAGTTCCACCCACTGGGTCCCTGGGAAGCCCTGCCCCCCACCTGCCCAATGAAGACATTTCAAGGTAAACTACAGCTTCCTGTTACAGTTAACACTGTGATGGGCTGACCAAAGTGCAAAAGAACTAACATGAATAATCAAATGCAAGTAAATTCAACAAGACTGCCCAGTCCCACAATGGATGTCTCTAACCAAAACCTACAAGAGATAATAGGATCAGAAAGCCAAAATGAAGATATAAGTAATGCAACCCTAGCCAACAAAATAGCAGAACTTGTAGAAAATCAACAAAGGGCCAATAAGTGTATGGATGCTGTTCTCACAAGATTAGACCTAATAGAAAAGAACCAGGAAGGGCTCCAAAAACAGTTAAATGACTTGAAGGAGAGGGAAAAAAGAGAAGACTGCAATAACTAGCTTGCTAAACTTAATAATGACATAAATAAATTCAAGGATGAATTCCAAGAAGCACTAAAAAAAAAAAAAAAAAATCAGAAAAGGATGTGAAAAGGGAACTCGACAGAGAATTGGAAACTATACATTAAAAAGCAGTAGAACATACAAACCAAAGTGAACAAACCCAAAACACTATAGAAGCTCCCAAGAATAGAGTCAGCCATGTGGAACATAGAAACTCAGAACTGGAAGACAAAGCAGAAGAAACAGCACATGAATCCAAAAGTTTCAATAAGTTCAAAATTTCTTGTGAACAGAAGAGGTGGGAAATGTGGGATAGCCTTAAACATTCCAAAATTAGGATCATGGGACTACCAGAAGGGGAAGAAATTCAGAACAAAGGAATTGAGAACTTATTCAACAAAATTATCAAAAGAACTTTCCCAATCTCTCAAGTAGCTAACTCCAAACAGACTGGACCAAAGGAGAAACTTTCCAAGACATATTATCATTGAAACCCTAAAAATTGATAACAAGGAGAAAGTGGTAAAAGCACCTAGGGAATAACAACACATTGCATATAAAGGTAACCCCATCAGAATTACCTCAGACTTCTCAATGGAAAAAAAAAAGCCAGAAGGGCCTGGAATGGAACACTGCAAAGTCTAAGAGCTTATGGCTTCAAACCCAAACTACTCTACCCAGCAAAAATATCCCTCACAAAAATGGTGAAAGAAAAACTTTCCATGATAAAACCCATCTGTACAACTTTATGAACAAAAAGCCAAATCTACAGAGTACATCAGGGAATACTCCACACAGAATAATCAAATAACCAACCTCAACTACCTACAATAAGCACATCATAATAACCAAACTCAGAGAAGGCACTCTAAACAAAACAACCCTTCAAAGTCCCAAAACACCAAATGACCACAACATGGCAGGGATTAAATCAAACACAGGTCTTACTCTTAACATTAATGGCCTTAATTCACCCATAAAGAGACATAAGCTAACAGGATGGATCAGAAAATTAGACCCCTCAATCTGCTGTGTTCAAGAAACCCACCTCACCACTAAAGACAGACACCTTCTCAGGATGAAAGGGTGGAAAATGATATTCCAAGCAAACGGAAATAAGAAACAAGCAGGTGTTGCTATTCTAATATCAGATAAAATAGACTTCAAGACAAAAGTAATCAAAAAAGATAAAGAAGGCCACTTCTTACTTATCAAGGAAACAATCCAACAAGAGGACATCACAATCATCAATCTTTATGCACCAAACACAGATGCACCACAATTCATAAAACAAAACCTACTTGACAACAAAACAGAAATAACCACCAACACCATCATAGTCAGGGACTTCAATACTCCACTATCAACAATAGATAGATCATTCAAACAGAAAATTAATAGGGAAGTAAGAAAATGCAGCATCACCATAGAACAACTAGACCTAACAGACATCTACAGAACATTCACCCCCAAATCTACAGATTACACCTTCTTCTCAGCAGCCCATGGAACGTTCTGTAAAACAGATCATATATTGGGCCACAAAGCCTGCCTCCATGTTTTCAGGAAAATCAATATAATTTCCTGTATGATATCAGACCACAATGCTGTAATTCTAGAAATTAACAATAAAATATACACCAGGAATCCTTCCAGCTCTGGGAAACTAAACAACACAATTTTAAACAATAGGTTGTGGGTGAAATAAAAAAAGGAAATTGCAAATTTCTAGAATTGAAGGACATTGAGAACACATCATACCAAAACTTATAGGACACAATAAAAGCAGTCCTTAGGGGGAAAATCATAGCACTAAATTCCCTCATAACAAAGACAGAGAGATCACAAACCAATAACCTAACCATCCATCTAAGGTATTGGAAAAACAATAAGAAGCTCCAGATGGAAAGAAATAATTAAGATCAGAGCAGAAATTAATGAGTTGGAAACTAAGAAGACAATTACAAAACTTGATGAAACAAAGAGTTGATTCTTTGAAAAAATTAAAAACAAGAAATGCTTCAAATTAACAAAATTAGAAGTGAAAAAGGAGAGATCACAACTGAAATAAATGAAATTGGGAGAATCATCAGGACTTATTTCAAAAACCTCTACTCCATCAAACAGTAGAATATGGAGGAAATGGATGAATTCCTAGACACATACCACCTACCAAAGCTAAACCCAGAGCAGATTAATCTCCTGAACAAACCTATCATATCCTACAAGATTGAAAAGGTAATCAAACACCTCCCCAAAAAGAAGAGTCCAGGCCCAGATGATTTCTCAGATAAATTCTATCGAACCTTCATGGAAGAACTGAAACCAATTTTTTTTCAAACTGTGCCACACAATCAGAGAACAGGGAAAGATCCCCAACTCCTTCTATGAAGCTAGTATCACCCTAAATCCAAATACCAGGCTGAGATGCCTCAAGAAGAAAATTATAGGCATATTTCCCTGATGAACATTGATGAAAGATCCTGAACAAAATCCTTGCAAGCTGAATACAACAGTACATCAAAAGCATTATCCACCTTTATCAAGTAGGCTTCATCCCTGGAATGCGGGGGTTTCAACATACAGAAATCTGTCCATGAATATACCACATAAACAAGCTTAAACACAAAAACCACATGATCATTTTGATAGAAGCAGAAAAGGCCTTTGACAAAATACAACATCATTTCATGATCAAAACATTGGAGAGAATAGGCATGGATGGCCCATATCTCAACATAATAAAGGCTATATATAAAACTCAAGTAATTCTTAATGGGGAGAGACTAAAGGAATTCCCATTGAGATCAGGAACAAGGCAGGGGTATCCACTCTCTCCTCTGCTCTTCAACATAGTACTAGAAGTACTAGCTCAAGCAATAAGACAGGAGAAAGAAATCAAAGGGATACAAATTGGAAAGGAAGAAGTTAAGTTAGCTGTATTTGCAGACGTCATTATTCTATACATAAGTGACCTGTGAACCACCATCTCAAAATTCTTTGAGGTGATTAACTCCTTCAGCAAAGTAGCAAGATATAAGATTAATGCACAGAAATCAGTAGCCTTTATATATGCAAAAGACAAAGATACAGAAAAAGAAATAAGCAAAATTGTCCCACTATCAATAGCAACAACAACAACAAAAATACCTTGGAATAACATTAACCAAGGAAGTGAAAGACCTTTACAATGAAAACATAAAAACACTCAAGAAAAATATTGAGGAGGACCTGTGAAAATGGAAAGACCTCCCATGCTCCTGGATAGGCAGAACAAACATTGTGAAAATGGCAATCTTACCAAAAGCATTATATAGATTTAATGCAATACCAATAAAAATCCCAACTTCTTTCTTCACAATGATAGAAAAAATGATCTCAAAATTCATAAGGAATGCAGAAGGCCTCAGATATCCAAGCATTTTATCAGCAAAATAAACAGCTCTAGAAGCATCACCATACCTGATCTAAAGCTATACTACAAAGCCATAGTAATAAAAACAACATGGTACTGACATAAAAACAGGAATATAGACCAATGGAACAGAATAGGAGACCCAGACTCTGGGTCAAGTAACTACAGCTACTTGATATTTGACAAAGGCCCAAATAATGTAGACTGGAAAAAAGATAGCATCTTCAACAAATGGTACTAGACAAACTTTACAACCATGTGTAGGAAAATGAAACTTGCTCCACACATTTTGCCATGCACAAAAATCAAGTCCAAATGGATCAAAGACCTCAATATAAAACCAGAACCTCTGCCAATACTGGAAGAAAAAATAGGAGGAACATTCCATGATATAAGAGTGGGAAAAGATTTCTTGAACAAAACACCAGCAGCTCAGGAAATTAAACAATCCCTCAACCACTGGGATCTCATGAAGCTGAAAAGTTTTTTCACAGACAAATATACAGTAACAAAAACCAACAGATTACCCACAGAATGGGAGAAAATTTTTGCCAGCTACACAACTGACAGAGGCCTAATTTCTAGAATTTACAAAGAACTCCAATGCCTAAACAATAAATCATCAAACAACCCACCAATAAAATGGGGCAGAGAACTGTACAGGGAGTTCTCAGAGGAAGAAATACAAACAGCAAACACACACTTAAGAAAATTTTCAACATCCATAATCATCAGGGAAATGCAAATTAAAACAACTATGAGATTCCACCTTACCCCTGTAAGGATAGCTAACATTAAAACAACAACAACAACAACAAAAACTAATGAAAACAAATGCTGGTGAGGCTGTGGAGAGGAGGAACACTCTTTCACTGTTTGTGGGAATGTAAAATCGTAAAACCATTATGGAAAGCCTATATGGAGACTCCTGAAAAGGATGACTATAGACCTACCAATAGATGTAGCTATTCCCTTACTGGGCATTTACCCTAAAAGCTCCAAGGCCCAGATAAGAGAGATTTGCTCAACCATGTTTATAGCTTCTCAATTCATTATAGCTAAGAGCTGGAATCAACCCAGATGTCCATCATTAGATGAATGGATAACAAAGATGTGGTATATCTACACTATGGAATTCTACGCAGCAGTAAGGAAAAATGAAACAATGAAATTTGAAGAAAAATGGTCATACATGGAAAAAAAAATCATTGTCATTGAGCTCACCCATGCACAAAAAGATAATCATCACATGGTCTCATTCATCTGTGGCTCCTAACCTGAATCCCCTGAGATGCTGTCATACCTAATAAGTAACCTAAGGACCAGACAATAGGGAGGGTGAGACAGGAGGGGTGGGCAAAGGTTGGAGGGAGCATATGGGTGGGAGGGAGTGTAAGGGTTGGAGGATACAAATAGGGACCCAAATGGAAATGTTACCATAAAATCCTATACTCTGAACAACAGGCTAAATAAAACATTGATCCTTCAGCAGGCCTGTACAGGAACACCTGAACCACAGGGACCTGGAGAGGACATTATGAAGACTAACTTTAATCTTTTCCTGTTTCTTTCTCTCCTTTTCACTCTCTCTCTCTCTCTCTCCCTATCCTCTCTATGCTTTCTTTCTCTTTTATATAACCTATCTTTTTCTTCCTTTACCTTCCTTGGCACTGACTTGAAACTCCCAGTACCAGCATAGGGCTAACTTTCACAATGAGCTGTTGATCAGAGAGACCTACAAGTTTCCCAAAAAAAGACAGATTCTGTCAGAGTTCTTGATGACCCACCAAAGGTTAATGATAAGACCCTACTACTGAAGACACCAAGGACATGGTGTCCGTTATGGTCTAACAGACCCTTCTGACAAACTTTTGCAGGTATAGTAAATTTCTTGCAGCATTGTGGTGGCTATTTGTCAGAGTTCAAGAACAACATAGGAATCAGGCTGCATTATTAGGTCCAGGTAGGTTGTCCATCAGTGTTCAAACACTGCGAGTTCCTTATTGAGGATGGGTAAGTTACTTAAACTTCTCATTTTCTTTCCAGTGCCTTGGTAGGCATCTTGGCTGTTTCCAATGTTTGTGAGATGTTTGTTAGATGATGGGGAGTGATGCATGGTTGGTTTCAGGAATTTCAAATATGATAAACCACATATAACATTTCACATCAGAAGCTTTGGGTTGTGCAGGGCACAATATAGGTTGGACACTGTCTCTAGTCAATGCAATGGATATGGATTCCCCAACAATTTCCAAAATCGAGATCAAGGATAATGAGGGTAGAGCTATCTCCTGCAACAAATACTATAGTTGTTCAAAGCATTGCTGGTAACTTCTAGAACCTCCTGCTTCCTATTCCTCAACATACAATATTGCTTTGGCATAGTCTGAGCAGTTGAGGTTACACCTATTGTTTGTTGGCCATGATGACTCTCCATGTGTCTCAGTGTTTTTCAGGTTGCTACACTCTGTCCTTCACACAGTCCTGTAAGAGTTGTCCTTTACATAAGTTCTGTCCTCTTCTGTCAGTAAAACATACCTGATTTCTCTAATCAATTATCATCTTACAGCATTCTAAATACATTAATAAAAGAATAAGAAAAGAAATGTTTTAACAAGTCAAATAAAACATTCAATTAAACATATCTTGAAAATTAAAATTTTCAGTGATAACCACATAAGTTATTTTCTCTTTTGATGAATTGCTTTTTAAACTTTTTTTTTGCCTTAACATATAAAGTTATACAATATCAAATATTATAAAACAGTGATAAAATATAACATTACCATGACACTAAAAAAGGTGAATGAGGTATTATTATATGTTGAGAAATCACTGGGCAAGAAAATGAGCAAAAATTATGTTGCTGTACATCAATCTCATAACTCCCCAGCATTTGCAGTATCTGTTTCCCAGTTTATTAGTTTGAATAGCACATGCATAAACACACACACACACACATATATAAAACACACATATATAAAACACACACATTTTTGTCTGTTTTATTGAATAGATTATTTTACTCTTAGTGTATACTTTGCTGGTATTTTACATAAGTATGTTTCTAATAACTTTTTGACTAATAATTTAAAAATTCTAAATAGACCATTAAATATACACTGTATAGTGTCTCTCTTTACTTATAAAATGTATTGATAAATTTCATATATGAACATGAAATTTGGTCATATTCCCATTGGGTTATACACATATGTCCCCTGTAGTGCTTTGATTCAAGTGTCCCCATAAACTTAGGTGTTCTGAATGCTGGGTTCCCAGCTGATGGAGATTTGGGAATTAACGTGTCCTGGAGGCAGTGCATTATTGGGAGTGGGCTTATTGGTATTACAGCCACTGTCCCCTTGCCAGTATTTGACACACACTCCTGTTCCTGCTATACATGTGATGTTGTCTGGAGGGTGATATCCACTCTCTACTCGTGCCATCAATTTTCCCTGCCATGATGGAGCTTTCCCCCAAGTCTGTAAGCTAAATAAACCTTTTTTTTTTTCCCCCCTCAGGCTGCTCTTGGTTGGGTGATTTCTGCCAGCAATGCAAACCTGACTGCAACAGTAATGTTGGTACTGAGGAGTGGGATTGCTGGTAGACACCTGACTGTGTGGTTTTGGCCTTTTGGAGCTGATATTCAAGAGGAATGTGGAGGGATTTGAAACCTTGACCTAAGAGACACCTTGCAGTGCTGTAAGTACAACTGGACCTGAATGCAGTAAAACCTATGGACTGTGAGGTTTGGTTTATGAGGGTGAAAAAGAGCTTTGCCTGGACTGGGCTAGAAGCAGTTTATGTGAGAGGCTTGGTGTTATGCCCATTCCCTGAGAACTTGTAAAGGGTTGCAGTGCACAGAAACAGACTAGGGTGTGGAGAGGAATATGGCACAGAGATAATACCTTTGGGTTGAAACTTTTCCTATTCAGCTGCAATTATGTGAGAGGTTACAACCTTTGAGATTGTATCAGCTGACCTGCATTGGGGAAACAGCAAGAATGTAGTTACTTTTGAAGGGGCATGAATGCTCAAAGAGTTTCCTGTTCTTCAATGTCTACTCTATTCCCCCCTGGATTAACAAATTGGCACTCCACCTGGTATTATGGAGTATAAGAAATGCAGGAAAGAGAGGGTCATTGAGTTTGCAAAATGATCTTGTTTTTTGGAAACAGCCATGGGCAGTGTGAAGTAGCTTTGTTGGATGACTGCATGGACACTAGATAGATCCATGGGGAGAGACCATGGGTTTCAGTGGAGACCCAGTGGAGATGCTGGGACCACTAGATGGATGCTAATGAGAGCTTCTGGCCCTGATGAAGTTTTCCAGGACTCTGAGTAGCCTAGCTGGAGGGGCAGAATTAGAACTCCAGAGACTTGTTGCTGGTTAAAATAATCAGACTTGGAGATTTGACACTGATTAAAGTTGTTGGACTTGGAGATACAGACTTTGACATTTGCCCTATTTAAATCTTGTATTGGGTAAATATTTCTTTGCTATGCCCAATGCCATTTTTTTGCAGCATATTTATTCTGTATCATTATTCTGTATTTTTTTTTATTTTTGAGGTAATTTTTGGCATTATGGCTTAGTTAAAAGACCTTGGATTATGGGGATGTTTCAACATCAGTAGGATTGATAAAAAATATGGGACTTTTAAAGTTGGACTGAAACATTGCATTTTACATCATGGATGGTTATCAGTTTTGGGGCCACAGGTGGAAAGTCTTGGTTTGATTCAGGTGTCCCCCATAAACTTAGGTGTTCTGAATGCTAGGTTCCCTGCTGATGGAGATTTGGGAATTAATGCCTCCTGGAGGTAGTGTATTGCTGGGGGAAGGCTTATAGGTATTATAGCCAGTGTCCCCTTGCCAGTGTTTGGCACATTCTACTGTTCCTATTGTCCATGTGAAGTTGTCCAGGGGATGATGTCCACCCTCTGTCATGCCATTGTTTTCCTCTGCCATGATGGAGTTTCCTCCCAAGTCTTTAAACAAAAATAAAGCTTTTTTTTTTTTTTTTTTTCCCTTCAAGCTGCTCTTGGTTGGGTGATTTCTGCCAGCAATGAGAACCTGACTGCAACACCCCCTCTCCCTGTTCTACTGAGGATCTTCCTCAGAGCAGTTTTTAGTAATCATTGTGAGATCATAAATGCAGCAATAAGTAACAGGGATAAGGAAATGCCTCAATCTATACCTTCCTGCCATGTGGCTCTTTATATTATGCTTATCGCCCTTCTGAAATGTTCGTTGGTCCATGGAGAACATGTGATAATTCTCCTTTATTGTTCAGCTCTCAAAGTCCTCTAACTTCCTGCTTTGATGGGCCTTGAGCCTCTTCAGTGTCTACTATCAGCATCCTAGGTGAGGTTTTCAGGTTAGCAGTGATAACAGCACTCATATTTAATCCACCACTTCCTCTGGGATTATTTCCTGCCCTCTTGTTGGTATGATAGAGATGAGTCCTATTATGCTAGACACTTGCCTTTCTTTTCTTGTCATTCTGATGGGTATTAGATCTACCTGGTGTTCACTGCCATCTGTGAAAGCATAATTTCCTAACCAAGAGTGAGCTCAGCATGGAGCAAAGGAAATAAATGGGATATTTTTAAAATTTATTTTTATTTTTATTTTTTTATTTTAAGAGAGAGACACAGAGAGAGACAGACAGAGAGAGAGAGGGAGAGGAGACAGATAGAGAATGGGCACGCCAGCAGTCTTCTCAGCTGCTGTGAATGAAATCCAAATGTGTGCACCCCCTTGTGGGCAAGTGCGGCATTGCACCCTTGCGTCACTTTGCATCTGGCTAAATGTGGGACCTGGAGATTGGAACCAGAGTTCTTAGGCTTAAGAGGCAGGCACCTTAATCACTAAGCCATTTTTAAGTCTTTTGATGGGCATTGGCTCTTCTTTCAGCCAAAGAACAGTGTAAGGCCCCTGCCAGGGTCTATGACATCCAGTCAGTATTTATAACATAACAGTTACAACATACAGGCACTCAAGAG
This sequence comes from Orientallactaga sibirica, assembly GCA_036365145.1. Lineage (NCBI taxonomy): Eukaryota > Metazoa > Chordata > Mammalia > Rodentia > Dipodidae > Orientallactaga > Orientallactaga sibirica. The sequence continues at coordinate 14,556,268 of JAEOAD010000060.1, read as the reverse complement.
GAGTATCTGTATTTAGCTTTTTGCCTCAGAACACTTTCAATTTGTTGACTTACATGAGTTTCATGGCCTTATTGTTACTCATTTTCACCTTGATTAAGTGGTCATAATTAAAAGATCTTCTTCCTACAGTTAAAAACAATGATTTTTTAAAGGATGATAAAGGAATAAGGAGAAGATCAATTATAGACTGACATATGCAGTATATATATACAAGTGGGAAATCTATCAAAATTTGGGAATATTAAAACTACTGTGAAGATATGGTCAGTCTCATCTGATTTAAATTACACATTCTTTTAACAGTTTGTGATGACTGTTGAAGTTAAAGTGAACAAAATAAAAGCAATCATTTTGTTCTCTTCATTAAAAATTCAATTATGTAAACATTACCCAGTTCTAGTCATTAATAAACAGTAACTAACCTGACATATGAACAATCAAAGGAACATCCTTCAAGGAAACAAAAGCTTCAATATTCTTTTCAGGCTACATTTGGCTTTATCCTTCCAAACTTGTGAGGATCCAACATTTTTTTTTTTAAATCTTGATTTATGCCTTAGAGAACAAAGTATAAGCTGAGGATAATTCATTGACCTGACAAAAACTACAGCAAAAAGAGAAAAAAGTCAATGGGATTTGGTGATAGTTTATCACTCACGGTGACTGGGTTTATCTCTGGGCCAAAATCAATAATGTTGGGGGAAAAAAACAACTTAGATGGAAGAATGCACTGAATGTCTTACTAGTTAATATGTCTATCCTCTTTTCTGTTAGTTCTTTTTATAGTCTAGTAAATTATTCTTAAAGAAGCACCGATAGGTTATGATGTGAGGAATATAATTCATCTGTCAATGATGAAAGAAATAAAATTGAAGGAAATTTCCTATCAGTAAGTCACTAATATATCTAGTCAAATCTATAATCATAAATTAATGGTGACAAGATATTAATTGCAATTGTTATTTTGTATAGAAATTACATTTCTATTCTATACTTGTCATAAAATCATAGGTCAATGGAAATTTAATAAAAATTATGATGTACTGTTTTGAAGGTAATTATTCAAAAACAATAAGGATAGAAATTATCATTGTTCATTTGTCATAGATAATTCACTGAGCACATCATTTCGTATTCTTCCATAAAGATAAAACCTCACATAGCTCAACAATTTTAATTTCATATTATATATCAAGAAAGGAGAATCTACAGTTATTAACCAATGCTAATGTGTTGATCTATTTATTCATGGCTTAATACATTTTTTTCTTTCAGTTATTTATAAGTTTTGGAGCTGGTAATTTTACCTGAAACAATTTCCATAAATATTGTAATGTTTTCAGTATTTTTTATATTAGCAAAAAGGTGATGAATATTGCAATACCCTGGGTTTGAAAAACTACTTGGTAAGGAAGAACACTTTCTGTGCAAGCATGAGAACCCCAGTTCAGTTCCAGCACTCACTGGAAAATGGAGCATGTGGTCATGGCTGTGTACTCCTGTGACTGCAGCATGGAGAGGAGTGGGAAGGGGAGGATTAATAGGATTTATTGTTCTGCCAGTATAATAATAAATTTAAATATGGAGCTCCACGTTCAGTGAGACACTTTATATGAAGAAATAGATAGAAGATTAATAGAGGATACTCTATGTCTTTACTTCCAGTGTCTCCTGATTGCCTCCACAGAATGTGCATGTGGCACTTACATCTGCACATACGTGTGTACACGGCACACACACACACAAACACACACAAGCATACCACATACTATGTAAAAACCAGTAAAAGAAGATTGAACTCTTCATAAAAAAGTACAAGCCTTTATCAATGTTGGGTATATACAATACTAGTTAGTATTTGTAATATCCTTTTCAAAGAAAGTACTAGTAAGACTTCCATTTTGAAAATTAAGGAGTGGTAAAATATGCCCACATCAAAATATCCACTACTCTTAAACTCTAGGTGTATATATTATATATGTTATATAGGAAGCGAACATGTATACTATATAACCTCTAATAAAGTAAGAAAAAGAGAGCACATCACAGGGAAGATTGTCCCAATTTTGTCATTTTCACTGTTAATGACTTTAAAGCGTATGCTATTTTATAATATGTTCAAGATAGCTAGTCAGTTTGCCTCAGGTCAGTAAAATCTGTGAGAAAACAGATGGTTTCTTGGTCAAACATGAGCAATGTTTTACACTTACAGTAATAGGATTTCCCCAAGCCTTAACTTTCATATTGTGATGGTGAGCAAGCTAGGTGTGGTAGTTTGAATATATGTCCCCCAATATATTCAGTGTTTTATTAGTTATAGTTTGCATCTGCAATCACCTTGCTAGAGGCAATGTCACTGGGGGGCTGGTGTTAAGGGGTGGTGATGGTTTGAGATTCCATTGTAAAGATATGCAAAGTGTGCCTAGCATGGGAGTTCCTGAAATGTGCTTTGTGACTCTTTTGGCTGTAGTTTTTTTTTGCTCTGTGTGCTGTGCGCCTGGTTGGCTTTCTCTCTCTTGCCTGGTCCTGTGAAGAGCAGGCTGCTTCTCCTGCCTTTATGGAACTTCCCCTGGATCTGTAAGCTTCAATAAATAATATCTCTTCCTCCATAACTGTGCCTGGTCTGGAAGTTCATCTCAGCGAACCTGAAACTGTCTGCTACACTAGGTAATACTCAATGCATGACAAAGAATGCAACCCAGGTACCCTTTGACTAATGAATGGATAATGAAGATGTAGTACATATAAACAAAGGAATTCTATTCATTACCAAAGAAAAATGAAATTTGCAGGAAAATGGATGGACTTGGAAAATATAAGTGAGGCCACATAGTCGAAGATAGACAAATGCCACATGTTTTCTTTCATATGTGGCTCCTAAAATGGACCAACTGAAGAGGAAGGCAAAAGGAAGTAAGTAAGTATTAGGACTATAGGCTTGTAAGTTGAATGAGACCAGGAAAAAATAAAATAGCGAGTGAGGTGAGGAGCACATACCAGACAAAGCAGCAGAGAGAATCAATATTGGGGGAGGGAAGGCAGGGGATTGGAGAAAGGGAGGTGGGGAACTACACAAAACTAAAAGCAAAAGTAGTCAATATATAAGTAAGGAGCCATCATCCTGGGGACCAGTAGACAATATATAACCCCCAATTAAGGGAGGTGGATGGACTAGGCCGATATACCCAGTAGAAGATGGAGAAATTTTAATCCTAAAACCATTGGCTCTGGCTTGTGCAGCCCAGGCCCAGAACCAGGTGACTCCCCACTGTGAGCAGCTGGCCATGGAGGTACTTGAGGTTCTCAAAATGTAGGACATTGCCAAGAACTTGATTATGTGTCCAAACTAAAGGGTGAAGACACCATGGGCTGCGGGCACAAGACATCAAGAAAACACGTGGGAACTGAGAGGAAAACAGTCCTCTCCTGGCAAATCTTCATGGCTCTGGAAAGTACTATAGTAGGTACCATGTGATAATTGTCACCAACAGTGTGAATGAGCAGGTGACCCTGCGAGCTGTGTGATTCATCAGCTGAACAAAAATAAGTACATACTTGTATAATAGTGGCAGACAAGGTAATCAACTGCCCTCTGTTTGGACATGAGGCCCACTTGATGGGGAAAAAAAACAAAACTCATAACTGGGAACCAAGTCAGCACCCACAGTCAGAAACTCACAACCCCAAGAGAGATGCCCCTGCTGTTCTCTGTTCTCTGGACAATTTAAGTGGGTAGCCTCAGTAAAATGACTCTCAAACTTCTATGCATATCCTCCTTTTAAAAAGCTACTCTCGCCCTTGGCAGGGGAATCTGTTTTATTTTATAGATGGCATTCAATACTGTGGTGCTCCAAGATCCATCACTATGAAAAGAAAAGACATCCAAGTGCTCACCATGAAATGTTCCACTTCTACCGCTTTTATCAGGTTCCAGAAGAAACTGCAGAGGAAGCAACAACAAGAGTATTGCGCCCAATGCTAACCTGTCAACAGCTTCCAGGGAAATAGAAACTAACACTACAGGGAATAGAAACACTGTAGCACAAATGCAGAGGCTACAGAGAACTCAACACTGAAAGCAAACTGCTAACATACCCACCAAGGCTCAGGGATTGTTGTAGATGAAGGTATGGGACGGTTGTAAGACCCATAGGAAAATCAATGTATTCCTTTATAAAATGTGTAAAAATGTGAGTGACCCATGCCAAATTATTCCTCAATAATCAAGTTCAGAAATGTGTCTCACTTTTCTAGTGCAGAATCCATTTTTTTGTTTTGTTTTGATAGACCCATTACAAGGAGAACAACTCCTACAATTCTAGATGAATGTAAACTGAGTTGATTTACAAAGTCTTTTGGCAAAAGGGATCTACATTTATAGAGATGGCTATACATTGAAGCAAAAGGATGATTCTAAGACTTAAGCCTTTCTGGCACTGATTAGGATTTCATTAATACTCTAAGAATCTTAATCTACCTGCTTATGTGAAGTTGTATAGACCTAGGTAAAAAATAGAATCCTGTATATAGTCTTACTTATAATGTGCCCACAGGCCATGTGGGCCTAGGCTCTGGTTACTTAAACTGCTAGTGTGTACATAATTTGAACTGATGTACTGGTTTTTGGAACAACACTGCTCCGTATTATAAGAATCATGATTGTGAAGGACAAATGGAAACCTCTGAAAATGTCATTTACATATGTCAGGTAATAAATCAGTCATTTTATTATGAACCCATGTGAAAGGAAAGAATAATGCAATCTACAGGAAGTAGATCACTCTGGGAAATTAGGATAGGTGGTAGTTTGAATCAGTTTTCCCCCATGAACCCCTGCATTCTGAATATTTGGTCACCAGCAGGTGGCAATTTAGGAGGTTGAACCTTGATGGAGGAGGTGTGTTTTTGGTGGCTGGTTTATGGATGTTATAGCCTGTATCCTCCTGCCAACTCAGCTCACTCTTCTGCTGCTGTCACTACCAGCTGCAGCAGAAGTGAGATCCTGCCTCTGCTCATGCCATGCTTTCCCCATGACATCATGTGGCTTCCCCTCAAGATAGTAAGCCAGAATAAAACCTTTCCTCCCATTAACTCTTTTAGGTCTGGCATTTTGTCCCAGCAACAAAAAGGATACCACCTCACCAACATAACCTTTGACTGTAATGTGCAAAAGGCGTTGCATATTCAAAAATCTTTCTTAATATGCATGCAATTCAAGGGTGAGAGATAAGCCTCATATAGATACAGAAACTTGACATTTTATTGAATTTTTAGGGGGTTGGTAGTTAGGAGATGCTAGAATATATTCTGCAAGGTAAAATACAAAATGTCCTATCTTTTGCATCCATTGTTAGATAACAGCCACATACAGAAACACAAACATGGTTTCTGATAAATCTTATTTTGGGTTATGGAGTAAACATATTCCCAAACCCAAGACTCTTGAGTCATACAATGTGTCAAGTCATATTAACTAATTCCCCAGTATACAGAGTATGACAAAATTTATAGAAAGTATCATTTTTTTTTGCAATGATTTAAAGAATTATATGGACCGGGGAGACATCTCAGCAAGTAAGAGTGCTTTGTGCATAGGCATGAGGACCCGAGAGGAGCTAACTTATATTCCCAGCAATAGCATAAAAAGCTGGGCATGATCACCCATGCCTGTCCCCAATTCTGTCCACATAGGAAGAGTCATGAGAATCACTGGGGCTGCCTAGTCAGCCAGTCTGATGGAAAAGGACCATTCCAGTTTCAATGAAAGACTCTGACTCAGGGAAACAACAAGGGAGAGTGTTAGAGTAGGGTATCTGCTGTTCAGTTTTGACTTCCACATGCATGTGCACGGGGCTTTTGCAGCTGTACACACATATTTGTAACAGTATGCATACGCACAGCACCTACCCACCCCCACACATCACACAAACTTTACACAAACTAAAATATTATGGAGGCAGGGAACTTTTGTCAAAAAATAAATGATCATTGTTTTATTTATTTATTTATTTATTTATTTATTTATTTATTTATTTATTTAAGAAAGAGAGGTAAAGAGGTAAGGAGGTAGAGAGAGAGCGAGAGACAGAGAGACAGAGAGAGAGAGAGAGAAATAGAGATTGAATGGGCATGCCAGGGCATCCAGCCATTGCAAACAAACTCCAGATGCATGCACCACCTTGTGCATCTGGTTTATGAGGGTACTAGGGAAATGAATCTGGGTCCTTTGGCTTTGCAGGCAAGCACCTTAACCACTAAGCCATCTTTCCACCCATAGAAAATATTTCTTAATAAAAATACTTAACATTGTAGGAATTACTGTGAACTTTCCCAACCCTCCAAAATTGTTTGCATGTCATTGTTTGCATGTATAATAATTCATGGTGATGCAATGTGTACTTTCATCTTGGATCATAGCAAGGATGCTTGTTACAACTTACTTACCTTCTCTACTCATGATTGGATTGTATGCTCCGGTTAGAGCAGTTAGCTAGTGAAAAATAAGAAAGGACCCAAGTAGCAATACACCTTTTGAAAATAGGAATATTATTTCCATCTTCAAATGACGTGAACTCATATATAGAAAATCCTCATGAATCCCATATATATATATATATATGTATGTATATACACACACACATAAACTATTTCAGTAAAGTGCCAGGATACTAGATTGACATGCAACTGTGGATTGTGTTTCTATGATTATGTCTACAAATGCAAAATAAATGAATTAAGAAAACTATTATTTTATAATTGCTTTAAAAGGAAAATATTTAGAATGAAACTGGACCTGGGAAGAAAACTCAGTGGACAAAGTGTTTGATTCCCCATCATCTATGTAAAGCAGGCCACAAATAGTACATGCACCTGCAATCTCAATGCACCTGAAGCAATGTGGAGGCAGGGCCAGGGGAGTACAGGAGCTCCTGCGTCTGGTAGACTGGCAGGTGCTCACACAGTGGCCAAAAAGAAAAATATAAGAATACAAAAGTTTAAATGAAAAAAGTGACATCAAGAGACTAAGTAGGTTTAACAAAATTTATATATTTTCCTGCAAAAGACGCCACAAAGAAGTGAGAATACCAAACACATATTAAAGATATCATAGATCTTTCATATACAGGATATATCTGGATTTTATAAATATCCTTACAACTATAGACTACATTATAAAGTGTTTTTAAATGGAAAACAATCAGGGTGTGGCACTTAGACCTGTAACCCAAGCTCCCAGAAGGTTAAGGTAGGACAATTAAGAGTTCAGTGCCAGTCTGGGCTATATAAGCAAAGTATGTCTCAGCAAACTAAACAAAGCAAAATGAAAACAAACAAATAAGCAAGCCAAACACAATGCAAAACCTGGCCATATAATCTAAATATACATATACCAAGGAAGGTGAAGACAGCATATGTAAAATCCTTTAACCATGTTATCCAACAGGGAACTGCAAATCCAAACCAGAATGAAACAACATTCCATGCCTGAAGAGATTGCAGTAATTAAAAGAAAGACAAGAGATGAAGTTCAGTTGTTAGAGTGCTTATCTCACATGCACTAAGCCTGGCAGAAGATAAACTGGGTGTGATTGCACATATCTGTCATCCTAGTGCTTACTACATGTTGGCTGGATGAGCAAGAGTTCAAGGCCATCCCTGGCTACATGGTAATGTACAGATAAGCCAGGATACAAGATACCAGGTACCAAAAATATCTAGTTAGATGATAGAAAATGAGACGTTACGGCAAGAATAGGCAGAAATTGACACTACTATTTGTACTAGTGTATTAATGTATTAATGAGAATTTAGATAGAATATACAATTTGTGTTGTTAATATATGCAGAGGGCAAACAGACAAGTAGCTTATGAATCCATTTAGCACATGTAACAGTTTTGTAATTAATATTTTTTATTTACTCATTTGCAAGCAAAGAGAAACAGAGAGAAGAGAGAAAAAGAGAGAGGGAGGGTGGAAGAGGGAGACAACAGGGGCTGCCAGCCACTGCAAATGAACTCCAGATGCATGTGCCCACGACTTTGAGTATCTGGCTTTATATGGGTACTGGGGAATTAAACCTGAGTAGTTAGCCTTTGGAGGCACTTTGCCTTAACCACTGAGCAATCTCTCCATCCCTTGTAATGGTTTTCATTGATTGCCTACTTGATAGGACATAGTTGAACCTGTTAGCTTCTGGGAATGCCTATGATTAATTGAGATGAAATATCCAACTTAAACATGGGAAGGATTCTGGACTGTATAAAAGGGGGAAACTGGCTGAGCATGTATTTATAGCTCTCTGCTTCTTCTCTGTGCTGAATGTGACCATCTGCCTCCAGCTCTTACAACTGAGCTTTGCCAGTCATGATGTACTATATTTCAGAAACTTCATGTCATAAACTTACTTTGGCCCAGGAGTTATGTTCCAGTTATGGGAAGTTGACTAATATCACCCAAAATTTCAATTTATATATGTTTAACTAAGAGGAGTAAAAACATATATACACATAGAGACTTGGACAATAATGTTCATTCCAATGTTGTTTATAATACCATAATCAATGTTCATAAATTATTGTTAGATATATCTATAATAATATAAAATGAAATATGTACATTAAATGTATATATTACTTATATTATTTTTAAAATTTAATTTAATTATATTTAATTTTAAATTTTATATATTTTATATTATATAATATATAATTTAAAATTTAAAATTTAATTATAAACATTACTGTATGAACAAGTCACATTTGGTTCCATTCCCCACATGTTATCATCTTATAGCCCCTTTCTTCCACCCTCATTCCAGTAAGAGTCCACCTCAGTAGGGTTATTGGTATTCCTCATGGGGTTATGATTGCATCAGGCAGTAACTGTTGGGGTGGTTGGTGCAAGGCCATAGGATACTCTTTCCTACCCTGCTGCTCTTATATTCTTTTCCTACCCTTTTCCACAATGTTTCCTGAAACTTTATGTGTTATAAGTCTACATTAGTTTTGAGCTCTCTGCAAACTCTGGATTTATGCTTTGATAAGTTTTGAATGTCTTTAGTATCTGTTGCCATCTCTCTGGAGCAGGTTGTCAGGCTAGCACTGATAGCAGCACTCGCATGTAAATGGTCACCTCCTCTGTAATGTCTCCTATGCTCTGGCAGATGTGCTAGAAGTGGTTAGTTTCATGCTAGGCAATGAACTGTCTTTTCTTATTGTATTGATGGATCTTGATTCTTCCCTGTTTTCGCTGCCACCTGTTCAAAGCAGACAAACCAACAAATACAACAACAAAAAACATATTCTCCAACAAAGAGTAAGAGCAGCATGGACTAAAGGGGATTAACATAGTTCACTAAGAGGCTTTTTGATGGGTGCAGCCACTTTTCTTGGCCAAAGATGAGCTTCTCTCTGGAGTCTATGACCATCATATCCATATGATCTTGACTTGGTTCTCAGTATCAGGTGTGTGTTCTCTCACAGTGAGTGGACCTGTTATCCAATCTGAAAATCATTAATTACCTGAATAGGCTACATGCCACTGTTGCACAGATGTGTATATCTTGTACTGCAGGTTCATTTTTTTAGCTTGATGTTTTGCCTACTTGTCCATGCTATTGGTGGACATTATACCCCAGAAGCTCAAATAGCACTTTCTAGCACTTTGAAGAGTAGTCAGCTGGAACCTGCCTTCATTCTAAGTTCCAGCATGATCTCTCAATTTCTTGTGTCTGTTCCTGTGGTGTCAACAATATTGTCTTACTATTTGCTCTGGCACATAACAAAGTGCATTGCTCTGGCAGGTATCCTGCGTTGCTTTGGGGACCTCCTAGTTATCTCTAACCAGAAGCTTATGGTGGAGTGTAACCAACTCTGGAAGTGAGACTTATAAGCCAGAGCCCATGATTTCAGGAATAGGCTTTCTCCATCATCTTCAGAACCCTTCTGCATGGGTTATCCCCTCCATCCTCTTATTTAGGGTCATTATCTTTTAGTTTGTTATCCAAAAGAAAGGATTTTATGGGACATAAAATATTCAAGTTGTCATTAACTTTGTGTATAACCCCCACCTTTCCCTCTCTCCCCCAAGATCCTTCCACACCTGTGTTCTGTCCCTTGATTTGCCTGTTGAGTATCCTCTCCTCTCCTCTCTCCCTATTTTTTTTTTCTTGTTTTTTGAGGTAGGGTCTCACTTTAGCTCAGGCTGACCTGGAATTCACTTGCTAGTCTTAGGGTGACCTCCTACCTCTGCCTCCCAAGCTTTGGGATTAAAGGTGTGCACCACCACACCTGGCTTCCTCTCTCCCTATTTCCACTTGCACCTAGCTTCATTCAAGTTCCTTGTCAATTTCCCACTTATTCACAGCTGAAGCTGTTCCAAGTTAGGAAACATATGAGGGAGAACAGGAGGCATTTGTCTTTCTGTTTGTGTGACTGCAGTTAATATGATTTTTCCCAAGTCTATCCATTTTCCAGCAAATTTCCATATTTAATCAGAAACTCAGATGACAACAGATGTTGGCAGGGACATGGGGGAAGGAAGAACCCTCATGCTCACTGCTGATGGCAGTGCAAACTTGTACAACCACTAGAATTCAATATGGAAAGTTCTCTAAAACTGAAATTATTTCGATTATTATACACACATGTATGTATCATTATGTTGTATTAATGTTTTATACATAATGAAATGTTGGGTCCTGCCCGGTGTGAAGCTGAGTGGTTAGCCCAGCCAATCTTGGCCTACTCCCGGTGAGGCCTAGTCGAGCTTCCAGAGCCTGAGTAGAGTTTCGTGACCTGCCCTTGAAGTGACTCAGCACCTAAGCTGAAACTGCCTCCGCCCAGCTGCTGCTGACGTGGTGAAATACTATTGGCCCTTATACCTTTCTCTCATCCCCTCTTCCTGCCCCCTTCCTCAAAATATATAAATACCTCCCCTGACAATAAACAGAGAGATTCCCGCCTTAGACAGTCTCCGCCACTCAATGTGGTTTTTCTCCCCGGTGTTTTGGGGGGGGAGAGGTTTGAGTCGCCAACACCCGCCTTCTCGCTCAGCCTCAAGAGAAGCGGCTGGTTCTCTCTCTCTTCTGCTCTACCTGCCGGTGGTGGAGGAAAAAAGTCCCCAGCATCTGGTGCCCAGACGTGGGGCACAACAATTGGTGCCCCGTGTGAGGACGTGTGAGGATTCAAAATGGACTACGGACTGCTGACGTGACGAAGAAAAAATTCAAAATTAAACTGACGAGCTAATTGTACTGCTGACGGGTGTATCCTCATAAGTTATGAGGTAATCTTCATATTTAATATTCTAACCTTTACTTCTATAATCTGTGCTTGCTTCAACTTCCTTTCTCTTTCCTTTCATTTCCGGTTCACCGCCATTTCTAAACGGGTACATTCATGGCGGACGCGCCACGTGGGCAGACCTAGAGGAAACTCACCATTTTCTCTTTGCTTTCATTTCCGGGTTCTTCAGTGCTGCCATTTCTAAATGCCAGTTCATGGCGGACGCACCACGTGCGTAGACCTAGAGGAGACTTTAAACATTTTGCCTCCTCATTTAAATAAAAACTCCATCCCAAAAGACAAAACAAACCTAATGGGGAGATCTGCTCCCAGCTACACTGTGTTTAATTTCATCGAGCCATCCCATAAGGACACAGGCTCACTGGCCATCATAAATCTAAATCTAAACTCAATTCTACAACATGCTTACCTATTTTTTGGGACTTTATGCTTATGTTGTACTCATATATATTTCTATTAAACAAAAAAACCTCCATAGCGCTTGGAACAAAACTTTTGTTTTAGCCCCATGGATTAATTCAGTCCTCCTTGCCTTAATTGCCAACCTTAAAGGCTTTTCCAGGAAAAAGTTCATTTTTGCCCTTAAAAACTGTAAAAAAAGGCTAAAACTAACTTTTAAAATCTCCTTTCTTCCAAGACCGCCACCCAAGCCGCGACCGGCCCTGCTGTCTTTTAACTGTAACTGCTGCCTAAGACAAATGTGCTCAAACCCCTGATGGAGGACAGCTCCTCCATTTGGCTTTCTGTGAATGTAAACTATGATCAAATACAAACCGAGGTTAACTTTCCTCGCAGGCGTGGAACACAAGCCATTGGTCCACAAAACAAAACTTGCCCACTTCAAGCGGAGGGACAACAGCCAGGCTCTGCCGACATCCTAAGCAGCGGCTCCAGCCCTGGCCCGAGCACTGCCCCGAGCCTCACTGGCTGCGCCTCGCCCGCACCTCCAGGCATCACTTTTGTCAAAAAAAAAAAAAAAAAAGGCCAGCCAAACAACAAGGAGGCAGATGGGCGGGCTCCTTACTTGCTTTAAAAATATCTTAGGAATGGGCAGGCGGTCAGCTATGAGGCCATGAGGCGAGCCGCTGCCGTCCCCACCCCTTTTTGCCTCTGGGCACCCCCTCTATGCTCTTAACTAAGTGTCCATAGGGGCCCAAAGTATTTACTTTAAAAAAAAAAAAAAAAAAAAAAACTGCTGGGGACATTCATATTGCCCTGCTAGTGGTAAAAAAAAAAAACCTGTTTTTCAAGTCTATATAGCTATATCCTACACACCATTGTCCCACCCTTCGCTGCCTTCCCATTAACATAAAGATAAAGAGATGGCTTAATTGTTAAACACTTGCCTGTAGAGCCTAAAAACCCTGATTCGAGGCTCAATTCTCCAGTACCCATGTAAACAGTGACTGGAGGCCTGGCATGCCCATTTTCTCTCTCTCTCTCTGCCTGCCTAACTCAATTCATAAAATGTAAGACTAAGCCCAACTAACTCAATCGATAATACAATGTTAGCCTAAGATTAAAGTTTTCCCTAACAACTCTGCCCAGCTGGAGGGACAAAATTAAAAAAAAAAAAAAAAAAAAAAAAAAAAAAAAAAAAAACCTAAAACTATCAGTCTCTAGTTACTACAAAAGTTTAATAACGGCTAATGGTGGTTAAATTTAAATTGTTTTACTCTCTCCTTACTATGCCTTATACCAAGTAACTTGTTTGATTTTATTATTATTGTTACTGTTATTATAAATTTATTAAAAGCCAGGGACAAAATATGATAATTTAAATATATGTCCCCCAATATATTCAATATTTTATTAATTTATAGTTTACATCTACAATTGCCTTACTAAGGACAATGTCACTGGGGACCAATTTTAAGGTGTAATAATAATTTAAAATTCCATTATAAAGATATACAAAGTGTACCTAACAGGGGTTCCTAAAGCTTACTGTGGCTTAACTACAATAATTTTGCTCTATGTACTATATGACTAATTAATTTTTTTCTTCTCTCTTTCATGACTCTATAAAGACAGGCCAACTTCTTCTGCCAGTATGGAACTTCCCCTAAATCTATAAGCTTCAACATCATAAAAAAACTGCTAACTGTCAGCCCTAAATTGACCCTAACAATACATGTCTCATATCTTTTCTTCCTTGATTAATCATCCTAGTATTTTATTATTATTTTCGGTCATTCCAACCCATCTGATCTCCAAGACCTCACTGCTAAATGCCTTGCCATTTTACAGGTGTCTCCAAAAAAGATTCAAACTGCCCCTCCCTTCAAGATTTTGGGCTCCAGGTTATTCCTTGATACTGTTTCTCCTGTCAAACCCCAACTCCATATTCAACAATTCTATACTTTGCCTCAACTCCAAAAGGTGCTGGGAAAAATTAATTGGATGAGGCCCTGGATACCCATAACTACTGAGGAACTGTCCCCTTTATTTGACCTCTTAAAGGGTCTTACTCTCTCCTCTCAGATAACCTTGCCCCCTCGTCATGAACAAATTCTACATAAGGTACAACGGGCTATTGATGCTGCTGTCCTAAAGAGGTTTGATCCTAACTTACCTATCTCCCTCTGTATTTTCTCTGGGGAAACATTATGCACTGCGCTGTTAGCCCAGGAAGGAAAACCCATCCAATGGATTCACCTCTGCCTTGGTGGAGTCCCCAGAGTTTACTCTATAACTAACCAGATTACAGACTGCATTATGAAGGGCAGGGACACCTCTGTCCGATTGTTTGGCACGGAGCCTCATGTCATTGTCACCCCCTTTAAGGTAACAGACTTCACTTGGCTTCAGAGAAATAACAACAGGGTTGCTATGGCCCTCGAGGGGTTTCTGGGTATAATTGATTGTCACTATGGTCCTTATAAATGGATGAGCTCCTTCTCTAGGTTGGAATGGAGACCCCCCAGACTTTTTTTTATCTAAACCCAACCCTGATTTTCTTACCATATTCACTGATGGGGGGCGCTTGGGAGCTTCCCTAATTGTTTACCCTCCCCTAAGGAGGGGAGAAAAGCCTATACCCATAAAGTCAATCTCCCACGAGGTCACAGGATCAGCACAATTCAAAAAACTATTTGCTGTCATTTTGGCTTTGGACACTATTCAGGAGCCATTTAACTTATTTGCTGACAGCCTTTATGTTGTTAACCTGTTACCCAACCTAATTGATGCCCATATTAGACTGGACTCCAATATTATAACCCCATTGATGATTCAAGCCCACTCCCTACTTAAACAAAAAATTAACCCCATTTTCCTTCAACATCTCAGAGGCCATCAAAATTTACCAGGATTCCTCTCTAAAGGAAACGATTTGGCTGACAAACTGGCCTCTCAGCCTCAATGTAATACAGTCTCAGAAGCTACACACTTCCACTTATTAACTCATATAAATTGGAGGGGCCTTAAACATAAATATCCCCATGTGCCAGTCAAGGACCTTAAAAAAATTGTCCAAACTTGCAAATCCTGTCAGCCTTTCCTCCAGGTACCTCCTCTTCAAACTACAGGAGCCAATCCGCGAGGACTACGCCCTAATCACCTTTGGCAGATTGACGTTACTCACTATTCTCCATTTGGAAAACTTAAATATATTTTTCTCTCAGTTGATACTTTCTGCCATGCTTGCTGGGCATCGGCACATGCTGGGAAAAAAACTAAACATGCTATTAGCCATATGCTTCAATGCTTTGCCACCCTTGGATTGCCAGATCAAATCAAAACCGATAATGGTCCCTGCTTCGTAAGCAAAACTTTTATAGATTTCCTCCAAACCTAGAAAAT
This sequence comes from Orientallactaga sibirica, assembly GCA_036365145.1. Taxonomy (NCBI): domain Eukaryota; kingdom Metazoa; phylum Chordata; class Mammalia; order Rodentia; family Dipodidae; genus Orientallactaga; species Orientallactaga sibirica. The sequence goes on along the minus strand of JAEOAD010000060.1, from coordinate 14,541,156 downwards.
CTCACTTTCCACAGGCATCCCATATAACCCGCGGGCCCAGGCCATCGTGGAAAGATATCATCAAACTCTCAAGTCTCAATTACAAAAACAAAAGGGGGAATCCCTACCCCAACATGACCAACTAAAAAAGGCATTATTAACCCTAAATATTTTAAATTTTTCTAAAGAAGATAGACACTTGTCCCCTTTTCAAAAACATTGGACCTCAGCTGTCACCTACAGCTCCATCTGGGTCAAATGGAAGGACCCATTAACTGGGGCCTGGAAGGGACCAGACCCCCTCCTCACAGCAGGGAGAGGATTTGGATGTGTCTTTCCTCAAGAGGAAAAAAGACCTATTTGGGTACCGGCAAGAGACTTAAAATATTTACCCCAACAAGGGGATGATAATAATCAATTCTCCAGGGAGTGTCCCACCCCTGAGAACTATGCCTCTGTTTCTTCCCAGGAACAACTGAAGGCGTGGATGCTACTAGACCTGAATGAAGCCAGAAAAGCTCCAGAAAGATTTACAGAAGAGGAGTCAGGACTTCTAAGACAACCTGCTGTAGACGAGCTTACATGGCTTTTTATCCCACCTTCTCCCTCCCCTTGGACCCCTCCTTCTTCTTGCTCTTTACCCTACCTTCTCCCTCCCCCTGAACCCCTCCTTCTTCTTATCCTCACTCTTGGGCCCTGTGTAATTAATAAGATTACACAATTCACTCACCAACAGCTTGAGGCAATTAAACTTCATCAGGTCAAGACACCACAGGTTTGCGACTCAAAGACAATGGCTTTTCCACTTACTGGCTATCCACCTAACATCCCTCCCCCGCCCTCCATTGAACCAACGATGGGTAAGATCTCAGACAGGCTGAGACAACCTAAGACAGGGCGTGGAGTGGTCAACGGGCTAGAGGCATGGTGATCAGAGACAGGTAAGATTCCCAGAGGGGAACAACCTAGGACAGAGGCCATAGCCATCCACCGTTCTTACAAAAACAAAAGGGGGAGATGTTGGTTAGCCCAGCCAATCTTGGCCTACTCCCGGTGAGGCCTAGTCGAGCTTCCAGAGCCTGAGTAGAGTTTGGTGACCTGTCCTTGAAGTGACTCAGCACCTAAGCTGAAACTGCCTCCACCCAGCTGCTGCTGACGTGATGAAATACTATTGGCCCTTATACCTTTCTCTCATCCCCTCTTCCCGCCCCCTTCCTCAAAATATATAAATACCTCCCCTGACAATAAACGGAGAGATTCCCGCCTTAGATGGTCTCCGCGACTCATTGTGGTTTTTCTCCCCAGTGTTTTGGGGGGGGGGTTGAGTCACCAACACCTGCCTTCCCGCTCAGCCTCAAGAGAAGCGGCTGGCCCAGTTCTCTCTCTCTTCTGCTCTACCTGCCGGTGGTGGAGGGAAAAAGTCCCCGGCATCTGGTGCCCAGACGTGGGGTGCAACAATGAAATATTATTTGGAACTAGGAAGAATGAATAAATGAATCTTTCTAGCAATCTGTCAACTGAAAAGCCAGTCAAAAAGCTCTATATATTGTGTTGTTCATTTTGTATAACCTGTGTCAGATTCACATATGTATGGAAAGATGCACTAGGTTGTGGTATAATAAGGTAGTTCCATATGGTTGGTTAGGATTTGACTGCTAAGGGGCCCAGGGTTACATTTGGCATTGCTGGAAACTAGTGGATAATGGTGATGACTGCAAACACACTAAAGCCACTGAGCAGTATATACCGAATGTGCCTGTGAACATTGTGGGAAATGGTCTCACAAAGGTGGAGATAAAATAAATTGGCTCTTGAATTAATGGTTTCAATAAGTATAAGATGATACTTTAAGTGGCTGACTGCATTATGGCCATAATCAGGAGAGATTGCAATTTAGTGAAATGTGAATATCTTCCAGCTGGGTGTCAATACAAGCAGTCCGCCTACTGTCCTTTTGCTTGAAAGGAACCATGTCCAAACATGAAAACACAGACAGATTGCCTGGTAGTGGCTCCTTGGCTGGACCCAGATGTCTAGCAATAAATGACTGTCAATATTTAGAAATAAGTTGGAGGTAGTCGTGTCAATAGGAAGCAAGGAATATATGTGGTCTTGTTTCCACATTTTAGTGCTTCCTTGAAAGAGGTCACTGCCTAAGAATGTGAGACTGTAAGCAGGCAGTGGTGCTGTAGCTGCTGGTGAATCTGGATCAGACATGAGTTCCATTCCCAAGTTTCATTTCTGACAAGGTGGATTGGCATGTGGGGGTGGCATCTCCTGGTTCCCTCTTTGGGCTTCTGTTTCTAACTGAAACTGTACAAAAGAAGCGAGCTTTCTCTTGAGTCTCCTACAAATTGACCTTTGAGATTTTATAGCATGACCCCACTTCCTGATTTCGTTTCTATTCCTGCTTGTGAATGCAATGCAACTAGCCAGGCTACTGGTCCTACCATTATGCTTTCCTCTACATGATGGACTGTGACCTGGGATCTGTAAACAAAAGTAAACTCCTTCCTTCCTTAAGCTGTGTCTTGTCAATATTTGGACACAAAATGAGTAAACCAACAAATAATGTGAAAAACATTATTTTCTAAAGATATAGTTTAAAATGCAAAAAGAGATAATATAAAAAGTGTTATATACCAATCCCTTGCACATTTTCTGTCCTAATCTTTAAAATAATTTTTTATAATTTATTTTTATTTATATTATTCTGATTTTACATTCATAGTGTTGGCTCCCTTATCCTCTTCCCTGTCCTCCCTCTTCCAAAGGGACCCTCATCAATGAGGAATGTGGGTCATGCATTGTGGGGGTAGTCAAGAGTTCTGGGGGGTAGGCCAAGCCTCTGTGCATAATGCCCCAACTTGTGGCTCTAACATTCTTTCCGCCCCCTCTTCCGTGAATTTCCCTGAGCCAAAATTCATCAAAAAAGTTGACAATTATATGAAAAGTTTTTAATAAATAGCAATATATTTTGGAAAATATTAAAAATTATATTTTATATTTTCAATTAATAATATTAATTTTAAAATACAAGATAAGATACAAAGAATGCATTTGCTTTGCAATGACCAAGATCAACACTGTGTAATTAATAAAAGGGAAAGGCATCAGAAATGATCATCATAAACATTACTTTTAATTAGTAATAGACATATAAATTCTGATAATATATTATATTGATTTTCTAACCAAACATGTATATTATAAATCTCATTCATTTTATTCATAATAATGCCTTAGATTTTTGGGTACCAAATAATTTATCTCAAAATTTATTTCAGCTATTATAATAATCAGCCATTAACTCATAATAAAACAATTTATGATAATTTATGAGAAGTTACAGATAAATCATTTGCTGCTATTAATAACCCTAAGTAGTCTCATTATGTTCTATCTTAATAGAACAAAAAACTAAGATAAATATTATGGAGAGTACTATGTAGCTTCCATAAGATATAAAAGCCTTTTTACTACAATAATTATTCTTTTAAACAACACAAAGCCCTATATGTCTGGAATTAAAATGAGGCCTAAATTGAAATCAAACAAACTTCCCAAGCCCTCATCATACAGTACAACTGGCATTACCAGTTCTGCCTACTTTTGTTATCATTAGGTTCAGCTAGGTCAAGATATGGTGCTTAATGGGGGTTCTGATTTATATTAACAAAATAAAAAAAATGTTTTCCTATTAGTTCCAAACACCCTGATAAACAAGATCATTTAAGGTATATGTTGCCAGTTGTGATCGTATAAGAATCTAACCAAGGTGGAATCTCTCTCAATTGTTGATTTATTTGAAAACATGGGAAATTGTTTCACTTGGGCTTAGGATCTTTGTGATTCAAGTAATTCATTGTTGCTAGGACAATAGCTATGGCACTTTAATTTTGAAGTGTGAGGAATGCTTTCAATTGTTTGTAAATGACTTAGCCAGTTAAGAAACATTCTGGTTAGAAATGAAGACAGGGCAGTCTCATTTTTTGACAAGCTCCAAGTGGATTGCTTATGATTTTGAAGCAGTTGGTTTACTGCCTACCTCTCTAAAAGATAAACATCAGTCATGGACATTTTTCAACAAAGCCAATACATTTTCTATCGAAGATCATCCTAATTTATAGTCTAAAGCTAAAAGCAAAGGGGATTTGCAAAATTCTAAACAATAAAGACTGTCAATGCCTTCACATGGACAAATAATGTAACATTTGTTAATTAAACATGCACAAGATGCTGTCATTATTTTTTTCTAAATGTGATATAGCTTATGAGTCCTCAAAATTATGACAAATCTTTTCCTTTCAATTTTTGTTTTTGGGTGTTGGTAGAAACAAAACAGCTTCACTTATGTCCAGTAAAAATATTACAAAGTAGCACCCATGTACAATTTATCCAGACATTAGACAGAATACAAAGAGTATAAAATAAGACACACTATCTAATATATCATACTATCTCTTAAGGATTAACTAATTTAAGTTTTATGATATTTTGTTTTTCAAGTTGAATTTTGTGTTTTCTTGGCTAAATATAAAGTAGTAATATGGAAAGCAACCAATATTCTCATATCCCTGTAGCATTATTCACGCCTTACAAGCACAGACCATTTAATCTGTTTTCAGTAAACAATCATTTGTATTATGGTTTAAATTATACATGGATCTTATCATATCTTGCTAATCATTTAGAATTGTTCTGGAACAACAAATTATTAATATCCCTCTTCTACTGATGAGGAAGCATTAGAGACTGAAATGAATTCCCAAAGATAATGCAATCAATAGCCAAACAACTTTAAAACAAGCATTCATGTCTGGTATTTTATTCTCAATAGACTAATGTTTGTTTACCATCTTGACATACTTTAATGTTCTATGAAAGTGTATATTGGGACTTGACTAGCATGGTCTTTTGTATAAAAAATCCAGTATTGTATTTGTCCTTGGTAAAAATATTAAGTTCTTGCTATGTAGTATGCAACATATTAATTCCTATGAAATTACAAACAAAAATAAAACACATAAATTGGGAAATTATTTATTATTGTCATATTTTAATACAGTTTCAAGGGAAATTGAGTGGTATATAAAGTTATTGACTATTTTTACTTTGTTTCTCAAAAATCAATGCAGGGTGGTTACCCAAATTATCTAGAATTCTTTAATTGGCACACATATTTTAATGAATTATAGTAATTTTCATCAATTTACTGGTTTTATTCAAATTATGAGGTCATTTTGCTTAATTTATAAACATTTTCAAGCTGTTACTTGGCACTTTCTCATGTTTTCAATGATCACTTGGAAAGGGTTTAGGGTGGAAAGTACATCAAATAGGAAAATAAGACAGAAAATTGGATGAAACTAGAAAAACAGAAGACCATCATATTATAACAGTTTCATTAAATTCCTGAAGTAGCTTGAATATAGGTCTTTTAAAAGTAGATTGAATCATAGAAAACATTTTATTTAATGATTCATTTATTTGAAATGTATTATTTTCTTTACACATCTGACCTTGGGCTTACTAACATGATACGAATAGAGGAGGAAGAAGACAGGAAAATGTTCCCTGAATATGCCATCGTTAACTTAGAATGTCTAATGTTAATTTAGGCTGTATCATTCTTCCATTTCTGATTCTGTTCATCACTACATTCTAGAACAAACCTTCAAACTGGTTGCATCATAACTAGAAAATGGTCAATCTTATTAACCCATTACTGAATGATGAATTCTTCCTACTAATAACAGGTTTTGTTTGATTTTTTCCACCTATTCAATTTCTTTTTGCCACTAACAGTATAGAACAGGGATCTATTTCTCAAACCTTCATTACTTTAGGAAATAGTCCTATTTTTCCAGAGTAACAACTTCTAAATGTTGAGCAATTGGCATACTCTGGAGTTATTGTCACAGATGGCATGCTTCCATCTGGTCTTATAAAGCTGTAAGCATGTATCCTTTGTGGTCTATGATTATGTGACTATGAATCAGACACTTGGGCCTCAATTCCATCATCTAACTTCCTGATAATTTACTTATGGAAATAATGGTGACAACATATTATCCTCTTATTATCCTCCAATGCATATTTAAATATGCAGGGAAAGTTTCAGTACTGCAAATGTATCTTCATTACATCACCTTATGATGAGATCCCTGTTTTCATAGATTTTCAAGGGAAGATATTTCCAGGAAAGGTTCCTAGCATATGGTAAAACTACTGAATCCATCACTGTGCCACTTTTCATATTGTTTTATGGGCAGAGACACAAGGCACATTATGGCTTTAGAGAGCAATAATTCAGTGGAGGTTCCGTTTTAACTTAGCTTGCACAGTAAATTATGAAGGCAAATTGTTTCTTGGTATATCCTGGAATTTATGGCATGTACATATTTTTCTGTAAATGTCGTTTCAACTGCAAAATGTTACACAAAATGCATAAAGGTTCCTGATGAGTGATGTGTCAGGGAAGAGTGATGAATGATTTATATAGAGTTCTGATTGATGATATTTTAAGCAAGTATAGGAAATGTTTTAACCAAGATTCAACAAATGTTCCAATGAAAATAAATAAAATTTGCAAAAGTGGATACAGACAGCTTGGAAAATATAAATTTAGAACCTACAAGTTTCTCTTTGCTGTCTAAATTATTCTCCCCTCTTTGTATCCATGTCCAATATTATTAATTATGCACCAATGCTTCATTCCTCAAAACGTTAAAAGAAATAAAATGCAAACACTCCCAGTAAAGTCAAATTTACACTTAATTTCACAGTACTTTATAATTGCATGGTAGCATATCATATCATAACTGATTACTCATGAGCCTTTGCCTACCCTGTGAAATCTGAACACCGACAATTCTATGCCAAGAAGTGGGTGATGTTAGGAAAAGGTTCACTGATCAAAACATTTTGCATTTAGATTATCAGGAAAAGTGAATTAACTACCATATTCTCATATGAGAGCAGGCAAAAAGAAATAGTTTAGAACTTCAATTTTACTCCTTGATGACTTTTCCAGTGCCTTCTTCAAGCTAGTTTCCTCTTTCCTCAAGTGAAATCTCCATGATCAATTTAATATGTCTATAATGGAGTATGCATCTAAGATATGCAGAAGAAGTCTAGGGATATTTTCAGTGTCTCTGCCATACACCAGCCAAGTCAAATAAGCTTTTCCTTACAAAGATATAGCTCTTGGATTCCATGGCCCTAATAGAGATAATTTACATTCTAAAAATTCTGTGTCAGTAGAAGGAAGGCAGAGATTGGGTATGGCAAGTGGAGGTAATGGGAAGGCATTACGATCAAACTACATTATGTACTGGCATGAAAATTGCCAAAAAGTTAAAAAAATATGTGTCAATATTTATTATTAAATTGATAACTAAATATAAAGTGCTAAAGGGTAATCATATTTTAATCAATAACTAAAAATTAAAAACACTGGGCTGGAGAGATGGATTAATGTTTAAGTTTAAGGTGCTTGGCTGTGAGGCCTAAAAACCCACCTTTGATTCCTCAATACCCACATAAGCCTCTAGCCACTGCAAATTAACTCCAGATGCATTTGTCCTCTAATGTATCTGAAAAACATAATTCAGATTACTGAAGTAAAATAACCTAAATAATTTCTTCAAGAAAATTATGCAGTATAGGAAGCACACTTTATTAGAAAAAAAAAAAAACAGTGAAACAATTCAATAAAAACATAACAGTTTTCTTAAAACTTTAGGAAAGCATGACTTGGTGGCACTAAAATATTAGTGTTTTTCTAGAAATTTACAAGACAACTACATTTTTGTGTTCTTGTTTATAATGAACAATTAAAAATCTTATTTTTAATTAAAGGATATATTTCTATTTGAATTCCACATACAAGGAAATATTCTTAATCAAACATAAAACTGATTTATTAAACATTATTCATGATTTCAATTACAAAGCATATTAATGCTTTTTAAAATGAAAATGTAAACAAATTAGTATATATTTTATCTGGTGGGCAGTTACAGTACTTTGAGGTCAATTAAATTTATACCTGTAAGCTTTGTGGCTTTCACTAACCATGGTATGTGATAATTAAATTTATACCTAATCAAAATGCAAAAGATGTAAGATAATAAATTATCACTTCATACACTGAGCTAAAATAAACTGTTGTTCTGTTATTTTGAGAAACAGTTTCACTATTTTGCCCAATTAGCCATGAATTCATCATTTATGTGCCTCAGCATCTTCTGCACTGAGATTATAGGCATGAGCCACTAGTCTCAGTTTATGTTTTCTTAAAATGCATAAAAAGTGATTCAAAGAATTACACAAAAATCTTTGGGTATAGGAAAATCTTCATTCACAGTACTACATGTAATAATTAGCTAAATTTAAACTATTCTTTCTCTTAGGGAGAAAGTAAAATATTTTAAAGGAAAGTTGTTTACTGCTTTTGCATTCTTGTTTCCTATCTCATTTTCAATGTATGCATTAGAGAAGTAGGATTAAAACTATGGTTATTTAAGAGGTTTTCATGATAAATGTTGATATTACTATTACTATGACTATGAAAGGTTACTGTTAGTCTTGCCTAATGACAAAAAAAGTAGATAACCTAGAATTGTTGTTGGTGTCCCTAATAGATACAAAATGTCAGCAAGATTGGTAGGTTAGTGTCATCCATGATAACATTACTGAAAGCTAACTTAAATAAACCATGTTTGCACATTTGTTAAATTCTCATTTCATGTTTATTTTTATTTATTTGCAAGCAGGAATAGACCAAAAGAAGAGAGAGAGAGAGAGAGAGAGAGAGAGAGAGAGAGAGAGAGAGTATGGGCACCCCAGGACTTCTAGTCACTGCAAATGAACTCCAGATGCATGCTCTACTCTGTGCATCTGGCTTTACATGGGTGCTGAGAAATCGAACCCTGGTAGTTAGGTTTTGTAGGCAAGCACCTTAAACTGCTAAACCATCTCTCCAGCTTGATATATCATTTCGCTTATCCAATCAGTAGTAGAACATTTTTATTATTCTTAGTTTTTACATGTATGAAGATCACTGCTATAAAATTTCTGTATATATTTTTGTGTGAACGTGTTTGTTTCTTATTATATTAATACCAAGAAACAAATAGTTTTTTTTCAAGGTAAGTGAATATTCAATTTTGGTAATAAACTTCAAAGTGTTATCTCAAGTCACTGTACCACTTTCCATTTCTACCAATTATTTTATTGAAGTTTGTTTTTTGAATATTTTGTTTTGGCCATTCAGAAGATCCTAAAGATATAGTCAATTTCATTGCAGTTTCAATTTGTATCTTTCAAATTACCAAATTGTTTTGTATTGTATTCAATGTATAATGTACCATTGTAGCTTTGATAAAAACATCTTGAAAAAATTGTCATTTTACAATAGTATTGTTGATAGTTTGCTTCAGACTTGATCATGTTCTAATATAAGACCTTTTTTTGGTTAGGGCATTGAGGCTCTTGATATTAAGACTTATTGTTTAAAGGTTTTAACTGTTGTTTTAACTGTTATTTGAGTACATTTTATTTTTACCTATTTCCTCCTGTGTGTGTTTTGCTTTCTCTTCAGTGTGGAGGACTCCTTCAAGCATTTTCTGTATAACTGGTTTAATTGTCATAAATTCCTTTACCCTGATTTTGTGGTCGAATGTCCTTATTGCTCCATCAATTTGGATAGATAGCTTTGCAGGATAAAGTAATCTTGGTTGACAGTTGTTATCTTTCAGAACTTGGAATACATCATTCCAAGCCCTTCTGGCTTTTAAGCTTTGTGTTGAGTAATCTGCTGTGATTCTGATGGGCTTGCTTTTGTAGATGACTTGCTTTTCTCTCTAGCTTCTTTCAATGCATTTTCTTTGGTTAGCTTGTTTAGTAGTTTAATTATAACAGGCATGGTCTGTTTGATGGTCTAAAAGCCTCCTGTATCTGCACTGGCATTTCTTTGCCAATTTGGGAAAAATTTTTCTTCTATAATTTGGTTGAAAATGCCTACTATGCCTTTGGAATGAAATTCTTTTCCTTCTACTATACCCTGAATTCTTATTTTTGATCTCTTCATGGTGTCCTAGATATCTTGAAATTCCCATTCATTCCATCCTATTAGCTTGTCTTTCTCTTTGTTGGACTGTATTAGATCTGCCTGGTCTTCTAGTTTAGATATTCTGTTCTTTCCTTCATCCATTCTACTGGAGAGCCTTTCCACAGAGTTTTTTTTTTTTATTATTATTTTTTTTTATTTGACTGTGTTTTTATTTGACTCTTAGTATTTCTGCCTGGTTTTTATTTAGTATTTCTATTTCCTTACCCATGTCTTGTTATGACTTCCTTATTTCTTTAAGCTGATTTCTTGTGTTCTGTTTCAGGAGTGTTTTTTCTGTTTAATTCCTTTATTTTCTTCTTTTATTCCTTTGATTTCTTCTTTGAGTATAGATAAAATCATTTTTAAAAAATTTTTCTCAGGCATTTCATCTCAAACAATCATATTGGGGGTCATTTCTGATGGATTTATAATTTTTAGTGGGATTGTATTGTCTTGATTCTTTGTGTTTCTTATATTATAATGTAGCGACTTTTGCATCCTGAGCTGATTTGATGCTTGGGTTTTCTACTTATCTGCAGTCTTCTTAGATGAGGAGATCCAACTTTATATACCTTCAGCATATGAGTTTAGCATGCCAAGTGTAGCTCTTATATGCCAATTCAACTGCAGGAATAATCCTAGGTGTTGATTTTGCCTGCTATTCAAGTATTCTAGTGTGCTGAGTGGTACAATTTACTGTCAAATTCTAAACTTGAACTGAGAAATATACATATTCAATAAAGACCAGCACAGAGCATGCATGTTTGGGGATTAAAACAAACAGAAAAATCCCCAAGGGTGTTTTTCCCTACACCCTTAATCCTGCCAGCTGGGAGTTTGAGATTTCTGTTCTGAAATGGGTTCCCAGTCAGCCTGGATCTCAATCAGACCCTGCCTCCAATAATGACAGAGGCAAAAGACAAAGGCCCTATAAATCTGAAAGCATCAAAGACAACAATAATCAAACCCAAAACCCATCTTAATTGAGAATGTTAAAGCCAACCAAGAATTGTAACCCATAACCTGCCCTGATGTGGAAAGAGAGATTAGCATTTGCAGTGCAGGCCTATGTACCTGCTGTTTTTGTTTGTCAGCCTCCTTACCTTTTGGGGTGGATCCCAATCTCACTAATGCTGACTGCACACCTCGATCCCTCAGTGTTGTTCTGTGGATCTAGTGTTCTGATCAGTTGTGCTGAATGCTCTTCTGCCAAAGGCTGAATGTGTTTTCCAGAGGTTCATGGTTCTGATGGTTGGGGGATGGGAGGGTTCAGGAAGCCTGGAGTTGTGCTGGAACTGCCCAGCTGGTCCCACCTGTATCCTTTTCAGCAGCTCCTTAGCTCATCTCCACTGTTTCCCCTTTAGGTGTCTAGACTTTTCAAGGAGGCTGATGAGGTTGGAAAATCCCATTGTTTGGTCTCTGTTTCTTCAGCTCAGCATGGGAATGGATAGTGTAGATCAGCTCCGCAAGCACCTCAGCAGGATTCTGGCCATTTCCTTCCTTTTTGGTGGATCTTGGTCTTTCCTGCTTGTCTGCTGTGGCTAATAAAACCTATACACCTTTAGTTGCTGGAAGAAGAGTGTGGTTTGCTGTGGTTTTGTTTAAATCCCTTCCTAGGTTGGTTTGGCATGACTTTTATGCAACCATCTTACTCAGAAGTGCGCTAAACTATTTAAAAATAGTTCAGCTGGGCATGGTTTCTCATGCCTTTAATCCCAGCACTTGGGAGACAGAGTTAGGAGGATTACCATGAGTTTGAGGCCACCCTGAGACTACACAGTGAATTTTAGGTCAGCCTGGGCTATAGCGAGAACCTACTTTGAAAAACCAAAAAAATAAAAATAAATAAATAAATAGCTTTTCTGGGCTAGAGGAGATTGTTCAGTGGTTAATGACACTTGCTTGCAAAGCCTACCATTTTAGGTTAAATCTCCTAGTAGCCACAAGAGGCCAGATGAATGAAGTGATACATGTGTCTGGAGTTCATTTGTAGAGGCAGGATGCCTTAGCATGCTCTCTCTCTCTCTCTCTCTCTCTCTGTGTCTCTCTATCTCTCATAAATAAATAAAAGGCTACATAGCTCTTTAATGAAACAGTACCAAAATAAATGAATATTTAAAAAAAAAAAAAAGAAACTCTTCAGTCAGGTGTTGTACAGAGGTAGGAACATCACTGTCAGCTTAAGGCCAGCCTGGGACTACAGAGTGAGTTCCAGGTCATCCTGGGCTAACGTGAGACCATACCTCAGAAAAAAAAAATTGCTGGGTGTGATGGTGCACCCCTTTAATCCCAGGACTAGGGAGGCAGAGGTAGGAGGATTGCCATGAGTTCAAAGCCAGCCTGAGACTACATAGTGAATTCCAGGTCAGTATGGACTAGAGTGAGACAGTACCTGGAAAAACCAAAACAAACAAATCCTCTCCAGTCATACAGGATCATGGATCATTTGATGAGAAAGTAGTCAAAGAAAAATGCATAGGCTTGGCTTTCAACTCCCTCCCACCATTCCCTACAACATGTGTTGTATGGGAGAAGAAATGAGAAGATTTATATACAACCCTCTCTTGTTTTCTTTTTTTAATGTTACAGCCTGAATCTCAGTAATAAAATTGAAAGATACAACTTTGCATACCCAGAATTCCATATTGTCTTCTTTCTCCCTCTGCATCTTCCAACTTCTCCCTCCCTCTCTCTCTCTCTCTTTTATTTTCTTGAGGCAGAGTCTCAGTCTAGCCCATGCGGACCTGGACCACTGTAGCCTTGCTTGGCCTTGAACTCACAGAGATACTCTTACCTCAGTTTCTTCAATGCTGGGATTAAAGGCATGAGCCACCATGCCTTGCTCTTCTTTGTCCTTCTAAACTAATCTAGTCTTCAACTATTAACTGTAATTCTCAACTAATAAATAATAGAATGGAATGAAAGAAAAGGGAAAGAAAAGAAATGAAAGATAAAAAAAGAAAAACATATTCTAGAATGAACTTTTAGGTATTAAATACATTAAATAATTCCCTCATCAAATTTATTAGAAAAGATGAAATTATATATATGTCATATATATATATATATCCATCTAATTTAGAATAGAAATATATATATATATATATATATATATATATATATATATATATCCATCTAATTTAGAATAGAAATATGTAAACTATAAGATATATATACAAATAAACTTCTTACATATGGTATAATTTCTCTTAAATTACTGAAGAACAAATTGTGAAGATTTATCAAACTAAACCATTGTATGTCCATGGGCACATGAGCACCTTGACAGTTCTTATTCTGAGAGTGGTATAAGTAGTATAACTCCAATATTCACTAAATTAGTTAAGTGGGATTACACAGCAAGGGCTTCTCTAGATTCCTTCTTTTAACATTCTCCATGTACCTAATCTCAATTATAAATGGCTCTTTAGACTCAACAAACTTCAGAAAATATCCTTTCTTCATCTTAAACACATACCTTTACAAAAGAAACAATGAAATGAACATACAAATTTAATATTTTTCTCATTATGACATAAAATACATAATTGTATTTTGAGAGATCTTGACATTGTAAGTCAATTAGTATTATAAAAGTTCTCTCAGTCTGTTTCAGGCCTACATGGACATTTAGTAAAAAAGTAAATAAATAAATAAATAAAAGTGAGCCTTTGGATATGCATTTCTCAAATGTTCATGTGATTAAGTTTTTTTTTTTTTTTTCAGGTTTTTCTTTTTTTTTTAGTTATGGACATACTCAGTATATAAACAGCACATGTTGGTACCATCCTTATCCTCATTCCTGCCCTCCCCTCTCCAAAGAGACCCTCCTCATTGGCCATGCCAGTGATCCCCATGGGGATTGTGGGTCATGCATTGTGGGAGTAGCCTTCAGTTATTGGGAAGAGGCAATGTCTCTGTGCATAATATCTCAACTTGTGGCTCTAACAATTTTTCCATTCCCTCTTCTGCGAATTTCCCTGAGCCATGTTGGGTTTGTTTTAGGTCTATTTCAGTGATGGGCTCTTGGGAGCTTCTGGATCTCTGGATCTCTGGTTTGGTAGGAGTTGAGTGTCCTCAGTGTCTATGTCCTTCACCCTTGTCCTGATCTCAGGTTCACCTAAGAAGCAGCACTCTTGCTCATTTCCCAATTCCTCTATGGTTTCAGCTGGACCCCTGGTAAAGTGCAATGGGCTGCCTCTCTCCTCCAATGGAGAGTGATGTCAGCAAAGGTTAAGGGGATAACCATTGTTAGTTTAGAGAGAATTTAATAGGTTCAGGCCCTCTTGTAGCCCAAAATTATTGGGAACTTGATATTGGAGAGCAAACTAATTATCTGGATATGATTCTGACTTGTTTCCTAGTTCCAGATATGGGTTCCTTTCCACTGAGCGGATCTGTTAGCCAATCCATGAGCAGTTGGTCACCCATAACAGCTCATAGCTGTGTGCCACTATTGTACTTGTGTGAGCATCATGTCAGATTGTTTGCTTCTGAGTAGCTTAGACCTCAAGTTGCTCGAACAGATATTGGTCCCTTTCCCCCTGTAGCTCATGTAGCACTTTCTGGCACTAGATGGGCTAACTTTCTGGGAACTGGCTCTCTTCCAGTTTTCCGCCAGGTCTCTCCATGTTCCATACCAACAGCATATTGTGTCTTCGGCAGTAGGGTCTCACCACTAACATCTGGTGGATAATCAAGTGCTCTGACAGAAGTCTGTCTTCTTTTGGGAACCCATGTGGATCTCTCTAATCAACAGTTTATTGTGGATGTTAACCACATCCTGGTCCTGGTAATGGGAGTTACAGGCAATAGCCAAGGGAAAAGAAAGAAGAAAAGAAAGAACATATAAAAGAGAAAGAAAGGAGAAGGAGAGAGAGAGTAAACAGGAGAAAATTAAGGTTAGGCTTCATCTCACCCCCACAGGCCTTTGAATCAGGTGTGCTCTTAAGGGTCTTTTTTTTTTTTTTTTTTTTTTTTTTTGTTTTTGAGGTAGGGTCTCACTTAGCTCAGGCTGACCTGGAATTCACTATGTAGTCTCAGGGTGGCCTCAAACATCCTCATGTCAGAAATATCCCTCAATATTTACCTTCCAGCATAGCTCTTACCTCTATTCTTGGGCAGATCTCCATAAAACTCTCCTATTCTCATGTAGAATTTTTGTTTTGTTTCATTATGATTTCAATATATGTTTCATTTCTAATAAGAATTTACTGGGCTGGAGAGATGGCTTAGTGATTAAGGTGCCTGCCTCCGAAGCCTAAGAATGCTACTTCCAATCTCCAGAGGTTCCAATCTCCAGGTCCCACATTTAGCCAGATAAAAAGTGACTCAAGGATGCAATGCCACACTTGACCACAAGGGAGCACATGCATCTGGATTTCGTTCGCAGCAGCTGAGAGACTGCTGGTGTGCCCATCTCTATCTGTCTTCCTCTTCCTCTCTCTCTGTCTTTCTCTTTATATCTCAAAAAAAAAAATTACCAAATATTTTCTTACAGTGTAATATACTATACACATTATATCCTCTCAGTTAACTATTAGCTTTCTGGGTACAGTAAACATAATTGTTTTTGTAATTCCTAAGAACAAGGATATTACAAAATAGTTGTTAATATAAATATTCCTCAAATTGTTATTTGGACCTTTTCAAGAGAAGCAATAAGCATCAATTTTATTGTAAGGAAACTGAATAAATCTTCAAATTCCCCCCACAAAAATTTTCATGATTGTGGAGATTTTTTAAATGTAAATATTCCAGACTGCCTCATTTCATGCCTCTATGGACATTTGGTTAAAAAAATATATTTTTGGATTAAGGTTTCTAGGTAGTCTCCAGAAGACAGAGCTCTCCTGGAGGAGGTGTGTTATTGGAGGTGGATCTTAAGTCTAGACTACTGTGTGTTCAAAGCCAGCTTGGCTTACTATTCTCTCTCTACTGTAGATATATGATGAACTGAGTCAGCTTCCTGTACCATAATGATGCTTCTCCTCTTAATTGTATTCCTGAAATAACCCCATTCTTCCCATAGGCTGCTATGGGTGAGGTGTTTTATCCTAGCAACAAAATGCTAACTAAGACACATAACTGAATTTTTCTTTTGCTTTTTTGTTTTAATTAAGAACATATTTTGTATGCATACATCATGTGTTGATACTATCTTTTCCCTCCTTCTTGGGGGTCCTCCTCAGTTGGGTTGCTCGTTTTCCCCATGGGGTTATGGGTTATGCATTATGAGAGCAGCTGTCAGATATTGGGAGTTGGAGCAGACAATGCCTCTGGGTATGATGTCCCAACCTGTGGGTCTTACAATCTTTCCACCTCCTCTGTGACAAAATTCCCTGAGCCTTGGTGGGTATATTTTAAGTGTACTTCAGTGTGAGTTCTTAGGAACCTCTGGATCTCTGCTTTAGTATGTTTTGAGTATCCTCAGCCTCTGTCTCCATCACCCTGGTACTGATTGTCAGGCTCACTATGGAAGTAGCACTCTTGTTCATCTCCCAAATTCCTCTGTGGTTTCACTTGGGCCTTGGGCAAGAAATTTTTATGAAATCAAAATTTATAATTATCTGGGCTTGGTGTCACATGCCTTTAATCCCAGCTTGGGAAGCAGAGGTAGGAGGATCACTGTGAGTTCGAGGCCACCCTGAGACAGCATAGTGAATTCCAGGTCAAACTAGGCTAGAGCGAGACCCTATCTCAAAGAAATAAAACAAACAAAAATTATAATTGAGTTTTTTAGCAAGGTTTAAAATGCACACATTGCATATTTCTAGGGAGGGTGCTATCTAAATATTTATTTTCTCACCATAGAGTCAATGAAAAGTTCTGAATCTTTGAGGAAGGGTGATACTTCCAGTGTATCCAATCTAAAATTAAAAAAAAAAAAAAAAGAGTAAAAGAGAGACTAAGAGAAACTAATAGAAAAAGACATAATTCATCTGAGTATGTTCTTATCTCATAGACAGAGACTGGTTAAAGGACATGAAGCAACTCTCCTCTCAACCTTTCTCTCCTCCTCCTCTTCCTTGTGAAGGTAGTTCACACCTGCTGCTGTGGTAAGGTGTAACTATCCACTATGTGTAATATGCATGTGTAAATGCAATATCACATCTCACAATTGTAAGCACAAGTACCTAATAAAAATCCACTGGAGAGTGAATAATGTCAGTGCAAACATCCTGTATTCTGTGAGAATCATGAGAAGTGATAGTATCTTATCTATGATCAAAGATCTCTAGGCAAATTTGAGTAGATAAAACTGATATTATTTCAAGACAGTATGCAACCAAAATATGAAAGAATTCTTAATAAATGTTTGTGTTAACATTGAAAAGACAGATGAACCAGATATAATAAAGCATCAATTTCCTTATGTTGAAAGAAAAATATTTCAATCAAGTTTGACTTACTTATTAAACTATTAATAAACTCAGTTTCTTTACTTTTATATATATCAAATGGTTGATGAATGATAGTTTTTTACCTGTATTCTGTATTCAAAGCAAAAAGATTCATTACTAATTTATACATTTTCACTTGTGAAGATGCAGTTCATATATATCTGCTTTCATTAATTTATAATATTTCAAATACTTCTTTTTATTCAAAAATATACTACTTGACAATTTCTTTATCATTATCTATATTTTCCACACAACGTATTTTATCCTTTGAAGCATATCGTGCAGACACAAACAAATGCTTCATAAAATATAAATTAACAGATGAACTTAAAGCAGTTAGTTTCTCATTACTGGGACAAAATTTCAAACTGAAAGCTGTTTGTGGTAGGAAAGTTTATTTCCAGCCTCCAGTTCTGAGGGGAAGTTTCATCATATTGAGCATAACAATAGTAGACAAACAGATATGCTATCTTCAGAGAGCAAGGCAGAAGCCGCTAGAGTGATCTGAGTGCAGAAATCAAGACTTTGCTGTAATACCCCAAGACCTCCAACGAGGATACTCTATCAAGTCTCTATCAAGACTCTCATCTCTTCAATGCTTGCACAATCTTAGCAATTGCTCTATAGCTGAGGGTTAAGGTTTCAAACACATGAGATCCTTGGGGTTATTTTATATTCAAACCACCCCAAAAAATAAAAGAGCATGAAGATTCTATTATTTCTTCCAAATTACATATGTGTATCTTGTACATCTGTTTCTTGTTGCACTGTTTGCAACAGCTAGGAAGCAGACTTGGTCTAGTTGTTGAATAGTACCAATAGAATGATTTTGAATATAAGACTCTTAATCTAATGAATCACTAATTTTTGGTCATTCATATGGAGCGCTAATTTGCTAATTAAGGGAGTTGTCAACATATTTCTCTTATATATTATCTTGTTGCTAATTTTCTGATGACATTGCTTCTATGTTCATGTTCTATGAACATGTACTCAACCATTTCTAATTGCATTTTTTCTACAGCCCTGAACCCAGCCCAACCACTGTTTCATGAATCATTGAGTAGTGGTAAGTAGAACAGTTTTTATTTCATAAATATATACTACCAGGTGAACTGGGAGGATTGACATTCACTACTGCCCTTCAGAGCTGTCCAAGGCAATCTCACTATTGCTGTTGTACACTGTGTGAGAGTGGACCTATACATCAACTCAGGTCCACCTATGAACCAGGCCCAAGTTTTTTTTTTTTTTTTTCTCTTTTGATAATCTGAATCTAAGAAATTCCCTATGTGGCCACATGTGCAGTAATGAGGGAGAAAGTAGTGTAATACCAGTGGAGACTATGGGCATTTGGGCCACTTCTCTGTGTAAAGTGTTTGTGTCTTCAGGGTCTGTTCCAACCCAATGATAAATTTATCTTTTCAGTACTTCTTCAGCAGAAGTACTGGAAGTGACGAAGATTATGCATTGATGGCTCAAATGACACCTAATTCATGATGGACAACATAGGTCATTTAGTTTCCAGGAGAGTTGAAGAAGATATGGATAGGGTTAGGGTTAGTGTTATCTAGTGCCTCTAAAAGGAGGAGGCAATATAGAGGGTGAAATGTACCAAAAGTGTAATCAGCTGTCTGGAATTTATATGAAAAGGCTTTACTGTGACTAATTTATGTTATATGATATTTGTAAATGTACAAATGAGAGTGGTAAATATTAAGTGCAAAGTTCAGGGTACTTGGAACACTGTAGCTTTGACCACCAACACCTCTTCAGAGTTCTGTCACATTTTATTGTGAATTGACAGTTGAAGTGCAAAGCTCAAGACCACTGAAAAGGATGTAGATTCTTCAGCATTAAAGTCCTCAAGAGTACAATTATATCAACATTTCAATATAAATCATGCAATGGAGATTGTGGATAGTAAAAATCAATCAATCAATTAAATAAAACTGTGGTTTAAAATTTCCATCTGCTAATCAGCTAAGTGATTTTGAACACATTGTTTTTTTGGAAACAATCAAATTGCATATATAATGGAATGTAACTATTCATATTTCTAAAAGACATTGTGAAAATGGGAAAATGGAAAGATATGTCATATGATGCCTACACTTTGTACATCTTCAGTCTAATTATTATGCTAAACTCTAAGTATTTTATGGATTGAATATATTACAAAATAATTAACAAATTTGTGTAGCATTATAAAAAGAAAGCATTGTGGCAATAGACAGTGAAGGTAAATCAATAGCTCTCCTAATACCCTGGAGAAGAAATGACTGAAGAGCAGAATGAAAAATGGAGAACAACTGTCAAGACAGTTTGGAGAAATCCAGATATGATCCTTCAATGAAAAACAAAATTTAACGTAGGATGCTTAATTGGCTCTTTGAAAAGACACTGAGGTGAAATTGAATGAAATTTAAATAAAGTTTGTAGCTCAGATAATAATTTGGCCAATTATAATTTCTTTGTTTTGATAAAGGCATTAACATTATATAAGTGGTTAGTATTAATGGAAGGAGGGTTACAAGTATATATGAACTTTCTGTACTTTTGAAAACTTTTCTCAGGATGGAGATATGGCTTAGCATTTAAGGCACTTGTCTGAGAAGCCTAAGGACCCATGTTTGATGCCCCAGGATTCATGTAAGCCAGAAGCACAAGGTGGTACATGCATCTGGAATTCATTTGCAATGGCTACAGGCCTTGGCATGATAATTCTTTCTCTCTCTTTCCCTCTATTTGCCTCTCTCTCTTTCTCTTTTAAATAAATTTTATATATATTTTTAAATTCTCTAAACTTAAAGACAGTTAAAAATAAAATATTTTAGAATATTAGCAATAATATCTTTAAGGGCAAGTTATTTTAGAATTTAAACATCAGTTTTTTTTTTTTTTAAATATGGCTCAGGATATTATTTTCTGAGAGAGACTGTCCCTAAATAGCTCAGACTAGTCTCCCAAGTTCCATTATGAAAGATGAATGTCTGCATGTTCAGAGTATTATTTTGTCCCTGTGTTGCAGAGGCTAGATCACTCTGTGTTTCCAGAGATGAACTTTCTCACTGAACTGGGGAGCAGTGTTTTTTCTGTCAGATTGCCTGACCATCAAGCCCCAGTAATTCTATTGTGTCCACCCACCTCAGGACTGGGGTTATAGCCATGTATGGCGAACCCCAGCTGCTTATGTGGGTGCTGGCGATTGACTCAGGCCCTCATTTTTAAGTGATAAGCAAGCACATTTTCATTCTGAGTCATCTCCCAAGCCTTGTTCAGTATATTATTAAACTTTGATGATTTTAAGATATTCTTCATGTATTGATACTGTAAAATGCTTTAGAAAAATTTTATGATATTTTGAAAAATATAATTTTTGGTGATACATTAACTTTGAAAATTATATATATATATATATATGAGTGTGTGTGTGTGTTTGTGTGTGTGTGTATGTATACACATGCACACACACAATTTATGAGAAAGTCAATTCCCGTAAAATTATTTTGGCAATATTTGTGTTAACATTTGAAATAAATAAAAGTTGTAAGGTCTTTGAGAATTCTTAGAATCATTGACTCTACAAATCATTATACAAGCATTAGGAACACTTTTTAAACTGTAAGTCTAATAATTGCTGTGTTCCCATCAGTTTTTATGAATGAGATATTTTAGTTCTCTCCATCAAATGACTGGGCAGATTCACATCTTAGTATCTGTGTGCACACCATCTTTCTATCTGCGTTTGCACTCGTCTGTATGGCAATGTCTGTCTGTGTCTACATACTATTAACTAGCATGGTGAGAAATGCTGCAGCCTCTTTTTGTGCTGTGTCTCCCCCCAGAGGTTTTCAGACAAGATCCTGTTCTGTCAATGCTTCTGGTGAGTTTGGCACAAAGTGAGAAGTTGAGACATTGTAGGTTTCATAGATCCATATTCTGATTAGTCAATTGATAAGGATGTAAAAATGTGTTCAAGGAAAGTAATAAAATAGGTTCAAATTATTGGAATTTGGAATATCAGCTATGATTTTAATGATGTTGAAGTTTAGTGTTAACAATTTCAGAATATTTGCATCCATTATAAATATATTGATTTTGTACTTCTAACAGTTCTGATATAGCTTTTAAGGCAAAATTGTGAGACAGAACTCACATGACCTGCTTACTTAATAGCTTAGGGAAAACTACTTCTAAAAGTAAACATTTCCAGAAATACCATATATTAATAACAAATGCTTTAAGCTTTTTACATATAATTTTAGTCTGATAATAACATATCCAGAAAAGTAATCATTACAAAGCCTTACACTTACTTAATTGACAATATCATCCAGTTATTTAGAGAAAGGAAAGGTTATTTGAAAATACTTTTGTTCATGTGGGATATTTTCACCTAACAGTAAGGTGACTTTAGCCTGGGATTTTTTTTTTTAATTATTGTTTTTTATTGACTTTTATACTTACATACAAAAAAAAAAAAACAAACCCACCTGATATTTAGCCTGGGATTTTTGTCATGTGTTGATTTTTTTTTTTGTTAAATTCTTGTTGATTTTGAATCATAAGTTCATTTTTTATGAATTCTCCCATTATAACCTACTCAAAAATTCTAAAACCTGAGTGAAGATCCCAGACCATTACAGCCACCACTTTAGTAACTTTAGGCATTTTTGAAGCAGCACTAAGAAAACAGCAAATCAGGTAGTCCATTCAATTTTGTACTGAGCAAATTACTTTTCAGTGGGGGCCTAGATAGCTCTTGGGATAGGTAATTGGATGCAGAGCCTCTGACCTCCTGCATGTCCTTTGAACCTAGAGAGGGTTGGTGGTGACAGAAAGCCATTACCCTTTGATTGCTGTGTGCTGACCTGTGGGAAATGAGTTGATGGCCTCCATTCAGTGT
Organism: Orientallactaga sibirica; assembly: GCA_036365145.1. Classification (NCBI taxonomy): domain Eukaryota; kingdom Metazoa; phylum Chordata; class Mammalia; order Rodentia; family Dipodidae; genus Orientallactaga; species Orientallactaga sibirica. Next base: position 14,518,745 of record JAEOAD010000060.1, on the reverse strand, counting down.
GCAGTGGACATGTGCGAGGATCACGTTTGTCATCCTTGTTGGGAGCTCTAGAAAAATAGAGATGGATTGAGCAGGTTGGGAGGTTAACGTACTGACCCTCCAGAACAGGATGGACTTTCTTCAGAGGGGAACTTTGCTCTTTCCTGACCCAAACTCCTCATCTACTTGGTGTTGAGATTAGCTTAAAACATGGAACCATGCAAAGCAATGCTTGCAATGTGCTATAATTTTCTTTAGACCATGGATTGAAAGGTTTGTCTTATTTTAAGATCTCTTCTTTATGTGAAAAAGAAGAAATATTTTAACTAATAGTTAAACTAATAGTTTAACTGATAATGCTGTCACTGAAAAACAAATATATGATACAATAATATCTAGTGATTATTTTAATTACTATTAAATATGCAGACTCATCTCCATCCATTATTCCATTATAATCCAAATTGTCCCTTTTAACTTAGAGTCAATTCTGTTTCATTGCCTTGGTTCATGCTTTTGACTTTAGCTCGAATACTCCTTTAGGCTCTTCCATCAGTGCTTAAATAAACTCCAGTTTTCATGATGAAATAATACTAGAAAACTCTAAGCAAATGATTATTTTGTTTTACTATCTGAATGATGCAGTTGACCAAATTATTAAGTTTTCTCTTTGCTCATTTTCTTAGTCACCATTACTGATGGTATTCTTTTTTTTTTTTTTTTTTTTTTTTTTTTTTTTTTGGTTTTTCGAGGTAGGGTTTCACTCTGGTTCAGGCCGACCTAGAATTAACTATGTAGTCTCAGGGTGGCCTCGAACTCTCGTCGATCCTACTACCTCTGCCTCCCAAGTGCTGGGATTAAAGGCATGTGCCACCACACCCGGCTACTGATGGTATTCTTAACTTCCAAAATAGAATATAAGTAAATTGATAGAAGTGATAATAGTCTGTATTTCTTCTATTTTCTACCTTATCTGGAAAAGTATACTTATTTATATAATATATATTAATGATAGGCCTATTAACAGAATGGATTTATTACTTCCATCTTTCTTTGAATGAATAGAGTTCTTCCTAAGCATTGCCTCCTAACAGTATTAGTGGAACTGGAAAGAACAAGAGAGGGTAGAGCTGTGCTTACTACAATGACTACATAAGTAACTGGGACAGACTTGAGATCCTTTTGGATGCCAGTTGCTTCATTAGTAAAATGTAAATAAAAGCAGTGGCTTTAACACCAGGTGGAAATGAGAAAAATAAATGAGACAATGTGTGAAAAATAAGATTTTATAAATAGGACTTAGGTAGGTTTCATGGTATTGCTTTGTTATGTCTAAGTAAATGTTGATTGAATATTTATTTTAAAATAAATACATTATGATTTTAAATGTTCCTTCCAACTCCATTCTTATTTTAAATATTAACCCTTTGTTAACTCATAGTGAGTAAATACAGGAATCATGGAAACTGTGTATATAATTAGTTCAATTTAATGGAGGTCACATTGGAGAAGAGTGGCTGATAATCAAGTCTAAATGACAATAATCCATGTTTTAAAAATTGGCAATATTTTTCAGGTCTTGTGGATGTAAGCATAGCAGTTATGAGGACAAACATACAATGTCGAATTCCTGACTGGAGAACAGGGTTTAAAATTTATTCCCAATCCTCTGGCTAGTATATACTTCCTTAATGTTCCCAGAGCCTTAGATAGCCTGATGTGTCATTTGGTGTTGAACATTGCATCAACGTTTTTGCTGCACTTTGACATGTTTTGAGTGCCCCTTGTATCTATTTTCATCTGTGAAAAAAAGCTTTTCTGAACAAAGATGAAAACAGCACTAATCTATGGACATGAAAATAATATAAACCAATACATCAGCATTAATGATGAAAAAGAACAGAATAAAAATGATGTGCCCACAGTAAGACTGTATTTTCCCGATCCAATTTACCTAATCTACAAAATCCCTCATGATATTACCAGAGATTTGTCTCATAGGTGATTCCAGATAATGTAAATTTACATTTATTTTATATTATACTGAGAAATTTTATAAACCTACAATTGAGATAAGGAGTGTAAATTGATATGTACAGACATGATTATAGGTATATTATATTACATATCTTTGAGATTGCAAATTAACATATGTGATAAAAGTATGAAATATACAGATTATTTGATTAGGTCATAGAATTTAATTATATACAATATGTATTCTTATTGCATATTTCATACATATTATTTAATTATGTACATATATTATTCATATGCAGTACATAAATATGTAACATATGTTTAATAATAGAATGTATATATTTTTCATAGTACATATTACATACTTGAATTTATTTGAAATATATTTTGAAGTGTTGCTATTAATAGAAAAAAACAAGATAAAGAATGATTTTTGTGTAAAATGTATATAATGTTGATATTTGAGAAGCTATGTGAAAAGTTCCTTACTTTCAAGTGACAATAATATGGTGTTGGGTAAAAAAAATCACACAACACCCTATCTACTATTACTTATTTAATATAATTACTATTTAAAAAGATCTACATAGACATACAATGTTAGAGAAGTTTTAAAAAGATGCATAGCAAGCCATTAATTTATCATTTAATTGAAAGAATTTGGAAATGTGATATGGGACTCATACATTTGGTTCACATGTTGTTAGGTCAAGTTTTCTCTCCCTAAAACATAAAGGAAATATTGAATTTATGTTAGAGCTGGGCCTGTAATGATAGCTATTTAGGAGACTAAATCAGGAGTCATAGTTCAAGACCTGCTTGGGCCACAAAGTCAGGCGAAGGCCACCTTGCCAAGTTAAGGAACCCCTGTCTCTATAATTAAAAGAAAATAAAAATGGGGCTGGAGGGATGGATTAGCAGTTAGGGCACTTGCCTGTAAATCCAAAGGACCCAAGGACCCAAGTTTGAATCCTCAGGACACACATAAACCAGATGCACAAGTTGGCACACGTATCTGGAGTTCGTTCGCAGCGGCTAGAGGCCCTGTAGTGCCCATTCTCTCTATCTCAGTTTCTGTCTCTGCCTCTGCCTCTCTATCTCTTTCTCTCTCTCTCAAATAATTATATTAAAATAAATAAAATAAAAAATAAATAAATTAAATAAATAAAGATAGACTAATTGGGGGGGGAGGGGATATGGTGGAGGGTGGATTTGTGAAGGAGAAAGTGGGGGAGGGAATTATCATGGTTTATTGTCTATAATTATGGAATTTGTCAAAAAATGTTTTTAAAACAGTCAAAGGAGGATGTGGGGATATAGCACAGTGGTACAGTACATGCTTAGCATGTATAAAACCCTGGACTGACCAGTGCCAAGTGAAAGAAGGGAGAAAAAGATAGGTAATATAGAAGAGAATGAGAGAAGAGAGAGAAGCAGGGAGAAGCTTAAGGTTAGTCTTCATCATACTCTCTCCAGGGCCCTGTGAATCAGGTGTTCTCTCTAAGGATTTGATGAAAGTTCGACCTTTTAGTCTTTCACGCTATAGAATGTTATGGTGCCATTTCCATTTGGGTCTAGTTTCGTGTCACCCCCCCCCCACTCTTACCTTCCCCTCCCCCCTACCGTCCCTATTGTCTGGTCCTCAAGATGTGAGGCATGTCAGCATTTCAGGAAGATTCAGGCTAGGAGCCACAGATGAGTTAGACCATGCGACAATTAACTGTCCAAGCAATGCATGATCTAAGCTTGTCAGAAGCAAACAATCTGATGCAATGCTCACACACGGGCAATAGTGGCACACAGCCATAGTGGGTAACCAACTGTTCATGATTTGGCTAACAGATCTGCTCAGTGGAATGAGACCCATAGCTGGAACTGGGAAACAAGTCAGAACCATATCCGAAAAACGAGTCCACTCTCCAATACCAAGTTACAACCAATCCTGGGCTATAAAAGGGCCTACACCTATTAAAGTCCCTCTAAAATAATAATGGCTATACTGTTTATCTGATGCTAACCTCTCTCTCTGTTAGAGAATTTGCTTTTCTTTTTCAGATGGACACAGAACCTGAGAAGAGAACCAGCTCATCGCTCCTCACCAGGGCCCCAGGTGAAACCATAGAGTAATGGGGGAAGTGAGCAAGAGTGCTCCTTTCTTGGTGAACCTGGTACCAACATAAGGGTGAAGGAGATAGACACAGAAAACACTCAACTACTGCCAAACCACATATCCAGAGACTCAGAGGCTCCCCAGACCTCATCATTGAAGTAGGCCTAAAATGATCCCAACATGGCTCAAAGTAATTTGCAGAAGAGGGGAGGAAAGATTGTTACAGCCACAAGTTGGGACATTGTGTACAGGGCCATTGCCTCTTCCCCATACCTAGTGGCTACCCTCACAATGCACGACCCACATTCCCCAGTGAGGGGAATCCCTTAGGAGGGGGAAGGACAGGGAGGAGGCTAATGATGGTACCAGCATGACTGTATAGACACTATCCACATAACTAAAACAAAACAAACAAACAAAAAACCCTGGACTGAATATCTAGTGCTGAAAATAAAGTTAGGACAAAAGTAAGCAGATTCCTTCTTTTTGGAACTATTGAGTTTTAATGAATGCTGCTAATTTCAGAACAACATTAAAGATACAGAAACTTTCTAGGAGTTCTCAAAGTTTACTTTATATGGGAAGTATTAAATATGTTGAAAGCTGGACAGGTCCAAATAGAGAAGTCATTAATGGCTCAAGGATAACACTGTAGATCATGTGTTTAATGTAATCTGCTCACATCATTGCAAAGTTTATGTAGGCAATTCTCAGTATGGGAATTTTATTCATGAGAGTAGAATACAGGGTAATTTGATGGAGAAACATGAAAATTATGACTATTTTATCAACTAGCTTGACTGAAGTTTTTAACAAAATAGGGAGTATATCATAGTGTCACCTGAAATTTTAAAACAAACACCAGAAGTGACAACCTTAATAAATGCATATATATATTCGCCAATGACAATTCTGAAGAACTTGTGTTATAAAGTTGCAGATACTTTTCCTATAAATGTTAAATTTTATTGTGAGTTTCTTCAAATATTCTCAAAGTTTTCAACTTTTTTCTTATCCTTTCTTATAGGGTGTTTCTGGTCCTAATACCAAGGTTTGCTGTTCCTCTTATGTGAATTTTATAGAAAAATATTTCTGCATTATATATGTAGTATTTAATGTCTGCTTTTAAAAATTATGCAGAAAGCCAGGTGTGGTGGCGCACACCTTTAATCCCAGCACTCAGGAGGCAGAGGTAGTAGGATCACCATGAGTTCAAGGCCACCCCAAGACTACATAGTGAATTCCACGTCAGCCTGGGCTAGTGTGAAAACCTACCTCAAAATAAATAAATATAAAAATTGTGCAGAATATTATGTGATATTTTGTATAATAAATACTTTATATATTTTTAATTGTCATTAAAGTAATTTAGATGGCTGTTGATATAGTAAAAATGTTTGTGTCTCAAAACACAAAGCTTATTTTTGTGACTCCATAACTATGCTTCTATTATGACATGGTAAATATATTAATAAATAATGGAATGAGTGAAAACCTTTCCATCACACTTTAAAAAAATAGGTCACTTTTGTTTTTATTTACTTAATTATGACAGACAGAGAGAGAATAGGTTAGCCACTACAAATGAACTCTAGATGCATGCACCATCATATGCATCTGGCTTATGTGGGTTCTAGGGAAGGGAACATGGGTCCTTAGGCTTCTCAGGCAAGTGCCATAACCACTACTACATCGCTCCTGCCTGAATCACACTTACTTTTCTAACAATAAACTCTCCATGAAAAGTCTTCTTTTTTAGTTTTAAATAACCAAATGAATGAAAGAATATGTAAAGTTTTATTTTTTTCATGTTATTTTTCATGGGCAAACAGTATTTTTTGAGATCAACAGTGACTCCATTTGAAAGAGAACTGGTGAGTAAATTAACCAAAGTTTTAAAATATTATAAGTTTTTCATCTTACACTATTCCATATATATTTTTCTAATATAGGACACTTAATACTCCAGTTCAGAGAGATTTTTTATAAATATTTACAATATGTCTTTATTTCCTATAATCTAATTTGATATTTCCAGACTATAATAAACATATTTTTTTCCTTTAGGTTTTTGAGATAGGATCTTACTCTAGTTCAGGCTGACCTGGAATTCACTCTGGAGTCTCAGGGTGGCCTTGAACTCATGGCAATTTTCCTACCTCTGCCTTACAAGTGCTGGGATTAAAAGAGTGTGCCACCATGCCCAGGCTTATAATAAACATTTTTATTTTTTAATCACTTTAATATAGGAATGCTAACTATGCCCAAAACATAATTAATTTGAACTGGTTACTATTTTATCCCTGCTTTTAATTAGTGATTAAATAATTTAAATACAATAAGTCAATAGTACCATCAAATCCATGAGTTTTGGGAACCAATTTTCCCTTCTAAACCACAAAATTGTTAACTATATGGGGGTAAAATTAGTTAAGCAAGATAAACAGTGAAACTATGCTTATTATCCTACAACATCTACTAGCAAATGGAATCCTCTTCAGGAATTTTTATATGTAAAACAACATATGGCTTAAATGATGAAATGTTTACAATTAGCAATTTTCAAAGTAATGTTCATTTTACAGCTTAATGTCTTACTTTCTATTTTAATTTCATAATTAATTTGATAGGGCTTTCCTGAAAAAATGAATGAACCTATCTAGATGTCATGTCTATCTTTTTTTAAAATCTACTTAGTTTCATATCTATCTATTGTTTGTCTATCACCTATTTATATCAATGGCCTATTTATCAATCTGTTTATCATCTATCTAAAGAGACTAGACTCAAGCACTTATGGCAAGTGAGAAGTCACCAGATTTTGAGTCTCCTGACTAGAGACTCAAAATTGCTGATGGTGTAGTTTCACTCCAAAAGCCTCCATGCACCATACTCCAAAACCACCATGGTTTTGATTGGTACCTGATGTCAGAGAAATACTCATACCTAATCTTGAGAAGTTAAGCAAAAGTTAAGTTTTTCAGTTCATTGGATGCATGTTCATCTAATCTCAGGGGTAAATATTTGCTTTACTCCATTGACTGAATCAAGTGTTTTTCAAACATACCCAGAAAATATCTGAACAAATGTTTTCAATCTAGTCAAAACATAAATTACCACATGGAGATATGTATGCAAATATGGTAAGTTAAATGTTTTATATTTGAATTAAAGCAATATCAAATCTAAAATGACCAATGTAGAATTTCATATTTTTCCAGTTTTAAAGAAATATGTCTGACACATGGTTTAGATACATGATGCAGAGCAGTGCTAACTTTGCATTAGCACCCCAACTAAATTTGCAAATAGTTTATAGTGCCATCCATCTTTTAGATGCTCAAGCATACTTCTGTAGCTATGATTTCTTCATGACTACTCTAGCAAAGAAATATGCTAGTATCTTATTATCATTTTAAAATACCTACTAAATATTCAAGTGTTGATGCTAACAAGTGACAGGAAGAAAATGAGTGTTGGTTAGAAACACATGCATATATAAGCATTTATTTACCTAATTAATTAAACATTGAAAGTATAACAGATTTGCATAATGACAGAAATATGAGAAGAACCTACATAGTGTATAAAATGCTAAAGAACTCTTCTAAGCAAGTGATTAAAAACATTTAAATCCATTTTGATTGTTAATGGAATACATGGATAATTTTTATAATGAAAAGAGATATATTTCAACTCAAATTTCTGCAGGCTGGGAATTCCAAGATTGGTGTGCCACATCCAAAGAAGGCTTTATACTGCTTTATCTATAAGCAGATAAGCTAAATAAGAGTGAAACACACTCCCTCTGTATAGTCATTCGTGTAGTCACTAATCTAGTCCTGTTGCAGCTTAAACTCAAAGGCAAAAGGACTTGAGCTATTCACGAAGGCGAGGTCTACTCCCACAACATAGCCACCTTCTATTTCTTCCACCTCTCAGTGCAGCTGCACCAGAAAAAAAGATTCAAGATGAGTTGGTAAAGTAATCCATATTCAAATCATAGCAGTAGTTTTAGTCAAATTGAAATAACAAACAGGGTATAGGTTTTCCATAAAAGGAAAACTTTAATTTTAAGTATTTACTTAAGGCAAAATCAGAATACCTTAATGCTTTCACATTAAATCAGGCTTTCAAAATGTATCATATTAATAACCATGACAAAATCATAAAGTCAAACTTATGAATCTTATTGGACTTTCATAAAAATATATTTAACCTTGGACATCAATAAGTTATTGTCTTCTCAATAATTATATTTTAAGATACATATATATATATATATATATATATATATATATATATACTCATAATTTCCATATATATAATTATACATACATATAACTGCTTTTAAAATTATTAATGATGCATGTTGAGAAAAAATAAATCTCATCTGATTCCAGACACAGTTAGCATTTAGATAATGTAAATAAAATGTTATTTAAGTTCATTTGGTGAACATAATAAAAAGGAGAAACAATGCATAAACCTATAGCTATACTTTGTGCAAAAGCAATTATACAAATAACACCATCATAGGAAGAATGATGTGTTCAGTTTAAAATTGGTAGAGCTTGGCTGGAAAGATGCCTTAGAGGTTAAGGTGCTTGCCTGCAAAGCCTAGGGACCTAGGTTCGACTTTCCATAATCCATGTAAGCCAGATGCACATGGTGGTTCATGAATCTGGAGTTTGTTTGTAGTGATAGGAGGCTCTGGCACATACATTCTTTGTCTCTCTCTTTCTAATAATTAAATTTAAAAACAAATGATGCAGCTGAAGGGACTATATTTAAAAGAAAAATGAGATAAGGTGTGTTATAAGATCCCAAAATCTACCAGTGAATTTACATTTAAACCTTCAGTTCAATATAAATGAGTAATTTTATTCTCATTTTAGGCATAAGACAAATGAAGCTCATATTCTTTAATCATACATATAAATATGATGAAATGTCTAATTGAAGGTCTGAAGGAGTACAGACTTCTCTGATTCCCAAATGTTATTATTGTTATGGTTTGTCTCTTCCATCAGAGGTTATATAGTTTAGGCAATCCCTCAATACTGACAGGGAGAAATTCTTTGGTTATCTCTATGGTAAGGGGCATAGTTTTGAATTTGAGATTTCTGCTAATTGTTATAAATTGTAAAAAATAAAATACACTAATTTTATGAGAGTATACAGGATAGTTACTGTTAGCAATTTAAATACTCTAATGTATCTGAAATCTCTATGATTATCTCACTGTAGTTGTCACCAACACTGATCACAAATGTGAGAGTTTTCCAGAACATGTGGTTGGAATTTGCTTCTCAAGTACCCTGCCATATGACTCAGAATATCATTATCATTTCTAAAATTAACCTCTGGAATACTGAAAGAATAAGGAAAAATATAACTAATCTGCTTCTTTGGCTTTTATTTAGCTGATGGGCTTCACTAGTTTTATACAATTTTTTGCTTGCAAAGAAAGGCAACCATTTCCTAAAGAAAACAGTTTAAGACAAATGCACCCAGGAGAGACTCTCCAAACGAGTAGAAGTCACAAGGTTTACAATGTTAACCTATACACAAAGAGAGAAAACGACATCTTGTGGTTTAGAGTCCAGGGCCAGAGTTTAGACATCTTAGGGAAATAAATAACATAGAATTGGAATTTCAGCCCCACCTGGCCCCTCATACCCAAGCTATTAAAAAGCCCCTACATATTTTTGGTATTTCCTGAATGATTTTCTCCTATAAAAACCCTGCCCCACAGCTTCTCAGGGCTCTTCATCCTCTTGCTTGGTGGAGCCACCAATAAATCCTCTTGCTGCTTGCATTGAGTGTTCTCCGTGTGAGTGTCTTTGGGTCTGGTAGACTACCTGGAAAATAAAACCTGGATATATTTTCTTTTATTTAAGGTTTTAAAAATTTATTAGAGACCAAGAGAGAGAGAGAGAGAGAAAGACAGGGGCGGAGGGAGAGAGGGAAAGAATGGGCAGGCCTCTACCCACTACAAATGAATTTCAGACGCATGTGCCACCATGTGCATCTGGCTTATAGGGGACCTGGAAAATAAAACCTGGATTCTTAGGCTTTGCAGGCAAGTGCCCTAACTGTTAAGTCATCTCTCCAGCCCGATTGTTCTATTCCTTATACATCCTCCTCCCACCAGGTATCTGATGTGTGTAGGTGTTTTCTGTGGGAAACTTAAGATACACATTTGGATACAACAACCTTTTCCAGGCTGTCACCACAGGAGCATCCAGGGCACCTCAGCTAATATTCCAAGTCATCTTGGTCCATTTCTTTTTAAAATATTATTTATGTGTATTATTCTAATTTTATATTCATAATGGTGACTCCATTATCCTCCTCCCTGTCCTCCCAAAGGGACCCTCATCAATGGGGAATGTGGGTCATGCATTGTGGGGGTAGTCAAGAGTTATGGGGGACAGGCCAAGTCTCTGTGCATAATGCCCCAACTTGTGGCATCTATCTTGGTCCATTTCTGTCGCTATAAATAGTTGTGTAATGTATACAAGCAGAAGTTTTTGTTTATTGTGGTTCTGGAGGCTGTGAATTCCAGAGCAAAGCAGTAACATCCACTGAGGGCCATCTTGAGCAATCCAATATAGGGAAGGACATCACATGTCCTGACAGCCAGTTTGCTAGCTTGAATCTCAATTCTTATAAAACCAAAAATTCAATCACAGGGAACCCATCCTCCTGGATTGATATGATCCTGATGATCTTGAAAGGCCTCACCACTAAATACCACCAGCATTTTCATTTAGACATTAGACATCCAACAAATGAATTTTCAGGTACACATTCCACACTTTGGCTCCTCAAACCCATGTCCACTGATTTCTCACAATACAAAATGTTCTCATCCCATCCCATCATACTGAAATTCTTAACCCATTTCCATAACAAATCAAAGTGTAAAGAAAATGTATACTGTCTAAACTACATATGGATGAGACTCATGACATGGTTGCCCCTATGCAAAGACAAATTTATTGCAGGTGTGAACCTTTGAAATCAAAACAGGTTAGCGATTTACCAAGTGCAATGGTAAGATACACAGAGAACAGACAATGTCATGTCAAGGGGAAGAAGTAGGCTGAAAGAAATGAGTAACAGACATCAACTAAATCAAAAACCCAACAGGATATATAATTAAATTTTAATGATGCTGACAGTTAGTGAAGGCCTCAGGCAGGCATGAGGAGACTGAATCCTCTACTCAGTGTTTCCAAGTTCTTGTCTCCGTCAGATGAAGCATTAAGAAACCAGACTAGATGAGGAGTTAGGAGAGAACAATTATTACACAGTAAGAGTACACATTCAAAGGGTGAGGATGCGTATTCTCAGAGTGTGTCATGCCAACAGGATTTTGGACAGTGTGTCTTACAGGCAATTTTCATGGACCATTCACAAGCTATAATAGCTAGGGCTAAGAATGGAGGAGATCTTGGGAAAGTATTGAAATAGGTGGATTGGAGGGAATATCTAGTAACATGGTCTAATCCCTTTTCATAGGGCTTTCAGATAAATCATGATTTCCAATGCATAATGGGAATAGCTAATCCTGCAGTGCTAATAATATGTAAACAGCATTATAACAAAGCAAAGGACAGTTAATGGTGCTGTTGGTCATCCATGTGCTTTCTGTCTGGCTTTGACAAGTCTTGCTTCCATAGTTTCAGTGGCTTCATGACCAGTTGCCATAAGACAGCATTGCAGTTGCATCACCCTTTGACCACCAAATAGTTTTTTTTTTTTTTTTTTTTTTTTTTTTTTTTTTGCATGCTCTCCAGCCTGACCCATGGAAACTTTGCAATATTTATATATGCCTTTTGTTTAAAATTGCTTTTTAGACTGGGTGGGATAAACTGGTAGAAGATGGAAAAAGTAAATGATAGAGGCCATTATTTCTCTTCTACTAATGCTATCTTTAAACTAGGCAAAGTTTTCAGGTAACAGGAGAATATTGGTGGCAACAGAATACAGGATATGACTGAGGTTTATTTTTGGTTGTATTGGACAAGAAACCTGAGTTTTGTGCTTTTGCTGAAATCATATAGAGCAACATTTACTCATTCATTTATGAATTATTTTCATTCCAAAATATTTAAACAAGTTTCTGTCACATTTACCACATCATTGTTCTTTACATGTGGTGACATCACTGAAGATTTCTATCTATAAATCTATCTATAAATCTAAATAGATTAATATATATTTTTTGGCTATATATAAAAATCACTGAAGCTGGGCCTGGTGACACATGCCTTTAATTCCAGTACTCGGGAGGCAGAGGTAGGAGGGTCACCGTGAGTTTGAGGCCACCCTGAGACTACATAGTGAATTCCAGGGCAGTCTGGGCTAGAGTGAGACTCTACCTCTACCTTGAAAAACAAAAACAAACAAGCAAACAAAAAAATTGCCAGGCTGGAGAGTAGTTAAGACACTTACTGTGAAGCCTAAGGACCCAGGTTTTGATTCCCCAGTACCCACATAAAGCCAGATTCACATGCATCTGGAGTTTGTTTGCAGTGGCTGGTGGAGACCCCTGGAGTACCCATTCTCTCTCTACACACACACACACACACACACACACACACACACACACACACACACACACACATATATATATATATATATATATATATATAATAAAATGTTTTTTTAAATCCCCTAAGAAGGAAAATAAAGTGAGACCATAAGACAATGCCATAGCTAATTGATACGTGTAGAGAATTCTTTGAATTTCTACAGTAAACGTCTCCAGGAATTGACTAGAATGGACTGCATAGCAGAATATCATTCAGGTTCCATTTAGTGATCTGCTGGATTGGTCTCATACTAGAAATGTGTTTGCTTAGAAAAAGACACAGAAAAATCAAGTATCCTAAAAAGAGAATGCAGAGGCAGTAGATAAGTTCTGTTGTTCCGAGACTGAACAAAAATCTAATAATTTGATTGTAAATTTATCCTCCTTCTCAAGGACAGTGTAAATGCTTCCTCCCTCCCTCTCTCTCTCTCTCTCTCTTTCTGCCCTGCCCTGTATTACATCTGCAACTGTACACAGCTAACAGCTACTGTCTCCCAGATAGGTTTTATGGCTTAAAAGGCTTTCCAGCACAGCCTGTTACTGCCCTCTACTGATGGCTGCAATTGTTCAGATCATTTCATTAAAAGAAACCAGTTTGATTTCTAAATGTCTCTGACAGAACTTTTATCAGAAGTAATAAGAATAAAATCTTAGTATTCTCATGATGCATTTTTAACCCCTTTAGACCTAGACATGTTCATAGGCCATAGGATCACACCTGCTTTGTTTTCATCAGGTATAGTTTTCCTCTGCTTGATGCATTTAAAAAAAATAAAAAGACACTGTAAGCTAACATGACTGAAAAGGGAAAACTCTCATGAAATTTCATAGATTAGTGCATAAACAATAGGTTTTTCAGAATAGAAAGCTGAAGAAATTAGAGTCTGTGTTGGCAGTTGGAAGTCTGCATCACATTGAAATAGCACATCCTTCTCAATGAGGCTTGGAATGATGTTGAGGATTGTACTAAAAGTTTGGAACATTTACTTTTACAATGATGTCACATAATCATGATTTATCTATTTTTCCCATCCAGGGTGGCATGGTTTAAAATTAGGCTTTATTTTTTTTTCAGTTTCACTCACAATTTAAATTAATTATTTAAAATGTATGTGTCCCTTTAATCTTTAATATATAATATAAAGATAACTTTTTTTCCTTTACGTAAAATGTGTATGTAGCCCAATCTGGCATGGGACTCACTGTGTAGCCTAGGCTAGGTGTGAACACTCAAACCTCCAGGCTCTGCCTAACGAATATTTGGATTATAAACCTGCCGTGATGATTCAATATTGAATGATAAACTTTTCAAGTAAAATGTAGCTTGATTTTTAAGAAGAAAACCTAATCAAAACTGTGTAAAATTACTTAAATATTTTGCATCTTAGTATCGCTCATGCCTACTCATTAATGTTTTCTCAGCTGTTTTATCCTAGTTGGAATCTTTAAAACTTTTTATTATAGTTTACAGACAATGCTAATTTGCTTTATTGAGAACTTAGCAATCATTTAGGAGATAAACAATCTTTCTTATTAAGCTGTGGAACAAACTGAGGTGGTATGCAAGGGAGAGGGTGGACTTGCTGACAGCCACAAGCCTTTTCTATCACTGCTCCTTATTCACCCATTGTCCTGATGATTAACTATCCAGAGAATCAAAGATGATTTATTTAAATGGGCTGAAGGAAATAAAAATCACACAACCAACAAACAAGTGAAGAGTGTCTGGTGATTATTCTAGGTCTCTGCCCATATTTCCTGATGTTACCTGAGGTTTGAAATGAAGTTTCTACATTAATCTCTAGATAATTATGAATTCAATTATCATAAGGCTAAATTTTTCAGACTTCTCCCTGCATATTATATTGAAATTTCTTAATAATTTTATGTTTTCTAAATAGTTATTTTTTAAAATTATTACTGTTTCCACTTTAACTATAAATTTTACAGATATAATGGTATGTATGTTTGACCAACAATTTTGGTCGGCTCATGTATGTTTTATTTTTAACTTTTATTTTGTATCTGAAAGAATGTCTTGAATTAAAAAAAAAAAAAGTACTGGGTAACTGTACTTTTTCTTCGTTTTTGTCTACTCCTTATGAGTTTTAAAAGCACTTTGAAAAATGAAATTCAAAATTCAATAGCATCAACTTAAGTCAAGTCTAGGAATATGTAATTTTAAGTACAATTATGTAGCATGAATAGAATACCCAAAATATATTTAAAGGCTTTCGTATCTTTTACTTGAGCTCAATAGTAAGTGAAAGAATATGACCTCTGAAATTCATTTGAATAAGACATTATGAAAGTTTACCTAAACTGCATCACAGATAAAGTCTAATTGTAACTGCAAAGAAATAAATCTATAAATCTGTGAGACCTGCAAGAATGTTAGATGGGATGGTCAAGTACTTAGAAAATTTGATTTGTTATTATAGTCCACATTATGTTATGCCATCATTTAAAAATATGACCTAACTTTTAATGATATTGATGCAAATATGCAGTATGTACAAAATTGATGGTGACATAAATGGTACACTATCTAAAAGCCAGATTGATTATGCCTAATAGAATGGAAAATAAATGTTAAAAAATCAAACGGATTTAAAACAAAAAAATAAGTTGGTGTTTTGGGATACAGATAAAATTGGTTCTTGACTTTCACTAATAAATTATAATAACTTCCAGAAGTGATCACACTACAATACACTATGTGAAATAATAACATTACATAATATGGCTGATTATAAGTATACTTATATTGCAAAGACTTTGGAAAGTATGTGAGCACTATGAGATGTAAGTTTGTGTAGTTGGATACATGAATTTCAGTACTTTTGCACAGCAGAAAGAAGAGAGAATACACACAAAAGGTAGATAATATATATGCAAATTATTGACATATATTATATAATATATACATATATTTTGTAAGTAAATTTCAGATAAAGAGTAGAATGGTAAAGTTGGGTAAAATGACTTTGAAATTTGAAATTTCATTAGTTAAAACAGAAAATGCTTAATAATATTTCATTGGAAAATCTATACAAAACAATCTTAAATTCGAAGTGAGTTGAAAGAATGGGCACTCTGACCTAGTTTGGAATTGAAATTTGTAGAAGTTCTAGAAGGAAATAATGATAAGGTTTTGACCATTGAGATAGCTCAGAGTCCAGTGACTATAAAAGATTTATGTTTTCAACATAATTCAACAAATGAATAAAAAATATTTATTTCAAGAAAGGGATGACCTTTCTGTCACAAAAGATAACTTTACTAAACCTAAAATTAAAACTTAAGTTCTGATTTATTTGTCATACAGAATATACCTTTCAGATTTTAGTGAATTATTTCAATTATTGCACAATAACTTTTCAAATGATTTTCAAATATAAAATACAAAGTACAAGGATTCAGGTAGAACCTGCTTTGTACAGATAGCAGAAAATACTGGGGAGACCCAAGACCCATAAAAATGCCAAGAAGAAAAAGTTGAGTGCCAAGTATTAGATGAGTCAGTTCCATCACACTTGCGAGGGCCCAAGAAGGAAGTGGTGGATAGAATATAAATGCTGCCCCCACTGCTAGCCAGAGGACCTTCTCCATGGAAATGGCAGTAGTCATTGAGGAGACACAATATTCACAAAAGCAGAAAATAAGAGGCTGCAGAAAGCTTAACATTAAAAGAGAGCGAGGGAACTGTTTGTCAAAGGGGGTTGAAAGAAACTATGAGCCACTGGTAGAAAGGTGTACAGTGAAGCATTATTCTTCTAACAGTAACTAACTAGTGTATTCATGAAACCACAATGATTGAGTATGATAGCTAAACTGATGAGTGTCTTCAATGTAAAGGGGGGGAGGGGGGACAAAAGAGGGTAGCCTGATGGTAATAAGGCCAATTTGCAGTTTTTCATATATGAAATTTCTTAGTATTTTTAAAGATAGTAAAAGATTTGTTTTTTGTTAGGAAAGAAGACACTGGAATACAGGAATTTTGTTAGATCTTAGATTCAAAACATCATTCATTCTGTCAGATGATGAAATAGTTATAATTCTACCCCCATAATCTAATGATAGTGGATTTTCTGCAGTTACTGAAGGACCTAAGCATTATCTGCTTTCCTAAACCAGAAATGGATACATAGAAGCAGCTGGAACCAATGGGGAGAGAGCCTGCCTTTTTTACCTCTCTCCTGGAAAGATCACTGCTGCTAATGAATAGTGAAAGTTCATCTGATACAATAGCCATCCCTTTGCACACCAGAGGAACCAAAGCGATTTCAACAGCATGCTGCCCTGAAGACAAACAGTGCCTTGAAAGGCTTAGCCCTGTGCTGCCCCAGTGATTGATGGATCTAATGAGAAAACCTATGTTGCTTAAAGCTGCTTGGAAGGAGAGGAAGGTCTGTGAGTAGGTATTGACCTAGATGCCAGCATGAGATTATATAGTAAATATGATGAACCAGCTGTGAAATTACAGCCACTATATCACACACAAGATAACATCACACTTCTTGGTGTTGGAGGTCATAGGGTAACAACAAAAGAAAAAATTCACTTGGATCTCAAGATAGAGATTGTCTTTTCCTTCTGGGAACAAAGGTAGTTTCATGAATGATAAAGTTTGTAATTTGTCAAATGTACAACAGGGGAAATATATTTGTATCTTAAAACATGTGACAGAAGAGTTGTCAGCTGGTGTGTTAAGACCACAGTTGGATGATCTCAATTCACTGTAGGTGGTAAAAATATTTGTGGAAGGTGTCAAAAATATTAAGAAAGAAAAATACAAGTTGAAAAAGACAAGTCAAGTTTAATTTTCTACTGTTTTGTCCCAGGTTTTCCTTGAATCAACACATCCCAGTATTTGAAACTAGTTTCCTTTGGAAATTTTGGAGAAAAAAAATAGGGAAGAAGTAAGACTGTTCAAAGTTTTGCATGTTTTCCTGTTATGACAAGATGTTCAGTTATTTGAAATATCTGGAAAGTATTTCCAAAAGTCTTGTGTGAATCATTGAAATAATTCATAACATTTGAAAGAGATATTCTAATTTTATATTTCATTTCTATACATTTCAAACTGTCATAAAATTTTTTTTATGAAGAAAAGTGATTTCAGCAAATGCTACATTCATACCCTAGATAGGTTTGTTACAAAGTTTTGCTATACAGTAAAAATGACGTCATTAATTTTAAATGAACTGTTTGCAATTTATTCCTTCAATGGCAAAAAGCAAATCTGCACATGTAATCTGAGAGTCTGTGATATATTGATAGAACAATTGGTGATTATCTTTTGATTCACAAAATCCCAGAGTTAGTCAATTTTGTATTACACTGACAAAATGCACAGAATTTGGCAAGTCAGTTGAGGACATTTGTTGTAGCTCAGTGTCAGAGGTTTTAGCCCATGGTGAGTCCAAGTCGAGGGAAGTCGAGTATCATGTCTGTAGAAATGTGTTGGAGGAGGCTGGGAGGCAAGATAAACCTCCCCAGGACATGCCTTCAGTGACCCGTTTTCTCTATCTAGGGCCAACTTTCTACAATTTCCACCCCTCTAAGAGTCCATTGCATTTTGAACCCATCAATTGGTGGCACTAATGAGATTTAGAGTCTTCATGATTCAGTCTCCTCACTATAGACCAGGCCTTCCACATGGGGACATTTGAGGCATACTACATCAAAGCAAAAGCTGTCACATTTGAATTTCTCTAAGAAAATCATAATCGAAGCAAAGAATTGTCCCACATACTATTTTCTACATGTTTTAACACTGACATGTATACTTTAGATATCTGTTATTTATTGAATAGTACACAATCTTGTAGAATTCCCCACACTCCTGACCAAAAGAAATTACACAAAAATTTCAAGAGTAGAAACAGTAACATCAAATCCTGCAGTGTAATTTTAGAGGGTACATGTCAATAAGTTTAGCCCAAACTAGGGACACAAGTGTTAGCATGATGTCAAAACACTCATACAGCCTCTCCTCAAACATGCTGAGCCTCCTTCTTCAGTTCCATCCCTTCCTGCTTCTGCTTCTGTGGTAATGACAGTCTTGCTATTAATTCTTGTGTACTGCAGCCAGGTTCTCATCACTGGCAGAAATCACACGATCAAGAGCAGCCTGTGGGGGAAAAAAAGGTTTATTTTGGTTTACAGGCTAGAGGAGAAGCTCCATGATGGCGGGGGAAAATAATGGTATGAGCAGAGGGTGGACATCACCTCCTGGCCAACATCACATGGACAACAGGAACAGGAGAGTGTGTGGCAAACACTGGCAAGGGGAAACTGGCTACAATACCCATAAGCCTGCCCCAAACAATGCATGGCCTCCAAGTGGTGTTAATTCCCAAACCTCCATCAGCTGAGAACCTAGCATTCATAACACCTAAGTTTACAGGAGACACTTGAATCAAACCCCCACATTCTACTCCAGGCCCCCATAAACTGATAACCTTACATGATATCAAATATAATGCATTCATCCACTTTAAAAGTCCCTATAGTTTTTTTTTTTTTATCACTCCCAATGATGTTCAAACATCCCCATAGTCCAACGTCTTTTAACTGAGCCATCATACCAAAATAAACCAAAAAACCCATAATGGCACAGAGTACACATTCGCACCCCAAAAGACGGTATTGGACATAGCAAAGAAATATTCAACCAATACAAGATTTAAACAGGAAAAACATCAAACTCTGTAGCTCCAAGTCCACCAACTCTAGTCAGTGATAAGTCTCTAAATCTGATAATTCTAACCAGCAACAAGTCTCTGGAGTTCCATTTCCACCCCTCCAGGTAGGCTACTCACAGTCCTGGAAAACTTCATCTGGGGCCTACAGCTCTCCTTAGAAGCCATATTATGATTCCAGCATCTCTGCGGGGTCTTCACTGCGAACCCATGGTTAATCCTCAAGGCTCCATTGGGTCTCCATGCAGGCATACAGCAAACCTGCTTCACACTGCCCATGGACATTTCCAAAACACAAGACAGTGTTGCAAATTCAATGACCCTCTCTTTCCTGCATTTCTCATACTCCACAATATCAGGTGGGATGCTAATTTGTTAATAGGAGGGTGGGGAGGGATAAAGCAGTCTTTGAAGGACAGGACAGTCCTTGAACATTCAGGCCCCAATTCCTGTTGCCCCAATGCAGGTCAGTCTGTCCACTCTCAAAGGTTGTAATCACTCATATAATTGCAGCTGAACAGGTAGCCAAACCTCACAGTCCATAGTTCTTACTGTAGTCAGGTGTTTCAACTGTGACCAGAATAATCTATCAAGCTGTACTTACAGCAGTGCAAGGTGTCTTTTGGGCCAAGGTTTCAAATCCTTCTACATTCTTCCTCAGCTCCAAATCAGCTCCAAAAAGCCAAAGCCACACAGTCAGGTGTTTACCAGTAAATACCATTCCTCGGTACCAACATTACTGTGGCAGTCAAGTTCACACTGCTGGCAGAAATTACCCATCCAAGAGTAGCTTGTGGTATAAAAGGTTTATTTTGGCTACAGGCGTGAGGGGAAGCTCTGTGATGGCAGGGGGAAATGATGGCATGAGCAGAGAGTCCTCCCTGGCCAACATTAGGTGGACAGCAGGAACAGGAGAATGTGCCAAACACCTGAATCCCCTCCCCAGCCTCATGTGCTTTAAAATCAGGTTTAGAATCATCAAAGTGTTCTGTTTCATGCAGCAGTTTGCTGTCACTGTGTAGGATAATTTACAGTGATGAATTTGTCAGGTGTACTTTTTAACTGGGTGCAGATAAGGACTTAAAGAAATAGGAGGTAAGGAAGATGGTCAGCATAAAAAATATGATGGATCCACCAAACCCTTCAGAATATATGTAGCCTAAACTGTTGACTATGTTCACTTCAATGTTTCTTTTTGGATGAGCCATTTTTCTTGTAATGCATAATAATGTAAAACTTATAGTACAGCTGTGTATATTTGTGTTGAAAAAATACTATGTTCTTTGCATTTCTCTTACATGCCTACTGTCTTGCTCACATTCCAGATAGTGTGTTTTGTTATGTGTCTTGGTTTGCCAAGATAATATGGGGAAAAGGGAAAAGGCATGTCATCCTTGTACTCAGACATTAAGAACTATTTGCTACAATAAAGTATGTGTAGCACTCAACCTCTGCAACAACATGCCCAAGCAGCCCCGATGCTTAACATTTGGGCCAAGAAGGAGTTATATAGAGCAAATATATAACCCAGTTCAGTCATAACCTGAAGCAGTTCTGCTCCAGCTGTCCTGTGTAATTCTTTTTTTTTTTTTTTTTTTTGTGATGAAGTTTCATTGGGTTTTGCTGTTGTTTTATAAAAGAATTAACCAATACACACAAACACATTCACTCATTTTACTGAGTTCTATCAGGTTTGGTCACAGGCTGTGGAAGTGGTATAAGCAGTCCTGAAATACAGAACTCCTTTCATCCTGCCCTTGATGTTGACTGATACTTTTTGGTGCAAGTGCAGAACTTCTCACTTACTGCAGGCACTCAATCTATCACACACAGCTCATTTCATGTTCCTGACTGATGATGATTGCTTCAGCAGTACTTTCACAGCCCAGGATCTAAATTTAGGAAACTGTCCTCCATTTTTTTTGAGAGCCTACTTGAAAAGAAAAGGTTCCAGAGAAGAGCTCACCATTCTTTCTGAACACAATGGTATGTTTCAACTGAGAATTGTTTAAGGAAAGAGAGCCACCTGCCAGCCAAAGCAAGAGAAGGAGAATGTAATGATTGCTATGTAATAACCTAGATAGTGTTAACTTACAGAAGCCAATATACCTGAGAATGTCAAATGCACCATGGTAACCAGTGATGTTCTCACCTGAGCATTAAGAGTTGAAGGAAATCATAATACTTTCCTGATTAAAAGTTGTTAATGGCTCCTAAAATAAAACTAATGAAGTTTGCAGAAGAGGGGGCATAAACATCGTAAGAGCCATAGGCTGGGAGGGAATATCCAGAGGCCTTTTCCCCCTAGAATGATTGCCTGCTGCTCTCGCAATTCATAACCTACAAACCCATGGTGAATTCCAGCAATCCCACTGAGGAGGGCCCTCAGGGAGGAGGGAAATGAGTGTACCAACACATGATATGTACATGCAAAGTTTCAAATACATACATACTGTGGTAGTTTGAATATATGTCCCCCAATATATTCAGTGTTTTACTAGTTATAGTTTGCATCTGCAATCACCTTGCTAGAGGCAATGTCACTGGGGGCCGGTCTTAAGGTGTTAATGGTGTGGGTTTGAGATTCCATTGTAAAGATATGCAAATGTGCCTAGCAAGAGTTCCTGAAGTGTGCTGTGTGACCTTTTGGCTGTAGTTTTGCTCTGTGTGCTGTGCGCATGGTTGGCTTTTCTCTCTCTTGCCTGGTCCTGTGAAGGGCAAGCCACTTCTTCTGCTATTATGGAACTTCCCCTGGATCTGTAAGCTTCAATAAATAATATCCCTTCCTCCATATCTGTGCCTGGTCTGGAAGTTCATCTCAGCGAACCTGAAGCTGTCTGCTACACATACATACATACATACATACATACATACATACATACATACATAAAAAAACCAAGGACTAGGGAGATGGTTCAATGCTTAAAGGTACCTGTGTGCAAATCCTGACGACCTGGGTTCTATTCTCCAGTACATATGAAAAGTCAGATGCACATGACAGGTGTATGCATCTGGAGTTTGTAGCTGCAAGGGGCCCTGTCATGCAGATACCTTTTTTCTCTTTCTCTTAAATAAATAAACAAAACTACATAAACACAAAATTAAATAAATAAATAAAATCAAGTCTCTCTCCTTTTCAAGGAAATTTTTATAACTCTTCATGTGTGCTGGCTATTCTTAGTTACTGAATCAGATTTCTGTTACTATACCAAAATAGTTGAAGTTATGTGCTTTATTAGAGAAGCAGTTCCTTTTTCTTACAGTGCTGGAGGTTAGAGAACATGGTGTGGGCACCTGCTGGACTGCAGTGAGAGTGGAATGACAAGTGGCATGGCAATAGTAAGTGTGTATGAGATGGCAGGGCATGCACATGGAAGAGTTCAAGGGTCTAGAAAGCCTCTGTCTTCATATCAGTCCATTAATGTGAGCACTAGCCTGGACCCATAAGAACCACCTTAATGTCTTTCAAGAGTGTTACCCCTCATGACCTAATTACCTTATACCAGGTACCACCTCTCAAAGGTTATACCACCTCTATTCTGTCACACCAGGTGGAGGTCAAACTCTGATCCATGAGCCTTCTTGGGACCACTAAAAGAATTTCAAACCCAAGGGCCCCTTTCATTGCTATTTGTCTCCTTTCTCAATGGGATGGGCTTGCTTTTTGTTCCTTCAATATCAAGCTTCTTACCATTACTTCTTACCATTACTGATACATTTGTAATACTTCAATTTTTTTCTCCAGCTCTTCATATGATTCCTTTTTCCAGTTTATCACATCTAGATCCAATATCACCTGGTAGGAGGGATTTCAGGGGTTTATACCACCTAATGGGATCTTCTCTGCTTCTATCATGTCTTTTTCTAGATCAATCCTTCATATACATCACTGGAATGCTCTGCTCAAGTACAATATCTACATCTACATTTACAGAAAATGACAATTGATTTGTCTTGTTTACTTAGCCTTTGGGAAGCAATGATTGGGAGATATGAGTCATGTTACAACCTAACATTAAGAAATTAAAAGTATGTGCTGGAGAGATGGCTTAGTGATTAAGGTGCTTGCCTGTGAAGCCTAAAGACCCAGATGAAATTCTCCAGGTCCCACATAAGCCAGATGCATAAGGTGGTACATGCGTCTGGAGTTCATTTGAAGTGGCTACAGAGCTTGGCATGCCCATTCTCTTCGCTCTGTACTTCTCTCTCTCTCTCTCATTTCTCTGTTTCTCTCTGTCTCAAATAAAAGTTTAAAAAAATTAAGAGAATTGATATGAGTTGGGAGTGGCAGTGCACGCCTTTAATCCCAGCACTTGGGAGGTAGAGGTAGGAGGATCACCATGAGTTCAAAGCCACCCTGAGACTACAGAGTGATTTCCAAGTCAGCCTGAGCTAGAATGAGACCCTACCTTGAAAAAACAAAAGCAAAAACAACAAAAAAAAAAATTTTTTAAAGGCTTTTTCTGTTTCTATAATTTCATTGTTGACAAATAAACTAAATTTCAGTGTATGACTGATAAATGTGAGCAGACTCAGAATGACACACTTCCAGGGTGCTAGTGATCTGTACCATTCACTCCAAAGCCTAGTTATTGACACTAGATGAAAAGAATGCTTGTATAGTTTTATTTTCTAAGTCATTTTAATTTATATTTTAACTCAGATCTTAACCATCCAGGTTTTATTCACTTAGAGTCTAGAATGAAGCTGGATGATCATCTCCCAAGCTCACTCACATGGTGTTCCTCAGTACACTCTTCTTCATGAGCCATTAGACCTCTCCATAAGCCTGTTTGTAACAGCGTAACTAAACTCTCACTGTCTGAGGAATGTGACAGAAACAAAGCCTTTGCCAATTTTATATTATGTTCATATTTCCACAGTACTAAATATACAAAACTTTCAACTACATCTAAAATAAAGTGGTAGTGCAGGACGAGAAAAATACTAAGAAAGAGAGAGAGAGATAGAGAGAGAGAGAGGTTTTTGTAACATATTCAGAGCTGGCATTCCATCACTTTAATCAAAATACAAATCAATCCTAGGATAATTGCACATTCAAGTGAAGCATATATCACACAAAGATGGAAACCAAAGGCTGAGATCATCTTTGATTGTTTTGTCATTTACTTCTATCAAAGGTACTGTAATTAGAGCTGGAATTGTTTAGAAGCTTGTACTGCATAAAGTGTAAAAAAATTTTTTTAGTGGTAGCATTTTTCCGTTAAATTTGTCATCACAATACTTGAGTTACCAAAGAAATGCACAGGTTACTTGTGAGATACATGTTCAAAGCTACTGCTGCTATATCAATATTTTAAAGATTTTTATTTATTTATTTGCAAGCAGAGAGAGAAGAAAGACAGAGAAAATGGATATGCCAAAGCCGCCAGGTACTACAAACAAACTCTAGAGGCATGCACCACCTTGTGCATCTAGCTCATGTAGATACTGGAAAACCAATCCTTGGCTATTAGGCTTTCTGGGCAAGTGCCTTAACTGCTGAGCCATCTCTCAAGCCCATGTATTACAGTTTTGAAAGCAGGAAGAGTCAGAATTCAAGTATCTTGTTTACTTCTGTTATTCATGCATTCATTGAACGCATACTTCTTAAGTATCTACCAAGGCAGAAACATGGTGAGTAATGCAGATATTTCAAATGAAAATAAAGAGGAAATCTCTGCATGAATACACCTGAGTTATATTGGAGGATAGCCCTGGTAATAAAAGTTAACTTTATTTGCATTTTTCTGGATAAATCCAACAGACTCCTTTTCTTTTCATTTGTTTTTATTTTGTAGCTGAGCACCTTTAGCGATTGAATCAATTAAACTGTCTCAGAGCATATTGGTATCGCAGAGGGAGATGTCATCTATGTTCAGTTAACTTATATGGGAGGATTTAAGGTTTCTTTCTCAACATTCACATTACAAAGTTGTTATATTATAGTTGTATGTATTTATTAGTAACCTGACAACAAAACAAGTTGGAGCAGATAATGTTTACTCTGTATTCGTTTGTAACTGAATGTTTTTTGATGAGGTATGAAACTCGGTTCATGGATTAAAAGTATGGTAACAACAAATAGCTGTGAGGCTTATATCAAGCATCATCAAAATTCATAGTAAACACAGCAGGAGAGACTACAGAAGGGTTTGAATTCATTGTCAGAAAAGCATTACTAACTTCCATGAAATTGATAACCAGATGAAGGAAAATCTTTCCATCCTATGTATATGTATATTTCACACCTGTGAATGTGTGAAAGGGGAAAATCTTCAGAAATAGAAGCAAGCACCATGCATAGTTGTTCAGCAGGCAGCTGACATATAGTTTTTGACTTACAACACAGAACTTTGTAAAGCCCAGACTATGTTATTTCTTATCATCATTGCATGTGCTGTCTTTCACTTGGCCGATTTTCTACGAGTTTTCCCAGTGGGACAGATTAAACTAGCCTGCTTGAGTTTTCTCTGTGATATGTTTGACAGAAAACAACTTTTGTCATTCAAAGGAAGTTAAACAATTAAGGGACTGAATCTATTTATGGACTCATTGCTATGCATGTAATGGATGGAAAGAATGACCTGGGAGGTTCATATGTTTGATATGAGGAGCCTACATACTTTAAAAAACAAAAAAGAGTTTATTGTCTTGGGATTTCATTTATACCAAATAATGAAAGGCTGTTCAAGACTGCAAATTTTGTCTTGGGTGTTGCCATGCACTGATGCACTTGATAGATAATTTATTCCTAGTCCGGGAAGACAGCTTTTTAAAAATAACTGACATTGAGGATGCCAATAAGCCCTGGCACCATGTGTGTGCCAGCTGTGGAATCATTAGTAGGTTGAGGCACCCCACCGTGCAAACTGCTTCAAACTGATTTGTGGAGGGATGCACTTTAGCCAAAAGCATAAATGAATTCATGAATTTTTCCCTACTTACAATTCTCTTATCTCAGTCTGTCTTTTAAATTTTTTCAGTTATTATGTCTTATATAGCTTTAGGTTTAGCAGTTGAAAAAGCAATGTGTTCTATTCATACATATTACCTAAAAGAGGATCACCATTGCCCTTATATTAAAGGAAGATTAGCATTATAAATCCATCATTCCATTTAGCTGAGAAGTTTAAAGTCTCACTGAAATATATTTAGAAACCCTTACTAAAACTAAGTGATATAAGAAGCCATGCTTATGTAGCTACATAGTTCTAGTTTATGTTTTGAGAGACATACCAGACATTAGTTTGTTTCTGCTACAGGTGATTATGAAAAATTCATAATCAGTAAGAAAAAGTGGAAGTAGCTAAAAGGGGTAATATTCCAAAGATTTCACTGAGCACAGAGAAATTGCCTTTTTTTCTAAAACCAGAGAGCTTCTCCCTAAATGTCTTAAATCTGTGTTATATTCACAAAATGCAGCCAGAAAATAACAAAGAAGTTCTACATGATGACTTTAAATTTAGTTTTTCACGTTTCTATTTCATTTTCTATATAGAAAATTCCTCTACACTAATTTTAGGCTCTATATCATGGAGCGAAGTAAAATGAAATATTAAGACAGAGAAAAACATATTAACATTCCTTATGTCATTGGGAATACTTTTCTTTCTTGATATTCTAAAGCAAAATCTTTAGAAGAAAAAGTTCTTGCAAAACAGCTATGAATTCTGACATCATACATTATATTTGAAATTAAACTAGTATTCCTATAGTATTTTTTATTTATATACTATAATTTTAATTCATTTTCCTTTTGCATTTCCTTTCAAAAGCACCCAAATAAGCAAATAATAATTTTAAGACTCATGTTTGTAGAAAAGAAGACTATCAGCTAAATGCAACCAATTTCACAGTTAATAGTACACCAATTAAAATTTCATTATATTAAATGCCTTCTAAAAACAGTTTAATAATGTAAGCTCTTCCATTCATGTGATTATACTCCTGTATTTTAACATATGAATCATTGATTTTGGGCATTTTTGAAATATATATATATATATATATATATATATATATATATATATATATACAAACTTCATATGTATTAAATTGTGTTAACAAATAAATACTAGAGTTTCACTGTCTGAATGCAAAATATTTTTCTTGTATGAAGAATATTAGATGGGATAGAGAGATTGTTTAGTGGTTGCATGTGAAACCTGAGGACTAAGCTTTGATTTCCCAGACCCCATGTAAGCCAGATGCACCAGGTGGCACATGCATTTGGATTTCATTTGCAGTGGCTGGAGGCCCTGGCATGCCCATTCTCTATATGCCTCGCCCTGTCTTTCTCTCTTTCTCCAGTGAATAAATTTTTAAAAAATAAAATAAGAATAGCAGATAACATTGTGTCTTCGCTTGCAATCATATAATATTAACAGTTCCGGTACATTATAGTTCTATCATGTACAGATGTGGTATAAGTAACACTCACCGTAGACTATCATTTATGGATGAGTTTGTACCTACCAGCAAAAATAGTGTTTTTCAATTGACTCAACTTCATTAAGGATGAGAATGTATTTCCAAGAATCCGTTCACACTACAGGAACCTGTGAGAGATCTCAAAGGTGGAAGTAGAAGAATGGATTTAATTCTCAGGATTATTTTTAATTTTTTTATTTACATGCACACCCAAACATATGCACACATGTGTAGGCATTTGCTCTACTTTTTGTATCTGTCTTACGTAACTATATGGGGAATCAAATCTGAGATGCCAACATGACCCAAAGACCAATACCATAAGTTCCAATGCAGAAATAACCTCATCCTCTGCATGAGGAGTTGCCTTCCTAACAACTTTCCTTTATGACCCACAATAGTTTGACTCCCAAACAGGAACTTTATTATATACTGACTTACTGAAGCAAAATTTACAGACAACCAACAGCTTCTCAAAGGGGTCCCTTCAAAGTCCATATCCCAGTCCAACTTCACCTGAAAGACAAAATTTTTTTCTTGAATTATGTGGATGGTTACTCATCTTGGGGGTTCTCCAATTTCCTTGTTTGGTGTATTCTTTTCTCATTATCTCCCATAATTTTGTACTATGCAGGATACTATGCACTAGATATCACTTCATTATTCTCTTTTCTCAATACAACCTGCGCTGTCTGATGAGAACACTAAAAGGATATTAGGTAATCTTTAGTAATTATTTTTAATAATTCCTATATATTCAGTGTAACAGGGGAGTACATTTTTCCCTTCAAACTATACTTTCCTCTACAGTAATTTTCAAAGCCATTTGATATCCAGAAAAACTAGTGTAGAGGCTCTGAAGGCATAGACCACACGGTTGAGTCTTAGGCTTTACTACCTATTTTGGTAGACTGATTAATGCCCTCCACACAGTGTCCATGTCTTAATTCCTAGAAGTAGATAATATACTGTATGACTAAACCAACATTGTAGGTGTGCAAAGACTCTTGAGATGTAAAGATTCTACTCCTTTATCCAGATTAGCACAGTGCTATCTAAATAAAATAAAATAAAATAAAATAAAATAAAATAAAATAAAATAAAATAAAATAAAATAAAATAAAAAGCATACAAAAGAAAGAAAGAGGAGAAAGATGGAGATGTGATGATATAATCAGTTAGAATTAAAGAACTGAGGAATGAAGGCAGTCTCTAGAAGATTAAAAGACAGGGAATTGGATCCTCTTCACAGATTTCTCTAGCTATGCAAAACCAAAACAAAAAAACAAAACAAAACAAAACAAACAAAAAAAAAAAAAAAAAAAAAAAACAACTGGGTCCATTTGCTTTGTAGGCAGGAGTTGTAACCACAATTCCATCTCTCTAGCCCTTACTTAGCTTTTGACCTTTGTCAAAATACCTTGACTTTTTTTTTTCTCATTTTCTGAAGACTTAGCTTGTTCTTTTAAGTTATTCGCTTCTATCCTTAAACATTTTCTTGGTGTACATATGAAAATTTATAATTGCTTGGCCATTCATTTTCCTACCTGATGTTTTTAGGGGACCTCAGTAAAAATGTCCATTACCTCCCTCTCCATTTGTTTATTTAAACTATTACTGAGGATATTCAAACATTGACAGTGATAATGGGATATTGCTACACACAAATAACCTTTCCCTATCTTCACTGTGATTTGGTAATAAAATCAGGAGAAAGAGGAAAGAACTAAGGGATGAGGCAGCCTCTAAAAGTTAATGTGGATATATTACTTTGATGTGGATAGTTTCCTCATGTGGAATATAATATGGAGGTTGAGAACATCTATGAAAACTCTAGCTCTAAGAATAGTATAAACAAAATTTGTTTCCTAATCTACATTATGCTTCTGTTCTATAGCAAAAATTTACTGTCTCATTTCTCCTTTCCAAACACTGAAGTATACAGTCTTTGGATTTGGTTTGGATCTCAACAAGTCATAATAATCTGAGCTAAGGGAATCAAACATTGTTTTTGTTCACTACTGTCCACCTAATCTAGTGTTAAACACATTATTTTTTACTAAACAAATGTTTAATATTTGGTGATTTTCTCAAGCATCATATCACATGACAAATTTTCAATTGCATTTTATCTGTAAGAACCTGTCCTAAAAATCTTAAAGAAAAGGTATCTTCAGTCCTCTTTGGTGATTAATAGTCCAGCAAAACATCATAGAACTTGTGCATACATATAGTGGAAGAAGTTGCATAAAGAAAATGAAGAAATCATGCTTTGATTTTTGACAATGGTGGTAAATTGTGTTTCATGAGGTATAGGGGCAAAGAGTGATAATGCTCTGCTCAATTTGACAAAAAGACAGGATTAGGCATTCTTGAGCCTACATTAAACCACTTGATCATTGCTACTTGTTAGTTAGTAAAATGGAGAAGTCACATATAAAGTCACAACTACTTTACAGCCAAAGGTCACATAGTGAAGAGCAAAGAAACACTGGTAAAAGTGTGTGAGAGCCACACCACATGACATATAGCAAAATACAGAGCAGTAATCAAAAGTAATGTGCTAATGAGTTTGATAGCTCTATTGATGGGTTTAGCTGTTGCTTTCATACCTTTGAAGAGCCAGAACAATTTTTTTCCCCTTTCCATCAATCTAATTTTGAAAGCTTTTGTTCAGGGTGATAACTTCTCTTTCACTATCCATAATGTTACAATAGATAAAGGTAATTATTTATTGTTATTAATTTTCTGCCTGTGCTGGAGGCTTTTATGCTATTCATATAAATGGTTGACTTGCTTAATCATATGTGTGCCTAAGTGCTGCTTTTCCAGAGATGACATCAATGATGTAAAGATTTTACTTTAGATTGTCTTTCAGAATTACTTTACGTGTCTTCTTGTATATAACTAGCTCTGCTTTTGCTGAACAAAAAAGGGTCAGCTTTATGCTAAGCGTTATGATACTGGTTTACACTAACAATATCTAGGATATAAAGCATTTATATGCCTGTGATCTACTTTCCTATCATAATTTTCTTTTCTTGGAGATTCAATGTCTCATTATATTCATCTATCAATCTATTCATCTGCCTTCTCACTCACCCACCTATTTATTCAGCCAAAAATTTAGGAGACTGTCTTAGGTTTCAGAGACTGTGGTTTGCCCTGGAGATATGAGTGATGAATATCATATAGTGTCTTCATTGAAGAGGTCATAGGTGGTAGAAATGCGTAACATACAAATGAATAAGTTTGAACAAGTAATGAACAGGTAATCAACAACAACTTGTTATAGTTTACACAATGCTTCACAATTTTACTAAGGCATGTTAAACTTTATAGAATTCGTAAATGAAGAGTACTTGATGTGACATATTATCCGGACATCTGTTAAATTTGGAAATAGCCACAATAAAAATTAAACATAGTATCTGGCTTACATTTAATTCAAATGGATATTAACATTTGTGAGCAAGAAAATGGAAGATTATGTTTGCCAGTGTCATTGTAACTGTTCATAAAATATGTTGTACACTTTAAGGCTATAATAATGAGAGACAGAAAAAAAAAGGAAAGATTAGTCCAAAGGAGGGAGAGAAAGAGATTGAAGAAATTTGATAGTAAAATGTATATTAAAAAGGAAATGCAATTGAATATAGATGAACTCTATCAGCAACCAAGAAAATGATAGCTTTCCAACTTAATTTACTTTGGCAAACACTTGCATGTATGCAATGGGAATATAATCTAAACACCTTATTAGAATATGTATCTCGTTTCTGCAGCTTGCTTTATCATTCCAATAGATATATAATGCTTCCAGGAATAATTTGTGGTTAAATGTGTTTTGTTAGCTTGTTACCAGGAAAACTGGAGGGAAAAATACATTTACCAAAGTACTCTGAATATAATTTCTTTAAAAAATATAATGCTCCTATTAAGGAAACTCACACTGGTAATTTACATTAGTAATTTTCTAACTGCATTATGTGTGATAAAAGCAAATTAAATGGTTATCTACAGTAAGAATAAGCTAAATAATTAAGTCTCTGCTCAAATTACCTTTCTTGTAATATATCACATTAGAAATAGTTAATGAAATAACTATAGCTATCCAAACTCAGAAAATGTATGATGATAATCCTTCCTTAGTGATAATATACTTCAGATTATAGAATTACTTCAATGATATTTCAAATGGAAAGCATTGAAAAGTGTATTTCTACATCATTGTGTATTAGGTAAACCTCCTTAAATAAAGGAATACAAAGATAATTTTAAATTTTTCTAATCCAAAGTTACTAGACTCTTAGAATTCTCAGAGTTTTAAGAGCGCAGTGTTAATATCTTAAAAAGTTGATGACACTGAGACATTGATTCACACATTGGAATGACAGCAACTTTCAAGATCATTATAGTGTGTATGTGCTTGTGTGTGTGTGTGTGCGTGTGTGTGTATTTGTGTGTGTTATTGTTCTTTATTCCCCATTCCCTATTGGTCCTAACCTATTAAAAACAATCAGCTATCTACAGCTCTCTATTTATTTTTACTGTGGACAGAATGGTTATTGCTCCATGGACTATATTATTTAACTCTTCTTCTGATGTACTTTAAGTGTGCATAAACATGTACTTCAGCAATTGGACTTATCACACCAGGAGCAGGATGGAAACTAACCAAAAACATTTATGTGACCAT
Organism: Orientallactaga sibirica; assembly: GCA_036365145.1. Classification (NCBI taxonomy): domain Eukaryota; kingdom Metazoa; phylum Chordata; class Mammalia; order Rodentia; family Dipodidae; genus Orientallactaga; species Orientallactaga sibirica. Next base: position 14,486,232 of record JAEOAD010000060.1, on the reverse strand, counting down.
TTTTTAGTCAGCTCCATGCTGCTGGAATGAACCTCCAAACCAGACACAGTTAATGAAATAATGGGACTTATTTCAATATTACAGTTCCAGGAGAAGTTCTGTGATGGTGGGATAAACTGACCCCTTTTCACAGATCCAAGGAGAGCAAGAAAAACCACCACCAGCACCACAAACCAAGCACAACAGTAAGGACCAGCAGCAAGAAACCAGAGCTCTGGTTGCTCTCCCCATACCTTTGAGCTAGAAATCAGATCCATCTCCAGGGACACCTCCTCTAGCTAGGAGGCTGAAAATCCAAACTTTAATAAAAACATGTGAGTCTATTGGGGGTCATTCACACTACCACAGACATTTAATACAGTGTGCCTAATTCATGCTCTACAAACATTTTGATTTGCTTATTGCTTTATAATACAAATTGCATTTTTCTTCTTAGAGAAAATGTGAATATTTGATTTGAATTTTTGTAGAACTAAAGCATTTCAGATGTTCATGATATTCTATGAATTTCCATGAACTGGTGTTTTAAATACCCAGGCTACTTATCCACCATCATGGTATTCAACACAGCATTACTTTTGACTCAGGAACTCACTTCACAGACAAGGAAGTGTGACAGTGGGCTCATGACCATGGAATTCACTGGTCTCACCATGTGCTCCACCACCCTGAAGCAGCTGTCTTGATAGAACAGTAGACTGGCCTTTTAAATATTTTATTTATTTATTTATTTATTTATTTATTTATTTATTTATTTATGAGAGAGAGATACAGAAATAGGCAGGTAGAAAGAGAGAATGGGTGCACCAGGGCCTCCAGCCACTGCAATTGAACTCCAGATGCATGTGCCCCTTTGTGTATCTGGATTACATGGGTCCTGGAGAATAGAGCCTTGAACCAGGGCCCTTCGGCTTCACAGGCAAGCACTAAGCAATCTCTCCAGCCCTAGAATGGCCTTTTAAAGAAACAGCTACATCACCAACGAGGTGACAATAGCTTGGAGGGCTGTAGAAGTGTCCTCCAGCAGGCTGTATCTGCTCGGAATCAGTGTCCTATATATGGTACTATTTCCCCTATAGTCAGGATTCATGGGTACAGGAATCCAGGGGTGGAAACGGGAATGGCACTGCTTACCATCACCCCATTAGCCAAATTTTTGCTCCCTGTTTGTGGAAACTTATGCTCTGCTGGTCTAGAGGTCTTGGTGCCAGGAAGGGAGATCTTTTGCCAGGAGGCACAAAGAACATTCCATTGAACTGGAAGCTAAGTCTTCCTCCTGGCCACTTTGGGCTCCTGATGCCTTTCAACCAATTGGCTGAGAAAGGAGTTACAGTGTTATCAGGGGTGATTGATCCAGACTACCAAAGGGAAATTGGACTGCTCCTCCACAATGAAGGTAAGGAAGAGTATGTCTGGAGTTCAAGAAATCCTTTAGGGCATCCTTAGTGTTACCATGGCCTGATATCAAAGTCAATGGACAACTGCAACAACCCAATCAAGATAGTGTGATAAGTAGCCAAGATCCTTCAGGAATGAAGGTGTGGATGACCCTCAAGACCTGCTGAGGTGCTTGTGAAGGTGGAGGACATACAGAATGGGTAGTAGAAGAAGGTAGTTACAAATATCAGCTAAGGCCACATGACCAGTTACAAAAATGAGGACTGTAATTGCCATGAGTGTTTCTTTTCTGCCTTGTTAAGAGTGCTTGCACATGTCTAACCCGATATTAAGATGCTTTTGTTCTTCCTCTATTTCTCTACTAATTAATTCAATAATAATTAATTAAAACTGATTAAGATACTATTGCTAGTTAACTGATGTTGAATTCATATTTGACCTAATATATTACAGACTAAGCATTCCTTAAGGAACCTTGCTTTGTGTTGGGGGAAGATTGTGCATTTCTAGTTGTATGTGGGATAGTTATATCATGTTAGGTAGAATTATGACCTTGTTACTGTCTTCATTTGGAAATTAAGTATGATGTAAGGAGATATGGTTTGGTGTCAAGTCAACAAGGGCTGGACTTGTGATGGTTAAGTTTTGCATCAACTTGATCTGTTTAGGAATCCACAGATATTCCTCATAAGTGGGTCTCTGAGGTTGCTTCCCAGAAGCATTAACTGAAAGAGGAAGTCCTACCCCAGGGTGACTCCTTCCCCCAGAGTGGGTATCCCCTCTCAGGCAGGGGAATACTTTATCTAAGAAAGCTCTAGGAAGGAGAGTATCCCCTCCTCCCAACTGCCTACAGGTGCTGCTTGATGAATTTCAGTGTGGACTGAAGACCAGTGTGGACTGAAGAGCATAATCTCTCCAGGATGCCTCCAGGCCTTCAGTGCTGGATTGGGACTGCTGAGGTATACAGCCTTGTGGACTGAGCGGCTATTAAGTTCCTTGACTCTTGGGCCTGCAAACCACTATTGTTGGACTGCCATAGCTATTCCAATAAATTCCCTTTTAATACAATTCATTCTATCAGTTCTGTTCCTCTAAAGAACCCTGACTAATACACCACCCATACACTTGTACCCATATGCATACACACGAATATCATACACGTAGAAATGCAGAAAAAGAAAAGAAATAAAAACACCTTTAAGAAGACACAAAGTAAGCAAGAAAAAGAAAAGAAATACATAAACCCTGCCCCATCCATATTCATCAGCATACAAATACTGAGAATTGGATTGCTACTGACTTTTAGTCACAACAAGTGGAGGCCATGTCCAAATATTTGTTAAGTAACTCAAAAATAAAGTTTGGATTTGAGATTTTAATAAGTCCTCTGTGTGTTGTTGTTTCAAATTGGAGCACAATTTTTCTTTTTCTTCTGGCTTTCCCTCCATATGTATATATTATTCATTTGAAATATAAGCATAGGTTCAATACCAGTTAATGCCTATATGCTAGAATTCTTCCTTATCCAATCATTTCTTTTCTCTCAAGTTTTCACTTTACTTATTTTCCTATAAAAATTATATTTGCTCATACTCATAGAGGTGATAAGCAAAATTAGTGGTGGTATTTTATCTTTATAGAGATTATTGTTTTAGTAATGTCTTTACTTCTGATGATGATATATAGTTACAAATTCATTTTTTTTCAATATTTGATTGATTTAATTATTTGAGAGGGGAGAGAGAGAACATGGGTACACCATGGCCTCCAGCCACTCTAAATGAACTCCAGACACATGGGCTACCTTGTATATCTGGTTTTACAAGGATACCAAGGACTCAAACCTGGGTACTTAGGTTTTTCAGGCAAACAACTTAACCACTGAGCCCTCTTGCCAACCCTGAACTTATAAATTCTTAAGATTTAATTTTAATCTGTAGTATTTATCATGAGGACCTTCTCTTGAATACCTTTTCTTTTGTCTTATTGAGTTATGTCTGAAGAAGCAAAAATTTACCTGCCATACTTCTTATAAAGATTTTTATTAAATCTATAATTTTATTTTATTTTAATATTTTATTTATTTGCACAGAGATGCAGACAGAGAAAAAGAGAGAGAGAGAGAGAGAATGTAAGGCCTCTAGCCACTACAAATGCATGCACTGCTTTGTGCATCTGGCTTTACGTGGGTGAAGGGAAATTGAACTGAGTTGTTAGTCTTTGCAGGCAAGGGTTTTATTTGCTGAGCCATCTCTCCAGCCCTCAATTTATAATTTGAATATTAAGTTTACTTCTAACTGTTTATAATTTTATGCAGTGATAATTTGAGTTTTTCTAGCAATGCACTCTAGTCTCCTTTATGATGTATGCCTTTGGAATTCTTTCTTCTGGAATTTGATGTTTAATGAAGGTGAGCAATGATTTTTAGAATGAAGCTGTATGTACACTAGCATGAAATATGAAGATTCTATACTTTTAGCTATGTGTAAACTCAGAGGCAATTCTCAGTGAGTTACCTGTTTTAATGTGTTGATTGTGGGCAAATGACTGCTGAATTTACAAAATGAATTTTCTTTTCTTTCCCCCATGTTTGATTTCTTACACAAGTATACTTAAAATGTTTTCTACAAATTAAATATGTGATACATGTTTTATCATTAATGCAAATTAAAGATGAATGTTAACCATGGCTACACTGGATGACACTTTTCTTTTATTGACAACTTCAATAGTTATGGACTTTAAACCATGACAATTCCCTCCCTCATCCCTCTTCCCTTTCTCCTTCCCAACTCCACTCTCCATCATATTGCATGACACTTTTAAGCTTTGTGCTTCTACTGAACACACAGAGTTCCAGATGCCTATTCTGGGATAATTAGCAGGTGATGTAAATTATGTAAATTCCTTCACGCTACTTTATTTTGTCCATCTCTATCCCTGATAAGGTATTGGAATTTGGGTCAGGCTTTTTGCCTTGTATTTCTACTTATATGCCTAGAAAATATATAATAATAATAATAATAATAATAATAATAGTAGTAGTAGTAGTAGTAGTAATATAACACTACAGCCCGTGAAACTTCTAATATCCAAATAGCCACAGAGGACACACTCTGGATGACATTGTTGACATTGTTTATTAGACCAAAGTACAAATGACATGTTATCCTTGGTATACTGACAATTATTCACCCAACACATATCCTAGAATCATTTTAGTTTTCTATACAATACCCAAATGCCTTCTAATACTACAGCTTCCTTAGACCATAAGAGATAGCTCTGTTTCTAATTTCCAGATTCAGAAAGTAAAGCATTGCCACCATATTTATTCCTCACTTTTATGTGTTTCCATTTCTGTGTTGCCCACGTTCTCTGCCATTTAATACTGGTCATTGAATTGTGGACACCCACTGTTCTTGCTTCACATTCTCCTGCTTGGTCCAAAATGTTTCCAAGGTTTTATCATTTGGCTCTTCATACTCAGCAAACATTCACAAACCACACATTCAATGATATACATCTTAGATTTTTTTCACCTCAGATATATGTTTGGTGGAACTAGTGATTGAAATCAGTATAAGCAATTTTTTGATATGATTTGGCTCATATTTTTAAGCCTTTGTTGTTATTTTTCACCCATTAGAACTGGCCTCAGTTTATCTGAGTTGGTGGTGATTATATACAGGACTCAAAAGCAAGGAGTCTCCATCATTCTGAAGATGGCTCCCCCTCCAGTGAAAATCTGCTAATAGGGCTGGGGATGTAGCTCACTTGGTAGATTGCTTGCATAGCAATGCATGAAGCCTTGAGTTTAACCTTCAGCACCATATAAAACTGCATGGGGTGGTAGACATCTGCAATCTTAATACTCAGGTTGTGGAAGCAGGAGTATGAAACTAAGTATGTCTTGAGCTACGTAGCAAATTTGAGGCCAGCAGGGGCTTCATAATACACTGTTATAAAAAGAGAAAAGAAAATTTGTTCATTTCATTCTCAAGGACAGCTCTTTTTAAAAAAAAAATTAATTATTTTATAAATTTTTGGAGAGAGACACAGAGAGAGACAGACAGAGAGGAAGAGGGGGACAGATAGACATGAGCGCTCCAACAGTCTCTCAGCTGCTGTGAATGAAATCCAGGTGTGTGCGCCCCCTTGTGGTCAAGTGCGACATTGCGCCCTTGCGTCACTTTGCATCTGGGACCTGGAGATTGGAACCCAGTTCTTAGGCTTAGCAGGCAGGTGCCTTAACCACTAAGTCATCTCTCCAGCCCAAGGACAGCTCTTTTCTATCAATATTTTAGAAATTCTGTAAGTTGTAGTAAACTGCCTTGGCCAGAATATAAGTTGCTTATCTAGAAACTATAAAAGAATATATACTCATTTAAAATGACTTTTCAGCGTTCTTCAGTTTATATAATCTGATGGTAATGTTAAAAACAGCTTTTCACCAAGTTTGTTCTAGGAGAAATGGCTGCCATAAATTCTAGTTACATAATTTTCATGTTGAGCAAAAAGAATGTATGTAGAGGTTTAAAAATGCTATATCCTGTTCCATTTGAGTGTAGATATCTTAAAGTTGAGGCCAATTATCAATGTACCCAGTTCTTTAAAACTCACTTTCTATGACTGGTCTTATACCTACACTTGTCATATGTGTAGGTGACAAGATTAAAAATAAAGCAGTGTCAACGCAGGAGTTGTTAAGACAAAAAAAAAAAAAAAAAAAAAAGAAAAAAGAATATATAGAGGAAGTTTGTCCACATACACAATAAAAGCATCTGTTGAATAGAAAATAGAAATGATTTGATTGTATGTAGGGCTTTTAGGACATACAGAAGGTGAATTATATTATGTTTATATGATTTCAAATATCCACATATATATCTTACATTTTCAGACCTGCTAATATTTTAAACAAATTTATAGGCATAAGACAAATTCACTTCTAAATTTATATAATCTTTACAATGTATCTTGAAGGTATAATTTTGTAATTCACAATTATAATTAGAATTCCAGATTAATTCTTCATGGAGGTTACTAAATAAAAAAATAAAACTCCATATTAAAATGCAAGTAGATATATCACATTGTTCCTGGGCATTTTAAATTTTATACTCTATTTTATGCACTGGTATTTTCAGTTTAAATTTATTCTTGCTTTTGATGATTTTCTGTCCCAACCTCAGTCACCCTCAACCTTATATCAGTTACCCCAGGCATAATTGCTTAATTACATTTTATGTGAATTAATAAGGTCTCATTTCCCAGCTCCAAATACATCCTCATGCACTTCTCATTTTCATGCTGGTATTGGAGCCTGAACATGACATCTCTTCTTTGATAGCAGGCTACAATTAGATTAGGCTCTGTAGGAGAGGGCCAGTGAGTGAGATTCGAAGTATGCAAGAGGGAAGGGGCTATTTCCTTTTGTCTCCTGTCTCTGCTGTCATTGTCCTCGCAATGGACATTTTCTCTGGTGGCAACAGTTTATTCTGGTGTCTAGCTTCTTTCCACTCTGACAGACCCCAGTTTTTTTGCACTTGGAGGGATTCCAGGGATAATGATATAATTGCCCACCCCCTACTCAGAGGCCTCTGTCCCAGCTCTCAGCTCTTTCCTCCACACTTCTCAGGCCTCAGGACCTGCAGACAATATAACCATCACAACCTTCATTCAGATTGTGAGCATTGCTGGAAGGTTCCTGTAGCTGCAGAATTCTGGCTTTCCCCCACAGAACAGTAGGTCATTTTCAGAGGACAGAGTCACTGGCTGGCAGCTGTTACCAATGATCGTAGCCTAAGCTTCCTGCTGAGAGTAATGTCCTCCCCCTCTCTTCCCAGTTCTAAATTGTGTGTAGTCTTCTGATAGGCAGCATTTACTTACCCAAGAAGTTTGGAAAAAGAAAACACATCAAAATTTTATTTTAAGAAAGAGAAAAAAATGTAGCTAGAGCATCCAATAGAAAACAGAAAAAAATGAATACCCCTTCAAAAATAAATAGATGATGCTACTATTTCCTTATAGACATATTATAATATCTTATAAAGTAATACATTTAGATTTCTACCTAATTCAATTTAAGTGCACAACAGACACTTCTTATTGCATTTTAAATAAACAGAGACTAATGTAAGACAGAAACTACTACATAACTTATCCTTGCATAGTGTACATTTTAGTTATTTTGTAGTTGAATATGTAACTGCCATGGTTTTGCCAGGAGAGTGGTACTATTCTTGCATTTATTCTGAGTAGAATGAGCAAATATGCCCTGCTTTTTTTTTTTTTTTTTGAGACAAATGGCACATGTTTAGCCAGTGAAAAGAAAGATTTTAACTGAGTCAAAGTAAATGTTCTTTTGTGAGTGCTAAAATGGTCTTTGATTTCAGGACAGTTAATAAAGAAACATATATACCATCTGTCTGCTTAATGCCATAACATAGATATACTTAGCTAAATAAAAATTATATAAACAAAGACACAGCTACTTCTGAAATTAAGAGAACCTTTGAAAAGCCAGAAAACGAGAATTGAATATTTAGGACAGAAAATTTTAGCCCATATGAACACTTTTTGCCATAAAATATAAGCTGAACACAAAGTGAGCTTTCAGTGTGGACACAAGGAAGCAAGGAGTCAGGGTGGAAAAACAAACACGAATATTACCTGTGAGGTTATTATCGTGGAAAAAGTAGGGAAGAAAGAAATGTGTCACCATGTTGAGATATTAAGTCTGGGGGCTTGGCTGAGAGAAAGCACAGCTCTGCGAGACTGGTGACAGATGCCTTTTATGATTCTGTGGATACAGGTTCTTGTTACTTAGCAAGCTAATTAGAATTCTGTACTCATAGGCATGGTTGTTTGATTTCTTTTCTGAGATTTTCAGTGATCTGCATACAAACAAAAATAATCTAAACACTGTCTTAACAGTTCAAAAGCAGAAGGCATAAACTCAAAAAGAAAAGATCACTCTAGGAAAAATGGAGCAAAATAAAATAAAATATTGAAGGATATGGAGGCTGGATATAGAACAACAGAAGAAGGATATATATATGAAGAGACTTTTTAGATATTGAAATTATCACAGGAAAATAAGTAGTAATGAAACAAAGAATTTACACACACACACACACACACACACACACACACACACACAATTTACAAGTTCAAACATGGTTTGGCCAGCCTCTTAAATGAAGCTGAAGCTGGCAGAAAATAATTTAAGCACATATATTGCTCCCAGGAAACAATAGCAAAAGAAAAAAAAATGAAAAGTGCTAAGAAAGTTTAAGAGACAAATGTTAAGAATTTTTAAAGTTGTCTAATGATTAGGTTATTTCTTCTCTACCTCTGAGTATGAAACAACTAAGAAAGATCAAATTAGATGAGGAGTACTGCCCCAGTAAGCCATTGCCCATATACATGACTTCCCTGGAGCTTATGGTAAAGCCCAAAGTACAGGGAAATAGGTTTTTTTAGGGAGAGTGGTGAGAAGAAAGAGTTAGAGATAGCTCTTGCTCTAAATCTGTGCATCAGTTAACTCTTAAGTGGAAGGTTGAAGGGTTCTACGTATCTTCCAAAAATTTAATCCCTTTAATGTTGAAATAAATTTGAAAATTCTGAGAAACATGTTCCTTAGTTAAGAGACTAGAATTTCAACAATACAACTGTTACCTTACAGGTTTTCCAAAGGGAATAACGAATGTCCTTGTGTGTCCTAAGCCTGAAAGAAAAAATATAATAACAACATGAAATGAAGAGGTTCACTGACCTAGTATGCTTTAAATTTAGATTGTCGACTTAGCCTTTGATACAAAAACAATGTTCATTTAGAATACCTGCTTTGAATTTTGAGTTTTTAATCTTTTCCTAGGCAATCAACATAGATCCACCATTCTCTTCCTCATTCCCAATCCAATATTTAGTAAATTACATATTAGTTTAAATTATATATCTAGTATTTTATTATAAAATTGGCTTTGTGTAAGATAGTCATACTTCATTGTAGGCTAAAATAATTGGCCCAAGTATGTTGAAGGTCAGCTAGACTGAAAATGATGGCATAAAAATATTTTTGTGAAGCTTAGGATATCGTCAATATTTGATAGATTTAATTGGATATAATCATGGCATGAGGAGGCTGTGTACATATGGTCACCTGCAATATTCATGCCACAATTATACATAATTATGCACGTTCTTTTATGCTACAGGAAAGTTCAATTTCACTTGAGCAAAAAACTTAACACATACTTTGCAAGCAGAGTGCTTTGGGATGAAGTGAGGAATTGTCGCATACCATCATAATATTAAGAACTTTTGCTTATCAATTACTGATGCTAAAAAAAAAAAAGAAAATCAACATGATGTTGGACATATACTATTAAAAACAACAAAATTCCCAAAACCACTAACCATAAAATAAAGAGAAAATGATGACGTTGAAAAAATTAAGAAAGAAAATCTTATTGCCAGCAATTCATATTTGATAGAACTATCATAGAATATTATCAAGAAAAAGATGAAATCAATGAAAAAAATTGAGGAAGAGTTCCACTATCTTCATAAATACATCGTTAAAATGTAGAAGTCTTCATAAATACATCGTTAAAATGTAGAAGTCCTTTTAAGTGAAACTCTACTTTCCTTGAATGGTATAAAATCTGATGAACATTTGAGAAAGATATTGTGATGGTCATGGAAGATACCAATACACACTGTCAGTGCACCTGAAAAGTTCTCTTAGTAATTTAGAGACCTCCACAGAGCAAAACCATGCAAAAGTAGTGAGTCTGAAACAAAGTGCAATTTCTTGAAAATATTTTAATATAGGCTTTAAGTACAGGGTTGGGAGAAAGATGTGTTCATAAATTAGTACACATCTCAGAACATCCCAATGGCTTCTCTGAGTGGCAAAATGTAATAAAAATATTGTGACATAGATTTAATTATTGGGCTAAGTGAGGGGGTTGAAAGGAAGAAGATGCTCAGATGGAAACTAAGAAACAGACTAGAGGTGTGGACTTCTTTAAGAGAAAAAGGTCTCAGTTACATGTCTAAATATTAACATTTTTATTACTTCTCAAGTTATATCTCAAAAAGTTGCAATAAATCTGATTTTATTTTCTCTCATTTTTATTTTTTTTATTTGAGAGAGAGATAAATAGGCAGAGAGAGAGAGAGAGAGAGAGATTGAGATAGAGAGAATGGGCTCTCCAGGGCCTCCAGCCACTGCAAAGGGACTCCAGATGTGTGTGCCCCCTTGTGCATCTGTATTTTGTGGGTCGTAGGGAATTGAACCTGGGTTCTTTGGCTTTGCAGGCAAGTGCCTTAACCGCTAAACCATCTCTCCAGCCCTTCTCTCTCTTCTTGATAATTGAGATTATTGGATGGATCCACAGGTACCTTGGATGGGGTTACCATCTGTTAATATAAGTCCAGTAACCACTAGGGCTATACAAGGAGTTCTGGCGAAAGTCCTAAAAAAGTGAAATTTACTGTTGGAAAGAAGCACTTGTTAATAATCTTGGATTTCTTACTTTCTAGCTCCTTGGAGCCTTCAACCAGACTTCTGGGTGAGAGGGGCTCCTATCTTGCCTTCATGTCCCCATAGTCTTTCCTGTCTCTCTGTTCTGTCTCAGAGAACTTCAGAAACTAAATTCCTCTCTCTATGTCCTTACATATTGATTCAATTTTTAAGAAAAGACTTCAGGGATAGAGAGATAGATTAGTGGTTAAGGGATTTGTCTGCAAAGCCTAAGGTCCCAGATTCAATTCCCCAGTACCCACGTAAGTCAGATGTGTATGATGGTGCATGCATCTGGAGTTAATTTGCAGTAGCTAGAGGCCTTGGCACACCCATTCTCTCTCTCTCTATCCGTCTCTCAAATAAATAAACATAATTTTTTAAAGACATCAAAATTATTGCACTGATTTAACAATGGCATATTAATTATATGCATATTTGTTTGTGTTTATTATTACAAGAAAAAAAGTTATTCAGTATGTAGGCCAGTCTTGTTATCTACAAGTTTAAATAGAAACATTTCTCTCTTACTTTAGAACTTGTCTTTAAAATATTCATGTAAGCATTCATATTATAAACATTGTGGGGAGGAAAAATGTACCTCAATAACCAGGCTGTGATTCAGTAGTGAGAATCTCTTGAGTTCTGATCTGACTGATTCCTAGGAATTTGCCCTTGAGTGAGAGCCTCAAGCTTCCTGAGTTCAAATTACTTTTCTTCACACTTTCTGCTGGATATATATTCAAATGTAATCCTCCAGTAGTATTCCAAATTGTCACTATTATTATATATTGGCTTATTTGTCATCTTAGAAATTGTTATTACTTAACCATTCCATATATACTTATTACTTGTGGAACATTCCCTCCCTCACTCCATTGTGTGTTCTATTGGGCACAGACATTATCCTTTTCCTCTCTGTCCAGGTCTAATCTCAGCAACTATGAGTAGAAGCCACTTACTATCATTTAGTAGGAGGAATGAGAGAATGCATAAATGACTTAGGAAGATTTTGTATGCATGCATGTATGTATGTATGTATGTAAATATATGTACACATACACACACATATACACGTATGTGTGTATGTATGTATGTATGTATGTATATGTATGTATATATGTATCAAGCAGAGAGAGAGAGAGAGAGAGAGAGAGAGAGAGAGAGAGAGAGAGAGAGAGAGAGAATGAGTGAACAGGGCCTACAGCCATTGCAAGCAAACTCCAGATACTTGTGCCATTTTGTAAAGCATCTGGCTTATCTGGCTTTACGTGGGTACTGGGAAATCTAACTGGCAACTTTAGGCGTTGCAGGCAAGTGCCTTTAACTGCTGAGCATGTCTCCAGCCGAGGAACAGTTTTTGATAGTCCTTCTTTCCATTCTTAATTTTAAGAATGCATCTCTGACAATCACACAAGAACTTCTTATTTATAAGCTGAGGATTGTGGCACATGAATTTAATTCCAGCACTTGAGAGGCTGAGGAAAAGTCCACAAGACAACTTTGAATAGTTTCTGTAAGGAAGAAAATGATGGTGTGTTTTTCACCTTGTGGAAACTACAACTCAGTTTGGATTAGCTTTGAGCAGTTAATGATGACATTTTTTCCCCCCGGGCTATCTGTGTGCTAATGCGGGTGGTATGCCAAGGACAGGCTAATGGCAGTCAAAGATCTGCAAGCAGTAGGACTGATTTTGGGGTAGTTATTTGCAGAATATGCAAATCCAAGGGTCCTTGATTAGCATTCTTAAGTTTTTCTTTTTGTTCTCTTTGTTACTCTTTAGCATCATTGCTCCCTCTTGAATATTCGCATTAAATTTTCCAGTGTCTTTTGTTCTTTCAGTGCAGCTCTCTGAAGTAAATTAGAGGTAGGGTTCCTAATCACAGAAAGATTTGATAAATTCTGTGATTGTGGAGAAGTTACCAACAGAGCAAACACTGAAATGCAACTGCTATAGAACAGCATGCCACATGGCATAGGGCGAATGCATTTAATAATGACAGACTTTGCAATTTACAAATCATTTAGTAAATTGACAATCTCTTAGGAGGGTTTCTGCTATTGCTGCCATTCCCTGTGTCTCTTTATTTTATGTTAGTAATTAACCTTATTTTGTTAAAGTTGAGGAAAGAAAATCAATATAAGCTTCTCATGCTTCAATTATTCTAGTGGAAAAGGTCTGGAAACACAAATAGGTATTTATTATGGATAGACTTTTTAGCTAGAATCCAAAATACATTCATAGAGTAAGTTTATCCTTGGTCTCACATTAAATAGAAGCAAAAATGAATTGTAGCATATTTATTTGTAGTGAGCATAAGTAGTGATATTAAACTTATACTAACTATATAAAGTAAATATAGACTTATCATCATTTTATACAGAGAAAATTATTTGAAATGTTCATGTACATTTTAGAGAACAAATTACTTTTAGCTGGTATGAATCATATTATTATCTTACATCAACTATATTATCAAATTGAATATTTGAAGTAAGCTAGGTCATATATTTTCAGTCCTTGAAAGAGACTTTTAACATAAATAAATGACTAGGAGAAACAAAGGAAATCATGTATGACAAAGAATATCTTTTGTTAATAAATTCACTTAAAATCCTTCTCATATTATGGCATTTTCTACAATTTTCATTGATGTCTACAATCAGGCAAAAACTCAATATGTAGAATTCCTCAGGAGAGAATGGTGTCTCTCGTCTAAGACAGAGAAACAGTACTGCTGTCTATGAACCTCTGCAGCTTCTCTTTAAAAATGTCAAAGGCCTTTTCACATTTTTTCTGATATTGGAAAATATTTTATCTGTTACCATTCCGATGAATTTCCTTGTTCAATTTTTAATATTATCCCAGGATCTGCCTTCTTTAATGAATCTTATTATCAAATGGAACTTTCTTAGACATTTTGTCTTTAAATTATACTGCTACTTTGTAAAGGGTGTAACTATAGTCTTATATTTATACAATAGCATTTTCTTACACTGAGTTATCTGTAGATTATGCTTTCAGAGGATGATGGTTCATATTATATCTTAATATAGTGTGGGAGCAAAAGCTACTTGTGATTGGTTAAGTACATTGAAAGAATTTCCCCTGTTCAACCCTGTTATAAATGACTAGTTCCACTCTTTTCTACCTCTAACTTTATAAAAGCATTGTTTTACAAATTGAAAGTTATTACAATAATGATTAATGTGTATTTCAAAAAATTGTCATAGTGGGCTAAAGAGATGACTTAGTGGTTAAGTCACTTGCTTGCCAAGCCCAAGGATGCAGATTCAGTGCCCCAGTACCCATGTAAGCCAGATACTCACAGTGGCACATGCATCTGGAGTTCATTTTCAGTGGCTAGAGGCTCTGGCTCACCCATTTTCTCTCTCACACATAAATAAATAAGTAAAATACAATGCATTAAATTGTCATTAAAAATCATATCATGCCATGGTGAATATAAACTTATGTTAAGAAAACACCTTAACTGGGCAAGGTAGGTCTTTAATCTCAGCACTTGGGAGGCAGAGGTAGTAGGATTGCTATAAGTTCGAGGCAAGCCTGGGACTATAGACTGTGTTCCAGGTCAGAGTGGGCTAGAGTGAGACCTTACCTCCAAAACAGGGGGCTGGGGGCTGGAGAGATGGCATAACAGTTAAAGTGCTTGCCTGCAAAGCCAAAAGACCAAGGTTATATTCCCTGGTATCCACTTAAAGCTAGATCCTCAAGGTGGCACATGCATTTGGAGTTCTTTTGCAGTGGATACAGGCCCTAACACACCCATTGTGTGTGTGTGTGTGTGTGTGTGTGTGTGTGTGTGTGTGTCTTTCACCGTAATAAATAAATAAATAAATAAATAAATAAATAAATAAATAAATAAAATATTTCTAAAAGAACTCCTTATTCTATGCAAGAATATTCCACCAAAATTCTTAAAAATACTAATTCTTCTGAAACACAAGGAGGAAATTGTATTGTAATTTTAAGGTACAAAGATGTTTCTGAAAATTATTAACATTACAAAAATGCTATTTTGCTAGTGAAATAAAATGGAAAGATTTGTACAAAAGCAAGTATATAAATGTTCTGTTTAATACATTAAAATAATAATTTTATGCTAGTAAAAATTATATCATCAATTTCCACTTATTTCTAACCAATGATGAGCTTCAAGACTCAAACACTGAGTAATTACATACACAATAATTTACATATAGATACAAATAGAAATATAGAGAGATTGATCAACATAATGTCAAATATAATTAGTACTGATCATTATCTTCCATTATTTTATTATTTATTTTTTCAGAAAATTCTTCTTTTGTACTTTTTTTTTTTTTTTTTTGGAGAGAGACAGAGAGAGAGGGAGAGGAAGACAGATAGAGATGGGCGAGCCAGCAGTCTCTCAGCTGCTGTGACCGAAATCCAGATGCGTGCGCCCCCTTGTGGGTCAAGTGTGGCATTGCGCCCTTGCATCACTTTGCATCTGGCTAAACGTGGGGCCTGGAGATTGGAACCACTGGAGATTGGAACTAGCGTTCTTAGGCTTAGGAGGCAGGTGCCTTAACCCCTAAGCCATCTCTCCAGCCCTTTTGTACTTTTATAGTCTATATGTCTTATAGTATATAAATGCTCAACTAATGTATGGTTATTAGAGTGGATAAAAGCACATGCATGTAAATAATTTATTAAAGAAATATTGAAATAAATATGTTTTATATATTTAAATTATATTAGAAGGCTATAGCATTCTAGGTAGGATAATTTTTATGCAAATTTGGTATAAATTTGTTTTCAATATAAATTTGTTTTTGAGGTAGGGTTTCACTCTAGCCCAGGATGATCTTGACATTCACCATGTGGTCTCAGGGTGGCCTCATACTCACTGTGATCCACCTACCTCTGCTTCCCAAATTCTGGGATTAATGGCGTGCGCCACCATGCCCTACTTCAATAGTTATATACTTGATCTTCTAGATATCTTAAAAACTTTTACCTATTTACATGTAGAGCGTGTGTGTGTGTGTGTGTGTGTGTGTGTGTGCATTCTCACACATTTGTGCATCTGGGCAAGCAGGCAGGATTTGCAAGCCAGTGCCTTTAACTGCTAAGCCTACTACTAGCCCCAATCTTCTAGGTTTCTTTTTGTTTAGAAATATTTTAAGTTTCAACTACTTCCTCTAATAACAGTCACATTAAAGAAATCATCAGACAGTAGTATTAGGTATCATCAGACACCATGAATAATCACCTTGTGTAGGTAGGAAAGAGCTCCAGCAACAAACTTGTTTTACATATAACAAATTTTTCAGTTAATTAAAATGTTTGACTCTCTCATCAATAGTCTATTATGTAGTCTACTGAGAATGTTGTTGAATATTCAGAAACTGGGAAACAAATGAAAATGATTTTCTATGAAAATGGCATATATCACAGCACTAAAGGAGGATGGAATTATAAATAAATAAGATATAGTAAATAACCTCATCAGGTAAACCTAGGTTCCATTTGCCCTTGCTCAAGGCTAAGTTGTTCACTGGAGCATTCACAGGTTTTCTTCTCTCCGTGCCTCAAATGCAAAAAAATAAAATCCATGACATATACTTGCTGCATGCAGGGAGTTGAGTGCACCAGAAAAACCCACTCATGTGATCTTCTTTTCCCTTCTCATGTGTGGGGGTTTTTGCTGTGACTTATTTATATTATGCAATCTAGGGTTTAAAATCTGTGTTTATTTCTCTTTGTGAGTTAACTCACATCTCCTTTTGAAACTCAACTGAATTCATAAAGCACAACATATTTATTAGTATTGATTTAAATTTGGGTTGGAGAAATGGCTCAGTGTTCAAGGGCACTTGCTTGTAAGGCTTGACATCCTGGGTTCAGTTCTTCAGGACCACATAAAGCCAGGTGTACAAAGTGACACACTCATCTGGAGGGCATTTGTAGAGGCTGGAGACCTTAGGTCACCCACTCATATTCACTCTTTCTTTCTTTCTCCTTGAAAAGAAAGAAATAAAAAATAATAAGAGAATTTAAAAATCATTTAAAGTTATATTTAAAATATTTATTTTTAGCTGTAACCTGATATTAAAAAAATTACATGAATAAGAAAGGACATAGTAATTAACAACAAGGTCAAAATGTGTTACATATATTTATGAAATATATAAATATATAAAATTGTCAGAAATACATTTAAAAATACAATTACTGACATTATTTTTAAAAATTCTAGAAATTAAAAACTTTCCCATTTCAGTGTTGAAATTCACAGTCAAATTAACTAGTAGACAGTTGGCTTTCTAGCTTTTTTTTATTAGTCATGTGCATACTCAGTGCAAAAACGACACATTTTGTTACCATCATTAGCCTCCTCCCTGTCCTCCCCTTTGCCCTCTGAAGGACCTTCCTCATTGGGGATGCCAGTTATCCCCACGGGGATTGTGGGTCACACATTGTGAGGATAATGATCAGTTATGGGGAAAAGGCAATGTCTCTGTGCTTAATGTCCCAACTTGTGGCTCTAACAATCTTTCTGCCCCCTCTTCCATGAATTTTCCTGAGCCATGTTGGATTCGTTTTAGGTCTACTTCAGTGATGATAGCTTGGGAGCCTCTTTGTCTCTGGATCTCTGGTTTGGTAGGAGTTCTTTGTGTCTCTATCTCTTTCACCCTTGTGCTGATACCAGGTTCACCATGAAAGCAGAATTCTTCCACATTTTTCCCAATTACTCTATGGTTTCATCTGGGTTCCTGGTGAAGTGCAATGGGCTGATTCTCTCCTCAGGTTCTGCATCCATCTGAAAAAGAGAAGCAAATTCTCCAATGGAAAGTGAAGTCAGGTCCAGGTAAATGAAATAACCATTATTAGTTTAGAGAGAATTTAATAGGCATAGGCCCTCTTGTAGCCCCAGATTTGTGGGAGCTTGATATTGGAGCACAAACTCGTTTTTTTGTATATGATTCTGATTTGTTTCCCAGTTCCGGCTATGGGTTCTGTTCCACTGAGCAGATCCATTAGCCAAATCAAGAGCAGTTGGTTACCCACCATGACTGTGTGCCACTATTACTTGGATGGGCATCATGTCCTGATGTTTGCCACTGAGTAGCTTAGACCACGAGCTGCTTGAATAGATGTTGGCCATTTTCCCCCCAGTTGCTCATGTAGCAGCTTCTGGCACTAGACAAGCTAACTGTCTGGGGACTGAGTCTCTTCCAGATTGCAGTCAGGTCTCTCCGTGTTCCATACCAACAACATATGGTGTCTTCAGCAGTAGGGTCTTACCATTAACCTTTGGTGGGTAATCAAGAGCTCTGACAGAAGTCTGTCTACTTATGGGAAACCTTGTTGTGGATTTTAACCACATCCTAGTACTGGGACTTACAGGCCAGTGCCTAGGAAAAAGAAAGAAGAAAAAGACAGGTCTTATAAATGAGGAAAAGAGAAGAGAGAGAGAGAGAGAGAGAGAGAGAGAGAGAGAGAGAGAGAGAGAGAGAAAACAAGAGAAGATTAAGGTTATTCTTCATCATACCCTTTCCAGGGCACTTTGATTCAGGTGTTTTCTCTAAGGACCTGATGAAGATTGAACCTTTTAGTCTGTCTTTCAGGATATAGGATTTTATGGTACCAGTTCCATTTAGGTCCAGTTTTGTGGCCTCCCACTCTTCCCTCCCCTCCTGCCCTACTCTTCCCTCCCCTCCCGCCCCACCCTCACTATGGTCCAGTCCTGGAGATGCCTATTCACTGACTTAGTACATTTTCCCACCATTATGAAAATTGCAAAGTCAATTATAAATATCCAAAATGCAGTTATTAGGTTCTAACTAAATCTTAAATCCACTCACAATTATAGAAATAATTAAATTTTATGTTGTTAGACAGTGACTGAAATTGCAAAAACAATGTTCACCACTAGATTTTCAAAATCAAATTAATTATTCTACATGGCATGACAAAATTACTCAAAGTTTGAATGTTTAAGTAGAGGGAAATGGCACTTATGAAAAGAATACATCATGCTTAATTTTTCATGGTATTTGATGGTTGCATATTTTTGTCAAATTAATATAAATCATTTAGAAAAAATATATATGAAGAACATAATCAAACTTATATATTTACAATTTACAAATTAGTACATTTTAATAGGTTGCATATATTGAGCATTTAGCCCAGGGAAATGAGAGTTAAATTTGTTTCATAGACTACAAACAATAGTAATGCTTTAATATCACCTCCAAAAATGAAATTGCAGAGAAATTTTCCAGGAAAAAAAAAGTGAAGTAAAACATACTTGTAAGAAGTCAGTTATGTACATTTTAACAAGTTTCTTAGAAGTTGTTTATGCTTTTGAAAGCTTCCAATCGTTTATATCTGTATTCTTTATAGTCCTTAAATTTGCACATACATGTACTGGCATAGGAATATGTGATATTTCATTTACATAAAAGCAATTTAAGTTTTGATTGTATTCATTCATCAGAACTAATTAGAGCACTTGGTATGCATTAGGGGTAACAGAGCACAGTGTTCCAAATTCATTATCTTAAATGTCCATAGAAAATGTAAAGAGGCTAAAGAGGTTAGCTAATACAGTCAAGGAATACAGGAAAGATGATAACAGAGGGTCAAATCCAGATTTTTTAGACTGTAAAGTTCTTTTTTTTTTTTGAGTTACTCATGGAAGGGGATATTTGAGAGATGGAATATTTTGTGGGTGTTCTCCTTGTTCTCCACATTGATTTGTCATCCTTTATCATCGTTGTAGTTTTTAAGACTTAACTACACAACTCTGCACCCAGTTTCCCATTCATAAAGGAAATGAGAGGCTGGAGTAGAAAATAAGAGAACAGGAGAGGACATTGGGGTCTGTGAACTGAAGCTTTCACCCTGCTGAGTCACAGGTTGGTTAATTTTCTCTGTGTTTGTCCTGCTCATTGCAGAGCTGCTCTGAATTTTGCCATTTGTCACATCTCCTCTTATTGACATATATGGGGTAAAACAAGAAGTTTACAATCAGTGGCTCAAGACATCATTAAAATATGAATGAATTAATCTGTTAATCTAAGATGCATTTTCCAAGTCCCCACCATAAAATTAAAATGAAAAATTTTGTATTATGAGAAGACAAGGCACAATTTATCTCTTTTAAATTTTCAGTCATTTTTAGACTTTTATACTAATGCCCTAAATTTCAGTGAAACCCTCCTATTATCCAGTATGAATTATAAAAATTTACTTTATAAAACACAAGTGTATCAGTTTGGATCTTTCATTCATCAGATTTCAAAATAAGACTAGATAAGCACAGTCTTATTTTTGCCTGTACATGTAGTGTATGACAGGTGGAATGTGTGTGGTCTACATACTTGTACACATGTGACACCCCACATATACAGATGACAGAAGATAACAAGGAAAGTCTTCTGTCATCACTCATCAATGTTTTTCTTTGAGTTGAGTCTTTTGAACCTGGAGCTGCTATTTTCAGTCTTCACCAGCAAGCTCAAATGATCATCAGTCCATGTCCCTGTGCTCCCCTCAGGACTGGAGTTACAGGTCAGCATGGCCATATCCTGCTGTCCACATTAGCACTGTAGAATCCTATTTAAGGCTAATCAAGCCCTCTCAAGCACTCATGTTTGCATTGCAAGCCCTCATATGAACTATATGTATTGGGCAAATATTTTTGGAAAGTAAAGGGAAAATAAAAAGTAAGCAGTTAGATATCTTCCTACAGTAATATCAAAAGAGAGAAGGAGAAAGAATTGGGTAACTTCACTCTCTAGTGCAATTTTTGAAATCTTTTTGCTGGACCAAAGATTTTCCATCAGATAATTCCTTTGTTAAGAAAAAAAAAATAACTAATTCCTTCAAATCCACAGAACTTACTTATCAGCTATGGACATTTGTAGGAGAGCACAATCTTGGGATGAATCTGAAAGTATAAGAGCTTGTTGGAGACTATTTGCCACCTGTTACACAATTCACAGTAGGTTCTCTTGATAAGAGAAATGAATGATACACATTCAATTACACTGCAGACAATATTCTAGGAAACTTATTTGTATATATAAAACTGATAGACATGAGGAATACACTTGACATATATTGTCAAGTACATATTTATATATTGAGATGGGTTGAAATGAAAATAGCTTTTTACTTCAGACATCAGTAACTTTGAAATCACATGAAGGATAAAGAAAAATTAGAGGAAGATGATTAGAAAATAGAACAAAACACTCTTAAGTTTGACATAATGTAAGGAAATTAAAAAGGTATCTAGCTAATGATGTTCAGTGAAAAATGAAGGATTCTTTTAGAAACTTACCTAATTATTGAGATAGACTAAAGAAGAAAGAAACATAGGCTCACCTCCTAAAAGAGAATTATCACTGTTGAAAGGACAAGTACTATCAATGTCGATTTCTCTGTTACCTGTCAAGTGGAAGGAATTAAATGGTTGTCACCAACAATGAAACAATGGTCACATGGTGAACAGGGTAGAAGTATGCATAGAACAGCCCAATTTACTAAGAAAGTATTTTTGAACAGCTGACTCTTGAACTATGACCCAATAGCAATTTATTCCTTTCTTACTTGAACATTTTCATGTTTCACATGTTGTAAAAATATTTTTTTTTGTGAAACATAAGTGGAATTTAACAGAATGTGACCAGAATGAGATATAAGGTTTCTATAATACAGTAATCCTGTAAAAATAGAAAATGGTCAAAAATGAAGACTTTTTTTACATTTATCAAACCCTAATTTTTTTTGAGAATTATGTATTTTTGAAAAATTATTTTAAGACAAAACCACATACTCATTATTCAACAATATGATCTATATTTAACTGTACATATATGCATTGCTGAAAAAATAAAAAAGTTTTCTTACATTAAATTCTTGTGGTTACAGGTAATAAGTTTTAACCATAAAATGTAAGTTCTAAACTAGAATTTTAAAGCATCCAAATGTGGAAGGTTAAGAGGAAATAACTATATGGGGAATTAAAATGTGAAATCAGTTAAAACTAAAAATTATGCAAACAACTGGGGGGAGAAAGGAGGCAAGATATTACAGAATACACTTTTCTCTCAAAAAGTGCAGTTATGTAAGGAATTACTAATCCAGGTGAGAACCCAGCAGAGAAGCAAGAGGGAGCTATAGCTGCCAGAACACACCAAACCAGCAAGTACTCCAGCTGGAGCCAATGATCAGGCCCCAGTCAGAAAGTGTTTTTACTTGCCCACCCTGCCTGAGGTAGTAAGAGTAGAATAACAAGGAAGGTATTCTACACTCACTCTGGCTTTACAAAATAAAAAACCTGAAGAATACAACAGGGTCCAGCAGAGCACCTCCAGAACAACATTAGACAGCTTTCCACAACCTTCTCTCTCCTACCTGCCATCACCAGGAGCCACTGATAATCGCTGAATTCTAAGGGATTTGAGTCACCCTTCCTCCACACAGTATCAAGCACAACTGACCTGAAGAGGAGGACTACCCACTTAACCAGATGAGGAGCCCACTTTTCCCCCCAAAAGGAATGAGCTCCACAACTAACATAGGTGACACAGAAAGTCACCACCGAAGGTAACTGGGCTATATTATACCAGAGCAGTATTTACCCCAAAGCTGGGAATATAGAGTTTTACTGGAAGTGCCAGTTGAATCTTCCATATCAAGGTAGATTGTTGAAGAAAGGAATCCCAGCAATGGAAAAAATTCAAACCTAGCCCATAAAACAACAACAACATAATAAAACCTGATATGTTAGATCTGACATGCATATAGTCTATTTTGCCATTCTTAAAAAAAATGAGTCATGGTTAACTTCTCTCCCTTGTAGCATTTCTGTAACTTCCAAATTCATTTACAAGGACAAATAAATGTGTTTGGTATCACAAGACTCATAGATATTAAATGCACCATCCCAATATCCACATAAGGCTAGATACACAAAGTGGCATGTGCATCTGAAGTTTGTTTGCAATGGCTAGATGCCCTGGGATTCCTATTCTCTCTTTCCAGTCTCCCTCTCTCTTCTAGGAAATAAATTACAAAACAATTTTGAAAAATGAAAACTGAGGCACAGAGGGGTTAAAATTTTCCATATTTATGGCTAACAAAATTTAGATTTGTGCCTTTAAAGATGGCCATCAGAATTTGGACATGAGAGTTTAAGAATAATACACCACAGCTAAGGATAGAAAATCTATATATAAAACTTGTAACTCCTCAATTTCAGGATCAATTGATGGCTTCCTGAGGATAGCTGATTAATCAAGACTTAGAGACTATGAAGGGAAGGGAAGAAATTTCGAGGAGATACCAGAACACAGAGCTGCTGTTCTGAAAAAAAGCCTTGGTTGACAATTAAACAAAAGGCTGTTTGTATTCATTCTGAGTTTGTGTAATAGGCAACAAAAAGATTTTGTTATGTCCTAATCATTTTGCATTTGCAATGAACCAGCTCACAGTCAGTCATCAAAGTATTAGGTACACTAAAAAGGGAGTTCTTGATAGCAAATGTCTGACAAAGAAAACATGAGAGGCCAAATGAAAGAAATCTCTTAAATTCCAGTCATATTTGCTAATCCTATCTAAGAAAATGAATAATAGCTGTGATTTCCAGGCCAGCCTGGAACTACAAAGTGACTTCCAGGTTAGCCTGGGCTAGAGTGAGACCCTACCTCAAAAAGCAAACATCAATATATATATATATATATATATATATATATATATATATATATATATATATATATATATATAAACTTTTGATCCTATACTTTTTAAAACAATCATTCAAGGAATAAAATATAAAATTCATGTAATTACCTGGAAAAAAAATAGACAAAACTTGGAAAAAGAACTCAGTAGTTTATTGTACACTTTGAAGTATATGAGCATAACTAAATCAAACAATACCTGGAAGGAAAGCAGAGAATATGACCCTCTTAAAAAATCGAAAAGAAAAATCTTACATCAAAGTATCTTTGTTTCAGAAAACCTCACTGAGGAATTGTGCTATGTATGTATAATTGCCAAGGAGCTTTGGAGTTGTAGAACAGTAAGAGGTCAAGAATATCCATTTCTAACTTGCTCATAAAATGTTGAAGGAGATCCACTCAATTTTGTGGGTGAATATTCTGTTGATTCTATTTTTATCATTTTCAATTTAGAAAATTGAAAAATTTTCAATTGGAAAAATATTCAAAAATATTTCTGCTAGTCTATCTTTATGAACATGTGTGTATACATGCCATATATATATATATATGAAATTTATGGATAGCTTAAGTGAATTTTATTATGGAATGAAAGTCATTAATGGTAAAAAGGAAAGCTGTTGAATCTATCAACTTAAGAATTACTATTATTTAAAATGTTTATTTATTTATTTGAGAGAAAGCAAGAGAGAAAGAGGCAGATAGAGGGAGAGAATGAGCACACCAGGGCCTCTAGCCACTGCAAAGGAACTGCAGATGCATGTGCCATCTGGTACATCTGGCTTATATGGGTACTGGGCAAATGAACCTGGGTCCTTAGACTTCTCGGGCAAGCACCTTTACCACTAAGCTATCACTCCAGCCCCAAAACTATTAACTTTTGAGACAGGATCTTACTATATATCTCAGGTTGTCCTCAAACTCACAATTTTCCTGCCTCAACCTCCAGTCTACTGGATTTATAGATGAACACTGCCACACATTGCTAAGTTTTGACATGTTTTGAAAGGCTGGATATAGTATAGGAATACCTGATCATTAAAACTAATTTCCTGCCTAAGTCATGGTTTGATTCTTAGGTTTATTAAACAATTGGCTTATTGATAACAAGTGATTATCAATGTGGTAGTTTGAATATATGTCCCCCAATATATTCAGTGTTTTATTAGTTGTAGTTTGCATCTGCAATCACCTTGCTAGAGGCAATGTCACTGGGGGCCTGTCTTAAAGTGTGATGGTGGGTTTGAGATTCCATTGTAAAGATATGCAAATGTGCCTAGCAGGAGTTCCTGAAGTGTGCTGTGTGACTCTTTTGGCAGTAGTTTTGCTCTGTGTGCTGTGTGGCTGTTTGGCTTTTCTCTCTCTGTTTGGCCCTGTGGAGAGCAGGCCAGCTTCTTCTGCCATTATGGAACTTCCCCTAGATCTGTAAGCTTCAATAAATAATATCCCTTCCTCCATAACTGTGCCTGGTCTGGAAGTTCATCTCAGCGAAACTCAAGCTGTCTGCTACAATCAAGATGAATGTTCTTAAGCTGGAGAGATGGCTGAGCAATTAAAGGTGCTTGCTTGCAAAGCCTGACAGCCTAGATTCAATTCTCCAGTACCTACACAAAGCCAGATGTACAATATGGAACATGCATCTGCAGTTTGTTCACAGTAGCAAGAGCACCTGGTGTGTCTATTCCCCACTTCTCTCTCTGATTGAAAATAAATAAATGAATAAATATTGAAAAAAAAGATTATTCATTTGGCAAATGAATACTTGAAACATGAATATTTATGAGATTATTGCTTCAAAGTTTTTAAAGTATAGATTTATAATTTAATTAAATTTGAGCCATTAATATAAAAATATTTATTTATTTATTTATTTATTTATTTATTTATTTATTTATTTATTAGAGAGAGACAGAGACAGAAGCAGATAGAGAGAATGGTGTGCCAGGGCCTCTAGCTCCCGGCAACAAATTCCAGATGCACCACCTTGTGCATCTGCCTTATGTGGGTATGGGAAAATAAACCTGAGTCCTTACGTTTTCCAGGCAAGTGACCTAACTGCTGAACCATCTTTCCAGCCCCTTGAGCTATTTATTTTTATTTTGCATTTCCTAAAGTATACTATTTCAAGAAAATTGATGACCTCAATTATAAAATTTGAAAAATAATGATGAGAAAAATGTTTGCTATGCTTAAATGCTATTGTTCAATATTCACACATTGAAGCACATTTGTGCATTTGCAGCAAGAAAGAGGAAATGGTAAAACTATGAATGCAAGTTAACTAATATTTTGTATTAATTTGATAAATGTTTCTAGGAAGTATGTCCTATATTCATGTGTAATATGTAAGCTGATGATTATGATACAAATTAATAATTATTTTAAGTTAATATACTGGTAATTTAATTGTTCATTTTGCATTTATTTAAGATCTTTGTGCAATTATTTTTTAGCTAATTCTTTGGGAAATACACAAAATTCATACTCTTTCTATGTAACTCCTCCAGTTTATGACATTTGTATATATTACAAGTTATAACATAAAATGTATAGATACCTAATTTTACTTGTAAAAGGTTGAAAATATATACTTTAAATTTTCTCACATATGTATATAAATTACAGTGTAATATATTTCTATATTTTCTGCTAATGAAGATAATATAAGGATGGGTATTTACAATTATGAGTATTTCAGATAGCAGATATACTCTTACTGCAATCTACAAATAGACAGCAGAGGGCACTCTTCTCCTGCTCAGTGAAAAAACTGAGCGGATCTTATGCGCATTGTTCCTTAACTGTTTTGTTTGTTGGTTTACTTAGTAAAAAAGAGAGAAAATGTGATTTCTGTTGAAAAAAAAATTAAGGAAAGGAAATAAAATCTGGATAAAATAAATAACCTAAAAATTACTTGTGTTACAATCAAGAATAAAATATAATTAAACTCAAATTTTAAAAAGCAATGAAGCATTTTTAAAGAAAATACATCATTATTTATTATATATTTGTCTCCATTTATTTATCTATGTTATCATGAGAATAATAACTGAAAATAATTTTATAGTTATATCTTTCTCTGTATCTATAAATCATTACTTTTAAATTATTAGAGAAATATATTTCTATTTGCTATTATTGATATTACTCTGTAATTTTGTATGTGATGGAAGAAAATGTATTGATTTTATTTTGATTACTATATATACATGAGTCATATACATGCATAATCATATTTATGTGAGAAAGAGGGGAAAGATTTATGAATTGTAAAGCATTTTTATGTAAATGTGACATTCTTTACAGTGTATTCAAATATAAGAAATAGAACCTTTAATGAAACTGTGACT
Source organism: Orientallactaga sibirica (assembly GCA_036365145.1). Taxonomy (NCBI): domain Eukaryota; kingdom Metazoa; phylum Chordata; class Mammalia; order Rodentia; family Dipodidae; genus Orientallactaga; species Orientallactaga sibirica. Next base: position 14,459,199 of record JAEOAD010000060.1, on the reverse strand, counting down.
TCAGTAAATGAGAAAAACAAGACTGTAAATGTAATAAGAAATTCAATTAGAATTTGTGCATTCTTTCATTATCTTTATTTAACGAAGAGACTACATCATTGATTTGGTAACTATAGGATTTATATCCTGTAAATCACTGCAGAGTCCTAGACTTTTAGAACTGTCCCTGGTACTCTTGCAATAAAATTGATCCTTAATTAGTGGAGGTAGAGAATAATATTTTAATGAATATTTAATGAAAAAGAATATAGTATCAATTCATTATGCTAAGTTAATACATTCTAATTAAAAGATGAGGATGCAGGGCTGGAGGGATGGCTTAGCAGTTAAGGTGTTTGCATGCAAAGCCAAAGGACCCACATTAGCCAGATGCACAAGGGGGCCCACGTGTCTGGAGTTCATTTGCAGTGACTGGAGGCCCTGGCATGCCCATTCTTTCTCTCTTTCTTTCTCTCTCACTCTCCCTCTTTCACTGTCAAATAAATATATAAATAAAAATAAAAGAAACATTTTAAAAAATTGGAGAAGCATCATGTTTTCGGTTTACAACAGAAGAACACCTGACAGAATTATTATCCTTTGTCATCTTCACTTTGTCAGTCTTACAGGAACCACTCCTGTGCTGGGGCTGCCTGGAACTTTTTTATTTCCAGCTATAGGTATTTAGCTTTAGTTATTCATTATAATCACACATAATTTGTTATTGAAATAAATGTTTTGAGTATATTTATTTTTTAATTTCAAAGTAAACATGTAAATCAAAAGTAAAAATTTATGTGTCATGTGTTTAAATTAGAATACATTCATTTTGAATGTACTAATGCAGATTTCTTCAGAGCCACAATGGTTGGTTTTAATTGGAAACTTCTTAAGGATATAACTTTTAACATAAATTATAATCAATTTCAATTCCATGAGAAAGAGAAATAAAATACACACATAAATATTTTGAGCTTAGTTTCTTTATCTCAAAGGAATGAAGACACATTATCCATAAAACACTTTTGAATGGACTAAACTTATTAAGCGTACTAATCTTTTGTACAATATTTTGATAAATTTATTATTTCTAATAAATAAACAAGAGTAGAAAGCAATATGTTAACCCAATTTTATGAAAAAAGGGAGTTTAAAATTTTTAATTATGGAGATATAGAACATAACTTTCTGAACAATAGAATGAAATGTGTATAGGCATTTTAGTTTACAGATATATCTTATCATTTATTATTCGTTTGCTCCCTGACTTCTTTTCTTTTCGATTATTCATTATACTGGTGTGGGCATGTGGTAGTTTGAATATATGTCCCCCAATATATTCAATGTTTTATTACTTTATAGTTTGCATCTGCAATCACCTTGCTAGAGGCAAGGTCACTGGGGGCCCGGTCTTAAGGTGTGGTGATGGTTTGAGAGTCCATTGTAAAGATATGCAAATGTGCCTAGCAGGAGTTCCTGAAGTGTGCTGTGTGACCTTTTGGCTTTAGTTTTTGCTCTGTGTGCTGTGGTGGCTGGTTGGCTTTCTCTCTCTCTGCTTGGCCCTAAGAAAGCAGGCTGCTTTTCCTGCCTTTATGGAACTTCCCCTGGATCTGTAAGCTTCAATAAATAATATCCCTTCCTCCATAATTGTGCCTGGTCTGGAAGTTCATCTCAGCGAACCTGAAGCTGTCTGCTACATTAAAGTGGTACCGAGGAGTGTGGGGTGAGATGAACCTGACCGTGTGGATATTCGTCTTTTGGAACCTTTGTTTTGGAGGAATGGGCATGGACTTGGTGCTTGCGACTGAAGATGCCTTCTGGAGTGGTAAGCCAAGTTTTATGGACTATTCTGATGAGAGTTTGAGAATGCTAAGTGCAGATAGTACTGAACTTCGAGGCTTGGCTTATGAGGTTTCTAAGGGAAGGAAAGACTGCAGAGGACTTTGTTGGAACTGGGCTACTGGCATAAGGGATGGCTACGTTCTGCTGTCCAGGCCCAGAAAGTTTGATCAAGGTTAAATTTGTAATGGACTGATGTGCTTGGCTAAAGATATCGGACTGAAATTTTAAGATTTTAAGTTGGAAAACCTGAAGCAAGCTAAAAGTAGAGGCACTGAGACTGGTTAAGCTGCTATTGTTGACACATTAGCAATCTTAAGGAAGGTGGAAGGAAGGTGGAAGGAAGGTGGCCTGACTTGATTTACATTAAAACAATGGAGAGGATGCCTGAGGAAAGACTGTTAGAAATGCAAACTCTTTGGAAAGAGTTGACTGGAGAAGGAACCTGCTTTTCAAGGCTATGGTTTATTTTGTCCCTGGATTTAGAATATGGCTGTGTCCTGCACACCTGGTATTAGTTTTGGAAATATGAAAAATGCATGGAGTGGTCATGAGTTGCACACAGTTCCAGGAGCTGCTGCTGAGATGCAGCATGAGGCAGGGCACGGAGACCCTCAGGAATAGGCTGGAAGAGCCTTTGGAAGATGGACCATGGTTTGCATGGAGACCTGAAGATGTTTTGGATATACCAGGACTGTTCAAAAGGGCTACCATGGAGTGCAGTGTTGGCATGTTATGAAAGTTTTCCCTGGAGATTCTGCCCAGCTGGAGGGGTGGAACTGGAAAACCTGGAGACTGTTAGTCTCTGGTTATATTGAACTTGAACTGCAGAAGTTTGATGACGGCTGATGATAGTTGAGTTTGCATTATTCTAGTCTCTCTTTGCTTTTTACCAGTTAAAAATGTTTACTCTGTGCCTTTACATGTTGAAAGTATTTAACTTGTTTGATTGTACAGGACTCACTATCTTAAGTTGATCAAGACTGTGAGAACCTTTGAAATTGGACTGAGTACAATTTACAATGTGTGATAGTTATAAATCTATTGGGGGCCAGAAGCTAAATATATTGGGGGCCAGGGGCGGAATGTGGTAGTTTGAATATATGTCCCCCAATATATTCAATGTTTTATTACTTTATAGTTTGCATCTGCAATCACCTTGCTAGAGGCAAGGTCACTGGGGGCCCGGTCTTAAGGTGTGGTGATGGTTTGAGAGTCCATTGTAAAGATATGCAAATGTGCCTAGCAGGAGTTCCTGAAGTGTGCTGTGTGACCTTTTGGCTTTAGTTTTTGCTCTGTGTGCTGTGGTGGCTGGTTGGCTTTCTCTCTCTCTGCTTGGCCCTAAGAAAGCAGGCTGCTTTTCCTGCCTTTATGGAACTTCCCCTGGATCTGTAAGCTTCAATAAATAATATCCCTTCCTCCATAACTGTGCCTGGTCTGGAAGTTCATCTCAGAGAACCTGAAGCTGTCTGCTACAGGGCAGTAGTTTTCCATGCAAAATGGCTGTCAATACCCACAGCCAGTGTTGGGGATCAATGCCAATAGCACCATGATGGTTCCCATTATTGCAATCAGTATAGATTTTAAACAAAGCATTGCTGTGCCATTGTCTATCTGCCCTAAGAATCTGCCTGCTTGTCTATGTCCCACCTTTGAAAAGGAGGTTTTGGGCTGAACACGAATGCACAGAGTCATATAATCAATAAAGCCAAAGGTGAGGAATGACAGGTAAACCTGTGTAGTTAGAGACAAGCCAATTGCTTTTTAGAATAGAAAAGGTAGCAACGATATGTGTATATATTTCGTAAAACAATTGGAGCAAGTAGCTTTTTAGTGAAGTAGCACTATATCAAATTCCACATATAAAAACTGTTCATATGTAGGAAAAGCTAAGAATGCAGGATGATAGAACAGTTTCAGATTTCTGGCAGTCTACTTAATCTTTATGCTTTATCCCATTCTTTTCTGCAGTACCTGTTTTTTGTTCTTGTTATGTTTATGAATTTTTAAATTCCCTATATAGAATCATGTAATTGTAACTTTAACTACTTTTATTTTTGTCTTTTGTATTTCTCAATTAGTCTGTACGTAGAGATTTTAGTGCTACCTCCATCACCAGCATCTAAGACACTGTGCTAAACACCTGCCACGGGCACCTCATGTTTCTGTTGTCTATGAGGAAAGTTTAGTGATAATGCATTGTTCTCACTAGAGAACTGGAAAATCTAAAAATTAAAGTAAGGTGATATACTGGTTGGCTGGAGTGCTGATATTTCTTTTCCTCTTCTTCTGTGAGTTGATGAGTTTGCTGGTTTGCTGTGTTGGAGAGGATAGAACCTATCCCAACTCTCTTCCTCTGATCGATCTTTCATAGCATGCAATCTCCCACCTGTTCTTGTGGATAAGGATGTCTTTTTTCTTCTTCCCTAAGTAGAATTATTTTAAGAGTTTTCTATAGGGCAGGCAAAGTTGCTAGGAATTGTTCTAATTGGGGTTTGTTTTTAAATGTCCTTATTTCTGAATCAATTTTGAAAATTAATATGATTGATAAAATAATCTTGGAGGGCAGTTATTTACTTTTGAGACAAAACACATCATTCCATGTGTTTCTGTAGTTGCTGACAGAAGATCTCAAATTGTTCTGATATTCTTATCATTGTTCCTGTACAGGTTTCAGTATTTTTTCTTGACTTTGTATTTTTTTTAATTTTTAAATATTTTATTGATTTATTTAAATGTGTGTGTGTGTGAGAGAGAGAGAGAGAGTGGCAGGGAAGAGAGAAAGAGAAAGAATGGAGAATGGGCCCATTAGGGCATCTACCCGTGGAAATGAACTCCAAACACATGTGGCACCATGGCCATGAGGCTTACATGGGTACTGAGAAATCAAACCTGGGTCCTTAGGCTTCTCCAGCCACTTCTCTTAACCACTAAGCCATCTCTCCAGCCCCTGACTTTGTATAACTGACATCTTGACAAAGATATGTGTTGGAGTGGTTTGTCTTTGGTCATGTCTGTTTGGGGTTCTAAATGCACTCAGTTTGTCTAGTTCTTTGGATTTTTAACCGAGCTTCTTCTTCTACTCCATGGAGCCTTATAATTTGTCTCTTGAATATACATACACCTGACTTCATAGGCCTATTGATCATGTTCATGATTCTTTTCTTTAAATATGTCTGAATATGTTAATGCCTCCTCCAACCTCCATCCCTGAAATTGGTTCTTCTGAATGGTCCTTTGTGCTGGTAATAGTTTCAGATGTGGTTTACATTTTATTCATTATTTCTTTTATTTCTGCAATTTCTGTTTGGTGCTTTTTCAGTGTTTCAAATTCCTTAATGAATGTTTTGCATATATTTTAAACTTTCTTTTCAAATTTATTATGTTTCATTTGCTTTGGATACTGTATTCTCAAGGTTTTAAATATAATTGCTTTTTTATGTTTATTCCAGTTTTTTCTAAGTGGCTATTAATTCCTTAAAATAGTTTTAATTATTTGTTTGTAAAAAAGTGAGGAGAGGGAGAGGGAGGAAGAGAGAGAAATAGACAATGGGTACACCAGTTCTTACCACTACAAAGAAGCACCAAATGAGCACCTTTGTGCATCTGGCTTAACGTGGCTATTGGGGAATTGAACCACTGCTGGCCAGCATTGCAAGCAAACCCTTTAACCACTGCACCATCTCTGAAGCCCCGTTATTAACTATTTCAAAAAACTCCAGGGCTGGTGAGATGGCTTTGCAGGTAAGGTGCTTGCCTAAAAATCCTAAGAACCCAACATCAATTTCCCAGTACCCACATAAGCCAGATGCACATGGTGTCATGTAAGTCTGGAGTTTGTTTGCAGTGTCTAGAGTCCCTGGCTGGCCAATTCTCTCTCTCTCTCTCTTTCTCTTCATCATATAATAAATAAAAATAAAAATAGTTTTTTTAAAGAACTCTGAAATCTTTCCCGGAGATTTCAGCTTTCTTGGTGAATTTCACTCCCATTATAGTATAAGTGGGGAGTTCAGAATGACTCAAGGTAGGTTATTTCAGATAACAGTATTCAGTCATGACCTTGGCCATTCATTACATTTTGACTATGGATGTTTTTTCAGTTTTAGTACATTGGCACAAATCAGAGGATACAGCAAAATTATTGTTACACAAAAAGAACCAAGTAATTATGGAACTAAAATGTATTTACTAGCTCCGATCCAACTATGCTGTTCTGTAAAAGTTTGTGCTGACTTTAATTCTACATTAAGGTTTAACACCTAGAATTTATTTTACCAGTGCTTGCAAATTATGGAGTTATCTTTCTTCAGTGTTTCTTGTACCTACAATATGATCACTACAGTCATTCTGTACCAAAAAAAATGTCTACATCATAACATACAGAACCTATTAAGTGTCATCCTTCAAAGCAGACCTTGCTGATGAGATTTAAGATGGTTATATCTGGGGCTGAAGAGATGGCTTAGCAGTTAAGACACTTGCCTACAAAGCCAAAGGACCCAGGTTCAATTCCCCATGACCCACGTAAGCCAGATGCACAAGGTAGTGCATCATTCCCATTGGTTCTTAATCAAGTACATTGACAATGAAGCGCCCACAACTGTGCTTATCTTGTTGCAAGTCATATTATTAGTGAGCAGTGAATCTGGAGAAGCCGTGACTTATGTGTGTTCCTCTGGCTCCACTGCACCTTTCTCATTTACTCATCAAAGAAACAATCAGAGCTATCATCATGTGTTTCTTTCTCAGAAAGAATGTTTCTCACATTTATTTACTGTGAGACTTACCTGGGAAAATTACATAAAATATATATTCTTTTTTTTATAAATATATATATTTTATTTATATTATTCTGATTTTACATTCATAGTATTGGTTCCATTGTCCTCCTCCCTGTCCTCCCACTTTCAAAGGGACCCTCATCAATGGGGAATGTGGGTCATCCATTGTGCATAATGCCCCAACTTGTGACCTAACAATCTTTCCGCCCCCTCGTCCGTGAGTTTCCCTGAGCCACATTGGGGTCATTTTAGTTCTACTTCAGTAATGAGCTTTCTTGATCCTTCATTCAAGAGTACAGAAAGATAGAATTTTTATTCATATCTAAATAAATTATAATGTCTCTATAAATAGGAAAATCTTAACTTAAATAGCATGTTTTTTGTCACATCCTGGGCATATATAACTACAATCCTCATTATAGCTAGAGTACAAATAACAAAATACTTAATTTCTTATTAAACTTCTTACTTAACTATAAGTGAATGAAGAAGCATGGATACATACACACACATAATGCATGTATATGCACAAAACCAGATACATATACATGTGCATATACACACAGGTAAAAGCACATGCACAGTGGACCTTTTATTTTCCTATTTGCAGAGTAATGCTGTATTGTCCCTTCAATGACAATATTTGAAAAGACTATTATGTGAAAAATCAGCAGATCCTTGTAAGTTAGCTTGACAGATTTTCATGGTATATTTTCTAAAAGTATGGATTATTGTGTGAAATGAAAAGCAGAGAGCACATGAAAACACTAGGAACATGTTATCAATTGCTTGCTTCTTTCAAACTACATATTTTGAAGACAAATACATGAAATAACTCAAGATGGTATGTAACAGTATTCAAATCCATGTTCTCTTGTTTTCTAGATTACATTTTTCTAGTTCTTCTTCACTTTTTAACAAATTAAATCAAGGTGGCAGTATTTTACTAAAACTTTGGTTTACCAAAGTTTGGTTTACTGAATGCATAATTTCCACCAAAATCCATATGCTGAAGTCCTCATCAACCAATGTAATGTACTCAGAAGTGGTGTTTGGGACAGTGATAGGTCACAGGGCTGAGATTATTTTTCTTAGAAAAGAAGCAAAGTGATTCTGTTCTTTCCACTCTGTAAGGTAAGAGCTGTGTATGTGTATCAGGATTTTTCCTGACATGAACTCTGGTGGCACTGCTACCTTGGACTTCTCCATCTCTAGCAATGCCACAAATAAATTTCAGTTGTTTAAAAACCACCTTCCCATGGTATTTTGTTATAGCAGCACAAATGTATCAACATATATGAAAACAAGTAACAAGATAAAAGCCATCTAAAAAGACACTTGTCTATGTTTTCAGGAAGGTAGAGATATGCATAAATTTAGCAGAAATAAATATAGCCTGACAATTAGAAGGTAAATAATCATTTTATGCAAATGTTGCTGACTGGAAGATAGAGGTATAGGCAAAAGGTTTTATGAGCAGGATTCTAATAGGTCAGGAAATAGACCCAAGATTTGACAAGCAGTACTATATGTAATTAAAGAAATTGTTCACTGTAACAGAAACCATAAAAAAATGAACAATAATTCTACAGAAGAAATTTTTTTCTAGCTATTCTTCTGACTGGGGGATTGATATATGGAGTATAATAAAGAAATGCAAAAACTAAATGCCAAAGCATCAAAACTGCCAACCAATAATTGAGCTAATGAAGTGAACAGACAGTTCTCAAAAGAAAATAATAGCCAACAGATATGTTAAAAATATTCAACATTTTTAGCTAGTGGCAAAATACAAATTAAAACCACTTTCAGATGTCATCCCATCCTAGCCAGAATGGGTATCATCAGGGAAACCAATGAAACAAATACTGGTGACTTTGGGAGGAAAATTGAACTTTAATTCACTATTGGTGAGGGTGTAAACTAGTGCACTTACTATACAAATCAATGTGGAGATTGCTTTCAAAAAGCTAAAAATTGGGGCTGGAGACATGGCTTAGTGCTAAGCCTAACAACCTGGTTCCAATCTCCAGGTCCCACGTTTAGCCAGATGCAAAGTGACGCAAGGGCGCAATGCCACACTTGCCCACAAAGGGGCACGCGCATCTGAATTTTGTTCACAGCAGCTGAGAGACTGCTGGTGTGCCCATTCTCTATCTGTCTCCCTCTCTCTATGTCTGTCTCTCTCTGTGTTGCTTTCCAAAAAAAAAAAAAAAAAAAAAAATTGAACTACCATACCACTCTTGGACATATACCCAAAGGAATTCATATCCTACCACAGAGATACATGAACATCCAAGTTCATTGCTGTTTTATTGATAATCGCTAGGAAATGAAATAAAACTAGATGCCCATCGACTGCTAACTGGATAATGAAACTGTATATGTGTACACATACCCATATAATTTTATTCAGCTGTCAAGAAAATGAAGCTATTAAATACACAGGAAAATGGGTGGGGTTGTAAAAGTTTGCATTAAGCGAGGTAACCAGGTATACAAAAACAAAAATTCTATTTTTTAAATTAATGTGTTTATATAAGTAACTAAGGGGATATGAGAATAATTACAGACTATGAACTAAAAGAGGAAACCAAAAGAGAAGAATAGAATAAGACGTGAGGGGAAACATGTAGTTTAAAAAGAGAAAGGTTATGGTGGGGGGGACAAATGTTGGGGAGACCGGAGCAAAGAAGGAGGGAGAAAAACAAACAAACAAAAAACCCAAAATGTGTTTACAATACAACTAATTAAAACAAATTCTTTGTATGCTAATTAAAAATATTTTTAAAAGTTAAACAAAATCTATGGGTCCATATTCTTAACTTTACAATGCTGAAATCAAAGTTCCCAAAAGGAGATCATTTTCTTGTATTCCAGAGTATTGGCTTGTCATGGTTTCATCAATTTAAAATAAATTCCAGTCCAACTTAAAAAGAGAGGGAGAGAGAACGTTCAAAGCAGGATTACAAAACAATGGTGTTGATATCCTGGGAATCTTCCAGAAGCAGAGGTTTCACTGAACAGAACAACAGTGTCTACTGCAGAAGCTGAGCCTTCTTAAACCCTCCCCATCTTCTCCATGGAATATGTTGACTTCCTGTTTTGTTGTCTTGACTCCTGAATTGACATTTCCTACTCTTTAGCTTTCATACTGAAACTCAGCCATCCAGGCTTGAGGTCAGGCAAGAATCTCTACTATAGGAAGACACCATCCATTCCACAAACTCCTGGAATGAGCAGCTGTGGGTCATACTAGTACAAAATTGAAGTTAAAAATCAAGGACTCTGCAATATGTGATTTTCCAAAATTGGACTGTTAGCCTGGCTAGTGCTTGCATTTTCTCAAATAGACACACCAGGCATAGCTCGTCCAGAGCCTTCACTCGAATCTCTCTCTCTCTTTTCTCTTTCTGTAAATAAATAGACCATTAAAAAGATGGATTCCATATTTTTTTTCAAAGCCTCAATGCAAATATCACATCTGTACACAGATGTGTGACCCATTAAGTGGCATTTTGATGAAACGAAAGGTCACATGTTACTACTAACCAACTACAATGATCAGAGGCCATGTAGGTTTCTCCTCTCATAATTTAACACAATGCAGGAAATAACCCTGCCTGTGGTAGGGGAATCCTTCTTATAGATGCATGAAAATAATACTTAGAAAGAAAAGATGAACGAGTAAAATTTAAAGCAATTTAAACATGTGACACTCTGAGATGTGTGTATATGTCTGTGTCTTAGGAGGCTCTCCTTGCCAGAGCAAGGCTAAATTGTCAGTGATTTAATTGCTCCAGGGACAGCAAAGGTGATCTTGTATTTTGCCTCCAGTGACAGGTGCTATCCCTTTATTATAATTTGAACCCTTGGGTGTTAAAACATTCATGGCTTTTCTATTAGGAAAGCTGCATACTCCTCTAGCCATGTTTATTCATAATCCTCTGATGAGTTGCCGACAAGCTCCCATAGAACTTAAGGCTTTGGCATTTTTGTCAGACATTACACACACACACACACACACACACACACACACACACACACACACAATTTTCATTATTTTTAAATAAAATTAATTATATAGCTTTATGTTAGTATTTCAGGCTTTTTGCAATTTGAGTATTTTTTGAACGCATGCCCTATATTATATAGTGCTTTTTTTTTTTTTAACAGCAATTAGTGATTAGAAAATAGATAGGTAAAGGACGTGTTAGACTGTTTTTAAAACGTGTGCACACCAGAGGGCGTCATAGCTTTCATTCCCAGATTCTTTAGAAATTTCCCTTTCAAGTGAGGTTGTATTTTCTCCTCCTACTTACCATTCCTTTTTGTAGCTCTAAAACATATAGAGTATCTATAAAATCATATATCTTTATATATTACTATATAATCTCCAAACCATATCCAAATAATATTATTTACCTTGTGAGTAGAAAAAAAATGAGAAAATTGTATTAAACCAGACATTTTTTTCTTTATTAGTTATGTAGATATTGAGTATGTAAATAGCACATGTAGGTATCATTGTTAGCCTCCTCCCTGTCCTCCCACTTCCGAAGGGACCCACCTAGTTGGGGATGCCAGATATCCCCATGGGGGTTGCGAGTTGTGCATTGTGAGGTAAACCAGACATTTTTAACTGCACTCTTCATAACACCTTAGATTTCTTTTCTCCAACCCAAGACAGCATTTTCTATATGTGTTTTTCCATGTCTTTTGTTCAGGCTAACATATGCCTGGTTTTGTCTCTAAACTACTTTCTAATCATTTTTAAAAACCTCATTTATACCCTGGGCAGGATAAATTACTTTTTTCCTGGTTAATCTATTCAGAATATTTTTGCTGAATGTTAATGGGGAGGATTAGAATCAGAATTCCAGAAGTTGTAGCAAAAGTGGAAATGCATATGATGAGCATCGAATGTGACCAGCAATGTAAGGCTCCATGCTGAGAGAATTCCCTGGTTGGAGCACTAACTGAGCGGACCAGCTCTGGAGATGGGGGTGATGATGTGAACAGATGGCTGAGACTAAGCCGGGGTTGAAGGTAAAATTACAAATTAAATCAGGCACTGTGAGAAGACTTTCCAAATTTCTCAATTATTTAAAAAGAAGTACAGTTATTTTCACCTATAAAGAGATCATTAAATATATAATGAAATTCTTTCCTTTTTGTTTATTCCATGATAGTGGTACACAATAAATATGGTGAACAAAAAGGTTAGAAAAACATCTGAAACCAATCAATTTCTTTATTTTTTACAGTTTTAGAACATAATATGATTGCAACTTTTGGTAATTATTTTTTTAATGAGAGAGAGAGAAAGAGAGAAAGAGAGAGAGAGAGAGAGCATTGACACACCAGGGCCTACAGCCACTGCAATAGAATTCCAGTCACATGTGCCACCTTGTACTCATGTACGACTTTGAGTGCTTGTGTCACCATTTGCATCTGGCGTATGTGGGACCTGGAGAGTCAAACATGGGTCCTTAGACTTTGCAGGCAAGTGCATGAGAAACTTTTTTTTTTTTTTTTTTTGTGAAACAACAAATGCATAAGGCACAGGGATGAAGAAACACAGCAGTATTCAGGTGACAAAGTTTAGGAAGAACTGTAAGCAGTCAAATAAATTATAAGCAGTTGGGAGGGAGAAAACAAAATCATTTCAATAATACACCTCAGTAACAATTCATCTAAGAAATCTGTTCTGAATTTCTTCTTTTAAAAATAACCTTTCACTGGGCATGTTGGCACATGCTTTTAATTCCAGCAATTGGGAGGTAGTGGTCAGAGCATCATCATGAGTTTGCTGCCAGCCAGAGACTACATAGTGAATTCCAGGTCAGCCTGGGCTAGAGCAAGACCCTACCTTGAAAAACAAAACAAAACAAAAATAAATAAATAAAATAAATAAAAATAGCATTTCATCCTATCTTATACTCCTGCCATATATTTGTTTTTATGTTAACTATAAGCTTGATTAGAGTGTTATCTGTGCACCTCTCATACTGTTTAGGTTAAATCTTAGAATGGAAAAAATGTCTTCATAAATATGCATGTTTATTAATTAGGAAGGTATCTAGGTGACATGCATCCATAGACATAAACATTATAATTGATCATAATTTTATTTAAATTGATACATTTCAAAATGCACAGGCCAACATTTTTTATCACAATTTGTTACTAACTAGCTTTCACCTTACTGAAGTAATTAAATGTTTCTGTGCCTTATTTTGCCTATTAAATAATTCAGTTAAATATGTTAATAATGTACTCAATCACTTAAAATGTGTCAGGCCTAGAGACAAGTAATTTGTATATGTCATTGAATTTACTCTTGACAACAGCCCTTATAAGATGGTGTGGAACTAATTCACATTTATTACAGGAAACCAGAAAATACTTGGCTCGTACTATCAATAAATTACCAGACATTATGTAGATAGATACTCTCTAGTGGAATCACAGAGGAGATACCTCCTCAGTTCTTATTGGAAACAGTCTTTACTACCCCTGCACCTTCTTTCACTGCAGGAAAAGAAATCACCTAGTCATTGCTCAATAAAAAGTAATTCAATTGTCCCACAATACACCTCTCCTTTCCTCTGGATATGATGTTTCCTCTATTATTAATTTCGGAAAAAGTGACATCGATTTCCCCTTACATTCTTCACTATTTGAGGTTTAACTTTAGCTAGCCTAGAATTTTTAAGAGAAGGAAAACAATTTACTCACTTAGGCTATAAAAATTGAATAGAATAAGTATTCATAAATAATCTCAACACTTGCCTGGGAAGTGCTTTATCTTAAAGATTCTTTTCTATTACCCTCATGAAGAGAGCAAGAGCACCTCCTTTTGATTCATTTTGCAAGGAGTAAGTCATTGCCCTTCACAAAGAGGGGAAAAAGATGTATTAAAAAAGATGCCATGAACACTATTCAAATTCATTGCCTCTTCCAGGTGTTCATAATTGAGTTGCCTCAAGATCAATATGAAACTGCCTAGGATACAGAAAGTCAATAGCTACTCCAAAGTCAGCTCTGTCTGGCTTAGGTGTCTGTGAAGGAGAAAATCTCCAGCTGCTACAACACAGAAACTCAGAATCTGCATAGTAAAACCTAGAAGTAAATTCCATAAAGCAAGGGATCTCCAAGTATCTTAATTTTATACAAGGCTTTCTCAGAAGACCCTGCTCAGCAAATACTGTTTCTGTGATATTTTCTTGACTCTAGAGTAATGTGGAATATGCCATGTATTCAATTTCATTCAAAATCTAATTTTATAAGAAAAGTCTCTAAGTTTATCTTCCATAGGCTTCTAAAAATACTCTAGAGAATTATCGTTTCAGGAAAGTGTAATTGCAATGATACCATATTTGCTTTCATGAAAATGAATGGCTTTCGTCTTCATAAAATAGCATGGATATTGAATTATAACATATATTTTCTTAGTAGTGATTTGGGACTAAATGAAGTAATGCATTAGAAAGTTAAATGCCAAGATTGTGAAACTCTGATCTTCCTGAAAAAACTGGTTATTTGTAAATAAAACAGACACCAGCTCCATTGTGTCAAAGAAGTCCAAATTGAAATTAATGGTTGCAATTTGCAATACTAATTTTCATTCTAAAGCATCTTCTGGGTCTTCCTCCCAATCCAATGCAAACCATCTTGACCTGCATGATGATATTCCTATAGCCCAGCCTAAAAATTTACTATGTAGCTGAGACTGATATGCCTGGTCCATGTCCTAAGATAGGAAATTTTTAAGGTATGTGGCATCAAGCCAGACAAACCACTCTCTGATTGTTTTTGATGTTTCTTTTCTTTTCTTTTCTTTTCTTTTCTTTTCTTTTCTTTTCTTTTCTTTTCTTTTCTTTTCTTTTCTTTTTTTTTTTTCTTTTCTTTTTGTTTGTTTGTCTTTGGTTTTTGTTTTTGAGGCAGGCTCTCACTTTAGCCTAAGCAGCCCTGGACCTCTCTCCATAACCCAGGCTAGCCTCAAACTCAAGACAATTCCCCAATCTCAGCCTCCAGAGTAGTGAAATTTGAGGCATGAGCCACCACACCTGGCTAAGTTTTTAAAGAATGGTCTAACCTAATTTCTACCTTTTTCAGGGGAAATCAGAGTTACACAGTGTCCACCAAGCTATGGTGTCTGTTGTTTGTGTATCTGTGAGGCAATTTTTAAAAATATTTTTTTATTTTTTTGATAGAGAAAGAGAAAGAGGCAGAGAGAGAGAGAGAGGAAGAGAGAGAGAAAGAATGGGCACACCAGGGCATCCAGCCACTGCAAACGAACTCCAGACATGTGCCACCTTGTGCATCTGGCTTATGTGGGTCCTGGGGAATAGAACCTGGGTCCTTAAGTGCTAAGCCATCTCTCCAGCCCTGTGAAGTAATTTTTGAATGGTGTGCTAGATGGGATTGAAAAAGTTTCCCCATGACATCATGATCTGATACTTATTTTATCTTTTTCACATTATTATACTGTTATAATTGGTTAAATCTTCAAAGATAAACCTATATCTATGAAAGATTTTGCAGACTGAGGAATATTTTCATCTGAAGTGTAGTTGTGGGCAAGAGAAAATGAAGAAAGATTGATATTTTATTCTGTATGTATTACTTAAATCATTCCAAATATGTGTTTCTGGTCTCAAGACTCAGAGCCAATGTTTCTTACAATATAGCTTAGTCACTGGAAATTGCCTGATGTTATTTTTGGTGTCACTCATGCATCACAAGCTCTGACAGAACAGGACAGAGCCTTGTACTCTTCTCTATCTCCCCCTATATATCTTGGGTGATAAGGTATGATGAACATATGGGCATATGGGCAATAAATTCTAATTTCAATTTGGGCAGCTCCAGGCATCAACTCATGATATTAACAACTGTAACATGCCTCGGTCTTCATCCTCTCATCTATGAAATTAGAAAGTCCACTCAAACTGTTGTTATGAAGTTTAAAAGTGATAATATACACCTACAACTGGCCTCAATGTCTGAGACAAATTAGTTAATGGATATTCAACTTTGAGAGAACATAATGGAATGGCTATATTCAAAAGTATTTAGGATCTCTACTCATATATATCACCATGTTTTACAATAGCGATTGCTTTTCCATGCATCAATTTTGTGTCAGAAATGAAAGTTTTCAGGTTTTCAATCATTAACAAGAGATAACCTTGCCAATAAGTCGCCACACTCTTCTATTCTCTTATTTCTGGAGATAAAGAAAATATATTAGCTCTTCTTACAAGTCTTTCTTCATACTGTTAAGTTCAAGGAACAAAATCTTTCTTTTGTTCCCATCCTCCTTCCCCCTTCTCTCCCTCTATCCATCTACCTCTACCTCATTCAATTTCTTCTAATTTGCAAAGAATGACACCCACTATGGAAACGGGGCATCTATTTTTGTTGTTGTTGTTAAAACACAAGTATCTACCACATGAATTAAAATGAAAATTCTGAATGATTATTCATTTTATTTTCTGGTCTGATTTTTTTTCTAATTTGAGAGAGACAGACAGAGAGAGAGAGAGAGAGAGAGAGAGAGAGAGAGAGACAGAAAGAGAATGGGCTTGCCAGTGGCCTCTCAGCTGATGTGAACAAATTCCCAATGTGTGTGCCCCTTGTGTGCATGTGTGACATTACATGCTTGTGTCACTTTTGCATCTGGCTAAACATGGGACCTGGAGATTAGAACGGGCATTCTTAGGCTTTGAAGGCAGGTGCCTTAACAGCTAAGCCATCTCTCCAGCCCTGGTCTGAAATTTTTAATGAAACAATTCATCTTACGTTTCTCTTATAATAAGAAAATGAATATCTATGCGAAACCATAATGCTAGGGACTACTTTTCCAGCAGTTATACTAAAGGCATTCTAGTAGGTTTTATAATATTTGATTATTTTGGAAGTACAATAAGAATAAAATTATCTTTTCATTACCAGACATACGGTATATATGTTGCAGAATACAGGGTAAAAACAGTGAATGGGTCCATCACAGGAACCCCTCAGTTGTATGGTTACAAGTCTACATATTAAAATGGAAGGCAGTGTACTATAAAATGAGTGTCAGTCTTGAACAAATGCATGGAAAGGTCTAACATCACCTCTTGAAGAAAGGCAGATCCCTAAGAAGTTATTTGTGAGAGAGCACCATTAGCACATAACTGGAAATGTTGAAGAATTCTCTATAGATTTCTCCAGGAACCCCTTCAGGTGGAGTAAGTCCTAGTTCTACCAATATAGATTACCAATATAGATTATTTCAGTCAACTTGAAGTACCTCAAAATTTACAGCTACATGCAAGACTACTCCCAAAACAAATTCTATATTTAACTTTAGTGAAACATTTAGTCACAAGACTATCACATAGATGTAAAGAAAAAAATAAAGGTATAATTTTACACATGCTATATTTTAATAGCATGCCATCAGTAAACCTACTTATCAAAATAAGAATTAAGGGTAAATTTTAACCCTGTATTCTTTTCTAATTTTAACTGAATTTAATTAAAAGTTTATTATTATTTATTTATTTTGAGGGAAGGTCTAACTATAGCCTAGGCTGACCTTAAACTCATGGTGATCCTCCTACCTCAGCTTCCTGAGTACTGGGATTAAAGGTATGTACCACAATGTAGTGCATATTATTTTATCTTGAAATTGAAATTATTTTAGCTTTAAGAAGTATGTGGAAAAAAAAATTCCTACGTTCCTTGCATTATTCTTTCTTCTTTTCAACAACACAGAAAACCCTAGAGATGAAATTATCTTAATTAGATGCAATTAAAGTAGATTGCTTCATCTGTTAATTAACAAACCTGGGATTTAGCAATACTGCAATAAGCATTATGTTGTCTCTTTCAGAGTAGTTGTTAAATTTTTATATTATTTATTTAAATCTTGTTTACTATGGCTTCCATTGAATTTTATGCTCTTCTCTCACTTTAATCCATATTTCAGTAAAAAGGCTTATAGACTCAACCCAGTCTTAACTTTTACCACAAATATAAGTTTGCATTGCACCAAATCATCTGCTGTAGAAATATACTTTGATAAAATAATAAATTCAGGGGAGTAGCATATGCCTTTTGTTTCCAGTGTTGTTTAAATATAAACAATGTCCCAGACACATATTTCAATTAAGATAAGTGATCTGTCAGGAATTCATGATAAGTTTTTTCAGTGTGGGACACAGAGCCAACACATCTTTCTTCATCTTTCATCCCATGTCAAACTTTCCATCATTGGATGCAATACAGGTCACATAAGACCCAGGCCTCCACTAAAGGCTTATCTGGGTTGTGGTGAAGATAGTGATAGGCTTAGCATGAGTTTCATGGTGGGAGTTTCATTTCTCCATTTGTGATTCATTATTGAACTTCTTCTGATTTGATTTATCCTATTCACAATGAAAAAGAGTTCAGAATGTTTAAAGCATATGATAAAATTTCTTCCATGAAGCACTTTATTGACTTTTTAGTGAAATAATGCTTACATGCTCACAGCCCTTAGGGGAACAGCATCATCCTTTCACTGATCTCATTGCCACCTTTCTCTCATTGCCTGAATCCTCGCTTCATCCTTCCTAGAAAATCCATCTTCTTAAATACACCTTTCTTCCTGTCATTCCTCTCTTCAAAAACCTTCAGTCATTCTGCACTGCCCAGAGCAGTTTCTCCCCAGAGTGTCACACAGGATTGTAAATTCATGGTCGACACCATGTACTGAGGTAGACTAAATAAATATCTTGCACAAATCAGTAATGCTATGTTCCAAATGAATGCAATACCATTAACTTAATATGAACTCAAAACATTGTTCAATGTTTAAGTTAGGGATATTTTATATATTTCTCAGTAAACAGTACTTTTTTTTTTTTTTTTTTTTTTTTTTTGGCCAGTAGCTTTACATAGATTAATCTCACTCTTTAACATACTAATGAACTCACAAATTCAGGAAGTTGCTGTCTTATCGCAGGCATTCTCAGACACACACAAATAAACATGCATACAAGAATGATGAACATAATCATTATTTTTATTTTGCAGCTAAGAAAATGAAGAGAAGTTAAATGGCTTGGACTGTGGCATGCATCTTGTAAGCAGTAAAATGGCATTTGAACTTCGGAATTTAAATTCTGCTATAAATGTTTAATCACACATTTGATGTAACTACTACTTTATGGGAATCTCTCAAACATTTTGTTATTAAAAGCTCTTCAAATTGGCATGCAAAATGCAATACTATCAAGAATGATGTGCTTCCAGTATTTAAAATGGTGTTAGGATGATTTCCTAAATTGGGTTCCATATGTTATTTTATGAAATATTAACAAAGATAAAACATAAAGAAATATTTTTGGTCATATGATTTTAGAGAAACTGAAATGTTATCTACATAAGTTGTAGAATGTTTATTGCTCTGTTAAGTGCTCTAAGAAATGAAACAAGGAAAAACTATTCCCCATTTCCCTATTTAGGATTCCCCACCAATTGGGATACAGAACTGTTCCTTTGCAGTATGTTCATTAAATTGTGCTTTATACCAGGACAACTAGGAAATCAAGGCTCTGGAGGTAGAAGATCCAGTATTAAACTCAAATTCTGTATCCAAGTTTAATCATGATCAGGTTTCATTCTTTTTCATTGCTGGGCTTTTCTTCATCCTGTCAGTTACTGAATATATTCTGCAATTTGTGTCTAAAATTTCCGACATTTAAAGTCCTACTGCCTTCCCACAGCATTCAGGAATATCTACTAAGTAGCCCTGCAACAAAAGGGGGTGTGTCTTGTGTATAAATAGATAACCAGTCAGTATCATTTGAGGTTCCTTACAGAGCATGTTGCTATTTTATCACACATGCTGTGTGTCAGGCCCTGCATGTGAATTTGATTACTCATCTTTTTTGTACTACATAAATTCTTAATCTAATTATTCATAATTAACAGTCACTCATTGTTGAGATGGATCTGTGTAAACAAAGACAGTAACAGAGAAGGAGAAGTGGATAAAGGGTGCTCAATGCATTCAGAGGATATATTGGGCTCATGGAACAGTAGCCAGCTGGGGCTTCACATGTATCTTCACATGTATCATTCATAGAGATGGGAACATTTGAACTAAATGTAGAGTTTCTGGTTAGTGAGTTATAATTTTAGAATTAATGGCGAGTGCATTTTATATGAAACAAGTATTAAATTCTATGGATTTTCAAATGACTATTGGTTGTTAAAGTAGTAATCATGAGGTTTGAACACATAACCACTATTTTAAAGCACTTTTATGCACATACTTGTACACCCACAATCATTCAATCATTTATTTGCCTTGCAGTCATCCAATAACAGGAGTTTCACATTAGTGCTGTTTCCTAATGACCCATTTGAGGTTAAAAAAATTAAATGCAGGCTGGAGAGATAGCATAATGGTTAAAGCACTTGCCTGTGAAGCCAAAGGACCGAGGTTCAATTCCCCAGAACCCACATAAGACAGTTGCACAAGGTGGTACATGCATCTGGAGTTGATTTGCAGTTGCTGAAGGATCTGGAGCACCTATTCTCTCTCTCTCTCTCTTTCTTTCTCTCTCTTTCAAATAAAAAAAGTAAAAAAAATTTAAATGTAATTCAGTCAAGCATTAAAATAATGATACTCAGGCCAGTGAATAGGTGGCAATTAAGATGTGTTCTTTGATACACAAAACACAATAAAAAGAGAAAATCCTGCATAAATTAATGGTGGATGAATTGGTTTGGTCTCTCATTGGCTGTCTAACAACAATTAAAAATGGTAGATAGAGATAGATGTGAAGAACACATGGATGTTGACAGCTTATTATATCTCAGTCAAAACTATAATTGCATCTCTCATTTTTTGCCAAATATCATCTATTCTCTAATGTTCCCAGAAATATCACTATGATTCTTATTTAAAAAAAAAATTGTGGTGTGTGTATATGGGGGGGGGAGTGGATATGGGCACACGAGGGCCTTCTGCCACTGCAACTGATCTCCAGAGATATGCTCTCTTAGTGTACATGGGTGTTGGGCCCTAAGAGGCCCCGGTGTGAGGCCTAGTGGAACTTTCTGAACCTGACTAGAGTTTAGTGACCTGTCTTTGGCCTACTTCCACTTAGGAGTGACTCAGCAAGGCCTAAGCCAAAACTGCCTCCACCCAGCTACTGCTGACGTGGTGAAATAATATTGGCCCTTACACCTTTTTCCCACCCTCTTTCTCAAAACTAATATATATACCCTTTCATTACAATAAGATGAGTTCCTGCCTCAACATGACTCCCGGATCAGTGTGATTTTTCTCTCCGGTGTTTTGGGGAAATGTCTGAGCCGCCGACACCCCTCTTCCCGCTCAGCCTCAAGAGGAGCTGCTGGCCTGGCTCTCTCTTCAGCTCTACCTGCCGGGAGAGGGAAACCGGCACATGGGTACTGTGGAATCAAACAAGGTCGTCAGGCTTTGCAAGCATGTGCCTCCAACCACTGTGCCACCTCTTCAGCCCACTCTGAATTCTTCAACAGGTAGTTTGAAAATGAAGAGCAATACCTAAATATCTGAATTATTTCTGTAAAGGGATATAAAGAGTTCCATCCAAAATGTAGGACTGTCCTTTAGTTGTCCCTACTATGGGAATTAAGCAATTCATGGAGTACCAATATTATTTTTATTTCATATATGTTCCAGTTTTTCTAAATAATAATTTTAAGGTGCTTCAAGATGTTTAATGAAGGTCACAAAGTGTATATTTAACAAGTAACACTAATTTGTAGTCATGAACTTGAATTAAAACTAATGTGATGATTACTTTTAAATTATTTTTCATGCTCACATAGTGATAACATTTTCTTGAGAAAATTTTATTCACTCTTACTTAGGAAACAAAATAACTATTCCATTTTAAACACACATACTAAGTCTATTTATTATATAAATGGATCATAGATGATTGTTATAAAATTCTTACTTTTCTTTGTCCTAAAATTAAAGTTTAGCTACTCCTAGTCATTTATTTTGTTTAGTTTTGGGGCACAAATTTCTTTATTTGCACAGGTTAGTGTGCAATTTTCTGCCTCAGCCTCCTTCATGTGGGGATTCCAGCATGCCCCAACTTGTCTTGATTTTTTTTTTTACATTTGGGACTTTTTTTCTGACAAAATATGTCAGAAGTTAATGACTTCTGAAAAATAATTATCAATGAAGTGAAAATAATACAATTAGTTTCATAAAATTGAAGTTTCTTTTATCTAAGAATTTATTGTTGCCAGTATTCCATTTTTTTCTTGGTGTCTGAAATGTTTTCCTTTATATAATGGAAGCTAAACTCTATTGTACATGGAAGACAACTCAAGGAAAAATCAATCCAGAGACTTGGGTAAAATTTGACATTATTATTGTTTTATTAAGATGTCTCTTCTTTTTTTATTCATTTTCAAATAAAGTACTATATATACATTTTAATGTATTTTAGTAAATTTATTTTTTCTTAAGTAAACATATTCAAAAGACATTTTTCCCTTTGTTGTTTCAACATTGAAGGAAATAGAATGTTCACTTTGAAACCTTTTACTTCTGAAATACAAAGACAGTGTCAATGGTCACTCTCTCTTTTCTGATTAATAACAGGCTTTGCATGAGGAGGAAAATACCACCCACACACTATTGTCTTTTTCCTACAGAGTAATCATTCTCTTGTATTGTCTTTCCTGATTGATTTGTCCTTTGGTGGCAGCTAAACTGCATATTCGAAACCCTTTTGTATAGATTTAATCATGAGATGGAAATCGTGCCTTTGATTGACACTAATAATTTATAATCATTTGCACTTGCTGAAACAGCTGCATCTCTTTAAGTTTATGAAATGAAAGGTCCTTTAAATTTCTTTTACCTATTCATTTCAAACCAATTTAGGTAGATAGTCATTGGGGAAGAGCTGTCACTTTGGAATTGTGGGTTATTACATTATAAATAGTAAAGAAAAAACATTTAAATGTTTGTGCATAAACATGCCTTAAATAACACTGAGAAAATTCAGGACTGTAGCATTGATATGTGTGTAGCAACAGAATATTTTCCTTTATAGTGAAATTATAATATAATTTCACATTATTCTAAGATAAAAAAAAGAATGTAACATAGCCTAGAGTTTTTGTAATTAAGGCTGAGGTTTTCTGCAATTTACTATCTCCTAATAAGATGCAGGGGACATGGAAACATGCCTTCCTCAAACTATCAAAATGTAATGTATAATTACCATGGATTCTGTTCCATATATAATGAGGCTTTCTGCTCAGTGCCTTGCCATCTTTAGAAAATTCCCTTTGTTTACTTATTATCAGGTTTTCATTATGAGTTCAACCTCATGTAACTATATACATTTATAAATTGTACACAAAATATATTTTTATTGTAATCTGAGTTGAATTTTGTTTATATGTATATCCCTCCAAATATTCTATCTATTCTCACTGAAGGAAATATTTAAAGACATTAACCTTCAACATTATCTATCAGAGAATCCAGTAGTGAATTTCTTGTGAATTGTCTTACCAAGATTCCTCTCAAATCAACTAATTGGGGGGAATACAAACTGGTGGATGAATTTCTTTCCAGGTCATATTCACATTAAACTCTAGTTTTAAAGTAAAGTGCTCTCTCCCTCTTCTAATTATGCTTTTATTCTTCTGTTAGCAATAATTTGCCCTCTGATAAATTTTATGTCAGCTTGCCACATGCAATGCATTCTATCTCTGTGTATATTTAAAGCAGTATCGTATTTCTGCTCCCTGGGGTTCAAGCCCATGTCTGATTCAGTTATGTCTTTTTGGCATAATATAACACAGGTCTCTGAACACTGCAGGTGGGGATACATATTTGTTTAACAAATGAGGTCATCAATGATCCTGTAACTGTGTGAAGGTAGAGATGTTCCCAGATTCCTCTAAAGTTATAACATATCAAATGAATGGCATCACTAGAAAGATACCTGAAATAAAGAAAATGTCCTAATGGATATTTTCTTGCCAATGCTTATTATCTTTCCTCCCATGTACAATATAGGTAAAAAGGGATTTTGAAAGAATAATTCTTTTCATATTTGTTCTTTGGCTATTTGAATGGATCCATAGCTAGACAGAGAATGTTCACCCTGAAGCATAACTTCAAATTAATCTTCAGTCTTCTGCTGTTAAGAGATTGCTAATTATCTTCCAAACAATTTGGAGCACAGAATTTGTGAGGAGATGGTAGATGCTCAGAATTAGTTATCTTCTCCCCTTGCAACAGCCACCACAATCTTTCTTTGAAAATTTTTGTGATAGAACGTTTTTTGATAAAACATTACAGAAAACACGAGAAAATCATGTTTTATGTACTATGTCCCTGTGTCTTTTCTACATTTCTCTATCCATGTTTTCTTCTCTAGTTGCTTATCACTTTGAAAAATAACATTTTTACTTGAGTAGTGAGGAAAGTCATACCTCATGTTTTATTCACAGAATCACCTCAACTCAACAAACATTTGGACAATCACACCTAGGTCCCCAAGCATCTTTTCCACTGGGACTTAGGATGGGATCTTTCAGCTCTTTGAGGAAAATCAATATCCTTTGTAGATCCATGCACTTTTCAGAATAAGCATCATTTTACACATGGTGGCTACTTGGGGATGTAAAATCAGTTCTGTGATGATTTAAAGGAAAAAGCAAATATATATATATATATATATATATATATATATATATATATATATATATATGACCAAACAACTAATAAAAATTTGGGCACTGTGGTAAATTATACATGCCATCAATTGTACATCCATAAATCATATATTATATTTCTATAAATTCCAGAAAATGCCTGCTGGGTTATAACAATAAATAGAGATGTTACTTCTGTGTCATTTTTCTCATTTTTTTCTAATGATAACATCTTGCTAGACTAGAGTACATTATCACAGCCTAGATACTCATGTTAATATGTGGATTGCAGAGTTCTATCAGCTTCTCTGGAATCATGAATCTCTTTTCCATATTTGAAAATGGCCTTTTGATAATGTTGCATAAATGGAATTTCTTCTTAAATTACTCTTTGAGAATGATGAGTTCACACATGATAATTCTTTGTAGATCAACCTTATGAACCTCTCCTTCAATCCTTCTTCCTTATCTGTTTGTCCAAGGGTCCTTTTATTATTTCCTTTTCATTGGAATCATTCCCTACGGTAGGTCTGATACTAACAAATTCTTTTTGATTTTCCTTATCTGGTAATGCCATTATTTCCCCATGATTTCTAAAAGAGAGTTTCTCTATTTATAGAATCTGTGATTGAGAGGTCTTTTCTTTCAATATTAGAGAATAAAGATGTCATTTCTTTGGCTTTAGATGAGAATGCCTTTTAGGCATTTCTGTGTGTTCTCTGTTGCTGTTTTCAGGAATTTTCTAATTCATATTTATTTTTAGAAGGATCACTGTGATTATGTATGTGAATTAGTTTGGATTGAGCTCATTTCAGATTTGAAAACTGTGGGTCTATGTTCAATCACATTGCAGAATTTTCAACACCACTTGCTTGTATTTCATCCTAGCTTTTTCCATCATCTGGGATTCTTAATATACAAATGTTAGAAATATTATTATTGCTCCATAGGCTTCTGAGAATCTCTTTTTCTCATTTTCAGTCTTTCTTTCCCTTCTCTATTAACATTAAATAAATTCCCTTTTATCCCCAAATTAATTATATGTTGTATTGTTTTTACTCCATTAATGACTGATTTTCAAATTTATTATTCTAATTTTCATATAATTTCAATTCATTTTCTTCCTAACTTAGATTATGTTGACTGGATTTTCATTCTGTTTGATTCAAAAGAATTCTGTTTGTTACTGATATGTTTTCAATGACTATTTTAAAACTCTTATTATATAATTCCATTTTCTGATGAAAATCAGTGATTGCTTCAATTAGGTGTCTTTCTAGCTATGATCATCTTGCTTCCAACTTTGTCTATTACGTTAACATAGTATTTATACATGTTTAAAGTTTCTGTTATTGTCACACTGATCCTGGACCAACTTTGTGTTCTATAGACCCTTTGACATACTAATTTCCTGAACAATAAAATATTGCTTTGTTTCTGTAATTTGCTTATTTAAAATGTAAAATAAATTTATTTTAACTAAGATATAAAAAAGGAAAATTTTGAATATTGGTGGGATAACAAGCAATATTTTGAATCATATGTACATTGCTTAATGGTAAAGCAAAGGCAAACACATATCCAGTTCCACAAACATTTCTTTATGGTAAACAATTTGCAAAATCCCTTTTATTAACTTCTGTGAAATGTATAGTATATTGAAGTTGTCTTGAACCACCCTGCAGCACAATAGCTGACCAGAGGGTCTTACTCTGACCTAATAGTGACTTAGAACACAGTGATCAGGATTTTCTGCACTCCTTTCCCCTTATTGTCCCTATCCTTTAATAAATCCTCTTCTCTCAACATTGTTTTGGCTCCACCTATGATGTCACACAGAGTTTGTCTTTTATGCTTAGTTTACTTCCACAATAATAACACCTTATTTTAGATATGTTCTAGGAAATAAGAGGATTATATTCCTTCTATCTTTTTCTAGTAGTCCATTGTGCATATAGTAGTGAATTTTCACTATTTATTCAACAGCTAACAGAGTGTCCAGTTATTGCTACTTAATGGCCATTGGGTATAGTTCTGGAATAAATGTAACAGTGGAGATGATTTGGGGATATATTCTTTAATATTTTTGGAGAAGAATGTTTGGATCAGATAGCTTTTTGTTTTCTAGAGTTTGTTTCTGTAATGATTGCACTAACATAGATTCCCACCAACATTGAGCAAATATTCCTTCTCTACATCCTTACCAGTACTTATAAGTTTTGTTTATTCCCACAATACTCATTTGTACTACACTCATTTTCACTGAAATTTTGTTTTACATATCCCACTTGCATAGTGAAGTTGAACATATTTTCTTATTATCTATTTCCTTTTTGTATGTATTTTCAGAATTATTTATTTAAATCTATTACTTTAAATTTTTTTGTTTATTTTTATTTGTTTAAGAGGGACAGACAGAGAGAGAAAGAGGGAGACAGAGAAAGAGAATGAAAAGAGAGAGAGAATGAAAAGAGAGAGAGAATGGGTGCACCTGGGCTGCTGGCCACTGCAAACAAACTCCAGATGCATGCACCACTTTGTGCATCTGGCTTACATGGGTACTGGGGAATCGAGGCTCAAACGAGAGTCCTTGGACTTCACAAGGAAGATCGTAACTGCTAAGCCATCTCTCCAGCACATCTATGACATTTTTATATACACATGTGCACACTTGCGTGCTCATGTATGTATATCTGTGTATATTTGTGTCAACTTTTGGAGTTTCTTTTATATTAGGGATGGAACTATTCATAAAAGCCATGCTTTTCTCACTCTTTAGGCTTTCTCTTCACACTGTTTATTGTCTTCTTTGATGTGAGGAAGCTTCTTATTTTGATGAAATCTCTTTTATCTATTTTTTATAAGGTATGCTAATTTTTCCTTTGATATTTCAAGGTAGGGTTTCCCTATTGTCCAGGTTGACCTATGTAATCTCAGGATGGCTTCAAACTCATGGAGATCCACCTACTTCTGCCTCCCTAGTGCTGTGATTAAAGGTATGTGTTGCTACACCCTTTTACCTATGCTTTTTAATTTTTTTTTTTTTTTTTTTTTTTTTGGAGAGAGACTGAGAGAGACAGAGACAGAGGGAGAGGAAGACAGAGATGGGCGTGCCAACAGTATCTCAGCAGCTGTGAACGAAATCCAGATGCCTGCACCACCTTGTGGTCAAGTGCAGCATTGTGCCCTTGCGTCACTTTTCCATCTGGCTACACGTGGGACCTGGAGATTGGAACCGCTGGAGATTGGAACCAGGTTCTTAGGCTTAGGAGGCAGGCACCTTAACCGTTAAGCCATATTTCCAGCCCACTTTTTAATTTTTAATTTTTTTTATGTTAGATTGAGAGAGAGAGAGAGAGAATTGGAATGCCAGGGCCTCAGCCATTGCAATCAAACTCCAGACATGTGCACCCCTTTGTGTGCAGGTGTGACCTTGTGTGTTTGCATCATTTTGTGCATATGGCTTACTTGAGATCTGGCAAGTAGAACATGGATCCTTAGGCTTCACAAGCTAGCACCTTAACAGGTGAGCTATCTCTCCAGCCCCTGCCTAAGCTTTTTTAATTGATTCAGTAAATTCTTGCCTATCCAATTTCTTAAGTATTTTCCTGAGATTTTTCATAGTATTAGGTCTCATGTTTAAGTCCACATTTATTTTGACTTTTTTGTTTTGTTTTGTTTTGTTTTACTTAGATGAGAATGCAGGTTTGGCTGCCTACTTCCTTACATGGCTGTCAAATTTGTCCAGAACCATTTATTAAAGACTGGCCTATCGCCAATATTCTTACCACCTTCATTGGAAATTAGTTATCTGCACATCATGGGTTTAATCTAGCTCTGGTAGTCCATGTGAATATGCTTATTCTAGCACCATCCTTTTTGGGTATTTGTAATTTATTTCTTGGTGCCATATAATATTTCTTCTGGTTCTTTGACACACATCACTAGCATTTTGATAGCCATTATATTGAATCCACAATTTGGTTTGGGTACGTGGTAGTTTGAATAGATGGCCCCCAATATATTCAATGTTTTATTAGTTTGTAGTTTGCATCTGCAGCCATCTGGCTGGAGGCAGTGTCACTGTGTGGATCTTAAGGGGTGGTGGTGGTTTAGGATTTCAATCTAAAGATATGCAAAGTGTGCCTAGCTGGAGTTCCCCAGGTGTGCTGTGCTGTTTGGCTTTTGGCTTTGCTCTCTGTGTTTGGTCCTGGGAAAGCAGGCCAGTTTCTTCTGCCATTATGGAACTTTCCCTGAACCTGTAAGCTATAATAAATAACCCCTTCCTCCATAACTGTCCCTGGTCTGGAAGTTCATCTCAGCGAACCTACATATTCCCAATACATATACATGAATTACACATTTTCTTTTGTATTTTTCCTATTCAATTTAAATCACCAAACTTTAATTCTTTCTTTGTAGAGCAATTTCATCTTTTGATTAAAATTATTCCTAGGTATCTTGTTAACAGTGGCATTGTAAATAGGATGCATGCTTCATTTCCACTTCAGATAATAGTCTATTGGCAAATAACAACAGTACTCTTTTATGTGCGTTGACTTTTGTGTCTTGCAATGCTGCTAGTATATTATAGCGATCCCAATGGTCTATTGGTGCAAATGTTATAGGCTGAGCATCAGTTTCCAAATACCCCCACCCTGCCGGGCGTGGTGGCGCACGCCTTTAATCCCAGCACTCGGGAGGCAGAGGTAGGAGGATCGCCGAGAGTTCGAGGCCACCCTGAGACTACATAGTTAATTCCAGGTCAGCCTGGACCAGAGTGAGACCCTACCTTGCAAAACAAAAACAAAAACAAAAACCAAATACCCCCACCCTTATAGGGGCCACATATTTCCTCATGCAAAGCCAGAACAGGGATCATGCAGCTTCAAATGTTGAGAACAGGAAGAAACTTGCCTGCTGGGTTAGACACCTTGCATCCACACAGAAGTGAGGGCAGCAGGAAGTGGCAATAGTGGAAGTTGGTGTAGAAGTCTCCCTATATTTGGGATGGAGAATCCCTAGAATTTTATATTTTATGTTTTATCTTGACTTGTTCTCCTAATTTGTCTTAGGAAATTTCATATGGTTTAATATTTCATATTATGTGTGGCAAATATCTTGAAACACTTGGAAATACAGAGGAACAAGGATGATTATGAGAATTAGTTGAAAGAAATAAGGATAATACTTTTTATAATAAACTGAACTAACTCCATACTAAATTTATATGAAACTCTTAGTATGCACTCCTTGAAAGATGAGGGACAGTTTTATAGATTACCCAAAAGGAAAAAAATGGAAGAGGATTTTGGTACAGGACATGTGGGTAGTAGATGGTAGAGATTTGGGAGAATTTGTACTTCTCTCCAGTCTAAGGGAAATGAAAAGGATGGCTGAAGAGAGGACCAAGGGAACATGGAATCTCAGCTACAACTGATTTTTATTTTAAAAATAAATATATTAACTTACATATAAAATGTAGCTAATGTACTTATTAATAGAGTACAATATTATATTTTCATTTATACCTATGTCACAATATTTTAAAGAGATTAAACATACATGTCTCAAGTTATTTTTCTGCCTCTTTCAAATTCCAAGTATACATCATTGTTTTCTATGGTTGCTCTCCTATGAAATAGGATATAAAAACTTCTTTCTCCTCTCTATTTTTAACTATAGAACAGTGTAACATTTACTTGTTTGTACCTTTGTGTGGTTACCTTTGACTCTTCCTGAGGTGCAGTCGACCTTGGAGCAATGGATCACCTACAGGTGATAGCTTCCTGAGAAGATTTTCTTGTGTGTGTTTTTTCTTGAAAAACAACAACAACAACAACAACAACAACAAAACTGGCTTCTTATTATTAATCCTAAAATAACCATTCCTTCAATAAAATGCTTTGCTGAAAATGAGTATTTATATATTTTGCTTGTAGTAAAATAATTTGTTCAATTTTATTGAATTTTTATTTATTTATTTGCAAGCAGAGAGAGAGATAGAAGAAAGGCAGCAGAGAGAGAATGGGCATGCCAGGGCCTCTAGCCACTGCAAATGAACTCCAAATGCATGTGCCCCCTGTGCATCTGGCTTACGTGGGTCCTGGAGAATCTAACTGGGATCTTTGGCTTCTCAGGCAAACGCCTTAACCGCTAAGCCATTTCTCCAGCCCATTTCTGCTATTTTTAATTATTTCTAGCATGCCCCCTGATAAACATTCACACATCATTTCTTTTATGTAAACCTGTAAATTTAGATGGAATGCAACACAATTCCCTTCCCAGGAAAAACGTCTTTCTTCCCTATCCAAGCTTCTAACCTATTTTGTATTAGATTAGTTTTTATTTCTCATTCCATTTGTATGCCATATTATTCATTATTGGATGATATAAATGTAATATTTTAATTTAATTCCATTTTG
This sequence comes from Orientallactaga sibirica, assembly GCA_036365145.1. Lineage (NCBI taxonomy): Eukaryota > Metazoa > Chordata > Mammalia > Rodentia > Dipodidae > Orientallactaga > Orientallactaga sibirica. The sequence continues at coordinate 14,428,445 of JAEOAD010000060.1, read as the reverse complement.
GGTGATAAAATATTAATTGTTATCAGTATATCTTTATACTTCTATCCTTCTTTGAGCTGTGGGGACACATTCCTTCACCCACTGACATGTAAATCAGTGATCATTTGGAGGTAAACAATGTAGGATGTGTGGTTGTGTTGTCTTTGCCATAGATTCTGTGGTATGCACTACTTGAAGGTGTCCATGTGCGTTCCTGTCCCTACTGCTCTTTTCCAATGAAGCATTGGGATTATTAAACATTTTACTGCCATAATTAGGTTATAAGGCATAGAAAACTGAAGAAAAGACAGAAGCATTGTCTGGGTGTGACTGAATTTATCACATAAGCCCTTTAAGTGTATTTCTCCTGCTGACTTAAAGCCATCAAAGCTCCTTATCAGATTCTTCTTTGGTGAGACGGAGAACATGTACTTAAATCTGGCAGAACTTAGAAAAATCAAGACCCAGAGCAATTATTATAATGGGTCATAAGTCCTATGCCTGCAGAAAAACTAATTCTGCCAACAATCTACAGGAGACTTTAATAGTTCAGCATCTGCATTAGAAAATAAGTGGCCCATATCTGAATCAAAGATACAATCAAAATATTTATATAAGGCTGGAGAAATGGCTTAGCAGTTAAGGTGCCTGCCTGCCAAGCCTAAGAACTTCAGTTCCATCTCCAGGTCCCATGTTTAGCCAGATGCAGTGATGCAAGGGTGCAATGCCACACTTGCCCACAAGGGGGTGTACACATCTGGATTTCGTTCACAGCAGCTGAGAGACTGCTGGTACGCCCATTCTCTATCTGTCTTCCTCTCCCTCTCTCTGTCTGTCTCTCTCTGTGTCTCTCTCCAAAAATAAAAATAATAATAATAATAATAGTAAAAAAAAATCATGTAGAAATTATAAAAAGTAATTTTATGGTGCTTTACACTCCAACCTATGGGGCAGCTTGTATGAAGCTAGTGCAAGTTCAGTTATATAAGAGGCATCTGAAGTGCAAACCAAGTGCAGGGACAAATCAACATCCTCAGAAGTGGAACCTGACAATGTGGCTCAGTTGGTAGAGCGAGTGCTTGTGTATCGTGCATGAAGCTCTGAACTCAATCCACAGTGTATAAAAGTAAGTGTTGTGCTGCAGTGTACCCCACTAAGGAGCTAGAAGCAAGAAAATCAAATGCTCAAGATCGTCCTCGTATGCATAGCAAGACTGAGGACAAAAAATCCTAACATGGTCTGTTTCCAAAGACCGAAGGTCATTATGTCATTGCAGACTGTGTGCAGAATATTCTGAGTACTATGAGTAGCTTACGATAAAGGGAAGGGCATCCAGAGTCCCTCAGTTGTTAGGTTATTGTATATACTTGTAATTGCTTCTACAATTATCACAAATTGCCACCTCCAGAGGCTACAGGAAAAGAGTGACTTCTTTGTCCTACCCTCTAGTCCTTTCCTCCCACAGATGTAACTGATTCACATGAAAATCCTGTGATTTTCCAGTACCCAGGAAAGACATCTCTTACCACTTCTTTTCTATTGGCCTATTTTCAAGTTTATAACATCTGCATCAATGAGCACAGAATCACCTGCTTTGATCCCGCTTGTTTGGCAACTCTTCTTTGCATGTTTTTCTGTGGCTGAACAGATTTTTTTGTGCTAGTGGGCACAATTTTCTCTAGTTATTCAGCTGTTACCATGGGTAAATTAGGCTCAAAAATATTTTTAAAGATTCAGACACATGTAATATTAAAATCCCTTTTCATGTCCTTTTATAATAGTCTTATATATGAGATATTGAATTATTGAATTTATCTGAATGCCATACACACATCATATATATATATATATATATATATATATATATATATATATATATATATTTTTGTAGTACAGCATAATTATCTTTCTCAAAGTAGGAAATGTTGTAGTCAAGCAGCCTTTAGACTAAAAACTTCCATTAGCTGTTGCTGTGGCGATCCCTCCACTCAGCTTAGGTCACTGCATTTTCTAAGTTAAACATCCCATGAGGAGACTCCTCAAGACCCAGAGGATACCATTGTTCTAGACGTTTTATAGACTTCCAACCGCCTGTTATTTCACTGCTCCCTTTAAAAGCTAGCACCTTACAATGTACTAAGCTTGCATGTCATGATGACGATTAGATTAATTATTCAAAATGCTTTTTTCCAAAGCTAGAATATAGTTGATTCGGTGGAGTGCTAACTAAGCATGCAGGAAGTCCTACATTTGTCCCCAGGCTTGGTGGCACAGGCCTTAAGTCTGAGCACCAGGGCATGAGAGGACAAGGTAGGGGTATGAGGAGTTCAAGGTTATCCTCTACTACAAAGTAAGTTTGAGGCTAGAATTGGATATCAGACCCTGTGAACACACACACACACACACACACACACACACACACAGTGATTTCTCCAAACCTTCAAACTCTCCCTTCTCCTATGGTCATTGAGTGTCCTCAGGTACATGTATTATCAATGACCGACAATTTATGTTTCATCTTGCTGGAATATTCCAACTCCAGGTAGAAATAGTAAGAATACCTGTTTGTGTATTTTTCTCAGTGCAACCTGACAACTCAAAGCATGTCTTTTCACTTTTATCAGTTCAAGACGCATATCCACCTCTGTTCCTTACTCAAACATTATCAGCATAATGGATCACTGTATAAGTGAAGGTAATACAAATCAGTACTCTTTATTGATTTAGAAAATATTTTCCTCATTAACAACTTAGAGTAAACAATTAGCACACCTGAGGCAGCCCTGTGAGGAGAGTCTGCATTCTTTCCACTAGAAAAGCATATGTCCATATCTTTATAAAGAGGATAACAAAGGAACTGTTGGCAAGTTCTAGTTACAAAAGGCATTTTCCTTGGCTTTTTTATTCTCTGTCCCCTACTGTGGAAGACAGATTCTAAAATGGCCCTACCTTCTGCCATCCATTGCCATGCAGAACTATTTCCTATAGAATCTGTTGAAGTTATAGTCTCCTAAGGAATACAGGAGAAGAGATGAATGAGGCTTCACTTATGAGATCATGTCTAAACAGGTATTACAAAAACAAAAGTAGCTAGGGGTATAGCTTATTTTAAGAGTGCATGCTTACATATATAAGGGTTTCAATCCCTAACATCAAAATGGTATGCCATAAGATAACGCAAAAATATAGTAGATTCTGTACTGATGATTTCTCCCTTGGTCAAATCACTATGCCATGTGATTGAGAAATGATAAAGCATTTTTTAAACTTGATGAGTTTTGTAGTAATTTATTGTGTGTGTTGCATGCATACCCACACGAACTCATGCCACAGTGCATGTGTAGAGGTCAAAGGGCATTAATGTTAATCCTCTCTATCTACTTTGAGATAGCAGATCTCTTATTATTATTATTATTTTTATTTTCTTATTGAGAAAACTAGTCATGCTGGCCTACAAGTTTTGGCGTTCTTCTGGCTTTGCCTCCCATTGATATAGATACAATGGAATTACCAATAAACATAACATCTTATGCCTAGCTTTATGTGGATAGTAGTGTTAAAATCCTGTCAGCAGAACTAGGGAGAAAATGATTTTGAGCACTGAGCCATCTCTCTAGAAGCCTGTGGTATTTACTTATACCACATGACATGACCAGTGCAGGTCTAAAATGATGATGAGTAGTATCTGGGATGTAAGATTTTACTGTAATTGTTTGTAAATTTTTCACTTTTGGTATGTCAAGATAGGGTCTTGCTCCCGCCCAGGCTGACCTGGAATTCACTATATAGCCTCTGGATGTCCTTGAATGCACAGTGATCCTCTTACCTCTGCCTCCTACATGCTGGGATTAAAGATATGTGCTACCAAGTCTGGCCTGTTTGTAATTTTTAGAATGAGATATTTTAGTCATGTGGCCAAAGTACAATCACAAAATTTATTGATGTTTTCTCACATACCATGCATATATAGCCTGAGTTGAAGATTAATTTATACACCTACATTTAATACTCACAGAAAATCAAGCATGGAATTTTTGATGTGACATCATGTTGCCCTAAAAATTTCAGAGTTTGGAACACTTCAGATTTATATTTTTATGTTAATGACACTGTGATAAGTATCCATGCCCATGTCAGCTACAAAAGCCTCTTTGTACTATGATCAAGATTTAGAAGTGACATGTGTCAGTCTAGCTCTTATGACTTGATAAGAAGAGATGGAAAATATTTGTTCAGTTTCAAGTTATATGTGTAACATTCAGGTATTAAAGAAAAATGAGGAAAAAGATATTTGAAAACAATTAAAAATTTGCTGAGGAATCCACAGTATTTCAAGTTTTCCATAGTCTGAATTTTTGATTCAGACTCCTCTATGGGACCAATTAAATATAGGCAGTGGAGTCATCAGGAGTTGCTCAATGAGGTGCCAGTGTTAGCAGGTTTCATTCATTCATTCATTGCATACAAAACAGTGATATACTCTCACCGGGCTTACAGTGATCTTCAGAATAAGTTTCTGATTTTTGTATGGAGTAATTCCTTTTACCTCACATTTAGATTTCTTTATGTAATCTTGCAACATCTACAAGTTTCTAGAAATGATTGTGAGGCCATCACAAAAAAAAAAAAATCTGAACCGTATCTGAACCGTATGCATCTCTCTGCTGTATTCAGCTATCCTTAATTCCAGTGCATGGCTGCATTTCTCTTCATGGAAACAGAGAACAAAATTCTGGTCTTATCACTTCTACAGTTGTGATTAATTATTGGCTCATAAAAGAGAATCTCAAGTTTAGGTTTAAAATATCAATCCAGTCTCATCCTTAGTATATCCATAGATTGCACTCAGCTCAATATTTTGTACTAATCATCTATAACTTTTATTTGTACACAATAGCAAAAGGTTGGGACAACTAAAGACTCCACATTGCTGTATAAGCCAATGAATCTTACTTATTAAATATAGAAAAGTATAAGTCAGTAGTTGAGATAGTGTTGTAGTCATTTTCATGTTGCTGGCAGAAAACACCTGATCAAAAGCAGCTTGTGGGAAGAAAGGGTTTATTTTGGCTTATAGACACAAGGGGAAGCTCCATGGTGGCAGTGGAAAACATGGTATGAGCAGAGGACATCACCTCCTGGCTAATACCAGGTGGACAACAGCAGTAAGAGAGTGTGCCAAACACTGGCAAGAGGAAACTGGCTATAACACCCATTAGCTCACCCCCAGCAATACACTGCACCTAGGAGGCTTCAATTCCCAAACTTCCTCCAGCTGGGGACCTAGCATCAGAACACATAAGTTTATATGAGATACCTGAAGGAAACCACCACAGATGATATGGAAAAAAAATGGTGCTGCCTGCTTCTCCAGACCACCAGACCAAATAAAAATTACCAAACTTACCCTTCCTGCAGCTCTGAATACAGACTGTGGCATTTGAACATATGACAGAAAGGACTTTGCAAATTTCAGTAACAAGGATTTTTAGATTAAAAGGAATACTGGGAATGACCAGAGTAGACTGATAAAAAAAAAAAAAAAAGGTTGATTTAAGAAACAGGCAAAGTAATTAGAGAAAGAAAACCATATATGACCAGACAGTGGTTTGAGTTTCTTTTTAATATTATATTTTTATTTAATTATTTGAGAGAAGGAAGAGAGAGAGAGAGAGAGAGAGAGAGATAATAGATATACCAGGGCTTCTAGCTGCTACATATGAACTCTAGATGCATGCACCATCTCGTGCATCTGGCTTTTGTGGGTACTGGGTCTTTTGGTTTGTAGGCAAGTGTCCTAACTGCTAATCCATCCCTCCAGCTTTGGAATTTTTTTTTTTTATCATTAGGGATTCATGTGCAGCTGAGAAATGAATGAGGCTTCTAGATACTCTAGAAAATAGAAGATACTTATTCAGCTTGGAAACTCTCCAGAAGGAATCATCTCTATTGACAGGATGACTGGTTCCTGTTTTACTTATGATTGCCACAAGTGTTAAGATAATCAGTTGTATACTTTTAACCAGGCACATTTGCAGTGATGTTCCATCATCAATAAGAAACTAATGTTGGGCTGGAGAGATGGCTTAGTGGTTAAGGAGCCCGCCTCCTAAGCCTAAGAACCCGGTTCCAATCTCCAGGTCCCATGTTTAGCCAGATGCAAAGTGACGTAAGGGCACAATGCTGCACTTGACCACAAGGGGGCGCACACATCTGAATTTCAATCGCAGCTGCTGAGAGACTGCTGGCGCATCCATTCTCTATCTGTCTCCCGCTCCCCCTCTCTCTCTGTCTGTCTCTCCCTGTGTCTCTCTCTAAAAATGAAAAAAAAAAAAAAAAGAAAAAAAAAAAAAGAAAGAAACTAATGTTATGGGATAGGTGCAAACAATTGACATTGGCTGAATCAGTTCCAGTACATTTCTCCATGAGGCTACATCATGTGACAATACTGGCCTCTTGCATGCACTCTTTTCTCCAGTTATTGAACTTTTTTTTTTTTTTTTTTTTCGAGGTAGGGTCTTACTCTAGTCCAGGCTGACCTGGAATTCACTATGTAGTCTCAAGATGGCCTTGAACTCATGGGTATCCTCCTACCATTGTTTCCTGGGAATTACTTTTTTTATTTTATTTTTTTATTATTTATTAGAGACAGAGAGAGGGAGAGGGAGAATGGGCTCTCCAGGGCCTCTAGCCATTGCAAACGAACTCCAGACATGTGCTCCCCCTTGTGCATCTGGCATACGTGGGACGTGGAGAATCGAACTGGGATCCTTAGACTTGGCAGTCAAATGCCTTAATTGCTAAGCCATCTCTCCAGCCCAGTTATTAAACTTTTTTACCTTAGTATGACTCCCACCGCAAGTAGGTGGTCCACGACACAAGAGAGTTTCTCTTTTCCATGCTAAAACTGAAACTGACCTGACATCACTTTCTGCCTATCTTCCTAGTAAGTAGCCATCCCAACTCTGAAGCAGGGTCATCTTGTGTGTTGTATGTCCTTTAGATATATTCTGGACAGATGTCATTTGTATTTCTTACAACATATACAATAGCCTCACCTCCTCCACAATGTTCCCCTGTTTTCCCATTATAGAATCACCTTCCATTTGTACACCATAGATCTCGTCCTTTAACCATCACCTGAGAAGAGGCCTCACAGGTACAAGTCCTTAGACTTGGATTCATGAATATTATTTCTGCTTACTCAGAGGCTTAGGTACAAGGACATGTTATTTGTCTTTCTTACACTTTCTACACAAGGACGGTATCACAAGAAACTTCATTCCTTATTCATGACCACAGAGATAACAGTCCACAGGGGTAGTACTAGAATTTTCAATCACATGCCATCAATCCCTTGATGAGAGCCCCACCTTGCTTTAATGATTGATTCTGTGTGGATTTCAACTCTGACTACTGTGTTTGTGGCTCTGCCTGCTGAGTCATATTTCCTGTTGTAGACACAAATTGTCCTTTATTCATCCTTTCTATCTATTTAGACTGCTATAAAAATAACATAAACTAGGTTACTTATGAACAACAACCAAACAACAATTTCTAGCCATTCTGAAGGTCAGAGAGCACAAGTTCTAGGTCCTGACAGAATTTATGGCTAGTGAAGGGCTGTGTGGTCCTAGAAATAGTCTCTTGCAGCATCAACTTGTTACAGAAGGACAAGAGTTCTCTCCTGATTTGCTTTGTTTTCTTTTTTCCATATGTGTGTGTGGTATGAATGAATTTATGGGTGCTCATGTACATGCATGTGAGTGAGTGCATATGTTTGTGTGTCGTCTGGAGGCCAGAGGTTGATGTTGGGTGTCTTCGCTTTATCTACACCTTCTCCTTGCATTGATCCTACAGCTCACTAAGCTGCTTGAACTGGCTAGCCAGCAAGCCCCAGGGATTCTCTTATCTACACCTCCCAAACCTGGATCATGGAGCACACATGTAGATATTGAATGTGAGTGCTGGGACTCTAAACTCAAGTTCTCACTCATGTGTCGTGACAGTCAATTTCATGCAGTAAAGTGCCTTTTCAGTCTTTCTCCTAGAGTGTTCTTTAAATATAGATATATATATAGATATAGATATATATATATATATATATATATATATATATAATGAATAGGTATGACTGGGCCTTTTGCCACTGCAAGCAAACTCCAGATACATGTTCCCCTTTGTGCATCTGGCCTTATGTCAATACTAGGATAGCCAACCCAGGCCAGTAGGATTTGCAGACAAGTGAATTTATCTCTATTCCTCCCAGAGCTTTCTTATATGAACATCAATCTCATTCAAATGGACTCTTCTTTAAAGACTTTATCACCTAGCAACCTCCTTGTGTTAATTAGCTGGGGAATTAGGCTTCCAACATATGAATTTTTGGAGTCACAAACATTAAAACACAACTCTTCCCTTCATTCTTTTTCTCCTCCTTTGCTCTTCCTTCTTTTTCTTTACGAGTTCTAGAGTTTCAAAGACAGAAGTTCAGATGTCTGCAGAACTCCAGTCCCTACGAAACTTGCAGAAGGATACTTCCTTGCCTATTCCCACGCCGTAGACCACACTGGTCATTCCTAGGTATGGAGCTCCATGACTCTGCTTCTGTTGCTGTCATTACATAGCATTCTTACTGTGTGCCTGGTGTTCATATGGTCAGGATGGCTCTTGTGTAATATAACTTGTGCTGGAGTAGGTTTCCATCCAGTCCAGAACTAAAAAGCCAGAAAGTTCAAGTTCAGTGTGCTGTCAGACTGTGGCTACTGAGGGGCTGTGTAATCATAGACATGGTCTCTTTCCTGAGTTTTCTCATGTCAAAAGGTATGAGAAGTTTCATTTTATTATTATTATTATTACAGTTTTACTTATCTGTATGCATATTTGTAGGTGTATGTGTTTGGACACATGTGTGTGAGGATACGTATGTTAATTTAGCTCATTTCAACTTAGCTGAATTCCATCTATGATGGCATCTTTCCAAGTAAAGTCACATTCTGAACAACTGGGTACTTGGACTTCTAACAATCAATCACAGCAGTGGGAAATATGGGAATAGTTTGAGAAATTTGTATCTTCTTTGAATGATATGTTTAGTCTGCTACTAAATGCCTAGACTACTGACTTCCTTAGGTAAATATTACTTGTAAATTTTGTATGACTACCAATGTTTTCTGTGACTAGCCTGTTTATAAATCAATGACTCCTAGTGACATTATATTCATTGCTATACAATTAATGTCTTCATTGCTAGCATAACAGTTAATTTGAATTTATAGAACATATAAACACACATTATATAGATATGTTAAGGTATTTTGTAAACTCACTTATCACATTTTTTATTGTAAATCTGTGAGCTTATGATAGTGTTCTGAATCTGTTTTTTTATGTACAAAGAATATTTTGTGGCCACTGTTGTGCCTCAAATCTTGTCCCAAGGTTTCTATTATAGAGTGAAAGCTAAATTCCTGACATGTCTTTGGAAAATGTCACACTACCTGTTTCTCCTCATACACCTGATACCAACTCCTCTATTCTATGCTTCCTACATTCGCCCTGGGTTATATTATAAGATTATCAATATTAACGATAGTAATTTGCAGTGAATCATCCTTTATAGGACTTCATCTACAAATGAGTATTTTTGTATAGTTAATATAACTTACATATTAATGATTTCAATGAAGTGGTCTTATGATTTGTATATCATTAGTTATAAATGACTTTAAAGAGCTTTTTTTTTTTTTTATTTATTGTGTGTGTGTGTGTCTGTGTCTGTATTGAGATTGTGAGCTTCCAGGTGTCTATACTCCTCTTTCTTTGAGATAAGATCTCTTCCCAGTGCAAAATGCCAGACAGCAAAGCAACATCAGACTATCTGGCCTGAGAGCTTCTGAGTTTACTTTCTCCACAACCAATTGTTGTGGACACATTGGGATCATTGTTCCATGTGTTACTTTGCATCCCACTTTACATGGTTACTGGAGAATTGAAATCAGACCAGCTAGCTTTGCAAGCTAGCACCTTTGACTGCTTAGCAACTCCCCAGAACCCCTAAAAAAAAATCTATTGTTAAAATCCTTTGAACTTATTCATGATAATATCTTTTTCTTAATAGTCACTTTCATAGAAATATGAAGTGTTAGTTGTGTTTGGATTTTTCTCATATGGATCTGTCATTTATTCCTATCTTTGTTTCAGTTTATTGTATCAAACCTACTCTGACCAAGAACTATAGTACAAATATAAAGATAATCTGTTGGGGTCTCTAAAGAGTGGTGTCCTATAAACTTCTTATTAGGTTTTAGTCTCCAAGGTGGGCAAGGTGGCCTTTAATCCTAGCATTTTGGAGGCAGAGGTAGGAGGATTGCTGTTAGTTCAAGGCCACCCTAAGATTCCAAAAAAAAAAAAAAAAAAAAAAAGTATTAGTCTTCAGTATATCAGATTAGGATTATATTTGGATATAGAACTCTTAAAGACATGATTATTGTAAAGGACATGCTCAAAATCCTTTTAGGATCATTGTGAGATCAAATACAAAGAAACTCAGAAGATACCCACAGAAAGCAGACTATGTATGTATGCACACAGGGAGAGGATGCTGTATAAGAGTCAAGGAGGGAAGCAACCAAAGAAACCAAATGTCCTGACACATTGATCGAGTCTTCAGATTTTTTTATATAATATATTCCTCTTGATTAATCCACTCAGTTGATGGCATATTATTACAGTCTCATAACAGAAATCAGGAAATAAACACATGGCTATTTACAGAATCTTTTAGGCACATGTCTTGACAATGAGAAGTTACATTTCAATAATAACATAAAAATAGTTAAGTTTAACTATCATCAGTATGAAACCATCTTTCAACACTATGTTTAGTCACTATATTGAGATAAAAATAGCTGTAAATTCTGTTGATCTTGAAATGTAAATGCATTTAATATCAACTGTAAATAATATAGTAATGAGAGCATTTTACCTTTTTTTAAAGTTAAAAGGAATGACTCTTTTATGACAGGTAACTGTATGAGAGGATAACTACAGCTGCCACATTTGAATGATAGTGTTTGGGATGTGAAGCGTGGTAGGTAGAAGATGACACCAATGATGCACTGAGATCACACCAGGAATTAGAGCTGTAGTAGCCATCACTTTCTCTAATATAGTCCAACTGTGATGTAATAGCATTAAATGACTTTGGACAATTAAAAAGACATCACAAAATCACTGGGATGAGGGAATTGATCTAAAATAAATGAGAATGTTAGAATAGTTATAAACGCAGCTCATGAACGATGCTTGAATTTAAGTTTATAATTTGTGAGAAGTTGATATATTTAAGAGAGTGTGCCTTCTAATAAGAAAAGCAATACTGAGTTAATTTTTACCTACTAGAAAGGAACAGATTAGTTTTGTCTTACATTCACTGAAGTAGAAAATTAGCATGGGGTTATGAAAAGAAAGAAAAAAATCTTGGTGAGCTCAAATGAAAAATAATTAATTGGTGAACTTTCCACTGCTTCGAAGAAAGACAATGCACTTCTAAATAAAGAATAAGAAAGGAATTAAAACAGTGGAAAATAATTTATGCAGTGAAGAGTGAAAGTGCCAACTTCCTTGAGAGCCATGCTTTAGATTATGTGATGCAAAACAAAGCTGAACAATCTTACCTCCTTCTCTGAAGGTATTCCTATTAATTGTGCGTTGAGAATGTTCTTAGAGTATATCTGGATGAAACACATCCAGAGGTCATATTGCTAAATGTCTTCTTTGATGCATGGTAGTGTCAATGGATACGCTGCCATGTTATAGTGGACATAACTCATTACTGGTCATTAGGTTTGCTGATCGTTCATATCAAAGAAACTGGACAACTAGATATATATAATGACCCAAAAATTATTTTGGATGTTTCTTTGTGGGGATATTTGGATGAGATTTACTTTTAATTTGGTGGACTTTGCCATTCCTAACATGAATGGACTTGTCCAATTACTTGAAAGCCTAAATAGAACAAAACACTGAACTCCTCCATTTAAGAGAGCAACCTCCAGCAGTCTGATCCCAGACTGTTTATCTGTAACATCGGATCTGCTACACTGCCTTTGAAGTTAAATTACAAGTGTTTCCCAAGTCTCCAGCTGTTTAGCCTCAGGCATCAGCTTTTGGTCTGGCCAAGCATCCTTAAAAAATAATCACAAAGTCCATTTCTTAAAATTATGTATCTGTGTATCATCTCTTTTTCTTTCTTTCCTTTTTTATTCTTCTTATCATCTATCATCTACCTATCTACCTATGATCATCATTATTATCATTACCTATCCTCTATCTACCTTCTCCTATCTATTCATGTCCTGTTGAATAGGAGAAAGCAAGCTTCTTTTAGGCAGTTTCATTTAGAAACTGAAGCTCAGAGAAAACTCATGCCACTGTGCCTTGGCAGGAATGGAACTCTTGTCTGATCAAGACTCGTCTACAATACTTGCAGTACCCCCTGGCTGCCCACAGTCCAGCAAGCTAGACAGCCTTCACCATCCAGGTGGACTGACCCTGAAGCTTTACCCTTCAAATCTGCAAACCAATCAGTTCTTCCACTTTACATACCTGAATATGAGGTGAAAATACATTTCCAATTAACTACAAAGGCTGTTCCAGGCCTTCTTTCTCTCTCTGAGTGTTCCTCCTTTCTACCCTGTGCTGCTTAAACACACATGGATCTACCTTCTCCCCAATCATCCTAGCTAGGTGGGGGAAAAACATTCTGTGTTTTTTTTTGTTTTGTTTTGTTTTTTGTTTTTGTTTTTTCTTTTGAGGTAAGGTCTTGCCCTAACCTAGGATGTCCTGCAATTCATTATGTAGTCTTGGGGGGGGGGTTCGAGCAGTGATCCTCCTACCTCTGCCTCCTGGGTGCTGGGATTGCATTGTACTGTTTCTTGTTCTTAGTTTTTCTGCTTGCCTGTGCTTTATACTTTGGGATAACTTAAATTTCATTGCATGCATGATTTTTCTATGGTCGCTAAATCTACCACATGTACATTTATGTTATGTTCTAGATCAGCTACGTGTGTGTTTCCTATAACTCTGAGCTTGCACCTGTGTAATTTCTCTAAACTTGGGATACTGATTGGTATAACCCTGTTTACTACTCATTTCTCATCTGAATTTGGTCTCTGCTTTGATTTTTCCCCTCCACCATTTCTTCCATGGGAAAGCTCAAGGTAGATGCCATGTGTGTTTCTTCTAAATCTCTCTACATATTTCCTAGGTTCTATTTTCCACATATTTATGGTTCTACTCCAGTCTTTCCCTAAAAATCCTCATTTTCTCTTAAATGAACCTCATCCTCTATGTTGTGTTTTCCACATGAGTGTGTGTTTCCTACTTTCCATGTACTTATGCTTTGCTCTAGCCTTCTTCCAAGACCCCAATTTCCCTTAAACAAACCCCACTGACTGGAGTCAGTTTTTATCATTTCTTTGTTAAGAATAGGACAGGACTCAAAATTAAGATTCATAAATTTAGGCAAATTCTGTGACACTCCAGTGTCCATCCTGTATCACTATGCAATGTTTCCCAGACACACTGACTAATAGGGCAACCACAGATTATTTCTATTCTTCTCTCACTGACTGGGCTGAAAACTCTGTTTAAAATAACAAAATTCAGAAACATAAAGAAATTCACACTTCCCTACTATCTGAATTTCCATTGTTCAAATTTATTTTCTGACCCTTCCTCCTTATTTTTTAAGACTTATTTTTATTTATTTAGTACAGAGAGAGAGAGAGAGAATGGTCATGCCAGGGCCTCTAGCCATTGCAAACGAACTCCAGACACATGTGCCACCAATGTGCAACTGGCTTACGTGGGACCTGGAGAATCGAAACTGGGTTCTTAGGCTTCGCAGGCATCTCTCCAGCACCCCTCTCCCCTTTGTTTGTTTCAGAATGAGACATTGCCAAGTATGTAGTCATAGCAACATGTCTTAGTATGAGAAAATTTATATGCTATTTTAAATCTTTCTAAGTGGGTAAGATTAAATTTGACACAAGTGTGAATTTGAGACAAAAACTTAAGAAGAACACCAGTATGGGTAAGGATTATTTATTAAAAGTTTAGAGTTGAAGAGATGGCTTAACGGCTAAGGCACTTGCCTGTGAAGCCTGAGAATATGTTTGATTCCCTAGGACCCGCATAAGCCAGATACACGACATGGCACATGTGTCTGGTGTTAGTTTGCAGAGGCTAGAGGTCCTGGCATGCCCATTTACTCTCTGTCTCTCTCTAACTCTTTCTGTGTCTCTCAAACATAAATAAATATTTTTCTTAAATTGAAATTCACGTTTAGTCACCACAACTGGCCTTTCCATTTGAGATCTATTCTAGGTCATTCTTCTAATAAATGTTTGTCTGAAGAATTGAGCCTGGGAGAACATAGGGCTATGAATATCAAGTCTCCAGAATTGTCCATTGATTAGTATGGGACAGGATAAAAAAAAAAATTCTGTTGTTACTATAAAAACATTTCCGCAAATGTGATGGTTTAAAATCAACGTAAGCTTACCACCTTAATTTTGTAAAAGTCTGTCATGGTGCCCCTAGGATACAGCCATGGTACTAATGATACAATATCTTCTAAAATTAAGAGGAAAATCTTTTTTTTTTTTTTTTTTGCCTCCTTCACTTTTGGGTTCTTCTTACATCTTCAATGCCAGCATGTTGCAACTCTTGTTGATTCTTTAGTAAACACATCTATCTGGAACACTGATCTCAATAGTTCATTTCCTTAAGGATTGATCCCATTAGGATGAACCAAACCAGATACACCAAGTCAATCTCTAAATCTCAATTTTCATAATATTAATCATACATACATATTGTCTTTTTTGATACAATTATATACTGCTAGATTTCTGGGATTAGTATGTGGGTATCTTCAGAAGGCAGTTATACTATCTATCATACACAGCAAATAGAAACATGTATATATATATAGTGAAATGACATAAACAGTTTTTCTAATTAAGTGGTAATACAATGATGTTCTTAACATGTAGGCTTCAATGCACATGAATCTAAAAGAACCAGTTACTCTTTTGATGGATCTCTCTCATTCTTATCTTATATAGTTTGCCTATCTATGGCTTTAAATATTGTATAGACTCATACTAACATTTATTTTCCAAGTATATTTTATTATAGCATCTGTCAATGCTAATTAGTGATAAAGCAATAATGGTTTGCATTTATGAATGATAATGTGTTAAGAAATTGGAAACCAAAATGAACATCAAACTCTCAGGTATAGCTAAGTAGGTCATAGACAAATAATATTTTTTATATTTTAAAATCTTAGGGTCTCAGTTACAAAAAACAATGATAAATAAGTGGGTAAATGATGACAATTAGAGGTGAAGTTGTTATAACTGAATTGGAGAAAAAATACAACCACTATTAATTTCTCAACCTCAAATCCTTAAATATCAATGAGTCAGAAACAGACAAGACCACTGCTTAATAAAATGAAACTGTATCACAAGATTCTATCATTTGCACCCTAGTATCTACAAGGCCACAGATTTGTTCTTGGCAAAGTGTGTAAGAAATAGATGAGATGGGAATGGAAATTATTCATATCACTTCTGCCATTAACCAGTATATATCAGTTCATTACACCCCTCCCCCCGACAAACATCTTAAGTAAAAGGGAAGATGAGAAAAGTGTCTAGCTAATGACTGGGGAAGTAGCATTGATATAAAGCACTTTCCCCTCAGGACACAGGCTGAGGATTTGTTCTGCGGAATAGCAAATGTGTTTAGGTAGGGACATAGTTTTGTAAAATCAATCAATTTTCATTGCAAGGGGTAAATTTATTGGCTCCATGGCCAGAGCTCCTGGTTTATCTCTGCTTGAATTATTCATTGTATTTTAGTCTATATATATATATATATATGTGTGTGTGTGTGTGTGTGTGTGTGTGTGTGTGTGTGTATGTGATGTACATGCATGCATTTGTGTTCAGATGTATTGGTGTAGATATGTTTGGGTATGCATGTAGATGTATGCGTGTATATGGTGACACCAAGCAACAGCCTGGACAATTATCCTTAGGTATGCCACCCACTTCTTCTCGAGACAGGGATCCCCGATGGCCAAGAACTCACCTATTAGGATAGACGACTGGACAGTGAGCTGCAGAGATCGGCTTGTCCCTACCTCCTCTAGGATTATAAGCTAAAGCTACCAAGCCTGACATTAATGTGGCATTTAGGGATACAAACAGTCATCTCCCTAGAAGAGTTTTGAATTCTTTATGCCATTTTCTAGGTCCAGAAGTTTATTGTGACACATATCAATCTCAAAATATAAAGAAAAAGAAAAGTATTTCTGTCTTAAATCCTTTTCTTTTTTAAAAAAATTTATTTATTTATTTATTTATTTATTTATTTATTTATTTGTACAGATAGAAATAGAAGAGAGACAAACAGAGAGAATGTGTGGGCAAGGGTCTTTAAATTTAAATTATGTTTATTTTTGTCAAAATTTCATTTCTTATAATTCATTTCCATATGCTTATCAGCAGATAATAGAACCATTCAAAATTATATTCAAATCTCCATGAAGGATTTGGTATAAAGGAGAATGGATTATTTTAAAAGATTTATATTGCTGGGATAAATAGCCTTATATATAAAGTCATTTATTTGCTTTTCTCAGTAAAAGTAGTCCCATGAGAGGATTATATCAAGTCATTTAATGATTTCTGACTCTTTTATTTTTATACCACAGTCAATTCATCTGACACTATTGTTCTCACCTCTCTTTGTGTGTAAACACCTATTTCTCCTTGACCTTTCAATAGGACTGAACTTTGTTGGCCACAAGAGAGACATAACATGCTCTCCATATAGTCGATGTTAGCTGGATGGTAAGACTTCCTTTTGTTACATGTTAATAAACCTCTTTTGTGGATTATTTCAATTATAAAGGAAGTTAAGAGAAGTGTCTAGATATTCTGGTGATATTTGTTTTCTATTGTTCTCCCACACAAATCAAAATTGACCAATATCTACCAGTAGGATATGAGTAACCAAAAACATAAGTTTTATTATAAAGAAACTGGATTTTTTAAAATATTAATAAAAACACTTGGGGGAGGCAGAGGTAGGAGGATCACTGTGAGTTCAAGGCCACTTTGAAATTACATAGTGGCTTCCAGGTCAGCCTGTGCTAGAGTGAGATCCTACCTTAAAAAGCCACACACACACACACACACACACACACACACACACACTTTCTTCTGGTTAATAGATGATTACTTTTCTGATGCTTGAATTAATGAGTTAGTCACTATTTTGAGATATTTGTAGAGAGAAATTTATTTTTACAGTATCTGATGCCTATAAATCTTTTATGCTAATGAGGGTCACATTTTGTTTTTGTGTAGAATTTTGTTTCTAGGAGATAGATTGCATTTTCATTTTTATGTCATTATATCTTCCACTATATCAATCTTGCCAAGAATCCTGGATGGTACAAAACAAAATTTATAAGCATAAAATTTAAATAACTTTTAAAAATAGCATTAGTGAGATAAAAGTCACACTGCAGAAGTTGTAGAAGTTACCATGAATGTCAATGGTTTATTGTATATTCAGAGTTTTGCAAATATCATGATAATCAATTTTAGAAAATTTACCTTAATCCAAAAGAAACTACATGTCCATTAGCAGTCTCTCCTGCATCCCTAGAGCCAATTCCTGTATGCCAGACTCGACTTTCCCTAAGTGTAGGTTGAGTATGACTAATCCACAATGCATGATTCCAGAAGTTTCTCTAATTTCAGAATTTAGGTCTTAAGCTATTTGCATATAAACAATATGATATGTTGGGAGTGAAATATAATGGCTGTACACATTTATGTATTTTTCATAAGTATTTTATGCATGAAACATGAAATTATGTATGTAATATATTAATCATACCTATATCTTGACTGTCACATGAACTAAGTGTGATTTTCTACTGGGGGCATTTCAAATTTCAGAGTTTTAAATTAGGGATGTTCAACATGTGTATATTTTCCTACTCTGTGAATTTCCTATCAATAAATTCACACAACATGTAGTTTTCTATGATTTATTTGCATTGCTATTATAAATTTTTACTCTTTTTAATGATTTTTAGAAGATTTATGTAAGGTTTTGGAGTGACCAAGACCACACAAACCACTCTGAGGCAAAGAGGAAAGCTTTTATTCAGAAAACACCATGAGATTCCAGGGCCGACTCTCAAGAGTGGAGCACAGCCATCCTGAGTTTTCATGTAGTGAGTTGTATAGGCTTTTTCAGTTGGGAGAAGATGAGGAAGGAAAAAGAACTTGTTTTCTAACTTGAATAGAAAAATTCCTTTAGGGGAGAACATTATATTAGCCATTTAAAATAGCTAGGGTGTGACACCAAAGCAGTGACCAGGTGACTTTGGAGATGAAGGTGCAGGAAACCATGAGCTGGGGGCATTGTTAGGCAAGGAAGGGATAATGGCTGGGCGGTTCCTTGAGAATGTGGATAATCCACTTCCTTATGCCTCTGTCACCATTCTGTTGTCCTTGGTGACTCCATCTTGGGAGTCCATCCTGACCTAACAATTTATATCCTTAATAGTTACCTTATTTCATACAATGAACACTTGATTATTAAAATATATTTTACGAATAACATTTTCTTTACTCTTTTTCTGTTGTTTCACATATTATTAAATCCTTACATAGTTAAACCAAAGATATATGCTTATAATTATACAGGGTATATTATGCATACTTTTTGTCTTTTAACAACTTTAACAACAGGAGAAGAAAAGAAAGCATATAAAGCTTATATATATATATATATATTCTTTGATTCTTACAACCTTATTTGTCCAACTTCAGGAAGGTCTATTTTCTCTTTAAAAGGTCCTGGTGTTACTTCTCAGAAGGTGCAAACTTATGCAGCAATAGGTTATCTTGTGATGACAGCAAGTTGAAAGTTTTCTCTGATGAATTTATTCCCTCTTAAAATATGGTTATGCAATCCATAGTTATGACACCTTATGGTCTGTATTCCATTGCCACTGCAAAAAAAAAAAAAATAATAATAATATGATAGAATGAAACTCGAGCCCCTTGTGTGGTCTTCAGGTTTTCTGGACCACAAGGCTCTCCTTGAATGACTCTTCTCATGCTTCTCTCTTTTCTGTGCACGTTTTCTTTCTTTCTTTCTTTCTTTCTTTCTTTCTTTCTTTCTTTCTTTCTTTTTTTGTTTGTTTATTTGTTTTTTTTTCTTTTTTTTTTTTTGAGGTAAGGCCTTACTGTAGCTCAGGCTGACCTGGAATTCACTCTGTATTCTCAGGGTGGCCTCGAACTCATGGCAATCCTCCTACCTCTGCCTTCCAAGTGCTGGGATTAAAGTCATGCATCACCATGCCTGGCTAAGTGCACTTTTTTAATGGTGATTTTGTAGCAGTCTTGTAAACTGCCCACAAATTTCCATCGTTATTTATTTATTTACTTATTTAGGTTTTTCGAGGTAGGGTTTCATTCTAGCCTTAGCTGACCTGGTATTCACTATGTAGTGTCAGGGTGATTCTGAACTCACAGGGATCCTTCTACCTCTGCCTCCTTAGTACTAGGATTAAAAGCTTGGGCAACCATTGGCTCCATTGTTTTTTAATGTGCCCTTAGGCCCAAATTTCTCAGAAACTATTCAAATGAAAACCTTTTCCTTAGAGAGAGTATTTAATATATATATTGTTTTTCCTCTCTCAAGACAGTCTTCTGAGTGAGTGTTATGAAGTGGTGTTAGAGTGTCGCACTTCTTAAGTATGGATAACTGAGTTGAGTCAATCCTCTGTCATCTGACTTGCTTCTCATAGAACAGGAGCTATGTTCTCTGACTGAGCCATGGCAGGAGTGACAAGGGCCCTAGTTCTTATGCTCTACAGGAGTAATTCTCTTCCTTTAGCAAGCGGTGTTTGTAGAAGGGAACTTGATTCTCTCAGCTGGGGTTGGCTTGAGATACAGGTTTTGCCACATGGAGATAGAGAAGGAGTTAAGACCAAAACTTTTAACATCCTTTTCATTCCAGAGAGGTGGTACTCGGGGTCTCAAATCAGAATGAACTTATTAATAAGCGAATATTCATACTCAGACAATAGTGCTTGAGCTATGGTGAAGGGCAGGAATGGACGGTATCATATGGCACACATGTGCCTGCTTGTTAATCTTATGAAGACTCATATGATTTTTCCTTATTTATTTCCTCTTTCTTTCTTTCTTTTGCTTTTAGAGAATTTAATCTATTTTGTCAAAAATTAATTTTAGCTTGGTATGCAAAGTAATGGGCTTCATTATGACATTTAGAAGATTTTCTTTAATAAGCATTAATTAATTAGCAGAATGCCCTAAAGTAAGAGAGTTTAAATATAGTTATCCATAATTACAGTTGTTTCTCTTGAAAGAGGCAAACGCACATGGAATATGATAAAGTTCTCACACTAGATAATAGCTTACAGAGTTCTCAGTTGTGAAGAAACACATGAACTCTGCATCATATATTACCAAGTCATTCTAGATATGCAAATCCCGCATAAGCAGAAAACACTGCTATACAGAAACATTTTATACCGCACTGGTCACAGTCCAAAGCAAATGTAGATGCACAATGAGTTTGCTATACATTTTCAATAAGCAATATAGAAATCTTCTACAAAGTATCTCCAGCAAGATTTCATGACATAGGAAGTGCATTATAGATCAGTTTCAGTACATATCTTTGTAGTTTTGACCATTGGTCAGTGTCACAGCCCTACATATCTGTGAAGATAACAGAGAGCTATCTCAGATCATTTTCAAGTCAGTCCTGACATCATCTATCATGTTACAGTGAGACCTGTAGGATCATACTCAATGAATCCTACTAGAAATAGGACCAATGTATTAATTTTAATTCTTACTCTCTCTGTTGTTCTGGATAAACAGATGATCCATTGTTCCTTGAAGATGAACTTGAGAGAAAGAAAACAGGTTGTAAATATCAAATTATTTTCAACAGACAGTAATGCCTTATATAAGCAGCTAATTTTTTAAAAATATTTTATTTCTTTATTTGCAAGCAGAGGGAGACAAACAGAGACACAGAGAAAAAGATAGAGGCACCAGAGCGACTTGCTATTGAAAACTAACTCCAGATGCATGTGCCACTTTCTGTATCTGGCTTTACTAGGGAATTGAACATGGGCCATTAGGATTTGCAAATAATCATCTTTACCACTGAGTCATCTTTCCAGTCCCTGGGCACTGGATTTCTATATTTCAAAGAATGATGCAAAACAATGGACATGGAATAATGTTGTGGTACAACTACTTACAGAATTGGTCAAGGTAACCCCAACATGTATGCAAGCTTGCTAAACTGAGATGTCATTTGTGGCTTGGAGAAAGTTAGGCTAAACCTCAGTTCTCACTACAATTGTCTGAATTATATTTATGGTCTCATGAAGGCCTGATCTTGCTCTCCTAACGATGTCCAATTCTATCATCCCCATAGTTTGTTCTGGGCTAAGATGTGATGTCTTCTCTGTCATCCCATCCACTTCTCCATTCAACACAGTGCCCTCCTCAAACCACCACACTGCTCTATTTGTTCTTGGATCTCTTTGCAAAGGCATACATTCTTACTAAAGGTTTCTATCTCTAGCCCATCACTGTGGTGATGAGGAGTCACATAGGCATGCATGTAATGGGTGCTTAATAAGAAGTGGTACCATAGATGCCACAGATGAACTACTTTTTACACCGACATAGAAGAATTCTAATTATTTACAGCCTCAAAGTTTAGGCCTTCCATACATCTTTTTTTAAAATTTCTTTAAATTTTATTGACAATTTCTATACTTACATACAAAAAAACATGTTATTTCCCTCCCCTCCCCGATTTCCCTTCAGAACTCCATTCTCTGTCATACCCCCTCCCTCTCTCCATTAGTCTCTCTTTTAACTTGATGTCATCATATTTTTTTTTTTTCTATTATGAGGATCTTGCAAAGGTATTGCTAGGAACTGCCAGGTCATGGGTATTGAGGCGAATTTTGTCTGGATAGTTGTATTGTAAGGAGTTGTACCCTTTCTTTGGCTCTTATATTCTTCCCGCCCCCTCTTCCACAATGGACCCTCAGCCTTGGAAGGTGTGAAAGACATGTTTCAGTGCTGAACACTCCTCCTTCCCTTCTTCTCAGCACTATGTTGCCTTTTGGGTCATCCCGGTGGTCATCACCATCTAAAAAGAGAAGCTTCTCTAACCAGAAGTGAGAGTAGCATTAATATGTGAATATGAACATTAAGTGTAGTGCTTTCAGGGCAGCTTGGTGGGAATAACATATACATTTAGCCAGACAAGAGCAGGCTTTATACCTCTAAGGCTCATGACCTCCCCTGCCATAGACTTTTGCTAAGTTTTTTTGGTACCGGGCACGTATTCCCTCCCATAGAGAGAGCCTTCAGTCCAATTAGGGAGCAGTTGGTTTCCCCAAGAACAGACATGCCACTATTGCACCTGTTCAGTCATTGGGCCTGTATGTCCAAACTTGAGTTTTCCAGTGTTCACTGTTTTCACTGCTGATGACTTCTGTCTCCCATACGACTACATACAGTGCAGCTTTTTCCAGCTTTCAGTTGGCTGGTCTACAGGGAGAAGGTTTTCTGCTCAGCACCAGCTTGCTTTCTCAGTGACCTTGCCTTTCAGGCAAGAGATGTGTTCAGCAATAGGGTCTGGCCATCTGTTTCTCAAGGGAAACCAAGGGCCTTGCCAATAGCCTTTAATGTTTTGGAGGCTACCGAGACCTCCTTGGGTAACAGCTCACTGGAAGGTATCCCATCCCAGGCACTGAAAATTTTCTAGTAATAGTCTATAGTTTATGGATGTGCCATTATTCAAAAAAGTAGGTTTACATAAGTCTTATGCAGACTCTGTTGAATTTTGATTGAACCTCCCCCTGCCCTTCTTTTATGCATTTGCTTCCCATGGCCTCTTTTAGGCCTTTCCCCTCCCTGTAATCTGTTCTTCTACTTACATATGCACATCTTTTAAAGCATATTAGAGATCTTTCTGTAAAGATAAGGTCAGTTTTCATAAACTTCAGTGACATTCCACTAAATTAAAATCATTAAAGTGAAATAACTCCTTAAGTTGTCCATGATTTAAAGAAAATTATGTTTAGATATAGTGGTTGTCACATGACAAGTTCTGCAAATGTAAGCCTGAATAGAAGGGTTTGTAATAACATATAAAAATCTAAACCCCCCTGCCAAACTATATAGCGATTTTCATTATATTCACCTGGAGGCAAAGAAAAGACAAAGGGTCAGTGGACAAAATTACCTATTGATTGCCCAACAAAGTACATCCTTTTATTATAATAAGTTTCCCTTTTCCCTTCTGGGTGTGAGTATATTGAAAAATCATTTGAAAATTATAACAGCTAACTCGAGGTTTAAGTGTGAATATGATTTCCTTTGTGTTAAGGTAGGAATGTACTTCCAGGAGTTTAACCTTCGTGTTTTGAAGCACTAGATACTATTATAATTTTCATAGTATATTAAAGCTGTTGTAATGACTTATTTACATTATAACTCCTATTTCTACTTCCTGTCAAGGTATAAGGATTGCCTCATTAAGATATGGCTGCCTATTTCACTATATCCTATCATATACCAGTGAATGTTTCTAATGCATTTTCAGAGCACTCTGCTAGTGCCCGTTCCCTCAAAATGAACCAAAGCAAAACTCAAGGACTTGGGACAAATTTGGTGTGCGCGGGCGCACGCGTGCGTGTGTGTGTGTGTGTGTGTGTGTGCACGCGCGCACTCACGCATGCTTTCACACATGCCTGTGAATATGTATGTGTATGCATGCATTTACAGGTATATGTTTGTATTATTTGGAGACTAATATAGGCTTGAATGACTGTGAGACAAGCCTTGATTGTTGTGACATAAATATGAAATTTTATTGGGAGTTTAAATTATATAGTGAGCAGGTGATGAGTTACAGAAAGTCATAAGCAACAGCTCCTAAAATTGAATGATGTGGTACTCAGCAATTAAAAGCTGAACATGAAACTTTACAAGGATGACACAGGAACCCATGGGAATGAGTGAGTGAGCTTTCACAGCCAGTGGGCATATTTCATATCTACTCTGTATAGTAGAACTTTCATGCTCAGGGTAGGTAGAGTACAATATAACTCTTAATTGCACAGAATTTGAAAACTGTATAATTGTAATGATTTTAAAATGACTTAAGTGACGGGGACATTGTTATTCTGCCCTCTTGATTCCCTTAACCCCAGAGTTCATGAGGTCATCTATCAACTCAACGAATTCCTGTTTGACTTGCTAGTGCTGATTGCATCCATAATGTCTGAAATTGATGCCCCGTGTGGGTTTTTGCATGCAGTCATCTTTTTTCTTCTATAAGACTGGGTTTCTCTGGGTAACACAGGTTGTACTTGAGCTCACTCTGCAGCCCAGGCTTTTCTGGAATTCCAGTTCTCTTGTGTCAGCCTCTCAAGTGTTTTGAATACAGGCATTAGCCACCAGTGCAGTCCGTATCCTCAAGATCTTTTATGCTATTTATTTATACAGTTTGCTTTTACATTTAAGTGGGACAGATATTTATTTCTCTTTTGGGCCTCCCTGTACTGGCTTACTGTGAAGAATCATAGCATCATAAGCTTAAAATTGTGATTAAAATATAATAGTAATAAACAACTGTAAAACATCTATAACCATCCCCTATTTGGGTGAGGAACGGAGAGAAGAAGAGAGAAAAGAGATAGAGAAAGATAAAGAGAGGAAAATGAGGAGAATACATAAACTAGATGAGCCTTCCTCTATGTTGACTGGTCATAGCACATTCCATCTTGCATGTCATTAGCTAGTACTAGACATTTAACCTTATTAATAAGAACCAAGCAGAGAATTGCACTGCCTCTTATAGTTAAGGAGGAGAACTGGTTACTGGTCTGCATCAATAGTACCTTTCAAAAGTACTCTGTACAAAACTCTAAAACATAATTTTAGGGCTGGATAGATGGCTTAGCAGTTAAGGTGCATGCCTGAGAAGCCTAAGAATGCCCATTAGATTCTCCAGTGCACAATGTCGCACATGTGCACATGGGGGTGCACACATCTGGAGTTTGTTCACAGAAGCTGCTGGCGTGCCCATTCTCTATCTTTCTCATATAAAAATAAAAATAAATAAAGGAATAAAATAAAATAAAATAAAATTTTATATAACCAGGGAAAATCAGTGATGCCACCTTCTATAAAAAAAAAAAAACTGTGTTTATTTGCAATGTATTTTATCTTAAAATTTATATTTACTATTATAATTGCTTTATTTTCAGTTACTTAATGCATTGTTCAGCTGTTTCACAAACAAAACATGTATTATGAGGAAAATAATATATATTTATTTCCAAACTTTTTTACTATTAAATTTATTTATTTATTTATTTTAAGTTGAAACTTTGTGCTCAAGGTGGCACATGCATCTGGAGTTTGTTTGCAGTGGCTAGGGGTCCTGGAATGTCCATTCTGTCTAGATATCTGCCTCTCTCACTCCACTCTTTTTCTCTCTCTCCTTCTCTTAAATCAATCAATCAATCAATAAATAAATAAATAAAATATTTAAAAGGAGGAGGGAATTACATTATTTTTTGTACTTGCTAAAATTTAAGATTTATTTTTCCACTAGTTCCAATTATTTACATTATAAAAGCAAATTAATAGGGGCTGAAGAGCTGTCTCTGAGGTTAAAGGTGGTTATTTGCAAAGCCTGAGGGCCCAGGTTTGATTCCTCAGTACCCACGTAAATCCCCACGCACAAAATGGTGTATGAATTTAGAACTTGTTTGCAGTGGCAAGATGCCTTTGTGTACCAATTCTCTTTCTCTATCTCTCTCCCTATTTGCAAATAAATAAAGAACTAAAAATATTTAAAACAAATTAATGGATAAATAATAAATTATTTCAAAATTTGTCAGTTCATTAACAATTATTTTCATTAAGTTACTATTAGAAACTGTGTTGTAAATAGTATCCTGTTTCAATGTTTTAGGATCAATTTCCAGAGACGTACAATGGATGAGTAGAACTGTGCACAGTTTACTGACATTGTCATGTTTAAAACATATATGTATTTGATGTAAATTCTATTATTCTCTTTCTAAGTATTGTTTATAACAGGAAGTACTTCTAGGTATTAAATATATAAAGCCATGTTCTCTCAGAACACAATGCTCTCAGCAGCTCAAGGTTTAATCATTATTTCTATTTTTTTGTTGTTGTCGTTGTTTGTTTTTCGAGTTAGGGTTTCACTCTAGCCCAGGCTGACCTGGAATTCACTATGTAGTCTCAGGGTGATCCTCCTACCTCTACCTTCCAAGTGCTGGGATTAAAGGCATGAGCCACCACACCTGACATTATTTCTATTTTTGCTAATGCAAATGAAGTATGATTAGGCTCACTATTTTCTTAATTGTATTTAATCATCATTTGTGAAGACCATGATTGCATGTCAAATATTTCATTTTATTGCTTACTTTTACAAGCTTAACAAAAGCCTGACCTATTAACTTTTATAGCTACCCTTTACTTATCATGTTCTATTATTAGTTAATATTTTGAAACTAGCTGAACCTAAACTTATCATATTCTTGATCAATTTTCTGTCTTCATCACTGTCTTACATTCACAATTATTTTTGAAATGTGAGAAAAAATAATATTCACATCAGCTTATATGTTGATATATGTTTTTATATAGCAAAAATATACTATCTCTTTGTTTCAGTCATTAGTTTACTCATATTAACTTATACAGTTGATTTAGGGGCAGTGATATCCACATGAAGTATTATAGAATCATTAATCATTATTCTGTGATTGAAATTGATAAATTCTCTTCAAATTAATCCACCAATGGTGTTTGTCAATTTAGTAGAATTAACATGAACAATTTATGCAATACATGGACTATCTGGGCTATAAGGGCTTTATTAGGGTAAAAGTCTTAATAAAACTTTGCCTTAATCAACAATTCATGCTTCACAGTGATTTCAGAATCTTTGTAACATCTAAATCTTTGAAAGTAACACAAATAATTTTCTGCCTCTAGGGATTTTCTGGGTGGTATAAATAAAGATATTTTTCATTATTCTTGTGTCATTTTTATAAACACCCTAGTCATATAATGCCAGTCAGTTATTGTAGTTGTCCAAGAAGGGTCATTTCTCAAGCAGATAGTTCCAAGTTATAGAGAGTTCTGTAGTCACATGACTAAAGCATAGCTGGCTCAAGGGAGGAGAGGAGTAAAAAGATTGTGAATGGAGATGAAATCCAGCAAATGTTGAACTGTGGAGTCAGGTCCAAGTTCATGTGTGAGAGGAAGATAAAGGTTGAGAGCCATGAGACAAGAAGAGAAGTGTGTACTTCCAATTATGAGTCAGTGTTTTCAATAATTGGTAACATGAATTGTCTTCAGAAAATCCATTTAAGTGACTTTTTGTATGTTAAAAGAGATTATAAATACTTGGTTAAATAAAATATGGCATTCAAAACTTGAAAGAATTATATAGGAAAGACTAAAACTACAGCCAATTCATTTTAAATAATAGCCATTGCTGTAGAAGGTAGTATAATGAATAAAGTGTTAAATGGTTCTCTTTGACTAAGATAATGATGAAAATTCAATATTTTAGAGAGGAAATATTATATTAATCTTTTTCTAACTATACATGATGAAGTTGATGATATGATGAGTTTTTTAAATAATGTTTTAAATAACTTGGTAATGATGAATTAGCAGGATAAGGTACATAGCATCAAATCTCTTACAATCTTTCACTGGAATCCAGGAAAAATTACAGACGAAAATTTCAAGTCAGTGGATTATGGAAAACAATGTATTAGCATATGTATATCCTCACATAGTAAATTTCATAACATGGCAAAACTGAGTAAAAAGGTCTAAATATTGAGCTGGGGAGATGGTGGAATGGGTAATGCTTGCTGTGCAAGTAGGAGGACTTGAAATTCAATGCTCAAAACCCACATAAAATACTGGGCATGGTGGCACATGCCTTAATTGCCAGGCAGATCCTGAATGTTTACTGGATGGCTGCTCTGCCAAAGAGATGAACTCTAGGTACAGTGAGAGACACTGCCTCCAAAAATAAGCTAGCAACTGAGGGACATATTTGAAATCAACCTCTGTCCCACATATTCATGCACACAAGCGATCTGCATACACTAGTGCACCACACATGCATGAACACAAATTTACACAGCACACATCTGAACATGCAAACGTAGCACCCACACATAGTACTTAAATAAAAGTTTATACTTTAGCTGAGTTACTGACAGCAGGTTTACAATGGCTCATTTTGAAGTTTAAACATATTCAAATATCAGTGTGTAGCATATTCAACCATTTGTTCTTGCATGCATGGAAAAAATGGTTGAATAACATTTTTTACTATATAGATCAAATGCTAAATTTAGATGTTAAATTCTTGAGATTCTTTTGGTTCAAATCCATGCACTCCATGATTCTTTTAAATATGTATATATCTAAATATATGTCTCAATATCAATTTATTTTATGATTAATTTAACACATTCCATTTATATCATATAATACATATAGTGTTATGTTTATAAATAATGTGTATATAGATGAATATATGCATACATATATATATATATATATATATATATATATATATATATAACAAAGTAAGATTTATTATATTTAACACAGCCATGGTATAATGTTATATTTGATTACAGAAAAAGAAATGATTATGCAACTTTAAAATCAAATGATTATAGCTTTGTTCCTGCTTTTATAAAAGATTTGCTACAAAATATGTCCCTTAAAATTTATGGGAAGTTCTACTGGATTCTTTCTAGTGTCATTTCTACCACCCTCCTTGCCAGAATTTTCAGTATTCACTCAGCTTCCTATAGATGACAATTCTTTGCTAGTGTGTCACATTTAAGAAGTCAAAACAATTAAACAATTGCCAAAAATGTTGTTAATGATCTGTTTCTTCTCTAGGTTCTTACTGACCATGGGAACATATGTATTTGGCGGCGGCAGGGGGGGGTGAAGCACTGATCAATAAAGTCATTCTTATCATTCTGGAAATTTTTTAACCAGGTCTCATGTGTGATTAATATTCATATTGTCTCCTGTGCTCTTGTTTAGTTTTTTGTCATTTTCTCACAAATAAATTTCCTAATACAATGAAAATACTCTGCTCATATATTTGAAATGAATATAGGTAAACAAACTTTAAAGCTTTTCACACAAAAATATGGAGTATAATCTACAGATTCTTTAATATCCCACAAGTAATGGTTGAAGACTCAGTAATAAGGTCTCCTTCCTTACTCATTAAATCATGAGACAACTATGCTTAAGAGCTTAAATTCTGGCAACAGTTATCATAAGCCACAAGATTTATATCCATTATCTAATTTTCCACTTATTCCTTAATCACATTAAAAAAACTAATTTTGTTCCATGAGGGACTATAACTTGTTCAAGGTCACATATCTAATAAGTGGTAAAGCCAAAATTAAAACATAGTTCTGCCAGATTTCAAAGATATTTACTTTGTCCATAATGATAAGCTACTTCCCTTCAGAAAATATTAGGTAATGACCAGACTTCTACAAAAGAGGTAATGAATTTAGCTATGAAAATAATTATAAGAAATTGAAAAAAAAACTGCTTCAATATTTTTCAAGATATTAAATACATCAATGACAATTCTGTAAATGATATTAACTATACTGAAAAGAAAACTTTATGTTAATATTTATCATAGAAAGCTTAATCACAACTAGTTGTTCTCTTTAAATTATGTTACAATATCACTTGAGAATTACAGCCTTTTTTTCAGCTATATCTTGGATCTGATAGATACATTTAAAAATATTATTAACGCTTTGGGAGTCAAATGATTATTTATAAAACATACTTTATCTTTTCTTAAGTTTCTAATCCATTTATGAAAAGTAACTCTAATATAATTGTATCATTAAATCACAAAAAATGGAAATTACATTAACAGCAGGATGTTATCTTTTATTGAGGGCAGACAGCAGGGTTGCTAGTAATGAGAACATCATCAACCTAGCGAAAGGTCAGCCTAAAGAGCTCTTTACTCGAGACGGTTTATATTTTTCCCTATGCTGCAACACTGTGCTTTCACTCTAGACTCGGTACAGGGTAATACTAATGAACATCAGCCTGCATACGGACAAGAAATAGATCTTGGTAAGATATATATATTGAATTTGGTACCCACACAACAAAAGTTCTTTCCCTATAAATAATATCAATATAACATTTTGAAGATATCATTCTTGTTGCTCATCTGCTTTTAACACTTTGGGATTACATTTAAATGTGCATATTTTGAAAATCTTGGAGTATGTTATTTTAAGCAGTGGGTGAAGACCAGGGCTTGGATTGCAATAGCCCAAATAAGAGAATGACCAGATCCTATTCCTATTCTACTACAAATATGGTTCATAAAGAGAAAATGAAGTATTGATCAAATCAACAATGGCAGATATTGTGAGGTAATTTTCATCTATGTACTAGCCCAAGTGTTTCATCAGCAACTTTAATTTTAAGTTTGAGAGATAATAACAGTTATGATAATTAATCTTTTTTTGTTTTTCTGGTCATATTTGAAAACTTTCATGACCAAAATTTGATGACAATTGCTTTACTAATGACACTCAATGGCTTCATTAAAACATTTCTAATATAAGATTATATAAAGCTATCAACTACTTTATCTGAAAGTTCATTTAGAAAAGTAAACAAGTTTATAGAATATAAGGGCAAAAACAAAATAAAAATTTGTAATAAATAACACTAGTACTAGTACTTGAATATAATCACTGATTTTGCAATGAAGATTCCAGGTATCTTTGTTTATAAACTAAACAACTTTAATGTATGGGTTTTGTGGTGAATGAACTTAATGGACTTGCCAAGATGCTAGGAGAGAGAATGAACAAGTTCATAACTCACTTTTCTTGTGCTGTGATGGTTAGTCTAATTTTAGTTTGTTTGGCCATGGTATCCAAGTAGTTGTTCAAACACAAGTGTGTATGATGCTGAGAAAGTATCTTTAGTGACACTGGGATTTACATCATTAGACATTAAAAAAAAAAAAAAAAACAGGTGACTCTCCATAATATTGCTGTTCCTATCATTGGCTAAGATCTTTAAGAGAAAAATGTCTGATGTCTTTTGTTTAACTAGTTTATCCAAAGGTCATTCTTTGAATTTAACCAGAAGCCTTATCTAATCCCTGAATATCCGGGTCTCCAGTTACTTGTTTACCATGGCTGTGTCTCTGTCTTTCTGTCTCTTTGATTGTCTATTCCCCTGATTGTCTGTTTTGTACTATCTTTGAAATGCACATGTGCACATACACATGAATGTACAAGCACACAAACACACACAAATGCATACTTTTTTTGTTTGTTTGTTTTGTTTTACGAGGTAGGGTCTCACTTTAGCTCAGGCTGACCTGGAAATCACTATGTAGTCTCAGGGTGGCCTCGAACTCATGGTGATCCTCCTGCCTCTGCCTCCCAAGTGCTGGTATTAAAGGTGTGAGCCACCAACGCCCAGCAACAATTGCACACTTTTGATAATGAACCTAGATATACCATACTTATAACCTCAAGATTTAGGAAAATTCATTGTAAACTTAGGAAGGTTTTGAAAAAGACGATGCTTGTCAAATTATCAAACATAAGATTTTCCCATACATTTCTATTTTGAAATATGGATATATGATTAATAAAGAACAGCTTTTAAGTGAAAATTAATCTAATATTAGCTATTTTCAAATGTTTTGATTGGTCCATAAAGCTCTTTACAGATTTAGAATAATAGAGTTCAGAAACAATTTGAATAATGTCTAGTTCACCATTCTTAGATATGGTCTTAGAATCTGATAGTGGCTGGGAATATAGCTCAGTGGTAGGGCATTTTTCTTGCATGCATGACAACCTGGGTTCAATCCCAAGGACTATAAAAAAAAAAAAGTGTCTGATATTCCTTCTTCCTGAGAGGTTGTGTCTAATTCTGGGCAGAAATAATGCTCAGATAACATCAAGGTAAAGGCAAGCCGGATGTTTGATGGTAAAATGAATCAATTTATTCCAATGCAGAAATCAAGAAAATAGAGTCCTATGCTTGTAATTCAGAAAGAGCTAAGTGCTTTGCAAATACCATAAGCTTGTTTAAAACTCACATGGTCAAAGTTCAGACAAACTCAGTGTACAATTATTTGGAAACAGAAGCCTTTCTAATTTCCTTTAGGACTTTAAAAGTTTTCCTTTCTAGTGCAGTTACTCTGTGTGTGTGTGTGTGTGTGTGTGTGTGTGTGTGTGTGTGTGTGTGTGTGTGTATGTGTGTGTATTTGTGTGTGTGTATGTAATATTCAATTGTTTTTGAGTTCTCTGAAGTTTCCATAACTTAAATACTTGTTGAATATGGTATTGTAACTTAAAATTAACTTTTTCCTTTTTCAACTGTCTATGTTTATACTCATCCTTTTTAACTTTGATATAATGGTTCCCAATTCTTTCCTGGTAATGTGGTATTTCTTTTAAATTCACTTAAGAATTCTCATTTCTTTCATAATATAAATTTGTTTTCCTCAAACATTGTAGTTATGGTTCAATTTACAGTCTATATAATCTTATGAAAACATACATAAATTCTGTTTTGTACTTGTATTTTGTCTAGTTCCCTTTTGTTGGTTATTAAATGAGATAAGAAGATAGATCTTGAACCATTTGTCAGTGAGATTTCAAATCACTGCAAGGAATCAACAGACAAATCAGTGTACAGTTGTATCCAAGTATGCACATGTTGATGGAACACAGGCATGTGGCATATTTGCTGTGAAAACACCATTCTTAGAAGTGCCAAAGTGCCCTTGACAAGAACATGTTATAAATATTCCACATGTGCTAGCTCACCAAAATGTGAAGCATTTTTCTTAAAAAAACAATACATTTGTGGCTGTGACTATGGCTCAGCTGGTAAGAGGTTTTGCTGCACAAGCATGAGGACCTGAGTTCAAAACCTGGCACCTATTTAACAAGCTAAGCATGGCTGCACATGCCAGTTACCCATGTGCTGAGGAAGGTGGAAAGGGAGGACTACTGGGGCTTTTTGTTCAGCCAGTCATGAGAAACTCTGTCTCTGGGAAATAAGATGGAACAGAGACCGATAAGTACATATGATGTCCTCTTCTATCCTGCACAGGCATGCATGTGGGGAACCACCATTTTCACTCACGTGTGCATACTCCACAAACACACACACACACACACACACACACACACACACACACACACACACACAAAGTAACATAGTTATTTTAGAAGGAAAGAGGAGATTTTGGAGGAAAGAGTAGGAGTGGGAATAGGAGGGTAACCAGAATCAACCAAAAAAATGTATTTGAAAATACCAGTTAAGGAGCTTGCCTGCAAAATCTATGAACCCAAGTTTGACTCTCCAGGTCCCACATTAGCCAGATGCACAAAGGTGAGGCAAGCACAAGGTTGCATGTGCCCACTAGGGGGCACAAGTGTCAAGTGTTTGGAGTTCAATTGCAGTGGCTAAAGCCCTGGCACACCAATTCTCTCTCTCTCTCTCTTTTTCTCTCTAAAAAAAGAACCAGAATGAATGAACGATACCTAAATATCTGTATGCCAACTCAAAAACTAAAATAATAACTAATAATGATAACATTGTTACCTATTATCAAACAAATAACAGAGATGAAGCACCATGGGGGAGGATGAACCTGGGCAAATGTGCTTGCACAAGTGAGAGCATACTGGAAAGCTGCATATACACATATACACTGTGCCCTGGGTGTGGAATGTGAGAGTTTGTATACCTGACATGGTGGTTGACCATGCTAGGCATAGAAAGTGATAAGCCATGAAACTAGTGTATAATATGCAGGGACCACAATGATTAAGTTTTTGGATGTTTTATCCAAATGTTATTTTTACGTAATACATAATTTAATATTTTACTTTATATTTTATTTGTTAGAACTTGCCTTTTCTTTCTTTTTTTTACAATATTTAACACTGGTAATTTATGTAATTTAGTGTCTTTTTCTTCATATAGATATGAACATATTTATCTTGTGTGTTAGGTTTCTTTTCTACCCTTTATTCAGTACCCCATATATAATTTCAAAGAAACATGACATAATTTTGCTTAATTCACACAAAATTAAATCAATATTACTAAGCTCAATCAATACAGGAGGTACATTTTATGTAAGTTAGAAGACGATTCACCTCTTACATCCTCAGTCATGTGCATTACATTCATTATTGAGTATTTGCTTATTTTAGCTCCTCCCCTTGCTCTCTGCATTGGCCAAAGGAAACAATAATTGTTCTCCACCAGATTGATTAAAACGACATAAATTAAAAAAAAAAAAACTTTAACAAAATATATGAAACAATGTTGTAATTCACTTTAAAATATGCTTATTTATATATTTATTTGAGAAAGAGAGAGAGAAAGAGAGAGAGAGAATATTCATGCCAAGGCCTCTAGCTACTGCAAATGAACTCTAGGTATATGTGCCACCTTGTGCATCTGGCTTTACATGGATACTGGGGAATTGTTCCTGGGTCCTTTGGCTTTGCAGGCAAGCACCTTAACTACTAAGCCATAACTCTGGCCCTGTAATTCAGTTTTTAAATAAAATTTCAATACTACATATATGGTTAGTAATATACTTTTCACATTTCTGTGCACATTTATGCAGATCTCTTTGCTTGCATAATTTCTGAAACAATGTGTATCTGGACAAAACCTGATCTTACAGCACCGTTCAGAATTGAAATTCAAGAATATTCAATTTGGTAAGAACATTTTCTTCTATATAAACACAAAGTACAATATTTAAAATCATATATCTTTTTAACTTTATATTTAGATGTTAGGCTGATCAATCCCAGTGTGTAAACTGTTTAAGAATAAGCAGGTGACCTTGACTGCGAAACAGGCATTTTCTTTCTGGAGTATCTCAAGTAAAACTTCTGTTCATTAAGAGTAAAACAGTTAAAGATGAATTTAGAAATTTCCACAGAAAATTTTACACATGCTTTATGATCCCATGACATTCTATTCTCAAGAAATGAATAACATTATAAGACTCAATGTAATTATTAAATTTCAATTAATTGAATATTTAATAGCAATTTTCTATAAAGCAGTTTACTAAATCATTTGATTAGGGATTTAATATTTAATATGAATTTTCTTTGCAATGCTATTAACATTTATACAAGTTCCTTTTTATTAACCAATTAGTCTGTAAAAGGTTACTCAGATGGCTTTAAGAGTGGGGCTTATAATCAGCAAAGTAAATTAATTTAAATTAAAAAAATGCCTCAGGGCTGGGGAGATGGTTCAGTAGATAAAGTGATTGCTTCATAGTCATAAGGACCTGAGTTTGGATCCCCAGAAGTCTCCACATAAAAGCTAGGAATGGTGGTGCACATTTGTAACTGCAGTGCTAGGAGGAAGAAATAGGAGGATCCTTGGGGCTTGCTAGCTAGTTAGTCTATCAGAAGAGAGAAGTTAAGTACAACAGTTTCCATTTGCAATTTTGTGTCCCTGCCATCACCAGATAATGTGAAGGAGGAAGCTGAGATAAGCCAGCAACCCAGGTTTAGGTCACTCCAACCAAATAAATTAATTTCACATATATAGCTTATTTTACAATTAACAATATTCTGTATAGCATGGCTTGAGTGTGTTTTATCTGTAGCAAATGTGTTGGCTTACTCAAATGTGTACACACATGACCTGCATGGGAAACAATAAGAAGAAACTGGCATTAATATACATTGACGACAACATCAATAAATAATGCTGAGCAATTTGTTCTGTTTTTCTTCTTAGGGTACATGTAGAATGTAATTTGTCATTCTTTTGGTTCTAGTGTAAGTGCTCCAAACATTTTCAAAAGATGAGCAAGTAATATTTGGAGAAGCTATCCTACCAGCAGAGATGTTGCAGTACAGCCTGCTCCCCTCACATCACAAGTAGAAGTGTTTTGATCTTCAGTCCGGATTCCAGGCAGGGTTTTCAAAGAAATATCACTCTTTATAGTCTTTCTTTAAACATCATTATCTTTTTTCTTACTTGTGGAAATACATTTCCCCTTCAGCTGCATAAAAGAAAAACAAACATTTAAACTTCCTACTTCAGGCGATAATTGCTACCTGCAAGGTGTCAAGTTATTTGTGAGCTCTATTTTCTTTGCTGTCCAACATAGCAGACCTCTCTCAGGATGCCTAGGAAGATGCTAAAGATTAATTTTCATCATCTCATTCACATGTCTGCCAAGGCAGGTTTATTTACTAATATTCACTTTAATTTTTTTTCCTAAGCTTTTCTTGTTTGGGGAGGGACACATGGTTTTGATTGCCCCGCAAATGAAATGGTTTTGATATAAAGCACTTATGTGCTTTGTGACTCTAAACACTTTTAATCTAAAACCATTTCTATTTTCTTTCACATTTTCAATGCTATGTTATATGAATAAACATTAGCAGTTAATCCTAACTTCTTAACAATCAAAGAGCAATTCAAATCCACTACTGAGTGTGTCTGCTTTCCTCCAAGCACTATGTTCAACCAATAATTAATAAACACCGATTCATTCATTTTTTCTGAAGATTTCATTCTGTTTTAAAGAGTCTATACTTGGTACACTTTGTTTTAGGATTTATGCATCTATTTAGAGATTTACCTAATCCATTATATGAAAGTTTTTTGTTTAAAACAACATATAGCATAAAAAGTGAGTTATATGTCCATATGGAGAAAACTAGCTTGAGGTGAGGAACAGACACAGGAAACAAATAATAGTCATGATTGGTGTTATGACAGGCATTTTAAAGGGATG
Organism: Orientallactaga sibirica; assembly: GCA_036365145.1. Classification (NCBI taxonomy): domain Eukaryota; kingdom Metazoa; phylum Chordata; class Mammalia; order Rodentia; family Dipodidae; genus Orientallactaga; species Orientallactaga sibirica. The sequence continues at coordinate 14,391,356 of JAEOAD010000060.1, read as the reverse complement.
AGACAGGAAGTCAGTAGAAGCCTCACATAGGATGCTCCTTTAAAGCAATGTGAGTTGTCCTAAGAACTCAGAAATGTGAGTGAGGGCCCAGCGCTGTGGCACAAGCCTTCAATCCCAGCACTCCACAGGGTGAAATAGGAGGATCACTGTGAGTATGAGATCAGCCTGAGACTACATAGTGAATTCCTTATCAGCCTGGATTAGAGCAAGACCTTACCTCGAAAAACAAAAATGCAAACAAAAGAAAAAAAAGGTGACTGAGTAGAACATACAGAAATTTGGAAAATTCAGCAGATTTAAAGCATCCAAACCATGGTCTGTTAATTATTCTGTTAAGTGATTTCCAAACATAATATTAATGAATGTACAAAATAAACAGTAATTGTTTTTATTTGACAAAACTTAACATTTGACATTGGAGAAACTAGAATTCTTGCACACTGCAAGTTACAATAAACTGGAAATCAATGGGGAACTTTTCTCAATGTAAAGGTGTTCTGTGATGTGGCATACTCCCTCTTCATAGCAGAAATGTTTACATATTTTCCCCAACATTTGCACATATTATAATTTAATTTCCAGACCCATAGAACACAAAATGGCAGCATCAATAAATTCAGAGTAGAAGTAAAGAATTCAGCATTGTAAAAAATTAATGTAGGGGCTGGGGAGATGATTTCATGGTTATATGTGCTTGTTTGAAAAGAAAAATGAAGCTATGAAATTTGCAGGGAAATGGATGGATCTGGAAAGGATTATACTAAGTGAGGTAACCCAGGCTCAGAAAGCCAAATGTCACATGTTCTCTCTCATATGTGGATCCTAGCTACAAATGTATAGACTTGTGTGTGAACTGGAACCAAAAATATGTACCAGTAATCTGGTAAAAGGCTATAAGGGAGGGAGGAAAGGGAAGGACTTAAGTGTATGGTATTGCACATATGTAAGTAGAAGAACAGATTACAGGGAGGGGAATGGCCTAAGCAAGGCCATGGGAAGTGAATGCATAAAAGAAGGGCAGGGGGAGGGTCAATCTAAATTCAAGATAGTGTGAATAAGACTTATGTAAACCTACTTTTTTGAATAATGCCACATCCAGAAGCTGTAGTCTGTTACTAGAAAATTTTCAGTGCCTGGGATGGGATACCTTCCAGTGAGTTGTTGGCCAAGGAGGTCCCAGTAGCCTCCAAAACATTAAAGGCTTTTGCCAAAGCCCTTGGTTTCCCTTGAGAACCAGATAGTAAGACCCTATTGCTGAAGACATCTCTTGCCTGAGAGGCAAGGTCACTGAGAAAGCAAGCTGGTCCTGAGCAGAAATCCTTCTCCCTGTAGACCAGCCAACTGAAAGCTGGGAAAAGCTGCACTTCATGCAGCCATTTGGGAGACAGAAGTCATCAGCAGTGAAAACAGAGAACACTGAATATTCAAGTTTGACCATACAGGCCCAATGACTGAACAGGTACAATATTGGCATGTCTACTCGTGGTTTAACCAACTGCTCCATAATTGGACTGAAGGCCCTCTCTACGGAAGGGAATACATGCCTGGTACTGAAAAACCTAAGCAAAAGTCTATGGCAGGTGAGGTCATGAGCCTTAAGGGTATAAAGCCTGCTCTTGTCTGACTAAATGTATATATTATTCTCACCAAGCTACCCTGAAAGCACTACACTTAATGTTCATATTCACATATTAATGCTACTCTCACTTCTGGTTAGAGAAGCTTCTCTTTTCAGATGGCGATGACCACTGGGATCACCCAAAAGGCAACATAGCACTGAGAGAAAGGGATAGAGGAGTGTCCAGCACTGAAACACCTCTGTCACACCCTCCAAGGCTCAGGAACCATTGTGGAAGAGGGGGCGGATAGAATGGAAGAGCCAAAGGAAGGGTATGACTTCTTACAATGCAATTGCCTAGACAGAAATTGGCCATGATATCCATGACCTTGCAGTGCCTAGCAATACCTTCACGAGACCCTCAAAATAGAAGAAAAAGATGATGACATCAAATTAAAAGAAAGACTAATGGAGAGAGGGAGGGGATATGATGGAGATTTGTGTTCTAAAGTTGAATGGGGGGAGGGGAGGGAAATATCATTTGTTTTTTTGTATGTAAGTATAGAAGGTGTCAATAAAAAAATTAATAATTAAAAAAAAGAAAAGCCTGCAGGCCCTGGTTGGATCCCCAGATGAAATAAAACCAGATGCACAAAGTGGTACATGTATACATGTATACATGTATCTGGAGTTCAATAATAGTGGCAAGAAGCCCTGGCAAGTGCAATATTTCTCCTCTCCCTGTCTTCTCCTTTTATCTCTTTTTCATCTCTTTGTCTTCCTTTCTCTCAATCCCACTTTCTCAATAATAATTTACAAAAAAAAAAAAAAAAAAAATCCCGTAAAGTACATAAACCACGTGTGATAATCCCAGTACATCTGGGGCTGAGGCATGAAGATTTCTGTGAGTTTGAGGATAGCAAAAGCTACATAGTGATACCAAGCTCCCAATATAGTAATTGTTTATATCACAACCATGTTTAAAGATATGAAAGTATTACAAAAGAAGTAAAAGGAAACTTTTTATGTATAGTAATAAAACTGGACTAAGGCTCACATTCTCCAACATTCTTAGTCATGCTAAAAAAGCATAAATTTTTAATCCTAAAAGCACAAAGTAGAGCTATTAACATTTTAATTATAATTCCCCAATAGTGAGATTCATATCATGTCAGAGATAGGGCTACTTAAGCAAGAAATAGGTAATATAAGTACCCCCTATTATTTCACTTGGAATTTGCATGTTATTCTAAAGTAAACATACAAAACAAAGTTTAAAATTTCAGTGTGTTAACTTTGCATGTACAGAGAGCCTTTTAAAATTTTGAACTTTAAATAATTAATTGGTAAAATAATAACTAACACCTATAATTGCATGAGTGATAAATAATATAATATAATTTGTGATTAAGTGAATGCCAACACTAAAAAAGGTTTATTAAATGCAAATGATTCATATGAAATGCTATTTATAAAGAGAATCATACACCATATGTTACCCTTGATGCATCAGTTTGATTGATATTATCATGATATTCTGAGGTCATGTGTTGTCAACTGAGTTTTAGATATTAAAATCTCCAGGGTCTATGTTTTGAAAGGAGCTGTTTAATGGAAATTTTGAAGAGATGAGGGAGGAAAAAGTAGGAATTATGGGGGTGGTTACTGAAAACTGGGGAGCTTGGCTACTGTTGAACAGGGTCCACTGAAATATGTGAGCCTTGCCGCTGAACTATCTCCTCCTTTTATACAGATTTGCTCATCTGAAGTGGCTGCATTTAACTAACTGGAAGATTTATTTCCCTAAAAGCTACTGTAGGGCTCATGTGAATGCAATTGTAAGATCAGGAAAGAAGGTAGCTTGTCCCATTGTTTCATAGATTGCCATGTGGGATATTAAGCAGTAATTGTGCAAGAGTTAAATGGAAGTCCTTTCATGTTAAATTTTGTTTGTGAGATTTAATGATGTAGAAATTGCTCTATATCATGAGGGCAGAGGCATATAATTTTAGATATGGGGTTGATTTTCTGATCAGTTTTCATCTTGAGAGATTGGAGGTAATGGTTGTTATTGTAAATATCATCTCCTATAACCCTGTTTATGGAGAGTCTTAGGAAATTGACTAGAACCTTATTGTGGTAGTCTGAATTTGAGAAGTTAAATGCATGTCCCCATAAAACTCAGGTATTTTATTAAAATTAAGCTTTTACTCGAGTCACCAGCAGCCCACTTGGACAAGGTGTCCAGCACTAAGGTGTGTTTGGAGACAGATTAATTTACTAATCCAAAGGTGTAGAGAGAGCAGTACTGAGCTCTGGGGGTAGTGCTTTCTGGTAGTGCTGGCTACCGATGGTTTCTCTCTGCTTGGATCTATGAAGGGGAGCCAGCTTCTTCTGCTAATGATTATGCTTCCCTGGACTCTGTAAGCCTGAAATGAATCCCTTCTTCTCATAAACTGTGTCTGGTTGCATATTGATTCCACCAACACTGAGCTGACTCCAACACCCATCTTACATAATATAAGAAGTCCACTTTCTCTTTTCTTGGTGATTTTCTCCTATTTGATATGCAATAATATCCAGCTCTTGGAAATCAGAATTAATTGTTCTTAGGCCTTCTACCTGGAAATGAATTGTATTCCTAATATCCCATATTTTAAATGGAAGATCATTGGATATATTGGCAGCCATAATCAATTTAATGAATTTCTAAAATTAATGTATATAACATATATATACAATATACACACCAAAAGATACACAGACCTATATTACATCTTGTGGCTTTGTTTCTCTAGAGGTTACTGATTAATAGAGATTTTAGTACTATGAACCTGGTATGCTACTGGAAGAAATACACAAAAGTGCAAAAACAATTTGAAACCAAGTAATTTCTGAAGCTATAAGAGTTTTGAGGTACATGCTGTATTGTTTTGAAAGTTAGCATGATGAGGATTTGGGAAGAGAAGTGCAGATCTGTAGAGGAATATTTGATCTTATTCTAGAAATCCTGAACAGAAAGTTGGCAGAAACATGCAAGAAGAACTATCATACTTATGTTCTTTCTGAAGTATTGAGGACAGGGGAGGAAAGGTCATTTTTGTTATAGTGTCAACATATCTGGTTAAACCATGTGTCCTAGTGTTTTGTGGAAGGCAGAATGTGCAAGTGATGAAGTAGAATTTGGATGAAATATCTAAGGAAAGTTTTGAAAAAGTTTCCTGAATGCTGTTTCTTCTGACCATAAGGGCAAGAGAGAGTCCTTCAGCGACTGTGGGAACATTCAGTTTCTTGGTTATCAATTCATCAGACTGAGCAAAGATGTTCAATGTGATTTCCAGCATCCTGTATTTTTTTTTTTTTGAGAGAGACACAAAGAGAGAGGAAGAGGCAGAGAGAGAATGGGTGTGCCAGAGCCTTTTCAGCTGCACTGAACCAACTCCAGACACATGTGCCCCCTTGTGCACATGTGTGACATTGTGTGCTTGTGTCACTTTGCATCTCGCTATACATGGACCTGGAGATTTGAACAAGTGTTCTTAGGCTTTGCAGGCATGTACCTTAACCGCTAAGACATCTCTCCAGCCCCATCTTCTAGTTTTTATGAGTTATCTAAGGAGGCAAAATTATAAATTTCAAATTTATTCAGGTACAATCTGATTTTTGCTCTGTTGAATCAGAGTCTAGTAATTATATATATATATATATATATGTTTCTCCAAATAGTCTCTTATGTTTTAGTTGTAGATTTTTTTCAGTTTCTATTTTTGTTTATTAATTTCATCTATGCGCTACTGATGCAGAGGTTTGGAATTTAGGAAAGGCTTATGAACCCCTCCTTTTTGATCCGTGTCTACTGCAACAGAGAATTAGGAAAAAAAACAGATTGGGAAGAATAAAGGATTAATAATTTAATATGTTTAGGAAGAAATTATGAATTATGGGGTTTATTTAGGAAAAGTTAGGATCCAGGGATAGGGCTAGATAATAGAGTCAGGCCAGGTCTTGGGAGTTTGCTCAGTGGTTAAAGTGCTTGCCTGGAAAACCTGACAAACTGGGTTTGATTTCCAAGTTCCCACATATAGCCAGATGCACAAAGGGGTAGGGTATATACATCTGTTTTTTTATGAGGGCTGGAGGCTCTAGTGAATCCTTTTTTCTGAATATCTCTCTTCTATCTATCTCTGCTTGCAAATAAAATTAAAATATTAGGACTGAAGAGATGGGTTAGCAGTTAAGGTACTTGCCTGTGAAACCCAAAACCCAGGTTAGATTCCCCAGTACGCATATAAGCAAGATGCACATGGTGGCACTTGCATCTCGAGCTCATTTGCAGTGGCTAGAGGTCCTGTCATGCCCATTATCTCTCTCTCACTCAATTAAATAAACAAATAAATGAAAATAAAACATTTTAAAAGGTATATACAAAAAAGATTCAGGCTATAAGAGAATTAAGATCCAGGGAGGAGGCTAGCTGACAAACGCAAGGCAGAACTGGAAATGGACAGGGAGACAGAGAGAATCTCCATCACAGAGGTGCATAGACCCACATGTGGAAGGAAAATAATTAGAATCAAAAGATCCTGTCCACATAAAAAAATAGGGAGGATTAAGAAATATTAGAGTTCAGATCGTACATGTAATGGAGGAAGGAAATACAAAAGTTTAGGTCTGCAAAATTTAGATGCCTGGTAAAGGTATAGTCAGAAGAAATACTCCACATGTGGCACACACAGAGTTTAGAGAAATATCATACATTCAACAAAGTAAAAAAGACATCTGGAAACAATACATGTGAGAAACAACAGAAATGTTACAGGAAAGAATGGCCAGGTGTTTGTAAAACTAAGTAATTGATGTTAGAAACCCAAATTTTCATGATGCAGCTGTGGCTACCAGGACACAGACATACTGAAAATACAAGGTCCCTTTGTATTTGTACTAAGGTTCCTTTGATTTTTACCTTTTATTTCTTTTCTCACTTTTGCTTTCTTGCCTTTTTAATTATTTACTTAATGGTGTCTTACTTAGTTTTTCTTTCTTTTTTTTCCTTATTCCATTTTTAATGAAAAGCTAGAATAGAAATTATGCACATATTTGATGAAGGGCTACTTAAGTTACTCAGTTTTACTTTTATTAACTTAAGAATATATTTTTCTCATATTCAAATGAAATAACAATATAAAATTTAATGGTGATGTTTAAAAAGCTATAGAAATTTGTCAATTTATACATATGACTTTAGGAAGTGTACTTTACCCACTAGTGACTCAATTTCCTCCTCTGCAAATTGGAGGCTGTTATAGACCTAAATGTCTCCTGAGGACCCTTGTGATCAAATCTAGGTTGATCAGTCTGTGGTACTCCTGAGAGAGAGTGGAACCTTAAAATTCGAAGTGTCTGGAAGGGAAGGTAGGCCACTGAGTTCATGCCAATGGAAGGTGATACTGGGATCCTGACTTCTCTCTGATTCCCAGGACCTTAGCATGAGCAGCTTGCCTTACAAAATCCTAGCATAAAGATCTGTTTCACAATAACTACCCAATAAAACAAAAAAGGCAACATGGCCATGTAACCATAGACCTCTAAAACTGAACAAAAATTAATATTTCTTATTTTAAGATATTTAGTTCAGGTATTTTGTCACAATAGCAACTTAACACTGAGGATATGGTTACAGCTTCAAGGGAGTGTGATAAGACTTAACTAGATATTTTCATAAAATCTTTGTAATGTGGCTAGCCTGCTATATATATATATTTTTTTTCTATTCTTTTTCCTTTCTAATTACCTACACTTGTTTTTTCTATGAACATACAAAGAACAAAAAGCGGTGTTTAGTCAAGAGTCCTGAAAAGACAGCCATAAGATAATAACTGGCACAGAGGACATGAACAGGGAGGTAGAAATAAAGATGTTCTTTGGGAATAGTCAGCACTCAATGGGCTCTTACTCTTTTTGCAGATCACATGGCTGACCAGGAGAAAGGAACAATGATAAAGAATAACTATTAAAGAAATGGTTTAATCCTCATTCTTAGGTAATGCAGGCTATTTTTTTTTTTTGGTCTTTTCCAGTTTGTTTCCTTTTCTTTCTGTTCTCCACCAATCTCTGTTTCCCCTTAATTTATACTTTATACATATTATGCAGATTTTTTTTTTATTTTTCACTGAACAAGAGATGGTTTAGTGGTTGTTATAATACATTAAAAATCTTTTTCAGGGGCTGGATAGATGGCTTAGTTGTTAAGGTGCTTGCCTGTTAAGCCTAAGAATGCCCATTTGATTCTCCAGGTCCCACATTTATCTAGACACAAAGTGATGCAAGGGTGCAATGCTGCACTTGCCCACAAGGGGGCACACATGTCTGGAATTTGTTCACAGAAGCTGAAAGGCTGCTGGCACACCCATTCTCTCTCTCTCTCTCTCTCTCTCTCTCTCTCTCTCTGTGTCTTTCTGTCTCCATAAAAATAAAATCCTTTTCAGGGCTGGAGGGATGGCTTAGCAGTTAAGGTGTTTCCCTGCAAAGCCAAAGGACCCAGGTTCAATTCCCAGGACCCATGTTAGCCAGATGCACAAGGGGGGTGCATGTGTCTAGAGTTAATTTGTGGTGTCTAGAGTTCATTTGAGGTCCTGGTATGCTCTCTCTCTCTCTCTCTCTCTCTCTCTCAAATAAATAAATAAAATATTTTTTAAAAATCCTTTCCATTCTTAACATATTTGACAAGTAGTATTTTTAAAAAAATTTATTAGTTATGTATATAGTGTGTATACAGCCATGATGGTACCATCGTTAGCCTTCTCCCTGTCCTCCCTCCATGGGGATTGTGGGTCTATGGCTTCCAACCCAAACTACTCTACCCAGCAAAAGTATCCCTCATAATGGATGGTGAAAGAAAAACTTTCCATGATAAAACTCAGCTTTACAACTATATGAACACAAAGCCAAACCTACAAAGAGTATTTCAGAGAATTTTCCATACAGAAGAATCAAATAACCAACCGCAAGTGCCCACAAGAAGCAGATTACAATAACCAAAATTTGAGAAAGCACAAAAACTACAAAGACCACAAAAACACCAAACCACATAAACCATCACAATATGGCAGGTATTAAATTGAACCTCACAGTTATTATGCTAAAAATTAATGACAAGTAGTATTTTTAGTAGACTCAAATTAGGACTCTATACTTCTCCCAGAGTTGGTACTAAAGCATGAGCTGAATTGCATTTCCTTGAAGAGATAACTTATTCTGCTTTTTAAGATTCATCTTTCTGAACATCTTTTATTCAGTGCAACTGAAGGACAGAATGGGATGAAAAAGATAATAAGCTAGCTTTGCATAAGACTAACACTTTTGAATTATAAAGTATATTTCCTCCTTTAGGTCATTTTGTAACAGAGAATGCATGTATCCATACAGTTTAAAAATCCATAAGAAATCTCTCTACATAAAAATGAAATTTCCTGTGTATATTACTATGAGTGACAATGTCTAACTATTTTGTTTGTAGGAGAAAAAAAGAACCTATATCTTAGTATCAACAGAAAATATAGGTATCCAGGTAGTATTTATAAATTTAGGAAAAGATCCAAAAACACATTGATGTGAAATGTGAAAACTTTTACTTCTATGTATATTTCCAATACAAAGTTGAAATGGTTTAAAAGATTAAATGGAAGAGCACAGCAAATCGGTAACAAATAAAGTCACAATTTCCTTATGCAAAAACACCTGCCAATAGGGATTTGTTTAACTTCAACCAAATATGTATAGTCTTCATGTAAAACAAAAATAATACATATAAGAGTAAATGTCACAATGAAATACAAATATCAAAATAATTATTTCATAAAGTTATGATAATAATAATTTTATTATAATAATTATTAGTTATTTTTGAGCCAGGGCTTTATACTAAGTACTTGATGCTGACCTTCAACATACCATGTAGTTCAGATTACAGATATATACCACCACACCTGGTTAGAAATATTATATTTTAAAAATGACAATTATTTTCTCATAGAAAGGCTATATGTCTGGATTTGCACAATGTATGTCAGTACATTAAGTTACAGGACCTTATATAAATATACTTTGAAAATTAGCTTACATCTAAAGCTTGTATAGATTTAGAAAACTGGATTATTAGTAATATCATAAAGTATATATAGTAATATGACCTACCATTAATAATTACCTAATATGCTTTGTATGAATCACCAAGATGTAATTGTATTCCAACAAGAGAAAACAACAGAATTATGAATGGACAAATACCTTTCTTGAAATCATCTACAGTCTTACAGTTATTTAGAAAAGATTTTTTTTATCATGGAAGGACAAATGATCATCAACAATATTTTTTAAAAGGAAAGATGAAATAAGGAAATTTGAAAAAAATGGTCAAACATGGAACAGATCATCCTCAGTGAGTTCACCCAAGCACAAAAAGATAATCATCGCATGGTCTCATTTATCTGTTGCTCCTAACCTGAATCCATGTGACATGTGGCCAAACCTAATAAACACTCTGAGGCCCAGACAAGAGGGAGGGTGAGATGGAGGGAGGGTAAAGGTGGGAGGGAACGAGAGGGTGGGAGGGAGGACAAGGGGGGATACAAACTGGGACCCAAAAGGAAAAGATACTATAAAACCCTTTACTCTGAACAACAGGCTAAAACATTGATCCTTCAGCAGGCCTGCAGAGGGAACACCCGAACCACAGGAACCTGGAGAGAACATCAGGAAGGCCAACCTTAATCTTGTCCTGCTTCTCTTTTTCCTCCCTCCCTCTCTCTCTCTCTCTCTTTCTCTCTCTCTCTCAATTCCTCTCCTCTCTATACTCACTTTCTCTTTTATATTATCTATCTTTTTCCTCCCTCACCTTCCTAGGTGCAGACTTATAACACTCAGGGCCAGCACGGGGTTAACTTCCACAATGAGCTGTTGATCTAAAACAACTACAAGTTTTCCCAAAAAAGACAGACTTCTGTCAGAGTTCTTGGTGACCCACCAAAGGTTAATGGTAAGACCCTACTGTCAACGAAAGCATACGTGTGTGAAACCAAACACAGAGAGACCTGGCCAGAATCTGGAAGAAGGTCAGTCCCCAGACAGTTAGTCTACTACCAGAGGGTGCTACACGAGCAACTGGGGGAAAATGTCCAACATTGGTCCAAACAACTTGCAGTCTAAGATACCCAGCAGGAAACAACTTGACATAATGCTCAAACAAGTGCAGTAGTGGCACACAGCCATGGTGGGTAACCAACTGCTCTTGATTTGGCTAATAGATCCACTCAGTGGAATGGAACTCATTGCTGGAACCGGGAAATAAGTCAAAACCAGGTACAAAAAATGAGCTCAGTCTCCAAGATCAAGATACCACCAAATGTGGGCTAGAAGAGAGCCAACACATATAAAATTCCCCCCAAAACATATATGATAATCCCTTCTATCTAGTACTAACTTCTCTCTCCGTTGGAGAATTTGCTTATCTTTTTTTCAGATGGACAATGAACCTGAAGGGAGGATCAGCCAATCACACCTCACCAGGGCCCCAGCTGAAACCATAGAACAACCCAGGGGAAGGGCAAGAATGCAGCGTTCATGGAGATACGACACCAGAAAAAGGCTGAAGGAGATAAACACAGAGAACATCCAACTCCAACTAAGCCAGATATCCAGAGACACAGAGGCTCCCAAAACCTCATCACTGAAGCAGAACTAAAATGACCCCAATGTGGCTCAGGGAAACTCGTGGAAGAGGGGGCGGAAAGATTGTTAAGAGTCACAAGTTGGGGTATTATGCACAGAGACCAGGGCCTACCCCCCATAACTCTTGACTAACCTCACAATGCATGACTCACATTCCCCATTGATGAGGGTCCCTTTGAAAGTGGGAGGACAGGGAGGAGGACAATGGAACCAATACTATGAATGTAAAATCAAAATAATATAAATAAAAATATATATTAAAGAACAAAAACTCCAGCCCAGACTCCAGTTGTCACTTTTTTTTTTTTTGCTTCTTGATAAAACTCTCTCTGTTCCTATTTCTTATAGTGACTGTGAATGTGAATAATTTATGGATTTATAACTAGTGAACATATTCATAAAGAATAATACTGTCTCCTGAATTTAATTAGAAAGTGGCTGAATTGATTGTGTTCCTCTCCTGAAACAATTAACACAGTATTCTATGAAACTGGTTTTCATTTAAAAATGTCTAGAATGGAAAGAATATTGAAACAGATATGAAATCTTAAGTAACTCAATTTTATGTAAATTTATGTATGAAACAAAAAGCAGCATGGCAATGAAATCTGGGCTTTAATTTGATTTGAAGTCTGATACATATTTTGGCCACATTTCCTGTATGTGAAAAGGATGATACTCCAGATAGAACAAGCCATTGACTGCCTAACATACATCAATCAAACTTGCTAACTTATGAGGCCTCTCGAGGGTACTGGCTCTTTGGTAGTCGTCAGAAATATAAATGGGCAATGTGGTGTGGGTATGCTGTTCAGTGGAGCAAAGCAGTGTTATGTCGAATAGGCCACGTCCCTTTACTTCAAACAATTAATTAATGGGCTCTATATATCCTGTTTCTCAGGGGTCAGAGGTATTGTTAAGAATCCTCAGTGTTGCCTATTTAAATTAAAAGAGATGACAGACTGATTCATCTAGAGTGTTGTTCATAAAGGTAGGGACAGTCCTTGGTTGTCTAAAAAGCTTGTGTCCAAGATTCTGAGCAACAGAAACCAAAGGACTTGGATTCCTTAGCAGATTTCATTCATTAAACTTTAACCTCTTAAAGAAGAAAAATTAAAGGTTGCTCATTCTAGGAAAATAATTAATTTGATATATTTTGTCTGGTAGGCCACTTTCCTGAATCAATTTCTTGATTGAACCACTTATAGCTTAATCAACTGAATATGTTAAAAAAGAAATCACATTTCTGAGAATGTTATCACCTAGTACAGAATTTTCTTCATTTTTGGCAAAGCAAAATGCATTACAACAATGATAATTTAAGTTGTTGAGTAGCAATGTTTGGAATTTATAAGTATATAAATGTCATAAATTATTGATAACCTTAGGACAGATAGCATATATCAAATTAGGATCAGCTTATTGAAATTTTATTCATTATAGATATAGTCTTAATGTAGGCATAAAGTGCAACTTTTGACTGAGCATGTATTAACGATTTTATTTTCTCCTGGACTCATGAGAGAAATTGAACCATTGTCTCCACTCACTGTATTAGGGTCATTCAGTGCTCAACTACTTTATATGAAACTCAAAATGAAAGAAATTTAACAACAAAACTAATGTTTCATATATCTTTTCTGGGTATTAGAAATTCTTCTATGTTCTAGAAATGACCAGGTAAACATGATGTATCTTCCTTTGCTATAGGAATGGCATAATAACAAATATAAAATATCTTAGGTAATTAATGATGGTAGGTCATAATAATAAAATTTTAAAAATACAAGTTGACAAAAGTAATAAATTCCCTTACAAAGATTTTTTAGAAAGTGCCAAATTAAACCCCAATTTGAACAATAATGAGAAACCAGTTGAAGTCAGGGGGTAACACTCCAGGGAGCACAATAGGAAGAACAAGTGTGGCATGCCTGAGAAGTCAAAAAAAAAAAAGAAAAAAAAAAGCCAAAAAACCCACTACAGCTGGAAAACATTTTCACAATTGTGAAAATGGAAACAAAACAGGTAATTAATTACAAGATAAAATCTTCTAAATGATTTTCATTGTAGGTGTTGAAAATCACCTAATCTTTATATTCCTTGTTGAATAAAATGGTGACCACTAGAATATATAAGAAGGGATATGAGGGTGCTGGAATTTATTTTCAAAAAGTCACATTTGATGATGAAAAACTAGAATCTCCACATGTAGTCAAGAGGATAATGTAGAAATAAATGTGAAAGTATCACTGAAAACAACTGGATTACTTGTTATATAACATCACATCTTGGAAAATTTATGTTTTTTAAAGATTATTTATTTATTAGAGAGAGAGAGAGAGAGAGAATGGGCATGCTAGGGCCTCTAGCCACTGCAACAAACTCCAGATGCATGTGCCACCATGTGCATCTGGTTTACGTGAGAACTGGAGAATCATCCTGGGGTCCTTAGGCTTCACAGGCATTTTCCTTAACCACTAAGCCATTTCTCCAGCCCTGGAAAATTTATGTTTTAAAATCATTCTTCCCTTCTCTCTCCTTCTCATCAAAGAGTCTTGTAAGAATTCAAGTGGAACCCTTTCTTTTCATTTTTTATCTCTCTATTGGATATTAGCATCATATTCATTTGTCTATTGTATTTTGTTATTTAGTTATGATTATTTAGTTTCACCATGTATCATGTCATGTAAAAGCTATGATAAATTATATATTTTCTTATTCAATTTTCATGATTAGCCAGCAAATTATGACCTATCTCCATCGTTCCAACAAAAGATTCAGAAAGTTTTAGAAACTTGATGCAGATCACAATGTTGTGGGGTAAATACAGAAAGATGAATGGCAAAGATAGCCAAGCTGAGTTTATGAATGCTGTTCTCTGTTCTTTCCTATTCAAGTTATTACATGAGATCATAAGAAATAAGGTAAAGTGTACTTGCCTTACAATTGTATTTTCAGTGTATTTAGGACCTTGCTGTGTCCTTCAATTTCACATACACATACAATAAATAAAGATCCAGAATTGTTATTCTTTTTATTTCTTCAGAAGTGCAATCTTTCTTTGTCTCATTCATTTCCATTTGTTTGTCTCTTTCTTCCATTTTTAATATTTAATCTGACTTCAAAAGACACTATCACATTTAGAAGAATGTTAATCAGAAATTTTGAGATTCAAGACAGCTTATTTATACAGCTAAAATGTTTTTCCTTAGTATTTTTCATTTATCATTATTGACATTTTTATATCTAATCTAAGTAATGTACAGATAATTCACTTTTGTCTATAGTTCTAAGAATTTTGGCACAGCTAGAAATTGATGGAACTATCAAGAGAGTTTGGACACGGTACACTTATGACATTCCCTGAATTCCTCATCATGATGCTTCACTAACAGCTTCACACATCCCTAGTTCCAAGCAATCACTTCCCTATTACCTTGTCACAATTTCATGCGTTTCCATTTCAGAGCTATCATGCAAGCTGAATCATACAGCATGTGACTTCTTTAGACTGACTTCTTTCATTCAGCGTAATGGCTCTTAGACTCATCTAACTTCCATGAATCAATAGTCCATTTCCTTGTATTGCTGAGTTGCATGATTCATATGGATGTACTTTACATTACAGGGAAACTATGGCAGGAATAATTATAAATATCTGGGTACTGTCTTTCAGGAGATCATAAGTTTTCTATCATTTCATTGAATACTACAAACAGATTTCTGAAGTAAACATGTGACTACCTTTGTTGCTAAGTATGTTATTTTCCAGAATTGCTGTACCAGTTTTCATTCTGGGAAATTCGTTTGTCTTAAAGGTGGTGAACATTTGATATTTTAAATCTTTTTCATTTTACAAATCCTAGCAGGTATCCATTCATATTGTGAGGTGGTTTCTTTATTAACAATTTTGAATTTGTCCATTATTTCCTGTTTACTGTGTTCACTTTAACAGTATCTTTAAATTTTATTATTTATTCCTTCCCCTCTTTTTCTGAGTGTGTGTGTGTGTGTGTGTTGTATTGTACATATGGAGATCAGAAGGTAATCTTGAGATTTCTGTGCTCATCTTCCATCTTCTTTGAGGTAGAGTCTCTTGCCTCTGCAAATAAACACTAATCTAACTGGTCTGTGAGATGCTTATTCTCCTAGCTCTTCTACCCATTATAATAGACATATTGGGATCAAAGGCATAAGAACAACTTTGCTCTGACTTTAAATAGGTGCTGGGGACTCTAACTCAGGCAGGCAGACTTGGCAAGCAAGCCCCTTTCACTACTATCTCCCCAGTCTCACAATGTTTTTTTCTTTAATAATTGAGCTTCAATTGTTCATTTTTAATTTATAAAAATGTGATTTTATAGTCATTGTATCCTGTACTTTTTCTAAAATTGTGCTTTAGCGTAGTGAATGTTTTTTACACATCTGGGAATTACCACAATGTAGATTTTATTACATTTGTAGTTCCTTTAGTAAGAGATTTTGTCTTTAATTTTGAGTTATGAGATTATTTAATTATTTATTTGAAGGCATTATTTCAGTTTTCCTTAACTTCTTACATATGTAGTTAAAGAAATTTGATTCATTTTTGAAACTTAAGAAGTTTTCAACTTATATATGTATTTGATATATTTAGATTTTATTTAACAAGGCTCATAGGTATGGTCATACAGAAATTTGGAAAAATATACCTCATATAATTTTTTATATTGTTAATATTTTGATAAAAATATTTTAATGAACTGCAAAATAAATGCATTCATAATTAACATATTTTAATTTCTATATTTCTTTTCCTTTTTTAATTTGAGAAAGCAAAGAGAGAGAGAGAGAGATAGAGAATGGGTGCACCTCGCAGCCACTTGAACAAATTCCAGATGCATGCTCCCCCTTGTGCACATGTGCAACATTGTGCACCTGTGTCACTTTTGCATCTGGCTAAATGTGGGACCTGGAGAATTGAAGGGACATTCTTAGGCTTTGCAGGCAGGCACCTTAACCACTAAGCCATCTCTCCAGCCCTCTATATTTCTTTAATGAGAAAAAAAAATATTATTTTAAGTTATCACCAACATGAGTTAAACCAAATTCTGCCAAAAATGTTAGATTAGATGAAAATTTATGAGTCACTATAGTTCTTTGATTTTTCAAAATAATTTTTTATCACAACAGGCTTGGTGGCTCACATCTTAAATACCAGCACTTGAAAGGCAGAAGTAGGAGGGTTGCTGTAAATTCAAGGCCAGCCTGGAACTAGAGAGTGAGTTTGAGGCCAGTCTGAGGCTACCTGGGCTAAAATGAGACCTTACCTCAAAAAGCCATGACAAATGGCTTAATTTTTAACTTCTGATGTGAAGCCATCTGTAATTTTTCTATTAATCAATGAAAAAACAAATATTAGTTGAGAATTAAAAAAAAAAAGCCAAGACAAAACAAAACAAAACATATCAAAGCTTTTCCTAGAGAAACACTTGTAGTTTAAAAGAAAAAAATACTTTGTAGCATACCAATATTCAGAAACAAACCATGAATTTTATACATTAGATTCAAACATTGTAGTGATATAGTTCTATATGCAGTATAATTATCTAGTAATGTTATTATAAAACATTTCAATTTGTAATACTTTCATGCCTATAACAAAAGTTTCAATGTGCTTTTGCAGAGATTTGAAAGTCTTATCCATGAAAGCTCTACAATTTTAGTGGACATGTGATGTTTTCAAATGTTCCCCTTTCTGCATGGTAGTGGATAAGTCCAAATTCTAATTAAAGTGCAAGAAGATAAAGCTATAATGGAACAAAATGGTTCCTGTCTAACTTTATTTTAAAGAAACAGGATTCACTTTGTCAGATTGTATATACTTTATGGTCTTTTCATGGCTATGAAGGAAAATAAGAGGTTACACATATTTTAATAAATTCAAGAAACATGGCCACTTTCTGTACATTTAATATATATAGTTTCAAATACATAGTTTCAAATTGTGTTCAGAACAGAGACTAAGGAAGTCACTTTTAATTTGCTGTAAATTCAACCTTTTCAATCATGGACATTCTTCATTTTCACAGCAAAGATAAATGAAGGAGTAGAAATTGTAACAAAATAGGCATCATTTTGTCACTGTCAAAGGAAAACAAAATGAGAACAGGATTTTTTTAAATGCTATATATTATATCATGACTATTCCTCAATTACTAAAATGTTTTTTTTTTTAATACTAGTACTAGATATCAGTTGGAAAAATCATGCATTTTATGTCAATTAGAATTCCAGTAGTGTTCTTGAATTTAATTAATTTAATAAATAGACTTAATATTTAGTTTTTATTTGAGTGAATCATTAGTTATAATTCTTTCTTCAAGTGATGAGAAATGACATTATTTTATATTTGGCAAGGCATTTTCAAAAGTAGTTACAGCTCTAGGGAATAAAATTTACATATAAAAATATCCTTGTAACTAAATACATGCCTGATTTTCCACTTTTATTTAAAATCATTACAATTTAAGAGTCCATTAATTAAAACTTCACTATAACGGTGCTGATTAAAAGTATTAAAGGAAAATGGTTACATGAACATATTTAAACTATTAATGAAGAGTCCTTATTTAGCATAATAAAAAATTGGGCATTTTGGTGCTGCTTAAATCATTTTTTTTATCCCTCCCCCATGTGGTGGGACATTCAAAGATTCAAGGAACAGGAACCCTGTAGCCATACCAGCTAGTGTCTGGTTCTCGTCTTTCCAGTATAAAGTTCCCTTCTTCCAGCCACCTTGGTGGCAGGGGCACTCAACTTCTGTGACAGACTTCAGCTGACACCTGACCTTAAAACCATGCCCTTGAAAGAAGAACTGGAATGGAGACTTTCTAACCTCCCAATGCACTAACTGGATGGAACTGCTGATAACGTATTCTCCCACCACTCCTGGGAGAATTAGAGTGGGATAACCTCAATCCTGCCTCAGTTCTTTCTTTTTTTAAAAAAAAAAATATTTTTTTTATTTACATGAGAGAGGAAAAGAGGAAGAGAGAGCGAGAGAGAGAGAGACAGAAAGAGAGAGAGAGATTGGGCGTGTCAGGGCCTCCAGCCACTGCAAATGAACTCCAGATTCATGTGCCCCCTTGTACATCAGTCTTACATGTGTCCTGGAGAGTCCCTGGGTCCTTTGGGTTTGCAGGCAAATGCCTTAACCACTAAGCCTTCTCTCTAGTCCCTGATTGGGAAATCAGTAGTGGGTAAAAAAGGTGAAACTTATGGAGAACGGGAGGCCTGTATCTCTGCTTCTGAAGGAAAATACCCATTTTCTCAACAAGAACCACTCGTAGGCTGAGCTGCCTTTGAGGACCATAATCTAAGGAGAATTTCACCACTCCCCTTGACCTGTCATAGAAAGTTAGCTGCTTGGAATCCCAGTGAAGGGTGAACCAAATATAGATACTGATGTGAACTTTGATCCATACTTGATTTGTGACAGCATTCAGATATACACGTTTTGACACATTCTGGGTATCACACACTTTCAATAATTTATTTCAACTTAGATACTATATAAAAACATTCAAACTCTTGGGAACATCTTAAGATATGAATTAGTAAATAAAATGTTATAATATGTTCATTTATATATGTTTATGTACTGTGAACAGAATATTTTGAATTTGTCAATATTAGATGATATTTCTGAGAACTTTAATATATGAACATACTATAATTTGGTCATGTTCCCATGTCCCCTCTCCTTTATCCCTTATTCCCCTGAGAACTCTCCTCTTTCAAGTTAGTCCTTCATCTGCTTGGTTGTCTCATTCTTTTGTTCTCCTCTGTCTTCTATGATAAAATGTTTATGGGCAGTGCAGGACTGGGGGTGTGCATTTATCAATAACAACCTTGGGGCCATGAATGCATCAATAGTTTCATTTCAGGTAAACAGTATCTTCATAGCACACCTTCCCAACTTCTGACTTTTACATTCTTTCTGCCTCCTCTTTCACACTGTTCCTTGAGTCTTAGACATCATGTTAGATTCCTATTTTCATTTGAGCTCTTGGTAGCCTCTTATACTTTGCTTTGATTAGTTTTCAGTATCCTTGGTGTCTGCTGCCATCTCCATTTATTTATTTATTTATTTATTTATTTATTTATTTATTTATTTATTTATTTACATGAGAGAGGAAAAGAGGAAGAGAGAGAGAGAGAGAGAGAGAGAGAGAGAATGGGCATGTCAGGGCCTCCAGCCACTGCAAATGAACTCCAGATGCATGCGCCCCCTTGTACATCAGGCTTACATGGGTCCTGGAGAGTCCCTGGATCCTTTGGGTTTGCAGGCAAATGCCTTTATTTATTTCTCTGGCTAGCAGTGAATGCAGCGCTCATCTATTCTCCGGGCAAGTGTGACCTAGATGCCTTATCCATTGCCGGGCAAAAGAGTTTCTGTTTTCTTCTTGTCACTTTCACCAGCCTTGGGTCTCTGTGGTATTCATTCCAATCTTTAAAAAGAAGGTTCTCTAATCAAAAATGAGAACAGCATCAATCAATGGGGATAAATACATGCAGAAGGCTTTTTGATGGGGGTTACCTCCCCCTTTAGGGAGAGACCAGTGGAAGCTTTCCTGAAGGGTCTATGACATTCTAAGCCATAGGCTTCTGACTCAGTTCTAGTAGCAGGCATAAATTTGCTTCCACTGAGAAGGCTTCATACCCAGAGAATAGTTGATTACCCCAAACTTATATGCCAGTATTACAGCATTGTATGGAGGTTCCAGATTAGACAGATAGTTTCAAGGGATGCACCTTGGAATGATCTTACATCACACTCTAGCCACACCTATCCCAGCTGGCCCCGCCTTACTCAACTCCCCTATCCATGTTTCAGCTTTTGCACATCTCACCCAATGAGATCTCTCTTGAGCACACACCTTGCCCAAGTGTGGGTGGATTCTTTCTCTGAGCCCAGTCCAATTGGCTAGGATATCTAATGCAGATGTGTCCAGGTCTTTTCTGTGCCCATGGAGAGATTCTCTTTGGAGCTGCTATAAGCAACATGTCTGGGTCTCCTCTCTGGCAAGATAATCCTCTCCCACCCTGGAAGTCATGCCAGGATGGGTAGGGACAGTTTTTATTATTGTCTTTACTTTTGATCTTTTCAGAAGTGCAAAATTTTTTAAATCCTTCTTCATAATTATTTATTATTATTATTTTCTTAATCCGCACTCATTTACATGGGCTTGTGGACCACGTGGTGTATTTTCCTTTTCCCTACTTTACCTTCCCTTCCTCAGCCCTTTCCCTTCCTCACATCCATGTTATATCTGAATTAAATGTGGTGTTTTAAAGTGTTTAAAAAATCATTTTATTCCTAGTCTATTCTTTGGTTAATTTACAAAAATGAAATAAGGGATTTGGTTTCCAGGAAGCACCCAGAACTCCATATTTATCCCTTACATTTGGGTACATCTTACTTGTGCTTGACAATGTAGCTTGCAAAAGCCACTGTTTGTTTAGAATATTGACTTTAGTGCCCCAGCAACTCGCATAGAACTTTCAAGTCCTAAGACAGCTAGGCAACAGGGATATAACTTCCTTCTCAGTTCCAGTTGGGTTTATCAATGTCCAGCAACACAAAGCTGTTGTCTTCAGCAATAAGATTTTTTTTTTTTTTTTGGTTTTTCGAGGTAGGGTCTCACTCTGGCCCAGGCTGACCTGGAATTAACTATGTAGTCTCAGGGTGGCCTTGAACTCATGGCGATCCTCCTACCTCTGCCTCCCGAGTGCTGGGATTAAAGGCGTGCGCCACCACACCCGGCTTAGCAATAAGATTTTATCATCCATCTCATTATGATAGACAACCAGGCATTTTGCCAATAGTCTGCATTGTTTGGGGGGTATTATAGGCCTGCTTGACCAAGAGCTTAATATGGGGTGACCCATCTCTAGCCCTGGTATTTACCTGCAACTACCTATGGTTTCAGGGTAAAGTTTTCTTCATTCCAAAAGGGTACTTCTGCCTTTTCACTCTCTATTTTTTTAAGAAAATTATATTAAGTTCACTGGATATTTGTTCATTAGATGATCCTTCTATTTCCACCATTCTGTTTGTGCCCTTTATTCATCTACAAATAATCCATTCCTGTGCAAACATAGATTAACATTTCCTTTTCTGTTTTTATGCAATTACTGTTATATTTTTCTAGTAAATTGTATTTCAGACTGGTCATCTCTTTTAACAAAACAATTCTTTTATAATTTATTTTTTAAGTTTTTTTTTTAATTTATTTACTTATTTGGCAGAGAAATAGGAAAAGAGAGAGAGAAAGAGCTCACAAGGTTCTTCAGCCACTGCAGGTGGACTCCAGACATACGTGCCACCAAGTGCATCTGGCTTACGTGGTTACCGGGAAATAAAATCTGGGTCCTTAGGCTTCACAAGCAAGCATCTTAACCAGCAAACCATCGCTCCAGTCTTATTTTCCTAATTTCAAAAAGATATTCCACTATTGTTATATTTCAAATGCATATAAAATATAAATTAACCCAATTAATAGCACAGTGTCACATAAATGTTTTGCTAGTGGGAATAATGTATATTTACCTTAAAATATATTAAAATATATTAACATATTTCAAATATTTACCTTTATTTTCATTAAGTGACCAAAGTAAATCTATAAAGAAATAGTCAAGAGCAACTTACAGACCCATGCACAGCTACACGACAGCTTGTTTCAAGTCTGGAACATTCCCTTGCAAGGAGATAAGGAGTCATTACCACCTGTAGTGTCTTTGGAATATCTTTTCCTGTTCTAGAAATATGGACTCATTTTGTTTGATAAATTGTGTGATTCTTTTGGCTGCATGATGACCTCATTTTCATATCTACTTCTGGCAGATAGGGAACAGGGCTCTTCACTCCAAGTATAAGATGGCATATGTAGACACTATTCCTATATCCACAAGATAATTAGACCTGCTGACCAGTGGGGGCAGATGCTCACCATTGAAAGTGAGCTCACCTTTTTCTCTGTGAGGAAACTCTAATTCCAACCAGCATTTAGGTGAGTAGTGTCATTCTTGTCCACCTGTACACCTGCAAACCATGTAGTGGCTTCACAGCCGAGGGCAGCTGCTGCTGGTGGCTGTCTCTCTTACTCTCTTTCCGTTCTACCTATAGTTGATTCTCACTTATACCACAAAAAGTAATAATATCTATCATTTTATATTGTTACACTAATTTTTTAGATAGCAGATTGGCTTTAAATGGTCCTAGAATCAGTCCAATATCAGAGAGGTATTGCAAACTGAATTTGGCTTCAAGTTCATTAGGTTTTGACTCTAAACTGTACTTTTTAGTCTTCTTGTTTTCTTTTTTATTCTGTTAATATAAACATAGTTTGTGTTTTATTTTTCTGTTTTTTATGGAAGGTATAATGTGTATAGTATATATATTTGCATTAAAGCACACAAACATGCAAGACATCTATAGGTAGAGACATGAAAGATAATGCATGCATGTTTGGAGAGGAGAACCTAAATAGCAGTAATTAATATGTATTTTTTTCTGAACAATGATTAAACTTTTGAATTTTGTTTCTTAGTAACATAGAAGAGCCTTGATTGAGTCACCCTTAAAATGAGATAATTTATATCATTTGAGACAGAATTCTCAGACACCTGCTTTTTTTAACCTTGAAAAAATAAAATTGAATTGCCATTAAATTGTTCTTGCCGTGTATGGAATTATTATTATCCAATCTGTGCAGAGTGATTAATGTAAGTGAGGCAGTTTAAAAGACAATAAAATATGAACTGTGAGTCAAAATGAAAGTAAAATTCTGCAGCCATTTTGCAAAGTGATAAAGGTCAAAAGAATCTCTGAGAAAGGACACTAAAATCTCCACAGTAAAAACTCCAATTCAGAAACTATAATTTCACAACAATGTCATAGGATTTAATATTACTCATCAACCTGAATGAATTTTTTGAATAAATTATTCATGAATTTATAAAGTTCTTTCTAATATCACCGCAAGAGAGCCATTATTTTGAATGCATTACTAATAATACATTTAAGTAATGAATAATTAGTAATGATGCATTCAAAATAATGGCGCACAGCTATCCTTTGATTAAAACAGAAATACCAAAGATTACAAATAAAATTTCAAAGATAGATACCAATGCTTATAACTACCAATTATGTACATTCCATGCCTTTTATCCAGGAGCTACTAAACAATAGTTCAGTTACTTCCTACTCTCTTATTTCTTCTCAAAATTACATGAGTATAATCAAAAGTTTTTTTGAAACTGTCCTTGAGCTTTCTGTGGCTATTATAGCCCACTTACTTTATGGCAAGTCTGCAGGCAATGTTCTTTTGCTGATATCTATATTCACAGTATACATCCCTAGGTGCTGACTTTTAGAATTGCATATAAATGAAATAGAGTGCAAAGAAATAATGTTATCTTCAGGTGTGATCATCAGTTCTGTGAATTGACATTATAAAGCTACTAATTTAGTTCGTAATTATGTCAGCATTGATAAATAGACAATCTACTACAACAGATATAAATGAGTCTTTACTATAGACAGAGTTCTATTTAGTCACTCATTCTTAAGTAAAACTTTTTACGCAAGCACCTTTAACCATTGGTCCTCTTTCCAGTCCAAAGTAAAATGTTTCTGTGTTCCTCTCTATTCATATTTAAAATATCAACAATAACAATGTACACCCAATAAGTTTACTACTATCAATACATATTAAATTGTATGTATAGATCAGATTAGAATTGGTCATTAAGTATGTGATATTGGTTTAATAAAATGCCTTGGGGTGCTATTAACTGATATAACTTAATTGCTGACATTACTAATAGGTCCATAAATGTTTGTGCAAGGAAAAAGCTCCATTCTGTTTCAAAAATTTATAGACTACTCTATCCAGGACATGTTAGAATAAAACCATAAACATGTGTTATTTTGGAAGTATTTTTTTTCTTACAGATTTATGTTATCATGTGATTGTTATTTTGGATTGATTTTAAATGGGAAAGTTATGGTTCACATGCTATTACTGAAAATAAAAGGATGGAGTTTGAGGAGTCTCATTAAATTGCTAATGATTCATAAAAATTAAAATTTCTTACTTAAAATCCCTATGCAATAATCATACAAACTCACAAATTCCACAAGAGGTTGAGGGAGCTATTGGATAACCCCTGTTGAATAATGCTTATTTCATTTATCCTATGAACTGAGGTTCCCCAAATCAACTACATCTTCTTAGGACAAATTTTAATGAATTGACAGAATTCCTCTAATCACAGAGAAATAAAATATTGAAAGAACAGAGACCAGTTACCTTTATCCCTCTTAATAGCTATTTAGCACCTGCCTCTGGATCTTACCTAACATTCTGGTGACTATCAGTTGATGGGCTGTGATATTTCCGGAATGTATATACAGACCCCAGCTTCCACCAACCCAAAAGCTAAGAATGTTATCAAATAGCATCTGAAGCCAATGTTGTAGATTTCTCCTACTTTTTAAAAAATATATTTTATTTATTTATTTGAGAGAGAGAAGAGGCAGGCAGAGAGAGAGAGAGAGAGAATGGGAGCATCAGGGCCTCCAGCCACTGCAAATGAACTCCAGATGCATGTGCCCCTTGTGCATCTGGCTTATGTGGGTCCGGGACAGTTGAACCGGGATCCTTTGGCTTTGCAGGCAAATGCCTTAACCACTAAGCCATCTTTCCAGCCCCTAAATTTTTGTTTTGTTTTGTTTTTATATATTTTATTTATTTATTTGAGAGAAAGAAAGAGGGAGAGAGAGAGAAAGAGAGAGAAGATTTCTCCTACTTTCCTATGACTTACCTACCTGATGGTCAGCCAATATTATTGAAAAGTCCCTTGGTTTATGATGTTATTTTATTCTATAACTATAAACCCTTTATGAAATTGTTAACAGTTTGGAACGTGGAATTGAAACCCTAAATGTGTGATTCCAGGCCATGACCTCTCATATTTGGCTCCAGAAGAAAACTCTTTTATCACCTTTGAGGTGAGAGCTATATCTTTGTGTTCACATGCAAAATTCCTCCAGAGTCTCTCATAATAATTCAAGGTTAAGCTACAGGCCACTCAAGTTTTTTTCTGAGTATGTGGATATGGACAATTGTGTTAAATTTTATAATTGTAAATTCCCACTTGTATATGCCAATTCCTTTTTAAATTTCTTTTTAAATAGCAAAGTGAACAACAGAATAATTCTATAATTGACTATTATTCATTATGATTTTTTCTTAACAATTGGTTAAAAAGCATGTATTATTATGCTAAGTATAGAATTTCCAAAAAAAAGCACTACCTAGTAAAAGCTACTTTAAAAAAATGCATCTGATACAGTAGAATTCAATTCTGTTAAATTTTTTTTCTCAAGGAATTGCAAAAAGAGAAGCTGAATGACAGATGGTAATTTATAACATGGTGCTTCTAAAACATCACCTTGTATCTTCTTGTGGTTTCTTGTTTTTTGTGTATGGATATAAATAAATCATGTTTGTAAAATATATGAATATGAGTTAAAAAAAAAAAAGACATCCATATTGTTCTAATGAAACCTTTCAACTGACTTGCCTTCATGGTAAGGGACTGCATTAGTGTTATTCAGAGTGCCATGCCAAAGTAATTCAATTTATCCAGTAAAGTACTGAATTTTCTACTTTATTTCAATAGCCATGTTATATGATATAGAAACTTTAAAACTAGATATCAGTTATTTGATTCTTTTCCTTTTGATTTATTATACTATATCTTGTTTCAAAATGCAGTGGAAAAGTACCCCTCTCTTCAAATCATGCTGGCTTTTTACCTAATGATTCGATAAATTAGTGCTTGTTTGATAGGTATTTTTACTGCTTTTCCAAAGTTAATAGTGAGTTGCCAGTGCTTTTATACAAAAGCAATATTTTCTCTTGTTCTCTATTTTGCAAAGGATCAGCAGTTAATATAGTATTTTCTGTAACAATTAAATTAAAGTGCTAGAGATTTGTTTCTCCATATGTTCAATGTTTCTGATTAAGTAATGCCTTAAAGGACCATTTTAATAAGGTAAGTGCATTACCTGCATGAGCCAAGCTTCACTCCACAAATGATGAGTGGCTTCCTGCCATTGCACTTTCATACAAAAATGATGGGTATGCTGCTTTATATAGTAGAGAAAACACTTTCATTTGTGGATGCTAACTCTCAAAGACAACCACTAGAAAAATGTATGCTATTACAGAGAAAAACATTTAAATTATGGATAATAAGAAATCGTGTAACCTATAGAAATTCAACTGTTAGCAAAGGCTAAGCAGAACTCAGACAATATACAATATATTCAAAATAAAAGCCTAGATAATGTGACAGTCAGTTTCAAATTCATGGTGCAATTTAACTCAATTTAAGGAATTCTTGTTCAAACAAAATATGAATAATAATTATATCTGTTCATGCAAGTTGTAGTTCTCACCTCAGAAAGAATAAGTTTTATTTTTTCTGGAACCGTGGGCTGTGAATACAGGTTCAGGTAACCCTAAATTCTGTTTCAATGTGTTCACAATTTTATGAAATTTTATAGTTAAAGCACAAAAGAAGGTCATAAAACAAGTCACTTGTCTAATACATTGGTAGCACCATCAGAACGCAAGGAAAACATTGCTATAGGTTTCAGATGTTATCTGATGGCATTCGGAGCCTTCCAGATGGTGTCAGCTATTGATCTCTTAGTATATGTTCAAAGAGTTTCACCTAATGACCCGATAGTCATTAGGATAGTACTTCAGACACATTGTGTCTTAAGGGGACTAAAGATGACCCAACATAACTTGGCTCCAAATCTGCAATTTTGCATCTCTCCACAATCACAGACTTTCTCAATCACCTTTGTGGGATGTTTGAAATATATGCACTTGTTTCTTGGGAACTTTAGTTCACATGTCCCTATATTCTAGGGAACTAATTTTGAAATCCAGTCTACTATAGAAAGTCATGACAAGTCTTCAAAGTATATGTGCATATTTTCTGAAAAAAAAAAAAAAACTTAACTACAGGGGAGAAAATTATTTATGTACACCACTATTTAAAAGCTATTAGATTGTGTAAAGAATGGTATTCTTGATACCATTCTTATGTCCACTCAGTAAGCCAGGTGGTAACTGAAAATATAACTGTTTAAATACCTAATTGGCCAGTGTGGTGGCACATGCCTTTTAATCCCAGCACTACGGAGACAGAGGTAAGAGGTTTGCCGTGAGTTTCAAGCCACCCTGATACTACATAATGAATTCCAGGTCAGCCTGGACTAGAGTGAGACCCCACCTTAAAAAAGAATAACGAATCCTAGGATGCATCTATCTGTCATCACTCAGAAAAAGTTATCCCTTATTACAGTGATGAATCCATCACTTTCCTTCATTTTCTGCCTCTTCTAGTTCCTATGTTACTTACCTGAGGAGACAATCAGATTTCAAGATAGTGGCTCAATTCCTAAATTGGACACTGGGCTGGAAGACATGATACTCTGCTTACATGATTCATGACTAACTGGCTCAAGTAATCAGCACTTAGTAAAGATTATGTCTGTGAAACCTTTAGTTTTTCCTGAAGTGAGCCCATTCTTAACTTACACTAACAGAGCTTGAAATGACTTTTGAAGCATACAGATAATTGTACAGGGAATGAAAGAAGAGAAAACAGAAAAATATCAATGAGACCTCAGTCATCTTTAAAGGGTAACAACAATATGGAGCCTATAAAATTGTCCATTTTTGACTCAGTATTTACCAGCTTTGTACTACAACTTAGAATTAGGGATACTGTGAGAACAAGTCACAAACAATATGTTCAATAAGTTAAAACCAGATTATAGAAGGAGTTGGAAGTCATAAAAGTATTTAAGAAGATAATTAGAATTTTCCCCCACCCCAGATTTTTAAGTCAGAATGTGCACTAGACTTAAATTTTTGTAGAAACACTAAGCATGAACTACCATTAACTTGTTGGGCTTTTTAGGTGGCCTTTCACAAGGATCCATGAGAGGGGATTGGAGCAGGAGTCTGTACCACCAACTCGATGTTGCTTCCCCTGCTGAGGTTGAGTAAGGAACAAATAGAAGAAGAACACATTTGCACTCCAGATTCTACTTAAGTGGAAGGGACTGATGTGCTATATTCTGTCACAAGTATAATATATATCAAATGAGGAGACTTCAGAAAGAAAGTAAATCCTTATTGTTGTGGTATACTATTTATTCTCTTTGAAACAAGGAATGGTGAATGCTTGAGAGAGACTTGGACTGAGAAACAGGCACATAGGGCCAGCAGAAAGCAGTGTGGAGCAAGAAACCTGCGAAAAAGACATCTGGCACTTTAAGATTCTTTACACTGAAATAGACTATTGTATTTGAATTACAGGACTTGAAAACCATGGAAATTAAAACAGCAATGAAACTCAAAGATCAGTTATGATTTAGAGTGATGTATATCTTGTAGAATATTGAAAGACAATTTTTAAGTCACTGATTGTTAGAGTTTATTTTTGGCATATACATATATATATATATATATATATATATATATATATGTTATTCACCTCATTTCTCTGTTCTTATATTCCTTCCCACTAAAACCCTGCTTCTTCCCTATATATAATATATATCTAAAATATTATAATATAATAACATGATACACACACATTGATATATATATATATATATATATATATATATATATATATATATATATATATATATCATACATCCATCACCTCTGTATGATGTAAACATTTAGGACTTTAAAAAATATTTTTTTTTTATTTATTTGAGAGAGAGAAAAAAGAGAAAGGCAGATGGAGACACAATGAGCACACTAGAGCCTCTAACCCTGTAAGCAAACTACAGATGCATGTGCCACCTTTTACATTTAGCTTATGTGGGTACTGAAAAATTGATCCTGCATCCTTTGGTATTGGTGGCAAGCCCCTTTACCACTAAGACATCTCTCCAGCCTCATTTAGAACTTTCATTGTAACATTTTGAAATATGACTATAGATAAAAATAATGTACATTCAAAATTATTACTTTTAAGATCATGAGTAATTAAATAAGGTAGTATTTAAAAAGGTACATATGCATTTTACAAATTAATGAGATTAAACAAATATTATAAATTCATATGATAATAATATATATATATATTTTTTTTTTCGAGGTAGGGTCTCACTCTAGCCCAGGCTGACCTGGAATTCACTATGTAGTCTCAGGGTGGCCTTGAACTCTCGGCAATCCTCCTACCTCTTCCTCCCGTGTGCTGGGATTAAAGGCGTGCGCCACCACGCCCGGCTCTGATAATAAAATATATTTAAGATTAAAAAAATCCAATATGTGGCCTTTTTGTACCTTGAAAAATTATCAACATGCTAGACTATGACCTTAAGAGAAAAGTTGCCGTATTATACACAGTTTAAATAGCTCACCTCACATAATATAAAATATGCTAAGATTTATTTCCTATGCTTAATATAACATATTACATATCTAATTTTATGAAACAAATGTTATCATACTGCTTAGAGAACATTTCATACAAGGAAATGTTAAAGTTAGTTAAATCATCCATAAATTTAAATATTTATTTCATCTCCAAAATAAAATTTTCTTCATCTTTAATTGAACTTCCTTGCATATATGTCTGTTTCTTTTTATTATTAACAACTTTCATAATTATAGACAATAAACTATCATCATCCCCCCAACACTTTTCTCTTAATAGCTCCATTCTCCATCAAATCCCCTCCCCATCTTAGTCAGTCTCTGTTTTATCTTAATGTCATCATCTTTTCCTCCTATTATACTGGTCATGTGTAGATAGTGCTGGACACTGTGAGGTCTTGAATTTCCAGGCCATTCTCTAACTGGAAGAGTCCATTGTAAGAAGTCTTATCCTTCCTTTGGTTCTTACATTCTGCCTGCCACCTCTTCTGCAAGAGACCTTGAGCCTTGGAAGGTGTGATAGAGATGTTCCTGTGCTGAGCACTCCTCTGTCACTTCTCAGCACTATGGTAACTTTTGAGTCATCCCAGAGGTCTCTGCCATCTGAAAAGAGAAGCTTCTCTAACCAAAAGTGAGAGTAGCATTAATATATGTGTATGAACATTAAGAAAAGTGCTTACTGGCCATTTGGTGAGCATAATATATGTATTTGTATTCCTATGTTTCTAATGGTGATTGTGCTTTCACAATAAATTTATAGGACTGACATTGCATTTGTTTTATGTGGATTTTGGTCATTCTAAAGTTTTTTCAAATTTTCCACTAGAACAGTTTTAAAAGCATTTACACTCCTACTAGTTGTGTGAGCAGCCAAGCATTGCTGGAAAAAATCAAATTATCAAGGACAGTTTCAAATGTATTTACAACCATCAGTTTTACACCACTACTAAACCTTGTGCTGGGATCTTATAATGTGTATGTCTGCTTTATTCACATTCCTCATCTGCGCAAGGTATCTTAAGTCTTTTCAATACCATGACCCCTTTCCTTTCTCATTTGTACAACAGATAAATTCTTTAGTACTAATAGAAAACCAGAAATAACTTTTCAAATTATTGCTTTTTTGGAACCCTGCATAATGCTTTGGCTTTTCTATATTAAATGTCCATTTCCTCCTACTGTAGATAGCTAATGGTACATTTTGGATGATAGGGAATTATTAAATGAACTTGAACAATTAACACATCCTATTGTTCATTTTTATCTGGTCTAAATTGGCTTTTCATCTTTTTTTTTCAACACATGTTTAACTATTACATATTACAAGCTGAAAAAAATCCTTTGAATGGCCGGTTCATTCATAACCTGGTTACCAATTTGTCTGAGTATGCTGAAATAAAAGAAACAGAAAACCAGTTGCATGAAGTGGCTGTAATGCAAATAAGTAAGGTACTAATAAACCTGGGATAGATTTCCTGCTTAGGACATATTTGGTCTTCCTTCCACATATTTTGTTTGCACCCCAGCTCAGAGACCTAGTTGCTCTTGAAAACTATAGAAAAGAATAAAGAATTGGGTCCGTCACAAATTCCTTAGACAAATGCCTTGCCGTTCACCTCTGATCAAAATATCCCATCCTAGCAAAGCTCATTCATTTCATATGCTCACTTATTTCTCCAGATAGTATCAGATGTCTACAGCATCACATCTCTACTGACACATTCTCATTGTGGCATTATTGAATCATAGACAGGATGCATTCCACTATATCCAGGAAGACTACCCTCACAAGAAGGATGACCAGACCTGCTGGAAGTAGTACTGTAGTCCATGGTCCAGTCATTCTGGAAGGACGTCCTGAAGATGTAAAGGACATTTTTATTAGTACTGTTATACAGCCAGAATCACTTTGCTTTTGTTTCTAAATAAAAGGTAATGTGTTTAGGGACAGTAGAGATTTTTAAAAAAATCATTTATTTATTTGTAAGAACAGAGAGAGAGAGAGAGAGACTAAATGGGCATGCCAAGATCTCCAGCCACTGCAAATGAACTCCAGATGCATGTGCCACTTTGTGCATCTGGCTTTACTTTGGTACAAGGGTTCTAACCAGGGTCATTAGGCTTTGCAGCAAAACACCTTAACCACTGAGCTATCTCTCAAGCCCACAGTGGAGATGTTTAACAATCACATATAGTCTACACAGTTGGGCTAAAAGAAAGCCTAGATGAACTCTGTTGTCTAAAACAGTCCACTAAAGGGAGTTGAAGCGTATCTAATGAGATGATGACAAGAGACAATGTCTTGGGGACAGAGTTTCTAACATTTATCATGAGCACTGACTTCTATGTATGGTCCAGGACAAACCCCCAGTCAGTTACAGTCTCTAGCAAATCCCTAATGATCCTAGCTGTGGCTTATTGGTGAGGTTCATTCCTAGGGATGATTTCTAGGGGTATCCCCAGAAAACCCACTGTGTTGCATTCCACCAGTTTTCCAGGCCTGATAATCCCCTTCATGTAATTGTATCACCCCAAGTGACCATAGAAGATGTTCTGAAGTAGAGTATCCTTCTTACATTTTATCAGTTATTGTTTTGGAAGTATTAGAATTCACTAGCTAAATCTCACTGATGCATAGTTGAAGAAGCTTAATTTTCCCCATACAATGTAGTTCATAGAGACCTAACAAAGAGGGTTGGCAAAAATAGTTATTTTTTTTGTTGACAAGGATAAACTTTTCTTCTGTATGACCCATGGTGATTCAAACCATCAAATTGTGATGGTTTTCTTAGTCATGATCATGACATTCTTCCATAAACTTAATTAATAATACACAACACTTCAGATTCCCTAGTGTGTAGCAGGTGCCAGATCCTGACAGTAGAAGTTTACTGCCATGCACTACGACATTAGGAACACTAGTGTAGCTGATTATTGGTGGAAAAAGAAAGCAGATCTGGAAGGTCAAAAATGAGGTGCTTGATAGCAGATCCAGCAGTTTTTCATGTTACTTACATCATGCACACCTTGAGAGAACCTATGAAAAATTACTCTATATTAATATGACAGAAACTAATTTCTTCCTAGCAGGTAGTCCTTGTTTCCACACAGCACATAATTTAACAGGCCAGTCATTCAGTTTTCATCCTTTTCCATCATACAACTAAGCTATTGGAAATGGCTTATGAAAATAAGTGAAAATAATAGTAAGAGGTGTGTGTTCGAAAACCCTTGATAGAATTGTATGCTTTTTGTTCTACTGGGAAGAATGTCTAGTTTTACTTCAGTAAAGAAATGGATATGGGCTGGCTAGATGATAGTTAAAGTCTGAGGAAACTCATTTGATTAGTATTTGGAAGAGTGGTCAGTAAACCATGCCTAATCATGCTCAGGCCTGTCTCTGAATTTTGTACTGCAGTTAGCAACAGGAAGATCCAAAGCACTCCCTTTCTGATCTCTCAGTTTATACTCGCAAGATAGCCATTTGTTCAGGGGACCAGGTGATGACCTGGTACTGTTGGGGTACA
Organism: Orientallactaga sibirica; assembly: GCA_036365145.1. NCBI lineage: Eukaryota > Metazoa > Chordata > Mammalia > Rodentia > Dipodidae > Orientallactaga > Orientallactaga sibirica. The sequence goes on along the minus strand of JAEOAD010000060.1, from coordinate 14,358,006 downwards.
ATCTTGAACCCATTCCTGTTTGATCATTGTGTCTTTTTATTTGTTTCATTTATTTCTTTTTCCTTTGATTTGTTCTTGAAAGAGGGTCATGTTATATAGCTCTCAGTTATGAGATGCTGGTCTGCAATTTGTGGTAATTCTACCTCAGACTCCTGAGTGCAAGGATTACAGATTGGCACTACGTTGTAAGACCTTAACCTTTCTGTTTTTATTGGTGGGGTATTAAGCACCCAAATTATCAGTCCAGACCACAGTGCTACTTCTGTCATAGGTCATTAGTCTCTGTGAGTGTCCCTTAGCAAGCAAGCACCATGTGCATTGTCTAGCTCATGCAATGGATATATTTAAATCTGAGACAGACACTCTCTAAAGGGAAACTTCTGTTGCAACAGTATCCATTTAGTGTTCATGGGGGTTGTAGATACCTGCAATTTTACCAGGCTGGCACATCTTCTCAGATGCCCTTAGAAACCTTCTGAGTTCCTAGCTCTCATTTTCTCTCAGGTGCATTAAGGTCTTTGTGAGTAGCCATTGACCCAAGTCTTGGACTCTCAGAAGTATATGACTAAGAATCACCTGGACAAAGCTATGGCCTATGTGTTACATTTTCAGGGGAAATAAAATGTCCAGACTGCCTCCAATAGCAGATAAGACATTTCATTACCTAGGAGGGCTGGTTGGGGTATGTTCTCTCTATCTCAGGATATTGCATTCTCAGCATTATTTTATAGTTATACTTGAGAATTTCTAGGAAGAAATGGAAGAAATGAGTTGTTCCAAGAACCATCCCAGAACCGGTTATCAGTTTGTACTGTTCCTTCAGGCTAGGACCTCATCCCTTTAGTTGTCTTAATGTGGAATTCTTGTTTGAACTGTCTGTGCATAGTAACTCAATTTATTTCAAATTCTAAAGCTCAATCAACCCATGCTGGGTTGAAGTCACTTAATTTTACAGAAAACGTTTTGCAAGGGTCCCTGTTAATTAGTCAACCTTCTTGCTGCTAAATGTCAAGGTCACTGCTAACATTTATTTCATACATTTCACATTTCAGCATAATTGATTATGCTTACCTCTAATGAAGGCTCTTTTTCTTTGGCTTTTAGGACATCATGTACTCCTGGTTTTTCTCATGTTATACTTGGTACCTCTCATTTTGTATAAGTTTCTATATGTAAGGAAGTTAATTGTTGGAATTAGAAAAGACTCACTAATATGTTTACATCATACTCCAGTTTTTCTATTTATTTTTAATTATAAGCTGGTTTCCATCTCCTCTAAATAATGTCAATTTACATTATGTAGAATTTTCTCTCAGCCTAGCTTTTTTTTTTTTTTTTTCCTCAGCATGCAAAACATTCATGCTGGCATTTGTGTTGATTGTAACTAATGACTTATCCTTAGATACTTTGAATTTCCTGAATATAGGGACCATATCTTTCTAGATCACTGATTTCCCTGTGTATATAGCATGATGTTTAGAATATATTAGGCATTTGAAAGGTGTATGTTGAATAAAGGAATTGGTAAGTGTAAACACCCAGTGTCCAGTCCATTTCACTCTCCATTTACATTCTCTTAGCCTTCTCACATTCAATGTATTCAAATGCATTTACTGTATTACTTTCACCCTCTTTAAACTGGGATGTTTTCCAGGATACTTATCTCATGAATTTAATCTAAAATTTAAAGTCATAATTAATTTCTCCCCCTTTCCAGACCCATTACTTAAACTTAGCATAACACTCTATGTAAATTCTTTCTAAATAACTCAATTCCAATTCTGCTAGTAATACCCTAGGTCAGTCACTCCACCCCTTTTAGGAATAAAACTCAATAAAATTTCTCCTCTACGTTTGAATCCATTACTCATGTTTTCTCCTGCATAATATATTCAAAATGTAAGTATAGTCATCTATTTAAAATAACCCAATGATTTACAATGCATAAACAATAGACAAAATTTATCATATAACGTCCAGGGTCTAAAAGCCCTTTATTTCTCTTTTTCAGATTCTAGATATTTTTATGTATGCTGTTTTTTCCAAGTATACTAGTATGTTTTGAGTATTTTAATGGCATTTATTCTAAATGTGTATTTATTTACATGTTTATGCATGTGTTTGCATTCTTGCACAGCAGGGTATCCCTGCCACTGCAAACTAACACTACCTACATGCATGCCACATTCAGCTTTTCATGGATACTGGTAAGTGAACCATGGCCAGCAGACTTTGAAAGCAAGTGCCTTTAACCACTGAGCCATCTCTGTGGCCACCATGCTTTTAGTTTTTTGTTTGTTTGTTTGTTTGTTTGTTTTTGTTTTTTTAAGTATACTATGAATACCTGTACATAAATCCTCTGTACAACTAACTGTAAATGGTGACCCTTGTCATCGTTTTACATCTGTTTCAGTAAGGATAAGACGCAACAGGAGGGATAATAATTATTTAATGAAAGAACAAATATATATCAGACAAATAAGAAGAAGATATGATCCAGGATCATGGCAATGGATTTGTAATTCCTCAATATTGGAATAAATTGTGGTGCTGGGAATGAAAGGGGGAAACTGAAGCCTGTCCCATATCACAAAGAAGACAATCAAAGCAATAAAGTGCTATAAAATGTCCTGGGGAAAAATGATAGTTCAGTGTACTGGAATAGTACTTTCCTTGAGAATGGAGATAATGGTGTCTATTCACTGCTGATTAGATGTAAGTTCCCTTTGCACTTTGTATTGTACTTACCAACAGACCACCAAAGGGCAATGATAGATCCTTTCCACCCTGTAACTGTGTCCATGTTTTTGTTATTAGTGCTTTAAAATCTTTTAGAGTGCCATTTTTAATGAGTAGTTTATATGAAATCAAAAACTTTTTTTTGCTAAAATATTGGCCACATAGCATTCTCCAATATTGTAGATTCTTCAGGTGACCAGGAAGGAGAGACTTTTGGATACACAGAGAGAAAATTTCCCCTGTAATTCCCATACCTCACTACTATAGCAGACCCAATTCTAATTCATATGCTTGGCTTTACTTATTTTTTGACATTTTATATTCTGATACTTTTTGAAATTGTTCAGGTGATGTTTTAAGTGGTCTACAGGTATTCTGAGTTAATTTCAAGCTTGAACATTTTCAACCATGATTATTTTGACAATAATAATAATAATAATTTAATTGCCATGTGTGGTTCCATACTCTTTTTTTTTTTTTTTTTGAGAGAGACACAGAGAGAGATAGAGAGAAAGGGAGAGGGAGACAGACAGAGATGGGCACGCCAGCAGCCTCTCAGCCTCTGCAAACAAAATCCAGTTGCGTGTTCCCCCTTGAGGTCAAGTGCGGCATTGCACCCTTGTGTCACTTTGCATCTGGCTAAACGTGGGACCTGGAGATTGGAACCACTGGAGATTGGAACCAGCATTCTTAGGCTTAGGAGGCAGGCGCCTTAACCGCTAAGCCATCTCTCCAGCCAGAACTTGATCATATTTTTATATTCCAAATCTGAAATTAAACTATATCAAGTAATGTTTACTCATTTTTAATAATTATAAAGCCTATTTTTAACATTTATAATACAGCAGTGGATTTATTGCAGTTTGGATGCAATTAATATACTTTTAGTCAATGAAAATAAATAAGATGTGGCAGTCCTACTTACTTGAATTACGTTCTAAATATATATTTTCTTACCTTTTAACATTAATATTACTGGCTTATAATTTCTTTTCCTCAAACTTGATGATAATATAATTAAAGTAGAAAGTAATAAGAGCCATTTCTTAAGTATTTGATGTCCGGCATTGTTATAGCAACATATTTTTGAAAGCTTTCTCTTCCCCAATGATATTTGAATTGAGTTCATTACCAAAATACAAGAATGTCACTTTTGGGGTGTGGGGGGGAACAGGAGGAGACTGCAACTGCTTTTATGTCTTTTTAAATTTATATGTGATACAAATGTCTTCTTCAGAAATTCATTTTACTAAAATATCACGAGATTATCATAATGGATTTCCTAGATTCTTATTAGTATTATGTGAATTATTATTTATTGCTATATTTCAAAATTATTAATTATAATTAATTAATATGTTCATGGAACATAAATTGCATACATTTGCCAAAGCAACATACAACTATTTCAGTTCATATCACTTTTGAAGTTACCAAGCTTGTTATTTTTTATTTAGAAGAATTAGTGACAAAATATAAATAAATTTTAATACTTAAATAAAATATAAAAGCAATGCTTATGTCAAATGTGTTTAATAAGGGAAATTTTTGAATATCAAAGTTGACTTATTGGATTCTTGGTAGTGTACATAAGTAACTTTATGAAAAACAAATTAGCAAAATTATAAAATATTTATTATGTATAAATAACAGCATTGGTGCACTTGGTTCAATAATGAGCCATATAACATTATCATGTAAACACATTTCCTGAAGTACTAAATAATTTAAGATATTTGAGATTCAGATATTATTAAATCATTATGCTGTTCCCCTCTTATTACAATTTTATTGATTCTGTTGCCATTCAAGTATAATTTAGTTAAAACATAACAAAATGTCTTTATAACCTATCTTTCTTCTTACAGTTTTCTTATATAGACAGAAGTGCACTAAATGATGATATGTAAGAAAGATGCAAATTCCTTTCTTTCAGCTCAATCTTAATTTACTTTATAGCTTTCCAAATAATTTAAGATCTTATTGGTTTCCTGTTTGATGTTTCTTAAGTGGATTATTTTATTATACAAATAAATGCAGCTTACTACTTTGTAAAATATTATACATTTCACATTTTATATATTATCTCCATTCATTTTCATATTTTAAACATTTTCATTTTTCTCTCTCACTGAATCAGCATAGTGTAATGAAATTTTCTTCTGGTTTGGTCTTCCATGACTAATCAGAAATAGGATAAGGTTTTGTCCAGTGATTTACTATTCCCTTAGCACTTTCTCCCTTTTTGTCTAATCTAAAATCAAATACACGTTTCAAACTATTTTTGTTCCTTTGGCATCTTCAAAATCATTAATTCTTGTTAATAGTCATTTGTTCACCCACTCTGTTATGTAATATCCTCAGATATTTCAAAAATATATGCAGCAAATACTTTTTTTATCTTTTTAGTAAGAATTAGTTATTAAAATTAGTAGACATGATGGGCCATGTAATAACAAATACCTGGTATATCTACGAAAAATAATCACTGGGCTGAAGAGATGATTTAGTGGTTAATGTGTTTATCTGCAAAGGCAAAGGAACCAAATTCAATTCCCCAGTACCCATTTAAAGTCAGATGCACAGGTTGGTACATGAGTCTGAAGTTTGTTTGTTGTGGCTAGAGGCCCTGATGTGCCCATTCTCTGTCTATATATGCCTCTTTCTCTTTCAATAAATAAATAAATATATTAGCACCTATGCTTTACTATATAACAAGTTCTTCCCTTACCTTTGCCACTACATTTTAATATTTCAAGTCCATTCTTCAATCTTTCCATAAAAATGTTCTTGAAGCAGAATGCAAAACAAAACACTCTAGATACTTCTGTGAAGTTATTTTGTTTAACAATTATAATTTAAGTAGACTATGCTCTTAAATGTTTCATAATAATAATTTTAAATTCTTTCATATTTCTTTTAGAAGTATGAGTATTGTGGGTTGCTTAGATCTATTTAAAGGTGGCAGATTTCTTTATAGAAGTGTGCATTGGAGTTAATGTAGGTTTGTCTCCAGTCCATAACAAATAAGATGTATGTTACATTAGAGTTGTATAAATATTTGGGCATGAAGACTATAGTCACACTGTGTTATAACTACAGTCTATCCAGAAGGCCATACAGTGTTAGTCACTTTCATTGCTCTGACCTAAATAACAGTGACAACAGCTTCTTTGGGTTCATGATTTTAGAGGTTTTAGTTAATCATGGCAGAGCACAGCAGAGTGTCTCATAGCACAGTAAACAGAAACAGAGAAAGCAACAGTGCTAGCTTTCTCCTTTACATTTTATTCCACTAGCTTCTTCGATTATTGCTGGGTGACCCCACATTCAGAATAAATCTTCTCTCCTTAGTTAACACCATCTGAGAAAGTGGCCTCAGAGATGCACCCATGGGTGTTCTTTAGTAATTAAATTGAAAATCAATAATAAATATTTCAAGGAGGATTTTTCTAAGACATGTACATAATTAAATTAAAATGTTATCAATAAAATGTACGAAGGTTCTTCGGAGCCTCCAGCACACCATAGTTTTTACTGATATTCAGTATGGCCATGATGGTCAGGCCAGATGACTGATAAGAAGGTTGAGTGCTAAGACTTCTAGATGCTGCAATAATTCCTGTAGAAGCAGCAATGCAGTTGGCAACAATGAGTGACTCTTCCTATCTCTGTACTATGAGATGCTGTTTGATACATTCTTACCTGTAGCAAAGTATCTTTAAAAATTGGAATTGATCCTTTTAAGAACTACTGCTTCTTTGTCAACTATATTTATGCAACATCCAAACATTTATTTTCATTTAAATGATGTTCATAAGGGCTGGGGAGATGGATCAGCAGTTAAGGTGTTTGTTTGCAAAGCCTGAGGCCCTGGGTTTGATTCTCCAGTACCCATATAAAGCCAGATGAACAATTTTGCTTATGTGTCTGGAGTTTATTTGCAGCAGAAAGAAACTCTGGTGTGCCAATTCATTTATTTACTATCCTCTGTCTTTCTCCCTCTCTCTCTCTCCTTGAAAAATAAAGAAAATAAAAGTACTTTGCATAATGTTCATAGTTTCTTCAATAGGAGTGCTTTCCATCTCCAGAAACAACATTCTTCATTCATTCCCAACAAGCAGCTTTGTCCTTGTGCTAATTTGTTCATGGAACTGCAACATGTCACACTTGGAGGGTCTACTTTAATGTTAAAAGTTCCACTGCTGGTTCTGTCTCGGCTGCACTTACTTCCTCTACTGAAATCTTGAATCTCCCACAATCATGTTCAAATCCTGAAATTTATTTGACTTAAATGTGTGTTAATATTTTGACCTCCTACAATGTTATGAATGTTTTAAAAGATATCTACAATGAAATGAATCTCTTCCAGGTTTGCAATTTACTTTGCTCATACTCATCAGAGAAATTAATATCAATGGCAGCTATCTTCATACAGATGTATTTCTTAAATAAGAACACCTGGAAGTCAAAATTATTCCTTGATCCACAGAAAACAAGATGGATGTTATCTTAGGATACATGAATACAACATTAATGCATTGTGCATCTCCATCAGAGTTTCTGTACAACCAGATGCTTGCAAATGACAAGTCATATTTTAAAAGCAAACTTTTTTTTCTATGCAGGAAGCCTCAACTTTGGGAATAAAATATTCAGCTAGTTGTGTTAGAACCAGACAACATGAATTCAGTGTTACATTTATAAAACCAAAGAATAAGCTTACTACATTATGATTCCTAGGGGCCCTATGATTCTTTTGATATGAGAAATGAGAATTGGCTTCAACTTAAAATCATGGCTGTGTTAATCCCTTGCAGGAGACCCAGCCTACTCTGCAACTTTGATGCCTGGCAGTGACTTTTAATTTTTAGCTATAAAAATCGTGTCCTGAATGTTATACTCCTAGAAGATTGTTAAACCAAGATGAAAATCCAACTTTAGCTGTAACTTTATTGTTAATGAACTTAGGATATATCTGCTTCAGCTTCCACATAAACACAATGAACTTTTATGTTGCTCATACTTTGGCTGACAGGAATGTTGTGGCCCCTTTATATTCTGATCATTTTGGTCATTTAAACTTTTCCACATTATCAATAAGTCTGTTTGGCTTTCTAGACATTTTTGTTTTGTTTGAAGTGGCATTCTCCATTCTCATCAATGTTTCCTTTCTAGTTACATCTTAGCCAGCTGGGTGGCACACACAGTTACCCGCACACCTTTCAGCTTAGCTCAGCTTTCCACCTGTCTTCCTCTAGACTGTTTGTCATCTCTAGCCTTTGACTTAAAGTGAGAAATCTGCAGCTCTTTCTTTCACTTGAACACTTAGAAGCCGCTGTAGGGTCATTGATTGATCCAATTTCAATATTGCTGGGATAGAAAGTGGAAAGATTCAGTACAGGAGGAGAAATGAGGGATAACCAAAACACAACACTCAGAACTCATAAAAAATTCATCAATTTACTTAGTCCTCTTATATTGGCACAATTTGTTATACCCCCCAAAATTATAAGAGTAACATAAAATATTTCTGACAACAATATTTACAAAGTTGGAACTATTTCAATAGTTAATAAAATTTGGCGTAGAGGAATGAAAGGAGCACATGATGGTGACAAATAGCTCCAATTGACTTGTTGGATCTAAGATTGACACAAATATTCAGTTTATAAATATAAAACACCCATAAACTGCAATCTATCAAAGTGTAATGAAATGAGCATGCATTTTTTAATCTAGAATGGTAATCGTGATGTTTTGTAATATGCCATATGTGAATCGTAGCCTATTTTAATGGAAACATGAGGAAGCACTATCCACATAAGCCAGTGCTGATTAGAACCCAATTGTGCTTCAGTTGTTTCAAAGCACACCACAGAAGCTATTATGAGTTAACAAATACTGGGATGCTCAATAAAGTAGAAAAGATAATGGAAGCAACTGAGGAAAGTATTGGCTCCCTAAAGGAGTCAATTTCACAGTCTGAGTTCAAAGGTGCAAAACTCAAAGGACTTATTTCATAAGGTTGACTAGAAGTGGGCCATTTTCATGGAATGCCATTTTTAAGGCTTGTGTAGCAGACTTCAATGATGTGGGTGGGAGTCAGACAGAGGAGGCATTTGAGATTGAGGACATTCTTTACATTTGTCATAGAATCATGTTGTCAAAGGAAGAAAATTTCAGAGTAACAACACTTGGAATATTACAAATCTAGCTTAATACTAAAAATGTTTGAATTATTTAGATCATGTTAATAGAGACAGAGATGTTCACAGGCAAAAAGAAAATCTTAGATTAGCATTTACCCTGTGCATTGGTTTAATTTATTGGACCAGTATTATTGGGCATCATACCATAAACTGTGTAGTTTAAAGAACAGAAATGCCTTTCTCATAGCTCGGGATAATAGGAATTCCAAGATCAGTGTGTCAGGAGATTAACGAGATCTGGGGTCAGGTGAGGTCCTCTTCCTAGTTTATATATAATTTTCACTTGTATCCTGTTATCAGGGGTTTGAGGCAGAAAACATTTCTCTAAAATCTTTTCTTATATAGAAACTGATTGTTTTCATAAGTGATCAACCCTCAAACCTCTATTATCTCCCAAAGTCCTCATTGCCAAATATCATACAGAGGATTAGACTTCAGAATAATAAACTTTAATATGTTGAGTCTATAGCATCATGGTTTTATTTAGAGCTCAGAGAACTGAAAGTTTTGGGTATTTTTCTGAAGTCAATCTTTAAAATATAATGTACATGCCACTTCTCTGATTATAAAACTTCAGTATCACCCCCATGTTCTTCAAAAGTTAATGCATAAACAAGTAATGCAAGAGTCCTTAGATATGTTGTGATGTGCAATATGACTTGAGCTCAGGCTACTTCTCCAGCTTCACCTGAAGTTTCTCCATTCTTTTTGTTTTTATTACCACACTTCCTTTCTTTAACATTCACCATTTCTCCCAGCCTCCAGCATTGGAACCTGCTGCTCCCTCTGCCAATGTGGTACTATTCCCTCCTTCTCCCTTCTAGTACATTCCTAAGTCAACTCTCACTCAAATAGAATATGGTAACTAAAATGGCAATTTTGCAGACTAGGCTTCCTAACAAATAGAGATGTGTTTGGCATATACACAACTCAGCACTGTTCGTTTGATGTATGTTTGCCTCAAACACTGGAGGCATTGAGTATATGTGTGCATGTAAATTAATCATTATATTCTCAGCACACAGTATCATACCCAAAATCCCTACATAAATATAAACTAATATCAGTCAAGGACTTCAATATATATGAAATTTTTGTATTGTAAATCTATCTCTAGAAATGCTAAAATTCTTATCTTAGACTTACTACTAAAAAGATGCCAAGCATGAAATCAACATTCATAAAAAGTACTCTACCACATTTAAGTAAATTGGATTTGATAAAAAATTTAAATTTATCAAGAAAAGATCAGATAAACCTCTATTGATATAGAGAATTCAAAATTATTCAAAAAATTGGAGCCCTTGGATTTTCAAAGTTTGGGTTGAAGTTACCTTCCTTTTTTTTTTTTTTTTTTTTTTTTTTTGTTTTTTTGTTTTTTGTTTTTTGAGGTAGGGTCTCACTCTGGCTCAGGCTGAATATGTAGTCTCAGGGTGGCCTCGAACTCTCTGCAATCCTCCTACTTCTGCCTCCCAAGTGCTGGGATTAAAGGCATGTGCCACCACGCCCGGCTTTTTTGGAAAGAGACAGAGAGAGAGGGAGAGGAAGACAGAGATGGGCATGCCAGCAGTCTCTCAGCTGCTGCGAATGAAATCCAGATGTGTGCACCCCCTTGTGGTCAAATGCGGCATTGCACCCTTGTGTCAGTTTTGCATCTGGCTAAACGTGGGACCTGGAGATTGGAACTGCTGGAGATTGGAACCAGCATTCTTAGGCTTAGGAGGCAGGTGCCCTAACCACCAAGCCATCTCTCCAGCCCAAGTTACTTCCTTTTTATCTTTCGTCTATAACAGATTAAAAACTTAATAAATGAATTTTCTGGTATTATTTCTGTTTTCTAAATGTGGGTAATAAATATTAAATACTAAGACATAAATTGTACAAATTCCACTTCAAGTATATTTTCATTGTCATCATAAAAAATATCAATAGTTTAGACCAAAATTCATTGGGAGTCATATGTTTTTTTTCTATGAAATCTCAACATTCACTTTTATGTATTTGGTTTAAATAAGCACTGATTGAATATGTACACATAGCAAATTTTCAGATATATGGTGCTAGAAAACAGAATTTCCTAGCAGTGTTAGTAAATCTAGAATGAGGGACTTATATTTCATTGAATTTGACACTTGAGGTAAAATTTAATAGTAATCACCCTTTATTATAATTAAATTATTGCCAGTTATTGCAATCCTGAACATTGTAAAGGGATTGCTTAGCATCTCAGCAATGAATCAAGCCCTGAAAGAATGATCTGATCTCATGTAGAGGCCTAGAAAGGCATCAGACCTGTCACATGCAATTGTAAAATGAACTTATTTTTATTGTTTACATTGTATTTAATTTGAAATTATGGTTATATAATATTTTCAATTGTGGAGAGAAAATTAGATGTCTGTTTTAAGGGTTGTGTTTTAACATGACTATGACAATAATTAGTTATGAAGTACAGAAGCTACTTAGAGGATATTTTTTGAAATATTGCCCTTCCAAATTTATTTGTTAGAAACCTGCCAGAAATGTTTATAATACTTAGGAATCCATATTTTTAAGATCTTGGTTCAAATGAAAATGTGTTACTTGGAACAAGTTCAAACTATGTCATTAAGTTCATTAGTATTTTAACATGAATCAATTTGTCATATTAATCAACATTTAGACATTATAATCTTTCAAGTATGTATGAAATGGAACAATTTTAAAAATTACAGTGAAAATCTTTCCAAAAAATGAAAAATAAAAAAGGAAGCCAGGCATGGTGGCTTATGTCTTTAATTCCAGCACTTGGGAGGTTGAAGTAGGGGTAACAGTATAAGTTCAAAGTCACTCTAGGCTTCAGAGTCAGTTTGGTTTAGTCTGGCATGGAACTGGACCCTGCCTGGAAAAAAAAAAAATTGAAGACTATACTTTCTTTTAAATTTCTTAATTTTTTATTAATGTTATGGTTTCCCTCTTTCTTTCAGCCTCCTCATGAGTTTATAATAAATTATATATGTATGTAGAATTTTAATATGCCATGCATGACTCAGCAGTTAAAGGAACTTGCTGCACATGCAAATAAAACCAAGCTGAATCCTTAGTACCCACATTAAGCTTGATGCAAAGTGGTACATGCATCTCTACTCTCAATGAGCGTACTGTAATAGGAGGCAGAGCCAGAAGAATCCCCAAACTCCTAGGTAAGTAGTGTGCCATTCAGAACAGCACAAAAGAGGAAAAGTGAAGTGAACACCCCGAGTTATTCTCTAACCTGCTTGATTGAACTACGACATGTGAATGCCGATAACACACATATACACAATTAAAAATAAGTGAATAATCAGATATCTTTATAAAAAACAATCTTTAAATACTGCCACCTTGCCGGGCGTGGTGGCACAGGACTTTAATCCCAGCACTCAGGAGGCAGAGGTAGGAGGATCACTGAGAGTTCAAAGAGGCTACCCTGAGACTACATAGTGAATTCCAGATCAGCCTGAGCAAGAGTAAGACCCTATCTCTAAAACAAACAAACAAACAAACAAACAAACAAAAAACCTTTATCTTTATTTTCCTAGCATTTGTCAAAATTGTGATGTTAGCCAGGCATGGTGGCTCACACCTTTAATCCCAGCACTTGGGAGGCAGAGGTAAGAGAATCGCCCTGAGTTCGAGGCCACCCTGAGACTACATAGTGAATTCCAGGTCAGCCTGAGCTAGAGTGAGACTCTACCTCAAAAACAAACAAACAAACAAACAAACAAACAAACAAACAAAAAAGTGATGTTAATTTGAAAAGAAAACATTTTTCCTTAAATATACTACACTTAGGGTCCCTTTGAAAGAGGGAGGAGAGGGAGGAGGACAATGGAACCAATACTATGAATGTAAAATCAGAATAATATAAATAAAATTTTTAAAAACATCTAAAATCAAAGCCAAGTGTGTTGACTCATGCCTTTAATCCCAGCATTTGGGTGGCAGATGTAGGAAGAGTGCCAAAAAAAAATAATAATAATAATAACAATAACAACAGTCATGTTGCATTTAATGTAAAGCACTTAAAACGTTTGTGGATTTTAAAAGATATTATATGAAGCTAGGCAAGCTGGAACACACCTGCAATCCTGCTACTCAGGGGCTGAGGCAGGCTGGATAGCAATAAGGAAAGGCCATCCTAGGGTACACAGCCAATTACAGTCTAGCTTAAGCTGCACCATGAGAACTTCTTTTTTAAAAAGATATTTTAGGGCTGGAGAGATGGCTTAGCAGTTAAGGCGCCTGTCTACTAAGCCTAAGAACGCTGGTTCCAATCTCCAGCAGTTCCAATCTCCAGGTCCCACGTTTAGTCAGATGCAAAATGATGCAAGGGCGCAATGCCCCACTTGACCACAAGGGGGCACACGCATCTCGATTTCGTTCACAGCAGCTGAGAGACTGCTGGCGCTCCCATCTCTGTCTCCCTCTCCCTCTCTCTCTCAGAGTCTCTCTCCAAAAATAAATAAAATAAAAAGATATTTTAGTCTTTATTCATCCTTAAATTAAGAGAAAAGCATTCATTCGAGATAAAATTCTACTACAATACTCCTAACAAGATTCAATCTGTATGTTCTCACAGAATCATAATGTGAATATTTTGTTGAGGAAAATGTGAGTTACATATGATTATCTATAACAAGGTTAAACAGTGATATGTGGCTGTTATCACAGAGCAATCTGCCTAAACTTCTGGGTAATATTTCCAAAGCACAAAACATTTAAAAGGGTGATGTTATCATTAATTTAGTTGACAAAGAAGTCATCCTTATTTCATGGAAACTCACTGAATCCTGTACTTATTAAGTATTTATTTTCTTTTTTTTTTCATTTTATTAATCATTTTAGGTAAGATTTTAAAGAAAATATTTACCTAACTGAATTTGAACAATGTAGCATGTTTTATTATAAAGAATATTTATACTATATCTTGTTTATGTATGAATTAGATAAATGTACAACACATATGTGTAACATTTGTCATAAAATTCATAATATACTTATGCATGTTTATATCAAGTAGCCAATATAGACAGCACACTTCTTGCCATTAGAAAAATCCACAAGCATTGAATACTGCTAGTTTTTATTATAAATATACAAATATACAAAAGTTATATTTCTAAAATAGCCCAGTTAATATTTTTTTATTTATAGTAATAAAAAGTTTAGCAGGGGCTGTAGATATGGATCAGCAGTTAAAGGTTCTTGCTTGCAAAGCCTGACATTCCTGGTCCAATTTCCCAGTGCCCATGTAAAGCCAAATGCACAAAATGGCTCATGTATCTACAGTTCATTTGAAATGACAGGAGGCCCTGCCATGCCTATTCTCTCTCTCAAATTAATAAAATATTTTTTCAAGAAAAGCTGTTCTGCACTATTTCCAAGATTTTTTTTCATACTATATATATTGTGGATATACATGAGTTTATGGAAATTTTCATAGATTATTTAAACTATTTGATTTTTAATATTATTTACAATAAAAATGTGTGTGTGTGTGTGTGTGTGTGTGTGTGTGTGTAATAAGTTGTTTTAAGAATTGATAAGAACTTCAAATTCTGTCAAAAGTGGATCAATATTTAATGAATGTTCTCATACTTGAAGTACCCATGACATAGATCAAATATTTCAAACAAAATTAGTAAGACTTACACAGTAGACATTGAATGAAGACATTCTTGCCAGGGAAAGAACTGTGAGTGAAGACCTGTGATTGCTTTGCAGTCTCCCCTTGAGTGAGTCTAGGCAGTGAGGTAGGGGACACAAATGCAGGTCTAAAGTGTGCCCAAAGAGTTGAGAATACAGAGCCAAAATTCCCTGTTATTAATCAGATAAAGAGCTTGTAGAAGATCCTCTTCAACGCCTAAAATCTTGAATACTACTTATCACATGAAGGCATGCAGTGTAACCAGGTTACTCACAGAAAGCTTACAGCAGTGCCTTCTGACCAGCTAAAGGGAATACTCAAAATGCCCCAGCTTTGTTGGGAGTATAGTATAGTGTTCCTTCAGCAGTGGTGGTTAATGCTTAGTTGACATTATCATAGAAATCAGAAAGTCAGGATGTATCTTAGATTTTTTTTTGTTGTTGTTCTTACTGGGGTTTGAACATAGGGTCTCAGGCACTCTTCCACTGTGCTATATCTCTAGCTGTCTTTTTATTTATTTATTTATTTATTTATTTATTTATTTATTTATTTATTTGAAACAGGATCGCACTCATTAGAAGTTGTGATTCTCCTTCCTCAGCCTCTTGAGTAGCTGGTATTATATACTTGAACCCCCAAGTTTGGCCTGCACTCCACATTTACTTAAGTAGATTTATGCATTTCAGCATAATCATAAGGTAACAGGTATAAGCAGTTTTTAAAATATAAGAAGTTTATTAGAATAACATGCCTAACATATACACTTTATATTTATGTATTGATGAATTGATTTAGTGTATAATATTGCACTTACAGTCACCTATTTAAAAGTGATAATTGAGTTCAAATAAACACTTTATATAATATTATTTAAGGAAAATGAGTATATTGAGCAATGGCAAGATAAAATTTTTGATGGGAAAAAATGACTTGCCTAAAGTTTGGGGTGAAAAATCAATTTTATCATGGACAGAAATTATCTCATCCATTATATCACCTCTGGAAATCATGAAGACTTTGTCAATCTGCATTCACTATTTAGCCTTATCAGAAAACAGTGTAAGAAGTGCTCAGTACTTGCTGTATAAAGAAATAACAAAAAAAAAAAAAAAAAAAAAAAAAAGAAAGAAAGAAAAGAAATAACAGTTTGGTGTTTTTCACCATTCCTAGTTTAATTCTGAAGGTACCACACAATAATTATAATACAAAAGTTCAAATCAGTTTGAATAATTTAGTAAGAAATTTTTATTTATTACAATTAAAGTGGGAATTTCAATGCTGTGGGTTTTATATAGAGGATACACTTTACTAACACTTTCAAATACTAAGGAAAATAATGAAATATTATTTCAGAACCTAGGATATAATTAACATCTGCTAAGATATAAAGCTACTTTCCAATTTTATAATCAGTTAATTCTTACATCTTAAGGCTCATAACTCAAAATTATTTTCTATGTAACAATATGCATGTAATTAATGCTATCTAAAAATCATATTTAATCAATTATAAATTTCATTGCTATAAATAAATGTTTGAATATATGAATATATTCAATGTTTTATTACATAGTTTGCATCTTCAATCACCTATAAACCACTGCTGGTCTTAAGTGATTTTTGAGATTCAATTGAAAGATATGCAAATGTGCAAAATGTTCCTGAAGTGTGCTATTTCTTTGGTTGGTCTCTCTCTCTCTCTTGCTTGGCCCTGTGGAATAAAATGGAACTTCCCCTGGATCTGTAAGCTTCAATAACCCTTCCTCCATAACTGTGCCTGCTCTGGAAGTTCATCTTGCATATGTCAGACAAAATTGAAGATGCAAACAAAATTCCTTTGAATAAAATAGTTGCCTAACCACTGCTGTGCGAGTAGCATATCAGACAAAAGAAATGGAAACAATTCCATGTGCACCTGAGCTCTGTTCTTCTACAAGTGCCTTTAAATGAGTAATTAAATACATTCATTCTAAATTGTAAATATATAACCGTGAGGACTATTCGAGAGTGAGAAGAAAATTATAACTAATTTACTTCTTGTCATGGGTTTGTAAGATTTCATATAGATTATTTAATATGATTATATATTTGTAAATGATTTTTTAAAATTAATTTGATAAATATATATTTCAAATATGAATGCAAAATATGTAATTTCTAAAAACATGTCCCAGTTAATTTAAAGCAATTTGATACTATGCCAGGCACAGTCAGTGTCATGTCCCTGTGATACTCATACCTGAGAAGTAGAGGCAAGCTTATTCTTAGATACTCTTTGAGTTTTAGGCCAGCCTTGGTTACACGAGACCCTATTTGATAAAACAAAAACCAACACAAAAATTATGTACTAATTTCTGTACAGTTTATCAGCCTAGGGCTATTTTGGTTTTCCCAAAGTTATATCCTATCTTTTATATATTATGTTGTGATTTTTTTTCCAAATACCATTAATGTAGTTTTGTAATAGATCACCACTAAATAATGTGTTAGTGAATCCTACACTTTTTTTCTATATAGTATTATATACAAAGTAAGAATTGCATTTGTGTTTCCAAATATTATTATATTTATAAAACAACCTAAAACAAAACCATGATATCTGGAATGATTAATATACACATTACAAATGTTAAATTACCTTATGGTATATAAACTGTGCATAAAGAAACCTTACAAATTTAAATAATAACCTTAAGATATCCAAACAATAAAAAACAAACTCATTTTCCAGTGGACAGTGAAGATTGCATTTTATTGAGTGTGCTCTCCACAGGGGTTTTCATCCAGATCAATATAACCTCTTTCAATGTTTCCTTTGTGCTAGCTGACATAAAGATATTTTCCTTTGTTTCTTGATTTATAAAAGACAACAACCTTGCCCTTGATTGTTTAAAAAATTAATACCTAATATCACTGTAGCTACTTTCTTTGACTTTGATCTAATTGTGTTTGCAATTATGCATTTGTTTCAGTAACCTTATTTTTTTCAAGTTTTGATCAATTCTGTATTTATAACCAGAAGTCCTAATGACCAAGCTTATTGACAGTTGCCTATGACTCTCTAATTTTTAAGATGATAAGACATAAATGAAATATATTTTTCATGTCTAGGAGAGGATAGAGCTTTTTTACATACTGGCCTAAAGTTTATTGGGCTTAAATTATGATTACAAGAATGTTATAAGCAAGTCTATATCTTCAGCACTAGTTGAGATGTGTCATTCAAACTAGGCATGGCAGATGGATGGCAAGCTAAGAATTATTGAGCATTACTGAGTGCTCAGCACTCTGGCATGTGTTTATCATACATTATCTATTTTTGCCCTTGAAACAACTGAATGTGAGAGATATTTTATGCATGAAAAATCTTTAGTGAGTAACTCATGCAAGCCAATAACAATTTGCAAGAAGGGGGAGACAAAAACCAATGATAGGTTATTGCAAGGAAAATTGCAAAGGGTTTAAAATTATAAAAATATAACGTAAGTTTTAGGTGAGGAAATAAGTCAAACAAGGGTTTAAAGTGAAAAAAGCCTCTCATAAAGAATGTAAATACTGGTGGCTCAGCAGTTAAAGGCACTATTTTGCAAAGCCTGATGGCCAGGGTTCAATTACCCAGAATCCACGTAAGGCCAGGTGCACAAATTGGCACAGGCATCTGGAGTTCATTTGCAGTTCTGGAATCCCTGGATGGTGCATATTCCCTCTCTGTGTCTGCCTATTTTTCCCTGTATTTCTCTAAAATAAATAAATAAATAAAACATTTTTGAAGTATGTAGATATCATTACCAAAAGGTGTAAAGTAGATGATAGGTAGAATGATCGATGAAAGATAACAGGTATATAGTGTCTCTATACACATTGTGTTCTATGGCTACTTATTGAGTGTTTACATGTTTCAGGCTTTTTTTTAATGATTACAACTATAGGCATGCACCATATAACAATACTTTGTCATAGTTAGCTTGCATATGTGGCAATGATTTTGTGAGACGATAATGGAACTGAAAAAATATGATGGTAATGTAGCACATCACATTATTCATGTTTGTGATGATGCAGGTGCAAAGAAAGCGACTGGACATCCATTTCCATAATAGTCATGTGTAGCATACACAATTATATGTGGAATATACTACTAGATAGAGACCTTAAACAACTATCTTCCTGACTCATGGATTTATTCTTCTATCCTATTTATTGTGATGAAACAGTGCATTCTTACTTATAATGAATTCAGTCTAAAGCAATATGTATTTCATACTATTAGCAGCCCCAATAATTTTATGGCCACTGTCTCTCCATTATTTAAAAAGTCACACATAGTGACTATGTAGTTTCAGGATGGCCTTGAACTCACAGCTATCCTCCTACCTCTCCCTCTGGAGTGCTGGCATTAAAGGAATGTGCCACCACGCCCAGCAAAAATGTCACATTTCTTGATTGTTCTGTACCATTTAAGTACAGAGTGTAGCATATGATGTGTATGATGGCATTCACTAATTATGCATTTCCGGAACATATACTGGTTATCCACAGGAAATACTTTGCTATTGGCCAGGTATGTGCATAATAATTTCATGAAATATTAGAACACTATATGTGGCAGGCATTTAATATCATTATCTTATACCAGAAGAAAAAAAATGTAAAAACAAGCAAATAGTCCAAGAACATATAGGTAGTTCTAATGGATGCGTTTGCTACACAAAATTCCAAGCCCGAGGTAATAAAAGCAAACATGAAGTAGAGTCATTGGAAATGATAGGGCTTGTTGCATCATAGTGATAGAACATGGAAATGGGGGTGTTTGGACTGCTCAAGATGTAGGGGGAGGACATTCAGCTGTGGGAGAAGGGTAGAAATGGAAGTATACAGAGTATAATATCACCTGTGTGGAATGAAACCAGAAGGGGACTTAGTAAGTAGAAACAGGGCCAATGGAACAGGAACAGGGGGATGGAGGCAAGAAGTGAGGGAAGAGAATCAACAAAATCATGTATGTATAAAAATGTCATACTAAACACTTATTTCATATGCTTATTAAAAAAAACTAATAAAAACTGTAAAAATATATAGAGAATGGGCTTGTAAAATAAGGCGACATCTCAAACCTCTGATGAACTGAGGTACAGTTTATACAGTAAAACAGCAGAAACACCTGCAGATGCACCCAAATAAGAGATACGAAGAGTGAGTCGAGTAGTCCTACTCGTCCAGCGATTATCTGTTGACAAAGGATGTAGAAGAAAAGAGACCAAATCTATCTAGACACATGGAAGCCTTTAGGACAGTAATTAGGGCAATCAGGAAACACATGACAAAGCATAACCATCCAAAGGACATAGGATAGTTCACTAGATTTTTTCTAATGTAATAATTTTAAAAGCATATTTGACTTATTTATTTTCTCTCCTTTTAGAGACAGAGAATGGAAATGCTAAAGCCTCCAGCCACTGCAAATAAACTCCAGACATGTGCTACCTTGTGCATCTGGCTTTACATGGGTCCTGGAGTATCAAACCTGGGTCCTCTGGATTTGCAGGCAAGCACCTTAACCACTAAGCCATTTCTCCAGCCCATATTTGACCTGTTTTTAAAAATTCATCTGAACAGTATATAGTTTTATATTCATGGCAAAGTTCTATGGAAAGAGGAAATAGATATCAAAAGGTATCATCACTTAACATGTGCACTGACTTTCTCACAGTTGTATTATTAAAAGAACAAATCCCCCAAGAAAATCCTCACAGGAGTTTAAGGAACATGTTCTATGCAAAGCTACTCAGCTGATGTTGATCCATGGATAAGATTGAGACCGAGGCTACTGGACAAATTATATATTATTAAAGTATCAAAATGGCCTGCTTATTTTCCAGCAGCTGTGTGACTTCATACATATATTCCCAGGCATATGAATCAAAATGTCAGGGAAGGGTAGGTGAAGCCAAATAAACAAGTTGTAGATTCAGTTCATACATCATTGATCAATGAATGTTATCAATTTTCTTACAGCTCAGGATCCTGATAACTTTCCTGTTGAGTGGGTAGCATAAATTTTAAATGACCTAGAACTCACCATGAGGAGAATTGCTAAAAAGCCTTCTCAGTGCTCTAAAA
The DNA here is from genome assembly GCA_036365145.1 of Orientallactaga sibirica. Classification (NCBI taxonomy): domain Eukaryota; kingdom Metazoa; phylum Chordata; class Mammalia; order Rodentia; family Dipodidae; genus Orientallactaga; species Orientallactaga sibirica. Next base: position 14,337,267 of record JAEOAD010000060.1, on the reverse strand, counting down.
AAATAAACACAGATGTTGGAAGAAACTTTTAATGAAAGTTTCATGCATTGCCTAAAGTAAGTAGAAATATGCTTCTTTATGCTTAAGTCTCCTCAGAGGACTTCATAAATACATTTTGTTAAAATACAGATAATGGAAATGATAGTTTTCATAGTTGATCAGCTTTACAATATGAAACTGTGGGCTATGATAAATTTTAAATGAAAATAATTAATTCTATTAAAGCCATATTTTATATAAACATATAATATATATGTATATATGTGCATATATATATATATATATATATATATATATATATATATATGTATGCATGTATGTCAGAGGTAATTCATAAATAGAAAATACTGACTCATGCTATCCCTTTGATGATATCTGGAGTACCTTCATAGTGTCCAGCACAGTCAAATAAGGTGTATCATTGGAGAATGCTGTCACATGCTCTATGGAACTTGCCTTGCCATGCTCATCTCTCCTCTGCATGAAAGAACGGAGATGAATATTTGTTTCACATTCATCCTGGGTCATTCTGGAATTACTTAAATTTTGGAACACCCGCTGAACTGAGCCTACATTACCATTGTATGGAAACTGTTATAAAGTAGTAAAATAGTTTGTATCACCTTTGACATGATATCATTTTTTTTCCTGTGCCTGATAAGGGTGAAATCTCTTTCCATATATGTTCAAATTAGAAGAATTTCACCATGCTTGTTACATTTAACATTATTGTTTTTTTTTTTTCCTTCTAACTAAAACTTTATAACTAAAGCTTTCTTCTGTATATTCTGACTTAACTTTGTATTCCATATCATTCTAGGCTACAGTATATCATGGTAGGGAAGACATGGAAGCAGGACCTTGAGGCTGCTAGTCACATTCAGTCCACAGTGAGGAAGCAGACCATCACATCTCTCCTTCTATTCCTTAATGTTCTACCATCATATTCAAAGATGACTCATCCAATAGGCTCACCTGTCAGTCCTCTGATAGGTTCTTCCTTTGTCTCTTTACAAGCTAATTGCAGCCAAAAGCTCTAGATGTATACAACCAAAATCACTACGACCAAAAGCTAGACATTTTTGAATATCTAGGGCCTCCAGACACTGCAAATGAACTCCAGATGCATGTGCCACCTTGTGCATCTGGCTGACATGGGTCCTGGGGAATCAAACCGGGGTCCTTTGCCTTTGTAGGCAAATGCCTTAAACACTAAGCAACACCTCAACTGAACTTAATGTTTTAAATGGCATTCACCAGAAAAGGGATTTCTCTCATGACTTCCAATACAACTGTACTCTGACTTTACCTGGGTAAGCCCCCCCCCTCTTTTTCTCTCTTTCTCTCTCTCTTCTCACCCCATATACCTTTTTCCTTCCTCCATGGTCTCCTTATGTAAGCCAAACTAGCCTATAACTCGAAGTCCTACCTCCATCCAAGTGTTAGAATTATAGGTATCAGACACAATGCCTATTTTCTTTTATCATTCATTAATTATGTGCTTCCCCACTTATTTCTAGCCTATGTTTTCCTATTAATTTAGCAAGTGTTCTATAATGCATTGCGCATGTTACTGTTCAGTAAGATAGGTATGAACTTCTTTAAATCTTGATATCACTAAGAAACACTATTTCCCTTTTATAGGCTAGGTGTTTTGGATACTGAATTATCTTTGCCAGTCATATTCTGTATCATCAAGTCCTGTTTTTCTAGTTCAAAGATATATTATGAATTGATATATCCCCCCCTTTTCTGCCATCCCAGTGATCAATGTCCTTTCCTGACACCTAAAATGTTAGCTAGATATTAAATCTATGTACAAAATTGAATGCCACAGTTTATATTTGTGTGTATAGTAAGTTTCTTGTTTGAACTCTTCCATTGCTTCTCATATTTATTTTCATTGGAATACTTATAGAAATGTAAGAATTTAGGAATCACATATTTTGTGACATGAATGATGCAACACAGCAGTAACCTCATCATACTTCGTTTAATGCTTGGAAATTATGGTATGGTAAAATTAGTGACTTCACTGTATAAGTTTAAAATTTTTTCTTAATCTTTTTGTTAGAATTCAGGAAGAGTGATCAGTTTTCCTTTTCTTTTTAATGAAAGAGTGAGAGAGATAAAGAAAGAAAAAAAATTGGTCCACCAGGCCCTCAAGCTACTGCACTCAATCTCCAGATGCATGACCCATCTTGTGCACATGTGCAAACTTGCACACTCATGTCACCTTGTGCATCTGGCTTATGTGGGACCTGAGAGTTGAACATAAGTTCTTAGACTTCACAAGGCAAGTGCCTTAATTGCTAAGCTATATTTTCAGCCCCAGTTTTTCTTTTTCATAAGATGTTTTTGTTTGGATTACTTCCAGGTTTACCAAACAATTTGATTAAAGTTTCAATTCTATGATTTTACCAGCTACTGTACACCATTTCTTTTACGACAGAAATCTAGCATGTGTGAAGATGTACTTGAAACAATGGATAAGCTCATTAAATACATAGTAATTGACTAAAGCGGGTAGTTTGCATTGGGGTTCTCTCAGTGGATCACATGTTCTGTACTTCTGACATGATTCTACCATCACACTATCGTATAGAACAGTTCACTGCCCTGAAATCCTCCTATCACCTGTTCATCCCTGTGTCTAACTCCTAAAACGATGACAACCATCAGTCTTTTTACATTCTTCATAGATTTACCTTCTGTATAAATTCATAAAATTAGAGTCATTTTTTTCAGAACAGCCTCTTTCACTTGATAATGTGACACAATCATACTTAGAATGCCTAAAGTACAATATGAAATTCCACGGACATAAGCATACATGTAGTCTGTTGAGTGTTTGTTCTAATGATGAATTCTCAAATGTTGCCAGAATAAAGCTGTCATCACTGACATGTTGTGAGGATTGTACAGGTTTTCAAGCAGTATGTAAATTTTGAATGTAAAATGATCCCATAGCTGCCTATGCTTGTGTATTTAACTCCCAGTTGTTTGTGACATTCTTTTTTTTTTGTTTGTTTGTTTTTCGAGGTAGGGTATCACTCTGGTTCAGGCTGACCTGGAATTCACTCTGTAATCTCAGGGTGGCCTCGAACTCTTGGCGATCCTCCTACCTCTGCCTCCCAAGTGCTGGAATTAAAGGCGTGCACAACCACACCTGGCGTTTGTGACATTCTTGAAGGTTGTGGAGTCGTGCTGAAGGAAGTGAGTCACTGGGGATGGGCCTAGAGTGTTTTTCATAGCCCAGCCTGCTTGGCATGTGCTTTTGCTACAGAAGTCATCCTGCTATATGATGATTTGATACCTGATCTCTGTTCATTCCATGTTTTCCCCACCATGACAGAACCTCTTCCTCAAAACAGCAAGCTCCTGAATTTGTATTTCACCCCATGATAGTACCGCCCCCTTCAAAATGTAAGCTCCTGTCCCTTCATTTCACCTCATAATAGAACTGTCCCCTCAAATCTTTAAGCCAAAATAAACCCCCTTTTCCCCCACGAGCTGCCTCAGGCCAGGTGTTTCATCCCAGCAAGCAAAAATAACTGCCAAATGTAAATGGTACCATAAAATCCTATGTCATAAAGGACATACTATAAGGTCAAACCTGCATCAGGTGCTTGGAGAGAACACCTGAATCACAGGGGCCTGGAGAGGGTATGATGAAGACTAACCTCAATCTTTTCCTGTTTCTCTCTCTATCACTCCCTCTTCTCTCTCTTCTCTCTCTTCTCTCTTTCTCTTTCATATTACCTATATTTTTTCTTCCTTCTTTTCCCTTGGCACTGACCCCTAACTCCCAATACCAGCATGTGGTTAACATCCACAAGGAGCTGTTTATCAGTGAGACCTGCAATGTTTTCCAAAAGAAGACAGATTTCTGTCAGAGTACTTGATGACACACCAAAGGTTGTTGGTAAGACCCTACTGCTGAAGACACCATATGCTGTTCGGATGGAACATGGAGAGACCTGGATGGAATCTGGAAGAGAGTCAGTCCCCAGACAGTTAGCTTGTCTAGTTCCAGAAGGTGCCAAATAAGTGACTGGAGGAAAATGACCAACATGTGTCTAAGCAACTTGTGGTCTAAGCTACTCAGCAGCAAACAACCTGACGTGATGCTCACACAAGGGCAATAGTGGCACACAGCCATGGTGGGTTACCAACTGCTCTAGATTGGCTGATGGATCTGCTCAGTGGAATGGAACCCATACCTGGAAACGGGAAACATGTCAGAACCATATCCAAAAATGAGCCCGCTATCCAATATCAAGCTCCCACCAATAGTGGGATACAAGAGGGCCTCCCCCTCTTAAATTCTCTATAAAATAAGAATGGTTATCCATGTATCTTGTGCTGACCTCACTCTCTGTTGGAGAATCTGCTTCTCTTTTTCAGATGGACGCATATCCTGAGGAAAGAATCAGCCCATTGCACCACAACAGGGCAACAGATGAAGCCATTGAGTTATAGGGGAAATGAGCAAGAGTGCTACTTTCTCAGTGAATCTGGTGCCAGCACAGGGGTGAAGGAGGTAGACACAAAGAACTCTCAACCCCTACCAAATCAGACATCCAGAGACACAGAGACTCACAAAGCCTCATCTCTGAAATAGACCTAAAATGAACTCAACATGGCTCAGGGAAATTTGTGGAAGAGGGGGCGGAAAGATTGTTAGAGCCATGAGTTGGGTCATTATGCACTGAGTCATTGCCTTTCCTGCATAACTGATGGCTACCCACATAAGGCAAGACTCACACTACCCATGGGGGGGGGGTGTTGGGGAGAAGGCTAACGATGGTACCATCATGGCTGTATATATACTATATACACAACTAATAAAAAATGTATTTTAAAAAGTAACTGGTACAGATGCACAATAAACTTTTTACCCCTTGATTTCAACACTATCTGTAAGCTGTGACGAGTGTATGCCACAATACAGTGTTTAGTTTTCCATCATAGAGCTAACTCTCAAAACAAAATTCCAGTGTTCTAAAAATAACGACCTTTAATTAAATAAATGCAAATGTCACCATTGTGTCATGTTGTGGACACTTGAACCCATTCTCTGTACTTTCATATACAATGTGATGCTATGCAAATGAAATTGATGCCCCAAATCAAGTATTATTTGTTTTAAAGAAAAAGCCCAAAGTATAATCATCTTCTTACAAAGAGTACATAATAGCTTTTTGTGTTTAACATCAGATTTAAATATTCCTTTTTTACTCAAGTTGTGTGACATATAGAAATTGTTTTATTTATATATTTATAATGTAGTTAGCAAGCACATAGATCAAATTTTGTCCTTCATCTAAGTATAATTTCCTTTTTAACAGTGACTTGGGGTTTTATTTTTGTTTTGTTGATGTGATGTTGTATTTTAAGCATCCAGCACTCGCTCAATAAAAATTAATTGCAATACTCTAAATGCTTCCTTTAACAATTTACAAGCTACTTAACTGCTCCTGTTTCTATAGAAACATTTATCCTTTTTCTTCGATATACTTCTGCTCAAATGAAATTGAAGGTTGAATATCACACAATAAAACAAAGGTGAACTAAAATGTAGCTCTCCTTAATCCTGTCACACTACTCTTATCACGACATCAAATTTCTTCATGGAATAATAATGGGAAACTGCCCTGTATCTTGCACACCAACAATAACTGAGATCATAAGAGGGTGCAAAGCTCCCAAGAAAAATGCCTCGTGCATCAGCAATAAACAGGATAGATCCCTGAAATGCCACTTTCTTTGGGATTCAGAATTTATATTCAAAACACTGCAGTTGCTGTGAGACACCACAATAACATTTCTACAGCTCAGTTTCAAAGGTCTAATAAATTAGATTCTTCTGTGGCTCTGTCAAAAATACTGTGTTCAGCAGTTTCAACAATGGAAACCTTGTCTAATTAAATTAAGTGCTGTAGAGGCTGCTGCCAGCAACACCACCTCAAGCCGATAGACTCAGGTTTGCAATATTGCTAATCTGGCATTCAGCCACCAGGGTGATCAGGGACATGAGCCAACAGTTCTGTCATAAGTAACTGAAACAAAAGGAAGGGGAAGGTTTCTTTTAAACGGATCAGCAGTATTAACATGAAAATTTATATTTCACCCTTTCCAAAGATCCAGAACATTTTGGAAGGCCAATTTATTACCAAATTAGACACTTAAGTTTTTTAATATCTTGTGAGCTCATTGCTCTTTTATTGTGATAGCTGGATTTTCTTGCAAAACTACCTGCACTGAAGATGGAACGTTTTCCTGGAAAATGCATGTTCTTTGTGTGCTGATTGTTTTTAGTGTATATGACCTATTTCATACATTTTTTGTGGATTTGCTTTTTGGATTTATTTTTGGTTATTAGTATGATTTAAAAGTAATTTTAATAAAAAAGACTCTCAAAGTAAAACCAGCCACTAAGATGATTTCCATAGAGAAAACATTTAATTACTATAGTTATAAAAGAATTATAACAGCAGAAAAAAAGTGGTATTTTTATATAACAGATACTAAAGTTCACACTGACCTTTTGTAATTGTGAAGTTTTATTACAAATATCAACATAAAATAATACCATTTGATTATCCTATGATCACTCGTGTATTAATAAAGAATGATTAAGAAATTATTTTTACTAATATAGTATATTATTTATTACATTTATTTATTTCAGTCAGGCCTGTACAAACTACCAGAGTACATGACCAAAAGGCATAGCCCATAACCCTTGGGCTAAAAAACGTTTAGTAAGAGACTGATTTTGAATATGTCAAAATGTCACTTAGGAAGAATTAGCACCATGATACTTTACCCTGTCTTTTGAAATGACGAATAATATAAAGCTCAGTAATGCAGATGGAACACACAGTCTAGTTGGAAACAGACTTGACCAATGTCTGCAGGACATTTAATGTCAGGACAAAAGCATATAGCATCAAACCTAGAGTTGAACTCTCCATTAATTCTAGAATTAAGTGTAAAGGAGACTTTTTTTTTTTTTCAGATGAGTCAAATGTGATAAAATGGTGATTTCATAGAGTATTGTTTTAAGTTGAGTAGGAGGATATCTGGCAGAAATTATCAAATACAAATGAATTTATGAGACAAGAAAAATATCAAAAGTGTTTAGCATAAGGAAGAGACTACAGGTGATTGGAGTGAAAGTTAAAGTTTACAATGTACAGGATTCCACAAAATATCCTCTGATTTAGTGGATTTGAAGTTTAAAAATATTTACTTTAACATTTATGTATATTAATTAACCTATTCTCTCATTTCTAAGGGCATTTAGAGCACAGTCTGAGATTTAAAAATATGAACATTAAGAAATGGCTTACTCACAATGCACACACTGAACATTCCTCAATTCTGGATTAATATACTATTAACCTATTTTATGAAGGCCGGTTATATAACAAAACATATGGTTCCTCCTATCAATATGAGTCATTAGGAGGATATTGAGTTTAATAAATTATCCTCTTCATGACACAGTTTTAAATGATTATTTCAATACTAAATGGAGAGTGTAATAAACATTCTCACTTCTGTACAAGTATGATTATTCTTTCAAAATTTGAAGATAGGTGAGAATAGAAACATTTACTTCATAAGTCTGTAGAGAAAGACTGAATGACTCCTGCCTTGTCCTTCAGACTGTGAACCAAATTATATAGTCAAGTAACCCCAGAATATAGATATTTAAAATAGATAACTTCCACAAGATTCAGTTTCTTTGATGAAATTGCCTGCATATGTGTATCCCATTGCAAATTTATATACTTAATCCTTAACTCAAAGTGGATTAGATTTGAAGAGTTCATGTTATGAGGCTAGAATGTTCATTAGTGGGGATTATAGCTTTGTAAAAGAGAACTAAATTCCTCACCAGTTCTATTGTATAAGAACACAGCTTGAATATACCCCTTTACTCACCATAAGGTAGGCCCTCAGTAGACACCACATCTACCAGTGTATTGAGCCTGGTCCTAACCTACAAAATGTCTAGTAATGAATTTCTCTTTTTTTAAGCTATTGAATTTATGTATTGTTTTTTCATAACATCTGAAAACGACACATACTATGCATATTAATTGTATTCTTATTACTGTGACCAAATACCAGCCAAGAAACAACTTAAGAGAGGAAACGTTTATTTGGCTTTCAGTTCCAGATCACAGTCCATCATGATAGAGAAGGTATGGCAATGAGATCATCTCACTAGGTTACCGAAATACTAAATACTTCATATCCCTTAACTACACCCTAAAATGATGTGTTCTCTGATAAGCAAGGAGTAGAGAGTGTGGCATGGCATTCCCCTCCACAAAACCCAAGATCACTGGAAGGGATTACAGCATCAGACTATCTTTTGAAAGCTTAGATCTGTTGAAATGGAAAGACACTGAGCCCAAGTGCCCATTACAACAAGACATAACTCCTAATGAGAGCTCAATCCATACCTTAGACTGCAATCATCTCTCCTCCTCCATGGCATAGCTGGAATGGAGAACAAGAATACCAGGCATTTCAGGAATGGGACAACAAGTCTTTTATGACATAAATGGCTTCACCAACATATTCCCAGACTTGTAAAGCCTCTATCTCTAAACATGAGTTTACTTGTTGAAAATGCACTTCATTTCATTCTAGTTACTGAGGTTAAAATTACTCTAATGACTAATAGTAGCAGTATCATGTCCTCTAGATGCTTTAGATATTATTGCTTTAAAAATATGGACTGGGGGCTGAAGAGATGGCTTAGTGGTTAAGGCGCCTGCCTGCTAAACCTAAGAACCCGATTCCAATCTCCAGGTCCCACATTTAGCCAGATGCAAAGTGATGCAAGGGTGCAATGCTGCACTTGAACACAAGGGAGCGCACACATATGGATTTCGTTCATAGCAGCTGAGAGACTGTTGGCGCTTCATCTCTATCTGTCTCCCTCTCTGTCTGTCTCTCTCAAAAATAAATAAAATAATAAAAAAAAATTAAAAAATATGGACTGGGATAATGAATGTTTCCTGCTTAACATATAAAGGCCTCTCAGGCCAGAGATTGCCAATTTTGATAACCCAGAACCCATGTCCAAAGCTGTGCCTGGCCACACATGTCATAAATGCCAGTCTACAGGAGGCAAACACAGGAGGATGACTGGCATCCATTGATGGACAGCAGCTCCAGGTTGAGGGAGAGACCTCTGTTTCAAGAAAATATACAGATGAGTAATAAAAAGACACCACATGTTCTCTTTGGTACTTTGCAAACACACACATGGGATTCACATCTGTATACACATGTGCATACCACACACATACACATTTGCACACACAGGCAAATGTTTCTATCATCTATCAATCAGTCATCTGTATATATAATGAGTTATTCATAGAAAATGCACATTGTAAACTTAAGTACACATTAATTAATTGAGTTTTCTGCTTTCAAGTATTTCCAGTTGGAAATTTAATTAAAAACTCCATTAGAAAACTTACAAATGTGTGTGTGTGTGTGTGTGTGTGTGTGCATACTTGAATGATAGATATTAAAATATGTGTTACTTTTGAAATCTCCATAGGGAATGTCTAAAACTGTTATTTTATGACTATTAAGATAGAGCTAATATTAATGAAAACTGGTTTAAGATGCTGAAAAATATCAGAATCATATAATAATGATAAGCTATCAATCTCTATCACATGCATTCCTTATAAAATATTTTTTCTAACATTTCTTATAAAATTATTTTGTTAGAGATAGTATTGCAACAAGACAGTGCTAAGCCAGCTCTTGCCATCTGGGCAAGAGGCAGCTCCCACCAATATATATACGTATATTTTCCAATTGTCCTCTGATCTTGTGAAGTGGGACATCCATGCATCCAATTCTCACTCATGTATATAGAATCCATCAGTTAGATTGCCTAAAAGTCTTCATATTTTTCCTCAATTTAACTATTCTAAAATATCTTTTACACTTCTACCCACAGATTACATCAAACCACAGGCACACACAGCAAATACAAACTGTTTGACAAGGCCTTACATTTTGTTTGTTCCTTTTGTCTTTTGCCTACACTTACCATTTGTTCTCTTTAGATCACTTTTAAAAAAATATGTATTTTTATGTATATTATTCTAGTTTTACATTCATAGTGGTGACTCCATTATCCTCCTCCCTGTCCTCCTTCTTCCATAGGGACCCTCATCAATGGGGAATGTGGTTGAAGTATGCTGGGCAAACCTTTTTCTATGCTCTGATTTGATATGACAGCATCAACTATTCACTTATTGTGAATATATTCTCTTAAATATCTTTATCATGGAAGAAGTAGAAACACCATCTCAATCATAGAGAATTTCATTTCCCCATTAGAGATTATGAAATTCCTAGAGCTGCATCACTGGAGTTTACTGGCTGTGTCATTTCTTTCATAGGTGTTGAGTTTTCCTGGGTCTGACCCTCTTTTGACAGACAATCAGATAAACTATCAAAAATATTGTAGATGTCATGAAAGACTCTTCTTTTTCATTACCAAATTTAAACGATCTCACTTTCAGTCTTATTTATATATAGTAGAGAGCAGTGGCTGAAATCAATAAACCCCTCAATCAAGCTATGAAATAACACCAAATCATCAGACAGATGTAATAGAGTTGAGACGGGTCAGAAAAGGGCAGTGGGAATGATGAAGGGGATGAAGTGGTTTTCATGTGACTTTAAACTAAATCATCTGATCATAATGTGACAGGCTTAACTTTTTCAGAGACAAAAGTCTATGTAAAGTCTAAAAATTTGATGAGAGGAATATATGTTTTCCAACTGCAATGTAGTAACTTTGATGTATGCTTTAACAGTGATAGGGTGAATTTTAAAGATATTATTAAAAGTGCCTCTGAAACCTGTGTGTTTTATAGTTATTATTCTGAGGACTGACCTATGCTGAATATTGATAGAGTCACATAAAATATGGGTAGTATATTCAAAACTGGGTAATATGAGAATCTGTCAAATTGAAGAATTTATTGTTAATCAGTTGAGCATTTTCCATAGGAATAGAAGTAGTAGAATATATATATATATATATATATATATATATATATATATATATATATATATATACACACACACACACACACACACACACACACACACACATATATATACATACACATACATACATACATATGGTGATGGAAATTGTGTGTGTAGTTTGGCCCCTGGCAGTGAATCAGTTTTATCAGTATTTGTAGATTACTTTTAGACACAACAAAAAATATGGTTTAAGGATCTATTTCACATATACATGGAAGCAAGGCCAAACTGTTACTATGTACAAAAGTCTACTTACATTTAATTGACCTTATCCTACTTTCTGAATAACCAATATCACTCTGGGGTAAATCAGGGACGTCTGGAAATACCTCTCTTCCATGGTAAATCCCATGAATCTTTATGAACTTTAAAATTATGAAGTATGTTGAACCACAAAGACAGAAAAGAATAGCTGCATTTAATTATCATGTAATATTTTCCATAAGTATAAGTTATTTCCCTTTATTTTTAGTATCGGATTTTATTAATTTGTTTATTGTTTATTATGTTGACATTTGGTATTAAGCTAATTAGTTGTTGCTTCAAAAAATCAACTGCTTAATGCAAAAGAGGTTCATTTCCCACAATTATAAAGATTGATGTGGTTTGGGATGTCTCCTTCCATCTGGTGGTGATACCATCTGGAACATGTGGCCTCCCAGGGCAGCATGGCAGAGAAAGACAAAGATGGAAGAAGACCCTGAGTCTAAGAGCCTCAGGTCTGAAATGGCACATGCTACTTCGTTTCTTTTCTTCTCACAGGTCTCATAATTAACTACAAAGCAAGCTGGGTAAATCAAGAAGAGCAGAGGATCGTTAGTGAGCACAAACTGCCTCGACAACATGTTCACAATGCTAATATACTTAAAACCTTTGAATGTAATACAGTACCTATAAACAGCACTGCTGGATTGTGAGGATGAACGATGCATCACCTAGCAACCATATGTGTAAATATCACATGTCAAAAACAGCAAATTATTAGCTCCTTAGAACTCCTGTTGAGCCCATGATCCATCATTGTTCTCACTGTTGAGACATTGATATCCTACTATCAAACATAATTATCCTTTGGTTGTTTTGGAGTTTATGTAAACAGTAATGTCTAGTTTGTATATTTTTGGAGTGACTCATTTTGTTCATCATGGTATATATAAGATACATTTAAGTTTTTAGGTCTTTCATGTGGTCTACACATATAAGACTGTAGTAGTTTGAATGTTAAATGTTCCCATAGGCTCATGTGCTTGAATTCTTAATCCCCATATGGTAACTCTGTTTTAGAAGATTGTGGAACCATTAGGAGATGGAGCCTTTGGGGAGGAAGTGTGTAACTAGGGGTGGGTCTTTAAGTACAAGCACCCAGACCCCTTCAATGTTCTTTACTCCATGTTGGTGTGGTGAGGGCCTGTCTCTTCCCCTGCTTTCCCCACTTTGATGAAATCCACTCTAACTCTCAAGGAACTGTAAGCCAAAATAAGACGTTCTCTACTATAATTTGCATCTGATCAGATATTTTGTTGTAGCAATGTAAAGGTCACTGTCAGAGAAAAGTGATTCTGGAAAGTGGGCCCATTGCTACAGTAAACATGACCATGTGGTTCCTAGTCTCTGGAAATGGTTCATGGGATGAATGAGAAGTATTTTGCATTTTCGACTACACAAGCACTGCAATGCTGTAAGCAGAGCTATTGGGCCATTCTGGTGGGTGTTTGGAAAGTTGGAAGACAGAACATGCACACCATAGCATTTCCACTTATGATGAAGTTTTAGAGTGGGAACAAGGACTCTATTAGTAACTGGGCTAGAGGAAGTTCATATAAAATACTCAGAAAAGAAAAATAAAAACAGAAAATGAAAAGCAACGAAATAAAACTGGGCTGCATTATGCCCAGTCCCTGAGTACTTGAAAACGCTTAATTTCAAAGTAGTGGACTATTGTTTTTGATAGAGGAAATCTCAAGGGAAAAAAAAAAACAACAAGCAAATCAACAAGCAAAAGAAACATTGAGTGTGTGGTATGTATTCTCTTAAGTGTTCTGATTCTTATCTATAGTGAAAAAGAGCAAAAACACAGGGAAAATAAAGTTTGTCCCAGAGGGAAACATGATCCAATTTAAAGTCCTGGGCCTAGAAATAGTAGCTGCTTCAACAGTAATTGTTAAAGAGATGACAATCTTTAAAGATGTTTCAGGGCTGGAGAGATGACTTAGCCATTATGGCACTTGCTGTGAAGCCTAAGGACTCATGTTTGATTCACCAGTACCCACGTAAGCCACATGCACAAGGTGGCCCATGTGTCTGAAAATTATTTTTAGTGGCTTGATGCCCTGGTGTGCCCTCTCTCTCTCTCTCTCTCAAATAATAAATAAATAAATATAAAAAAGAGATGATCCAACTTCTGTAAATGGGGCAATAGAAAAGATGTCCCGAGACAAGGCCCAGCCCAAAGGCTCAAAATAGAAAGAATGATGATTTTTTTAAATCTTAATGGACACAAGCATATTTTATTTTATTTTTATATTTTTTTGACAACTTCTATACTTACAGACAATAAACCATGCTATTTCCTTCCCCTTCACCATTCCCCTTCAGAACTCCACTCTCCATCATATCCCCTCCCTGTCTCCATTAGTCTCTCTTTTCATTTGATGTCATCATCTCCCATTAATGTGAATTGTTTTGAAAAGAAAATACCTAATGCAAGAATGCTTAAGAGGGTCTCTGCTCCCCCGGGTCAGCATACAGAGGCTACTAGAACTGTTGACTTAGGCCAGACTTCATCCCAGTCTGGCAGCAGAACTTGGCATCAGTGTTTACATGGCACTGGCTTGAGGATCATGAACAATGCAAGATTCTGGTGACATGGAGTATTTCATCACGGTTCTAGAGAGCCAGGGAGGCTAAACAATGTGTGACGGTTTTGCAGTCCTTCCAAGGAGGCTATATGAAGCCATTTTGTGATGCTGTGAAGGTGAACCCTATATAAGACTTTCAAACCCAGATTTCCCCAAGATAGCAGACATTGAAAAACAGGATTTCGTATTTGCTCTGCTGAGTCTCAGTTTTGTTTTGTTCCAGGCTGTCATTGGAATAGGAATGTTTTCTCAGTGTCATCATTTGTTGTATGCATATAACTTGTTCTTTGATTTTACTGGGCTAACAGTTAAAGACAATGCATCATGAGATGGTTTGGCACCTATCTGAGACAGGTATGGAATGTAGTGTTTGAATGTTAAATGTGTCATAGGCTCATCATGCCAGACCCATTTATGAATCATGAATCAAAATCCAATTGGATTGAGCCTTTTCACCAGACTCAGTTATAAGGGACAGACCTGATTGGTTGATGGACTCAAGAGGCTGACTCCGAACAGGGAGTCCACAGGTGTGTTAAGCCTGAGAAGACTTGTGGCAGGTTGTTATCACTGGAGTTATTGCTTATACATACCTTGAATTAGACTGGATCAGACATTGTGAGTAGTCCTATCAGGGCAGGCCAGGGTTGTCTTCTTGGCCTCTGACCCTAGCTGACTGTCTATAAAATAAGCTACCTTGCTCCTATTCTGTCTTTATTGTTGAGACATATTATCTATTCTAATGTGCACATTTCTTGGGTCTTAATCTACTGATAGGATTCCTAGGACATAAAATACATGAGTGCACATATGTAATAGATAAGGTATATAATTTACCAAAGAAAGGAATTGAAGAAAGAGGATATATACAAACTTCCATGAGTATATTAACTTTCACATTACTCATTATAATGAATAAAATGATATGAAGATAGAAAACTTTTTTCTAGTTGTATATTAAAAGCTGTTCCTAGAATAATAATATATTAGAGTATTTCATCCTTGTATCTCTAGAGTATCAGAGTTCCCATTGCAATTTACCTTCAGTGACAGCAGACATGTAAAGAATTCTGTGTTACTTGGCCTGGAGAGATGACTTAGCACTTAAGGCGCCTGCCTCTTAAGCCTAAGAACGCTGGTTCCAATCTCCAGCAGTTCCAATCTCCAGGTCCCACATTTAGCCAGATGCAAAGTGATGCAAGGGCGCAATGCCGCACTTGCCCAAAAGGGGGAGCAAGCATCTGGATTTCGTTCTCAGTAGCTGAGATGTGCACCCATCTCTATCTGTCTTCCTCTCCCTCTCTCTCCAAAAAAAAAAAAAAAATTCTGTTTCTTAATCTCATAAGAAAATAGTTCTATAATTCTAATTTCAATTTTGCTGTTGGTTAATGAAATTGAATAATTTCACATATATATGTATATATAATGACAATGCACATATGAACATAGATAGACACACTTTAGGAAGTTTTTCTTTTTTTTTTTCTTTTCTTTTTTTTTTTTAGGTAGGGTCTCACTCTGACCCAGACTGACCGAGAATTCAGTATGTAGTATCAGTCTGGCCTTGAACTCACAGAGATACTCACTCCTACCTTGGCCTCCAGAGTGCTGGGATTAAAGGTGTGGGTCTCTACACTGAGCAAATTTATCTTGTAAATATGTATATATTCTGGCATTTCTATTTCTATTTTTTAATAATATTTATTTATATTTTAGGACACATTTTAAATCTTTTTATTTTCTGTATCACAGCCTCCTTTTAACTGTCTTTCTGGGGGGGTATGTTCCTAGCTGTGCACCAAATGATAATTATGGTGGCTTCCTGGTGAGGTACATTGTTTATCACTGAGGAGGTGTTTTTACATTGCTAATATCCTTTGCCCTTGAAGCCAGCCTCCTTTTGGCATTAATATAGCTGTTTGGACTAGGATTTGCATATTAAATCTTTTCCTAGTACTTATTTATGTATTGAAATATTTTAATATTTTAGATTAATTTCATTCCAGGAGCATAAAAGTGATATGTATGGGTGTGTTTTTGTATATATATATATGGAAAGAGAGAGAGTGAGAGAGAATTCATATAGAGAATATATGTGTATAAATTCTAGATGGTAAGTATTTTTGTTTTAGATCTATTACATCTTCTAACTTGTTTTATATGTTTGTCTATATTTCATTCTTTATTTATGATTAAACATAATTTTATTTATTTATTTGATATATATAGAGAGAGGGATACACAAAGAGAGTTGTATGGGTATGCTACAGCCTCCTGCTGCTGAAAACAAACTCTAGATAAGCACACCACTTTCAGCATCTGACAATAAGAAGCTTTCAGCAGCATCAGGCTTTCCAAGCAAGTACCTTTAACAGCTCTGCCATCTCTATCTGACATCATTTAAAATATTTTATAAGAATTTTTTTTTACTCTGGCTCTATATTTATTATTCTGAATATTCTGTGATGGCATACCCACCAATAAATCTCTAAATCACTCCACACAGGACAATAGTTCTTTTTTTGTTTGTTTGTTTCATATATTGAAGTGCAAAACGGGAATTTCTTTTTCTATTGTTTCTTTTTTGTTTTCTTGTTAGATTTTGGCTTTTCATATGCTATTAATTCTCAATAGCATTTCCAACTTTAGAAATTGAATATGATATATATATATATATATATATATATATATATATATATATGACCTAGAATATTTACTTTATTTCAAAGAGTATCTATAATTCTATTAATAATTCTATAGTTTTAATTCTATTTCTTGTCAACATTTTCTTCATTTGTATTCCTGTATTCCAGAATTATCACCATTGAAATGAAAAGGCTGAGATATTCATTGAGGTGTCTCCATACTTAAAAAAAAATCTTCACATGAAGAAAAAAAAAATCTGCTTGTTATTTTTAAGGCCAAATGCTATAAAAAGGCAATTTTTCTAAAACTGCTTCATGAATTTCTTTCAGATGTGACAATGTTTCTCCCCCAAAGTAGTCATAAACTTTATGTAAAAATGGAAAGCACCAAAAGGCAGGTACTTCATAGGAAAAACATTATTAACCTTATATCTGATATTAATATTTACTATTTATGTAAATTAATTAAAAAGTATGTTAATGGCCAACTCTCATGGCCATCCGTCCCATTAGCACTCTGGAGGCAAGGCCAGGAAATTTACAACAATTAGTGGCTTGGTTTGTTTACATAGCAAAGACTACACAATGATAATATATTTTAAAAATCAGAGCATATACAAAGAATTACCTTTTAATGTATACATAGGGTAAATTATAGAAGAGAGTACATCTGTATGCCCTTATTACTATAGATTCGTACATATAATAGTACTCACATGTTTATAGAACAACACCCTTGCTTTATGAAAATTGACAACCTTTCTTAGATTTGTTTGCACTTATACGATATTTAGGCACTGTAGTAAATGACATCTTCCCAAATCCTGCTTTTAATAGTGTAGCAATTACCTCCTCAGTGCTGGGCAAGATGCCCAACCAGAAGCAGCTTAGTTTTAAGGGAAAATGTCACGATGGCCAGGAAAGCATGACCACAGCAGACAACTGGTTGGCATCACATGCTGTCACATCAACTGGGAGGAAGCAGCAAGAGTGAGCTAGCTGCTACTCCATGAAGGGTGCTGGACTATGAAATCCCAAGGCATACTCGCAGTGACACATCTCCACCAGCAAGGCTTCAACTCCCAAAGGTTGCATGACTTTCTGAAACCACCACCAACTGAGGATCAAGTATTCAAAATACCTAAGCCTATAAGGGACATTTCATTCAAACCACCACTAATAAAATAATTAAAATAAAGTAGACATAGAGACATATATATGTAAATATATATACTGATAAATATCTAAGTAAAGGCGCACACACACACACACACACACACACATAATCTATTTTACTTATGATGGTAGTATTTTAGCATGACATTTGTATTTCATATTTCTACTTTATCAATTGTTCATTTAGTTCCTATAATTTTTCTATGGCTGTATCACATTGATCATGTCCAATCTCATCAAGTAATTATACTATATGTTATTTTGATGATGTAAATATGTAGTCATATCTATTTAATGACACTTTTATTTATCCCTAATCATTGATCTTTTCAAAACTATTGTTTCCCTTGTGTGTCTGGGACTTTCTATAGAATTCAAGCATATTACCTTGTCTACAACATGATACATGCCTGAACAACACATAGCAAAGTAAAATAAAATAAAATTACTAATGTTGAAATTTGAACCGATGAAGTTTTTGTTTGGCTTTTGTTACACATCACCTTTTAAAACTGGCACATTCATAGCTTATTCCAAATGTGATATATAGTCATCAAAATCCAAACAGGGACTCTTTTCCTATGCTGCCCAGAATAAGATTCATCAACTTGTCTCTCACTTTAAAAGTAATATTTCCAATGTACTGAAAAACACTAGGGGCCTGGCAAGTTAATTAAGATGTCAAACTGCAGCAGTTTCCCTAGGAATATATTTTTTTCTATCAGACATGTATTTTAGAGGACAATGAAGTGTTTCCTACTCTCTGCTCATTATGTACTCCATAGTCTCATCAGTACAGCAGACTTGCATGATGTTCTTTGTACTATCACGATAATCGAGAGCTGTTTGGAATAACTTAACAGCAAATTTGTAATACTTGGGAAAATACACAAAGACAGACTTGTCCTTACTTCATTAAAAAAAAATCTACTTTTGATTTGTTTTCTTAAAAAAAAAAAAAAAAACAAGGAAGAGATTAATAGCTTCATTACAGAGTGCAAAATCTTCTTTTGCTCTATAACTTCAGGTTAAAATGTAATCACTGCCTGAGATCGTTATAATCACTTCCACAATTTCTCTTCATCCAATCTAGCCTTTGGATTGGCTAAACATTCAAGTTAAATATACGTTTGTGAGGTAAGCCTTTTAGGTTGGAGTAATTTTCAGTTTAAATAATTTTATGTTGAAGTAGGTGCATAAAAATAACAGATTACCAGTGAATCTGACCAACATGGTGTGTGGAGAATCTAGAAAGAGAAATGAATATGAGAAAATTTATGGCATTATTATGGATGCTGCTTAATCCCAAAATATCACTGGAGGCTTTGTAACACAGTGTAATCGTTATAGTTGAAGCATATAGGACTGAGAACAAAAAGAGCCAATGATACCAAATCTGGTGCAAATTTAGAAGCTGGAGCCTCAGGTGTGTGAATATATCAGAAAAAGAGATAGACACTAGACCTCAAGCAAGAAGCAAACTTGTCTTTCTTCCCCCCATTTGTTCAATTTAGGCTTTCACAGACGAGATGGTAGCATGCTAAGTGAGGGCTGTATTTATTCAGCATACAGACTATGATGCTCAGTTCTTCTGGAAAAACTCTCACCATCATACTCTGGAACATTTTCCCAGCTAAATTGCAATTGGCACATGCAGTGAGCCATCATGATTCACATTAAAGTGGACAGAGTGATGCTCGGATGTCATTTGTGTATTCTTTATCCAAATTTACTTAATGCCAACATCTTACCAACTTGTACTATAGCCAGAACCAGAGCATACATATTGTCATAGTGAACATATAGGCCATTTTCCTCACCAGAAAGATTGGTTAACTTTCCCTCAAACCTCACCCATGCATCCTCCTTATTCCCCGTTAGCCACTGTCAATTACTAATATGTGGTCCATCTATAATTGCCTAATTCTATGTTGCATAAATGAAACTAAACTGAATTTAATATGGGGGCTAGCTAACTTATTTACTCAGTATAATTAATTCTCTGGGGATTCATTTGGGTTGTATGAGTAGTAATTTTCTTAACATTGAATTCTATCCCATGGTATGAATCTTCCTTTTTTGAATATTAAGAAGCAAGCTTATGTAAACATTTACATACCATTTTTATGTAAAATATTTTTACTAATTATTGTAGTTTTATAATACACCTTAGGTTAATATACACTATTTAATCTTCATTATGCTCTGTGAAAGTTAATTTAACAATTATAGTGGCTTTGACTTTAATAGAAATTTTTGAATAGTATTTTTTATCTCTAAAATTCTTGATATGAAAGAATATCTTTAATACATATGACAGTTAATCTTAGCTAACAACTTCATTGGGTCAAGAGATGCCTAGAACACTTGTAATGTACAATTTTATGTTTTCTGTGAGGGGCTTTTCAGAGATGACTGGTATTGGACAGCCACTGCACCATCTGTCTCTCTTGGACTGACACTTGTAGCTTCTCATGCTGAGTAGCTGCTTCATTCCTCAGCTCTTTTGCCTGCAGGGGACTATTATGGACATTTAAACCTCTGGTTATTTAAGCCAATTTAATAACATCTTCTTATACATTTGATACAAACATTATATGCAATAAATACCAAAAATATTACATATAAAATACAGGACAGTATGTAAATAGTATGAATTAATCTATGGATATATGTTATGTAGTCATTCCACTGGTTTCATTGGTGTATCCTAACTAAAATATATTCTATGCTGATGTGGAAAAGTAAAACTCTTTATTATATTGAGTCTTTTAATCCATGAACAAAACACAACTCTTCATTTATTTATATTTTATTTTGAATTTGTATTTATAGATTTCAATAAAATTTGATACCAATTTAATAATTTTATTTTTTGTTCTTAATTGTTTTGTCAACTTTACATAATATGTAGAAAAAACTGGCAGAATAGGCATCCTTACCTAATTATTTTTTTTATATTTTGTTTATTTATTTGCAAACAGACAGAAAGAGAGAGAGAGAGAGAGAGAAAGAGAGATAACAGAGAGAGAACAGAGAGATAATAGATGCACCAGGGCCTCTAGCCACTGAAAACAATCTCCAAATATATGCACCACTTAGTATGTCTGCTTTTATGTGGGTTCTGGGAAATCAAATGATAATCATTGGGCTTTGTGGGGAAATGCCTTAACTGCTGAGCCATGTCTACCACTCCCTTGCCTAATTCTTGATTTTAGAGTTAAGCTTTAAGTATTTTAACATTGATATGTTGTCACTAAGTGAGGGCTGTATTTATTCAGCATACAGACTATGATGCTCAGTTCTTCTGGAAAAACTCTCACCGTCATACTCTGGAACATTTTCCCAGCTAAATTGCAATTGGCACATGCAGTGAGCCATCATGATTCACATTAAAGTGGACAGAGTGATGCTCGGATGTCATTTGTGTATTCTTTATCCAAATTTACTTAATGCCAACATCTTACCAACCTGTACTATAGCCACAACCAGAGCATACATATTGTCATAGTGAAGATATAGGCCATTTTCCTCACCAGAAAGATTGGTTAACTTTCCCTCAAACCTCACACATGAGTCCTCCTTATTCCCAGTTAGCCACTGTCAATTACTAATATGTGGTCCATCTATAATTGCCTAATTCTATGTTGCATAAATGAAACTAAACTGAATTTAATATGGGGGCTAGCTAACTTATTTACTCAGTATAATTAATACTCTGGGGATTCATTTGGGTTGCATGAGTAGTAATTTTCTTAACATTGAATTCTATCCCATGGTATGAATCTCCCATGGGGGTTGTTAACCCTTCCTTTTTTGAATATTAAGAAGCAAGCTTATGTAAATATTTGCATACCATTTTTTATGTAAAAATATTTTTCATAATTATTGTAGTTTTATAATACACCTTAGGTTAATACACACTATTTAATCTTTATTATGCTCTGTGAAAGTTAATTTAACAATTATAGTGGCTTTGACTTTAATACAAATTTTTGAATAGTATTTTTTATTTCTAAAATTCTTGATATGAAAGACAATATCTTTAATACATATGACAGTTAATCTTAGCTAACAACTTGATTGGGTCAAGAGATGCCTAGAAAATTTGTAATGTACAATTTTATGTTTTCTGTGAGGGGCTTTTCAGAGATGACTGGTATTGGACAGCCACTGCACCATCTGTCTCTCTTGGATTGACACTTGTAGCTTCTCATGCTGAGTAGCTGCTTCATTCCTCAGCTCTTTTGCCTGGAGGGGACTATTATGGACATTTAAACCTCTGGTTATTTAAGCCAATTTAATAACATCTTCTTATACATTTGATACAAACATTATATGCAATAAATACCAAAAATATTACATATAAAATACAGGACAGTATGTAAATAGTATGAATTATCTATGGATATATGTTATGTAGTCATTCCACTGGTTTCATTGGTGTATCCTAACTAAAATATATTCTATGCTGATGTGGAAAAGTAAAACTCTTTATTATATTGAGTCTTTTAATCCATGAACAAAACACAACTCTTCATTTATTTATATTTTATTTTGAATTTGTATTTATAGATTTCAATAAAATTTGATACCAATTTAATAATTTTATTTTTTGTTCTTAATTGTTTTGTCAACTTTACATAATATGTAGAAAAAACTGGCAGAATAGGCATCCTTACCTAATTATTTTTTTATATTTTGTTTATTTATTTGCAAACAGACAGAAAGAGAGAGAGAGAGAGAGAGAGAGAAAGAGAGATAACAGAGAGAGAACAGAGAGATAATAGATGCACCAGGGCCTCTAGCCACTGAAAACAATCTCCAAATATATGCACCACTTAGTATGTCTGCTTTTACGTGGGTTCTGGGAAATCAAATGATAATCATTGGGCTTTGTGGGGAAATGCCTTAACTGCTGAGCCATGTCTACCACTCCCTTGCCTAATTCTTGATTTTAGAGTTAAGCTTTAAGTATTTTAACATTGATATGTTGTTGAGAGACTGGGGAGATGAGCAAGAGTGCTACTTTCGTGATGAACCTGATAAACAGCACCAGGGTGAAGGAGATAGACACCGAGGACACTCAACACCTATAAAAGCAGCAATCCAGAGGCTCCTAAGAGCCCATCACTGAAGTAGACTTAAAAAAAAAAAAAAAAAAAAAAAAAAAAAAACATGGCTCAGGGAAATTCATGGAAGAGGGGGTAGAAAGATTGTTAGAGCCACAAGTTGGGTCATTTCCTCTTCCCCATAACTGACTGCTGCTCCCACAATGCATGACCTACAATCCCCCTGGGGATGACATGCATCCTCAATGAGGAGGGTCCCTTTGGAAAAGGGGCAGGGATGAGGGAAAGTATGGTACCAACATATGCTATTTACATACTAAGTATTTCCATAACTAATAAAAATAATAATTGTTAATTAGTGACTATAAGTAAAATTTTTTTATTAATTCCATGTCTAGTCACTATTTCTTCTTCACTCATTTTTGGATTTTGTTTTTAGAAACTCAATTTTATATGGGTTAGCTTTTTTAGCTTTATTTTGTGGAAACAGTTTCTTACTATATAGCCTAAAACACATCTCAAGTTATGATGTCCTTGTCTTAGTTGCCCACATGGTTGGTTTTACAGGTGTATATTACCTTATCACTTTAATCAATCAGTTTTATTTTTAAGATTTTTGTAATGATGACCCACTTTAAATTCTTATTTTAGTCATTCATTTTTTAAATTGCTACCTTGGCTAAAATGTTGGGGAATATTGATCTTTTCAAAAAAATAAACTTTTTTTAGTGTTCTTATTTCACATGTTTTTATTTGAGTGCTCATTAATTATTTACTTTTTCATGTTATCCATACGGTTATTTTTACCCTCTTGTTCTGTAGATTGAATCCCATATTGTCTCTTAGAGATAATTCTTTTTAGTATGAGCATTTGAATTCCTAAAATTTATTTTAAGCAATATTTCTGCTGCATTGAAAAATTTTGTTACACTGCATCTTATTTTCATTCAAGTTAAAAAAATTCATAATTTCACCTGCAGTTTATACTTTTACTCATTGATTGTTTAAGTTTTTTTTTTTTTTAATTAACACATTGCAAGTTCTGTTGCTGGTTTCTTGGATCAGAGTTCATTGATTCATAAAGATAAATCATCACAAATTAAGAAAGAAGATAAAGGGCATGTTTGAGAAAGAAAATGTAAGAAAATCTGTTTTGTGTAGGAAAGGGTCCAGAAAGGATTGCCAAGGAGCACTCTGCTTTGAAGGGTTTTATATCTTGAGAACAAACCCTAACTGCCACCCTCCATGCAGATTAGCAACAAGCTGGGTCTTGCCCAAGTAACCAATTCAAGTACATATGGGGGAACCTGATTGGTGGATAGGAAGACCCTGAAAAAGTCTGCCAAAAATAGAGCCTGCCAAATATCCAAAGGAAGAGGAAGTCCGTACCATAAAGTTAAAAAAAAAAAAAAAAAAATGGCTTGTGATTAGCAAGTACCTTGATAAATCAAAACCCACTGGGATTTCAGCTCCTGAATTATTTGTTCCTTGGGTTTATCACTGAATGCGCAGAAATCATTATAAAACTTTATAAGCAGGGCATGGTGGCGCACGCCTTTAATCAAAGCACTGGGGAGGCAGAGGTAGGAGGATCGCCAAGAGTTTGAGGCCACCCTGAGACTACATAGTTAATTCCAGGTCAGCCTGGACCAGAGTGAGACCCTACCTCTCAAACCACCCCCCCAAAAAACACCTTTATATTCTTAGATTTGACTACTGATTTTGTCAAATCATATTGGTATTTTTTTCCACTGTGGCCTGTGACTCAGATTAACTACTACAAAATTATGAAAATGTGACTTAAGAGACTAGTGTCTCAAAGTCTAGTGAAAACCTAGGTTAATGTACATAGCATAGACATAACTTATAAGAACAGTAGAGAGGGAGAATGGAGATAGAGAATTTTTTTAATAACATTGACATTAACTTCGTGGTGAATCACCTTATTTGCTCTAAAGCTATTAGCTACTAGTAAATTACAGAAAATTATTTAATATAGTTTATATTTGCCTATGTAGTTATCCTTACACTTCTATTTCTGTTTCTATATCTTATAAGGTTATTGTTGAATGTGCTTAAATTTCAACTACAATGGAGATCAGAGGCAGACAGTTTAATGCTTTATTTTGTCCTTTCTATTGTCTTACTAGATTCTACCATCTACAAATAGTTTCTCAAAACAGGGTTCACTCTCACTAATTTTCATTGAAAAATATAGCCCTTGAATTCTTAGCTCTGCCAGTTTTATGTCCTTATTTTTGCATAACATATTGAATTCTTTGATCTTCATAATGTACCAGTATTTCTTTGTTTTTCATTAGAATATACTAGCAAATTTTCTTATAATTTATTACTCACTGTTAGTATTCACTTTTGGAAATAAAAAAAAAGTGTTATGATAGAAAAACTATAGTTTTACCTCAGTTGTTTGTAAGTAATGGTAACAGACATCATTTAAGCAGAATATATCTTCCAAAATAAGCCAAACTGAAATTCAAAAGCTTTTGCCACTTCATCAGCAATATACAGCAAAGATTGTATTATGTGGTGCTGTATGCTATATGATTCAGGCACTTCACATCCTTAAATGCTCAATAGCTTATCAACTGACATGAGATTTCCCTAAGATAATTAGGTATCAGAAATGTAATAAGAATTGTCGTATTTTCAGTCACTTGTTCACCATAGATTCATGCATTCTGCATGCTTGACCTCCGGCTAGTGGCAATTTGTAGGTGTTTTATGCAGGGCGGAATTTCCAGTGTGATAGCCCGGTTTCTCCCCTGCCAGAGTAGAGCTGGCTGTCTTATCTTTTGCCTGATGTGGCAAGGGGTTCAGAGGGCAGTGGTCAGGTAGCTTGATTTCCAGGTAGCCAGCTAGGAGAGGGCATAAAGAGGGAACCAGAAGCCTGCTTCAGCAGGACCAAAGTTCAGTGTCTGATCCAGTCTCACTCATCTGCACTCTCAGGTGTGATGACCTCTTCCTGAGTCAGCTTCCGGAATCTAGTCCAGACATTTCTCTCTCAGGTTCTTTTGAGCCTGAGGGCA
Organism: Orientallactaga sibirica; assembly: GCA_036365145.1. NCBI lineage: Eukaryota > Metazoa > Chordata > Mammalia > Rodentia > Dipodidae > Orientallactaga > Orientallactaga sibirica. The sequence continues at coordinate 14,311,354 of JAEOAD010000060.1, read as the reverse complement.
AAGCCCCGGGCAAAGAAATTCTAAATAGGGGCTTGCTGGGAGTGGTGTCTTCCTCTACTTCCCCTTCTTCCTGACTGCTCCACGCCTGAATCTTGGGGGTGGGGATCCTAATAGTGGTCAGATTTTTTTTTTTTTTTCTACTCTCCTATTACCTTTTTTTTTTTTTTTTTTTTTTTTTTTTTTTTTAAATCTCTGGGCTTTTAAACTTCCTTGAAAAGGCTCCTTTCACATTTTCACAGTTCCCCCATGCCCGTCTCAGGTTCCTGCATGGGCTCTCAGGACACATGTGTGTCTCCAGCCCCCTGTATTGATTCATGTTTTATAATCTACCCTTTCTCAGTCTGTTTATTTCAGTTCTTTGTTAAAACAGATAAAAACCCAGGGTTTGGAGTTCATTTTTTTTTTCCTGCTTTCAGGAAGCATTACCTGAAACTATAAGCCAAAATAAAACCTTTCCTCCCACCATCTTCTTATGTAATTACAATCATCAATGCTGACTTTTCAGTGGAGAGTTACATTTCTCTGTGACAAAATTATCTGACTATTGCAGTCAGCTTCACACAGCTGGGATGAACTTCCAAACCAGACATAGTTTATAGGAGGACAGGATTTACTTGATGCTTACAATTCCAGGGGAAGTTCCATTTATGGCAGAAATAGCTGCCCCCCTTTCACAGATGCAAGCAGAGAGACACAAGCACACAGCAGCGCCACAAGCAAACAAGGGCAATCTGACAGCACAACAGCAGGGGACCAGCAGCAAGCAGCCAGAGCTCCTACTACTGCTGCTGTCTGTAGACCTTTGGGCTAGAAATCAGATCCAGCCCCAGTGATACCTCCAACCACGCAGCTGGAGACAAGCTTTGCTTAATATAAACACCTGAGTTAATTGGGGGACTGTAGCAGACACCTTCAGGTTCGCTGAGATGAACTTCCAGACCAGGCAGTTATGGAGGAAGGATTTATTGAAGCCTACAGATCCAGGGGAAGTTCCCTAATGGCAGAAGAAGCTGGCCTGCTTTCTCAGGACCAAATACAGGGAGAAGCCACAAGCCAAAAACCACAGAGCACAGCACACTCCAGGAACTCCAACTAAACACACTTTGCATATCTATAGTCCGGCCAGGTGGATGCAGATGCAGCCAACAAACTAATGAAACACTGAATATATTGGGGGCCAGCTATTCAAACTAACACTGGGACATACATTCAAACTACCACATTGACCTGTAAAACCTATTTCACATCCAAAAATGATAAGTCCAATAGAATAAGAGATACAAGAAAAATTATATAAAGATGATTTTTGGCCTTAATTATAATTTTTAAAACATTGTTTCTGTTTTGAATGCAAAGTGTTCAGGAATTTATTCAAATATTGGTTTATATGTTAGTGTATGTGTTAGAAGGCAATGTTTGAATGCTGGTATCTCCACAACTTTCATGGTAGAAACTAATCCTTATAAAAATCTGGCATAGGGATATGATACATTAATATGACCATTTAAGAGTCTGAGACAGTAGGACTGTTGAGAGTTCAAGTCAGCCTGGACTACAGAATGTGTACCAGGCTAATCAGGGCTATATATGAACACTTTGTCTCAAACAACTTAATAAAATGAAAATAAATAAATACATAAATAAATAAATAAATAAATAAATAAATAAATACATAAAAACAAGGCTTGGGAGATGGCTCAGTGAATAAAGGCTCTTTCTTGCAAAGCCAGCCAGCCCAGGTTCTTTAACCAAGCCACCCACAAAACACGGATCAAGTGTCTGGTGTTCTTCTGAAGTAGCAAAAACCCTGGTGTGCCCATATACAAACAAATACACAAACAAAACACTCACATACACATGCACACACTTGCCGGGGTCCAGCCCTAGCATCAACAAGGGGTGAGACCACGAAGCTGGGATGAACGGGAGCGGCGAAAAGGAAATGAAACTTAGGACATGTTGGTACAAGCTGACAGGTCGGGCTTCAGCAGCGAGCCATTTGACTCTCTCTCTCTCTCTCTCTCTCTCTCTCTCACTCACTCTCTCTTTCACTCACTCACTTGCTCTCTCTCTCTCACTCACTCTCTAATTCATTCTCTCTCTCTTCTTCTTTTTCTTTTTCATTCTCTTTTCCTCCTTCTCTTTCATTCTCACTCTCTCTGGCTTTTCTTTTGTTCGCTCGCTCTCTCTGCTTCTTGCCACAAAACCTCAGTCTTTTATTTTTCTCATACAAGGAAATAGTTTCAAAAGGAAAAAGGCAAAAACAAAACTGTGTCCAAATTTGACACACATGCATAATCTTTGAAATTACAAGTACATAATATTTCCAGGAAAGTTAGCTCAATCCCTTACAATTTTTATGAGCAAGCAGTATTAATCATTACCTGTGAAAAATCTTCTTTAAAATTACAAATACAAATGTTTCCAGGAAAGTTAACCCTATCCCTTACAATCTTTATGAGCAAGCACTGTTAACCATTAACTGTGAAAAACACCTTTGAAAGACACTTTGACCAATTCTTTTTTGAATAATGGGGCACTAGCTCCTTCTGGTTTCTTTTTCATTCTTTGTTAAATGTTGATTCTATTTTCAGTTGCAAGTTAGCAAAGGTGAGAGACAGATTGGCTACAACAGGTGCCTATTATTCAATTATAGTTAACTCAGTAAGTTTTTCTTTTCCTTTCTGAAAGCAATACTTTATAACATAATCATTACATTTGCTAAGCATATGCCTGAATTAAATCTTTAAGTAGTTGTATTTTCTCATCTTTTGGATAAACAGTCATAGGGTCTCAAATCCCTAAGAGCTAAATAATTAAACCTAACTTTACAGATCCAGGGGAAGTTCCATAAAGGCAGGAGAAACAGCCTGCTCTCCACAGGACCAAGCAGAGAGAGAAAAAGCCAACCAGCCACCATAGCACACAGTGCAAAAACTACAGCCAAAAGGTCACACAGCACACTTCAGGAACTCCTGCTAGGCACATTTGCATATCTTTACAATGGAATCTCAAACCATCACCACACCTTAAGACCGGGCCCCCAGTGACCTTGCCTCTAGCAAGGTGATTGCAGATGCAAACGATAATAAAACACTGAATATATTGGGGGACATATATTCAAACTACCACATTCCGCCCCTGGCCCCCAATATATTTAGCTCCTGGCCCCCAATAGATTTATAACTATCACACATTGTAAATTGTACTCAGTCCAATTTCAAAGGTTCTCACAGTCTTGATCAACTTAAGATAGTGAGTCCTGTAAAATCAAACAAGTTAAATACTTTCAACATGTAAAGGAACAGAGTAAACATTTTTAACTGGTAAAAGGCATAGCAAAGAGAGACTAGAATAATGCAAACTCAACTATCATCAGCCGTCATCAAACTTCTGCAGTTCAAGTTCAATATAACCAGAGACTGACAGTCTCCAGTTTTCCAATTCCGCCCCTCCAGCTGGGCAGAGTTGCCAGGGAAAACTTTCATCCCATGCCAAAACTGCACTCCATGGTAGCCCTTTTGCACAGTCCTGGTATATCCAAAACATCCTCAGGTCTCCATGCAAACCACGGTCCATCTTCCAAAAGCTCTTCCAGCCTATCCCTGAGGGTCTTCATGCACTGCCTCATGCCGATCTCAGCAGCGGCTCCTGGAACTGTGTGCAACTCATGACCACTCCACGCATTTTTCATATTTCCAAAACTAATACCAGGTGTGCAGGACATAGACATATTCTTAATCCAGGGACAAAATAAACCATAGCCTTGAAAATCAGGTTCCTTCTCCAGTCAGCTCTTTCCAAGAATTTGCATTTTTAACAGTTTTTCCTCAGGCCTCCTCTCCATTGTTTTAATGTAAAGCCATCCGACCACCTTCCTTCCACCTTCCTTAAGACTGCTAATGTGTTGACAATAGCAGCTCCGTAACCTGAAACCAGACTCAGCACCTCTATAATTTTAACTTGCTTGAGGTTTTCCAACTTAAAATCTTAAAATCTCAGTCCAATATCTTTAGCCAAGCACATCAGTCCATTACAAATTTAACCTTGATCAAACTTTCTGGGCCTGGATAGTGGAATGTAGCCATCTCTTATGCCAGTAGCCCAGTTCCAACAAAGTCCTCTGCCATCTTTCCTTCCCCTTAGGAAGCTCATAAGCCAAGCCTCGAAGTTCAATACTGTCTGTACTTAGCATTCTCAAACTCACATCAGAATAGTCCATAAAACTTGGCTTACCACTCCAGAAGGCATCTTCAGTTGCAAGCACCAAGTCCATGCCCATTCCTCCAAAACAAAGGTTCCAAAAGACGAATATCCACACGATCAGGTTCATCTCACCCCACACTCCTAGGTACCACTTTACTGTAGCAGACAGCTTCAGGTTCGCTGAGATGAACTTCCAGACCAGGCACAGTTATGGAGGAAGGGATATTATTTATTGAAGCTTACAGATCCAGGGGAAGTTCCATAAAGGCAGGAGAAACAGCCTGCTCTCCACAGGACCAAGCAGAGAGAGAAAAAGCCAACCAGCCACCACAGCACACAGAGCAAAACTACAGCCAAAAGGTCACACAGCAGACTTCAGGAACTGCTGCTAGGCACATTTGCATATCTTTACAATGGAATCTCAAACTCACACCTTAAGACCAGCCCCCAGTGACATTGCCTTTAGCAAGGTTATTGCAGATGCAAACTACAATAAAACACTGAATATATTGGGGGACATATATTCAAACTACCACACTAACTCATCAGCCCATTTTCCTCTGTAGTCTCTCCTGTCCCAGATCCTAAGTCTCACTCTCCCACTCTTAGGGTCACACTGATATTGACCACCTGGAGGAAGCAAGCTTTTAGGATCAAATCTATGCCCCTCATGAGCAGCCTGAGGGGGGTCCCACCATTTATCATTGTTGTAATAAACCCATTGTTTTCCATTCCATTTTTTGTTTGATCTGAGAACACATCTCCTATTGCCTGCATAATACTATTCCACAAAATCACCTCATCAGAAGCTGGCAGTCCGTCTAACTCCCGGGGGTCATGGCTGGCCTGTAATTCATTCACAGAAGAGAAAGAATAAGCCAAGATAAGAAGAAAAATCAGAAAGATCATGGCAACAAACATGAGCTGTACAGCTGAAAGAAGTAGATGTCTTTGCCAAGCTAAATGATCCTGAGGAGGCCACAGGGTCAGATCCGTGTCAAGCGATGCTAAGGGTCTTGACTCAGGCTTTTTGGAGCATGCCGTCCCTGGCATCTCCCCCTTTCTGTTTAAGTTGAATGATCCAGAGGAGACCACGGGGTTGGACCCTTGTCAAGCGACTCACTGGGACTCGACTCAGGCTTTTCGGAGCATGCCATTCCTGGCACACACTGGCACACAAAGAGATAGCTAAATAAATAAGGAATATTTTCAATTAAAATTTTAATTTTGATAATTCTTATGAAACCATGAAGGGACTAGTTCTTTAGGAGAATACTGTGTGTGTGGTTCCCAACTTAGAAAAGATCTGTAAAAAGTTTGTTCAGGGCTGGAGAGATGGCTTAGCTGGTAAGGCACTTGCTGCAAAGCCAAAGGACCCAGGTTTAATTTCTTAGCACCCACATAAAGCTAGTTGCATGAGTGGCACATTTATCTGGAATTCATTTCCAGGAGGTGGGGGCCCTGGCTTGTGCATTCTCTCTCTCTCTCTCTCTCTCTCTCTCTCTCTCTCTCTCTCACTTTCTGCCTTTCTCTCTCAAATAAATGAATAAAGACAAAAATGATTTAATGATTCAACATCAGCCTAATGATATCTGATATCCTTCCTGTAGACCTCTGAATAATTCCTCATTGATTCTTACCTGTATTGAAAATGGTGGACTTTAAATACTTGCACGCTTGTGTGTGCACACATGCACACACACACACACACATCCTTTCTGTGTTGGTTTGTTGTCTTTAAATTAAATATAAAAATGTCATTTAACTCTAATTTTTCTAAGAAATATAAGAGTAGAGAAAGGAGATCATTCAGGAATACTGGCAATGTCATTGTATATTTGTAATTATTTTACTTCATTTATTCAACACACCCTCATTAAATACTTATGAATGTAGCATACTGAGCTAACCAAATAAGCTTTCAATAGGTAACTTAATCATTTTCCTAAACCTTAAAGACTGCAGCTTAATAAGTCAGACACAAAAACACTCAAATAAGAAAAGAAGTGCAAAATTTGATGATAAACAAAAGTGTAAGGAGGAGTCAGTAACTTTTGTGACAAACAATGCAGAAGGAGTTTCCAGGACAGCAACACTGGGACTTGAAGGATGAATAGTAGCTGCTAGTCAGAAATGGATGGGGTGATGTACTTCTGGCAGACAGATCACTATGGGGAATACTTCAGGAGAAGCAACATGAGCCATAATATTTGGAGAAACTAATTTGGCTGGCACACAAGTCTGTACGGGGGAAATGCACAAAGCTAAGTCCACAAAAGAACCTTTCCTAGAAGATTGGCAAATATCTTTTCTTTTTTGCTACCTCCTTGTAAATTTAATCTTCTTAAATAAATTTACTCATGTTCTTTCCTATTCCTGTTGGGTTTTCTTCTTTGAAAGCTATCAGTTTTCAAGACTCCTAAAATCATACATGCTTCTTGAAAATTGATATTCTCAAATAGATTAAAATAATTTATTCCATTATATCAATTCTGTCAAGTCCAATTCACTTTTTATGGCTCTCACAACAGATTGCTTGTTTTATAATCTGTATAAGAATAATATTTTCTTTTCTCATCCATTATACAGAAGCAGTGAAAATAGAAAAAATATTGGAAATAATTGACACTCAATAAACATCTGTACAGTGAAGTCACCTAAGTTTAAGTGTCATTGTCACCCACACAGTTGTGCAGAGCAGCACAAATTATAATGTGTTAATTTTGATATTCATGCCCAGCCATAAGCCCCCCCTTTTCTTCTTTTACCTGTTCTTTCTCCATTCATTTCCCATCCATTTGCTTCCTGGTGTGTTTCTGGCCAACTGTGGCTCAGAGGTATTTTCATAAAATTTGCAAAAGTAAGAAAACAATGATCAATTAAGACTCTTGCTTCTCACTCTGACTTTCTATATATGACACCTTCTCTAATCCCATGCCGTGAAGACAAAATTCAGGTGAAATCAATTGCACATTCATATCATTTGAATCTTTTCATATTACTGTGAAGGTTACTTTCTCTCCATTTGAAATTTGGTAATTTCTAAAAGTCTAGGAATACAAGCTTACAAGCATACGCCTAGCAACCACTGTCCTAACTCCCTTGATGCTATGAAAAGCAGGTACAACCTATGATATCACCTGGAATTATTACAAAGAAGGCCCTGGCAGCAGAAGTATGTACTAAATAAATGCTGTCAGTTATACAACCACTTTGTGAAACCTTGAGGTCTTAAAATGCAAAATTGTCTATAAAATTCAATATTTGTTTTTGTACTTAAAAAGCAATATTAAAGAGAAGTTGAACACTTCTTGAGACTTCTGAAGCTTTTTTAATTGAAGAATGAGAATCATTTAAAACAACCACAAGTTATCAACATGTTCATAGTTATACTATATCCTTCCATGAATCATGAAATATCCATGAACAATTTAAGATTTAAGCACATATGATTATATATGTCCTATAAGAAGTTTACTCATCCTGAGAGGCCCTACTTCTGTTATAATTACATATCTTATTTAAATATAATAATGTATTCATTATTCTAATGTAATTTATTTTAGATGTATAAAAGCACTGTGAGTTGTACTTTCAGAACCTGTAAAAGACTAGGAATAGAGCTGGAGAGATGGCTTAGCAGTTAAGGTGCCTGCCTCCTAAGCCTAAAGAACGCCAGTTCCATCTCCAGAGGTTCCAATCTCCAGGTCCCACATTTAGCCAAATGCAAAGTGATGTAAGGGCGCAATGCCGCACACATCTGGATTTCGTTCTCAGTAGCTGAAAGGCTGCTGGCGTGCCCATCTCTGTCTTCCTCTCCCTTTCTATGTCTTTGTCTCTCTCCAAAAAAAAAAAAAAAAAAAAAAAAAGACTAGGAATAAAGAAAGCAAGCAAGGAGGCAATATATAGTGAAATATGGTTACCAGAAACAAGTCAAGACATAAATTGCAAATATGAGTTATGATAAAGGTAGAAATGAAGTTCCTTGCAAAATGTAACAACAACTAAACTGCATGTATTTTTAAGAGAATTATAAGACATTTTACTCTGTGATATTTTTTAAATGTACATAAAAATATTACTAAAGAAATTCAGAACAATGCATTATAACTGGATCATGAATTGAAAAAAAAAAAACACAATTGAAGTTGAAACTGGGCAAATATCTGCTTCACCTGCACCAACTTTAAATAATTCTTTTCTGTTATTTGTTATATATAATACAATAATAATTCATATACATAAACATGTATGAATATACAGTGCTCAGTAGCATTATGTCACCTAAAGTACATATTACCACCATTCTTTATCCATATTTCCAAGTTTAGGTTATAAATTTAATGGCCTTTCAAAGTTGCTTCATTCAAAATTGAGCTATGATCAGTTTCCTTAACTTTTTTCTTACGATTCTTGAAAATTTGTATTTACTCAAATTTTCTTCTCTATTGTCATGAGTGATGCATTTAACCTGATAGAAAAAGGGTAGATTCTTCCTCCTAGGAAATTTAGTATTTTCTCTCTGAATGATGTTTGCACTATCTGGAGTGGTGGAGTATCATGGAAGCTGAGGCACGAGGTTAGTACTCCTCGTAAAGTTGATGTGGGCCATGGCTTTCTTTTCCTTGGCTTCATACGGACTCGTGTCTACTTGTTTTCCCACTTTCCTTCCCATTACAAGTTTGTATCAGGATCCTTGAATATCAGTGTATTATTAGTTTTTGAAAAGTATTCATTTTCATTTATAGTGATCACTCAAATTAAAAATAGTATAAAGAATTATTTATCATTGATATATGTGCATTTAGATAATTCAACACCTAGAACTAATCTCAAAATTAAAGTCAAATTACTTTCTAACATCTTTCTTAAAACATCACTCTTCCTTAAAGTAAATAAATATAGGATATTGTTACATTGGAACCTAATTATATTTATTAGTTAGTGATTAAATAGCAAATGTGATTAACTGAGTTGGATTAAGGAACTAATACTTATTAGTAATCCCAGTTTCTACTTACAGTTGCATGATAGACAGAAGGAAATTAAAAACTAATTAATAAATGGAACAAAAATTACCTGAGGTTGGTATAGGGAACATTGAAATATCCCTTGGGAGAAAAATAAATGAGCAGTTAATGATGTACCCAATGCCTTAGGTTGCAATTACCTTATTAAAAAATCAATACAATATACTGTAGAGAAATTATAATTCATATTGTAAAATTCTAGTGAACTGTAATAATTATTTCATCACCATTCTTACATTACATTTGAAAGAGTGCAAGTTTATTTCTGAAATTACCATTAAGAGTCACTGTGTGCAAGAACTGTTACCCTAGTGAAAAAAAGAATATATAGTAAAATCCCATTGTCACTTTTTACTCATTTATTTATATTCTATGAAAAATAATGAATAGTTTTCTCAGTAATTAAGATTTTGTATCAAAGTCTCAAACACAATTACCTAACAGTCAAAATGGCTTTTGTACTAAAAATATCTATGAAATGCTAATTCATTGGTGCCTTCAGTATATTAAAATGTTTTTTATTCTAAATATTTATCCAGTGATATGCATCTTCTAATATATACATGCTGTGTTTTCATTCTTTTAAAAATATTTTATTTTTATTTATTTATTTGAGAGAGAGAGGGAGAGAGAGAGAATGGGCATATCAGGGCTTCCAGCCCCTGCAACTGAACTCCAGAAGCATGTGCATTCTGCATTGGCTTACATGGATCTGGGGGAATCAAACCTGGGTCCTTTGGATTTGCAGGCAAGCTGATTACCTGCTAAGCAATCTCTTCAGCACATGTGTTTTCATTCTTAATTAATTGTTTAGCTCTCATTTGATCCTTCCAATTTCATATCTTTCCTACTCTTCAGTCACTTTTAAAAACCCTTTTTGAGAATTTGTATTTAGTAGATGGGTAAAATATAATAACTATATATATCTTTGAGATATATATAATTTTGTAACAATTAACATATAATGTGTCACAGACCTATGCAACCCAGAAGATGTTATAGGAGATTTTGCTGTAAACAAGTAAACAAATTGTGCATTTCATGAGTAAAGGTAAGGAACGTTTGACTTTGGATAATCCTTAAATATGTGTTAAAGGAAGGAATTTAGGGGTATGACCTAGAAAACACATATACACTGATGACTAAAATAATCACATTAAGCTCACTTCTTGTCTTCAATAGATCTGTAGTCCCTTAGGTACTGAATTGTGGTCTTCAATCCTATGGTTAGCAGTTATTATGCATATATGTTTGTTCTGAGTCAAGAGTCCAACCCAGCCTCTGAGAAAAGGAGCTTAGAGAGTATATTAAGATCAGCCACCATCTGTAAACATTGCTTGTCAATACTGATCATGTGTGCAATTGATACCAATGGTATACCAAGGCAGAGGGGAAACTTAGTTACAATGTTGTAAGCAGGGGAATTATACAGTTGTATGATTACAACATATATATATATGTGTGTGTGTGTGTGTGTGTGTGTGTGTGTGTGTGGGTGTGTGTATGCGTGTGGGTGGGTGTGGGTGTGTACATTTTATATGTATATAACCTTATATAGTTATATGTAATATTTTATATATAACACATTTACACACACACACACACACACACACACACACACACACACACACACATATATATATGGCATTACAACTTTCTCATAGTTCAGTTCTATAGTTCATTCTTACAGTTAATTCTTATACTTCATCACCACATTTTGAATTTCCCCAGTAGTCTTTTATTTTCACTACTTTTATTTTTACAATGTAAAAGATTAAATTTGAACCTTAGCACATTCTAGACAAGTTTTCAACCACTGAGTTATATCCCCAATACCAACATGATTTCAGTGTCTGTCTGTGTAACCTGAGCTGGTGTTAAACTGCCACTCCTCCTGCATTAACATGGCATTTCAAATATGTATTATCATGCTGGTTTCATCTATGTCTGTGTGTATGTGTCAGAGACAGGGAGAGAGAGAGAGAGACAGAGAGAGAGAGAAAAAGAAGGAGGAGGAGGAGGAGAGAGATATTTTAGATATGACTCCTGTTGCAGACAGCTTTAGGTTCGCTGAGATGAATTTTCAGACCAGGCACATTTATAAGGAAGGGGTATTTATTGAAGCTTACAGATCCAGGGGAAATTCCATAATGACAGAGGAAGCTGGCCCTGCTTTCACAGGTCCAAACAGAGAGAGAGAGAGAGCCACAAGCCCAAAAGCCAACAGCCACATAGCACACTTCAGGAACTACAGGTGGAACTAGGCACTTTGAATATCTTAAGATTAGAATTTTAAATCCACCACCACACTGTAGGACTGGACCCTAAAATCCACCTCCTCCAGCCAGGTGGTTGCAGATCCAAACTACAAACTAATAAATCACTGAATATGTTGGGGGCCATCTATTCAAACTACCATACCTCCTATTATTTAATCCATAAAACTGGATGGAATTTATTAAAATGAAAAATTTCTCAGGGACAAATACATAGAATGAAAATATCAACAATTTACTGAAATTAAACACTCACAAAAAAATCAAAGGTCTCATTTTAAACATATACAAAGTACATTGAAACCTCCATCAAAAGTCAAAAAAATCAAGGTTGGGTGTGGTGGCCCATGCCTTTAATCCCAACACTCAGGAGGCAGAGGTAGGAGGATCACCATGAGTTCAAGACCATCCTGAGACTATATGGTGAATTCCAGGTCAGCCTGGACTAGAGTGAGACCCTACCTCAAAAAAAAAAAAAAAATCAGGCTGGACAGATGGCTTAGCGGTTAAGGCATTTGCCTGCAAAGCAAAGGATCCCGGTTCAATTACCCATTACCCACATAAGCCACATGCACATGGGGCACATGCATCTGGAGTTCGTTTGCAGTGGCTAAAGTCCCTGGCATACTCATTCTCTCTCTATCTGTCTTCTATTTATCTATGCTTGCAAATAAATAAATAATTTTTAAAAATTAAAAAATAAATTTTAAAATTGTATCAAAGACCTTAACAAACATCTGAACAAAACATGATACAGATAGCAAATAAAGCAAATTAAAACCACAAAGAGATATAAGTACGCATTTATTAGGAATGACAAAATTCAGACCACTGATAAAACCAAGTGTGAGCTTGAATATGGAGTAAATGTAATTCTAGTCAGTCGTTAGTGGGGATGCAAAGTTACAGGCACTCTAGAGGAGAGTTTTGCAGTTTCATATAAAACTGAACATATTTTCACCATACCATTCTGCTTTCATAGCGTTTATGCCACAAAAGTTGAAAAACAAAAAAATGTCCACAGACAAAAATCAAAACACACATACTGTAAGAACTTTCCAAATATGCAAGCAGCCAAGCTTTCCTTTTATAGCCAAATCAATTGATTGATATATCTAGGCAACTTAATATAACTCACCACTGCAAAGAAATGAGTTATAAGCTAAGAAAAGACAGGAGGGATGTTAAATGCACATTAATGAGTAACAAAAGCCCATGGGATAAAGCTACATCTACTATGATTCCAGCTATATGGCATTTGGCAAATGTAAAACTATGGGAATAATAGGATGTCAAGAGTTAGGAGAGAGAGGATTATAAGTGGGTAGGATTTTTAGGACAGTGAAATTTGTATGCATGAATCTATTATGGAAGATACATAATCCTCACACACTTAAATTCATATACTATGCAACACTGAGACTGAAGCTTCTGGTAAGATATCAAGTCAGGATGAAGTAGACAGTGATGGGCCCAGTGAAGGTGTATTATTTATAACACCTCTCTAGAGATATTTATGATGGATAAGATATGTATGTGTAGAAGCAGGGTGTATGCAGGGTATTTCTCTACTTTATCCCATTCTTATGAATCTTAAACTATCCTAATGATCACATTTAAAAAGGCAGTATGCTTTTTCATGTCATAAAATAAACTACTTATATGCCTTTGATCTACATGAATGTCAGACACAAATAAACAAAAGTAAGTGTTATATGGCTTTTCATGTTTGAGATGTGATTGTACATGCTGCACACATAATGGATATTTCACCGCATTTTCCAGTAAATAAAATATGGCCTTCCACAGGGACTTGGTAACAGCAACAATGTAAGTTATCTTCATTGTGCAGGCCACCTGCACAGCACTGTTGGCACAGCGGTTTGGCTCTTGATGGAGAACAGTCTCTAACAAATTGTGTTTTTTTTTTTTTTTGTAATAATAAATTGTACATTGACACCACTGTAAAACATATACATTTATTATATTAGCTGGAAAGAAGCTTTTGGCAATCAAGGTTCAAACCTAAAATTTTGTCTCGGACACTTAAAAAAATATTACAAAACTTCCTCTTTTCATGTTAGTCCTACTCAGCCATATTTTATGATGTACCTTTTGTTGTCTTGTTCAGTTTCATTGTTTTTCTGTTTCCACATCACATTTCACCTTATAGCAAATGACTTTCATGCATCCTGTCTTGTGTTTAATGCACAGGCAATGATGTAATGACTTGGAGCAGACTGTGGTTCATACATGGCCAACAGAGAAGCAGACAAAGCTGTTAAAACCTGTTTTTCAAATTTCTGTTGGTGGGAAATTTTGGAGGAGAACCAGAATTACCACAAAAAATTGACCAAGAAAGTGGCTTTTAATATTCTTTGTCATTGTGTTGCTTTGGCTTTTCTGTGATCATAAATATTTATAATACAAACACTGAGTTATAGATGCTTGGGTATAATCTTCCAAAACCTCCATTATATATTGGATTTCAAAGGTGGGGAAACACCAGATTTAGTGTCATATGCCTGTAGAAAGTTAATTGGGGGCCTAAGACAAAAGTGTTGTAAAATCAAGGCCAGTGCTTGCAGCCTAGTCTCAAAATTATGTGTATGTGTGTGTGTGTATATATATATAAAGGCTAGGTATAATGTTCTGTATGACCTCACTTCTATGGCATGTCTGATTCCCTTGGTTCAATCCTCCATATCACAGTGAATAAAATGTAAAATAAAATAACCCAAAATGTTTAAAAATTAATTCTTTTTTAAAAATTTTATTTATTCTTATGTATATTATTCTGCTTTTACATTCATAGTGGTGACTCCATTATCGTCCTCCCTGTTCTCCCTCTTCCATAGGGACCCTCATCAATGGGGAATGTGGTTCACACATTGTGGGGGTAGTCAGGAGCTATGGGGGATAGGCCAAGTCTCTGTGCATAATGCCCCAACTTGTGGCTCTAACATTCTTTCTGCCCCCTCTTCAGCAAATTTCCCTGAGCCACATTGGGGTCATTTTAGCTTTACTTCAGTGATGAGGTTTTGGGAGCCTCTTTGTCTCTGGATATCCGGCTTAGTGGGAGTTAGATGTTCTCTGTGTTTATCTCCTTCAACCTTTTTCTGGTGTCGTGATCCCCAAGAGTGCTGAACTCTTGTCCTTCCTCCACATTACTCTGTGGTTTCAGCTGGAGCCCTGGTGAGGTGTGATTGGCTGATCCTCCCTTCTGGTTTGTTGTCCATCTGGAAAAAAAATAAGGAAATTCTCCAATGGAGAGAGAAGTTAGTACTAGTTATATGGGATGGCCATAGATAGCTTGGAGGGAATTTTATATGGGTAGGCTTTCTTCTAGCCCACATTTGATGGTATCTTGGTTGGAGACTGTGCTCATTTTTTGTACATGGTTTTGACTTATTTCCCAGTTCCAGCAATGAGTTCCATTCCACTGAGTGGATCAATTAGCCAAATCAAGAGCCGTTGGTTACCCACCATGGCTGTGTGCCACTACTGCACTTGTTTGAGCATTACATCAGGTTGTTTCTTGCTGGTTATCTTAGACTGGAAGTTGTTTGGACCAATGTCGGCCATTTTCCCCCAGTTGCTTGTGTAGCACCCTCTGGCATTAGACTAGCTAACTGTCTGGGGACTGACCCTCTTCCAGATTCTGGCCAGGTCTCTCCATGTTTGGTCTCACAAATGTACGCTGTCTTCGACAGTAGGGTCTTACCATTAACCTTTGGTGGGTCATCAAGAACTCTGACAGAAATCTGTCTTTTTTGGGAAACCTTGTAGGTGTCTTGGATCTACAGCTCATTGTGAAAGTTAACCCCGTGCTGGTACTGGGAGTTATAAGTCAGCGCCTAGGGAAGGTGAGGGGAGAAAAAGATAGCTATATATAAAGCTCCTAAAGCCCAAGTAATTCTTAATGGGGAAAGACTAAAAGAGTTCCCACTGATATCAGGAACAAGGCAGGGATGTCCACTCTCACCTCTACTCTTTAATATAGTGCTAGAAGTATTAGCTCAAGCAGTAAGACAGAAGAAAGAAATCAAAGGGATACAAATTGGAAAGGAAGAAGTTAAGTTAGCTCTATTTGCAGATGACATGATTCTATACATAAGTGATCCGAGAACCTCCATCTCAAAACTCTTAAAGGTGATCAGCGCCTTCAGCAAAGTAGCAGGATATAAGGTCAATGCTCAGAAATCAGTAGCCTTTCTGTATGCAAAATACAAAGATATAGAAAAAGAAATAACTAACATTGTCCCATTTTCAATAGCAACAAAGAAAATAAAATACCTTGGAATAACATTAACCAAGGAAGTGAAAGATCTATACAATGAAACATAAAAACACTCAAGAAAGAAATTGAGGTGGTCCTACCAAAAAAAAGACCTTCCATGCTCCTGGATAGGTAGAATTAAATTGTGAAAATGGCAATCTTACAAAAAGCACTATATAGATTTAATGCAATGCCGATAAAAATCCCAACTTCTTTATTCACTGAGATAGAAAAAACTATCTCAAAAATCATATGGAAAGGCAGAAGGCCTCAGATATCCAAGCATATCCTCAGCAAAAGAAACACCTCTGGAGGCATCACCATACCTGATCTAAAGCTATACTACAAAGCCATTGTAATAAAAACAACATGGTACTGGCATAAAAACAGGAATATAGACCAATGGAACAGAATAGAAGACCCGGACTTTGGGTCAAGTAACTATGGCTACTTGATATTTGACAAAGGTCCTACCAATGCAGAATGGAAAAAGGACAGCATCTTCAAAAATTAATTCTTAAGAAAAGCCAAACAGAACATGTTTATAGTGTGCCTTCACTTTAAGGGCATGGAGGGAAAGGTCCTTTCGAGATGGTTTTATACCAGTGGCCAGGGGTGAGCCTTGAGATACATCACCACAGAACACTGGGGGTGAACTCATGGTGGAGTTAGGAGATGGCAGCGAGACATAGACATGACTGGATTTTCATTTGAGCCACTGTATATTTTCATATAAGTCTCCAAATAACTGCATTTATAATTAACTCAGACAGAATAACGAGAATGATGCAGGAAGTATTTAGGGAGAAATCAACATAAGCACACACACACACACACACACACACACACATGCATGTGTCTGTGTGCATTATTGACACAAAGCTTCAAGCATAAATAGACATTTACATTTGTGGCTATTGAGCAGCAGTCAGAAAGAGAAGGAAACAAGCAATAAAGGGACTGAAAGAGTGGACACAGTACAGAGACAATGGAATGTGAAAGGATAGTTAGTAAAATCAGTACTTTTTCAGAAGGATAAAAAACAATTTAAGAGGATAGGGGACCCTCCTTTCAAGTGTGCTATGCCAGGATGAACCCCTATTTTCAAGTTCTATAATGCATCGTTAAGGAAATAAATTTTAAGAACTTCATATGTATGTTAAGAACAAAAATGGGAAGGTATCTGAGAGACATGAGGGAGTGATTTAGCTAGTCTGAACAATATAGAGGAGGGGTCTGAATGCCTTATACAAGTGCCTATTGTTAGGTCTATGAATGATATGAAGAGCAGAATGAGAGATGAGAATATATGATGAGAATTCCAAGTGGAACATATAGATGAAGATATTACATAAAATATATTTGGACTTTTTTAATGCAATAAGACTTGTAACCTTCTGCTGTGCTCTTAACATTTGTGTCCCCCTAAAGTTCATAGCCCTAAACACAATTCTTAATATTACATTAGAAGATGAGGCCTTACAAGGATATTAGGTCAGAACCTTCAGGAATGTGGCCAACAGTTAATAAAGAAGGCTATGAGAGCTGCCTTCCTCCTTCCCCCACGTTAGGGTATCATGGGTCGATACCATTTGGAAACTTACAGACCCTCACTGGGCATAGATCTCAAACATTCTAGACCCCACATCAGTGTGAAATACATCCTCACTGTTCACAAGCCTCTCAGTGTATGGTGCTCTCTTAAAGCGGCAGAGCTGGACTGGGACCTTCTCTTTGAACCATGTTTCTGGCTCTAGACACAAGGATTTAACTCACCAGCCTGAATGCAGGTCTACAAGCTGCAGCTCTTCCCACAATGCCTTTGTTTGTACTACCAAGTAACATCCACATCTAGGCTTGTGTTGTTTAACACAAAGATAACTTTGTGTTAATCCTTATCTACTCAAAAATTTAAAAGATAGGCTTTATAGATGTGATTGGTTCATTATCCAAAATCAATATAAAATAGTGGTACATATAACAGCATTATTTCTAGGGCATTGCTAAAACAGATGGGCTTGTCTGAAATTCCAGGGCATATGGAAAATGGGATGTGAATATTTCCCTTGTTTGAGACAATGCTTTATCTTTGGCTCCAGTCCTGGAGACATTGTGTTGATACCATTATTGAAAATATATGTAGAAATTCTCAAAAATCTAGCTTAAGAAGAGTTGCCAATATACAACAAAATTCTCTATTTTGTCTAATATATATATATATGGAATTAAAGTTCCAATAAACTGAATTAAAGCCAGACTCAGTAGTCTGTATTGCATTGACCATCATAGTGTGATCGCATCATTCATACTTCTAACTACAACAGTGAACCTCATAAACATTAAGATGCTCTATTTCATTGGGAATCATTTCCTAAAACATTTGTTCTCAATACTTGGTGCTTATTACATATGTATAAACAGAGGAAATATTTCAGAATGTCACATATTTTAGTTTGGCTATGTAAATTGTCCTCTCTAATCAGATATGTAATCCTTTTCCTATATGTTTAGATATGTGTCCTTCTAAATAAATAACTATAGTAATCTTTACTCAGAGACTGATATTTATTTCAAAATTCAATAAGACCCACCTTGAATTAGTTATCTCTGAATATATGATCACGTAATTATTTCATGATATGTATAAGTGATATGTGTAAGGTAAGTTTTGTGAAGCTTTCCTCTGTAAAAAGTTCATTCTTTACAACTTCATCCCTATTACATATGCCACAAGAAAAATAATATGTGATGTGTTACATAATAATAAATATCCCATGAGATCCTAAAAACAACTCCTTACCTTCTGTAGAGAAGAAATATTCATCTAGCACTCCTAACAATGATGGACCTAGAAAAGTAGAAAGAAATCAGATAACACACTCATCATTCTTGCCTTTCCCTTTCCATTTGTTTTCCATTCCACTGAGCTGCCTGCACCATGGCTTTCATTTTTTAAAGCTATTGACATCAATATAAATGGATTATAGCTGAAACCATTTTAAGACAATTTGTAACATAATAAAGGAGTACACCTTGCTCCAAAGGATTTCTCATTGATTCAGTATATAATCTGGGATGTGTCATATTTTACACTTTTGTCTAATACAGACAATACATTTTTTCCCTCATTCTCAGCAGCCACTAACTAGTCTGTCAGAGGTACATATAAAGAAATGGCATTTTAGAGGGTGTATTATTCAGGGTTCTTTAGAGGAACAGCATGAATAGGAAGAGCACATATTTCAAAAGGGATTCATGAGACTGGTTTACAGTACAAAAGCTGAACCATCCAACAACGACTGAGGAAGGCTGAAGAATCTGAGTCCAGTAGCTACTCAGTCCAAAAATCTGGGTGCCTCAATAGTCCAATTCTGGCATTGAAGCTCTGGAGGATTCATGGATAGTCACCGGTTGCTATTTTGATGCAAAATATCTAGCCTCCAGAATGACAATGGGATAAGCCAGCACAGTGTCACAATTTGGTAGAACAGCTGCAACAAAGAAGCCTGATTGCCACTGAATACTGTCTTAGGATTTCATACAGAAACAACAGCCTTCCGTTTACCATGTCCAGTCAAATATCCAGAGAAGAGTTCAGAACTGCATTATTAACTTACAAAATATGATTGTGGACTATCCATATTCCATTCACATGTAGTAAAAAAAAAATGATCCCTCTTCTAAAATAATTTGAGTAATCTTATTTTATATTTTACTGTGTTATATTAATAAAATTACAGTGTTGTCATCTCAACTACTGCCAAGAACCTCTAATTTAGTCTGGACAAGAGATAATCCTGTTGTGAATTAAATTAGATAAACTGTAAATTAAAAATAAAACCAGTTCTGCCTCTACTAACAGTCCTTTATTTAATCCAATCACCTTCAAATTTTTGCTAATCCAACTTAAATACTATTTTCTACCCTAGTATCAGTCTAATTGGTGATGAAGAATAATTCAAACAGATTTTAAATCTGGAGCAGATACAATGGAAAGAATAAAGGCAGAATGAAATAAATGCTTGTGGGAACTCAAATTAAATGTTTGGTCACTTTCCATGGTTTTCAAAGGGAAAAGAAGATAGAAGACAGAGCAATTATACTGATAGTCTAGCTGTGGCATTTCAGAAATGCAAGAATCATTGTGCCTAACATTAGAATATGGCCTTGCCTGTGCTATCAGTGTCTAAACACCTTCTAGAAGGAAAACCAGACCTCAAGAGTTAAAGACAAGAGAACAGACAGGCTGGTTCTGGGTGAGTTGTCTGTTAGCAGTCTGTTGGCTTGTTTCATGAGATTCAGTGAGCACAGTCAGTATCAACACCAGCGTTCTAGAGGACTCCGTGATGCCACTTTCACAGAAAAGACCACGTTGCTCAAAGTTAACTCATTAAAAGGAAAGTAGGAACAGAACAAATCAGAAGCTGTTAATGAATAATATCCAACAATTGTTAGGACACAGAAAGATTTCTGAAAATGTAGAGCTAAGTTATAGTTAAAAGGAAAAGAAGGGGTAGAAAATAAAAGGAAGGAAAAGTGGGATAAATATTAATTGGGTTGGAGTTGGAAAGAGAGTACTGAATAATTGATAGTAGAAAATAACAAAAAAAAAAATCACAAACAAGGAAAAATGAGTTTTCATGCCAGCTCTGCTACTATCTTTGCAATCAAGATCACTTTATTTCAATTTTCTGAGCTTCAGCTAATTAGTACCTAATTTGATAGATTTATGAAAGGATAAGAAACATTCTAAAAGTCAAGGAGAATATCTATAAATATTCAATAAATTATCTCATTAAGTTTTATTTTATAATCTAATCAAGGATTTAATTACAATATTAGCTAATGTCACAGTCTTAAAAAACTATGAAAAAAATAACAGATGGCCATGCATAGACTTATTTGTCATATAGCCTTTTAAACAGGTTCTGCAAAGATAGATGATGCTAAAAGATCACCCAACTTCCAATATTCTTTGAATAATAATATCTGTACTTCATGAAATTATCTTGCTTATTGTAAAACATACATAATCAAGAGTAAACTAGGGGGAAATTTAGATTAAGTCGCCCCAGCTACAATCAGTGAGAAGCACGTTTAATAGGAGGACATAAAGTCCAGGTCTCCTATTGAACAACAAAAGATCTTTATATTAGAACGTCATAAACAATGTCTCAGGAATCTGACAGCACTGAAGTGGGAACAGGCCCTAGTGAGTATAACTCAGGATCAAGAGGCCACAGAGCTGTGAGGAAGGCAAGTCACACTGTAAGACAATGTGATCCTAAATTTACCCAGGAAAAACTACCCAGGATTTTGGAAGACAAGAGAGCCAGTAAAATATGTTCCAATGTCATATAGATTTTTAAAAATAGTTTTTGAAATATTGAAATTCCAAGTTTCTAATTTCTCTATGATTTACTGGATCGGTGTGTCTCTGAGTGTGATCTGTGGCTCATTGTGAACACATACTAGGACATGGTCTGGAAAGAGCAACTTGAGGGAAATAAACACACACAACTGATGTGTCACAAACTAGCTTTGTCTTCATCTTTCACTTTGACTGCTGATGAAACAGGCATCTATGAGGTCCATCGGAAGATATGGTCAGCCCACTATATTTCATCAGCTCCTGTGTGTGTTTAAGTGTCATTACCACTTTATGTCACTAAAGAACCCAGCTAGTTATGGAAAACATAATTCTTTACATTATGGGGTAAAATGTCATAAAGTCACTGTTTATACTAGTTCTAAAAAATTCTAGAAAATCTGAAATTGACACCTATTTCAAATTTAAAATTCTGTAGTCTTAGTATAAATCTTAAATGGTATCAGAATTTCTTTGAATGTACATGTGACTTTAGCTTTATAATAAAAGATCTAGCACTATTTACAAAATAAAATAAGGAACCTCAGAGTTTTATTTTATTAAATTATCAACAATTTATAGGGTAAAGCTTCTATTTTCTATTCTCACTTTAGCAACTTTTACCAGCAATATCTGAAAACATAAATGAGAATTAAATAGACTAGAACTGAACAAGAATTAAATAACTCATGTACTTGCATGGAAAAATAAGCATAATTTCTTACTTATCTCAAAAGCAGCAGTTACAGAAATGAAAATGATATTAACTTGAAATATATAAATGAGTAAAACTGCCCATGGGAACATGAATGATTTGTTTTATAAATAATTTGTCAGGAATATAAATACTGAATTCTAAAAAGATAAATTTATTTATAAATTGTCTTTATAAGTCACACATTGACTTTCTCATGTGAATGAATTTGGAGTGTGATAATTTTTCTTCTTAACTACTTAAAATTAATGGTACCAGCATATCAAATCCATAGAGGAAGCCAGTTTAAAATGATCATGACTGAAGAGATTGTATATTATACTCATTGTTTACAAAATTAAGAATACCTTCTGCTGAAATGGTCAATAGAAAAAGAATAAAAATAAAGGGTTCATGGGAAAAAACAATGTATCATTTCTGTTGAAAATAAATAGGCAAAAGACTCTAAAATCATGAAAAGCTATTCTTTTTTTCTTTACTTTTGTATCTTCCTTGTTCCAGAATTCGTTAGTATCCATTGTTTTTACTGTTTTCTTTTTTACAAAGTGTTTGCACCTCCTGTAAGGGATTTGATGATTGACAGACATATTGGTGGTTTGGAGTACACTGTGCAGCACAGAGCACTGTGGGATTCGGGAGCAGGTGTTAAATCCATTTCAGAGGGTATTTCTCTTTACCAACCCCTAATTGTCTGATTACAGAATCTTTAAACAGATGTTCTAGACAGATTTTCTCTACTTCCCATGTTTCTAAGGGGTTGTCTCTCATCTGCTTAATTGCTACTTTATTCAATAACAACAACAACGAAAAAAAGAACATCACAAAATGCATCCTAACTTCCCCAGTGAGAAGGAAGGTGTCTCTTTTGGTTTCTAGACTTTTATTCACTTTCCTTTCAAGGTAGGAAAGTTAGTACTGGAGATGAGTGAACTTCCATACTGCAGTCTAACACTCCTCTTCAATTTTGATATTTGATAAGTGTGTATCTTTTCCTCCATGTAGTTGCTCCCCAAAGAAATGCTTTTGCTTTTGTTGTCAAATTTCTTCAAGTCTGCTAAGAAAATGAAAATAAAATTTTAAAAAAATTGCATAAGATAAGAATGTTTAGAGCTGGTTTCCATGGTATAGGCTGAAATCCTAGCACTAGCCTGACATAAGATTGATCAGGAGTTCATGGCCAGCTGGGGCCACATAGCAAGATGCTGTCTGAGGGAATTTTAAAAAAATAGAAAAAAAGCAATGAAAGGAAAAGAAAGAAAGAAAAAGAAAGAAAGAAAAGCAAGCAAGCAAGTAAGCAACAAAGAGAGAAAGAGTAAGGGAAAAAGATAGAGAGGAAAAAGTAAAAGAGAGAAAGAGAGAGTGAGATATTAATAGAATCCCTTGACAGGGGAGAGGGACAGTAATGCTAAGTGTAGTACCATCAACTTGTATTAGGGGCCTACCCAGAGGAATGTTGCTTCTTATGTTTTCTCCTTAACTCATGGAATGGGTAATTACTAAAGACCATGTATAGTGAATCAATTAATGAGAATAGCATTCTTGAAACTTTTTTCTATAAAGTGTCTGTGTGTATGTGTGTGTGCATGTGCCAGTGCACACGTGAGCATGGATGACCACATACCACAGTGCACTTGTAGAAATGAGAGGACAACCTTGGATATCGGTCTTCATCTTCCAAATTGTTTAAGACAATGTCTCTCGTTGTTTACTTCTGTGTTCACCAGGCTAGTTTGCTTACCAGCTTCTAGGAAATTCTCCTGATGCCACCATCCCTCTGAGCATCTAGCCATATCCACACTGACATTACAAGTGCTCACTACTCTATGTGGTTTTACATAAGTTTTGGAATCTGAGTTCAACTAATTAAGCTTGTGTAACAAAACTTTTTCCCCTGAGCCATCTCCCTAAACTTCTGCAAAGCTGTGTCACCACAAAGGCCATTTTGGCATGGGAACAGAGATTGAGTTTTTAAAACACAGTATTTGAAGAGGGGATTTGGGACAGTTGGATGAAAATGCAAGTGCTGGATAGAAGTTTTACAGAAACCCTCATAAGGGATCCTGTAGAAAACACAAAGATGAGATGATTGAAGTTAAATTACACACAATGTCAATATCAATGCCAACATCCTCCTAAGATCAGTTCTTTGAATGACAAGAATCACATTGTAGACTGTGGAGGCAGCAACACTGGTGTCATTTTCTTGAATAAGCCATGGATGTGCTGAGGACACAGGGACACAGGACAGTGACCGTTTTGTAAGGTGGTTTTGGTTGCATGCCCCTATACTCAGATTTGTGACATCATGTTCTCATGGTAATATAATGTCATTAATAATCTAAAACATCACCATTTGCCACTCTACAGAAAAAGAGATTCCATCACTACCTCTAAGCTGCCACTGATAAGAGAAATGAAATCATATGTGGCACAGGAGAAGTGGTGGATTGAGATAACACAGAAAACAAAGATGAACTTTTATCCACTATTGGTTGAAGTATAAACTAGTGTAGCCACTTTGAAAATCAGTGAGGAGATTACTTAAAAACAAAAACTATAACTATAACTGCCTTGTGACTGAGCTATACCACTCTTGTACATACACTCAGAGGACTCTACATCCTACTACAGATATACATATCAGAAATATATTCAGACCTAAAGAAAATGAGGTTATGAAATTTGCATGAAAATAGCTGCAGTTGAAAATATTATATTAAGTAAGATGATCCATGCTCAGAAAGACAAATGCCTTATGTTCTCTCTGATATGAGTTCTTAGCTTCTAAATGTTAAATGTGTGTATCTAGATGGGAATGTATGTGGGTAAAGTCATGGAACTAGAAAGGATACTGGAGAAAAAGAGGTTTTGAGGGATATGTTGAGGAAGACAATAGAACATAAGCAATGTGAAAGTGGAAGGGAGATACTAGGCAGGAGAATCTACAGTGCAGGAAAGGGAGTCAGGGAGATAGGGGAAACTGGGGGAGAGGATGAACCAAAACAATGTATTCTGGAAATCCCATATGGGCCCTGTTACATTGTAAGCTAATTAAGACAGGATAAGTGAAAGAGAGAGAAGCGAAGAGGGGAGAAAGAGGTGTCATCTTGATCATGTGCATATGTCACAAGGGAACTCAATACACAAACCATATTTTCAGTTTTATGAATGGGATACTATCTGTTCTTACATGGAACATAGAAATAATTCCCCTGCCCTTCCCAGGAAATGCCTCAGCACTCACCCATGGTAGTATCAAAAGTCATGGTATGGCTGCCCTGACTTGCACAGCCCACCATAGACCATCATCCTCCTTAATATCAATGGTTTCTCCCCACTCTGTGCTGATCACAAATCTGCCATGACCTCCTAGTTGTCCATCAGAAGCAATTTAAGGCCAAACTTAGTCTTTCCTTTTTTTCTCCCTCAGTAGTCTGACATAATTATAGATCTTTTCCTTTGAAAACAATGGTTTTTTTTTTTGCTTTATTTATTTTTTCTATATTCTTCACCTTTATTTGATTTGCTTTTCAGAAGGTCTCAAAAATCGGCTGATATGGTTATATTCATATGAAAGGAACATACTTGGGCTGGGGAAATGACTTAACAGGTAAGAGTGCTTCTCACACAAATACAAGGGCATAAAATGATCTAAGTTTGCTTCCCCAGCATTCATGTAACCAGGTGGGCCACTGTAGTTTGTGAAATGTCCCCATTGTCTCTTGTGCTTTGAATACTTGGTCCCCACATGGTAATGGTTTGAGAGGTGAAGCCTTGATGGAGGAGCTGTGCCCTCAACAACTGCTTCTTGTCAGATATTGATTGTTCTCTAAGGCAAGAAGGGAACTACAACAGAAAATTGTTACTAAGGAGTTGAGCAATTGCTTCAATGAGCTTGATTATGTTATTTTTTTTTTTTTTTCCTTGTTCTTTAGTATCTCTGTTGTAGAATGACTTTGAACTGAGAACTAGAGAAGCCCTTACCAGTAGGTGTATAAGCAGAGATTGATGGCCATTCTGGCCGGGTGTGTGAGACCTAAATACAGAGAACTATGGACTGTAGAGGCTTGGCTTGTTAGTGGAAAGAGTTTAATCAGGACTAGTCTAGAAGCAATTTGTGTGAAAGACTACCCATGTCTGAGAACTCAAGTGAAGTTGAATTATTAAATGGCCAGTGTGTTTTGCAAGGACTGCAACAGAAGGATATAAAATGTATAAGTTGACATGGAAAGAAATGAATATTTGTGAGATTATTCAGCTGTGAATGTTAGAGAGAAATTGCCGCAATTGAGATTGGCCAGCCATTCTGCATTGGAATATTAAGAGGAACACTGATTCTTTTGAAATGAGAGGAAATAAGCGAAGATTTCCTGCTCTTCAATATTGGTTTTATTCTTCCCTGAATATAACATATTTAGTAGCCTGCCTAGCATTAGTTTTGGAAGTCTGATGAATGCAGAAAAGATAGGTCACTGGATTTTCAACATGTTTTTTGAGATGGTCCCAAGGTAATATGGAGCAGGGTCATAGTCTATGAATAAAGGACATGGGGGGGGGCAAGGCATGAAGCTGTGAAGATGAACCATGGGTTGCAGTACAGATCACAGGATTTTGGAGAAGCCTAGAATATGTGACAAATGACCAGAAAACTTGCACACTATGGTTTGAGTGGATCTGTCCCCAAATCAAGCAGCACACGCAGGAAGAGCAGAATATGGAGTCCAGAGATTTTTGTCATGGGCCCCAGATTCTGGACAGGAAGCTGCAGGATTTGATATCTGCCTTACTGATATTTTATTTTTTACTGGACATTCTTTTCTTGCCATATGATTATAATACCTTTTCTGCTGTAGGAATGTTTACTCTGTGTCACTATACATATTTCCCTTCTTTTTCATCTTATAGGCTCACAGTTACAAGACTAATTTTCTTTGAAATAGTATCAGGGCTGGTAAAGACTATAAGAATGCTTAAAGTGGTAATGAATTCATTTTGCATCAAGCAATGGATGTGAGTCAATGAGGGCTAGGGGTGGAATGTACTGGTCTGAATGTGAATGTATATCCCCCATAGCCTCATGTGTTTTGTAGACTTGGACCCCAGCTGGTGGCAATTTAGAAGGTGCAGCCTTGCTGAAATACATGTGCTCCTAGAGGCAAGCTTAAGGGAATTTTAGCCAACTTCCCCTTGAAAATTCACATTTGTGGATTCCTGCCAAATGCTATGGCAAGATGAGATACCAAGCCTCTGCTCTACCATCATTTCCTGCCATGATTATAAGGAAAAATAAAACCTTTCTTCCCATCTTCTGTTACTGATGAGATGTCTTGTCTCAGCACTTAGAAGGTAAGTATAACAATGACCAATTCTTGTAACCTCAGTTCTCCCAAGGCAAGAGAATATCTGGGGCTCATGACAATGACTAGACTTGGGTCAGTGAGAGATTATTTCAAGGAAATACATGGATGAGTAATGGAGGATGACCCCTGACATTCTCCTCTGTTCTCCAAACATCTAAGCACCAGGTACAAATATCTTCCCCACACACATACAAAGACCACAAACACACATACAATGTATAAACACTCATATACACATGGCATGTCACACATATAATACACATGTCAAAAATTTGCCTAAGAATAATTTATAATAACAATAGGGGTATTACTGAAATTAAAGATAGTTATAATTTTGAAAAATACAATTTGCATATTGACAGGAAAATGTGCGTGGGCTCAAGTGAATGGAAAAATGAAAGAATACTCAGCATGCACGTCCTAGTTTGCACAGAAAAGACAGAGAGATGGATTTAATGCAATGATACAATATCTTGAAGAGAGGAAGAAGTAACAAGGTTCAGAAACTTTGCTTTTATTTTGTGAGGTAATATAACTATGAATAAGAACATGATACACAGGACATATTCATTATCTCCTTGTAGTTTTCTTACTGTGTAAAAAATGTATTTCAGACTAAAGTTCTGTTACATGTGAATTTCACATTTAATACCAACATACAAATTGTTATATAACAATCACTTGTGGAGAATAGATTTATCCTATCTCAGAAACTATCCTAATCTGTAATTAAAATAGATTAGCTTTCTGATTACATAAAGCATTCCCCAGACTATGGAGATGGCTCACCAGTTGTAGGTGCTTGTTTGTTAAGTCTGAGGGCCCAGGTTTGATTCCCCTGTACCCACGTAAAGCCAGATGCACAGGGTGGCACATGTGTCTAGAGTTTGTTTTCAGCAGCATGAGGTCCTGACACACCTATATTCATTCTCTCTCTCTCAGTTAAATGAATAATATTTTTTTTTAATAAAAGTAATCCCAACACTTGGGTGGCAGAGGTAGGAGGATCACCATGAATTCAAGGCCACCCTGAGAGTTCCCAGTCAGCCTGGACTAGAGTGAAACCCTACGTCAAAACTGCCCCCCAAAAATCTACAATATAGACTTTTAGAAAGCAGAGTATCATAAAAGATGTGCAAAGGTATGTGGATGATGGACAGTTCTTTTTTGTACCACTTGTTTATAAAACAGTGTGCTTTTACAGCATAGAAGATCACTTGGACAAAGCTGATACATACATGTAGATATTGCTCATCCAAATTCTATTATGAAGAAGCAAATTCAGCATAGCTGAAGCTTGATAAAATTTAATGACTATAAAAGGGTTACAATTTTAGTTATGAAATTGGGACAATGTTAAATTATTTTAATTGAAGGGATTATTTGCATACATGATAGTAATTATGCAAGTTAGATATTAAGGTCATATATAAAACACCTATTTTACATGTATTTGTGAAGCAAAAAAGCAAGCAAGTATTGTTGTGAATACCTCAAATAGTAGGTATTATCTCACATTATGTCAACACTCCTGGCAGATCAATAATCAAACTGTCGCATTCCTCAGAAAATATTCCATTTTCAATGTAACTTAGAATTTTCTTGAGACCATCACTATGAATGGGAAATCAAATGTTCACAATAGAGGCTGTTATTATGGCATATTGTTGACAAAAATTGTGTGAAGAAAATAAATAGACATTAAATGACTCAAACATTTCCCTGTACTTAGTAAGGAAAATTATTTTCACTACTTCAAATAAAAGAACATCTTGTATTTGTTATTGCAGGTAACCTTTCAAAAGTCTTAAATTTGATTCATTTAAATTTGTTCATATTCTGTTCAAGCAGATTAACGTGATTTTAAATGCCAGTATTTAGCAAGCATATGAATGAGTTAATGGAAGTTAGAATGCAAAAGTAATATATAGCTTCATATAAGGAAATGAAAGTTTTTTTTATATAAAACCTTTTAACCAAGAATAATGAAGACAGCAGTCAAGATGTCTATGAATGAAAATGTAATCAGTATGCAGCTGAGTTCAAGATATAATTATGTTACTTGTGTAAACATATTATAGTGGTTCAATGAAAACCAGGCTCTGACAGGGCAGGTACTTTATCCAAAAGATAATCCATGATCAAAAATCCTTATCAGCTATAAAAATCATTATAGGGTAACTTATACTTTGCTAAATTGCCAAGGAAACATTCAAGAATATTATTTGAACTTGCAGGTGATTTTAAACATAATACCTTACTAATGGAGATGTGTATATGTTCTAAATAGTCTGGCTGCAGCAATATGCATGGCACAGAAAAGACTCAACAGTATAAATGACAAAATGCTTCCATTTGGTCCTTATGGCCAGCATTGATTTCAGTGTCACAGGTATGGAGACTGACTTCTTTTCTGTAACATTTTAGGCATTTTTGCAGTACCGTCCACTTAACAAAGGGAAAAGAAAAAAGAATGGCTTGAAGTATGTTAAATACTAGTTTAAATTAAGATGATCTCCAGTCTTTCATATATAATTGGACCATAGACTTAAATAATTCAGTGACACAATGGAAAGAAACATTTGTTCATGTGAAAATTCAAATTTAGTCTTAAGGAATGACTATGGCATAGTTTTAGGGAACAACTTGCAAAGAGTAAAATAGTAATCTAAGTTGACAAGATGTGTAATGTGCACAAGACTATACCCAAACCTAACCATTCTGAGCACCTTCCTCCTCAGCTAGAACTGATATCGCTGCGAGTTTCATTACACTTTAGTAATGCATGTTCTGTTATCTTCAGAGGCAGTTTTCATATACATTTTGTACCCATTTCATCATCTGCTTATTTTGTTCTGAAATTTTGACTGTGCTAATTGTAAATACCTTGTTTACAATATCCTTGTTACTTAAAAATTTAGGTCAAAGTTAGAATGATTACATCTTTTTGTCTATCATTTAAATCCCCTCCTACATAAACAATCTCTATTTAAAATACATAAGACTTGCTTTTAAAACATGACACTTCATTAAACCACCAAAATAATGTATGAAACAGTAAGTTATCGCTAATTGAGAGGAGGAAGTAGCAGTTTGGAAAAGTGTCAATGAGCACAGGGTTTCTCCATCTCAAAAGGAGGTGACCTTGGATTTTTTTTTTTTTTTGGTTGTTGTTATTCAGTATATATTCTCCAGAACATTATCCACTTGGCATATGGTAAATTAATCTCATTCATTTTGAACTCTAAAAATAATTCCATTTGCACTGTAATTGGTTACCTGCTTATGGAGTAATTGGCTTCATTATTAAGAAGGAAATCAACTATTAGAGGTCATGAACAAAAGACAAATTTAGAGCACTGGGACACAGGCAGCATGAAATAGTCATGTGATGAGAACATAGTTGAGTAAGTTCAGCTATTTTGTGATAGAAATCTTGATCACAGAAAAAAATAGTAAGCATCTTATAGATTTGGAGATGGAGTTGACTGGAAGAAAATCAAATAAAAGTAGATCAACAGTCAAAAATAAACATGCTTTTGGGCTCGAGAGATGGCTTAGCAGTTAAGCACTTGCCTGTGAAACCTAAGGACCTCAGTTCGAGGCTCAGTCCCCCAGTACCCATGTAAGCGAGATGCACATGATGGGGCATGCCTCTGGAGTTTCTTTGCAGTGGCTAGAGGCCCTAGCTCTCCAATTCTCTCTCTCTCTCTCTCCCTCTCTCTCTCCCTTTCTCTGTCTCTAATAAGTAAATAAATAAAAATAAAAACTTAAAAAGCATGCTTTTATGTTTTTACTATTCCTTTCCAAATGTGCTGTGTCCTTAATATTTGGTACAATAAAGAGCTAATTTTCTGGTCAGAGAAATGTGTTACATTTTGCTTTAATAGGTCAAAGCCTATGAGATATTTTTCAGTTTATTTTCAAATATGACCAAACATAAAAGTGTAGATTCATCCACAGAAATAAGCAGATATACAATTTCATAAATTTGAATAATTTTCTAAACCATGAAGAATATTTGTTTCCATTCAGAAGTAATAATGGTATTTCAGCTTTAATTTTACATTGTATTTTCATTTTTGCTTTATTATTATATAAGGGATTCTTAACAATGCAAGGAAATTAAACTTATTTTCCCCAAGTCAAATACCAACTCCTATGTTTTCATTTGTGCAAAGCATAGAGTGCATACATACATTGGTAGCAGAATAATATCATTTGTGTTTTCAAATTCAGATAGGGATAAGGAAAATTAAAATGCATATCCTTAGTAAACATATTAATTCAACTCTAGCTATATAGTTAAAAGGTTGAGTTATTAGATGGAGATGAGATGAGGTTTTCATGAGTGAATGAATATTCACTGTGTATCCCAAGACAACTTGCAATTTCATCTGCATTAAAAATGTTTCTTCTTATCCCCATAATCTCCTGATTTATAATATTTTTTAATCTACACTTCCTATATTTTAACAAACATGATGGCCTATCATTTAGTTTATTCAAATTGATGAATTACAGTCAACTTTTTCTAGTTAATTTTGTTCTACATAACACCACTTGCTTCAATAATCAGAAAGGCAGCTGTTATGAAATTATTGAATGTATGACTACATTAGAATGCACAAGTTAGGCACTTTCACAAATAACTTAGAAGGTCTTTTTTAAAAATATACAATAGCTAAACATAATAAAGATAATTTAATATCAAATCTAAACAATGTTAGTAAAAATGATGAAAAACCCCACATTCATACAGATTTAGACAATTTATACATGAAGATATAATCTATAGAATTGGGAATACGACTCAGTGAGTAAATGCACAAGTTTCAATTCTCAAGCCTCCCATGTAAGCCGGATGAAACAAACATATGATGTTCCTTTGCAGCGGCAAGAAACCCTAGCACACTTAAACCCTCACATAGACACACCCGTGTGTGTGCATCCATGTGCATGAATGCAAATAAATTTAAAAACTTAGAGGTGAAATTAACGTGGGGAAGTGAAATGGTTCATATAAGTTGTTAATTCTACTTGGATGGATGACTGTCATATTTTTTTACTGATGAATGCCAAAACTGTATACAACTCAGCCACTAATATATTAGGAAAAAAACACAAAATATAACACCAACAAAGCAATACCTCAACATTTCTTTTAAATCATTAGCTTGCTATCCACCTATTTTTATTATTTTTTCTTTAGTCTCTGGGAAATGGAATGCAAACAAAATGTCTTAAATCCATGTTTCTACATGTGACTTTTTATTGTTCTTTGTTTTTTCTTTTTTTTTTAAGATTTGTATTTATTTATTTATTTATTTATTTATTTATTTATTTATTTATTTATTTGAGACAGAGAGAGGGGTGGAGGAGACACACACAGAGAGAATGGGTGCACCAGAGCCTCTAGCCACTGCAAACTCAATGAACTCCAGACACATGTACTACCATGTGCATCTGGCTTACATGAGACCTGCAGAATTGAACCTGGGTCCGTAGGCTTCTCAGACAAGTGCCTTAACCACTAAGCCCTCTCCCCAGCCCCTGTAGTTCATTTTGTTTTGTTTTATTTTGTTTTGTTTTGTTTTGTTTTGAGGTAGTGTCTCTCTCTAGCCCAGGCTGACCTGGAATTCACTGTGTAGTCTCAGGGTGGCCTCAAACTCAGCAATCTTTCTACCTCTGCCTCTGTTGGGATTAAAAGATATACATCACCATGCCTGGATTATATGTGACTTTTGATGTGTAAATTGTAAGACAAAATGGTCAGAATATACAACTTTAATTTTCTATTTTATTTTATTTATTTTTGGAGAGAGACACCGAGAGAGACAGACAGAGAGGAAAGGGAGACAGATAGAGATGGGCGCGACAGCAGTCTCTCAGCTGGTGTGAATGAAATCCAGATATGTGCACCCCCTTGTGGTCAAGTGTGGCATTGCACCCTTGCATCACTTTGCATCTGGCTAAACGTGGGACCTGGAGATTGGAACCGGGTTCTTAGGCTTAGCAGGCAGGCACCTTAACTGCTAAGCCATCTCTCCAGCCCAGAATATACAACTTTAATAATCAAATGTCCTGTTACAGACTTTGGAGTTAGAAAGCCTATGTGTAATTCCACACTCCCTCCTGTATTAGATCACAGACCTCCTGTTAGTCAGTGAGCCCATGTCTCAGTCTCCTCATGTGTGGCTCTCACATAATGCTGAGGCATTCATTCTAGAGATCTGTTTTGGAGGCTAAATCTGTTATTAATTAAAACAATACTTCACATATGTTTCCTGTTTAACATAAAATATCATTACATGACATTTTGTGATTATTAGATAATTCACTTAAAATTGCCATATGTAGAAAATTCCTTATTGTCTTATAACAAGAAAGAAAAGAATGCAGGAAACATCTAAAATGAGAAATATCTTTATATTTATACATATTTATTTAAGCGAAAAAGAAAGAAAGATGGCCAAAAAGGGGGGGTGATGGGTGCCAGGGCTTCTTGCTCATACAAATGAATTACAGAAGCACGTACCACTTTGTGCATCTAGGTCTATGTGTATACTAGTTAATCAAATCCAGGGCAACAGACTTTGCAAGCAAGTACATGTTTTTAAACACTGAGAAATCTCTCCAGCCTCAGAGAAATTACTTAATCTCAGAAACACATTATAGACCCTTCAGAAGAGCAGGTTCTGTGAAAACATTTCATTTTGAGGCATGAGTTCAAACTCCTCTTACATCAAATATTATAAGCAATCAGACAAATTAAAATGCAGTTTAAAAAATATAAATAATATTACAGTGATGTTAAAATATAATAAAAAGTCTAAAAAGAAGTTCTTTTATACTAGAATCAAAATTTTAGTTCATAGGACATTGAAATGTATTTAATGGAGGAAAAGGTATTTTTCTTTGAATTTTTCTTTTTTAAATTTATTTATGCAAGAATGAAAGAGAGGGAGAGAAAGAGAGAGAGAGAGAAAAAGAGAAAGAGAGAACATGGGCACACCAAGGCCTCTTGCCACTGAAACCAGCTCCAGACCCATGTATCCATCCCTTTATTCATCTAGCTTTACATTCGTACTGAGGAATCGAACCCAGGCCAGTAAGTTTAGCAAGCAAGCACCTTAATCACTGAACCTTCTCCTGGACTGGACATTTTTCTTTTATGGTTGTGTTTTATCACTACTCTCAACTAAATTTTTCCAATATATTGGATTAATTATCACTTTCCTAACAAATGGAAGGTCTTGGTAGAACAGATCGAACTTTCATACTGATATAGTTTTGCAGACATGTAAAGTGATAGTGGGCTGGACTAATAAGCCTCTAGTTCCAAACAAACTCATTAACAAACCTCATCCAGCAAGACTCCTCCTCTCCATGTAAACAGTGCTGCATCTCAGAAGGAATGAGATAGAAATGATCTGTCATTTTGGGAGACAAGGTGATGTATGCAGAATTATAAGCTCTGAGGAACATAACCATTGGCGATGCTGAGACTGTAACTGAGGAAGCCCTCCTTTAGTACAGCCTTGATATGTGAATTTCTGGTGGTTAATACAGTAAACACAATATTCTGGGTAAGTACATAAACAAAAACCAAACAATGTTTTCTAAAAGTTTTATGCAAAATCAAATATTATAACGATTAGTTGTCACTTTTCTTAGTATTAAAGTTACCTCCTTGTTACTGGGACAAAACCCTACCAAAGTATCTTATTGAAAGAAAGGGTTTCTTGCATCTAACAGTTTAGAGGATTGATTTCATTGTGGTGGAAGAAAACATGGTATCAACAAGAAGCTCATATGTTGTCACATGGAGGAAGCAGGAAGTAGTCTGAATGATCTAGCTCAGAACACCAGGAGCTGGGCTAATAACCCTCCAGGTGCATCCCCATTAACAACTCCCCAGCAAGACTCTACCTCCCAAAGGTTCCACAACTCTTCTAAATTGACACTAGCTGGGAACCAATTATTCAAAACACATCAACCTATGAGGGACATTTAACTCAACCACCACTCTTAGTCTATACATCTGTAATTCAGTTAACATGCACATAGATCTTGTGGCTGTTTGGTTTTCTTGTTCTTTAAAATAATCCATGTGCTAGTTAATAAAGAAGATACAGTGAACAACGGAAAAGAAACTTTCCCAGTACAGATGAAAATGTACAAAGGACAAAAAAGATGACACTGATAGTAAAATTGGAATCAAAAGAAGGGGAATCATGACACAAGGTTATTTATTGGTGAAGAGAAAGGGAGAGAGAGAATAAGTATGGGCATAGAAGGACCTCTCTGTGCTAAAAATAAGCTCTGAACTTCAGACTCTTGCATCACTTTGTGCATCTGCTTTCATGTGAGTACTGGGGAATTGAAGATGGGCTTATAGACTTTGAAAACAAGCACATTTAACCACCGTGCTATCTCCCTAGCCCCTGTTCAAACTACTCGATCAGTTTTAGCAAGACAACAAGTTGTATTTATGATCAATGTTTCTTATGTTTTAATTAATGATAACTATTAGATACCCTTCTTTAGATATACATATATTTATAAATAACAATGACAAAGTGCTCACATTTTATATAAATTTAAGCTCATAACAATATTTTTTCCATGTTAATGAGCAAGATCACATTGCACACATTTTCAGCTTAATTGGTCTTTGTTTTGCATAGCTCTGAAAAGTGAAGCTTAGTTATAGCTGACTTTGGTTAGCTAGAATTAAAATTGATATTTGATTTTCCTTTTCTTTTTTAATATGTTATTTGTATTTATTTAATAGAGAGAAAGATAAAATGAATATATGTGCATGCCAGGAACTCCAGCTGCTATAAATGGACTCTGGCTTGTGCATCTAGCATTACAAGAGACCTGGGGACTCAAACCTGTGTCCTCAGGCTTTGCAGACAAGTACCTTAACCACACATCCATCTCTCCAGCCACTGATATCCCTTTTCTTATAATGCATGAACTACTTTGAAGAAATAAAGGATAATTATAAAATATGGTGCAATCAAAATATATAAGAGTAAAACCCAGCTATAATCTCCTGACCAGTGGAAATATCAGTCAATATTGCCAACATAACTAAAATGGAGATAACCAAGATTGAGATGCACTTAGGTTATATTGGTTGTTTTGTAATATAACAAAATGAATAAAATATTTAAAATATAAAGTTAATTATACAATGAGGTTCTTGATTTAGAATTATAAATAATTTATCACTCATAAATGTCTAAGAATTACAAAAGAATGAAGATAAATATAATTAAACATATAACTTTGACTGCCAAAAATAATAGTATTATAAAATATTCACAGGTTAAAAATAGTTCAAGCCATAAAAGCATAATGAGAATAAAACAAATCACCTGAAATTACATATTATTAAAAAAGGTTATATTGCAATGCTTTCCCCTAAGTTGAGTCAACAATAAGACCATAAGTATACATCTCCAAATCTCTGTTTCATTCAATTATAAAATGTCTATTATGGGATATCAAACTTCTGCCCTCATGTGTTTCTAATATGTTGTGAATAAATAAGACAAGGACTACTACATTTTTTTTTCATTACAAGTCCAAGAGAAGCAAAGGATATTATTTGAAGAAATGAAAGGCATCAGCATTTATTTCTTCTAGTTTCATTTTGCATTGTCTTTTTAACATTAATTTAGAACATACACAATTGATCAGGAGTTACTTAATCTGAAGTAGAGGCACGTCTAGGTCAACTATATTACTCTGGTACCTGAATTAGTACCATCTGGTCAGAAGGAAGGAAATGAGGTTTATAAGACAATAAGCTGACCAAGCTGAATACAACTATTCTTCATTTCTAAGCGATGACAAAAGGCCTTTTGTGACTACACATATGTCACAAAACATTTCAAAGCTCATGTCATTCTGAAACTAGTACTTGCTTTATAATTTATGATAGACTGAATTCATTATTTTCTGATATATAAGTGAAAGAACCAAATCTCATAAATCCATTTTGTTGATAGAATAAAAATTTTATTGCCTATTGGATATGCTGACCTCCTAATTGCTTTGAAATCTGGATTCATATTTATTGCAATGCTTTCCCCAGTCATGTACATGCTAAGATCTTTTTCCTGTCTAATATCTCCCATTATATGAGGTGATGTATGGGGTGCTCTAAAGATAAAGTTCTGACAAGATATTATTCACTACCACACTGCTCTATGCATTATTCATTGAAGTTTTGAGGTATTCATGAAAGAATGGAAGGAAGGGAAGAAAGAGCATTTCATATATAGAACTCAAGCAGAAGGAAGCCTAAAACAGTACATTAAATGACTTAGATTAATCTGTTGTTTTTGAGTCTTAACATACTCAATGAAGCTCATTTAATGACTACATAGTGCTCTACTTCAACCAGACTTGTGACCTTGAGTTGAACTCTTTGTCCTCTGTTTCTAATTTGTAAAATGGTGATGAGAATATTATCTATGTCATAATGCTAAAATGATCTCAGAAAAGAACATTATATAAGTTCTGAAGAAAGATAAATTGTTATAACCTGCAAAGATAGCATGAGGAGACATGACAATCAGTGCTTTCACATGGAGTGTGGAATAAATGGATCGTTACTTGTTGAAAGGGGGACATGGGAAAAGACCCTGTTGTTGAACCAGGAATATCAAGCTAGAGAAGCATCATTATTATGCTTTTTTTTTCTGGGAATGTACCTTTAAATAAATAGAAACAGAATTTAAAATACAAAAAAAAATTAACTTAGAATGAATAATAAGATGACACATATTACACAAACAGTACTAGTATTATACCATTCAATATATTTTTAAAACATTTTGTTGACAGTCTCCATATATAGGCAATGCAATGGTCATAATCCCTTCCCTTCACCTTCCCTTTCCCCAGTTCCCCAACCCCCTTCCACTGAATCCCTTCATCTTGAACTAGTCTGTTCTATTTTCATGCCATCATTTTTGCCCCTGTTATTATGCAGGTTTTTGTAGTTAGTGGCAGCCACTGTGATGTCAGGAATATCAGAAACACTTTGATTCTAGAATACAGTTTGCAAAGCACTCCTCCTTTTCCATTGGTTTGTACATTCTCCCACCTCTTCGGCAATGGTCCCTGAGTTCTGGAGAATGTGATAGAGATGTTTCACTTAGTGCTGAACAAGTGCCTGTCATTTCTTCTCAACACTTTGTTGAGTTTTGAGACATCCTAGTGTCCACTGACATCTAAACACAGAAGCTTTACCCAAAGGAGAGAGGAGATTAAAATATGAGCATAAATATAAGTATTTAGAGGGAAGTTTGGTGGGCATCATATATCCATTTAGCCAAATAAGAGTAGCAGTTTCTCCCTTAGGGTTTATGACCTCCCCAGCCATAGGCTTTTGATTAGGTTTTCAGTAATAAGAATGAATTCTATCCCATGGAGCAGGTCTCAGACCCATCACAGAGCAGCTGGTTTCCCTCATCATTGACATGCCACCATTACACCACTTGGCACATTTGACCTAGCTGGACCATCTTTTGATTTTTTCATAATAAACATTCTGCCAGGAGTGAGATGAAATCTCAAAGTAATTTTAATTTCCATTTTCCTGATAGTTAAGGATGTAGGACTTTCTTTTAGATGTTTATAGGCTATTTATATTTTTCTGTTTTTTCTAATTAATATTTTTTTCAATTTTTAATTATTTATTTTATTACTTATGCTCATAATGTGAATACATTGATGTTGCTGCCATCAATAGCCTCCCTCCTATCCTCCCCCCTCCAAAGGGACCCTCCTCTTTGGGGAATGTGGGTTGTGCATTGTGGAGTAGCCATCAGTTCTGTGGAAGAGGCAATGTCTCTGTGCATAATGACCAAACTTGTGCCTCTAACAATCTTTCTGCCCCCTCTTCCACAAATTTCCCTGAGCCATGTTAGGTTCACTTTAGGTCTACTTCAATGATGAGGTCTTGGTAGCCTCTGTATCTCTGGATATCTGGTTGATAGGATTTGAGTGTTCTCTGTGTCTATCTTCTCCACCCTTGTGTTGGTTGGTTCCTCAAGAAAGCTGCACTCTTGCCCATTTCCCCTGTTACTCTATGGTTTCAGCTGGGGCCCTGGTGAGGTGTGATATGCTGATCCTCGCCTCAGGTTTGGCATCCATCTGAAAAAGAGAAAAAAATTCTCCAGTGGAGAGAGAAGTCAGCACTGGATAGATGGGATAACCAGTATTATTTTAGAGAGAATTTTATAAGTGTATTCTCTCTTGTAGCCCACAATTGGTGAGAGCTTGATATTGGAGAGCAGGCTCATTTCTTGGACATGGTTCTGACTTGTTTCCCAGTTCCAGATTGGACATGGTTTTGACTTGTTTCCAAAATCCAGCTATGAGTTCCATTCCACTGAGCAGATCTGTTAGCCAAATCAAGAGCAGCTACACACTGTGGTAGTTTGAATAGATGGCCCCCAATATATTCAGTGTTTTATTAGTATGTAGTTTGCATCTGCAGCCACCTGACTGGAGGCAGTGTCACTGGGCAGATCTTAAAGTGTAATGGTAGGTTTGAGATTTCAATCTAAAGATATGCAACGTGTGCCTAGCTGTAGTTCCTGAGGTGTGCTGTTTTGTGTGGCTTTTCTCTCTGTGTTTGGTCCTGTGAAAGCAGGCCAGCTTCTTCTGCCATTGTGGAACTTCCCCTGAATCTGTAAGCTTCAATAAATATCCCTTCCCATATTTTGCCTGGTGTGGAAGTTTATTTCCGTGAACCTGAAGCTGTCTGCTACACCCACGATGGCTGTGTGCCACTATTGCACTTGACTAAGCATCACATCAGGTTGCTTGCTGCTGAGTAGCTTAGACTATTATTTGCTTGGACAGATGTTGGTCATTTTCTTCCAGTTGCTCATGTAGCACCTTCTGACACTAGACAAGCTAACTGTCTGGGGACTATCTGTCTTCCAGATTCCAACCAGGTCACTCCATGTTACATATCAATAGCATATGATGTCTTCAGTAGTAGGGTCTTACCATCAATTAACCTTTGTTGGGTCATCAAGTACTCTGTCTTCTTTTGGGAAACCTTGTAGGTCTTTCTGATCAACAGCTCATTGTGGATATTAACTGCATGCTGGTACTGGGAGTTACAGGTCAGTGCCAAGGAAAAAGAAGGAAGAAAAATTAGGTAATACAAAAGAGAAAGAGAGCAGAGAATGAAGAGGGAGAGAGAGAGAAAACAGGAGAAGATTAAGGTTAGTATTCATCATACCCTCTCCAGGGCCCTGTGATTCAGGTGTTCCCTCTAAGGACTTGATGAAGATTCAAATTTTTAGTCTGTTTTTCAGGATATATAATTTTATGGTACCATTTCCATTTGGGTCCCACTTTGTATCCCTCCCTACCTTTCCCCTCCTTCCTGTCCCACCCTCCCTATTGTCCACTCCTCAAGATGCTTTCTTTTTTTGAGAACTCTCTATTCAGTTATATGGCCCATTTATGATTGGCTTGTTTCATTTCTTATCAAATTTAATTTTATTTATTGCCTGAAAAGTCTAACTTATAAACTTTTGGTATCAGTTGAAACTTAATACTTTGCTACTGCTTTTCCACTTCTGGCTTGAACACTTTTGACATTATTCAGGTTAAGTAAGCAGTTCAGATAAGCATAGGCCTAGAAGAGAAATTTTCACTGGGATTGGTGATAAAATGCTAATGTTTCAGGTAATTTATTTTAAATTTCTCAAATGTATATATTATATCATCTTGTTAGTACATTGAAAATAAAAAGCTTGCCAGCTCAAATCCCACTTCCTGTGAATGGTCCTGTGTATGACTCTTGACAGGGGAAAGGGGATAGAAACAGTTACAATGGGCTGGAGAGATGGCTTAACGGTTAAGGCTCCTGCCCGCTAAGGCTAAGAACATCAGTTCCAATCTCCAGGTCCCATGTTTAGCCATATGCAAAGTGACACAAGGGCTCAATGCCACACTTGCCCACAAATGGGCGCATGCATCTGGATTTCGTTGGCAGCGGCTGAGAGGCTGCTGGTGCACCCATCTCTATCTGTCTTCCTCTCCCTATCACTCTGTGTCTATGTCTCTCTCCAAAATAAAAAAATAAATAAATAAATAAATAATTTTTTAAAGAAAAAGTTACAGTGTTCTTAAGTAATTTGTGACTACAACCATACTTTTCAAAACTTTGCCCAGACATAGGACTGAGTAACCTGCCTTGCAAGATTTTTCCCAGTCTGCAAGCTGTCTACATAAATGTGAAGTGTGAAAAATAAAGACATGAATCACATGAGTAAAATATGTTTTATTTTCCTCTTTCACTGAAAAAGTCATAGTTTTACCACATTTCAGATAAAATCAACTGACTTGTGTATATGCAGATACCTGTGTCTGTGTGGTTTATAGTGATGACTGAGCCCAATAGATATCAAATACATTGAAAGATAATACACGCTCCAAAACAACCAGAAGAGCATATATAGAGAGCAAGAATAACAAAAATTAAAACAGTGAAATGTATGAAGATTAATAAAAATTGGAGAAACTTTGACAGGCCAGAATATCAAATTTGATATTAAATGTTTTTACTTTGACCTGGGTATTTTAGAATAGTGACACACTTGTCAAATTCTTCATTACCTCTTCAAAAATAGCCAAAACTGTCCATGCAACCTGATTTTCTAACTTGACCATATTAGTGGTTGCATGCCCATTTTCAGTTATAAAATCTTAAAAAGTGAACCAAAAATGATTATTTGTATATAAATAATGACTATAATTTTTTTAAGAAAGTACTTTTTTAATAACAAAAATGTTGATAAAATAATTAGAAAATAGCAACAATTAGGTTTGGGGCCGTGTGCAGAGCCGCGCGTGGAGCAGGATACTGAAAATAAACTGCCGCTGCCTTGCTGCACCTGCGAACGAGTCTTTGCAGCCCTGGGCCTCTCAGACGCAGAAGCTCTAACTGCAGCCAGGAGAAGTAAACAAGTGTGGGAGATTTGGCCTCTAGGCCAGGGAATGCCCTACTGGCGGAGGTCGGGGTCATGGAATGAGAAGCTGTGGCAGAGGTTTCCAGTTTGTTTCCTCATGTCTTTTAGACATCTGTGGTGAGTCTGGTCATCTTGCCAAGGAGTGGGATCTTCAGCAAGATGAAGCGTGCTGTAACACATTGCCAAGGACTGCAAGGAGCCCAAGAGAGAGTGAGAGCATGTTGCTGCAACTGTGGCAGATGAGGCCACCTGGCTCTGTGACTATGACCCGCGGATGAGCAGAAGTGCTGTGCTTGTGGAGAACTTGGAAGCATTAAGAAAGACTGCACCACAGTAAAGTGCTATAGGTGGGGTGAAGCTGGTCATGTAACCATCATTTGCAGCAAGACAAGTGACGTCAACAGCTACCGCTACGGCCAGTCAGGGCGTCTTGCACAGGTAAACATGACTGAGGCTACAGCCTAATTATTTTCCTTTGTCGCCCCTTTTTCTGATTGATGGTTGTGTTATTTTGTCTGAATCCTCTTCACTGGCCAAAGGGTGGCAGATAGAGGCTGTTCCCAGTTAGTGAGTTTTACTTGCAGTGTAAAAGGAGAAAGGGGGTGGAACAAAAACGACTTCCTGCATTTAACTACAAATAAGTTTATGTTTAATTTATGTATAATGCTTTGTTAAAGAACCCCCTTTCCGTACCACTGGTGAACAGAGATTAATGAATGGAGAGAGTTGAGTCAGACCATTAAGCCCATCTGGGTTTTTGAGTGTGTCCCCATGTAGGGGATAAAACCAATTTTGGAAGTGTCTATGAACTTCCATATGTAACTTTAATTTCAGCATAATGATGGCCTTGGATCGTCTGACCTCGGTAGCTGTTAAATAACATCAAGTAACGTCTGTATCAGGCCTTCAGAACATAAAGTTGAGTGTCAGTCAACAAAATGAAAAGAAAAATGTGTGTATGGCTATGCCGGAGAAGTGAGGATGAAAGCAACAGATTCCTGGAGTGTTGATGCTGGACATCAACAGGGGGAGATGGCAAAGGTACAGAACACATTTATTTATTTATTTATTTATTTATTTATTTACTTATTTACTTATTTACATATTTATGTATTTATTTGAGACAGAGAGAAGGAAAGAGAGAGAGGTAGAGGGAGAATGGGCTCACCAGGGCCTCTAGCCACTGCAAACCAACTTCAGACATATGCACCCCACTATGCATCTAGCTTAAATGGGACCTGGAGAGTCAAACAGGGGTCCTTAGGCTTCGCAGGCATGTGCCTGAACTGCTAAGCCATCTCTCCAGCCCTACAACACATTTTCAAAGATGAAACCTAAAACCCATAGGAAACATCCATGCTCAGAGTTAGAATAATGTGGAGC
Organism: Orientallactaga sibirica; assembly: GCA_036365145.1. Classification (NCBI taxonomy): domain Eukaryota; kingdom Metazoa; phylum Chordata; class Mammalia; order Rodentia; family Dipodidae; genus Orientallactaga; species Orientallactaga sibirica. Next base: position 14,267,717 of record JAEOAD010000060.1, on the reverse strand, counting down.
TATTCAGGAATTGCAGAGAAATGCGTTTTCACAGAAATCAAGATGTTATTTTTGTATACTATATCACTTAGACAACTGTATTTCATTTGCTGTAATCAGTTTTTAAAACTCAGATGAATAAAGAAACTATAGTCCTAGAAAATAGAAAATGCAATTTTAAACTATTCCAATAAAGCTGGAGGAGGAAGGGGAGTTTGACTAAAATAATAATAATAATATCAAATAAAACATGAAAATCACATAAATAAATAACTTCTATTTAAGTTACTAAAATAGTAAGATCCATAACCTAAAATGTTATTAAATTTCTAAACATAAAACCTGATAACCAATAAAAATCACAAAGAGAAATTGTAATATAAATATACTATAAGAGGCCCTTTGACATACAGGAAAATATTCAACATTATGAAATAATAAAGCATAAAACTAAATTAATCACACATAATAACTTATATTGATAAAATTTAATGCATGATGACATCGTAGATAAAAAGCTCTAGAGAAATATGCATTCATAACTGACTGGTACATGCAAAATTGTAAAACACTTATGAAAATTATGGCAGAAGGCAACAAATATCTATTCAAATGACAGCATAGAAGCCACATTCACCAGAAAAGTCTTGCTAACAAACAAGTATTAAATTGCAAACATTGGTGGCATCAATCAAGAACACATGAAAGTAGGTAATTATAATTTCCAGTATTAAAAGGTTCTAAATTTTGAAGGCCATTTAATACCAAATACTATTTTGTGTACAAAAGATATAGTCATAAATATAGTTACCACTCTCCTACTTCAGATAAATGCACAAAGGACAATGTTTACCTGAAATATCTCTCCAAATTATGTACAAAGAATTTTCCTTGGATTACAGTCAAATGAACAAAATTTTGGGGGGATCTGGTAAAATTAAAACTAAAATCTAAATTCTGAGTGTATCCATTTTCTGGGATACATTTCAGAACTTAGAGATAATTTTGTTTCCAACATGAAAATAGATAAAAGGATTTTCATAATCTTTGTGTCTGAATAACTTATTAAAATCTTTAACATAATAATCACTGTAGGTCTGTTTTCATCATGATATGTTTAATAAGAACCCAGAATATACTTTCTCTTCCTTTGTGAGATAGCTACCTCAGCAAAATCTACAATATCTTATTCTCCCTATCCCCACTCACCACAGTTGAGATTCAGCAGAGTAAATGTGCTGTTAAAAATAACTTTCATTTTAATTTCTTTAAAATGTAAGTAACAAATGTCAAATATTTTTATGTTTGAAGACTAACATTGTTGGACTTTAACTCTGAATGACACTTGATCTTTTGCAGTTATTTCTTCTTAATAATAATTTCCAAAAGGGGGGTGTTATATTAATCAAAATATACAAATGAGTGAATTTTCAACCTTGGATGTGAACAAGTCAAACTCAGTTAAATTAATGAACTGTTTTGATTTTATGAAGGTCAGAGCATAATTGCATCAGTACATTTTTGGCTTGATCTGATTTACTCTTTAATGACAGACTAAACATTTTTAAAGGAAAATAACTGTAATGTGACAAGGATCTAGTCTTGTTCAAATTTTCATTCTATATGAGGAGACAATGTTTTGTAATTTTCATAATTTAATTTTTTATAAATATATATAATTATATATAATGATGGTGTCTTTATGATGTTATATATGTTCAACACATGCATATAACACATATTAATCAAGACCAGCTCTCCTTTATCTACCCTATCTCCTTTTCCAGTCTTTTATAATCACTACTATACGTTTGGGGATAGATTTTTTTTTTTCCTTCTACATGTGAAAGAGAACATATTCTATGTGTCTTCCTGTGCTTGATTTATTTCCTCAATTCTCTATTTTTGTGGTTACTTAAAATGCTTGTTAGCTGGGCGTGGTGGCTCAAGCCTTTAATCCCCGCATTCGGGAGGCAGAGGTAGGAGGACTGCCATGAGTTCGAGGCCACTCTGAGACTACATAGTGAATTCTAGGTCAGCCTGGGCTAGAGTGAAACACCACCTAGGAAAACCAAAAAACAAGCAAACAAACAAACAAAAAAAAGAGCTTGTTGTCCTTATTTTGTTTTAAATTTTAGTTTTGTAATTTTGCTTTCATAAATAAATTAGGGCCATAATATAAACAATCATATGTGTTCTATATATTCATTAGTTTCTTTCTACTTAGAGTAGAGCTGTGAGAGACAGAGAGTCTGGTATAGTTGACTTTTTCCAGGCAGGTTGATTAATTTCTCTCTGACCCTTACATTGAAGGGGGACCCTGAAGAATGTTAGTTTTATCCTATGCTGTTCTAATCATTTTCCCATTGTAGATATCACTAATTTTTATCTGCTTCTTTATGATGCAAATACTTTTCTCCATCCCTTCATCCAACAGATGTGTGATACATCTTCAAACCACTGGAATGTTCATGCTGAGTCAGCACTGGCGTCTGTATTAGTCTTATATTCCTAGATTTATTTCTTTCAGGGAATAATATATACTTTCATGGCAATTCACTTGATATATTTTCAAAGATGTCAGACATTCTTTTAGTCATGATTTTACCTCACGCATTTAAAATGCTTAACTACTGTTAACAAACAAACAAGAAAATACAAAGACATGCTATCAAATTGATGACAACAGAAATTTCATCTTGCTCTTTAGAAGAACTGCATCAGTTACTTTCTAGTTGCCTTGACCAAGTTCCTGACCAAAGCAACTAAGGAAGGAAGGGTTTTGGCTTTCATTTAAGGTTATTGTGCGTCACAGCAGAGAAGACATGACACTTAAAGCAGAACTTGTCACATTGTGTCAGCAATCAGGAAGCAGATAGCAATGGATGCTGGTAACCAGTAAGGTCTCTCATAGGTCCAGGATCCCTGCCCATGGTCTGGTGCTGCCCACAGTCCAAAAGGGTCTTATCACCCCTATTAACCCAATCAATATAATCCCTCCCAGCATGCCAACAGACTAGCTTTCTAGATGATTCTAGGTCAAGTGAACAATCAATATAAGACATCACAAGAATGGAGCTCCCCTTACTTATAGTATTGGAGGTGATAAACAAATGAATACTTACAGAGTACTTACAGAAGTGTACTGCACATAGAAATTGTAGTTATTAGTTGTTTTGTTGTCAAAAAATTTAAAACATAGCTTGACTTGGAAAATAAATAATGTAAGTAAATATCAAACACTCCATGGACTAACATAAAAGGTCAACATATTAAGTAGTTATAATATAAACCCCTCTTGTGTAAGTAAATATTTTTGAGAATATTTCCTTGAGACATCAATTGACAGCATGGTATTTTAGTGAAGGAAATCTTAATATCTGAGGGCACCCAGAGACACACTGGAAAAGTGAAAGTTGCCTCAGGGGAAGCCTGGGCTGCCAAGCCAAAAGCTGTGTGAGGACAGTAGAGAGTAAATTATTATTTTCTGAGTCTTAATGTGTGCTAAGAATGACATTGTCCACTTGTAATAATAAAAAGTTCATGAAATCTAACAGCTGTAGCATTGAAATATATCCATAGAAATAAATATTACTGTATGTGGAACTTGAATTAACCATGAAGAAATAGTTACTCTAAAACCATTTGCAGATGGTGAAGCTATAATTTGTAAATGAGGTTATTCTTTTAAATTAATGCAGTGTTTAATAGTACTAGCATCTAGTATCTTATTAATATTATTTCCTGTTTACTGTTATAACAAGGCAGTCTTATATATTTATATTATCACCAGGGAATAGTCACTAATCCTGTAGTTAAAATCAAGGTAGGTATCAAAAAATGAGAACATAATCCTAGTTACCATTGTGTTATGTTTTTTTTTTTTTTTTTCCCATAGGAAAGTCAAAGGGAATTTGTTTGAGAAAAAAAAAAAAAGAAAGATGTTTTTTGAGTTAGCATTCAGAAAAGCAAGTAAGCTCCACAGTGAGAGTCTGTGAGAAACTTCCCTTTTTCATTTAATTTTCATGTACTGGTAATATTCATTATGTTGTAGTTTTTAATTATCCTTTGAACATCAATTAGTTTGAGACAAAGTATTAAAATTATGAAGTTAAATTCATGCTCAGATATCACTGGTTGAAATTCTTTCTAATTTGACTGACCATATGCAGTTCAAATGAAGAGATAAAAATAAACCTGTGGTGGATCCTTTGTTCTACAGGCAAATGACACAAGTATTGATATAAATGGCATAAAGATGATGAGAGAAAAAATGGTCATGATATACTATGTTTACCTGAGCTTGTTTCAGCAACATTCACATGTTCACATAGAAGAATAATGAAATAGCTGTGTACGACATTGATGGTTCTTCTCTACTGTCAACTTGACTGGATCAAGAATCAAGTAAAACATTTCCTGGAAGTATTAACTCAAGGGGAAAGATACTGCATCTGAGTAGCAGCCCATATACAAAGATGGACAAGGTGACAAAAGTGCTTAAGCCTGTCTATCTCACCCCTTGCTGGTGAATGCATTGACACTATTGTGGATATTTGAATCCAGTTTCCTTGACTTTCAAACTCGGACGGACGACTAACAGCTTTCTAGGAAGCATTCCTGCCTTCAGAACCAGCTTGAGACTGTTGAGGCATCTGGCCTCATGGTCTCAGTAGCTACTGGGATCCCAGTCTCTCCAATGGGCAAAAAAGTCATTGTTTGACTATGCTGCCCATGTTATATAAGAAATACACTTTACAATATGTGTTCACTCCATTTATTCTTTTTCTTCATAGATCCTTGACTATATAACTGTGAAAAAATGTTATTTTTTTTTTCTGGTTGAGGAAAGGGTAAGTGAAATGTCATATAATCTTAAAATCTTAATATTTTATTTATTATAAATAAGAACGTGTTTAAGGTGCAAGTCTGTGTTTTTTTAATATAATCATTCACATACTGATTTTTATTTTACTCACTGCATGGACACCCCCTAACCTCCAACAGAAAGGCACTAATTATCAGGTAAATGCAAATTAATATCACAATTACCTATTACCTTATAGAAATTCCAAAGGCTATCATCAAGATAATATTCAGATATAATGATTTTAAGGACTAATAATCAAAGAGATTAAAGAGTTATCTTTATGAAGATATAAAAATAAGATAACACTAGTATATTGCTAGGAAAAAATGTAACTTCCCATAGTGTGCATGGCAAATTTTATAGTGGTTTCTTTATGATAACAGTCTCAAAATATAGAAGCAATCTCACTTCTAGAATCACAGGAGCCTAGAGAGAGTAGGATTTTCTCCTGTCTCTTTCTCTCTCTCACTACTCACTCCCTCTTCTTTTTCTTCTCTCCTTCTCTTTAATATTGCCTATATTTTTTTTTCTTCTTTCCCTTGACACTCACCTGTAACTCACAGTACCAGAATGTGGTTTCTATCAGAGTACTTGATGACACGCCAAAGGTTAATGGTAAGACCCTACTGCCGAAGACACCATATGTTTTTTGGGACAGAACATGGAGTGACCTGGCTGGAATTTGGAAGAGTGTCAGTCCCCAGACCATTAGCATTTCTAGTGCCAGAAGGTGCTACAAAAGTGACTGGGGTAAAATGACCAACATCTGTCTAAGCAACTCATAGTCTAAGCTACTCAGGAGCAATCAACCTGCCTTGATGCTCACAAAAGGGCAATTGTGGAACACAGCCATAGTGGGTTAGCAACTGCTCTGGATTTGGCTAATGGATCCGATCAGTGGAACAGAACCCATAACTGGAATGGGGAAACAAGTCAGAACCATATCCAAAAATGATCCCACTCTCCAATATCAAGGTGCCACTAATAGTGGGATACAAGATGGCCTACAACTATTACATTCTCTCTAAAATAATGGTGGCTATCCATGCAGCGCATACTAACCTCACTGTCCATTGGAGAATTTGCTTCTCTTTTTCAGATGGATGCAGAACCTGAAAAAGAGAATCAGCCCATTGTACCTCAACAGGGCACAAGCTGAAGCCATAGAATAACTGGGGAAATGAGCAAGAATACTGCTTTCTCAATGAACCTGGTATCAACACAAGGTGAAGGAAATAGACACAGAGAACACTCAACTCCTACCAAATGAGATATCCAGAGGCACAGAGATTCCCAAGACCTCGTCACTGAAATAGACCTTAAATGAACCAAACATGGCTCAGGGAAATTTGCAGAAGAGGGAATGGAAAGATTGTTAGAGCTATAAGTTGGGTCATTATGAACAGAGACATTGCCTTTCCCCCATAACTGATGGCTACCCCAAAATGCAAGACCCACAATCTCCATGGGGGGACGACAGGGAGAAGGTACCATCATGGCTGTATACACACTATATACATAACTAATAAAAAAATTGAAATCAGTGTTGAAGAAGTGTTATAACTTCCATATTTTTAGAAGTATTGAGGCATTATTTATGATACCTACAACATAAAATTAATGTAAGTATCCATGAAATATGAATGATATAATTACATAATTGCAAGTTGTGTATCTATATATTCAATTTACTTTGGGGTTAATACATTTGAGAAACAATTCCATATAAACTGAATAAATTAAGACTGTTTTTGTTAGTATTGACTAAAATATCTATAACCTATTAAAGAGAATTTATATTGTGTCAGTAATTACATGTAATATAGAGAGAATTTAAAGCATACAGATGGATGAACTTAAGTTATGTGCAAATGCCATAACATAATACATGAAATATCTTAGTTGCTATGGATTTTAGTATCCATAGGCGTCTGAGCACTAATACCCAGTGGATAGAGGAAGATACTCTGCATATATATGTACAAAATAGTCTATAGCCTTTAAAACAAGGAAATACTGTCATTAGTGGCAATATGGATGAACCTATAGTGATGAAATGAAACAACCCAAGACAAAATAACAAATATTACATAATCTGATTTAAATGTGGTCTCTAAAAGATGTAGAACTAGTGGAACAGAAAGTATAATGGAAATTTCCCAAGGTTCTGCAATAGGTTGACTGTGGAAATGATTTAGTTAAACAAGTGAAATATTTCAGGTAAACAGGATGAATGGATTCAGCTGTTATATAGCATGGCAAACATAATTCATCATAATATAGTGCAATTTTTAAATTATTGAAAGTATAGAACTTGAATATTTTACTTCAAAAAATTAAATAATTGGAGCAATAAACATTGGCCATTTCACAAGCTTCACATATGCCATAATATAATAAACACAATTGTATTTTAATTAAATTTTTAAATATAGGGGGATACTCAATCTAGAAATATTTAAGCAAAGTCTGGGTAGAGAAGGGGACAGAGGTGATTTAACAAAACTTAAGATGTATAAAAATGTCATAAAGAAATCTGCTACCTTATAAGCTAATAAGAATTATAATTGTAAAAACAAAAATAGTTTAACACAGGCATGGAGCATGAGTGGGAAATGTTACACTTTAGAAGCTATAGATTATTAAATGAAATACTCAGGGCCAGGAGTGAGATACTTTGCTATTAGATGTCGGTCAGGGAAGTCTCTAAGGCCCCAAGAATAACACAGGTTATTACCACAGCTCTTGGATGCTCACCAGAGTGAGATGATAAGACCTTATTTCTAAAAATACCATATGCTTTGGTTGCAGAGTCCAGAAAAGTCAGACTGGGACTGTGTGGAAAGTTTCCTCTTTCTTGGATAATTTTCATAGTGCCAGAAGGAGCCCAAGGGAGAAAAATCAGCAGTCTTATTCAGCTAAGGACCTGTGTGCTATACTGTTACCCTTTCCATCAAGATATGCCCAATGGTGCAATATTTATGTGATTGTTCTGGGAGTAACAACAAACCAACCACTTGGGTCTCACACCTCAGTAGGGATTTTGTATCAGGTTCTGTAAACCAGGTGAAAGGCTTGTGGCTAGGTTGATTCTAGTTCTAAGTGAAGGCATCTACTAATCTTTTTGGTTAAATGGGCATACTTCACTAGTTAAACTACTTTCTAAATATCTGTTTCTGCCCATAGATGAGTGCTTCTCTGGCCTTTGATCAGAGAAACATATTTTTACAGCAAAAAATCATAACTGGTCAAAGTATTAGAATAAGTGACTCTTGAGTTCTCAAGTCAGAATGACACATTTATATCAGTCCCTAGAAGCCTGTGGAACATTACAGAAGAGAAGGATTAAAAATGAAAAATGTAAGAACCAATAACTTTCTGATTGGCTAAGAGATCCACTCAGTGGAAAAGAACCCATATCTTGAACTGGGAACCAGGTCTGAATCTTATGGCAACAAAGGCTGGAAAGATGGCTTAGAAGTTAAGGCACTTGCCTGCAAAGCCTACGGACCCAGGTTTGATTCCCCAATACCCACATAAGCCAGATGCACAAGGTGGTCCATGCATCTGGAGTTCGTTTGCAGTGGCTAGAGGCCCTGATGCACCCATTATCTCTTTATCTACCTGCCTCTTCCTCCTCTTAAATAAATAAATAAAAGTCAGGTAGCCAGACCTGAGGAGATAAAGCAACCCATGCTTATAAGTCAAGGCCCTGGTGAAACAACAGAGAAATTGAGAGGAACAAGAGTGCTGCTTCCATGGTGAGCCTGACCAGTGCCATGGTGAAGGAAACAGACACTGAGAATACTCAACACTACCAAAGCAGAGATCCAGAGGCTCCTAAGAGCTCATCACTGAAGTAGACTTAAAACACACCAATCGTGGCTCAGGGAATTTTGTGGAAGAGTGAACAGAAAGATTGTAAAAGCCTCAGGTTGGGAGGGCATATCCAGAGGCATTGCCTCCCTGCAATAACTAACTGCTGCTCCCACAATGCATAATGCACAAGCCCATGAGGATTACCAACAACCCCACTGAGGACAGCCCACTATGGAATGGGAGCAAGGAGGAGGGAAAAGATGGTAACAACACATGATGTATGACAAAATATGCTCTTAATAAAAAAAGAAATGTAAGGCTGGATGTTGTGGCACATATCTCTAATCCCAGCATTTAGGAAGGCAAAGGTAGGAGGACTGTCATGACTTTGAGGCCAACCAGAGACTACATAGTGAATTCCAGGCCAACATAGACTATAGAAAGACTCTACTTCAAAACCAAAAATAATAAATAAATAAAGTAAGAATTATTCTACATGATGAAATTCTATTCAGCAGTGAGAAAAAAAATGACACAATGAAATTTGTAGCAAAATGGTCTAACTTGGAATAGAAAATACTCAGTGAACTCACACAGTGATAGAAAGACCAGTTGCATGGTCTCACTCAGCTGCAGTTCCTAACCTGGATCAGCCCCAGTTGCTGACATACCTGGTAGACAATTCAAGGCCCAGACAATAGGAAAGATAGGGCTTGGGGAGGGGAAGGGTGTGTGTAGGGGGGGACAAAACTGAATCCAAAATGGACTGGCACTGTAGAAATCTTTGTTCTGAAAGATAAACTAAAAGGTTGAACCCTTAACAGGAACACAGGGAGAGCACCTGTAAAGAAGGACCTGGAGACAGTGGGATGAAACCCAACTTTAAATTTTTCTTCTTTCTTTTTGTTCTTCACTTGGCTCTGGCCTGTAACTACCAGTACAGTGATGCAATTAACACTCACAGTGAGCTGTTTATCAAAGAGACCTAAATGTTCACGCAAAACAAGACAGAGTTCTGTGAAAGCACTTGATTACCTGCCTGGCGTTATTGTTAAGTCCCCACTGCTGAAGACACCATATGCTCTGTAAGCAACTCAGATCAAACAACCTGATGTGATTCTCACGCAAATGCAATAGTGACACACAGCCTAGGTGCATAACCAATAGTTTTCTGATGGGCTAAGAGATCTGCTCAGTACAAATGAACTCATATCTAAAACTGGGAAACAAATCAGAATCATATTCAGACAATAATTTTGCTCCCAATATCAAGCTCCCACTAATCTTGAGCTAAAGGAAGGACTATACCCATCAAATTCTCTCTAAATCAATAACACTTATCCCATTTAGCCTATGCTGACTTCACTCTCTGTTGGAGAATCTGCTTCTCTTTTTCAGACAGGAGTAGGAACTGAGGAGATAAACTACCTATCACATTTCACCATGGCCCCAGCTGAAATCACAGGGGAACTGGGGAGATGAGCAAGAGTGCTACATTCATTATGAACCTGATAATCAGCACCAGGGTGAAGGAGACAAACCATGAGTCTACTCAACTCCTATAAAAGCAGCAATCCAGAGGCTCCAAGAGCCCATCTCTGAAGTAGACTTACAACATACCCAACATGTCTCACGTAGTTTTTCAGAAGAGGGGGAGGGAATAGTGTTAGAACCATAAATTGGGACAACATACCCAGAGGCATTCACTCCCCCACAACTGACTGCTGCCCCCACAATGCACAACCAATATTTATCATGGGAAACTCAATGAGGATGGCCCATTCTGAAAAGGGGCAGGGATGTGGGAAAGGATGGTACCAACATGCATTGTTTCCATACAAAGTATGTCCATAACTAAAAAAAAAAAAAATTGCAGTAAGGACATGAAGTGATGTAGACCACTGACCACTGTGTCCTAGACATGTTGTGGGTTACACTCACATAGTCACAGCATCTATGGTTACCTGCACAGGATTGGGCCAGTGTTAAGACTGTGTCCTGAATGGTGGAGATACTCATAAGGCCTCACCCCTTGCTGAGTATATATAAGCATTTAAAGCCTACAGGAAGAAGAAGAGACATTTTCTTCAGTGGTGTACACACTGTTCAGGTAAATAACTGGTCATGAATGCTCATACATGTAATCGTACTAAACTCGTTGCATCACAAAGGAACCTTAAAGTAGAAAGAGAAATAGGAAAAAGTAAGGGGTTTAGTTGCAATGGGAGTGAGGCAAAGGGGAAAACAAGCATGAATCTGATAAAATATGTTATCTACACATATGAAATTGTGAAAAAAAATTTAGTGGACTAACCTAAAGAATACATCTTCCTAAGTGTGAAAGGTAATTTAATAATGAAGTTCAGTGCTGGAGAGATGGCTTAGTGGTTAAGGTGAATGCCTGCAAAGTCCAAGAACCACGGTTTGATGCTCCAGGTACCAAATAAGCCAGATGCACATGGTGGTGCATGTGTCTGGAGTTCGTTTGCAATCACTAGAGGCCCTGGTGCACCCATTCTCACTCTCTCTCTCTCTCTCTCTCTCTTTCTCCTCTCTCTAATAAATAAATAAATTTTAAAAATCTTTAAAAAAGGAATATAGTTCAAATCTACTTAAACAGCTGAACACTTTCATGCAATGATGAATATTGAGTTATTTTTTACATAAATGGGATCAATACTTATTGAGTAATTTTACATTACAGATGTTTTCATAAGAATGATTGTTATATACAAATGAAGATAATTATATTTGGGGAATAAATTGTGGGAGAAAATATTACAAACATACCAATAAAATGAGAATGATATGATTCCTAATTAGGTTCTTATTGTTGGAATAGTTGGTAAAAGTTATAGAGAAGATACATTTAGCCAAGCATCTATTTAACAAAGAAATATCAGCAAGGCCTAGTGTTATTAATTCCTGTGACTAAAATTGAAATTTAAAACTAAATCTTCTTAAAATTGTTATGTATCCTGGCTTTTAGCTGGGTGTGGTGGTGCACATCTTTAATCCCAGCACTTGGAAGGCAGAGGTAGGAGGATCGCTGAGAGTTTGAGGCCACCCTGAGACTACATAGTTAATTCCAGGTCAGCCTGGACCAGAGTGAGACCCTACCAAAAAAAAAAAAAAAAAAAAAAAAAAAAAAAAGTAATGTATCCTGGCTTTTAATTGTGCAATCATATGTAATTAAACAGGTTTTATCTGAAGTGGGTTTTATATGTTTGCAACATGGAAGCTACTGGCACAAAAACCATTAATAATATTGTTCAATTGACTTAATTATTCTCTTTGGCAATGAATTCAAAATGCATGTTCCATTATATTTTCTTCATGTGCTTGTATTCTTATGTCTTTTCATTATTGAGTTCACACAGAAAATTAAAATTGAATGATAAATAATAATTATAGAATTAAACTAGTACATTCAATTTAGACAGTTGGGTGTCAGTATCTGAAGATTGAATTTCTGTTTAAAATAGTCTATGAAAGCAAATATCTACCCTTCTTAAGACAATCACTGAATTTAGAGTATATGATTTTAAAATGACTAAATTATTCTTGTTTCTTTCACACTTCTCACAGAACAAATGACTATTTCCTCATGACCCCTGCCAATTAGCTTTGTTTATTTTTGCCTGGCACTGTGACCTTGTACTTTCAATGACTTCACATCTTCTTTACATATACATGCATTGTTGTCTGTTATTCTGAGATGTATGAGAATATACATACTACTTAAGCATATCTGCAAAATAAAGGTAAATACACAAAATAAAGAGTATATATTCAACATTAGTAGCAGGAGATAATTGTAATCAAATAGTTTTGTGTTGGGGTCCCTACTAGGGCCAGCCCAGGAGAGACCGCAGGGTCTCCCTGGGGTAGGGGGTGAGAGGTGCGGAGTCACGACACAGACTCCGGGAGTTGGGTGGAAGCAGGCAGAGGGCGAGCTGCTGCAAACTCATTTATTCAAGGAAGTGTATGGGTTTTAAGGGGTTTGGCTGGCCAATCATTGTATGGAGTGGTTCCCTTCTTGTGACCAATGACAGCCTGTCTCATTGCAGATCATCTCATAGCAGGTTTCTCACAAGCATGGGACTATAGCTGTTGTCATACCAGGCCTGTGCAGGACACCATGTCCACAGAAGCCACTTCCCAGTTTCTTCTGGCATGCGGTCTGGCTAGGGTCTGACGTGCATTGTGCCATACATATCCTCCTTTTTGTTTTTATTATTTGTGACCCTGGGAGGCATGGTTTTTTGTCAAGCCATTGTTGACCCCAGACCCCAAGGGATCATCACATGCAACGGTGCCTGTCTTAGGTTGCCGCATCTCATGGGGTCTTACCCGTCATTGACTACCCACATCCTGGTGAGAAAACCCAAGGGGTGTGGCCTGGTTTCTTCTAGCATGTGGTCTGGCTAGGGCCAGACCTGCATTGTGCCATACAGTTTTGATAATAGTATTTTCCTATTCATGTGTACTCTGTATTGATTTGTATTTTGCAAAAATATAATTTTATTCAGCAAACAACTGACAGATTTGTGTTTTGAAAATACTCCACATTTATACTTTAAAACCTCTCTCAAATAACATATATATCATAAAGAACATTTTGGAAGCCTTCTAAAATTTAATTTTTAAATAATGTTTCTTAAGAGAAAGAAAAAGTTTGAATCTATCTAGAAGATAGCATTTAACCAATTTGATGATTTCCATTCGGGTATGATTAAAATGAATTATTCTCACCTTACATATTGTGTTTATAATGAACTTATTTCAGATCATTAAGTATAATGGCCCTTAAATGCAAATCCAAAATGCAGTGTCCCTTTTATTAACACACCATGATATTTTCCTTCTTATAATTTATAGCAACAGCATGCAAATGTAATGATTAAATTATCAATATTATATTTTCAGTTTTGTCTCAGAATAAATATATGTGAAATCATTAGAAATTAGGATTCCCACCCTAAGAGCTACCTTGTGTAGGTTCCCACACTTCAATGGTCTGACAAAAGGGTGCAGAAATCAAGAGCAATTTCTAAATTCCATCATTAAGGTATTTTCCCCTGCATTACCACAAAACTCCATAGTAACTGGTGAGCTTCAAAATACATCATATGTATTCAATGTGAGACAAATAAATATATATATTTTTTTCTTTAGTTTGGGCTCTAAAATGCCCCATAAAGGCCTATGTTAAAGACTTGGTCTTCAATGCTATTGCAAAAGGCAAAGTGTAATGAGAATTCATTAAATGAAAATGCCCTCAGAGAGGACTATGGACTTCAAGTTTGTTCTTCCACTTCCTTCCTTACTGCCACCATGAGGGGAGCATCTTCTCTGATCCATGCTCCTTGCCATGACATTTTTCTTTCCACAGCTCAAAATTAATGGGACCACCTGCCTGTGACTTGAAATCTCTAGAACTTTGAAGTAATAAAACTTATCTTTGCAAGTTGATTTTATCTATTTTGATTCAGTAACAAAAAGTTAAGATTATTTTATGTTTTTCCATTCATTTTCCCTGTTAGGATTTATTTTTGTTTATAACATATCATAGTAACATCTATTACTTTGTATGTGCATGAACTCTTTGTATGTGTCATGAACTCTTAAAGATATTTTTATTTATTTTCAAGCAGAGAAAGAGAGGAAGGGAGGAATGGAGAGAGAGTTATAACGATAGAAACAGAATGGCTGCACTAAGGCCTCCCACCACTTTGTAGTGGCACAGACATATGTGCCACTTTACGTGTCTTTTTATGGGCATTAGGGAATTGATACAGGGCCATTAGGCCTTGAAAACAAGTGGTTCAACCACTGAACAATCTCTCCAGCCTCAACACTTTTTTTTTAATGAGAGAGAGAGAGAGAGAGAAGAGAGAGAGAGAGAGAGAGAGATAGAGAATGGGCTTGCCAAGGCCTCTCAGCCACTGTGAAGGAACTCCAGATGTGTGCACCCCCTTGTGCGCATGTGAGATGTTGTACACTTGCATCACTTTTGCTTCTGGTTAAACATGGGACCCGGAGATTCGATAGGGCGTTGATAGGCTATGCAGGCAGCCACCTTAACTGCATAAGCATCTCTCCAGTCCCCCAACACAAAATTAAAGTTATAAGCTAAGAACTGCAAAAAGGTTTAACAATGAGCACCAGAATGAGTAGATATTTATTAACACAGAGAAACAAACCTATATTGTGCCTATAAACAAAGAGGCTATAATTAACACATTACACTATGTAAGAATAAATGAATTTTTTTCTTTTGTATATGTTATGTGTTTCTCCCTCTGAGTGTGTGTGTGTGAGTGTATGTGAGTGTGTGTGTGTGTGTGTGAGTGTGTGTATGTGAGTGTGTGTGTGTGTGTGTGATGTGGTTTGTGTGTGAGTGTGTATATGGTATGATGTATGTATTTTGTACAAATGTATATTCCCATACAGTGCTTCCATGTGAGTCCCACTCCATTGTTGCATCGTTGTTCCCATTCTTATTTGAACTGGAGTCTCTAACTGATCCCAGAGTTTGCTCTCTTTCTCTCTATCTATCTATCTTTCCCGTGTGTGTGTGTGTGTGTGGGTGTGTGGGTGTGTGTGTGTGTTCGTGAGCTCCATTGATTCTGAGATCTCTGTTTCCCTGGTGGTACTGGGGTTATAGATGTGCTGTGATCATGCCCAGCTCTTTTTGTGACTCCTGGGATGAAACTCAAGTGGTCTCTAGGGTATCTCAGACCTCTTCAGGACCTTGCTGATTACACAGGAAGTTCTCATACCACTTATCCATCTCTCCAGCACTAAATTTCATCTTTTATTGACATTGATCTTGGAAATTAAAAAAGTTCAAATTACAGGATTTTCACTTATAACATTTTAAGATATTATTATTATTATTATTATTATTATTATTATTATTTTGTTTTTTCAAGGTAGGGTCTTGCTGTTGCCCAGGCTGACCTGGAATTCATGTGGTAGTCTCAGGGTGGCCTTGAACTCATGGCAATTCTCCTACCTCTACCTCCCAAATTCTGGGATTAAACAGGTGCACCACCATGCCCAGCTAAGATATAATGTTTTAATTTAAATTCCACAAAATAATCCTTACAAGCATTCTATCTCATTCAGGTAGTAATATTATAATATGCATTTAATGTGTCTAATGTATTAAATATTTTTATTAATTTCATTGCTTTAGTAGTGCCAGCACTGATGCTGTTTCACACATGAGAAAAAGGAAACTTATGGAACATACATAAGTTTCAGGAAATAATAAAATTGAAGAGCTTTTTTTTTTCACTATTCAAATTAGTATAGGGAAGAAACACTTTGAGATGTGACTGTAGAAGTCACTATTAATTATATGAAACCTCTTAAATATGTATAAAATAATATGAAATAGTAGAAGTTTTTGATGAGTAAGCCATTAACGTGAGGGCAACAGTCATAGAAAGGGTTTTCATGGGTGCAGTCTGAAGGGGCATCACATTTGAGCATATTTAGATCAATTGTAGGATTTTGTTTTCATCTCAGTATAGCATAAACTGAAGTGTTCTTTCAAAAATCAGTGATAAATAAAAATATGCATGACCAAATGAAAGAACCTTAATCCACCAGAGATATATGCTATTAATATTTTCTTACATATAGATATGCCTTTGCTTGTTTATTGATAGTTTATTATAAACTCTGTACTATAAATATTTTTAGAAAATGATTTACTTATTTCTCTGATTATGTTCTAAGAGGAATAATAATATTTATGAATGTTTGTAAAAGTCACTAAGATCTCAATCACATAACAAAGGAAATGCATTTACTTTAACAATTTGTCAGCTTGTTGTTATTAATCTCACATTGTGCTGCTTACATTATTGAGGTAACTAAACATTATTCTTATTTATTGGACGTTTGTATTCCTTATCTTGTGCCTAGCCTGTCCAGATGCTTTAGTCCTAATCAAAGTCAAGTAATTACAAGTCACACATTCAATTTCCAAGCAAATAAATATAAGTAAAACTATATATTTGATAAAACTTAATTTAAAATACTCTGCATTTTCTTGTTACAAAGTAATGATTTTCACTGCAGCAAATTAAATGATTATAAGATATAGTAACAAAGAAAGTAAAAAGAAAACATAATTATCATACATCAATGCAATGTTCTTGTACACAGAATCATGGGCAATATGTTGTTGTGTGTCTTTTTTAAAAGTATTTTTTTCTTTTTTTTCTTTATTTGAAAGAGAGAGAGAGAGAGAGAGAAGGTAAGAAAATGTGTGCACCAGGGCCTCTAGCCATTGCAAACTGGCTAACAAGGGTACTGGAGAATCAAACCTGGGTCTTTAGGCTTCTCAGGCAAGTGCCTTAACCAGTAAGCCATCTCTCCAGCCCCATGTATATCTTTTTTACATGCATGTATAATTGCATATCCCTGCTTCTCTGAGCAAAAATACACAAAAGATCATGGTATTGGTTTAAATATGCAATTCCTCACCCCGTAGGCTCATGGGTTTGAATTTTTATCTCTCACCTGATAGTGTTTTGTGTACAACCTTTAAGAGGGAGAGCTTTGCTAGAGGATTTGTGATCTTGAAAGGTGAAACTTGAGTTGTAGCCAGGGCCCATGTGCCATTTTGTCTCTCAGATTCCTGTGCTACAAAGCAACAGTAGCCTTTTGCTCCTGCCTTGATGGACTCTACCTTCTGCATTGTAAGCCCAAATAAACTCCCGTCAGGTGCTTCTCTGTGGGCATTTTGTCTCAGCAATAACAAAGTAACTGATATAGATCGCATATAAGTAAACTCTTTTAAAATATGTATTTTGTTCTTTTAGTATTGTATATATTTATTAGAGGGTAGGGGATAGAAAACAAGAGAGAATGGGCCCACCAGGGCCTCTTACCCCTGCCAGGGAACTCCAGACACATTTGCTACCTTGAGCATCTGGCTTACATTGGTACTAGAGAATCACACCTGGGTCCTTAGGCTTCAAAGGCAAGCACCTTAACCACTAAGTTATCTCTCCAACCCACCAGTTTCTTTTCTTTTTCTTTTTTTTCCAACAATTTGTTGCACGTGCACTACACACAAGTTGTTCAATGCAAATTCAAAATATCTTAGAAATGTGGGTTATGTTTCTTACACTCTTAAATTCAGTCTTTATGTGTAACACTCATTTTAATTACACATTCATCTCAGTGGAGAGTTGTTAATTCTGCTTTTAATAATATGCATCATGATTCAAATCTTTTATTAGGGAAATAGATAAAGATATGAATTTTATAGGTAAAGATATTGCTAAAATGATTTAAAATTACTTATCTTTGATGTGTCAAACACTAACCTAGCAACAGGAGTTAGAAGGCTGATGTTACAAATAAAATCACAATCTCTACTGAAATTACATTTTGTATGAATGGTAACTAATAAACACACAACATTTAAATTAATAAATATGAGTGTATCATTGTATTACCAAAAGTCTTTATACATGGGTATTTACACTTAATCTATACTAAAAGCCCTCCATATATATAGAACCAGCTAGATGTCTTCAAACAACATGGATTAATCTCAAATAATTGTACTGGGCTGGCCACATGGCTCAGTGCAAAGCCCACCTGCCCTAGTTCAATTTCCCAGTACCTACTTAAAGCTGGCTGCAGAGTGGTGCATGCATCTAGAGTTCCATTATAGCAGCAGGAGGCCCTGGTGAACAAGTGTTTTTACTCTCACCTCTCTCTTTCTCTTTCAAGTAAATGACTAAATATATTTTAAAATAAGTGTATTGAAATAAGTTAAATAAAGGAAAATTGTATATGGTACCATTTCATATAAAATAACTCAAAACACAGTTTAATCTATACCCATAAGAAATAATTCTAAAGTTAAAGCAAAAGTACAGATGAATCATAAAGTTGTATAAGAGAACGTCTTACTTTTCAGTTTTACAAAACACTAATCAAAATCTTTTTTATATATAATTTATTTTTTTACTCATATTATTCTAATTTTACATTCATATTGGTGACTCCATTATCCTCCTCCCTGTCCTCCCCCTTCCAAAGGGACCCTCATAAATGCAGAATGTGGGTCATGCATTATGGGGGTAGTCAAAGTTATGGGGATAGGCCAAGTCTCTGTGCATAATGACCCCATCTTGTGGCTCTAACACTCTTTGCTCCCCCTCTTCTGTGAATTTCCCTGAGCCACATTGGGATCATTTTAGTTCTACTTCAGTGGTGAGGTTTTGGGAGCCTCTGTTTCTCTGGATATCTGGCTTAGTAGGAGTTGGATGTTCTCTGTGTTTATCTCCTTCAGCCTTTTTCTGGTGTCGTGATCACCAAGAAGGCTGTACTCTTGCCCTTCCCCACATTACTCTATGGTTTCAGATGGGGCCCTGGTGAGGTGTGATTGGCTGATCCTCCCTTCAGGTTCATTGTGCATCTGAAAAAGATAAGCAAATTCTTCAATGGAGAGAGAAGTTAGTACTAGATAGATGGGATGGCATAGTAATTTTAGAGAGAATTTTATATGTGTAGGTCCTCTTCTAGCCCACATTTGGTGGGATCTTGATCTTGGAGACTGGCTCATTTTTTGTACATGGTTTTGACTTATTTCCCAGTTCCAGGAATGAGTTCAATTCCACTGAGTGGATCTATTAGCCAAATCAAGACCAGTTGGTAACCCACCATGGCTGTTTGCCACTATTGCACTTGGTTTGAGCATCTCTTCAGGTTGTTTCCTGCTGGATAGCTTAGACTGAAAGTTGTTTGGACAGATGGTCATTTTTCCCAAGTCACTCCTGTAGCACCCTCTGGCACTAAACTAGCTAACTGTCTGGGGACTGACTCTCATCCAGATTCTGACCAGGTTTCTCCATGTTTTGGCTCACCCACGTATGCTGTCTTTGACACTAGGGTCTTACCATTAACCTTTGGTGGGTCATCAAGAACTCTGACAGAAAAAACTTGCAGGTCTCTTGGATCAACAACTCATTTTGAAAGTTAACCCAGTGCTGGTTCTGGGAGTTATAAGTCAGTGCCAAGGAAGGTGAGGGAAGAAAAAGATAGGTAATATAAAAGAGAAAGTAATCATATATATTCTTTGGTTTCTTTCTTTAAGTTTCCATTTTGTTTCAATGGTAATGAAAATAAGTTTTATTTTCACTTGACACATAAATTGCCTTTATAGATATTCTTTGAATTTTATTCCATGAAATTGTTTATTTTTTTTTCTTAATTTACAGAGAATTAAATTTAAAAAAGCTAAACAATTCTAACATGTGCCTCAGGCTAACATGGGTCCTGGGGAATTGAACATGGGTCCTTTGCCTTTGCAGCCAAGGGCTTAACTACTAATTAATTTCTCCAACCCCAACAATTATAATATGTATTGCAAACATTTGAGTATCTTAGTTTGTTTTTTAAATTATTATTGACTAAAATAACTCAAATTTATAATTTATTCAATTCAATTAAATTCAACTCAATTCAACTCAACTTTTTTCATCCATTCAGAAAATACTTAGAGACCACCTATATATAAGCCTGAGTGAATATATCATTAGCTTTATTGAAAAATGTGAATTTTAAGTTAGATTATTATTTTTTGTAGAGTACATCCCATCATTTTATTATAGAATCTGTTGTTTTTTTTGTTAAATAAATCTCTAGAGATTAGGGTAGTTTATTGAAGAAGATATTACACTATAATTATATCTATGAAAATTAAAATTAATCACATAAGCTATCAATGTATTATAATATAATATATTTTTAATTATTCTAACCTTTGTTACAATAACTGTCTTTTAACCATTCCTTCTTAGGAATTACATTGATCTTAACAACCTGACTCAGACTTTTGTAGAATAGAAGGTCCATAATTGGATCCTCTGGCAATCATTAGCTGCAGAGACTTTGTTCCATCTGTATGTAAAATTCCTGAGTGTAATAGAGTTCTATGTCATCACACTGCTTTATAACTGCTCACATTTTGAAAGAGAAAATTTGTCTGTAAAGACCAATCATATGTGTCAAGTATTACTGTGTTGTAAAAGCTGAGTGGCCAAGAATCAACTGCAGTTGAGAGACCATTCTTGGATTTCATAGCAAACATAGATAGGAATTTTTGAACAAATTTTTTCAATTATGAAAACAGAAATTCTTATAATTTCAATGTCTGCTTGTTAATTAAGTAAAATATTATATTCAGTTGATTTTCAAAATGCATTATATTTTTTATAGCATTGGAACAGAAGAAATTATTTCAGGAGATGAAGGCACAATATAGGAAAAATGATATCAAACATGGTTTATTGTTTAAATTGCACAATGTCAATTGAATGCTAGATAAAAATATACTAGGTATTCACTAATATATACTGGTAATGTCTAAAATAATTGATATGAATTATGTGGGCCTTCTATAATAACTCTCATCAATTTTCTCTTTGACTAGCTAAAAATGTTTTATTTTCCATGTTTATCATTTATCATACTATTCGCTACTTAATTATTGCCAAGAAATACAACCCTTAATTTGATAAAATGCAAAGATATTTTTTACCCAAGCATGAAGCTACATTTTCTTGGGCAACACATTAAATCTATGACTTATATTTACATAGTAGTTAATCAATTTGGCTTGTTTGGGCCTTTATCAACCACCCACCAACATACACATGGGAACATGGATGATATTGTTTCCAAATATTGAAAACAAAACTTTCACAAATTAGCATAGTGATAGAAAGAGAAACTCATTCATTAAGTGATTATCATATGCATACTTTAGTGAGGAAGGACTTTAGGCTGATAAATCTGATGGTATTCTCTATAAAATATTGGTATGTTTGGTTAAGGAACAAAGAAGCAGAAGACTAGAGAAATTTTAGTTATGTTTAGTGACAGACATCTTTTGAAAAGTCATATATTTACATTCCTTCATGTACTTAGCACTTACTCCTTTGGAAAATAACTATTAGCATCTTGTTTTCTAAAACACTATTCCATATTCAACATAATATAGTATAGTATAGATTTCAGCATATTGCATTATGGTAACAAGTATGCAGTGAATTGGAAATTATGACTAGTATAGCTTGATTATATGTTATTTGAGTTCATTTCATTTAAATTTAAATCAAAATACTCTATTCTTTTCTACAAAGCCTGCTAGTTTAAATACCTTCCACATGTGAATCCATATTTTCAACCAAAATTTGTGAAATTTAATTACTGATAAAGATGAAAACTTTGCAACTTATTTGTGATGTTATGTTAGTATACATATAAATAGTATTCAAAAATAGGAGTACATTTAATGTAAAATAATTCATTAAGGAATTTTTTTTAAGTATTGAAATAATTTTTGTATTTATTGGTTTAAATAAATCATATTCTTAAATCCATTTTTGTGTTTTCTTTGCACATTTTACCATATATACTTAAAATGACAGAAAAAAGAAAAGGATTAAAAGAGTTAATGTCAGTATAGTATGAAAAAAATCCTATCACTTAGTAGTATATTAATATTCATGAATTTCACTATGATCCAACAGGTAGTAGAGACACTTTCTTTTATAACTTCGGGTGTTATAATTGAAAAACCTGCCCAAAAGTGTTGCCTTATTCTAGCCTCATGTGGGGCCTAGCTTTGTTTTTTTATGAAGCCTTTAAATAATAGCATGGACTATTGTAGTTCGTGCCCACATTAGTGAATCAAGTCTTTCTTTTCCCTGTCATCTGAGAATGTTGCTAAGTGCATTTCCTGTATTACCTCATTTAGTTCCTACAACAGTTCTCTGAGATGCATACCATTACCTAACTGTCTTATGGTCTAAAGAGCAATTAATATGCCCAACAGAAACATGTTCACTCATCGGTACACTTCTTTTAAACATCTCTTGCTGCTTGAGCTGCTTAAGACACAATATCCTGATGAAACGAAGCACAAAATCCAAGATCCTCTGGAGGTTATTTTAGAGGCAGTAATAACTATTTAACACTGTCTATGCACTACTAAAATTTTCTGCCTTCATTAACCTATACTACAATTATGAGTCTAGTAATTCCAGCTAGGCCCTTAATTTCTCTGACATTATTGAGTTAAAATTGAAGAAAGTGTATACTTATATATCCTTGAAGAAACTGTTAAACATCACATGTAAACACTGTTTTATTAAGTAGAAATCCCATATATTTCTTTCCAAATGTTCATGATGTGGTATTCAATTTATCTGATTTAGTACTAAGCTTATTTTCTCATGCTTTCAATTTAATATGCTTCAAAAATGAATTCTCAGGCTGGATAGATGGCTTTTAGTGGTTAAAGTACTTGCCTGCAAAGCCTAAGGACCCAGGTTTGCTTCTCCAGTACCCACATAAGCCAAATACACATGGTAGCCCATGCATCTGGAGTTCATTTGCAGTAGCTAGAGTACCCATTCTCTCTTTCCCCCTCTCAAATAAGTAAGTAAAACATTTAAAAATGTATTATCTTTCATTCTATAGCTTTGATATTAAATACAGCTCTAACTCATTTCTCCCAGTGGTAACAGCTCTATGTTCATAGTTCATGAGAATTTTACATTGAATGCAGTGTTACTAAAAATGTTAAATGTTTTTGAGTGATACATATGTCAGAATTACAACACCATGGTCTGAATATCAGTAAATGTCACATAGTAGTACTGATTCAATCTGAAGCTATTAATACAATAACTTTTAAAACTCTCTTAAGTGCTATTTTAAATGTTACACTGTTTGAATTGTAAACAATATAAATGTTTAAAGATTTCCCATGATTAAATACTTAACCCAATGTAGGAGAATAATGTCATCACAATATGTATAGTTATATGAGTATGTTAGGAATAGACTCTAAATTTTTAGTATGTAAAGTATAAGACCAACAGAAAAAGCCACACATTTGTGATGAGAGATCATATGGAAAGTAGCACACATTTTAATGACTTCATGCATTGACAGTTTCAAAAGAAAATTTGACAAATTTTTCTGTTTTTTAAGAATATTGTTTTAATTTATTTGCTCTCACATGTAATCTATGAAAATCCTTTGGATATTTATTACATTAGACACCAAACAATGGTATGCTAATATCTCCCAGGGAAAAGAGACACTGGCTTATTTGTCATATCAACCTCACATTCTAATTTATTTGTTCTATTAAAATGAAGACATATCTAAACTTAAGTTGCCTTTGCATCCTGATGGTCTGACTTTTCAGAAGTAAAAATAGTCATAAGAACCAAAAAAAAACCCAAAGTATTCTTAGGGCATTTTAAGTTAATACAACTTATAATAAATTTTAAATAAAATGATTGTATTATTCAAAATAATGCAAAAATTGTTTACAATAAGTCACTAAAACTGGTTTAATCTGTATAAAATAAATTCCAATGAAGCTCACAAGTATAATCTAATAATGGACATTGACTCCTGAAAATAAGGATTTTTAATTTTTTTTTTCCTTTTTATTGACAGCTTCCATAATCACAGAAAATAAACCATGATGATTCTCTCCCTTCCCTCACTTTCCCCTTCACAGATCTATACTCCATATCCTCTCCCTCTCTTCATTACTCTCTCTTTTGTCTGTGAACATAGTGCAAGGCACTGCGAGGTCATGGATATCAAGACTAATTTCTATCTGGCCAGTTGCATTGTAACCCTTCCTTCCACTGTTACATTCTTTCTGCCACCTCCTCTGCAATGTACCCTGAGCCTTGGAAGGTATGATAGAGATATTTTAGTGCTGAACATTCCTCTGTCATGTCTTCTCAGCACGATGTGCCTTTTGGGTCATCCCAGTAGTCACCACCATCAGAAAAGAGAAGCTTTTCTAACCTAAAGTGAGAGTAGCATTAATATATGGATATGGGGTGGAGAGATGGCTTAGCGGTTAAGGCATATGCCTGCGAAGCCTGAGGACCCCAGTTTGATTTTCCAGATGCCATGTAAGCCAGATGCAAATGGTGGTGCATGAGTCTGGAGTTCATTATCAGTGGCTAGAGGCCCTGGCATGCCCATTCTCACTCTCTCTCCCTCTCTCTGTCTCTAATAAATAATATATATATGGATATGACTATTAAGTAAAATGCTTACAGGGCAGTTTCGTGAGCAAATATATGCATTTAGCCAGACAAGAGCAGGTTTTACACTCCTAATGCTCATGACCTCCCCCACCTTAAGCTTTTGATTAGGTTTTCAGTTCCTGGCATGCATTCCCTCCTATAGAGTGGCTGTCCAGTCCAACTACAAAGCAGTTGATTTCCCCCAAAACAAACATGCCACCCATTGGCTAGTTTGGCCTGGCTGACCAAACTTGAGGCTTGCAGCGTTCACTGCTTTCACCACTGATGGCATTTGTCTCACATAAGGCCACATGCAATGCAGCTTTTCCATCTTTCTGTTAGCTGGTCTACTGGGAGAAGGTTTTCAGCTGAGCCCCAGTTTGATTCCTCACTGAACTTGCAGCCCAGGCATGTGGAGTCTTCAACAATACAGTTTATCATCTATTACTGGTAGGAAACCAAGAGCTTTGGCAACAGCCTGTAATAATTTTGGAGAATTAAAAACCTCCCTGGCCAACAACTCACTGGAAGATATCCCTTCCCTGGCACTGAATTATTTTTAGTCTATGGCTTCTGGGTGTGCCACTATTGAAAAAAGTAGGTTATCATGTGGCTTATTCACAATATGTTGGATTTTTATTGCCTCTCCCCAAACATTCCTTTTACTCAGTGTCTTCCCCCAACCTCTCTTAGGCAATTCCACCTGCAGTAATCTGTCCACATACTTATATACATAGTACCATCCCTTTAAGTCCACCCCTTTCCTCCCTCCCTTATAGCCCTTTTCTACCTTACTGGCATTTCTACCAAGTTTTACTTCAACTCACACACAGGTCTGAACATTTGTAACTAGGATCCACATATGAAAGAAAACATGTGACTTAGCTTTCTGGGACTGGGTTACCTCACTTAGTATAATCCTTAACAGATCCATCCATTTCCCTGCCAATTTCATGATTTCATTTTTCTTTACCAATGAATAGAACTCCATTGTGTAAATGTACCACATTTTTATTATCCATTCATCAGTTGAAAGACATCTAAGCTGGTTCCATTTCCTAACTATTAAGAATAGTGCAGCAATAAACATTGTTGTGCAAGAATTTCTAAGGTAGTGAGAAGAGTCCTTAGTATATATGCCTAGGAGTGCTATTGCTGGGACTTACAGTAAATCTATTTTTAGCTGTCTCAGAAAACTCCACACTGATTTCCACAATGGCTATACTAGAATACATTCCCCTCAACAGTGTAGAAGGGTTCCCCTTTTTTTGCATCCTTGACAACATTTATTGTCATTTGTTTTCTTGATGGTAGCCATTCTGACAAGAGTGAGATGGAATCTCAAAGTAGTTTTAATTTGCATTTCCCTCATGGCTAAGGATATAGGACACTTTTTTAGATGTTTATATGTCATATGTATTTCTTCTTTTGAGAATTCTCTATTTATTTACATAACCCATTTTTAAATGTTATTTTTTTTTTTCCTGAATTTCTTTCTTTCTTTCTTTCTTTCTTTCTTTTTTTAGTCAGATGTATAGGTGGCAAAGATTTTCTCCCATTCTAGTCACAGTGTCCTTTGCTGTACAAAAGCTTTATAATTTCATGAGATCCCAGTTGATTAGTGGTTTTATTTCCTGAGCAATTGGGGTGATATTCAGAAAGCCATTGCCCATGCTAATATGTTGAATTGTTTCTCCTATTTTTTCCTCTCACATTTTTGGAATTTCAGGTCTGATATTAAGGTCCTTGATCCATTTGGACTTGATTGTTGTGCATGGAGAGAGACAGAATCTATTTTCATCCTTTTACATATAAATATGCAGTTTTCCCAGCACCACTTGTTGAAGAGGCTGTCTTTTCACCAATGAATTTTTGGGGCACTTTTTTCAAAAATCAGATGGCTGTAGCTGCCTGGATTAACATCTGGGTCCCCTATTCTGTTCCATTGATCTACATGTCAGTCCTTTCTGCCAGTACCATGCTGTTTTTGTCACTATGGCTTTGTAATATAGCTTAAAATCTGGTATGATGATACTGCCAGTGTTATTTTTGTTGCTCAACATTGTTTTGGCCGTTCAAGGTTTTTGTGCTTCCAAATGTATTTTAGTATTTTTTTTCTATTTCTGTGAAGAATGCCATTGATATTTTCACTGTGTTTTCATTAAATGTGTAAATTGCTTTTGTTAAGATTGCCATTATCACAATATTGATTTTTCCAATCCAAGAATGTGGGACATGTTTCCATTTCTTAGTGTATTCTGCAATTTCTTACTTGAGTGATATAAACTTGTCATTGTATAGATCTTTCACTTTCTTGGTTATTTTTATTCCAAGGTACTTTATTTATTTACTTATTTTTTTGAGGCAATTGTGATTGGGAGTGATTTCCAGATTTCATCCTCCGCATGTTTGTTGTTAGTAAAAAGAAAGGCTACTAATTTCTGTGTATTCATTTTGTATCATGCTACAATGCTAAAATATTTTTATCAGTTCTAACAGTTTGCTGGCAGAGTCTTTGAGGTCCTTTATGTATAGAATCATATCAATGACAAATAATGATAATTTGATCTTTTCCTTTCCAATTTGTATCCTTTTTATGAATGTCTCTTATCTTATTGTTATAGCTAAGACTTCCAGGACTATACTAAATAAGAGTGGGGACAATGGACACCCTTGTCTTGTTACTTATTTTAGTGAAAATGCTTCAAGTTTTTCCCCATTTAATAGTATGTTGGCTGTAAGATTTTCATAAATAGTCTTTATTATGTTGAGATATGTTCCTTATATTCCCAGTTTCTGTAGGGCTTTTAAAATGAAGGGCTGTTAGGCTTTGTCAAATGTCTTTTCTGAATCTGTTGAGATGATCATGTGAGTTTTTGTCCTTCAGCCTATTATGTAGTGTATTACATTTGTTGATTTGCACATTCTGAACTACCCCTGCATCTCTGAGATGAAGCCTACTTGGTCTGGGTGAATGATCTTTTTAAATATATTCTTGTATTCCATTTGCCAATATTTTGTTGAGAATTTTTGCATCTATAATCATGAGGGAGATTGTTCTCTAATTTTCTTTCTTTTTTTTTTTTTTTTCTGTCTTTGTCTGGTTTTGGTATCAGGGTGACACTGACTTTGTAGAAGGATTTTGGTAGAAATCCTTCCTTTTCTATTTTATGGAAAAGTTTGAGAAGCAGTAGTATTAGTTCTTCCATGAAGGTCAGGTAAAATTCAGCAGTGAATCCATTGGGGCCTGGATTTTTTGGTTGGGAGAATTTTTATAACTTATTGGAACTCCATATTGTTATAGGTCCATTTAAGTGGTTTATCTAGTTTTCATTTAATTTTGGTAGGTCATGTAAATCAAGGAAATCATCCACTTCTTTCAGGTACTCAAAAATAATGGCATATATATTGGTAACATATGACCTTATGATTTTTCCAAATTTCTTTGCTATTTGTTGTAGTGGTGCCTTTTTCTCTCCAATTTTATTTTTGTTTCTTTTCTCTTTTTTTCTGGTCAAATTGCTAAGAGTTTATTAATTTTGTTTATCCTTTCAAAGAACCAACTCATTGTTTCTTTCATTCTTTGAATTGTTTTTTTTTTTAACTCTATTTCATTAATTTCTTCCCCAATCTTTATTATTTGTTCCCATCTACTGATTTTTGGTTTGCCTTGTTCTTATTTTTCCAAGGTCTTAAGTTGAAGCAATAAATTGTTTATTTTTGAACTCTCTCACTTCTTAATATAGAAACTTAGAGATATAAATCTTCCTCTTTGGACTGCCTTCATTGTGTCCCAAAGGTTTTGGTATGTTATATTCTCATCATCATTTGATTCTATGAATTTACTGATTTCCTTTTTGATTTCTTCAATGACCCATTCATCATTCAATAGTGTACTGTTAAGTCTCCATGAATTTGTGCATGCTCTGTAGTTTTTCCTGTTGCTGATTTGTAGTTTAATCGCATTGTAGTCAGATAGAGTACAAGGGATAATTTCAATTTTCCTGTTTTGGTTAAAGTTTGCTTTGTGTCCTAATATATGGTCTGTTTTAAAGAATGTTCCATGTGCTACTGAGAAAAATAAATGTATATTTTGCAGCATTTGGATAGAATGTTTTGTAGATATCTGTTAGGTCCATTTGTTCCATGACATCATTTAATCCAGATGTCATTTTTTTTTTTTTATTGGAAGACCTATCAATTGACAAGAGTTGGGTGCTGAAGTCACCCACTACAATTGTGTTCGTTGTTACCTGTGGCCTTACGTCTAATAGTGTTTGTTTGATGAAATTGAGACCCCCCATATTAGGTGCATATATATTTAGAATTGTAATGTCCTCCTGCTGGAGTGTTCCTTTAATCAGTATAAAGTGACCTTATTTATCTGTCCTCACTAATGTAGGTTTGAAGTCTATCGGGTCAGACATTAGGATAGCAACCCTGCTTGTTTCGTAGGCCCATTTGCTTGAAATACCATTTCCATCATTTCACCCTAAGTCAGTGTCTATCTTTTATTGAGAGATGAGTTTCCTGGAGCCAAAAAATTGCAGGATCCTGCCATTTAATCCATTTTGCAAGCCTGTGTCTTTTGGTTGGAGCATTGAGGCCATTGATATTAAGAGTTATTATTGAAAGGTATGTGCTTATTCTCTCCATTCTTCTTGTTTAGCAGTGCTTCCTATTTTCCCTTTACTTGCTTATTTTAACTGTTGTTTGAGTATGGTTTATTTTTTCCGGTTTCCTCATGTGTGTGTTTTGCTTCCTCTTTAGCATGAAGGATTCCTTCAAGTATTTTCTATAGAGTTGGCATAGTTGTCATAAATTCCTTTAGCCTGTTTTTTTTGTAGACTGTCCATATATTCTCCATCAATTTGGATAGATAGATTTGCAGAATAAAGTAATCTTGGTTGACAGTTATTATTGTTCAGAACTTGGAATATATCATTCCAAGCCCTTCTGGATTTTAAAGTTTGTGTTGAGTAATCTGCTGTGATCCTGATGGCCTTGCTTTTGTAGGTGACTTGCTTCTCCTCTCTAATTGATTTCAAAACATTTTCTTTGGTTTGCATGCTTAGTAGTTGAATTATGAAATGGTGAGGAGGGCTGGAGAGATGGCTTAGCAGTTAAGGCTTTTGCCTGCAAAGCCTAAGGACCCTGGTTCGATTCTCCAGGCCCCACATAATCAGACTTGCATGGTGACACATGACTCTGGCGTTCGTTTGCACTGGCTGGAGGCCCTGGCATGCTCATTCTCACTTTTGCTCTGTGTCTCTCTTTCCCTCTTTCTCTGTCCCTAATAACTAACTAAATAAAAAATACATCTTAAAAAAAAGTGGTGAGGAGACATTTTTTCCAGGTTTTGTCTGTTTGGTGTTCTAAAAGCTTCTTGTATCTGCATTGGCATTTCTCTCCCAATTTGAGGAAAATTTCCTCTGTAATTTTGTTGAAAATGCCCATATGCACACATATAATGCAGATCAGGACCACGTGTGCCTCAGCAGGATTCTGGACATTTTCTCCTTTCTGGTGGATCCTAGTTTCTCCTGCTTCTCCATTATGGCTAATAAAAACCTATATACCTTCACATTTTGGAAGAAGAGTGTATTCTGCTATGGTTTTGCTTAAATCCTTTGGTAGGCTGGTTTGGCATGACTTTTATGTTTTTACCTTGCCTGTAAGTCAAGCTGTACTGGAAAAAAGTTTATTTTGAAAAGAACTTGTAATTATAAATTGTGCAAAGGGTTAGTATATTCATTATTATTTAAAAATGGGTTTGATCCCATGTTTTGGCCAAAATACTGAATACTGATCAAAATGCAGCTATTTCAGTGAAGCAAAGAATATACCTGGTAATAATTCCCATAAATGTCATTGAATAAGAAATAATTCAAAACATGAGACATCTTGTTACAACTATTAATTGAATTCCCTTATAGATTTTGCCTGATTTACTTTACCAAAAGAAACAAATTAGTAAATGATAGTAAAAAATGAAAGCAAGATCCATGATAGGGAAATGTTATCATTTCAGGCAGTGACATAATAGTTTGTATAAGATGAAGAAATAAGTTAACATGTATCCCTTTAAGGAATATAATACTTTATTGGAAATATTTTTCTTTTAGAGACAAATGTGTCACAACAATGAACCAATCAAAATCACCATATACCCCTGCTAGGCTTTATTTCAACAGAAGTAAACTTTGTACATTGTATAACTTTATACCAGAAAATGTTATTAAATAGTTTATCAAAAGTTATAAAATGTAATTGGTACACCAGCATCATTTTACATTCTTGGATCACTTGTGCATTGACCACTGAGGTAGTTCATGATATGCTCTAAGTCTCAGTCATTCACAAATGTGAGATATAGAAAATATTAAAAATTGTAGAGAAAAGAAAAATAAAATAAACTATTTATTCCCTAGAGAACAAAGTATTTTGATGTAAATAAAATCAGAAAATTCTACCTACAAAACATAATGTTTCTATCAGCAATAAAACACTATTTTGTTAGAAACAAAACTTGTAGGAGCCAGGTGTGGTGGTGCACGCCTTTAATCCCAGCATTCAGGAGGCAAAGGTAGGAGGATCACCATGAATTTGAGGCCACCCTGAGATTACATAGCGAATTCCAGGTCAGCCTGGGCTATAGTGAGACCCTGCCTTGAAAACCAAAAAATGAAAAAAACAAAAAAAAAAAAATTAGGAGCTATTAAAACCAATGTCTATCTCTACAAATTCATACAGAATGGTAAAAAGTAAATTTTGGATGGTTGGAAATTCATAGAATTTTCCCAACCACTCAGTTAACTTGTAAAGTACTAATACTGCTTTTACATGCTCTAATCAACCACACCACAGATGCCAAATGTAAAACAAAGCTGGAGGTATTCCTTTAACATGGTCATATCTGTATTCAGCAGTAGTCAATATGGCCATTTTGCCCAAACTGAAGCATTCCATTCTGGAGGTGGGGTAGAAGCTGGTAAGTCTCAGGAAGTAAACACAACTTACAAGGCTTAAGAAGCTCTTGAAATGTACAGTACAAGACTATCAATGTAGGTTTTATATGCTGTAATAATTGCTTGGAAGACAAAGCTGACCAGCTACCTACATTTTGGTCATAGAGGTCCAAACATACAGCTATTTTGAGTCCTTGCCCACAATAAGGCTTGTTTCTTTGTGAAGCAGCTGCCTTTGTGTTGCCTGTGCTCCTTTGGAAACATCTTATCCACACTACTGTATGTAACCTCAATAAGCTAACTGGTTCATTGAGCTTGTCTTGGGTAGAATTATATCTTTTACTTGTCAACACTACTCTCATTTCCACAGGAAAATCATACAAAAGCCAATTTTCAATGAGATGCTATTTTCCTATATGTAAACTGAAAATTACTGTGAAGTGGCAGAAGCCTTACCTGTAGAAAGCAGCTTGGGTAAGTTCTCAGAATAATAATTCAAAAATAAGGCACAAAGAAATGATTCACTACTGTAACAGTACCTGGATGGAGAAAGGCAAGCAAGTTTTAAAAAGCAAACATGAATCTTTCAGCTGAAAAAAAAAAGACAAGCAAAATAAAATTATGTTTTAAAGCATTAATTGCAAGAAAACTCAAACAAAGAAAAAAAATGAAATACTTAACTCAAAGAAAGTTTCTTTGAAAATACATAGTAGAACAGGAAAAAACACACAAAGAATATAGAGGAACAAAGAAAGCATATGGGGACTTTGACATGGTGTTAAAGAGCAAATATTTGGATTGCCATTCAACACAGGCTTGAGAATACCAAAGGGATAGAAAGCTTATACAAAAATATAATAACATAAAAATTGTCCACATCTAAAAGCAGACATGAGCGTCCAGTCACAGGAAAGTCAAATATCACCAGTTTGATTTAATTTAACCAAGTATACCCAGAGACATACTATAGTAAACCTCTAAAAGATGAACAATAGGGAGACGAGAAACAAGAAGAGCTACCTTGATAGCCAACGTCTCATCAGAAACCTTACAGGCCAGGAGAGAGTGGTGGGAGATTTTCATAGTACTAAAGAAAAAGAAAACGCTTCTAATCAAGAATAAAGTTCCCAGAAAAGCTGTTCTTCAAAATTAAGGAAGAAGGCATTCTTTGACAAAGTAAATGTTGGTGAATATGTCTTTACTACACATGTTCTATAATAAATGATAAAGATTTCTTTATAGTGAAACAGTAATGTTAGAGCATGAAGGCAGTATGGAAAATTAGAAAACTTACTATAGACTGCTTCATAATGCTTTAAATCATTCATAGCTCTACTATGTAAAGCAACAAATGAACAATAACAATTGATTTTCAATTTTTGATGAAGGTGCCAAGAATATGTGATGGAAAAAGCAACATTAATTATTGGTGCATATAAAATTAGATATCCATATACTAAAGAATGGATCTAGACATATATCTACTCTCACAGACAAAAATAAATTGAAATGAGTAAAAGGCTAATTAAAAGCCTGAAATAACAAAAAGTACAAGAAATTGAGCCAGGCATGGTGACACATGCCTTTAATCCCAGCACTCAGGAGGCAGAGGTAGGAAGATAGCCATGGGTTTGAGACTCCATAGTGAATTCCAGGTCAGCCTGGGCTAGAGTGAAACACTACCTTGAAAAACCAAAAAACAAACAAACAACAACAACAACAAAAAAAAAAAAAACTTAGAAGAAAATGGGAGAAATTGTTCAGTATATTAGAATCACCAAGATTTTTTTTTTTTTTTTTTTTTTTGGCCAGACTTCAAAAGCAAAGGGTAGGCAAAAATAAGTTGGAGTACATCAAACTAAGACACTTAGCAGAGCAAAGGGTAATTCATAAGTGAAAAGCCAACCTCAGAAATGGAGAAAACTATATTACTGACAAGGCATTTATTTGTATCTAGAATGTAAGAAACCCCCTAATCTTTTCTATTTTTATTTATATTTGAGAGAGAGAGAGAGAGAGAGAGAGAAAGGAAGAGGCAGAGAGAGAATGGGTGCACCAGGGCCTCTCAGCCGCTATCAACAAACTCCAGACACATGTGCCCCCTTGTGCACGTGTATGACACTGTGTGCTTGCTTCACTTTTTGCATCTGGCTAAACATGAGCTCTGAAAATTTGAATGGGCATTCTTTGGCTTCGCAGGCAGGCGCCTTAACCACTAAGCTGTCTCTCCAGTCTGAAACTCCCTAACCTGAATAGCAAAAGCAAATAACTCAATAAAATAGGAGAAATAGACATATTTCTATTTCTAGTGAGTTTGGGGCCACCCTGAGACTATATAAATCAATAGTTCTCAAAAAGGAGTTACACAGGTGGCTAATAGGTTTTGGGAGAGACCTCTGAGTATTGCTACCAATAGGAACATGAAAATCAGCGCTGCCATGCCACCATGTCCTCGTACAAAGAAGGCAGAAAACAAGTGCTGGGCAAGCTATGGAAAGGATCCTTTGCACACTGTTGATAGGATTGAAAATAAGTACAGGCATTAAAAAAAAAAAAAAAAACATGGAGAAGCTTCAAAACCTTACCAATACAATCATTACATGATCAAGAAGTCTCAGTGTAAAAAGACAATGAAATTAGTATACCAATGTGTCACTCGAACTACAGCACTCTTATCAATATCCTAGAAATGTAAGCCAGCTACATGTCTATGTTAGTTACTTTTCTTGTCACTATGACAACATGTATGTACCACCAAAAACTAAAGTGTGGTTAGATTTACTTTGGGTCAGAGTTTCAGTGATCAGCCTATGGTCACTGGACTATGTTTCTGGCCTTGTCGTGAGGCAGAACGGTATGGGTAATAGAGAAGTGAATGCAAGTGTGCAGTCGGCATTTATTCCATTTTATTCATTCCAGCCTTGCTACCTTAGAACATGCCCAGCTCCCTCGTGATCATAGAGAAGGGTGTGCCACACCAATCTCCTAAGTGATTGTAAATTCAGTACAGTTGACAGTGAAGATGAACCATCCTAGTATCGACATCCAAGTATTGACACACAGATGAAGTCCACATAGTAGGTACACACAGTGCAATCCTATTCAGCCATAGTTAGTAATGAAATATCATCATCAGTGACAACGTGGTGGCAATTTTTTTTTTTTTTTAAATGAGAGAGAAAGCAGGAGTGAGGAAGAGAGGGGGAGAGAATTGGCACACCAGGTCTCCTGCCACTGCAATCAAGCTCCAGATGTGCATGCCATTTTGTGCACATGTATGACCTTGCACACTTGTATCACCTTATGCAGCTGGCTTATGTGAGATCTGAAGAGTCAACCACGGGCCCATAGGATCCACAGGCAAGTACCTTAACTACTAAGTCATTTTTCCAGCCTGGTATTTAATTTTTAAGCTGAGTCAAATGAGCTGAGTGTAGAAGAACCAGTACTGTATGACATCACTCAATTGTGAATCTAAACATTCATAGAAGTTGAGAAAGAACAGAGTATTGGCTACCAGAGGCTAGGAACAAAGGGGAATGGGAAGAAGTAGTGAAAGTGTAATCAATGGTTACAACATTACCGTTATAGAGAAGAAAGTAATTCTGAACCGATATTGTACAATACCATGACCAAGATAAAACCAGTGCACTTAGTGTAGTTCAAAAAGTTAGATCAAAGGACTTAGGATTATTTTACCATAAAGAAATGCTGTGTTTTAAGGGACAGAGATATTCAACATGCTATACTCCTTATATCATATACAATGTATCAACACTTCACATGCCACTCAAAAATATGTGTAATTTTATGTTTTAGGTACTAGTTAAAATAAATTTAATTGGACTGAGAATATTGCTCAGTGGTTAAGGTGCTCTTGAAAAGCTTGCCATCCTGGGATCAATTCCCTACTACTCATGTAAAGCCAGATGCACAAAATGGCACATGCATCTGGCATTCATCTGCCAGTGTCAAGGAAGCCCTGGATTCATCTCTCTCTCCCTCTCTCTCTCTCTCTCTTCTCTTTCTTATGTAAATAACTTTCTCTTATGTAAATAAGTAAAATATTTGAAAATCAATTTAAGTTAAAATATTAAATAAAATGATTAATGAGGAAAAATAATTTCATAATTTATGTATCCAACTAAAAGATCTCAACACTAATGTCTTTAAATATTTCTTCATGATTGAGGTACTTACTGACAAGTTGTATGATACCAAATCCTTCTTATTATGCTTTTCTCCTTTTCATAATTGATCTGTAAGGTTAAAGTTTGGCTGGAGACATGCCTTAGTGATTAAGGCACTTGTGTGAAAACCCAAAAGACCCTGGTTCAATTCCCCAGAATCCACATAAGGCAGATACACTAGGTAGTGCATGCATCTGGAGTTCATTTGCAGTGATGGGAGGCCCTGGAATGCCCATTCTCTCATTCTGTCTCTCTCTAAAATAAATATAAATTAAAAAATTTTTAAAAAACTTTAAAAAATTAAAGTAAGATACTTTTGTTTGTTTACCTATTATTTTTGTATATTATGAATCGATTATTTAATTTATGTAATGTTTCATTTTATCATATGATTGATTTTTTTCCATTTTACATTTTTCTGTATAAAAAAACAAGTGATCCTTATGATTATGAAGATTAAATATACTTGGATAGAAATATTGGCTTGCAAATTGCTGTAGACAGCTCCTGATAGCTAGGATGAACAACCAAACCAGACACAGCATAGGGAAGAAGGGATTTATTTGAAGCTAACAGAGCCAAGGGATGTTCTGTCGATGGCAGAAGAACATGGAGCCTTTCACAGATCCAAGCATAAAAGCACAACCAAACAGCCAGCACTACAAGCAAGCACAAATGGGCAGCAAACAGCAGGTGACTTCAGCAAGCAGCAAAGCTCAGGTCTGTCTGCATACCTTAGAGCACAGTCCCACCTGCAAATATACCTTAGGGCTATACCCTAGAATCTGCTCCCAGTGACACCTCTTTCAGCCAGGAAGCTAGAAATCCAAGTTATAAGCTTTAACACATGAGTCTATAATGGGAAATACATTCAAATTACCATACAAATGATACAATAATCCCCAACCTCTCTCCCTCCCCACATTCTCTGTCTCTTTGTTCTCTCTCTCTCTCTCTCTCTCTCTCTCTCTCTCACACACACACACACACACACACACACACACCTCCACAATTCTGTCAATAGATGTGACTATTTAATATACTGCTAACAAATAAAGGACTTATCAGTAAACAAAGTGGCATTTTTATGAACACTATCCTAGTAATGTTTTCTGTAAATTGGGCACAATAGAATTGTGGAGTTGATATATTTGAAATGTTATTTTTTAGCATTTGGAATCAAGAGTGGATCAAAATGCTAACTGTGAGGTAGAATCTGATACTCTATTTTGGGTTAGTTAATGTTTCTTGTCACTTTAAAATTGGGGTTTACCTGGAAGTTTGCATTTAGCTATAATAAGAATCCACATCTTCATTTAGATTCTCCTAGAAGCCCTGACTTTTTCTGCTTGAATCCTCATGTATATTTTCACCACTATAATGTTTTACAAATTGGAAAGCATATTGAGTCAAATATAGTTTTTGTGATTTCCTTTCAATCTTGTTATATGAATACACAAATTATTGTAAGAAAAATAATTGTTTTAAATTTGTAAAATTTTTACAGAGAATTTTGTTTCACTATTCACTTGTCTATTTTTTTAAAAACTTAAATAATTTTAACTGGTACATAACTGGATTGGAGACATTTATTTAATGAGAAATTCCAAGTAAGGAACATTAATTTGATCTGAGACTTTTAAGAAACTTCAAAGGGAAGGTTAATCTGAGCTTATGAAAAATTAGGATATGAGACAGAACTTCTAAATGCTACTCCATAACCTGCCAGCTCATGAGATATGAAAATGTAGTGTGTTAATTGATATAAGCTTTTCTGTGTATCTTTCCCTTCTCAGGTCAGCCTGATTCCTTAGCTCCAAGAAACCTGTCATAATTCTTGTGGTCCAGTGGCATTTCTATATAAACTAACTAACATAAAAGCTTACATTCACACATTAGTTCTTTAGAATCACAAAAGAGAAAGAAAAATAATGATGTTTCTGAAATGTGATATGACTGTAAATATGGTGCTATTTATACGTATTCCTAATACAAACTAACAATATTGATTTTATAGTTTCAAGTTAAAAGAGAAATAAATAAAATATACTTACAGAAAGCAACAGAAATACATTTCATGCTATATTTTTTCTGAATACTTTATGTGGGGCTTTCCACTTTAGTATAGATATTCTATCTTTTCAAATGGCAGCAGTATATTTGGCTTATAAAATTCTTTTATTGTAGAGTAAATAGACTAATCTGTCAGTCAATGCACTGATATGGAAAAGGTCAAATTTCTTCCATGAAAGCATCAAGTCATTTTATGCATCAGATTTTTCTCGCAACAATTAATCCAATTGAACCAGCCCTGGTTGATAACAACCTTTCACAGTGTCTGTATGTTCTTTATGAAATACACTTTAGTTAGCATATTTTAATGGTATCAAACAAAGGAATAGAATTAAATATTCTTGGTGTTAAAAATGTGCCAATTACAATACAATGACAACGAGAAGAGTGGCATTTCAGGCATACAGACATTAGCCCAATCACACAGAAATGTAAAGATGGGAATATGTATGTAAAGAAAATGTCATGCTTAAACTTTCATTATGCTAGTATCATGGCTACCTTCTCTTTTCTTTCCAGTGTACTCTTAAGAACAGGCAGATTACTTAAGTCTGCATGCTACTTAACCTATAGACAAGGGAGAGTAGTAATATCAAGACTTTTACTTCCTAAACCACCATATGTTTATTAATTGGTTATTTTGACCTGAAAACTCTATTTGCCTTTTTTTCTGTAAGTAAATAATATCTTTATCCAATGCCTGGTATGCTCATTCTACTTTTGTTTAATTAATACTATCCCAATATACATAGTCTTATAGGGCAAGGTTGAAATAGTGTAAAGAATTATTTCTCTAATTTCTTGAAGTGTATTCTGCTTTATTTTAAATAGTGTATAGAAAAACATATAGATAATATATTTATGAAATTATATAACTTTAACAATTTTACATTCAATTTTTTTTTCTAGTTTCAGGTGGCAATGCTTCAGAACTTTTGTGCAAGAAAAAGAGAAACTATGATGTCATTAAACTCAAAATTATACTTCTATGTATGATTTCTGTACTGTATGTATAGATGTAGAGCAAAATTATATCAAGTGTTTTATATTTGTTTATGGATATTTAATAATGTTCAAATAGAATATGTCCAACTTCCTCTTATACCTCAATATTTTCTTTGTACAATTCTCCTATAATTTGAAATATATTTTAGGCATTGGTTTTAAGAACAAGATTTTAAGAAAATTGCTTTATAAAAGAATTATTGCAATATTGAAAAAGCACAGTTTCCATAATCCATTTGATTGTTTCAAAATTAAATTATGAAATTATGCACATTTCAGAATGTGGTGCTATATCTGTTTAACAAGTGATTCATTACATATCATTTTCTCTTCATCTCACATATCACATAAGGAGCTGATAAGTTATGGTGTTCCTCGCACCATTCTTGTTGAGTTGTGTGCCTCATATAGAGCAGACTCTCAATAACTTTAATAAATAAAAATTGAGTATAACAAAATGGTATAGAAATTAACCATCCTTTACAGCTTTGGGTTGATATTAAACTTGCCTATTTGTACTTTGCTAAAACAAATTATCTATTATTGGTAAATCCCTTGAATAAAATTTTAATTTATTGGGCCAGAGAGATGGCTTAGAGGTTAAGGCACTTGCCTGCAAAGCTTAATGACTGGAGTTCAATTTCCCAGAACCCATGTAAAGCCAGATGCACAAAGAGGCACATGTGTGTGGATTTTGTCTGCAGTGTCTGGAGGCCCTGGAGTGTCCATTCTGTCTGTCTGTCTCTATCTGTGTTTGAAAATAAATAAATAAACAAATAAATAATATTTATTTTTAATTTATTTAAAACAATATTAAAATCATTTTGACGCCAATGTATTTTTGGTTATGATAACCAAAGGAAGAAATTAAATGTTTCTAATAAACACCATTGTTAGGATATTATAAATGGTGTGTGTGTGTGTGTGTGTGTGTGTGTGTGTGTGTATACTTATGTCCTATCCTTTGATAATACATCAGACTATGTAGAAATAGGATCACTGAATTCTTAATTATTACAAAGAGAGGCATATATAGAGGACCATCCTTTTGACAAGAGGAGAAATACAGAGATAGGCCCAGTGATCTGCTCAGAGGAACACCTTGTGACTACAGAGGCAGATACTGCAATGTTGTAGCTGCTAAGTCTGTGATGGAGGAACCTTCCTGAAGGAAGTGTGTCACTGGGCTGATGCTTCAGATTTTATAGTTTGGCTCTGCTTATCGTTTGCTGATACCATGTGACTATACCCTGCTGCCATCCCCACCATGATGGAGTGTATCCACTGGCACTACAGCCAAAATAAACCCTGCCTTCCTTAAGCTGCACTTGCCCACAAGGGGGCGCACACATCTGGATTTCGTTCACAGCAGCTGAGAGACTGCTGGAGCGCCCATTCTCTATCTATCTCCCTCTACCTCTCTCTCTGTCTCTCTCTCTGTGTCTCTCTCTAAAAATAAAATTTAAAAAAAATTAAAAAAAAACTTTAAAAAAAAGAGAAATATCAATCATGGGCTGCAGAGATGGCTTAGCAGTTAAGGCACTTGCCTGCAAAGTCAAAGGACCCAGATTTAATTCCCCAGGACCCACATAAGCCAGATGCATAATGCTTCTGGAGTTCATTTGTAGCAGCTGGAGACCCTGGTGGGCTCATTCTCTCCTCTCAAATAAATAAATTAAAATTAAAAATTAAAAATACCAATCTTGGACCTCCTACTGAAGACACCATACACTGTCCACACAGACTACGGAGAGACTTAGTTGGAATTTGGAAGAGAGCCAGTCCCCAGACAACTAGCCCATCTAGTGCTGGAAGGCACTATATGAGCAACTGGGGGAAAGTGGCCAACATCTGTCCGAGCAACACAAAGTTTAAGTGACTCAAGCAAATAACCTGATGTGATGCTCACACAAGTGCAATCGTGACACACATCCAGGGTAGGTAACAGACTGCTCTTGGGTTGGCTAGCAGATCTTCTCTGTGGAAAGCAAACCATATCTGGAACTGGGAAACAAGTCAGAATGATATCCACATAATGAGTTTGCTCTCCAATATCAAGCTCCCACTACTCTTGCTCTACACTCTTTAAATTCTCTCTAAATTAATAATGGTTATTCCCTTTAACCAGTGCTGACTTCACTCTCTGTTGGAGAATCTGTTTCTCTTTTTCAGACAGGAACTGGACCTGAGGAGATAAATGACCCAGCACACATCACCCCAGCCCCAGCTGAAACCACAGAGGAACTGGGGAAATGGGCAAGAGTGCTGCTTTCTCAGTGAAGCTGATATCAGCACAAGGGTAAAGGAGATAGACACTGAGGACACACATTGCATATTACATGCCAAACCAGAGATCCAGAGGCTTCTAAGTGTCCATCACTGAAGTAGACTGAAAATGCACCCAGAATGGCTCAGGGAATTTTGAGAAAGAGGAGGCAGAAAGATTGTTAGAGCCACAAGTTGGGGCATTTTTCACAGAGACATTGCCTCCCCCTCCCCATAATGCATGACCCACAATCCCCATGTGGTTTATTTCCATCCCCAATGAGGAAGGCCTCTTCAGAAAAGGGGCAGGGAGGAGTGAAAGGATGGTACCAACATGTGTTGTTATAGATATGTCCATATCTATAAAAAAAAGAGAAATATCAATCATGGGCTGCAGAGATGGCTTAGCAGTTAAGGCACTTGCCTGCAAAGTCAAAGGACCCAGATTTAATTCCCCAGGACCCACATAAGCCAGATGTATAATGCTTCTGGAGTTCATTTGTAGCAGCTGGAGACCCTGGTGGGCTCATTCTCTCCTCTCAAATAAATAAATAAAATTAAAAATTAAAAATACCAATCTTGGACCTCCTACTGAAGACACCATACACTGTCTACACAGACTATGGAGAGACTTAGTTGGAATTTGGAAGAGAGCCAGTCCCCAGACAACTAGCCCATCTAGTGCTGGAAGGCACTATATGAGCAACTGGGGGAAAGTGGCCAACATCTGTCTGAGCAACACAAAGTTTAAGTGACTCAAGCAAATAACCTGATGTGATGCTCACACAAGTGCAATCGTGACACACATCCAGGGTAGGTAACAGACTGCTCTTGGGTTGGCTAGCAGATCTTCTCTGTGGAAAGCAAACCATATCTGGAACTGGGAAACAAGTCAGAATGATATCCACATAATGAGTTTGCTCTCCAGTATCAAGCTCCCACTACTCTTGCTCTAGACTCTTTAAATTCTCTCTAAATTAATAATGGTTATTCCCTTTAACCAGTGCTGACTTCACTCTCTGTTGGCGAATCTGTTTCTCTTTTTCAGACAGGAACTGGACCTGAGGAGATAAACGATACAGCACACTCCACCCCAGCCCCAGCTGAAACCACAGAGGAACTGGGGAAATGGGCAAGAGTGCTGCTTTCTCAGTGAAGCTGATATCAGCACAAGGGTAAAGGAGATAGACACTGAGGACACACATTGCATATTACATGCCAAACCAGAGATCCAGAGGCTTCTAAGTGTCCATCACTGAAGTAGACTGAAAATGCACCCAGAATGGCTCAGGGAATTTTGAGAAAGAGGAGGCAGAAAGATTGTTAGAGCCACAAGTTGGGGCATTTTTCACAGAGACATTGCCTCACCCCCCCATAATGCATGACCCACAATCCCCATGTGGTTTATTTCCATCCCCAATGAGGAAGGCCTCTTCAGAAAAGGGGCAGGGAGGAGTGAAAGGATGGTACCAACATTGTTGTTATAGATATGTCCATATCTATAAAAATAAATTTAAAAAGTACCAATCTTGAGCTGGAGAGATGGTTCAATTTCTTTTCAATGCTTTTTATTGACAGCTTCTATACTTACATACAAAAAGCACATATTTCCCTCCCTTCCCCCATCCCCCTTTAGAACTCCAATCTCCATCATATCCCTTCCCTCTCTCCATTAGTCTCTCTTTTACTCTGATGTCATCATTTTTTTCTTCTATTATGAGGGTCTTGAGAAAATATTCCTAGACACTGCAAGGTCATGGATATCGAGGCCAATTTCTGTCTGGGCAGTTGCATTGTAAGGAGTCATACCCTTCCTTTGGCTCTTCCATTCTATCTGTCCCCTCTTCCTCAATGGTCCCTGAGCCTTGGAGGGTGTGACAGAAGTGTTTCAGTGCTGGGCACTCCTCCATCCCTTGTCTCAGCACTATGTTGACTTTTGGGTCATCCCAGTGGTCATCACCATCTGAAAAGAGAAGCTTCCCTAACCAGAAGGGAGAGTAGCATTAATATGTGAATATGAACATTAAGTGTACTGCTTTCGGGGCAGCTTAGTGGGAATAATATATATATTTAACCAGACAAGCACAGGCTTTATACCCCTAAGGCTCATGACCTCCCCTGCCATAGACTTTTGCTTAGGTTTTTCAGTACCAGGTATGTATTCCCTCCCATAGAGAGGGCCTTCAGTCCAATTATGGAGCAGTTGGTTACCCCAAGAGCAGACATGCCACTATTGCACCCATTCAGCCATTGGGCCTGTATGGCCAAACTTGAATTTTCCAGTGTCCACTGTTTTCACTTTTTTAAGGCACTTGATTGCAAAGCATCATGACCAGGGTTCAATTCCCCAGTTCCCACCTAAACCCAGATGCACAAAGTTCATTTGCAGCTGCTGCAGGCCCTGGCATGCCCTTCCTTTCTGTCTGTCTCTCTGCTGTCTGACTCTCTAGGCTTGCAAATAATATATAAATAAAATGATTTTTTTAAAAATGGCAATTTTTCCTGAGCAAGTCTAACAACAGATACCTCACCCTTGAAAAACTGAAAAGATACCCATTAAGGTATTCTTTAATACAGTAAAACCTTGACTGTGTAATAGCTCCTATGGTTTTGAAATATAGACGATAAAAAATATTTTATTGGGGTTGGGGATTTAGCTCAGGGGATGAGCACTTGCCTAACAAGCACAAGGCCCTGGGTTCAGTCCTCAGTACCAGAAAAAAAAAAAAAAATCCATGAGCCATATAAGTCAATCAATGTTAAAGTTTATCTCATTAAAAAGTCAAAAGAAGGGTTAGGTAGATATCCCAGCTTATGAATCTGGAGTTTGTTTACAGTGGCTTTAGTCCCAATCTCCCTCTCTCTCTCCCTATTTCTTGTTGCAAATAAATAAATAAGGTTTTTCATTTTTTAAAAGAGGGGATTAGAAAAATATTAGCATTACAGTTTTTTACTAAAATGTCTATTAAAATATCTGTCATCTTTCATACCATTTTGGAAAAGTCCTGTGATTTAATAAATGAATATTTATAATTTTTCAAATCAGAAATATTTTTAGATATTTTTGTGTGTTTTGTTATAGGTTTGTTTAAATAAGCAGTTTTTCTAATCCAGATTTAATTTAACTCAACTTTTATTATAAATAAATACATGTCTATCCATATTACTAGAGATATTCACATGAATGTTTACTGTGATTATAAATATATCAAATGACAATTTGGTCCTTAATACTGTTAGTAGTTGTATACATTTTAAAGACTTTAAAAATATTTTATTTATTTACTTATTTGAGACAGAGAGAGAAAGAGGCAGAGTGAGAGACTCCAGCCACTGCAAATGAATTCCAGATGCATGTGTCACCTTGTGCATCTGGCTTAAGTGGGTACTGGGGAATTGAACCTGGGTCCATAGGCTTTCAGGCAAATACCTTAACC
The DNA here is from genome assembly GCA_036365145.1 of Orientallactaga sibirica. Lineage (NCBI taxonomy): Eukaryota > Metazoa > Chordata > Mammalia > Rodentia > Dipodidae > Orientallactaga > Orientallactaga sibirica. Next base: position 14,223,002 of record JAEOAD010000060.1, on the reverse strand, counting down.
ACTAAGCTATTTCTCCAGTCCAGTAGTTGTTATTCTTAAATTTATAATTTATATTTATTCAAGGTCTAAAAATGACTGAACATTAATGTGAGCTGAACACTTATATTGCTTCTACAGAAAATTATGTGGAAGCCCCTCTGTAATTATATCTCTACATAAATGCTATTTTTCCTAGTAAAAACTGATTCATTTTATAATAAAAATACAAAATATATCCATTAAATATTTGCTATTATATATTCAAAAATTTTCATATATTGACTATAATAAAATAGAACAAAGAAAGAAAGTTTGGGGGCTGGGGAGATTGCTTAGGGGTTAAAGGTGCTTTGCAAAGAATATCTGCCAGATATGATTTGTCAGTACCCATGTAAAGTCAGAAAAATGAACTGGGTTTGATTCCCCAGTACATATGTGAAGCCAGATGCACAAAGTGGCACATGCATCTGAATCTGTTTATTGTGGCAAGAGGTCCTGCCAAGCCCATACTTTCTTTCTTTTGCTGCTTGCATATAAATAAAAAAATAAAATAATATTTTATATTTGTGATTAAAAATCAGCTGCAAAACCCAGAATATTGGGGTGGAGATATGGCTTAGCAGATAAGGTGCTTACCTACAAAGCCAAAGGACCATGGTTTGATTCCCCAGGACCCACATAAGCCAGATGCACATGATGGCACATGTGTCTGGAGTTTGTTTGCAGAGGCTGGAAGCTCTGGTGTGCCTATTCTCTCTCTCTCTCTCTCTCTCTCTCTCTGTGTGTGTTTCTCTCCCTCTCTCTCAAATAAATAAATTAATTAATTAAAAATCTGAATGTTTAGAGATAAAAATATCTCAATATGAATAGGATAAAAATGAGGAGTTAGAAAGCAAATGTGGGACACTAATGATCCAGGGAAGTGGAAAGCAGGTCAAGGTCATGGGAGAGAGCATCACCACTTCTTCTTGACCAAGGACAGATAGCTTTGGCTTGAATCTCAGGCACCCTTTGTTATTGTTGGTATTCCTCTTTTGTGACTTTGTACTTTAGAAATTTATGCAATTCTGATACTTAAGATGTAATTAACTTTTGATGCCTAAAATTCTCCTTTATTGTTCACTTTGAGTTTTGGCAGGTTGTGTTGCTCTTTTGTTTTAACTCTATTTGTCATTATTAATTTATGTGTTTAGAATAATTTATTAATTATATTTAATTATTAACATGAATTATCAGATAAATAGGTTGCCTTTACATTTAGATGCCTTACAGATGTAAGTGTGGCTATTTGCCTCCAAAGCATGCACTCCTTGCGATGGACTGGGTACAATGTATGAAAGGAAACATCATAAAAGAGGGAGCAGCAGTAATGGTAAGAAGGAACAGATCATTTAGTATGGTCACAGTATTTGTAACATCAGCACCTTGTATGTGATGCTTTTGTTTTGTATATGTCTAATGTGGCTCAGGAGCATGTAAACATGATTGGTGAGCTGGCTATGTCCCCTGTGTTTGAAGAGCAGTGAAGTGTGACAATCCATGTGTTATCACAGCCTTTTCCAGCGATCCTCGGTGGCAGCATCTGATAGAATGCCTGACTGTAACTATTCCCCTGAAGTGAAGCAGAATGGCTGCAATGCCTTTCCAATTTCCCACCGGGCAATTCTTTGGGAATTTGACTTTACTTATTAACCCCAAAGGTCTCTCTATTTGTTTAGCTCTCCCAAACTGTATCCAACTCTCAGAATTCAGCCAAGTTGATGGAGCATGGTCCCGTACAATACACTTTTGTGATATCCCTTTAAAAGCCTAAGCACTTAAGGAAAATCAATAGTACTTGATGTGGATGTGGTTTCATGGCTTTCAGTCTCCTGAACACTAAATTCAACTTGATCCATTGCTTTTAGTAGGTTGGAGCTATAGGTCAGCCACATAGAAAGTGTCTGTCCTGGTTCATCCTTTAACATCCATAAATCCAATCACATTGCCAAGCTTAGTAAATTTTAAATTTATATTTTTCCATAAGTAATTTATAAATATAAAACTAATACTCCATTCTATGTTACTACATTGTCATAAGGTGGGATGTTGCTTTACTAACAAAATCTGGAGTTTTGGGTTTTTCAGAGAAGCATAATTTGTGGAACATTTACATAGAGAAAAAGAAATGAGCCAGACTTGGTGGTGCATGCCTTTAATCCCAGCACTGGGGAGGCAGAGGTTGGAAGATCACTGTGAGTTCAAGGCCACCCTGAGACCCTGAGACTACATAGGGAATTCCAGGCCAGCCTGGGCTAGAGGGAAACCCTACCTCAAAAAAAAAAAAAAAAAATGAAAGAAAGAAAGAAAGAAAGAAAGAAAGAAAGAAGGAAGGAAGGAAGGAAGGAAGGAAGGAAGGAAGGAAGGAAGGAAAGAAAGAAAAGAAAGAAAGAAAGAAAAAGAAAGAAAGAAAGAAAAAGAAAGAAAGAAAGAAAGAAAGAAAGAAAGGAAAGAAAGAAAGAAAGTGTCATTAAAAACTTGGAAAACACAGTTATTCATTCCTTAATGTCTAAAAGTTACTGTGTTGGTCAGCCAGTTGGAGAGGGAAGAATTGTTAATGTTGCAGTCCTGATGTTCAGTCAGTCTGCTGCAGCACCAGGAAGCTGAGCCTATGTGCAGATGACGTGCTCTATTCGGCTGCTGTAGAATTCTCTGATGGGGTACCCAGTCCTTATTTTCTATGTAGTCCTCACTTAATTTCAAAAAGCTCACCCAATTTACAGAGGACATTTTTTTTTGTCTCACAGGTACTGATTTAGATGTTAATCCTGTTCCCCTTGCCCTACACCCATAAAAACACCCTCAGAGAACTACTCTAAATTTTATCAGATATCTGACCACATGTTGGCCTGAACAAATTGAAACATGGAATTAAACACTGCACCGATGTATTTTTGATGCAAGCAGAATATTAATGAGTCTGAATTGGTGGAAATGATTGAGGGAGATACTAGTGACTACTTTTTGCCTCCAAATGCAACTGCAAACACATGCACACACACACACAGACACACACACATGAACATATATACACTCCACACACACCCACACCCATATGAACACATAAACACAACATGTGTGAACACACACACAGACACACACACATGAACATATATACACTCCACACACACTTACCCACACCCATATGAACACAAAAACACAACATGTGTGAACACACACACACACACATGAATATATATATACTCCATACACACTTACCCACACCCATATAAACACATATACATAACACGCGTGAACACACACACACACATGAACATATATACACTCCACACACACTTACCCACACCCATATAAACACATAAACACAACATGTGTGAACACACACACACACACACACACACATGAATATATATATACTCCACACACACTTACCCACCCCCATATAAATACATATACACAACACATGTGAACACACTGAATATAACACACACACACACAACAACATATAAACACCCAACACGTGTGAACACACACACATTACATATACACCCATATAAACACATATACACATAAACACAACATGTGTGAACACACACACACATGAATATATATACACTCCACACACACCCACACCCATATAAACACATATACACAACACGTGTGAACACACACAAACACACATGAATATATACACTCTACACACGCCCACACCCATATAAACACATATACAAAACATGTGTGAACACACACACGTGAACATATATACATTCCACACACACTTACCCACACCCATATAAACTCATATACACAACACATGTGAACACACACAACATTGCACTTTATTTTCCCTGACTCACATTTGACTCAATGTTTGGAGCCATGGAAGCATACCTGAACATCTACATTGAACAAAAAAATAAATAAATAAATAAATGAGTGTAATTTTAACATGTGTTTTCACTTGTAAAACTATAAAAAGGTTATGTATTGTTCTCATAAACATTGAAATTATAAAATGATAAAAATATTTTGGTTGGGCTTGGGTGAACTAGGTAGATTGCTCAGTAGTTAAAAGCACTTGCTTGCAAAGCTTCCCTGCCGAGAATTTAATTCCCAATAAATCCATGGTAGCTAGATGCAAAAAGTCCATTTACATACATACACAAATAAATATTTTTCAAACAATATTTATGAATATCATTTCAATAGCAGTGTGACTTTCATTAAAAAATCTTGGCAGTGACAAATGTATAAACAGTTTGTGCTGCATGATTTGGCTTTTTTAAACCAGATTTCGGGCTGGAGAGATGGCTTAGCAAGTAAAGTGCTTGCTGGCAAAGCCAAAGGACCCAGGTTCGATTACACAGTACCCACTTAAAAACCAGATGCAGGGGCTGGACAGATGACTTAGTGGTTAAGCACTTACCTGTGAATCCTAAGGACCCAGGTTCAAGGATTAATTCCCCAGTACCCATGTAAGCCAGATACACAAAGTGGCGCATGCATCTGAAGTTCATTTGCAGTGACTGGAGGCCCTGGTGCATCCATTCTCTCTCTCACCTCGCCTCTTTCTCTCTATGCCTGTCTGTTGCCAATTAATAAATAAAAATTTTTAAAAAGCCAGATGCATATAGGTCTCACATGTGTCTGGGGTTTGTTTGAAGTAGATAGAGACCCGGACATACTCAATCTCTCCCTACCTTTCTCTCTCTCTCTCAAATAAATAAATAAAATGTTAAATAAAAACATATATATTCCCTCCAAGATATCTATGGTCATCCCATATATCTGGTACTAACTTCTCTCTGTATTGGAGAATTTGCTTATCTTTTTCAGATGGACAACAAACCTGAAGGGAGGATCAGCCTATCACACCTCACCAGGGCTCCAGCTAAAACCATAGAGTAATGTGGGGGAAGGGCAAGAGTTCAGCATTCTTGGGGATCAAGACACCAGTAAAAGGAGGAAGCAGATAAACACAGAGAATATCTAACTCCTACTAAGCCAGATATCCAGAGACACAGAGGCTCTCAAAACCTCATCACTGAAGTAGAGCTAAAATGACCCCAATGTGGCTCAGGAAAATTTGCAGAAGAGGGGGTGGAAAGAATGTTAGATCCACAAGTTGGGGCATTATGCACAGAGACTTGGCCTATCCCCCATAACTCTTGACTACCCCCCACAATGCATGACCCACATTCCCCATTGATAAGGGTCCCTATGGAAGAGGGAGGACAGGGAGGAGGATTAATGGAGTCAGCACTATGAAGGTAAAATTAGAATACTATAAATAAAAATTAATTAAAAAAACAGATTTCAAAATGTTTGGCTACTAATTGACTCATGTGCTGGACAATGTTTTGACAACACAAGAAGTTATTATGTTAAAGTTATAGTAGGAATATGAAAGGGTGCATATTCACTTATACTATGGATCATGCATTTTATATATCCATGTAGCAAATATAAACATTTATTTAATGCCAGTACTGTAAGTTCTGCAGTAATATTAATTCCTTGAGTACAGAGATATACTAAATATATATGAATATATATATAAAGGAATATATATATATTAAAATATACTTACATTTATATATTTATATAAAAGAATATATATATATATATATCCTTAAAATTATACATGAAGACACTAAGCCTTAAAGCAGTTTCAAATTTGAGATGCATTAAACTTACAATTAGTGTGAAACAAGGACTTTAAGATTCAGTTCTCTTTATGAAAAAAATGAAGCAAAATATCAAAAATAGTTTGTAAAATTCAAAAATTCTTTGAGCTGTTTGGGGGTGTGTTTTAAATTTATTTTAGTGTTGAGCTCTCAGCAGGTTCTAGATTTCGACTTTGGCACTTTTTGAGTATCCTCAGTATCTGTCTCCATCTCCCTGGGCAGGTTATCAGGTGTACCATGGAAGCAGCACTCTTTCTCATCTCCCCAGTTCCTCTGTGGTTTCACCTGGGTCCTAGCTGATATGCAAGGGATGGTTCGTCTCCTGCCAGGGATACAGCTATCTTTTCTTGTGTTGTTGATAGAATTTGGTTGTCCTCATTTCTTTCTGCCTTTTGAAAAAGAAAAATAGATTGTCCATGGGTCAGTATAGGTTAAAGCAATTAAGCATTGTTAATTTAGAGAGAAAGTGCTACATGAGCTGCTGGGGGAAAATGGCTAACAACATTGTGAACAAGTAGGGGACACTGGTGTATGACAGCAACCAACCGCAGTAAGAGGTACACATCTGTGCAATGGTGACACCTAGCTTGGGTGCATAACCAATGGCTTTCGGATGGGCTAAGAGATCCACCCAGTGGAAAGGAACCCACAGCAGGAACTGGAAACAGAGTAAGATTCCTATGGCAATCAAAATACTGTACTCCAAGGAAAAGCTCTGACACGTTTTTGGCCAAAAGAGAGGCTGCTCTCTAAGTTATATGTATTTTTTAAAAGCTAAAACAATAAAACTTAAAAATGTGGTTTGATGGTTTGAATGTAAAATGTCCCCATAAACTCACTATTTGGGAAGATTGTGGAAACTTTAGGAGGTGGAGTCTTGCTGGAGGAAACACGTCACTGTGGGCTGAGCCTTAAGGTGCTACAAATCAGACCTACTTGCTCACTCACTACTTTCTTCATAAGGATGTGACATAGCCTTCCTGCTCAGGCCTGCCATCCCTTCCCTGCTGTAACAGATACTATCCTCAAAAGTATTAACCAAACTAAGCCCTTTCCCTTGTAAAGCTGCTTCTCATAAGGCATTTTGCCTAGAAATGACAAAATATCTAATGTATATGTAATTCAGTAATGATTGTTTGATGAATTGACTGATAAAGATGTTCTAGGAAATTAACCATTATCAGATTGTCTATATTTTCAACATAGAAATCAGCAAAATTTTTATTCAATATATATTTGTTTTACTTTACACAAGTATAGTATTCATCTTAGTAAATTAGTTTTAGATTTGCCTATTATATTAGTCTGATAATATATATATATATATTTTTATATATATATATTTTTTTTTCTAGGTTTTATTAAGAAATAATGTAAAACTGGTAGTAGGGATAGATGCATGTGTGTTCTTTAGTGTATATCTTATTGTATTTCTTCAGTAGAGTATTTTATTACATGTATTGTATTGTAATACTGTATTATAACTTTTCAATTATCTTAATTTTTACTATTTTTATTAAATTCTATTTTTGCACATGTATTATATATATATATAATATTTTAAATATTAACCTTATCTACAAGCTCTTTTACTTATTTCATGATAATAATTGAGATTGCAAGAGTGATGATTTCACATAAATCTCAAGGGATAACCATATGCTTTTAAAAATGCATTTCATTCATAAAAGACTTCAGAAAATAAACAATGTGATTTAATATATATATATTTGGTTTTTCAAGGCAGGGTCTCACTCTAGCTCAGGCTGACCTGGAATTCACTATGTATTCTCAAGGTGGCCTTGAACTCACAGCAATCCTCCTACCTCTGCCTATGGAAAATTATTTAACTTAAAACTTGATATAATAATAGATAATGGAATTATTTTTCCATCCTATCACTTTGTGCTAAAGTAACAAGAAAATTAAGAGCTACAAAACATAAAGAAAAGTCTTTTGGGGACAATCTCTCTCACTCCAATACAAATGTCTGAAATTAAAATGATGACAAGTCTATTTGATATCTCAAGAATAACTTCTCTTTAGATAAATGGAAATGTTTTACATCCAGTTCCAAAACTTGGAAAGAAAATCAAATCAAATATTCAAAAGAGCCAACTTCAGAGTAAATTTTCCATGGTAACCATAACTCAAAAATGTGTACTTGCCAATTTTTCACCAATTAACAACTCCAAAAGATGCTATTAGTTTCTTTAAAAACACAAGTGACATGGTTTTCATCTATGATTGCTAGTCCTCATTTATAGTGTGGCAGAGTGAAAGATGGAGAACACATGTCATACCATTTAGTTCTTACTTATAATTGTATACCTGTCCATAAATAAAACAAAGCATAATAGTTTAGCACTTTTCAGTAATGAATAGCTACCCTTACTAAATCACCAGCACTAACCTACAATTCTTTGAGTCAACAGATTGTGCAAAAAAAAAAAAAAAAAAAATAGAAACCACCCTTAACATCTACATTATGCTCAATGCCTGTCATCTGAGTTGTGAGCTAGAGAATAAATGACAGATATATAATAAGAAGCTTTACTACAATGGGCATAGCAAAGGGGATTTTGTGAGAATTATTCTTCATAAGTAAATATTGAACATATATTTGAGTTACAATTATAAGAATACTTAATTGTGCTATTTTTCTTTTATATTACTGTTTATGAAATGCTATGGACATCTTCTGTTACCAATAACAAGAAATATAACTGTATAATCTTCATGTATTTTTAAAGATAAACATATAAGGCTAGAAATATATGCATATAAAATTAAAAATAAAAACATGTTACTTCTTTTATTTGTATGGTGTGCATGCATGTGTACATGTGTTTTCATAATTGTGCTGGTAGATGAGGTAGTTTGAATGGATGTTCCCCAATAGATTCAGTTTTGTTAAAGCTTCTTGGTTTTCCAGCTGTCTGGCTGGAGGAGGTCTCACTGGGGGCAGATCCTAGGGTCCAGCCCTAAGGTGTGTCTGGGGACAGACCTGATTTCCAGGCTAATGGTATACAAAGTTCTTGAGCTCTGCTTGGGGTTCCTGGTGTGTGCTTGCTTTGTGGTGCTGGTGGTGGTACTTTTCTCTCTGCATGCACCTGTGACAGGCAGACAGCTTCTTCCACCTTTATGGATCAAGTTCAACCCAGCAATGTGAGGCTGAGTTTAAAAGTAGAGCTCCAGGGCTGGAGAAATAGCTTAGTAGTTAAGTCACCTGCCTACCAAGCCTAAGAACGCCCATTTGATTCTCCAGGTCCCATATTTAACCAGACAAAGTGATACGAGCACGCAATGCCATGCTTGCCCACAAGGGGGATCACACACCTGGAGTTCATTCACAGTGGTTGAAATGGCCCTGGTGCGCCCATTCTTTCTCTCTCTGCCTCTTCCTCTCTCTCTCTCTCTCTCTGTTTCTCTCTGTCTCTCTTTCAAAAAAAAGTAGAGCTCCATATAAGTATATAGTAACAAATATATAAATACAACTAAACAAAAACATGCTAGTCATGATAAAAAAAATCTTGAAGAATAATTCCTTTCTTAAGGAAATATCAAGTGCCTAAAGAGAAGATTCTGAGGGTACATGGAAATTCATTATTCACCCTATGAGATAAACTCTGGTCAAACATAAAAATGAACAGAAAACCAATGGAGCCAGACAACTGAAGTTTAGTGCTGGACCCCTCAAGCAAACATACCATGCCACAGATGAGTGTGTTAGTGACACATGGGTAAATACTGTGTAGTTTATACACCACACACTCACACAAAGTAAAAAAAAAAAAAAAAAAAGAGAGAGAGAGAGAGAGAAAAACAAATTTATTTATATTTTGCCTAATATTTTGATATATGTAATGATCTGTGTTATATGACCTTTCTTGGAAGGAAGTGAATGAATACTTAGTCCATATGGAGCACCTATGATGAGCCAAATAAATAAGCCCACCTAATTTCCCCAGCAAATCAATCAGTTCTTTACATTTAGTCGTGGGTTCTTGGATGATACGTGGTAGCTGCATCACCAGAGTCCGTCCTTGAATGGGCAACGACTCCTGCACACTATATCCTGGGATCTCCTTGTCCAACCTGCAAGAATTTCCACTGGAGAGTATCTTACCCAGCAGCTAGCTGTTCCCTGCTGTTATAACAATCAGGAGGCTTATGAGCCTTGTCACCTATTGGGCTTCCAGAACTTCTTAAGTTTCATGAACTTTCGGAGACTTGCAAGATTGGCCAGCTTTCCAAATCTTACAAGCCTCCCAGCTCTCTCTTGGAGGGAATGTTTCCAGAGGAAATAGATACCCAAATGAGACGGGTAAGATATGTAACATATTAACACAGACTCATTTTTGTGGTAGAGCGCAGAAAACACAAACAATTTTGAAGTGTATAAAATAGTAAAATGATATAAATAAATTGGGCTGAGATGAACTTCAGACCAGGCACAGTTATGGAGGAAGCGATTTGTTGGAACTTAAAGATCCAGGGGGAATTTCCACAATGGCAGAAGAAGTCAGCCTGCTCTTACAGGACCAGGCAGAGAGAGATAGAGAGCCAAAAGAGACAAAGCCAAAGCCAAAAATATAAAATAAATAAAATAAAATAAAACCTCATAGCACACTTTAGGAACTATACTTTGCATAGCTTTAGATTGAAATCTCAAACTCACCCCCACAACTTAAGATCTATCCAGTGACACTGCCTCCAGCCAGATGGCTACAGATGCAAACTACAAACTAATAAAACATTGAATATATTGGGGGCCATCTATTCAAACTACCACAGTCAACCTCATGTATGACAGACTCTTGAAATTATTCCTCTTCCCCCACTTTTCTTTAGGAGGAAAGGGGTTTATTTCAGGCTTACAGAGTCCAAGGAAACAGCATTAATGGTGGCAGAAGTTGGCTCATTTTCATAGATCATAGCAATAGGCAGACAGCACCAACAGCCAGCACCACAAAACCGCCAGAGCTCCAACTGCTTTCTCTGCATCTAGTGGGGCTGACACAGATCTTCCCCAAGCACACTTTCGGGCTAGACTACAAGATCTGCCACAGTGACATGCAGTAGCAGAGATCTACCTACTAAGGGCTCAAGTAGGGAGTTAAATCAAAAGTGCCTTAGTCTATGCGGCCATACAGTCAAACTAACACAGCAACATTCTCAGACCCTGATTTTCTTTTTTTTAAAGACCGATCTTGCTATGTAACACAGCTAGCCTTAAACTCGTAATCCTACTGCCTTCACATTCTTTTTTTGAAGGGGGTCATTTATGTTTTCCCCTCCTCTGACTGTTGGGATTATAGGTGTCTGCCACCACTCCCAGCTCACTTGATGCTTATTATATTTTATAAATATTATAGGCTTTTATCCCATCACCGCTGCTCCCATTTCTCTGGGGGCCGTCCTCAGCTGTGTGGTCAGTGAGTCTCTGAGGGAAAGCTGGTATTCTTACCCACTCTGTTGCCCTTACAATGTTTCCACCAGCTCCTACACAATGTTCCCAGAGCCCGTTAGCTGTATGATTTAGTGCTGAGTCCTCTGCAGCCTTTGGATTTCTGCTTTGGTGGGTTTTGATTGACCACAGTGTCTGGCACCATCGCCCTGTGGCTGACTGTCAGGCTAGCAGTGAGAACAGTACTGTTATCATCACTCCCCCAGCAATTTCTCCTGGGCCCCAGCAGAAGTGGTATGGGTGGCACATTTAGTGGTGTGCAGTGGGCTGTCTTTTCTTGTCACTTGATAGATCTTGAATATCCAGTGTTTTCTCTACCATGTTCATTGTTTGAGAATAAGGGTGAATTGTGTGGAATGTTATTTCTTCCTGGTTTCTTCTGTGTGTCTTATACTCCACTATCATAACTAGAAGTCTATTTCTCCTGTTAATTGAAAATTTTTATCACCTGATCAACACTTTGCCAGCACCAAAAATATATAAATTGTCTTTAACTGAAGATAACAGATTTTATACACATTAAATATCAAAGAATAGTACGAGTATATTTCTGTCTTTTGTCTAGAATATGAAAGACTTCTTTTCTCCCATGACAATCAAAAAATATGATCTTCAGGGCTGGAGAGATGGTTTAGTGGTTGAGGCGCCAGCCTGTGAAGCCTAAGAATGCCTATTCAAATCTCCAGGTCCCATGTTTAGCCAGACGTAAAAGTGATGTAAGCGTGCAATGTTGTACATGCGCACAAGAGGACTTACATATCATGTTCATTTACAGGAGCTGAGAGGCAGGATGCTGGCACACCCATTCTCTCTCTGTCTCTCTCTCTCTCTCTATCTCAAAAATTAAAAAAAAATTAAAATATATAATCTTCAGTAATATCTTTTATTCTGCCTTTTCCTTGTTCCATGCAGAATACTTCACTGAATTTTTATGTATATATCTTAAAAAAACCAAAACTTTGACATAATGTATGTTGATCATAATCCAGGCCCACTACCTTTTATTCTCCATCATCTCAAACCCTTTTCTACTTTACAACTAAGCCTCATTCTACATGGATGCATGTTTTTTGTCCTCCTCAAATATGCATGATAGAATGTTGATGGATCATCTATTGTGAAGGTCTTGTGTAAGTGCTAACAGCTGTTGTGAGTCATGACAGCAATGGCTACTTCATGTCCTAAAGAGCAAAAACAGCGTATCTTCCATTGGTTAAGAAGGTTGATGACGTCTCCCCCAGCAGCCTGTATATTACTTTCCTAAAACTTACTCTAATTAGAATGGGTCCATCAAAATGTCAAATGAGGGCTGGAGAGATGGCTTAGTGATTAAGGTGCTTGCTTGCAAAGCCTAAGGACTCAAGTTCAATTCTCCAGTACCTATATAAGCCAGATGCATAAGGTTGTACATGCATCTGGAATTCATTTGCAGTCGCTGGAAGTCCTGGTGTTCCCATTCTCTCTCTTTCTCATCTCTCTCTCTCTCTCTCTCTCTCTCTCTCTCTCTCTCTTCTCTTTCTCTCTCTCAAATAAGCAAATAAATAAAATATTTTAAAAAGTCAAATGACAACATATTCTTGGGATGAGGTGGGGCAAAAGAATCCTTATTATTATTAGTTGCAGCGTCAAGTTGTACATCCATTATAGAAATCAGAGTGGATGTTTCTCAATTATCTAAGAATAGACCTACCAAATGACCCAGAAATATCACTCCTGGACATATACTTTAAGGACTCATGCTGAACTATATTTTAGACCTACTTCCTCATTTATATTTAATGCTGTTCTATTCATAATGACTAGGAAATGTAATCAGCTTGTATTCCAATAAATTGATGAATACATAATGAAGATGTGGTACATATGCACAGTTGAAATTTATTCAGCTGTTTAAAAAATCATGATTTTTTTCTTAGAAAAGTGGATGGCTCTGCAAAATATTTTACAAAGTGAAGTAATCCAGGTTCAGAAAGACAAATGCTATATGTTCTTTTTTAGATATGCTTCCTAACTTCAAATTTAGTACATTTGTATGTAATTTTACTCTTGAGACAGTAGAGCCAGGAAACTAGAAAAAGAGCCATGAGGGTAGTGAAGGGGGAAGGCTAACAGAAAATATAGTAGTATAATTAGAGGGATGTACTACTGGGTATGGAATGGCTAAAGTGGAGTCATGGGAAGGGAAAGAGGGAGAGGAGAGTGAAAAATCAACCAAAATTAATTTCATTATATATATATATATGGTGGGAAGAAGCAGAGAGAGAGAATGGGTGGTACAGGGCCTCCAGTTGCTACAAATGAACTCCAGACATATGCACCACCTTGTGCCTCTGGCTTATGTGGGTCCTGGGAATCAAACCTGGGTCCTTAGGCTTTGCAGGTAAGCACCTTATCTGCTCAGCCATGTCTCCAGCCCCTAATTTCTTAATATAGGCACTTAAAGCTATAAACTACCCTTTTAGACCTGCTTCCATTACATCCCATATAATTTTATTTGTTGTGTTTTCATTACTATTTTATGGTAGAATTTTTTTTTTATTTCCCTTGAGGTTTCTTCAAAGACTCATTCATCATTTAAAGGTGTATTACTTATTTTGAATAAGAATTGTGATTGCTTTGTATTGTCTCTTGCTGTTGATTAATAGTTTCATTCCATTGTGTTCAGATAGAATACAGGAAACAGTTCAGTTTTCCTACCTTCTTTAATATTTGTTTTGTGTCCTAATTTATTAAGAGAAAGTTCCAAGTGCTGCAAAAGCTAAGAAATATTCTGTAGCATTTGAATGTGATGTTCTGTAGATATTTGTTAGAACCCTCTAATCTGTGTTCTTATTTAATCCTGATGTTTCTCTGTATATTTTTGCCAGGATATCTTGTCAATTGGTGAGAATGAGGTATTGAAATAACACATTGCTATTGTTCTTGGGTTAATCTGTGCCTCTAAATCTAGTAATATTTATTTTGTGAAATTTGGTGCACCTGTGTTTGGTGTATATATTTTTGGAATAAACTAATGTTTATTAGAAATATTTCTTGTCAAATATTAGAACAATAAAACTTGCTTGTTTCTAAGCCCTATTTGCTTAAAATATTATTTTTTGTATTTCAAGCCTAAGGTAGAGTCTACGTTTTATGAACAGTTCATTACTGTGTCAGTTGTAAATTTGGGAGGAATTCCTGACAACTATAAAGAAAACTATATAAATGAGAGTCATTGATAAGAAAAGGAATTAAGGCAGGGCGTGGTGGCTCACGCCTTTAATCCCAGCACTCAGGAGGCAGAGGTAGGAGGATCACCATGAGTTTGACGCTACCCTGAGACTACATAGTGAATTCCAGGTCAGCTTGAGCTACAGTGAGTCCCTACCTCGAAAAATCAAAAAAAAAAAATAAATAAATAAATAAATAAATAAATAAATAAAAATAAAAAGGAATTATTTAAGTTTTTCTCCTGATAAATAGGAAATATGAATGAATCATCTTCATGAACATACCAATCTGAACTTTGGGGATGAATTATATTGACTTGCGGTATTTAAGCTAAGGTTACAGTTTTATAAGAAAAAAACAATAGGGGAAATTACTTTATAAAGGTAGTCTCTTTATAAAGGATAGTGCATATATTTATGTCAATACATTTTAAAGGGGATTTTATTAAAACTTTTTTCCAAATTTAGCACAGATTATTTCTTAGTCACAAAAGATAAATCTAGGGTGAATTGCATTAAGAATTGAATAGTGGTAATGAAACTGGGACATTTCAGTATTATGAAAGCAGCATGGGGTTTTCATGACTATTTGTCTTTGTTTTATTTTATTTTTCTGTCAGTTTTTAGATGAAATTCACTTGGTTTTACTTTGTAAGGAATCTTTACCTAATTTGAATGAGTAGATATGTAATTCATTGTTGTTTTTTTTTTTTTGAAACAAGGTAATTCAAAGTAATATTGTTATTGAAGTAGTAATATATTGAAAACCATATATATGGTCAAAATAGTGATTATTTTGGAGGATAGATATATAAAAAAGTGCTATCATCAAGTGATAGCCATCATTTTATTAGAAGTCCTTCTCCAACTTTCAGACAAATTTATTGTCTAAGACCAAGAAGATGATATGCAAGAAATTTTAAGAAAAATGTAAATTAATGTAGCCACATTCAATAGAAATGAAATTTAAAGGAGCCATATAAATTTTATATATATATATATATATATATATATATATATATATATATATATATATATATATATATCAAGCAATGGGCTATTTTCCCCTTAGTGTGGGACTGTCTATCCTATGTGACCTACCATTGTTATGAAAGCACAGTACTTGCCTAAGATCACTGGCTCATCTTTAGTGAAAAAAATATTAAACCTCAGGAAGATTTGTACATCATAGCTTACACTTCCTATCTTCAGATAACATCTACATGCATGCTCACACATGACCATCTGCAAGGAAGAATCAGGTTCCATAGAATCTTGATTTCAGAAGTTTTGCCTTCATAATTATAACCCAATAAATTTGCTTAATTTAAGCCAAGAAGGTCATTACATTTTATAAAACCCTAAACCATTTAATGTAGTTCTTCAGAATACAAGTATGATACTATAACTGTAGGAAAGGCCTCTTTGTAGACAATTATAAAGAACAATAAATTGTGTTTTCTTTTTAAAATCATTTTAAAATAAATTGAGCAAAATGCTGTAAATATTGTGAAGTTTTAATCACAGATATAAAAATTTACAAGAGAAAATGAAGATAAATGTCATTTGTAATTTTGTAACTAGAAAAAAAAACCTTTGTGAGAATTCTAAATGTTATTTGTCTAAAAGTTCTGTAAACAAGACTAAAAGCAACAAATGGTCTGATTTCTGAGTACAAATTCATTCCAAACCTCAGGGAAATACTCTATGGCCACATTAAACTCATGTTCATTACACTGTCATAAGCATTTGTTTTGTTATTATGTGATATATAGAGATCAGAGAATACTAACTAGTTTAACCTAAACAAAATTTCCTTTTTAGCATAGGTATTTTTTTTTCACAAAATGTCTTCTTTTTAACTTAAATTTGAAAACAGTTCACTACCTATTAATTTACATAAATATATGGATGAGCTATTACTTATTGTATAAAACTCTTAAATCTTTGATTTTGAATAGCAAAGTTCTTTATTTTTTCAGTCATGTGTTGAAAAGTTAGTGAATCATTGGAGCCCAAGGGTTTATCAAATGGTTACTCAGAAATCTGATTTGGTTAATGTGTTCAATATGTGATATTATGATTCCCCTGGCTGTAGCCTGCTAACAAAACTGAAAGGGGATTATATGAGATGCTTAAGACCACAGGTTTAGAAATGGCAAACAACTTTAAAATGAAAAGTTCATGGCTCTGTACTCAATCAAATGCAGTAAACTAGAGCAGAGTTAAGTGCCCAGGATGAAAATAAAAATAGATTCAGTGATTGCATAGAATTTTCTCTGCTTCCACCTATTAACTCATCAATTCCTTTCTTTCTTGCACTGCCCCATCTAGAGAAGCTCCCAGGATGAAAATCCTATGAGGGCATGTTCCAGGGAGCGTATCACACCATCTTCTGCGTGCCACCTGATTGGACAGGACTTCACATATATGGTCAGCTGTTGCTGAAGTTCCTGGAGGGGTTTTGAATCTAAATGGCACTTGGTATTTGTTTTATATAATTTACATGAAGGAACATTCCAAGATACTCTTTTTTTTAATTTTTTAAAATTATTTTTTATTTATTTTTGGAGAGAGAGGCAGAGAGAGATAGACAGAGAGAGAGAGAGGGAGACAGAAATGGGCGTGCCAGCAGTCTCTCAGCTGCTGTGAAAGAAATCCAGATGTGTGCGCCCCCTTGTGGGCAAGTGCGGCATTGCGCCCTTGCCTCACTGCATCTGGCTAAAAGTGGGACCTGGAGATTGGAACCGCTGGACATTGGAACCAGCGTTCTTAGGCTTAGCTGCTAAGCCATCTCTCCAGTCCTAGATACTCTTTTGAACGTGTACTAATTTAAATGAAGCACATTTCTTTGTCAGAAAAACACTTAATTAGAACATTCTACATAATTCCTCTCCCCCCAACATTTCAACAGTAACGATCATGAACATTTAAAATGCAACACATATAATCTGGGATACATGATTGTGGTGCTTTGAATGTAATGTCCTCACATAGCATCAAGTGTTTGTGATTAACCGTGACCTAGTAGAGCTTTTGGGAGATGAAATTCTGCTGGATGCAGTGTGTCACAAAGGGCAGAACTTGGGGTGGAGTGCAGCCCCAAGGTGTGTTCTGAGCCAGCTTGAACCCTGGATGTTTGCTTTTCTCCCTCTACTGTGGATGCATCATTAAGTGAGTAAGCTTATCCCACCCATCTTGATGAAGCTTCCCCCTGGAACCTGTAAGCTATAAGAAATGCTTTCATCCAATAAGCTGCTTTTGATGGATGTTTGCCCCAGGAACAAGAAGGAAACTACAACTGTCATCTTTTTGCATATATTATTACTCATTTACTAAATTTGTTGTTATTTGGAAATTCTTGAGGCAAAGACCAAAGTAAGCTGGTTAATCTCTTCATTTTTAATTATACTTCATGCAGCTACCTATGTTTGTTTCTGTCCCTAAAGCCTTTACTTCAATTAATTATTCTCTACATATAATATTTGCAAATCTGTTTTATACTGTACTAATCTCACTCTAATCCTGTCTCACCCTATTATAATACGTATCATTATTCAGGGCCAAATGAAAAAAAAATGTGAAATAAATTTTTGTATTACTAATTTTGACAATAAACCTATGACTGCTATTCTGTTTTTTGTTTTTTTTTTTTATTCTTCTAAGCTACTTCTGTATATACAATAAACTGGTATATTCTTCTCTTCATTAATATCCTAATGCCATGGTTTTAATATGTCCCTGCCAAATTTCAGGTTTTGACAATGACAGTGTTAACAGATGCAAGCTTTTAGAGCAGAATGGACCATAAGTGATCTTCTCTCATTTAAAGAATTGACTCAATCTCCCTCTCCACAAAAGCCTTTCAGGAACCATTCATATATCTTGTCCTTTGACTTCTGATTGTGTGGGGGTATTCCATTTCTCTCCAAACACTAAAATAACATCTTGGAAGAAGAAAGAAGAAACATACCAGATAATAGAACTCAAGGACACTGATCTCAAATTCTCAGCCCTGTTTTTGTTTGTTTATGGTTTATTTGTTCAGGATAACATTGTACAGTCAATGCTGGGCTCAAGGCTTTTTATTATTATTATTATTATTATTATTATTATTGCATAAGTCACCCTAGGCTACATTTCTATTTTTTTAAAATAAATTAAATAAAATAAATTAAAATAAATATCTCAAATATATTGTTGTAGCATTAAAAATGGAATGTGGAATGTATCTTAAATCAAGACTGAACTTTAAATTCTTCAAAATGATTTTATTCATAAATATCCATACAAATTTTTTTTTATTCTTTCAAATATGTTAATTAGTTTTGATGATCTAAGTATATTTCTCTTTGTGTTCTAGAATGCACATAATGAAAACTGTCTTGGAAAGCCTTGAAACCAAAGCAGATCCTAAAATTTACAATTTGTGGTGGTTACTCTGTGCTGGATGGATTTCCAAATTTAACGAAAATATTCAATCAAAAATGTCTTGGAGGCACTAAGGAGAGCAGCTAAAGGTGCTTGCTGGCAAAGCCAGCTGACTCAAAGTTCAGTTGGCCAGCCACCCATATACAGCTGCATGGGCATGCATTTGCAGTGGCCAGAATCCTTGGAGCATCCAGGTATGTGGGTGCTCACATATGCAAATAAATAAACAAATAATTATTTAAAAATAGTTAAAGTTCAGGATGTTGTTTAGTGGTAAGTGCCTGTGTTCCATGCCAAGCACCACAAATAAACAAATAAATTAATAAATAGCTTAAAGTGGGCTGGAGAGATGGCTTAGGGGTTAAGGCAAAGTGACGCAAGGACTCAATGCCGCACTTGACCACAAGGGGGCGCACACATCTGGATTTCGTTCTCAGCAGCTGAGCCACTGCTGGCGCGCCCATCTCGGTCTTCCTCTCCCTCTCCCTCTCTCTCTCTCTCTCAAAAAAAATAAATAAATAAATAAATAAATAAATAAATAAATAAATAAATAAATAAAAAATAACTTAAAGTATAGGCATCACTTATTTAAATTATTTTTATTTATTTATTTTATTTATTTATTAGAGAGAGAGAGAGAAGGAGAAAGAGGCATACAGAGAATGTGCATGTAAGGGCTTCCAGCCACTGCAAAGAAACTCCAGATGCACGTACCCTCTTGTGTATCTTGCTTACATGGGTCCTGGGGAGTTCAACTTGGGTCCTTTGGCTTTCCAAGCAAATGTCTTAACTTCTAAGCCATCTCTCCATCCTAAGGCATCACTTATTAATGTCATAATCTTCTTTTCTTGAGATATGTGGACACAGTATCCTAATACCTATTATTTTTCTCTTTATATCAATACACTTTCTGTAAATTTTCATTGTAAATATAAACTAATCAAATTATGGTTTATACTTGACATATTTATGCAATGTAACAAATTCACAAAATTAAACTGAAAGTGAAAATCAACAAAATAACATTTGAGTTATCAATATTTCTATTATTTTAAAATAGTTAACATTTAAAAAAATATTCTAAAATCACTTTTCACATTTATACTCACCTTTGCCAGAACTCTCAAAATTTATTATTACCCTTGGTCTATTACCATAATCGTTTCACTTTAATACTTGTTTTGTTTTTATATTTTATCACTAAATTTTACTGAAAGTATAAATTGCTTTATTCTCTTTCCACATTAAAAATACTTTGGCAAATGCACCTGAGACAGTAGAGATGACATCTGAGAATTTTTCATAGAAGAAGATTCTAAATTACAAACAAGTTATTTACAATTTAATGTTGGGAAAAAAGCTCTTGTCTGGCTCAATACATATATTATGCTCACAAAACTGCACTGTAAGCACAACACTTAATGTTCATATTCATATATTAATGCTACTCTCACTTTAGGTTAAAGAAGCTTCTCTTTACAGATGGCAATGAGAAGTAGGATGAACCAAAAGGCACCATAGTGCTGACAAGAAGTGACAGAGGAGTGCTCAGCAATGAAACATCTCTATCACACCCTCCAAGACTCAGGGTGCACTGCAGAAGAGTTGACAGAAAGAATGTAAGAGCCAAGGGAAGGGTACGACTCCTTAAAATGCAACTGTACAGACAGAAATTGGCCTTGATATCCATGTCCTCGCAGTGCCTAGCAATACCTTCACAAGAACCTCATAATAGGAGAAAAAGATGATGAGATCAAAATAAAAGAGAGACTATGAGAAAGAGGAAGGGGATATGATGGAGAGAGGAGTGAAGGGAAAAGTGGGGAAGGGGAGGGGATTATCGTGGTTTACTTCCTGTAAGTATAGAAGTTGTCAATATAAAAAATTATGTGCAGCACTCGGGAGGCAGAGGTAGGAGGATCGCCGAGAGTTCGAGGCCACCCTGAGACTACATAGTTAATTCCAGGTCAGCCTGGACCAGAGTGAGACCCTACCTTGCAAAACCAAAAAAAAAAAAAAAAAAAAAAAAAAAAAAAAAAAAAAGTGAACAGAAACCCTTAATTATTTTTCTTTATTTTATTGAGATGATAATTTGACAATATTAAGGTGCATATTTATGTTTCTTTAAGTAATTTTTATTCATATGAGGAGTGTATTTGATTTTTTTTTTTTTTTGCCACCTTGGGGAGCAGAAAAGAATCTTTACTCATCTTGTCTTTCCTTGCCACACTGCCCAGCAATACACTTCTCCCATGTGAAGCAGAGATGACATGCTGTGGGAGTGAAAAAGGAAGGAAGCCTGGAGTGAATGACGCCAGATGTCTTCAGATGCTTTATACTTGGCTAAGAGAACACACATCCTGGAAGTGCATAGTGTGTTTTCTGTTTCATCTCAAAGGCAAAACTTTTCTTGCTTTCACTTTTCCCACTTTCTAAGACACTCATGCTATTATCATAGATGTTATAGATGACTATTAAAAGAAGCACGCTCACCTTGTTGGATAAAATTGAATTACATTTTGGAAGGATCACTGTATATCTTGGAGGTTTTCATCACATGCTTATATCCATGCTCCACAACAGACGTAAGATTCCCTTGCTTTCAACTGAACCTCAAAGAAAGTTGTTTAGCTGGAGAGATGCTTTATCAGTTAAAGACATTTGAGTACAAAGCCTGATGGCCTGGGATCTGTTCCCCAGTTCCTATGTAAAGCCAGATGCAGTGATGCATGCATCTGGAGTTCATATTTATTCATATTATCTTGCTCTCTCTCTCTCTCCCTTTTCTCTCTTCCTGACTGCTTGCATATATATATATACACATACATACATATATACATATACAGATGTCCAACTCATCACCTTGATGGAAGGCATGTATTTTCAAAAATATTTTTAAGATATGAAAGTTGAAATATAAAACTTTGAAAATATAATACAATAGTTAAAAATCACAAGCTTTTGGTTTTAGTCTGGATAAAATAAATGTGCTCATTGGTTTCCCAGTACCCAGTAGTGTTTTCTATTCTCTATTGTCACCTAAGACTTATTGAGCAAGTGCTATAGTCCATAAAAAAAAGTTCAATATCCTAATAATCCCACCAATAACTTTGAATCAAAAGTGAACTCTTCCACTTAAGAGGATAGCTAATAATTCATTGTAATCACATATTAATAAAGCTAAAAGATAAGTAAATAATGTTGAATCTGAAGATATTTACTCTAAGCATACAATTTAATACTGAGATATTTCAACAAGCAGCAATTCAATTGAATTCTCAGAAGCCATCTCGATACATTTATACAGTGATGACAGCAAATTAGAGTAAATATGTCATCATGCTAGATAATATCAGTAAACTCAAGGGAAGAAATGACCCTGGAAGAAATCATGAAGGAATATTTGTGATTAAACTCTTCATTTATAAAATAACTTATTCTACCTTTTGTTTCCTTTTGTGTTTTGGTCATTAGGAGTTTTATGATTTAGTTAGAACAATATTATAATCTTTTTGATGTTGCAAATTCACATGCCCTGAGGGATCTGTCTACAAAATAAATTATGCAAATCTTCTAGACATAGAGATGAAATGAAGGAGTTATTAGATTGTCCACAAAACTCCATTTAGCATTGACATTAGTCTTCATTGATGTACTTGAGAAACAGTGAGGAACATGATGATTCAATGTACCTCACTTGAGAAGTTGAATAAATGCCAGCTTCTTACCAGACAAATCTATCTTGCCATCTGCAGAAATCTGATGACTAATCATTGTTGTGCTCACTGATATGTGTGAGAGGGTGTGGGTTTCTACTCTGCAGGTATGACTTGAGAACAACATTTCTGGTTGGTGTATATCAGTGTTGACACATTGTCTTTTAAGCCTAGATTCCAATGAACTATTACTGTAACATGTGCATTATATTTCAAAAATTTAAAGCCTTATTAGCAAAATAGTTTCCATGAAATAAATCCATATTTGTAATATGAATGCTAGCTATAGGTATTAACACACACTTATAAAAACCCTGTAAGTAGATTATGAGATGGAATTTTAGTACATGTTATTAATCATTTACTTCATTTTAATAATCAATTGATATCATTACTTATCACTTGCTGATGCTAAACATCATGTACAAATCAGGTGTCTCAGAAATCAGTAAAATATGCGCTATTGTGATTTTCTGGAGATGGACATCTTCAGTACATGCCATTTACAATCTAATTCAGCTAATTTTAATCTGCATGGATAATAAACCTTATGGTCATAGTAACTGCCCTTGAGCTACATTAACACAGTGGAATCAAATCATTTCACAGAAGTGTATGTAGATGTGCTCACACTGACATCATTGAAATTGGTAAATTATGGTTTGTTATCATATTTATTTTATAGTTAATAAAAGCAGGGCTGGTAGAGATGATGGGATTTTTTTCAAGTTTTCAATACTTAAACCATTAACTTTACTAGACTATTGCTTTTCCCAGTATGCAGAACAAAAACTGCACTAATACTTCCACATATTCATAAAAAATCATTATTTCAGCTATCCATCTACTATATAATTGATAAATGCTAAGAATGTAATAATTAAAATAGAATTATGACTGATTTGGATGCATAACCATTTTCTCTGTCAGTTTTTACTAATTATCACTCTATATAAATAAAATTGTATAAAATAGCAAAGAAAACATATGTGATACTAAAAGGACCAGGAACTTCTCCCCTGAGATACAAGAGCTGATCTGGTTTTCATGGTTTGATATTGGATGAGAGTAGATTTCCCGAAAATTGGCAGTCTGAACAATAAGATAATGTGGTTTGAGACCACAAACTGGTGGTACACTTTGTATCAGGATAATGAATATGAGGTTATTTGTGGTGGGAACATGGATAGAAAGCAAACTGAAGCCGTACTGAGAACAGTATTTTACATTTTTAGAATGGCACTGTATATTTGAGTTTATGATATAAATAAATCCAGGGAAAATATCACATAAAGTCAAATTGAAGATATTCTACAAAAATTTCAGCCATTACTTCATTGGGAACAAGAAAAGAATGTAGAATTTTTGCAGCTAGTACACATGATTATTAATTGTAGTGTGATAACCTTTATTGGATCTGATGCCCTCAATTAAAATGTGTGTAAAAACCAAAAACAGTGAAAACTGAAGCAAGGCTATAATTCTGTTATTATTGTGCTAATGTTTCTTAATTTCACAGAAGTACTAATGATAATATAAAGTCCATATCAATGGAAAATGTTTGAGGAGCATAGGAGAATGTCATGTTTTGTGCCTTATAACATTTATAAACATGAAACTATCTAAAATCAACCTTTTTTAAATTTGAAAACCTGCATAATTTTTGCCCTTCATTTGAAATAGTCATTTTGTCAGCAGCTACATGAGCAACAATCTTTCTCTTTCTTAAGCAGTAACTATTTTGAGTTTATGAGCACTGATGTCAAAGTTGCCAAGTCACTCTGTATAGTCTTCTTACACTGAAAATGCCTTTTGTTGAAGCAAATGCCCTCTATAACCTACTTGATTTAATCATAAGTATATTTATTAGAAAGTGTTAATGTTTCACAAAATAGAAGTTATTTGAAGAAGCATATTTATCAATTTAACTATCAATCTTTCAGCTATCTAGTATACTAGGGAAGAGATCAAATATACAGTATTTCCAATTTCATAAGCAGGTTACAAAATCATATTCTTTCCTTGAAAAGGCACATATGTAGGCTTTAATCCTGTAAAACTTTAAACACTTATGATTCTAGGTATAAAATACTGGCAGAAATTTTATAGCATCCTAACTGTATTAGGATTCTTTTGTTTTGTGTTAAGTTGCAATATTATCTAACTTACTATTTTTATGAAGCATTATTTTCTGTGCAATGGAAATAATGTTGGGAAAGGTACAGTTTATTATATATATGATATTTATGATAACATATATTTGCTTATATTTATGCTTATTTTTATATATGAATAACTGTTTAGTAAATTCTAAACATCATCCTCAGGAAGTGATGTCCAGAAAATTAAATGTTAGGATTTGCTCTGCTGAGTACTACTTTAAACTACCTTAGGCTAGTGCTACTGATTGTTATCTATTGCTTTTATTTGTTATTCATATATTATTTCCCTTAAAGTATTTTAATCTTATTACTGAAATTGTAATTGAGTACTAAATAGTAATTGAGTACTAAAAAGAAGTTCTTAGCACTTTGCTGGTATGATTTATAGTGAAATTATTCATTTGGGGTATATAATAACTTTGTAAATAACATAACATTTGCAGTAATATTACATTTGTAGCAGTGTACTAAACATAAAGCAAACAAACAAACCCCTGTGGTAATCTAAAATTTGAAGCCGGGTGTGGTGACAAATGCCTTTAATCCCAGCACTCCAGAGGCTGATGTAGGAAGAAGGCTTGAGTTCAAGGCCACCATAAGACTACATAGTGAATTTCAGGTCAGCCTGGGCCAGAGTGAGACCCTACCTCAAACAACCAAGCAAAAAAAAAAGGGGGGGGGAGGAGGAATCTGAAATTTGAGATTATTATTTATATATGGCAAACTGCTATCTTCCTACATATAGATTGACTTCTCAAGAATATCAACTTTATATTGTCTATGTTAATTTAAGTTTGGTTTTGAAGTAAATGTAGTATATTGGAAGCAATATAAACATATATTTCTTACCATCTACATTTTTTCTTAATTAAAAGTGAGAGGAAATAAATGAACTCACAGAATAGTTGATATAATATCCATTTGCTTAGATCCTGATTTTAAGTTTTTTATAGATCTAACCAATTTGTTTATTTTGATTTACTGTTGTTTCTTTAGTTTGAAGTGCTTGAGGATTGAACCGAGGTCTTCACACATGTTATCAAATTCAAAATCAGTAAAAATTGTAGTTTAAGGCCAGGCGTGATGACTCATGCCTTTAATCCCAGAACTCGGGAGGCATAGGTAGGAGGATAACCATGAATTCAAGGCCACCCTGAGGCTACAGAGTGAATTCCAGGTCAACCTGAGCTAAAGTGAGACCCTACCTCAAGAAACAAAAACTAAACAAAACAAAAAAAACTGTACTTTAAGATAATATTTCAGACAAAACTGTTACAAATATTAAAGTCCATAAACTGACCATGTGTGTTCAATGGCATATTTTCTTTTCAAAGTTCACTGCCTCTAGAAAAAGCCAAATGAAAAGCAGATTACCAAATGGACACTCAGGACTAAGCTCAGCCACAGCCAAGAAGTACAAAGAATAATTGAAAATGGAGCTGAGTGAAGGATGGCTCCAATTATATTATACTGGCAGCTTTAGCTTCAAAATCCCTTGAAAAACTGATTGCATGTCTGTTGCTGTGTTCACATACACAAGATTTCTAAAAACTAAAACCTTCTCAATTTAAGAGGTCACTTGTGGAGAAAATTCAATCTATAAAACAGAAACCACACAAAAGAATTTTGAATATTTTAAAAAGAGAAAGAAAATGAAAAGTTGCATATGTGTAAACTCAATTTCCCCAAAGCCCAAAAACATAACATAAAAGACATTTGCTATTAGGATGAATACGATGCTTTTATTAATATAGGTTACTTTTTATTTTTGTAATGTCAGTCAAACCCAACTATGAAATTCTATACTCCATTGCTATGAGGGAAAATGTAGACTATAGAAATATAGTGTTTACATTGCAGATGTTTCAATCCCTATTTCAAAATGGCACTTCCTCTGTGAATCTCCATGACCATTGTACTCACCCTTCTTCCTCATCACGTATTCATGGTTGTGTTCATGGCTCACTTTCAAATTGATTTGTGTGCAGAAAGAGATACACAGGAGACAGAGTGGGTTGCCAGAGTCTCCAGCCATAGAAAACTAACTCCAGATGAATGTACATTTTTGTGCATCTGGCTTTACCTGGGTACTGGGGAAAAGAACCCAGGTAATTAGGCTTTGTAAGAAAGCAAGCACCTTAAACACTGAGCATTCTCTTCAGCCCATGGCCGTGTATTTTTCTTCACATATAAACTTGTGAGGAAACTGAATGTGTAAACCAGATGAGAATGGCCCTACCTTTGTTGATGTATGTGTGTTCCAATGAGTATACTAGCATTAGTCTGAGATTTCAAAGCTCAGTGGAACACACTTAGTACACTATAGCACTTTAACCACATATAATTAGCAATAACTTTTCTTCTCTTTAATTTACTTTCCACTCCATAATCACTGTAAATTTCTTAAACACAGAAAGTATATTTTCATGGGTAATTACAATAGAATGTAAAATATGAAGGAAATATACATCAAGTGATCTGAGAGTAGTTTCCCAGTGCTGTTACTTCTCCCATGCCTTTAAAAGAGCTGATATGGAGGATGAACAACATCGTACTACATCACATCCATGAAACTGATTAACTATACCCAGTGTTTCCTCCAACTCATTTCCTAATGCTTCAGATGTCTAGTGACCACTCACGATTGACCACCCATGATACCTGAACTATGCCATAAATGCTTCAATGCAGATTTTTTGTTTATGAGTTAATGTTACAGGTCAAATTGAGTGGTGCTCGATTCCTAAAGTTAATTATTATTTTTAGTCATATCAGTGAGAGTGTTTCAATGTATGTTCATGAATCCTTAGGCACAAGAGAGTATCCTTGATCCTCCCCAAAGTGGTTGGCCATCATTCAATCCAGCACCCGAGCAGAAAAAGACTTGCAGTGGGTAGGTATTCACCTCATGAACTAGGAAATACATCTTTTATTGTCCCTGAGCCAGTCCTTCTGTTTTAGATTGGAAATATATCATTTGTTTTCATGAGTATTCCACTTATAAATAGAAGTTTGCAAAGTTCTTAGACTAAATCCCTTCACACAGATAAGTTGTTTATCCTAATGTACCTATCCATCATATATACATGAGTGTGTGTATTGCATATATATATATATATATATATATATATATATATATATATATATATATATATAATACTTATTATATATTTAATTAAAAATAAAACAATAGAATATTTGATATCCCATATTCATACATTATTACTTTTATCATGTCTATAAATATGTAAAATATATTATAGTCTCCTTCCTGCAGTGCACACTGATATGTACTTTCTTGAACTATTCTATAACTATTCTACTTTTATAATTTTTATAACTTTTACATTTTTTAACTTTTATATTTTTTGTCTACACTATTATCACCCATTTTCTGTGTAAGATAAAATTAGTACCCATTAGTGAATGCTTATAATACTTGTAGTTTTAATATAAAATATCTCTGTCATAGGAGATAGACTCATGAGTGTGAATACTGGTTCCAGTTAAAAAGAGCGCTGTTAGTGGGTCATTAGGAGGTAGAACCTTGCCATACAGATTTTTCCTGTAAATGCATAATTATGGCAAAGAATAATGCATAAACTGGGCATAGTAATAGATTGCCACCAATAACTAAAACTCACATAAAACAATTACTATAATGTACTATAACAATAGGATTTCCCATTTAATATTTTAGACCATATATGATCACAGATACCTAAAATAACAGAGTAAAACCAAGGACTAATGAATCAATAAAATAATCACCTTTCAATTGATGAAATATATTATAATAGTTTTTACATGATTGCTTCTCATACTTGAACTGAAACCTTTCATTGACTCCTCATTGCTCACCAACACCATTAATATAAGTAGAATACATGAGAAAAATCCCACAAATAAACAGGGCTTAGACAGTAAATGTCCTCATAATTCCTTATTTATTTATATAGTCATACATATCAATGATGTGGATAAATTCAGATAAAATCACTCTTAGAGAATTTTGTAATTGTCTGAACATCACATAATGTAAGTTTAAAAAGAAAGTCACTTGACAAGGTAATATAGCCTTATGCAAACATAAGCATTGGCAGAAATGGTGTTATGTAGCTTATGCCTGCATGCATCACTATCAGTGGAATTATTTTAAGAGGATATATATTTTTTAAGTATTTGTAGGCAACTCATGGCTACAATCAAATTTAGAGAGTTATTTTTGTCTGATTACTAATAAAGATGTGAAAATTACATTAGATCTATTATGATCATATCATTTGCTCTTTGATGGTTTGTTAAGTGCAAATTACTACAAATTAACCATGGTTAACCTCATTCTTCCCAGTATTTTATTTGAAATATCCTTTATCCTTAATCTGCTTTATAGTTTTTCTACCTCCCAAGTACCCTGTAAATTTAGCAATGGATGAATCAGTGCTAATCAGGAAAAAAACAGAGCTAGTGATGATTCCAAAGAGTACATTATTCATATAAAGTAGGCTCTGAGTGACAAAGTAAGGACATTATCATAAACATTAAAAGACAGACAGATAATTGAATAACATCTCACTTGCAGACAGAATGTTAAACACAAAAGCTGTGATACAATACATGGGTTAATTTTTCTTAGAGTGAAAAAAAATATCTGTACCACTATAATGTCCATGTTTATTATCAATGTCCATGCATATTATTACTGGTTTCAATGGTCATACTACCTGCCATGTCTTCTCAGTGAAATGGGAATTTCTTTCCAAAGAGCCTGAGCATTTTACAGATTAAATTGGTTGTGAGAAGATGATTAAGGTTAAATGACATTATAAGGGTACAGTCGTAATCTCAATGTGCTGTAGTTTTATTTTTTTTTTTTAAGCAGAAGACATAGAGTTTCTCTCTATACATTAAGTTTCTTTTGTGAAGATGAGGGACGAAGTTGCTGGGAGAGATTGTTGTCTCTCCCCAGTGACTTCTGCTTCTCACACCAAGATTCTACCCCAGGATACACTGTGAAAATATATGTCTAGACTGTTTTGAAATATCCAGAGGTTATGAAATCACACACACAGCCTTCACAAATATGTCAACTTTCCAACTCTACTCATTTAGACATTCTCAATAGACATATAGAATAGTATTTTAGCCAGCTGCTTACTCTGAAAAAAGACTGAATAAAAACAGTGAGTCTCGGCTTACTCTGGTCCTTTTTGTCAATGCAGGACCAGCCCCTTTCCAAGTCTATACTCTGGGACAAGAATACAATGTTAGATTTGTAGACCTTGCTCTGTACATATAAATCTCCTTCCTCTTCCAGCATCATAAAGTATGCCTTAATATGGGCATTGTACATAACTACTTTCTAATTAGACATTGCTCTCATTTTTTTCAAACAACTTTAGATGTTCTTGGAAAAATAGTTTTTATTATCTCAAATATGCAAAAGTGGAAATGTTGGTATTAATAGTCCAAGTTATGCCCAAATACAAGTATAATCACGTGACAGTGTAGTCAATTTTTTGTTTTGTTTTGTGGTTGTATTCTATTCTATTTTATTTTTTAGGCAAGGTTTGAGCTATATGCCAGGTTTTATTTTTCATATAGTTAATTTTTAATACTCTTGTTTCTTCAGTACCTATCACCTATCCAACTCTATAATCACCATCTCTACTCATTGTAGAGAATAATAATGAAAATATTCAATGGTCCTTTTTATGCTACAAAGACTTTCAAACCTATGATAAAATCTAATTCTAATCATACAGGTATTTACTTATAGAAAATTGCTTCTGTATTCATGCTTATTGTTTGTTTATAGATATAAGAAGCAAGTCGATGAAAAGACAGATTAATATGGACTGACAATAAGATGGAAGTCATATCCATTATGTCGTTCAACAAAATTTGCATACTGATTTTCTCTTTCCATTTACAGCCAGGAAAATGTCATTTCCATGTTCCTTAATTGTGTTTACTTCCTTTTAGTGAATATTATAACTACTGGCTTCTCCACTTATGTTTCAATTTATAAAAAATGATTGTTAATACTTTATATTTTTAATAATAACAGTAGTTTCAATTTCTGTGCCACTTCTTCCTATAATATTATTGACCTGGCACAATATTCAAGGCACTATGTTAATTATAGGTCATGTAGAGAAAATAAATCCAGATGTTTTATTAATGTGGCATATGCAACAAACTTGAAGAAAATGGCTAAGCGTTCAAGGAAATGGATTACTGGGATGTGTAAGAGGTTTCACAGTGTCAGGAGTTTCCATTTTTCATAGGGTGTAAAATAGAGAATGAG
This sequence comes from Orientallactaga sibirica, assembly GCA_036365145.1. NCBI lineage: Eukaryota > Metazoa > Chordata > Mammalia > Rodentia > Dipodidae > Orientallactaga > Orientallactaga sibirica. The sequence continues at coordinate 14,192,038 of JAEOAD010000060.1, read as the reverse complement.
ATGGAGATTATGGAATATGCACAAAGAAAAATTGTAGTGTTACAGTTGACCTCACCCAAGAGAAAGACTATGCTGCTGCAGGCAGCAGAGGTGAAAGGGAACACATTCCCAAGCCCTTTGGAGCCCAGATGTTCCATTATGAGCCCTAGATACCCAATGTGGAGTTTCAGTATTTGTTGATTGCCTTCCTGGCTTTTGGCCTTGTTTTGTTCCCATCATTCCTTCCTATACTCTCCATTCCTCACTTTTGGTATGGGAATGTTTATTTTTTGCCAATGTACATTTGTGGTATGCAATTTGTTATCAAGGGTCATAGCTAAGTGATTTCCTTGAGTCACAGAAGAGACCTTGGACGTATGAACAGAGTTGGAACTATTAAAGTCTATGGGAACTTTTGAAGTTTGACTAAGTGCATTTTGCATCATGAGACAGAGTCCAGTTGTGGAATGTTGTATTTTGAGTAAGAGAAGTTCCTATTTTCTCATGTGTTTGAACACTTGGTCTTCAGCTGGTGGCACTATTTGTGAATGTTTTGGAACTCTTAGAGGAGTAAAGATCTCCTGGAAGAAGTGAGTGATTGGTTTGAGCCTTAAATATTACTTCAAAATCACTTTTCCTGTTACCAGCAGGTCTTCCTTCCTTCTTTCCTTTCTTATGGTTCATTCAAGTGATTTTATAATAAGATTTGATAGTGATAGTATTAGACTTTAATCCATCAGGCTAAACTTTGTGAAAAAATCGTCTGTTCTTTGGGTAAAAACTGGCATTTATGTATGATTCAAAGTTATTATGTTTTAGTTTGGCATGAAAATTATAGCACATACTGTAAGAATAGAGATTTATGCCAGAAGATATTTGGAATTAAAACTCAAAAAATTGGTGTCAGTTTCTTTTACTTAACAAATGCTTTAGGGCTGGGGAGATGGCTCAGTGGTTAAAGGGCTTTACTTGAAAAGCCCAGTGACCTAGGTTCAATTCCCCAGTATCCACATAAAACCAGATGTACTAAGTGGCACATGCATTTGGAGATTTTTGCATAGGCAAGAGGTCCTGGAGGGCCCATTCTCTCTCTCTCTCTCTCTCTCTCTCTCTCTCTCTCTCTCTCTCTGTCTCTAGTAAATATTACTTTTTAAAAATGTGTTTATTCTTAATGCTCTTTCTCCTTCCATGCTCTCTCTCTTTTATCAAGATTTTTTTTTTTCATTTATTTATTAGAGACACAGAGAGAGGTGGGAAAGAGAAAGGGGTTCATAATAAAAATGATTTTTTTTAGAAGTAGGCATTCTATAGCATTCTAATAAGAGAAAAAAATAGTTTTTTGGTAGTTTGAATATATATCTGCCTGGCTGGAGGAGGTGTCACTGGGGGGTAGATCCTGGGGTCTAGCCCTAAGGTGTGTTTAGGGGTGGTTCTGCTTTTCAGCACAAATGTATGCAAGGAGTAGTTTGACGTGGACTTGGAACTTTTGACTCCAGAAGATTACAGTGTGGTAAGCCAAAATTTATGTTCCATTTTGATGAGGGTTTGAAAATGGTAAATGAAGAGAGAATTGTATTTATACGCTTTGCTTATGAACTATCAAAGGGGAAGGAGAGACATGAGAGAACTTTGTTGGAACTGGGTTACTGGCATAAAGGGTGGTTGAATTCTGCTGCCCAGGCTCCGAGAGGTTAAATTTGAAAGTAATGGATTAGTGACTTGGCAGAAGATATAGAACTGAATGATATATGATTTATAGTTGGAAAATTTCAAAGAAGTTCAAGATTACAGGCATAGAGAAAGGATTTGGGTGACTGAAACTGCTATTGTCAAGCAGTTTACTGTCATTAAGGTGCTTATAATGAAACAATGGAAAAAAGATGCCTGAGGCATTCCACTCAGGAAGGACTGAATGGTAGAAATGCAAACCCTTTTGAAAGGAAAATAAAACCTGCTCTTCAAAGTTAAGATTTATTTCCCACTGAATTAAATATATCTGTATGGCTGCACACCTGGTATTGATTTTGGAAGCATAAAAAAATGCATGGAAGTGGGTAATGAAATTCACATGGTTCCAGGAACCACTGCTGGAGACATGGCAAATAAGACAGGGCACAATATCCCTGAGAGACTAGTGAGGCCATTTTAAGATTGATCATGGTTTGCAGTGGAGACCGGAAGATGATCTGGACTTACTAGATCTGTTCAAAAGCTATCAAGGAGCACTGTTTGCTCGAGATGGAAGTATTCCCTGGTTACTCAGCCCAGCCAGAGGGGTGAAATTGGATAATGGAGAGACTGTCATCAGTAGTTTTGGATATCACACTTGAACTGCAGATGTTTGATGTTTACCTGATGGTTTTTATTTTACTTTGTTTTACTTTTTTTTTTTTGATGGAGGCAGGGTCTCACTCTAGCTCAGGCTGACCTGGAATTCACTATGGAGTCTCAGGGTGGCCTCGAACTCACAGTGATCCTCCTACTTCTGCCTCCCAAGTGCAGGGATTAAAAGTGTGCACCACCACGCCTGGCTTGATTTTATATTTTGTTATGTCTTATAGCAATTGAAATGTTTACTCTGTGCCATTATATGTTGGAAGACATGTAACCTGTTTTCACTTTATAGGACTTACAGTTAAGAGACAGCCTTAAAGCTCAGATGAGAATTGGGAATTTAGAATAGTGTTAATGTTGGTAAAGATTATGGGGGACTTTAAAGTTGGGCTGAATTCAATTTACAATGTGAGATAATCATGAGTTGATTGGGGGCCAGGGTCAGAATGTAATAGTTGGAATGTATATCCTCATTAGACTCAGGTGTGATATTAAGCTTATGATTTGGATCTTTAGCCACCTAGCCGGAGGAGGTGTCACTGCGGGCAAATCCTGGGGTCCAGCCCTAAAGCATGATGGGGAAAGATCTGATTTTCAGCCCCAAGGGATGCAGAGAGGATTCGGTTCTGCCTGGCCCTGCCTATTGCCCCATCCCTGCTGCTGCTTTTGTTTTACTGCAGGCTGTTTGATTGTCTTTCTGCTTGGATGAATGAATCCAGCTTCCTTTACCACTGATGAATTTTCCCTACGGGTCTATAAGCTTGAAATAAACCCCTTCCTCCCCTAAACTGTATCTAATTTGGATGTTCATTCCAGCAACATGGAAACTGAGTACAACGCTGAGTCTTTCTACCTCAATTAACCCAATAGAAACTGCCTCACCAACATGCTCAGAAGTGTCCCTTCTAGGTGATTAAAATTCTGGCCAAATTCACAGTCAATATTGTTAATCACAAATACTAACTTTACAAAGGATAAAGAAGATCAATAGCATGTCATTGTTATATTATCATTTTTATTATTTTAGCATTCTTTACATGTGCATATGTGTATGAACACGTGTGAGCATATGGGAGGCACATGTGTGCCTGTGTGCTTATGTAAGTCCAAGTACAACCTCAAGTATCATCTTAAAAATCCCAGTTAAATTTCTTTGAGACATGTTCTCTTATCAGTCTATAGTTCATCGATTAGGTCAGATTGGATAGTAAGTGGGTTTGTCTCCCCCTCCCTGGAGCTGGTAGTACAGGGGTGCCAGGATGACTGGCATTTTCACATTGTCACTGAACATTCACAAGCTCTTTGCCAACTGAGCTAACTTCCCAGTCCTCCAAAATGTTAATTTGTTCACACATGTATGAATTTCTGTGTATTTAAAAATTTCAAAAGAAAGATTTTCAGCCTTGATGGGAGGTGATAATACTTGGATTTGGTTAGAGTAAATCTACATTTTTTTTTTCTCTTTGAAGAATTGAGGGTAATGAATGAAAGCCACTTGAAAGCCACTTGAGGGTGATAGTAAATGAGCCTGAAGGGAATTATAGAAATTAAAATACCTAGAAAGCAACAATAACAGATTTTCATGGCGATAGCATATAAGGACCTTGTTTCTAAGTCTAATGAATAAAAGCTCAATAATGTAAACATGGTCAAAAATATAAATATTTTCCTTCCATAAGACATGAACTCTAACTGACAAAAGACATTAATTTCAAAATCAAGATAGAATATCTTTCTCTGTCCCTACCCTGGGATCCTATTAAGGAATTATGTGCTATCTAATATTAATTTTAACTTTTAAAAAGTGAATTTTAGAAAAATATTACAAGGAATAGATACATATAAACACCCTTTCTTAGATGATTTGCTAGTTAATAGAACATTTCTAATTTATTGTGATAAATTTTCAATAAACCAAGCCAAACCAAATATATAGAAAACAGTAAGGAAGAGATGTTTTTATTGCATTTCTCACCTTATTAGTGTGAAGGAAATTCACAATATCTTTTGGTCCACTCTGCTTCCTTCAGGCATGTGCCATATTATTATGTCTATGCTTTATTCATTTTTGTGTCCCCAGTGTCCATCCTACTCCTGGACACTAGTGCAGATGGATGCAATCCTGAGGTCTGTGTGAATGCTAAATAACTTGCCCAAGGTCGTGAAACTGTCAGAAAGAAGAAAAAAAAAAATAATAGGAGTATTTAATCTCCTTTTTCTCAGGGTAATATACTTTCTGATAGCCTTAACCCATGTTTATGTGCTCTTCCTACTGCATTTATTCAACACACACACAGCTACAGGCAGTCCTGGAGAAGCTCTGGAATATGTAGGCCATGTTATTTCCCTAAATGATATCTGAGCCTGTTGGCTTTATTGCACAACATTTCTTCTTCTGCTCAGATCTTCATTTTTTCCTTTTCTAACCTCACCTTAATTCATACCACAGCTAAACAAGTATAAATTAAAAGGTACCATTACCTGACTCTTCTGCTGGTGTAGACCTCCAAATAATATTTACTCAATGTCTGACTTGGCCCAGCCTTGACTCTTTCTTGGTATTATTAGTCAATGTAATCAGGTACCTTCTTCCTCTTAACATATTTTTCCTTCAAACTCAGAAATGAGAACTGTAACAACATTCAAAGAAGAATGAACATACACATCAATATATTTTTCTAATGACCAGTCTTACTCCTTTTAATCAAACTGTTCTCACATTTGGTTGGAGAATATGTTCTAGTTTACAGATGGAGGAGAATACAGGTGAAAACAAGGATGCATCAAGAAGAGAGCCCACTGTCTACTAGGAGCTGGGTCACCTCCACCTCATGTGTCCACCTGGAAGTTATTATAGGGGAAGTGGTGACATAAATACTGCACCCACAGCTAGTCTGAAAACCAGTCCAGTGAAATGGACACAGACCCTGTGGTCACTCAAACCTCATCAACACAGAGAACCAGAGTCTACAGAAAAAGAACACTAAATTAGACCTCTATCTTTTCCATCTTGGCTCAGGGAGCATCACAGAAGAGGGGCAGAAAGACTGTAAGAGCCTCAGGGTGGATAGGAATAGCCTGAGACATTTTCCCCATCCCTACAGAGACTGACTGAGGCCTCTTGGTCCCCACAATGAATAGCAATAACCCCACTGAAGACACTGAGCAGAATTGGGGTGGGAGAGAAGAGGTCTACATGTGCAAATTTCAATAAAAATCAATACATCATGTATGTATGTATGTATATATTTTAAATAGAGTTTTATAATACTGATGGCATTTGAATTAAGAGTCACCTAAATAAGAGAACAAAAGAAATATCTCTTGTAGAGTTTTGAATGGCATAATTGATTAAGTAGCTGAAAAATGCCTTACTGTATTTTTGGAAGGCAGCTATACTCACCACTATAGCACCAATGCCCCTCATTAAAGTTTTGAAGTATATACTTTATGATTTCTCATTCTTTCAGTAAAAGGGGACTTTTCCTTTGTGTAGAACACCTCATTTTACCATAAGCACAGGGTGTAGAACCTGATTTTGTTTTGGGTTTTTAAGTAATACCTGCTGAGATCTTAACTGACAATTTGAATTACAATTAATGATATCTTTGTGTGTGACTCATCCCCCAACATTTTCATTTAAAAGAAAACATTATATTTTAATAGGTGAAGTTAGGGCACTTATACCTTTTGTTTTATTTGCACATTTTATGTTTAAGCTGGAAAGATAGATTCTATAATGATTGGATCCTGAATAGTGTACATCTTCAGGGTATAGTATTAGATTATATACAAAACATTTAGAGAGGTTGAAATTGGTATACTGAAAGGGACATTCTGTGAGAATCTTGGTAGTTGTGAGAAATTATTATTTTCAGAGATATTTACATAGGTTTGGAAATAAATCCATAAATAACAATTTGGGTCATAACATTATTCTTTACTCCTGGTAAAATACTTTATAAACATAATTAGTTGGTTTAAAATAAACTGAAATTGATTCAAGTCTTAAAATTGTTGTTTTGTGCATGATGCTCTTTTAGGTGATGTAAATTTTGTACACTTTTTCATAGGTGTTAACTTAAACCAATGCCATTAATGTAGTACAGATTATAATGAAAGTCCTGATCAGTGTGAACAAGATTTTAAGTACACTCATTACCTCTCATACAATAATGAGAATTGGTACAACAAAATATTTAATTAATTAATTAATTAATTTATTTATTTATTTATTTATTGAGGTAGGGTTTCACTCTAGTCTAGGCTGACCTGGAAATCACTATGCAGTCTCAGGCTGGCCTCAAACTCATAGCCATCGTTCTACTTCTGCCTCCTGAGTGCTGGGATTAAAGGCATGCACCACTACACCCAGTTATATTGTATATTTTTATATTTCTAAGTGAACTATCTTCCATGAAGACAGCAACATTTTATATCTTTGAATACCTCTGAGAGTTCAGCACACAAGTTGGTACTGCTTTGCATGCCTTAATATTCATATTCTAAAACAACAGCAGTTAAACTCAAGAAATTTACTCATTGAACAAGGTTGTATAAGGTTTAGTTAGAAAGTACAAAATGATGTTCTTTATCAAGAGAAGCAGATAATGAGGTGGGGGGTGGGTGGCACATGTCTTTAATCTCATCACCCAAGGAGGCCTAGGTAGGAGGATCACTGTGAGCTCGAGGCAAGCTTGAGACTACGTAGTGAAATCCAGGTCAGCCTGGGCTACAGACCCTGCTTTGAAAAACAACAACAACAGAAACAACAAGCTGATAAAATGTAAAGAGTATTTTGAACTAAAAGTCTCAGAAAGAAAGTGTACCTACATTGAACATTCCTCAAAGGCTGGTTGACTGACTTTAATGATTGTTTGGAATCGGAATGCTGTAGGATCTATCGTAGCTCCTTTCATAGCCATTTATTGTCCACCTCTCTGTGTGATTTAACATCTTTGTGAGTATTAGGTAAATTCCTGTGGAATGTAGGAAAAGACCTGTAGCCTCCACCAAACCAAATGTTAAGAATGTCCTCAGAAAGCAGAAATTTCTCTGCTTTGCCATTTATCGCCTGCCTGAAGTATCCACCAATGTATTTATTTATTTACTTATTTATTTATGTATGCATGTATGTATGTATGTATGTATGTATGTATGTATGTATGTATTATGTGTGTGAGAAAGAGACAGAGAAAGATGAAGATACAGAAAGAATGGGTGTGCCAGGTCCTCTACTCTCTGCAAATGAACTTCAGATGCATGAATCACCTTATGCATCTGGCTTACATGGGTAAATGGGAATCAAATATTGATCCTTAGGCATCACAGGCAAGTGCCTTACCACTATGCCATCTCTCCATCCTCCATTGTACTTTAAAAGAGTTTTGACTTAATTCTTTGTTGTGTTACTATATAATCTTAATGAATTGTATTCACATTTGGGGTAATCTAAATTTGTGTGCTCAGGTTTTGGTCACTCATATTTAGTTCCACAATAAACTACCTCTTAGTTCCTTTGAGGTGAGAGCTGTGTTTCTTCCTGTCAATGGTTTGATTACTGCCATGATAAGCTCACTAGAAAGAATTTAGATCATTACATATAAAAGTGTCTGTTATCTCTTCAAGACTGGGGAGGCAGGAAGCCCTTGTGTGGCTTTACTGGTCCTCATTCATTTATTCTTCAGGTATGATTTATTTCAGACATAGAACCTTGGCATCCAGAAAAGTAAAACTTGATCGGTTCAGAAAGAATGAAAAAGTGTCAATGTATAGGCTATATATGAACATGAGGTGATTCCAACATGTGTTAATCACAACTTCAGGTCACCAGGGAGTATGGCTAACAAGAGGAAGTATGCCAATCTTTGGTAAGGTTACAGAACCAATAATGAATGAATACAAAGTGTTCCTTTGTATAAAAAATGATTTTGAGCCAGGCGTGGTGGCACATGCTTTTAATCCCAGCACTTGGGAGGCAGAGGTAGTAGATTGCAGTGAGTTTGAGGCCAGCCTGAGACTACATAGTGAATTCCAGGTCAGCCTAGACTAGAGTGAAACCCTACCTCAATAAATAAATAAATAAATTAATTAATTAATTAAATATTTTGTTGTACCAATTCTCATTATTGCATGAGAGGTAATGACCCTATTTCTGAAAAAAAAAAAAAAAATATATTATGAATGGGGTGGAGAGAGCGAATAGAAAGATATATAACTAATATAAAGTCATGTGATATTTTAGCCTCTTTTATTTGTATAGAAAATAGTCTTAGAAATGCTATTTTATTTAATTAATAAGACTTATCCAATATAAATTACTTTATTTAATTTAAGACATTGAGTTTTTTTAAACAGCTCTTATTATAACAAAGTTTTCCTTTTGCTTTTCCTCTGACAAAGTATAATTACATCTTAGTATGCATAATGAGTTTGAGAATGTAAATACTCTGTGATACTACATACATGCTCTTTTTATTTCCCAAATCTGAATTCTGAATCCTTATAAAAGCTTGTTTTGGAATTAATAATCAGCATGCTAAACATGTCTCCTTCCATTTCTAATTAGCACTATTGCGGTAACTTTTGGTAATTTGATCCTTGTGACCTTTAGAAATTAAAAAAAAAAAAAAAAAAAAAAGACAAACAAAACCGTGTTCAGCATAATTGTTTTAACCAAGCAAAATTCACTTGAAAACAAGTATAAATAATCTTATTAACCTTTTCTTTTCTATTCTAAATATATATTTATGACTTTATAGTTTTTAGGTCATTTTTTATAGTTTAGTAAATGTTTTGGTAACTGTCTTATTTCAAAGTGTAGAAAATTATTGAAATAAACAGAAAATATCATATAGCCATTTGTATTTTCCAATATGTTACAAAATATCTAGGAAGCTTTATGTTATTTCACTTATTTTTAAAAGTGTATACATTTTGGGGGAAAGGGAAGGAAATATCATGATTTTTTTTTTATCAATATATATTTTTTATTTATATTATTCTGATTTTACATTCATAGTATTGGTTCCATTGTCCTCCTCCCCTTCCTCCCACTTTCAAAGGGGCCCTCATCAATGGGGAATGTTTATCATGCATTGTGAGTTTGCTCAAGAGTTCTGGTGGATAGGCCCCAGTCTCTGTGCATAATGCCCCAACTTGTGACTCTAACAATCTTTCCGCCCCCTCTTCCGCGAGTTTCCCTGAGCCACATTGGGGTCATTTTAGTTCTGCTTCCTTGATGAGGTTTTGGGAGCCTCTGTGTCTCTGGATATCTGGCTAATGACTGGAGTTGGATGTTCTCTGTATTTATCTCCTTCAGCCTTTTTCTGGTGTTGTGATTGCCTTGAGCGCTGTATTCTTGCCCTTCCCCTGCGTTGTTCTATGGTTTCAGCTGGTGAGGTGTGGTTAGCTGATCCTCCCTTCAGGTTCATTGTCCACCTGAAAAGAGATAAGCAAATTCTCCAACGGAGAGAGAAGTTAGTACTAGATAGAAGGGATAACCATATATGTTTTGGAGGGAACTTTATATGCATTGGCTCTCTTCTAGCCTACTTTTGTGGCCACTAGATCTTGGAGACTGAGCTCATTTTTTGTACATGGCTTTGACTTATTTCCCAGTTCCAGCAATGAGTTCCACTCCACTGAGTGGATCTATTAGCCAAATCAAGAACAGTTGGTTACCCCCCATGGCTGTTTGCCACTACTGCACTTGTATGAGCATTACGTCAGATGGTTTCCTGCTGGGTATCTTAGACTGCAAGTTGTTTGGACCAATGTCAGACATTTTCCCCCAGTTGCTCATGTAGCACCCTCTGGTACTAGACTCGCTAACTGTCTGGGGACTGACCTTCTTCCAGATTCTGGCCAGGTCTCTCTATGTTTGGTCTTACACACGTATGCTGTCTTCGACAGTAGGGTCTTACCATTAACCTTTGGTGGGTCACCAAGTACTCTGACAGAAGTCTGTCTTTTTTTGGGAAACCTTGTAGGTGTTTCAGATCAACAGCTCATTGTGGAAGTTAACCCCTTGCTGGCACTGGGAGTTATAAGTCTGCACCTAGGAAGGTGAGGGAGGAAAAAGATATATAATGTAAAAGAGAAAGTGAGTATAGAGAGGAGAGAGAGAGAGAGAGAGAGAGAGAGAGAGAAGAGAAAGAGAAGCAGGACAAGATTATATCATGATTTTTTTGTCTGTAAGTATAGAAGTTGTCAATAAAAAAATTTAAAAAGTGTATCCATTTTATCCAAATGTTTAGATGCAAAGAAAATCCTGGCACATTTCCCTTATTTATAATTTTACTACCCTCCACAGAGCATATAAACATCATACTTTCAGATAACTTTATGTCTATAAATGGTGACATAGTGATGGTCTAAAACGAAAGTTATTAGCATACAATACCAATCACGTACAAAAAAATGTGGAATCAGCAATGAACATTCTATTCTCTAACACGTTATCAATGTGCTGGAAGTTGAAAGCATGCCATTTATTCTTACGTTTCTTAAGGTCCGAAAGTGAAAGTTGGGGCTCAGTGTTCAAAGGCTTCTGCTTGAATAGCCTGCCAGCCCAGGTTCAATATCCCAGTACCCACCTAAAACAAGATGCACAAAGTGGCACTTGTGTTTGGAGTTAATTGTGGCATGAGGCCCAGGCATGTGTATTCTCACTCTAACATACATACATACATACATACAAATGTAAAAATATTTTAGACAACCAATAAAGCATACCATCAATTTCCCTGGGTTGAGATCAAGGTGTTCATAGAGCAATGGCCTATCCAAGTTCCTCAGGGTGAATCAGTCTCCTTGCTTCTCTAGTACCTGAACGATCTCCTCCTTCCTTGTTTCATGCACCATCATCTCGTTTCCTTTATTCCCATCATAGCCATCATCGTGCTCTTCCTCTTCTATTGTCATATTCTTTCTACCCAACTGCAAAATGATTCTGCTATTACACTTAAAACAATCACATTGTTTTGTCATCTCAGGCAATATTTATAAATCACAGAATTAAGATCTGAACATCTTTGGAGCTATTCTTAAACTCATCACATATGCCAGTGATGTTGTATCTGCTCTTACCTGAATGCCTCATGCATTTTGATTTGAATCTCTTATAGTCACATAATATGCTTCTATAGAAGTTGATTTGACAGTTTGTGCTTTGCTATATCTCAGCAAAGTAAATAATTCCTGAATGTGTGCTTTCTTTGTGGGGAGCTTGCTATGAATGAAAGCAAAGGACTTGCACATTACAGGCAGTGCTCTGTGGTCATTGACTCCTTCCCATACATTTTAAAGTAGAAAATGGTCTATTTGTGTACAACACAAAATCCATGAATCATTAGTAAGCTAGGTTATTTCAACTGCTGGGTTGAATTAAATTTTTTCAATGAATTTTCATTTATGACAAATTAATTTTACAGGAATCCTTTCTGTCATTCTTATTCTGTGTCACACCCTCTCCATCCCTTTAGCACTTAATGTTTCTTCCCCTTCTCTCTTTCTCTCTCTCTAATTACATATATATCTACATATCAAATTTTTCTATATATTTTTTTCTTTCCAGGAAGCAATATATATACTTGAGAAATTCTGGTTGCATAATGTTATCATTCATGAGAACTTATTTCTCTGACAAAGCCAATAGTTTAAACAGAATGTACATGAACTTTTTCCAAGAATATTTGATTTTGATTTTATCACATTTCCTACTGATTCTATCTAATAACTTGGGAAAACAACAACAAAAAAACCTTTCTTATATCTTCCACCAAGTTAGCCATTTTGTTCATATTTCATATAAGGGTACTGGAAGAATCTAGCTTCCATTAATGTTGTGGGGCCCATTCATATGTGTTGTTGTCTAGACTTGAAATTGATCAAGCATGTTTTGTTGAAAAATCATATAACAATATATTGACTAACCTATTACATATCTTCAGTATTGAAAATAGCCACAAATTCAATCCCATAGAAACCTAGTAGTGTCTGGTATTTTATTCACTATGATTTTTAAATAATAATAAAAAATCACAATTTTCAACAGTATAGAAATGATTCACTTGATTTAAAATTAATTTTAAAAATTACTTTAAGTCTCAGGTGACATACCTTTCTGCATTTTCAAATCAAAATGGATTGTTTATGGTCTATAAACTTTTGAGTGGTATAAACATAGAGAAATTTGAATCTGTAATGTTTTAGAAAAAAATTATTCAAATAGTGTTTTCAACTCCAGAAATGTTGTTCTTATTTTATTTTACCATATTCTATGAAATCAGTAAAATATATTTTTTAAAAATAGTTATACACATATTTTTTTAATTTTTTAAAATTTATTTTAATTTTACATTCATGTTGGTGCCTTTGATAGCCTCCTCCCTGTCCTCTCCACTCCGAAGGGACCCTCCTCATTAGGGAATGTGGGTAGTGCATTGTGGGGGTAGCCAACAGTTATGGGGAAGAGTCCATGTCTCTCTTGTTTTAAGATATCTTCTTAGGAGATGATACATCCATTACCTGCATCAGTGTTTCTTAAACATTTGAAAACAGGTTTGCTTAAAATACTTTGATTATACACTTTAGAATATACACATGTAAAATGTCACATCCTTTCCAACAAGCAAGAATTCATGACTAATCATAAACTTACAGTGATAATTAACATACTTGAAAGCAATTTTCCAGATGTTATGCAAAGTTTGAGAAATTGTCTTATTAAAAATTTATTGAACTGACTTCTTCAATAATGAAAATGGCCATCCAACAGATGGAAAAGCAAATAAAATTTGTCTTTTACAAAAGTGACTTTATTCATGCCCTTTGACAGCATTTAGTTTTGTTTTTTTTTTTTTAATCAGTTACAGTAGAAATTGGATTGATGCAGTTATGCTGGAATGTCTCTAATGTTACTGATAATTCTCAAAATACCAGGACAGTTAAAAGTATGCTATACAATTTCTTTAGGACATAAAGATAGTAGCTAATTTCAGTTTGGATAATAATGTTTCAATTTTCCTATATATTGTGCTTTTTGGTAACAATGAAGTGGAAGAATTTATGTTAGACTTATTTATTAATTTTTACATATCCTTGATTTTTAAAATGTATAACACATTTTCAAGGATTTCATTATTTATTCATTATTATATATTTAAACATATGTTGGAATAAATGCTACACAGCTGAAGAAATTTGTGATATGGGCAATACAACTATCACCTAACTGAATAGCATTTCTGTAAAGAATATTAAGTAACAAGAAATGTCCATTTAACTAAGGTGAACAAGTCAAGACCATGGTGGGTAGCATAAGAAAGTCCTTCTCTAAATGGAAACTAGGAAAGGACAGAGAATTGATTATTTATTAGGTAATCATACAAGAATGTGTCTTTTTGCTACTAGCAGATAATAGATAATCCATAAATTCACTAACTGTGGAATATGTCCCCAAATGTTATGCACACAGAAAATTGGGGTTTCTCCAGGTAGACATTAGCTTTATTTGCTCTGACAAAACGTCTGACAAAAGTAGCGTATGGAAGGAGAGGGCTTCCTTCAGTTTATAGTCTCAAAGGGAAGTTTCAGGATAGCAGAGAAAGTATGGCAGATAGCAAGCTGGGCATCATACCTTGACACATCGGATGGGAGATCTAAGCAAGAGGGAGATAGATAGTTTACAACCTTAGGCATGATCTAATTAAAAAGAAGGTCCAAACACAGTGACACACCTTCTCCAGCATGGCTCTGCCTTACAAATTGACATCAGCTGGTAACCAAGCATTCAAAACACATGAGGCTATGGCAGATAATTTATGTTCACATAACACAGCCTGGGAGAACAAGGATGGGAAGACTCTGAGAGATATTTTCAGTTGTACATCTTTAGTACTTCTTAGAGCAGAGGCTTGAGTGTAGAAAGAAGCTAGAGGGAGATATTGGGGGTCAGCAACAGAAATCAGTTATAATAGAGAAAACTAGAAGACAGTCCTGAGATGTAGTCTCAAACAGAAAGGATCAGGAACAAGAGTATGAGGTTTTACCATTAACAGAAAATGTGTTTAGCACAGCAGGATAAAACCTGTCTCAAGTGTATTTAATTGTGATTCAGAAAGTATCCGTCCTAAAACTTATTCCAATGACTCATACTCAAATTTATCATTTGCTTTGGAACTAAAGTTTAACTGTTGCAGCTATAGACTTCAGTGGATAAGTGAACAGCTTGACAGCAGAAAATTCAAGAAAGCTATGAGGAATCACATACCATGTGGTAGATAAACCAAACCAACTTGGGACTCCAGCAGTGTTTGTGTCAGCATAGAAAGAAATGGTTCATCCAGACTAAGTAATTTATCTCCCCTCTGAGTCTTAGCTTCTTCGTGTATAAAAAAAAAAAAAAAATGAGTTAAAAAGTTAAATTTAGGCCTGATCTCTTTCAAAGCAAAAACAGATATACTTAATATAGTTTTATGCATAATGAAATAATGGTAAGGATAACAGAGGGTGAAACTGAAATAGTCTCTTGAACAATTTGGAAAAGAGGATGGTTTGAAATCTGTTGTGAACAAGTGAACAGAAAATGTTTATATCTGGAGACCCTACCTCAAAAAACCAAAAAAAAAAAAAAAAAAAAAAAAAAAAAAAGAAAATGTTTATATCAACTGACTTGCTTCTCCTTAGTTTTTTGACACCTGACATTGACATTTTAGTGACATTTGTAATGTTTAGAAATGTCCATACAAAATCAAAATAAAAGGCCACAAATTATAGTTTTATTATACTTTCCCTTCCAGTAGCAATGAAAAAGCCAGTAATGTGATTTTAATAAGGTGGCAATATTTTGTGAAGTAAATAGCACAGAATTTTCCAGCATAACCAAACAACAGAATATACCTGACAGAACTTAAGAAAACTGGACCTTTCAATAACACAAAATAAAACCTGGACTCCTCTTTCACCACTCTAAGGTAAAGGAAGGTCCAAAAGAAAATTGTTTCACATATAATAAAATCAAGGAATGTTAGTGTTATGTTTATTGTATTTATATATCATCTATCTGTCATCTATCTAATATCTATCTAGCTATTATCTATTTATCTTATATACACCCATAATCTACACCAAATTCTAGATGATATGAGTAAAAATGGGGGACTTCTTTTACTGTAAGAATTTCACTCATTACATCTTTTAAAGACTAATAGTTTGTCAGTAATAGCTTTGTGATTAAAATTGACATCATGTTAAAAATCTAATACCATCTCATTTTCACTGTTAAAAATGTGCATAGAAATATTTTAGAATTTGGAGGTGTAGTATGGTGTGTGTACATGCATGTGTGTATTGTGAGCAAGAGAGAGGGATAGAGGGAGGAAGGGAGAAACAGAGAGAAAGATAAATAACTGCAGCAGAGGAATGAGAAAGATAAAACAAACAAACAAACAAAAAAAGGAAATAAAGCCAAGTGTTGTGGTTTAATTGTATGCCCCCCCCCCCACCATAGACTCAGTTGTTAAACTTATAACTTTGATTTCCAGTCACCTGACTGGAGGAGGTGTCACTGGGGCCAGATCTGAATTCCAGCAAAAAGTTGTTAGAGATCAGTCTATGCTCTGATGGGTTGTATATGCTGGTGCTGTTGTTTTGCCTGCTACAGTTGTTTCTGTCTGCATGGAAGTATATAAGTAAGCAATTTCTTCCACCATAGATGGAACTTCTGGATCTGTAAGCTTGAAAGAAATCCCTTTCTACCATAAACACTATCTGGTTGGATGTGCATCCCAGAATGTTGGAGCTGTCTACAACACCAAGAAAACTTAGGCTAAATGAATTCTGATTTCTGTAAGAATTAAAAATGAATATATTATAAGTTCTTGTTCATTCCACTGCAATTCACTTTGCAGGGAAGTGATATAAGGAGAATCAGCATCCCCCTTGGCTACTGGACTTCCCTGTTAGTAAATCTCAGTATCTCTCATGTCTCACACCACCATTGCCAGGTATTAACCTCTCAGAACGGTACTCTACTGCCTTAATACAGCTGGGCTTTGAGAACTGTAGTCTTCTTTTCTTTTCTTTCATTTTTTTAGCTGCTAAATTTCACATAATTGTTTTTATATAAAAAGGAAAATATGGGCTGTAGAGACAGCTTAGCAGCTAAGGCACTTGCCTACAAAGCCAAAGAATCTAAGTTCAATTCCCCAGGACCCACACAAGTCAGATGTACATGTACAAGGTGGCACATGCATCTGGAGTTCATTTGCAGTGGCTGGAGTCCCTGGTACACTCATTGTATTTCTATCTGCCTCTCTCCTCTCTCCCTCTCTCTCGCGCTCTCTCTCTCTCTGTCACTGTTTCTTTCTCTCAATAAATGAAATGTATTTTTTAAAAATGAAAATATTAAGTCATTACCAATTAAGATGGAATTTATCCTAATCATTCAGTAATTCTTTGAGAATCTTTGTTGGTAATACTTCATTCTCATATTTATATATTTAATGTAAGCTTTTTAAATTTCTTGCATTCATAAATGCAAGTTTTATCTTTAAGTAAAGTGAATGCTGATTGGTGATGTCTCCATTAATGACCATTAATGACCATAGTTATAGCAATCATTCAAACACTGACTATTATTATTATGCCTAATATAAATAATCATCAATATTATAAATACTATCAATAGCTTGAAACATGATATATACATGGTACCACTGAGCTAAAATCAAGCAAATAATTCAACTGCACTGCTTTTAAGAAATATGTGGATCCTTCAATATTGATTTAAAAAATAAACTAGCCTCTTCATTTTGTAATTTAAAATTTTCATTTTCTGACTAATGCAGGGCCTCTAGCATGCTAGGCCAGTAAACTACCACTGAGCCATACCCCAGGTCCTACTGGAATTTTCTGACAAGGAATTTAAGCTGTGAGCTGTGAAATCAATGTGTTTATTTCCCTTTGATAAACAATTTTTTCAACGGGTTTATTCTGCTCTGATTATATTAAATATTTATTCTTTATATAAATGTATGTTTTAATGTTCATTCCATTGTTAATCTTCATTTAAAAATATCCCCAGATGAGGCTTGGCATTGTGTTGCAAGCCTGTAATCCTAGGACTCAGGAGGCAGAGACAGGGTAGCAGGAGGCCAACCTGGACTACACAGAAAGATCCTTTTTAATTCTTACTAAAAACAGGGCTGGAGAGATGGCTTAGCCATTAAGGTGCCTGCCTGCTAAGCCTAAGAACTGGGTTCCAATCTCCATGTCCCACGTTTAGCCAGATGCAAAGTGACGCAAGGGTGCAATGCTGCACTTGACCACAAGGGGGCGCACACATCTGGATTTTGTTCACAGCAGCTGAGAGACTGCTGGTGCGCCCATTGTCTATCTGTCTCTTCCCTCTCTCTCTGTCTCTCTCTGTGTCTCTCTCCAAAAATAAATAAATAAAATAATAAAAAACCTTAAAAAAGGAAAACATAGCCTAAAATAAATAAAGTCACAAATCATTTATTTAAGATTAAAAAAAAAAAGACTGGTAGATTTACCAGCTCAATGGAAGATGCAGTCACTGGCAAAGGAGATATCAAGAGCAGGAGGCTTACCTACAGAGCACTCACAGGTAGAACAAGCAGAGAAAGAGTTAACAGGAATGCCAACAAAGTGGTATAGATTTGTATGTGCCTTTGAAATAAGCCACAGATTGGCAATCAGGGATACAAAGATAAAAGTAAATCAGTAGTGTGCCAGAATCATGGGATAGTCTGAGCAGATGCAGCCAGAAAAGAAAGGGAGGCATATAGAACGTTCTACATGTACAGACACAGCCAGGATGAGCTGATACTGCCCGCTCTGGTGATAACTGTGAATGACAACTTGAGATGGGAATCAGACAGGAAAGAGCCCTTTGCCCCTTGGACACCTTCAATCAGACTTCCAGGTGTCACCCAAGGGTCAACTTAGCCATTGATACCAGTTGCCAAGGTCTTCAAGGTCTTTGAGAAAGACCAGGTTCCTCACCCCTGTGCACTATAAGAGTTTTCTGTGATAATAAGAAGACATTTGGGTATCATGAGAGAATATCTTCAACCAGAAACTGTCAATCTCCCCAAAACCTTGCTGACATGCTCTGAGGTTCCCTAGGACAGAAGAGTGAAGGTGAGTATACACAAGAGCACTGAGACAATAATGTCCAGTGGAGAATAGAAGTAGCTACTCTGTCAGCTCTTTTCTGTTTATAACCTCCTGTGCAACTCACTGAGGGGCTTAAGCTAGGAGGAAAGAAGTGAAGTTTCTATAGTGTTACCAGAATGACACTCAGAAATGGAAGGCAGGCAGTGACACTGACTGTGAAAGAAATTACCAAGTGAGAAAAATAAAATATAAGGCAGAAGTAGAGCGTTTATTAGATGTACACAGTACTACTGCACAGGGACAGGTAAAAGAAAGAAACTTTCTGTGCAATGACATTTTGAGTTTTTGCCTTCATAGTGGGGGGTAATGTACACGGACAGTCAGATAGTACTTTAATGTCAAAATTCCCTGGAACAATTGCAGCTAAACTTTATTCTGTATAGCAATTGCCTGACCTTGAGGCAACGAAAGTCTTGAACTAAGTCAGAAATGACCAAGATTTGAAATTCTATGAGTGGAAAAGTTGAAATATGACCCAATGACAAAATAAAATGAGGCTGAAATATACAAGCTCATTCTCATTTTAGTCATCATCAATTTTTTTCATTAAAAACTAAATTTTCATGTTGGGGAGGTGGATCAGCTATTAAAGGCACTTGCCTATAAAGCCAGTTGGCTTGGGTTTGATTCCCAAGGGTCCATGTAAAACCTCTAACAAAGTGGCACATGCCTCCTGATATACCCATATTCATTCTCTCTCTCAAATACAAAAGTAAAATATTTTAAACATTGTCATTGGTTGAATGTAAAATGTCTCCCACAGTCTCTTGTGTTTTAATACTTGTTACTTAGCTGGTAATGTTGTTTTGGGAGATTAATTATCTTCACCAGCTGGAACAAGTAGGTGTCCAAGGAGTGGACCTTAGGGATTATAGCACAGTACCAGTCCCAGCCTTGCTTCTTTCTGTTTCCTGTCCCACAGAGGTGTGACTAAGCCTCTGCAGTCTCTGGCTGTACATGTTCTCCCCACAGTGGCAGCAGTTGCAGCCATGCCTTTTCATCTGTGTCCCCTTAAAACTGTGAGCCAGAGCCAAGCCAACCTCTCTGTTTCTTGCCAGACAGTTGGTCACAATGATGAGAAAGTAGCCACCACCCTAAGAAAATAATCACAGGTCAAATTTGCCTGTTGATGGAGCATTTTCTTTTCGGGTATCTCCTTTGTCTTCCTGGAATCAATGATGGAATACTTATGAATTCATGATCCCACTGGGCTAGATGTTTCACAGAGTACCAGTGAAGAATCCATCTTATTACTATAGAGACATTCTCCCACTGCACTGAAGTCAATTTATTTCAATTTTATTTTATGAGAAACTATTGCAACAAACCTAGTAAGTAGGATTCCTTATCTTCTCATTGTCTCTGGTGTCAATTTAAAGTATTAAAAGCATACATATTTGACTTAATGTGTTATCTGAACAACAGAGGGTGACAGAGACATAGGGACAGGAAAATGCTGGTACTATTAATTGGAAGGAGAATAGTGGCTTAGACTGATGAAAAGTTGGGATGTAATTGGAATTGCAAAAGAAATGTATACTGGGACAAAAGTAAGGTTTTTAAGATAAGGAAGTGTCTTGCAATAAAATAAAAACTAACTAGTAAAAACATATCTTCTTGAAAAATATTAGATTTTAAAATTATTTAATGCATAAGAAATCCACTCTACAGTAAAATGGCAGCTCCTCTGCCTTGATAAAACCCTGATTCTACTAAATGTCTGTGTGATCCAATGTTTATCAAAAGTGAGAGAGTAACAACAGCACTAACCACAAGTATTTGAGATTAAAAGATATCATAGAATAATAACATTTATAGATGTTACAACATAACATGATAGAGAAAATGCCCCTTGATATTAACAAATAAGAATTTATGGGGCTGCCGGGCATGGTGGTGCACACCTTTAATCCCAGCACTCGGGAGGCAGAGATAGGAGGATTGCCGTGAGTTTGAGGCAGCCCTGAGACTACATAGTGAATCCCAGGTCAACCAGACATAGAGTGAGACCCTACCTCTAAAAAAAAAAAAAAAAATTATGGGGCTAATATAATCGGTGGATGAGAACCTAGCCAAGCAAATACTTATCACAACTTGTAAAATTTTGATGGTATTTTAGAATTTCAAAGCAGAAAGAAAAATATTTCACCTTTGTGAAATAGCTCTTAACTCACCAAACAACCCTCGCAAGGGCTTCAGGAGTCAGTTGAGTGACCACATTGCTTGTTTCTAGTACAATAATAGGAAAAGGCACAATAAAGAAAGGTAGAGAGGGGCTGAAGAGATGGCTTAGCGGTTAAGGCATTTGCCTGCAAAGTCAAAGGATCCCAGTTCAACACTCCGGGACCCTCATAAGCACAAGGGGGTACATACATCTGGAGTTCGTTTACAGTGGCTGGAGGTCT
This sequence comes from Orientallactaga sibirica, assembly GCA_036365145.1. Taxonomy (NCBI): domain Eukaryota; kingdom Metazoa; phylum Chordata; class Mammalia; order Rodentia; family Dipodidae; genus Orientallactaga; species Orientallactaga sibirica. The sequence goes on along the minus strand of JAEOAD010000060.1, from coordinate 14,171,117 downwards.
TGGGGCACCCATTCTCCCTTTCTCTCTCCCCCCCCGCCTCTTTTGCTCTATCAAATAAATAAATAAAATTATAAAAAAAGAAGGTGGGCATAACAAAGCTTTATTTACTTATGTAATATAAAGTAATAAGCTGCATAACTATAGCAAATGCTAAGTCCCACTATATCCAAATATAAGTAAAAATATCATTTTCAGCTTAGTTTTTGCCAAATATCTTTCTCAAATAATCTTAATCAACATTGTCAAATTCTATTATTTTACTTTTTCATTCATTTTCAGTAAACACCCTTCTTGCAATCATTGCATCAGACAGCTTTTAAAAAGTAATCATTTCATTAAGAATGTTCAGGTATTCATGAAGTACTGAAATATGGATAATGACTTGAGCATGCCACTAAAATGATCATCTGTCCCCAATTAATACTGATATATTACAGTTGGGAAGTCTTTTAATGATCATATTACAGGGAAATTATTGCTACTCATATAATTTGTCCTTATAATCATGTATTTATCAAAGACACAAAAGACAAGTCTCCCCGGAGACTTATTAACATCCTTTTTCTCTTGATTTTTTAATTGGTAAAGAAGACAGTTTTTCCATTTTTTTGAAAGACCAACTAGGTTTTCATCAACAGAAGTATCATTAAAATTATGCAACTGTCTTATACATACATCTCCATTCTTAAAGGGCATAAAATCATATACAGAATGAAGAACCATTTTACAGTATTCTTTCTGCTGTATGAAATCATAATCAAGTCAAATAAACAATATTTATTAAGCATGTATACATGCAAGGCATAATATAAACCCCTGGATTTAAATGGCAACTAAATAATAAAATGAGATACATAACAGTGGAAAAAAACTGAAAATATCCCACAAATTTGACTTAGATTAGTTATAAATTTCAATATATTTAAATTAATTTTAGATAGCATGTTTATATTTATATAAAGTATGTACTAATTACTTCCCTAATCTTGTCATAAAATCAGCAAAATGCCTAATAAGACAGGACTATTTCATTCTTTCTTTGCTGTTAATGCCATCTCTTCTCTAACTCCTTCTTATTTTCCACACTGTTCACATTGAAAGACATTTTGTTCAGCTCATACCTGAAGAGTGGAGAGTTCTACTCACCCCCTCCCCCTTTGAAGATGGAGAACTAAAAACAGGTTTTTGGACTAAAGTATGAAAATTGTTTTTCCTTTCCCGATTTTAATTATTAGATGTGTTTTATACTTCCCATTATCATCCCTTTTTAAAATTGTTTAAATTATTTCAGTTCTATTTGCACAATAAGGATTCATTCAGTTTGCTCCTTCTTATATATTTTTGCATGTTCCCCAAAAGGATAAAGTGCACAGTAGGGGAAGATTTTTTAAATTCTCTAAAGTTGCTGCAAACTTATCTTGCAAGTCTCTGCTGCCCCCATCTATGTCTATAGGGAGTTGTTGCTTCTTGTATTGGAGAACAATGTTAGAAAACAAGAGCTGGGTGTTAGATGTATTCATTGATACTGGTTTTATTTTACTGTTTATCTTATTGGATGGGAAGGTTGTTTGAAGTGGTGGGTTTTTGGGGGAAGGGGTTTCTGTGACAAATAGTAATAATGAAACTATTATTAAAAGATTTAAATCTTTTTAAAGCATAGTGCCTATATGCATAGACACCCTCAGTTAAATTGTAGTTCATGATACTAACAATACACAGTTACTTTTTAACTATATTAACTATAAAACTATTAACTATAAGGACTAATAAATTAGAGTTATTAACTAGCTAAATTAATTATAAAGCTATAGTATACTTTTTATTATTCCATGAGAGACATACTTTTAAAGACATATTTTAAAGTCATTTTCATAAAAAAATTACAGCTGATATTTGTCTCTTTGGTAGGTGTGACTGGAGTATAAGATGATCCCCATAGGCACATGTATTTGAATACTTGGTTCTCAGCTTGTGGTGCTTTTTGAGGAGGTTGTAGAACCATTTGCAAATGGGACCTTGCTGAAAGAAGTCAGTCACTAAGGTGACCATATTTGATTCCCCCTATTAAATATGTATTGGTATTCAACTGTCCTGGTAATTCAGCATAGGAAGCCTATAAAGTATGTTATTTATTTTTTCAATATCATGTTTATTAAAGTGGGGTTTATGATTTAAACAAAATTAGCCAGGCATGCTGGCACTCATCTTTAATCTCAGCACTGGAGAGGCTGTGGTAGGAGGATCACTGTGAGTTTCAGGAGAGCCTGAGACCATATAGTGAAATTCAGGTCAGCCGAGGTTAGTGTGAGACCCTACCTTAAAAACAAAAAAGAATAAAAAATAAAAACAAAAATAATATTAAAATCCACATTGAAAACAAAAACAAAATCTAATAACAATATTTTTTTCTATGGATATATAGATGGGAAGGGATATAGTGTGGAATTTATTGTTTGTTATTTTGTATAATTTGTATGACAAAGTCTGATGATGTAGCCTTAGATGGCCCAGAATCTGAATGTCTAACAGGATATCCTCAAACTTGCAGCAATCCTCCTGCCTCTACCTCCAAAGTTTAAGATTACATGCATGAATGACAACAGCTGATTTAGTATGGGTTTTTACTAATTTATTTGAAGTTACACCTAAACCATTATAGTCTAATATTAAACAATAAGAAATGTAATTTCTTTTTAATTATTCTTTTGGGGAAAAAAGGAAATTGACAAATACTTTGTTACATACATTTATATGTAAATTATGTTTATTGACTCAGTTAAATATTAATTTGCTGTGGCTTTCCAGTGTTATGTCCCTTTACTGTTCTTTAGTCCTGAGGAGTCCCTCAGTCTCTTGTTTTCTTTATGATATGCACAGTTTGGGCTTGTTATTCTTAATATCACCTTCAACTTTGGGTTGTCTAATGATCTCTCATGAAGAAATTCAAGCATTACACTTGTGGATCAAGTATCCCAAATGTGATCCAGGGTTTGTCTCAGGTATCTTAATCTGAAACTCATGAAGCCTACTTATCCTGCTGTGCACATCTAATTTTCATCACTCAAAGTGATGTGTGGCAGTGTACTCCACTCTAAGACTATGACTTAACATATTTCAATCAGTATACTCTAAAATGATTGGAAAGAATTTATTATTCCTTAATTTTTCAAATGCTAATTTTTCATCAATAATTCCTTGCTGAGATAATTGTTATTTTATAGCCTTCATATTTTTAACATCCTGACCATATTGGTTAATCCTTCCTCAGACAGGAAAAAAAATCTAAATCCCATCCAAAATGCATTATTCAATTTTAGAATACAGGGAAATTTCTTTCCATATTACTAAAAAGTGAAACATGAAACAATAAAATAGCAAACTAAAGTACCATGTTTGTTTTTAGTATGAGAGTAAAAGTCCAAAAGCTATTAGAATATTTTCTCTCAACTACTGTAATCATGTTGTTTTTAAATGCAATCAAATTCATGTTCATTTCACGGTCATATTTGCATATTTTATTTATTCATTTTGGATTATCTGTATTATTTTGGATATGTAAAATGTTAACATAATTTCAGACTGTTAAAAATAAATTTATAAGATTACAATTTCTGGTCCCTATTGCTTCTAGGCTTCATATGTTTTATGCTCCCATTCAAGTAACTCATATTTTTAGTTACTTGATGACCTTTTCTGTATTTGTTCTTCTCCTTATGCATATGTGTATCATAGTTCCCTTTATTTTTCATGCATGACTATTTATTTGTAGACACAGGTACTTTTTCTATGTTCTTAAAAATAATTAAAAGTCAGTTTACATATATCTCTTTTATTCCCTTTTATATATTCACAATGTTTCCACTACCACATGATTCTTAACAATACTGTAATAAACAACTTTATGTATATGTATTTTCTTATTAAAGGTACACCATCATAAGCTCATAGGAGAAAGTTTAAGTATGAAATAAAGGAATAGGCTGTTTTATTACACAGTTTGTAGTAATTTGAGCCCAGTAAAAATTTAGAAGAGTGATTACTCCCAAGCAGCATTACATAGCTTACTTAAAGAATCTTTAAAAAAATTTTATTTATTTATTCATTCAGTTTTCAGAGCTGCTGGTTAAAAACAGTGCTTCACACATGAGAGGCAAGCACTCAATCATGAAGCTGCAGCCCCCAAAATTCTTAGAATGTTGAAACTAGCAGAGAATATGAAGATTTGTGTTTGAGCATTTTCTTTTTAACATGTGCACAAATAGTACTGCTTAAAGTTGTTATCTTTAATTTCTCATGCACTGTGTTGTAAGAAGATAAGGTGCAGCACGACTAAGCTGGGTGTTGTAAAATCAAAGTCTGTGTCTATGTATGTTTTATTTCTTGAATGTTCATTCCTCCATAATTATGATTAAGATACCACTGTGGTAAACCATTATTTATTGATTGATTTATTGATTTATTGATTTTCAAGGTAGGGTCTCACTGTGGCCCAAGCTGACCTGGAATGAACTATGCAGTCTCAGGGTGGCCTCAAACTCATGGTGATCCTCCTACCTCTGCCTCCGCAGTGCTGGGATTAAAGGCATGTGCCACCATGCCTGGCATAAGCCATAATTTAAACCAATGTTTAAATATAGCTCTAAGGCCCAAATGAGGTTAGGGGAAGAGATTGAGTAATGGAAGGGTAGGAGGAGGGTTAATGAAAATCCAACAGGGTATGAATAAATCATATGGCAACCTAGTTTTTGGACAATAGCACATCCAGAAGCCATAGATTTTTACTGGAAAATTTTCAGTGTCAGGGATGGGATACCTTCCAGTGAGTTGTTGGAGGTCCCTCATGCCTCCAAACCATTACAGGCGTTACCGAAGCCCTTAGTTTTCTACCAGGAAATGATAGTAAGAGTGATCTGCTGATGATTCCTCAGGCTTGGGCTGCAAGGTCACTGAGAAATCCTGCTGGAGCTGAGCTGAAAACCTCCTCCATGTAGACCAGCTGACAGAAAGCTTTGAATAAACTACACCACATGCAGCTCCATGGGAGGAACTGAATTTATGAGTGGAGATAAGTAATAGTGGACTCTACAATCCTTAAGATGGGTTGGCCAGGACAAATGAGCCAACTGGTATATTAGTAACATGTCTGCTATGGGGGAAACCAACTGTTCTATAATTGGATTGGACACCCACTCCATGGAAGGAAATACATGCCTGATACTGAAAATCTATGACACGGGAAGACATAAGCCCTAGGGGTGTAACACCTCCTGATGTCTGACTAAATGCATAGATTATGCTCACCAAACTGACTTGTAAGCACTTTTCTTAATGTTCATACCCATATATTAATGTTTCTCTCACTTTTTGTTAAAGAAGCTTCTCTTTTCAGATGACAATGACCTGTGAGATGACTCAATAGACCCCATAGTGCTAAGAAGTGACAGAGGAATGTTCAGCACTGAAACAACTCTATCAAACCTTCCGAGGTTCAGCGTCTTTTGCAGAAGAGGTGGCAGAAATAATGTGAGAACCAAAGCAAGAGTAGGACTCCTTACAATGCACTCTTCCAGACACAAAATGGCCTGGATATCCATGACTTTGCAGTGTCTGCCACTACCTACACATTATAATAGGAGGAAAAGATGATGACATCCAAATAAAAGAGAGACTGATTGAGAGGGGAGGGCATATGATGGAAAGGGGAGTTGTGAAGAAGGAGGTGAGGGGGGAAAGAATTACCATGGTTTATCATCTATAATTATGGAAGTTGTCAATAATTAAAAGTAAAAAATTAAAACAATTAAAAATTTTTTAAAAGAAATGTAACAAAAAGAACTCACAGAATGGATGAAGGAAATGGAAATCAATCAACAAAACCATCTCAATAGATGGCTGAAGGAAGCCAAGGAGAAACAAGAAACTACTCCATAGATGTCTTAATGAAATTGAAGACAATCAAAAAGAGATCAACAGGCAGGGAGTGGTGGCACACTCCTTTAATCCCAGCACTTGGGAGGGAGAGGTAGGAGGATCACCTAGAGTTCCAGGCCACCCTGAGACTACATAGTGAATTCCAGGTCAGCCTGAGCTATAGTGAGACCCTACCTTGAAAAACAAAAACAAATAAACAAACAAACAAAGATCAACAGAAGGCTAAGGAAATTTGAGGAGAATCAACAAATAAATGAGCTCATGGGCCAATGGAACAAGCTCAATGAGGACATTTCCTAATGCGTTAATGAACTCTAAAAGACAATCAAAAGGTCAATCAAGAGATGAAAATGGGGCTAAAGAAATGGCTTAGCAGTTTAGGTGCTTACCTGCAAAGCCTAAGGACTCATGTCTGACACTCCAGGTTCTACATAAGCCAGACACACAGTGACACAAGTGCACAAAGTCACCCATGCACACAAGCTGGCACACACATCTAGAATTTCATTGCAATGGCTGGAGGCCCTGGCACAACAATTTTCTTGCTCTATTGCTCTCTCTCTCATGCTATCATAAAAAATAGTCATTTATATAATGATATATAATTTCCTTATTTGGTTAAATTAATTTGACTTTATTTCCCCAATATTGCATATATACTCTGCATTCTGTCTGCAACTCTGTTCATTCTGACAGCACATTATCAAAATCTGGTGTCCAATTTTCCCAACTAGATTTAGGGGCTCAAACCAAGGTGATATAAAATCTCTGAGCATAGTGAATCTTGTTCTGCCAAAAAAATGCCTACATGTCTGACTTTTTTTTGCCTGAATGTTTCTGCAAACACATTACAACCTCTTTCACTATACATTACTATTAGCAAATAAAATATTAATGTTTTTCAGTATACTCATTACTATAGCTGACATTTCAGATTTATTCCATGAAATGCAAATAAGTCAGTTGAGTAAACACACAGTCCTGATTTATTTAGCTACTTGGAGATTTAAAAAAAAATGTTCCAAACAATATTATCTTTTCCACTTATACAATGTCTTAAGCTTTAAATTTCCTATAAATGGGATGTAGATGTCAATCTGAGTTTTGTGTATTCTTTTAGGTCATTAACTTTACATGATAAAGTATGTGACTCTAATCTGATTAGCATTTTTCAGTTGAATACATAAAAGTTGCTGAAAAAAGTCATTGCATTTACTATAAATGATTTCTACAATTAGTCATTTTCTCCTGGTTGAATTAATACTATGGATGTATGACTACTAGAATCCTGATATTTGTTACTCTAGTTGTCCTAGGTTAATCAACTATATGTTAAATTTTGAGAGTGGTATTTTAATGAATATTATTTGCATATGAATTTTTACTGCTTTCTGTTTATTTTGAAAGCTAAGAACACTTATGTTTGTTTAAATAATAATATTTTAATAATATTAAATCTGCAAATTTTGATATATTACATATACATATAAGTGAGAGGGACTAGTAAGGGAGCTTCAGTTGATGGGTGATTCAATAGGGAAAAGACTTACCAAGAGAGAAATCTTTCCTATGTCACAATCTTGTCCCACCTGCTTCAGCTGCAGGATTGGAATTTAGCATTTGCTCATAGACTTTCCCAATCAGATCTCTCTATCAAGTGCAGGTGTGGGTAGACCCTTACTCTAGCCCAGGCAAATTGGCTGTCACAACTGGCACAGATCTGCCAAACTCTTACCTGGGGTCATGGACAAGAGTTCCCTTTCTGCCAGAGTAGAAAGGGATATTTCTCTGTTACTATGCCATTTGATTTCTTTGAAAGCACAAGCATTTGCAGAAAAAATCCTTCCACACTTTTATGTCCTGGGCTCATGGTTGTTCTCTGAAATGGGCTTTTGAACCATGTGGGTGTATTCATTCTCCTTTCTTTGATTTCTGTTCTCCTTCTCCTCAGATCACATGGATGTAGCCACTTTCCATTCCTAAGTCTCAAGACATCCCACTCCCTGACATCCCTGATATTTTTGTGTAAAATGTAATGGTTTATAAATTGTCCTTCTCAGTGTGGTTTATCCCAAATCTTTAATTAAAGACAGACATGAAGCCAGGTGTGGTGGCACATGCCTTTAATCCCAGCACTCGGGAAGCAGAGTTAGGATGATCATAGTGAGTTAGAGACCACCCTCAGAATACATAGTGAATTCCAGGTCAGCCTGGGCTAAAGTGAGACCCTACCATGAAAAAGAAAAAAAAAAAAAAAAAAAGACAGACATGAATTCAGGTTTTGGAGTTTAAGACCCTCCCCGAGCCCTCAAACCCCATTACATATTCCACATCTGATGTAATTTTTTCTTAAATGTCTCCTCTGATTTACTTCCCTTCTTTCTCCTTCATTTCTTCTTATAAGACAAATAAGTACATAAAGGTTGATAGGATCTCTATTTTATATTTGATATCATACTAGTTTGGCAAAAGAAAACCTTACACAGATCTTATTTTCTGGCCTTTGCCACTTAATGATTTTTAAGGATCACGTAATGGGAATTGTTATAAAATCACTCATGGATAAATAGATTACTTCAAAATTTCCCCAAACCATGTGTATTATTTTATATTGGTTGTCAGGTTGGCAGGACCTTGAATCACCTGGGAGAGGTTATCTAAACTAGGTTAGTTTCTGGACATGCCTGTAGGAATTATGGTGACTAGGTCAATTGCAGTGGGAAGACCCTCCTTATCTGTGGGAAGCAGCATCCAATGAGTGGGGTCATGAACTGTATAAAGAGAGAGCTGGCTGAGGACCAGCAGTCATGACTCTGCTTCATCACTGTGAGCTGATTTTGGCCTATATAACCTGCCACCATGGACTGTAATGTGGAACCATAATCAGAACTGAACCATTCTTCCTTTATACTTATTTTTCAGGTATTTTGTCCCAGCAATGAGAAGTTAACTCATAAAACATGCTTAAATGTTAAGCAAAATTTCTTACTATACTAGTACATTGAAAAGAAAAAATATATATATTCTTTGTATTGTCCTGACTAGCCTGAAACTCACTGTAGGTACCTAACCTGTTATTCATAGCAATTCTGCCTCAGCCTCTCAAGTTCTGGCAGGAATCATGTCCAGCTTAGGAAATAAACTTCTAATATAAAAACCAATTCATTATCATTGTAATATAATTATTTAAGTACTGAATAGTCTCAGTTCTTCTTAGTTGTTACCTTTGAATTCCCTGAACATTATAAGCTGTGACTTTTTCTACATATTTAAAAATACATGTTTAGGGACTGGGGAGATGGCTCAACCTCTCACTCTGTTTGCTTGCAAAGACTGCTGATGTGGGTTTTATTCCCCAACACCCATGTAGTCAGATGCAAGGGAACATAAGCATCTAGAGTTTGTTTGCAATGGCAAGAAACGCTGGCACATGAACACACACACACACACACACACACACACACGTTTAGAACAGTTATAATAAACTTATGGTTTATATATTTATTAAAAATCATGCTATATTTCATTTAACATTGTATAACATATGAATGTGCAATTATTGTAGAATTAGAAATACCTACGAATATGAGAAAACATATTACAATGATATTATGGTTCAAATATGGAATGGAGAGAACGAGGAACTGAAACAATGAGAGAGGAAAGGAATGAAAATAAAAATAATTAAGTGGTTATTTTCCATTTGGTACTATTTCTGGTAACAGAAATATATCTCTCCACAGATCTTATGGGAATTAGGAGAGAAACAATAGAGTATTCAGTTCTCTTTCTCAGCATTCACTTGCTATTTTGATGGGTAGATTTTATTATTATTATTTATGATAAAAAGCATCAAAATAGATTTCTGGTCAAGATGGCATCATCCTAACCATGCCTCAGATCATGAGTAAGGAAAACCAAGATTTTAGGGTTCTTTGGGGGTTTTTAGGGGTGTGTAGATCCTAGTAGACCTCGAGTGGGAGGGTACAGAGGAGCAAAATAGGGAAACTACTGATTCCCACTATTTCAGGTAGGACACCGGTCCCCCAATCCACTCAAGCAGCCGTCCCAGCCACAGTCCCAGTCAGAGGTTCCTCCTGCACTAACTGCAGGCTAAGTGGACCAGGCCAGTAGGCTAGCATTCCCTGGTCTCTAGGGTTTCCTGCCATCAGGGACCTCCATGCATGACCAGAATCCCACTCACCACCCTTCCATGCATGGACCCAGACCAGCAGGACCACTGTCCCAACTGCCACCCTGCCCTGTGCAGACCAGGTCCTAATGCTCTTCCTGCAGGCTACTCAGACCCAGGCCAGCAGACTCTTCTTCACCCCTACATCCCTTTTTCCCCTTTCCCACCACACCACATGGACCACTATCCAAACCCCCTTCACATCACCTGACCAGCAGCAGTCCCATATCCTCACCCTGCCTCGTCACAGGACCCAGCAGTCCCATCCACCCCCTGCTGCATGAGTAGCAAAAGTTTCAATCAGTTCATTTTTTTTTTTTTTTTTTTTTGTGAACAGAACATGAGGGAACTATGGGATACACATAAATGTCCCAACATTCGGATCATGGAAATACAGAAGCGGGAAAAATTCAGACCAAAGGCATGGAGAACTTATTCAAGAAAATTATAGAGGAAATATTTCCCACTCCCTGAAAAGAAAGTCCCATCAAGTTAGAAGAAGCAAACAGAACTTCAAACAACCTGGACCAAATGAGAAATTCTCCAAGACATATTATAAATAAGGCTATAAACATTGATAACAAAGAGAAAGTCCTAAAGTCAGCTAGGGAGAAACAACACATTACATAAAAAGGTAACCCCATCAGAATTACTTCAGACTTCTCAATGGAAACCCTGAAAGCTAGAAGGACCTGGAATGGAACACTGCAAACTCTAAGAACTTATGGCTTCCAACCAATACCACTCTACCCAGCAAAAGTATCCCTCATAATAGTTGATGAAAGAAAAACTTTCCATGATAAAACTTAGCTTTACAACTATATGAACATGAAGCCAAACCTAAAGAAAGTACTTCAGGGAATTCTTCACACAGAAGAATCAAATATCTCAAGTGCCTAGAAGAAGCAGATCACAATTACCAAACTCATTAAAAGCACAAAAAACTACAAAGTTCAAGAAAAAAAACCAAACCACATAAGCCACAATATGGCAGGGATTACCTTAAACCTCACACTTATTACCCTAAACATTAATGGCCTTAATTCACCCATCAAGACACATAAGCTAACAGGGTGGATCAAAAAATTATACCCCTCAATCTACTGTCTCCAAGAAACCCACATCCCCACTAAAGACAGATACCTCCTCAGGGTGAAAGGGTAGAAAATGATATTCAAAGCAAATGGAAATAAGAAACAAGCAGGAGTTGCTATACTTATATCAGATAAAACAGACATCAAACCAAAAGTAATCAAAAAGGACAAAGAAGGCCACTTTTTACTTAGCAAGGGAACAACGGGAGGATCTCACACTCACTAATTTTTATGAACCAAACACAAGTGCACCACAATTCATAAAACAAAAACTACTTGACAACAAAACAGAAATAACCACCAACACCATCTTAGTCAGGGACTTCAATACTCCACTACCAGCAATAGATAGATCATTTAACAGAAAATTAACAGGGAAGGCATCTCAACAACGCTGTAGAACAATTAAACCTAATGGACATCTACAGAACATTCTATCCCAAATCCACAGAATACACATTCTTCTTAGCAGCCCATGGAACCTTCTCTAAGATAGATAATACTGGGCCATAATGACAATGAAAACACATTATACCAAAACTTATGGGACACAATGAAAGTGGGCCTTAGGGAAAATTCATAGCACTAAATGCCTTCATAACAAAGATAAAGAGATCCTAAATCTATAACCTAAGCATCCACCTAAAGACATTGGACAAAGAAGAAGAATACAGCCCAAAGAAATGATTAATATTAGAGCAGAAATTAATGAATTGGGAACTAAGGAAACAATTAGGAAAACTGATGAAACAAAGAGCTGGTTCTTTGAAAAAATAAACAATATTGGCCAATTTGATCAAGGAAAAAAAAAAAAAGAGATACTTCAAATTAACAAAATTAGAAATGAAAAAGGAGAGATCACAACAGACCTAAGTGAAATTGGGAGAATCATTAAGACTTATTTCAAAAACCTCTACTCCACCAAACTGGATAAAATGGAGGAAATGGATGAATTTCTGGACACATATCACCTACCAAAGCTAAATTCAGAGCAGATTAATCTCCTAAACAAACCTATCATACCCAACAACATTGATAATATAATAAAAAATCTCCCCAAAAGAAAAGTCCAGGACCAGATGGAGACTCCTAAAAACACTAACTATAGATTTACCAACAGACCTAGCTATTCCCTTACTGTGCATTTACTCTAAAAGGTCCATGCCTCAGTTTAGAGATATTTGCTCAACCATGTATACAGCTGCTCAATTCATAATAGCTAAGAACTGGAATCAACCCAGATGTCCATCAGTAGACGAATGGATGACCAAGATGTGTATATCTTCACAATGGAATTCTACACAGCAGTAAGGAAAAAATGACACAATGAAATTTGAAGGAAAATGGTCAAATTTGGAACATATAATTCCAGCAAACCCACCCAATAATAGAAAGATAATTGTCACATGGTCTTACTCATCTGTGGCTCCTAATGTGAATCTGCCTGAGAGGCAGGCATACCCAATTAGCATCTTGAGGACCAGACAATAGGGAGGGTAGGGTGGGAGGAGAGAGTAAGGAGAGGCACACAAAACTGGACCCAAGTGAAAAAGATACCATAAATTCCTATATCCTTAAGGACAGACTAAAATGTTGAACCTTCATCAGGTCCTTAGAGGGAACATCTGAATCAAAGGGCCATGGAGAGGGTATAATGAAAACTAACCTTAATCTTCTCCTGTTTCTCTCTCTATTTCTCCCCCACTTTCTTTCTTCTCTCTTTCTCTTTTGTATTACTTATCTTTTTCTTCCTTTTTTTCCCTTGGCACTGGACTGACACTCCCAGTACTAGCATGCAGTTAACATCTACAATGAGCTGTTGATCAGAGAGACCTACAAGTTTTCCCAAAAGAAGACAGATTTCTGTCTCAGCACTTGATGACCCACCAAAGGTTAATGGTATGACCCTACTGCCGAAGACACCATATGCTGTTGTTACAGAACATGGAGACTTGGCTGGAATCTGAAAGAGAGTCAATCCCCTGATACTTACATTGTCTAGTGCCAGAAGCTGCTACATGAATGACTGGGGGGAAATGACCAACATCTCTCCAAGCAACTTGTGGTCTAAGCTACTCATCAGCAAACAACCTGACATGATGCTCACCAAAGTGCAATAGTGGTGTGGCACAGAGCCATGGCTGGTAACCAACAGCTCTTGAATTGGCTAACAGGTCCACTAAATGGAATGGAACCCATAGCTGGAGCTGGGATACAAGTCAAAACCATATCCAAAAAAATGAGCTTGCTCTCCAATATCAAGCTCCCACCAATCTTGGGCTATAATAGGGTCTGCACCTATTAAATTTTCTCTATAATAATAATGGTAATCCCATTTATCTTGTGATGACTTCATTCTCCATTGGAGAATCAGCCCATTGCACCTGACCAGGGTCCCACTTGAAACCATAGAGTAATAGGGGAAATGAGCAAGTGTGCTGTTTTCTTGGTGAATATGGTACCAGCACAAGGGTGAAGGAGATAGACACAGAAAGCACTCAACTCCTACCAAACCAGATATCCAGAGACACAGAGGCTCCCAAGACCTCATCACTGAAGTGGAACTAAAACAAACCCAACATGGCTCAGGAAATTAGAGGAAGAGGAGGTGGAAAGATTGTTAGAGACAGAAGTTGGGACATTTATACACAGAGACATTGCCTCTTCCCCACAACTGATGGCTACCCTCACAATGCATCACCCACATTTCCTAATAGGGATGATCCATTTGGAGTGGGGAAAGATAGGGAGGAGCTAACAATGGTACCAACATGGCTGTATATACACACTATGTACATAACTAATAAAGAAAAAGAGAACATCAAAATACATATGTTAGGTAGATGTTCATAGATCTGTGTTATGAGTGGCTATAAAATCATGCTATTTAATTTTTCCACTGGAATAAATGTCTATATTTAAGCATGTTTCCCCATTGCTATGAAAACCTTACAATTTTCTCAAAAATCCTTAAATTTAAGAAGAGAATACCTACACAATCACCAATACAAGATATTTGAATACTGGAATTACAATTGCAATTATAAAAATATATTTTCTCAACTTCATAGGAACATAAAATTTTGGGACACAGTGAATTCCTTGTTTAAAGATAAAAAAGTTATTCATCAGCTCAATAAAAGAAATTGCCCCATACATTGATCTCTTTAAACATGTAATAGTATATTTAAATTATGGTTATAGGTTATCTACTCATCGGCTTACATTTGAGTTAAACATATTTAAACAATTTAAAATGGCATAGTATAAATGGTCTAAGAAAAGATACATTAGTATTATAAAAATAAATCTCACTAAAATGCAATATATATCCAATAATCTATCATATAAGCAATTTTTCTATGTCTATTAAGATAATATTTTAATGTAGGAAAATATATTTTTTGGAAAAAAATTCAAATATAGAAATATTTCCATGCTATTAAAAGTTCACATTTAGGGCTGGATAGATGGCTTAGCGGTTAAGGTGCCTGCCCGCCAAGCCTAAGAACCTCAGTTCCAATCTCCAGGTCCCACATTTAGCCAAATGCAAAGTGACACAGGGACACAATGCCTCACTTGACCACTAGGGTCGCTGAGAGGCTGCTGGCGTGCCCATTCTCTGTCTTTCTCTCCCTCTTTCTGTCTCTCTCTGTGTCTCTCTCTAAAAAAATATATAAATAAATAAAAGTTCACATTTATATTCATTTACTTTTATAAGCATATAACACTTGAGCTAAATAATACCCTCTGTATAATAGAAAAGAATATTTTGGCTGCCATTTTATGACAGTGTTTTATACAAAAATCCCTTTACCACTTGTTAGTCTTCTAATAACCTTCATGGTCACTAGGTGTGGTGGTATGAGTGCAAATGTATGTCTCACATAGCCTGAACTATTATATATAGATATATAGTAGGTATACTCTTATCCCCTCACACTGGTTTCCACTACTCTGGGGGACTTCCTTATAGGGATATTCACTGTGTTGTCATAGTGAAGGCCTTCATCAGTCCCTGTGGGGCAGCCAGGGGAACATGCCCCCTCTTCTGCAATACTCCCTGAGCCATGGCATGCCTGTTGGCAGTCTGATTTAGTGTTGAGTTCTCTGTAGCCTCTGGATTTCTGTTTTGATGGGTTTTGGTCTATAATCCATGTCTATCACCATCAGCCTTGAATGTGATATATTTTTGATTGAATTTGCACCTTACATCTTCATCAGCCTGCTGGAGGAGCTGGCACTGAGGGGGGGCAATCTTTTAGTGCAGCCCTAAGATGTATAAAGAGGCAGTGTGAGCTCTGGCTGTTAGTTTTTGCTGGTGGTTGGTGCTGTCTGTCAGTTACAGATCGACTGACATTAGCCAGCTTCTCCACCATAATGATGCTTCTCTGGATTCTCTAAGCCTGAGTTAAACCCTTTCTTCCCATAAGCTGATTTTGGCCAAGTGATTGCCCCAGCGAGATCTTACATACAGCACTTGGTGTTCCTGAAATCACAATATCTGCTAAAAGATTATCCAAAGTTAGAAACACATCATTCCATAAGTTTAGTCAGATTCAAAGAACATATCTTATCCCAAAAAATGAATTCAGCAATGAGCAATGCACCAAAGTCCAAAGTCTCCTAAATTCCTACTGCTTGTGATGGGACTATATAGGTTGTAACATACCGAATTATCTAAATAGACACACACACACACACACACACACACACACACACACACACACACACATATATTCTAGTACTAATCTAGTTCTAATGTCAATAATATTAATGAGCATATCATTTATAACTGTAAAAGTTTGCCATGTTAAATTCAGATACTGATAAAGAGACAGTATTTTATGATAACATGGTAGTAAAGTTATAAGCAAATAATTCATAATCTAATTTTAAAATATTAATATACTTGCTACATCTAACACTGTACACTTTAATATTTAATATTCCAAGAATCAACATCTTCATAATACTTAAAAACAATTGACTTTTCAAAGTTTTTTCACTTTTACTCTATGGAGTTTATTGTGTGCCTACATACCTCAATAAGAGTTGTTAAAGGTTGCTGTGCAGAAAGAATGTAAGAGCCATGGGTTGGGAAGGATTACTGTGGACACTGTCCTGTAGACATAAAGTCATTGGTGCATTTATGACCTCACAGTGCTTGTCAGTACTGCCACTAGACATACACTGATTTCAATCCATCAAGATTTTGACTTGAAGGATGATCGAGGAGCTCAAAAAGAATGAGCTATCAAAACTAATGAAGGATTACCTGGATATAGGAGAGTCCTCTGTGGAATGGATTGAGTAAAGGTGGGGCAAGAGAAGGTAATATGAGCAAATTATATCATGTTCATGTGTTAAAATTCTTAATAAAAATATACAAATAAATTCTGTGTGAATATATCCCAAGTGCACTGTGATCCTACTTTAGATGTAAATGGTTCATTCCAAGACACATGGATGAATGAAAATATGAATATTCAACCCTATGTATAACTTTTACCTTTTATTTTTTTAAATAAATACCTATGATAAACTATTCTTTTTAGTTAAACAAATTTCTTTATTTATCCAGATTGCTAGCATTTCTATCTGGCCCCGGACAATTCACACTGACAATAACTTGAGCAGATATGGTGTGGTACTTTACTGGGTGATCTGGAACCAACATGGGAACAAAGTCATCACCTATAGAATATGGAAGCCCTGCTCATGATTAATGTCCCAGGTAGGACAGAATGGGACAGCCTGAAAGCTTCTCATGGGTGTAAGTTAGAGTGAGTATAACCTAAAATTAATATTTCTGAAATTTTACATTTTAATATAATTTACTATGCTAACTGATTACAAGTATACATCTTTACTTAGAGAAAGTATATAACTAAGAATTTAACTGTTATTTGGTCCATTAGCCAAAAAAACTAATGTAGTTGGATAAAAGTATCTGTATAATTTCAATTATTTTTATTTGTACAGTAGGAATTAGGAAAGTAGGAAAATTTACAAAGTCACGAGAGTGACAGATTTCAGTAATTTATTGGCTGCTAAGAGAATCACAAGTATTATAATTGTGTAGTATATATGAGTTGAGATTTTCAAATAAAAAATGGCAAACATAACAGTTATTTACTAAGATTCTTGTGAAATAATGGTGAGGGATATCATGTTTGGGGTCACTCCGTTGGTCATCAATCTTGCTACTAGTTAGGAGATATAAATATATTATGTGACCAACCTATTAGTATTATGTCAATGTTATTCTACAATATGAGAAAGGCATATCTCTAGGTTTCATTTTCATTTTTAAGAGGCTATGCCAGTGTCTGGAGCATAAGAAGGTAGGTATAGTATGATCATTAAAAATCTGCGGATCAGGGCTGGAGAGATGGCTTAGGGGTTAGGGCGCCTGCCTACTAAGCCTAAGAACACTGGTTCCAATCTCCAGCGGTTCCAATCTCCAGGTCCCACTTTTAGCCGGATGCAAAGTGAGGCAAGGGCGCAATGCCAGCCTTGACCACAAGGGGGCGAGCACATCTGGATTTCGTTCACAGCAGCTGAGACACTGCTGGCAAGCCCCTCCCCCCTCTCTCTCTCTGTGTCTCTCTCCAAAAAAATAATAAAAAATAAAAAGTTAAAAAAAAATCTGCGGATCAGCAAGGGCCAGAAATACAAAAAAAAAAAAAAAAGAGAGTGTTACTTTGCTAACCTGTAGAAATTCAAAGAGAAAACAGTGAATTACCTGCAAATATGAGTCTTGAATTGCTTGAGAAATCCATAGAACCTGGGGAACAACAGGTGCATCAATTATTGTACCAGATCAGGTGGATGAACCAATAGAAAGACAATGTTGACTTAAAAAATCAACACATAAACCGGGCATGGTGGAGCACACCTTTCATCCCAGCACTCGGGAGGCAGAGGTAGGAGGATCGCCGAGAGTTCGAGGCCGCCCTGAGGCTCCATAGTTAATTCCAGGTCAACCTGGACCAGAGTGAGACCCTACCTTGCAAAACCAAAATAAATAAATAAATAAATAAATAAATAAATAAATAAAATAAACACATTTCCAGGCCTTTTCCCAGAATCTCTTGATTATACTGGTCAGTTTACAATCTCAGTTTTGTGTTGATATTAATTATGAGAGAAAATGTATATGTATTGGGTTTTCCTAATTTAACAGGTCTATTCCATATTAATATAATTTTTCAATACATAATAAATTCCAAGTCAACCTGAACTAGAATGAGAACCTACCTCAAAAAAACAAATAAAAATAAAAATAAGCAAGGTAAAATTGATACAAAACAGTTCCTGTTTCCTACTTATCCCGAAATTATGCCTTTTCTACTTATTTTTCTCTTAAAGTTTCCTAAGTTTCTTCCATTTTATAAGATTTAGATACTTTGAATCTAAAGAAGTCTACAATATTATCTACTTCATAAAATGTTTGCAAGAGTCGCATAAAACAGGGGCTGGAGAGATGGCTTAGCAATTAAGGCACTTGCTGCATAGCCTAAGGACCAGGTTTGATTCCCCAGTATCTACATGAGCCAGGTGCAGTTGGTAGCACATGGACCTGGAGTTCATTTGCACTGACTGGAGGCCCTGGCACATTCATCTCTCTATATATATCTGCACCTTTCTTTCTTTATCTCTCTTTCCTCAAATAAATAAAATATTTAAAAACAGAAATCCATAAAATAATATATAATGTAATATCATTAGCATTATCTGGAATACATATATACACACATAATATATAATATATAATAATTATATAATATATATGATATACATGTATGTATACATATTATTGAAAAAGTAATGAAATGAACTTAATTTTGAGTAATTTGTGATAAGAAATAATAATAATGTGGAATAGTAATAATAACGTAGGACTGGTATATTTCCAGGAATGCAAACACAGATCACACACATACATTCAAAAATTTAATATCACTTAAGAACTCTAAAACTATAGAAAATACATAAAAACAAACTAATCATTTATTCATGCACATTTAGTTGCATTTGTTCAGGATCTCCTTGTTATGCCTTCTCTTTTCAATGGGAATACTTACTCTGTGCCATTATGCATTATGTATATGTAGAATATGTGGCTTTTGTTTTAATTTTAAAAGGATCACAGTTGAGAGATACTTTTGAATCTCAGATGATACCTTGGATTGTTTTAAAACAAGGAAAAGGCAGACAGCGAGAGAATGAATGTATCAGGGCCTCTCTAACCTCTGCAAACAAACTCTAGATGCATGCACCATCTTATGCATCTTGCTTAAATGGGTATTGGGGAATTGAACCTGGGTCTTTAGGGTTCACAGGCAAGCTCCTTAACCACTAAGCAATTTCTGCAGCCAGGAGACATTTGGACTTTTGCATGATGTTCAAATTGTTAAAGACTATGGGAACTTTTGAAGTGGAACTGAGTTGTGAGAGGATCATGAGTCAATGGGGGCCAAGGGTAGAATGTGGTGATTTGAATATAAAAGTATGTCTCCTATAGCCTCAACAATTTTTGATTAAGGGTAAGCTTTCTCTTTATTCTCTAGCAGGCAAAGCCCTGCTAAGGGCATGTCACCAGGGGTAAATCTTGTGCCCAGCCCTAATGGGTATGTAGAGAGTCAGTTTGAGCTCAGTCTATTCATGCTTGATAGTGCTTGTTTGTCTATCTATTGTGGATATATGGAATTGAACTAGCTTCTTCCACCATGATGAAATTTCCTCTAGAATTTATGAGCCTGAAATAAAACCATAAGCTGATTCTGGTAGGGTGTTTGTTCCAGCAATGAAAATATAACTGCAAAACCTTCAAAGAGTATTCTACACATTTTTTTTTACCTAAAATATTCCTCTGTGTCACAAAGAATTACCACTTACCACATCATATTGAAGCTCACATTGATCTAATATCATAAGAAAAATGACCAAATAAAACTTTTAAAATCTCACATTTCTTTTATGAATGTAGATACATTTAAGCCCACAAGTTAAAGAAAAAAATTATATCATCATTACCATCATCACTGATATCATCTTCATCAGGTCCAGTAGGATTATTTCAGTAGTTTTCCAGTTTGATTTTGTATCAGAATATTAATCAATGCACTTTAATATTTTATCAAGTTATAACAGAATAAAACATGTAGCTCTAAGTTTCAAATTTATAGGGAGTTAATTGCAATTTTATCATACCCATACCTACCATACTATGAAATTCTTGTTAATGAATAGTTCTAAATTGTTATAATAAATTCTATAATTTTGAAACAACCTTTTTTATTGTTTTTGTTTATTTGCAAGCAGAGAGAGATAGAAAAGATGGCAGATAGAGAAAGAATGGGAATACCAGGGCCTCTAGCCACTGCAAACAAACCCCAGATGCATGTGCATCTGGCTTACATGGGTCTTGGAGAATCAAACCAGGATCCTTTGGCTTCACAGCCAAATGCCTGAACCTCTAAGCCATTTCTCCAGCCCCTGAAACAATCTTTTATGTGTTACCCCTGGGAAAATTATGTTTTCCTTAATTCAAAACGTAAACATCTTGAATTAAATAAATTGAGATGAATGTAGCTTTAGTAATCCATCTTCTTGGTACATATGCAAAGGGAATGAAATGATTATTCCCAAGAGTGATCTATACACTCATATGCATTGAAGCCCTATTCACAATAAAATCTGAAACAGTATAATTGCCTATCATCTCATTAATTGATAAAGAACCTGTGATATGTACACAATAGAATATTGTCCATCTATAAGATCATGCAATCCTATCACCTATGGAAACATGGAAGACCTTTCAGATCATTTTGTAAAGTGAAACAAGAAAGTCAGAAAATACTACAAATTTCATTCATAAGTGAAATCTAGAAATACTGAATTCAGAGAAGTTTAGAGTAAAATGATGGTTGCTAGACAGCAGAGACATTGTGATAGGAAAGACATAAGATAGGGAAAATCTGATCAATAGACACGAATTTACACTGGGATAAAAGCAATGGCTATCCCCACAATGCAAACCCACAATCCCCGAGGGGGAAGGGCAGGGAGAAAGCTAACGATGGTACCATCTTGGCTGTATACACATTATACAGATATCTAATTTAAAAAAATTAGAAGAAAAAGAAACAATCAGTTCTGATGTATTATTGTACAATAATGTTAATATAAATAAATAATAATCTGTTTTGTGTTTCAGAAAGCTAGAAGCAATGATTTTGCAGACTTTCACCATAAAAGTAAAATAAATCCTTGAAATATTTGAGGGGATCGTTATGCATAGTCTGACTTAAGCATTACATTATATAGAGATAGATAGATATAGATATATGTATAATAAAATAGAACATGTACAGAAAAGTTGCATAATATATAAGTGGCTCATGAAAAAGTCACAAGGTTCCCCATACACCACAGAGTCTTGAACTATCTACAGAACTGGTATATTTTGAAATAGAGAAGCATTTCTGTTCCTTGATAAACGATCACTTTCTCTGCTACTATAAGAGATGGAGGGAGAGGAGGGTCACAGGACTCACTTGGAATTTCAGACATTATTCCCTCCTGTTCCTCGCCATATACAAGTGATCTTGGGAGATGAAAGCCTATATAGCAAGTGAAAGGTTAACTGAAAGTGGTACTCCATGACACATCTTCAATGGGTTCATCATCCCTGAGGTAGGAGTTGATGCAGTTGCTTTGGCATTATGCACACCTCTGTAAGTAATCTGACATCCATAATCTCCATGCAAGCTCTATGTAGAACTGTAGTGGAGTCTTTATTTTCACCTGCTATTTGTGTTATTTTCTGTATGTGGAATGATTTTCTTTAAAGCATCTCAGGAAAATTTAACACAACATGT
The DNA here is from genome assembly GCA_036365145.1 of Orientallactaga sibirica. Taxonomy (NCBI): domain Eukaryota; kingdom Metazoa; phylum Chordata; class Mammalia; order Rodentia; family Dipodidae; genus Orientallactaga; species Orientallactaga sibirica. The sequence continues at coordinate 14,149,008 of JAEOAD010000060.1, read as the reverse complement.
ATAATGGTACAGTTCCTGACAATAATTTCAGTTTTATGCTGTTTTAATATGCCTGCATTTTATCAATCAAAATGTTTAGTTCTACCTAGCAAAATGATTCCCCTGATTAAGTAAGAATATGTGATTGGTCCCAACAACTCCATTTTACATCATGCCGAACTACTACTGCATAAATTAAACATCAAAAAATAAGAATACATTTTTAGATTGAATGCCCAGGATAAAATCAGCTCAGAATTAATATCAAGAAGTTAAAAAAATCTCTAAGTTAGACTGCATATATAGCTGGAAATGAGGTGGAACCCTTGCTTAAATTTAATAAAGAGGAAATGTGGTCTCAATTTTGCATTCTAAAACTATGTAAGTCCACTTATTTTTGCATTCCACAAGATTTTGTTTCCTGAGCTACATTTTCTACTAGTTTTCATGTCCAAAGCTGAAATTTGAGTAACATAAACTTAACTCAATTTATAACCTTTGAATATTAAAAGTTAATGAAGCCATTGAAATGTAACTCATCATAAATAGGTATGTTTCCCATCATAGAGACAGGCTAAAGAGATAGAGACAAAAAACCTTTGATATTGGAGTAATAATCCTGGATTAATTTGTCACATAAATTATTTTATTATTTTTTAATCTTAAATGTTTCAGAATGAGCCCTTAGCTCTAAACAAGACAAAATGAAATATTTAGGTAGAGGTAGGAAAAAGGAAGTAGTAACATATAATTGCAAGAGAGATAAAAACTAAGTTTAAGAGAACTCAAAAAATAGCTGTAAAACCAGGCATGGTAGCATATGTCTTTAATACCAATACTCAGAAGGGAGAGTCAGGAGGATCACTGTGAGTTAGAGGTCACCCTGAGACTACATAGTGAATTCTAGGTCAGCCTGGGCTAGAGTGAGATAGTACCTGGAAAAAAATTAAAAGAAAAACAATCTCTAATAATTTTTAATGTTCATTAGGATTATTCTGAAGTTAAGTGACCTTAATAAACTAAATGTTTATATTTCATGGTCCACATACTAAATTAAACATTCAGTATTCTACTCGCAATATATCACTACAATACTGATGAATACAGACTGATTTTCCTATATGGTTTACTTTCTCAATTTTTCTTAATCAATGTGTGAAAAAAAATGAGTTCATTTACCTGTCAACAAATATTCCCAAATATTTATTTTACTTTTATTTTGTTTTCTTTAAAAAAATGATGCTTTAAAGTTTACCACCTTCCTTGTAAATCAGTCAAGCACTACTTACTGACTGTCTGCTTTTTGGCTCCAGGCTTAATCATTCAATTCCACACTCAGTCATATTTATAATTTATGATCACATCTGATATCCTATATATGATGAAATGTTATGCACATTTCTTAATTTTATTTAATCATATAAGAAGTATCATAAAATTTCTATTATATTTGATCATATATTAGAAATATATTAATATAATAAAATGAGATTTTTAAACATTCTATGATTTTTCCTTGTTTGAAAGGTTCATACAATAGTTCAAAATTCATTTTTTATGATGAATTTGAAAGCCAACATGTACAATAAAAGTGTATTGTAATTATTTCTTTCAAAAATACCACTCTTGGGCTAGAGAAATGGTTTAATTGTTACGGCGCTTGCTGGCAAACCCGAACTACTAAAGTTCAGTTTCCCAGTATCCAAGTAAAGCCAGATGCACAAGGTGGATAGATGTGCCTGGAGTTTATTTGCAGTGAAAAAAGGCTCTGGTGTGCCCTATCTCTCTCTCTCTCTCCCTTTCTCTCTCAAACAAATAATAAATAGAATATTTATATATCGTGTGTGTGTGTGTGTGTGTGTGTGTGTGTGTGTGTGTGAGATATAATCTCAAAGAGAGTAAGAGATCATTGGTTCAGGAATCCAATATTACTACCATGTCCTGCGAACAAAGATTTAGGTTATCCCCAATTCCATTTTCTTTTTTTTTGTTGTTGTTGTTTATTATTTTTTTATTTGAGGGAGACAGAGAGAGAAAGAGGCAGATAGAGAGAGATGGGAGTGCCAGGGCTTCCAGCCACTGCAAACAAATTCCAGATGCATGTGCCACCTCATGCATCTGGCTTATGTGGGTCCTGGGGAATCGAACCTCAAATCAGGGTCCTTAGACTTCAAAGGCAAGCACTTAACCACTAAGCCATCTCTCCAGGACCCCAAATTCCATTTTCCAATGTGCATTCATTCTCAGGAAATTTTTATAGTAACGGAATAAAGAAAGTTAAAAATCACCTTGAGTAGATTTAGACTCACCAAGGAAAATAGTAGAAGACACCTTGGGAGGTAAATGTCAGGGCATTTTGAGAGATGACTAACTGAGGGGAAAAGACCTGCCCTGATGGTTACACATATCATCATATAGAATGTACAGCTTTGCAGAATCCAAGGAAGAAAAAAGAGAGCAAACAGAAAATGAGCATCCTCCTTTCTCTGCTCCCTAGCATAGAGCAACCTTGGCTCTGCTCTACCACATCTTTCCCTCTATCATGATGAATTAAACCCTCAGGAGATATGAGTTGATATATACTGTTCCTTGTTCAACTCCTCTATGTCAGGTATTTTGATAACAATAAAGAAAATCAGGTAGCATATTATTCAATACTATTCACAGCACACCTAAACATCAAATCTAAACATGTCCCAAAAGCAAACAACAAAATCAAATAAAACAATAACTCTAAAATGAATAAAAGGAACAAATCTATAAGGAAAAAATTGGACAGCAAAACATTATAGAAAATATTAAAAATCAGAATTTAAAAAGTGAAAAATAATATTGCAATAAAATTAAACTTTGACTGCAAAAAGACTGTTTTTGTATTGTTTGCAATTAGAAGAAAGCAAGCTTCAGACTTAGAGAATAACTCATAATCCATACATGCATTACCATTTTCCAGAGAAATAGAAGCATTATGTTATTTACCCATATAATACACATATATTCACATGTATTCAGATTATTTATATTAATAGACTTGTTCACTTGATTTGTACTCTTCTTAACCTAAAACCTATAAGATAGACTGGCCAGCTGGAGATGAACTGTCAGTGAAAACCAAGACAGCCTGATATCAGCATTTCTTCTTGCCCAAGAAAACATTAAAATGATTAAAGGATAATCTGTGTTACTTAGTCAACTAATTTAAATGATTATATCATTTAAAAAAAAAACACCTTTCAGAAATATCCAGAATGATGTTTGACCTAATATTTGAGTATCATGACCCAGCTAAGTTGATACACATAATTAACTATAAAAACATATATCATACATAGGATTTCAGTGCAAAGTATGCATACAACTCTGCATCCCAATAATAGGACATGTAACTAATTTTTAAAATAACTAGAAAAAATGAGTCTCCTATAATCAAAGAGTTACAATTGACCAATGAGCATATTCATAAGTGCACATCATTTTCTTCAGGGAAATGGAAATGAAATTAACAACTAGAAACAACTACACAATAATCAGAATACCCAAAATTCAACACTGAATAAACCTTGTGCTTCCACATGTAGAACAACTAGAAATTTCATTAACTACTGGTAAGGACATTAGAGAATGCAGTCACCATCATCATTTGGAAGTGATTGTAAATTTAAATTTATACTGAATATATGACCCATCTATTCCACCCCTAGATAAAATAAAATTATTGGTATGCAAAGAAAGACACATAAGCTTTATTCCTGATCAAGAGAGGGTAAAATAAATGATGTGCCATTTTCCCAACATCTTTGGGAAACTGAGGCAGGGAACTCACAAATTTAGGCCTAGAAGGGGTCATATGATACTGTTAACTACAACTTCATGAATGCATCTGAAGAAATTAGGGTGATATAAAAAGTCATATACAAAAGAGCATAACAAATTTAAAATGGATGAAACGTGAAAATACTTGAACAAAAAGCCTATTTAAACTACATAGTGATGAATAGTAATTACATTTGAAAGACTATTTTGAATGCAACTTTTGAAATGTTGAGCAATTTTGGAAAATTTGTATTAAACATTTTTAAACCTTTAATTGAATGGTGGTGGTCTGGTTTGAGGTGGTCATATATAAACCTCTGGATTTCAAGGTTTTAGAAAGATAGTCATAATTCTGCTGGTAAGTGTGGTTGTGTGTTATGATCTGTGACTATGATAGCATATTAACCATAAAAACAGTGGTGCATTGTTTAATGTAGATGACTCCTAAGAGAGCTTCTTGTACTCCTGATTTATGCTCCTAAAACAAAGATGTATGGCTCTGGTGGACATTTTATTACACTCATATTCATGTATGATCCTGTCTAAAGAAGCAATAAGAATCCTGAAAAAATGTGTTCAGGAAAATAATTTCATGCTCTGCTGGTACAGAAGGTCAGCATCTACTTCAGTGAATTTGACAATATTCTGATTTTAGATTCACTTGTGATAATTCAACAGTGTTCTATTGATATCTGCTAATTTGATATTTGCTTTTTATCCAAGTGAATTACCAAAAACATATATTTTCTTCAGGGAAATGGATATGAAAGTAACAATTAGAAACAATTGTAAAATTATTAAAAATGTCCAAAATTCAACACTGGAGAAGACTTGAACTGTTATTTTATATACATATGTATGTGTATGTTTGTGTGTGTGTACATATACAAATGCATGTTTGTATGTACATATTTTATGTAGCCAAACCTTCTGTAGTGAATGATTAATGAATGAGATCAATGATTCAGTCTCAATGGATAATTTCAAATCATAGTCCAAATTAATTATATCAAAAAAATTGCTACTAAGGGGCTGGAGACATGGCTCAGCAGTTAAGGCGCCTGCCTGCTAAGCCTAAGAAGCCGGTTCCAATCTTCAGGTCCCACGTTTAGCCAGATGCAAAGTAACGCAAGGGCGCAATGCTGCACTTGACCACAAGGGGGCGCACACATCTGGATTTCATTCACAGCAGCTGAGAGACTGCTGGCGGGCCCGTCTCTATCTGTCTCCCTCTCCCTCTCTGTCTGTCTCTCTCTGTGTCTCTCTCCAAAAATAAATTTAAAAAAATTAAAAATTGCTACTAAGGCATTCCTGAGTCCATATTCTCACTAATGGTCACTGTGTTCAATTCTTTAATTTCTGTTTGTTGTATAGTGTTTTTTTTTTTTTTAAATCCCTCACCAATAAGGTTTTGTAAAGTATGTTATTTTAAATAATATGCAGGACAATTAATTTTATGTTTCTCAAACAATTCTTCATAACTACTATTCTAATAAAACTATATTTAAGTAGCAAAATAACATGATTGAAAATGAAGAACAGAATGTTTTTGGTCAGTCTATTAAAGGAAAAGCAAAACAATATTACCTGGAACCTTGAATAAGAGCTTAAACATTAAGTGAAAATTAGATGTGTATTTATTATATTTTCAAATGTAAAGAGCAAAAATTGCACTAATTCAAATTAAAATAATATAGATAAAGCTATTCTTGTTCATTTCAGAAGTAAATCTGAATCCATAAAAAGGAACTAATTTTATGAATTTACTTCAAAAGCATATGATTTATTAGATAGTAGCTCCAAAAGAAAATTTAAATTGTTACAATTTTCAATTTGGAAGACTTCAGAGTCACATTCTCAGTTAAGAATTTTGTGTTTATGTGTTAATTTACATTTAAAATATTGTAAATATGTAATATATGTAAATATTATAGAGGTGCATTCCTCTAAAAGAACCATGTTAATGGAAATTCCAGAAGTACTCATTTCTGTGCAATAGGGAAACTTTTATAATGCCACGAGTAATGAGACTGCTAGCAAATGAAACTCACTGTACCTTTAGAGGAGCAAATGAAATGAGAGTATCAGTGAAAATGCCATGTGCTTGAAAGCTTTGATTGAAAGATCTAGATTGTATAGTGATATATTTTAATGTATCACATAACGTTTATTAAAATTATCTTATATGATATCAGTCTGAAAAACAAAACATTTCAGTGGGTAGAATATTGAATTTTTATGAAAAAATGATTCAAGATATATGAACAATAGTAATTTTAAATACTGTCAGTCTTCTGTTAGTTGTCTATGTTTTATATAATATTTCCTCAATGTTTGGGGGATTAAATCAGCAACTGACATTTATAGTTCACAGTTCGTATAAGACAAGAATGCCAAAGTAGCTTAGCAGAGTGTTCTAGTACATGTTCTGTCATCAGTTTCAAATGTCTGCCAATATTGTAGTGAACTTAAAGATTTACTGGAGCCAGAGGGACTGCAACCAAAAGACTTGTTCCCTTAGCTGAGCTAGCAAGCTGGTGCTGACTACACATAGGGACTGGTAGTTCCTCACAACATAGATTTTTCCATAGATTGTCTAACTCAATAGCTATGTTAGCTGGTTTATTTAGATCTGGTGATCTATAGAAAATATGCCAGAAGCTGCATATATGTAATTTAGGTTTAGTTGTCACATATCTTGATTTATCCTGTATTATATTTGGTCATGCAGACTGACACTGATACTATGTGGAAGGGGACGATCATAAAAATCTGAATGAACACCTAAGGATGTAGATCAGTTGGTAGAGTGATTTTCTAGTATGTTCTAAGCTGAGGGATTAATTCTCCAGCACTCTGTGAAACAGGGTGTGATGATGCAAGTCTGCAATCACAGTACTTGAGAGGTGGGGACAGGAAAATCAGGAGTTCAAGCCTATCCTCACCTATAAGGTAATTTTGAGGCCAGCCAAGTCTATATGAGATGTTGTCTAAAAAAAATTATTTGAATGACTAAAGATGAAGTTCAGTGATAATTATTTCAGTGGCCGTATACAATATCATTTCAAAGCATTGATTATTATTCAGTATTATCTAGGGAAACCAGCCAACAGAAAATCTCTATATATGAATATAAAGATACATATGGCATGCACATTTGTATATTTTGGGATTTACTTCATATGTTCATAAGAACCAGGAAGGTCCACTATCTGAGATCTGTAAGATGGAAGAACAGAGGTACCAGGAGAAGAATTCAATCTGAGTCTAAAGACATAAGATGTAGACTCATCTTGAAGGAAAAAAGTTTCATGCCCTACCTAAAAAGAGAGAAAGAGAGAAACCTTAAGTTTCCTGTGTCTTTTTGTGGCATTCAGTCCAACATGATGAATTGGACTCACACACATATTGGTAAGGACAGGACTTGTTTATTCAGTCCAGTAATTCAAATGCTAATCTTTTCTGGAAACACAGACACATTGAAAACAGTATTTACCATGTGTCTATCTCTTTGCTCAGTCAAGAGTACACATGAAATCAAAATCATACTGTATATTCTTTTCATTTCCTCTCACTCTGAGGTGTCAACCTTAAAAAAACAAATAGATTACCACTTACTACACGTCTGTGTTCCTTGCTTTGCCATTAAAATATAGAAGAGTTGCACTGACACTTTACATTAAAATATGCTATTATAAGGAAGGAACGGTTGCTTAGTGAGTATTACTTGCAGAGCAAGCCTGGTGACTCAAGTTCAGATCACAGTACCCATACAAAGCTGAACTAGTACCGTAAGCACTTGTAATCTCAGCATGTGCTTACATGTACAATGACTGTGAAGACATGGGATTTACACATGGAAAGACTGTGAAGAAAAATAATCGCTAAGCTTGTGATCCACCGAGCCTTCCATATGCAGCGGGAAGGAAGTGTTCTCAACCACCAAGCCATCTCTCCAGCCCATGAAAGCACTGACAACTTGACCTTTTATCTTTTGATTCCCAATCAAGGCCTTGTCTAATAAGCTGGATAACTTCTTAAGTTCATCATGCTCTGTAAAATAGTATGTCCTAGATCTTCTTTTGAAATGACCAAATTCTGGAGGCTTTAAAGAGAAGATGCAATTATTGGCAGTTAGGATAATAATGTCCTCATTTTGGATGGATTAGTGTTCTGCATCTATAAAATCATTTTACAACTAACAAAGAATGCCATTGTGTTAATTGCACATCAAATGAACTAATTCATACTACCATAAATGACAAAGTGGTATAAAAGTGGATGAGCTGTTATGTTCCAATGAGTTTTCACCTCATTATTACTGTGACTGGGTTGCAGGAAAGATGTCTAGGACATGAGCATAAGCATCTCGTTCAAGAATGATTTCTCTCCCTTGAGAAAATGTGTTTATTTTACTGTGACATAATACAGAATCAAAAGTTTTTTTTTTTATCATTTTCCCTAATTCCTAGCTATATTTATGATTAAGATTTCCATAGTAAATGGGAGACTTGTGAATCTGCTTGATGTTTTTGAAGTAGTGAAGAAGTGTCATGCAATTCACACCCACTTTATTCTCAATTATTCTGAGCAATCGAGAAAAAATATGGATGGCATTTTGCACATCACAGCCATCTGACAGAATACACAATTAGGCTTGATTCATAGCATTTATTAAAGTTTCCATTTAATTGCTAATTAGTCTGTATAGATTTGTAAATGTAGGTTCTGGCACTTGCATAATTTTTTCTGAGTGCTCAGCACAGCAGAGAGCCCTGGTATTTCTGTAATGTAGAGTCACAGCAATTCCTCATTATGCCTGTAGCAGTCAGGGAAATAATTATGGAGTCACCAGTCCATTTATATTCTTAACATTTTTGTGTCAATCTCTTACTTTCCCGTCTCCCTGCAATGACATATTATGTGGAAAAATTACAGAATATTAGAACTAAAAACACAAGGTATGTCAACCTACTCATTTTACATAGTAAAAGACCCATATTCAGAGAGTTGCAATATAACCTTCACTTCTTTGTGTCTACATTATTCAAAAAAAAAAAAAAAAAAAAAAAAAACAGATTCCTCACTGGAATTAATCTTCATTCTATTTAAAGGCTTGTGTTGTTAATAAACTATGATTTATTTTCTTATTGATCCCATTTAATTGGTCAAAATTTAAATTGCAGAACATTTATTGACAGTCTAGTAGGTATTAAGGCAACAAAACATTTATATTCCTTTATTCTGTATTTCCTTAGTTTCTTCTTTTTTCAAAAATTTCAACATTGTTTAAGGTTAAGCTTTGCAATCACAACCATCTTGGACAAGATCTTTGATTAATTAATGGATAAAAAAATCCTTCAATATTTCTAAGTGTTAGGAGCAAAGCCTGAATGTGAAAGAAATGGTAAACTTATGTTACAGTTACATGGGTAACGTTTTCAACTGAGTGAGCTATTCCTTTTATTACAGTGACAGAATGAAATATGGTTAAGACTGTGGGATAAGGAACCTGAAAGAACAAGGTTAAAATTTTGAGTCAATGTGTACTATTTATGACCTTGACTACATTATTTGTTTTTTTTTAACATACACATTTACATGTTATGTCCAAGTGAGAAAGTTCCTCCCACCCTCCGACTATTGTATTTTTTTTTTCTGCCCCTACTTCACCTATGTTCTGTGATCCTAGAGGTGGTGATATAGAGGTTCTATTTAGGGCTGAGTTCCTGTCATTGAGTATTCTCAGCAATTTGATCAGTTTTGAGATTGATCATTAACTGCATCCCACTATAAACAGCAAGCATTTCTACCAGCACAGAGAGCAGCACTAATCTGTAGATATAATCATAACTATGTACAGGGTCTTAATGAACTCTGGTAGGCAATCAAGAGTGACTGCAATTGTCTGTATCATTGTGGGGGTGGCTGGGGCTTCCATAATGGACAACTCACATGATGGTATCCCACACCTGACACTCTTATTTTCATTTAATAAATAACCCTTGGCTTCTAGGAGTATCATTATTTGTGGGCATAGCGTACCTCTGATCATTTCCTTATTTTTAGTTACATTTTAGTCCATTGCAAAGGACATATATTAAAAATGGCTTTTTTATATCTCTGAAGTTTTTTTTTTAATTTTATTTATTTATTTACAAGCATAGATAGAGAGGTAGAAGAGAGATAGACAGAGAGAGAATGGGCACACCAGGGATTCTAGTTACTGCAAATAAACTTCAGATGCATATGCCCCTTGTGCATCTGGCTTATGTGGGTCCTGGAGAATGGAATGTGGGTCCTTTGGCTTTGCAGGCAAATGCCTTAAACGCTAAGCCATTTCTCCAGCCCTGTCTCTGAAGTTTTGATTAGCTCTCCCCTCACTCCCTTCTCATAATCATTCATAATTTCATCCAGCTTAAACTTTTCTTTTCTTAGTATGCCCATTATCTTGATATATCTTCTGTTCTACTGATTCGTCTCTTTTAAGGATTATTCCCTACCACTTTTGGCCTTTTTCAACATTCCAGGAATGTACAGATACTATTTTGTACCCAAAACTCTAGAAATTCAAAATTGGGATCAATGTGGGGAGAAAACATGTGGCAATTTTCTTGTTGAGTCTCAGTACATCTTTTCCAGTTCCATCCATTCTTCCGAAAATTTCATGATTTGTATTCAAACAATATATAATGTGTGTGTGTGTGTGTGTGTGTGTGTGTGTGTGTGTAAATTTATTTCTCACTGAATATATTTCCATTATCTGGCTCTAGTTCCGAATCACTATGAATAGAGCAGCAGGTGTCTCTGTGAGTGAGGAATCCCAGGGTCATCAAGAAGACTCCCATTTCCCCACATCCTTGCAAGCCATTTTTTGTGTCATTACTTTGCCTGATACTAACCATCCTGACTAGGGTAAGTTAGATTCTCAAAGTAGTTTTAATTTACACTTTCCTGATGTTTAAGGCTGTTGGACATTAAAAAAAAATGTTTATTAGCCATTATAATTCTTTTGGTTGTCTCTTGACTTGAAAACACAAATGAGAAAGTTTCTAATTTTGTGAGGTCCCCCTTGCCAATTTTTTGTCATGTTTTCTGGATGACAGGAGTCCTACTTAGTCCTGTCAGGCATGTGTCTTGGAGTACCTTCCTTACTTTTTGCTCTAGCCATTTCAGTGATTAACTTCTTAACTTGAGATTATTGATCCATTTTGAGTTATTTTTGTTCAGGGAATGATAAAAATCTAGGCTCAATCATTTCAATGTGGAAATCCAGTTTTATGAGCTCCATTTATGAGAATGATATATATTACAGATAGATTTGGGGGCTAGAGTACTTCCTGGAACCTAAAGTCCTAAGATAGTGTCTATAATTAACAAAAGATTTGGCAACTCAGACTGAGAATTATTTCTGTAACAACACAATTATTCTGACATGAAGGAATGTGAGAGAGGGAAATCGGGGAATGGATCTTCCCATCTTCTCCTGAGTTCCTCAGGTACTTTTTCTGTGTTTTATAGTGAGAAGAGTATGTATTCCTGAGTGGCTTGTTGGAAAGATCTGTTGATTGTTTTATGATGTCATTCAACTCTAATATATCTCTTTTTTGGTCTGAATGACCTCTCTATCTGTGACAGTAGGGCATTAAAATCATGTATTAAGGACTAGAGAGATTGCTTAGTAGTTAAGGCATTTGCCTGCAAAGCTAAAATACACAGGTTTGATTCCCCAGGACCCACATAAGCCAGATGCACAAGGTGGTGCATACATCTGGAGGTCCTTTGCAGTGGCTGGAGGCCCTGGTGCACCCATTTTCACCCTCTCTCGCTCTCCCATTTTTCTTTCTCCCTCTCTCTCTCAAATAAATAAATAAAAATAAAATATTATTTTAAAAACTCATATTAATACTATTAATATAATTAATAATTGTATTGATAGTTAATATATGACTTCATGTCTAGTAGTATTTGTGTTATGAAGTTGGGCGCTCCTGGATTTGTGCCATATGTGTTTATAATTTTAATGTCATCTGGATGGATAGTTTCCTTAATCAGGATGAACTGGTCTTATTAACCTCTTCTAACTTATTATGGTTTAAATTATATTTTGTCAGATATTATATCAACATCTGATTTGTTCCTGGTTTCCTTTGCTTGAAAGACCTTTTCTGTCCTTTTATGCTAAAACGCTGTCTGTCTTTGGGAAGCATTTCTTGGGGACAACAAGTTGAATTCTGTATTTTCTAGGTCATCTGCTAATCTGTATCTTTGGATTGTGAAATTGAGACAATTGAGATTCCTAGTTGCCATTGAAAATTATGGATTAATTGTTGTCATGATGATGATCAATTCCTTCTTACACAGATTGCTGTTCTTTGACCTGTGAAAAAGCAAAAGTATTATTCTCATCAAATTTCTAGAATATTATGAAAGTGTTATAATTTATTTAAAACTGTGTTGTGCAACACCTCCATAATTGCTAGTTATTGGCATGTAAGATATTCTAATTGCAGGTATTTTTTTGACAGTTAGGTAATTCCTATTTTATCAATGTACCTACCTATTTATCTATCATTATTAAAATCATTGATCAATTTTTGAAAACATATGTATGAATTCCTGCCTCTAAATGTATACTCAGTTTAAGTTACTTTCTTATATTTATTTTTTTATTTATTAGAGACAGACAGAGAGAGACAGAGAGAATGGCCTCTAGCCACTGCAAACAAACTCCAGATGCATGCGCCACCTTGTGATTCTGGCTTACGTGGGACCTGGAGAATCAAACCTGGATCCTTAGGCTTTACAGCAAGTGCCTTAACTAAATTACTTTTTTAAAGCTAAAGTGCTTTTATGGCTTTTGGTGATGATATGTAATCATTTTCTTAAAAGAAGATTCATTGTTCCCCAAGATGGAATACATTAAACCAAATAAATTGATAGTTTCAAACATTCTTTTAAGTGATAATGACTACTAAATTATTTATTATTATTATTATTATTATTATTATTATTATTATTATTTAACAACTTATTTCATATGGATACATCGTGTGTGGGTACCCTCTTTTCCCTCATCCCTGCTCACATACAGTTTGGGACACTTCTCAGTATAGTTGCAGATATGCCCCATGGGTTTGTGGGTTATGTGTTGTGGGAGCAGCAGTCAGTCATTTTGGGGGTGGGGGGGAGAAGCATGATGTCTCGACTTATGGCTTTTACAATCTTTCCACTCCCTCTTCAGCAAAATTTCCTGAATTTTGGTGGGTGAGTTTTAATTCAGTGATGAGCTCTGAGGAGCCTCTGTATCACTGCTTTGGTAGGTGTTGAATGTCCTCAGGGTCTGTCTCCTACACCCTGGCACTGATTATCAAGTTCAGCATGGAAGCAACACTCTTGTTTATCTCCCCAATTCCTCTCTGATTTCAACTGTGGCTTAGATGAAGTGCAAGGCATAGTTTATCACCTTCAGTATCACTAACTTCTGAAAAAGATGAACAGATTCTCCAATGGAGCAAGAAGTCAGCATAGTTTAAATGGGGTAAACATTATTACTTTAGGGAAATTTTGATGTATGTAACCCCTCTTTTAGCCAAAGACTAGTGAGAGCTTGGCACTGGAGACATAATCTTTGTCTCCAAAGCATTCTGACCTGGTTCCCAGTTCCAGATATGGGTTCCTTTAAACTGAGCAGATCTCTTAGCCAGTCAGAAAGCAATAATTTATTCACTGAGGCCTGGTGCCACTATTGCACTGGCATGTACATCCTTCCATGGTTCTTCTGAGTAGCACAGACCTCTGGTTGCTCAGAATATTGTTGACCACTTTCACCCAGTAGTGTATGGTGTGCTTTCCAGCCCTAGACAGGCTAACTGTGTGGGCACTGGCTTTCTTCTGAATTCCAGCCAGGTCTCTCTATGCTCATTGTCAGCAGCATATGGTGTCTTCAGCAATAGGGTCTTAGCTTTTGCCTCAGGCGGGTAATCAAGTACTTTGGCACACAGATGTCTTGATTTGAGGACGTCTTAGGTCTATCTGATCAACAGCTTAATGTGGGTAGCATACAGTTTCTGCTATTGGGAGTTTTAGGTCAGAGACAGAAAAAAAAATTCTTTTAAGCACTACTTTTCAGGTGTTCCCCCCTTGCTCCTTTAGAGTGTTATATTTTTTAGCCTATCTCCGAGGATAAAGGTTTCTATGGTATCAGCTAATTTTGGATTTAATTTAGTGTTTATTTTTCCCCGTTCCCCTTCCCCTCCCTCCAAACCCTTTCATCCCTGTTGTCTGTGCCTTGAGTTAACTGTCTGGTATGTCAGCAACTTGAGTAGGTCCAGGTTAGGAACCGCAGATAAGTGACACCATGTGGCGTTTGTCTTTCTGTGATTGTGCGAGTTCACTGAATATGATCTCTTCCAAGTCTGTCCATTTTTCTACAAATTTCAATGCATCATTTTTTTCTTACTGCTGAGTAGAATTCCATTGTGTAAATGTACCACAAGTTGGTTATCCATTCCTGCAATGACAGGCACCTGGGTTGATTCCAGTTCTTAGCTATAATGAAGTGAATAGACATAAACATGTTTGAGTAAATATCTCCGTATTGATGCACGGGTCATTTAGGATAAAGGCCCAATAAGGTAATATCTGGTTCTGTTGGTAGCTCTATGTTCATCCTTTTCAGGTATTTCCAAATTGATTTCAATAGTTGTTTTAGACATTTACACACCCACCAACAGTGAATGAAGGTTCCTCTTCCCACACATCTTCATCAACATTTGTCATCGTTAGATTTTTTAATTTTTAATTTATCTATTTGAGAGTGACACACAGAGAAAAAAATGGCAGAGAGAGAGAGAGAAAGAATGGGCATACCAGGGCCTCCAGGCACTGCAAACGAACTCCAGATGCATGTGCCACCTTTTACATCTGGCTTTTGTAGGTCCTGGGGAATCAAGCACAGGCAAGTGCTTAACCATCTCTCCAGCCCATTGTTAGATTTTTAAATGATTGCCATTCTAACTGCAGTAAGGTGGAATCTCATAGATGTTTTAATTTGCATTTCGCTGATGGTTAGTGAAGTTAAACATTTTCTTAAATGTGTGTTAGCTATTTGTAATTCTTCCTTTAAGAACTCCCTATTCAATTCGCTGCCCCACTTTTGGAGTGGATTGTTTATTTATTTTTTTGTTGTTGTTGTTGTTTAGTTTTTTGAGTTCTTTGTAGATTCTAGATATTAGGTTTCTGTCAGTGATATAGCTGGCAAAGATTTTCTGGGTAATCAATTGGCTCTGCTTATGGTTTGTTTGCCTGTGCAAATGCGTTTTAGCTTCATGATATCCCATTGGTTGAGTGATTGTTTAATTTCCTGGGCTACTGGGGGTTTATTCAGGAAGTCTTTCCCCAATCCTATGTTATGAAGAGTGCCTTCTAATTTTTCTTCCAGTAGGATAAGAGTTGCAGGTCTTGCATTGAGGTCTTTAGGTCTTTAATCCATTTGGACTTCATTTTTGTTTATGGTGAGATGAGTGGATCTAGTTTTATTTTTCTACATATGGTCATCAAATTTGCCCAACACCATTTGTTGAACATGCTGTCTTTTCTCCAGTCACATTATTGGCACCTTTGTCAAAGAGCAAGAAACTGTTGGTACTTGACCTAAGATCTAAGTAGTCAATTCTGTTGCATTGGTCTATTTTTCTCTTCTTATGCCAGGACCACAATGTTTTGTCATTATGGCTTTGTAATATAGCTTTTGATCAGGTATGGTAGTACCTCCAGAGGTGGTGGTGTTTTTTTTCCCCTAAGGATATGTTTGAATATCTCAGAGCTCCTGCTATTCCATTTTGATTTTGAGATTTTTTTTTCTAACTCTGTGAAGAATGATGCTAAAAGTTTTATTGGTATTGCAATAAATCTGTATATTGCTATTGGTAGAATTGCCATTTTTACAAAATTAATTCTACCTATCCAGGAACATGGGAGGTCTTTCCTTCTTCTCAAGTCCTTCTTGATTTCTTTCTTGAGTGTTCTTATGTTTATATTATATAGGCCTTTCACATCCTTGTTTACTGTTATTCCAAGGTATTTAACTTTTTTTGTTGTTGTTGCTATTGAAAATGGGACAGCCTTGCTGGTTTATTTCTCTATATATCTGTCCTTTGCATATAGAAAGGCTACTGATCTTGGTAAATTGATTTTGTGTCCTGCCACTTTACTGAAGAAATTAATTAATTTTTGAATTTCTGTGAGTGAGACTTTCATGTCTCTTATGTATAGAATCCTGTCATCTGCAAATAGGGCTAATTTGACTTTCTGACTTGTATACCTTTTTGTTTTCTCCTATCTTATTGCTTGGAGTAGTACTTCTAGTACTATGTTGAAGAGCAGTATCAAGAGTGGGCACCCCGTCTTGTTCCTGATCTCAATTGGGACTCATTGAGTCTTTCTCTATTAAGCATTATTTGGACATTAGGTGCTTTATATATAGCCTTTATTATGTTAATATATAAACCCTCTATGCCTATACTTTCCAATGTTTTGATCATGAAGTGGTATTGTATTTTGTCAAAGGAATTCTCTGCATTAATTGAGATGATCATGTGCTTCTTATGACTAAGTTTATTTATGTGGTGTATTACGTTGACTGATTTCCATATGTTAAACAATCCCTGCATCTCTGGGATGAAGCCTACTTAATCACTGTGGATAATGCTTTTGATGTGTTGTTGAATTCGGTTTGAAAGGAGTTTGTTCAGGATCTTTGCATCTAAATTCATCAGGGATATAGGTATATAGTTTTCTTTACTTGTTGCATCTGTAGTTATGTTACTAGGGTGATGCTAGGAGTTGAGGAGGTCTCTAATTATGTGAAAGTGTCTGAGAAAAATTAGTTTCAGTTCTTCAATGAAGGTTTGATAGAATTTGGCTGAGAAGGCATCTAGTTCTGGACTTTTATTTTGGGGGAGGGTTTTGATTAAGTTTTTAATCTCTATGGATGTGATAGGTTTGTTTAGGAGATTAATCTACTCTGAGTTTATTTTGGTAGGTGGTATGTGGCAAGGAATTCAACTATTTCTTCCAGATTATCCAATTTTGTGGAGTAGATATTTTGTAAGAATGCACTCATCATTCTTCCAATTTCATTGATGTCTGTTGTGTCCTCTCCTTTATCATTTCTGATTTTGTTACTTTGAGACCTCTCTGTTTTTTAATCTTTTTTTTTTTTTTTTTTTTTTTTTTTTGAGAGAGACAGAGAGAGAGGGAGAGGAAGACAGAGATGGGAGCACCAGCAGCCTCTCAGCTGCTGAGAACGAAATCCAGATGTATGTGCCCCCCTGTGGTCAAGTGTGGCATTGCGCCCTTGTGTCACTTTGCATCTGGCTAAATGTGGGACCTGGAGATCGGAACCGCTGGAGATTGGAACCAGTGTTCTTAGGCTTAGGAGGCAGGTGACTTAGCCACTAAGCCATCTCTCCAGCCCCATTTAATTAATTTTTAAAATCGTGTTTTGAGTTTGCAATTCATTAATTTCTACTCTGATCTTGATTATTTCTTTCTGTATAGAACTCTTAGGGTTGGGTTCTTCTTGTTTTTCCCATGCCTTTAAGGAGAAAGTTAGGTTATTAATTTGGGATTTTTCTGTTTCTGTTATCAAGGCATTTAGCACTATAAATTTTCCTCTTAGGACTGCAATCATTGTGTCCCATGTTTTGGTAAGTTGTGTTTTCACTATCATTCAATTCTAGTAATTTTACAATTTCAATTTCTTTTTTGATTTCTTCCACAACCCACACATTGTTCAAAATTGTGTTGTTTTGTCTCCAGGAGCTGGTGGAGTTCTTGATGTATCTTTTGTTAATTTCTGGCTTAAAAGCAATGTGATCTTATATGATTCAGCAAATTACTTTAAGGTTCCTGAATTTATGGAGGCATGCTTTATGGACTAATATATGGTCTATTTTAGAGAAGGTTCCATGGGATGTTGACATGAATGTGCACTCTGTAGATATGGGGTGGAGTTCTGTAGATGTCTATTATGTCTAATTGATCTACGGTTTTGTTTAACTCTTTTATTTCCCTGTTTATTTTCTGCTGGGAAGATCTGTCTATTGATTATAGTGGAGTATTGATGTCTCTGACTATGATGGTGTTGGTATTTATTTCTATTTTAGTGGCAAGTAGGTTTTTATCTTTCTTTTCTTTTCTTTTTTTAATAAACTGTCGTGCACCTGTGTTTGGGGCATATAGATTTATGATTGTGAGGTTTTCATGTTGGATCATTCCTTTGATGAGTAAGAAGTGGCCTTCTTTGTCCTTTTTGATTATTTTTTTGTTTAAAAGTTATTTTTTCATATATTGATATAGCAACACCCCCTTGTTTCTTATTTCCATTTGTTGGCAATATCATTTTACCTCCTTTCATCCTGATGAGGTGTCTGTCTTTAGTGGTGAAGTGGGTTTCTTGAAGACAGCAGATAGAAAGGTAATTTTTTTATTCACCCTGTTAACTTGTGTCTTTTGATGGATGAGTTAAGACAATTAATATTTAAGGTTATAACTGTGAGGTTTGATTTAATTCCTGCCATGAGGAGGTGCTATATGGGGTTTGGTGCTTCCTTGTGCTTTGTATTTTTGAGCCTGGTCTAGGTTTGGTTATTGTGATCTTCTTGTTTGCTCTTGAGATTGGTTGTTTGACTCTTCTGTGTGGAGTAGTCCCAGAAGTATTCCCTGTAGGATTGGTTTTGTTTTCATATAATCATAGCATTGACTCTTTTTCATGGAAAGTTTTCCTTTCACTATGTATTATAACATACCTTTGCTGGGTACAAAAGCTTGGGTTGGAAGCCATAGTACTTTAGACTTTGAAGTGTTCCATTCCAGACCCTTCTGGCTTTCAGAGTTTCCACTGAGAAATCTAAGATAATTCTGATGGGATTGCCTGCGTATATAATGAGCTGTTTCTCTCTTGCTGCTTTTAGTACTCTCTCTTTTTTAAGAGTTTTAAATATGATGTTCCTTGGAGAGTTTATTCTTTGATCCTGTCTGTTTGGTGTTTTGTGGGCTTCTTTTATGTAGCCTCTTATTTGAGAGATTGGGAACTGTGTCTTCATAATTTTGTTGCATATGTTCTCTATGCCTCTGTCCCCGGATTTCTTGTCTTTCTGTTATATTCATGATCTGGTTGTTTGGTTGTTTTAGTGTATCCCACAGTTCCTTCTTATTATTTTTCCTTGATTTTTTGACCTTAGCATTTTTTGGCCTCCTGATCAATTTCTTCTGTCTTGTCTTCCAGGTCAGAAGTTCTATCTTCCACATTAGTAATTCTGTCAGTGAGGGGTTAAGGTTCATTTGATTTTTGTTTTCTCTTGTGTTATTTTGCATTGTGCCTATCTCTTTTTTGAGGTAAGATTTCAGTTCAAGTTTTGATTTTCTTGATGCTTACTGAAATTCATTCTTGCATTTGATCAACTTTTCATTAAGCTTAATCAATTGGTCATTCATTTGTTGACTCACTTTCAATTCATTTATCTCTCTTTTGGGGTTTCCAATGTTTTCTTCAATCAATTTAAGCCTACTGTTAAAAGCTGAACACTATAAGAGAAAATTCTGCTCAATTTCATTGATATAATTTTTGGGTTTTTTGATGGATTGCTTACAGTTCAGCAATTATTTTAATTGGGGTCTTATTGGTTGTTGTCTTTTCATTTGGGGATTGAATTTCTTTTGCATTATCTATGATTTCATTGTAGGCTTCCATTGTGGAACTAGGCATTCTGGGTAGAGATCTCTCAGTTTTCTGACTTTCATTGGCTCTTTTGCTCTGTGGCCTACCCATCTTGGGGAAACATTTCATTCTATTGAGGAGCAAGCAAGTATTTGTCCTTGTAGGATCTTGACAGGGTGTTCTGTTTTAAATGAAAACTGGATTGGTGTCCTGATGTATGTTGGGGTTATAACCACAGATGCACAGATTATGGATATTGCAGATACATCAAAGGTACCTGGGGAACTGGGAGCTCTGGCTTACTTACTCTACTTGCAAGTACTCTTCAGCACATGGGGATCAGAGGTTGGGTAACAAGGATGCAGGAGGCTGGAGAACCAGGGTCAAGAGGCCAACTCCTACAGTGGCCCATGCATACTCTGTCTCAGGGGAATAGGGATTAGGGTACCCAGGGGCCAATCAGGATACAAAAGGAAATGGTATGCTTTCACAGTGCACACACACAGGGACCAGACCTCCCCAAGGCATAATCAGGGCTACCAGGACCAGGGAACTGGGAGGCTGGGAACCAAGTAGGAGCTCTGGCCTACTTGCTCCGTGTGTGCACCCACTGGATCAGCTCCAGTAGTAAATTTGCATGGTCCAGGCAGCCCTGAGCCAGCAGCACTGGGGAAACTTTGGGGACCAGGGAACTGGGAAGAGCTGGGGAACAGGGAGCTCTGGCCTACTCACTCTGCCCACACACCCTCTCATGTAAATTCAAACAAAATGAAGATCCATATAATGAGCTGTCCACCATCTTTCTTATTCAAACTATCCAGTGCCTCAGAAGATACCTATTTACCTGACAACTCATCAATTTTGTAACACTTATTACTGACTATCATTGTTGGGTAAGAAAAAAACTTTTGGTCCTTTTATGTAAGAATTTATACCCATGTCAGGTTTACATTTGCAGTCCTCTTTTTCATCCAAAAATTCTGGAACATTGATTGTTTACCTGAATAATATCTTCTAGTAAAACAATAGTTATAATTCTAAAGAACAATGATGATATGATCACAAATCACATATTTATGAAATTAGATGATGTTGATTAGCAATGATATAAAATACAGATAGAATTTTGCTTAACATTTTGTGTGTTAGAAAAGCTCTTTGCACAACATTTCCTTTTTATTCTCACAATAAATCTGTGCTTGAGATAGATATTGTGATTCCTGTTTTCAGTGGTGGAAGCTGAGAAAGACAAAAACCCATTGCCCAAGATCAAAAAACACAGGCTTAAATTGATCACAATTTTCATTCAAGTTCCACAGTATCTTAATAATATGACACAGAAATTTGTATACTGTCTTTAGTACTTAGTCAAACAACCAATAAATTATATGCAAAAAATTGAAATTTTGTTTAATATTCTGTATTTTTTCAAAATAATGGGCAAGATTTTTCATTGTCAAATATCCATATTTTATAATACTTAACATGTTTTATAAGTGCTTCATTAATTTTTAATGGAAGTTTTTTTCTTCTGTTTACACTCATTTTGATGTTATGGAAATATTCACCTTGAAATTCTTTTCATATTGATACTAGGATTATTTTATCATTAGTCAATATGGATGCCACATTACTACTTTGTATTCAAATTTCACAAAAACTTTGTGTTAATTTTATTTAGCAAAAATGATGGGGTGTGCATACTATTGAATCCACACATATACCTAGGAGTATTCCTTATAGGCAAAAATGCATGCATATGTGTATAAGAAAGCCTGAAACAAGGTTGTATGTATCCATGTACATGTAAATATAGAAAACATCTTTGCACTCATCAAAAGACATTGTAAGTTGTAGAGACAAGATCTTTCCCAAGTACCAACTTATTCCCACGGCATTTCCAGTTCTATTTTTAACTCACCATTGCAAGAAATGAAAGAAAACAGCTTTTGCTTGTTTAGTTTGGGATCAGCAGCTCTGCTGGACAATTAAAAAACTACCACATTTGGCATACATCCATATATGTATCACAAAATAACACTATAAAATAGGTATAAATTGTTGCAAGTATAGTTTCATGAATATGGATTTAAAATAAAATAAAAGAAAATATTTTGGCATTATGTAATAATACATAAATAGTCAAAAACATGCATATCAACATCACACACAAAGTTGCATTCCTCTTAGCTAACTGACATGGAATAATTTGTATTAAATAATAATTGTTGGTCTAACTACTGAGTTCTCTA
Source organism: Orientallactaga sibirica (assembly GCA_036365145.1). NCBI lineage: Eukaryota > Metazoa > Chordata > Mammalia > Rodentia > Dipodidae > Orientallactaga > Orientallactaga sibirica. The sequence goes on along the minus strand of JAEOAD010000060.1, from coordinate 14,127,240 downwards.
TATGTGCATGAGAGTTAGGAAAGGAAAAAGGAGTTATGTAGGAAAAGAGAGAGAAACAGAGTGGGGGGAAGAGAAATTACAAATAATATCAAAGACTTTGGAAAATAACAGCTGAAAAGCTTTTCAACCTGCTTACTAATGTATCATTTTAAATCCCTCATCAGCAATGTCTACAGTGCTACCTTCTTCCAGATCAGACCCTTACTAGCATAACTTCCATTATCCTAATGACCGAGGAGTTTCTTATAATGGTTTTGAATTGTCATTTCATAATGACCAATATTACTGAATGAACTTGATGTGTTTAGGTTTATTGCAATCTATATTCTTAGAGGAAATACTCATTCAAATCATGTGGTAATTCTTTCAGAATGCAACTTGGATTATAGAACTATATGTATAATTATAATGTACACAAAGTTTGAAAAAGTATGTCCACATACCTCAAATTTAGTTTCCCCTCTTTTAATATCATATAATGGAAGATAAATCTGTCACAACTACCTAAATTGATGTTTTATCATTAAAGTTCATACCTTATTCATATCTCCTCATGTTTTAGCAATGTACTTTTTCTTTTAATAAATGTCATATAATGTATCAAATTGGAAGGGGTAGACATATTTCTGTAGGCTTCCCTCACCTGTGACAGAGTCCCAATCTTTCATTCTTTACAATGATGTGGCACCTTTTTGAAACATTGTGATCAAGTACTTTATAAGTTGCCTATAAATTTGAGTTTGTCTCAGATTCTTAAAGTATCATGTTAATCAACTTAAGTCCAGAGTCCACATTGCTATCATGACTAACTACCCTATTGATGCTATCCTTGTTAATCTTGTCATTCTAGTAGTTTATAAGCTTCTCAGGGCCTCTTTACCTTTTCTACTGTAATTCCCTGGAAATAATTACTATGAAGTTCACACTCAAATGATGGAAAATTGTACTATAACTCTTAGAGGCCACAGTAACTATATAAATTATTTGAAACCAATCTCTCTGAAATATGTGTCCCTTCTGTATTAATTTATTTTAATGTTACTTAAATGAGTATTGGAAAATTAATATTTCTCACATGCTGTAAGTGGGAATTAGCATTGCTTTATTCAATTGCTCCAACTTGCTCTAACTTTGGCAACAGAGATTTTTCATTTTTCTTTGTACTCTTTCACTGTGTTATGCTTGTTTGAAAACATCAATGCCTTCCCGAGCATTATGAGATGCTCCAGGATAATTGTGTAAAATTTCTGTGCCAAACTTAATGTCAGTTACTTTTTTCTAAGCTCTAAATGTTTTATTATATGTAAATATAAATGAGTAACTTATGCAAAATATGTTCTCTACTACCAGGACCTCATAGTTTCTTTGGTACCTTAGATGAAAGAACATGCCAAAATATATGTGAGTCCCAAGTGGTGTCTATATTCACCTGCCAATATCTCCTATGGATTAATATTAAGTTAACATGAGTCCATGCTTCTATCTCCAGCTTTTAATCTCCCATGTCTTCAATAATGAGAATTTTTATCATATAATAACTATACATACTGAAATGTTTAATTCTAACATAAATGTATAATGACTTCAGAGTTAACAAACTATATTCACTGTGGGAATGACTCTATTAACTACAGAGTGGTGTAAGTTCAGATCACATTGGCATTTGTCTTATACTCTCTACTCATTTATGGAATTATATTGATAAGCAAATGCTGCCCTTGTAAGTTTAGTTCATAAATTTGTAATAAGTTTAGCTTTTGTCAGAGTCTGACAGGCTTTTTAAAAGATCTATGTCTAAATTTTCAAACATTAATATTTATTCACTTGGTTAAAATCTATGAACAATTTATCATGCAATGTGTCAGGATGTATCTACCATTACACTATCATATGTTATAACTTAATATCACCCCAAATATCACCTGTGTTTGATTTATTCATCTATTGTTAATAATGAAATAAACTTATTAAAAATTCTCCTTGAAGATTTTTATGTAGAAATAAGGTTTTCAAAGAAGATGGATAAATTATCTTGGAAAACAATATTAATACTATTTTGAACTTTGAAAGAAAGTTTCTATTTGTTCCAAAATGACTTTTTGCAGGCCTGCCAACAATAAATGACATTTACTCTCTCACACGCACACATACATACACATATGTAATATATATGTTATATATGTGTAATATATATATACATATTTATAAACAAAAGTATATTTATTATATCATCCTATTATTTATATTAATAAAGGTAATATGTTATACATTTATTTATGTAATGTTTATCATAATTCCCTTTCATTACTATCTCTTATCCCCCCTCCAGCAAACCTCTTCTTACTCCCAACTGGTAACTCCTCTATGTTATGTCATTTTTCTTTTGAGTTTAACTGAGTGTCTGTGTGACACATCCACTGAGTTTAATTGAGCTTGTTTGCGTGAACATAGGTGGGACTTATTTCCCAAAGTGCATGCAACTTACCAGTGCTGCAGTGCTGAAGAAAATGTCTCCCCTTCCCCAGCAATCCTTCACTGCCAATATTTCCACCAGGAGGTATGGGAGCCTCATGCACTCTTCCTTCATCCATGACGGAATGCTAATGTTCCTAATCAAAGGTAATGACAGTCACTGTGAGTTCATGAATGCAGTGTCCTTGCTATGTCTGAAAGCACATGTTCCCAAGTACTCCTAACCATTCTCTGGCTTTGACATGCTTTCTGACTATCTCTTCCACAATGTTTCCTAGGACTTCGAGATGTTTCACTAAACACTGAATATGTACCAATCACTTATTTTCAGAATGTTAACAAGTTTATTTTTATTTTTTGTATGGTATGAGAACTATTTCATGCACATATTTTAACAATTTCAGAGGGTTTCATCAACATTTAATGCAAAACTATTTATAGACTCCTCTTACAAATACAGACATATGTGTGTTCTGTGTATTTTAAGAAAGAATTAATTATACTTTTATGGGTCTACTCATGGACAGAAGACATCACTAAAAATGTTATTTTTATTACATCAAATATCAAGGTATATGGGAATACAATTAGCCTTTGTTTAATGATCTTGTATCATGCAACCTTTCTAAATTAACTTATTCATTTCAGAATTTTTTCCATTATTTGAGGAGACCCTTGCTTCATTCCCAAATCATATGAAGAAAGTGTTCAATCTCTTTAGTAATTATAACACTTAACCTTGGGTTTTTTTTAATTAATTTTCTTTATTATGCTAAGAAAGTTTATAAAATTATATTCCTTATTTTTGAAATATTTATCCTGATGAGATGAATTGTTTCTTACTTGCAATCTGTTATTATTAATGAGTTTCATGAGGAAGTAAAAATGAGTAGAGAAAGAAAAGCACTTACCGTTTTTACTAATCATAGTTGTGTAGTACATCTATGATTTTAGACTGTGGCCTTCACTACTGTGACAGACATTCCCTCAGTTGTACTTTTCCCTTTTGTAGTATAAAGATTCATCCCTGGGAAAAGATGCCTTAAATAGCATGCAGAATATAAGAGACAAAAAAAAAAAAAAAAAAAAAAAAAGATTTATTTGGGCTCAGGTTTCAGAGGGTTCTGTCCAGGGCTGCTCATTCATATGCACTTAAGCAGGGTATTGTGATGAGGGTTGCAGGTAAGAAAGAACAAAGTTCGCTTCTTAACTTACCAGGTAACAAACAGTGAAGCAGGAAGAAGCCTTCTCTAGATAGACCTTAGCATCTTCCACATGGTGCTGATTTTGCATCTATGTAGAATTCAAGTGTTTCAAGGTCTTGGTGGCATCTGCTTGGATTTTTAAAGGAAGTTCTGGGTGACTAGACAATTTGTAGTAAGGTTGTATTCCATACAGAAAGGATACAAGGAGACAATTTAAAGAGCTATGATGGTCAAGCATAGGTCACTATAGAGATCTCAAGATATCTGTGGTGCCAGGAACTTGGAGTATCTGTCAAGGAGAAATGCAGACAATTAATGTAGGTAGGTGAATAGAATGACCCCACAGACTGCAGATGGCAAGTGTTCAGGGCAGGACTTCTCACCTACCCCAGATGCTGAATATGGAGCTATAGGATTTAACTTTTGCCTTTCTGGATTTTCTTTGATCCCATCTCATTTTTCTATGCCTGTCCATCTCTAACATTTGGAGTTGAAATGTATACTCTGTGACACTGTGTAGTAGAACAGCATGATTTTCTTTTTGATTTTACATGGATTCACAGCTAAGAGACACTATTGGGAATTGGTCTAAAGGTTACATGTGTTATACTTTGTGAAAGAACTAGTCTACATTTCTCTGTCCTGAAAATCTACATGATACCTAGGTCAATGAACCCAAGGAAAAAACATCTCAGAGTGATCCTATGCTAGCAGAGGACCCCAGTCGTTCTCACTTAGGGAAAGTTACCCAAGTGAGCTCATAAAATTTTCTACCCTGGAGTGTGCACTGACTATGACCTGGTCAGTAACTGAAACATTATCAACATTTCCTTTCTCCACAATGAAAAACACTGATGAGAATTGAGGAAACTGAAGGAATTTATGATAGAAGTGGGGATCTACAAAAATACAACTGCAATCAATGCATTTTATGCAGGAGAATAAGAAATAAAATTGATTATCTGGAAGACAATATTCATGTAGCCTTTCTAAACAAGATATACTTAGTCATCTGCATTTTTATGTAAGAAAGTGGGGCTGGAGAGATGACTTACTTGTCAAAGAACTTGCCTGCAAAGCCTAAGGACACCAGTTTGTTTACCCAGTACCCACATAAGTAAGATGCATAAGTAAAATAAGGTGGTGCATGTGTCTGGAATTCTTTGCAAGTGGGTAGATATCCTGGCATGTGCATTTTTTCTCTCTGTGTCTCTCTCCCATTTTCTCTCTCTTTCTCTCCCTCTTTCTCTCTGTCTCAAATAATTAAATAAATGAAAATAAATAAATATAGGAAAGTGTTTTAAAATATGCAAGTAAAATTTGAAATGCCTATGTAATTTCTTGCACATATTTAAATTTAGTATTTAATGATGCAAGGTAATACAAGAATAAATAATCTGAGAAAGGTGTTGTTGAATCTTATGACTAAAGTGAAAAATTAAAGAAAAGAAAGAAAATAAGTAAACTGTTGTAACTTAGAAGAAATTCATTGTTAGAAGAAATATAGAAGAGAAGGGATTTCATGTATTGGGCGCTCTTTATATTTTTTCTTACAAAATAGTTGGTGATTAGATGGGAAGTCATCAAACATGAGTACAGATTGCAAAGTAAATAGTGCAAACTCAAATTTGGCTTCTATAATGTTCTAAGTGTTTCTAAATGTTCTATAATTAAATGTTTGCAAAATTGGAGTTACTTAAAGAAACTAAGACTTAAAAGTTTGGGGCTACAGAGATGGCTTAGCCATTAAGGCATTTGTCTGCAAAGCCAAAGGACCCTGGTTCTATTCCCCAGGACCCACATAAGACAGATGCATAGCAGGATACATGCATCTGGAGTTTATTTGCAGTGGCCGGAGGCCCTGGCATGTCCATTCTCTCACTCTTCTTCTCTCTGCCTCTCTCTCTTTCAAATAAAAAAAAATTAAAAGCTTAAAAGTTGATTTCAAAACAATTAAACATTTGTCTTTTACCAGATATTTCTATTTTTCAATGATCCTAGCTTGATTCTTTCAAACAAATAAATACTATGGACAGTGTAGCAGAATGATTCAGGTTCACTGAGATGAACTTCCAAACCAGGCAATGTTATGGAAGAAGGGATATTTATTGAAGCTTACAGATCCAGGGGAAGTTCCATAATGGCAGAAGAAGCTGGCCTGCTCTTACATGACCAGACACAGAGAGAGAAGCCAAAAGCCAAAGCACAGCACACCTCAGGAACTCCAGCTAGGTACACTTTGCCTATCTTTAGATTGAGATCCTAAACACGCCACCAGACCTTAAGATTTGAACATTGACATTGCCTCCAGCCAGGTGGATGCAGATATAAACTACAAACTAATAAAACTCTGAATATATTGGGGAACATCTATTCAAACTACCACAGACAAGCATAAGGTTTACTAGTGGACAATATCCCTACTGTTCATCAGACATTTTAGTATAACTATGGAAAGTGTTTTAAATAGAAAAGAAAATTCTAAGATATATGTGATCAGTCCTTATCTGATATTTCACATGAATAGTATATTTGTGAAATGGAGTTAAAAGGGTTGTGATAATGATTCTCACAAGCTGGTTTCATATCTTTTCATAATACATTAAATGCTTTATTCCAATTAGTGAATTATAAAAAGAGTTAAAAAATGTTTTGAATTTTATCAGAACAAAATTATACATGTCTATGCAGAAAATAAGTCAAGAGAAAAAAAAACACATTATCATGGTTTTAGTCATATGAGACTTTGTTAGTGATATCTGTTCTATGACATTTTATGGATCTGATATGAATACATCTGAATTTTGTGTTTATGGACACACCTGTATGCCTTATCTAATTAATTAGTAATTTAAAACAATTTCCCACCCTGCATTGAGCAAATAGGCATGCATAGATTCTGAAATACATATACATACATACATTTATATACATATATTATATAAATGTGCACGGGTATTTTCTTAACTAAAGAACTAAGGTTTATTTTGAGTGTTTCATTGAAGTTCATTGCTAACCAAATTTATGAAAATGTCCTGTGTGTGTGTGTGTGTGTGTGTGTGTGTGTGTGTGTGTGTTAAAAAGCCTGAGTTAAAGGAGAATTAACAAATGGATTCACAAAGAGGCCACTTTTGCCACAGCTCAGTAAACATGATTGCTTCTGTCTGGATCAAAGTTTCATTTTGTTTTCATTCTCGCCATCTTTGCCAGTGGGGAAGCCTAAGTAATGCTGATGCCTCTTCAGTCATCTTTGTCATAAATGATCACTCAGTGTGTCAGGCATTAACTATTCCAGCCACGTCTTTTTCTCCTATTAGATTAATAGTTGCCAATTATGTATTCTCTTTTCTGCACTGCTATTGTATACACATTTTCTAATTTTCTTTATTATGCCAGTGAGTATCTATAATTATGGTTGTAATTTATCCATCTATCTTTTCAAGGACAGTGAGCAATGTAATTCTATGAAGGCATGGTGTGTGTGTGTGTGTGTGTGTGTGTATGCTAAAAGAAAATCAGACACAGAGAGAAGACAAAGGGGCATGGGCAGATGAAGAAATAATGTAATGCATTCTTTTAAAATGAAATCGAAAGGTAGAGATATAGTTTGATGAATATAATAAAAATATAAAGTAAAAATAAATAAAACAAGGCAAGTCCTATTGTACACATTTAATATGACTCTTAGGATATACTTTATACTGCTGGTTAGATATCATGATAAACCTACTGGTGGACCCAAATTTTCAATTGTACTGGAAACATTTGAATATGGAATAGACTTCTAAAACCACAAAGACAATATGATCTATATTTGTTACCTAGAATAAAATATGTGACAACAAAGCATAAAAACAGTTTAGAGGAGGATGAATTTTCTTCAGTATGCCATTCTGGAATACAGTACCTTACAGTTGAGAAGGTAATGACACAAAGGAACTTGAAACAGAGCTGTTCTCTTTCAACCCTCAGTGAGGAAGCAGAGAGCCATGGTGCTCAGCAGATGTATCATTTTTAACCAGACCATGACCCACAATGGAATGGTGCTGCCCACAGTTTAAGTGGATTTTCCAAATTCAACTAACCTAGTCAAGCTATTTCCTCATTGGCATGTCCATAGACCAACCTAATAAAGATAAAGTCTCACGGGTTATTTTAGGTCCTTGTTGAAGTTATCTTCTCATTGCTGAGACAAAGCCTCCAACCACACACCCAATGGGAAGAAAGGGTTTATTTTGGCTTATAGTCTCCAGAAGGAGTTCCATCGTGGCAGGTAAAGGCTAGTAGAGCAGAGGCTGAACATCACTTCTTGTCACAGCAGCTGTAAGAGGCACCAAGAGAAAGAGAGAAGTTCTGGCAAGGTGGAAGCTGGGTTATAATAGTCTAAAATCCACCCCAGGCAACACACCTCTTCCAGAAAGTATCTGCCTTACAAATTGCCATCAAGCATTTTGATAGACCAAGCCTTCCAAATATATGACTTTATGGGGGACATCTGATTTAAGCAACCACATTCTGCACCTGGTATCCATAAACTCATGACCATCTCATGATGTAAAGTGGATTTAGTCCAACTTAAAAAAAAAATCTCCATTGTCTTTACCAATCCCAACACTGGTTAAAGGTTGAAAGTCTCATCTGAATATCTGTTCCTATAAAATCAAAATGCAAGAGACATACACACAGTGGCACAGAATAACCATTGCCACTACAAATGCAGGCATATTAAGGAAAAATTGAACCAATGCAATGTCAAGAACAAGAAGAGAAAATAATCAAGCCCTGTAGCTCAATGTCCTCCATCCAGGACTCACAACAAAATGTTCCAAAATTCTTCTTGCTACCCAGGCTGAAGCAGCAGAGCCAGGGTGAACAGCTTTACTTGGTGGCTATCCCATGGTTGTGGCATCTCCAAATTCCTGGAGTCTCCACTGCAACCCACAGCTGTATGCCAAGGCCTTTTAATACCTCTATTCAGGGACTATGACCTTGGTTCACAGCACCTATAGGCCATCTGCAAAAAAATCTTGCAAACTTAATGACCCTCTATGTTTTTCAATTTGTCCTACTGGGCTGCATTCTTCTGCCCAAAACTTTTATTTCTTTCTGTGCCATATACTTTTTTAGCTTTCCCTGCCAATCACACCAGTCCATTGCCTATTTAACTTTGCTAAAGTTCTCCAGGAATGGCCAAGAGAGAGATATCCTCTCATAAACTGCATCTAGCTCAGTCCCAGCAAAGTTATCCCCCCCCTCATAAGCCAACCCTCCACAGTTCTATTTGCACTGAGTTATTTCAGACTTTCACCAGAATGATCCATCATGCTTTTATTATAGCACTGCAAGATGTCTTTTAGTCTGAAGTTTAAAATCCTTCTAAACTTCTCCCAACATTCATTCCAAAAGAACAAATTCACATGGTCAGGTTTATAGAAGAAGTGACTCCACTCCTCTGGTACCAATTTATTGTTGTAGTTAACTTCATGTTACTGGGACAAAACACCAGATCAAAAGCAGTCTTGAGGGCAGTGAAAGGATGGGCATCACTTCTTGCCATAGTGGCTGTCAGAACACAGCAAAAGAGTGAGATGAGCTCTGGCAAGGGGGAAGTTGGTTATAAAACCCCAAAGCCCATCACTAGCACTACCACAGTGCTGTCAGGTTACCAGAAAATAAAAAAAACTCAAAGTACACTTCTTGCCAACTTGACACTCATTCAAAGAAAACATCTCCATTGAAACAGTAATATTTCAGGCTGGAGACATTGCTTAGTGATTAAGGTGCTTGCCTGCAAAGCCTAAGGAACCATGTTTAACTCCCCCAGAACCCACATAAGTCAGACACACAAGGTGACACACATGTCTGGATGGCTGGATGTCTTAGCCTGCCAATTCTCCCTCTCCTTGTCTCTTTATTTCTTTCTCTTTAATAATATATATATATATATATATATATATATATATATATATATATATATATATTAGAAAAGGAAATAATGCAAGTACAGCAAGGAATAATGAGACCCAAACAAGAAGGAAACACAATAAGGCAAAACCCTTTTTTTTTTTCTTTTCTTGCATTTTTTTTTTTTTATTAAGTAGAAATTTACAAGGATACATCATATGTTAGTGCCTTCATTTCCCTCTTCCCTGTACCCATTACACTGTGGGTCTTCCTCATTGGGATTGCTGATTACCCCCTAGGGTTGCCATTTATGAGATGTGAAAGCAGCAGTCATTTAAGAGAGGGGATTAGTGTCTCTGGACAATTTCTTATGCTCTCTGATTCTTATAGTATTTTCACACCCTCTTCTGAAAAATTCCCTGAACTGTTGTGGGTGTGTTTTAAGTCTTCTTTAGTGTTGTGCTCCCAGCAGGTTCTGGATTTCTGCTTTGGTGCATTTTAAGTATGCTCAGTGTCTGCCTCCATCACCCTGGCACTGGTTGACAAGCTCACCATTGGAGCAGCTCTCTTGCTCATTTCACCAATTCTTCTGTGGTTTCACCTGGGCCCTGGCAGGTGTGTGAGGGGCAGTTTTTCTTCTTGTTCTAGATGCCTTCTGAAAAAGAAAAACAGATTCTTTAAAGGAGACTAAGGTCAGCATAGGTTCAACTGGAGAAGTATTATTAATTATGGGAAATTTTGGTGAGTGTAGCCTCTCTTTTAGCTAAACACTAGTGGGGGCTTCTTGTTGGACTCCATGATTTGGGTCTACATAGGATTCTGGTTTGGTTCCCAGTTCCAGCTCAGGGTTGGATTGCTTTCCACAGAAAGGATCTCTTAGCCAATCAGGAAGCCATTGATTACCAACCTAGGCTGGATGCCACTATTGCACAGGCAGTATTCCCTGTTAGCACACAAGTTTGTTGGCCATTTTCTCTCAGCAGCTCCTGCAGAACTTTCCAGTCTGGCATATGAGACTCATGATGAGTTTTGGGATTCAGAGAGCTTAGTAGGTTCAACATTTTAGCTGTGCTTTACTTGGAGAAATTCTCCCTTGGAGAAATTCTCCCCTGTTTTTTTTTTTTTTTTTTTTTTTTTGTGCCTTCCAGGTTGAACTTGGTGAAACAATTCCTTTGGTGGTTTTGTTTGAGCAGGGATCCCTGCAACTTAGGCTTTCTTCTTTCATTTCTTTCTTTCTTTCTTTCTTTCTTTCTTCTTTCTTTCTTTCTTTCCTTTATTTGGAATTTGTAAAGATGTAACACCTGATAACTAGAATTTTGTCCTCAATATGCCTTTGCTATTGTATCAGTGCCTTTCAGGATGTTTTCAATTGTGCTTATCTCTAACAATTAATCTACTTTCTTAGCACCAGTCTGATAGTAATCCTATCTTATAATGTTCTTCCCCTCCCCTAAATTTAGTCAATTTCACTCATGTTCATTGTCAATAAAGTCCTCAGGACAGGAGTAGAATGTAGCTAGTTGTTTGGCAGCATGTAACATGAACTGCCCCTAGCTAAGTTGCTGATAGAGAGGCCTTGTTCCCCTCTGAAACATCAAGAACCAGTCCCCAATTATGTGTCAGCTTTCCTGTCTTCCAAGCTCCCCTCAGCATGTCCCATTAAGAAAAACTCCAGGGATTTCCTAAAATTCCAATCTCTTCCACATTCCTCCAAAAATATCAGTTCCATAGACCTACAAACCACATGGTCAGGCCTATCATAGCAAACAACTTACTCCCAGTAGCAATTTTCTGCATTAGTTATTTTTCATTGCTATAACAAAATTCCTGACAAAAAAAAAATAAGTTAAAGTGTAGAAGGGTTTATGTCAGTTTACAGTTCCACATTATAATCCATCATGGTGGAGAAGATATGGTGGCAGAAGTTCAACATGGAGATGACTATACTCAGTGCACAGTGAGGAAGCAAGGAGGAATGAATGCTTATGCTCAATCAACTTTCTCCTACTTATACAGTCCATGACACCACCATGGAAGGGTGCTGCCCTTTGGATAAGATGAATCTATCTATGTCAACTAATGTAATTACTTTTTTCTATATACAATATCTATTATTATATAGAATTATTATCACAGGCATATCTAGAAGATAACCTATTACAGATAACCCCTTCCAAATGATTCTATATCCAAGCAAGTTGACAATCAATATAAACAATACAATAGAAAATAGCATATTGTATAACTACCATGGTCATGTCCAAAACACAAAGTGAAGACATGAACAATTTTGGGCAAGTATCTTAAGAGGAACAGTGACTGTAAGCAGAGAGCTTGAGTTCTGAAGATGCTTCTTATCTTCTAAATGATTTCTGTTTGATAAATTTTTCAAAGACTAATAATATTACTGGAAGGTATGCTGAAGTAAATGAGGCAAAAATACTATTTTAATAGTGATACTTCTCTAAAAATATTAGACTTTTTTATTTTTTATTTTTATATTTTGGTGAGAGACGAAGAGAGAGACAGACAGAGAGAGAGGCAGAGGGAGACAGACAGAGAATGGGCCTGCCAGCAGTCTCTCAGCTGCTGTGAACGAAATCCAGATGTGTGCACCCCTTGTGGGCAAGTGCGGCATTGTGCCAATGCGTCACTTTGCATGTGGCTAAACGTGGGACCTGGAGATTGGAACCGGGTTCTTAGGCTTAGCGGGAAGGCACCTTAACAGCTAAGCCATCTCTCCAGCCCCAATTTTTTTTTTTTTTTAATGTGGCAAGCCTAACAGATTGGCCTGGCCTTTTATTTTTTATGTGAGACAGTGAAAGCAAGAGAAAGAGATGGGGATGGGGGAGGGGGGCAGAATTGGTGCACCAGGACCTCCAGCCACTCAAAGCAAACTCTACATGCATGAGCCACCTCATGCATATGTACAACCTTGTACAATTATGTCATCTTGTGCTTCTGGCTTATGTGGGATCTGAAGAGTCCAACATGGGTCCTTAGGCTTCTTAACCAATGGCCTTAATAGCTAAGCCATCTCTACAGTGCAAACAATCATTGTTCAGAGCAAACCAGGCAGAAATATTTTCAGGTTAGGGCAACTAGAAGCTGTTGAGCAAAATTCCTTAAACTTCTTCTGCCACTAGTTTATGAGGATAGTATCATTGGTATCCCCTAGTCCCAAACTTAATAGGTTAGTTTTCAGATTCTTCTCCAGTAGGAGTTTTAGACTTTATTGCCTAAAAAGGATAAATTAATGATACTTTCTCCTAGTGTTTTTTTGCTATGAATCACTCCTCTTCTTCAAAAAAATTCTCATTCTATAGAGCTTTAAAGGATCCCACTAGCCAGAAAATGAATCTATTTTGCTAATCTTTTAGCATATTTAAATATATACTTAAGTAAATAAATAAATAAATAAATAAATAAATAAATAAATACTTAAGATGGAAGGAAGGAAGGAAGGAAGGAAAGAAGGAAGGAAGGAAGGAAGGAAGGAAGGAAGGAAGGAAGGGGGAAGGGGGAAGGGAGGGAGGAAGGAAGAGACAAAAAGAAGCGTATAAAAAGAGATTTCTAAGTTTCTTAGTTCATTGAGTCTTATGAGATTCCCTCATATTTCCAGGAAGGAATATTTCAATTCAGAGCAAATAGCTACTCAAGCATAATAATACTTACTTTTGAATATTTATTTTTCTCAGTGTGTTGTTGGAGCAAAATATGTAATAAGTATGGGAGAATTGCATGTAGTACTTCAAATGATTATTTTATTCAAAATTATGTATATATTACCCAGTTTTTAATTATTCATATATTGATTGCCAACAACATGCAGAATAAATTTACATTTTTATTTTTCATTTTTTAATTAACTTAAACATATGCATATTTAGGTATACATGTGAGCAGTTTGTATGGATTCTTGTATTTAAAATATCTTACATAAATAATTTTACATATAGTGAGTCCAGATTTTACAATTACATTCACCATGAATAAGTGATTTTTACATTGAAGACTATTTTAAAAAGAAAATCTGGGTCATATTGCTGAAGGCATCACAAGTCATTTTTTAAATGGGCTTTTACTCATTCGACTTAATGGGAAAGATTATGACTCTTTTCTTTCCAGGTGTGATTTGATGCCTTCAGACATGTCTCTCTCTGTTCACATTCCAATTAAGTTAACTTAAATTGTGTTCCTATGGATGCAATTAACTCATTTGGTTTATAGTAGGGAACTCATTACTATACAGACAAGCTCAGAATCCTTGTTCTTTTGTCTTTTTTCTACTTTCCTAACACTCATCCCTGTGAGCACAAAAAGTAAAAGTTTTGTTCAGCAGGGTTCTCACCTACTGAGCATAAAGAAGAATAGGAATAAATGGTTAGAAGTTCTAGAATTTACTTTTCTCAAGAAGCAATAAAAAGGATGAAAAGAATGCAAAATGAGTAAATAAAGGGAAATGAAGAGGTGTTGGGGGATCCTTCACAGGATAGTGGCCTGTGGAAACTTAAGAGTATTTAAGTGCTTTGCCCCAGGTCGCACAAGTCAGTAACAAGCCAGAGAAGGTCCCAGAAGCTCTCAAGCTTTGTCAGTGATCTTTGCATTATACATTATCTCAGTGCCAGGCATGCCAACTCACACTACTGTGCAAAGCCAAAGTAGGAATTTTGTTAGTAGAGTGTGAACATTCTCATCCCTCCTCCCCTCCCAAATGCAGTATACATGAATTTACATACCAACGTGTTATTGTAGCCACTGGGGAAATCATACAGGAACTTTAGGGGAAAGAGATTGGACTCAAAATGATGAAGTTTTCTTTCACTAAAACTAAATTTTGATAGAGCCATTGAGTTGAATGTAAAAGAAAGAATTGAATGTACATGATGATTCATCTTACTTTCCTCCCTCCCAACTGTATATGGACATCATATACAGCTAAGGGAAAATAAGGAAAATGTAAGTAATCAAAATATCAGGCTATGTGTCTCAGATATGTGAATAACACAATTGTTTAGAATGGTTAAGTTGAGGGATATCTTTATGTCTCAGTACACTAAAGTCAACTCCTAACACATACTGTACTTACACTGCAGGTATTTTATTAACTGTTGATCTATTACCACGCAGTATTTAACAATATTCTACTAACATTCTTAAAAAATGGCCCATTATTTCTGCTCAACTCATCTTGCCTTAGATTTTATGTTTTGAACGATTCCATTGCTCTAAAAATACAACAATGGATAGGGTACAAATTTAAAAAATAGTTGTCTGAAGGAAAAGTAACATAACTGAGAGACAAACTGTGAGCAAAGCCCATGTGTCCAGGCCTTCCACAAGGAGAGATGCAGCTTACCCCAAAAATGATGGGTAGCTGGGCGTGGTGGCGCATGCCTTTAATCCCAGCACTTGGGAGGCAGAGGTAGGAGGATCTTGTGAGAATACAGAGTGAATTCCAGGTCAGCCTGGGCTAGAGTGAGACCCTACCTCAAATAATCAAAAAAAAAAAAAAAAAAGATGGGTAATAGACTTGTTCCAAGACCGGGTAACTGCACACTGGATTATTGCTAGAACTCAAAAAACAGAGTAAAGCACCTCCACATTCTGTGACCAATAAAATTCAACTCTTTCCCCTTCATTAGCAACTCTCCTTTTTATGGAGCAGAACATTTTGCTTGAGCAAAATAATTAAACCATATATATGTATTTTATCACCAGTGATTTATTTTTAAAACTACCTCTATAACTGATGGCCTCTGGGGGTGGATATTGACTGTTCCTTTTATTTTTGTCACTTCCTACATGTTGATGATTTAAATGATCATATCCAAATCACAAATACTTCATGATACTCACACCAGGTTCCAAGTTTCTGGTAGATTATCTCATTTGGGAAGCACCATAGTTACCACTAACTCCATGTCTACAATGCTTATTCAATGGTGCTGCTATTTATTACTTTTATTTTTACTTCAGTGAGGCTACTGCTGTGAGACTTTGAGTACAGAGGGGATTAGATCCCAGGTCCTCAAATGCCAACTTTTGGTCCCTGTCCAATTAGGAAAGAATTGAAAATGTTAATTTAGAAAAGGGTAATTTATGAATGATAAACTTCTTTTTTTTTTTTTTTTTTTAGGGAGAGATAGGAACCAGAGGGAAGGTAAACAAGAAGTCTCCAGCCAAAAGAAGTTCCCATGTCTGTTAAGGGGTAGGGGAGACAGAGAATATCTCCCTCACATGAGAAAAACTCAACATGAGGAAGGGGAGCCCAAACCAAAAAAATCCCCCTCACATTGTGGGTCAAACAAGACTAAGAGGGGCTCATAATGCAGAGAGACCACACACTGAGCAAAGCAGGCAAGTTCCTGAAAACAAGGCAGGAAAGCACAGGGACCAAAAGACCCCCTCTGCACTTCTAAGCCTGACTGGGAAGGGGAAGAGAAAACCAAGATACCTCACTCACAGAGGGAAGGGGCCAAGAACTTACCAAGGAGCCAAGAAGCTAGGGCCGGAGGCAAAACGAGGGGAAACTCAGACACCTGTGCGAAGAGTTATACGCATCGGTGGGCCCCTTTATATGGGTCACGCATCCAATTAGGATGAGCTTCATCATCAGACTCAGGGATGTAAAGGAGAGACCCTGATTGGGTGGTAGGCTGAAGAAGCTGGGGCAGGAGGGGCAGGCCCACAGGTGTGCTAAGCCTGACAAAACTTTAAGAAGCAGGAAGTTCAGTGGAGTTGTTGCTTGTAGCCATCTTGGAAGAGTCTGTGTCAGACTCTTTCTAGTCGTGTCAGGAAAGACAAGATGACATTGTGACATTCATCTTCTCCTTGGGCCTCTGTCCTCGGTGTCGAAAGCACCTCCACATTCTGTGACCAATAAAATTCAACTCTTTCCCCTTCATTAGCAACTCTCCTTTTATGGAGCAGAACATTTTGCTTGAGCAAAATAATTAAACCATATATATGTATTTTATCACCAGTGATTTATTTTTTAAAACTACCTCTATAACTGATGGCCTCTGGGGGTGGATATTGACTGTTCCTTTTATTTTTGTCACTCTACATGTTGATGATTTAAATGATCATATCCAAATCACAAATACTTCATGATACTCACACCAGGTTCCAAGTTTCTGGTAGATTATCTCATTTGGGAAGCACCATAGTTACCACTAACTCCATGTCTACAATGCTTATTCAATGGTGCTGCTATTTATTACTTTTATTTTTACTTCAGTGAGGCTACTGCTGTGAGACTTTGAGTACAGAGGGGATTAGATCCCAGGTCCTCAAATGCCAACTTTTGGTCCCTGTCCAATTAGGAAAGAATTGAAAATGTTAATTTAGAAAAGGGTAATTTATGAATGATAAACTTCTTTTTTTTTTTTTTTTTTTTCCTTAGGGAGAGATAGGAACCAGAGGGAAGGTAAACAAGAAGTCTCCAGCCAAAAGAAGTTCCCATGTCTGTTAAGGGGTAGGGGAGACAGAGAATATCTCCCTCACATGAGAAAAACTCAACATGAGGAAGGGGAGCCCAAACCAAAAAAATCCCCCTCACATTGTGGGTCAAACAAGACTAAGAGGGGCTCATAATGCAGAGAGACCACACACTGAGCAAAGCAGGCAAGTACCTAAAAACAAGGCAGGAAAGCACAGGGACAAAAAGACCCCCTCTGCACTTGTAAGCCTGACTGGGAAGGGAAAGAGAAAACCAAGATACCTCACTCACAGAGGGAAGGGGCCAAGAACTTACCAAGGAGCCAAGAAGCTAGGGCCGGAGGCAAAACGAGGGGAAACTCAGACACCTGTGCGAAGAGTTATACGCATCGGTGGGCCCCTTTATATGGGTCACGCATCCAATTAGGATGAGCTTCATCATCAGACTCAGGGATGTAAAGGAGAGACCCTGATTGGGTGGTAGGCTGAAGAAGCTGGGGCAGGAGGGGCAGGCCCACAGGTGTGCTAAGCCTGACAAAACTTTAAGAAGCAGGAAGTTCAGTGGAGTTGTTGCTTGTAGCCATCTTGGAAGAGTCTGTGTCAGACTCTTTCTAGTCGTGTCAGGAAAGACAAGATGACATTGTGACATTCATCTTCTCCTTGGGCCTCTGTCCTCGGTGTCGACCTCAAATAAAAGGCATCTTGAGCTGGACGAGGTGGCACATTAATCCCAGCACTTGGGTGGCAGAGGTAGGAGGATCGCTGTGAGTTCAAGGCAGCCTTGAGACTACAGAGTGAATTCCAGGTCACCCTGGGCTAAAGTGAAACCCTACCTTGACAAACAAAACAAAAAAAAAAAAAAAAAAAAAAAAAAAAAATCTTGCTCCTATTGTGTATCAATACTTTGTAACTAACAGTACTAATGTTTGGATGATATATATATATATACATACACACACATAAAGTCAAACACATGCTGACAGGTTTAGGATTTTGGAAAACCAACCAATGCAGATAGGCAGTAGTGTTGCTATTACATAACAAGCAAACTCTATCCATCAAAGCTAACTAATGGCTTAGCATGGTTTTTATTTTGTTCTACTGCTGTATTCAAATGTATGCCTTGTCTTCTATGTAAATTTAATTGATAGACATTGAAGAACATATTGTAGACTTAAAGACTTTACTACAATTTTGACAACAAATGATTAAGAAAATTCCTTCTTGAAATTTTAGTTTTAATTCTTTGTCCACATATTTACAAAGTTATTTCCTCTTTAATCCCTTTGTTTTATTCTGTATTTGAAACTTGTTTTTCTTTTTCAGTCCAAAACATGTATATTTGTGATCAACTCACTTTATTTTTTGTACACAAACAAGTTTGATTTTTATTTCTTTTAAAATAACCTTACATTTTTGGCCCAAGTTTACATCTCTCCTATAGGCAGACAGTTCCAGTAAGGCTGTTGCCAATATTTCTCTAGCTCCTTCTCTTTCTGGGTAATAACTCTCGTCACCAAGCATTGTGATCTGTAGAGAGAACATGTCCCTCAGCTATAGTAGCCTCCGTTTTTCTTCAAGGTAACATGACAGTTACCAGTTCTCTATTGTGCCACTAAGACAGGAGACAACAGGGGCAGCAAGAGGAATACTCAAATTACAGCAAGGATACTTAAACAAGGATACTCAAATTACAGCAGTCCTTTCCAGAGAAATGGAGTCCCTCACATCTAAGTCTCTAGTTCCTTCCACAGGACACTCCAGTACTGGTTCCTCACGTGCTCAGTCCAGGTGATGAAGTTTTTAAGAACTCTCAAGGTCATTGCTTTCACAAAGCCTGGGCTCTTCACAGCCTTCTTTCTCTTATTCTGAAGCCATAGAGCAGTTGGTCTTGGAGAACCTAATGCACAGGAATCTGAAATGCATGGAAAGAAGGAGACAAAAGAGCTCAGCTTCCATGTCCTCGTACACGCTCTAAAATCTGACAGAAAAGGCTTGACGAAATAGTGTAAGGAAATTTGTTTATAGGAAAAGAAACTGAACAAAAAAAGCAGAAACAATACAAATTCACACATTTTAATAATCAGGTTCAAGATAGAATCCTCAGTCATCTTTGACATATTCCACATTTGTGACACTCTTGCCTTTGCACTGTCGCCTTCACTTGGTTACTAAGTTCAAGTAAGAAAATGTCCTGGAATACATAACCGAATGTTAGAATAACTCTTTAAGAAAATTTTAGTTCATAATGGTTGGCTACAAAATGAAACAAGAAGCTTTATAATAGTCTTGATTTCTGGCCTTGGGTTTCCATTCTTTTTTGTTTTGCAATTACCTACTCACTACAGATTTGTTAAGGTTTTCCTGAATGGTCATTGTAGGTTAACAGTTTGAATGTAAAACGTCCCACATAGGCTCTTGTGTTTGAACACTTGGTCACCAGCTACTGGTGCTGTTTGGGGAGGTTGAGGAATCTTTAGGAGGTGGAGACTTGTCTGAAAAAATAGGTCACTGGGGTCAGGCCTAGAGATTATGTAGTACAGCCCTGTTTGTCTTTGGCTGTTTCCTGATTTGAGATATGACATGGACTTCCTGCTCAAAACTGCCATGACTTCCTGACCATGAAGGAACTTCTTAAAACTGTAAATGAAATTTAAAACTTTCCCTCCCAAAAGTTGCTTAATTCCTGTTTAAGTATTTTGTCCCATTAATGAGAAAGTTACTGACTCCCAGTGCTTTTCCCATTTTCCCTGAAGTGAAGAGAGCACAGTATTTTAAGAAATAAAAAAAGAAAGAAAAACAAAAGACAAAATTTAAAGACCAACTCCCTCATTATGAGGTTAAAGGGCTTGATGCTAAAGAATGAGCAATTTGTAGGTATAAGCAAATCATGATTGATTTTAATCAATTTATTGATACAAAACTTCATTAACTTTCATAAAGGTTTTGAAGTAGTTGTCCTAAATGTATACATGGAATAAATAAAATGATCACTTCAATCTACTATGCACATAAGAAATTTAGATTAAAATTTCCTAAATATAAAAAAAAAAAAAATTACTTTTTTGATGGAAAATAAAGATCAACATTAAATATTTTTTGTAATGATAATGTTTTCTCATACTCAAATATAAGGAGCTTTTTCTGTACTCTGTTCAAATATAGGGCCTCTTTAATATTTTTAAGAACTCTTAATATTCCAGAGAGAATCACTATTCACATTGTATTTTGTCTTACATTTCACCTGCAGTTAATGGTTCTGTTAAAATCTCCTTAAACCAGGCGTGGTAGTGCTCTACATGTCTATAATCCCTGTATTCAGGAGGCAGGGAGTGGGTCATCACCAGTTCAAGGTCAATATGAGCAACACTGTGAGTTCTAAAGCCAGACTAGGATACATTGTGACACCCTATCTCAATAAACGCAGCAGAACAAAAACATCTTGAATACAGACTTTGTTATAAAATATCCTAGTGATAGCATTATGGTATGTTTATCTGTTCTAGACAGTGTCTGTTGTCTGGAGAGTAAAATTATTTTATATTTAGAAACAAGGTTCATAAGTAGATCTGAGTCACTTCCAAGCAGATGGAACTCCTTGGGTCCTGGCAGTGTAAGCTCATTTGTTAATAATTTTCTTCAGACATAAAAATCAGATTAAGATGAAGTTATTAGACTGAAGCGAGATATGAAGAGGAGAGAGAATAAAGTATGGAAACATTTTTCTCTAAATAATTCAGGGAACACATTGTGCTGTAAATGTCTTCATTTCAGACTTTGTAGAATCCAGAGATGTCTCCTCTGTCTCTGTTGCTTTATTATAGCAATCTAGGAAATGAATACATGGGAGAACATTTATTATATACTTACTGAATGATACTGTTATAAATTAATTAACATGTTTCATTTCATTTAAATTCACGTTAGTCGCATAAAGTATGCATTATTATCATTCCTAGATTATAAATGATTATGTTTCAAGGTACTGAGGTTTTATAAGTTGGAAGTGGAATTAAGTTCCTATATCAAGTTGCTAAACAATTTCATTATTCTATTTTTATAGATTTGTTAATGTCTAGTATTTAGCACTATGAAGTGGTACATATGAAATTTCGTGCATATTGCATACTATAAAAATAAAAAAAGAAGTTAACACTTTTATTTTTTAAACACAATCATCAGAAAAATTATAAATGGAAGAAAAGATTTCCAAATCATATATCTGTTAAAGATGTTTTATCTAAAATAGAGGAAGATATTGGTGGTTTGATTAAGGTGTCCCCCATAAGCTTATGTGTTCTGAATGCTAAGTCCTCAGCTGGTGGCAATTTGAGAATTGGAGCATATTGGAGGTGAGGTATTGTTGGGGGCTGGCTTATGGGTATCATACCCAGCTTCCCCTTGTCAGAGTTTGGCACACTCTCCTGCTAGATATGTCCAGTTGATGTTGGCCAGGACATGATGCCCTCCCTCTGTTCATGCCATTGGTTTTTTTTTCTGGCATCATCAAGGTTTCCCTGGAGTCTGTAAGGTAACACAGACCCTTTGCTCCCATAAGCTGCACTTGGTCAGTGTTTTCTGCCAGCAATGAAAACCTAACTGCAACAGAATACTTTCAGTTAGTCAAAATGGGCAAAAAAATTGAATTGCTATTTTAACAAAGAAGATCTGCAATAGTTATTAGTTAAAAGAAAATAATGTATTTATTTATTGTGGAGATTCATATCAGTACTACAGTATATCTATACAATGTAATGGCCATAAGCCAAAAGATATGACAGATAACGTAGCTGAAATAGATGTAAAGAAATTGAAACCATCATGCGTTACTAGTCAGAATATTACCTTAAATTATTGTTGGGAGTCATTTTATCAATATCTCAAAAAACCCTAAAAGTATATTTACAATATGACTCAGCAATTCCACTCATAGCTATATATTATAATGAAGTCATATGTTTAAACAAACTTATAAATTCAAATCCTTATTGCAACATTTTAAAAATCAAACTATAAATAGTACAAATGTCCACAAAATTATATTGCCTTATTATACAATGATGGAATACTTCAAATATAAAATTTGGAAATGAGTAGTATTTTTATTCTTCTTTTCCTCTTAAATGAACAGCTTCAGGTTCTTGTTTATAGCAACAGAAAGTAAACTATGATACCAGTGTCAGACATGGAGGTGTCTACCTGCACTTCTGCCATGAGAGAGTCTGACACCATGGGAAGACTGTGAGTTCTAGACCAGCTAGAGGCATATGATGAGTTTTAGGTCAGTCTGGACTGCAAAGGTAGACACTGTCTCAAAAAGCTAAACCAAAACCATGTAGAAGTAAAACAACATAACAATCAAACAATAAACTGTGAGAGTATACCAAAAATTATGCTAACAATAATTATCAGGAAACCACATCAATTTCATTGCCATTAAGAATAGTTAATTGGAAAAAATGGAGTAAGCAACACAAGGGACATTACTACAATATCAAATTGTTAGGAAGTGGTGATAATCATTCTCTTTCTTCATGGTATTTGATACAATATGATCTGGCACTGACAAGTGTTAAAATAGTTAAGATATTATCAATGCTTTACTGATGTTGACTCAACACTAATTCAGCTACAAGTTACTGGTATGGTCACAAAAATGTTATCTAGATGACATATGATCTCATTAGGGAATGGCATTATGATAGATCTAATGACTCATACGTTAAAATTTGCAGAGGATTGGCATGTTGCTCAATAGTACAGATATGGATGGACAGATGAATTAAAAAAACATAATTGTCTCTATCATCTATTATCTATCTGTGTATCACATATCCATCCATCTAATGGAATGCTATTTAAACTTATAATGGAGGTCCAGTCACTTATGCCAATAAGGTTGACCATAGAAAAACATACCATGTGAAATGAGCCTGACTTAAAGAAAAATTCATCTTAACTAGATGTGGATATACAAAAGTAAATACATAGAAACGGACATGCCAGGAGTATTGGTGAGGGGAAATTTGGAAATATTAGTCCAAGGTCTGCTACAGTTAAGCAGGATGAGGAGGTCTTGAGATGTCACGTTCAGGATGAAAACTACTGCAGTAACATTCAGTAACATTCTGGAGCTATTCTCATCTTAGGAATTGTTGCCAGACATGCACACAAAAGTTACCTTACCAGCATGAATATGCAAATATGCATACCTGAATTGCTTGTCTTATTAGTTATTAATTATTTCAGCATGTATCTGTTTAGCAAAGCACTGTGTTATACATTTTAAATATGGAAACTAATAAAGAGATGTACATATGTACATATATTATATATATATATGTATAATAGATTATATAGAATATAGAATAGCATATATATATATATATATATATATATAATATAGAATAGAATATATATATAGATAGAATAGATTATATATATTATATAATATTATAACATATAATATTATATATATATAATCCATTCTACCTAAGTTGATTTTTATGATTTTTCTGCTGACACTATACATATGACCACAGAAATTTAAGCTAGACCACATGGCGTCCAGTTCAAGTGTTAGCACAAACTTCAGTCATCATCACCAGAAGTTGCTGGGACAAGCATTTTACACCTATAATTTCAGACATCTGGAGGTAAGATAAGAGGATTATGAATCAAGGCCACCTTAAGATATAAAAAGATTTCTGATAAAAAATAAAAGACAAACAAAGCAAATAAACAGAAAACATGAGCATACTAGTAAGAATTATGTTCAATAGTGAGTAAAAGTATATTAAATAAGTACACAATGGAGGATACACAGGGAGATATTTATTTTTCCCTTTATAAACCATTTGCCCTTAAGCACACCTCTAAATAAAAATGCAGATGCTTTTGATGCCAGGCTCTTCCCGGAGCACTGTTGCTCTAATTCCTTCATGGTGCTCACTGTTATATTTAATGCTCTTGGCTCCTGCCGAGCCAGCACGGGCCCATCTTTGCTCCTTTTTTGTTCTCATTAAAGTAGTAATGTGCAGCAGCATCATGACCCACACCATGGGCGCCATAGGAGTTGGCATCCTTTCCACAGCTGGGATAATGCCGACCAGATAGCAGTTGTTTATATCCTCTAGTTTTGTAGTTCACTCGGTTTTCAACGTCTCAAATGATCCATCTGTCTTTAAAAAGCAGATAAATGGCTCGGAAGATGACTAAGCGGCTAAAGTATATGCTGTACAAGCATGAGAACCTGAGGTTGTATCCCAGTTCCAGCATAAATTCATGTCAGGCCTGTAATATGAACATACACACACATGCGCATGCACACCCCACAAGCAAAAAGAAAAGAAAGGAATAGAAAAGGGCAATATTAAATGTGACAAGTCATACACATTCAATTCTGTATCAAACTAGATGAATAGAAGCAACTTCAAAGGTTATCTTTACTGAGTTTTTTCAGATAAATATGCTTTGGTTCCACATTTTCCTCCAAGAAAACTTCCATGAATGCATGGTGATTATAATTCATGCTTATTGTTGAATGTTCTGACCATATATGACTTTAAGTAAAAAGAATCATAAGGTCACCTTTTCAGCTTTCTGTCTTAGAATAGACAGTTCTCAGTTTTGCATTAACACAAATTTTTAAATGATAGTTTGGTAGCTGTCAGGTAAACCATCTTGAAAATATAATCATAGATCAATTTTTGTTTGTAAGTATATTTTTGTAACATTGCCACTTAATTCTTCCCACACGTAAGAAGATGATACTGATATTACCATATGCCCTGGCTTATCAGTTCTCAGGGCTGATATTTACTTCTGGACAGAGATTCATATTTATGCTCAGTAATACATGCACCTACTCATTTGTGTACAAATGCAGAAAATGGTACAATATGCACTTAACATGTTTGCAGTAATGTTCCATTTTAAATGTATTTTTCATCCTGGAACAAATGAACATAGCCGAAAGTGTTATAACAATGGGAGCAATAGAAAAAGTCATTGCTCATGAAATAATTTGAAATTTCAAAAAATCTAACTGAAGGCTGGAGAGATGACTTAGAAGTTCAGGTGCTAGCCTAAGCCTAAGAACTCATGTTTGAATCTCCAGGTCCCAGGTAGCCAGACTCAGTAACATAAGCATGCAATGTCATACATGCACACAAGGGGACATGCACATCTGGAGTTTGGTCATAGAAGCTGAAGACCCTGGGCCACCCATTCTCTCTCTGCTTCTCTCTTCCTCTCCCTCAAAAATAATAGATAAAAAATGTAGCTGAAGGGCTGGAGCGATGGATCAATAGTTAAGCATTCTTGTATGAAAGCCTGATGACTTGAGTTTGATTCCCCAGTACCCCCATAAACTGCATGCCTCTGCAGTTCAATTGCAGGGGCTAGAGGCCATGGTGCATGTATTCATTCATTATCTCTCTCTATCCTTGCAAATGAATACATAGAATATTAAAAATAATATCGAGCTGAGTTTGATTCTGTTTCCCTTGCATACCTACAAATGTACACCATGTTGGTAACTGTTTCTAAATAAAGGTTTATAAAAGGCAGGGTTGAATTTATGCATTGGAACAAATAAGGCATTAATGTGTCAAATTCAAAGGGTTTGATATAATTATCTTCAAAGCATTTTGAATAAAGAAGGGAACTCACAAGCAGTTCCATCTTTGGGGCATGCATCATATAGCTTTGCACTCTGAGAAATCTGGAGTGTTGTAATTCCTTTCTAGTTGTTGGGACAAAGCTCCCAACCAAAGAGCAGCTAATGGGAGGGAAGAATTATTTTCTCTTACAGGCCTGAGGGGAAGCTCAATGACAGCAGGGGAAGGCATGGCATGAGCAGAGGCTGGACATCACCTTGAACACAGCAGGTGGAAAGCAGCAGCAAGAGAGTGAGGAAAGTTCTATCAAGGGGGATCTGGCTGTAATAACCTTAAGCCCATCCCCAACAACACACCTCCTCCAGTAGGTCTCCTTCTTCCAATTTCACTTCATCTGAGTACCAAGTATTCAAAACACATGATTTGGTGGGGGATATGGTAGTTAAACCACCACAGAGAGGTTGATACTGCCAGTTTATTTTTTTACAGAAAGTAACAAGGATGAGATCAGCTGATCCAGGCTCAGTCACATGCACACCTTTAAATGAATGATGGACAGAGAGACCCCTCAGGAAGGTAATATCTTCCATTGATATTTCCAAATACACAAAGAATTCAGTATGAAAATTAGTGTCAAGTAGCCAAAATTTAAATTTTTGGATGTAGTGTGGACTGGAGAAATTGCTCAATGGTTAAAGCACTTTACTGCAAAACCTAAAGATCCAAATTTGAGTCCACAGAAACCTCATAAAGCCAAATGCAGAAGAAGGCACAAGCATGTGGGGTTTATTTGTAGTGGTTAGAGGCCCCAGCACACCCACTCTCTCTTATCTGGCTCTTTCTCTCTCTTTTTCCAATAAAGAAAAATATTTTTAAGTTTTTATATATTAATTCAAACATGAACTTATTTATATTTTTCTTGACTTTACCCATCATTCACACAGTGCCAGAATACTGGTGTCTGAGGAGCTCAATTAGGCAAGCATGTATTCATTTGCATTATTAAGATAAGTTATAGCTGGACTGCCTATTTGTATTCTCACCTCTGTTTTACATAGATATTTTTAAACTTTATTATTTTTTTCTTTTTTTTTTTTTTTTTTTTTCCCAGTAAGCTATCAGTGGGGTAGGATGGTCCCTTGCCCTCATCCCAGAGTTGGGTAGGAATGTAAAAACTTTTGTAAGGATAGCCCTGATCATCTCATTCTCAGTTTTCCATCTCATACACTGACAAAGGAGGCCATACTTCTCTCTAAGATGAGCTATTATGCCATACTTTTAAAGAAAACTTCTGGATGAGTGACACTAGTCCCTTTTAAGAAATATAAGCAGTATGAGACCCATATCACTCACCATGCTTCATGCTACAGCATGCTTTGCACATGAGGCTGGAGGGTCACAGTGTGTCAATCTATGTGCCAGCAGGTCTGATGCAGACCAGTTTCTCAATAGATTCTCCAAAGTCCTGTAACCAGTCTCTAGTAATGAAACTTTCATGATTACTCCTGCCTCTCATCATAAGTTATTAACGTGTACTGAATATTCACCTACCAGCTAATCATTTCACATAAGATACTCTCTTTGATAGGCTTAGATTTAAATGTCCTTAGAGCAGCATCTAGCAAATTAACTTTTATCAGTTTCCGATTAATCAATACCAGTAGTTAAGATACTGCTAAAAGCCACATGTGTTTATGGGTTAAGTTGGTAAGTTAGGGGAAAAAAAAGGAAATTCTTTTTATATCACTAGAGAGGCATACCATGCAATTATGTGAAATAAAAGTCTTGATCAAAAGCATTTGCAGCTGTCAGGAAGTTCAAACACGCATACACATCATTCAGACTCCTTTCCCATCTGGCACCCACTGGCTGCTGTGTGAGATGCTCACTGTAGTTTTATTGGCCCCAACAGCTACAGAGAATCAGCTTCTGAGCTTTTGCTTCCTTTATCTGTAATGCTTTCCCCAGTCCCAGTGACCTTCTGAATACTATTCATCCTTCGAGTACTGTCATCAGTAATGCAAAACCTTTCTTGGCAAGTCCACCACTTTTTTTTTTCTTCAGTACCTCTAAAATGGCATTATAATAAGGACTACTAACTTGACATTTTGCCAATTCATTCCCATATGAAGAATCTTGATAAAAGGTCAAATATTTTTGTGTGTATACTATTTCTTTCATAATAGCAGTTGCATTACTTGACATCAAAAAGATCCCCCAAAATTAACACCTATGTATCAAGTATTATCCAATAAATGAGCCTTGGCTAATCTGGTAATGTGTGAGACAGCACCTTGAGTAATAGAAAGATACATGAATGTCATATATAATGCATATTCTATCTCTGTTAAATTCTTTTTCTTTTCCTCTGAAAATTATGTAGATGTGACCTATTCATGGTAGAATCATCTGCATGTATGTATTTGAAGGTGCCAATTTATGAAAGTAACACATTTCTGTTTTAAACAACATGACCCTGACATTTTCTTTGGCAGTTTCAATCTTTGTGCTCTGCACACAGAATGCAACCTGCCCACATGACTCTACCTAATTAGAACTAAGCGTCCCAATTATAAAGAAAATTGATCAGTTTGAAATATATGAATGACTGTCACTAGTGTGATAAAGGACAAGCAGAGAGAGAGAAAGGAAGTCCATATACAAAGAACAGCATACCATTTCACATAAAAACGGAAATTCAGTGTGATTTTCTAGAAATAAAGCCATTAGCACTATAAAAATTGATCCAAAAAGTCACCATGTATTAAAGTTTTTATTAAGTTGGAACCCTCTGGCTGCATTAAAATTTTTGAAATTGTCTTTTTGAGTCTAAGAATTATTTGTGTTATATGCTCATATTGGTACAATTTTTTATTGGCACACAAGGAATCCAATTTCCAGGTTCATTACCCAAAACAACATAGAAATTTGAGACAAGAAAATATCTTAGTGCTTGAACTATAGATCAAACTATAACTCACACACCCCATTCCCTCATGGATTATTACGATAAGAGGAAAGAAGAAGAGAAAAGGCAATTTTTCTGCCCACTTGATCGATGTTCCATTTGACCTCTGCAACGCCCTCTTGCCATAACCTTTTAAATACCATCTGCTGTTTTTGTGAAGAGTGTGATGGGAGGGAGTCTCTTCCAGACAGAAATTGATTATAAGAACATTAATCAAGGGCATGGATTATCTGTAGCATGACTCTGTGTACTGTACTTAAGCAATCTAGCCTTCAGTATGATTGCAAAGGCTAATCCTTCTGTGGAAGCATAGAGCAGACATACCAGCACATGTTTAGGAGAGCACAGTAAATAATGCGTGAACACTTATTGGAATCTATAATAAATTTCAGCAATTTTAGGCCTAATTTGTTTACTTAGTCTAATGGGATTGGATTATTTTAATATGTGCTCATAAAAGGCTATACACTCTGCATGCCTGTGCTAATTACAAGACACAGAAAAGGTTGTGCAGACCTTGCTTAACATTTCAAAAATATGGCATTTATGTGATAGTATAGTTTAAATAACACATTTGAGGTTTTAATTTATTTTTTCTAGTGATTAAAATATTTTAAAATAGGGCTTAGGTCTTACCATAATACTATAAGTATTTTATATGTACAAAAACAGAAAGTGTGTTTTTAAGTTATAGTAGTAGAAAATTTGTTTTTAATTTACTCATTTCTTTCTAGAGAAATAAATTTCTTCTATATAAATATAACTTAATATTCAGTATTGGAAAATGCATAAATAACTGGATTGTAAATAAATGTTAAATGTGTATACATGTAGGGTAAAGATGGTAGAAAAGAAGAAGGGAGAGAAAGAAAGGGGGAGAGAAATGGAAAGAAACTGACTTATTAAGTCTAAACTTTCTACAGCATATCTTTAACACCTAATCATGGCTGTCCAAAGCAGATAAAATTTTTCTTTGTAAAAAGGTCTTCTGGGAAAAGCATCACCTCACCAGTGAAAAGGAAGAGAGAGGCACATTAACTTGGGAGATGAAATACCAAAGTGTAGAAAATAGTGGCAGAGCACATTTCTTTTCTTTTAAATAAATTTTAAATATCTGAGAAGGAAAAAGAACAAAAATAAAAGAATGTTTTCATCATGAAAACTTATTTTCATTAAGAACTTTTTTAAAGCATGCTTTTTTAAAATGATTATAATATTTTAATCCTTATCAGCCAGATTCTTAAGAATAAGCAAAATCTCTCACTAACTGATCTCTATTTTACTCTGCAAAATTAACTGTTGGTAAGTTATTCATAATTAGGGAAAAAAAGTAAGTACAAGCTTAAAATTTTACTATGAATGAAGCTTTTCACTAGTGTAATTCTTAAAGCATTTTTCATCAAAAATTACTTCACACAGTTAAAAATCAAATTTTACTGAAAGGATAATAAATTATTCATTGATTTCAGTTGAAAGGATGAAAAGAATCTGGCTACAATAAGCAGAATAATAATTTATGTGAAGTGCCCAGTGAAATCACTGCATTGTAAAAGCTGGTAAGCGGGACTAGAGGAAATTCAGGAATCAAGAGAAATGGAACAAAGGAACTACAGAGCACGTTATAATACAAAATTCAGTTCATACTGCATCTTACTCTCCTACTCTCAAACACATCACCACTGGCAACAGGATGGCTGTTTTCAGTGGAAGCTACATTCAGGAGTTAATACTATCCCATACTGAGCTTAGTTCCACTGTTGATTGTGAGCAGATAGTAAAGGGAGTATGGAGTCCTGCTAGTCCAGTAGCCTTCCGTACTTTGGCCCTCCTAAGTCTCTCCCTTCTTTCTGGCACTATTAGGTTATATTTGCATTTTCTTAAATGATGTTACATTGGTTTTGAAATCATCCTCGTTTACATTTGCTGTATTTAGAGGTGGGAATGTCTTTAATCTTCTGTTATAATGAGTTTATAATTGTTTACAGATTATTTAGAAATTATAAATAAGTTTGAAATGAATTTGTTGTTGTATGAAGGGCTGACATTTGGTCAGCATTCTATTCTTGGGTCTATGGTCCCTATAATATGACTTGTGGACATTCTGCATGCCAGGATGGTGATTATCACCTAACTGGGTTTTTGTAAGCAAGATAATCCTCCAGATCTATGTATATATATATAGGTTTGTGCTGGTAAGACTGATTATCCAGTCTTCAACATCAATATTTTAAGAGTTAAAAGCCTCAACATTTTTAATCTTTTTTTTACTATTAATGAAGAAGAAAACTCAGTCAAAGCAATCCAAGAAAATTTTTAAAAATTAAAAAAAATCATTATTTGAATCCAGGTTCCAGTGTGTCTGCATGGTACCAGAATGATCAATATTACCTATTAATTAATTATATTTGAAAATTAATAGAGTATTCCATGTTTCATGACTAAAATATTAAAGAACTTTTTAATGAAAATAGGCACACAAGAAAAGATTGCTTTAACCATCTTTGCTGTGAGTTCATTTTATTTCTGAATTGGTTTTACTTTTTTCCTCTTAGTTTTTCAGCATGTACTTTGTGTGGGTGTATTTGTAATTACTGAAAGGTAATTATTTTACCTAAAGCTCTTAAGCAGAGAGCGAGTCAGTCAGCAATGTTTATTGACTTGCTCAGGGTGAACCACTGTACCAGAAAAGGTGAGATTAGTGAGAGAGAAAAGTCCTCACCAGGAGAAAACAAGTAATTACAAAGCAGGGCAATAAGTGTCATGAGCACAGGGAGTCACAGAAAGAAAAGAAAAGGATACTTCAGAGAGGTGGGAGTAGAGGCAGATCTGCAAGGTGACCATGGAGTCAAGGTGATAGGGACCACTCAGGATGAGCCAGTCAAGGCAAAGACAGACTCCATGCAGATGAGGATAAAGACTACCATGATTCAGGGACTGGTAGTAGTTCCATTTGATGGACCTTATGGAGGGACACTGACTGGCACTCAGTGCAAAATCCCAACAAGCAGCCTGGTGTATCCAATAATTACGAATACAAAGCTAGATCCAAACTGTATAAATATTATGCTGACCTTCATACATATCTTTTCGGTTTCTGTCCCATTTTACTTTTTCCACACTAACCAGCCTATCCCAAACTATCAAAGAGAAAGAGGTAACATAAATGTGATAATTAGACATTTTAAAATAGATTTATTAATTAAAATTTAGCTATGTTAGATTTTACAAGTATTACTCAATTTCATCACCTTTATCCTCTTGTATATAGCCTTCTGTGACTATTAATCTTTATCTGTGACCTTCAGACAACATTTAGCTAATGCACAGATGAAAACCTTGACTGCCTAAGCATGTGCACAACCACTATTTGAGGAAAGTCAGGTCCAACAAGCTTCTGCCTCACTTCTCCCCCTCCTCCACCAACACATTCTGTCACCAAGCATAGGTTATAATATAGAAAAGCTTTCAAGATAAAAGTATAACACACCTTCAAAATATGTGGAAGCCCATATGCACGTCAGCCATTCTGGACCTCCTAGTTAAGGTCTGTGAGCTAAAGAATTGATGGCATTTTGAACTGGTTTTCCTTGGATGTCATGAAGGTTGTAGCTTCGTTAGGACCATTCACAGCCTCTACCCAAGAATATCCTTTTAATGTGAAATGATTGTGACACAGTTTACTTTATGAAAATGGATTTGATATTTGTTAATAACACCAAGGGAGGCTTTATTCAGGGATATTGAAAGAGGCAAAGACTGTTTTAAAATGGAGAGAGACTGGACTAAACTGAACTCTAAGTTCCCTAAACGTACCTTGGTATTTATGGGAAAGACCATGGGTAGGAGACTAGTAGATTAAAAAAAAAAAAAAAAAAAAAAAAAAAAAAAAAACTAAGAGGAACATGATTAACAATAGCAGTGTAATTCTTATTGAAGTATTTTTTAATAAGATTTTTCTTAAAAGTAGATAGTAGTTCATGAAAACTAGAAAATATGAAAAGTGCTTACACATGAAGAATAGGGATGGGGAGGTGCTATACTTGCTTAAAAATGTTTTCTTTTTGATAAAATTGAGCTAATGGGCCAAAGATATGCAATGTACATTTAAAGACATTCTTAAGAAAGCATAGTAGAACTAGATTAAATCCATGTAAGGAGAAAAACTTTGTCAATCCAATTAATCTCCAATACTAAAAATGACAATGTTTATAAATATTGGTGAATATCCCTTTTGGGATCATAAATCATCCAGAAAGCAACTGTTGCACCATGAGTGAAAGCTTCCATTTTAATATTTTATTTATTTATTTGCAAGCCAAGAATGATCAAAGAGACACAGATAGAGAGAATGGGCATGATCTGCAAATGACCTCCAGATTCGTTTACCACTGTTCTTCAGGCTTTACATGAGTACTGGGGAATCAAACTTGGATTGATAGACTTTGGAGACAAGTGCCTTAGTCACTGAGCCATCTTCCCATCCCTGAACGATTCGTAAAAATATCTTGTTCATAGACTTTAGTTGTCCTACGTTTTCACTAACTTCTTAACAGATTCCCCCAATGAATGAGTTAAGGATAGGTTAAAGGGTATAAGGATTGGTAATTTAGAAAGATTTTGATGAGTGTATCCTCTTTTATGGCCATACTAGTGGGAGCTTCTTGTTGGAGTTCATTATCTTGGTCTCCATAGGGTTATGACTTGGTTCCCAGTTCCAGCTATGGGTTCCTTTCTACTGACCAGATCTCTTAGTCAAGCACCCACCTAGGTTGGGTGCAACTTGTGCACAGGTATGTGCATCTTGTCAGGGTGCTTGGTTTTGTATAGCAGTGTCTCCTGCTTGCTGACAGTGTTGACCATTTTCCTCCATTAGCTCTTGTAGAGCTTTCCAGCACTATATGGATTAACAATTTGGGGACTAGCTTCATTCCAGAGTCTTGCAGGATTTCTCCATGTTTTATATCAGCACCAAGAAAAGATAGCTGACTCTATGTTAGGAGATGAACCACTCCTTGTACATCAGCTAGGGTCCAGGTGAAACCACAGAGGAGTTGGTGAGAAGATAACGAGTACTGCTTCCATGGGATCCTGACCATCTGTCCTGGGGTGATGGAGATAGACACTGAGAATACTCAAAATGTACCAAAACAAAAATCCAGAAGCTGCTGAGAGCTCAACACTAATGTAGACTTAAAACAAGCACCAAGACTAAGGGAATTTTGTGGAAGAGGGAGTGAAAGGATTGTAAGAGCCACAAAGTGAGAGGGAATATCCAGAGGCATTGCCCACCCCCAAATTCTGAATGCTTCTCTCACAACTCATGACCTACAACTCCATGGTGAATAATACCAACCCCACTGAGGAGGACCCTCAGTGAAAGTGGACAGAGGGAAAGAAATGATTGTATCAACACATGATGTTTCATACAAAGTTTATGAGATAGATAGATAGATAGATAGATAGATAGATAGATAGATAGATAGATGCATACATACATACATACATACATACATACATATAATACATATAATCTTTCTATCTTGTGGATGTTTTTGTGCCCACTAATTTCACTTCCTTAAACCTAAACATCTTGCTTAGATAAATCATGACCATAGGCCCTTCAATTTAAACAACCATGTGAAAGACAAATGCTTGGGATGTCTCACCATGAATTCATATCAACTTTTGGAGGTCAGCTTTTTGCTACTGTTTAGGAAATTTTCTACTAGAAGTGATATGACCAGATATTTTGAAATTCAGTATTTTGATGATTTTTACTTTCTTAACATCGCATAGTAATCAAAACTTAAACAAAAAAATAAAGTGAAAATCACTTGTAAGTTTTAATTATATACAATGGCTTGCTTTTCATAAAGATCTATTTCTCTACTGAGCCTGTTGATGGTATTCTGAGGTACAAAGGGATTAAAATAATTCATGTCACTATTAAAAATTTCATAATGCTATTGTTTATGAAAGTTACTTATTTTAATGATATATGCATATGGTTATATTTAAATATGTTAAACACATTTGCATTATTGATAGACAACTAAAATCTACAAACACTAACTAAATAGTATTACTTAATAGAAGTCCTACAGTTATTATTGCTAGAGAAAATCTGACTTAAAAAATCTTATAAAATATATTCCTATTACAGACTGCAATTATATATTGTTTCCTGAGAGACATATGTAGCACTTAAATATATTTATAAATAATATAACTGGAGAGTTAATTAAATAGTAGAAGCATGGAGTAGTTATAAAGACAATATCATTAATATGTTTTGTTTTCATTTAACATCTTATATTGGATAAAATGTTTGAAATTTTCTTTCTTTGATCTAAATGGTTGCTTTAACTCTTGTATTGTCACCAGTGTAAACATAAAACATATTAATTTGGAATGTATGATGTACTAAGGTTTATGCCATATACTTCAATTTACTATTTATAGCAACTACAATTCATATATTGTCAAATAAGACATGGGTTGTGGTTTGATTCAGGTGTTTCTCATAAATTTAGGCATTCTGAATGCTAGGTTCCCAGCTAATGGAGATTTGGGAATTAATGCTTCCTGTAGGCAGTGTATTGTTGAGAGTGGGATTCTGGGTATTATAGTCAATGTCCCTTTCCAGTGTTTGGCACACTCTCCTGCTGCTGTTGTCTGCCTAATGTTGGCAAGGAGGTGATGTTCACCCTCTGCTCAAACCATCATTTCCCCCTGCCATTGTGGACCTTCCTCTCAAGCCTGTAAGAAGAAATAAACACCTTTTTTTTTCACACAAGCTGCTCTTCTTTGGGTGATTTCTACCAGCAATGTGAACCTGACCACAAGAGTTAAGTCAGTACCAGGAGTGGGGTTTCTGCTAGACATCTGACTGTGTGGCTTTGACCTTTTGGAGCTGATTTTCAAGAGGAACATGGAAGGATTTTAAACCTTGGCCTAAGAGATGCCTTGCTGTGCTGTAAGCACAGCTTGGTGGACTATTCTGGTCATAGTTGAAAGGCCTAAATGCAATAAGAACTATGGACTGTGAGGTTTGGCTTATGAGGATGAGAAAGAGCTTTACCTGGACTTGGCAAGAAGCAGTTTGTGTGAGAGGCTTGCTGTTATGTCCATTTCCTGAGAATTTATGCAGGGTTGCATTGTGTAGAAATGGACTGATGTGAGCAGAAAGAAATCTTTCACCTGAAACTTCTGCCTATTCTTCTGCAATTGTATGAGAGATTACAACTATTGAGATTGGGCCAGCTGACATGCACTGGGACAACAGAATTAATGCAGTCCTTTGAAGGGGCCTGGAAGCTGATGAGTGTCCAGTTCTTCAAAGTCTGTTTTATTCCCCCCACTCAGATTAACAAATTGGCACCCCACCTAGTATTGTGGAGTATGGGAAATCCAGGAAACAGAGGGTCATTGAATTGGCAACACGGTCTTATGTTTCTGACATAGCTATGGTCAGTGTATAGTAGGTTTGTTGGGTTGCCTGCATGGAGACCAGATGGAAACTTGAGGATGAACTGTCCATTGCAGTGGAGATGCTGGGACCACGTGATGGCTGCTAAGGAGAGCTGTTATCACAGAGGAAGTTCTCCAGGACTGAGTAGCCTAGCTGGAGGGATATAATTGGAATTCCAGAGACTTAATGCTGGTTACAATTATTGGACTTGGTGATTTGTCACTTACTAGAGTTGTTGGACTTGGAGCTACAGAGTTTGCTGTTTGCTCGGTTCAAATGTTGTATTGGTTGAATGTTTCTTTGCTATGCTTAATGACATCTTTTGCAGCATGAATGTTTATTTTGTGTCATTATGTTTTTTTTTTTTTTGCTTTATTTTTAGTATTATGACTCAGTTAAAAGATTTTGGGTTATAGGGATGTTTTAATATCATTGGGATTGATAAAAATTATGGGGACTTTTAAAGTTGGATGAGTGCATTCTATTTTATATCATGTATGGTTATCAATTTAATGGGGCCAGGGCAGAATGTGGTAGTTTGATTCTGGTGTCTCCCATAAACTTAGGTAGTCTGAATACTAGATTCCCAGCTGATGGAGATTTGGGAATTAATGGAATTAATACCTCCTGCAGGCAGTGTATTATTGGGAGTGGGCTTATGGGTATTATAGCCAGTTCCCCTTGACAGTGTTTGGAACACTCTCCTCTTGCTGTTGTTCACCCAATGTCGTTGAGGAGGTGATGTCTACCCTATGTTCATGCCATCATTTTCTCCTGCCATCATGGAGCTTCCCCTCAAGCCTGTAAGCCAAAATGAACCTTTTTTTTCCCCACAAGTTGCTCTTGGTTGGGTGATTTCTGGCAGCAATGCAAATCTGAATGCAACAACATGTACTTAAATGAAAGTTATAAAATCTCTGTAAATAATAAATAAAGCAAAACTTACTATATAAACAACCCAAAATGTCTCTGGTGTTGGGATTTGCCACTCCACTTAGTCCTTGTCCTCCAAAATGGGCTCTAAATTACATGTTCCAAAAGATACTCTATTGGCATGTCTGAAAACTAATTTAAAGGAACTCAGACTATCTGAGCTCCTGCCTACCAAATTACTCAGACTCTGTATTTAAACATGGTCACAATATTCTCTAGACAATGGCCACTGCTGGCCTAAGTTTGGTATTTTTGAGTTCAACATTCTCATTGATAACTTTCTCCAAGAACATGGCAAATGGTCTGAAGTTCACGCCCTCTCTCCTTGCCCTCCTAAAACTCTACCTCTCACAAATAGTTCTATCAGTAAGCCAGGACTTGCCAGGGCCTCTCCCACTCACACCAAAATAGAGCCATAGGAGGTGTTAATTCCCAATTGCCATCAGGTGGGGATACTAGCATTTAGAATTCCTAAGTTTATGGGGGACGTCTGACTCAAATGACCACATTCTGCCCCTGGCCCCCTTAAACTATTAACCATACATGATAAAAAATACAATGCATTCAGTCCATAGTTTTTGTCACTCTTTTTTTTTTTTTGTTTGTTTTTGTTTTTTTTGAGGTAGGGTCTCACTCTGGCTCAGGCTGACCTGGAATTCACTATGTAGTCTCAGGGTGGCCTCAAACTCTCGGTGATCCTCATACCTCTGCCTCCCGAGCGCTGGGATTAAAGGCGTGCGCCACCACGCCCGGCTCGTTTTTGTCACTCTTAAGGATGTTCAAACATCCCCATAATCCAAGGTCTTTTAACTGAGACATAATACATAATACAAAAAAAAAAAAATCCATAATGGCAAAGAATAAACATTCACACTGCAAAAGATAGCATTGGACATAGCAAAGAAATATGCAATAAATACAAGATTTAAACAGGGCAAACATAAAACTCTATAACTGCAAGTCCGACAACTCTAGTCAGTAACAAGTCTCCAAGTTTGATAATTCTAACCAGCAACAAATCTCTGGAGTTCCAATTCTGCCCCTCCAGCTATGCTACTCACAGTCCTCAAAAACTTCATCAGGGCTGTCAGCTTTCCTTAGTAGCCATCTCATGGTCCTGGCATCTCCATTGGGTCTCCCCTGCAAGCCACAGTTCATCCTCATGGCTCCATGGGGTCTCCATGCAGGCATCCAGCAAACATGCTTCACACTGCCCATGACCATTTCCAAAACACAAGACCACGTTTCGCCTCATTGACCCTTTCTTTCCTACATTTCTTATACTCTACAATACCAGGTAGGGTGACAATTTGTTAATCCAGAGGGGGAATAAAGCAGAGTTTTGAGATCAAGTCTGATTTGCTTTTCTCTTTCACTTTCCTTACAATGTCCTAGTTACCTCCAACAAGGATTGACTTGCTAATGCCAATTCACAGGAATTTCAGTATCGGGATATGTGGGAGACTTACACACACACACACACACACACACACACACACACACACACACACATATATATATATGAGATTGCTTTCCATATAACCAAGTGCCTCCAATAGTTTTATTCCAAATTGGCATTTTTCTTCTTTACCTGCTATGAACTCAGAGCACACATTTCTGTTAATTAACTTTGTGTAGCAATGGTCTTTCATTGTTTCAAGGAAAATAAAGTGGTCAAGATTTTAAATACTTATTTGTGAACTTACATTGTCAGTGTGAATTTTCTATTGAATTAATTGCTTTCTTATTTCTCATCAATTCCTTATTTATTTTTAATGAGCATAAACAGATTAGGTATCATCAATTCTAGCATTTTTAAAAATTCATTTTATGAGAGAGACAGAGAAACAGGGTGAGAGACAGAATGGGTGTGCCAGGGCCTTCAGTTGCTGCAAATGAACACCAGATACATATACCACCTTGTGAATTGGACTTACGTGTGTCCTGGAGAATAGATCCTGGGTCCACTGGCTTTGCAGGCAAGTGCCTTAACTCATCTCTGCAGCCCTAGTCTGGCATTTCGGAACACAATGTTTTATTTATTTTTATTTATTTATTTATTTATTTATTTATATTTTATTCTTATCACCCTCTCTCCCCAATTCCTATTTCTCCACCCCTGCTATTCTCTCCCTTCCTGTGTACAACTGTTACGTGTAACCTGTGCTCTGTCCTCCTCCCTCCTCCCTCTTCCTGCTTATTTCTTTATGCTTGCTCTGGGTTACTTTTCTACCTTTACAGGTTTTGTCCACATTTTCTGTTTACATACATGTTTACTAGACAAAATTGTCCTTTCCTCTCTCAAAAAGGTATGAGATATATCTATATCATCACACAAGTTGTGTTTTTACTGACTCATTCAAAACAACTTTTTTAATTCTACCCATATCACTATGCTATCAAAAGCACATTGATCTTAATGAGTAAAACTTTAAACTATACTCTCCATGTGATGATTATTTACCTTTCCATAATTGTTCCACATCTAAAGTTGCTAAATAAAGAATCCAGAAATATATTGTAATTATGAAAAATTCCGTATCGTTCATCCTCCCTGTATTGTTGCAGGACAGTGTTGTATGGAATTAGAACTCCCACCCCATAGGCTCTCAAGTCTTCTGATACCATCCACATTAGCAAATAATTGAAAATTTTGACTAAAAGAAGGGTCAATTATGAAATTTTTAAGGGAGAGCTAAGATAAGAAGGATAGCAAAGTAGCAAAGCTTCCACACCACAAGAAATGTCTGCCCTTCCCATCTGGGAAGGGAGAGAGGCAAGTGGTAAAATTTGTCACAGTGGAGAAAGTTTTCCTCCTTGGAGGAAGCCTCCATTAAAGAAGGGTGGGGAGGAGAGAAGAAGGCATTTACATATGTGCTTTATGTTCACTTATATGAAACAGAAATCCAATTAGAAAGAACCTTATACCAGGCTCAGGTGTGTAAGGAGGGATTTGATTGGTTAGTGTGCCCAGGAGGAACATTGACTTAGTAAG
This sequence comes from Orientallactaga sibirica, assembly GCA_036365145.1. Taxonomy (NCBI): domain Eukaryota; kingdom Metazoa; phylum Chordata; class Mammalia; order Rodentia; family Dipodidae; genus Orientallactaga; species Orientallactaga sibirica. Next base: position 14,087,228 of record JAEOAD010000060.1, on the reverse strand, counting down.
ACATCTGATATAATGTGACCCATGGGGACTAACCTCATGAAACTGAGGAAGAAACAGGAAGCGTTTGTAGTGTCTGGAGGTCCTGGTGCACCCATCCTTTTTACCTATCTGCCTCTCTCTCTCTCTCTCTCTCTCTCTCTCTCTCTCTCAGTCAAATAAATAAAATATTTTACAGTTCAAAAAAAAAAATTCGACACAAAGGTGTTATCAGTTGTCATTTCCAGATCAGGATGAGAGTACCCTTTTCGTGTTTAGAAGTGTCATAGCAAGCTGTGCAATTGCATCATCAGTTTAGCTTTACAACTTAAGTTCTCCAGGTCATAGCATCCTAATTTATAGAGAGAAATTAAAAGCAAATGGATAAGATAGTGTTTATATATCTTAAGTCAGGGCATATAACTGCATGGACAAAAATTAGGACATGGTACTTAAATTGTTAATTTGTTATTTGTATTGATGTGTTGTAAGGGAAGGAAAGATTTTATTGTTTGCACTAACAATTTACATAGGTCAATTGCATCAGTTTTTAAAGTAGTGTGTGTGTGTGTGTGTGTGTGTGTGTGTGTGTGGGTGTGTGTGTGTGTGTGTGTTTGGATTTACCTAGGTTCTAGGGAACCAAACGTAACCAGCAGGCTTTGCCAGCAAGTACTTTTAACTCCTGTGCCATTTCCCCTGTCCAATATTAAAGTCTTGTAAACAGAGAATTTGAGGCATAAAATTCTTTTGATGTAGAATAAGAATTATTTTTATGATTACATAGTTTCATGCAGGATGAAAAAGTAAAATTAAAAAGATATTGAAAATATGACAGATCAAAGCTGTTTGTCATATGATTTGTGCTTCCTGTGAGGACAATACTTCTCTAATCACAACTTTTAGAATCAGTGACTTGTTAGTGCAACAATCACAGTTAGATATACCACAAAACTTTTCTCATGTGGATATTTCCCTAGTCAGAGTCAGAAACTTTGGAAAGTTGAATTAAATTTTTCAGTCCATTAGGGACCATTTAGAGGAATTACTTCTTTGCAATAATGGCCAAGTGTAAATTAAATTAGTCCATTATGTCCACACATTGCCTGATGCAACTGGAAAGAGTGTCAGATGCACACAAGAAAGGAATGTTCACCGACCTTGAGAAATAAAGGACAAAACAACAAATGAGTTAGATTAGATTATGAGTAGTCAATTTTGGTCAGATTGATGATTTATATTTTTAATTCAGACACCAATATATTCATTTCTACTAGAAGCCAATCCAAGTAAGCATAACTGTAGAAAGAACACAGAGAAAGACTTTGTGAAAGTATTTGTTAGTTGTTAATGGACTGTCATGATAGTAGGCACATGAACACACAGGGAGAGAAAAGACCAGGGGAAGGAGGAGTATTTTCAACTTCCAATTAAGAATATTTTTCTGGATGTAAAATTAATATTTTACATCAAAATAACATAAAATTTGGAAATTATATTAATTTGGAAAGGATGGAAAGCTGTTAAATGTTTCAAAGTAGTCAAATGTAGTTTTCATTTTTTTTTTATTTTCAGTTCACCTTATTCTACAATATCATCGAGATATTGGTTGCAAATTATTTGCAACATATTAGAAAATATAGTTCATATTGTTATATCAATTTAAAGAAACTTAGAGACTTCAGAGCTCATTTTTATAGACTTTTTTAAAACTATTTTTTATTATTTTTTATTTATTTTTGGAGAGAGAGACAGAGAGAGATAGACAGAGATGGAGAGGGAGACAGAAATGGGCACACCAGCAGTGTCTCAACTGCTGTGAACGAAATCCAGATGTGTACTCCCCCTTGTGGGCAAGTGCAGCATTGCGCCCTTGCCTCACTGCTTCTGGCTAAACGTGGGACCTGGAGATTGGAACCGCTGGACATTGGAACCAGCATTCGTAGGCTTAGCAGGCAGGCGCCTTAGCAGCTAAGCCATCTCTCCAGCCCTTTTATAGACTTTTTGATGACCATTGATTGTGTCTTGCTTAAATATACAAATGCTCTTTACACATATTGTTTTCTGGGGACTCAATCTTCATACTTCAACCTTGATTGTCATATAAATCCCGCTAGAGACTATTGGAGTGCAAAATCTGGAGTAAGTCTTCTATTCCAATTTCAATCGTGAGTTATTTTGGCACTATATAATTTGTAGTATTACATATATTTTTAATAAATACCTGGAAAACATTACAAGTACAAAAGTGGCTGATGGTCTTTCTAAACTTCTTTAACATTGATCTGAAATTTTGAGTTTAAATTGAATATGCCACTTCACAATGTTCTTTGTTTTCTGGGAGACATGAAATGTTATTCAAACAATTATATGCTATTAAGTGAAGAATGAGTTATCAAGAAGATTGCACCATTAGTGAAATTTACATTCTTAACTTCACACAGTAAACATGGAGAAGCATTCGAAGACAGCAGGCACTGTGATTTAATATTTCTCAGAGATTTTATTTATAACTGAAATAATGCTCTCATCTGTAATAAAGCTTGTGTTTTAGGAATGGTCCCATAAATGTTTTTTTTTTTTTTTTAAATCAAGAAAGCATGATAACAGGGCCTGCAGAGATGGCTTAGTGGTTAAGTGCTTGCCTGTGAAGCCTAAGGACCCCAGTTCAAGGCTCTTTTCCCCATAACCCATGTAATCCAGATGCACAAGGTGGTGCATGCATCTGGAGTTCCTTTGCAGTGACTGGAGGCCCTGGTGTATCCATTCTCTGTCTGTCTGCCTATTTCTCTGTCTGTTACTCTCAAACAAATAAATAAAAAATAAACAGCAAAAAAAAAAGAAAATATGATAAAAGTCTCAGAGCATATATTAAGATATTTATTTAAAATGATTAATGCATGTAGTAAGCAATAGTACTGAATGAGAAATATGTATATGTTTCAAAATGTCTTACATTTTCAATTTCTTACAATATTATTGTTATTCATCTGATTGTTCTGTCTTTTTAAATCATTTTTTTTTCTACAGTAAGCATACCTTTAGCTCGGATTGTTTTTCCTGTCCATATACAAGTCTCAGGAGCAAGGCTATAAATATAATTATGTTAAGGATGGAGGAGTCATAAAAATCATTAAGATTAAGTAAAAACAAATTCATGAGTACCAGGCTCAGTGATCCATCATCAGCTCTTTGCAAGAAACAAAAGTTAGGAGATATTTTTGAATTTTATTTTTGATGCTATAGATTTGGGCAACCTGCTTGCTTAAGCTAATCCCATGATGCCTTACATTTTTATACTATGCTGTAATACATTCTTGGTCCAAGCAGATGTGGTATAGTTGGCTCATCTCATACCAGGCTGTTGGCTTTCTCTCCATACTATTCTGATGGGTCACCCAGCATTTGCTACCATATATATTTAAAAATCAGGTTCTCTAACCAGCAGTGTGAGCAGCACTGATGAAGGGGAAAAACACATATAATTGGAAGACATTGTGATGGGAATACCTCTCCATTTAGCCAGAGAACAGTGTAAGCCTCCCTCTATGGTTTATAACCTTATCAGCTTTAGTCTTTTGCTTTTCACTGTGGTCATGGTTGCTCTAGTCAGTTCCTGTTTGGAGGACAATGTTTCTATACTGTGACTGTTATACTCTTTCTTCCCACTCTTTCACACTGTTCGTTGAGCCTTGAAGACGTTATTAGAAGCCTACTTTAGTGTTGAGCTTTCAGCAGTCTCTTCTTTTCTACTTCAATGAGTTTTCAATCTCCTCTGAGTCTACTGCAATCTCCCTGGAGAAGGTTCTGTGGCTTGCCATGAGAGTAGCATCCATATTTAATCCACCTCTTCATCTGTAATACCTCCCCACATGATCTAAGTGGTGCAACAATGACCCAACAATTACTTCTAATTCCCCAATGAAAAGGGTGTTTATGTGATTGGGCATAGGGGAGTGGGGACATAAGAGAATAGCTTGATAGGGATATGACCAATTTTCAATACGTTCATGTATTAAATTTCCAACAACTATTTTAAAAGTTAAAAAAATGCTTACTTCTGTTTTCCTTACCTTTCATACTCTAATTTCATGGTTAATTAGACTATCTCGCTCTCTCTCTCTTTTTCTATCCCTCCTAAGATACCTTTAAATTTTGCTAAATCTCAATGCTTTTCTACTACTTAACTTAATATAGGTACTTAGCTTAATATAGCTGGAGGGAAACAAAACTGGAATATTACATGAAGATTATAAACCTCAGCAAAATCACTCACAGTTTTTTGATAATATCTTAATAGTTATTTCATATATCTTTATTAGTATCTGAAATAAGATGAAATCTGCAGTCTATCCGTTCTTCACTGCTGGCTTTAAAAGTATTACATATTAATTATTTTATTTTATTATATATTATAACAGGTTATATACTATTATTCCCTCACTCCAACTCCTGTTACCCAGGGGACCCTCCTCAGTGGGGTTATGGTAATCACTATGGGGTCATGTGTAGTGGGGAACCTAGGCTCAGAGTATTCCTACTCACTGTGTGGATCTTACAATCTTTCTGCTCCCTCTTCTGAAATATTCCCTGAGCCATGGAAGGCTTATTGAGTTATTTGTAACATTTGGATTTCTGCTTTCATAGGTTTTGATTGGTCACTGTGTCTGTCACTGTTGCCCTGGAGCTAGTTGTCAGGCTAGCAGTAAGAGCAGTGTTCATGTCATCACTTCATCTGCAATTTCTCCTGGGCCCTGGCAGATGTGGTAAGGTGGAAAGTTTCTTGGTGGGCAGTCAGCTATCTTATTTTCTTATCAATGGATCTAGGTTCTCTACCATTTTTTTCTGCCATCTGTAAAATGAAACAGAGTTTCCAAACAAGTATATGAGATCAATTTGGATTAAAGGGGGTATACAAATTTGTTTAGGAGATTTTTGGCATGCAAGCCCACTTTTTCCTTACCATAGAATTTTGACTTGATTTCTAGTACCAGATGTGAATGAGTTCCCTCCCACTGAGCAGGCCTCATTTCTAATCAGAGAACAGATGGAGACCTGCACAGGCTCCATGCCACTACTGCACAAATGTGTACTTCATGTCTGGCTGGTTGATTTCATAGTCGGCCGGCTCCCCTGCTTATTCATGCTGTTGGTGACCATTGTTCTACAGTGTCACACATAGTGCTGCTCTCAGCACTATGAAGGCTAGCCAGGAGGGAGCTAGTTTCCCTTTTAATGCCAGCATGGTGTTTCAATGTCCTCTGGTGTCTTCAGCAATAGAGTCTTACCTTTTCGCTCTGACAGGTAATCAAGTGTTTTGGCAATGGCCTACATTGTTTTGGGGACCTCATCAGTCTCCCTGGCCAAGTGCTCATTTTGGGCAGTAACCCAATTCTGGGCCTTGGATTTATCAGCCAGAGTCCATCGTTGGAGGGCTAAGCTTTGTCCACCTTCTTTCTGGGCTTTGCCACTCCTGCTTATAGAATGCTAGTCATAGGGAAAGACTTCCTGAACAAGACCCCAGTAACTCAAGAAATTGATCAATGATCAACCACTGGATATCATGAAACTAAAACCTACTGTACAGACAAGGGAACCATCAGCAAAGACATTAGACATCCCACAGATTGGGAGAAAATCTTCACCAGCTAAACCTCTGACAATGGTATAATATCTACAATTTACAAAGAACTCAAAAAACTAAACAATAAAAAAATCAAAGTACCAATCAAAAAACTGGACAGAGAATTGAATAGAGATTCTCAAAGGAAGGAATATACATTAGCATTACATACTTAAGGAGATGTTCACCATCTTTAGTGATCAGAAAAATGCAAATATAAATGACTCTGAGGGGCTGGAGAGATGGCTTTGTGGTTAAGGTTTTTGCCAGCAAAGTGAAAGGATCCCGGTTTGACTCTCCAGTACCCACGAAAAGCCAGATGCACAGTGGCTGGAGGCCCTGGTGTGCCCATTTTCTCCCTTTCTCTCTCTCTTTCTCTTTCTCTCATTCTGTCAAATAAATAAATAAAATATATTTAGGCGAGGCTGTGGAGAAATAGGAACACTCTTGCACTGTTGGTGGTAATGTAAAATGGTTCAACCACTATGGAAAGCTATATGGAGACTCCTGAAAAGGATGAATTATAGACCTACCAACAGATCCAGTTATACCCTTACTGGGCATTTACCCTAAAAGCTCCAAGCCTCAGATCAGAGAGATTTGCTCAACCATGTTTATAGCTGCTCAATTCATAATAGCAAAGAGCTGGAATCAACCGAGATGTCCATCATTAGATAAATGGGTAACAAACATGTGGTGTATCTACACTATGGAATTCTTCACAGCAGTAAGGAAAATGAAACAATGAAATTTGAAAAAAAATGGTCGAATATGGAATAGATCACTCTCAATGAGCTCACCCAATCACAGAAAGATAATTGTCGAGTGGTCTCATTAATCTGTGGCTCCTAACCTGAATCTGTCTGAAATGCTGTCATACCTAATAAGTACCCTGAGGACCAGACAATTGGGAGGGGGGATGGAGGGAAGGTAAGGGTGGGAAGGAGTGGAAGAGTGGGAGGGAGGTTAAGGGTGGAGGGACACAAATAAGGACCCAAATGGAAATAAAACCCTTTATTCTGAACAACAGGCTAAAACACTGATCATTCAGCAGGGCACAGAGGGAACACCTGAACCACAGGGACCTGGAGAGAACATCTTGAAGACCAACCTTAATCTTTCCCTTTCTCTCTCTCTCTCTCTCTCTCTCTCTCTCTCTTTCTCACTCTCCTCTCTATACTCTCTTTCTCTTTTATATTACCTATCTTTTTCTTCCTTCACCTTCCTTGGCTCTGACTTGTAACTCCCAGTACCAGAATGGGGTTAACTTTCACGATAAGCTATTGATCAGAGAGACCTATAATGTGTCCCAAAAAAAAGACAGATTTCTGTCAGAGTCCTTGATGACCCACTAAAGGTTAATGGTAAGACCCTACTGTCGATGACAGCATATGCAGGTGAGACAAAACATGGAGAGACCTGGTTGGAATGTGTAAGAGGGTCAGTCCCAAGACAGTTAGCTAATCTAGTGTCAGAGAGTGCTACACAAGTGACTGAGGGAAAATGAATGACATCTGTCCAAACAACTCACAGTCTAAGCTACCGAAGCAGGAAACAACTTGACTTGATGCTCAAATAAGTACAACAGTAGCACACAGCCATGGTGGGTAACCAACTGGTGTTGATTTGGCTAAAAGATCCACTCAGTGGAATGGAACTCATTGCTGGACCTGGGAAATAAGTCAAAACCATGTACAGAAAATGAGCCCATTCTAAAATACATTTAAAGAAAAATAAGACTCTGAGGTTGCATCTCCCTCCAGTCAAGGTGGCATTTATCAAAAAGTCAAACAGGGGGCTGGAGAGATGGCTTAGCAGTTAAGGCATTTGGCTGCAAATCCAAAGGACACACATTATCCAGATGCACAAGGGGCTGCATGCCTCTGGAGTTCATTTGTGGTGGCTGGAGGCCCTGGCATACCAATTCTCTCTCTCTCTCTCTATCTCTCTCCCTCTTTCTCTGTCAAATAAATGGTAGGTCTACTTTCATCTTTTTGGGAATCTCCATACTGATTTTCACAGTGGTTTTACCAGTTTGAACTCCCACCAGCAGTGGGTAAGGGTTCCTCTTTCCCCATAATCTCACCAGCTAAATGCTGTTTGGCTTTTTAAAATTTTTTAAATATTTTATTTTTATTTATTTATTACAGGCTTACAGATCCCAGGGCAAGCTTCATCATGGCAGAAGAAGCTGGCTTACTTCATACATACATTTGCAGCAGAAAGACAACAGCCAGCATCAGCAAGCATCAGCACTTCTGAACACACACCTAAGGCTGGACTCACCCTCAAGGCTGGCTCATATTGGCACACTACCTCAGCATGGCTCCACCTCCCAAATGCTCTGAACTTAGGACTAAGCAGAAAACAATCAAAAACATCAGGTTATGGGGCCATTTTACATTCAAAGCACCACAACTGACTACTGAATCATACTTCTACACTGTTTCCAGAAACATGTTTCAAATATACTAGCTTTTAAATCAAGACCTTTATTATTATCTCAGAATACTCCCAACCTTTAATGTAGGAAAGAGTTTTTAGTTCTACTTTTTCCTTCTTTTAGCAAATTCTCAACATTTGACTTTCTATACTATTTGAATTATTTCTTCTTTTTTATGTTGCAACATTATTTATTATGTGAATTTTTAAAAAGATAAATAAGAAATATAGAAAATCAGTGTTTAGATACAGCTAAATGCAGAATGTTGGCTTTTGTTTTTCTCTTCAAGTGGCCATCATTCCCATTTCTAGTAAAACAGTGAAAATGAATATATGTAAAAATAGGCTGGTCATTAGCTTAAAAATTTTCCTAGGTCTTATCTACAAATGCATTTCCCCTTGATAATTACCATTAAGTGAAAATGGAATTAAAATAAAATTTCCTTGCTGTTTCATACCATATGAAAGATTTTATTTTAGCAGGGCCAATGCATGGGAAATATCTACAAAATATTACAAAAATGGAGAAATAATAAAATTCTGGATATTAGGGATATAAGTTAATCCAAAACAAACAAAAAAATGTTACTGAGCTGGACATCATGGTGCACGCTTTAATCCCAGCACTCAGGAAGCAGAGGTAGGAGGATAGCCATGAGTTCAAGGCCACCCTGAGACTACATAATTCCAGGTCAGACTGAGCTAGAGTGACACCCTACCTCAAAAAAAAAAAAAAAAAAAAAAAAAAAAAAAAAGCTCTAGATACAAGCACAATAGCAATATAGTTTTATTCCATGTGTATTTTAAAGAATGTAATGGGTAAGTACCAAAAATAGGGTCAATTGTGTTAAACTAAATTACATTATTGTATAGACTGCCCTAATTGAGTCCTTTGTATTATAATTATAAAAGAAAAACATAATTTTCATCATTTTATTACAATTTATCTTCAGTGAAACCTTCCAATCTCCTTTCATTTTGTCTGCAAACAATAAAACCATTAGAACATTCTTGTAGAATAATACAAGTTCCTCTTGCATTAAACTAAAGATATGTTTGAATTTAAAACACGAAAGAGTAGAAAGGTTCTCAAAGTTGTTAGCTTCCAAGTATACAACACCTCAGACAATTGAAGGATATTACACTCTGCCTTGAACAACAACAAAACAATTTTTGGCAGGCTGTTAAATCCATCATTGTGGATAAAACTGGTACAGATTGGTCAAACAGAGCCAATAAGCAATGATGTTCTGGCAACAGATACTTAACTAGTGGTCAGTACAGTGTTGAAAAATAAATTAATTAACTTCTTATATTTATATTCTGCTATTCTAAATTTAGTTTTTGAGCTTTCCAGTTGCTGTCTCCCCCTTAAACTGAAGACTGAATCTTTGTGCTTCTCAATTCTCTTACATTTGCTGCTCGTGGCCTCATTGGAACTCAGCTTCAGAATATTTCAGTTTTTATTTATTTATCTTTATTTTATTTTATTTTATTTTATTTTATTTTATTTTATTTTATTTTATTTTATTTTATTTTATTTTATTTTTAAGATAGGGTCTCACTTCCCCACGCTGAGCTGGAATTCACTCTCTAGCCCTACACTGGCCTCAAAAGTCAGTGATCCTCCTCCTCTGCCTCCTGAGTTCTAGGATTAAAGGTGTGTGTCACTAAGCCCATCCTTCAGTTTTTGAACTTTTTATCTGACATTTTTTCCAGCACCTTTTCCACTTCTGTCTCTGTCTTCTTCATCTTGGCTGTATGCTCTCTTCCTTGATGGGTTCAAAGGGGCTCTTAGTAAGCTACCTTGAATTCTTGTCATTATCAACCCCATTGTTATTCTCAACTGGTTGCTTTCTGCTTCTGTAGTTTTCATAGTACACATTATTAGTAACATCTTTCAAGACCTGCTTGTATGTGCTTATCAATGCATGTTTTAATATTATAAAATGAAATCAGAGTTTTCAACATTTTCAACATCAGTGACACCCTAGGGATACTGCTTTCCTCTGTCCTTAACTTTAATGATAGTATAATTACCTAACACAGCAAGAGATATGCAGTGCTTTATCTTTTCAACCACCTTATTTTCTTCTTCATCATGTTTCTGGGAATTAATTTGTCATAATTTTATGATCTTGAATTTGTTTCATTGTCTGCTTTTTTTTTTTTTTTTTTGGAGGTAGGGTCTCACTCTAGGACAGGCTGACCTGGACTTCACTGTGTAGTCTCAGGCTGGCCTCAAACTCAAGGCGATCCTCCTACCTCTGCCTCCCGAGTGCTGAGATAAAAGGAATGAACCATCATGCCTGGCTTCATTGTCTTCTTTTAAAACTGTTGCATTTCTCTGGTTTGAGTATGTCTGCTATAGCAGTTAGTATGATAAGATTCACTTTTTCATGCAAGCATTTCATAATCTCAGTTATCCAAAGGCTTATACCCATATTCTGAAGAAGTAATGAAGTATATAGAACTTTGTACCCTGTTATCTGACATCTGATGTCTGTTCATGTGAAATTCTGCATTTAGTTAATTCTCCATCTTACAATCAACCTAATCAATAACATGCTGTCAGAAATTACTATTATCCACTTCATCTCTGAATCCAGTGTGAAATAAATTTCCCAGCAAAGCTCTGCACCTGCTACTCCTACTTCCAACAAGGCTGAATGGACTGATGAAACTCCTGTGATCTCAGAGACATGGAATGTTGTAGAATCAGAGCCAAATTCCCTTGAGCTGCATTTAGGCCCCCAATAGCCATATACTGCCCATCTCTGTGACTGACCTAACATGCTTGTGACTATTGGTTGATCAGGTGTGAACCGTTTTGGAATGTAAGAACACATCCCCAATTTCTACCCACCCAAAGGTTAAGAATGTCATCGGATAGCACCTATAATAGAGATTTTCCCAGTCCAGCTATGCTATAACCTATCTGATGGTCAGCCAAAGTACTTGAAAAGTGCCTTGATTTATTACTGTTTTCTTGTTCTGTAAGTATAAAACATTCATGAAATTGTTAACACATTGGAGCATGTAATTTGGGGTAACCTAGATCTGTGTTCTCAGGCCACAGTCACTCATATTTGGCTCCAGAATAAATTACTTCTTATTCTCTTTGAAGTAAGCGCTGTGTCTTTTGTGTCAACCCAGATATACCAAATACTGTGAAAAGCAACTAAACTCCACCTTCTTGGATTAATTTTTTGTATTGTTCCCCTTGTACAATCTTTTAAAATCTATGGTAAGGAACTGGATACGCTGCAGAAGACGAATCAATGAGAAATAATGATTTGACTTTTATTTGTTTGATTGACTTTCTAAGACCAGATTCACCAAATATCTTAAGTGTGAATTGAAACTTTTTCTTTTTTTACTAACTTTCTGTTCATTTGACTTGGAAGATTAGCAAATCTCAAACTGACTTCAGGTTTCTTAAATTGCCATAGAGATACAGTGGAAGCTTCCCTCCTCAGCCATAGAGATCTAGCACTGACTAAGATCCTCTTGCCATCAACAACCAGCTCCAGTGTGGCACTCTGATTTTCCAAAGCCAACTGTACAAATTCCACGTCAGTCTCCTAAGTCGCGGCCTGCTTGATAAGGCACTCTCCAACAGGAGGAGCAACTGTTCTTTAGATATCCAGGCCCCGATCTTTGTCTTGAAACTCTGCCTTCTCTGTCTCAGTCTTCTTTGTTGGTTTCCTTTTATCAGCCTTTTAGAAATGTTGGTATTCTAGCATCATTGTCTTCTCAGCAGAAATCTAAGATCCAATCATAAGATTTCAAATACAGTGACGGGGGAATGAATAGTTAGTGCATATTTCTTGGCAAGAGTTTTATCTGAACTCTAAAGGTGCCCTTTTGATAAATCCATCATAGTTTGAAATAGGCAAGTTTAAGTCAACATAGTAACAGAGAACACTTGGTCAGATGTGCTGACAAACCAAGGAATTTCTTTGACCATTGCATGACAGTGATCAGTGGTGTTTAATTTCTTGCCAACTTTCCCCTATAGTCTATATCAATTCCATCTGCAGCTTCTTTCTTAATAATTAAGTATATCTCTCTGACGTCACTACTTACCATTTATATTGTTATTATAGCCTGCCTTTTCTCTGCCTCGAAGCTTGAAACAAGCTTCACATTGATTGTTTGAATCTTATACTCCCTCTGCAATCCAACCTGTCCAAAACAACCAGAGAAAACTTTTGAAAGGTGATATATCATCCTGGCAACTCTTTTCATTAACTCCTCCCTCCTCCCAAATTCCTTCCATCATGCTTAAAATCCAAGAGCCTTATCATAGACTTCTGAGTGTCCTTGGTGGACATCCTTTCCCACTCTTTCCTGATGGGCTTTCTCAATAGAGGATGTTGAAAATAGCTGGTTCTTCCATTCATTACCAAGGACTTGCACGGGTGTTTCTTTTCTCCTCATGGAACTCAACTCAAATGTGTGATCCTTAGCAGGCAGCTTTAAAGTAGTCCCTCCTGGATCCCCCACTGTAGTAACTCATAATCACTAGCCTCCTTTTCATTCACCAAGTGCTGTGCGTCTTCTCAGCATGGGTCACTATTCTAAATTTCATTAGTTGAATATTTACTCATATGTTTATGCCAAGCTTCCCATTACAAGATATGATTTGTGTTGGTCACAGATTGCAATGACTACACTGTTACTTGGGCCTAGTATTTGTACCTGGTATTTGGTGGTACAAAATAACTACCTGCATGATGATTGACTTATCATTTTAAGGTGATCCCATAAAATTCATTTTTCCTTAATGTGAGGTCAACATTGTCACTATTTATAAAATAAATAAAAATTTTACCTATAATCTTCTATAAGAATATCAAAAATTCACATATGGATTTTCCACATCTTCTAATTAGTATGTAGAATACCATATATAAATAATATACTAATTTCATATAATATAATGTGTGGAGGATGACCCAGGTAGCAATAGGGAAATTATAGTTACATATAATATTTTGGCTCTATAAATTCATGTTTGTTTATGATTTAGTGATACTGAGGATTGAACATTTTATAGATGCTAGGCAAGTGAACTGTCTTTCACTCTCTTTTCACTTGTTATTTTGAGACAAGTGGCCACTGAGTTACCAAGCGGCTGATCTGGAGCTAACTCTATAGCTCAAGATGGCTTGAACTTATGATCCCCTGCCTCAGCCTTACAAATACTTGGGGTCATAGGTCTAGGGCTCATGGACTGGCTATGAGTTCATTATTAAAGCTGATATTCATGAGGTACCTGATGCATGTGTCAGACATTGCTCCAGAAATGTTCCTGTTTTGATGATGAATAATACATCATATATATTACAATGAAATATTTTATTTGTAGCTTCATGTCTACATCAATCTTTTGTATATTGTACTATAATAATAAGTAACTTCAGTGAATGCTTTATCACTGCATGAACTAATAACATGAAGTTTGGGATTCACAAAACTGTCATGTTATATGCTAGACACATAGTATTACCAGAACAAGCCTAATAGTGTGGTAATATCTTTCACATTTAGTCTGATTGCTGCAAACCTTTATCTCAGGTCATAATATTTTATTACTTATATAATTTTTTTATAAATTTATTATAATTAGCACTTTTAAAGTCATTTTGTCTAGTAAACTGTTAAGGAAATACAAAATGGTACAAATGTATTTTGTGGTAGTCCATATGAGAATATGAGCTCTTTCTTAGTGTTGATCCTATCATAATGAACATCATTAGCAAGATCTAGGTAACAAGAGTTTGGTGGGACTCCCCATTCAGGAACCAGCGGAGGAAAAGTGGTGAAGGACTAAATTGGAGGAGCCTGCTTGAGTACTGCTGAAAACACTGGGGGAAGTTCCAGAAGGAAAGTCTTCGGTTTTACCAATTTTCATTCCTACTTCTAGTATAAACTATATACCTTTAGTAAATATGGGAAGGTAATGGAAGAAGCAGAAAAGACATGCAAAGGAATGGAATGAAGGAGTAATAGAGAGAGGTAGGGGTGGAAAGGCAGGAGTAGTTAAGAAGGTTTGCAAGGAAAAGAGTCATTGGGCTAGTCATTAATTTCAACTTTAAAAGTACATTTTTGTTATTTTTTACTAAATATAAAGATAATAACAGAATAGAAACCTAAAATTTAAATGATAGTTTTAATATATATTATTTTGATAACATATATATCAAAAGTCAGTATTGGCATATAGAGATAAGAAACTACTGGTCACTACAAGGCAATAGAAAAACATATATGGTTAATATTACTTAATCACCCTCATATTTTTTTTTTCGTACTTTATGTTCCCTAGCCTCTACTCCATAAGACCATTTGGCAGTACATGTCATATCCTGACTTGTAACAATTCAAGGTAACTATTATAGTGTAATCCCAACTAATGGAATATGCTGTTTACAGAAGGGGCTTGGACAGTTCTTTTTTTTTAGAAACTAGTTTTACATTTCTAACCAAAGTTCTGATTGTGAAATTCCAGCCTGGAAAGTGATAAATTACTAATAAATTTTAAATTCAACATAAAGTAGAAATTATTTTTCAAATCAGTTGTGTTTATCAAGTAACACAACAATGAGGACAAGAGTTAAGATAGTGATATTTCCCCCTAATTCCTAACAGTGGGGGTACTGACACAACAATTAGTGGCTATGCTATTTCAAAATGAGTGTTCTTTTTAAAATTGAAGTCTCTAATTTATTTAATTGAACACTGAGAAAGAAAGAAGATAAACAAAAGGTATTTGAAAAGTTTATTAGTGTAACAAGAGAATTTATGATAAATGTTAGATGAGAGGTGTGATTTGATATTGTAATTTCACATATAACAGTGTTTTCCAAAACCAGACCTATACTGGAATGACTTTAGGCTTTTTTTTCTTTTAATATTTTTAATAATTTATTTTTATTTATATTATTCTAATTTTACATTCATAATGGTGACTCCATTATCCTCCTACCTGTCCTCCCTCTTCCATAGGGACCATCATCAATGGTGAATGTGGGTCATGCATTTTGGGGGTAGTCAAGAGTTATGGGGGATAGGCCAAGTCTTTGTGCATAATGCCCCAACTTGTGGCTCTAACATTCTTTCCGCCCCCTCTTCTGCAAATTTCCCTGAGCCATATCGGGGTCATTTTAGTTCTACTTCAGTGAGTTTCTGGATATCTGGCTTAGTAGGAGTTGGGTGTTCTCTGTGTTTATCTTCTTGAGACTTTTTCTGGTGTCATGATCACCAAGAATGCTGAACTTTTGCCCTTCCTATGGTTTCAGCTGGGGCCTTGGTGAGGTGTGATGGGCTGATCCTCTCTTCAGGTTCATTGTCCATCTGAAAAAGATAAGCAAATTCTCCAATGGAGAGAGAAGTTAGTACTAGATATATGGGATGGCCATAGATATCTTGGAGGGAATTTTATATGGGTAGGCTCTCTTCTGGCCCACATTTGGTGGTATCTTGATGGGAGACTGTGCTCATTATTTGTGCATGGTTTTGACTTATTTCCCATTTCCAGCAAAGAGTTCCATTCCACTGAGTGGATCTATTAGCAAAATCAAGACCAGTTGGTTACCCACCATGGCTGTGTGCCACTACTGCACTTGTTTGAGCATTATAGCAGGTTGTTTTCTGCTGGGTATCTTAGATTGCAAGTTGTGTGGACTGATGTCGGCCATTTTCCCCCAGTTGCTCTTGTAGCACCCTCTGATACTAGACTAGATAACTGTCTCGGGACTGACCCTCTTGCAGATTCTGGCCAGGTCTCTCCTTGTTTGGTCTCACATGTGTATGCTGTCTTCCAAAGTAGGGTCTTACCATTAACCTTTGGTGGGTCATCAAGAACTCTGACAGAAATCTGTCTTTTTGGGGAAACCTTGTAGGTGTCTCGGATCAACAGCTCATTGTGGAAGTTAACCCCATGCTGGTACTAGGAGTACCAGAACCTAGGAAGGTGAGAGGAGAAAAAGATAATATAAAAGAAAGTGAGTTTAGAAAGGAGATGGAGAGAAAGAGAGAGAGAGGGAGAGAGAAGAGAGAAAAAAAGCAGGAAAAAATTAAGGTTGGTCTTCATGATGCTCTCTCCAGTTTCCTGTGGTTCAGGTGTTCCCGCTGTGGGCCTGCTGAAGGTCAATGTTTTAGCCTGTTGTTCAGAAAAAAGAGTTTTATAGTATCATTTCCTTTTGGGTCCCTATTTGTATCCCCCCATCCTTGTCCTCCCTCTCAGATGAATGGATAACAAAGATGTGGTATATCTATACTATGGAATTATACATAGCAATAAGGAAAGATAAAATAATGAAATTTGAAAAAAAAAATGGTCAAACATAGAACAGATCATCCTCAGTGATCTTACCCAATCACAAAAAGATAATCATCGCATGGTCTCATTTATCTGTCGCTCCTAATCTGAATCCACCCTAGAGGCTGCCAAGCCTAATAAGCACTCTGAGGACCAGAAAATAGGGAGGGTGGAATGGAGGGAGGGTAAAGGTGGGAATTTTGTTGACAGATATAATTGTCTTCATGTTCAATGGGAAGTTTCTGTATATGGAATGTTGTGAAAGGACAGATCAAGATAAAGAGCACATTCATCAAATCAATATATATCTTTGTTATAGGAACATCTAAAACCCCTTCTTATACTTAGTTTTCAATATGCAATGCATTCATATGAACTATACTTATCCTACCATGTTATAGATCAGTCCACATTCCTCCAAACTGAAAATTTGTATTAGCTAGGCAATGCCTTCCTCTTTGCCAACCCCTCTATTACTTTACTCTCCAATACTCAAACCTTGACATTTGAAATCCACAGTTCTATTTCCTACTTTGATAAATTGGATATTTTTAGTTTTGACATATAAGAGAGATCATACCATATTTGTGCCTCTGTCATGATTATAATAAGCATGGTTCTTGCTTCAGGAAAATTATATAAATTTATTCATGGACATGTGCATATTAAACATCATTATTCTTAAGACTCACTCTACATCATGATTATAAACCTTGGTTAGTGCTGATAATTATAGAAACATAATATGGTGAAAATAATTTATCCTGTGAATGGAGCAAGTAAAAATACATATTTCTGTTGCTTTTAATTGAACTCATTTTTTAAATTAAATTACCATTAACTTTTATTTTCATTTAGCTTAAACTTACATTTAATTTTTGCTAATATATGCTAAGAGTGCTGTGTTAATGTAGAAGAAAAATAGCAATTAAATTTCAATATGTATGAAATATAATATGGAGGACATTTTGTAAGCCTACCTCCCTCAACTGAATTGGAAATGTGAAAATGAAAATGTATTGTATGTATATTCAGCAATTATTTAGTATCATTTGTTAGCAGTTGAACTAAACAATGAAGACAGAAAAAAATCCTTCCTTTAAGCATAAAATAATAAGAATAAAATGATATCACATTTTGCAGCTATGTTAACACATATCCATCTAGTAATGCTATCAGCTCTATAAGATCAGGTATAGTCCAACAAGGCTATAGATGTAATTCAGTTTTCATGCTGAATTAAAAGCATGGTTCTGGATGTATTCTAATACTTTTAAACAGCCAGAAAGCAAACGTTTCTAAACAATGCCAGCCAGTGTTCATGATTAACATTGCTCTCCATTGGGAGTAGAAAATATTATGCAGTCACACTTCAGAGCCCAGATGCTTTCCTGATACCACACATCCCAGACCACCTGTTTTCACGAACTCATATGCACTTTAGTCTGTCATTCACGGATGCCCTGTGCACAAATTTGTGTTTGCTTACCCACTGCTTTGGCAATTTTCCAAAGACAAGTAAGTACAGTGAGCTTTACAATTTCTATGTAGTGGTTTTCAAATTCACTCCAGTCACCCACTATCTCTATAAGCAATTCAGAGGCATTATTACCATTCAAAGACTTTAGCCCAAAATAATTCCAGCTGATTAACACAAAGTGTGCTGACATATGATTTCTACAAATACCTCCTATCAGCATCATACTATAATGACAAAACATGTAGATGACTTATTGATAATAGTGTTAATTTTTCATTAAGTTGGGGAATTACCAAGGAGAATATAGAATAAATTTTGAACAGGCTCTAAATGTTGGTAAGAACAACAAGAAATAACACACACACACACACACACACACACACACACACACACATGACCAAGTAGCAAAGTGTAAGTAATTAGTCATTGCTTTTCTTCAAGAGCTATATGTCCAGAGATTCTTAATGAAAGTTGGCATTTATTTTCAAGAGTATATATTTTAGAAAGTATGCTTTACATTGCAAAAAAAAATAAATCTCATTTGTTATTCAATGTATAAGGTCCATTTTAAATAGAATGACTGTTGTAGCTAATTTACTTTTTAGAAAAATCTTCCCTCCTGTGGAATAAGGGCATTTTAATTAAGTATTAACAAGATGTAACAAATAAGGCAAGAGGAATTGCAGTTAAAGTAAGTAATTGGAAAAAAAAGCTATAGTTAAATAAGACATAAATTCTAAAAGCATTTTGAAAAATATCAGTCTTAAATTATTTCTTTTCCCAGGTGGATTAAGAATCAAGCTATTAAGAGAACACTTTCATGCTATTAATTTCAAAACTGTAACAAACAAAACATGGACCAGGCAACCGGAGTATGCAAAGACCAATGAGAGTAAGAAAGCATTGCCAAGAGCTAAGTGGTTTCATTCTATTGAGAAAGTGTTGTGTGACTGAAGCACACACATACACACAATGTGTGTGCATTATGAAAGCATGGAAAACTATATTATAGAACTTACTATCCTAATTATAGGGGACAAGTGTACACAATTCACTATTATTCTTTGGCTCTTTATTTTAGAAAACATGTTAGTATACTTTACTTTACTATATTAAAGTAAGCTTCCATTTATTTCCTCAGTAAAATATCTCCAGTATGGAAATTTTACATGGAATTGGAGTATTTTCTAAGTACACCCATACTGGATTATTGGGGTAATAACATAAATTAATATACATATATTTTTTTTCCTGTGATTGCTGTTGGATATATGATTTTATGGATGATTTGGAATGGGCTATGAGGAGAAAGAATCAGATGTTTAGCTCTCTTTTCCTTTTTCTTTCTTATTTATTTTAATTTTTTTAATGTTTAGAGATTTATGTACACTGGGCAGGCACTTTAAGGATGATACACATTCTTAACATTTTATTTTATTTTGAAAGAGTCTCATTGGTCTGAGCTCACCCTATCGCTTAGGCAGGCCTTGAACTTGTGACCATTCAGTTTTATCCTCCTGGGTAGAAAAGATTTTAGACTTGTACCACCAGACCAGGCACAGGTGCTCAGTTTCTGACAGCAAATTGGAATCAAGGATATACAGAGCCAACAAGAATTACATGGTGCAATGTTAAGAATGGCCTTGCTTCATCTTTCCTTTCCAATGGTTATATGTAGATTTGGGGGGGGGTTGATATCTCTTTATCTTAAACTTTTGGAAGAATGTGTTTAAAATAATAAGAAATTCTTAGTACTTTACAAAAATCAGGGGAAATAACACACCAAGAATGTGTGAAGAGAACAGCAGTGGTCTCAATCTTTGATGACAATGGCTGAGATAGAGACAGGTGTAGAGAAGACATCACAGAGCAAACTGAGGATTATAAAACCTTCCCTGCAAACAACAGGGGTGTTTATAGTTGATAAGGGTGACTAGTAGATTCTGGCATGAAAATGAAAGTGAGACATTAAGTCAACTACCTTTCCAAAAAGTCCAGAGCTGGCACTTGTTTGCTACAATTATGGGATGCAGGTTTATTGATTTTAGTTGTAAGAGACACTAATATCTGGGATGAAAAAAAGTATTAAAATAATCCAAGAAAGGGCTGTAACAGAAATGCCAAATGCAATAAGGCAGCAGGAAGATTATAATTGTTTTAGGAATAACTAGAGAAATGGTTAACTCTACCTCCATTCTTTCTCTTCCATCTGCTAGCAGGGAAGTGAATGATCTCCACTGGGACAGGGTTCTCACTCATAAAATAAAACCAGTCATGCTGACTCCATTGGAAAGAGACACATGGCAAATACTTGTGCCTGACGGAGCACAGGTGCCTTCCCTGTCGTAATTGTTCTTTCCACCCTACTCTTCAGTGAAGACTACAAGAAAGAGCCATTGATTCCTATTGGAAACCAAATGTTTGTGTAGAAAAGATTGGCCTTGAGCCTGGCTTTGAAAAATAGTTACATGAAATGGGCTCCTATGCCTTCTCTCCATCAACATTATACCTCTGCGTCTATTAAGTTAGATGGGAAGGAAGATGAATGCAGATGTTTCCTCAGAGAGAAGCAAGTTGGAATCTTTCTAGTCACTGCCTGTGTAGACCAAAAAAGGATCTTAGAAGCCCAAGAATACTTTTAGCCTGTAGAAACTGGAAACAGTCTCAGACTATAGTCTGTAAGAAAATGAGTTCTGCAACGACAAGGGACTGAATTTTGTTCTAGAGCTTTAAGAAATAAAATGCTCTTTATATATGTCTTGAGTTTACCAGTACTGAACTTCTGGCATACAGGACTATCATAGAGTACTCTTAAGCAGTTGTGTTGGTAGTGGTTCGTGAAGATAGAAATTACAGGACTTGGGAGTTGGCTCAGTGGAGAAAGCTCTTGTGGCACAAGCATAAGGACCTGAATTTGGATCCCCAGAACTCATGAAAACCCATGTCAGTGTCTTGTAGTGTACTGTCCTATAACTAAAAGGGAGGCAGAGACAGGAGAATCTTGCAAAAGTTTTTGGGCCAGATAAAGTGGCAAACACAATTTTGGGCAAGCAGACCTTGCCTCAAACAAGAGGGAAGGGGACCTGCATGCAAAGTTGAGAGGAATTAGGGGAAGCTCCATCCTACTAATAGTGTTCTATTAGCTGGACACTGTCAAGTTTAATGGCTTAGTAATATACTGTGGACAGGCCCCTGAAGCTGAGAATTTGGGGAATATTGTTGTAAAAGTAAAAACAAAAATGACCGTAGAATGTTCCTACTCTGAAGACTGGGTCTGTGATTGGCAGTGTTGGGCTGTGCCAGTCTTTCGGAGAAACAGTGGACCTCAGCTCATTAACATGCTTACAAATGGGAATAAAGCTTTGTAGTAGAGTGCTTGCATTAGACCCTGGATTCCATCCCCAGCACTTCCCACACACAGTCACCTCATTAATTCACCCAGAGAAATGGATCCACGGTTAAGTGCACTTTCTGTGTGAGCATGTGCACCTGACGGCAGCCTGAGACCCCCAGTGTTAGAGTCTTCACAACCTACCTAACGATTGTGCTGGTCATGTACAGCAGTAACCCTAACCTTGGGGGGGAACAGGAGGGGCAGAGACAAAAGAATTCCCCATGACAACTAAAGGCAAGTTGTGAAATCTGTAAGGAAAAATGTACAGGTAAGTGATGGAGAAAGACACCCAGTGTTCTCTTCATCAGTCCCAGGTGAGTCCATGGGGCAACACAGACAAGCACAATGGGTACCACTTCAGCACATACAAGAACATACACCACCCACATTACACACATCATCCACACTTCAAAAGTTCTGCTATTGCATTATGAAAATATCATCCCCTTTTGCTCTATAGACAGAGATAGAATGAATGTGTCCATTCCAGAATTCTGAGAGTGCAAAAATGTAGAAGAGGAGGTGAGAAGAACCAGCTCCAAATTTGGAGGAACCAATGTCCATGCTGTCGTTAAACGGTTAAAGTAGTAATCCTAGAATCTTCTTTTGAGGAAACCATCTGGAATATTTTTACTAGTTGAACATGCAGGAAATCACTGAAGCTCACCCTGGGAGATGTTATTCACTATCTGGGCAAAATATCCCGGTATCATGGCAAAATGTGGCCCACCCAGCTGCCTTTCAAAGAAGCCACAGGCATTACCTGTTCACAGAATCATTTGCCATTATGCTTTCACATTAACTGGAATCAGCAGACAGGATGAACTAATTTAATCTCATGCTCTTCCCCCCACCTCCACAACTTATATTCATGTTCTACTGAAGTGGACTCCACTAGGATATGGACAGGATAGATCCTGCAGAAATGCATTCAAAGAAAAATTCCAGAAAGTTTACTAGATGGTTATCTAATATGAGCACATACTCCACGTTAATAGAGTATGGCTGGTGGTTTTCAAGGCCTGCGAGAGCTCAGCCTCCCCTTTAAATACTCCAAATGTATTAGCTGACTCTCATGATATTTGTTTGCATTGAGACTAAAGTCATATCGGATTCCTCAGTGGGAGAATTTGCAGCTGTCCACATTACAGGGGCTCTATCCCTAGATGTCCTCCATTGGCCGAGACAGTTACAGACAAGTTGTCTGGAGAGAACATGTTGGTGGTTTGAAACACTCGTAATGACGGCTCCCAGGCTCTGCTTTCCACCTCTCACAAGATGAGCACTGTTGTCTTGAGCAGTCCTGTCTCTCCTCAGGAGATGCACTGTTTGCTGATGCTGGCTCAGGTCATAAACACCAGGTAAATATTGCAACACATCTTATCCATTTTGAAAGCTTATCCCATTGTACCGAGAGGCCCAGTTCTCCAAGATGTCACAGGATGAACTGAAGGTTTGGAGAGTGGAGGGGAGGGTGAGGGACTTGATCTGATTACAACTTTGGTAGGTGAAACAGCTTCTGAAGAGTTTCCTACTGGCATATCATCGTCCAGGAACTTTTGAGAGCATTTTGCTAAAACACAAGTTTCACAGCTGCAAGTGAAGGAAGACAAAATGCTGTATTTGGTAAAATAGCCCCTAGGAAGGCTTTCCAAAGAAATGTCAGGGCCCTCTGAGATAAAAGTAGTCTTAATTTTCCTTCCTTTACAACCAAATAAAGAGGATGTTGCTCTTCACATCAGTAAAATATGTTTGAATTTGATGGAAAGAGAGAGAGAAATTGCCAACTCTTAGTGCAGGAGATGGAGTAATAGTCTGGTAGTGCAATGTGGACACCAGTGGTTTCCCAGTGCTAGGGGAAGAGACAAACCTGTGTTGTAGTTTCCCCTCTCCTTTTTCCATCCCCACAGATAATTTTCAAAACATACAGGTAATATTCTATGAGGGTTTCTAGAGGTAAATAAACAAATTACAGTGATTCTAAGACAGTGCAGAAATACTAACTACATGGTACAATTCATTAAGAAAATAATCTCTAGGATATGCTGTTTGTATTTATTTTTCTTTCTCAATAAGAACCTGTTTTTCTATTTTGATAATAAAGAAGGCAATTAGTCCCTTATTACTAATCCCACAGTCATCCACTATTATGTTATCCTGTGCTGGGAGTTATATAGATATATACAGCATTGTAAAGCATAGATATTTAATTAAAAACACTTCCAACATCATATAAAGCCAATGAAAACTTGAAAATTATTATCTCCTTTGTAATTATTTATTGCTTCTCTATAAATTGAAGTTTATATAGGTTTTATTTTTTATGTTTCAAAAATATTTTGGAAATGGATTACAACATTTGATCTGAAAATGTATAAGGGTAGGGTTGGAGAGATGGTTTAGCAGTTAAGTTGCTTCCCTGCGAAGCCTAAGGACCCAGGTTTGATCCCCCAGGACCCATGTAAGCCGGATGCACAAGGTAGTGCATACATCTGGTGTTCATTTGCCCCGGAGCACCCATTCTCCCTCTCTCTCTCTCTCTATATATATATATAATCTTTCTCTCTGTGTTTGCAAATAAATTTCAAAAAAGTTTTACAAGGGCAGGTAAGTAAATAAAAAACCCTGTTAATAGAAGGCCACCTTAAGGCTAGAATTCATTTTATTACTTAGGTAGAAGTGGATTGTTTTGTATTGGGTAATCAAAGATGGACAAAGGGTGAAATGCATCTTTTCACAATCATTGTAAATACTCTCCTTTGTTATCTTTTATAATGTTAAAATCATATCTATATCTTCTGAATCATTCACTAGCCTCTAATGTGGGGGTGGTCATGGAAACAGAAACTAAGTTATTGCTAGAGGTCCAAGTGGGTCCATGGAATTATCTTATAAAGTTTCATCTTTTATCTACCTTCTCTATGTGTGCAACAGTTTGGTTTCCAATCTGAGTTCTGTAAGTCTTTCAAATCTACCTTTATCTCATGTTTTCTGAATGTGTTATTTTAAACATTTTTTTAATATTTATCAAGAATGTTGATCAGTTGTGCTATTGCTTGTTTCTCCACTCTTTTTACTCTGGTTCAATTTTTGTCCAGGCTAGTAGCATTCTTTGTGTACATTGTTTTACAAATTTCCCCCTTCTTCTGCTATGTTGCAACTATGTGATGTCTTTTGTTACCAAAATCTTCTAAAAAAATTTATGATGCTACAATATATTATTCTTTTCCCAACAAAATTCTGATCCCTCTACCTAGTATGCATAACTGTATTTCTTTTTGTTCTCATCACCAAGAAGCCCTTGTCCATGCCACAAGAGGTTAGTCACTTTATCTGTTTAAATGTATCCTCCCTCTTCTGCTATCTGTCGACTATTATTTTTCCCTTGCTCAGAAGATCAATTATGACATTTAACTAATTTACATAAATCTCATTCATTTTTCAAGGAAAAAAAAACTGTAGCTGAAATGTTGCCACATCTCAAAAGTCATTGTTGGTGCCCTCTCTGTGGACTGAGGTCCTTTTTGACTTTATTCTTTTACTACATATCAGATTTCATTACAATAGAAAAATTCTCCACCTTTTACTTTCCTCAGGATAGACAATCTTTGTTAATTATCTTTAAAGAAACATTTTGAATATAGATTCTTAAAGATAGGAAATTGAATAAAATGGGTAATTGAATTAGTCAATGAATTAACTAATTAAAGTTCTATTCTCATTCATTGCCAAAGGCTAACAATATAGATGGCCTTATATGGAAGCTTTTAAAATACTCATAAAATTTAAATAATATCCTTAATATTACCATATTAAGAGTCATTTCACACTAGATTTGGAGAGGATACAAATGCAATCTGATGAAATGTCATGATTCCTTAAATAAGAAAGAGCAAAGTGAAAGAAATAAATAAAATTTATAATAGTTCTGTAAGCTGATCTTCAGAAATTTAGACCTAGTTTTTATGTTAACATTTTTAATATTTTCCTTTTTTGGCTCTAGATGTTTGCAGTTCAATGATAAATAACTGATTGGCTTTTTTTTTTTTTTCCCCTTAGGAAAGGCATTCTCTGTGGCTAAGGTTAAGAGCAAATCACTTTGAAAACATCTCTGTTTGCAAGTGGCATTTCACAACACTGTGAAAGCATTCTTATCTATGAAATGAAGACCTAGCACTGTACACCAGGTCATGAAGTTGAATGAAAGAACCAATTATAAATATACATACATATATGTATATGTATGTAAATGTGTAAATGTAAGGTAACAGAGCCTACATTTTATTAGCTGCATATGAATTACTTTCTTTTTAATTAAATATAAATTTTATACCTTGAACACATAAAATTTATATTGTTAGAAGATAACGACAGAGAATTTATGTATATTCAGATATAAACTCCTGGGCTCCCATGATCCTCCCACCACAGCCTCCTGAGAAGCTGGGACTACAGGTAACCAGTACTTTATCCAGATCCAACTATTTGTTGTCTGGAATAGATTGATTCTGGACCCATGGATATGTAAAGGTCAACTGTGACTATTTGTTTGGAAATTGTGTAGTATTTAATTGCAATAAAGTCTTCTTAAATTGTAAGTCATTCTACTCATTTGCCTTCAGCTGAATGTGGCCAACCACAATCCAAAAAGATTAAACCAACATTCCAGAAAAAAATAATTCATAAATCCTAAATTGCATCCCACTGTATAGTTTAATGAAATTTATTTTATTGTAATTTACTGTTTGGATTTATATTTATTATTAGTTATTCTCTTATTATAAAATGATTTATAAATAGTTATGCATGCACAGGAAAAAAATAGCATAGGCCCTCCACATCTGCAGGTTTTATTTCTGTGAATGTGTCTATGATAAACATATAGAATCATTATTCCCTGAATAATGAACTGTAGCAAATATTTACACAGTATTTATATTCTATTAAGCATTGGATGTAATATAGACATGATTAAAAGGACACAGAAGGTTGTGGGTGGATTATAAGTAAATAAGATGTATTTAATTATTTTTCAGTTCTGAATATTGAATCCATGGCATTGCACCTACAAGACAAATACCCCTCCACATTATAAGCCATAACTACTAGGTATTTTTATGAAAGATTTGAGCATCCACAGATTTTTGGCATTGACAAGAGTCTTGGGCTTATTCCTAGACATTTTACCAGGCATAGACTGAAAGCTTTGGAACAAACCCCTCCTCCATTTTAGGGGAGGGCTTTCTCTGTTTCAAAATGGGGAAAATTTTAGTACACAATATAGAAAACATTTTAAATGGATAAATATTAAGAACTTATTTATGAGAAAAGTAAAAAAGACAAAGAAAAATTAGAATTGAAATAAATTAAAATATCATTTATAAACATAAATCAAGATTTGGTAGATATTTTATGACATGAAAAAATATATAATTATATGTCATTTTCCAAGATAAATTGCATAAATGTACATAAATTTTAATAAACTTTATGACATGATAAATTAAATTATGTCTTCTCCTAAATTTGTAAAGTATAGTTCTAAACTAGTACCTGAGGCTGTAAATATGGGTGGAGACAAAGCCTTTAAAGAGGTGACTAAATTGAAATAAAGCCAGGCAAATGGACCTGAATTCATACTCATTGGTGTCCATATCAGGAAAGAACATTATCTGGATACTGAATGAGATACAGGGTATTCGTGAAGTCCACATGTGAACATATCAAGTAGATGGCTTCCTACAATTCCAGGAGGGAGGCTGAAATCTTCTCTTTGGAATTTGCCTCTGGAACTGAGAAAATAAGTTTTCATTGAAAAGTCGTCAGGCCCACTGCTGGGATGTACATTTAGCACCAATATCTCCCATAAAGCTAAATGTACTACAAGTTTTGTCCCTATTTAGTAAAGTTAAGGTGGTAAAATATGTAAGAAATAGAGCTAGGTCCAAAGTATGCAGACCTGGGAGGGGATGGTCTTCACAAGAGATGGAACCTGTTATTGATGAGTTAGCTTGTTGGAGTTTAGGTTATTATAAGGCAGTTCTGCACTGGTCTCCATGACTTACAGCTGGTTGCTTTTCACTTCATTGTCACATTGTGACCCAGCTATGGGGACTGTTTTCACAGTCCAAACAGATGAAGATAACTGACCTTGGATTTCCCTCCTCAAAAATTATGAATAGAATAAATCCCTTTTCTGTACAAAGGAACTAGCTTTAGATATTGGTTATGACAGCAGGATGATAAAATTTATTTATTTTATTAGGAATTTGAACAAGGTAACAGAACAAATAATGTTACTGTGCTTACTCTCATTGCTATGAGTAATCAGCTCTTTTGTCTTTAATCTATGAGCATGAATGTGCAGTAGGGTGACTTTTAACTCATGATGACTCTTCAGCCTTTCACAGTTGACAATTCTGAATACATGGGTGTAATTGTGATAGATTTGCATCTTTCTGGAAAAGAAAGATGAAATAATTCCTGCAGACTGAGTAATGGAATTTCAGGAAAGTCCTTAGGAATATGCGTATGAACTATTGACCAAACTTCAGTGTCAAATGGGCAGTAAATACTTTTCCTTTATCTCTTTTGTTAATGAGGAGGAGGAGGTTCTTGGAGACTGACTCCAAGAAAAGGTATGAGGACAGCTGCTTAGATGGTGCCCTGGTGACTGCTTACTATACTTCAGTTTACTGTGTAGGAGACAGTGAACATAAACAGTAAATGAACAGCTCAAAATATTAATGTATTAGTTAATGAAATATGTTATAGCAAAAAAAGAGTATATTGTGTTTTTGAAAATGAGTGTTAGACATAAGTACTGAAAGATATTTCATGAATTTCTGGACTATGTAGATTTCATGCAGCATGCATAACATTGTAATCTTGAGAATGAAGGGAGTAATTGAAACAAGAAGAAAAGAAATCATTTGAATCCTATTTCTGTAATAAAAATAAATTAATAGGATACACAGGCATGAGTCAGAAAAGGCGAACAAAGATACCTGGGTTCAATAAAAACTAGATATAACCAGCAAAATATCCTGAAAGAGAGAAGTACAGGCAATATTTACCATATTTTTTGTTATGCATGATTTGGAAGTTTGAATAGAATGCCCCCAATTGATTCAGGAGTTTATTAAAACGTCTTGGATTTCCAGCCACTTGGCTGGAGGAGGTGTCACTGGGTGGATCTTAGAGTCCAGTCCTAAGGTAAGGTGGTAGATTTGGAATTCCAATCTAAAGATATGCAAACTGTCTGATTTCTGCCTGGAATTCCTAAGTGTGCTTGTGTGGTATGGCTTTTGGGTTTTTTGGCTTGGGGCTTCTCTCTCTCCTCTTGGTCTTTTAAGAGGAGTCCACTTCCTTCTGCCATTAGGATCTGCCCTTGGATATGTAAGCTTCAATAAATATACCTTCCTCCGTAACTGTGACTTATCTGGAAGTTCATATCAGCAAGATGAAGTGGTCTATTTCAGAAATTAGTACCAGAACATAGGGTTAGATGAATCTGACCATGTAGATTTTGGTCTTTTGAAAGTTTTGTTTTGGGGTAACAGGAATGGACTTGGTACTTGCAACTGAGGACACCTTATGGAGCAGTAAGCCAAATCCTGATGAGAGTTTGAAAATGCTAAGTGCAGAGAGAATTGTGTTTGCAGGCTTGGCTTATGAACTTTCTAAGAAGGAAAGACTGCAGAGCACTTTGTTGGAACTGAGCTACTGACATAAGGACTGGCTGTCTTCTGCTGGCCAAGCTCAGAGAGTTTGATCAAGGTTAAATTTGTAATGGATTGATGTGCTTGGCTAAAGATATAGGATGGAGAGTTTTAAGATATTAAGTTGGAAAACTTCAAACAAGTTAAAATTACAGGCACTGAGACTGTTTTTTTTTTTTTTTATTATTTTTTATTTATTTTTGGAGAGAGAGATAGACAGAGAGGGAGACAGAGACAGAAATGGGCACACCAGCAGTCTCTCAGCTGGTGTGAACGAAATCCAGATGTGAGTGCCTCCTTGTGGGCAAGTGCGGCATTGCACCCTTGCGTCACTTTGCATCTGCCTAAACGTGGGACCTGGAGATTGCAACCACTGGACATTGGAACCAGCATTCTTAGGCTTAGGAGGCAGGCGCCTTAGCTGCTGTAGCAGTCAGCTTCAGGTTCGCTGAGATGAACTTCCAGACCAGGCACAGTAATGGAGGAAGGGATATTATTTATTGAAGCTTACAGATCCAGGGGAAGTTCCATAATGGCAGAAGAAGCGACCTGCTCTCACAGGGCCAAGAAGATAGAGCAAAGCCCCCAGCCACACAGCACACAGAGCAAAACTACAGCCAAAAGGTTACACAGCACACTTCAGGAACTCCTGCTAGGCACATTTTCATATCTTTACAATGGAATCTCAAACCCACACCTTAAGACCAGCCCCCAGTGACATTGCCTCTAGCCAGGTGATTGCAGATGCAAACTATAAATAATAAAACACTGAATATATTGGGGGACATATATTCAAACTACCACAGCCACTAAGCCATCTCTCCAGCCCCTGAGACTGGTTTTAAGTTACTGATGCTGCTAAAACAAATTAGCAATCTTAAAGAAGATGGCCAACTGCTTTAGATTAACACAATGGAGAGGGTACCTAAGTAAAGACTATGCCAGAAATGCAAACCCTCTTGGAAAAGAGTTGACTGTAGAAGGAAACTGTTCTTCAAGGTCATGATTTATTTAATCCTTGAATTAAGAATATGGCTATGTCCTGCACACCTGGAATTCATTTCAGAATCATGAAAAACACATGAAGTAGTCATGAAATACACATGATTTCAGGAGCCACTGCTAAAATCTGGCATATATGCAGGGGATGACCTGCATGAATAGGCTGGAAGAGCCTCTGGAAGATGGACCGTGGTTTGCAGTGGAGACCCAAAAATATTTTGGATATACCAGGACTGTACAAGGGATACCATGGAGGCTGATGGCTAGGTATGGAAATGTTCCCTATTACTATTATTATTATTATTATTATTCAGCCCAGCTGGAGGGGTGGAATTGAAAAATCTGGAGACCATGAGTCACTAGTTATATCGGACTTGAACTGCAGAAGGTTGGTGGTTGTTGAGTTTGCATTGTTCTTGTCTCTCCTTGCTTATAGTCTTATAGTAGTTGAAAAATGTTTACTCTGTGCTGTTAAATGTTGAAAGTATATAACTTGTTTGATTTTACAGGACTCATAACTAAAAGACAATCTTAAATCTTAGATTAGACTTAGGACTTTGGAACTATGTTAAGTTGGTAAAGACTGTGGGAACCTTTGAATTTGGACTGAATACAAGTTAAAATGTGAGATGGTAATGAATATATTGTCATCCACAGGGAGAATGTGGTATGGTAGTTTGAATAAATGCCCCCTTCCCAACAGATTTAGGAGTATATTAAAACTTCTTGGATTTCCATCCTCCTGGATGGATGAGGTGTTACTGGATGGATCCTTAGGGTCCAGTGCTAAGGTATGATGGTGGATTTAGAATTCCAATCTAAAGATCTGCAAAGTGCCTGAGTTCCACCTGACATTCTGAAGTGTGCTTGTGTGTGGTATGGCTTTTTGGCTTGGGGCTTTTCTTTCTCTCTTCTTGGTCTTTTAAGAGGAGTCTAGCTTCTTCCATTTTGGAACTTCCCTTGGATCTGTAAGCTTCAATAAATATATCTTCCTTCATCACTGTTTCTGGTCTGGAAGCTCATCTTAACAACATGAAGCTGTCTGTTACAGATGACAAAGAGGATATAAAGTATACATAAATTATGATATAAGATAATATGCCATACAATAGGTCATGAATCTTTCAATATGATTATTGTTTCCAATATCACCTATTCTACAAACTAAAGCAGTAAATTGATAACTAAATTTGATAAACATCCTCCAAAATATATCACAATTTTAATGGCATGGCTTAATTAATGCACTTGATTAATGGTCTTTGTATTTTGTTTAATGAAGAGACTCATAATAATATTTGAACCTCAATTATGCTAATGGTTTCATATACTATTGTTACTTACTAATCATGTGTACTTTTCCTGACCTCTCTATTTTTTTCTTTTAAATTTTCCTTTTGTCAAGTTTATGTATCTTTTTAGTACTTTGTATTTTGCTAATTAGATTTGTATAAGGTTCTT
The DNA here is from genome assembly GCA_036365145.1 of Orientallactaga sibirica. NCBI lineage: Eukaryota > Metazoa > Chordata > Mammalia > Rodentia > Dipodidae > Orientallactaga > Orientallactaga sibirica. The sequence continues at coordinate 14,055,803 of JAEOAD010000060.1, read as the reverse complement.
TGATTGTTCATATTTTACAAAAATCTCATGGCAGTGTTACATAGAAAATGGTACTCCTGTATCTTTGTAACAAACAGATTGTATTCCTTATAAGGACATGCTTTTCAGAACTATGAATCAACCAGTGGTGGTAGACATAAAATGATGGGCATATGCTTGACTTTCCAGGAGAAGCAATGAGTAATAGGAGTTCCAGAAGGGAAATTAGCTGCATTTACAGATGCAGGAATTTACTACAATATTTCCAGAAATTGTCACCTTTATAATTTAGATATTAAAAATTGTACATGATGGTTCTTTCTCATTTCTAGAATAAAACTTACCACAAAAGCACACAATGAAGTAGCAAACAAAATAGTTTCTTGGTGCCCAGTAAGTTTAGTGAATAGAAGCAAAATTTGGAAGTATTAGAAAAAGGTGGAGCCATTTCTGGTAAAAACAAAACAAAACAAACAAAACACATGACCAGAAGCAGCATATGGAAGGACAAGATTTATTATGTCTAATAGTAGGTTTTATTTATTTACTTATTTACTTACATATTTTTTGAGGAAAGCTCAATTGAATTGCCCAAGGACTGCTGCCTTTCTTTTTTTTTTTCTTGTCAGAGAATAATAGGGCAAACAAGAAAAGGAGTGACTTTTCGCCTTCAATCATATCACTACAATGAAGTGCTTTCTAGAAGTTTGCCCATGCTGTATATTACCTCACGAACACTATCTTTGACCCTCAAGTAGGCAGTTTCCTCCACACATCTCACCATGCACAACAATCAAGTCCAAATGGATCCAAGACCTTAATAAAAAACCAGAAACTCTGCTACTACTGGAAGAAAAAATAGGAGGAACCTTCCATGATATAGGAGTGGGAAAAGACTTCCTGAACAAAACCCCAGCAGCTTAGGAAATTTAAAAAAAAATCACTCAACCATTGGGATCTCATGAAGCTGAAAAGCTTTTTCACTGACAAATATACTATAACCAAAGCCAACAGATTACCCACAGAATGGGAGAAAATTTTCCCCAGCTATACAACTGGCAGAGTCCTAATTTCTAGAATTTACAAAGAACTCCAAAGCCTAAGCAATAAATCATCAAACAACCCACTTACAAAATGGGGCAGAGAACTGCACAGGGAGTTCTCAGAGGAAGAAAAACAAATGGCAAACACAAACTTAAGGAAATGTTGACCATCCCTAATCATCAGGGAAATGTAAATTAAAACAGTTAGGAGATTCCACCTTACCCCAGTAAGGATGGCTAACACTAAAAAAAAATGAAAACAAATGCTGGCGAGGATGTTGAGAAATAGGAACAAGCTTTCACTGTTGGTGGGAATGTAAAATGGTTCAACTATTATGGAAAGCTATATGGAGACTCCTGAAAAGGATGACCATAGACCTACCAATGGACCATGTTATTCCCTTGCTGGGCATTTACCCTAAAGGCGCCAAGCCTCAGATCAGAGACATTTGCTCAACCGTGTTTATAGCTGCTCAATTCATAATAGCTAAGAGCTGGAATTAACCCAGATGTCTATCATTAGATGAATGGATAACAGAGATGTGGTATATCTATACTATGGTATTCTATGTAGCAGTAAGGAAAGATGAAATAATGAAATTTTTAAAAATGGTCGAACCTTGAACAGATCATCCTCAGTGAGCTCACCCAATCACAAAAAGATAATCGTCCCATGGTCTCATTCATCTGTCACTCCTAATAAGTATCCTGAGGACCAGACAATAGGGAGGGTGGGAAGGGGGAGGGTAAGGGTGCAAAGGAATGAAAGGGTGAGAGGGATGGTAAGAGTGGGGGCCATAAATAGGGACCCAAAGGGAATGATGCTATAAAACCCTATATTCTGAACAACAGGCTAAAACATTGATCCTTCAGCAGGACCACAGAGGGAACACCTGAGCCACAGGAAACTGGAGAGAACATCATGAAGATCAACCTTAATCTCTTCCTGTTTCTCTCTCTCCCTCTCTCTCTCTCTTTCTCCTCTCTATGCTCACTTTCCCTTTTATATTACCTATCTGTTTCTTCCTTCACCTTCCTTGGTCCTGACTTATAACTCCCAGTACCAGCACGGGGTTAACTTTCACAATGAGCTGTTGATCCGAGACACCTACAAGGTTTTCCAAAACAAGACAGATCTCTGTCAGAGTTCTTGATGACCCACCAAAGATTAATGGTAAGACCCTACTCCCAAAGACAGTATATGCAGGTGAGACCAAACATGGAGAGACCTGGCCGGAATCTGGAAGAGGGTCAGTCCCCAGTTAGCTAGTCTAGTGCCAGAGGGTGCTACACTAGCGACTGAGGGAAAATACCTGACATCTGTCCAAACAACTCGCAGTCTAAGCTACCCAGCAGGAAACAACCTGACATAATGTTCAAACAAGTGCAGTAGTGGCACACAGACATGGTGGGTAACGAACTGCTCTTGATTTGGCTAATAGATACACTCAGTGGAATGGAACTCATTGCTGGAACTGGGAAATGAATCAAAACCATATACAAAAAAATGAGCCCCATCTCCAAGATCAAGCTCCTACCAAATGTGGGCTAGAAGAGGGCCTACACATAAAATTCTCTCTAAAATAACTATGGCCATCCCTTCTATCTAGTACTAACTTCTCTCTCCATTGGAGAATTTGCTTATCTTTTTCAGATCGAAGACAAACCTGATAGGGAGGATCAACCTATCACACCTCACCAGGGCCCCAGCTGAAACCCTAGAGCAATTCGGGGGAAGGGCAAGAGTACAGCTTTCTTGGTGAACATGACACCAGAAAAAGGCTGAAGGAGATAAACATAGAGAACATTCAACTCCTACTAAACCAGATATCCAGAGGCACAGAGGCTCCCAAAACCTCATTACTGAAGTAGAACTAAAATGACCCCAATGTGGCTCAGGGAAATTCGCAGAAGAGGAAGCAGAAAGATTGTTAGACTCACAAGTTGGGGCATTATGCACAGAGGCTTGGCCTATCCCCCATAACTCTTGACTACCCCCACAATGCATGACCCACATTCCCCATTGATGAGGGTCCCTTTGGAAGAGGGAGGGCAGGGAGGAGGATAAGGGAGTCACCAATATGAATGTAAAATTAAAATAATATAATTTTTAAATTATTTGAAAATCAAAGTATGCTTTTTAGGGGAGAGTTGAAAAGTAAGAAAATCAAGTCTTAGTTTGTCACTTGTGAGTAACACATTTGGTATATTTTCTGCTGGTCTATATTTATACTTAATTTTTACAAAGTTTGTTTGCTTTATATAATTGAGATAATTCTGTGTATGGTTACCTAGGTAGAAAGTATTAGAAGATAGCTGCAGGTGGGAATTATCAGCCTGCTTTGGAGCATTTTGAAGGACAAAATGTGATATGATATACTTTTTTTTTTTTTTTTTTTTTTGAGTATCTTTCAGGAGTGTAGTGTTCATCAGTCCAACTGCTGAAGTGTGCACAGTAATGGTATATTTCTCCTTTTCCCTCTTGTGGATAAAGGCACTGATTAACAGATACTGACTTGTTGTCATTAAATAAACTTGATTTCTTATGTGTGTTATATAAAGGGCTTTTAATTTTTTCTTTAAATTGTGATTTTTCATTTACATAATAATGGCAAAATTAATGTATGTAATTGTCTATGCATATTAAGTTAAGCTGCCTAAAATGTGATTTGAGACATACACCTTTGTACTATGAACTGTAAGCAATCTGAGATGTTAGGTTTTATCACCTGCTGCTGTATTTGTAAACAAACACAAATGTTGATTTAAGAAGAAAATATAATTATGAGTAAGCTATGGATGTGATACTTAATATTTTTTAAGATAAACTTGTTGGTTTTGTGTAAAAAATGTTTTATTTTTATATACTTATTTGAGAAAAAGAGGCAGATGAGATAAAGAGAGAATGGGCACACCAGGGCCTCTAGCCACTCTAAACAAAATGTAGACAGTTACGTCCCCTTGTTCATCTGGCTTACATGGGTACTGGGGAATTAAACCTGGGTCCTTAGGCTTCCCAGGCAAGCACCTTAACTGCTAAGCCATCTCTCCACCCCCTCCCCATTTCTTAATGAAGAGTGTGAGAGCAACAGAAAGAGTGAGAGAGACAGAGAGACGGAAGTGGCATGTCAGAGAGAGGGAAGTGGCATGTCAGGGCCTCCAGTCAATGTAATAGAACTCCAGACACATACATCACCTTTGTGCATGTGCAACCTTGCACATGTATGTGCATCTTGCTTATGTGGGATCTTGGAAGTAGAACATGGGTGCTTGGGCTTCATAGGCAAGCACCTTATCTGCTAAGCCATCTCGCCAGCCTTGGCTCATAGTTTTGAGAGATAGTTTCATCACTGAAGGGAGAGCATAGTAGGAACATATAGACAGGCAGACAGCACATCTCCATAGCAGCAGGAAGGAAGTCTTCTGAGCACTGCACTTGAAGCTAGTCTGGATCACCCCAAAGCCAGCCCCCAGCGACATACCTTCTATAGTAAGGCTACTCCTTCCAAAGGCCCCACAACTTTCCCAAATTGCCATCTCCTGGGCAGCAACTATGTGAAATACATGAGGCTATTAGGGGACATTTAATTCAAATCATCACAGTAGAAATTTTATAAACATATTAGATATTGTTTAAAGGAATTTTCACAAACCAGGTAATCCTATCCTCACAGTCATCCTGAGCAATGCATGGCAATTCTATGGTTACATTTGAGGAAATAAAGCTTTAGAAATTAGATTAATTTTTTATGAGCACATTCGTAAATTTTTGGAGTAAAGTGCCAATAGAAGCCTCTTTATCTTTTAATGTTCATGAAATGATAATGTAAAGAAGATCTAGACTGTCAATAAAAGAAATTCAAGAAGCTAATAAAAGGATTTGTTTTTCATGGAATGAGATTATATTTCAGTGATCTAAGGAGGAAAATGGCCACGTCTTTATAGGGCACTAACAATTGGGAAAGGTGTGCTCAAAGGGAGTCAAGTAATGTGTTTAATTTTTTTGTTGTTGTTGTTCATTTGTTTGCTTCTTTTTGTTGTTGTTTTTATACCTAACCTATGAAACAAGCCTCCATTTCTCCCTGTGAAATCGGGATTGCTGTGCTTCTTCACACAAAAGGAAGATTCTATAGTATACCTGCTCAGAGAGTATATCCATGGCTTCTGTGCCATTTTTTTCTAAAAAAAAATCTATATTTCTATTTTTCTGATAATGTACTCATGAATATTTTGTACATAATGTAAACATAAAAATATTATGTAATGTTTGAATCAAGTTAAGCATATTTATCTACTAATAATTTATAAATTTATGATGAATGCCTTCAAAATCCTATTTTCCTAGTTTTTGACATGCACACTGTATAATTGACTTTACTTACTTTACACATGAGCATTCCTGCCTCTGTCACTTCTTTGTCACTGGACTCTGGTAACCATCACTAAACTCTAAACTTAAGCCAGGTGTGGTGGTGCACGCCTTTAATCCCACCACTCCAGAGGCAGAGGTAGGAGGATCTCTGTGAGTTCAAGGCCACCCTGAGACTACATAGTTAATTCCAGGTCAGCCTGGACCAGAGTGAGACCCTACCTTGAAACCCCTCCCCCCAAAAAAAAAAAAACTCTAAACTTCTGGGATATCAACCTTATAGATTTTACATATGAATGATGAAGAATTTTTCCTTCTTGTGCCTGGCTTATTTTATAACTCAACATATGGACTTTCACTTTTAAGTGAAAATTTGCTAAGCATAGAAATGATCATCTATTTGTTGCTGCAAACCCACTGTGGAAATAGTGTGTGAATAAATATAAAAATAGTTGTTAGGACAATTTTCAGTCAACAATTAATAAAAAAAAAAGAATGTGGCTAGACTCAAAACTAACCCTGCAAAGGTTTACCTTCATGACTTTTTTCTATTTTTCCCCGTGTTCATGAAGAGAAATGTATAAATAAGTTCAAAGAGAAATGTAAAATGGGAAATAATGAAAAGTATTTTTCCTTAATGTTGTAAAAACTACTTTATACATCATCAGAGATTTTGGTGTTGGTACATTCCTTACAAGCATTTCTTGCAAGAATTCACAGATGGGAGAAAAGTTGGGCACACTTATCATAATGTTTGCACAATAACTCTAAGCCAATCAGTTTCATGCTAAAACAATTTCTTGAAGTTGTCACATCATTTGCTATCCAAAAAGCAAATGCATCACTGTGATAATTTAGGTATTAGCATAAATGCATTCTTTTCTACTCTCCAGAAAAATATTTTATTAATGTTGCATAAAATAGGAAAAGCCACAGACTCAAAAATGAGAATTATCACAATTTGCATTGTAAAATAAGGAGAGTCTATGATTAAAGGGCACATCCAGGCTTAACCTTTTACGTTACTTGAAATACAATGAGTCAGGGATACGTAGCCTATGCTCTTAAAACATATGTGAATGAGATGAATGTTTTTGATTGCCAATAACACATTTTTGAGTCAGAGTACTACAGAACAATATTTTAGTGTGTAGTACAGATTTCAGAATCTGGAAGAGCTCACTTAAACCCCTCCAACTCAGGGTATACCTTTAGTTTTGACCAGAAATATCTTTAGCAGTTGACCCCAGGCAGATTCTGGGGTTTTGAAATGGTACTTTCATTTCCTTTCTATCCACTTCACACGAGGAGCAATATATAGAAAATGTCAGTACCCCTTTAGAGAATTCACTGAGTATGAGGGGATATTTCATATTGGAAATATCAGATCTCAAGTTCCCATTTGCAAAATAACAATTGTCCACTCTTGATAATAGCTATATCACTTCGTAGAAATTTTGAGTTTGTTTGCACATAAGTCCATGTAATTGTGTCAACTAGTTATAAATATTTAAATGTCATTATATTTTAAAATCATAGGCCAAATAATTAATTTGTGAGTATAAATTGAATTGGGTTATATTTTTATTAATATACATACAGTCTTTGCTAAAGAAAATATTTTTAGACCAAAAGAAAATATACTCAAAAAGACTTATAGAAATAATCTAACATGGATAGCAGACGTGGCTGCTCCGCGGGCTGTGTGTTTACCAGACAGCCTTCCCTCCCCCCCACCACCGCCCGACCCCTGCCGCCCCTGCCTGGTCTCCCTGGCCAGGCCTCACTCCTTCAAGCAGCACCTGGAGTTTCCAGATCAAACAGTATTTGTGGACGAGTTGGAGTCATCCTTCCAGGCTTGCTTCGGTTCTCTTGTGAGTCAGGATTATGTGAATGGCACTGATCAGGAAGAAATTCAAACTGATGTTGATCAGTGTATCCAGACATTTCTGGCTGTTACAAGACAGATGGAGTGCTTTTCCTACAAAAAAGGACTGGAGTTGTCTATTCAGAAACCAGAGCAGGTTATCAAAGATGATGTATCATCAGAACTAAGGAGTGATTGCAACGGAAAGATGCTCTTGTCCAGAGCACTTGACAAAGCTGAGGCATTGGCAGCAGGTGCTGGAGGACATCAATGCACAGCACAAAAAGCCAGCCGGAGTCCCTCGAGGCTCCTTGGCCTACCTCAGCAGGCGTCTGCCAACATCCCTGCACCTATGAAGCAGACCTGCACCTGTGAAGCAGTGCTCTGGAGTCCTGTCCAGACAGTTGACCAAGCTTCCTTTCTTATGGCATTTTGGAAGAACTCTGTTGAATAATTTAATGCTAATTTTTTATTCCTACTATAAATATTTTGTTTTGTTTTGTTTTGTTTTGTTTTGTTTTGTTTTGTTTTGTTTTGTTTTGTTTTGTTTTGTTTTCAGGCAGGGCTCACTCTAGTTGAGGCTGACCTGGAATTCACTGTGCAGTCTCAGGGTGACCTCAAACTCAATGGCGATCCTCCTACCTCAGCCTCCCGAGTGCTCGAGCAACCGGCTGTTATTTTTATGGGTTCTAGCTCTCGCTCTCTGAGACAAGGTTTCACTGTCTACACCAGGCTGGCCTGGAGCACAGCCCCCTGCTTCACGCTCCTCCCTGCTAGCTTCGTGGGTACTTTGTAAAGTGCCTATCTTCGGTAAGTCAAGTAAAGTTTTTGTTTTTAGTCAAGTTCAGACTGTCAGAGTAATGACACAGATTACATCTTGCTTCATGGATTCTTTGTTGGGTTAAATATCTTTCCATAGCTTCATCTCCATTTTCCTGGTTGCTAGATTGTTAGTATCTGAAGAAAAAAAAAAAAGTAATAACCCGAGAAGCAGGAGATAAGGGTTTGATTATTGGCTTTAATAACTATTCATCCATGGTAGTAGAGACAGATACGTAAATTTTCTGTTTCAGGCCTTTGAACTACCTCTTTTAGACGACTCTAATACAGCATGTGATGCTTCCAGAACAGTACACAGTGAGCATATTTTGTGAGTGGTTACAAAAGGTTAAAATATGCTGTTAGTGTAGGTTGGTATAGGAGGTTTGACGCTGGCTTCTACTTGGGGTGGGTTTATATTCGCATCATGTTTACTTACTTAAGGATGTATCAGGAGCATGCTGCCCTAGCCCTTGTCTCTGCAGTGTCACAGTGGGGATGTAGGTGAACTGTGAGGAGTTAAAAGATGACGCAAGTTATCTTTGTTTTGAAGTTTGTTCAGGTTTACATTTTCAGAGCAGATTGCATTCCTGTACCAAAGCAAACACTGCGCTGTCCTGGGTTGTGTCTCCCACTCATTGTCTTGGCCCGTGTTGGTCTATAGCCTTGAAGTCCCTCTCATGCTGATATTCACTAGTGTTCCTTGTCTGGTCTGCATGCCACCTGGTCTGAAGCTTCCGCTGTCCCCAGGGCACAGGATTGTGTGCTTGTGTGTCTTTTTACCACCCTCTTTAGTTTTTACTTAGGGTTTTGATTCACACTTGTCTTTGTCTGCTGCTGTATCATGTCCCCGAGAATTAGGTATTATTCCCCTGGAACATAAGAGATCACCTTTTTTTTTTTTTTTAATATATTTTATGGTGTGTTTTATCTTTCTTTGTGGGCTTGGTTGTGTGATACTTGCCCCATGGACCTATGTGTACCAGCCTAAGGTCAACAATCCCTGTTACTAGAACAGATAAGGTAAACAAGGTTTCAGAAGTTATTCTAGGTGAGCCGGGCATGGTGGTGCTCGCTTTTAATCCCAGCACTCAGGAGGCAGAGGTAGGAGTATCGCCGTAAGTTCAAGGACACCATGAGACTACATAGTAAATTCCAGGTCAGCCTGGACTAGAGTGAGACCCTACTTCAAAAAACCAAAACAGAACAACGAAGTTATTCTAGATAAGACTTGGTGGCAGACATGTAATACTAGCTCCTGGAACATAGAAGGAAGGTCAGTTCAAAGTCATCCTCAGTTACACAGCAAGTGCGAGATCAGCCTAGGTGACATAAGACTCTTATCTTAAAAAAAAATAACAAAATGATTGTTGTTACTCACATAAGGTTTTAACTGGTGGCCTCATACTAATTATGCTAATTAGAAGCTCTAAGCCAGGCCATGGTGGTACACACCTTTAGTCCCAGCATTTGGAAGGCAGAGGTAGGAGGATAGCTATGAGTTCAAGGCCATCCTGGGCTAGAATGACACTCTTTGGGAGGACAAAAAAGCAGCTCTGACTGGCAGTTTTAGATTTCGTGGGTAAAAACCTAATGTGATTACATATTTTAAAAATAATTTTTATTGAAAATTAGCCATATTCCCATCAGATTATCCTATTTTGTCCCCTCTTCCCACCCCATTCCACTGAAGGCACTCATCAGTGGGGACATAGATAATCACTGGCTCATGTATGCACCAATCTGTTCATGTCAGGAAGATAATACCTCACAGTAAGCCTTCCCACCTTGTGGTTCTTAAAGTTCTTTCTACTTCCATTTCCGCAATCTGTTATCTTTTCATTAGTCTTTCAGTAATAAAGGTGTTCTTGGGGAAAATACTGGAAACTCTTCTTGGTACTTAATGAAAATATTTTGAATTAGTCTCTATACAAGTTTATTTATTAAATTCAAAAGTAATGTCAAATAAACAATTTTTCAATCTTAAAAAAGAAATAATGTCACATCAATATGTACTAAAGATTATTAGTTGGGCCAAAATGGTCATTTAGTAGCCCAAACATAATCAGGCCCTGAAATTTGTTTAGAATAATTTAGAATAATTACTCTCATATTAGCAAATGCTATTTCTGTCTTTAATTATCTTATTTTTTTCATAATAAAGGCTTCAGGTCATCCCTAAGAGTTTCTATTACTCTCCTATATTAATCAATCATTGGCTACAAGCCAGTGAAGGCCTGGAGTTCAGAGTATATAAAACTCTCAGGTACAATGAGAGGTTTCCAAGATCCGTGAAGGTCACTGGTCTAAATTCTTAATAGCAAACCAAGCAATAGGTAGAATAACATATGAACATATAAATATCATAAAAAAAATACTTGATGTACATGGGCCACCTGTGTCCTACAGAATTTTGTCACTTGCTTTCCTCCTAATAAACATTACATCAATTCCATTCTTTCATTATTTCTTCAAGTTTGAAATTATTAGGATATCCATAGAAAAACAAAAGACAGAAACTGGAGTTGTTCCTACAAATGTTATACTTACAATCTCCTTGACTAACGCATTTACAACTGTCTATGGAAGTAAGCATCTCCTAGTCTCAGTGGGTTATGTGATAGAAGTTGGATGAGCTATTGTATCATATATCTTTTTAAGTTCAAGCAATTTTTGATTTCCAGTTACCATTCTGGACAGTGATGAATGGAGATCACATGATGTAACTGAATCTTATATCAGTCAAAATACTCCTTTTTCTATCTCATTATGACCTACAATTCTATATCCTCATAATAATCAGTTCAGTTGCTCTGTGTTGTAACTTTGGCTTCCTATCATGATGATATCTAAATATTTAAATTAAGCGGGACTGTTACTCTGTCCATGAATGAGAGAAACATCACACTCAATGCTCAGAATCTCCAGACCCACATCATCAAAAGTTACAGGAATGGAAATGCAAACAACCCAAGTGAATTTTTAGAATGATGTTTACTCTTATATCCATTTTTTTTCATGATACATTGGAATGCCTTTTTTTTTTCATCAATACAGTGAAATTGACCAAAAATCCCTAGCAATCTGTAGAAATCTCTTTCAGCATTGATGGCAACTATGAATGTCTTTAATTCATGGCCATTGCTAAATATTAGTTTATTCACATTTCAATAGACTCAATAAAGCCACTTACTATTTCTGTTTACAATACATTTTATTCTGCTTGCAGAATAGCATACACTACTGTGGTTTGTTTTGTTTTGCCATTTTAGGGTTCATCTTTTCTTCTCCTTTCTTGTTGCTTTTCTTCATAGCTTTGACTTGCTGGATTTCCCTTTACTTTACAAATCTCTGAAGGAAAATGATAGAGTCATCACAATCATTTTTTTGTTTCTATAGCTAAGTATACTTTCTGAATAATGTCACACATGCACCTGCTTTACACTATATCCTCGATACTGTAAGTCTAACATTAATAGGATTGTCAGTGTTAACTAGTAAACTCAATAGTAGTTTCTCAGTCATAATTTTCTCCTGAAAGTCATCTTCAGTTTTTCTTTCAACTTTTGACTCAACATTTCTGCTTTGATGCCCAACATAACTATCAAACACATAAACAAAGCACAAAACATCATTCTTCCTCCATCTTTAAACAATTTTCAGTGGCCAAAATATGAGGCAGTCCTATCTTCATTTCTCACTTCTGGTTCATTATAATATTTAGTCTTAGTTATATATTATACACTGAATTTAAGTTCTTTTTAACATTCCTAACTAATGTATCAAGATTAAGACATTATGTGTATTCTAAGAATCCAACAGAACTTTGTAGCTTTCAATTTTAGAATATTGTGAGCATAGTACCACCTAATTATTATTGTTTTTTTTTTTTTGAAAATAGAAACCAGATTCTATACCTCAACTTTTATTACATTTAGATAGGAGGGGTTCACCAAAATATCACATGTGTTGAAGACTTGATCCTCTGTTGTTAGATCCCATCACTAAGTGCTGGCTGGATCATAAGATTCCAAAAGACTCAATGCATGAATGAATGGCTTGATAGATTCATATTATTAGGCTATTATTAGGCCATTATTAGGAGGTTTAGTTGAAGCCAGCAATTTCGTGGAGACATGGCCTGGAAAAACATACCTTGTCTCAACCTTTTTCTTGTCTCTTTCTCTGTTTCTTGTCCACAGTGAAGGGCATAGCTTTGTTTTATGACACATATTATTGCCATGATAATATTGTGTCATACCTCAAACAAAAGGTAATGGAGTGGTGGAAGTTTGATTCATGTGTCCCCGGTAAACTTATATGTTCTGAATGCTAGGTCCCCAGCTGGTAGCAATTTGGGAACTGGATCCTTCTGGAAGTGATGTGTTGTTCAGAGCAGGCTTATGGGTGTGATAGCCAGCTTCCCCTTGCCATTGTTTGGCACATTCTCCTGCTACTGTTGTCCATCTGATTTTGGCCAGGAGGTCATGTTCACCCTCTTCTCATGCCATCATTACCCTTTGCCATCATGGGGCTTCACCTTGAATCTGTAGGCCAAAATAAGCCCCTTCCTCCCACAAGCTGCTCTTGATTGGGTGTTTTCTGACAGCAATGTGAAGCTGACTGCAACAGTAGGCAAAACATTTTAAGCCAGGGTGTAAAATAAATCTTTCAATCTTTTAACTTCTTTTACTCAGGTGTTTTTCATAGCAAATGGAAAGGTAAATCAACCTCTTACCAAAATAGTTTTTCATCAAATTCAGTTTAAAATTATATTTTCTTACTATGGTGAAGTGAGGGCAAATTCACCTTCACTGTCTCCATGATCTCACAAGCCTGTTTCTCTATTCTCTATCCTGTCATTACAAAAACACAAGGATATTTCCAGCCAAAGGGCTATAATATTTAAATTTTCCTTAAGTAATCTTTAAAAAGAAGATTTCCACAATGAGCTTTTTGCTATATGTCATGTCTTCTAAAAAGTAATCTCCACAGAGATCATTCCTATGTTCTTTCTACTCATGGTAGCCACATCTCAACATCTGTCAATAAAATGCCTCATACACTGTTATAAAACTGAGACAGAGGGAATGGAAATTCAGACATGTGCACCAACATGTATATGTGTGCGACCTTGCACACTTACCTCACCTTGTGTGTCTTGCTTATGTGGAGCCTAGGGAGTATAACATGGGTTCTTAGGTTTCACAGGCAAGCACCTTAACAACTCAGCCATCTCTCCAGCCACCCCTCCATAGCACTTTTTAACAGCAGTCCTCATATGTGATGCAATTCAGGACAATACCTCTCATTTTCAGTAAATAGCTTCCAAAGGTAATGGCCATATGAGGATAAGTGGTCTCTGCTACAATATCATTATTAATATGAATATTGATATTAGTTATAAATTCTACAACAAAACTATTTTAACCAGTTTTATTAAGGTATAATTTAAATGATATAACTAGAATAATTTTAAAGTATACCAATCAATTCTGATAGACACTGGACACATAGATTTACAAAACCAGATCTACAGTGAAGATGCAATTATGAGTTTTCTGATAAGTTTCCCTTTTTACTCTTATGAACTCTCTCATGTGGGTTTGTGTATTTTCTAAGTATATATTACTGATGCTCCAATGATATGGAGAGGAGAGGATTTCTCATTGTGTGTTTCATATTTCTAGATCTCATTCCATTATCTTTATTTAAAAATAACCTTTTGTGTACAAGTATGCAACATAAATGTTTTTATTCAATATTGGCAAATATATATATATGTGTGTGTGTGTGTGTGTGTGTATGTATATAATGTTACAATTATATATAGGATAAGCATTCTTGACACATGTTTTATTCTGCCATAATGTTTTCATGTCTCAATATAAACTATTATTTTCTTGGAAGTAAACAGAATCCTCCATATTTTTTAGGGCTGCCTATTATTATTTCATACTGATCTGCCTGCTATATTGTACTTAATCAGTATTCTACTGATAGACATTAGAGTTGTTTCCAAGTCTTTACCATTTCAAACAGTGATGCAGCCACTGACCTTGAGCATTTGTCTTTTGCATGTGCCAAGAACATCTCAAGGATCAATTCCCAAAAGGGGAATTGCTGGTCATAGGTGTTTGGACTTGTTCTATCATTATCCATTGCCAAATATTTCTCCATAGAGATGGACCAACTTTTTGTGCCATGAGCAAAATATCAGTCTATTCTTTCTCTCCAGCATTATCAACAGAAAATATCAAACTTTGAAAGGATATTGTTAGATCAATATGTGTAGCATAATATCTCTGTTATCTTCATATGTCTGTTTTTATTTTTCAGTGAGACTGAGGACTACCACTCATGATTTATAAAATCAAGAAAACTAACACTTGTTTAATGGAAAAGTTGAGAATGAAAATACATGTGCCTCTGAGAAAGTTTGGTTTTTCAGCAATCTATAAAATAGAGTTTTGATGTGACTTAAAATCTTACCTGGTTATGCAAGTAAAGTGACAGTGGTATGATAAATAATGTGTCTGTCCACAATTTTCTACTTATGTTGTTAATTTGTAGTTTTTTAATCTTAGTCATGTTCATTTAAGAAGTTTTCTTCCAGTTTTTATTTGCGGTATGTCTTTGAACTATTAAAAATGACATATTTTAATTTCTTGAAATAGTCTATATATGCATGTATCTTAGAGTGTAGGTCTCCCAAATTTATGTGTCTGTGTTAGATTACCAGTCAACCTGAAAATCTTCCATTGAACAATTAAAATTTCCTATCCTGGGAGAAGAGAATATCCTAGAATAAGACAAAGTCACAGGAGCAGCATCCTGTTAAACCTTTAGGACAACAAAGAACTGCACAGATGGGAAAACATCACCGCATAAGCAGAGGTGCACCAGTTGCCCTGAATTTTCCAGAAGCTGAGGGCACCATAGAACCCTGCAGTTACACAGACAGTGGCATCTTGTACTTGTCTTCAGTTCAAGGAAAGCTGGCCACTGTATTGTGAATCACAGAGAAGCTGAGGTTCAGATCCTTGCTTCTTGTGGACCACTATTTGACTAGAAAACATTGGATGTTGGTTAATAGCTAGTTTGACCTTACAGCCAGTCTTGAAATGTTTCTTTTCTGCTTCTCTTTTATTTTTCTTTTTACTTACAAACTGGTTCATCATCTCCTGCATTTATTTTCTTTTAAATACAAACTATAACAAATACAAAAAAAGGATAAATTATATCTATTTATCACCTATAAATTATCTATCTACCTGTAATATTTTGCCTATATATTATGCAATATATTGGGACCAGTCTATAAATTTTAATTTATTTTAAATAAAAATATTAGAAAGTAAATTACAAGTGAAATTTTTTGTGGAGGGGCGGGGGATATAGTTTACAAATTGTTTGTCAAATGGGCACAAGGCCCTGTGTTGAATTCCCAGCACCACAAAAATAAAATAAACCATAAACTAATTGAAATAATCTATACAAAATGTACTAACACTACACCTGAACCATTTGAATCCTACTATATGTTACACTGGAAAAAATAACTTCCATCAAAAGAAAGTCATCTGTGTATATGAGCTGTATAAACTTTGGATACCATACTGGACTGATCCAAATGTGTTGTGACTGGTTTCACGGATTTTCAAGCAAAAATGAAGTTTAACACTAATTCTTGAAGAATAACACTAGTAGAAATACTCTCCTCTCCTAAAAGTATCTGCTTGTAATGGGGCCTGCAGGAGAGAAAATGAGATCTAGATTGGCAGAGACCAAAAGGTAAAACTTGAGAGGCAATCCAAGGTCAGAGGGGTAGAGTAGTGGCAATAACGAGTTCCAGGTGGCTGAATAAAGAGCATCCCAGGTCACAAGAGAAATTCTAAGTGGCTTTCAAGGAAAATAGGTCTGCCATCTCCAGCCTTCCCTGGGAGGTGATGCGTGCTCATGGGGGCTTGAACACCAAGTAACCCCCCACAAGAGGAGGGACAAAAGCTATTCTAGCAAAACTGTTAGTAAGTATCATTGTCCTAAAATTCCTCTGTGTCCTGACGACTATCTTGAGATGAAATGACTATACTGAAGGTTGGATGAAATTCAGACTCATATAGGAATATTTTCAGTTATTGGACTGTTAAAGAATTCACATTTAGCATTTTGATATTTTCTCCTATAAAATATATATAATTCCAAATATAGATTATAAAGTTAGATACAATGATTGGGAATAATTCTTCTGATGTACCAGTCATTTATTTCTTCCTGCTCCTAAAAGCATATCTTTATCTCCAGTACACTCCCTTTTACATTTATATGTTCCACTATGGAATAGCAAGATCTAAAACAGTGGTCTTAAACACATCCCTGATAAGCAATTACCAGAATTAGACTGGTGCCAGGAACCTGGCATGACAGAGTTTTGGGCAAACTATGAAAGGATATTTAAAACACTGAAATCCAAGTGTCATTTTCCAGGCCTAAATCAAATTTCTTTCATGACTGCTGACAGTACGGACCACACGTAATTTGCTGAGGTTCTGGCAGCTGCCCTTTTCTCATTTACCATTTGGGAGATCTTTTTCCTCCTGAGTCTACCTGGAATGTGGAAAATCATTCCATAGAACTACAGAAGATAAACACACAGGGCATTTCAATTTAAGGCTGCTATTGCCCATAATTAGGGGAAATGTGATGGGGATTGAAAAAAAAAAAAAAAACAATACAGATATGGGAAGCCACACATCTTATAAATAGTGTGAGTCCTGAGTATGGATTATTGCTTTCTGCGTTTCTCATTAGATGGAAAGTGCATTGCACTGCATCATTCCAAGAAGCCTGGGTATTCAGATAACTGCCTCTTGAGTGCACCTCAGGTTCATGACTATGCTTGCTATTCAAAACTACTGAGAAATGAAGAGTATCTCCTTGTATCAAACTAGCATTTTCACATGTAACGGCCTTAAAATGAATAACAGGAAAACTAACCCCCCTCCCAAACACATTTTCATCCCTCCACATACCAGAGGACTCATTTATCAGTTTTATAGAATAATCAAAGACATGTCATTTTAATGTAACTATCCTTTTAGGTGATGAAATGGAATTTTAAATTTATCAGGGTGAGAAAAATATAAGAAAGAAATATTTATCACTTAGCTTGGTAAATTCCCTTGTGTCACCAGCTTTCTGAAGATGGCTTTGGAAATGCAGAGCTGTTCCTAGTCCTCCTATTATGATACGTTTTTAAAATAGAATAGTCATCTTTCCACTAACAATTGTCAATCGTTGAGTGACTTCATGCTTTAAGCATTCTAGACAACATTTTCATCAACAAAATAAGAGTCTAGTTTCATATTTGTAGCACTGATAAATAGATTCCACTTTATATATGTTGCTTTTAATCTGACCCTGAAAATTCACTGTATTTCCCATTTTGAATAGTATTGGCTGACAAATTGTGCCATTACTAAGCAGTCATTGGCTTAAAGAAACTTAAAATATGTACTAGACTTAGTGTTCTGAATAAGTTTTATTTTATTTTATTTTATTTTTATTTTATTTATTTGAGAGAAAGAAGGTGTTAGAGAGGGAGGAGAGAGAGAATGGACTCTCCAGGGCCTCTAACTACTGCAAATGAACTCCAGATGCATGCAGCACTGTGTGCATCTGGTATACTGGGTCCTGGGGAATCAAACCTGGGTCTTATGGCTTTTTAGGAAAGCACCTTAACCAATAAGCCATCTCTCTAGCACACCAAATAAGTTTTACATTTGATTTCCTTAAAGCAATAAAAAATAAAAAAGATTCAATGTAACAGGATTATCAAATATATTTATTTCTTAAACAAATATTTATTCAAGGAAAATCGTAAAAAATCAAAGTTTTGCAGCCTAAGTATTTATCATGACAAACAGTGAAACACCAAATAAGTTATGTGGTACATTCAACAAAAATAACTATTTCAGAAAGGTTTGAGGATAGGAGAACTGAAGTGTGGGGAAGGGTGTGTATTCACTCTGCTCATCATGAGTTTAATTGAAAAGGTCTGGACTGGTATGTAAATGAGGTAACAGTGTTAGCAAAACAGATAATAGGCTCTTCATCCATTCTTTAAAATGATACTTTCAACATATAACTAGCAGAAATTTAGAGATTACTGAATAATCTATTTTATGTATCACATTTCAAGCAAAGGTAAAAGGCATATAGGGCCATTTATATATGTTTAGCTCAAAAAAATATACCATGAAAAATCATACTAAGTTAGTGCAAAGAGAACTGAACAAGGATCTATTATCTGTTTCTTCTCCAGTTTGAACCCTCAAAAAATTATACGATGGAGAATGTAATCAAATTGTTCCCTTTAATTTCATGGTTGCCTAATTACTCTGAGCAGTAACTGAGCAACAGTTTCCAGTGCATGAATATTTTCAAATTACTTCCCAGTTATGAAGTAAGTAAATGCCTGTGCTCTCTATTATTAATTTGGATATTTACATATCTAATTATAATTTGTTAGGAAATACATTTGGTGTATTGTTTACTAATTCATTATCATATTATACATATTCATATATGATCATATAATCACATTGTGTCTGGGAAAATGCATTAATTTTAAATGAATTTTTCTAATAAGGGTGAACCACTTTTACTTCAATCATAATTACTATTTATTATAATGCTCAGTAAGCTAGCAAACCAAAATTGAAGTATCTTCATTTTAATGCATATACATTTAAGGATATATAATCTTTTTCTTATACATTCTAAGCTGTAATGCTTTATTTCCATAGAAAATGTAATTTTCTTCCCCTTGTTCAATTGTGATTTTTTTATTTAATTGGAGTAAAATAATCCAAATCAGTATCAAGGATCTACTGTGTGTTATGATGTTATTTCATCTAATTCACATAATACCTTATAGCAATGGAGTTTATGGGGTTTTATTTAATGAAAACATAGCATCAAATATTCAACAAATTTTGAAAATGAGGATGATATGCACATTTGAACTTTGTCATTTCCTTTTTCAAAACACATTTTCAAGATCATAATAGTAATAAAGTATCCATGTTTTATAGGTAATTGGTTCACATATTTTGTTCACTTTAGCATGAGGAATAGTATTCATTCATTTGATTCCCTCAAATCATACATTCAATGGGGAAAATATTCATGGATAAATTTCAGAAAAACATAGCTATCTTTGTTACATATTGAGGTCCAGAGGCAGTGCCCCCACCTGCAAGTGTGGCAGATGGTTTCAGGTTCGCTGAGATGAACTTCCAAACCAGGCACAGTTATGGAGGAAGGTATATTTATTGAAGCTTACAGATCCAGGGGAAGTTTCATCATGGTAGAAGTTGGCCCCCTTTTAAAAGACCAGGCAGAGAGACAAAGAGAAAGAAAGCCACAATCCAAAAGCCACACCACACAGAACTCTTCATGAACTCCAGGCACTAGGCACTTGGCATTTCTTCAGACTGGAATTTCAAGTCCATCCCCACACTTTAGGGCTGTTACCATAAGAGATGCCCAGTGACACCTCCTCCAGCCAGGTGGCTGCAGATTTAAATTACAAACTGTAAGGAAACACTGAATATATTGGGTGCCATCAATTCAAACTATCACAGTGAGTTAAATTCTACAACTTCTATAGGATTTTGTTTCCTTTGACTAAAATGAGATAATTGGATGAATCATTTTCTTCTTCCTACATCATGAGTTTCATTTGATTGTTTAGAGGAATCCTAGAAGGCAGACATTTCTCCCTTTACAAATCTAGCGTCTAAGTCGAATAGAGAATCATGTACTGTTTTCAGTCCATCTACATGGAGTGCACCATTCAGGTGCATTCATCTCTCTGTGGCTGCTCCCACACTCAGACAGCAATTTATAAATTACACTTTCACCAGGGGTCTTGTGTATCCTCGTGAATACCTTCAACCTTGACTAGATTCTTACACACCTTACACACTCTTACACACCTCTTGCTTCAACAAAATTGTACTCTGTTATTAGCACTTCCACCTTATTCAAGCACCACGTGCCCCAGCAGCCTGGGCAAACTTTTTGTAGTACATCCAGACTCATATACCATGGAAACCTAAATACTCCACTGAAAATATGTGTGAGTCAAAACCAGTAGTTAAACACTCACGGACAACATACATATAGTAGAATAGTTACATGTGTATAGGGAAGAGTGTGCAAGGAGTATGCAGCCTGATTAGAGTCACGACACTCTGTCCTGTATGATGATCATTGTGATCCTGGAAATCCTTCATGAAAGTCTAGCCTGACACTGGGAAGCACACTCAAGTTCCAGAATTCTTTAGACAAGCTGCTTGGCACAACCCACAGACAAGGGGGTGCTCTCTAACCTGCTGTTGTGCTTGCCCTTTAGGTTGGCATCCCCAGCCCTTGGGCTGGCACTGAGCTGTCATCTTGGCTGTTGTTTCTCCCTCAGCTTCACTTGGCTGATGTGATGGCCTCCAGCTACCTGAGCAATTTCCACTTCCAGAGTAACTTTCTCCTGGACAGAAATGTGTATGGCTCACTCTGGGGGCATAACTGCCCACCTCTGGGACAAACTTAATTCTCCTACCTGCACTCCATCATTCATACTCTGACAACAGTTCTTCAGGCCTTTAAGCCTTCCAGAGGCTCTCAAAGAACTACATTTAACTTTCAGTCAATTTTCTCCTTTGGTACGCCTGCCCTACACAAAAATTGCCACATCTGCGTGCAAGTGACCCAAAAATCTCTTCTAGATTGTTTTAATATTTTATGAACTCAGTTTATCACCTTACCTTTTTTCTCCATCCTCACTATGTGACTTCTCCCACAGCTTCCAAGTTTTTGGATCCTATGAAGGACTCTTTAACATCTGCCTAAATTGTATTTTGTTCACCTTGCAACAGAGATAGTAAACTAGCACCTCTATCTCACCTTCTCATTTATCTAGTTTATTTTCTGAATCAGAAACTCACACAGTAGATTTCAGCTGCATGTTCCTCTCCCTTTGCGATTCCTCCTTCACACTACCAGGTTCTCTCTGTGTAGCCATCTCTGACTCAGCTGTTTACATTATAAACCTCAACAGCCAGGCTACCTCTGTGGAAGCTTGCCAGCACTCTAGTCCCTTATGTGCCAGACTGAGGGACTTCAACACATCCTCTAGTCCTTCAACCATTTCCAGTGCATCCACATAGTCCCGTGGTGGACCTCACTCATCAAACATGATTGCCAGTCCATAAGACATACAAGAAGATGCACACTCTGGGATTCTTCCCACAGACACTTTTCCTCCTAATGGTTCAGCCTTAGTTTCTGTAAAGAAAGTGTTAAGAGAAAAGCAAATGAGAACACTGGATTGGATTTCTACAGACAAAACTGTTTATTGAGAGAAACAGCACGGGGCCTCAGCTTTCCAGCGGGATGAAGGCTGAAGCACTGAGCAAGGCTAGGGTTTAAGTTTATAAGGAGAATCCTAAGAAAAAAACAGATTGGACCAGGTGCTGTTGATAAGAAAATTGTAGCTGGTTTGTGTCCTTGCTCAGAGTAGACTTCTTCAGCCAGCAATGTCTAAGGGAAGATACTCAGATGGTCTCTGGTCCTTCAAGACCATCTAAGCTAAGGAGAGCCCATCAATCAGGGAAGAGTTTGTTTTTTTTTAGGTAGGTAGGGTCTCACTCTAGTCCAGGCAGACCTGGAATTCACTATGTAGTCTCAGGGTGGCCTTGAACTCACAGTGATCCTCCTACCTCTGCCTCCTGAGTGCTGGGATTAAAAGCGTGTGCCACCACACCCGGCTCACCTAGAATAACTTCTGAAACCTTGTTTATCTTATCCATTCTAGTAAGAGGAATTGTTGACCTTAGGTTGTTGATGGGGCAAGTATCACACAACCAAGTCCACAAAGAAAGATAAAACGCACAATAAAACATATATATATTTTTCCATTCAGAGGAATCTGTGACTCAACAGTAGTATTTGCATATATATATATATGGTGATCTCTTATGTTCCAGGGGACATAATACAGCAACAGACAGAGACAAGTGCGAATCATAACACTTAAGTAAAAACTAAAAAGGAGCCCGCTGTGGTGGCGCACGCCTTTAATCCCAGCACTCGGGAGGCAGAGGTAGGAGGATTGCCGAGAGTTCGAGGCCACCCTGAGACTACATAGTGAATTCCAGGTCAGCCTGGACCAGAGTGAGACCCTACCTTGCAAAAAACCAAAAAAAAAAAAAAAAAAAAAAAAAAAGGGTGGTAAAAGACACACACACACACACACACACACACACACACACACAATCCTGTGCCCTGGGGACAATGGAAGCTTTTGGGATAGCTATTAACTCTTTAGTTCCCTTTAGTTTTCAGCAAACACTCTTAACCCTTCAGTTACATGTCTAATTACCTTTAGCAAGATGCAAGCAAGCACCATGACACCCAGAAGGCACCACATATCACATGGGGAGAGATGGCCATGTTGGGATTTTCCCCATAGGTTTTCCACCCTCAGCCTTGATTGCATGTCTGGACAGCCATAGCCACATCCATGAAATTGCTCTTCTCAAGCTCATCTTTGGCTTTGTCATGCCATCACCTTGGGCTCTGTGTGTCACAGGAAACCTTTTCCTGAAGTGACATAGACCAAAGGACAATTATATCAAAACCAGTTTTGGTGAACCAATGAGTTTATTGGAGTTACTTACAGAGAAGGGTGAGGTATTGCTTACGGGAACAATAGATGACTCAAATAGATGCACCATGAGAAGTCTCATTCCATTCTGGATGATCACCTCCCCATAGCTTCATGGACTCAAAAGCAGTTACATCACCTGAAAGCCCACCCCAGCTAACGTGACAAATCTTGTAAGATACCACTTGCAGGCAGCTCAATCAGAGAGTCTCAATCACACTGCCTCAATTGAAGGCAGCTAAATTGGAGATTCTTTTTCTCCCAAGCTATTGTTTCCCCCTTATATAAGACTTAGGACACAGTCTTACAACCCTTTTCCAGACTTGTTGACTTCTTGAGCATCTGGAACTTCCTTCCTGCCCCTCCCAGGAAGGAATGTTTTAGCTTCTAATTAACAAAACCTTGGAGAGTAGATGTATGACCTTCACATTTCAGATCTCCCAGACATGATTTCCTGAATTCCTTAGTCTCCTTCCCCATTTGGGAGAGATTTTTTTCCATTCAGAGGAATCTGTAACACAACAGTAGTGTTTGCACAAGTATCTGCAAAGATCATCCTGTGTGGGGGCAAGAGAAGAGTGTCAGATGCCCTTCTCTACTACTATTCTGTCTTGTTTCCTAGACAGTTGTTCATTGAACCAGGAATTGCCACTTTGTTCTTTCAATTGTTGTTTATTTTGTTTTGTTTTGTTTTCCACACTGAATTCCACAGTGAATGCTCTGTCTTCCTGTCTCTGCCTCTCATAGCACTTGGATCCCAGGCATGGACCCACACTCAGATTTTTATGGAGGTCCTAGGGACCACATTCTAGCAATCTCAGTGTGCATGCACACACATGTGTGTGTATATGTGTGTGTGTGTTATATTTATCCAGCCAATTTTGTATGTTGTCAAATATATTTGTATCATTGCATTTGCAGAGGATCTCCTTGGTCATCAGCTTCCATTTGCCACATATATTTACTTGTACAGAAAAGCTGTTCGTCAGCATCTCACTTCTCATCATCCTCTATCCCTTAAGCACAGGATTATCATAACCTGAAGTACAGAAAAAGTTTCCCAGGATACAACTCCTCTATTGAGGAATTAGTGTGTGAGATTAATTTACTAGGTATGAAAAAATGTTCTGATTTTTAGCAGATGTGGGATACACTGTGATTTTCTTTCTTTCTTTTTTTTTTTTTTTTCTTTCAGAAAGACATGTTTGCTGGTATATTAGTCTCATCTTTCAAGGAAGGTCAAAATATCTTCAACAGACATTCATACTATTTCCATTTTCTATCTGAAACTACAAAAGTGTAAATTGAAGAAGCAAGATTTGTTTTCTGAATTCATGAATATTTTAAGAGGTAGAGTTGCTGTAATGTAAATGTTGCTGTTTTGTTTCCAATTCAAGTCAAAAATGTTGCAGATTAGAGTGAGGTTTATGAACAAATTAATGAAGAAATCTGACTACAAATGTCAAAAGAGCTAGTTTTAGTTTCTAGATGTTTGTCCAAGGCCCTTCTAATTTCAAAAGTCTTCATAGTAAATTTGTAGGTATTGTTTCCAGGAGTGAGCTATAATTTCTTCGGCTTGAAATTTCCTATTCTGGGCTCACACTGTATTTTCTAAAGATCCCGCTGGAGATCTAAACAACTTACACCATGTGTGTTTTCGAAAAGCAGGGACTTTACAATTCAAGAAATCACTCACAGTAAAGTATCTAGCTGAAATACTCAGCCTGTGTGTTTTGTGGGTAGTACAGTTGCTAGCATGCAAATGCTACTTCAATATTTGTTTTCTTTCTTTATATTTCACATGACAGAGGGATCTTTTGCTGGTATTTGTTAGTGAGTCAATCTTCCTTCCAAACATCAAGTGATGACCTTTTGTGACCCAGAGATTTATCAAGTCAGCAGTCTAGTCCCTGGGGCGAGAGTCTTCAGCCTCTTTCTCTGCCAGTCACGTCTGTTGAAGGACTCTGCTAAACCCCATGAGAAAATGGACTAATCTGCTTGTTTCAAAGAACAAGAATGACATCTTTACTGGCTGTACTTTGTCTACTGAGGAAAGGAGCTAATAAAGGATGAAATACTTGATCCAATTGTGAAGACTGGATGCAATGTTTTTATAATAAAGGAAACAGACTAGCAATTAGAAAGCAGCATTTGTGAGGAGGTAAGGGTTCAATACTGGGAATAGAGAGAAGCTTACTAAAATCAACCTCATGACACTAAAATATTTTAAAGGGTAGATTCACTTTTGTAAGTTCATTTTATCTCCCCAATACATTCTGTGGCTGTGACATAACATAATAACTGTGCCACAATTGGTTTCTGGACTCTTGTGATAGATACTGCAAAGGTCTGAGTGCATCTGCAATTAAGTCTAATTATTTGTGACTAGGGATAGTGTCTCTAAATGATGGGTAGTGAAAACATTGCCAAGGCTCCTTGTCAAAGACTCCTTGAAAAACTAAGCAGTGGAAAGACTAGCAATTATCATCAGTGCTAGTTTTGAGATGGGAAAAGACAGCTTCAGCTATGGCAATAGCATTCACAATGTGTTCCCCAATTAGCAAGAGTAAAAGTTAGCCTCAGGGTTAACCAGGTTTACAGAAGATGCTGCCAGGGTACCTAAGGAGAGAAAGCTTGCAAATGGCATTTTCCCATGGAACTTAAGACTAGCAAATACTTACTCATTTTTCAGACATTAGATCAGTGACATAAACACAATCTCTGAATTATTTCTTGTCTATACATCAACCCATGTTCAGGATATTGATTTTATATTTATAATAAGAGTGCTCAGTTGCACTTTTAAGAATTGCAATATCAAAGGATTTTTACATTTATTGTTTTTACATTTATGGTGTGATTTAGAGCTCAAAATTTATTTTTTTATTTTAAAATTTTGCCCATATTTTTCTAGATCTTCTCTTAAAAGTGGACAAACAAAAGAGTAATCAAAGTTTTCTAAAATGCACCTAATAGCAACTAGATACAATTTATATAATTTACCATTTCCTTAACGCTGTACGAAATTTGCTATTGTTAATAAACAAAAGTGTGCTTACTAGTTTGCTACACATTCTCAAGTATGCTCATTCACTTTAAAGAATAAATAGTAGGGACTGGAGAGATTACTCAATGTTTTAGGCAGTTGCCTGAAAAACCCAATGTCCTGGGTTTGATTCCCCAGTTCCTACATAAAGCCAGAAGCACAAAGTGGCTCATGCGTCTAGAGTTCACTTGTCATGGCAAGAGGTCCTGTTGTGTCCCCCTCTCTCTTTCCTTATAAATAAATAAAAGTATTTACAAATTAAAATAAAGACAAAATAAAATGCTTATTCTAAAATTTTATCTTTTATAATACTTTGCTTAAACTTTAAGCAAAATTACTAGAAGCCTGTGTTATTTTACTCAGAATATTTCTTCCTGTGTTAAATAAAGCAAAAATTAGCATTGGTAAATAATATCATTGCAACACTTTTTACCACATAACAGTGTTACTCTCAAAGACGGTACCACTTCCTTTGAATAAGAATACTAAATTTAACAATAAAAGTTTTCTGGATGCAGTAATTAAAACCCAGTATAAGTGATAAATCTAGTTTATTTCCTGCCTCAGATGCCAGTTAAAATACATATTTTAGCTTGACCATCTGACTGAAACATCTGTTACCTGTGTTGTTCTGGAATCTGAAAGCTTTTCTTTAGTGTGACTGCTCCTTGCTATTTGTTTTACGATGTGCGATTGGCATAGCATTGCATAGCAGATGTTCCTTAGCGTCAGGATACATGTGTTTCATTGACCATTGCTGCACAACTTCCTTTAATTCATCAAGTAACATAAGGATGCTTCACAAGCTGGATTGTTTTTCACATTCTTGAGCCATATATAGAAAGATTTCTCTTGGTTACCAATAACTCATGAAGACCATATTTGCGATCTCTATTGCCCAGTGTGTTATTGTTTGGACCTAGAGGGGAACAATGATATGCAATCCCATCGTGTGTGAAAGGCAGTGACAGAATTCTTCATGTGAATTTTGCTTTGTGAAAGGAGGAAAAAAAATAACAAACTACTGATAGTGTTTAATGCCTTTAATCCCATCACTGGGGAGGCAGAGGTAGGAGGCTCACTGTGAGTTGGAGTCCAGACTGGAACTACAGAGTGAGTTACATACACGTCATCCTGGGCTGGAGAGAGACCCTACATCATAAAACCCTACATCCAATAAATAACACTAAAATATTAACTCGAAGCAAGAATAAATAACAGTTTCAGAAAAGTGATTATCTATTAGGTAGTGCATGGTTTCATATTTGAGAAAGGGACTGGGGACCATAAAGTTGATGGAATGTGTCAATCCACATAGCAAATACAGGCTATGGGTCCCTAGTGCTAAATCCTACTTCTTCCTCCACCTTTCTACTGCTGGGAAGGGACCTGTTAAGGAGATTTCTTTACCTCCTTTCCCACAGTGATATGCGTTCAGAGACCCCAATTAGAGACAATTCTCTCCTTTACCAGAGGACAAAAGTCTACAGGTATGATACCCGTCCATTTGTGCTTGTGAGCTATGGCCAGCCAGTATTGTAAATTGTGTAGTGACAAAGGTAAGAATCACATCAAAGTGTTTCATAGACCCCCATCATCTAAAGTGTCCTGGGTACTTTGGATTACCTCCAAAATGACCCACTTCAACCATCATTGATGACTTTCCACTGTACCTATGTGATCTGTTCATGTGATTGTTTCCTGTGTCTTTTGGGTTCTGCCTGATCTTAGACCATTATTTGGTCAATAGACTATAATTAAAGTGACTTTCAGGAGGAATCTAGAGACAGGATGTCCTAAAATACTAAGTAGAAAAATAATTTCATTGTGCACTCTTCTTTCTTTCCCTTCCTTCCTTCCTTCCTTCCTTCCTTCCTTCTTTCTTTCTTTCTTTCTTTCTTTCTTTCTTTTTTTTTTTTGGTATTTCGAGGTAGGGTTTGACTCTAGTCCAGGCTGACCTGGAATTCACTCTGTCTTCTCAGGGTGGCCTTGAACTCACGGCGCTCCTCCTACCTCTGCCTCCCGAGTGCTGGGATTAAAGGCATGCGCCACCACGCCCAGCTTCATTGTGCACTCTTACATGATTCATGGAAGAACCAGTTGTCCTGTGCAAAGTCAGGCTATCTGGACAGTGTCCACGATGAGGCGGCTCCTGTGAGCCATGTTGTGAGTCTTGAGTAATGATAGATGTTTCACCTCCCTCAGCTATTTGAGTTCTTACATCCCTGCCACAGGGATGGAAGTGAAGAAGTCACCTTGAACATTACCTTCTCAAGCGAACAAGGAATTGCAGGAAATTCAAGGGTCTAATTGTGACAACAAGCACAATAGAACCCCCAAATTTAGGGAACCACTCAATCCATTTCAGATAATGTCAGGTAACACCCCATGAGAGATGCCAGGGGGGTAAGAACAGCATTGCTGCTCAACCTTGTCCAAATATCAGGCCCACCAAATACTTATTCTTATTTTAAAAATGAATTTTTAATTGCCAGCTCTTACTACCTAAACTAGGTAAACTAATAGTGCTTTGAGAGAGAATGCTTAATATGAAAGACCTTACTATGGTTATCCCCAAATTCTCTGAACCTTTGCTATATGCAGTGAGGAAAAGCCTCTTGTAACTATATATTTTTTTAAAAAAACAGCGCTAAACTTTGCCTTGAAAAATATTTTTTATGGAATGAGAAAGAATAAATAAATCGTATGTGTTTGAGGTTGAGTAGGACTGAGAGATTTTAACATTGTATTATACACCGAGTTATATGATATTCACAGATGTCACCCCACAAATAATTTTTATATGCTTTTATTTGTTCTATTATCACTTCCATCTCTAAGTTTTTCTTTAGAAAGCAGATAAAAAATACACTCTGAAACTTAGGCATGCCTTATAGAAGTCATACTTCTTGTAACAGAAATTAAAGTAAGCTTTTACTGTTGTCAATATCTAGAATACACAAAGAGAAAAGGTTAAGTCACATAAGAATCGCGGAAAAATATAACTAATGCAAAATTTAATACATCAATAAGGATCAATAATCCTTAAAATGAGACATGAAGAAAGACATGAGGATTTGAACAACTATTTAATGAAATATTTTATCTAGTAAGAAGACCACAATAAAAACATTCCATCCTTTCAGCTTCATTAGTGACTAGAAGTACATAATTAAAAGGATGAACCCATTCAAATTCATTAGGACAGTAAAAGTTAGAAGCTCTGATAATTCCCAAGTTTTCATGGCATGCTTCAATGGGGAGAAAGATGCTCCTGTTAGGAATACTAATGCATATGTTTGGAAAATTATTTAGGTAGTGACTACCAAAATTGAAATGACAAACACCCTGTAACTCATCAGTTCTGCTTCTAATTATACATCCAATAGAACTGTGCTTTGGATTTTACATAATAAGGAACAATAAAATCTGTGAAAGGACTCCCAAGGATTTCAAGTATCTTCCTACAGACACTCATTTCAAGGATGCCTGCTCCTAGCAGGTAAGATGCTAGAAACAGCTCAAGAAATGAAATTCTCCTGCTGTTTTGGAGTATGTAAAAATTTGGAGTATGTAAAAATTTGGAGTATGTAAAAATTTGGAGTATGTAAAAATTTGGAGTATGTAAAAATTTGGAGTATGTAAAAATTTGGAGTATGTAAAAATTTGGAGTATGTAAAAAAGTATACTTAACAGGTAATCCAAGTTCCTTATGCTTGCCTGACACAGCAGTCTTCCAATTTTAGCATCAATTTTTAAACATTAGAGTTTACTTTGTGTCATTAATAAGTCGAATATACACAAAACAATATTTATCCTCCATTTTGTACACCATACATTCATTTGCACAGATACACCAAAGTTGTCACTTTTAATAACTTTTAATAACAATAATGATGGAAAACAGCACTAAGACAAGTACAGTGGTCCAGGTATAAAATATTTTGCTAGAGTAAAATATGCTCAAAATTCAGATGAAAAATTTATTTGAGTGAAAGTTTTAACCTCCTAAAGATGTCAGATAAATTCCTATAAAGGGATGGAATGAACTTAAACTATTTTTAAACTAGCAAAATTATTTCACTCATTTACTTTTATTATTAATAACCTTAAAGAAAGTCCAGTAATATCACTGTTTAATTTTCTAGGTGGGGGAATTATGAGTTATTGTATTAACAATTTATGAGTAAAAAGTACAAGAATGATTACATATATTTCCTAAAGTTGGTGTGTGGCAGATTGAATGTTATAGTTTAAATGTATGATTTCATAGACTCAGGTGTTTTATTGATGAAAATTGAGCTTGCAACTTCAGCCCCTAGCAGACAGATCCACACTGGATGGGACATGTCACTGCTGGGGTAGTGTGGCGGGCATCTGAGTCCAGCCCTACTAGGCGTGTTCAGAGCACTTTCAGTTCTGGCAGTTCATGCTTGCTGCCGTGAGTGCCTGTTGGCTGTAGGAATTTTACTTACTGTTGAAGTCAACTCCTCATCCAGACACAGGTTATGGAAGAAGGGGTTTATTTCAGGCTTACAGAATCCATAGGAAATTCTATCAATGGCCAAAGAAGCTTCTTACTCCTATAGATCCAAGCAGAGAGAAACAACTTCACCAAGTGAACACCAACACCAGAAGGTACAAACCATGAGAGCACAAACTTCTCTGAGAACACACCTAGTAGCGCTGTACTCAAAGATCTGCCCCCAGTAACATATCCTTTCTTGTAGGGGTCTGCCTGCTAGGGCCTACGGTTTCAAGCTCAATTTTAATAAAATACCTTGAGTCTATGGGGCCATACACTTAAACTATCACATTCAAACTTCCACATGGTGGCTACTCATTCGTAGCATCCATTGACTCTTTGTAAATTACACAATCTACCAAATGTGTGATATACTGTACAAACGTAAAAATATAGGTTATACTCATCTCACAGTAGGTAATCTATCTTCAATGCACTGACTTGCAACATTAAAATAACTTTTTCTAAAACTAAAATGCATGGCTTCTTGTTGCCAAGACAAAACACTCAACCAATAGCAGCTTATGAAAGCAAAGGGATTGTATTATGGTTCATTACAGATTTTTAGGGGAAATTACATGACATGGCACAGCAGACAACTGAACATCACATTTTGTCAAATCAGCTGGGATGAAGCAGGAAGAAGGGCCTGGATTATAAAATTCCAAGGCTGACCCCAGTGACATACCTCTTCCAGTTAGGCTCCAACTCTGAAAGGTTCCACCAGCAGGTAATCAAAGCGTGTGGCTTAAACACATGAGGCTGTACAGTATACTTTCCATTAAAGTCACCATAGTGGTACATCCTGAGTGACATGTTGACATTCATAAATGTAATTTTAGAGCTAGCATTTCTCTTTTGTTGTTGTTTACAAATGATCTTTTAATAGCAACAATTTGGGGGCTGGAGATATGGCTTACTGGTTAAGTGCTTGCCTGTGAAGCCTAAGGACCCGGGTTTGAGGCTTGATTCCCCAGTACCCACATAAGCCAGATGCACAAGGTGGCATACACATCTGGAGTTTGTTTGCATTGGTTGGAGGCCCTGGTGTGCCCATTCTCTCTCTCTTCCTGCCTATTTCTGTATCTCTCTCTCTCTTAAATAAATAAATAAATAAATAAATAAATAAATATAAATAAAATATTAAAAAAAAAAAGAAATGAACATTTGAGTTTCACTTCAGTAGTCTGTTTACCACTAAAGCCTGGCATGATTTCACATGCCTTTCATCCCGGCTCTTGGGAGGAGGATCGTCATGAAATTGAGGCTATGCTGAGACTACATAGTAAATTCTAGGTCATCCTGGGCTAAAGCGAAACCCTACCTCAAAAAAACAAACAAAACAAGATGTAAACATATGAGAAGACAAAACACTAGGGAGAAATAGGAGTGTAAAGGCTAGAGTATACTATTGCTTTGCCCTCCACTGGGGTTTTCAGGGTCTTCAAAAACAAGGTCACCTTTCTGAAGAATCATATGACTAATATTAAAAATATTTGGAAAACATTGAAATTTAGCTGTCAAAAAAGAGTAAGCTAACTTGATCAGTATTTATGTTATATCTCTATTGTTTCAGTACCAGCATAGTTAATATAGAAATGAAGAGAAAAACAAATTCATGATGTGAATTCTGATGTCTCTGTAGCTATACTGTCACCAATGGAAACATTAGGGTTGGAGAGATGGATCAGTACCCATGAAATGGCCAGATGCACAAAGTGGCCCGTGTATCTGGAGTTCCTTTGCAATAACAAGAGGAGCTGATATGCCCATTTCCTGTCTCCTATTCAGACTCTTCCCCACCTCTTCCCCTCACAAGTAATAAATAGAAGTATTAAGAAAATGAAAATTAGCAAAATAGCATCAGAGAAAACATTGTTTCTTCTTAGCCTTTGGAATATCAGGAAATGACTCTCAAAAAAATTGTGAATATTATCCTCCTTACTACAATCGACATTATTTTCCATTAAACATATTGTTGGCTATCTGTAGAATTATGAGTTTTTATACACAAAGAGAAAAGGTTAAGTCACATAAGAATCGCGGAAAAATATAACTAATGCAAAATTTAATACATCAACATTTTAGATAGGAAATAATCCTTAAAATGAGACATGAAGAAAGACATGAGGATTTGAACAACTATTTAATGAAATATTTTATCTAGTAAGAAGACCACAATAAAAACATTCCATCCTTTCAGCTTCATTAGTGACTAGGAAGTACATAATTAAAAGGATGAACCCATTCAAATTCATTAGGACAGTAAAAGTTAGAAGCTCTGATAATTCCCAAGTTTTCATGGCATGCTTCAATGGGGAGAAAGATGCTCCTGTTAGGAATACTAATGCATATGTTTGGAAAATTATTTAGGTAGTGACTACCAAAATTGAAATGACAAACACCCTGTAACTCATCAGTTCTGCTTCTAATTATACATCCAATATAACTGTGGTTTGGATTTTTACATAATAAGGAACAATAAAATCTGTGAAAGGACTCCCAAGGATTTCGAGTATCTTCCTACAGACACTCATTTCCAAGGATGCCTGCTCCTAGCAGGTAAGATGCTAGAAACAGCTCAAGAAATGAAATTCTCCTGCTGTTTTGGAGTATGTAAAAATTTGGAGTATGTAAAAAAAGTATACTTAACAGGTAATCCAAGTTCCTTATGCTTGCCTGACACAGCAGTCTTCCAATTTTAGCATCCAATTTTTAAACATTAGAGTTCACTTTGTGTCATTAATAAGTCGAATATACACAAAACAATATTTATCCTCCATTTTGTACACTATACATTCATTTGTACAGATACACCAAAGGAAGCCAATACTTTCTTAATAACTTTTAATAACAATAATGATGGAAAACAGCACTAAGACAAGTACAGTGGTCCAGGTATAAAATATTTTGCTAGAGTAAAATATGCTCAAAATTCAGATGAAAAATTTATTTGAGTGAAAGTTTTAACCTCCTAAAGATGTCAGATAAATTCCTGTAAAGGGATGTAATGAACTTAAACTATTTTTAAACTAGCAAAATTATTTCACTCATTTACTTTTATTATTAATAACCTTAAAGAAAGTCCAGTAATATCACTGTTTAATTTTCTAGTGGGGGAAGTATGAGTTATTGTATTAACAATTTATGAGTAAAAGTACAAGAATGATTACATATATTTCCTAAAGTTGGTGTGTGGCAGATTGAATGTTATAGTTTAAATGTATGATTTCATAGACTCAGGTGTTTTATTGATGAAAATTGAGTTTGTAACTTCAGCCCCTAGCAGACAGATCCAGACTGGATGGGACATGTCACTGCTGGGGTAGTGTGGCGGGCATCTGAGTCCAGCCCTACTAGGCGTGTTCAGAGCACTTTCAGTTCTGGCAGTTCATGCTTGCTGCCGTGAGTGCCTGTTGGCTGTAGGAATTTTACTTACTGTTGAAGTCAACTCCTCATCCAGACACAGGTTATGGAAGAAGGGGTTTATTTCAGGCTTACAGAATCCATAGGAAATTCTATCAATGGCCAAAGAAGCTTCTTACTCCTATAGATCCAAGCAGAGAGAAACAACTTCACCAAGTGAACACCAACACCAGAAGGTACAAACCATGAGAGCACAAACTTCTCTGAGAACACACCTAGTAGCGCTGTACTCAAAGATCTGCCCCCAGTAACATATCCTTTCTTGTAGGGGTCTGCCTGCTAGGGCCTACGGTTTCAAGCTCAATTTTAATAAAATACCTTGAGTCTATGGGGCCATACACTTAAACTATCACATTCAAACTTCCACATGGTGGCTACTCATTCGTAGCATCCATTGACTCTTTGTAAATTACACAATCTACCAAATGTGTGATATACTGTACAAACGTAAAAATATAGGTTATACTCATCTCACAGTAGGTAATCTATCTTCAATGCACTGACTTGCAACATTCTCTGTCAGTGTGTTGCTAATAAATAAATAATTTTTTTTTTTTAAAAAGAAATGAACATTTGAGTTTCACTTCAGTAGTCTGTTTACCACTAAAGCCTGGCATGATTTCACATGCCTTTCATCCCGGCTCTTGGGAGGAGGATCGTCATGAAATTGAGGCTATGCTGAGACTACATAGTAAATTCTAGGTCATCCTGGGCTAAAGCGAAACTCTACCTCAAAAAACAAACAAAACAAGATGTAAACATATGAGAAGACAAAACACTAGGGAGAAATAGGAGTGTAAAGGCTAGAGTATACTATTGCTTTGCCCTCCACTGGGGTTTTCAGGGTCTTCAAAAACAAGGTCACCTTTCTGAAGAATCATATGACTAATATTAAAAATATTTGGAAAACATTGAAATTTAGTTGCCGAAAAAGAGTAAGCTAACTTGATCAGTATTTATGTGTTATATCTCTATTGTTTCAGTACCAGCATAGTCAATATAGAAATGAAGAGAAAAAACAAATTCATGATGTGAATTCTGATGTCTTCTGTAGCTATGATTGTCAATTAATGGAAACATTAGGGTTGGAGAGATGGATCAGTACCCATGAAATGGCCAGATGCACAAAGTGGCCCGTGCATCTGGAGTTCCTTTGCAATGACAAGAGGAGCTGATATGCCCATTTCCTGTCTCCTATTCAGACTCTTCCCCCCCACCTCTTCCCCTCACAAGTAATAAATAGAAGTATTAAGAAAATGAAAATTAGCAAAATAAAGTACTGTGAGGAAAACATTGTTTCTTCTTAGCCTTTGGAATATCAGGAAAATGACTCTCAAAAAAATTGTGAATATTATCCTCCTTACTACAATCGACATTATTTTCCATTAAACATATTTCTGGCTATCTGTAGAATTATGAGTTTTTATACACAAAGAGAAAAGGTTAAGTCACATATGAATCGCGGAAAAATATAACTAATGCAAAATTTAATACATCAATAAGGATCAATAATCCTTAAAATGAGACGTGAAGAAAGACATGAGGATTTGAACAACTATTTAATGAAATATTTTATCTAGTAAGAAGACCACAATAAAAGCATTCCATCCTTTCAGCTTCATTAGTGACTAGGAAGTACATAAGTACAAGGATGAACCCATTCAAATTCATTAGGACAGTAAAAGTTAGAAGCTCTGATAATTCCCAAGTTTTCATGGCATGCTTCAATGGGGAGAAAGATGCTCCTGTTAGGAATACTAATGCATATGTTTGGAAAATTATTTAGGTAGTGACTACCAAAATTGAAATGACAAACACCCTGTAACTCATCAGTTCTGCTTCTAATTATACATCCAATAGAACTGTGCTTTGGATTTTTACATAATAAGGAACAATAAAATCTGTGAAAGGACTCCCAAGGATTTCAAGTATCTTCCTACAGACACTCATTTCCAAGGATGCCTGCCTCCTAGCAGGTAAGATGCTAGAAACAGCTCAAGAAATGAAATTCTCCTGCTGTTTTGGAGTATGTAAAAATTTGGAGTATGTAAAAAAAGTATACTTAACAGGTAATCCAAGTTCCTTATGCTTGCCTGACACAGCAGTCTTCCAATTTTAGCATCCAATTTTTAAACATTAGAGTTTACTTTGTGTCATTAATAAGTCGAATATACACAAAACAATATTTATCCTCCATTTTGTACACCATACATTCATTTGCACAGATACACCAAAGTTGTCACTTTTAATAACTTTTAATAACAATAATGATGGAAAACAGCACTAAGACCAGTACAGTGGTCCAGGTATAAAATATTTTGCTAGAGTAAAATATGCTCAAAATTCAGATGAAGAATTTATTTGAGTGAAAGTTTTAACCTCCTAAAGATGTCAGATAAATTCCTGTAAAGGGATGTAATGAACTTAAACTATTTTTAAACTAGCAAAATTATTTCACTCATTTACTTTTATTATTAATAACCTTAAAGAAAGTCCAGTAATATAGCTGTTTAATTTTCTAGGTGGGGGAAGTATGAGTTATTGTATTAACAATTTATGAGTAAAAAGTACAAGAATGATTACATATATTTCCTAAAGTTGGTGTGTGGCAGCTTGAATGTTATAGTTTAAATGTATGATTCCATAGACTCAGGTGTTTTATTGATGAAAATTGAGCTTGCAACTTCAGCCCCTAGCAGACAGATCCAGACTGGATGGGACATGTCACTGCTGGGGTAGTGTGGCGGGCATCTGAGTCCAGCCCTACTAGGCGTGTTCAGAGCACTTTCAGTTCTGGAAGTTCATGCTTGCTGCTGTGAGTGCCTGTTGGCTGTAGGAATTTTACTTACTGTTGAAGTCAACTCCTCATCCAGACACAGGTTATGGAAGAAGGGGTTTATTTCAGGCTTACAGAATCCATAGGAAATTCTATCAATGGCCAAAGAAGCTTCTTACTCCTATAGATCCAAGCAGAGAGAAACAACTTCACCAAGTGAACACCAACACCAGAAGGTACAAACCACAAGAGCACAAACTTCTCTGAGAACACACCTAGTAGCGCTGTACTCAAAGATCTGCCCCCAGTGACATATCCTTTCTTGTAGGGGTCTGCCTGCTAGGGCCTACGGTTTCAAGCTCAATTTTAATAAAATAACTTGAGTCTATGGGGCCATACACTTAAACTATCACATTCAAACTTCCACATGGTGGCTACTCATTCGTAGCATCCATTGACTCTTTGTAAATTACACAATCTACCAAATGTGTGATATACTGTAGAAACGTAAAAATATAGGTTATACTCATCTCACAGTAGGTAATCTATCTTGAATGCACTGACTTGCAACATTAAAATAACTTTTTCTAAAACTAAAATGCATGGCTTCTTGTTGCCAAGACAAAACACTCAACCAATAGCAGCTTATGAAAGCAAAATAATTGTATTATGGTTCATTACAGATTTTTAGGGGAAATTACATGACATGGCACAGCAGACAACTGAACATCACATTTTGTCAAATGAGCTGGGATGAAGCAGGAAGAAGGGCCTGGATTATAAAATTCCAAGGCTGACCCCAGTGACATACCTCTTCCAGTTAGGCTCCAACTCTGAAAGGTTCCACCAGCAGGTAATCAAAGCGTGTGGCTTAAACACATGAGGCTGTACAGTATACTTTCCATTAAAGTCACCATAGTGGTACATCCTGAGTGACATGTTGACATTCATAAATGTAATTTTAGAGCTAGCATTTCTCTTTTGTTGTTGTTTACAAATGATCTTTTAATAGCAACAATTTGGGGGCTGGAGATATGGCTTACTGGTTAAGGCACCTGCCTGCAAAGGAAGTGGACTCAGGTTCAATTCCCCAGGGCTCTCTTAAGCAAGATGCACAAGGTGGCACATATGTCTGGAGTTTGTTTGCAGTGGCTGGAGGTCCGGGCACACCCATTTGTTCCCTCTCTTTCTCTCTGTCTCTGTCTCTCTCTCTGTCTGTTTATCTCTCTAACCAAATAACAAATATTTTAAAAAGCAAGCATTCTTTTTTACAGAGATACTTGAATGTATCTAGTATTTTTAGAGATGTTCATAGGTGTCTTTTTATAATAATAAATTGTGTTTTGAAGATCATAAATCTATTGCCCCATTTTAGAAACTCATTAAATTTATCAGCATCTATTAAAAATCTCAGAAATTTGGGCTAGAGAGATGGTTTAGCACTTGCCTATAAAGTCAAAGGGCCCAGGTTCAATGCACCAGTACCCATATAAAGCCACATACATAAAGTGGTGCATACATCTGGAGATTGTTTGCAACAACTAGAGGTCCTGATACATCCATTCTCTCCCTCTTTCTCTCTCTCTCTCTCTCTCTCTCTCTCTGTCTCTAAAATAAATAAGTAAATAAAATTTCAGAGATTTGCCTTTGGAGATGAAAACTGTGCCTCCTTAGGTTAACAAATAAATAGTAGTGAAAACAAATATCAATTCTTTTTTTTTTCAATATGACAATATCTCAGAAAAAATAAGGTTAGGGGGAATAAATAAATAAGGCAGTACGACGATGGGTTTTTAGTTGTTTATTTCTCCTTGAATTCCAAGAAAACATGTTCTGTGGAAGGCCAGGTTTGGAGAAATAAAAGTGGTTTCTGTTTCCTGACTCAGTCCTGGGGATTCTCAGTGTCCTCTGCTTTCATGTACATTTCACCTTCCTCTTCTCTGGGTTTCAAAAGGAATTAGTGTTATTATTAAGTCAATTTAACATTATGTGCATTTACTTAATATATTTGGAAAACAGCTATGCTCTTCACAGCTGTAACCATAAATTTAAAATAAAAATAGCCATCTGTAATAGCAGAAGCAAAAATGTAACTATTGTCAACAAAATGTCTATGTATGTAATATGCACATATAGAACTAAGTTCATCAAATGATTGCATATTTCTTTGAAGTTAAGAAGAAGAAGATGTGCTTTTAGGATACTTGCTTTATTAATGGTATGTGATCAACCATACCTTCTCCCCAGTTATACTGAAGCTTCATTAAAGTGTTCTATCCTGACCATACATAACATTTTATGATGATTTTATGTCATTTATAGAGAGAATTAAATTAATGGTTTTAATAACACCTTTAACCTTCCTATAGTTAGTTCTGCATGATAAACAATATAAAATGATATTTAAACGCATCCTGTAATTGGCTATCACACTAATTCTTTTCTAGAGTAATAAATTGGGAAAGCATTCTTATTATTAGCCCTGTGTACATTGCAATTACATTTGCAGCATGTTGGAATGGAATATTAATGTAGGCTCAAATTAGCATTGTAACATTAAATTAATTGTACAATGCCTAATCACAATTGCCTAGCCTTGGCTTTACACCTTAAATTCAAATGTGTTTTTCACATGGGCACATCATGTAGACCTTGTAGAGTTAGCATGGTCTCTGGTTGGATAATATAATGTAATTCATAAAGTTATAAAACTTAAAAATGAAAGCAAAGGAAAAATCCATAATGCATGAGGCTAGATAATTATATGCTTACTCTTAAATTTGACAACCTTTTCTGCTGTAATGATTTTAACAGAGCTTGGGACTAAAAAGGAACACTGAAATTTCTTACATTGTAGTAGATTGCTAAGTGTTATAACTTTTAACCAAGACCAGCCCATGCTGCTCAGTCATCGTCATAGAGTCTCACAGAGACAAGTAGCAGAACATCAAATTTATGTCCTGTTGGGATTAAGAAAGCAGTAGGGGCAGGACAATAACTGCTGTGCAAGAAGATTCCTACAAGTTGAACAGAGGATGAAGGTTCTAATTCAAGAGGACAAGTTTCTGCTGTTCTCACAACTCTAATCCATAATCCCATGATGAATATTAGCCATCCCACTGAGGAGAGCCCTCCGTGGAATGAAGGTAAGGAGG
Organism: Orientallactaga sibirica; assembly: GCA_036365145.1. Lineage (NCBI taxonomy): Eukaryota > Metazoa > Chordata > Mammalia > Rodentia > Dipodidae > Orientallactaga > Orientallactaga sibirica. The sequence goes on along the minus strand of JAEOAD010000060.1, from coordinate 14,016,070 downwards.
AGGGAATGATGGTACCAACATATATGATGCATCCATACCAAAAAAAAAAAAAAAAAAAAAAATAAAAGAGAGAGAGAGAGATCAAATTTGAGAGACCTGAAACTTGGTCACTCAATCATTCCCCAAGGTTATGTTAATTAGAAACTGAAACATTCCTTGGGAAGGGCAAGAAGTTTCAGAGACTCAGGAAGTCTACAATCTGAGAAAGGGTTGCAAGACCCCACTCTAAGGCTATTTAAAAGGGAAACAACTGCTTGAGGAGGAGACTCTCCAATTGAGCTGCCTGAAAGTAGTGCAGTGGGCTCAGGACTCTCCCACTGAACAGCTCAAGACTCTTAAACAAGCCCAGCCCTCCTCAGTTGCACAGAGGGAGCTTCCATGAATCATCACCTGCTCTGGGGTGGGTCATCATTCAGGATGGATGAGACTTTTCTTGGTGTGGCTGCACTTGAGTGTCCTCTAACCAACCCCCCCCCCACTCTGCTCTGTTCATAAATCAATAAACTCCTTGGTGCACCAAAGCTGGTTTTGGTCTAATCGCCCTATGGTCTGCTGTCCATGCCCTGTCTGGGGTGAAAATGTGTGCTTGCCTCCCTCCAGGGAAATGATTTTCTGTGACAAAGCTAAGAAAATGCTAATCAAATCATCAAGTCTGTAATAGAAAAATAGGAAAAAATGAAAATTTGTATATAACTTTAGATAGCTAAGTTATATAGATATGCTATATTATAGACAAAACATATTACAGATATCATAGGACACTATAATTTTAATATACAATTATATTACTATACTTTTAATTTGTTTCTTGTTGAAACACAATGGAAAAAATTGGGCTTTGAGAAATAATACATTCTGTGGTTTTAATGGACGAAAAATATCACTTTTTAAAATTAGATGATTGTTCTTCTAAAACAAAATAGGGTTTTTAAAAGCTTGAAATTGCTAGTGCCTTGATGTGGACCTTCCCCAGTCATCAGCAATGTTAAAGACCAAATATCGGTTGTTTATATGTTTTCATATTATTGTATTTGTCCCAGCATCCTGGATATACTCAGTCTTTTATTCTAAACAATAAAACAGTCAGATATTTCCCAGGCAGGTTAAGCAATAGGCCAGCAAGTACACATCACAGATGTGGTGACTCTCCCTGGACATGTACATGTAGCTTCTCTCCTCTATCTCATTATCAAACACTCAAAAAAAGTACACAGAAGGTATTTTTAGAGTTATTTTTTAAAAATAGTGCCATTTTACTAATTCATTTGATTATAAATATATATTTATAAGTAATACTAGCATCTTTTGAATTTATAAATATATTTTAGCCCAGTATCATTTGTAAAATCTTTACTTTTATTTGGTTAGCTTAAAATAATATTAACTGTCTTAAATGTTCCAAAATTACATATGTTTTAAGCCAATATTTATCTGGCTTTAGGTATATGATCTTAAGTGTCTATTGTATTGTATTATATTATTTATGTTTGCTTGTTTCAGCATCACTATTTCACAGCAATTATTTATTTATTTATTTGTATTTATTTATTTTTCAATAATTATGGAAGAATATCTATTATGAAAAATTAAGAAAATTACATCTGAGATAATTTCAAGTTCATTGTCTATTGCTTAGAAGATTTAGTCCCCACCTTAGAACTCACTCTACTGAGACACTAAAATGCCAGAACTGGCTTTGTCAAACTACAGTAGAATATTATTACAAGCATTAGCTAAAATATTATTCATATTTTAATACTTCAGAGCTGAGAGTAAAATCAAGTGGAGGCTGGAGGCCTGATATCTCACCTTCTCAGCAGGCTCATTCTGGAGTGCCACAAGTTCAAGACTAGTCTATACTAGAATGAGTTTAAAGCCAGTCCTTGGAAATGGAGTGAGACTCTATCCCAAAATAAAATGTAAAAAGAAGACTGTATCTCAGTGGTATAGAAACTTCATATCAGGTCTGACACCATGGGTTCAATACTAAGGAAAATAAAATAATATTGACAGAAATGGAGTTTCAAAATTAAGTGAAGAAATTGCAAGACTATCAAAAGATGAAAAATAATATGTAAAATTACATCTGAGATATCTTATCCTCAGAAGACCTTGGAGCCACACTATTGATGTTTACTGTCATTTTATGCTAGAGCTTCAGCCTCATTTTCCCTGGTTCAGAAACCAGAGATTACAGCTCTAGTCTTCATTAGATACTTTTTCTTTCCTTGCAAAAACCACTGTCATCCCCTCAGTGCTACCTTCAAGAAACAAAACATAGAAAAGACTACTAAAACAACTGCCAGAAGTCTTTGGATATTTGTAAGAAATGGATCTATGAATTCTTGAGATACTGAAGAAACAGGATTCATACAGTATTTGAACTGATTATTCAAATACATGTAAGATTGAGAAACATTTGAGAACATGTTTGTCATAAAGACAATGTGACTAAAAAGCACAACTAGATAACAAAATTTAAAAAAATTAAACGATTAACAAGATTAAAATCAGCTGCTGAGGCTTGGTACTTTACACTGCCCACTGATAGGATCCCTCACCTTCTCAGATGGCTCATTCAGGCACAGTTATGGAGGAAGGGATTCAAGACTGAAACTCAGATCCAGGGGCAGTTCCAGAAAGAGTTTAAAGCAGCCTGCCTTCACAGGGCCAAACAGAGAGAGAGAACCAGCCACTCCAGCAAAATAAAATGTAAAAAAAGGTCACACAGCAGACTTCAGGAACTCCTGACTTTGCATCTCAGTGGAATCTCAAACCCATCACCAACCTTAAGACTTCCCCAGTGACCTTGCAGGTGATTGCAGATGCAAACTATAAGTAGGAATATATTGGGGACATATATTCAAACTACCACATTCCGCCCCTGGCCCCCAGCTCCTGGCCCCAAAATTTAAAATAATATTGTAACTTGTATTCAGTCCAAAAAAGGTCTCAGTTTTGACAAAAGATAGTCCTAAAATCAAACAAGTTAAATACTTTCAACACGTGAAGAAAGAGTAAACATTTTAACTGATATAAGGAATAGCAAGACTAAAACAATGCAAACTCAATCAATCAGCCATCATCAAACTTCTGCAGTTCAAGTTCAATATAACCAGAGACTGACAATCTCCAGGTTTTCCAATTCCGTGTGCTGGGCAGAGTCGCCAGGGAAAACTTTCATCCCATGCCAACACTGCACTCCATGGTAGCCCTTTGCACAGTCCTGGTATATCCAAAACATCTTCATCCTCCATGCAAACCACCCTTGGAAAAGGCCAGACTATTGATGTTTACATGTCATTTTATGCTCTCAGAGCTTAACAGCAACTCATGACCACTTTTTTTTCAGGCTGGTTCCAGGTGTGCAGGACACAGAGACAAAATAAATCATAGCCTTGAGCTTCTAGTCAACTTCTTTCCAAAAGTTTGCATTTTTAACAGTCTTTTCAGGCATCCTTCCATTGTTTTAATGTAAATCAAGTCAACCACTGTCATCCACCTTCAAGATTGCTAATGTTCAAGAAAAGCAAAACATAGAAAAGACTTACTTTTAGCATAATTTTCAATAAAAATCTTAAAATCAAATATCTTTAGCCAAGTGCAAGTCTTTGAAAATAACCTTGATCAAAACCCTGGGCCTGGATCTCAGAACGTGAATTCCCTTGCCAGATACTGAACAAAGTCCTCTGCAGTCTTTCCTTCCCCTTAAGACCTTATAAAGTTCAATATTCTGAACTGACATTCTCAAAATCAAATAGAATAGTCCAAAAACTTGAGAAACATTTGAGAACATGTTTGTTCCTCCAAAACAAAGACAATATCCACACGACTTCATCTATCTCAACTCCTCACAACTAGATAACAAAATTAAAAATTAAATGATTAACAAGATTAAGTTCCATAAAGGCAGGAAAAGCCACAACCAAACAGAGAAGAAAGTTAGCCACTACAGCACACAGTAAAACTACAGCCAAAAGGTCATTTGGACACATTGCATCAACTTTACAATGGAATCTCAAACCCATCACCACACCTTAAGACCCAGGATCCCACAATGTGATTGCAGATATGTACTATATGTCACTACTATATTGGGGACAAATGTATGTACCCATGTCACTACTCATACAAATGCTTGTCGGTTTCATTTACAGTGTGCCCTAACTGGAAGCAACTCAAATGACTAATATTAGGTGAATGGTTCACCAAATACAAATTTTTCAATCAATATGTCAACACAAATCAGTGAGACAAAACAAATCACTGGCACAAGCAGTGTGGTAGTTTGAACAGATGTCCCCCAATATATTCAGTGTTTTCATTAGTTTGTAGTTTGCATATGCAGCCACCTGACTGGAGGCAATGTCACTGGGTGGATCTTTAGGTGTGTTGGCAGGTTTGAGATTTCAATCTAAAGATATGCAAAGTGTGCCTAGCTGGAGTTCCTGAGGTATGCTGTGCTGTGTGGCCTGTGGCTTTTCTCTTTGTGTTTGGTCCTGTGAAAGCAGACCAGCCTCTTCTGCCATTATGGAACTTCACCTGGATCTGTAAGCTTCAACAAATCCCTTTCTCCATAACTGTGCCTGGTCTGGAAGTTCATCTCAGAGAACCTGAAGCTGTCTGCTACAAGCAGCAACATGCTCTAATATCAACCATTTAACATCAACCAAGGAAGCCTGACATTTAAAACTACCGACCAATTTTAAAAGCCAGAAATATAGTAACAGAAGTGTGGAGGCTGGAAGCCATCGTAAAGAGATGAGGAAGGGCTCATAAAAGAATAAAGCAGACTTTTGGAAGATATGAGAATAGTCTGTGCTATAATTCATGTGTGGTTAAAATTTTGAAACCCAGTGAAGGGTATGTTGAAGTTATAGGATGTGGGTGTTCAAATTATTTTAATGTGTGTAACATATACTTCAGTGGTTGATTATTTAAATGTGCAAACACAGCCAAACACTGAGTATAAAGGAGGTGATGTTTAAACTTACAAGGATATTAATAGAAGGATAACTAAAATTTCATAAAATTATGATTTCACAACAATTTTAGGGGTTGCAGATAGCTCACAGCTTAAGCACTTGCTACACAAGCCTAAGTAGTAAGGTTCAGATACTTCACAGCCAGGTGAAAAGCTGTATGCCATGGCAGGCATTTGTAATCCCAGCCATCCTATAGGTAAGAAGGAAAACAGGGACAAGAAACCCATTAAATGTTTTCAGGACCAAGTACAGGGTTAGGGAAACAACATAGGGCATTGTCTCAAAGGAAATGGAAGGCAAGGACCACCCTTGCAATTTGCCCTCTGATTCACATATGCCCGTGTTCTCTCTCTCTCTCTCTCTCTCTCTCTCTCTCTCTCTCACACACACACACACACACACACACACACACACACACCAAAATAATTAGACAAAGGGCTGGGTAGATGGCTCAGAGGTTAAAGACACTTGTTTATAAAGCCTTCTGACCCAGAGTCAATTAACAAGGCACTCACATAAGCCTCATGCCAAAAGCAATGCAAGTGGCTGGTGTAATTTGCAGTGCTTAGTGGCCCTAGTGCACATATATACACATGCACAACTGAATCAATTTTTGAAATTTAAGTAAAATTATGTCTATTAAAAAACTAGATAGTTGAGCAGGGTCTGGCAGTGATTTTACAGAGGGCACAAACACAGACTCATTAAGGTGTGTCTGAAAGGTGTAACTGTATTTATCTTCGTTTGTCTCTGTCATCTGATTTGTTTATTATTCCTTTCTCTCTAGAACACACTAATGTGTACTTGTTGTATGTGAATGGACTTTTGATGTCTGCATAATAAAATCGTCAACCGTTTTCAATTGCTGTAAGTTCAGACCTTAATAAAAGAGCCCTTGTCAATTTTAATTACATATCACTACAAATCTGCATTCTGCTCAGGTGCTGCTCACATTTTTTTACACTGCTAAAATTATGGAGCTGTAACTACTATGGCAATTGCTGAACAACGTGTCTGCTGTCATGAACAGAGTGTTGAAAACCACTAAAGAAATGAGAAAAGAAATGATTCTGGCTTGAAGGAGACCCTAGCAGCAGTGTTCCATTGTCCAGAATAGTCTATTATTTAAAGTTTCTTCCTGTCCATAAAAGTAGACATCTGCGGCATATTAAATTGGAAATCTGTTGTATTATACTCACTGCATGTCCACTTGATAACATCTAAATTTTTATGATTCCCTCAAATTAATGTATTGAAACCCTCTTCCCCAGCACAACGTGGAGGCAGCTCATGCTGTGTGATTAGGTTGAACTTGATTCATGTTAGGGGATCCCCATCCACTACTCGAAGATGCATAGAAAACATGCTATTTATGAAACAATCCTGCTTTTCATCAGAAACTGGACCAGTTAGCATCATGGTCATGGATTTTTCTGAGATTTAGAATTATGAGAAATAAGTTGTATTTATGCATCCAGTTTATAATTCATTAATATACCCACTGAAACTGACTTAGAAACAGTTTGTGTGAGCTTCATTTAAATTCTTTTAGCATGTTTTATTATACTGAATTAATATCAGACTATTACCTTGTATAAACAATAATGCAGACTTGTAGAAATGATAAAGTGGCAAACAAATGTCAGAAGGTAAGATTACAAGACATATAAATAAAATAATTTATAATTACAGAAATTACAAGTGCTTATTCATTGAACACCTACATAAAAATATTGCAATACTCTTGTCCAGTTATCATAGTAGCACTATGAAAGTGAGGCAGTACAAATTAGGTAATGTGCTGAAACTTAGAATATATTATAGATTGGGTATAATTAATATGGAATAACCAAATGTGTGGGCCAAAAGTTTAAGAGTTCAAGTCTAGCCTAGACGACACAGTGACACTCTGTCAAAAAAAAAAAAAAAATTGTAGGACTGAAGAGATAATTTAGCAGTTAAGCACTTGCCTGTGAAGCCTAAGGACCCTAGCTCAAGGCTCGATTCCCCAGTACCCACATAAGCCAGATGCACAAGGTGGCAAATGTATCTGGAGTTTGTTTGCAGTGGCTAGAGGCCCTGGTGTGCCCACTCTCTCTCTCTCTCGTTCTCTGTCTTCTGCTCTTAAATAAATAAATTAATTAATAAAAATAATTTTTTTTAAATTATAAAATTGCCACTTAAATTAAAATCATACATTAATATTATAAAGATATTTCTAGGCACATTACATGTAGTTGATCTTTTAAATCTTACCACAAGCTTATTTTAAGGACTAAAATACTATTGTTGTTGACATTTTCAAGATTATAAAATAATCATATCGAAGTTACTAATCAAACTCACTCAAAGTTACATACACAATAAGTGTTAGAGCCTAGATTTGTACTCTGTCTGCTTCTAGTCTCATATGATACAAGTCATCAGCAATTGTAGTCGCTGTCATCATGTACTGTTGAGAACCACTCCTCTGAGAGCTTAAGCCACCTGCGTACATATCTATAGTGGTAAAATAGGGCATGAAGTCAGGTTTTTAAGATTTAAATCTATTTACTTTGTTATGTCATATTATGAGACACATGCAATTTTTAATCAAGTGCTAACCCTGATGTACTTCAATATATCAATAAATATTTGCTAAATCTTGCTATGTACTTAGAGCTCTGCTAGATACTATGTATGGAAACTTAATGGAATGAAAGTGTAATTAATAAAATACACATCACACTTTTTCTCATGGAGCAAGACAAGAAGAGATACACAGTATGACACAATGAATAGAATAGTATTAGGATAAAATAAAGGGCAAAAACTACTGAAGTGTTTCTGCATGCCTGAAGAATAAGGAGGAGAAAGACACAGCTATCAGGGGAAGCTTTAATAAAGAGATTTGGATTCAACTGGGCCTGCAAGTCAGTAAAGATGTTGATAAGTGAACAAGAAAGTCAAATTCACTCCAAATGAGGTAGGGAATATCAAGCAATTGAAAATGAGAAAGATTCTTCTCAGAAACTGGGTCCTCATTTACCTGAAGCAGGACAAAATCGATTTGGAGTTCAGGTAAGTAATTTGAGTAAGTTTCTCAGAAGAAACTAAATGCAAACATTTACAATCCAGGTGGAATTCAGCATGGTTAAAGAAACGATTAAGACCTTATTAAGTTTGTGAGTTTTTTTTTTTTTTTTTTTTTAGAAGACTTGGATATAGCAGATTCTCAGTAAATTAAAGTTATTCTAATTATAAATTAATCACATACAAACTTTTGCACAACTATGTTGGTGTACACTGATCTTCCAAAGCATGTGTAAGAAAAGTACTGCAGAAAAATCCATCTGGGCTCATTTTGCACTAAATTGAAACATAGGAGAAGGAGAGTCATCCAGAAAAAAGCAAACAAACAAACAAAAAAAAGACTGGTGTTAGAGTTAGGATTTTCTTAAATATTCATATACATTGTGTTATCTTTTAGAGAAACAGTAAAAGATCCTGTCTTAAAACACTATCTAGAAAAAAACATGACTTTGGTGTGGAGTATATTTCCTTGGCATTTCTTTGTAAGCTACTTTTTTTTTTCCCCATAAGCAAAACGTTTAGTTTTTACTATAGCGCTTTTCATAGGAAAAATAGTCCTTCAGCTAAATCAAAATTAGAATTTTTGACATTTCTAATACCCACAGGACTAATAACCAAACACTCAAGTTCTCTGTTAGAACTGCATTAGTTCTTTGGAAACTGCCTCTTGATTCATTATTTCCCCCATTATGTTTTAGGAGTATTTACATGGGAAATTCTCAAAGCTGAGCTTTTTGGTAAAAAATTAAAATCAGATATAAAGAACAGCAAGATAGTTTTAGGTATGGTTGACTTCTTTTTCTATTTACCAGAGAGCTCTCCTGACACAAGCATAGAAAAGAGATCTGTTTCCAGTTTGTCTGCTTTGTTGTATTTCAGAGCTGCAGCCTTTAAGGCTGGGCAGCTGTTTTGTACATGCCTGCCCCTCATCACAGCAGACGTGCTAAACCCCTTCACTGCTGAGGAAACAAGAGCTGGGATCTGGATTGTGAGGGAATCACAGGAATATTGATGAAATGCAAATGATTTGGCATGTATTTCTGTCTGAGGTTGGAGAGACAGTGGGAGAGGGAATCACTATTCTATGAAAGAGCATGCAAATCACAGAACTTGTGTGATGTCTGCTCAGTTCTGCCTCTTCAAAACTGTATTGAGAATGCTTGGGAGAATTACAAAGAAAAAAGGAATATTTATGAAACATAAATGGATTTCATGCAAACAGAGAGTTTACTTAGATTCATTACTGAAGTAGGTCAAAGTCACATCTAGCCTTGTTGCATTACTTTTCTTGGGAAATCACACAAAACACACCTATTTACTTCAGAAAGGGCTCCAACAGACCAAAGAAACAATTTCATCCAGGTATAGTTTGTGAACTCCTAGATTTATTGAGGCTCCTTATAGTAACATGGGTTAAAGGTTCCTTAGTAGAGAATGGATGAGTTGAATAGCTGCAGGATTGAGCAGCCCACCACCGTATGGGTGACAACTCATGAATATGGCATCACTTGGGTCCTCTGTGCAATTTGCAGGAAGCTTTATTACAAAGATTCTCCTCTCCACCAGCAATTGTTTTCTGCCCGTAGCCAAACATAGAAAGGTCATATGCACCTTGTACATTTGATGAGCTTCCTGTTCTTACAACTTTCCTGTGAATTTTATGAGCTTCAGAGATGCTCTTTCCTTCCTCCAAGAGTAAATATTTCAATCCAGAAGAAAAAGGTATGCCAGGGTTAATCTCAAAGAATGATCTGTGGACTACAATTAAGTTACATGTCTTGGAAGTTCAGCAACAAAGCAATGACTTGCACTGAAGATATTGAGGTGCTCTAGAATAATGGTCAATTGAAACTGGATTATACATTTCCATTTTATATAATCACTGCAGAGTCTGTTCAGGAAAATGTGCTTACTGAAAGAAGTATTGGTGTAGATAACATTAACAAAATCCTATTAAGTCAAAGAAGAGAGGCACAGGAAGCAATTTCATCTACAGGCCCTACAGCCATCAATATGTAGTTTGAAAGCGGGGGAGGCATCCTTTATCTCATGGGATAGTGCTTTCTATTGAAATGTGTCTTATCCTGAGGGTCAAGAGACATGTTCTCCGACTTTACTAGCAGAATCAGCTAATTTTCAGCAGAGCAAACCTGGGAGTTACAATGTGTGTGCTCCCTAAGTGGACCTTGCTAAAGGAGTCCTTAATATGGGTAACTGAAGACCAAGAGAATGCTATCCTCAGAATGTTAATTAAGTGAAAATGCTGCCAAGTGAACTAGCTAGTTGACTAGGGAAACAGTAATAACTGAAAGCACAGTTTGTTTGTGATCTAATAAAGTAAGGTTAACCTTGGTCAGTTTAGGACCTTGCTCTCATTTTAACAGCATGCATTGAGAGCAACAAAAGTAGGTACTACTCAGAAATAAATCTAAACAGCTGTGACAGATTGGTGACAAATTGGTAGTTATGCTATGTCTGAAGACGTCTGTCAGGAGCAGAAGTATTCATATCAAACTCATTGCCCTCAAAAAACTTCAAATATAAAAATATGCTTTTCTATTTTGTTCACGTTATCATAGATAACCATGAAATTATGTTTTTATTATGTGATCAATTATGTGATACATGATGTCTACTTGACATATTTTTGAATACTTTTATTGCTTTAATACTTTATTGTTTAATATTCTTTGTCAATTGGACAAGATCTGGAATCATCTATGGGATATATATCTGAAATTTTCTGTAAGGGAGGTTCTAGATGAGATTAATGGAGTTGAAAAGACCTCCATAACTTTGTGTGGCCCCATCCCATTGCCAGCATTCCTCTACTCAATACAAACATGGAAGTGAGCATAGTATCACAATTCATCCCTCTCTGCATCCTGACTGTGGAGTAAATGTGAACAACTGCTTTGTGCTCTTGCTGTCATGCATTCCCTAACTTGATAGATTATATCCTCAAACTACAGGCAACATAAACCTTTTCTCTCTTACATTGCTCCTTGTCAGGTATTCATCACAACAACAAGAAAAGTAACAAATACAAAAGAATTTAGGGGACTTTTAAAATGATATCATTTCAAAATGACACTGTTTTCCTTTGATTTTTAATTTTAGAAAGCAATTCCTACAACAAAAGCAATTTCAACACAATGATAAATATAAAAACACAATAACTGACTTGGAAAAATAGGCTGAATGTCACAATTGTGAGCTTAGCGCCTTTACCGTTGCATAAGGTCTGAGAATTCTGTGTACCTTGGGGGTCTCATGAGTTGAGATTTTTACAATGATCTGTCTAGTGACTGACACAAATTATCTCATCAGATTTCTATCATTCACTCATTCAAATTTAGCTATGAATACATACCACAAATTAAGCCATTCCCAGAATTGAGGATAAAATATTACTCTGTATTTTAAAGGAAAATACCTGCTAAATTAAATAAAAAGGATATTAAATGAAAGGACTTGTCATGGCTAGAAATGGTTACAATGATTAGAATTAGTGGATGACCAGAGGTTAAAAAAAAAAAAAAGTGATTATAGCTCAGTTGAGATCTGAAATAAGGCCCTTAACTCTGCAACCAGAATATGCCCAATAAAGATATCCAGAACTATAGTCAAAGACAGAGCTATCTTCAAATTTCAGTCTTCCTGACACCCTTGTTGCAGACATCAGAAAAAATTGATGCACAACACTGGTTATCGTGTCCCTCTCAATGCTAATTTAGTGTTCTTATAACCTTGGGTAATGACCTTGTGAACTCTGTGCCTCAGGTCTCCCAGAAATGTTGGCCTACTCTGTTACCTGAGCATCCCTACTTCCTTTAGCAGGAAATAGTACAATTTGGAGAAAATTGCTATATAACAGATGTGTAGACATTCATGGACAGTTCTAGATGTGTATTTCATTCAGCTCATGGGCAATGCCAAAGAAAATTATTGCCGGATAATATTTGTGAAGTATATAGTAAGGTTATAGTTAGTTTCTTGCACTATTGAAAATGACTATACAATCTTTCATTTTTCCTGTAGTGTGTGAAAGGTCATGGTGTGTCACATCATGTTCACATTTGCTTTTGTTGGACCTTTGGATCTTTGCTGTTCTGTATGTAATGGAAATAATTGTTGTTTTGATTTGTGTCTCTAATGATCATTGAGTTCATTGGACATCTTTCTTAGACTTGTCTTGGACATCTTTCATAGGCTTATTAATAATTTGAAAAACATTTTGGTAAGATGTGACCATTTTCTTTTGCATAATATGCATGATGGGAATACACTGAAGATGATTTGGAAAGGGAAAATGCTAATTCTTTAAAGGCCATTCTGACTAATGTAAATTTGGCAAGTGGGAATAGGAACACATTGTTGAGATTTTGCATAGAAATGACTTTCAGAAATTCAGAAGCTGTTGTAGTACAGGTGGCATTTTCTAAGATGGTAGTGTTGAAAATAAAAAAAGTGATAGGTTTTATACATTCCCTATAAATATATATACAATCCATCAAATTGATTCTTTCTCACCACTTAATTCATATATATATGCATACATACATACATACACTCATATGTGTGTATTTGTATATACAGGGAGATTCACACATATAAGAATAAATTTACTTTTGGATGAGATATGGCTGGGAAAGAATAAACCACTCAAAGGTAATATAGAATTCTCTCTAGACCACTGGACTGAGGTCATTACTAATGTTATCTTGCAAAACAATGTGGTAAGGACATAAACAGTAAGCTGATATTGGCTGTTTGTGATTTGATATATATATTTTTTTTTTCATTTTTCACCTCTGATCGGGCTTATTTGAGAATAGTTAATGTAATTTTAGGTAATTTCTCATATTGGTTTATCGTGTTATATTCACCGCGTGGTTACATATGAAGCATGATGATAAATTTTTGTAATTATGAACATTGTTGGCAGAATGAATACTTTTTGGAGTGAAGTTCCCTATCACAGTTGGTTTGCTTCACAATGGCGATTGTGACATTGGGGCAGGATGATGATTGTGGAAGGCTGTTGTAAACCTTGCCATGTTTAGCCTCTCTATGCTCCACATTCTAGATGTCAAAATATACTCCACATAGTTTTGCTCCCTCCAGTATGGAAGCAAACTCTGGCTTTCATTTAATGCTACAAAAATTCTGAAATGCTAAATAGGGCTGGAGAGATGGCTTTGTGGTTAAGAAACTGGTCTGCAAAGGTTAAGGACCCAGGTTCAATTCTCCAGTACTCATATAAGCCAGCTGCATATGGTGGCACATTCATTTGGAGTTAATTTGCAGTGGCTAGATGCCACAATACACCCATTCTCTATCTGTCCCTTTCTTTCTCAAATAAATAATTAGAAAAAAAAGGGGTGTAAGTAATAAATATGAAAAGGAAGGAAATTTTGCAGACTTTAAATTAGACAAGTGAGTATTCATTTGTTTCACATTTCAGTTTTATATGTAAGATCTTATTTGAAAAAACAGATTCATAGGCAAACTGTCCAAAAATAGAGAAAAATAGTGTTGGAGAGATTGCTCAGTGGTTAAGCCTAACAATCTGGATTTGAATCCCCAGTACCCATGTAAAGCTAGATGCACAAGGTAGCACATGCATCTGGAGTTTGTTCACAATGGCTAGAAGACCTGGTGTGCCCCATTCTCTCTCTCTCTCTCTCTCTCTCTCTCTCTCTCTTTCTGTCTCTCTTTCTGTGTCTCTCCTTGCAAATAAATAACAAGAAATACTGAAAAACAATATAAGAACAAAATAATGTATAAATCTAATAATTAACTTTGTGTCTAAAATTTAAACACAACTTTGAAGGAGAAAATTAAGTTAAATAAGATGATGTTCATATAACATTGTAAAATGAAAAATTAAATATTTTTGAATTCCTTGTAATATGTAAATAATTATGAAAATATATTTTTGGGATCACAATGAAAAAGTATTTTTTTGTTTACCATTGCATATGAAATACTGTATTATAAACTGGGCATGGTGGAACACGCCTTTAATCCCAGCTCTTGGGAGGCAGAGGTAGGAGGATTGTGGTGAGTTCAAGGTCACCCTGAGACTACATAGTGAATTCCAGGTCAGCCTGGGCCAGAGTGAAAACCTACCTCGAAAAACCAAAAAAAAAAAAAAAAAAAAAAAAAAAAAAAAAAAAACTCTGTTATTATAACAGATACTATATTTTGCTAAAAGGAAGAATATTAACTGGAAATTGAAATAATTATATGACATATTTGTAATTTTTTAAGTAGCATCTTGCTCTGAATCCCTAGCTTTCCTTGTGTTCTCTATGTAGACCAGACTTGTGTCTAATTATGCCAAACCTCCTGTCAGAGCTCTTGCATGCTAGGATTACAAGCATGTGCCTCTACATTTGATTCAAATGAGATTTTTTTTTTTTTAAACCTGAGTGATACTATTGGAATAGCCAAAGAGCTTGGTAATAGTGACATAAATCACTCACAAAAGCACCATTAAAAATTTAGTAGTTTTACTTGTATTGACCTCCAAACACTGATTATAGGTGAGCATCACTATGCCCAGAATTTACCTGGGTGTTAGGGACCTAGACTCTGGACTTTATACTTGTGCAGCATGAATATTCCTAATTGAGACATCTTCTCAGCCCTTAAATGTCTTTTTGTATGTTTGTTTACAATCAGTATATCTTTCATATGCTTATTTACAATACTTTCCTTAGTGAGGTGTCTGTTCACACTTAATCCCATATTTTAGTTGAATTGCTTTCTCAATGTTTAGCTGTAACACTTCGTATTATTAACAGTACTGGGTTCTTGTCTTTTGAATAAACTGAATAGCTACTTTGCTGATATGTTCAAGCTCACTTGACATAATATTTCTTTAGATTATATTTTACTAATAGATCAAGTTGGGAAGAATTTGTATATAAACATCTGTGGGCTTACAAATTCATATACATGGACTAATGTTTCATTTATGTATAGCCTTATTTCTTTTGTTCTTATCCTTCATCTTATTTTTCCTAACTTTTTTTTCTTTATTAGTTATGTACATACTCACTGTGTAAATGGCACATGTTGGTACCATCCTTTGCCTCCTTCCTGTCCTTCCCCCCTCCAATGGAACCGTCCTCGTTGGGGATGCCAATTATCCTGATGTCCATTTCTTGTATCCCAATTTGGTCATTGTCCCCAAGAAAGCTTATTGACATTTCACTGAATTTATTCTTAAGGTTTTTGCTCTTGACTTGGGAAGTACAAGGTGTTTAGTGGAATTGAGAGGAAGAAAATAAGAGGATTGAGAAATAAATAAGTTCAAAATACATTTTATGTATTATGAAACTATTAAAAAGAATAAAAATAAAATAAAATTTAAAGTATTATGATTTCTAGCTCAAAATTCCTATAGCTAGCATTTAGGAAAGGGTTTGATTTTGTGTATTATTGTATCCAAAAACCTTGTCAGAATCCCCTCTTAAATCCAAAAGCACTGTCTAAATTATTTCTTTGTTATATTCTAAAGAGATAAACATCTCCACTGTGACTTTGTGGACATTTTTTTAGCTTTAATGTAATTTACCACTGTATTTACTAATACTGAATTATTCCTTTATTCATGCATCCAGTCATCTGCCTAAACACATGTGTATGTGCATGGGCAGGATGTTTTCTATAAATTAGATGATATCTATACTATTTTATCAGCTAAATAATGATATATAATGCTCCTTTTATTTTGATATTATATCTTCATTTGTACTAAACTTTTATTAGTTCATTTTCTAAAGTACAATAAAATATGCCTCCTTTCCTAAGATAGACTGGAAGTATATAGTAATTCTGTTGATTTACTGAGTTCTTAGTTTTATGTAGAATAAAATCTGATTATGATATTTTTATTGAAAAGTTTTAATGTTCCAAATAAGGATTACCCCATACTTTTTATCTAACAGTACTGGTTGACATCTTTACTGATCAAATGGCCTTTCATTAACAGCTTTAATTCAGTATTTCCCAACAGGTGACCTAGTCCATATGACATCATGAATGATCAACACCCTGACACCTGTGTCTCTTAGTTCACTTCTCATGAAACAGAAGTTGGATAATTGTCTCAAATATGTTTGATCTCTATTCACAGGACCTTAGTGCGTTATCTCATTGTCTCATACAGGTGACATGGTATATGTGAGTCAGAGTTTCAGGAAAGACCAGAATGTATATCTAATGCCCACCATCATTGGAGATATGGGTGGGAAAGGCACAGGCATTCTCAGTGTCCAGGTTTGACAATATTGCGTTCTTTGCCCTTATGCCAAGGACTCATTGAGAATGAGGATTTACATGTGCCTTCTTTGTTTATGGCTCCATGTGTTCCTTTTTATGCTGGCCATAGCCCGGACTTTTAATAGTATCATATGTAGATAGCCCTTTTTCCTTTGATTTATATACAATTACTTCTTCCTCTAGTTTCACTTGCATTTCTATAATAACATAATCAGGTACTTAAAAAGTAAAATGAATTAGTGTTGAAAAATGTGTCTGATCCTTTATGTTTTTGTAACATTCTGCTTCAAAAAAAATGATGAAATGTAGCACACTTTCTCAAGATTGGTTTTCATTTTTATAAGGTATCACAAGTACTTTAAGACAACTGATATCTATGCAATGCAATAAGAGTATACCTTTTTCATATGGACTACCTTTTGAGCTGGTCTCCCAGACATTTAAGTCTTCAAACAAGAAAATATGATTTGATACGATGACAATGTCAACAATTTCATCCACTAGTAATCATGATTCCTTAATGTCCTGATGTCATAATGCCAACAGTCAATTTTCTTGTTCCATTTATGTTCATTTATGGTTTCCCAGTTATTATAATTTTTACATTAAAGAATTGAGAAAAAATTATCAAATTAAAGTTTATTTTTTTTACCTACTTATTACCTCAGACTTGAATGTATTGTTAAAATGACTGTTCAGTATGGCCTGTTATACTGATGAACAGAATATTGAAAAATAATAAGAAAACTAAGTAAATTATGACCAATATTTTAAGATGCAATCACATTACCCCTGCTATAGTCATTAGGAAAACAAAACGCACAAGAAAGCAGCAGGTTCACACTTTAAGTATCATACCTGTTAGACCAGAGAGCAGGGTGCTCTACACTGAGACTCCAGCATGGAACAAAGTCAAGTATAGCAGCACTGTTTGGAGGACAATGAGCAGTAGAATGTTGAGGAAGAGGGTCATGTGAAAGAAGAGAGATACACAGATCATGAAGCACTGGCATTATTTTTCTTCCCTGTCCCTCTTGGGCCTTCCTTTATCCACACAGCAAAGTAACTATCAGTCAAACAAAAATGCCCAAAGCCATGACAGATATGAAGGTTAGTTATGAAACCTAGACACTCTCTTCAACCCATAGGTTTACCCATCATCTGTACAGGCATAAATATAATTCCAGGGGATCCAGGACTACAAAACCTAAAACAAACAAGTGGTGGAAGTCTGAACTACTGGGCAGACTCCAGGTTCTGACCAGCAGCTTCAGCAGGCCCGTTATTTGGAGTTCAAGTACAGCAAAAGTAGGAGGAGTTACCAGGAACCTACCTAGGGCAGATGGCAGCCCAGAAGGTCTGGCCTTAGGAACACAGGCCACTGATAAAGATCAAGCTTTTTCACACAGACAAGGGCAAATTTAAAATGGAACTGTGAGTGAAAACTGGGTGGGCAGATTCATGACCTCATCACTCATGCAGGTTAAGACGAACAACTGAAGTTGTCACAGTAGTTTTTACCATCATATAATTACAGGCTGTATATTAGTTGCTTGTCTTTAACAAGTATAATTAAAAGCATAGAGGAAGCAGTAGAATGTTTATGTAACATGCATAAAAGCCTTATGACCGTGGGCTTGATTAATTCACAAATATGTGTGTGTGTGTGTGTGTGTGTGTGTGTGTGTGTTGCATAGTAATAGTTCTATAAAATGGCATGGATTGGATCCAGACTCACAAGCTGCATAAACTAGAGGATTATTTTTATCATAATTTTATATGTATTTGGAAATTAAAAAATATGTAGAGACACTGATAATTAAATTCAATTTTCCTTTACTTTTATTAATTAAGACTACTTAAGGTCACTGGGTATATTTTAAATATATCAATCAACATTTTTATCTTGATTGACTAAACCATATAAATGTTTTATATTCATGGTAAAATTAGATTTAATTATGTAATAACATTATTCTAACACCCCCTTTTGGAATGGTACTTTGCAATGCCCTATTACAGAGTAATTTTTTTTATTTAAAATTACATTAATAATTCCTACACTATAATAAAATAAAATTTTTATAGTGCAAATTCAGTTCTCTGTATAAATTTTCATTCATTCTTTTCTCCTGAAAATGAATTAATTAATACATGTTTTCCATATGCTGGGCACTGTTTTGAGAGCCTTATGATACAGCATTTTTCCTTCCTAGAGTGTCCTTGGAATACTATTGGAGATGAAATTTGGGGGTATAATTTCCTTTAGAAGTGATGATGAGATTCAAGAATGAGTGAAAAAGAGTAAAAAATAAAAGAATAAAAGCCAGACAGGTAGGATTGAATCATATATTCACTCATTTAGTTCAAGGCAGGCTGAATGTTACTCCATTGCTGTTAATAGGCTACCTTTCTCTAAAGAAAGCAAAAATATACATTATTTCCATATAAGTTGTTAACATGAATCCATCCCTTTTGCAGCTATTCAATGAAGATATAAGATATTTTAAAGATTGGTCCTGGAAAGAGGAGGGGCAATCTACTCCTTGATAGAGTTCTCATTAATGTTGAAAAGAGAAGACCTCATGAACTCTTAAGTCTTGTAACAAAAATGCTACTAAAAGTGGATTCATATGCAGCAAAATGTATCTTAAAATAAAATGCTTTTAAACAACTGGTTTTCATGTACATATTTCATGATATGCATGCACGTGTGTGTTTGCTCCTGCTTAGGTTTTTATCACCTGTGTTGCTTGTGAACGTTTTAGAATCTTCTGAGTTATTTTGAAAGGATGAAGAACGAAATACAATTAGTTTCAGTCACTTGAAACAATTCCATTTCTCCATGATAATCTCTCTGCTAACACATCTCTAGCACAACAATGGTGAATAGTCCTTAGCAGTGAATGTTCAGTGAGAAAAAGATCGTGGGAATATCAGCACTCGTAACTCAAGCAGACCAGTGTTCATCAATTACTAAGGTTACTGCCTAGGAATTTACTTCATTAAACCTAAAATGTGTCCATTAGAAACACATTTCATTATAAATAAAATGTGCTACCCAACAAGTCTAGAACATTCAGGGATATATGGATTATGGCAATCTAAAGAAGATGTTACCATTTCCTTGTATTTCTTCAGGTAAAGTTTCTTAGATAGCTTTTCAATAAATCCATAGGCAAGAAATTTGATCATGGCAAAAATCAAAAATATTATAATGCTTTTTCTTAATTTTCAGATCATTCTTTACTTACATACTCACTGTGGTGGTTTGATTCAAGTGTCCCCCATAAACTTAGGTGTTCTGAATGCTAGGTTCCCAGCTGATGGAGGTTTGGGAATTAATGTCTCCTGAAGGCAGTGCATTGTTGGGGGTGGGCTTTTGGGTATTATAGCCAGTTTTCCCTTGCTATTGTTTGGCATTGTCCACCTGATGTTGGCCAGGAGCTGATATCCAACCTCTGCTCATGACATCATTTTCCCCTGCCGTCATGGAGCTTCTCCTAGAGTATGTAAGCCAAAACAAACTTTTTTTTTTTTTTTTTTCCCACAAGCAGGTCTTGGTCAGGTGATTTCTGCTAGCAATGTGAACCTGACTGCAACACTCACCTATTTTCTTTGAAACACATTTGTACCTTGTCACTCAGGGGAAAATTTATTCTCTCACAAAATAAATGATACAGGAGAAAAGAGACCTCTATAGTTATAATGTATTAGTTAGTGTTCAGTGAATTTTGCAAAATTTAATGAATCATAAATTTGACATAATTTTGTTCCTTACATTATGTTTAAAATTTTAAAGCATATATAATATTGAGAAAAATGTGATAATGCAGTACTTTAGAAGAGCAAGGTAAGACACTATCCACAGTATGCATTACTAACGTTATTCACATTTAACACACCTAAACTATATTTAATGAATCGAATTTTGGGGAAAGTAATACAACTTACGGAGGATAAAACCCTCAGTGAATTGGAACCTATGGATTGGAAGCATAAACAAAACTGGTTTTTGAAAACACTGGGAAACTCATGTTTTTCTTGTTAAAGACACTTCTTTCCTATCAAAGAGGTTTTTTTTCTACATAGGACTATATTTTATTGGATGTTTGTATGACATTTATTTTGTAATCAAGGTTATTTTTAAGCAATGGCTTTAACTAAGTCAACTGGTCTAAGTACTAGAAGTATTTAATAAAATGGTATAACAACACAATGAAACAGAATATTTCATTATACTTTTAAAATTCTACCCTTCTCTTGCCCAAGTGACCAAAATATGGAAAACACTGTATACTGAGTATTCAACAGAAATGATTGTTACCACAGCAAATATTTAGTGAGTTGTTCAGTACTCTTCTGTACACTTAACATGTGATGAATTTTTTTTTCACTTTTTATTTAAAAATTAATTAAAATTTGAATGCAGAATAAAATTCTCTAAAAAACTTACCAATATGAACTTTAAATCATATTAAAAGTTGTGTTTACACTTGGAAAAAATTCTAGAAAGCCTGAATATAATTGTGTTGCCTTTACACGGGCCATTTATTTTCACAATTAAGATTATTATTAAATGTATGTTAAAGACTGGGGAGATGGCTGTGTGCACTTGATGTAAGCATGTGGGCTTGAGAAGGCTTGAGGCTGGCTAAGTTCAATTCCCAGGATCCATGTAAACAGCTGGGCATGGCCAAACATGCCCTGTACTATTGCAAGCGCAGGCTGGAGACCTCTTGGAGCTCACGAAAACCAAATCTTCAGAGAGGTGCTGTGTGTCAAGGAACCACATGGATGAGAGGATGGGCACAAGATGTTCTCTGGCCTGACTATACCTGCAAGTACATCTGCACATATGTGTGTCTAATAGCACATAGAACCACTACTGCCACCACACATATTACGCACAAAAAGTATGTTAAAATTGTTGAGTAAACATATTGAATAAACATTTTTAAACAAAGGACATACTTAATGATCTATACTTGTGTAACTATTCCAATTTGTTTAACAAGTCATATATTTCCAATTACTATCAATTTAACAAACATCATTGGACATTTTGTAAATGCAAGACATTACTATTTCTAATGCTAATTTTCTATCTCTCAGAGACCTGAAGCTGTAGGGCATAGGGAAATACAATTACATTGAAGGTGTTATAGGTATTTTGTCCTTTACAATGTGGTTTAATGTTATAAATCTTGGGAAACATTTTTCCAAATATTAAATTATTTTATTACATATTCCTTTTATTCCATATTCCTTTTCTCACCACATTAAACACATTTCAGCCTGAAGCAAACATAAATTTCATAAATTGTGTGCTCAAAAAGAACAAAATAAAATTTGTCTACTATAGTAATATGTGGAAAATAATTTTTGAAAAAATCTGCTTATCTACCTAAATAAATGTATGCTTAAATATTTACTTATTTAAAATTTTGCTTTTATTTGTTGGCTAATTATCAAAAACTACATTATACAATATAATAAAATCATCAGAAATTATATTCAGAGAATAAGTCATTTTAATTGTATATTATACTTTATTTTCTGATATGCTCTAAATGATTTTACAATTTTATTATGTTAAAATCATTCACATGACTATTTTAATTGTGATAAAGTTAACTAAATGGTAAGAATAATCATAAACAAAAGTATTTGCCAAAACATCCTATTTTCTCTTTTCAGTTTTTCACTAAAGCATAAAGAGATTGTAATATACTTATTTAAACAGAACCAACATTTGACTTTTTGTACAATGTTGTTACTCACTAGTGGACATTTTCATGGTTTCTAGTCTCAGTTTTGCTCTAGGTGACATTTCCATGCTGATAATCAATTTCTGACCTGAGAGATGCAGACAAAATCTCACATCTGCACACAGAGCCACCATAGTCTTCTGGATGTCTTCTTGATAAACGAAACTGACCCTTCACTTCTCTTAAACCTGCCTTCAATCTGTTTCTCTGTCAACTATCTAATCACCATACAATTTCATTATTCTAAAACCAAGATTTTCATACATATTTCTTACTCTTAGGACATATTTGGAATCCACTCATTAATATTGCTTATAGATTTCACTGAGTTTAATTTTGTTTTTGAACACATTTACAGAGCATTCTAAAATGACATTGTTTTTCATACTGTACTTTGAATCATCAAACTTTGTCAATGAACAGCTGTGAGCAGTAGTTTACTCTGGACTTAACCTAGGTGCTTCTGTTATTTGTTCAGGGAAATATCAATTAGTTCTTTCAAACTGCCATTTTCACAAAGCTCAGTACAGCATCTAGAGCTTCATGCTTCAATTACCAAATTAGGTATCTCTGGTCCTAAGTATAGATCATAAATTCTGTCTACTTCATTGATGAGAAGACTGGGTTTTCACATGGCCATCAACTCTGTAAAAACAGGAAGTGCTAAAATTATACAAATGCGTTAAAATTTATCTAATTGTACTTATCTGGGGACAATAATTAGATATTTTCTAATATTCTGGGAATTCAGAAGTTGCTTTAAAATTTAAAAACATGAAGTACTACTTTGTGTTAAATCATAATATTTACTTAAATTATGATATTTTAAATTAAGTGAAATGTAATTTTGCATATATCGCATTTAATTCTTTACATTTTGGAATAAGATGAATTTTCTTTCCAAGAAGCAAGACTATTCACAGCAGCAATGGTAGAATTATTCTTACTTTAAGAGATAGAACTTACTGAATCCATTATTTTTGTTAGCCACTTTTGATGGACATTTCTGACTGACTATGTATAATGTAGAATCAGTCCCACTTGGTGAATTAGTCTTCCTTTTCTTGTTCCTTTTGAAATATATTCCTCTAATAACAAATAAGTGGAGAAAATTATGATTAAATACTTATCAGAGACATCTGAAATCATCCTTTTGTGCGCCATCACCACTGAATAGGCATATTTAACACATTTAGGCCATGGTTGCTATGCCATCATCATTCTAATGTATTACACTAACGGCCATGGGCTTTCCTGGCTGCCTGCTCTACGGCACTTTTCCAGGGTGCTTAAACATAAGCCCCTGGAGTGATTATGTGAATAATTCAGAAAATTGCATGATGTCTGGAGTTTGAAAGCCACACACTAAATCCATTTTGAGCTGTATAGTCAATGTACTGGAGGTAGTCTATTGGTACTCCTGAAGTCTGAGGTACCATGTTAAGTCTTGCTGCTTGATATAGTTTCAGTGTCAGAAAAACAGAAAGGAATCTTAGAAATTTAAAAATCATACATGGATGATACACCCAGCATTTATCAGGAACATAATTGATGTACAAATTCTATGAGTATATAATCATATAAATATGTTATACACAAAATTAACAAGCAAATAGATAAACATATTTACACAATATATTATATATATTATGTATATATACATATATTCCTGTGCATATGTATACATATACAAATTATTTTGGATTTTATGAGTAAATCATGTTATATTAGAATGTAATATCAATGATCATGAAATGATTTTGAAAACATTTACTTACAATATAATGTGACATATTATTGGAATCTTTTCCTTTCTTCAGCGGTATTCCTTTAAAAAAACTTCTATAAGTTTTTCAAAGACCATTTTTTTTTTAAAGTGTTCATGAAATTATAGTTTAATTTATCACTGTGTGAAGAAACTCCTTATTTATGCTGAAAACAGTTGATTCTGAACAGGTGTCCTTCACAAAGCTTGAACTAGACAAGAGCTGTAGTGGTAGATGGTGATTTGCAATGACTGCCCAATGGTGAGAAAGGGGATCTGCCATTGGTCGTTCTGCATCTACAAGTGCCTGTGAAAAGTAGGTACAGCCACTCGTTTTACGTGTTGTCTAAGGTTGCTTTTGCACCACAGCTGCAGACTGAAGCAGGGGACAGAAGCACGATGGCCTGAATACCTATCACCTTAGGAAAATGGTCACCAATATTTGGAATGGATGAATATATTATTTAATAATTGCCAAAACTGTTTTCTTTTTCCCTAGGTCTTATATACATTACATGCTTCAATTATTATGCCAATATAATTTAATTTTCTAAATCCAGCTCAGGTTTTCAGGTTTTAAAACAGATTTAAGAAATTAAGAAAAGTTTTAAATCTTGACTATTGATAACTGAGAAATGCTTCAGAAGCTAAAGCATTAACTACTATCTAAAGTTTTTAATGAACTTCCCAATTTCAATGGCAGTAAATGTGCATCCATGAAATGATTTTTATGATTTTCAGAGATTTTTCTAGAAATATTTCATTTATTTCGGAGAGAGAGGGGAAGGGAAGACAGAGAAAAATAGAGAGAGAAGGGGCATACCAGGGCCTGCAGCCACTGCAACAAACAAACTCCATAGGCATGTGACACCTTGTGTATAGGTTTATGTGGGTACTGGGGAATGGAACCAGAGTCCTGAGGCTTTTCAGTCAAGCACCTTTACTGTTGAGCCCGCTATACAGCCTAACTTTCAGAGATTTTTAACTAGATATTAAGAATATTTCAATGACTTGGAATTACATTAATTCTTAAAATTACATTTTATGGGCTGGAGGGATGGCTTAGCAGTAAAGGCATTTGCCTGCAAAGCCAAAGGACCCAGGTTCAATTCCCCAGGAACCACATTAGCCAGATGCACAAGGGGGCACATGTGTCTGGAGTTTGTTTGCAGTGGCTGAAGGCCCTGGCACGCCCTCTCCTTCTCTCTCTCTCTCTCTCTCTTTTTTTTGTCAAATAAAAAATAAATAAAACATTCTATTAAAAATTACATTTTCTGGGGTTTAAGTGATGGCTTATTAGTTAAGGTGCCTGCCTGTGAAGCCTAATGATCCATGTTTGATTTCTCTCCAGAGCCCACATATGCTACATGCACAAAGGTGATGCAAGTGCAAGGTCGCACATGACCACTAGGTGGTGCAAGCGTCTGGATTCCATTGTAGTGGCCGAGGTCCTGGTGCACCGGGCCAATCCCCCCCTTCAAAAAATACATTGTATGTAAATAGCAATTGTTGTTGTGTTCCGTGTACTCATTTGAGATGAATATTTTCATTCAAAACAAATTTTCAACTTCTTCCTACAAAGTTTTAATTTTGTGATTTGCTGATATGGTAATCCTTTCTGTAAACAGTGACAGAAACTTTGTCAGAGATAGGTTGCAGTGACCCACATCTGCAAATCCAGCATTTGAGAGGCTGAAGCAAGAGGATTTCCACTAGTTTGAGATGAGCATGGACTATGTAGCTAGTACCAGAAAAAAAAGTAATCAAAGTATTCTCACCAGAGACAAAATTGAAATAGAACTTTATTGATCAGTAAGAAGGGCAACTTGTCTTTGTAATGTGTCAAAGAAATAATCACATCAAACATGAAATAAAAATTCTTTTTTTTTTTTTTTTTTTTTTTTTTTTTTTTTTTTTGTAGGGTCTTGCTCTAGCCCAGGCTGACCTGGAATTCACTCTGTATTCTCACAGTGGCCTTGAACTCATGGCAATCCTCTTATCTCTGCCTCGGAGTGCTGAGGTTAAAGGCACCACAAGCCAGCTGAAATAAATATTCTTTAATAGATCACATTTCAGTATTACATATTTTAAAGTTAATAATTAAAATAAATTTACACATACTTTAACCTTATTACCATAGAAAGTAATTGGTTTAAAAACATATGTGAAAAAGTTCAATAAGAAGAAATAAAATAAAGGAATTTTTTTCCAGGACCACTGAGAATATTAGTGTATTGTATTAACCCACAACAAAACTTTTTCAAATACCTTAAACAAAGTTTTTCATAATTCTATACCATGGTTTTAATTCCATAACTTAGCTAAAACATAATCCATTTTTTCTCAGCAGGCATATTATCAAATGATTTATTAGCATCATAAAATACAGATGTACATTTCATTAAATAAAGAAAATAAATATTCATAAAAATTAGTTACAATTGTAACATGTTGCACACATATTATGATTATCATATTTGGCGCCTTAAAATTCCTTGAAAAAGTTCAATTAATCATAAAGATTAAAAATGGTGAGTATTATTTTCAAAATAGTGTCTCAAAACTGTAATAAAAATTAAAAAAAAAGGAATCAATGTGATGATTAGGCTTAACACTGGGGGCTGATTTGAGGGGAAGTGATTCAAAAGATAGAGCTGAAGATCTGCCATGTGATATAATCATTAAGAGAAGAAAGACTTAACCAGACCAAGGTAGACTATCTTAGAGGGGGAATTCAAATTCTTTTGCTAGATCATAAATAAAATAAATGTCTCCATCATAGTTGTTTTCAAATATTTTAAAAAACACAAAAATAATCACTGAGCTAAGAATTTTTAATATAGTTTAATCTTAATAATGAAGATTTGTTTGACTTTCACAAGTCACATTTTCTGTAAAATTTGCATCCACAAAATTATTTATTTGTGCTAAAAGATCTAACCAAGGTGGTCTCAAAAAACTAAGTAACAGGGTATTTTTAAATTTCATTTTATGATGTAGAAATAGTTAGCACAAATTTTAGATACTCTTATAACAGATTTACTCTTTTTTTTAAAAGATTTCTTTTTATTTACTACTTTGAAACAGAGAGCGAGAGCGAGAGAGCGAGAGAGAGAGAGAGAGTGTGTGAAAATGGGCATGCCAGGGCCTCTAACCACTGCAAACAAATTCCAGATGCATGTGCCACCATGTGCATCTGGCTTCCATGGAAACTGGAGAATCAAACCTAGGTCCTTAGGTTTCTCAAGCATGTGCTTTAACCACTAAGCCATCTCTCCAGCCACAGATTCACTCTTAAGTATAAGTATGCTATGAAATTTGTAATAAAACATGAACATAAAGCAGAAATTATAAGAAAAAAGTCATCATCCTTTGATTTCAGATTTGTTTTCCAAAGTCAAGGTGATCATATTATTTAAAGGAATTATTAAATATGCCTCATTTTTTCTAGGCTCCGGTAGGAACACAATTTTCTGCTTCATCCGCAATAGAGACAAGCCAAGGTTTACTTCTTTCCAAAATACAGAGAAAAACTGACCACAGTATTTTCTGAAGAGAATTCTGGAGTGTTCAATGATGCTATGGTACAGAAGTAGAGCCCATTATTTAAGGGAGTGTGACATTCTGTAATGCATGTTCCTTTAGGCATGTATTTTATATGATTTCCCAGAGGAGATGCAACATAAAAAGGCTGAGAAAAGTTTAAAACTTTGCACAAATAGTATTTTATCAACTATTTTACAAGAGATATTTTAACTACTATAAAATGTGACTTTGAACTTTGTTATAACGAGAGATGTGAAATTAAAAACAGCATTTAGTAGGAAGATGTTAAAATGTTCACATCTAAATTGTTCTGTAGAGAATCACACTTCATACCATCCTCTCCCACTGCTTTATCTTCCCAAGACTCAGTCAAGTTTCTGAGAAGTTAGGTTGTTCAAGCCCAGGAACAGGAAAAAAAAAAAAAAAAAAAAAAAAAAAAAAAAAAAAAACAAACTTCTGTGTCACTATTTTGAGGACCTAAATCCCATGAGTTTCCTTTTGAAATTTGAAAGCTGGTGTTGATTCATTATTATTTAACTTCAAATGGGAAAACATTAATGTTTATACACTGTTCATATAAAGTATTCTGTAATTTTCTAAAAACCAAAGAGCCCAGTTGTATAAATGGTATAAGAATTATCTAGCAAAGTCTTTTTCATGCACATTACCTGGATTGCAACAGGTAATTTGATTCATTTTATTTTCATCTTTGTTATCATTGTACTGAATCTCCTAAGATCTGCTTTGCCCCAAGTCTATTACTAGACCATTGCCCACGGCTTATGTTTAAATACCCACAAAGCCTTGAGGTCAAATCCCTGAGGCAGATTTAATAAACTCACTCAAGTCTTTGAATAAATCTGGTAGATCTTGCTTGGGGCAATTTTGTTTCCTCTAGTAGTCATACAAACACCATTTTTATGCATTTTTTTTTTAAAAATGTATTTCATTTTATTCATCTCTGATTTGCAATCACCATTCTGCTCCACTCTGTGCCCTCCAGCTTGCTGACTGTCTTATCATACTTTAGTTTCCTACTGTCTGTTCCTCCATGAACTGAGAGTGGCTTAGTATATGACTTATAACTCTAGCAACACAAGTGATGTGGGGCTCAAATTGCTATAGATGCATGGGCTGAAGAGAAGGCTTAATGGTTAAGGTGCTTTACCTGCAAAACCAAAGGACCCAGGTTCAATTCCCCAGTACCCACATAAAGCCAGATGCACAAGGAGGCATAAGCATCTGGAGTTCATTTGCAGTGGCTGAAGACCCTGGCATGTTCTCGTTTTCTTTCTCTCCCTCTCACTTTCTCTGTCTCTGTCTTTCAAGTAAATAAATAAAATATAAAAAGGTGCGTGATCCACTACACCCCATTTAAAAATTACGTATACAATAAAATATACATTGGTCTTTATAAAACAGTAAAACAGTATTTCTTCATATATACATTCTCTCTAATATAGAATATATAACAACTCTGTCAATCAGCTTGAGTTAATCATAATAAAACAGTAACCAAAGTAAATAAAAAAGTCCTATCCCTTAAAATAAGACTCAAAATTTACATTTGAATAAAAGGAAATATAAAAATGCATTTTATGTTAAAGTATTATAAGGGTTTCAAATATTCACCTTGTAATTATATAGATTTTTGAAGTTATATGTATAAGTTAAAATGGTAAATTGGAAATTTAATTTACATAATATAAATTCTATTAACTGTATTTTTTTAATTGTGCAAAGATAACAAAGCAACTACCTTAAATAAGGCAACTTTTTGTGATTTCTTTTGTTGTTGTTTTTGTTTTTTTGTTTATTTGTTTGTTTGTTTGTTTGTTTTTTTTGGAGAGATTCAGAGAGAGGGAGAGAGAGAGAAAGAGAGAGAGAATGGGCATGCAAGTGGCCTCTCAGCCACTTTGAATGAACTCCAGATACACACTGTGCTCCCCTTGTTGGCAAGTGTGGGATTGTGCTCTTGTGTCACTTTGCGTCTGGCTAAATGTGGGACCTGGAGAATGTAACAGGCATTCTTAGGCTTAGCAGGCAGGTGCATTAACCACTAAGCCATTTCTCCAGCCTTTTATTGTTTTTATTTATTTATTTGGGAGGGCAGAGGGAGAAAGAGAGAGAGAGAGGGAGAGAATGGGCACAACGGAGGATCCAGCCATTGCAAACGAACTCCAGACACATGTGGAACCTTGTGCATCTGACTTACGTGGGTCTTGGGGAATCGAACCTTGGTCCTTTGGCTTTGCCGGCAAGCACCTTAACCACTAAGCCAACTCTCCATACATCTTTTATGACTGCTAATGTGAGTAAAAGGTAATATTTTGGCTTCATTTTCAAAATTATGAGCAATTATTCAGAATAACTAAATTTACATATCTTAAGCAATAACTGAATTATTCTCTACCCTATAAAAATTGATTTTAGGGCTGGAGAGATGGCTTAGCAGTTGAGGGGCCCGCCTGCAAAGCCTAAGAACACCAGTTAGATTCTCCAGGTCCCACATTTAGCTAGATGCAAAAAGTGATGCAAGGGTGCAATGCTACAGTTGCCCACAAAGGGGAGAATGCATCTGCAGTTCATTCACAGAGGCTGAGAGGCTGCTGGCGTGCTCATTCTCTCTCTCCCTCCCTCCCTCCTCTCTCTCTCTCTCTCTCTCTCTCTCTCTCTCTCTCTCTCTCTCTCTCTCTCTCAAAAAAGTGATTTTAGCTGAATTACTCTTTCTGAATGGCACTTCAAGAAGAAAGAAATGTAGATTATTATGTGTTCTAAGTTATCTCTCCTATACTCATGATTTTGAGCTAAAATTTAAAAGAAATTCTAATCATCTTTGTTTAACCTTATATGTCAGAAACCATTATATGAATGTGAATATATTACAGGGTGTTAAAAATCTATATCACTATATACATATGGTAAAAATAAATGATATCAACTTACTTTGAAATTTATATGTCTCTGACAGCATATGCTATTTTCAATGGGCTATCTTTGTATTATAACCCTGTGCATAAATTTCTGCTTCATAGGCAGACATGAGCATGCTGATAACACCACTATTCAGTATGTCATTCACTACTACCTCTTCCTAAAGTTTCGATCTAATCAATGGTTTAGGTGTTTTTTCCCAGAAAATATTGAGAGGAATAGTGAGTAAAAGGCTGGCAACATGATGACTACAATAGGTTACAGATTTTTTGTGTGCGTGTGACTTTTAAGATGGAAAGGAACTAACCAATGAAGAAAAGACATCCAAAGAATAGAGAACAGCATTAAAAAGGCCAATATATTCAGCTCACATTTTCTCTTTTCCTGAAGCACTGGAGGTTATCAAATCCTCAGTGTTTCATTAGCAGGCTGCAATTTTAAAAGGGGCATGTTCCGGAAAGCATTAGCAGAGCTCATTTGCATGCAATAATCTTGCATAGATTAACAATATAAAAAGTGAAATAGGATTAAAAACAGAACAATTTGATATTGTAAACTGTGCAAAACATAGTCAAAATGGCAGAACATGAGTGAGTTGAGAAACTGGAAGGAAGCACAGTGATATGCAATATTAACCAGAACAGTGATGTTAGCATAAAACAGAAAATAAATGTATTTTAGAAAAATAGAAAAAAGACATAGTTTTGGTAATACTTAGTCACTGAGTTAATTTGGTATGTCATTTTAAATTTTTAAAAATTTATTTATGATGGAGAGAGATAGTGTGTGTGTGTGTGTGTGTGTGTGTGTGTGTGTGTGTGTGTGTGTGTGTCAGGGCCTCTAGCCACTGAAAAGGAACTAAAGATGCATTTGCCACCATGTGCATCTGGCTTATGTGGGTTCTGGGTAGTCAAACCTGAGTCCTTAGGCTTTGTAGGCAATCACTTTAACTGCTACCTCATATGTCCTGCCCAGGTCTATTATTGACTCAGAACCTTTAAAATCTGAAGTATAATAGTATAATTTGCATGAGGAAATGTTTTCTCTCCTAGTGTGCATGTCTGTGAGGTGTAATAAATGCATAATCATATAATAGACAAGATAATCAAGACCAAATTAAGTCATTCCCAAAGTTTCCTGTTAGCCCCTTTGGAGTCAAATGTGTGATACATTAAGAGTTCAGACAAAAAAAATCCACCAAATATTGATAATCTCTGGTTGGACTCTAATTTGTCCATTATATATTTGCTGAATTGGAAGTAATGGGTAGATATTTAAATTGTACTCAACCTGTTTCTCCTGACTTATTGTGTTTTCTTTTGTTATTCATTCTGGTTTTCTACAAGTTATAAATATGTGAGAGTGTCAAATGTACAATATGATTTTAAGTGTGTTTTTTAAAGGCCAATTAAAAGTAATGGAAATTTTTGGTAATTCATAGAATGAACTACAAATTGAGATTGTGTATCTTATACAAAGACTCAAAACCAATAATGAGAAGACAAATTGACTTACACCATAAAGGACTTCAGATTTGATTATGTATATCTCAAATAGAAGAGAGTCACATGACCAAAGTGCATAGGAAATGATGATTAACATCAGGAGTTATCAAAGAATTTCAAATGAAGATACTCCTAGAGAGTGAAACATTTTTAAAATTGTGAAGTTAAAGACTTTGAAAATCCTTTGCCTTATAAAACCAATGACAAAACCATGAAATCAACTTTTAAGAATTCTAAAATTTAATTAGAATCATTGAACATTCCATTGAAGGTTCATCAATCTTCATAAGGTCAGTAAGATTTTCTGACCATTTAAGCTGCTCTCTCATCTTTTCTCTCCATTTGAAAGGTTGTTCTCTTATGAGAGCTCTGAAACCAGCAACCTAATGGCTTGGCAGTGGATAGAATACATTTAGAAAACCCATCAGAAAACTGTCTCACCTTGACCTTTAGCTCAGTTCACAAGACTGGCTGGGCATGTAGGTAAGTGGTTGAACACTTGTCTAGCATTACAAGGCTCAGATTCTGGACCCAGAACTGAACAGCAAAAAAATTAGTACACATCAAATATATATCATATAAATGAGATTTTAAGAATGATTACTTTAATTTAGATGTCAAATAATTATTTAAGTATATTTTTATAAATGTTTTCTTCAATTTTTGCAGTATTTATTACAAGTATTTGAATGGGTAGATTCAAAAAATTCTAGAAATGTAGCACTAATAATTTCATTTTAAATTTTATAGTAAATTGCAATTATTTAAAACATGATTTGAAGCAAAAGTAATAACAGATACTCTCACCCAAATAAGAAGAATAAAGAAATTTTAAAAGGTGAAATGTTATATAGTACTTATTTTTGTTGATTTTCTGTTGTTTTAAAATAAATAAATAAATGAATAATAAAAACAAAAACAAAAACAAAAACAAAAAACATGTAGGAAGGAATCATAATAACAGAGTGATTTCCCAAATAAGAAGAATAAAGCCTAAAAGGTGAAATGTTATATAGTACTTATTTTGTTGAAAAACAATGAAAGATGAAGGAGTAAGGTTCAAGGGAGGGAGGGAGGAGTCATTACAGAGTGATTTCCAAAGGGCCTGGGCTACAGTAAGAAGGAACAATGAAAGATGAAGAAAGGAAGGGAGGGAGAAAGAAAGAAAGAAAGGGAAGAAATGAGGAAAGGAACAAATGAAAGAAAGAAAGAAAGAAAGAAAGAAAGAAAGAAAGAAAGAAGAAAAGAAGGAAGAGAGAGAAAAAGAAAAGGAAAAGCAGGAGGCTATTTGGAGTTCTGGATGATGCTTAGTTGAAGAACATGTCAATGACTTCCCTCAGTGTCTGGTTAAGCACTTTCATTGAACATCATACCTACTACAAAGCAACACGCAACAATCAGTCTGAAAAAGCTTGATTTTTTTTTTTTTTTTTGAAAAAGAACTACTCCCATGTTAACCATTATTCTACAAATGGGTTAATCCACTCATGAGTGTGGAACCCTCAAGCTCCATCCCTTCCCTCACACCACATGAAAACTGTCAGAATTATTTTACTTTCAGAAATGGGTCAGTAGAGAAACTGAGTTATGAACATATGTTAGTTATGAAGAGAATGGAAAGAGTGACTCTTGGCAATGTAAAATTTTAAAAGCTTGTAGCTCTGGACATGACCATGGGGTTCCACATGGGATCAGTTGGTAAGTCAGCACTGCACACATCTTTCAAAGACAAGCCCATCTCAACTTCTTGCTTTTGCTGTGATGGTTGCTTAGATCCAGAGTCACATACCCAGTCTCTTTCATGAATGTCTGGAAAGCCACACCATTAGTATTCTTTCAAGAACACACTCTTTTCATTCTTTGTATTCTCGTTAGGCTGAGAATAGTCTAAAACATCAACCTCTGGTCCCATTTTGCTTAAACATTCTTTTAGTTTATCCCTTTCCTTCATATTTTACTATTTACAAGCAACAAGGATTAATTCTTTTAAGTCTTTCCCACTTACTTGAAGTCCTAGTTTATAGTTTGTATTTAGAGACTGGAAGAGGAAGGAAGAGGAAACAATCACCTTGTTCTTGTAGAGGCAAGGTCAATCTTATTCATGGGGCCCGGTCTTAAGGTGTGGTGATGGGTTTGAGATTCCATTGTAAAGATATGCAAAAATGTGTCTAGCAGGAGTTCCTGAAGTCTGCTGTGTGACCTTTGGCTGTAGTTTGTTTTGCTCTGTTTGCTGTGGTGGCTGGTTGGCTTTTTCTCTCTCTGCTTGGCCCTGTGAATAGCAAGCTGCTTTTCCTGCCTTTATGGAACTTCCCCTGGATCTGTAAGTTTCAATAAATAATATCCCTTCCTCCATAACTGTGTCTGGTCTGGAAGTTCATCTCAGCGAACCTGAAGCTGTCTGCTGCAGTAAAGTGGTACCGAGGAGTGTGGGGTGAGATGAACCTGACCGTGTGGATATTCGTCTTTTGGAACCTTTGTTTTGGAGGAATGGGCATGGACTTGGTGCTTGCAACTGAAGATGCCTTCTGGAATGGTAAGCCAAGTTTTATGGACTATTCTGATGAGAGTTTGAGAATGCTAAGTGCAGACAGTATTGAACTTCGAGGCTTGGCTTATGAGCTTTCTAAGGGGAAGGAAAGACTGCAGAGGACTTTGTTGGAACTGGGCTACTGGCATAAGGGATGGCTACGTTCGGCTATCCAGGCCCAGACTGTTTGATCAAAGTTAAATTTGTAATGGACTGATGTGCTTGGCTAAAGATATCGGACTGAGATTTTAAGATTTTAAGTTGGAAAACCTGAAGCAAGTTAAAAGCAGAGGCACTGAGACTGGTTTTAGGTTACTGGAGCTGCTATTGTCAAACACATTAGCAATCTTAAGGAAGGTGGAAGGAAGGTGGAAGGAAGGTGGCCTGACTTGATTTACATTAAAACAATGGAGAGGATGCCTGAGGAAAGACTGTTAGAAATGCAAACTCTTGGAAAGAGCTGACTGGAGAAGGAACCTGCTTTTCAAGGCTATGGCTTATTTTGTCCCTGGATTTAGAATATGGCTGTGTCCTGCACACCTGGTATTAGTTTTGGAAATATGAAAAATGCATAGAATGGTCATGAGTTGCACACGGTTCCAGGAGCCGCTGCTGAGATGCGGCATGAAGCAGGGCATGAAGACCCTCAGGAATAGGCTGGAAGAGCCTTTGGAAGATGGACTGTGGGTTGCATGGAGACCTGAAGATGTTTTGGATATACCAGGACTGTGCAAAAGGACTACCATGGAGTGCAGTGTTGAACTGGGATGAAAGTTTTCCCTGGCGACTCTGCCCAGCTGGAGGGGCGGAATTGGTAAACATGGAGACTGTTAGTCTCTGGTTATATTGAACTTGAACTGCAGAAGTTTGATGATGGCTGATGGTGATTGAGTTTGCATTGTTTTAGTCTCTCCTTGCTATTCCTTATACAGTTAAAATGTTTACTCTGTGCCTTTACATGTTGAAAGTATTTAACTTGTTTGATTGTACAGGACTCACTATCTTAAGTTGATCAAGACTGTGAGAACCTTTGAAATTGGACTGAGTACAATTTACAATGTGTGATAGTTATAAATCTATTGGGGACCAGGAGCTAAATATATTAAATAGGGGCGGAATGTGGTAGTTTGAATATATGTCCCAATATATTCAGTATTTTATTAGTTTATAGTTTGCATCTGCAATCACCTTGCTAGAGGCAAGGTCACTGGGGGCCCGTCTTAAGGTGTGGTGATGGGTTTGAGATTCCATTGTAAAGATATGCAAATGTGTCTAGCAGGAGTTCCTGAAGTCTGCTGTGTGACCTTTTGGCTGTAGTTTGTTTTGCTCTGTTTGCTGTGGTGGCTGGTTGGCTTTTTCTCTCTCTGCTTGGCCCTGTGAATAGCAAGCTGCTTTGAGGTAACTTTTCTGTGGTTTTCTTTCCTTTAAGATACTGATCATGTGTTCCTGGCATATCATCACACATAGCCATGTGTTTCAAAGAATCCTATGGATTACTAGCCTTGAGTCTAAAAATGCTTTTTTGTCACCTAACACAGTACATGTAGATTTGTCAACATAAATAATGGAAGAGCTTAAATACATTTTAGTTGAATGCTGGCTGAAAACTACAACATACATCTGAAATAATACAACCTTCTAAATCGTTTTAAGGTTTGACACTTCAAGAACAAAATAGTGTCTAGTCTGAGGCTTAAGACTGAAACACATCACTGTTAGGATTTCTCTGACATCCAATCTAATTTCTATATTTTTAGTTCTGTAAACCATTCATGAATGAAATATTTATAAGCCTAATAATTCAAACTTTTATAATGTATTATTTTCAATGTTGCAATTTTAATTTTAGGTGCTGAATTTTCATTTAAAATGTGAATATAGCAACATATATAATCAATTTATACACATTGTTGAGAGCATGTTTTAGAATAATAGGGCATCTAGAATGATAAAAATATTTTATATGGTTACATAAAAATCATAATGGCAAAGTATATACATGTGATAAAGTTCTGACTATTCTATTATTTTTTTTTTCTGTCCTTTATGGTTCCCATATTTAAGCCCCCTCAATTCTCACACTAAAACATAAACCATACTGTAACAGTGTTAAACCATAGCCACTAAGAAGTGAGTAGTCAAACCGGGCATGGTGGCGCACACCTTTAATCCTAGTACTCAGGAGTCAGAGGTAGGAAGATTGCTGTGAGTTACAAGCCTCCCTGAGACTGCATAGTTAATTCCAGGTCAGCCTGAACAACAACAACAAAAAAAAAAGTAGTCCATGATGGCTCTTTCTTTATGAATAGATTAGAGATTTATAAAAGGCCTTGAAAGTGAGAGTTTGTCTCCTTCCTTCTGTCTGCCATATGAGGACTTAACATTTGCCAACAGAGAGAATAAAGCAGAGAACAGCCTTCACCAAACACAGAACCGGCCAGTGCCTTGAAACAAACAGAATGCATGCTAACCTCCATAACTGTGAGCAAAAGATTTGCCCATTGTTTGTTAGTTACTTGGTTTCAGGTATTTTGTGAAAACAGCATAAACTGACTAGCAGAGCTTATTGTAACAAGTGATGTGTCATTATGACATTATGTACAAATGTCCCAATTTATTTTGAGACATTTTGGCTTTTTGAGTTTAAAATTTTTAATTTAGAATGCAATTTTCCATTCTGGACAGTCTTATATCCTTGGAATTTGTATTTTAAATAAATACACTACTTGATAATGGAATATAAAATATAAAATATATAAATATAAAATATAGAAAACAAAAACTGGAGGTAGAAAAATGGCTCAATGATTAAGAGTTCTTCCTGCAAAAGCATGAAAACCTGAGGGGCCTGAGACTACCTGTGTCCGTACTCTTCCTCAGCTGGGCATGGCCACATATGGCGGTCTTTATGTTTCATATATTTGGTTTGCATTACACTTTAAATTGTGCATTTTGTCAGTTTTCATTGTATTCTTTATTGTATGCATTTGATTATTATATTTGTAGAGACTACAGTTATACAATGTGAATTATCAATAGGAGAAAATATATTTGGGCAAGATCACTTTGTTCATCCACTTTTTTGGAGTTTGTTTTATGGGAAATCAGGTAATACATTTTAGAAGGTTTTCATAAGAACTTTTAGCATGTCAACTTGGTTTATGTTTTTTTTTTTTTTTTCCCAGTAGCACAGCAGTGGCCAATCACTGTATTTTTAAATTAGTTTTATTGTTTTTGTTCTTATCATAAAATTGGATATTCTATAAGATACTGACTACAAGATAATTATAGAAATGAATTTTCACAAGTAGAATATAACAACAGAAGGCATTATGTATCAGAATGATTATAATTATTGAAAGAAAACTGTAGCTATTCATATTTATTCCATTTGTCTGAAAAGTTCTTTACTCCACACCAATTCAGTTTCACTATGAAAGTTCCAAGTCCTAGTATCATTAAAAAGAGGAGTCTTATATTAAAATTTATCAACAGTTATGTTTTAATTAATTATTTTTAATAATTTTATTTATCTATTAAAATTAAAAATAAGTTTATTTAAAAGTTATACTTGAATCAAATATTCTATTCTTTTAACTTTCACAAAAATATCTATTGGGCATGTTTAGGACTTGCAGTGCCAGCGTGCATGCCTGAAAGGACCTGATAAAGTCTGAGTAAGATCCCCAACACCCATATACTGCTGGATATGAACACATGGAAAGGCAGCATCTCTAGCTCAATGAGAGAGTCAATCACAAGAAAATAAAGTAGAACACCAAAGAGGACACTCCGTGTTATCCTCTGGCTTCCACACACAGGTAAACAGGGTGCACACAAATGTTAACACATGATATGTGCACAAACCAGCATGCAAAAAGAAAAAAAAAAAGAAATGAATATATTGAAGCAATTTAAAGTCAAAGTAGTGTTTTCCATTCTGAAATATAAGTGGATTATGTCTTTAGATTAGTATCTTGATATTTAAGCATTTCACTATAAAAACCTATTAATTGCATTATAATTGTACGATATATATAAAAGAATATGTCAACTGTCTGTTTCATTTGCTGTCAATACTAAGGAGTTTGAATGACATTAAATAACATGAACATGTCAAAACCACTTAAATTTCCTCCTTGTACACACTTACATATATCATGAAAACTTTCTTAGTCAGCTGAAGAATTGTATCTTCACAATCATTTCCTCTCCTTGGCCTACATTCACACACAAACACAGATGCTGCTTCATAGCTGTGTGGGGTGGTAGATGGCAGCATATGGTGTTCATTAACTTGGAAAACGGCCATAAATATTATGTGTCCATGTTTACAACTTTATAAGTGTATTTTATAAACCAGATACAATAATAATGGACCCAGAATAAATATATGATTTTGAAATGTGCATGGGCTGGAGAACCTTCTCCAAAATGTTCTACTGGCTTCCCATGTCCCATGACAGTGAGTGGAGCCCAACACAGCTTGTTAGTCACCAATGCCCCATCACTTACCCAATCCAGGAATTCTACATGGTCCTTGCTGTGTTACAATATTTATGTAAATCAAAATTTCTTTTGAGCTTGTCTAGTTGAACAGCTTAAATGATGTGCTGTGGAAAAGGAAACATTAGCATGTAATCAGTGTCAGAAGCATGTTAAAGGACATGCAGAAAAGTAACTTTACATTTAATAACAAATGATCATGAGATCTTTTAACTCCCCTGTACATCTGTGCACTCGCTATGGGTGTTTCAACTTTCTTTTTTTTTTTATTTTTTTATTTTTTTTTATTTTTGGTTTTTCGAGGTAGGGTCTCACTCTGGTCCAGGCTGACCTAGAATTAACTATGTAGTCTCGGGGTGGTCTCAGACTCACAGTGATCCTCCTACCTCTGCCTCCCAGTGCTGGGATTAAAGGTGTGCGCCACCACACCCGGCTTGAGTGGTTCAACTTTCAATCATAACATGAGAGAAACAACAAAAAGACATTTCTCCTTACCATAAATATGGTTTGGTAATGAAATGTATGTTGTTTAGAGTCAATCCTGTTGAGCACAACAAGCAGGGTGTTCTCTGATGGTATCTTAGTTCAT
This sequence comes from Orientallactaga sibirica, assembly GCA_036365145.1. Classification (NCBI taxonomy): domain Eukaryota; kingdom Metazoa; phylum Chordata; class Mammalia; order Rodentia; family Dipodidae; genus Orientallactaga; species Orientallactaga sibirica. The sequence continues at coordinate 13,976,575 of JAEOAD010000060.1, read as the reverse complement.
GTGTTACCACAGTAAAATATGAAAGGTACTAGATACTAACAACATTTATATAATGGGGTGATTTTGAGTATTCACATCCTTTTTTTTTTTTTTTTTTTTTTTGAGGTAGGGTCTCACTCTGGCCCAGGCTGACCTAGAATTCACTATGTAGTCTCCTTATTTTGTTCTCTCTTTTCTTAGCATGTAGCAGCCAATGCATAAGCCTATGCAGCGAGTATTGTTACCTAATTTAAAACTGCAAACACTTTTTTTTTTCTGTTCAAACAATGATATCATGAACTCCCCATTAAATGATTTGATCTTTTAATAAAATCTGTGTTCCATTCTCTAGTGAACACCCTGATACAGGCTTTTCCTAACCGAGGAATCGGCAACTATTTATAGGGCCAGATAATAAATGCTGCATTTTCCCCCACCATATGGTTTCCTTTGCAACTATTTAGTTCTACTGTTACTGCATTAATACAGCCACAGGCAACACATAAACAAACATATCAGGCTGTTTCTTTATCAGTTTCTTTAAGTAACATTAGGATACTGCTTAGCATGATAGACTCATCTTTGCCTACCAGATATCATTATATCTATCTCTAAGTTTATAAAACACAGTAATTAACTACTTAATATTAGTAATAATTGTGTTTGTTTTATAAATTTAGAGATAGAGTGTCAAACACATTGCCCTGGCCACTAATATCTGGACTCTTTCTTAGCCATTGTTGGGAAGGTTTTTAAAAAAGTAAGGTGCAACCCAGTAAAATGGTCAACCTTTTTCTACTGTAGTATATTAACACCATCCTCTTGCTTTGGAACCCTCATTCTTTGCTGCCACACAAGACATTCTTCCATATGTCTGTACACCCCAAGCACATAGCTGGTGCAATCCTGGATTTACCTTCATTTTTTCATCTTTTAGCATCTTTTATCTTTGGGTTTAATTTAGGGAGCACAGATGCTAGAATAGGTTTGCCCTAGGTCATCCTCTTTCTATAAGACAATAAAACCTAGTCAGGAAAACAAGAAGAAAATTCACCTGAGGATAAGATCTTAATAATTATAGAGAAAATGATCCCTGTCACATTTTAAAACATCATATTTGGGCTATGAATGACAAGTCCCAATGTATGACTTTAGGGTTCAAAGAACATAACACTTCCAGAAAGATAGCAGCCTAGCCTTATCAGCTATTGCCTAAGATGAAAATTTAGCATTTGTAGTATTTGTAGTATTTTGCAATAGTTATCAAACCAAAATACCATCATGTAGGAAACAAATAAAACATATTTTCTCAAGTTTTGGAAGTTAATATGAAAGTGTCAGACATTTGGTTCTTTTTTTTTTTTTTTGAGACAGAGAGATAGAGAGAGAGACAGCTAGAGAGATCGAGATAGAGGGAGAGAATGGGTGTACCAGCAGCCTCTCAACTGCTGTGAACGAACTCTAGACCCATCTGCCCCCTTGTGGGCAAGTGCGGCATTGCGCTCTTGTGTCACTTTTTGCATCTGGCTAAACATGGGACCTGGAGATTGGCAGTGGCGTTCTTAGGCTTGGCAGGCAGGTGCCTTAACTGCCAAGCCATCTTTCCAGCCCGTGGTTGATTTTTAAATCTGTTTTCTTGGCTTTTTGCTTTTCTTTTTGGTTTTCTTCTACTGCCATCATCTTTCAGTTGTACCATGCCTGCATTTTCATCTCTACCTCTTCTAGCAAATCTGTAATATAGGATCTGGGCCTAGTTTAAAACCTCATTTGCCTTGATTATATTACTTTAAGGTGATAATTGCTGGTATGTTGAGTTACAGGCAGAAATAAGAGTACATTTTAGTCAGTACTTTAAAGCTGGAAACCCCTGGTTGGAGACATGACTTAGTTGTTAAGGCACTTGTCTGCAAAGCCTAACAACCTGGCTTCAATTCCCCGGTACCCACATAAAGCCAGATGCAGAGCCACATGCAACTGGAGTTTATTTGCAGCAGCTGGTGGTCCTGGTGTGTCCATTCTCTCTCCCTCTCTCTTTCTCTCCTCCTCCTCCTCCTTCTTCTTCTTTCCCTCTTTGCTTGCAAACTGTATATATATCTGGAAACACATTCTAATAATATCACAAGTAGAGTAGATCCTAGTAATGAACAAGGAGCAGTGTTTTAATGTTACCAGTCCTTCCCTCTTTTACATATCTTCTAGGTCATGGTGAAGGGAACCACTTCTGGGGGCTGGAGGAGCAGATCATTCCAGATAATTTTGCTGACATTCCAGTGACTCTAAAACCTTGTATTACAATTCCATATAGAATGATGTATTTTTGGTCTCTCAATGTAATCTGTTGTTAAAAATCACACTCTACCAAATTCACCCATAAATTATTGGAACCACTCATAATTTCAAAATCTGGTATAGTGTATCAGACTTTCTGATCATTTCATTCACTTGATTAAATGATATCCTATCTAAATATATTTTCCTTTCATTTTTGTCTTAACACTGTCAGTATCTACCCTGTTTATCAGACATTTTTTCTGTTGAATAACAGTAAAGTCTTTCAATATTTTGGTATGTGGACTTCTCTCAGACTGAAACCTTGTACTTCACTTAGAGAAAGTACTAGAATCTATCATTATACATATTTATGAACAGTGACTTGGCACTGGCAATGGGGAATCAGGAGAATTGATTTCTTCTTGGCAGGATTGCTTCAACACTTTCCAGTACAGCAGGGGAAAAATGTGACGGGACAGAAGCCTTCTTAGGATGGAAATGAAGCTCGTTGGGACTGAGGTCATTAAGGTGCTTATCAATTCAGTCATAAATTCTGACACATATTCCCTTTCCAGTTCTCAAACTTCCTCACATTCCATAAGTGTCCAATTACATCAGCAACTCAGCAACTCAGCAGTGGTTTTTTTTTTTTTTTTTTTTTTTATTTCTATATTGGTATTTAGGTAAAATTTTTGGGGTTTTTGGCCCTATAACTGGGAGAAATTAAGAAACCACTTTTAATATTTATTTTTATTTATTTATTTATTAGACAGAAATAGGCAGGGGGGAGAGAAAGAGAGAGAGAGAGAAAGGCATGCCAGGGCCTCCAGCCACTGCAAAAAAACTCCAGATGTGTGTGCCTCGTTGTGCATCTGGATTATATGGATCCTGAGGAACTGAACCTGGTTCTTTTGGCTTTGCAGGCAAGTGCCTGAACCTCTAAGCCATCTCTCCAGCCCAGAGACCACTTTTAAAAATTGGCATAATCATAAAACAGTCACTTCCCTCAGATCATTTTTTGTGTTGAAAACTTCAGGTTGCCAAAAGGTTATTGTCAGCCTCCAAGATGTCAAACACATTGAAGTGAGCCACTTGTTTTAATCCCTTGTTTTGTTGTTCCATGTAAATGCTAAGCATGTGCTAATCAATGAGCCATACCCTCAGACCAGCTTTATTCCTCTTGAATTTTATGTTTTTACAATAACAAATTAGTTCTCCTATAGACTTGTCCCCAAATTGTACTTCATTAGGCATTATTTTGCCAGTGCAGGCATTGAGTAGCTAGAGTGCCCTACCCTAATGCCACCTGCATACTGGCTGTTCTAACAAATTGAACTTGACTTTGGAACATTTCATAATACTTTTTCCCCTTTTATTTGGTTGTTTCCTCTTATAGTCTTTATTTTTAATTTAAGGATACACATTTGATATTTAAATAGAAATTATACAGCTTTTAAACATGCACTCATCAGAGATGATGTTTTTTGAACTCAACGTATGATTATTATTCTATCATTTAGCTTTTATTTAAAGGATAAGAACTTTTGCAAAAATAATCCTGTTATAGATAAAATGTAATAAGAGATATATGTGATTAATTTTGCACCAAAGATTTGCAAAAAAGTTTTAATTTTAAAGTTTACATGATATTCTATATGTAGTAAACAATATTATTTATAAGAGTCATGAATGTTAGGCAATATGAACTAAGAAGACTTAGTCCTTAAAAGAATCCATCAACTCATTACAAGTAATAGGCCAGATTTAACTATTAATTAGGCCTTCATTCACTTCAAACTCTCTTTTAATATTAATAGTATGTATTCTGTCGCTATGACATGGGAACTGGGAGTGTATTTAAAAGTGTTGGAGTATGATCTTGGTTGTTGGAGTACCAACAAACAGTTCAGTAGCTAGGGACCCTGAAACTCATTTGTTGCACAAAGTTTTCATTAAGGCAGTGGTCTCCAGATTTTTGTCTTGTGAACTTCAATAAATGAAAATTGAATTTCAATAAATAGACCACCCGGACCAGAGGATAATGTTCAGAAAGATATGATGATGATGATGATGATGATGATGATGATGATGATGATTGCCTTAGAGCTTAGGAGAAGGAAGGTTTAGAGCTTAACAAAAGGAAAGAGTTAGGGCCTGGAGAGATGGCTTAGTGGTTAAACGCTTGCCTGTGAAGCCTAAGGACCCCGGTTCGAAGCTCTATTCTCCAGGACTCCACGTAAGCCAGATGCACAAGGGGCGCACACATCTGGAGTTTGTTTACAGTGGCTGGAGGCCCTGGCGTGCCCATTCTTTCTCTCTCTACCTGCCTATTTCTGTATTTCTCTCTCTCAAATAAATAAATAAATAATAAAAATAAAAATTTAAAAAAAAAAAAAAAAAGGAAAGAGTTATATGGCTCATGCCTAAGTGGGCAGGATCAGCATTCCAAGAAATTCCACCTAGAGACCTAGATGGTCAGTTTAGTCTCATGCCACAAGATGTCTAGAATCAGGTTTTCTTCCAAGAAATCTTTGTTAAGTATATATATTTTTGTAAGCAGAGAGATTACAGACAGATAAAGAGAGAGAAAGAGAAAGAAGACGTACATGTCAGGGACTCCAGCCACCGCAAATGAACTCCAGACACATCACCACTTTGTGCATCTGGCTTTATGTGGGCACTGGTGAATCGAACTCAGGTTATTAAGTTTTACAGGTAAGCACCTTAACTGCTGAGCCATCTCTCCAGGCCCCTTCCCAGAAATCTTCCGTATCTGACTTATGTGGGACCTGGTGAATCAAGCCTGGGTCCTTAGGCTTCACCGGCTCATGCCCTAAATGCTAAGCCATCTCTCCAGCCCCCTGAAATCTTAACCTACCAGGAAGAGTATAAACTTAACAGAAGGGGGTGATTATCTCCCCAAGGACAGGAAAACTAAAGGCCAAACCATTCTGACCTCTCTGACCTCTTACAAAATGGATTTACCCAGATCCTCCCTCTCAGGCCCAACATCATTGTTTGCTTTTACTTTCAGGGTGCCCTTTAAAACTGCCTTATCTGTATATATTAGCATAGTGGATATCGTATAGTGGTGGCATAACATTTTTTATGAAATGAGAAATTCCACCATAAATGGAGAACACATTAATTTTGATAAAATGTTCTCTAAAAATGTTACTGCTACAAAAATATATGAAAATTTTCAATATTACTGTCAATATAGAATTTATTTGAGAAGGATATAAGTAAAATTTAAGGTGTATGCACTTACTAACTTGTGCTACACCAGGATAAGAAGAAGCAATGATAATTAAAATATCAAAAACTTGCTGTTTACAGCTGCATTAGATATGGTAGGATTTATTCTTGGCTGTCCTCACAGTGCATAAAAATGTTGTGTTGAAAAGAATAAGTTCAGATATAATTCGTTATAAAGTTTTACCTAAGGGGAGCTTTGCATATTTAAAAAGGGACCTGATAAACTTATCTGAAATAAAAATCATCACTGTAGGCAACACAGAAAATTGAATTATATTTAAATTGGTCATAAATATGCATGTTGAAATGGTTCAGTGTATTTTAGAACTACATTACTCTGGAGGAAATCTTAATTAATATCCATTTCAGTGGTTATTAAAACTGAAAATTCCAATTTTCATAGCAGTGCAAACTTCTTATTATTTTGGGATGTGAGGTATTTCATATTTCTAAGCATTTCTCTTCTGGTAATGATGTGACATTACTAAGTAATTTATTTGTTTTTATAAAGCTTTATTATGAAATTGTTGCAAGCTTTCAAGTAAGATGATGATACGGGAATTAGAGTGCCCTTGAGAGCAACAGAGCCATTTTAAGCTCTTGTTTGAGCTACAACACAGGAGTTAGGGTACAGGACTGTCATCATCACACAAAACTTCTACTGAGTTAGCGACCTCTAGGTTTTTTTTTTTTTTTTTTTTTTTTTTTTTTGAGAGAGACAGAGAGAGAGGGAGAGAAAGACAGATAGAGATGGGGTCACCAACAGCCTCTCAGCTGCTGCAAATGAAATCCAGATGTATGTGCCCCCTTGTGGTCAAGTGTGGCATTGCGCCCTTGTGTCACTTTGCATCTGGCTAAACGTGGGACCTGGAGATTGGAACCGCTGGAGATTGGAACCAGCATTCTTAGGCTTAGGAGGCAGGCGCCTTAACTGCTAAGCCATCTCTCTAGCCCAATGAAAACAACAGACCATAAAGGGTGAAGTTTAGAAAGATTTTAAAATAGAGATTATAAATAGAACTCAGAAGGGAAGAATGTACAGACCAGGCAAGAGGGGCTTCCAGAGTAAAAAAGCCCACCCAAGAGATGGACATTAAGGTCTTTTCTGACTTTTGGGAATCTTATTTCTCCAGGAAAGATCTCTATCCTTCTTTTTTTCTTCAAGGGTAGAATACCCTTAAGAAACAAAAGATCCAGGGAATGACTTAAATTTAAGGAAAAAAAGATAAGAAAAAGCTAGATTCTCAAAGACATTTAAAGCCTCTCACCTTTGTCCACATTTAGTTAACTTAATGCCTTAATGATACAATGAAACAACTTGTAAACTTTGTATGCCACCTGTCATGGTTAATTTCTGTTGTCAGCTTGATCAGATTCAGAACTCACAGACACTCCTTCCAGAGTGAGCCCTTTCCCCACTCCTATTATTGAAGGAGGTTAGGATAAAACTAGCTTTTTTTGTTTTAGGTAGCCTCAGTTAGGGATTGAGGCCCAAGGACAATCAGGCGGTGCCCGCTTGCTTGCTCTGGCATGAGAAACTCTTGACTTAAAAATGATTGAGACTCATCCAGAACACCTCCTGCTGCCTAGTCTATTGTGCTACCTGGATGGGCTGACCCTCAGATTCACCCTTCAAATTTACCAGCCCATCAGGTCTTCCCTTTAAGTACCTGAATCTGATGCTATAAATGCAGTAGCCTTCTTGCCCCTCCCTCTCTTCTCTGTGGACAAAACCTTCAGTGTGTGCATGTAGTTTTTCTCTGTGGTTCTTACTCTGTGCAGCAGAACACAGATGAGTCTGGCTTCAGGCAAGGAGAACATTGCTTTTTCTCTCTTTCTTTCTTTCTTTCTTTCTTTCTTTCTTTCTTTTTTTTTCTTTCTTTCTTTCTTTCTTTCTTTCTTTCTTTCTTTCTTCTTTCTTTCAACATATTTTGTATGGATACATCATATGTTGGTTCCATCTTTTCCCTCCTCCCGACGCCCATACAGCTGGGGACTCTTAACAGTTGTGTTGCAGGTATTCCCCATGGAAGTGTGCATTATGTGTGTTGTGGGAGCAGCAGTCAGGTGTTTTTTTGGGGGGGAGGGGGAAGGAATTCCCCTGGGCATGATGTTTCACCCTATGCTTCTTACAATCTTTCTTGCCCCCTCTTCCACAAAATTCCCTGAGGCATGTTGGGTGTGTTTTAAGTCTACTTCAGTGCTAAGCTCTTAGGAGCCTCTAGAACTCTGCCTTGGTATGTGTTGAGTATCCTCAGGGTCTGTCTGCTTCACCCTGGCACTGATTGTCAGTTTCACCATGGAAGCAGCACTCTTGCTTGCCTCCCCTGTTCATCTGTGGCTTGACTGAGTGCAAAGGGTAATTTAGCCTCAGGGCTTGCTGCCCTCTGAAAAAGAAGAACAGATTCTCCAAAGGGGAGTAAGTAGTGTAGTTTAAATGTGATATGCACTTTTAATTGAGGGAGAATTTGATGTATGTAAACCCTAGTTTAACCCTAGTGAGAGCTTATAACTGGAGAGCATAATCTTTGTCTCCATAGGATTCTGATCTGGTTCCAAGTTCCAATATGGGTTCCTTTACACTGAGTAAATCTCATAGCCAATCAGAAAGCTATTTGTTACCTACCAAGGCGATCATTGTTTCTTGATCTAAACTTTTCTGCTTGCCTGTGCTTTATATTTTGGGGTAATTTCTCACTTTAATTACATGTATGACCTTTCTCTGATCTCCAGATCTACCACGTGGGTGCTCTTACCAATGCTACATTTGCTACCCGTATACTAACTCTAAACTTAGTGTACCCATGATTGTAACCCTCTTCATCCCTCATTTCTCTTCTGAATTTCCTAGTCTCTTCTTTAATATCTGCCCTCTCATTTTTTCCCACTGAGCCTCACTGCTTGTCCTCTTAACTCCCCTAAAAACACATGACATCTGCATCAAGTCGGCTTTAAATGAATTCTCCAAGGCTTTAAAAGTGAGAAAAATCAACTTTGTCTTTTAACATTTTCATGTGTTCTGCTGCTATACCAGTCCTGAATCTATGAAGGGAACTATACCAGGGAGACAAGGACTCTCACATGTAGTGATTAATAGAAGAAAGTAATAGAAAATATATCAGTCTTGAAAAAACACTCAGGCATGAATAAGAACATGAAGTCTCCCTTAGAGTCCTTTTTATTCAATTAATAGAAACCATCCTAGTTATTAAAATGAGCATGGAAAGTCAACATAAAGGCACCTGTAGGGAACAGTACAGGTCACACAGTCAAACACCTCAGTTCAAATCCTGACCCAGTCACAAGTATTGATCACAGATAAACATCTTAAACATTATATTGAGCTTGAGGTAGTGATTAATATGCAAATTATTTTAAAATGTTTGGATGCTTGCATTTGAGACAAAGATACTAGGAAGAATGGGAAAAAGAAAGAGGAAAATTAAACAAAGCTGAAAGTTACTGCAGTGGTTTCCTTAGAGCCAGGAAATAATAAGCATACTCTTTCAACAGGTGGACCCTTTCCATGGTGAGATTCCTGTACATAAACACACTATAACTTGAAGTTGGGTGTGACAGAGAAAATAAAGGAGAATGTAAGTGCATGAATCTCTTATCTCCAGTTCTTGATTGTAGTTTACTGTACTGGAGTTATCTTCCCCCATGCTACTGGATACCATCATTTGTTAGATTTCATACACTGTTCTATGTTAAATATTCATTATCCCACACAAGATCATGTATTGACAATGATGGTCCTTACCTGATTGGAAGGGAGCACAGACTTTAGGAGGTTGGACCTAACTGGAAGGAGAAGGTTATATTCAGGGTGACCTTGAAGATCATCCTTTGTGTTTGTACCCTCATCTCTACCTTGATTTTTCTGTTTTCTCCTTTCTGATGTAGAATTTTTTTGGTTCAGGAGGTGTCTCCCAAATTTTTGAACCCCAATTTTGGGTCTTTATCATACTTTTAATGAAGCATTGATAAAACAGACTTGTGAAGGATAAATTATGAATTATTGAGAAAATTTGGCAGATAATATAATTTGTGAGATTTATTTAGGGAAAACTGATATTTAGGAAAAGGCTGGGGCAGTTACATAAACACAAGGGAAAATCAAACATAGAAGCCCCTTCAAATCACAGATCAGAGAGGATTAAGAACTATCGAAAGGCATGGAGGGATGACTTAGCAGTTAAGATGTTTGCCTGCAAAGCCAAAGGACCAAGGTTCGATTCCCCAGTACCCACGTTAGACAGATGCACAAGGTGGCACATGCGTTTGGAATTCATTTGCAGTGGCTGAAGGCCCTGGTACACCCATTCTCACTCTCTCTCTCTGTCAAATAAATAAAAAAAAAAATAGCAAAGGACTCAGATATGAAAGATAAACTTTGCATATAATCAAAGTGAGAAAATATCCCCAAAGCATGACGCAGATAGAAGGAAAGGAGAAAACTTCCTAAGCCAAGTAAGAATTCTCACCTTTCCAGCCATGCTGGTCCCAACCAGACTGGGAAGGAAGAACAGACTCATGTGGATGTTCAGGCCAAGTCACAGGACAGAAAAAGTGGGAGGGAGGGATTTGTGTGTTTGCTCCTTTATATGGTTCAGGCATCTAATCACAGTGAGCCTCATCATCAGGCTCAGGTGTGTAAGCAGAAACCTGATTCAAAAGGTTGACCCATGAGGGCCAAAGATTGGCTCATGTGCTCAGGGGGAGACAAGATCTGATTGGTTCATGGACTCTGAGGGCTGACCCAGAAAGGTCCAGCTGAAGAAGCAGCAGAAAGCTCCTCTTGGACATATCACCCGCAGCCATCATTGAGAGATATGATCAGACCCAAGTTTTAATTTTGCCAAGATGGATAGAATGACTGGCAGCCATCTTTGAGAAATATGATCAGACCCAAGTTTTAATTTTGCCTAGATGGACAGAATGACTGGCAGCCATCTTTGAAAAATATGGTCAGACCCAAGTTTTAATTTTGCTAAGATGGATGGAATGACATCTCTTTTTTCCCACTTTGGGATTCTGTCCCTGACTGCCTGAAAGAGGCTAGCTTTCTCATATCTAACCTTCACTATCAGGATATGAGTAATCTTTGCCACCTGTTTTTACTGCCTGCCATGCAGTTTTTCTTATCACATGCTGAGATGAAGAGACAAGGTCTACAGACTGAAACCTCTGAAACTGGGAAAAGTTAATTCCTCCTCCTTTATGTTATTTATATCAAGTGTCTTGTCACAGTTATAAGAGGACTAATCTACATGTTTTCAGGACATTAGATCCCAGGGCCCACATTGGCATGTTTCATTTTAGACTTGCTCTCAGTAGTGGAGAATATCTTAGTAATGACAGCTAAAATTACCTCCCTGTCCATGTAGCAGTGTCTAACATCCAAAGCAAAAGGTGCTGCCTTGATCTTACAGGCGGTATATTTGTCCCATTTCCCAAGCTTAAGCCCAAAGGGGACTGTATTTAGGGTTGGAATCTTTGAATAACAATTTGGTGAAGAGTAAAGGGTACTCATGAATGAGCCTGTTGCCATGCTAAAAGAGACCCCCAAGAGAGCTTCTTTGCCCTCCACCATGGTAAGACCCTAGGTAAAGATGGCCTTCTCTGAATCACTTCAGGATGTGGAACATAGATGGCCTGTTCTGAATCAGAATTGTGGGCCTTTAGTACATCATTTCGGCTTGACACCTTGATCGTGGGCATCCCAACCTCTCAGGCACCCTGACAACTACATCTTGCTTAAGACACTTTGCCTATGCTACTTTTTTATAGTAGCCTGAACAGACTGAGGCTGTCCAAACTGTGTTCAGTCTGGAGCATTGATGCATTGATACTTATTTCCTATGATCATGGTAAGATTGCAACTCCTAAGGTTACTTATAAAGGTTATGTGTGATTCACAGGATTAGGGTTGAGAGCAACAATAAAAGTTCATAATCTCCTCCAGGTTCACTACTGAAAAGACCATGATCAAATGCCATGTGCTGTGTAAAAGCCTAATTAAAAATGTAGTCACAAGCCTAGAAAAAGGTCTTGGGAAAGATCTCAGGGCAAGAGCAACCATATTTTCCCACAAAAGGAGGAACTAGGAGAAAAGTTTGGCACAAATTTTCCTCTCTTTTGATAGATACAGGATGCCCAAACTTTTGTTTTATTTTTGATGATAATTTGACATTTTAAACCTCTTTGCTTTCTATGAACTATTTCTGTGTTAACCTATTTGCTTCATCATGGAAACTTGAAAATATTAATGATAGAACTAAAAGGTGAATGAAAGCATTTTAGAGTTATGAGGCTCATGGTCATTGTTTGAGATTTTCTTCTGTTTGAAGATGGATGCATTAATAATGTTAAGGATAACCTCTTAGTAGAATTTATCTGAAGGTATGAATACCTGCACATAAACATGATTCTCAGGAAAAAAAAAAAAATCAAGCATCACTAAAGACTAATAGGAAAGTAAAGACTTGAAAATAAGCAACAAATATTCCTTAAAAATAATGAAATTTATACTCTGAGCAAAATCCTGAAATTTGGCCTCTTGCACACAACCAGATGCTGACACCTCCTTATGAAGATAACTGCTAAGTGATGCTGATTCCAGAGGGTCTTTATCACCGATGCCTAAACAAACTACAAATCATGGGTAAAGATAAGTTAGTTTACAGAGAACATTGTGTATGCAAGCTTGTGCTTTGTTAATGATTGACTGGTTACAAAACAAAACAAAACAAAACAAAAAATCCCTCAGAACAGAAAGAAATTTGCAAAACATCTGCTACTGGCTTGAATAAAAACCTGTAAATAAAATTGGCATAATGTTAAATATTGGTAAAGCATTAGGCCACATTCAAATATTCATGCACACAAAGTGAACTTGTAGTAATTAGTGTCAAATAGCCAGGAAGTGTGGGGCTAAAGCACAGATACCTACATTGAGATTGCCTATGTTTCATGCCCTGTGCTAGGATCTGTTCTCATTCTTTCCCCTAGTTTGTGTGGCAGTCAATAAAATCAACATATATACATAAGTAGAACAGATTACAGGAAGGGGAAAGGCCTAAGTGAGGCCAGGGAAGAGAATGTGTAAAGGAAGAGTGCAGGGGGAGGGTCAATCAAAATTCAAGATATTCTGAATAAGACATGATAATCCAACTTTTTTGAATAATGGCACATCTAGAAGGCATAGATTGTTAGAAAATTTTCAGTGCCATGGATGGGATACCTTCCAGTGAGTTGTTGGCCAGGGAGTTCCGTGTTGCCTCCAAAACATTACAAGCTATTGCCAAGGCCCTTGGTTTCATGTGAGAAACAGATTGTAAGACCCTATTGCTGAAGACTTCACTTGCATGAGCAGCAAGGTCACTGAGAAATCAAGATGGTACTAAGCAGAAAACCTTCTCCTTATAGACCATCCAACTAAAAGCAGGAAAAGTTGCACTGCATGCAGCCCTATGGGAGACAGAAGTCATCATAACTGAAAACAGTGGACACTGAAAACTCAAATTTGGCCAGACAGGCCAAATGACCGAATGGGTGCAAGAGTGGCATGTCTGCTCTGGGGAAAACCAACTGCTATTTAATTGGACTGAAGGCCCTCTCCACAGGAGGGAATACAAGCCTGGTAATGAAAACCCTAATCAAAAGTCTATGGCAGGGGAGATTATGAGCCTACTCTTGCCTGGCTAAATGTATATATTATTCCCACCAAATTGCCCTGAAAGCACTATACTTAATGATCATATTTATATATTAATGCTACTCTTACTTCTGGTTAGAGAAGCTTCTCTTTTCAGGTGTTGATGACCACTGGGATGACCCAAAAGGCAAAATAGTGCTGAGAAGAAGTGATGAAGGAGTGTGCAGTAGTGGAACATCTCTACAACACCCTCCAAGGCTCAGGGTCCATTGCGGAAGAGGTGGCAGAACGAATGTCAGAACCAAAGGAAGGGTATGACTCCTTACAATGCAACTGTCCAGAGAGAAGCTTGAGACAGGATATTTTCTCTGTCTACCTTTTCTCCACTGTGAGGATTTAGCAACATCTTGCATTAAAGAAAACAGAGACAAATTTATTTCAAACTCCTCAACCTCCAGATCTATAGGGCACATACTTCTAGTGTTCATAATTCACCTAGTCCATTTTGTTAAAGACACCCAAACAGATTAAGACTGAAGGCTGAGCTACTGCAAGGTATGACTGTCTTTCTACTTCTGAGGTCTTTCCTTTGACTCACACCATCTATACCACATATCCATGATGCCTTGTTTGACAAAGACAAGTAAAACTGACACACTTTGTAATATTGAAGGGCAAATAATAAAACCTACGTTTCCAAGTATCAGGAGCACATTTTCTCATTGTTTTGTTTTTGAAGAAGGTTTTCACTCTAGCCTAGGGTAATCTGGAACTCACTCTGTAGCAATCCTGAAACTCACAGAGATCCTCCTACCTCAGCATCTTGAGTGTTGGAATTAAAGGCATGAAACATCACTTGTAATTTATCTATTTTTTGAAGTGGGTAAGATGCTAAGTTCTTGATGCACAAATAATTTGCATTCTTGGCAGCCTCCATGAATCATTTGTTACTCATTCCCATTTATACAAGTTCCTAATGAGCAAGGATTTCCTTGTGTTTATAAATTTACATCCCATGGACACCCCAATGCCAAAGGTCATAATGTTTTCTAAGAACCTACTCTTTTTTTTTTTTTTTTTTTTTTTTTTTTTTTTTTTGTTTTGCAAGGTATCTAAAAAAATTACTGTTAGTCTCAGGGTGGCCTTGAACTCTTCCTCCTACCTCTGCCTCCCGATGCTGGGATTAAACCAGCATGCAGAACAGGGTTATTAAAAACACTGTTACCATGTCCTTCAGATCTATAAACCAGCATGCATCCAGGGTTATATGTATTAGTAGTAACAGCGCCATGCATGTGCACATCGGAGTTTCCACACACACTTCTCTGAGAAATTGGTAGGTTGAGAAATAGTATTTTAATCTCATAATGAAGAGAGCCACAAGAGAAGAATTGGGCTCAATAAAGGTGATTCTATAACAAATTTACTGAATAGGTTTTATATATGCAGTTCTCCATGGCTTTGCATAGATACAAACTTCCCTGAGTGTAGAATGGTCTACATTTCTTTGGGGCAATTCCAAGTATTCAGGGAATTTCATTTCTGTTAGAAAGTTAGTAACTCCAGAATATTCAGCTAATCACCTAAATGATAAATTATCTAATATTGTCATCGTTTTTTCTTTCATTTATAACTCTTCAAAAACATTAAAAAAATAGCTTAGGTTTTCTAAACAACAAATCCATACCCAATCAACTATTTTAAATCCTAATCAATACAACAGAGATACAAGGTGTACTGTGGTTGCCAGGAGTATTTCTGCTGACATTGACTCACATTACTGCTTAATTCTACATACCATCTGCAATAACAATAATAATAATAATGATAATAATATGAGGATGTTTCATGTAACTACATAATTGAATACACTTGTAATAATTATGTATACTAATCTCAGTAGGTAATTATCATGTTAGCATATGCAATTACTTAGATGAACACTTAGTGCATGCTAATATACTTTAAATTCTCAGAGTAATATATGCTTCAAAATACTCTTGACCTCTTATCAATCATGTGTTGAGAAATCAATGCTGATACAAAAATAAATTCAGGTTGTTGATATTTCACATAAAATCAAACATGTGAAGAATTAAAGATTTTAAATGGTTGAAGTGTACAAACTGAAACTCAAGTGATACTCCCACTCTATAAAAAATATTTAATGAATATAATATAATATAATATCTAAGTTTGTGCATCTGAATTTACATGGGTAGTGGGGAATTGAACTCAGGACAGTGGACTTTGCAGACAACTGCCTTTAACTGTTGTTCCATCTCCTCAGCCCTAAAATATAATTTAAAATGACACAGGCTAACAAAAAAGTCAAACTTAATAAAATTAATTATAAATGGGGTTTGAGATGATGACTCACAGATAAAGTCTTTACTATACAACACTAAGTACCTCAGTTCAAATCTCTAGACCCAAGATAAAAGCCAGAAGATGCAGCAGGCCTTGATAATCCCAGTGTCCTACAGATCTTAGGTATTCAGTGTCCAGTAAGATAATACAGTTGTTAATCTTTACTGAATATTGATAGATCTTCACCAACATTTCATGTATGTTACTATTAGAATCAGTAATATGATGTTTTTGATAGGACAAGTTTATTATTGACTCTAAAACTGTGACAACTCAAGTGATTCCCATTTTTTTCTCAAGACAGCAACACATGTTTGCAGCACATTTGTATCCTTATATACTTTATTAGTGAAACAGACACTAACCACCCAATTAGAATTATAGGAATTTGATTATTCTTTCAAAAGTCTGTAAACTTAAAAAAATCTTATCTATTAGAAGTTATTATTTGAGTGCTGATTCTGGTTCTCAATAATTATAAAACAAACATTCTATTCAAGTTGTCACAGGACAGTTGCCAAGAGTAATATTTGCTAGTTCCTAAAATGTATCACAACATATTTCAAGGTAATGAAATTGTATGAGAAATTCTTTTTTTTATCCACTGTGGAATTAAATTGAAATTTATGTAGCAGAGTCATAATCAAGTTAGTTCTTTTCCCACATTTTGGTCTGTTTAATTTTTTGTCATGGCATGTGTGTGACCAGCATTTTTGGTATGGTGTGTGTATATACACATGTGTATATCTGCATAAAGAGAGCAGAGGAGAATGTCAGGTGTCTGCCTCTATTACCCATCCATGTTATTTATTGAGAAGGAGCCTCTTGCTAAACCTGGAGCTCTCACTTTTGTTCAGACTCACGGATCAGTGAAATCCAGCAATATTATATCTGCATCCAACAGGATGGGGTCACAGGTATTTGTGACCATGACCAGCAGTTTTCATGGGTGCTGGGGAGTTGAACTTAGAGTAAATCAGGTTCTCAAGCAAATGTTCTTATCTACCAAGAAATCTTGTCATTCCCTGTTATTTTTTTGTCATTTTTAAACAAAATCATGTATCATGTTAAGATATGATAATTTTATGCATTTGAAATAAAACCTTAAAGATAACCACATAAAAAAAAACTATTATTAAAATGTTGCAAATGGTGGATCAAAACCTTTTGACATATATTATAGTACAATGACTCCAGTATATGTTACTAAAACTTGACCATGCCAATATACTCATACAATAGAGTAAAAATACTGAGTAGGAAAGCTGTAAAAGTCAGGGCAGGGTGGTGCATGTTTTTAGTCTCAGCACTTGGGAGGCAGTGACAGGAGGATCACCACAAGTTCAAGGCCAGACTGAGACTACACAGTGAATTCCAGTTCAGCCTGGGCTAGAGTGAGACTCTACAAAAGAGAGAGAGAGAGAGAGAGAGAGAGAGAGGAACTGTGAAAAGATAAGCTAATTATCACATTCATGAAAAACCAAAATTCTGATAAGAACCACAGAAGTAAGCATTCAGGATAAATAATCACAGTTTTCTAACACTATCTGATCATATTATATAAGGCAAACATGCAACTATATGGCCTTGAGGAAGATTTTTACATTCAGCCAGGTTTCTTTATGAAAGAATGGATATCAACCAGGCATGGTGCCATGTTCCTGTACTCCCAGCCTAAGGCTGGAGACTCACTTGAGCCTAGGAGTTCAAGGCCATCCTGGACAACCCATAAAAATGGTAATGCAATCATAATTCATAAAAATACTTATTACCGATATCTGTTCTGTGGCTTTGGCTGCTTTGTGTCATGCACATCCTATGTGTTCCCAGAAAGGAACACTTCATGGTTGATGGAATATTACCAAGGAAGCTATTGTGTAGCATTGTTATATCATGAAAATTATATTTTTGTTTATTTTATTTCAAAAAAATCTACTTTAGTGTGGGAAATAAAAAACAGTTTTAGCTGAAAGTTTTAGAAATGTTTCCTTCTGGATGAAAGATCTTAAAACATTTTCAATTTAATGACTGCATGTTTCAGTATTTGCAGATTTCAAGGTAATCAGATGATCTTAAAACTAGTAAAATCAGTGAATAAACAATTTTAATTTGGGAAAACTGATCTTGGATCAGATCAGTTATTTTGCTTATGATTAAAATAGGAGTTGGAAGAAACTTGGAGGCTCTACTTAATAAAAGTTGTTTGCAAATTACAACAGGAAAAAGGAGATGAGGGTTACATGAGTCCGTAAAAGTTTAACAATGGGAATTTTCTATCCAAGAGTAGGGCATACTATTAAAAATCATGATCTGGCAATTCCTATATACGTTTTTAGTCTAGCAATAATTGTTAAATGCTGATAAAAATTTTAATTAACATTTTAAGGGACGGTAATGAATTTGGTGTACAATATAGTACTTTTAACATTTATTCACTTTCTTCCTTTTGCTTTCTTCCTGAGTCAAATATAGTTTATTACTTTCCAGTTTTGAAGAAATGTTTTCTTACAATTCATGTTTCCATAAGAACACTTTCCATCACACTGTTCTGTGGAAGTGGGTCTGAGACTTCCCTTCCCTTTACCTTGAGACTTCATTTTTATTCTGTCTATGTTACTATCTGCCTAAGAGGATTTGCTGTTTGAGATTCCTATTGCAGAGTCTTCTAATGGTCCCTAGATAGCATGATCCATGTTTTCTCCTCATTAATGAAAATCCTTCTCGTTTGAAGCAGATTTTATCAACAAGTTCTTCTGGGTGCCCTTGTAAAATTTACATTTAGAATAGTATGATCATTTTCTATGCCAATGGCATTAACATAGATTGAGAATGCAGGATTTTCTTTCCCCCTCCCAATTCTCACTTGTGGCTCTGTATAGGATTAAAAGGAGATTAGTGTGTATTAGCATAAACTCTGAGAAAACAAGGTGTTGAAACATGGATATTAATCAAATAAAACACCATTAATCTCATGACTGTATCAGTATCTTAAGAAAATAATGCATTATATATTCAATTAAATAATATTTTAATCATATACAACCACTGAATTAGATTAATGACATTATGATTATAAATAGGGATGAAAGGAAATTGCATTCTATCAGTTAAGACAAACTTAATGGTAATTGGTCTTGATGTGTGTGAAGATCTCTTTGAGCTGAAGTAGAGCATTTTGCAACCACTGATAATTCTTCATTGCATTTTAGAATTGAGATCCAAATTTCTGCCACAACTAACAAATTTTAGTGCATCCTAATTTCCCTTTATCTAAAATTCTAATGGATATGGATTTTGTTTACGTGGCTTTTGAGCTCTTTTTTTCCCCTGAGAGAAACATATGGGTATCTTCGATAAGAATAATACCTAAAGTGCAAAACTTCCTGATTACCCCCCTCAGAAATAGTGTTCTGGTCAAAACAAAAGTACAACACTTTGAGGCCAAAAGATTCTAATAAAAGAATAATTTAAATTCTAGCTTCTGACACCAATGTTGACCTTATCTTATCAGACAATTAATTTGTTCCTATGTAAATGTTAGTGCTATAGAGAATAACAATGAAGTCTCTATGAGTTATTTTAGAAAAAAGTCATTTTATGTTATATCAATTCTTATTATGATATACATTGTGTTCTCAAAAACATATTTAAAACTAGAAGGAATTGATTTAAAGATCCATGTATATATATATAAAATTCCTTTCATAGTGAATGCATAATTCTGTTCTAATATTTAATTTTATATTTATTACTGCTTCACAAGTAAATTTTAAGACAGAATTCTCATCAAGAAATATGCAATAATGTTTTATGGTAAATATTATTATTTCTGATAATGTTACTAAATCACACAGAAATTTTAAAACAATGATAGTGTATTGATTATGTACTTAATTTTATTTCTACTTGACCTAGAGTTGGCTGTTAAGGCTTAAGGGAAGTAAAATTTCTTAAAAAAGATAAAGAAAAATCAGCATTATGTCAGTTCTGATTGTCTAAAAGGAAGGTTCCAAGACAGAATTAGAGGAGAAAAAAATATAACACATGCACATTCATGTATGTCTAGGTACACAAATTTAAATCTAGGCTGCACCAATACATATAGTATCTAAGAAGTAGAACAACCTAGATGCCTGTTAACAATAAATGGATGAAGAAAGTGCCATTCGTGTACACAATGGAATTCTATTCAGCTAAAAAGAAAATGAGCATTCACAGAAAATTGATGGAAATGCCAATGGTTTCTAAAAATATAACAGAAAGAAGAAATTTTTTTCTCTGAGATAGTTTGGTACATTTCTATTGTATTTTCTTGTACTTAGTAAAATAATGAGTTTTTATCATGTTAATTTCCTAAATGGTAATTGGTATGATTTATTTTGCTATAATAATGTCTACCATGTGAGGCACACTTAAATCTTGTCAAATACTGAAAGTGGTTAGTAACAGAAGTCATGCAAATAGCACTTACCTTAAACTTTAGATAAATTTTAGCTGGATGGAATGAGTCATAAAGCAAAATTATAAGGAATGACATAGGTCAATGGACTTTTACTGTTATATCTCACTTCTGAAGTATCTCTTTTAGTGTTTGGATATGTAAATAACATTCTCTATGGTTTAATAATTTGTAGAAATTAATTAGGAATGTTAGTTATTATTGCTGTTATAGTCACTGTTTTTTATTTTTAAAGTGTTTTCATCCATCTGATCAACTGTCTTACTATTTTCTCCTACAGTGTTATAAGGTACTTGGATCAGGAAGTGTTCTTATTACTTTTTTGTTTTCTACTTAAAAAAAATTAAAACTAGGGCTGGAGAGATGGATTAGGGGTTAAGGCGCCTGCCTCCTAAGCCTAAGAACACTGGTTGCAATCTCGAGTGGTTCCAATCTCCAGGTCCCACGTTTAGCCAGATGCCAAGTGTCGCAAGGGCGCAATGCCACACTTGACAACAAGGAGGTGCACACATCTGGATTTTGTTTGCAGCAGCTGAGAGGCTGCTGGCACCCCCATCTCTGTCTTCCTCTCCCTCTCTCTCTGTCTCTCTCTGTGTCTCTCTCCAAAAAAATAATAAAAAAAAGTTAAAAAAAATTAAAACTGAAAAATTAGCTGTATTATTGTAGAAGTGGAAAACGGATGGTAAGATTAAATAAGGCCTGAGACTGGACAAACAGTTAATAAAGTATTTGCCTTGTAAGCATGAGAATCTGAACTCAATTCCAAAACCCCACATAAAATCACCAAACTAACAATTCTGTGCGTGGAGGTGCACCAGTAGTGGGGATGTGGAGATAGATGGGCAGATCCCTGTTACTCACTGGCCAGTCAGTCTAGCCTTATTAGGCAAGTTTCAAGCGAGAGAAACCCTGTCTCCAAAATGCCTCAGGATGACAACAGATGCTGTCTTCTACCCTCCACACGCCCATGCACACGTACATCAATGCACACACAGTACACACATTCCACACGTCTGGATAAATAACGACCCAGAAGAATTAAGGCATTAGAAAAAAATGTAAATTGATGAATCTTCCTTTAATTTGTAGAGGTAAAGGTAAAACTGTAGAAGAGTAGGACAATATATCTATGCCATTCACATATTTTTTAACAGTAATTAATAATTAAATTTATGACTTCTATAGTCTTAATTAAAAAGCAATTAAGCTCCCTATTATCAGAAACACAAATTAACAGTAAATGATACTGTAAAGAAATAGAGCTCATGTGTAAATCTACAGTGTGTACTTTTTCTTCACATCGTATCACTACAATTAATCTGCTACGTATCTTTTCATTTTCATGGTTAAGAATCCTTAGCAAATGCAAATCAGTAACTTGGACACAGTACATGTAATCCTCATCTTACAGACAGTTAAAAACATCCAATGAAAAATTTTAAAAGTTACTCTTTTTTATTTTAGAATTGGTTTTGCTTTAAGTCACCCACCCATAACTTTGTAGCTAATAAATGTTCAGTCATGTCCTAGGTAAGCTGAACACGGGTCCTCAGCTTCTCCAATATCCCAAGCCTGGTATGTGAAATCATATCTCATTTGACATAAGGGATTACAGATATCATTGATAAAGGTATTGTGAGGGTGTTATTATTCTGCTTTTCTGATTTTTTTGTTGTTTTTTCAAGGCAGGTCTCACTCAATTCTTTCGTGGACACAGTGCTCATTTAAGAGGAAGCAGTAGGCACAGAGATTCTGCTTAGTAATGCAGTGATTGCCTAACTCATTTGAGGCTGTAGTTCAATACCCATCCCCTCCAAAAAATGTGCCCCCTAAAAATTCAGTGGAATATGCCATGAGCAATGGAAAAACAACTGACTTATACGCAGTAATGTACCTCTGAGATTAAAAAAAAACAAAACAGTTTGTATAAAATAATTGTCAGAAAAGCAACTAAGAAATTTTGGGGAGTAATTGAAGCATAATATTTACTATGTACGATGATGAAAATGTTGCAATCTTTTTTTCTATAGAACAGAACTTTTGAGTGAAATAAAATCAAGTTTTAATTATAATGTAGCATTTACAAAAAAGATGTTTGAATTGTGGTTCACTCATAAGAGATTCATAATTGAGATATTGAGAAATTAAAGTTTAAGTGAAAGCTTGTCAAAATTACAGCTTGTCTAGATTAATTTACATAGATTTTTGTTCTTTTTCTGTCCTGTACTTACTGCTTATGCTTGAGACACAACTGTCTCCTCAAATGTCCAAGGCCAACTTGAGTTACTCCTGGGAACAGACAGAACCTTTGGATGTGGGCTGCAGTAGAAGGAAGTTGGGTTATTGGGGGTGTGCCCTTGACGTGGTTATTGGGACGGCCCTTTTTCTGCTCCCTTTATTTGTGCTTCCTAGTTGATATGAGACAAAGGAGTCCTCCTTGGCCTCATGCTCTTGTCCACAATACATTGTGTTTCTCGGGGCCTAAGAAGGGTGAAGGGGGATGGTAAGTGAAGATATACAGACCTCAAACTTTGAGTCAAAATCTTTCTTCCGTTAAAGATTTTTTTTTTTTTTTTTTTTTTTTTTTTTTTTTTTTTGTCCCAGATGCCCCACTCCACAACAGAAGACATAAAACTGGGTAAAACTTCCGCAATGGTCAGCCATATCATATTGTTTCCTTCTCATTAGTCCATTTTTATGTTTCACACTCACCAGATCCTTTTATAAATGATTGAAATATAAATAAATGTACTAGTGAGTCTGCTGCTGCACGCCTACAATCTTGGGAGTCATTGTATTAGTTTCAATACACTAAGATGTCCAAATTTTTTTTCTGAGTAGCAACCATGAATCAAGGAACTTGAACATATTGTTGTCTCACATGCTGAAATATGTAGTTTGGGAAAAGGAAGGCTAGTACACTGGGGATTGGGAAACTTTTGATTTGGGGACTTTAACTATATAAGGAGGTAAAATTTGCCTGTGCTATTTAGAAATGATGTATCCAAGTCATAGGGATTTAGTTTACTATGCCCATAAGAAAATGGCAAATGCTCCCCCCCCAAACACCTAAAATATGTGTTGTGTGATAACGAAATATGGCATTACTCAAATCTGTAATAAAAGTTGAAATGAAAGCAAAGGAAAATTGTGAGACAAAAATCGAATTCTGATTCAATTTCAAGTGTGTCTGGCTGACCCAAGGAATAGCCAGGCCATCTGTAACCCACTTCCCAAGGGAAATGTCTCTGTGGAGTGGCTCTATCATCTATTGAATAAGTCCCTTTTTGACAAGAGTCAAAAAGAGATAGTAATCTAGTAGTAGATATACCTATATTACAGATTTAGTTGGCCACTTTAGTCCATGAGAAATGTGGAGTTTACTTTGTGTGTTTGTTATTAGCATGTAGGAAGGCTACTGATTTTTATGTGTTTATTTTGTATCCTGTTACATTGCTATAGGTGTTTATCAGCTCTAATAGTTTACTGGTAGAGTCTTTAGGATCCTTTATGTATAGAATCACATCACCTGAAAATAATGATAACTTGATCTCTTCCGTTAAAATTGGCATCCCTTTTATGTGTGTCTTTTGTCTATGGCTAAGAGTTCTAGTGCTATATTAAATAAGAGTGGGGACAGTGGACACCCTTGTCTTGGTCCTGATTTTAGTGGAAAAGCTTCAGTTTTTCTTCCAATTAGTATTATGTTCACTGTGGGTTTGTCATAAATAGTCTTTTTTTTTTTTTTTTTTTTTTTTTTTTTTTTTTTCGAGGTAGGGTCTCACTCTGGTCCAGGCTGACCTGGAATTAACTATGTAGTCTCAGGGTGGCCTCGAACTCTCGGCGATCCTCCTACCTCTCCCTCCCGAGTGCTGGGATTAAAGGTGTGCGCCACCACGCCTGGCATAAATAGTCTTTATTATGTTGAGATATGTTCCTTCTATTCCCAGTCTCTGTAGGACTTTTATCATGAAGGGATGTAAGATTTTGTCAAATGCTTTTTCTGCATCTAATGAGATGATCATGTGATTTTTGTCCTTCAGTCCATTTATATAATGTATTACATTTATCTACTTGTGTATGTTGAACCATCCTTCCATCTCTGGGATAAAGCCTACTTGCTCAGGGTGAATGATCTTTCTGATTTATTCTTGTATTCTGTTTGCCAATATTTTGTTGAGACTTTTTGCATCTACGTTCATGAGGGAGAACATCCCTAGTCATAGGGAAATGCAGATAAAAAATTACATTGAGGGGCTGAAGAGATTGCTTAGCAGTTGAGGCACCTGCCTCCTAAGCCTAAGAACACTGGTTCCAATCTCCAGCAGTTCCAATCTCCAGGTCCCACGTTTAGCCAGATGCAAAGTGATGCAAGGGTGCAATGCTGCATTTGACCACAAGGGGGGCGCATGCATCTGGATTTTGTTTGCAGCAGCTGAGAGGCTGCTGGCACCCCCATTTCTGTCTTCCTCTCTCCTCTCTCTCTCTCTGTGTCTCTCTCTGTGTTAGCTGTATTATTGTAGAAGTGGAAAACTGGTAAGATTAAATAAGGCCTGAGACTGGAAAAAAAAAAAAGTATTTGCCTTGTAAGCATGAGAATCTGAACTCAATTCAAAACCCCACATAAAATCACCAAACTAACAATTCTGGCTGGAGGTGCACAGTGATGTGGAAAACAAATCCCCATACATGCTGGCCAGAGTCTAGCCTTATGGCAAGTTTCAAGGAGAAAACCCTGTCTCCAAAATGCCTCAGGATGACAACAGATGCTGTCTTCTACCCTCCACACGTTGCACACGTACATCAATGCACACACAGTAACACATTCACATCTGGATAAATAACCCCAGAAGAATTAAGGCATTAGAAAAATGTAAATTGATGAATCTTCCTTTAATTTGTAGAGGTAAAGGTAAAACTGAGAAGAGTAGACAATATATCTATGCCATTCATATTTTTAACAGTAATTAATAATTAAATTTATGACTTCTATAGTCTTAATTAAAAAGCAATTAAGCTCCCTATTATCAGAAACACAAATTAACAGTAAATGATACTGTAAAGAAATAGAGCTTTGAAATCTACAGTGTGTACTTTTTCTTCACATCAAACTTAATCTGTGTTTTCATGGTTAAGAATGCAAATGCAAATCAGTAACTTGATGGCCTCATCTTACAGACAGTTAAAAACATCCAATGAAAAATTTTAAAAGTTACTCTTTTTATTTTAGAATTGGTTTTGGGGTCACCCACCCATAACTTTGGCTAATAAATGTTCAGTCATGTCCTATGAACACGCCAGCTTCTCCAATATCCCAAGCCTGGTATGTGAAATCATATCTCATTTGACTATTGGGGATTACAGATATCATTGATAAAGGTATTGTGAGGGTGTTATTATTCTGCTTTTCTGATTTTTTGTTGTTTTTTTTTCACCAGGTCTCACTCAATTGGACACAGTGCATTTAAGAGGAAGCAGTAGGCACAGAGATTCTGCTTAGTAATGCAGTGATTGCCTCATTTGAGGCTGTAGTTCAATACCCATCCCCCAAAAAATGTGCCCCTAAAAATTCAGTGGAATATGCCATGAGCAATGGAAAAACAACTGACTTATACACAGTAATGTACCTCTGAGATTAAAAAAAAAAAAAAAAAAAAACAGTTTGTATAAAATAATTGTCAGAAAAGCAACTAAGAAATTTTGGGGGAGTAATTGAAGCATAATATTTACTATGTACAATGATGAAAATGTTGCAATCTTTTTTTCTATAGAACAGAACTTTTGAGTGAAATAAAATCAAGTTTTAATTATAATGTAGCATTTACAAAAAAGATGTTTGAATTGCGGTTCACTCATAAGAGATTCATAATTGAGATATTGAGAAATTAAAGTTTAAGTGAAAGCTTGTCAAAATTACAGCTTGTCTAGATTAATTTACTCAAATTTTACAACCTGTACTTACTGCTTATGCTTGAGACACAACTGTCTCCTCAAATGTCCAAGGCCAACTGTCCTGGGAACAGACAGAACCTTTGGATGTGGGCTGCAGTAGAAGGAAGTTGGGTTATTGGGGGTGTGCCCTTGACGTGGTTATTGGGACGGCCCTTTTTCTGCTCCCTTTATTTGTGCTTCCTAGTTGATATGAGACAAAGGAGTCCTCCTTGACCTCATACTCTTGTCCACAATACATTGTGTTTCTGATAAGAAGGGTGAAGGGGGATGGTAAGTGAAGATATACAGACCTCAAACTTTGAGTCAAAATCTTTCTTCCGTTTAAGATTTTTTTTTTTTTTTTTTTTTTTTTTTGTCCCAGATGCCCCACTCCACAACAGAAGACAGAAAACTGGGTAAAACTTCCAATGGTCAGCCATATCATATTGTTTCCTTCTCATTAGTCCATTTTTATGTTTCACACTCACCAGATCCTTTTATAAATGATTGAAATATAAATAAATGTATAGTGAGTCTGGCTGCAAAATCTTGGGAGTCATTGTATTAGTTTCAATACACTAAGATGTCCAAATTTTTTTCTGAGTAGCAACCATGAAACAAGGAACTTGAACATATTGTTGTCTCACATGCTGAAATATGTAGTTTGGGAAAAGGAAGGCTAGTACACTGGGGATTGGGAAACTTTTGATTTGGGGACTTTAACTATATAAGGAGGTAAAATTTGCTGTGCTATTTAGAAATGATGTATCCAAGTCATAGGGATTTAGTTTACTATGCCCATAAGAAAATGGCAAATGCTCCCCCAAACACCTAAAATATGTGTTGTGTGATAACTTATGGCATTACTCAAATCTGTAATAAAAGTTGAAATGAAAGCAAAGGAAAATTGTGAGACAAAAATCGAATTCTGATTCAATTTCAAGTGTGTCTGGCTGACCCAAGGAATAGCCAGGCCATCTGTAACCCACTTCCCAAGGGAAATGTCTCTGTGGAGTGGCTCTATCATCTATTGAATAAGTCCCTTTTGACAAGAGTCAAAAGAGATAGTAATCTACTAGTAGATATACCTATATTAAAGATTTAGTTGGCCACTTTAGTCCATGAGAAATGTGAGTTACTTTGTGTGTTTGTTATTAGCATATAGGAAGGCTACTGATTTTTATGGACTTATTTTGTATCCTGTTACATTGCTATAGGTGTTTATCAGCTCTAATAGTTTACTGGTAGAGTCTTTAGGGTCCTTTATGTATAGAATCACATCACCTGAAAATAATGATAACTTGATCTCTTCCGTTAAAATTGGCATCCATGTGTGTCTTTTGTCTATGGCTAAGAGTTCTAGTGCTATATTAAATAAGAGTGGGGATAGTGGACACCCTTGTCTTGGTCCTGATTTTAGTGGAAAAGCTTCAGTTTTTCTTCCAATTAGTATTATGTTCACTGTGGGTTTGTCATAAATAGTCTTTTTTTTTTTTTTTTTTTTTTTTTTTTTTTTTTGATTTTTCGAGGTAGGGTCTCACTCTGGTCCAGGCTGACCTGGAATTAACTATGTAGTCTCAGGGTGGCCTCGAACTCTCAGCGATCCTCCTACCTCTGCCTCCCGAGTGCTGGGATTAAAGGTGTGCGCCACCACGCCCGGCATAAATAGTCTTTATTATGTTGAGATATGTTCCTTCTATTCCCAGTCTCTGTAGGACTTTTATCATGAAGGGATGTAAGATTTTGTCAAATGCTTTTTCTGCATCTAATGAGATGATCATGTGATTTTTGTCCTTCAGTCCATTTATATAATGTATTACATTTATCTACTTGTGTATGTTGAACCATCCTTCCATCTCTGGGATAAAGCCTACTTGCTCAGGGTGAATGATCTTTCTGATTTATTCTTGTATTCTGTTTGCCAATATTTTGTTGAGACTTTTTGCATCTACGTTCATGAGGGAGAACATCCCTAGTCATAGGGAAATGCAGATAAAAAATTACATTGAGGGGCTGAAGAGATTGCTTAGCAGTTGAGGCACCTGCCTCCTAAGCCTAAGAACACTGGTTCCAATCTCCAGAATCTCCAGGTCCCACGGCCAGATGCAAAGTGATGCAAGGGTGCAATGCTGCATTTGACCACAAGGGGGGCGCATGCATCTGGATTTTGTTTGCAGCAGCTGAGAGGCTGCTTGCGTGCCCATTTCTGTCTTCCTCTCCCTCTCTCTCTGTCTCTCTTTCTGTGTCTCTCTCAAAAAAAAAAAAAAAAAATTGAGATTCCCTCTCACTCCTGTCAGATTGGCTACCATGATGAAAACAAATGACCATACATGCTGGTGAGGATGTGGAAAAAAAGGAACCCTTCTACACAGTTGGTGGGAATGCAATCTGGTCCAGCCTCTGTGGAAATCAGTGTGGAGGTTCCTGAGACAGCTGAAAATAGATCTACCATATGACCCAACTGCACCACTCCTACCTATATATCTGTGGTGGTTTGATTCAGGTGTGCCCCATAAACTTAAGTGTTCTGAATGCTAGGTTCCCAGCTGATGGCGATTTGGGAATTAATGCCTCCTGGAGGCAGAGTATTGTTGGGGGCGGGCTTATGGGTATTATAGCCAGCTTCTCCTTGCCAGTGTTTGGCACATTCTCCTGTTACTATTGTCAATCTTATGTTGGCTAGAGGTGATATCCACCCTCTGCACATGCCATCATTTTCCTGCTATCATAGAGCTTCCTCCTCGAGCCTGTAAGCCAATATAAACCTCTTTTTTTCCCACAAGCTGCTGTTAGTTGGGTGATTTCTGCCAGCAATGCGAACCTGATTGCAACAATATCCTAAGGACTCATCCAACTACCTTAGAGATATTTGCTCAACCATGTTTATTGCCACGCTATTCACAATAGCTAGGAAATAGAACCAGCCTAGATGTCCCTCAACCTATGAGTGGATAATGAAGATGTGGCACATTTACACAAGGGAGTTCTACTCAGCGGCAAAGAAAAATAAAGTTATGAAATTTGCTGGAAAATGGATAGATCTGGAAAGGATTATACTTAGTGAGGTAACCCAGGCCCAGAAAGCTAAACGTCACATGTTCTCTCTCATATGTGTGGATGGATCCTAGCTACAAATTATTGGACTTTTATGCGAGTAGGAATAAAACTCAGTAGCAGAAGCCCATAAGCTATTCTCACTTTTGGTTAGAGAAGCTTCTCTTTTCAGACGGTGGCAACCTTGGGATGACTCAGAAGGCACCATGGTGCTGAGAAGAAGGGACAGAGGAGTGCTCAGCACTGAAACATCTCTAACACACCTTCCAAGGCTCAGAGTCCATGGTAAAAGAGGTGGCAGAAAGAATGTAAGAGCCAAAGGAAGGGTAGGACTCTTTACAACGTGCTCCTCCAGACACAAAATGGCCTGGATATCCATGACCTCACAGTGCCAGAAACTACCTACACAATACCATCATAATAGAAGGAAAAGATGATGACATCAAAATTAAAAGACAGAAAGCTGGGCATGGTGGCGCATGCATTTAATGCCAGCATTTAGGAGGCAAAGGTAGGAGGATCGCCATGAGTTCAAGGCCACCCTGAGATTACATAGTGAAATCCAGGTCAGCCTGGGCTAGAGTGAGACCCTACCTTGAAAAACCGAAAAATGGAAGAAAAAAAAAAAAAAAGAGAGAGAGAGACTGATTGGGATGGGGAGGGGATATAATGGAGAGTGGAGTTTAAAAAGGGAAAGGGGGGGAGTACCATGGGATACTGTCTACAATTAAGGAATTGTCAATAAAAATAAATAAATAAATAAAAAGAAATGTGGAGTTAGTAATCAGCAAGGTACAGATAGGTTGAATGTAAACTCCGCTCATTTGGTATTCTTTAGCCATTTTTATTCAACTTAATTCTTGAGTTAGGCCTTTTTTAAAAATAACTTTCCCTCCATCTCTGGCAGGATGAACTAAACAATTTTATTGTATAGATTTGCATGATTATTAGTTGCCTTTCTTATTGCTGGAACAACATTTCTGGGAAAAACGTATAAAGCAACAAGGTTTATTTCAGCTTACAGCTCAAGTTTAGAGTTCATCATTGCTGGGGAAACATGGTGGTAGGAGACATGCCTACTTTCACTTCTCAGGAGGAAGCACAGAAGGGTTCAGGCAGCACTCTTGTTTCTCTGCTCATTATTTTATAATGTATTTATTTGCAAGGAGAGGAAAGAAAAAAGGAGAGAGAGAATGAAAGAAATAAAATGGGAGCTCGAAGCACCAGCACACCCCACCACTGCAAAAGAACTATAGAGACATGTGCCACTTTGTATATCTGACTTTATGTGGGTCCTAGGGAATTGAACCTGGGCTGTTAGACATTGCAAACAGTGTCTTTAACCCTATCTCCAGCACGATCTCCTTTATAGACATTCCAGCTTCTAAGGCTACTCTGTGGCGTTGCACAGGAAAGTGAGTCTACTCTTTTCACAAGATAATACCTCACAGACATGTCTGGAGGCTCATTTCCTAAGTGACTCTAGGTGTTGCCACATTGATAAAATATTACCGTATGTATCAGAAAATGTCTAAAATATTCATTATCAAGGACTTATGGTACATGGCATTTTCATTTTATCTACCAGGCTTGACCCAAAATATAAAGCCAAGGAACAATGCTGTTGATGTAACATTTTAATATGAATAATAATTTAAAATAAGTAATAATAATGATTTCTGTTTTCTAAAATAATAGAATTATGTTTAGTCATAAGAATAAAACACTTTCACATATATATATATATATATATATATATATATATATATATATATATATATATATATATATATGGTATTTAGAGGTAGGGCCTCACTCTGGCTCAGGCTGACCTGGAATTCACTATGTAGTCTCAGGGTGGCCTCGAACTCACAGTGATCCTCCTACCTCTGCCTCTCACATGGTGGGATTAAAGGCATACTCCACCACGCCCAGCTTAAAAATATTTTTATATACTTTCTAAATTGTATGTTTTCGCTGATGCCAGAATTACTACATCTTCTGAGCATGAGGATACATGGGTGTAATACAATGCCCTATCACCACATTCTCCATGCTAACTACATATATAGCAAAAAGCCATTATAAAATTGGTCTGTATTGTTTATCTTTCAATCATTAGTGCCCCAACAGGCTATAGGAAAAGAACTCAAATTATGTTGAACAAATAAAAGGATGGTAGATAAATAAAACACAGTTTATAATTATTTTCTAGTCAAAATCCATAATTGAAGTGAGGTCATTTCATGTTAAATTAGGTGTTTTTAAAAATTTAGAAATATGTGTCTTGCAGGATTCTGGTGAGCTGTTGAACCCTGTTCATTGTGTTGGTGTCACGAGCTCTTTCCCAGTCATGTCTAGTATGCAGAGTGCTTCTGAGAAGTAATAACTACTCTGTAGAAGCTCGTGGCAGCATCTTTTTCCTGCCATATCTATCTCTGCTGTTTTTTAAAACCTGGCTGTATTCATGAGAAATCAAGCTGAACTCATTGAGTAAACAAAAAGTGCTCTTTCCAAACTATGTGATAAGGTTGAATGAAAGAGCTTTTCTTTGGCAGAGCTGAGATCTACCCTGATGAATTAAATTATGCAGTCCATTAGAAAAGGAAATATATAGCATGCCAACTTTATTCAATGCATGGATCACATATTTGGCTTTAGTGTTCAGTTATCTTCAATAGTTGCCATAGGATTGTTTCAATAAAGAAAATATCAATTCATGTCCAAACCATAGGGCATTTATTCATGTAACAAGCATTTATTGAACACATCTTGTATTAAAGTAATGCTATAAAGAATTTGCTATTCTTTCAGAGAAGAATGTTTTAATACTGAAACATTTGTATAATTCCTATACAATAAAACAACAATGGGTACAAAAAGCAAAAAAAAAAAAAAAAAAAAAAAAAAAAAAAAAAAAAAAAAAAAAAAAGAAAGAAAAGAAAAGAAAAGAAAGAAAAGAAAGAGGTTTATAAGATTGGAGACGGGAGACATTTTTCGTGAGTCCTCACCATAAGTCACAGGTGTTTACAGGGTAAATTTTGCCAGTCACCATGGGCTTTATCAGTGATTCTATCTGTAACGTCATCATCTCTTTAAGCAGAATCAAGGCTAGAGTAATCATAATAGGCTAGATATGTCCCCAAGACAGTCTTGATGAAAATTTTTCTCACGCAAGCTAAACTCCAAATCTAGGCTAGAGGCTTAGATAACATACTCAACAGAATTATTAAAGAAATATTTCCCAATCTCAAAAAAAACAGGCCCATCCAGACACAAGAAGCTCACAGAACACTAACAACATAGGACCAAGAAGAAACTCTTCAAGGTACACAACAGTTAAAACTCTTAACAATGAAAACAAAGAGAGAGTGCTAAAAGCAGCAGGAGAGAAACAACTCACTACCTACAAAGACAATCCCATCAGACTTACCTTAGATTTCTCAATGAAACTCTAAAAGTCAGAAGAGTCTGGAATAGAATACTTCAAAATCTAAAATATGGCTTCCAACCCCCACTACAGTACCCTGCAAAGGTATACCTCATAATAGATGATGAAAAATTTCACCTCCATGATTATATGCAAACAAAGTCAAACCTAGAAAGAATACTTCATAGAATATTCCACACAGAAGAGACAAACAACTAATCTCAAGAGCCTACAAAATGAAGATCAAAACTAGACCAGGGTCAAAACACAACAAAACCCAAGAAAGCACCAAACACCATAAAGCACCCCATAATGGTAGCAATTAAATCAAGCCTCACAGTTATATCCTTAAATATTAATGGTCTTAACTCACTCATCAGAACACATAAATTAACAGGATGGATCAGAAACAAAGACCCTTCAGAAACCCACCTCATCATTAAAGACAGACACTGCTTCAGGGTGAAATGAAGAAAAATTATATTCCAATTATATAATCCAAGAAAATGGAAATAAGAAGCAAGAAGGTATTGCCATGTTAATATCTGATAAAATAGACTTCAAAACAAAAGTAATCAAAATGACAAAGAAGGGCACATCTTACTCATCAAGGGAACAATACAACATGAGGACATAACAATCATAAATCTATGAACCAAAAACAGATGCACCACAGTTTATAAAACAAAACTTACTTGACAAAAATACAGAAATAAACACCAAGACCATTATAGTTGGTCATCAACACTCCACCATCATCAATACAGAGATCACCGAAGCAGAAAAAAAACTCAACACCACCATTGATTATCTAGAACTAACAGACATCTACATTCCACCCCAATTCTACATAATACATATTCTTCTCAGCAGCTCATGGAACTTTTTCTGAAATAGATCATATATTAGGCTATAAAACATGCCTCCATAAATTCAGAAAAATTGACATAACTTCCTGCATTAATGCTAGAAATTAGCAACAAGAATCACATCACGAATGCTACTATCTCCAAGAGACAGAACAGCACATATTTAAACAATGAATGCATCATGGAAGAAATCAAAAAGAAATTTTAAAATTTATTGAATTGAATGATAATGAAAACACAACTTACCAAAACTTATGGGACACAATGAAGGCACTAATTGCCTTCATAACAAAGATGAAGAGATCCAAAATTAATAAGCTACCCATCCACCTAAAGGCATTGGGGAAGCAAGAAGAATCCAACTCTAACAGCTTCAGATGGAACGAATCAAGATCAGAGCATAAATTAATGAATTTGAAACTGAGAAACCAATTAATAAAAATAGACAAAAAATGAGCTGGCTTTTGAAAAAAATATCAAGATTGATAAGTCCTTGGCCAACTTGATCAAGTGAAAAAGAGAAGTCCCAAATTAAGAAAAAAAAAGAGATGAAAAAGGAAAGGACACAGGAGGCATAAATGAAATTGGAAGAATCATCAGGATATACTTCCCAAATCTCTACTACACAAAATTAGATAATCTGGAGGAAATGGATGAATTCCTACCCACATAAAATCTACCAAAACTTAACTCATAGTAAATTAATCTCCTAAATTAACCTATCACAATCATTGAGATTGAAAAGTTAACCAAAAACCTCACCAAAAGGGCTGGAGAGATGGCTTAGTGGTTAAGGCACCTGCCTCCTAAGCCTAAGAACACTGCTTCCAATCTCCAGCAGTTCCAAACTCCAGGTCCCACGTTTAGCTAGATGCAAAGTGACGCAAGGGCACAATGCCTCACTTGACCACAAGGGGGCACACACATCTGGATTTCGTTTGCAGCAGCTGAGAGACTGCTGACGTGCCCATCTCTAACTGTCTTCCTCTCCCTCTCTTTCTGTCTCTGTCTGTGTCTCTATCCAAAAAAAAAAAAAAAACCCTCACCAAAAAGAAGAGTCCAGGAATGGATGGCTTCTTGGCCAAATTCTATCAAGCCATCATTTAAGAAATGAAACCAATTTTTCTCTAACTGTTTCACACAATCAGAGAACAGGGTATACTCCCCAAATCTTTTTACAAAGCTAGTATCACTGTCATATCAAAATCAGACAGAGATACAAGAAAAGAAGACTAGAATCCATTATAGGCCTATATCTCTGATGAACTTAGATGCAAAGAGCCTGAACAAAATCCTCACAAACTGAATTCAACACACATCAAAAGCATTATCCACCATGATCAAGCATGACATACCAGGGAGGCAGGGATGGTTCAACATACAGATATCAGTCAATGTATTTCACCACATAAACAATCACAAGAACCATATGATAATTTCAATAGATGCCCAGAAAGCTATTGACAAAATACAATATCACTTCATGATCAAAATGGTAGAGAGAATAGACATGGAGGGTTTATAACTCAACACAATAAAAGCACCTATATATAAAGCACCCAAAGCCCAAATAATACATTATGGGGAAAAACACAAGAAGCTCCCATTGAGATTTGGAACAAAACAGGGGTGCCCATTCTCACCACTGCTCTTCAACACAGTACTAAAAGTACTAGCTCAAGCAATAAGAGAGGAGAAAGAAATAAAGGGGATGCAAATATGAAAGGAAGAAGTCAAATTAGCCCTATTTACAGATTACATGATCCTTCACATAAGTGACCTGAAAGTCTCCACCTCAGAACTTCTAAATATGTTTAATTCTTTCAGCAATGCAGAAGAATACAAAATGATCAGACAAAAAGCCATAGCCTTTCTATATGCAAAGCATAATTAAATAGAATTATATAGCAATTATATGGCAAGAGGTACACATCAGTGCAACGATGGAACACAGACTTGGTCGGTAATCAATGGCTTTCTGATTGACTAAGAAATCACTCAATGAAAAGGAACCCATATCTAGAACTGGAATCCAGGTCTTATGGAGACAAAGAATATACTCCCCAATGTCAAGATCCCACTAGTCTTTGTCTCAATGTGGGGCCACATCCATGAAAACCTCTCTAAATTAATAACACATCCAATTGAACCTAAGCTAATTTCACTCTCTATTGGAGAATCTGTTTTTCTTTTTCAGAATGTAGCAAGATGCAAGGAGATAAACCATGCCTCACATCTCAGCCAAGGTCCAGGTGAAACCAAGAGGAATCAGGGAGATGAGCAAGAGTGCTGCTTCCATGGTGAACCTTATAATCAGCAACAGGGTAAATGATACAGACATGGAGGATACTCAACACATACCAAAGCAGAAATCCAGAGACTCCTAAGAGCTGATTACTGAGGTAGACTTAAAACACACCCACCAAGCCTCACGGAATTTTGTGGAAGTTGGGGTAGAAAGAGTGTAAAAGCTATAGGTTTGGATGTCATTCCCAGTAGCACTGCTTCCCCAATAACGGACTGCTGATTCCATAAGCCCATGGGGAATACCAGCAACCCCACTGAGGAGGCCCCCCAGCAGAACATGGAGGAGGGAAAAGATAGTACCAACACATGGTGATTCCATACAAAGTATGTTCTTAATAAAAAAAGGAATAAGAAAAAAAGAGAGCCTATCAGAAACATACTATTAAACTAAGTTCTTTGATACCCTTTCTTTACCTTCTAGTTTTGACTATGCTGTGTTAATCTTCATTAATTTTTTCAATTGGATATTACATTTTTATAGCTGTTAGTGGTTTAACTCCCATTGTAGACTAGAGAACTGTTGTTTGAAGAATTAACATTAACACTATTTATAGTCTATGATTTTTTTTTATTTTTAAAATATTTTTTGTTATTTTTAATTCATTTTTGGAGAGAGACACACAGAAAGACAGAGAGGGAGACAGATAGAGATGGGTGCACCAGCAGTCTCTCAGCTACTGAGAACGAAATCCAGATTTGTGTGGCCCCTGTGGCCAAGTGCAGCATTGTGCCCTTGTGTCACTTTGCATCTGGCTAATCGTGGGACCTGGAGATAGGAACCGGGTTCTTAGGCTTAGCAGGCAGGCGCCTTAACTGCTAAGCAATCTCTCCAGCCCGTCTCTGATATTTTTACATTGGAAACAGTACTACAAATATAATTACAATATGTTTGGGGCTGTTATTTCATAAAGTTCATTTGTAATTTTGTTGAAATTCTATGAATTATGAATGCTTCCAATTAATATAACCAAAGCAATCAGTGCTTGGTATTACTTACCAGGAATTAGGATGTGCCTGTGTTATAGCTCTCTATTTTCTTAGACACTAGGTCCCTCTCATTGTTCTCTTCAAAATAACAGTGAAATTGGTTTCCAAATGTGATGCTGTCATTACATGTTTTTTGTACTCATGAATTCATAAGACAGGTTTAGTTACCTATACAAGACCTGAACATGACTGGGCCACTAAAAATTTCACCAAACATGGAAGAAGGACACATGAGTCTTCATCCTTCAAGAGGAATTACTGGTTACCAATGGGCTTCTCAGTGAGGGAACGTCATTTGTTTCACTAGTGTAATTACTGGTATGTTATATATAGTCCGTATACAGTTGTTTATGTCCATGTAAGCAATCCTACCTAAATTCAGCACTTTACAAAAATTGTCATGAAAGTAGAACTGGGAGTAGGTGAGAAGAGTGGATTTGTTAAGAAAAGACAAACTTATTTGAGTGAAAGGAGGAAAAGAGAGGGTAATCAGGGTGATTGTGATCAGAATGCATGACTTAAATATATGAAATTGTCAATACATAAAATATTTTTTCTGGAAGAAATAATAGAACTAGGAATTACATAAAGTTTTTCCATGAACTGTTATTCTTTTGAATCACTTATGAGTTCAGATAGAAGGATGATAGATTAAAGATTGATGATAGATGAATAGATGGTAGATAATAGACAGATAGATGATAGAGACTAATTTTCTGATCTATTCTTGGATGGATGACTTTGGACTTCTGAACCTTGTGCCTTTACCTCCCCAATTCTGTGATTGCAAATATGCAGCATCATGCTGGTTTATGTGATACTGAATGGGGGTCAAACACAGAATCTCATGCATGCTAGGCAAGCTGTCTACTAAATAAACTATATTCCCAACATAGTAATTGTCTAGAAACAAAACTGTATGACAATTTTATGTTATCAAAAGATATTCAGTAGCATTTTGTAATTTGAGATCCACTGAGAAGAACTTATTTAGAATTAAGTAACAGTTATTCTATGCTTCCTCATAGAACTGACAGACTTTTTCTCTTACCAAACTTTAGTAGGCTTTCTTTGCACACTCTAATTAAGTCCTACATTTTCACTTAGTTTTCAATGTGGACAGTCTAGTTATTAAAAAAAAATTACCTCTTTTAATTGATCATTCAGGCCTTGGAAAGAATCCATAAAATAAATTTACCAAATGTATCTTCTTGATGTTTCTTTGTAAGAGTTTTGCTGCTCTCTCACCCTGTTCTTGGTAACATAGTCCCACTTATTCTTGCTTTATTTAACTGAGCCCAATTTCTCTCCATAATATCAATGTCCCCATTGCAAAATCTCACAAATCATGACTTGTTTGCCATTTAATGAATATCAGAATATTTTAATATGAGTCAATCTAATATTTGCCATCTAGTGTTTAT
Organism: Orientallactaga sibirica; assembly: GCA_036365145.1. Lineage (NCBI taxonomy): Eukaryota > Metazoa > Chordata > Mammalia > Rodentia > Dipodidae > Orientallactaga > Orientallactaga sibirica. The sequence continues at coordinate 13,938,576 of JAEOAD010000060.1, read as the reverse complement.
ATAAAGTTCTTTGTTATGAAAAGGTTAAAAAATCTGGATGCTATTTTGCTATCATTGTTTCTTTCTTGTACTCTGAATGAATTACTGGAAAGTAACATGTTGGGTCAGATATATAAAGTGTGTGAGTTTGACAGTTTTAGCTTCAGTGATAACTCAGTATTCAAGACATGTTATTACATAAAAAGAAAATTGCAAAATGCCTTCCCTGTCTAAAATGAAATGTATTTACTTGCTCTAGTAGAGATAGAATGCCTTTATGGGTGAATGCACATGAGATTGTTAACATTGAGGAAAAATCCTAAAGACTGATTTATATGGCAAATTATTTTCCTTATTCAATACTTCTTCCTTCCAAATTGCTTGAAGGAATTCTAGATATTTTTCCAATGGCAAATAATCAATAGTCCACACTATTATTATTAACAACAAAATCTCTGAAAGATTTCTCATTGAATGAAATTCAATTAAATTGGAAAGAAAATTCAATAAGTCCAAGTTTGTTCATTGTGTTACAATGAACATTATATTAGAATAGTTAAAGTTATTTGATTTAAATTAAATTAAAATTTTTGATTGTAGATAATAAGGATAAAACAATTAAATGGTGATAGTGATAATGTTAATGTAATAATTAGTGAACAAATGACATACAATACACGTGCTTTTGGTGTCTTTTTAGTGCATGTAGGGTATCCAGTTTATAAATATCATGTTGGTGTCATTTTAGTGCATGTAAGGTATCTAGTTTATAAATATCATGTTGCTTCTTTTCTTTGTTTTATAAGAAACTGTCTTGTGTATACATGTCTCATCTTTATAAGGCCAGGTTACTTAAATAAATTTAAGACAAACTCTAAAGGGTCCAAAGTTTTAGCTTATATGAAGATTTATTCTGTGGAAAGGATTAGAAGATTCAACATATTTTTCTTTTCTGATTATATCCTTTTTTATTGTTTTTATTATGTTTTATTGTATCCAAAGTCCTCTTATTGTTTTTTCCCTTTGTTTTTTCTTTTCTTTCTTTCTTTCTTTCTTTCTTTCTTTCTTTCTTTCTTTCTTTCTTTCTTTCTTTCTTTCTTTTGATGCTTTGACTCACAGCAGGGCATTTTTAATTTTTATCATTTTCATTCTCAGCAAATAATATTTTTATTTTAATTTTACATTCATGTTGGTGCCTCAGGTAGCCTCCTCCCTGACTTCTCCCCTCCAAAGGGACCCTCCTAATTGGGGAACGTGAGTCATGCATTATGGGGGTAGCTAAAATTTATGGGGGAGAGGCAAAGTCTCTGTGCCTAATGATCCAAATTGTGGCTCTAACACTCTTTCTGCCCCCTCTTCTATGAATTTTCCTTATTAGGTATGACAGCATCTTGGGCAGATTCAGGTTAGGAGGCACAGATGAATGAGACCATGTGATGATTATCTTTTTGTGACTGGGTGAGCTCACTGAGAAAGATCTGTTCCACATTTTACCATTTTTCTTCAAATTTCATTGTTTCATTTTTCCTTACTGCTGCGTAGAATTCCATAGTGTAGATATACCACATCTTTATTATCCATTCATCTAATGATGGACATATGGGGTGACTCCAGTTCTTAGCTATTATTAATTGAGAAGCTATAAACATGGTTGAGCAAATCTCTCTGAACTGAGGCTTGGAGCTTTTAGGGTAAATGTCCAGGCTGACCTGGAATTCACTATTTAGTCTTAGGGTGGCCTCAAACTCATGGTGATTCTCCTACCTCTGCCTCCTTAGTGCTGGATTTAAAAGGGTGTGCCAGCATAACTGGCTTCCAAAATAATTTATTATTGTGTTTTACAAAGAAGTTAGAAATACATTGGATAACATTGAATCACCATTTAAATTGGTTAAAAATGTGTTTGATGTAATGACACCTGTTTTAAAATTTTAATCATTATGAGATCAAATACTCAACAAGAAGCAATAAAAGAAAGTGAACTTTAAGATTACAGATCTAAAGCATACATTTCATCATTGTGGGGGAAGTACAGTAGCAAGAGTAGGGGCCTAGCTGGTCACATTGCATCCATAATCAGGAACCAGAGAACTAACAGCAAGTGGGCCTGGGGTTTAAATCCTCAAAGCTTAAGGCCAGGTGCACACTGCCTCCATCAAAATTCCACTTTCTATAGCACCTATAACCTTCCCACACTGCCATGATCTGGGTGGAACTTTGAAAACACATCTCTCCCTATGAAAGCAGGCCAGCTTCCTCTGCCATTTTGGAACTTTCCCTGGATCTATAAGCTTCAATAAATATGCTTTCCTCCATAACTGTGCCTGGTCTGGAAGTTCATCTCAGTGAACCTGAAGCTGTCTGCTACAGAAGTTGTCCCATTCAAAACTGTAGGTAAACACAAGACTGAGTCTATTGCTGGGAAGCCCAGGATCATTTGCTGCTAGGTTCAGCGAGGGCATCTCTCATCTGCCATGGGGTCAGTGGAGAGGGGGCTAACCCTATGTCTTCACATGGCAGTAGAGACCAAAGCACAAAGAAGGCAAATACCTCCTCACACTTCCTTGAGAATGGTACTAATGGTTTCATTGAGGCTTTTCTCTCATAATTTAATCACTTACTAAAAGCCCCATATATGTTAATATGATGAAATTATTTACAAAAATGTACAGAGTTTTCATAACAGGTGACATTTAAATGCATTCTATTTATATCAGGAGTAAAACAGAGATTTATACTCTTCAGAAATAGCATTTGCAATATTGAAAAAGTAGACCAGAATCAGTAAAAATCCCATCTGATGCAATCACCATGGAGAAGAGTATGTTCATCACAGTTTGCTACAAAACTTTGAGGAGGTAGCCCATGCAATAAACCTAAAAAAAAAAAAAAAAAAAAACCAGCAGTCTACTAGTGTTTAACAGAAAACAAAGTATTTACCTAAAGTATAAAACACACAAATAAAATCTTTATGTAAGTATAGAAGGAGAGAAGATAAACAGGATTATTTAATTTGTAACAATGTCAGTGTCATCAATCTGGCCAATGTTAATAAGCCCAACAGAATTTTATTTGTAGGGAATTTTGTAGGGAAAATACACCTTAAAATTTTTGAAATTTGTGTGGTATCAATTGGAGAAACTATTACAAAGCTCTGCACATATACATGGAAGCTATTCACATTATCATTGATTGAGGAGATGAATCTGAAAAAATGGAAGTGGTTTTTCATTAAGAAATATAGCATAAGCAAATGATGAAATAAAGCATTGAGAATGAATCAACAAATCTGTACATGTGAAACACCAGAAAAAATCCCATTATTGGAGCTGGTGAGATGAATCAGTGGTTCAAGCACTTGACTGCAAAGCCTAACAACCAGGGTTCAACTCCCCAGTATGTAAAGCCAGATGCACAAAGTGGTGCGCACATCTGGAGTTCATTTGCAATGGTGAGAGGCCCTGGTGCTGCCATTCTCTCTGTCTCTCTCTCTATCTCTCTATGCTTGCAAAAAAAAAATGATATTAAAAGTAAATTCCATTATTTAGAGAAGAATTAAGATTGCACATTAAAATACCAATCCCCAAAACATATATACAATCTTTAATAAGTCAAGTATTCTTTTGATGTTCATTAGGGAATTAGTTTATAAATGAAGGGAGGAATAAAATATAATTGATTATGGAAAATGGAAAAAAGAAAATATGCATTATAAACTGCAGATTTAGATATATTCCATGAATGGTGTGTGACTGATATAAAAGCAGGTATATGAGTGCTACCCCACTTAATTCTGATCATTTTAACTTTTGTGAAAGCCACTTTTAATCTTTTTTAACTTTTTATTGATAACTTCCATAAATATAAACAATATACTATAGCCATAATCCTCTCCCACCTCCCTTCCTTTTTCCCCTCCCAGTCCCCCCTCCATTGAATCCCTTCTTGTTTCCAACTCTTCTGTCTTCTATTTTGATGACATCATTTTTCCCTCATATGCAAATCTTTTGTAGGTAGTGTCAGCTACATTTAAACTTTTTCCTAGATAGTCTCATGAAGACTATTAAACCAGCCCAACAGGCCCGGTGTGGTGGCTCACATCTTTAATCCCAGAACTCAGGAGGCAGAGGTAGGAGGATCACTGACAGTTCAAGGCCACCCTGAGATGACATAGTGAATTTGAGATCAGCCTGAGTTAGAGTGAGACCCTACCTCAAAAACAAACAAACAAACAAACAAACAAACAAAAAAAACACAGCACAACAAATTTAGATCTAATTCTAATGATTAATACTTTAAAGATTATTTTGCAATTTTGTAAACTTTTGAATACTCTGAAGAATAATAAGAAATAATAAGAAATTCTTCATTGTATTAATCAATTTTAAATTTCAATTGTTAGGTATGAAATATAGAACTCTAAGTTAGTTGAACTTACTTTATCAAAAGCATTTTTTTCTTGCCAGGTATGGTATAACATGCCTTTAATACCAGTACTTGGGAGGCAGAGGTGGAAGGATTGCCATGAGTTCAAGGCTACCCTGAGACTATATATGGAATTCCAGGTAAGCCAAGGCTAGAGTGAGACCCTACCTTGAAAAAACAAAAATAAGCATTTTTTCTTGTGGGTTTTTAAAGGAAGAAATAATTAGAAAAGTAAAAGTATAAAGGGCATAGAGTTAACCAGAAAGTATCCCATGTATTACAGAGTTTCAAATTTGATAAATCACATTAAATATTCATGAGTGCTTGTTTTATGTATGTCATACAAATTGGATTAGTTAAGTATATTGAAATATGTTTACCTTGCATGAACAAGAAACTAGTTTTGAGTTTTCTCTCTATTCTCCCTTATATTTTCAAGACCCTATAACTGACACAAGTGCCAAATTAGTTTTTATTAAAACCGGTTTAGAGCTCATATGTGGATCAAGATATGACTAGATAGATGATAGATAGATACATAAGGTTGATTAAAGATAGATGGTATAGATAAGAGATACATAAATTTATGAATGATAGAGAAATATATGGTTTTATAAACATATATAGTTATGTGTTTCTATATATAGTTTCATATATATATATATATATGTGTGTGTGTGTGTGTGTATATATATATATATATATATATATATATGGTTATGAAGTGTAGTTTCATTTTCAAAGTGGAAAATCACATGAAAGCTGTCTTACTTCATAGGAAACTACAGAGGGTGTTTAAGACACATGATGAATTTCAGGGAGCAAAGAGAATATCCATTTCTTTTCTTTGCTTTTTTTTTTTTTTTTTTTTTTCTAAAAGCTGAACTACAGGCCTGGGATCATGCAAATTATTGCCTTAGAAATTATTTCTAACTATATTAGGAGGACACTAGTTTATGTAAAACTAAAATGACATTAACTGGAACCTGTGAGCCACTTAACACTTTTTTCTAAATAATCTTCCTTCTTAGTAGCTACACGATGCTGAAGAGAAGCTGATAGCAATTTAAATGGATATCATTTGATGGCAACATCCAATAAAAATAAAAATGTGAGATTCAACCATAAAAATTTCATTGGATTCATATTCTGAGGAGATGCCCTATGTCAACTCACCTGTATTTCATATTTTTTAAAGCTATAAATTATATACTATGTGGAACATTTTAAAACTTCAATAGAAATGTGTCATTCTCTGGTAATGATATAATAAAACAATAAAGACTCAGAAGTAGGGATAAACTTGAGTGGCTAGAGTTGACAAGCTTTTACATTAACACATGTAAATAACTGAAAAAGAAGAAAACAAATCACTACTAAAAATTGTGTAGCCTAAGCAATTATATATATATTTATATATATATGGTGCAACCACTATTATAAAATGGAAAAAATAACATGTGATAACTAATAAAATTACCCCTTATTTAGAACAATGCTTTCCTTTAAAAAAATATTTTTCTTTTTATTTATTTGAGAGAGACAAAAAGAGAAAGAGGCAGATAGAGAGAGAGAATGGGTGAACCAGGGCCTCCAGCCACTGCAAACAAACTGCAGATTGCATGGGCCACCTTGTGCATCTGGATTACTTGGGCCCTGGGGAATCAAGCCTTGAACCGGGGTCCTCAGGATTCATAGGCAAGCACTCAACCGCTAAGCCATCTCTCCAACCAGAAAAATGCTTTTTAAAGCTCAAAGAGGTAGAGATTTCTTTCATGGCTAGATATGGATGGCACTCTGTGCATGTCCTCCTGGATCATTTTCAAATTAACAGTAATTAGTATTCTAAACCAAAGTCTGAAAGCAACCAGCCTGGCTCATGCAGACAGTGCCAGAGTCAAACCTGAGGCATATCTTCTATTACTGTCATTCTACCTGCCTTTGTGAATCTGAGGAAATGTGCACAAAAAGGCTTCTGGAAACAGTTGCACACACTCCTGGGAACAGCAATTCTGTAGCTCATTTTGCCAACAAATAAATGTTACAAAGCGAGGTCAGACTTGTAAGAGGTAGAATCACCTTTCTGGGTTACATTTCATGAAGACCAGCTGAAATTCAGAAAACCTTATCACAAATGTTCACTCTTAGTTTTCTGCTACCTGGGAACCAGACCTGTCTCAATGGTTTCAGTACAAGTAACTCACATTGTATGTGACTTTGTGCATACAAAACATCTCTAGAGGAAGTAGGGAAGAGAAGCAGGGAGTACAGATGAGTTAGATATATGGAGCTGTGCAAATGAACTGCCCCAAACTGGGTGATCTACACTTTCACCTATTCCTGAAGGTCAGAATTTGAAGTCACGTTGCAGCAGAGCACTGCATACTGCAAAGTCTCTAGGAGAAGGTTCTCTGTAATCTTTATTTTTAACTTTTTTATTGACAACTTTTATACTTACATACAAAAAACCATGATATTTCCCTCCCCACCCCCCATTCCCCTTCAGAACTCTATTCTCCGTCTTATCCCCTCCCTCTCTCCATTAGTCTCTCTTTTAATTTGATGTCATCATCTTTTTCTTCTGTTATGAGGGTCTTGTGAAGGTATTGCAAGGTCATGGATATTGAGGCCAATTTCTGTCTGGACAGTTGCATTGTAAGGACTTGTCCCCTTCCTTTGGCTCTTACATTCTTCCCGCCCCCTCTTCTGCAATGGTCCTTGAGCCATGGAGGCTGTGATAGAGATGTTTCAGTGCTGGGCACTCCTCCATCCCTTCTTCTCAGCACTATGTTGCCTTTTGGGTCATCCCAGTGGTCATCACCATCTGAAAAGAGAAGCTTCTCTAACCAGAAGTGAGAGTAGCATTAATATGTGAATATGAACATTAAGTGTAGTGCTTTCAGGGCAGCTTGGTGGGAATAATATGTACATTTAGCCAGACAAAAGCAGGCTTTATACCCCTAAGGCTCAGGAACTACCCTGCCATAGACTTTTGCTTAGTTTTTTCAGTACCAGGCATGTATTCCTTCCCATAGAGAGGACCTTCAGTCCAATTAGGGAGCAGTTGGTTTCCCCAAGAGCAGACATGACACCCGTTCAGTCATTTGGTCATTTGGCTTGTCTGGCCAAACTTGAATTTTCAGTGTCCACTGTTTTCACTGCTGATAACTTCTGTCTCCCATACGACTACATACAGCGCAGCTTTTTCCAGCTTTCAGTTGGCTGGTCTACAGGGAGAAGGTTTTTTGCTCAGCACCAGCTTGCTTTCTCAGTGACCTTGCCTCTCAGGCAAGAGATGTATTCAGGGATATGGTATTACCATCTGTTTCTCAAGGGAAACCAAGGGCCTTCACAATAGACTTTAATGTTTCACAGGCTACTGGGACCTCCTTGGCCATCAACTCACTGAAAGGTATCCTATTCCAGGCACTGAAAATTTTCTAGTAACAGTCTATAGCTTCTGGATGTGCCATTATTGAAAAAAAGTAGGTTTACATAAGTCTTATTCAAACTATCTTCAGTTTTGATTGACCCACCCCTGCCCTTCTTTTATGCATTCTCTTCCCATGGCCTCATTTAGGTCTTTCCCTTCCTGGTCCTGGCTTGTGGTCACAAAACCTCATTATCTGTTCTTTTCCACATGGCTTTCTTCCCTCAGGTTTTTACTCTTTTCTATGTGCTGTCCTTAGATTTATAACTCACTCATATACAGTGTGATCTGATTTTGACTTACCTATTTCTATCTGTAACATTCTTTTTATAAGTAAGGCTAAATCTCCAGTTTCCTAGAGGTTGTGTATTTTGAGGAGATACTATTGGGTCCAGTATGGAAAGACTGACAAATAGGCATTTGTTGTTAATCAAACGATAGTCATAAGTCACTGCACCTCAGTCCCAGTGTCAAATTCTGGAAAATAGTGGAGAACTGAAACATCAGAGTAAAACTCCACACTATAAAATGAAAGAAACCTTGCTTCCTATCAATAACTGGCTGAGGCTTCTGGAGAGGAGGAAAAGAAGGGTGTACTGAAGTCCATTCTCAAAATGCAATGGGCTTCTGTGACTGAAGCTGGGCCTTGGTAGGTGGTACAATGCTGAGCATAGCAATGTAATCCTGGAGGCAATATGGAGGAGCCAAGAGCATCTGCAGGTGATACTTCCTGCAGCATTCCTTCCTCAACACATAAGAAGTAGTGCAGAGCAGAACCACTTTTCCTCTCACCAGAGAGAGAAAATGGTAGAAAATAGCTGAAGACAGAAATATTTTCCTCTATAAAGACCTAGTTAATGAATCAGTAATGTGTGTTGCTGTTTTTCAAACATATGTTCTGGAAGTATAAAACATTACAGTAGATTGAGAAACATAATTGTAGTATAACACTTTTTAGTTTATTTTTATTTTTATTTTTTGAGGTAGGGGCTTGCTCTAACTCAGGCTATCAGGTTGACCTAGAATTCACTATGTAGTCTCAGTCTGGCCTTGGACTCACAGCCATCCTCCTACCTCTGCCTCCCAAGGGCTGGGACTAAAGGTGTGTACCACTACGTCTGGCTCAAACACTTTTTGATAAGAGAAAATAGGCTTTCTGTCACACACCTGGGACATGTAACAATTCTAACCCTAACCCTCCCTAAGCAAAGATCACACTAACAAACATACATCCTGTCTTCTCTTCTTAAGGCAGGGACTTTTCTAATTTCTATTCTGGGCTACATTACAGAAACAGTAAAGTAAAACTCATGAATTTTACCAAATTCCTAGTTAGGATCAGTTCATTAGAAAAATACAAAGTGTCTCAAAAGAATTTCAATTGTATTCTCTCTCTCTCTTTTTTTTTTTTTTTTTTTTTTTTGGAGAGAGACAGAAAGAGGGAGAGGAAGACAGATAGAGAATGGGCGTGCCAGCAGCCTCTCAGCAGCTGTGAAATAATTCCAGATGTTTGCCCCCCTTGTGGGCAAGTGCAGCATTGTGTCCTTATGTCACTGGCTAAACATGGGACCTGGAGATTGGAACTGATGTTCTTAGGCTTAGCAGGCAGGCATTTTAAGCACTAAGCCATCTCTGGAGCCCTGTATTCTCTTTTTAATGAGCTGTCAAAATTTTGGCAAATGGTCTTATGACACTTAGATTGCATCTGTTTCTGTAGAAATAGTCACCGAGCAATTCTTAAAGTACTGCTTGAACATGCCTAGTCTGAAAAACCTAGAACCCACCTTCTCCAAAATATGAAGCTTTTTGAATGTGCAGAACACCACAAGTGATTGGTGCCCCACCTGCTCTCCTGTCACAGATCACTGTCACCTGAGACAACAACATAAAAAAACACTAAAAATATCTTCTAACATGACCTACAGGTTATGGGTTATGTATAAGGGTTATAAAATATACATGAAATTTTTTGTTTAGACATGGTTCTCATCCTCAAGATATCCATATACATATATATATATATATATATATATTCTCAAATCAGAAATCTGAAACAGTATTGGTTCTAATAATTTCATTAAACTATTAAAGTATACATAAAATTTAATAAAAAGATGAAGTGTCTTATTAAATAAATTTTTCTTTGGGTTTACTTCCAAGGCAATTTATGTTGAAGGTATTTATTTGTTTATTTATAATTAAAGTGATAAAAATCCAGGGGCTAGCCCCTTTCCATGATGGCAGTATCATAGTGAAAATACAATGTCAAAATATTTCTGGAATTTCACTACCTGCAGATGGAGGACGTGTTGAATCCTACAAACACCATGGATATTTCTTCACAATAAAACCTGGTATTATTGTTTTATTATTTTTAAACCTCACAATAAAGCTGTCACTTCATACTGGCCATAATGTTTTCTAAATATATAATTCTGCCTCTTCTCATTAATTTCTCAATTTGATTCAATACATTTTATCAATGAGCCTGAGATAAAATGAATTACCTTAATAGAGCTTAAATTGGTGGAACATCACAGATTAGATGTTACATTGTCAGCTCTGGAGGTCAGAAGTCCATGGTGTCATGAAGGTTGCTTTCTTATGAAGCCTGTAAATATCTTTCAGACCAGACTGCCAGCTTTCCTGTACTTATTCACACAGGCTTTCACCACTAATAGAAGTTTTAACATTAAGATTTCCTCTTGCAAAGACACTAGTTATATTGGATTAGGCCGAATTTGGTGACCTCATTTTAATTCAATGGCCAAAGTGAAGGCCTAATTTCAGTCATAATCAGAGGGAGTAGGGCATGAATATGGAGACATATGAAATTGGAAGGAGTATAAATGTACAAATAATGTATAAATTCTCCACAAATCAATAAGCATTTGAGAATAAAAGGAAAATTATTAACATTTATACAAAAAAATTAAATACTCAAAAATGTTTTGGGCCAATGATCTGGTCATCCTTTTATGTTTCAGTTCCATTCAATGAAATGTGTTTATAATCTAGAATTTATGTTACTAAACTCAAGTACCTTCCCAATGTGTCCACTGCAATTCAAGTAGTTTGGTTTTCCAGGTTTGGTTTTAAGTTCACAGAGGCCCAGAGCCCTGGGCTTCCTGCTGGCTCTATCTCTCGTTTCAAGTTAAGAGTGTGAAGCATGTGTGTTCTCAGGAATTGATACTAAGGAATTAGTCTGCTGCACACTGAAGTCTTCAGTTTCTAACTGCATCCTTGAACCTATTGCTACATGATCAAGTCCTCTTATGTGCGTTTCCTCAGATCTGTGCTTTCTAGGAACTTTATTCTTGCAAATGGTTGGGAAGGAAGATGTTCCAATTTGATGGTCCTTTTAAAAATTGATACAGGGAGAAGTAGGTTTTAGCATTTAAAGCTTTAAAGGCTTTGAAAGGCTAAAAACTCTTTTATTGTGTATTATGTAACTCCATCAATATAGTCCTAGTGACTGGAACAGAGACTAAGAAATTATAACAAGTTCTAGTAATATATGCCTATGTGGGTATGCATGTGCATATACAAAACCTCATTCACAGAAAGTTTTTATTCATAAAAAGGTTTAACACACATATCATGTCTTGATTGGACTAAAAATGTTCAATTTTTTTTTCAGAATGCTTGACATGCAGGTGGACTTCACTTTTTCAACTCCACATTTTTAATATCCTTTGTGCTTCAGTTTATTTTCTAAGGGAATTTCTGTGCAAGTTATCTGTACTTCTTTGCCATTTAACCACTTTTAAATTGGTCTCTTCTGGTACTTTGCCTTTACCAGTATAAAGACAGGACAAAAATGTGATGCAGGTGAATATCAGCCATGTTGGAGGTAAGAAAATGATTGCTCATAATTGTTTATGTATGAAATTACTACTGATGGGTGTTTCTGCTAGACTAAATTTTCTCTGAGATCTGGAGACCATGATTTTTATTTTCTAAATACTGTGTGCTTATCCCCTATTTACTATGACTTGTGCATAATAGAAGCTATATCACACGTGCAAATGTAAAAAAAGTGAAGATGATTGAAGGCAAAAGTTAAGTAATGAAAGATTGTCAAAATGACCATAAAGTTTAAAGCCTTTGGGATAATCAGAAAAATATAGAAGAAAGAATTATTAGAACAAAGATGATAAACTGCATTCAAATATTACATCTGAGATCATATCAGAAAATATAAAAAGATACGAGTATTAATTTCCGATGGCTGCCATAACAAATTACCACAAACTTGTTGACTTAGAAAAATATGAATTTATTTTCTCACACTTTTGGAGACAAGTTCAAAATCTAGTCGTCAGCAGAGCTGTGCTCTGGCCAGCAGCCTGTGGGGCAGAAAGGGTCTTTGCCCTAGAGCTCTGGTGGCTGCAGAACCCAAATAGCATGTGGCTTGGTAACTTCTGTTGCTCACCTTTTCCTCCAATGCCCTTTTCTCTGCACCCTTGTGTTCAGCTCACATCTTGTAGGAAAGCTTTCGCAGTAGTTGGAATGCCAAATGTCTCCCACAGTGCTTGGGGAGGTGGAGCCTAGCTGGAGGAGGTGCATCACCAGGGGAAAGCCTTGGGATTTTGTAGTCCAGCTCTCCTCACCAGTGCTAGAGGGCAAACAGTCCTGCTGCTTCCTTCTTGCTGATATGTGAAAATGTAAATTGTCTCTGTCGCCTTCTTTTTGGCGGTTCTAGAGAGGTGACACTCAGCTGTCTGTTCTGCCATGTTTGTTATGGCATGAAGAAACTTCCTCTTGAAACTGTAAACTGAAATAAACATTCAATCCGTTGCTTCTAGTCAGGTGCTTTGTCCAAGAAAAACAAAAGCAAAAACAAACAACTGTGCCAGCTTGTCATTGGATTTGGACTCTTTCTGTATAATGTAGGATAAATTTGCTCTCTATATCACTGTCGTAGTCTTCATGGATGCCCTTCTATAGATACAGGAATTTTATTCAAGCATTGGCTGATCTCCACATGCCTGGCTGGAGGAGGAGCCACTGTGGGCAAATCTTAAGGGTCAGCCTTAAAGTGTGTTTGGGGAATTCCAGCGTAAAATGTCCAAATATAAGAAAATATTTTGCTCTTCTTCTGACATTATGTAAGCTTCAATTAATCCCATCCTCCCGTAAGCTGTGTCTCGTCTGGAAATTCATCCCAGCAACCTGAGGCTGTCTACTAACAATTACTAAATATACCTGCAACAATGCTTCTTCCATGCTTTTCATATATATGTAGGTAACCTGATTCAGAGTGCGAGCAATCTTTTGAGGATCTAACACTGAATCTGGTACAATTTGTACAGTAGAAATTTATATCTAAATCTTCAGAAGTTAGGATGTTAGCTTGGAGTCATGTGTATATGATTATAAATTTCTTCTCTTCCAAGTATTACAATGTAACTGAATTGAACTAACTTGAATTTACTTCTGAGATATTTTACAAGTGACATAAGCATTGATCATCAAGAAGCAGCAGTGAAAAGTATACTATTGTTCTGCTCTATTTAATTGTACAAATTTAAACGCAGTATTATATATGTTGTTAGATTCTGAAAGCACTACTTTGATGAGTTAAATCCTTTAGGAAGTATTTAAGGGACATGCAATCTTGGGAAAATTAGCAAAGTAAGACAAGTAGATTTGAAAATTCATTTAATGATAAATCTATTTATGTATAATGATTGTATCAGAATAGAATATTGAGGCAAACAAGTCTGGTTTTGAATCTATATATCAAAATGTATACGCTCTCCCACCTTGCCAAGTCACTAAGTTCTGTGTTTTTTTCCATTGAAACTAATTCTAATTCAAACTAATATTCAAAATCCATAAAATTGTTACAATTGGTAGATGAAGATGTATGTATTGTTTCAATATTCAATCTTTTCTAAGTATAGGTCCTAATTGGGTGTATGCAACAGATATAAACTCAATTAGTAAAATAGATAATAGAACAGAAGAGTATATTGTAATTAGGTATAATTAAGAAAAGCCTTGGGCAAAATTTTGAAGATGTGAAACGTTTTTCCAAAGCCAGATCCAATCATTCCACCTTCCATCATACTCCCTCCAATCTTAAGGCCTGACTCCCCTGGCCAAATAATTAAAATATTAATCTTTTTAACATATCACAGTACAGTTTGTGATAACATTAACCCCCGTGCTTTGTGACGAGCAATCATAAAACTGGAAAGAAGGTAAATAATGTAAAAAAGGCTTCAATTACTATGCAAAACACAACACATTCCTTATACATCAATTGCAACAATGGCACATATGGCTAACTGCACACTTTAAGATTTTGTGATTTCTATACAATTCCAAGGTGGCAACAAAACATAAACTTTCACATTTAAGGAAATAGTAATTGCTTGTTCAATAATATTTGGAAATCTCTAAGGCAGGAGCACACCTAGAATGACTGTAGTTAAGTTGCCATGGCTGACTTTCTTTAGCATATATGCCTCGTGTCTCCTGGACACTTGCTGCTACCACTGCTGCTGAAAGTTGATGTCCTCTAAATCATTGTAAAGAACCAAATTGCATACATCTTCTTCTAGCTCTGTTTTTCTGCTAACAGTGTCTTCAGATTCCTATACGTTAGTTGCAATGAAGACAGCAAAAAATGCTCATTCAAAATAAACACATTGCAAAAGAGAAGAGTGCTCTAAGACTCTCATGTCCAAATATGGGAATATATTTTACTCAGTGAATTTAAAGAAAGAGTTCTTACAACATAGGAAAAAAATCCTCATTTATATATCTACCTATCTTATGATGATTCAAATAGTTTTAAAACAAAATCAACTTTAATTTCACTTAATAATCCTATATTTCTTATAAATATTCCTTTTTAACTGAACATACATTTCCTTGAGTTTGTATTTTGTCAGTTATTTTTGTTTGTTTTTTTTTTGTTTGTTTGTTTTTTTGTTTTGTTTTGGTTTTGGTTTTTCGAGGTAGGGTCTCACTCAAGCTCAGGCTGTCCTGGAATTCACTCTGTAGTCTCAGGGTGGCCTCAAACTCATGGCAATCCTCCTACCCCTGCTTCCCAAGTGCTGGGATTAAAGACGTGTACCACCTCGCCTGGCTAAAAGTTTTAAAAATAAAATTAAAATGGCTTCATGTATACAATTTGCACAACTATGTCAATTAAACTTTTTAATAGAGTGCTGCATTAACAAAAATCCTCAACTGGTCACATAGTCAATGTTTATGTGCTGATGATACTGTGCCGATTCATACAATGACAATGATGCCTCATAGTTACTTATTATAATTTTGATTGTTTACTTTTTGGTAGAAGCATTGTAATCTATTGAAAGGAATGCAAACAGCTTCTGGGCTTCAGAAAAAAGCACTTCAATGGATTATCCATTATCCATTTCCTCAAACAGTTCATCTTACAGAAATAATCAAAGAATCCTTCAGGGTAAATTTCATTTAAATTAATCTAAACTGTGTTTTTTTGTGTGAAATTCATTTCTTCTCTTCTTTTAAATCAAGTTAAAGTCTGTTTTCTATCATGTCCTTTTCTCCCAGTATATATAATAATTGACAAACTTTATATCAACTTTTAAGCATTTTAATATGACATTTTTGAGTTTACAAAATTTTGTCAATAACCTCTAGTACTACAAAATATAGCATGCCTTTATTTAGAAAATAATGTGAATCTGTAAGAAACAACAATTAATAAGTTATTCCAGCTGAAAATGTAAGTAGTATCATAAAATATGATTTTTTTGTTCAAAATAAAAAGTCATAAATACTTGTTCTGACAATTTCATGTTTAAAAAATAAATCATGTGCCTCTCTCCACAAGTAATTAAGACAAAAATATATGCTTATAGTTCTATGCAAGTTTATATTCTTTGGATATTTTCCAGAGACAGTTTTCATTTGAGCTGATATTCTGCCTGACATTAAAATACACGTTGAGTTGCAAATTTTTACAAGACATTGGTAATTAAACAGGAATCATTTCTTGTGATAGGGGACTGGAATGTGTTTGAGATGCAAGAGAAAGCCTTTAATTAACTCCTTATAAATTTATGATGTGACAAGATATTGTCTGTTTCTTTTTCACAGGAGACCTCCCAGAGCCACAAGACTCCCAGCTCCAGCCATTAGTTACCTTTCAGTGGCAGCAGCACAACTGGAGGGTTGAATGGAGCCTGTCGTATCACACTGCACATAAGAACAACGAAATAAAATATTAATCACTCAAGCTCCACATGTGAAATGTTACAAAAGAGAAAGTCAAAGAGTGAGGGGGAAAAATCACCCCAGGATTCCCTGCATTAGCTTCAACAAACCATTCTTAATGGCTAAAGCAAAATGTGGTGGCTCAAGCCCTGCATGTGAATAATTTTCAAACTTTGGTCATGGATAAATAATGACCTTGCCACAGTGGGATGTCCTGATATAAAATAAAGGACCTCTGTCCTAATGGGAAAAGGAAAACAGCGGAACTGCCAAAGGGATGATTGAAACAATGCATCAAAAGCACACAAAATGCTAAACTGAGCAAGGCACAGTCTTAGAGCTATATATATAAGATCACTATTCTTCAAACAAGGATTATGTTTGTATTACACATTTAAGTTAATTTATTTCATAAATTCATATGTTAAATCAAAATATACCAGTACTGTCCATCCCAATTTAGTGATGTAACCTTTCTAATTGCTTATAGTTGAGACATATACTGGGTTTCTCCCATTCCAACCATATGAGTTATGTGCTAGGACATTATGACCTTTTTTTCTTCTTCAAGGAGGATTATTGTGGCATTTTGAATTCATGAATACTATGTCTAATTCAATTATACTATTCTACATTGTGTATTATTGTAAAGGGGCCAGAAGCACTTTTACTTAATTACTGAGGGAGGAAATGATATTTGAACATTATAGCTACTTATCAATTTACATTTAGTTTAAAAAGTAGGATGTTTTCAAATCACTACAATATGTGGAATAGCCTAGCATCATAATAGGAAATTTCATGACATAAACAACATGCATATGCAAAGAGGTTCAGACAAACGAAATTATCTAAAGGCAAAAATGAAGATTGCATAAGATACTCTGCAACAACGTTTGTTCAAAAGAGTTGACAGCTACTTGCTCATTAGATGTCCTTGGAGTTAATTTTTAAAACTTTTTTAAGATTATTTATTTTTTTTTGGAGAGAAAGACAGAGAGAGACAGAGAGAGAGGGAGAGGAAGACAGATAGAGATGGGTGCGCCAGCAGTCTCTCAGCTGCTGCGAATGAAATCCAGATGTGTGCACCCCTTGTGATCAAGTGCAGCATTGCACCCTTGCATCACTGCATCTGGCTAAACGTGGGACCTGGAGATTGGAACCGCTGGAGATTGGAACCTGCGTTCTTAGGCTTAGGAGGCAGGCACCTTAACCACTAAGCCATCACTCCAGCCAGAGTTCATTTTTTTATAATGCTGTTGGGTCCCTGTGAAACTTGGGGTCTATAAGAGCCTTTTTGTTTATTTTCGTCACTATTTCCATGTGAAACAATTAGTATAACACAGAGAAGAAAGGGGTGCGCAATAATCAGTGTTAATCCTTCAGGTTACACCTGTTTAGAGCTACCATCCTAAACTCTGGATGAATTGACAAGGGCCACAGAAGAATAAGTAGATTAGAGGATAAAGCCATAACCATATCTGTGCGGATGCATCCTCATGCACATTCATGAAGGCACAAATGAGGAATTTGGAATAAGGGATGTGAGGATGAAGAGGAGGGATATTACCTGAGACCTTCCATTCAGAGGAAGCATCAGGCAAGGCATTGCCAGTGGCTGCATTTATTTCAGCAAAGCCCAATGAATACTTCACTCATGTGCAAAGTTATCATTCCCAATTTCCCCCTACTGGAGTCAAAATATGTCTTTTGAGAATATAAGCCTGCTAGACTATTAATTCCATCTACTCAGATCCTAAAAAGTATCCTTAAGTGTATGGCTCTTTTACTTAAGGTAAAGATAATGTTTGGATGAATTCAAGCCAATGTTTTACGTAAATTTAAAAATGAGACCACTAGTTCTTCTAACTACCAGACATTATTTCACTCTTAACAGATATACAGATATAAGAATAAAATGTATGGCTAGAGAGTTGCCTTAGCAGTTAAGGCACTAGTCTGTAAAGCCAAAGACCCAGGTTCCATTCCCCAGGGCTCACATAAGCCAGATGCACTAAGTGGCACATGCATTTGGACTTTGGATGCAGTGGCTAGAGGCTTTAGCATACCCATTTTCTCTCTCTCTCTCTCTCTCTCTCTCTCTCTCTTTTACTCTCTATCTCATCACTCTCTGCCTCCCTCTCAAATAAATAAATACAAATAAAATATTTTAAAATAAAAAATAAAATCTGTTATATTTATATATATGTATTTGCTATCACTAAGTATTTACAGCAATTAGTTCAAATGTTAACAACATTTTAATTGTATGGTATTGTTAAACAATTGAACAGATATTACATACAATAAACAGAATAAGAATTCAAGATCCACCATACACTTTTGGGTTACTCTTTTTGAACACACCACTAAACACCCCCTTGACATGTCCATGCTGCACCCTTTTCTTGATACTTAACTATCTTCATGGAAGGCTCAGTAGTAATCAGTACATATGTCCACACAAATTTTTTTAACTTATTTATTTTAATTTTACATTCATGTTGGTGCCTTCGATAGCCCCTTCCCTGTCCTCCCCCCTCCAAAGGGACTCTCCTCATTGGGGAATGTGGGGCGTGTATTGTGGGGGGGTGGGTAGCCAACAGTTATGGAGAAGAGGCGATGTCTCTGTGAATATTGACCTAACTTGTGGCTCTAACAATCTTTCTGCTCCCTCTTCTGCAAATTTCCCTGAGCCATGTTGGGTTTCTTTTAGGTCTACTTCAGTAATGAGGTCTTGGGAGCCTCTGTGTTTCTGGATGTCTGGTTTAGCAGGAGTTGAGTGTGCTCTGTGTCTATCTTCTTCAGTCTTGTTCTGGTGTCAGGTTCACCAAAATGCTGCCGTCTTGTCATTTCCTCCGTTACTCTATGGTTTCAGGTTCAGTGTTCATCTGACAAAGAAAAACAAATTCTCCAACAGAGAAAGAAGTCAATATCAGATAGAGGGGGTGGCCATTATTATTTTAGAGAGAATTTTGTATGTGTAGACCCTCTTACAGCCCATGATTGGTGGGAGCTTGATATTGAAACATTGGAGAGAATGGGATCATTTTTTGGACATGGTTTTGACTTGTTTCCCAGTTCTAGCTATGAGAGAATCTATTAGCCAAATCAAGAGAGTTGGTTACCCACCATGGCTGTGTGCACTATTGCATGTAAGCATCCTGTCAGGTTGTTTACTGCTGAGTAGCTTAGACTATGAGTTGTTTGGACAGATTTTGGTCATTTTTCCCCAGTCATTCATGTAGCACCCTCTGGCACTTTCATGCTAACTATCTGGGGACTCACCCTCTTTCACATTCCAGCCAGGTCAATCCATGTTCCATCCCAACATCATATGCTGTCTTTGACAACATTTGATGTATCATTAAGAACTCTAACAGAAATGGGTCTTCTTTTGGGAAACCTTGTAGGTCTCTCTGATCAACAGCTCATTGTAAAAGTTAACCACATGCTGGTACTGGGAGGTACAGGTTAGTGCCAAGGCAGATGAAGGAATGAAAAGATAGTAATATAAAAGAGAAAGAGAGCGGGTGGCCCCTGTCTGGTGAAGGTCTGAAGGTCTGCTTAAGGGTCTTGTTCTTTGGTGGTTCAGGACATGGTCAAGTTGTCTGAGGGGCAGGGGTTGGGGGGAATGGGACAAAGCAGACTGGTGTTGCATCTGGGCTTGGGGGGGGGGGGAGTATGGGAATGTGTGGTAATTATGTGATGCTGAGGGTTGGGGGGATAGGACAGCTGGTCCATTGGGACTATGTTGCAGGGAGTGACTGGAATTCCACTGTCCTGTGACAAGGCAGAACAGGGAAATTGCATTTCTACAGGTCAGGTGAAGCACATGGGGGGGGGGTGGTAGATCAGGTGGGATGGCAGGAAAGGGGAGAGAGTGGTAAAGAATAGCTTTTTTCCTGGGTCTGGGGGATGGAGGGTGGGGTGGAGAGGGGTTATGCCATTTTCATTGGTAGTTCCCACACCCTGATGGGGTTCCCATGCCTGGAGGTAGGGGACGACAGTGGCGATGGGGAAAGAGCTGGCATGTGAGGTCCTGCACCTGTGGGTGGGGTTGATGTGGGATGGAGCTGACATGTAGGGGTCCTGTACCTGGAAGGAGGCATGGTGGGGAAGGCAGTATTTCTTGAATGGAGTTGCTGAGATTAGGGGGCAAGGCAGCAGCAGGGAGGGGAGGAAGGAGTTTGCAGTGGAATTCCTGCACCTCGGGGTGGGGGCAGGACACTGAGGGAGTGGAGTTCCTGCAGGCACAGAGGGTGGGGGTGGGGCCACGCAGGACAAAGGGAGTGGAGTTCCTGCAGGCACAGAGGTTGGGGGTGGGGTGGTGCGAGGGACCCAGTGAGAGTGAGTGGGGTTCCTGAGTGCACAGAGGGTAAGGGTGGGGGTGGGTGCCATGGGTGATGGAGCATGCATGTGGAGAGAACCTAGGGCAGGGGGACACTAGCCTGCTGGCTTGGGTCCATTTAGCTAGTGCAAGAGAAACCTGAGGTGGGGAGGACAGCTGTTGACTGTATTGGGGGACTGTTGGTACCCCCAAGAGTGTGGGAATCTGAGGATTCCCTGCTTTGTTCCTCTGTCCCCTCCCACTGAACCCTAATAAACCCTAAAGGTCTTGCCTTTCCTTTTGCACCAGGTGAGGTATATTTACACGGATGCCATCTTGACTGGAACCTCCAGATTTTTAAAGAGAATTAAATGTACTTTATGAAGGCAAAACTAAGGATGAAATATGAAAAATAGTGTTTCAAATATGCTTTAACAATCGAGACAATTTGAAGATGTAGGTGTGAAATTATAATTTTATGAAGGGCCAATTAGGCCTATGTAACTAGAAATGGATTTTCTGGGAAATTTCTTAGAAATTCATTTAATAGAAATTATCAAAGGGACAGTTTGGACTTTGTCAAAGGTTTTGAAGCAGAAGCTCTGGTTCTTTTTCATGTCCTCGGATTCCAGGGCTTGGGAGGGCATGACACTCGCACTTTCCCACTACTTCTTCAAACATACAGTGATAGGAAAAGATGAAAAATAAACAATTTGAAATAGAAAGGGAAGAAAAAGAAAAGCTAAGAAAAGTGGTAAAAGACAACACAGCTACCCTCTAAGTTAAAAAGAGAAAATATAGACATATTTTTCCAGAAACACCTGAAACTACTTGTTAGAAATTTCATTCTAAAGCAGCTTCTTTACAAAATTTCTCATCAGCTGGTCATGAAAAAGCCAAAGATAATAGAGACTATTAGTTGGAAACTACAAGAAGTATTTTATCTACATCAGTAGCAAAGGAATATATACTGAAAACACCAACTAATCTAAAAATACAGCAAAGAGAAGACAGGTATATACCTGTTAAAGAAAGTAAAAAGAGAAAACCAATCTTTGAGTTAATTAATTTAGATAGTTTCAGATCTACTGATGTATTGATCTTGGTTTCAGAGGAAGAGACTTTACAGCAATGATAGTCCACCAACTTATTATCTTTTGGTCAAAGTGCCAAAACACACACTCCGATATCTCTGTCAACACCTGCATCTTTCCAGAAGTGTGGAGTTCTGAGAAAAGCATGAAATGATCTTTGGGCTACAATTGCTAAACTGGATAGGAGAAGAAAATGAAAGGAAGCTGAATAATTATTTGTTTCATTTCATAAAACAATATGTTTATAGAGCCTAATAATATCAAATTATAGTTAACTTTTTGTTATTTTCCAGAGCCAAAATTTATCTGGAAATCCAGACTTTAATATTTGTAGAAATAATTACATTTATACTATTACTTTGGGGGCCTAAATGTGGAATAACTGTATTATTTGAAACTCCTGAGATATTTTTTTTTTTTTGCTTTTACTTGAATTGAATACTAAGGTTTCAAATTTTAAAGTTAGGTTTTGAATGCTATAAATACATTATTGAGATTTGTTCTTTACTATTGAAATATTCTGGATACCAAAAATAAATCATCAGAGTGAGTGAAATTTAGGGTAGATGAAGACAGAAAATCTATCTATACTAAAATAGTATGTTACAATTGTCAGTCAGATTGTTTTGCTGGATATGTTATTACTTAAGAGTGTAGAGATCTTTAAATTAAAGTATTATTTTTGTCTAACTCATCTTCTATCTTTACCATGTATAATTTTCTTTCTTACATGTGAGCACACAAATTTTACATTTATTTTTAATCTTCATAATATTCTCATTTTCCATTTTCTTTATATAGTCATCTTATAAAAGTAATTTGCTTCAGGATATATTGTCAAAATTCAGTTCCTTCCTGGAAAATTAGTACATGCACACTGGCATGCACATGCAGAATTTTGGTTTTGCTTTCAACCATAAACTGTTGATTTTTCTTCTTCTGGTTAAATCTTTCTTGTTTATTTTCTTAAAATTTCATGTATTTACTTGAGAGAGATAGAGAGAGGTGGTGGATGGATGGGGACACGAAGGCCTCCTGCCATGCAAAAGAACTTCAGACACATACGCCACTTTGTGCATCTTGCTTTAAGTGGGTACTAGGGAATTAATTCAGCCATCATTCCATTCCTTTCTTGTTTTTAAATTGATTCTGTTTTAAAACATTTCGTAGAGACCAACATATAAAAATAATATATTGTTTGTATTTATTCATGATGTTTTCACTGAAAGTGAGACAGCCAGCCCCAAACAGCTGATATAACTTAAGTGTCTCATATTCTGACATATTGATGTTTATTTTTCCTCCAGCTCTCCTAGGAAAAGTATTGACAATAACAGAACTTTATAATTCCCAGGAAATTCATAAATTTATGTTCCTTTTAAAAATGCATTTTTTCATCTGTCTCCTTCACCATAGCAGTGATGGTCAGGCAGGCTCACCATGGAAGCAGCACTCTTGCTCATCTCACCAATTACTCTGTGATTCCACCTGGGCCTTGGCTGAAATGAAAGGGATGGATTATCTCCTCCGTTCTTGCTACCACCATCTGAAAATGAAAACAGATTCTCTAATAGAGAATGAAGTCAGCATAGGTTCAAAGGGACAAGCATTGTTAATTTAGGGTGGTTTTGATGGATGTAGCCCCTCTTTTGGCCAAAGTCTGGTGGGAGCTTGTAATTGGAGACCATATGGAAACCATAATATTGGTCTCCATAGGATTCTGACCTAGTTCCCAGTTCCAGCTTTGGGTTCCTTTCCATTAAGTGGATCTCTTAGCCAATCAGAAAGTCTGTGTGTCACCATTGCACTGGTGTGTATATCTTTTCAAGCTGGCTATTTCTGAGTATCTTTGACCTCTGCTTGCTCACACTGTTAATAGATTATTTTCCATAGTAGTTGATGTAATGGTTTCCAGGACTAAATAGGGTACCCATTTGGGGACTGGCTGCCTTCCAGATTCCAGTAGATGCAAAGGATATTGAACACATACCAAAACAGAAATCCAGAAGCTCCTGAAAAGCTCACTGAAGCAGTCTTAAAATACACCCACCACAACTCAGGAAATTTTGTAGAAGAGGGGGCAGAAAGATTGTAAGAGCCACAAGTTGGGATGGCAGATCCAGAGGCATTGCCCTTCTCCCCAATGATTTACTGCTGCCCTCACAACTCATAACCCACAACTCCATGGGGAATACCAGCAACCCCACTAATGAGGACCCTCAGCCAAATGGGGACAGGGAGGAGGGAAATGATGGTACCAACACATGATGTGCCCATACAAGCTGTTATCTCTCCCTTTATCTCTTTCCAAATATACATATTTGAAAATATTATATATATATATATATATATATATATATATATATATATATACATACATACATACATACATACACACATACATACATACCCTGGGTTAGCTGGATTAGGAAATTTAGTACTACTTATAAATTAAAAATATTTATTGAATGAGTAAATGAACAGATTAATGTTTACTTTCTATAATTGGTACTCATGTGATAATATATAATTGGAAAAGGCTTATTTTGCATCAAAATATCTAATCTACTTAAATTATTTCACCAAAACCAGTCTGGACTGAGGAGATGGCACAGTGGGGAAGGACCCTTGCCAACAAAGCATGAGGGCCTTTTGGCAGGCTAGTGGCCTCCTAGAACCTAAGTAAAGAGCTGCATGTGTCCACCCACATCAATAACCACAATCCAGTCTCAGGAGGCAGGGACGAGGCAGGACCAGAAATTTCTGTGGCTCATTGACAAACAGCAACTCCAAATTAAATTAGAGATCCTGTCAATTTAATACTGGATGAGCTTCAAGACAAAACACATGTCATTCTCCTCTGGCCTAGGCATGCCCTGGTACATGGATATCTGCACATATGTCCATGCACAAACCACACATGCCACACTATATACATACTCTGTACACACACACACACACACACGCAGAGACAGAGAGAGAGAGAGAGAGAGAGAGAGAAGAGAAACTGAAAAATCCATATATGTCTGATGTAGATGGCAGATGAAGAAAAGAATCTTTATTTCATGTTTTGAAATTATTGTGATAAAGAGTTTTGATTTTCTTAGAAAGAAACTATACTTTGTATAGCATGAATTCTTTAAATACATTTTACATAACAGTATTGTATAGAAAGGAATTTTTAGAATTCAGGGACTTTGCCAGATTAATTTATGTAAAATTCCTAACAACATATTTTCTTTATCCAATACCTTCTTATAAATTAAGCAATGTGTGTATTCCTTTGTATTTGGTTTTGGAGAAAGAAAGAAAAGGTATATATTCTGAATTTAAAAGATTTTTTACCTTAGAATTTAAGCAAAAATAAATAGAAAAATTACTCAAGACATCAAAGTATTTACCTTTATAAGGTTTTACCTTCTTATTAGCTCACACTTTCAGAGAGGTGTTGTTGTTATTGTATGTTTATGTATTTTCATTCATGTGCGATATGTTAATTTTAATTATTTAGAAGCTTGAACATTTTTGTGTATTCCTTTTCTAATTGTGATTGGTGATCTTCCATGTGCTAGTTCTACTTACAATTCTTCAAATATGTTTAAAACTCTGTGTAATCCTGACAATTCTCCACTCATGAATGTAAATATAAGAAAACTCTCCATGGATAATGATAATGTAGCTTTAATTTTTATATTATCATTGCAATATGGTGAGAATGAACTATAAGCATTTCCATGTGTTGTTCTTTTCATTTCTGTCAATAGGAGTACTTCATTCTCTATTGAATCTTCCCCAGTCTGAACAATATTGAAATTCAAAATTACTTTCTCCAGACCCTATCTCATATTATAATAAAATGATTGCTATTCAGTCAAAATAAACAATGTATTTACAAAGGAATATATATTTAATTAATTTACATATATACAAATATCTTTGTATATGTGCATGAAGGTTATAAGAAGTAATACTTTATATACATTTTCAATATTTAATGTTTAATTTCCTATTCACTGTTAAGACAACTTTCTTAGAAATGTTTTAAATAAATACCCTGTTTCTCCCTTATTTAAATTCTTCTGGTTAATTTGAATTATCTCACCCATAAGCAACATACATTTATGAAATAAAGTTGTCGTGTGTGTGTGTGTGTGTGTGTGTGTGTGTGTATGGTGTATGTGTAATATTGTTAAGATCAATTCCTTTCCTTTGCTCCTAGCACATTTCTGTTGTTATTTAGCTTAGATTTGCTATTTGTCTTAACAAAAGAGAATCTGCTAGTGGAAAGTGTCATGAAATTTAATCGAAATTAATTTTACCTCTGAAAAGATTTGTTTCCCCTGAAAACTGGTCAACTGCCAGAAATACATTCAGTGGAATGAATGAACTATATTAAATGTACAATGCATTTGTTCCTGCCTCAGCAGGCTGGGATTTGGCTTTCATTCTTGTTTCTGTGTAGGAAATGCAGATAAGGATAATTGTAATAAGACCTGGGCAAAATTTCAAGGTGCCTGCCAAAACACATGTCTGCCCAACTCACAAGGGAGATGATAGTCTTTATCTTTAAACTCCAAAAATTACCAGTGTTTCATTACAGCCTTCTTTCAACCCCATTCAATTATACTTGCACATTTTTAAACATAATAAAGCATATACCTATTGCCCAACAATTATTCTTATTTCTCATGGTCTTAGTCCTAATTTGATACACTGAAAGGATAGTTGTAGGGTTTTATTTGGCTTGGCATGGTCTTGTATTCTTTTATACAGTGGATAAAACAATACACCTCCAAAACTTGAGTTAATTGCTTGCCTGAAGCAATCTGTCCAGCCAATGATAATCTTGGAAGGAGACACATAATTTTTGGCTTGGTTATATATATATTTTTCTGCAATAGAGAAGGATGCACTTAATTCTGGACTATAGACTTGCAACTAGAATTGAACATGTTTTTATTTTTAAATATTTATTTTTATTCATTTATTTGAGAGGGGGCGAAAGAGCCAGGGGAGAGAGAGAGAGGGAGAAAATGGGCATGCCAGGGCATCCAGCTGCTGCAAATGAACTCCAGACATGTGTGTCACCTTGTGCACCTGGCTTATGTGGGTCCTGGAGAATTGAAACTGGGTCCTTTGGCTTTGCAGGTAAGCACCTTAAGGGCTAAGCCACCTCCAGCCCTGGAGTTGAACACTTTTACACATAGGAGACAAATTGACTGGCAATCAGGGTAAGAGAACCCCAAAAGTGAATAGTTTTGCATTCCTTGACTAAAAATAGGAATTGTCACCAAGTTTGCAGAAACCTGGATCTTACATCCTCCAGGAAAAATGACTAGATTATACTTGCACCCTTCCTAGAGGACAGAAACCCTGATCCTTATCTAAAATTACTGACAAAGGTATAAAATCTGGTCTGTGTCCATAGCAACCTGCTGACCTGGGTTTCCTAACATAGCCACTCCCCATTTAAAAAAAAAAAAAAATCACAGATCCGAGTATTGAGGTGGGCTTCTCAAACCCCCTCATACCTCCCTGGGCAAGAGCTCTACATTGATTCCTTCTGTTTCTTGGCTTAAACCCCTTCTCTTTCCCATCTTAAAGCTATAATAAAATCTTTCTGAACCTTATGCCCATGGTCTATGTATCATTCTTCACATTCAAAGAACAAGAATAGTGAAATACCCCAAATTCTCAGTACATTGGTAACATGGAACCTAAAATTCCTGTACCAACACTTTTAAGCTAAAAACACATGATTTTTATGTTATAGATAAGTAGTTAGTAGTCATTTTGATTTAACAAACAAAAGTACAGGATTAAGGATGCTAACTTCCTTCCCAGAAGGAATTCCTGCAGTTAATTGCAGTCCCAGGTAATCAATTCCCCTCCCCTCACATTCCATATGCCCCAGTCCATGCAAGTTCCTTTCTCCCAGTGCAACATTTCCCCTCCAGTCCCTGAGAAGGCTGATAACCACCACACTCCCCTTCCTGGCTTCTTTCCTATTGCTTTGTAACTCGCCATTGTTTTGGCTGGCAGTAAGTAAATCTCTGGACTCCAAAAAACACTTTCAGAATCTGGAACTTATACCAAATAATATTTTAAGGTTTTTAAAGATGATTATAAAGTTTAAAAATCCTCCAAATTGTGGTGGCTTTTGCCCAGTTAACATAAATATAACAGAATGCTCCAGAAAATAAAATAAAAAAAAAAATAGGACTTTTTTTGTCTTTTTTTTCTTTTCTGTTCTTTTAAATAAAGAACATACTTTGTATGGATAAATCATGTGTTGGTGCCATCTTTTCCATCCTCTCTGCCCGCACTCTGCAGGTGGCCTTCCTCAGTATGGTTCCTGTGTTATGTGTTGTGAGAGCAGCAGTCAGTCATTGAGGGCAGGAAGGTAATGCCTCTGGGCATGACATGTCAACTTATGGCTCTTACGATCTTTCTGCCCACTCATCTGCAAAATTCCTTGAGCTTTGGTGGATGCTTTTAAGTCTACGTCAGTGATGAGCTCACAGAAGCCTCTGGATTTCTGCTTTGATATGTGTTAAGTATCTTCAGCATCTGTCTCCTTCACCCTGACACTGATTGTCTGTCAGGCTCACCATACAAAGAGCACTGTTCCTCATCTCCGAAATTTCTCTGTGGTTTCACCTGGGCCTTTGCTGAGATGTGAAGGGTGGTTTATCTTCTTGGTCTTGCTACCTTCTGAAAAAGAAAAACAGATTCTCCAATGGACAGTGAAGTCAGCATAGGTTAAGTTAGAGAAGTGTTATTAATTTCAGGAGATTTTGATGGATGTAACCCCTTTTTTGGCCAGACTATTGGGAGCTTGACATTGACGAGTCTAATCTTTGTCTCCATAGGATTCAGACCTGGTGCCTAGTTACAGACATGGGTTTTTTTCCACTGAGTGGATCTCTTTGCCAATCAGAAAGCCAATGTTTACCCACCAAGGCGGTGTGTTACCATTGCACTGGTGTGTGCATCTTGTCAGCCTGGTTGCTTCTGGATAGCTTAGACCTCTGCCTATTCAAACCATTGTGGGCCACTTTCCCCCAGTAGCTCATGTAGTGCTTTCCAGCAATAGATGGGCTATCTGTGAACTGTCTTTCTTTCAGATCCCAGCCAGATTGCTCTGTGTTCTGCGACAGAGCATTTGGTGTCTTCAGCAATGCAGCCTGACCTTTTAAAAAATGTGGATAAATTTTCCTGACTCAATGTCTGAGGAAAGGATAACATGGCTGATATAACTCATCTGTAGAGTGCTTGCCCATTACGTACAAAGTTCTGTGTTTGACTTCCAAAACTACCAGAAAACAAAAATAACAAAATTTCTTTCGTGTAATGGAGAAAATGGATCATTGGGTGAAGTGTTTGTTGCCTAAACATGAAAACCAGAGGGAAACTGACCACAGGAAGTCCTGGCAGGTTCTATAAAAGCCAGAAGCCTTGGTGGGTTCTATAATCCCAGAGTGCTGACAGTGAAATGACAAGTATTGATGGGAGAATTGTTCAGAATTGGTAAATAATAGCAGATCCTGTCTCAAACAAGGTAGAACGTGAGGACCAACTTGAAAGTTGTCCTCTGATCTCTATATGGATGCCATAGCAAGTGTGTCCCTACATGTGAATGCATGCATGCACACATACACATACACACACACATACATGCCTACCTCAAATCAGAACTTAACTGAAATCTGAAACAAAAATTTCTTAGCAAGCTGAATAATGAAATTAATTTATTGTAGTTTGTACTTTAAATCTGTAGAAAAAATATATAAATGTAATATACTGAAAGCTTTACTTCTGAGATGGCCATGCAAATATATTTTTATTAATACTGTTGTAAAAAAAGCAACAGTGGTACCCAAGAAAGAAAATATAAATAATTAATGAAAGAACAGGAACAATGATTTATGGAGAGGAGATATACACACGAATATAACAAATGAAAAGTTATTTTGGCCTTTGATAGTTTAAAGTTTAACAAGTATCTACACTGATAAGTTTGAGAAATGTGATCTGTGATATACACATATTTTCCATATATTTACGTGACTTTTTCCTAACAATATTTTTCTTCTACTCAAAACACTTAACAAAAATTATTTTTCAAATAATAATTTCAATTATGTTTTATTGATCTTGTTTTATTTTAAATCATAATGCTCAAATTCAGAAACTTAAATTTCCTTGTTTCCATGTGCATTTTCTTTGTCTCCAACCAACATGTAATTTGTGAAAGTTTGGCTTCATTTATTGGTACAACCATAGCATATACATCAAATAAATATAAAAATATATAATCAAATTTCTTCGCAAATATTTATGTACTCAGCATATATTCCCTCATTTGTATATTTGAAGATTTCATTCGTGAGCTTAAAATTCTTATTTTTGCTTTATCTTTTCTTTTGTCAAAAGTGAGAATAAACTTCTTTTGAAAAAATTCACATGCTGTAAAGGAGAAAGCTTGATGTCTCCAGATCCACATTTCTATAATCACTATATCATTCTAATTGTTTTATGATTATTAGGATATTACAACTGTATACTATAACTCACTTATATGATTTCTGCTTACATTTTTAAAAATGATGAAAGATGTGACTTCAATCAGAATATAAACTTTACTAAGATTATATATATTCAGTAGCCTAGTCATGTAGACATTTCTGGATCTCAAGAATCCTCAGGAAACAAATTTAATTTTATTATAACCACTATTGGACATTTTGGGAGAGGGTAAGAAGAGGAAAAAATATATATTACCTACATGGCACAGTGCAAAGGACTGTGCAAGATAAGTGTGCTATTCTGTACAATGTAATTGTTTATAGTTGGCAGAAAAGGTGCAACTAAAATTGTGTTTGGTGCCATTTTCCTGGAGCTGTCAAGGATTGTTGTAGAAGAGGCAGTGGGAAGACCGTAAGAGCCACAGGATGTGAAGAAACAGCCTGGATGGAGGCCCTCATTACCCCACAGTGAACACCAATAACCTAACTAAAGAGGGTCCTCAGAGAAATGGGGACTGGAAGATAGGAATATAAACCTATAATCTATATAAAAAAATAAAATTGTGAATTTCTCCTCTGAATGCAGTAGTGGAATCGTTTAATAATCATGAGTATTAAGATTTCATGTTTGGTGTAAATGCTATTAGTGAGACAAATGTTTTGTAAAAAAAGTGTTCTGATGCCGGGCATGGTGGCACATGCCTTTAATCCCAGCACTTGGGAGGCAGAGGTAGGAGGATCAAATACCACCCTGAGACTAATTAAATAGGTCAGCCTGGGCCAGATGTGAACCTTTAAAAAAAAAAAAAAAAAAAAAAAAAAAAAGTGTTCTGATATCAAACACATATGAACAAATACTGTAATTATAAATGTGTTTATATGTATACAAACACATAATAACTGTTTATATACATGCATACACATATTCCTGAAAAATTCAGATGAGCAACTTGATAATTTTTTTTTTTTTCAGTTGAAACCTATTTCATCTATTCTTCAGGTACTTGGAAGAACAGTTTAAATATATAATTTTCATTGTTAAAAATATAAAATATATGTAATTATGGAGTCTAATAAAATTATTTTCCCCAAACTCAGATGGATTTAAATGAGAACTATTTATGTCTGATATCATGCATGAAGAAACACCTGCTCTGGGGTGGCTGTCTTTCACTGCTTTGAGGAGCACTTCCCCTTTCTTTATTTATTAAGTTCTTGGTCCACAGGTACCTTTTCTCACTAAGATAAGCACTTGCATTTGTTGTTTCTTACAAGAGCTTCATGATTAATTTGATCTCATATTTCCAACCTGTCATTTTGCTTTGGACTTAGGAATTATGAGTGCCACCTCTCCCACACACCTGCCATCCTGGTTTAAGTCCTGTTGTCTCCTGAGCTCTAACCCAATAGAAATTAGAACTGCTTTCACCATGCTGGAGTTTCCACCAGTAGTTTTCTGTTCTATTCCCAACAATTACTTTGATCAGACTTTAGCCATTTAATTCATATAAAATTCAGAAACTGTTCTCATTAGAAAGTATATCCTATAGCCCAATCAATTGTTAGACATCATCATGACATGGTTTAGACCCCATGTTCCTCACTAGGGCATGAGTGTACACTAAGCATGAGGGATATTCATTTTAACTGATCTCACTGTACAGCTCATTCTATAGTCTTCGGTCTGCTTAGAAGAGGTACTTATTATAATTGCTTCACATGTGATTTCCTACTCTAAATAAGTATTAACAGCCAACAGCACTTCTTTGTGAATTGCTGAACAGATGAAAAGACTTACAAGAAAAGAATGTCAATCACAATAATTTCTTGTGCCTTTGTAAACAACAACTCCAAAAAGCCCACTCTTTTTTACTGCACTTGTTTATAACATTTGACAATATAGCATAATATTTGTTATTCTTCCATCACACTGGTTAGCTGACTAAATTCTACATACTTCAATTTCATCAGGATATTTAAAATGCCTTTGACATTAAAAATAAACTTTTTGAATTTACCTCAATTATTTTTCCTCAGAAGAATTTGAACTAACAAGTTCATTTTGAAATACTGCCTTGTATCCAAAGATAAGAACAAACAATACAACTTATATACTGAAACATAAAATACTTTTTTCTTATGTCCATCATTTAAATAGTAAGAGAATAAAGGTCAACCCTTTAATGGATGGAAATTTTGAAGCCAATGGGTATAATAAGACTTTACTTGGAACAAAATACTATATAAATAGAGGGGCTGAAGACATGGCTTTGTTGTTTAGGCACTTACCTGTAAAGCCTAATGACTCAGGTTCAATTCCCTAGTACCCATGTAAAGCATGATTCACAATGTGGTGCATACTTCTGGAGTTCATTTGCAGTGGTTAGAGGTCCTGGTGAGTCCATTCTCTCTCCCTCTATCTCTCTGCTTGCAAACAAGTAAAAATATTTTTTTAATTATATGAATATAACTATATATACATATATGTGTACATTCTTCATAAAGGAAAACTAAATTTATAATAATGTTTTAAATATTGATCGATATTACATTGACTATTTCTTGATATTCTGAAAACAATTTGAGAGTGCAATGAAGATATCTATCAGATATTATGGTAAGTACTATAAATTACAATAGTTTGTTCCTTTTAAGATTATTATTTAATTTCATGTAAATGTGTACATTTTATGTTGAAAATAACCTCCTTAGCCTTCCCTCCACTTTCCTTCCAACACATATATTTTACTTTTTAGATCAGCATAATTCACTTAATATGACTATGTCTAGTTGCAGCCATTTTCTTCTAAGCAACATGACTTTGTTCTTCTGACAGCAATCTTTCACTTTTGCATTGATAGTGCAGGGATCACAGTTATCCAGCACTATTCCTGCCCTCAATTACCGAATAAAAATATTACCAGATAAAAATATTTAAATATAATAGAATTTTATATTCTCAGGATATTTTCAAACTTTAAACATTTCACATTAGATTGTATAAAGGTGAGAATAATTTTCAATAAACAGATTATATTTTGAGATTCACTGTTAACAGAGGAACATCAAGTTAATAATTTAATGTATCTATATCTAATATCCACAATTGCATTTATATTCGGATAAAACTACAAAAAATATATGAGTAAAAATTATAATTAACACTCTAGAATTCTGGAATGCAATAAAGTATGATAGATATTTTGATCATCAATATTTTATCTATAGCCAATGCTTTATAGCTAGTAAGAGATCATCATTATGAATAGTTATAAAACTTGTCACTTTTTAATGCACAGAATACAGTTTTACAGAAACATATTTCTGCTTTCTTGATATTCATAAAACTTTTTCCTAGCTCTATGAATATTTTAGTTTATAGGAACATTTATATACCAATTACAAATGTAAATGCTTTAGACAAAGGATATTATATAAAAATGGTGCCCTGTTAAAAACACATGTTTCTTTGAGAGGCTATGAAACAATACCATTGGTCCAATTTTGTATAATACTTAATGTTGCTCTGTCATCCATCATTCAGGTAATACATATTTACTTTCATATGAGCCCAAGTTTCACATATTTTTATTAGCAGTGTTCTATAAATAGAACTATTTTGCATTTGTGACATGGTATTTTCATAAAATTAATAAAACTTTAACATGCATGTGTGCTAAGATATCATTTATTTTGCCATTAGCATTTAAGAACAATAGGAAAGTCTCTCTCATCTCTAGAACTTTGAAACCTGAATCAACTTTCCATGGCCTAGAGTAGTGTTTCTCAAATTGAACTATATTCAGAGTCACCTGGAAAGCTTATTTTAAAAATAATTGCTTATTTACCCCTGTGCTCATGTTCTGAATAAAAACCTCTAAAAACTAAAAGCCTGACTATATATGTTTTTAAAACATAAAAACTTTATTCAAAGGCAGAATGAGGTATGACAACCATTAACCTAGGAGCTACAATATTACATTGCTGAACTTAGCATATAATGTTTTGGTTCAGCCTAGACTTTCATTAAATGAAACCCATACTCCCCATAAGAATTACGGAACTGCCTTAGCCTGCTTGTATAACATTGAGAAAGTTAAATTAACCAGAAATTTATTGGCTCCCATTTCTGGAGTTATAAAGTTGATTATCAAGCTTGTTGCACCTGGCAAGCTCCTTCTCGCTATATCCACAATCCATGCAGGGAGAGAGGGTGACAGAGACAAAACTCACCAAAAGTGCTCTTAAATGATATGGCCAATACGTCCCACAAGTGTGGAGCCTCTAACCAGTGAAACCGCTTGATACTTTTACAGTGGTGACTGCATTCCAACATGAACTTCGACGGTGACAAGCATTCAAACTATAGTGCAAGCCTTATGCAAACTCTCACACAGATGTCCCTCTTCATCCCAAACTCTCATTTGCTTCTTTGCAGAGGCAAAATCAATAAGACATGCTTAGTGACAAAATAAATATCAGGCTCTTGGTGTTGAAATTTCATAGTTTGACACATATTAACACTATGTTTTTCCCTAAACCAAAGTCAAATGTGCATCACATTCAAGGGAATCTAAAGAAAAGTACTGTCTTTACCTGTTTGAGAAACTGTGCTACTGACTTCATTATCAACTGAAACTCATTCATTCATATGTTGCCTGAAATATAGTTGAGTTAGTCAAAAGACTTCTTTATATATGTGCTGGTTTTATGAGCATGAAGCTAAACATTGTACATTTTTTTATAAAAGTATATTCTGCCAGGCATGAATCCCAGCACTCACAAGGTAGAGGTAAGAGGATTGCTCTGAGTTTGAGGTCAGACTGGGACCACATAGTGAATTCCATATCAGCCTGGGCTAGAGTGTGACCCTACCTCAAAAAAAAAAAAAAAAAAAAAAAAAGTATATTTTGATTTTTAACTTTAATTGTAACTATGCATATTAACTTAAAGATAAAAAATATAGTCAAAAATATATATGCATATGGTTAGTCAGATTCAATGATATTACAAATTAATATTATAAATAAATTGTATGTAATATCAGAGAAGACTGCTGATAAACAAGAAATAAAATCAATTATGTTAGATTCAATTTTATTTTAAATATCTTGAATCACTTAAATATTGATCAAATGTTGTATATAATGTCTTAGTGCAATTGCATCAACAAATTGTTTTCAAATGTTTTCTCTTTCTATGTCCAGGCAAGATAATTTTATATATAAATAAGTAATCATACTCATGATAGTTATTTACATTAACCAAAAACCTAATAAATCTCCCTAACTGGAACAGTCCATGCTGCCATTATTCTATAATAATATGTTTAAATTTAAGAAATATTAGTATTATAAGTAATAGATAAAATAGAACATTCCATTATTAATTTTATTTTAACATTTAAAAATAGACAAAATATTAAAGGCTGGCATACAAACGCAGATGGAAGAGTGATGAGCTGAGAAACAGTGAATACAATCTGATCTGATAGGAACAAGTATTTTGAGAGACTTTAGTTGAAGAGAGGAATTACCCCCCCCAAAAAAAACCCCACAAAATATTAAAATTTTCACATATTCTATTTAACATGAATTGTAGTCATGGCCCTTATCTGGTATAATATGGAGCCCATTTTAATATGTAAAATAAAGAAATGAGGCATTAAAATATATAGCTTTAGATATTACAATACATGTATCTAATATATTTTAATCTTATTCCCCTTACACTCTCTTATCTCCTCTCTATCACATTTACGCTCTTCTTCTTCCAAATCAGTCCACATCATACTGTAGCACTTTCTTTTTTCTTCAACCCATTGAATTAAAATCAGATGGCTTGCATGTTTATGGACAGAATGTTACTTGCTATGTAATAAAATCAAATGATTAATATTACCAGATTTTTATT
This sequence comes from Orientallactaga sibirica, assembly GCA_036365145.1. Taxonomy (NCBI): domain Eukaryota; kingdom Metazoa; phylum Chordata; class Mammalia; order Rodentia; family Dipodidae; genus Orientallactaga; species Orientallactaga sibirica. The sequence goes on along the minus strand of JAEOAD010000060.1, from coordinate 13,902,657 downwards.
TGAAAATAATACTTTGGTTTCAATAAGAAAACATTTTAAATAGATTTCAGAGTATTTGTGGATAGCCCATTTCAGCAGATGTGATTTTAGAAGTGATTCTGGCAAGAGTTGGCTCAGGTTTTAAGTGGCATGGAGCATAATGGTCAAGAGAACAATTAAAATGCCAAATGGATGACTACTTGCATTCCTGAAGTGGGGCAAAGGGGACTTCATACACTTAGTAAGACTTCACCCTGGTCATCAAGGTTACCAAGAAAATTTAAATAATTACCTTAATAATTGATACAAAATCTATATTTCTCTTTGTGTACATTATGTATTATGAAATGCTATTTTCTTGAAAAGAAGAAAACATTGATTTTTCTTCTGAGTGACTTATGCCTCTTGACTAAATTATTCTAAAGTAACATAAATGTCAAAGCATCAAAAGCTCTCTGTTGAAAAAAAATAACAGAGTAAGAAAACTAATAGTGTAATGAAATAAAGGCAGTTTAACACTTCCTGAGAGTGGTCAAACGATTGGCTACAACAAATATATTTGACTAACTTCCTAAACATCTTTTACTCCTGGTAATCTTGAATTGCTGCCAAAGCTTTGACTTTATAAAAATAACACTCTCCAAATTAAATTAAATGATATCCTATAAATATATGTATATAGATATTTCAAAAAGGTGTTTGAAAATAGAATATATAATTAGAATTAAGAAAAATATTTTAACAATATACATATTTTATTTACTTTTTAGATTCATTATTCAGGTGATTTTTAAATTAACATTGAAGTAAACTAGCTCAGTTGAAAGATAGATTTTAAAATTAGTTGAGCTACAAAGAACTCAAAAACCTAAACAATAAAAAATCAAAAAAAACAACTCACAAAATGGGGCAGAAACTGCACAGGGAGTTCTCAGAGGAAGAAATTCAAATGGCAAACACATACTTAAGAAAATGTTCAACATCCATAATCATCAGGGAAATGCAAATTAAAACATCTATGAGATCCCACCTTATGCCAGGAATGACAGCAAAAATTAAAAAAAAAAAATCAAATGACAACAAATGCTGGTGAGGGTGTGGAGAAATAAGAACCCTCATTCACTGTTGGTGGGAATCTAAGCTTTACAACCACTATGTAAAGCAACATGGAGACTCCTAAAAAGGATGACTACAGAGGTACCAACAGACCCAGTTATCCTCTTACTGGGCATTTGCCCTAAAAGCTTCAAGCTTCAGTTCAGAGATATTTGCTCAATCATGTTTATAGCTGCTCAATTCATAATAGCTAGGAGCTGGAATCAACCCAGATGTCCATCATTAGATGAATGGATAACTAAGATGTGGTACATCTACACAATCGAATTCTACACAGCAGTAAGAAAAAATGACACAAAGCAATTCAAAGAAAAATGGTCAAACTTGGAATAGATCATGCTTACTGAACTCACCCAATCACAGAAAGATAAGTGTAGCATGGTCTCACTCATCTGTGGTTCCTAATTTGTATTTTCCTGAGATACTGACACACCAACTAAACATCTTGAGGACTGGGAAATAGGGATGGCTGTGTGGGAGGGCAGGGAAAGGGTGGGTGGTGGGGGGACAAAAAACTGGACCCAAATGGAAATGGCACCATAAAATCCTATATCCTGAAGGACATACAAAAAGGTTGAACCTGCATCAGGTGTTTGGAGAGAACACCTGAATCACCGGGGCCTGGAGAGGATATGATGAAGACTAACCTCAATCTTCTGTTTCTCTCTCTCTCACTCCCTCTTCTTTCTCTTCTCTCTTTCTCTTTCATATTACCTATATTTTTCTTCCTTCTTTTCCCTTGGCACTGACCTATAACTCCCAGTATCAGCATGTGGTTAATATCCACAATGAGCTGTTGATCAGTGAGACCTACAAGGTTTCCCAAAAGAAGACAGATTTCTGTCAGAGTACTTGATGACCCACCAAAGGTTAATGGTAAGACCCTACTGTTGAAGACACCATAAGCTGCTTGGATGGAACATGGAGAGACCTGGCTGGAATCTGGAAAAGAGTCAGTCCCCAGACAGTTAGCTTGTCTAGTGCCAGAAGACGCTAAATAAGTGACTGAGGAAGATGACCAACATCTGTCTAAACAATTTGTGGTCTAAACTACTCAGCAGCAAACAACCTGATGTAATTCTCACACAAGTGCAGTCGTGGCACACAGCTAATGGATCTGCTCAGTGGAATGGAACCCATACCTGGGAATGGGAAACAAGTCAGTACCATATCCAAAAATGAGCCCACTCACTAATATCAAGCTCCTACCAGTAGTAGGATACAAGAGGGCCCACACCTATTAAATTCTCTCTAAAATAATAATGGTTATCCATGTATCTTGCACTGACTACACTCTCCATTGGAGAATCTGCTTCTCTCTTTCAGATGGACACATACCCTGAGGAGAGAATCAGCCCATCACACTTCAACAGGGCACCAGATGAAGCCATTGAGTTGCAGGGGAAATGAGCAACAGTGCTGCTTTGGTTAACCTGGTACCAGCACAAGGAAGAAGGACACAAAGACACTCAACCCCTACCAAATCAGATACTCAGAGACTCACAAAACCTCGTCACTAAAATAGACCTAAAATGAACCCAACATGGCTCAGGGAAATTCTTGGAAGAGGAGACGGAAAGATTTTACAGGCATGAGTTGGGTCATTATACACAAAGTCATTCATTCCCTCTCCACATAACTGATGGCTACCCACATAAGGCAAGACTCACATTACCCATGGGGGGAGGACAGGGAGAACGCTAACAATGGTCCCATCATGGCTGTATATATACTTTATACAAAACTAATAAAAAATTTAAAAAAAAAATATTTGAGCTTTAGCTAATAATTATGGAAAACAAAGCATAAAGTAAACCAGAGTTAAATATGATTGGAAGTTTTTTAGAATACAAGGAATATTTGCTTTGAAGATATTTACAATATAACATTTCCTGATAGTTTGAAAACATGATAACAAATGTGACAGATTCAATAACTTGGTGGACATTCTCCCTCAAAATTTGAACCTCTAAATATGCTTATAATTTTGAATTATCAAGATTTAACTTTTATGAGTTGAATTACATCTTCCAAAACTATGTATTTGGAAAGATTTTAATGAGGTCCTACTACTCAATGGAAATTTAGTTATGGTAAATAAATTTATTTGGGTATCATTTTACCTTTAGCTAACAAGGATGACTTCTTTTAAAATAGCTGCTTAAGTATGAACTGTAAGTAACATATTAAATACAAAAGTCAAGACTATAAGGAATACAGAAAATTTAGTTGCCCACAGAAATTATCACTTTTAAAGTATACTTTAATAATTTGAAGCTACACCCATATTTAGAAAAAATGTATTTTTAATTCTCACACAGTACCATACCTATTTTAAAGGTAATTATATGCACTGGAAGAAAGCTTCAAAAAAGTTTAATGGGGCTGGAGAGATGGCTTAGTGGTTAAACGTTTGCCTATGAAGCCTAAGGACCCTGGTTCGAGGCTCGATTCTCCAGAACCCACGTAAGCCAGATGCACAAGGAGGTGCATGCATCTGGAGTTCGTTTGCAGTGGCTGGAGGCCCTGGTGCACCCATTCTCTCTCTCTCTCTCTCTCTAACTGCCTATTTCTATATCTCTCTCTCTCTCTCAAATAAATAAATAAAAAATAAAATATTAAAAAAAAAAAGTTTAATGGATTTTTTTCATTGGTTGTTTTCATTTTCACTGGCACACATGCACCGCCTGTGTACTTTAGTGACCCTTAAAAAAACAAACAAACAAACAAACAAACAAACAAAAAAACTATAAGGGACTCCTGGTCAAGATGGCATCCATCTAACCATGACACACCTTGCAGGAAAGGAAAGGAAAGACCTTTAGGGTTCATTAGGATTCAGGGTGGAGAGCAAAGTAGAGAATCAACAGATTCCTATGCTCTTGGGTAGCACACCAGTCCACCAATCCACTCAAGCAGCCTTCCTAGCCACAGTACCAGCAGCAGTTTCCTCCTGCACTAACCACAGGCTAAGTGGACCCAGGCCAGCAGGCTGTTATTCCCCCAGCCCTAGGCTCCACACGCAATTGCCATACCCCCTAGCCGCAGCCACACCCCCACCGCTGTGCACAGGAGCTCCACGTGCCAAGAAAATTGATGAAACAAAGAGCTGGTTGAAAAAGTAACCAAGATTGATAAACCCTTGGCCAATTTGATCAAACACAAAAAAAGAGACACTTCAAATTAACAAAATTAGAAATGAAAATGGAGAGATCACGACAGACATAAATGAAATGGGGAGAATTATCAGGACTAATTTTAAAAACCTCTACCACACAAAACTGGATAATATGGAGGAAATGGATGAATAGCTATATACATACCACCTGCTAAAGCTAAAGTCAGAGGAAACAAATCTCCTAAACAAACCTATCACACCCATTGAGATTGAAAAGGTAATCTAACACCTCCCCAAAAATAAGAGTCCAGAAACACATGGCTTCTCAGCTGAATTCTATCAAACCTTCATGGAAGAACAAAAATCAATTTTTCTGAAACTGTACCACATTACTGGAGAACAGGGAAAGCTCCCCAACTCCTTCTATGAAGTTAGTATTACCCTAATCTAAAACCAGGCAGAGATGCCATAAGAAAAGAAAACTAGTGGCCTGATGAACTTAGACACAAAGATCCTGAACAAAATCCTTGCAACGCAAATTCAACAGCACATCAAAAGCATTATAAACCTTGATCAAGTAGGCTTCATCCCAGGAATGCAGGGGTCATTCAACATACAGAAATCTGTCAATGTAATACACCACCATAATAAGCTTAAACACAAAAACCACATGATCATTTCAATAGATGCAGAAAAGACCTTTGACAAAGTACAGCATCACTTCATGATCAAAACATTGGAGAAAATAGGCATGGATGGTTTATATCTCAACACAATAAAGGCGATATGCAAAGCTCTTAAAGCCCAAGTAATTCTTAAAGGGGAGAGACTGAAGGAATTCCCACAGAGATAAGGAACTAGACAGGGGTGTCCACTCTCACCTCTGCTCTTCAACATAGTACTGGAAGTCCTAGCTCAAGGAATAAGAGAGGAGAAAGAAATAAAAGGGATACAAATTGGAAAGGAAGAAGTTAAGATAGCCCTATTGGCAGATGACATGACCCTATACATAAGTGACCGAAGAACCTCCATCTCTAAACTGTTGAAGGTGATTAACTCGTTCAGCAAAGTAACAGGATACAAAATCAATGCATAAAAATCAGTAGCCTTTCCAAATGCAAAAGGCAAAGATAGAGACAAAGACAGAGAAAGAAATAAGCAACATTGTCCCATTTTCAATAGCATCCAATAAACAAATAAATAAAATACCTTGGAATAACATTAACCAAGGATGTGAAAGACCTATACAATAAAAACATAAAAACACTCAAGAAAGAAATCAAGGAGGACTTGAGAAAATGGAAAGACCTCCCATGCTCCTGGATAGGCAGAATTAACATTGTGAAAACAGCAATTTTACCAAAAACAATATACAGATTTAATGCAACACCAATAAAAATCCCAACTTCTTTCCTCACACAGATAGAAAAAAAAAAAAATGATCTCAGAATTCATATGGAATGGCAGAAGGCCTCAGATATCCAAGCATATCCTCAGCAAAAGAAACACTTCTGGAGGCATCACTATGCCTGATCTAAAGATATACTACAAAGCCATAGTAATTGAAACAACATGGTACTGGCACAAAAATAGGAGTATAGACCAATGGAAGCGAATCAAGGACCCAGGCTTTGGGTCAAGTAACTACAACTACCTAATATTTAACAAAGGACCTAACAAAGTAGTGTGGAAAAAAAGGCAGTGTCTTCAACAAATGGTGCTGGACAAACTGGATAAACTTATGCAGGAAAATGAAACTCGATCCACACATCTTGTCATACACAAAAATCAAGTCTAAATGGATCAAAAACTTTGCTACAACTGGAAGAAAAAATAGGAGGAACTTTCCATGATATAGGAGTGGGAAAAGACTTCCTGAACAAAACCCCAGTAGCTCAAGAAATTACACAATCACTCAATCACTAGGATCTCATGAAGCTGAAAAATTTTTTCATAGACAAACATTCAATAAGCAGAGATAATAGATTACCCACAGAATGGGAGAAAATTTTTGCCAACTGTACAACTGACAGAGGCCTAATTTATAGAATCTACAAAGAACTCAAAAACCTAAACAACAAAAAGTCAAACAACCAGAAAAAAAAAAAAAAAAAAAAAAAAAAAAAAAAAAGTCAAACAACTCACTGACAAAATGGGGCAAAGAACTGTACAGGGAGTTCTCAGACGAAGAAATATAAATGGCAAACACACACTTATGAAAATGTTCAACATCCCTAATAATCAGGGAAATGCAAATTAAAGCAATTATGAGATTCCACCTTATCACAATAAGGATAGCAAACATTAAAAAATCTAATGACAACAAATGCTGGTGAGGATATGGAGAAATAGGAACCCTCATTCACTGTTGGTGGGAATGTAAGATGGAACAACCACTATGGAAAGCAATATGGAGACTCCTAAAAAAGATGACTATAGCATTACCAACAGATCCAGTTATTCCCTTACTGGGCATTTACCCTAAAAGCTCTATGCCTCAGGTCAGAGTGATTTGCTCAACCATGTTTAAAGCTGCTCAATTCATAATAGCTAAGAGCTGGAATCAACCAAGATATCCATCATTAGACAAATGGACAGCAAAGATGTGGTATATCTACATAATGGAATTCTACACAGCAGTAAGGAAAAATGACACAATGAAATTTGAAGAAAAATGGTTGAACTTGGAACAGATCATTCTCAGTGAATTCACCCAAATCACAGAAAGATAAGCATCACATGGTCTCACTCATCTGTGGCCCATACCTGATTCTGCCCTAGATGCTGACATATATAATAAGCATCTTGAGGACTGGACAATAGGGAGGGTGGAATGGGAGGGGAGGGAAAGGGAGAGGGGGACACAAAAACCAGAGCCAAATGGAAATGGCACCATAAGATCCTATATTGTGAAAGACAAACTAAAAGGTTTGACTTTTATCAGGTCCTTAGAAGGAACACCTGAATCACAGGGCCCTGAGGAGGGTATGATGAAGACTAATCTTAATTCTCTCCTTTTTTCTCTCTCTCTCTCAGTGTCTTCTCTCTCTTCTCTCTTTCTCTTTCATATTACCTATCTTTTTCTTCCTTCTTTTCCCTTGGTGCTGGCCTATAAATCCCCATACCAGCATGCAGTTAACAGCCACAATGAGCTGTTGATCAGAGAGACCTACAAATTGTCCCAAAAGAAGACAGATTTTTGTCAGAGTATTTGATGACCCACCAAAGATTAATGGTAAGATCCTACTGCCAAAGACACCATGTGCTGTTGGTAGAGAACATGGAGTGACCTGGCTGGAATCTGGAAGAGAGTCAGTCCCCAGACAGTTAGCTTGTCTAGTGCCAGAAGGTGTTACATGAGCGACTGGGGAAAATGACCAACATCTGTCCAAGCAACTCATGGTCTAAGCTACTCAGTAGCAAACAACCTGATGTGATGCTCACACAAGTGCACTAGTGGCACACAGCCATGGTGGGTAACCAACTGCTCTTGATTTGATTAATAGATCACTCAGTGGAATGGAACCCATAGCTGGAACTGGGAAACAAGTCAGAACCATATCCAAAAAAATTAGCCTGAACTCCAATATCAAGCTCCTACCAATCCTGGGCTATGAGAGGATCTACACCTATCAAATTCTCTCTACAATAATCATGGTTATCCCATTTATCTGGTGCTGACTTCACTCTCTATTGGAGAATTTGCTTCTCTTTGTCAGATGAACACCAAACCTGAGGAGAGAATCAAGCCATCACAACTTACCAGGGCCCCAGTTAAAACCATGGAGTAATTGGGGAAATGAGCAAGAGTGCTGCTTTCTAGGTGAGCGTGGTGCCATCACAAAGGTGAAGGAGATAGACACAGAGAACACTCAACTCCTACCAAATCAGATATCCAGAAACACAGAGGATCCCAAGACCTCATCCCTGAAGTAGGCCTAAAATGAACCCAACATGACTTAGGGAAATTTGTCGAAGAGAGGGAAGAAATATTGTTAGAACCACAAGTTAGGTCATTATGCACAGAGACATTGCCTCTTCCCCATAACAGATAGCTACCCCCACAATGCAAGACCCACATTCCCAATGTGGAGGGTCCCTTCAGAGGGGGGAGGACAGGGAGGAGGCTAATGATGGTACCACATGACTATATTCACATTATGTACACAACTAGTAAAAAAGGACATAACTTAATGATTATTTTATTGAAATGTAGGCCTAAACACTCTAACTCCTTAAAATCAATTTCTTCAAATGTTAGCATTTTTTTTTCATCTTGTAAAATATATACATTCAAATAATTCAAGTGAATTCCTGTGAAGTAAATTTCCCAAGAGAAAATATTTCTTTATATTATACTAACTATTGGTAGTTGAAATTATTGTATTGCAATTTTTAAATAAAATTCGTTTTGACAATCCCCACTGCTTCATTTATCCTCAGTAGAGTCAGAGTTCTAGTACAAAATCATTTTTAATACAGATTCTCCTTAGACATTGGTTTAGCATTAATAATGCCTAACCCCCCCTATTGTTCATTTTTTGTTAAAGTGCATTCTTATAATAATTATTCAATATGCTTTACAAGTGGAGAAAGGAAGCAATACACAAAAAATGTGCTCAAGGTAATCAATGGTTATACAGATGCAGACAAATTAAAGGGAAAATCTTAAATTTTATATTGAATAGATATTGTTTCTTGTCATGGTGGTACACACCATTAATCCCAGCACTCAGGAGGCCAAGGAAGGAGGATTGCTGTGAGTTTGAGACCAGTCTGACAGTACATAGTGAATTTCCTGCTGATCTGGGCTAGCATAAGACCCTACATCAAACAACAACAAAACCAAAAAGAATAGTCACCATTTAGATGTACTGAAAGTGCTGTGCACTGCATCATCTAACATTGAAACCATGCATTAGGTGACTTTTATGGACAACCTCAAAGATATTTCATCACTTTTTTCCTTAAACTTAACCAGACTAACATTTCATATTAAAATAAAGTAAAGCTTCTTTACAACAACTTCAAAAAATCCTGAAAAAAAAGATGTGTTTAAAATGTGTGAATGTCAGAGGATACTTAAAAGGAGTAAGAGGTTAAAGAAAAAAAAGTATGTGTGGTGGTTTGATTCAGGTGTCCCCATAAACCTATGTGTTCTGAATGCTTGGGTCCCTAACTGATGGCAACTTGAGAATTTTGGAGCAGGCTTGTAGGTGTTATAGCCAGCTTCTCTTTGCCAGTTTTTGGCACACTCTCCTGTTGCTATTGGCCACCTGATGTTGACCAGGAGGTCATGCCATCGTTTTCCTCTGCCATCACGGAGCTTCTCCTGCAGTCTGTGAGTCAGAATAAACCTTTTTTCACACAAACTGCTCTTGGCTGGGTGTTTCCTGCCAGCAACATGAAGCTGACTACAACAGTATGAAACCCAAATTTATTTTTCTATTCCATCAAGAGTCTAAAGACATTTTCCTTTGCAAACAATAAATTCATTATGCATTAGGTATGTACATTATAAACTGTGTTTTATTAGAACCTCTATGTTGTAAATAAAGTATGTTCTGAGAATCAGCTGGGACATCTTGCAGACAGTATTGTTCATCATTGGAATCTTAACTGTATGACTACTAGGCTTATGACTACTCTAATAGTGAAGTTATATAGATTTTGTCTTTATGATGACTAAAAAATGAGATTCAATAATTTAAATGATTATTTTTGTTACTTAAAAGTTAGTAACATTTTCCTGAAGAGGAAGGAAGAGGGGTGGATGTGGATCCTTTGGACAGTCTTGGCATGTTTTCATTTTAAATATGACAAGTAAACAGCAATCCCAAAGAGAAATTATCCCTGATTATGGGTCTTTACAATTTATCATATTTTTTTATAAATTTGTTTATTATTATTTTTTTTGGAGAGAGACACAGAGAGAGACAGAGAGAGACAGAGGGAGAGGAAGACAGGGATGGGCGTGCCAGCAGTGTCTCAGCTGCTGCGAATGAAATCCAGATGTGTGCCCCCCCTTGTGGTCAAGTGCGGCATTGCACCCTTGCGTCACTGCATCTGGCTAAACGTGGGACCTGGAGATTGGAACCAGTGTTCTTAGGCTTAAGAGGCAGGCGCCTTAACCCCTAAGCCATCTCTCCAGCCCTATCATATAATTTTAAATAAACATTTTATTATGAAGAGTAATTACATTTTATATTTGCATTTAAAGGGGAGCATGGCCAATAATAAGTTCTAAATGTGTTTAATTTTCATCACCTTTTTATGGGCATACATACCCACTCCTATGAAAGAAGTATAAAGTGTGAAACAGCAGGTTCTTTGGAATATATTCTGCTCCTCCATCTAGTTTCTGTGATTGTCCTGAAGGTCTTTGCTAATCAATGATCAGATTTCACACAACAGGAACTTGAGTCAGGATTCTTGTTCATATATGAGTGACGCATGTGTGATGAATAGATCTTAGACACTAAATATCTTCTCAGATCATCCTTTTTCATAAATGAGTTCCTTGCCTGTTCCCTGGAAGTGCTGGCAGATTTCTCAGAGGCAACAGCTATTTCCTACATTCATTCAACTGAAAATTTGATCACCTCCATATTATAGAGCCATGTCATCCCAATCCAGGGAAAACAGCTAAGGAGGAATATCCTCACTTTAGAGACCTGTGTCCTCTGCTTAGCATTTGTTTGTGGTACTACCAATCTTCCTGCATATTTTGGCTTCCTTCCCTGACTTATTTCTGTTTCTGATGTCAGAGAACACTAATATATTTTTGAATGTTTGATTGTACTTTAAATTGGCCTTCCAGAATATACAACCTGGCAATAGACAGAATAGTCTGAGAGAAGAGGGGTTCTCATTTTTCTGAGACTTGATCGCCTATAATCAGGCTAATGTGAGATCCTATAACAAGTGGAAGATGAATGAGAGTGCCTGAACTAAATGTCAGTCCAAGTGTTAAATATTAGCAATAATGAATCAAGATGCTGTCTGGAGGAAATGGGTGTATTAACTGTACAGGGCATAAGGTTTCTGAAACATATCAAAAATAATAATGATGAAAAAATTATTGGGTAGCTACTTTTAAACATACTAAAATCAAGTGGCAGTAAAAAAATATGGTAAAACGTATCAATCACCAGCTGCAAGAAGGGATGAAAGACAGATGGTCCTTCAGTAGAACATAATTACATAAAGTGAAAGACTAGACTTTCCGTTATAGCTAAGCATCCACTGAGAGAAAACCTCCAGTTTTCATAACAACAGGTCTTTTATACCAGGTCCAGAATTCTACTTCCCAAAGATGGTAGTGACACTAGCATTGGTTGGGGTATTTTGTGCTGATGCTCTTAACAACATGAATCCTTGTGTTTGATTATGCCATGAGCTGGAATTCTTGATAAGCACTAGCATTTGCTTCTACGTTGTACATCATCAAAAGACACTCTTTGAAAATTAGTAGCCTTCTCACAAACTCTCCCAAGGCTTCTCAGAGTTGCTAGGTATTCACACAGGGCTAATATACAAGCCTTAGCTTTTGGCACACTGGGACTAACAAAAGATGTTTTTTTAAATGGTCCCATTTTAAAAGACTTATAAAATCTTGCTAAAAATGTCAGAAGCAGGGCTGGAGAGATGGCTTAGCTATGAAAGCACCTGCCTGGGAAGCCTAAGAATGCCTGTTCGAATCTCCAGGTCCCATGTTTAGCCAGACACAAAAGTGACCGCAAGCTCACAATGTCACACAAGAGCACAAGAGGGCACATGTATCTGGAGTTTGTTCCCAACTATTGAGAGGCCATTGGCTCACCCATTTTCTCTCTCTCTTTCTCTCCCTCTCTCTCTCTCTCTCTCTCTCTCTCTCTCTGTAAAAAAAAAAAAAAAATGTCAGAAGCAGAGCTGGGAGGCAACACTCTGAAAATTCCACTCCATGCCAACTTGCTGCTAGAATCTATCCCAGCTTTGCAGATGAATGATGGTCCCAAATAAACTGAAAGGCAAGAAGTGTCAAGACAGAAAAGGGAAGAAAATCATTTACGGAACAGAGAAATATGGAGGTGAGAGTAAAGGACCTGTGTTTGGCTAGAAAGTCACTGAAGGCTGTGTACTGAGCCTACACAAATGAACCACCAAGGACCTCTGCATCGCCTAAGGCGACACCTCCATGAAGTCAGGGTATCTCTTTTCTCCATGACAGGAGTGAGAGTATGAGGTGCAATGGTTAGAGACCTTGTTTACTAATAGCAGTGGTGAAGTATGAGAGGATCCTCAAACAATAAGACTTAGTGACAGAACTTAGAAGTAAGTTATTACAGTTATTCTAACGAGGTCACAGCAACATCATAGGGTATCAGCAAAATGTTACAGAAATGGAAACAGCATGCAGTGTCCAATGGAACAAATTACATGGACATCCAATGACAGCCAAAGACAGAAGAGAATGGAAGAATTCACACTAAATATGCAGTCTCTTCCCTCATTGTCAGATCTGAGCTGATTTTGGATCCAGAAACTATGAACTGAGAAGTCATGCCTCTAGGACAGAGGCCACCATAAGAGATAGCATGTATACACAACAGCACAGCATGGGTATTCTCTAGATGACATCATTGTCACTAATCGGGAAAAAATGGGATAGGGGATGCCCTTTCAGGAGATGTCAACCAAGCTTACATTGGTCCCGTTACACTACCGAGTTTGGAGTGGCTTTGGTTAATTATGATAGGTAAAAGCAAATTCCAGCTAGAAGCCTGCCTCATTTGCTCATGTGGCTTCTAAGGACTTAAGAAATGTTTATCTATTCACATGAGACCTTGTACACTACCATGTAAGAGAAGAGGACCCAGTTTCGAGGAAAAGGGTATGTGTGGGGCTCTTAAACAAGGTTTCCCCTGCCTCCTAGCAACTGAAAAATATCAGTTAATGCTAACAATTTTCAAATATTACTTGATAAACACAAACATTCCTTAACACTTAAAGATACATTTCTAACTATCCATTGCTTTACAAAATGTGAAAAGTACAGAATTCATATTATTTTCCACTATTATCTGAAAATAAACCTGTAAAATTGGATTAAAATTCTACATGGAGGGCCGGAGAGATGGCTTACTGGTTAAGGTGTTTGCCTGCAAAGCCAAAGGACCCCGGTTCGCCTCTCCAGGACCCATGTAAGCCAGATGCACAAGGGGCACATGCAGCTGGAGTTTGTTTACAGTGGCTGGAGGCCCTGGTGTGCTCATTGTCTCTCTCTATTTTCTTCTCTGCCTGTTTCTCTTTCTCTCTCTCTTACATAACTAAATAAATAAAATATATTTTTTAAAAATTCTACATGGAGTACAGATTGCACTTTGAAATGAACTATTTTATATTATTCAAACCTCCTATGTGTTAATTCATTTGTCATCCCTGAGAGAATATCTTATATAATCAACATTTAAGCAGGAAATGTTTATTTTGGCTCAATTTTGAAAATATCATTCCAAGATCCATTGGCTTCTTATTTGAATTTTAGGCAGCACATTATATATAAGTGGGAGTATTTAGCAGGGAAGATCCTATAGTGCCTTGAGAGAAAGAAACAAGAGACTGGACTCTAACACACACATTAAGGTCATTGCCCAAATGTTCTAAATGTCCTAATTTCTATCTATCAGACCCATCTCCTGATCACCATCTTCCTCCTCTGCACACACACACACACACACACACACACCACTCACACACTGCCAGAGACTAAGGATCAACCCTTCAGCACGTGGACTACTAAGGGACCCCAAAGAGCCAATCTTTTTCCTTTGTTTAATCCAAAATTCCTGATTTCATTTTTCTTTTCTCAATTCTCAGCTTCCCATTCCTACCCTACACTGAAGATCCGTATAGCCAATCTGTGTTTGAGCCTCACTTGACAGATACAAACAACTGTCATTGTTCATGAGCCCAATATCTCTTTACTTAGTTGATTTCACAACTTAATACAGCCAGTGGAGCAGATGCATTGTAAAATTATAGAAATGTCTTGAATTTTCAGAAATTAAAAATGAAATTGTGAGACTTTTAGAATTCATTCACTAGATTATCATTGACCCAAGAAGAACATTAAGGGAGAAGAAAGGTAAAATTAAGAGGATTAAAAATTAACAATGTAAGAAGAATACCATAAGGATAGGCAGAAACTAAGAAAGAAAGCAATTAAAGAGATATGTCTAGGATAGTATTTCAAAGTACTACACAACACTAAAATTAAAAGCAAAAGAAAACAAGCCTTTAGGAAGTTTCAGAGATAGAAAATGAAAGGGAAAAATAACAGATTATTTAGCTCTGAACAAGGGAAATACCAATGTTGTGACTGGGTGTCCAAATTTTCACCATCAATTCTGAATACTAACAGTAATACATATCATAAACATCTAAATTAACATTCTAGCAGGATGTACACAAATGCCAACACCAAAAATAGTTCTAAAATCTTACTTGTTAAAAAATTGTTGGTATACTAAAACAGGCTAAAATAAAGAGAAAGATATGAGGTAAGAAATAGGTGAAAGTCATCCAAGAAGGCAATAAACAAATAAATAAACAAATAAATGCTGGAGATGACAGTTTCATTGCACTCTAAGAAGTAATCAGTCTGATGTAGTATAGGAAGTGAGGACTCAAAGAGAATGCTTTGAACAATAAATTATGCTTTATTAATCAAAGATATGAAAGTAATCTAGGTAGAGACAAGAATAGAACAACACAATAAATTAATGGTTCAACTACAAAATAAATCAAAATATGAAGTGATGTTGAGTAGCTGATGGAACAGGGTAAAAAAAAAAAAAAAAAATATGTCTTTTAAACATTCCAGTACTTTAAATTTACTATTTTTTTTCAATCTGTTCATAGCACTTGCTATGTATACAGATTAGATAGTTATGAAATGCCTTCTAATCTGTATGTGAACAATGAAATTTATGTAAAGCAGCAAATCAAAATGTATAAGCCTTAATTACATTACAAACAGTACAGCATATGCCTGGACAAAATAGAGTCAAAATAGCTCACTGGGTAAATTTCTTTTGTTACCACAAGCATAGTGGCTTCTATTAAAATGTTTATTCTGCCATACTTAGGAGGCTGAGTCCACACAAAAGTGCTGACAGAACCACACTTCCTGAAGAAGCTTTAGAAAAGAATTCTTTCTTATTTTCCCAGGTTTCCTTGTTTTAAAGCCATGTCTTTCCTGACCCTGCTTCCATCTCCACATAGCTTTCTCATGAGTGTGTGTACTTACATCTCATTATTCTTTGTCTCATTTAGAAGAAAGATATTTTCTTTTTTCCACCTGGGAACACATTCACTGTTTTGGCATGTAAATTACAATTCACAGAATTGAAGGATTAGGGTATATATAACTTTAAGAATATTTTCTGCCTATCAAACTTTGAAAAATGATGGGTAGATGGATGGATGGATGGTAAAAGAATTAGAAATTCTTTATTCTAGTGTATTTCTCCTTCACTAGGGTTCTGCTTAAAGTTCCTAGATCAAGAGGTTTGATTAGTTTTAGTCATAAAGTAGAGAATGAAAAATTTTTAATGTGAAATATCATCAGTAGGGCAGAGAAAATATTTTTGGAGTATAGCATTCAGTAATATCGAAGGTTAAATTTGCAATCATTTGAAAGTGTGTCAACATTTTAACTACTATACCTACATGCAAAGTCGAATCTCATGGTTTCAAATTATAACATAACTAAAAAATCCTAAAATTTAAAACTATAAATTAACTTCCAAAGATCTCACTCACCATTGCAAAATCTCTTCCTGTTTTTCAGAAGGCAGCAAGAAATGAGGACAACCAGTACCTATCAACAAGACAAGGAAGGGTAACTGAGTCACTGGCAGGAGATGAACAACCACTAGCACATCACCTAGGGCCCAGGTGAAACTACAGAGGAATTGGCAAGATGAGTAAGAGTTCTGCTCCCATGGTTAGACTGACAACCTGCTCTGGGTGATGGAGAGCTCAACACTAAAGTAGACTTAAAAGACACCCACCATCTACTCAGTAAATTTTTCAGAAGAGAGGATAGAAAGATTGTAAGGGCTACAGGTTGGGAGAGAATATACAGATGCATTGCCCCCCCTACATACACAATGATTGCTGCTCTCACAACTCATAACCCACAACTCCATGATGAATGTCAGCAATCCCACTAAGGCAGACCCTTACTGGAATGGAGGCAGGGCAAAAGGAAATAATAGGATCCATAAAAGATGTGTCCATACAAAATTTCTACTTAATGAAACAAACAATCCATTATGTCTTTTATACTTTAGTGTTTTAGACAGTGTAGCAGACAGCTTTAGGTTCACTGTGATGAACTTCCAGACTAGGCACAGTTATAGAGAAAGGGATTTATTGAAGCTTACAGATCCAGGCATAGGTTCCATAATGGCAGAAGAAGCTGGCCTGCTTTCACAGGACCAGGCAAGAGAGGGAGAGAAAGCCAAAAGCCAAAAGCCACACAGCACACTTCAGGAACTCCAGCTAGGCACACTCTGCATATCTTTAGATTGAAATCTCAAACATGAAACCACAACTTAAGATCCACCCAGTGACAATGTCTCCGGCCAGGTAGCTGCAGATGCCAACTACAAACTAATAAAGCACTAAATATATTGGGGGCCATCTATTTAAACTACCCAGACAGTGTGATCACTATAAGTTCATGGCTAATAATAACTTCTATACAAGTGCTAAAGGACTGGAGAGATGCCTCAGAAGTTAAAGATGCTTGCTTCTAACACTTGACCATCCATGTTTAATTCCCCCATGCCTATTTACATTTTTATTTATGAGACAGAGAGAATTGGCACTCCCGGGCCTCTAGCCTCTACAAGCAAACTCCAGATGCATACACAATGTCTAGATTTATGAGGGTGTTAGGAAATCAAACATGGGCTGGAAGGCTTTGAAAGCATCTTTACTTGCTGAGCCATCTTCCCAGGCCCACAAACACAGTAAAATCAAGCAAATTTATAGGATTATTTTATTTTGGGGCTTGTATATACCCCCAATCCCACAAAAAGAAAAAGAAAAGGCCTAACTAGAACACAATGTTTCTTTCCCTGTTTTTCATATTCAGTTCTGGAAAATCTAAATATACTGTAGATGACATGCATAGATTTTCTTCTTTCTTGATCTACAATGCTGACTTCACTGGAGACTGTTTTTACCTGGTATTGGATATATCGTGACAATCCGACATAAGTGATATAATCCAGAACACCCATTCTTGTGCTTTAGATGAGCAGCCAGTTATTCTGTCTAATGAATTACCCACAACCACCCGTCAGTGATTGGCTGATCTTCTCAGCTCTGAGTGATACTGAGACTCTTCTCATATGCATTGCTAAGAAAATACACTTCAAAACTTAGCTTCTAAAATTCACCATACAAGTGGGACTAAAATGGCACATCATTTATTTTCACAAGATAATAATTTTAACCTTAACATTCCAACAACTGGAGTTCAAAACAGGAGATAACATGTGATACTATAGGCTTGGAGAAATGGTGTATGTGAATCTAATTTACTAACATTTTAATTACATTTAACATTTAATTACTTGGGCTTCATGATCAGTTTTTGCTTACTTTACATAGCTCCATGTTTACAAACATATGTCATAGGAAAAATATCAAGATTTTGCTAATCTGCTAATTCAATCTGCAAATATATCAAAATATTGCAATTGTGACAGTTTATTTTATTTTTTATTCTTATTTTTATTTATTTATTTATTTTTTTTGGGTTTACCAAGATTGGGTCTCACTCTAGCTCAGGCTGACCTGGAATTCACTATGTAGTCTCATGGTGATCCTCCTACCTCTGCCTCCTGAGTACTGGGATTAAAGGCATGCGCCACCACTCCCGGCTTTTGATAGTTTATTTTGATTTTCAATCATACAGGACCTAGAAACACCTATGAGGGTGTTAAGTTAATCAAGGTGAGAAAACACACCTTGACCATGGGTGGGGCCCTGTCCTATATAGAAAGGAGATTACTGGCCAAGGACCAGCATTCATTATTCTGCTGGCTTCCTCACTATGTGTTAGAATGTGATGAGCTCAATCCCCATGCCCTGATGAACTTACCCTTTTAAACTGTAAGCCAAAAATAAACCCTTTCCTTCCTTAAACAGGTTCTGGTCAGGTATATTTTCTTTAATTTTAATTTAATTTAAGTAATTTTATTTTATTTGAGAGAGTAACAGAGGAAGAGGCAGAGAGAGAGAGAGAGAGAGAGAGAGAGAGAGAGAGGATGGGTGTGTCAGGGCCTCCAGCCACTGCAAACGAACTCCAGAGTCATGCACCACCTTGTACATCTGGCTTATGTGGGTCCTGGGGAAATCTAACCGAAGTTCTTTGGCTTTGCAGGCAAATGCCTTAACCGCTAAGAAATCTCTTCAGCCCTGGTCATGTATTTTTATCCCAAGACCAAGAAAGTAACTAAAATAGCAAACACCTAGCACTGAAAATTATTTTCATTGAATAAATGCATGGGGAGTTTTATGTTGAGTTCCTTGGTAAGAAACAAACAAAGAAAGTATGTTGCATGATAAAAGATGCTAATGTAGGAATGTGTCTTGTGCAGTTGCAGGTGTGTGAGTGGCAGGGTGAGTGTAATATTTAAAGAGAGAAATGTGTGAAAAAGAACAAAAACTAGGAGAATACCAAGGGAATTTTAATACACTAAAAAATAAATGGAGCCTGTGTGGTGTTGCACACCTTGAAACCCAGCACTCATGATGCAGAAGTAGGAGTATTACTATGAGTTTGAGACCAGCCTGAGACTATAGAGTGAATTCCACGTCAGTCAGAACTACAGTGAGACCCTACTTTGGAAAAACAAAAATAACTAGATGAATAAATAAAAAGAAATGCAATTCTATAAACACTGACCAGCAGTAACAACAACAACAACAAAATGCTTTAAAACTGAAAATTCTTCAAAGACAGAGTACTGTTTTCATTATTTGTTTCAGGAAAAGGTTGAATAACATGAAAATGTAGACTATAGGTTTAAATTAGAAATATGTTTTCATGTCAGTATAAAATATAAAATATCTTCTTTCTCATTTTAATAAGTGCTATGATTCTAGGTCATTGTTTTCAAATCAAGGATTATTAGAACTACCCATGGAAAATAATGAAAAATAATTACATACAGTGTGTACATAAATAGAAAAACCCTGTTACTGTTCTATTTAGTACTCAGTAAATAGGAAGTTAAATCACATGATATGCAACTAGGATTCCATCCAGCCTCAAACTATAGGATTAATTTAGTTCATGGAATAGAAGGCTTGGGAGAAGATATGACTAATTTAATATTGGCAGCACTGATTTTCTATTCTTAGGGAAATGGCACAAAAAATTGGAATAGGGATTCAGTTTAGAAATGGATACTGGGCAATCACATACTTTAAACTGCTAATGATTTTAATTATTCCATGAAATGGTTGGCCAGAGATTATGGGGGACATGGAACACAGGAAAGCTGGAAATTGGCAAGTATTTTGCATTTGAAAAAAATGATCAGTGATAAAAAAATCACAAATTACCACAAGGTACCATGGAAGACATAAATATAAATTTGCAAAAAACACTTAAATAAATTACTGAGAGTAATACTAGACCATATAAATAAATATGAAAAAGTTCATCTGAATAAGGACCAGCAAAATGTTACTGTATCTACAACCTTAGCAATATGATCCATCCTTGAAAATGCTTGCAGTTAATTGAGAGGAGAATAACCATCCGTGTGTCCAGAAAAATCAAGTTCAAGTGACATGGAAATTTTGGGTTTTCTCACCAATGTATCAATACAATATACAAATGCACTGATAATTTCTGTTAATTTGAGTTGTCTCTTTTATCCTCTTGATCAAATTGGCTAGGGTTTTATCAATCTTGTTTATTTTTTCAAAGAACCAGATCTTTGTTCCATCAATTTTTTAATTATTTTCTTAGTTTCCAAATCACTATTTTCTGCTCTGATCTTAATTATTTCTTTCCATTTGGAGCTTTTTGGGGCTGGATACTTCTTGTTTTTCCAATGCCTTTAGGTGGATGGTTAGGTTATTGATTTATTTCCCTGATGAACTTAGATGCAAAGATCCCGAACAAAATCCTCGCAAATTGAATTCAACAGCACATCAAAAGCATTATCCACCTGGACCAAGTAGGTTTCATTCCAGGAACGCAGGGATGGTTCAACATACATGAATCTGTCAATGTAATACACCATATAAATAAGCCCAGAAGCTGGAATGTAAGAGAAGTAATGCATAGTTCTTCCCCAAGGAGTCAAGATGGAGTTTTGACAAGCCCATCTCAAGATTCAAGGGGGCTGGAGAGATAGTTTAGCAGTTAAGGCATTTGTATGCAAAACCAAAGGATTCCAGTGCAATTCTCCAGGACCCAAGTATGCCAGAGGTACAAGGGGGCACATGCATCTGGAATTTGTTTGCAGGGTCTAAAGGCCCTGGCACACTCCATTCCCTCCCTCCCTTCCTCCCTCTCTCTTTGTTTCTAATAAATAAATGAAATAAAAATATATTTAAGATTCAAGTAGAAGCTTTTCATGAGCCCCATGTATGGGCAGCTTGCTTAGCCAGTCTTGTCCTGGGGTGAGGATTTCTGGAAAAAGGCAGTCTTAACCAGAAATCTTTTTTTTTTTTTTCTTCAGTTATTTATTTATTTATTTTTATTTGAATATTTATGTACATAGTATGTATACAGCCAGGTTGATACCATCATTAGCCTCCTTCCTGTCCTCACCCCTCTGAAGGGATCCTCCTTGTTGGGGAATGTGGGTTGTGCATTGTGGGGGTAGCCATCGGTTATGGGAAAGAGGCAATGTCTCTGTGCATAATGTCCCAACTGTGACTCTAATAATCTTTCTGCCCCATCTTCCTTACTGCTGTGTAGAATTTCATCATGTAGACATACCACATCTTTCTTATCCATTGTCCAATGATGGACAACTGGGTTGATTCTCGTTTTTAGCTATTATGAACTGAGCAGCTATAAACATGGTTGAGCAAATCTCTGTAACCTGAGGCATGGAGCTTTTAGGGTAAATGCCCAGTAAGGGAATAACTGGGTCTGTTGGTAACTCTATAGTCAACCTTTTGAGAAATCTTCTACACAGCAGTAAGGAAAAGTGACACAATGAAATTTGAAGAAAAATGGGTGAACCTGGAACAGTTCATTCTCAGTGAACTCACCCAATCACAGAAAGATAATTGTCACATGTTCTCACTCATCTGTGGCTCCTAACCTGAATCTGCCTGAAGATGCTGACATACCTAATAAGCATCTCAATGACCAGACAATAGGGAGGGTGGGATAGAAGGGGAAGGTAAAGGGAGGGAGAGGAGACAAAAAACTGGACCGAAAGGAAATGACACCATAACATCCTGTATCCTGAAAGACAGACTAAAAGGTTAAACCTTCATCACCTATTTAGAGGAAACATGTCATTCACAGGGGCCCGGAGAGGGTATGATTAAGACTAACCTTAAGCTGCTCCTGCTTCTCTCCCTCTCTCTTTACCACTTCTCTCTCTTCTTCCTCTTCTCTCATTCTCTTTTATATTACCTATCTTTTTCTTTCTTCTTTTCCCTTGGTGATAGCCTATAACTCCCAATACTAGCATGTGGGTAACATCCACAATGAGCTGTTGATCACTGAGAAAAGTTTTCCCAAAAGAAGACAGATTTCTGTCAAAGTACTTGATGACCTACCAAAGGTTAATGGTAAGACCCTACTGCCGAAGACACCATATGCTCTTGGTATGGAACATGGAGAGACCTGGCTGGAATCTGGAAGAGTCAATCCCCAGACATTTAGCTTGTCTAGTGCCAGAAGTTGTTACATGAGTGACTGGAGGATAGTGACCAAAAACTGTTGAAGCAATGCATGATCTAAGCTACTCAGCAGCAAACAACCTGATGTGATGCTCACACAAGGGCAATAGTGGCACACCACCATGGTTGGTAACCAACTGCTCTTGATTTGGCTAATAGATCCACTCAGTGGAATGGAACCCATAGCTGGAACTGGGAAACAAGTCAGAACCATATCCAAAAAAATGAGCCTGCTCTCCAATATCAAGCTCCCACCAATGGTAGGCTATAAGAGGGCCTACACCTATTAAATTCTCTCTAAAATAATAATTTTTATCCCATTTATCTGGTGCTGCTCTCTCTTTCCATTGGGGAATTTGCTTCTTTTCTTCAGATGGATGCCAAGCCTGAGGAGAGATCCAGCCCCTCATACCTCACCAGGGCCCCAGTTGAAACCATAAAATAATGGGGGAATGCTGTCTTGGTGAACCTGGTACCAATACAAGGGTGAAGGAGATAGACACAGAGAACACTCAACTCCTACCAAACCAGATATCCAGAGACCCAGAAGCTCCCTAGACCTCATCACTGAAGTAGACTTAAAACAACCCCAACGTGGCTCAGGGAAATTTCTGGAAGGGGGGACAGAAAGATTATTAGAGCCACAAGTTGGGACATCATGTACAGAAACATTGCCTCTTCTCCATAATTGATGGCTACCCCCACAATGCACGACCCACATACCCCAGGGAGGGTCCCTTCTGAAAGGTGATGACAAGGAGGAGGCAAATGATGGTATCAACATGGCTGTATACACACAATCTACGTAACTAATAAACAAGAAAAAGAAAATACAAAAAAAAAAAAAAAAAGAGAGAGAAAATAAACCTTAATTCTCTAGGAAGAGCCTTCTCAGAAGGGAGTGGAAAAGAACTCCCTAAGGGGGCAGAGATATGAAAAGTCTCAACCATTCACTGTTTCTGACCTGTAATAAAGTGTAATGGCTTAGATTATTTTCCCAGCAGATCCAAAAACAATCCTCACAGTTTGTCAAGAGAAAGTTATTCACTTTTGAGTCCTCCTTAAGTGATGAGGAATACACAATGCTTTCCATGTTGAACAAAAACTTCTCTAAAGTTGGATATGATTTTAGGACACAAACAAGCCCTAAAAACACTAAAAGAATTAAGATGATTACTTGTGTTTTATCAGACCAGTTATTTAAAAAAAAATCTACATTAAAAGAAAATTAAGAAACTACTCAAGTACTTGGATAAAGAGCATTATGCATTTGAATAAACAAGGGTTCATTAGGAACACAATTTAAAAATTGGAGTCAAAAGGAAATGATAGGCCAACCCAACGTTTCAGAACTTCTTGGAGTCATCGCTCCAGACAAATTAATGAAATGCATTTAAAAACAAATCAGCTAATACAAATAAAGTAGCTTATAATAAATCTAACCACAGAAGTGAAAGTCCTGTTCTCCTGGATTATAAATATTAATAATGTGAAATGCACTATAATATCAAAAATATTCTGCAGATTCAATTTAATCCTCTTTAAAGTTACAATAGCATTCTTATCAGGAAGAATAGTGCTGGAGGCATCACAGAAACCTTGCAATCTTGGAGTATTCTCCTTTCTCAGCTTCCCATCTTGCCATTTGGAGTTTCCATGGGATCTGGGGGTCCAAACTGTAGTCAACAAGCTTGTTTGTGCAGCAATCACATTCACCACTGAGCCATTTCTCCTGCCTCAAGATATGCTTGTAAAGTAGTGAGTTTTTTTTTTTTTTTTTTTTTTTTTTTAATTAAGTCACTTAAGCTCAGACCATCTGTAACAGACAGTTTCAGGTTCGCTGAGATGAACTTCTAGACCAGACACAGTATGGAGGAAGGGATATTATTTATTGAAGCTTACAGATCCAGGGGAAGTTCCATAATGGCAGAAGAAGCTGGCCTGCCTTCACAGATCCAAGCAAGAGAAGAGAAAAACCAATCAGGCATGCAGCACACAGAACAAAGCTACAGCCAAAAGCCACAGCACACTTTAGGAACTCCTGCTGGGCACACTTTGCATATATTTACAATGGAATCTCAAACCCACCATCACACCTTAATGCCCAGTGACATTTCCTCTAGCAAGATGACTGCAGATGCAAACTATAAACTAATAAAACACTGAATATATTTGGGGCCATATATTCAAACTACCACACCATCTAAATCTATTGAGTTTTCTTAAAATCCAGATGGCAATCAAAATTCTATCCAACACGTTCATGGTTAAGAAGGGCCAAAGAACAGTGGTGATCTTCACAACACTGGACGTTTTCTTTTCTAAGGTGTTTTGTTTAGAATATTCCATGGCAATTTAGCTCCACTTGCTCTGGTCATTTGACAATAATATTGACTACTCTTCACTTAATCCATGTTCTATGTTTACAATACCCTAAATGCAGAGGATATACCCATTTTGAAAGTTTAAATCCAAAAATACTGGCATATTACTATTGAATATAAAATGTTCTCTGCCGGATCATGCATTTAAACAGGTCTTGGTGTTTCATAGGCCAGCCCCACTTCCTGTTTGCTGGCAAACACGGTGTGACCAGCTTCCTTCCCACCTCTGTCTCCATGCCTTCCCACCTTGAAACTAAACCCTTTCCTTACTTAAGCTGCTTGTGGGCAGGGATTTAGTCACAGCAACAGGAAACTAACTTACACACTTACTCACTTTCCATATCTCTAAGAGATAATGTGAAAACTAATGGCAAAGGTTTTGCTGATGACAAATTGATTTTGAGACAGGAATTAGTAACCTAAAGATGAAAGAATGCAAAAAACAGTGGCCACATTAACCACCCCCAGCTGAGCCCAAGGGCTTGTATTGGCAGGACTGCACTGCCAGAAGCAATTTCTAGGATGGTGACACAGACGTGCCTCTGGTGTCAGCTGGCATTATCTTGTTCCCACAGGCAGCTGCGCGTCATTGCTTCGTGAGATGTATAGCAGGATGTAGGCTTTGATTTCAGTTGAATGGCCTCTGTAGAGTGGATTCTGCTGCTTCTATGCACTTTCTTTCCCTCAGCATTCTCAGACATTCCTTTGCCAGAACTAGTGAGCCAGTATCTGCTTCTCTTTTATTTTCATGTGCGTGCATGAGTATGGAGTACAGAGGTCAAGATCAGATGCCTTTCTCAATGTCTCTTCATCTTGTTCTTTGTGGAAAGG
Organism: Orientallactaga sibirica; assembly: GCA_036365145.1. Lineage (NCBI taxonomy): Eukaryota > Metazoa > Chordata > Mammalia > Rodentia > Dipodidae > Orientallactaga > Orientallactaga sibirica. The sequence goes on along the minus strand of JAEOAD010000060.1, from coordinate 13,877,286 downwards.
ATCTCATGCTGAGCCTGGAGCTCATCCATTTGGTTCGACTGGCTAGTCAGCAATGCCCAGAGATTCTGGTGCTGCCTCCCAGCACCGGCATCACAGCTGCACCTAACTCTACACGTGGCATTTTAGATGGGTTCTGAAGATTCAAACTCAGGTTTGCTCAGCAAGCAGTTTACTCACTGCGTCAACTGCCCAACCCTTTGTTCCTCTTTTGTCTTCTAGGAACTCCTAACAATTAGTCATCATGTGGAGCCTCAACATTTTGTCATGTTATTGTACTTTACTCACTTGCAATGTAAATGCCTGGTGCCGGGTATCTATTCAAGGGGAAATGCATTGCTGATTTCGCTTGTTTTGTGGGACTTCCTTTCCATTCACCAGTTTTTATTCCACAATACATCATAGTTGGAAGAAAAGTCCAAAATTAAGGCGATAATTACACAGTGTCTTTCGTTCACTTTCATAGCATTCAGGCATTGTCTGCTGCTCTCATTCTCCTCCTGCGCTGGTCTCTCATCGTGACCGACTAAGAAGAGTGCGGCGCTGGTAATATATCCCTGCCACAAAAATCATCCTTCTTCATTAAGTCCTCTGCACTCGAGGTGCCCGCTGAGCTTCCCTCCACCAAGGTGCAGACGCTGCATTTTCGGAGGTTGTATTGGTGGCACATTCATGGATGCTCCTTGGGTAAAAAAATCATTCTAAACCAATAAATCAAATCAATAAATAAGTCAATAAATCTCTTTTGCTTTGCAAACATCATCAATCTTTAGCTGACTGAAGCAGTAGTGCTTGTCTCTGCTGTTTGGACCCTTGGCAACTATTTTATCTACTATTAGATGCTCTTTGGGTCCCACGTTAATGCCTACATTACATAACACACTTGCCTTTTGACTTCTTCCAAAGACATCTGACCCTAGGGGTCAATTCCAATGAACGACATCTTTCCAAGGTGACTTCCAGAAGGGGTGGAATGTGTATAAGAAAGCATTCCCTAATTTTTTTTTTTTTTTTTTTTTTATAGTTTAAAAAAATGTTATGTGAAGTCATACAAAATACTAGTGAAATTTAATTATTGGGATATATATCATTATATTCAAATATTTATAGCATAATGTCTCAATAATTAAGTTTCATTGTTGTTATTTATTTTTGTATCTTGGAATAAGAATTAAATATAATTTTATACATGTAGTAAATTTCATTCAAATTTCAAATTGGAGTAAAACATAGAGGGATTCAATAGAAAGATGTGCATTTTATTGTATATTAATCAATAAGGCTAATAATATAACTCCATAATCTTTCCCCAAATTGGTCTGAATTTGTTTCATTTTTCTCTATCCCTAAGCCTTTAAATCATCCCCCTTTACTCCACTGTACTACACTTCTTGCTCATAGTTAGCTTTGCTTTATGCTTCTAAAAGGCTGAGTCCTAGAGTGCCTCACCCAGTCTCTTGGCCTCTGCCTTCCAGCTGGATGTAACCAGAGGGAGGTCAGACAAAAGACCATAGGCTGAAGAACAGAGTCCAGGCATTTACACCCCGTTCTCATCTCCTTCCTGTCATCAGTGCTTGCATCCACTTCAGATGACCTAAAGCTGTTGTCAAGCTACTTCCATTCTGTGCTCTGACTCTCAAATACTACTGGAAGCAGTTTGCTTTCCTATACTTTCAGTCCTGGGAAGTGAATTCATTCCTTACTCCCTGAACGTCTGTTCTTAAATCATTTGTCATATAGTAACTCCTCCTCACTATCCATTCCAATTATGTGTTCTGTTTCTGCCCAGGATTTGCAATATACAGATTGTACTTACATTAAGAACCAAGAACAAGGATTAATTTTTTTTCAGTGGATTAGAATATGCTTGAGCTGTCAAGGTCTCAATGACCATGAATTCATCTCTTAAAAATTCCCAACCTCCCGAATAAATCACTTTTTTTAAATCAGGTCTGTGTGAAGTCACTAAATTATTTCTGAGAAACACTTCTGTCTAATGCACTTGTTTAACGTCTGTGCTAATCACTTTTATTCCTATCTGAACTGCTGCTAACTTCTCAAATGTCTAAACATGACAAGAACATTCAAACTTTCCTTTTATTATGAGATAATGATTGCATTCTTCCTTATAATTATATGTTTTAATTTTATAATATATATAGTATTTTATATAATCCCTAGAAAAATATATTTCTTAAATGTGACCATTTAACATTATTTTATAAATTGTAGTGTAAAATACCTATGAATGAACTGATGCTAATTAAAACATATTTTTTATCAGTTGGGAGCTAAATGTTTTCTAAGCTATAAGAAAAGGAAAGCTATTGTTTTATTTTCTGGCTTTAACTCCAAGATAACTCAAATCCTTGTGCAGGTCTGACTGTGCAAACATTAAACAGATTTTATTCTGGTATTGTTGCAGTGGTTTATCAAGTATTCATGATTCTCACTGATATGGTGGGCCAGCATGGTGTTCAGGGACTGGGTATAAACCTCTGCACATAGCCAGCAGGAAAACTGAATGATTTTGTTAGTTTTAGTCTTTTTCTCTCACCTTTATCTCCTCTCTCTCTCTCTTTTTCTCTCTCTCTCTCTCCATACTATTTTAGTAGATGAGATATACTGAAGAAATAATTTTAATTGCATATTTTCCAATTTTGATCCATTAAAATATTTTATAGCGTTCATAAGGAAGCATATAAAAGTAAAGCCATAATAAAATACATAAATTTATAAAGAGAAGTAAAATATCAAACACTATATCATGAACATATTTTCTTTGGCTGACACTTGGAGTCTGGGCCTCATGCCAGGAAGTAAAAGTATTTTGGCTGCATAACTTCATGAGGTTAAAGATCAAATGTTTTTCATAATCTGTAATGCAAAAGTTATCTGCTTGTTTTATAGTCTGTTGTCTTTATATGTTGAGGTGGAAACAGATGTCATAAAAATGAAGAAAAAATTAGGGAAATGACTTGCTTGCCCTATGGAAGCATGAGGATTCAGTGTTCATTTGGATAAACTTATATCTCTAAAAGTATATGTTGTGTTTTGTCTTTACTCTTTCTTTTTGTCTTTTGTCTTCATTATCATTGTGTGTGTGTGTGTGTGTGTGTGTGTGTGTGTGTGTAAACTAAGCCAAAGAAAGACCTCATCTATTTTCACCATATTCTAATGCATTATACATTATATATCTAACATTAACATTGGATTAGCACGCAATATATTTGACTAAATTGTGGGGATGCTGTGGCCATTGAACCCAGGGACCTGAACATGTCCATGTGTGTACCACTTAGTTATACCACCAGCCATAATAGTTTTCAAATTTTTTATACAAAGCACTAATGTGCGGTATTGTTATTAAATATTGAACAATCTTGAGGCATTGAGAAATTATAAGGTAAACAAAAATTAAATATGAAAATTTTCTCTATGTTGCTACTATTTACTTTTAGTGTTTCTTCATTTCTATAACACATTAATAGAAATACCAAAAATAAACAAAATATCCACTATGTATGTGATACATGAATAAGGTTCAGACAATATTTTTATTATAAAGCATTTATATATTTAACAATATACTCTAAAGAAAAAAGACTTCTTTGACAAATGTTCTTTGACAAATGTTGTTTATATGGTATATATTTACATAACAGTAATGTATCCTTTTTAATGAGAAAGTGAGTAATAAAATTAATATATCCCTCTCTGATATAATTCCTTAAACATATCTCATTCTGTAATGGTTTGTGTTAGGAACCACTCGAGTTTCTCCACAGTGTAACTGTGCACTGGCAACAACTATAAAGATAGTTTTCTCTTGTCAGTCATGGTCTCAGTTTACCTAATGGATTGTGGGTTGCCCAGGTAACTATGCCTTTTGAATAGTTACCCTTAAGTAAATGCAAAAATGATGGAACAAAATATGATACAATAAGGTTAAACAGATAGAAACAAGTTATTTTGTCATAATTAGAAATTAAGTAATAGCAATTTTAGGCAAACAACAATAGCATGAGGAGTATATAGATAGAGCATTTAGTATCAGAGTGGGAGATTAATTCCTGTCTTAAATATAGGTAGGGAGAATTAAATTCATTATATGGCTTAGTTATTAGACAGAAACACTTATAATATTTACTAGCAATATAATATTGCAGTTGCATTAATGCTTTTATTATAACTATTCCAATACCAAAATATTCATGTTTCCAGCTAAGGAATTTTGGATTTAAATTTCAGACTGGAGTTTAAATGCCTTATCTATTTCAACTTGTATGGCAACTCTCTGAGATAGACACTGTTATTAAATCTATTTTATAAATTTATAAAATAGGGAAAGAAGATTTCTAAGATTATTCACGAAGTAGACATCCTCAAAACATTTTTGTTGAAACTCTACACAGTTTAGAAAGTTGGAGAAAGAATTGCTAAATGTAAGTTGAATGATAGTACCATCCTCAAATGTACACTCACTCCTACTTGGCATTCAACAACCCTGCTGTTTAACTGGTAGACTAACGTTTGACAAACAGAGAAGAACTATCACCCAGGGGAAGTACATTTACATAAGAACAATACAGACTTTGAATGCACAATTTACAACAAGTGTTCTAATTGCTCATTGGTTCCACAACTCCCACTCATAAATCTAAAGCAGAGAGACCCCATGAGCAGCCAACAAATCCCAAAAGCAGCAAGCAGGGTGGGTGTGTGGGGGAATCAGGGCAGAGCTCAGATTACTCTGCATACCTTTGGCTTGGAAATAAGGTGTACCTTCAAACACACCTTAGGGTTGAACCCCAGGATGTTCCTCCATGACATCTCTTCCTTCCAGGAATCTAGAAAAATAAGGTACAAGCTTTAATGAAACACTCGAATCTATGAAGGACATACATTGCCCTTAGAACAAAGCATGATGTCATCAGTCATTCCAATGCATAAACTATGTGAGAATCAGGAGTGGAGGGGGGGAAAGTGTAGTAGAAGAAATTGCAGAACTCCCAAAATTTGATGAAAAGTATTAATTTCTACAACCCTACCATGCCACATTCCTCATTATGATAAACACAATGAATCTCCACTTGGATACAGATTAGAGATGCAGAATCCTAAAAATAAATGTAAAATAGTAAAAATGATGGAAATGAAAATAGTCTACTTTATAGATGTTTTTCTTACTAAAATAATTGCTATTTTTTTAGAAATAATGGAGAAAAGAATGAAATCAATGAAATATTTAAATTTCTGGTGAAAGCAAAAACATAAGACTGTAAACAAATAATCTTCTGTTTATCAAAATGACCTCCAAAGTGAAGCCTAAGTAGCAAAGTTGGGAAGGTTATGGTACTTGATCTGTCTTCAAAAAAAAAAAAAAAAAAAAAAAAAAAAAAAAAAAGAACATTTTAAATAAAAACCAAGACTTTGAATAATACAAAATATATGCAAACATGAATTCTGGCTTAAGAAAATATGTATTTTCAATGACATGATGAATGTACAGGAAAAAATGTGGTATATAAACACAATGGAATATTATTCAGCTCTAAAGAATGATGAAATTGTGTCATCTCCAGGAAAATGTAGGGAACTTTAGTTAATAAGTTATGTGAAGTAAACCAGAGTTAGCAAAACAAGATGCCATACTGTCTTTTCTAGAATTTATTTGCCCAAAGAGACATAGGTAGTACAGGGGATACTGGAAATAAGAATTGGAGTCAATGGGAGGAGAAATGGCTTATAAGAGGAAATGGATACATACTGTCAGTATATTATACTTATATATGAAACTATGATGAAGTAACCCATTATTCTATACAACTAATGATATGAGGAGGTTCTTCCCTGCCTATGTCTGCTAGGAATTCTAAATGTCTCTTGTCCTTGGATGCCCACATGTTTCCTTAGACTAGGAGACTTCTTCTATGACTTCTTTGAATACATTTTATGCGCCTTTACTTTCCCTCTCAGTCCTTTCTACCTCATGGATTCTTAATTTTTTTTTTCTGTTGATCATGTCCTAGAATATTTTCAAGTTGTAGTGAGATTTCTTTATTTTTTTTTTTTACTGATGATTGAATATACTGTTTCTTTGACCATTTTCTCTATACCCACTATTTTCTCTTCTTCTGGCTCTACTCTTTTAAGGGTACTTTTAATGTGTAAGTTTTCCTTTTTTGTACATACATTTTCTGACCTTTGCTGTCTCTTGCCTTTGGGGAAATATTTACAATGAAACATCTGAGAAGAGATCCCATTATGGATTATTGATTTGCATTTTCTGGTAGAGTAGGATGATGACTATAAGTTCATTGAGATTTTGCCATTTCTATCCATGTCTTTAATCCTTTTAAAACTAGAGGCGAGGGCTGGAGAGGTGGCTTAGTGGTTAAGGTGCCTGCCTGCTAAGCCTAAGAACGCCTGTTCTAATCTCCAGGTCCCACGTTTAGCCAGATGCAAAGTGATTCAAGGGTGCAATGCCGCACTTGCCCACAAGGTGACACGTGCATCTGGAGTTTGTTCACAGCAATTAAGAGGCTGCTGGCACACCCATTCTCTGTCTTCCTCTCCCCTCTCTCTGTCTCTCTGTGTGTGTCTCTCTCTAAAAAAAAAAAAAAAAAAAAAAAATAGAGGGGAGGTATCTGTGTTGTTTTCTTGTGGATTTGTATCAAAGTCACAGTCATTCTTTATAATTTATAATTTGTAAATTTTGGGCATGATCTCAGGGCCAGGCATAATTTTCACATATAATCCCACACTTCAGGCAGTTGCCTTTTTACTCTATCTTCTTTTCCTTTGCTGTGCAGAAACTTATAGTGTGATGTGGTCCTGCTGTTCATCTTGGAGTTTATGGCCTATATATATGGTGTCAAAATATTACTGTTGCAATCAATGTCAAGTAGTGTTCTCCTGTGTAGCAGTCTTACGTGCCTAAACCATATAATTAGTTTTTACTTACTTCAAGTTTATTTCTGTGTATTATTGAGATTAGAGTCTAATTTCATTCTTTTGCACATGCATATCCATCTTTTACTGATCATTTATGAAAGCAAAAATCTTTTATCAATGTGTATTCTCAGCATCCTTGAAAGATTAGATGACTGTAAGTACACGAGGCTTTATACTGAGGTGAATTCTGTTCCAGTGGTTTATGTGTGTTGCTGAGGACAGTAGTATACTAATTTCATTAGTACAGATTTCCAATTAGGTCTGAAATCAAGACACATGGTGTATCAAGATTCCTTATTTTTGTTACTATATTATTTAGTTATTTTGTTATTCCCTATTCATTTTAAAGTTGCTTTTCTTCTATGAAAACATTGTGTATTAAATATACACAGAAATTTGATAGGGGATAGTTTACTAATATCAGTTATTCCAGTGCAGGCACTTGGAATATTGTCCCATTTATTTGTGTCTTCCTCAAATTCCTTCAATATTTTGTGCTTTAAAATGTAACATTTTTTGCATTCATGGTTACATTTATATCTATGTTATTCTCTTATGCGATACTATAAATAGGATTGTTTTCTAAACTTGTGTTTGTAATACTCAATAGCTGGTATAAAAACATTTCTAATGGCTTTTGGACTGGAATTGCAGAGTTTTTATGTGTAGGATCATGTTGTTCACAGAGACAATTTAACTTCTTCCTCCTTGATTTTCATTCTTTCCTGTTTTCTCTTGTCAAATTACTCTGGCTAGAACTTTCATTCTATATTCATTAAAAATGCTGAGGGGGCATGCTTGTGTTTGACACAATTTTAAACTAAATTTTTAACATCTTTACTTTTAAGTATGATGTTAGTTTTGTGCTTATTATATCAGGCTTCTATTACCTTCAGGTACAATCTATATATGTAACTAATTTTGGGGAGTAAATTATCATATTCCCTCATAATCTGGCCTTATTTTTTGAAAACAAAACACTTGAAACAAGTCTTGAAAGTGTCTAGTAACAATTCCAGGAGTTTTGCACATCTGATTCCATCTTACCTGGAAAAGCCCTAAAGTATGCAAATGTGAACATGTCAGCACCATCAAAGTCCCACATCTGAGATTTAAAGATGCTGTTGTCTACCTTCTGGAAGATTATCTTGGGAAACAGGTCTGCATGGTGCTATAGACTCCAAACCAAATTAGTAGAGGTTTGGGGGTTCCAGGTGATCAGAACATGGTTCACAGATGACTGCCATCTCCTGAGGACTACATCCCACCCCCATTCCTCAATGCTGACCTTGCTAAGGAAATGTTAGGTAATGTGTTCTTTCTTTTCTTTCTTTCTTTCTTTCTTTCTTTCTTTCTTTCTTTCTTTCTTTCTTGCTTTCTTTCTTTTGCTTTCTTGCTTTCTTGCTTTCTTGCTTTCTTGCTTTCTTGCTTTCTTGCTTTCTTGCTTTCTTGCTTTCTTGCTTTCTTGCTTGCTTGCTTGCTTTCTTTCTTTCTTTCTTTCTTTCTTTCTTTCTTTCTTTCTTTCTTTCTTTTTTTTTTTCTGGCTCCTCATTGCCCTATTTTCTTTCTTGGTAAATGTCAGGTGTTAGGCTGTCTGTGTTCTCTGAATGAGAGTGCTCTCTGTTAATGCTTTCTTCAGAAGTCCTTAAGCAAAGACTGCATCTCAGAAGTGTGCCTTTCACTGCTGCACTGAAAAGGAGGTGGGGGTGGTGGACAAAGCTAGTTTTAGGCAGGTAAAATATCATCTTGCAGTCTGCTTTTGTCCTTTATGTTCTACCGAAGAATCAAATGTCCCAGCTCCATAAAATGAGGTATAAAGGTCTCTGCTCGCTTTCTCATTGTTGTCCTGTTTAACTATCTTCTAGCCAGTGGAACATGTCACATTAGTCAAAAGGTTTTTGTTCTATTCTGCTCTCCGTTGTTAATTATCTGGATAACCTTGAACCAGTTACTTAATCAGTCTGTATCCATCACATTCTCTTACTGTCTGCCTGACCTACTTCAGTGTGTTACTACTAGGAGAAAGTGAGTCAGATATATGAAAATGCAATGAAAATCATAGAATATTCCGAGACTGATATTTGAAAGAAGAATAACTTTCCTTTATTGTGGAGATAACTAACTAATTTTCCTAAGCCCTTTTGTCTTCTTATTGAACTGAGTGAGATATGTATTTGTATGGACTTGAAGCTAATAATATTTGGTTCTTCATAATAATGACTATAATGGATAATAATTTCAAATTAAAAATTGAACAATTGTTAATAAAATAAATGTGTGACTTTTGTGAAATCTTATATAAATATTTTAGTTTCATCTGAATTTCAGTTTAAGAAGATCTAAAAACTGTTAAAATAATTTTAAAAGATTCATAATTTTGTCATCTAATAAATTATTATAGAGCTGAGGAGTTAATTCAGGTGGTAAAGACCTTGTTGTAAAAGCATGTGGACCTGAGTCTGACTACCAGAACCCTTGTTAAAAATTTAAAAAGTCATGGACTGGAGAGATGGCTTAGCATTTAAGCACTTGCCTGTGAAGCCTGAGGACCCAGGTTCGAGGCTCAATTCCTCAGTACCCATGTAAGCCAGATGCACAAGGTGGCACATGTGTCTGGAATTCATTTGCAGTGGCTGGAGGCCCTGGTGTGACCATTCTCTCTCTCTCTCTCTCTCTCTCTCTCTCTCTCTGTCTCTTTTCTCTGTCACTCTCAAATAAATAAATAAAAATAAAAAAATTAAAAAGTCAGGAATGGAGAGATGACTTAGCATTTAGAGTGTTTGCCTGTGAAGTATAAGGACACATGTTTGACTCCCCAACTCCCAAGTAAGCCAGATGCAAAAGGTGACACAATTGCAAGGTTGTGCTTCTGCACAAGATGGTACACACGTCTGGGGTTTGATTACAGTGGCTGGAGACCCTGGCATGCCAATTCTCTCTCTCTTTCTTGCTCTTACTCTCACATAAAAAATAAAGAAATAAAAGTTAAAAAGCAGAGCATTTTGGCATGTACTTATAATCCCAAAATTGAGCAGGCAGAGAGAGTTAGGTGGATTCTTGAGGCACACAGTCCAGTCTAGCTTCCTTCTTAAGGTGGCCAATGAACAACCCTGTCTCAAAAAGGGTTGCTGGAAAGCTGAGGAACACAGGAAGGTGACCTCTGGCCTCCACACAGATGAACATGTTAAAACATTTTAAAGCTGCCTGGTGTGGTGGCGCACACCTTTAATACCAGCACTTGGGAAGCAGAGGTAGGAGAATTGCTGTGAGTTCAAGGCCACCCTGAGACTACATGGTGAATTCGAGGTCAGCCTGGGCTAGAGTGAGATCCTATTTCGAAAAACAAACAAAAAATAAAAAAAATAAATAAATAAAAAAATAAAGCTTCCAGAGAAACTTATGTTCTATTGGTTTTGACAGCATAATTTAGGAAAATTGATATTTATAGCATTACATTAAATATTTCATAATAGTGATGCAAGTAATAAGCTAGGTATGAACTTTGCAAGTGACTCTAATCATCCTAATATGTGTGAAAAACATGAAAACCCTGCAAGTAAATAACACTAATTACATCATCTGTGCTGCCTTGCCTCATTTCCATATATTACCCATCTTATTGATATTCAGTACATTAACATACTCTTTTCCAATTGCTTTCCCATGTTCCACTTCCCCACCAAATTTTACTAACCCCCTCCTCTTACCAAGTAATCCTTCCTCAGTTCTCAAGTCTTATTCTTCATGTCATCCTCTGTCTGCTTTTCAAAATATGGATGGCACTGTGTATTTAGATCTTGTGGGTGTGTTAACATGCACTGTGAGGTCATGAATGTAACGGTCAGTTCAGGTTCAGTGTATAGTGCCCTGTAGAACTCCTCCCCATGCTGTGGATCTTAAATTCTTTCCGTCTCTTCTCCCACACTGTCCCCTGATCCTTGGTGGGCATGTTGGAGATGTCTTATTAAGCTCTCAGTAGGCTCTTATTTTTAGCACTTTGATAACTTTTGAGACCCCTCAATGCCTATAGCCATCTCTATAGAAATTCTATATTCTCCATAGAGAAGCTTTTCTGGCTAGCAGTGAGAGCATGCCCTGGAAGTATGATCAACTTATAAGTAATGAACTTTAACCAGTGTGCTTGCCAGAAGTATGGAACAGAAAGATAGGAAAGACACAAAAAAGAAAGAAAAGAAAATGAGCAAGTTTGAAGTTACAGGATAATAAACTGTTTTTAGTTTACTTAAACTGCTACTGTTAAGGAGATCATCACTACATGTGCATCAACTGCTTTGTATAGAGACTTGGAAATGATGCTCTGAGGTTCAGCCACAGAAGGTGAAAAATAGAATGAATGTGCATTTTTGAAAGGTGGGGGCTTGAAGAAACAGTGATAAAAGAGTACCCTACTCTTCAAGATCAAGGTTTATTCACCCTGGGCTTTACAAATTTGGCTATGCTGCCCCTTTGGTACTGATTTTAGAAGAATGGAAAATATAAGGAAGTGAGTGATGAAGTATGCATGGTTCCAGAAGCTGTTGAGATGCAGCAATAGGAAGCAAGGGTGAAATCCCTGAACAGAACCAAGTAGGGCCATTGTATAGAACTGTGAAGATGAACCATGGTTTGTGGTAAAGACCTGAAGATTTATTTATTTTTATTTGTAAGGAGAGAGGTAGGGAAGAAAAGAGGGACAGAATGAATTGATGCACCATGGTCTCTTGCTGCTGCAAACAAACTCCAGATGCATTACCTAGTTTGTGCATCTGGCTTTATATGGGTACTGGGGAATTGAACTCAGGCCACTAGGCTTTGTAAGCAGGTGCCTTAACCACTGAGCAATCTCTCCAGCCCCCAAAGATGTTCTGGAGGTACTACAACTGTGGAATGACTGCCGTGGAGAGCTGCTGGCTCAGAATGAAATTTTCCTGAGGCTGTGAGCAGTCCAGTTAGAGGGGCAGAATCGGAAACCCAGAGATTTCTTCATCACGGGTTATGGATATTGAATTTGGAACTGCAGATGTTTGGTGTTTGTCAGCTGTTTACTAATTTTGATATTTTATTTTTATTTATTTATTTATTTGAAAGAGAGACAGAGAGAGAGAAAGAGACAGAGAGAGGGACTGAGAGAGGGAGAATGGGTGTGCCGGGCTTTCAGCCATTGCAAACCAACTCCAGATACATGTGCCACCTTGGGCATCTGGCTTACGTGGGTCCTGGGGAATTCAACTAAGGTCCTTTGGCTTTGCAGGCAAGCACCTTACCCACGAAGCCATCTCTCCAGCCCTGTTTACTAGTTTTGCCTTAGTCTACTCTCTCCTTGATATGACTTTTACAATGTAAATATTTACTTCATGCCATTGTATGTTGGAAGTATCTAAGTGTTTTAAATATTTTATTTATTTATTTGAGAGAGAGAAAGAGGCAGAGAGAATGGGCGTGTCAGGGCTTTCAGCCACTGCAAACGATCTTCAGATGCATGTGCCCCCTTGTGTATCTGGCTTATGTGGGTCCTTGAGAATCAAACCGGGATATTCTGGCTTTGCAGGCAAATGCCTTAACTGCTAATCCATCTCTTCAGTTCCGTAACTTTTTTAAACTTTTTAGTAGTGATTACAGTTAAGAGAGAGTCTTGAATCTCAGATGAAACTTTGGAATTTTGAACAATTTTTATGTTGGTAAATCTATGGGGACATTTGAAATTGGACTGAGTTCAATTTTTATTATGAGATGATCAGGAGTCTTTGGAGGCCAGATGTGGAATGTGGTGATTTAAATGTAAATGCATGTCCTTGGTAGCCTCAAGGATTTTTGGTTAAGCGTCCTGCTTAGTCTTCAGCAGGAACAGTCCTGTTGGAGGAGGAATATCACTGAGGGGCAGATCTTGAGTACAGCTCTACTAGGTGTGTTGAGAGCCAGCCGATACTCTGGCTGCTGTGCTTGCTAGTACTGCAGTTGTCTATTTGCTATGGATGTATTATGGAAGTGAGCCAGCTTCTTTTGCCATGGTGAAACTTTTCCTGTATATTATAAGCCTGAAATTAACTCTTTCCTTCCATTAGCTGCTTCTTGTCAGGTGTTTGTTCCAAGGGCCTGCATTGAAGGGACATTCTCTAAGGTAAAACTAGAATATATGGTTCTACTCTAAGACATACAGACCATCAGGAAAGAAGACCATTTTGTTGTGCACACCACAAGTTCTCTCATCATGAACGTCAGAGGACAAGGGGCTAAAGTCCTTGGGTAGTTTAGCTTCCCCTTCAAACTGCGTCTATATCTGCAAGCAGAGTGGGTGACAATGTTGACAAGTACTATTGATCTTCTCAGGGATCCCAGTAGGGTTTTCATTGATATCATCCCCAAAATTGTGACTTAGGCTCACCTACTCAATATTAGCTATTTCATTTTTTTTAAAAAAAATTATTATTTTATTTATTTTTGGAGAGAGAGACAGACAGAGAGGGAGAGGGAGACAGATAGAGATGGGCGCGACAGCAGTCTCTCAGCTGCTGTGAATGAAATCCAGATGCGTGCGCCCCCTTGTGGGCAAGTGCAGCATTGCGCCCTTGTGTCATGTTGCATCTGGCTTAACGTGGGACCTGGAGATTGGAACTGGGTTCTTACACTTAGCAGGCAGGCGCCTTAACCGCTAAGCCATCTCTCCAGCCCATAGCTATTTCTTTTAGATGTATGGGTACGTTATATATCACAAAAGACTCTACGTACAGTTGTAAGGTTTGTTCCAAATTTAGTATACTCTATGGTCCACAGCTGATGGACTCATATACTAGATTACTCTCACTCAGAGGCTAATATATTAAAAGTTTGACTCACAGGTATGAAAAGTTAAAAACATGGGCTGGGGCAGTACAAGGAACTTTCTCAGTATTGGAATTTTGACCTCTATGACAAACAAAAGATAAACCTTCAACAAATACTTACATCTTTTTTTTTTTTTTTTTTTTTTTTTTTTTTTTTTGGTTTTTCGAGGTAGGGTCTCACTCTGGCCCAGGCTGACCTGGAATTAACTATGTAGTCTCAGGGTGGCCTTGAACTCACAGCAATCCTCCTACCTCTGCCTCCCGAGTGCTGGGATTAAAGGCGTGCGCCAAATACCTACATCTTTAAAGACAATTTAGAAGGGTAGTAGCCTAAAGTTTATTTTTACCACAAGTAAGAAACTTCATTTTCTGAATAAATCATCTAAAACTGGCCAATGTGTATCATTAGGAAGCAAATCAATTCGACTAGGAAAGATGTTGAAATAATGCTTTTGATATTGTGAGACGGACCCTAGTAAGCAAGTGCTGAGACAACAGCAAGCACAATTTGGTGGCAGTGCTCCAAATATCTCGTTACCCTGTTTAGAGCTCTCTGACAGCTCTGAGGCACATGAGTGCTGTATTAACATTTAGACCTCACGAGGTGGCTTCTTTCTGTGAATAAAAACAAAAGCACTCGGGGAACCCAGTTCTCCTCACATCTGTAGCCTCAGCTTTTGTCTAAATTTGATATTTTTGACAATATAGCCTTTAGCAAAACAGCTTGAGTAATTATTAACACTAGTGCTGCAAACCTTTTATACTGTACTTAAGAGTTGCCAACCTCCACTGTTAGGAAAATCATGGAAAATTAAATTAGGACAATAGATGAAATAATGGATGTGAGGGAGTGAAATCCCTAAGTGCTGTGGCCATGCTGCTAACGAAGAAAGACTCTCTCTCCCATCTCTCTCAGTTGTAAATGTCAGGTCTCAGCCATAAAACTGTACCTTACATGCTATTTTCCTTTTCTATAAGATGTTAATGATTTCCTGAGTGGCTCCTTTAAAGTAGTCTATTTTAATTCAGCAATTCCAAAGCACTGTTGCATTAACAGGACTGCTTTAAAATAGGCCAACTTTCAAATAAGACAGAAAAGAGAAAGGAAGAGAAAGAGAGCGAGGGTCCTAAATCTGTCCTACCTTTATGTGGATAAAAACATTTATTTGTTTATTTATTTATTTATTTATTTTTATTTTTTTAATTTAATTTATTTATTTATTATTGAGAGAGAGGATGAGATAGAGAGAAAGAGAGACTGAAAGAGAGAGAGAAAGAGAGAGAGAGAGAGAGCTCCAAGGCCTTCTGCCACTGCAAACAAACTCCAGAAGCATGCACCACCTTGTGCATCTGGCTTACGTGGTTCCAGGGGAATCGAACCGGGGTCCTTTGGCTTTGCTGTTGAGCCTCTTAACTGCTAAGCCAATTCTCTAGCCTGGCAAAAGCATTTTTATAAAGCCAACTTTAGAGAATCATACAATGTAATCCAAAGACAGCTATGCTCCATCAAGTATTTGTTGCATGCGGCAATATACTATTATTTCACTTAGGAATGAATCAAGAAGGTCATCCAGAAACAATGAAGGAAATATTGCATTCATGTTAAACATAAGAGGCAATGATTATTATTTATCTTCTCTAGACTGATTTAGCATTTTTTCCTAATTCTATTTTAGCCTTTATGTAAACTCTATCAATTTCTTATCACTTATAAAATATATAATGTGATGGTGCATTTTATGATTTTCTAATTAAACATGAACTATCAGTTAAGGAAAATGAATCCCATTGGTAGTAAATATTAATTAAAAGGTAGAAGATATAAATGGGAGGTTCAAATAAGAGAATTTTTGAAGACAAGTATGATATTTGTGCCTTCAAAAGAAAACAAGTGGGGGGTGGAGAGATGGTAGGGTTAAGGTGCTTGCCTGCAAAGCCAAAGGAACCAGGTTTGATTCCCCAGGACCTACATAAGCCACATACACAAGGTGGCACATGTGCCTGGAGTTCATTTGCAGCAGCTTCAGTCCCTAGCATCTCTCTCTCTCTCTTTCTCTCTCTCTGTCTCCATCTGTCTCTTTTTTTTCTCTCTCTTTCACTGTCTCTCTCAAATGAATAAATAATTTTTAAAAAATGATTAAAAAAAACAAGGGTTGGAGAGATGGCCTAGTGATTAAGCCACTTGACTGAGAAGCCTAAGGACACAGGCTTAATTCTCCAATATTCATGTATGTCAGATGCACAAGGTGCCACATACTTCTGGAGTTCATTTGCAGTGGCTAGAGACCCTGGTGCCCTAGTGTCTCTCTCTATTCCCCTTTCTCTCTGAAATAAATAAAAAATAAATTATAAATTTATGAAAAAAAAAGAGAGAATAACCTTGTACATCACAACCATGAACTGAGTCAATAGAACATTACTAAGAGTGTCTTTGCTATAAGTCCATGGAAAGCTTAGAAGTACCTGCCCAACCAGCTCACAGCAATGTTTATCCTTTTGGAGGATGGTAAAAGGGTCACTTACATTGTTTGGTCAAATGCTTGCAGATAATAAATCAGTCCTGAAGTACCTTAAAACAAATGATCCATTTTAATACCAAATATTTTATGTAAAAAAATGCCTGTTTCTCAAATAATTTATAAATAAAATGTGTAAATATCTATCTTTATTTATTTATTTTTTTTTACTGTTTTCTTGAATGAGAGTCTCTTATACACAGGCAATATAGCCAACAAGAATGATGAACTCCTGACCTGATCTTCTTGCCTTCCTCTTCCAAGTCCTGGTATTACAGATACATGCCAACCATAAGTAGATATTATATTAAAAATTATTACAGATGCATAACAAATACATTCTTTTAACTCAAGAGTGGAGCTGTATGCCATGGACACATTGTGTAATGTTTAAATCAAGTAATATATATCCATCTTTTAAAGCATCTGACTCTATTTAAAGTGAGAATTCTTATAATTCTATCTTTTTTCAAACAAATTTTACATATCATCATTTTCTATAGTTACTAGAAGTTCTTAGTCCTACCCAACTATAAATTAATATGTTGATAACTTAATATACAGGAGGAAAAAGATCATTTAACTTCCCACAAAATGCATTTATCTATAAATTCTTGAGCATGATTGATCTAGACAACCTGATGAATCATGCTTCCACATACTAACATACACATGTATACACATCTGTGCATACACAGGTCATGCGTGAACACATGAAAGTATAAATATATATATGCACAAAAACACTCATGGCTACATATAAATGTGGACATTAAGAATCTTGATGACATTCAAGTACAAATGCTTAATGCAGGAATATTGTGCTCAGAACTCATTGACCTTGATGACTAATAACTGCAGAGGTACATATTTTTGTTGTTATTGGTTGTTTGTGTTTTTTAACTAACAGTATTTTTTTGTCATAATGAAAAGCAATAAACATATTTTCTTTTGAGTGGGTTTTGAGCACCAATGTGTTTGGGGCCCATAAGCTCCAGGATGTTGAGGGGCCAGGTCATCTGGGGCCTGTGAGTTTCAGATGCCAGAATGTTTGGGACCTGTGAGCTTAGTGCTGGTGATTGGTTGAGCCTGTTTGGGGCCTGTGTGTCCCAGGACCCAGCATGATGGACTGGTAAACATTGGGCTGGGGTTTGCTCAGCATGACTGGGTCCTGGGCACCCAGGTGATACCAATTCTGCAGACTCAAGCTCCAGCCTTAGTCTGTGGAGCCTTCGGTGCCACAACTTCCACCCTCACCTTTCCTTCTTATACCCCCACACTGTTGGCAGCTGCCTACCAGTGCCCCCTTGACATACCTCCCCTACCCCCTGAATATCTGGCAACCTCCCACATGGGGGTACCAGTGAGTCCTCTACTAACTGCTCAGCTGACTACAGTAGAAAAGCACAGGCCAGGTTAAGCTGCAATCACGGACTGAAGAGATTCCAGATTTCCAACCACAGGTCTATCAGCCACTGTGGTAGTTTGAATATATGTCCCCCAATATATTCAGTGTTTTATTAGTTATAGTTTGCATCTGCAATCACCTTGCTAGAGGCAATGTCACTGGGGGCTGGTCTTAAGGTGTGGGTTTGAGATTCCATTGTAAAGATATGCAAATGTGCCTAGCAGGAGTTCCTGAAGTGTGCTGTGTGATCTTTTGGCTATAGTTTTGATCAGTGTGCTGTGTAGCTGGCGGCTTGGCTTTTTCTCTCTCTTGCCTGGTCCTGTGAAGAGCAGGCTGTTTCTCCTGCCTTTATGGAACTTCCCCTGGATCTGTAAGCTTCAATAAATAATATCCCTTCCTCCATAACTGTGCCCGGTCTGGAAGTTCATCTCAGCAAACCTGAAGCTGTCTGCTACAGCCACCAGCCCAGAACTGCAGGCCCACGAGCAACCTCCAGAACCCACATATCTGTGGATATAACACCCTAACACTGAATTCTGGGGAAACCCAAAATGGAATACTTACTGAAAATCCCACAAGAATACATACTTTCTTCCCCATTAATAAAAAAAAAAAAAAGACTTTTACCTAGAGATGGGTAGAAGCCCCATCCAAGGCAAAGAGAGTGAGAGAGAGAGAGAGACAGAGAGAACAAATTCAGATGTCTCCACCAAGGCCGCCTAGTCCCATAAGAAATCTCTAATGAAAACAGAAAAGAAAACATAAATTGAATCCCCAAAAGAGAACACAATGAGCTTATTTACCTTGAACAAAGAAATTGCTGAAGTGGAAGCCAATCATCAAAAAATCAACAACCACATAAGTGAAATTGAGCAGGATCATCTGTTATAGCACACACCTTTTGTCACTAGGCTTAAGTTAATTGAATAAAACTAGAGACCTCAAAAGAGAGATAAATTAAATATTAATGGTCTTAACTCAGCCATCAAGAGACACAAGTTAACAGGGTGGATCATAAAATTAGACCCGTCCATCTGCTTTCTTCAAGAAACCCACATTGGGTTGGAGAGATGGCTTAGTGGTTAAGACACTTCTCAGGTTTGATATCCCAGTACCCCCATGAAACCATGTGCATTTGGAGATCTTTTGCAGTGACTAGAAGCCCTGATGTGCCTGTTATCTCCTTCTCTGTATATATGCTTTGCTATCTCTCTTTCTCTCTCTAATCTTAAGTAAATATATAAATACAATATTTTTTTTTTAAAAAAAGGAACGAAATCCAGCTTACAAGTGAGGATAGGCAACTCCCCAGGGTAAAAGGACAGATAATGATATTCCAAGCATTTGGGAATAAGAAACAAGCAGGTGATGTTGTAGTAATACCTTACAAAATTGACTTCAAACCAAAAGTAATCAAAAAGGAAAAAGAAGGGCAGTTTTTGCTCATCAAGGAAAGAACCCAACAAGAGGACATTATAATCATAAATCTATATGCACCAAACACTGGTACACCACAGTTTATAAAGCAAAACCTACTCAATAACAAACAGAAATAAATTCCAATACCATCATACTAGGGGAGTTCAATAACTCACCATGATCAATAGACAGATCATGTAAGCGGAAAATCAACAGGGAAATAATAGAACTGAACAATATCATAGACAATTTAGACATAACAAACATCTAGAGAACATTCCACACTACTGCTACAGAATACACTTTCTTCTCAGCAGCCCATGAAACCTCCAAAATGATCATATATTAGGGCATGTTGCAGGCAGGTTTACATTGCTGGCAGAAATCACCCAACCAAGAGCAGCTTATGGGAAAAGAATAAAAGAGGTTCATTGTGGCTTATAGGCTCAAGGGGATACTCCAGAATGGCAGGGAAAATGTTGGCCTGAGCAGAGGGTGGACATCACTTCCTGGCCAACATCAGGAGGACCACCACAACAGGAGAGTGTGCCAAACACTGGCAAGGGGGAGCTGACTCTCGTAACACCCACAAGCCTGACCCAACAATACACTGCCTCCTGGAGGTATTAATTCCCAAATCTCCATCAGTTGGGAACCTAGAATTCAGAACCTAAATTTATTAGGGACACCTGAATCAAACCACCACATGGCATCAAGCATGGCTTCCATAAAGCCAGGAAAATTGATTTTTCCTCATCATACCAGACCACAGTGAATTAAAGTTAGAAATTAACAAGAGAAACAGCAGAAATTACACAAGCTCCTGGAGACTGAACATCAGGATTTTAAACAATGAATTTGTCATTGAAGAAATCATAAAGGAAATTGTTGTTATGAAAACACAACATTTCAGAAATATGGGACACAATGAAGGCAATCCTACCAGGAAAATTCATAGCACTAAAAGCTTTCATAAAAAAGAAAGAGTAATCTCAAATTAATACTCTAACCATACACCTAAAACCATTGGGTAATCAAGAACAATCCAACCCTAAAACTTCCACCTGAAAAGAAATAATTAAAATCAGAGTTGAAAATAATGGATTGGAAACTAAGAAAACAATTTTAGAAAATAATGAAACCAAGAGCTGGTTCTTTGAATAAATAAACAAGATGGATTAACTTCTGGCTAATTTGATCAAATGAAAAAGAGAGAAGTCTCAAGTTAACAAAATTAGAAACAAAAAGGGAGAGGTTATGACAGACACAAAAGAAATTGGAAGAATTAGTAGGACATATTTGCAAAACCTTTATTCTACAAAATTGGATAGCCCAGAAGAAATGGATAAATTCCTAGACACATATTACCTATTAAAACTATATCCAGAGTAGATAAATATCCTATACAAACCTATTACATCTACTGAAATTGAAAATGTAGTCAAAAACCTCCCCAAAAGAGAAAGGACAGTAACTGATGGATTCTAAGCCAAATTCTTCCAAACTTTCATAGAAGAAGTGAAACCACTTTTGGTCAATCCTTTTCACACATTTGTAGACTGAGGCCACTCTTCACAGTGGAAATATTTTGGAGGGTTTATTTTTGTTTTTCATGGTAGGGTTTCACTTTAGCCCAGGCTGACCTAGAATTCACTCTATATTCTCAGGGTGGCCTCGAACTCATAGTGATCCTCCTACTTCTGCCTCTCAAGTGCTGGGATTAAAGGAATTCACCACCACACCCAGCTCTGTTTGATGATTTTATGAAGACGATGTGGTACATATATACAATGGAATTCAACTCAGCAGTAAGGAAAATGATTCAATGAACTTTAATACGAAAATGAAGAGACTTGGAACAGATCATACTAAGTGAACCCACGTAAGCACAGAAAGACAAATGCTACAATGTTCTCCCTCAGCTGTAGTTCCTAAAGTGGAACACCTTGAGTTTCTGGCATACCTGACAAGCAACTCAAGGGTCAGATAAGAGAGATGGAAGGGTTTGGTGGTAGGGGAAGAGAAGTGTAGGGAGCGGGGAATACATGAAATCAATTCCAAAATGAATTGGTACCATAGAAAACTTCCTCCAGGACAGCAGACTAAACCATATATAATCCTTAACAGGAGCATGGAGGAATTGTCTGGTTGGAAGTTCCCTGGAGAGGTTAGGTTGAAGCCTAGCCCTGAACTATTTGGCCCTGGCTGAATATTTACTCCCAGGACAGGAATGGGTTCCAACACACATTGAGCTATTGATTGGAGAGAATTTTGAGGTACCCAAAACAAGACAGACTTCTGTCAAAGCACTCCATTATCCACCTGAAGGGAAAGGGAAGACCCTATTGCTGAAGACAACACATGCTGCTAATGCAGAACATTGTGAGATCTGGCTAAATCTGGAAGGAAGTCAGTTCACAGATGGTCTGCTTGCATAGTGCTGAAAACCCTGACATGATTTACTGAGCAAAAGGGGCTAACAATTCTGTTTTCAAGCAAAGACCCTGCTGTATGAAAGCAACCATCCTGACACACGGTGAGTACCACAAATCCCACAAGGATCCCTTAGTGGAGTGGCAGCGGGGAGGAGGAGATTGATGCTATCAACACTTGATGGTTCCATACAAAGTTTCAACTTAAAAAAGTTAAAACTATATTACAAAGCTATAGTAACGAAAGAACATTGTACTGGCATAAAAGCCAGAATATAGACCAATGGAACAGAATTGAAGATCCAGACTTTAGGTCAAGTAACTACAGCTACTTGATCTTTGACAAAGGCCCTAATAATGTAGAGTGGAGAAAAGACAGCATCTTCAAAAAATGATGCTAGACAAACTGGATAACCATAGGCAGAAAAATGAAATAACCCACACATCTCTCTATTGCCAATAGTGGAGTATTAAACTCCCCAACTATGATGGTGTTGGTGGTTATTTCTCTTTTATTGTCAAGTAGGTTTTGTTGTGTATGAATTGTGGTGCGCCTGTGTTTGGTGCATAAAGATAGATGATTGTGATATCCTCTTGTTGGATTGTTCCCTTGATGAGCAAACCATTGAGATTAAAAGGGTAATCAAAAACCTCCCTAATCTTGGGCTACAAGAGGGCCTACACCTCTAAACTACACCTCTAAACTAATAACGGTTATCCCACTTAACCTCTGCTGACTTCACTTTACATTGGAAGATCTGCTTCTGTTTTGCAGATGAAAGCAGGACCTGAGGAAAGAAATGACCTATCTACTTCACCAGGGCTCCAGCTGAAACCATAGAGGAGTTGGGGAAATGAGCAAGATTGCTACTTTCTTGGTGAACCTGATATCAGCACAAGGGTGAAGGAGATAGACCCAGAGGACACTCAACTCCTACCAAACCAGAGATACAGATGCTCCTAAAAGCCCATCACTGAAATAGACTTAAAATGAACCCAACATGGCTCAGAGAATTTTGCAGAAGAGGGGGCGGAAAGAATGTCAGAGCCACAAATGCATAGAGACATTGCCTCTCCCCCATATCTGACAGCTGCCCCCACAGTGCATGACCCAAAATCCCCATGGGGATGACCTGTATTCCCAATGAGGAGGGTCCCTTTGGAGGTGGGACAGGGATGGGGGGAAGGATGGTACCAATATGTACTGTTGAAATACTGATTATGTCCATAATTAATTAAAAAGTAACAAATACTCAAAAATTATAAAATATTAATAAATATTTTCTTTTAATGTATTCAAATTTTTATTTTAAGCTTCAGACAGGCTCCTTACGTATTTGATGAGTTGGAGAAACAAAAATTCACAAAATGCAGAGTAATTCCTCATCAACAGGGACACTCCCAAACATTCCATTGTGTCTTAGATTGCTGGCATCTGCTCATTACCCCATTCCGCATCTTGCTTGTCCACGTGATAGTCTCTACTCACCTAGGAAATAAATCACTGGCATGTTGATGAGGGAGATTCTTGATTCTAATCATTGATATTAAAAGATCACCATAATTGGGAATGGCTTCATTCCATGGGCTGGAGTCCCACAGGGCATAACAAAGAAAAAAGCAAGTGACAGAATTCATCTTTCTCAGCTTCCTGACTGCAGATTTAGTGCGTCCTGCTGGCCTCTTGCTCCTGTTGTCATGTCTTCCCCACCATGATGGACCTTATCTCTGCCATCTCTAGGCTGCAATAAACACTTCCTCCATTTAGTTTAGTTGCTTCTTGTCAAGCATTTGGTCACAGCAACAAGTAAAGTTGTTAATACAGTGCTTGCCAGTTTTCCTGTAATGAGGGTGAGCAATAAGAGTCCTTGTGAATCCCTGTTGAGAATCAATATCTTACAAACACCTGCTAGATATTTTTATTTTATAATTCATATTATATGATATCTGCAATACATGGAAATTTTGGAAGGTTTGTATTTATTTTTCTTGGTAGCAGGTGTCTGCTGTGACATCTAAAGCTCCTGTGCCAAGGTCTTTGATTACACTGTGTACACTCTTACGTAAGCAGTGAGTATCTAATGCAGGTCTGCCTGGGGTGCTCACAGTCAAGAGTAAGATGCAAAACATTTTTCACAGGATCCAACCTGAAACTCCTAGGTATTGTGGTTCTTATGGGGCTTCCAATGTGACACAACCTGAGAACTCTGACCTCATTCTTCAGATCTGCTGTCTGCTACTGCTTGGTCACACTGTAAAACCCTGCTGCCATTTATGAGCGCAATTCCTCCCACCTAGTAGCTTCCATGTGTGTTTTTTTTTTTCATTTTTCTGGGAATTATTAAATGAATGCTGTTGTGATGGTATCCCCAAACATGTCCAGATTCCTTCCCTTCCAAGTTTCTACTTTACACAGAAAAACAGAAATGAGGCGCAGAGTTCATAGCTGAGCCATGGCGATTTGTGAAGCAGCACACTCAAACCACAACATAAGTGTAGTTGTTTCCCTGAGGCTAGACATATAACACATGTGGCCATTATGTTGATAACAGCACAAGTTTCTTTGGAAACTGTAGGGTCATCCTGAGGACACAAATAGAAGTGTAACCACATATTGCCTCTCTGAAGCAATGGGTATTTGCCCAGAAACACTGAATAATAGATTATGTCACCGCACCAGTCATCAGGGACCAAGTAAATCAGTGGAGAAGCAGGAAAAGCACTGGATTTTATACTTCTGATTCTCCTCATGGGTAGACGTGCATCCCTTTCTAAAACTACATGATGCAAGTCACCACCTTTCCTCGTCAACATGAGGAAGGATGCAAAAGCGACCTCATGTTGTCCCAAACCAAGGTTTATATTTCATGTTTTGATGGTTAGGTGGTGTTTGGCCATGTGTACATAATCCTATGAGTGTGGGTGCAAAATTTTAAACTCACAACCCTCTTTAAAAAAAAAAAAAAAAAAAACTTTTTTAACTTTTTAAACAATCAACTTTTTTTGTTGTTGTTTTTCCAGGTAGGGTCTTGCTCTAGCCCAGGCTGACCTGGAATTGACTCCATATTCTTAGGGTGGCCTTGAACTCATGGCGATCCTCCAACCTCTGCCTCCCTCCCCAGTGCTGGAATTAAAGGAGTGCACCATCACGCCTGCCTAAAATGCCTCTTTCTAAACCTCCAAGTACAAGAATTCACTGTGTTGGTCGACCAAAGCAAGCATGACAATTTTAATGTCTATTATGACAAATTCTTTCCGGTTTTAGATTTTTTTTTTTTTTTTTGCTTTTTTTGTGTGACTTAATTGTTAGTGCTGTTTATATAAATTGCATATGATTGCCAATTGTATTTTATATATTACTGAATTTTCATACTTATTGAAGCTGTGTTAAATGTCATTACCAAGAATACATTTGTGCTTAAGCTATATTTGATGTTTTTACACATGATAAAGCCATATATACATATAGATGTATAGTTCAAATTATGTGGAAATGATCTTGCTATTGTGATAAGTAACGTATTTTGTTCAAATTATTTTCATATCATTAAAATAAGAAGAAGATAAAGATGCATTTTCAATTGATACTGATTTGGCCTGATGTTTGCTTTTCTAAGATTATTAATTAAACCACTGAATATATTTAAATTATAAAAGCTTTAATCCATTTAAAGCCCGAGAGTGTCATTTTTCTCATATTATAACTCTAGCAAAGAAGACCATTAACTGAAGTCATAGACAAACATTTGTTTTACACCTCAACCCAGATTTGTCAAGAAAAAATGTTAGAAAGACTACAAATAAAAGTCAATACAGCTAGAATAAGATCCAATCTTGAAAATCCAAAAGAAAAAAGTCAACAAAAGGGAAACTATCTCTTTCCTGGATATCCCTCATAGTAATGGAAAGTCCTATGGTAGCTGCTAGAGGACAATAGTCACCACCAGCATGAATAAGCAGGAGACCCTGCAGACTATGGAATTAAAGAGCTGCACAAGAAGTACACACTTGTGCAATAGTGTCACACACCGTCTTCTCTGATTGGATATGAGTCCCACTCAGTGGGGAAATACTTATATCTGGTACTGGACACCAAGTCAGAATCCCATGGTTAGGAAACTCAGACCTCAGAGAGAACCCCCACTACTCTCTGGAGAAGAGTGGGTTTATACAACAAGTATCTATCAAATAACTTTGCAGACTGGTTTTAACCCAAGCTGCTCTCACTCTTGGTTGGTGTGTGAAAGAGCATTGTTATGAAACCATTGGGCTCAGAATCCACATTAAAAAGCCAAACAGGACTACATATGAGGGGTCAGGGACAGGAGGATCACTGGGGCTTGCTGGTCAGCCATTACAACCATGAAACTATTAGACTGTTTGTCCTGAGATTTGATTTTTGAGAAACAAGTTGGAAAAAATGGAGAGGAAATATGTGATGTCCTCATCTGGTCTGTGCATGTATTCACACAGTGTATGCACATTTGTATGCAAACACACACACACACACACACACACACACACGTACACGTACACCACACACATACCAGAAAAAATATATGGAATGAAAACTGCTTTATTCACTACAAGAATCTATACTCAGCATGAGCAACACCAAAATGAATGACAAGCACATGTACCAACATAGATAAATCCCATACATGTTTCAACAAAAGAAGTTGTATAAAATTATATATTCTGGCTGATCCCACTTATATGAAATCAAATTCAAGTGATATTAATCAGGGCTAGAAAAGGTTGCTCCAAATATATGGATGGAGTTACAAATGGGCCAAAAGAAACGTCTTTGAATCATGGAAATATTTGATTGATGTAACAACAATGTGTCACCATTCTCGGACTGTGAGAAAATACCTAACACAGGAACTGCAAGGGTGGAAAGGCTAATTTGGGCTCATAATCTCATACAGACTTCAGTCCATCAATTACAAGAAGGCCTGCTTGTGAGAGGGATTCAGTCCCAGGCTGTAGCTTCTTCACACAGCCCAGGCAACAGAGCAAACAAGACCGCAAGAGGAGCTTTATAGCCTTCCAAGGCTTGCACCACACTTACTTCTGCCATGCTGGACCCTCCTCATAAAGGCTCCACAGCTCTCAGGGTGACCACATACCCAGAGACTATGCATACAAAACTGAGCCTGCACAGAGCATTCTAGATTCAAACCACCACAAATGATATGAAATAACTCACTAAAAAAAATTTTGCTACTAATGCACTCCACTATAGGCAAAATAAACCTTTGATTTAAAAGATAACAAACTCTACATTATATATTAAGTGCATTTTCCGTACTACAACTGACTATTCTAAATGAGTTGTCGAGAACAGCTTAAAGGGCTATGAATTTATTATGCTTCTTTATTGGAGTTAGTACATGCTCAGCGGCTATATACATACTTCAAAGGGTGTCAAGTGACTACACTTGATTAATTTTCAGATAAGAGGGTGAGTGTTTTGATTTCAGAACAGAGAGGAATGACTAAAGTATGAAAAAGTCTGAAATACAACATCACGTTAGAACAAGATCTCAAATTAAATTTTCATTTGAACATGCATTTAAGTTGGAATACAACCTTTCATCATTGCTAATGTTAAGTTCATTTTACTGATTATAAATTTACCTATATGATATCACTTGGCCAAAAACAACTAAATTGGTTTGCTCTAGAGTTCATGTGAGAGAAATTTAAGAAACAGTAATAGAAACCATTGGAAAAGAATTGAAATGAGAATTATAGTCTTCGGTATTAAGATAATTTACAATTGATGGTCAACATAGTCAAGGAAAATAAGCATATATAAAAATGTGGAAGACACTGGAAGGTTCCCAGGAATAAGCTCTCTTTTTTAGTCGCTCAATCAGAAAGCATAAATAGCAAATGGTAAGAGAGAAATCAACACATTCAATTTATTCAGATTAAAAATTTTGCATGGAAACTTCAGTACTTCTCTTTTCTTTTATTGCACTAACTTTAATAACTCACTAAACATGATACTAGCAAGCTGATGGATAATAAGTGATAATGGCTAGTGTGAGCTTCAGAGCATGCTTTACAGGGAACAGTATCCAATTTCCTGAACTGACAGTTTTCAGTATCTTAATAGCTAAAGGATAGTAAATTGCACCCTTCATGAACATTTTTGGCCAAAACTTTTAAAAGCAATTTCCAAGGGAGTCATCTACAATGAATGATGCGGTACTTAGTGCGGCCCCCAAGTACAGTGCTGAAGCATCACCATTCTCAGAAGATGACATGACGTGACCCTCACTGCTAACTTCTGTGCAAGGAGAGCACAAGAAGCTCATGCTCCATGATATGTGTTTTATCATGGTGAACTTCCGGCCTTTGAACTCTTCTAAATGATAACACTGGCATTTACTTAGATGTTAAACTACCTATGCAAACATTTTAAATTAACTCTTTTTAAATTACCAATGAAAGATATCACTGAAAAAAAGTGTGAGTGCTCTGCTTAACTGAGTTCTCTATTTGCATGTGTATCTTAAGCATGCTCGTCCACATACTATGGAGGCATTATAGATGTTTCCCACACTTATTTCAGAAGGTTCTTCCCTCTAACAGCTTCAGCTTCCAAAGTGAATATTTGTACAGTATCAATTGCTCAGCATAAATCCAGCCTAGATAGTAAAACATGTGTCACATAAAATGAATGACACCAGGATTTTTTCTTAGAGTCTCATACATCTCTAACTAGCTCTCTAGTAGAGAATGACCTTGAACTTCTGACTTTCCAGCCTCCACTTCCAGAGAACTAGGATCATGGGCATACTCTGTTCTTATGTGGTGCTTGAAATCAGGGCCTAGTGCAAAGTTAAGCAAGCTTTCTACCAACTGAGCTATATCACCAGTTCTTGAAGCCAAACCACAAATATAAAGACTGTGTCTCCACATGTAGTTATGGGATCTGGAGAGTAGAGCATGGGTCTTTAGGCTTCACAGGCAAGCACTGTTACCAACAAGCCATCTATCCAGCCTTTTTTTTCCCCCTTTTCATTCTTTTCCTTTTTTTTTGTTTTTGTAGTGTGGTAGTTTGAATAGATGGCCCCCAATATATTCAGTGTCTTATTAGTTTGTAGTTTGCATGTGCAGCGACCTGGCTGTAGGCAATGTCACTAGGTGGGTCTTAAAGTGTGTTGGTGGGTTTGAGATTTCAATCTAAAGATATGCAAAATGTGCCTAGCTGGAGT
The DNA here is from genome assembly GCA_036365145.1 of Orientallactaga sibirica. Lineage (NCBI taxonomy): Eukaryota > Metazoa > Chordata > Mammalia > Rodentia > Dipodidae > Orientallactaga > Orientallactaga sibirica. The sequence goes on along the minus strand of JAEOAD010000060.1, from coordinate 13,848,504 downwards.
TCCTGAAGTATGCTGTGCTGTGTGACTTTTGGCTTTTGGCTTTTTCTCTCTCTCTCTTGCCTGGTCATGTAGGAGCAGGCCAGTTTCTACTGCCATTATGGAACTTCCCCCTGGATCTATAAGCTTCAATAAATATCCCTTCCTCCATAACTTTGTCTGGTCTGGAAGTTCATCTCAGTGAACCTGAAGCTGTCTGCTACATTTGGCATATGTTATGGGGTCCCATGTCCCACAAGAAAGACCATCGACTCACAGAATGTGAGGCAAAGTTTTATTGGACAAAAGAGAAAGAAAAGAAAGAGATTAAAGCTGGTGCACATCAGGTGTATGCCCAGAGTTCAGGTTCTCAAGATGTAGCATTGTACTGTTTGGAGTGTTAGTTTTTACTAGAAATAACCACATGATGTTCATAGAAAAAACAGGATGGGAGTTAAGCCGTAAATCACCATTCATGTGTTGCAGTTACAGTCATAAATGTAATCTTTAAACATAAAGGGGACTTGCATCTGGCAGGGGCATTCCATTCTAGAGGATTAAACAAACTTGTGAATCGATCTGTTAGCAGCTTATAGGAAGTGTCTGGGGGTGTGAGGCCAGAGTCTCCAAGTGTCTTGCTTATCTGCCTTTAAGGATTTTGCTTAACAGTGCACGCCCAGGGTAATGCTATTCAGGTCAGCCGAGTATCCTGTTTATCTACTATCCCCACCTGCTCAAGCAAGTGTAAAGTGACTTTTCTTTTTCTCTAAACTTGTAAAGAAATAATGACATTTTGCTCCCTTTACAGCATACATTAATTATCCATAATTATGTTTCATTCTGATACATGAATTTAAATATGTGGTATACTTTGATCCCATTCACAATCCATTACACTCTCTTGTCCTGTTCCTACATTCATGTCTCTCCCAGGATTCTTCTCAACTAGTACTCCTTTTAAATTCTTTTCTTTCTTTGTGTAGAAATGTATGTCTATGTGACTCAGTGCACTTTATAGTAATATGAGCAACTTAGCAATGGCTATACCACTGATGAACATGTTCCCCCACCCTACAACCATTTCCTGCCTATCATTCTTCAGGGAGAGGTGGAGCCTCATGAGTACTCCCCACTAGCCACCTGAACAGTGTATGGTCATGCCATCAGTGTCTTAAGAGATGTTCACACTAAAGCACTATTTACAATGAGCAAATTGTTGTGTCCACCAATAGATGAATGTATCATGAAAATGTTGTGTCCATAAAAAATGGAAATTTATTCAACCTAAGAAATGAAAGGAGTTGTGTTATTTGCAACAAAAATGAGAGAACTGAGCATTATGCTAACTGAAATAAGCCAGACACAGAAAAACAAACACAGTGCAGATTGCGCAATCTAAAAGCAACTGAGCTCATAGAATTAGAAAGTAGTATTCTGGATATTAGAAAATGGACTTTGGGGAAATGATGCCTAAAAGATAGGACATTTCATTTAGATCATAGAAGTAAGATGTTGTTATTAGTTTATATTTTTAGTGTTTTTAAACACTTATTGTACAGCATGGTTGCATATTGTTATAAGGATCGAGTAATCTACATTTCAAATATTCTAAAACCATAAATGTCATGTGTTCACATCAAAAAATAATTATGAGATGACATATATGTTAATTGACTTGATTTAATTATTCCATATGGCATTCTTAAATTAGACAATGAATTGCTATCCCATAAACATATAAAATTATAGTGTCAAATTATACTAATTTTTAAAAAATGTCTTTGCAATATGGTTTTAATATTACAAAAATAGCTTAAGAAATATAAGCAGTTAAAAAATCTTTAAAAAAATAGCATATGTAGTTCATTTTGCCCAAAAATTATATGTAAAAATAATTCCAAGATAGGTTATTACAAAAACAAATCATATTCTAAAGGCAAAATGTGGACTGTGGGTGGTACTTCCTGCATGTGTTGATGACGATCAGCATTTTCCTTTGTTCTTCTGATTGTGCCATCATTCTTAGTTCATTTTTCTTTTTTCTCTGGCTTGTTGTGATGAAGTACTTCTTATAATTTTATTTTCTCTCCACTATACTTCATCAGACACAGTTTGTTTCATTTTCCAATAGTTCTTCTAAGAATTATAGTTGTGTTTCTAGAATATACAATGAATAATTTTAATTTATCTCTGAAAATGTAAATCACTTCAGAAATAACAAATATTCTCCAATAAGACAAGTTCCCTCCCAGTTATCTGATGCTGTCATTTTTTCACTTCTAAATATTTTATAAATGCATTATATATAATTATTTTAGAAAAAATAATTCTCTTTATTTTATTGACATTTCTTCTCAAAGATCCAAGTTTATATGGACATTTTCCTTGTACCTGAAGAAATTCCTTTGTAATTTTTATGATAATTCAAGTCTGTGGTAACAAATTCCTGTTTACTTAAGTTGTGTAGACTTCTTGAGGAAGGACTGCTTCTGTGCACTCCCCTTCTGAATGAACAGCAGTATTAGTCAAAGAAACTTCCAGGAACCTATTCTATATAGCTTGTGAGTCCAAAGAGGACATTCAGGAGTGTGTGCAAGCACTGGTAAAGATTCACAATGAGTAAGTCACAAATGTCTGCTATTTCCAAAGCATCAATGGAAGATAGTGTCTATAAAATGAGACTATGTCCCTCCCCTTTTCCTGTTCTCCAGGGGCCATAAACTTCACAAAAATGATTACCAGATATACAAGTCCAATCCCTTCTTTCATAGAGTCCAGAAGTTCACCAGTAGCTGTGATCTGGATGAGACTGGAGAGAAAGAAGCACACCAGAATAGAAAGTGAGGTGTTACAATGTTAAATTCATTTGTCCATGCTAAAATTTTGCAATCAAAATTTAATGTTGTGAATAAATAACACCAGACATCTCTGTTACGTGGCAGTAAAAGAAAATATCATGAATCATGACAGAATTGTAATGCCCTGGTAGAAGAAAACTATTACTCAATTGAGGGTCAATGTGAAAAATAGATGCCAAGATGAATGTCATTATTAGTTGAACTTGTTAAATAATAAGTTGCATAACAATTACATAAAATAACCCCATCATAAACAGCTACTCCCAAAACTCACTAAGTGAGCCATTCCTTTCTCAAGAATACTGCTGACCTGGATAAATGTGGATGATGAGCCTACTGTAGCCACTTTGGTAACACATAAGGGAAGCCTGCACTGGTGTGACAAATGGACTCAGAATAAGAATGACCATCAGGAGATAGATGGCTTGAGCTGGACCACAAAGCTGCAATGAACCTACTTCTCCTCAGAAGAGTTCACATAATGTCTACTATTCATTTCATCCAATTTGTGTGATTTTATTTGAAATACAATATGTCTCCAGAAGTGATTTGACTTTTGGTATATAAACTTACTATTTAATAATGAACATTCTGATAGCAACTTCAAAAATTACTTCAGCCAAATCGTTAAGCATTAACGTAATGAGCTCGGTTTCTTTAAGCTACTGCATTAGGAGGTATATTTATGTTTTTGTTAGTCATTTTATTTTGTTTTGAATTCAGTTCCTTCTGGTTTCTAGAGCTCTGACCAACCTGAATATATGTGATGGTCTGGAATCTCCATGTTCCATCTTCCTGCCTTCATCTCTTGCATCCTGGGACTACAGACTTATTCCAACATATTGCTTAACTTATATATTCTTCTATCATTCTCTCTATTATATTGAAGTGATACCTTTTATCATGCTGAAAAGTTAACATTATGATTTGATATTAATTTACAATCTGGTATGAGACCAATTCTCTGAGGACGAATAAGAAGAAATGAACTGATATTCCTAATAAATTAAAATATTCTACATGTAAATACAAATACATTTTGAATGATGGAAACAAATTTATATAGATGAAAAATGTTAAAGACACCTGAAATTTAAGAGAGAACATAGCTAAATTTATGTCTTCCAAATTTTTGTACATTATACAATTTGATTTGTCTCATTTAGTGTCTAGTTATTTCTTTGATCTTCATTAAAAATTAACATGATTGTTAAAATATTTCTCAGATTCACATACTACTTGAACCTCAAAACAATTGTTTTATTTGTTATCATAAGGAATGTTGTAATGTTATCCCTAAGAAATTGCTCTGGGATACCTTTCCATCTGTTGTCAAATTTGTTCTTGGCCTGAGTTTCCACAGCTTCAGACAAATAACATATTTTCTATTCTGCTGATAGCTGTTTTCTTTTCTGCCTTCTGGAGCAAACATTAGGACATAGTTTATGATCTTTGAGAGATAACTCCTTCCAATTTCATGTCTGAGTAAATAAGCTTGTGTAGAGAAGTTTAGCTTTTTTTTAAAGATTATCTTTAAGTAGACCATAAATCAAAGGAAATATATGAACAAGATAGCAACAGCCCACCAGTTTAATGAACCCATAAAAATGACAACATTCTTTTTTCTTAGTACAGCAAGGTATAAATAACGAAATTTAAGAGAATATAGTCACAGGTCATGTAAATGACTCATTTTTCAGGAAACTGAATTCATTCAAACTTGTACGCCAAAATGACCTACATATGCCAATCTAGAAAAATAACACCGTGAGTTATTTACCTCCCAGAGACCATGAGCTAGGCCAAGATGAGAGGGGAATGTCTGGGTAAAATATTGATTAAGAAATGTATTTATGAAATGTAAGCAACGTTGCTATTTCATCCATGTATGGATGATGCTAAAAGTTTAAATTATTTTCCTTGTAGCAGTTTCAATATTTAGACATGAATATACATCTAAGATGTAGTTCAGTGACACTAATGAACAATTTGCCCTCACATCCAAAGTTATACTTGCCCATTCCTACTATAAATACTAGCAGATTCATGATTGGAATATAAGTTCATGGGATCAACAACCAAGATTTGTCTGGTAATTATATTCTGATTAATGATACAGGGAACCCTTGTACCAATGCAGTTTTACAGTCACCCATATCAACTACATTTACAGTAGGTTTACAGTAGGTAGTCAGGTACTTCACACTAATCCTGCATTCATTTGTGTAATCCTTTGAGAACTACATACAAAAAATCTGCAGTTGAAGCCATGTGTTTTAACTGGCAACATCATATGATGTATATGTCAGTGAACTGTCACATAAAAGGCTACTTATAAAGCTGAATACATATCAAGTAATTGAATATAACATTATTATTTAAAGCATGCTTCCCATTTAATCTACTATAACATTTCAAATAAAAAAATGGCAATAACAAAATCAGCCAATATCCATGAGGGAAAGAATAGTAATTAGCTAATTAATGTAAGAGATTGTCAAAACAACATGTTATGCTGATAATATTGTTTAATTCTAATACACAAAAATATACTGACATGGCAGTTCTTATATGAAAGAAAATGGCACAATGTCTCTCTTTGTATAGACAAAAAGCCTGAAAGACATATTTTGTCATGTATTTGTTAGTGTGGCACTATTAAACAACTCAAGATATTTAATAATTTTAATTATTAACAGTAAAAACCTGACTAAGTTATTTAAATATAATGTAAAACAAAAAAGCTATAGCAAAGAATCAAAGTGAAATACTTTTACTCAAAATGGAAATTAGAGAAATAAAGAAGATTCATTTTTGAAGAGATTTATATTTAACTAGAGGTCACAGTTTGTTGCTTTTAGAGTCCCAAGATATATACTTCTAAAGGCATGCATGGAATATTCTTAGTTCATTATTTACATGCTTATGGACTCCAAAAATTAAAAATGGAAGGCTACTGGGGACATATTCTTATTTCAAAAAGCAACTTTTTAATGAAGTTTTGGCTAAGGTTCTAATTATTTTCAGGTGATAAATTATGTAGTAGTAAGTCTTAAGGGGATTTATAAAGAAAATCTATGACTTACTGATTTTTTTTGTCTTTTAATATAATCGTTATCATTTTATAAAACATGGTGGAGATTTTTGGAAGAATGGATAGATAATTTAACATTCATTCATTTAACATTTATCATACACTTTCATAAGACAAACTCCCTGGAAATGCCAGTGATGAATCAAGACCCAAGTTGACTCAAGAGATTTCTTCAACAAAGTGATAATTAAATTGGAGGTGTTAGGATGCAGGAATAAAGCACACCAGGGATTAAAGTGATAGTTCCTCAGTTTAGATTGACAGAAGTGGCTGTGAGCATAATAGAACCTGGTAATAGTTAAGGTTTAATTTAAAATCTCAGTTGAATATTTCTGAGAAAGTTGCAAGAACAATGTAGATTTTGGTAACAAAGAGAAACCATGTATAAAGAAATCTTATCTGCGTATAAACATATCATGCAATAAAATATGATCTCACATCCAATGACTATTAGGGTTAGTGTGGCTAGAACATAAAACTCATTGAAAAAGATGACTGATAGTATGTGTATCAAATATTTATTCTTACAGAACAATTTAGATTAACTGAACATTTGAAAATCAGGTTGCTTGCATGTAAGGATTAAAGTCTAGATATTAGACATTGTTATTTATGCAAATATTAGATATTTTGAATATAAGATACAACATAGGTTTTTTGATTTAATGTAAAACATGGAGGACTGATGTAAAGATTAAAGTCACTTGAAACAAAGGTATCATAATGAAGTTTTTATAACTGCCATGACATATGTATTAGGGCATGAAACAAGGATGACATCAAACATACAATAAGGAGGCCTTTCTAAGCTGCATCCACCCTGGTTTTATGCTTGTGGAGAGGAAAGCTAAGGATGATTACTAAGGTATTTAAATCAAACTAAGGCAACTGGATACAATGGTTACATCTACAATTAAATATGAAATCATGAATATTTCTATTCTTTCACTAACTATCATAAATGTTAGAGATAAGCTATAAGCTATGTTCATATATAGGTACATTTGTAAGTGGGATATAATTGCAGCTAAGACTTAAAATGTTTATGAATTTTACTAGGCATGTATATGTCAAAAAAAATGTAAGTGGGCTGGAGACATGCCTTAGCACTTAAGGCACTTGCCTGCAAAATCTAAAGACCCACGATTTATTCCCAGTGCCCATGTAATGCCAGATTCACAAGGTGGTGCATGTTTCTGGAGTTCATTTGGAGTGCCTAGAGGCCCTGGCATGCCCATTCTCTCTCCATCTGTCCCTTCTCTCTATCTGCCCCTCTTTCTTTCAAATAAATAATAAATAAATAAATTATAAGTAATAAGGAGAAATTTACTTTTATTTGTGTTTTGTACAGATATTTGAAGTCAGAATAATCATTTTCCATTCATTGAGTTTGAATGGAGATTTAGAACATAAAGATATCTTTGCAAAACAGTAATAATAATTTTTAAAGTATAGAATATACTAATAAGGCATTGTTTTTTGGAAACCATTATTATTGAACAAACCACAAAATATTTGAAAGATAGCAATAACATACCATAAGTAAAATGATAACAGTTTTATAAAACTACACCTTATCTTTATAATTAATGTTTCCCTTATTTGTAAAGTATAAACAATGGCTATAAATAAATGAAGCAGTATTGTCTTTCTTGTTCAATTAGAACAAATAAATTTGGTCAGATGTATGCATAAATAGACCTACAGTATGTGTTTGAATAAATATGAATTTAAAGCTGACTGCTTTGTGACCTGAATGTTCATTCAAAAAAAAAAAAAAAGAAAAGGAAAGACAAAAGAAAGAAAGAAAGAAAGAAAGAAAGAAAGAAAGAAAGAAAGAAAGAAAGAAAGAAAGAAAGAAGAAAAGTAAAGAAAGAAAACAAAATATAATAGTAAGAAACCCAGACACAGTAGCAATCACATTCCCAGTGCTCTGAAGGCCAAGGAAAGAAGATGATGGTTCTGTAGCTAGCCTGGGTTGCTAGGAATAAACTTTCTCAAAAAAGTTATATAGAAGCTCAGAATGATGGCTCAGTGGGTAAAGTGCTTGGCACACAAGCCTGAGGACCTGAATTTACATCTGTGGAACCCATGTGAAATGTAATGGGGCACATTTCTGTAACCTTAGAGCTTGGGAGACAGAGACAGGGAATGACTAAGGCAAGCCAGCCTAGTAAACTGGAGAGCTCTATGCGAGAGACCAATGTTGGAAACAGTGAGCCGATCCTCTCCATTGAAATATAACCTCAACATGCACACATGCATGTGTGTCCACACACATAAACACACATACAAAAATATATACACATATTCATGTTATATATGTCTGCATATGTGTTGTGTGTGTGTGTGTGTGTGTGTGTGTGTAAACTTTAGATGTATATGTCAAAGTAAAGAAGATCATTAAAGAAGTATTACATTATTTATGCAGAGTGAACAAAGTATAATTCAACTTGACCATGCTTAAACACTTAAGTGAATGTACTTGAGAACAGAAAAATAATTACTGACAGCAATTTAAGAACAGAAATACTGCTTTACAAAGATTGAAAAAGGAAAGGACATTTGATCCTTAATTTTTTTGGGAAATCTTTATTTTAGAGAGTACATTGGCTTCTACATTATTTATGTGTAATACAGTTAGGTAATATAGTTCATGAAATAGATAATATTTGTCTAAATTCAATAATGGTAAATACCTTCTATTTTTAAATAAGAAATATTTGTAGGGATACAAAATTCATTATTTATTTGAAGTGAAGATAAAGTCTACTTAAACTTTAAGCATTTCTAATATACCTTCCATGGAATTATCATTTTCTTCCCAGAATACTTAAACTCCAAACATAGGAAAAAGCATAATCAATAGACACCTGGAAAACATTGGTGGCAATATTTAGATGTTATCCTAAGGAAAAGATTTACATACTTTTCTACTGATAAGGGGACAGTGTTGCAAAAAGGTAGGGTACTTCTTTTCAAAACCAATTTGCCCCACTTCAGATCACTTTCTAACAGCATGGAAGTCACACACACACGCACACACACACAATTAAAAAATAAAAGAACTTTCAGTAAAAGAAGACAATTTTCTGTTGTAAATGTTTTAGCTTTATCATTTTTAGCTCATACAAATTATAACATAAAAATATATCAATGTTATAGAGGCAAAGCACTGTGCAAGTAAGCTAAAAGTTGCCAATAAAATGTAAATTAACACAATACAATATGCCCATGGGGACAAATTAATCCACATTCTTACACTAGTTCAATGACTAGAGAAAGATATAAAGGAAAGTGAATCATATACTTTCCATGTATTCCTAAGCCCCAAAACTGTGCAGCCAAGTAGAATGGCATGATATATTGGACTAAATTATATTTATGCATAGATGGCTGATTAGTATACTATATTTTATATAATATATAATATTAAAATAATATTTAAATAATATTTTAAAAATAATATTTTTAAATATATATATTTTTATTTATTTATTTGGAAAAAGAAGCAGAGGAGAGAGAGAGAAAGAGAGAGAGAGAGAATGGGCACACCAGGTCCTCCATCCACTGCAAGCGAACGCCACATGAATGCACCCCCTTGTGTATCTGGATTATGTGGGTTCTAGAGAATCAAACCAGGGATTTTTTGGCTTTGCAGGCAAATGCCTTAACTGCTAAGTCATCTCTCCAGCCCAGTTTTCTAAACTTTTTTTTATAATTTATTTTTATTTATATTATTCTAATTTTACATTCATAATGGTGACTCCATTATCCTCCTTCCTGTCCTCCCTCTTCCAAAGGGACTCTCATCAATGGGGAATGTGGGTCATGCATTGTGGGGGTAGTCAAGAGTTATGGGGGATAGGACAAGTCTCTGTGCATAATGCCCCAGCTTGTGGCTCTAACATTCTTTCTGCCCCCTCTTCCACAAATTTCCCTGAGTCTTATTGTGGTCATTTTAGCTCTACTTTAGGTTTTGGGAGCCTCTGTGTCTCTGGTTATCTTTCCTAGTAGGAGTTGGATGTTCTCTGTGTTTATCTCCTTCAGCCTTTTTCTGGTGTTGTGATCACTAAGAAAACTGCACTCTTGCCCTTCCCCTGCATTACTCTATGGTAGGCTGGGGCCCTGGTGAGGTGTGATTGGCTGATCCTCCCTTCAGGTTCGTTGTCAATCTGAAAAAGGTAAGCAAATTCTCCAATGGAGAGAGAGGTTAGTACTAGATAGATGGGATGGCCATAGATATTTTGGGGGGGAATTTTATATGCATAGGCCCTGTTCTAGCCCACATTTGGTGGTATCTTGATCTTGGAGACTGAGCTCATTTTTTTACATGATTTTGACTTATTTCCCAGTTCCAGCAATGAGTTCCATTCCACTGAGTGGATCTATTAGCCATATCAAGAGCAGTTGGTTACCCACCATGGCTGTTTGCCACTACTGCAATTGTATAAGCATTATGCCAGGTTGTTTCCTGCTGGGTATCTTAGACTGCAAGTTGTTTGGACAGATGTCGGCCATTATCCCCCAGTTGCTCATACAGCACCCTCTGGCACTAGACTAGCTAACTGTCTGGGGACTGACCCTCTTCCAGATTCTGACCAGTTCTCTCCATGTTTTGTCTCACATGTGTATGCTGTCTTGGACAGTAGGGTCTTACCGTTAACCTTTGGTGGGTCATCAAGAACTCGGACAGAAATCTGTTTTTTTTTTTTTTTTTTTTTTTTGGAAACCTTGTAGGTCTCTCGGATCAACAGCTCATTGTGAAAGTTAATCCCATGCTGGTACTGGGAGTTATAAGTCAGCTAACATCAAATTTTGAGTGTTCAAATTTGGTTTATCCTGGACTTTTCGCATAATTACTTATGGAGCAGAAACAACAGCTATAGGGGATTTGAGAACTCCAGAAAAGATTTAAGATGAATTTGGATGATATTTTCAAAGAACATAATGCAAGTAATACATAGCTTCTAAGAACTGAGAATGTAAAAGGAAAAAAAAAAAAAAACATGAATCTTAAGAGTTTGAGTTTTTATTGAGTCAGTATCTCATCATATTCTTAAAATAGTAATATTTTAAACTACTTTATTTATTATTTATTTATATATTTACAAGCAGAGATAGAGAAAAAAAGGCAGCTGCAAAAGAACTCCAGATATATAAACCACTTTGTACATCTGTCTTTATGTGGGTACTGGGGAATTGAACCCTGGCCAACCCAGGCTGGCAGGCTTTGCAAGCGGTTTTAACCACTTAGCAATCTCTACAGGTGAAATCAAAATATTTGGGTTTGTTATAAAAGCTGAGACAAATTGCATGGCCCCAGAATTAAAATTTCTTTGAATTGATGCACAAAAATAAGAGTACTTATTTATTTTCTTGGTAAGAGTGTTTATTCATTTTCTCTAAGGGAAATGATATGTACTTCAGTGAAATCAAGAAAAGAAACTATAAAATGATTGATCTAAAGATAGTTTTTTGAAGTATAGGGCCTTTTAGGTAATCATTGAGTCAAAGGATTGAACAGAGAGGTGATGGAATAGATAGTTCGGAAAAAAAAACAGGAAGAGAAATAGCAGGCACATAGCAAGCATCTACCACATGCTGAGCACTCAGCAAATGCTTTGTGCACATATCAGGACTTACCACCTGAGAAAATCAGTGAGTGTTGTATGATGCCATCTTGCAGAACACAGTAAAAATGACAGATTAAATAATCTGTCCAAACTGATATTACAAAAGAACAGAATTGGTCTCTGTATTTGGGACTTTCAAGGAGCTTACTCCAGTACTTGTTGAGTTTACATGTATAAATTGCATTTGTTTATTTACCTCAAATAGCTTTCTGCTTGAAAGTTTGACTTGTCATTACACTGTGCCAGTGATTCTTGGTTTAACATGTGATTTTAAAAAATATGTTTTACTTCTTTGCAAGCAGAGAGATAGAAAAACAAGATATTAAAGCTAGGGCTTCCAGTCACTGCAAATGACCTTCATGCATATGGCACTACATGTGATTTATATTAAAATACTATTTGAGATTTCTATTTGAAATTCTAGTACTTTTAAGTAAAGAACTTTCTTTTGGGCAGAGTAATTGTAAGGAGTAGAGATATTGATTGTTAAAATGAAATGATATTAGTCTTCACACATTTTACTTAAGATATCTTGAAACACTCTTTACATCCTGGTACTTTACACCCAGCATGAAATTTTTAAATTGCTTTGAAAACATCAAAGAAAGAAAGAATTGCTCCCAATCAGCAACTTAACAACTGTGTCCCCAGATCAGTAAGGGAAGGTCAGAGGGGCTAATATATTCACAAAGTAAGGGAAAGGGCACACTGAAAGGGATATAGTTAATCCTCAGGATCAAATAATCATTAGCACTGGTGATGGATAAAGTCGAATCTGCAATAGCTACAGGGTTAGTACTACATTTATTCTGATTCATAAAATGAAGCAGGGAGTTATCATGCTCTGCACTGGTAATATAAGTAAAGGATGAAATGCCTAGTCCCATAAAGTCTGACACTCTTGGCCAAATTGCACACCTCCTTTTCATTATAGAATTCTAATTTTACTTTAACCTTAATGTTATTATTGAGATTTTGCATTTCATGAGAAATAGCATCTGAATAAAATGTGTTCAACTACTAATTAAATCTGCTATTACTCAATGAGTACATTCTATAGAGTACAATCTATGAGCATGAAAGATTTGAAATAGCATAATCATATTAAATGAATTTAAAGGTATATCACTATTGCTTTCAGATCTAAGTTCTACACTTTTCAATTATAATATACAAGTACATGAAGAAATTATTGAAAACAAAGTGTAACCTACAAATCCATTGAACTACTAAAAACTATTACATAAATGTAATGTTTAGAATTTGTAATAAAACATCAGCAATGGACAAATTTGCCTTCAATTTAGGTTAAAAATAGCTTTTGGGCTGGGGAAATGGCTTAGCTGTTAAGGTATTTGCCTGTGAAGCATAAGGACCCAGGACCCAGGTAGGCCAGATGCACATGGTGGCACATGCTTCTGGAGTTCATTTGCAATGGCTGGAGGACCTGGTGCACCCTTTCTCTCTGCCTCTTCCTTTCTCTCTGTCTCAAATAAATAAATAAATTAAAAAATAGCTCTTATTTTTGTTCATTTTTCCAAATCAAAACTTCATATTAGTAAATATATTATTCAAACAATGTACTTCTAAATAAAATATACTTTAAAATGCAATATTATAGTTAAATAATAGCATTTTTTACTTCAAAAATGTATATATGTTTCTCTAAAATTCCTTCCAAAAACCTGTTATATCATATTGTTTAATGAACTTATATATAGTTTAGATATATTAATGGTCAAAGAATTTTCCCTTTCAAAAACTCTATAAATATTTAATAACATAAAGATGGTCAATAATTTAAATTCGATGAGATTTGTACATCGATCTTTCAGATAAAGTGCTATTAAGCCAAGCAATTTCCCACGGGTTCAGCGTGTGCTCTGGAATGATGTGCTACGCATTCAGGTGGCATATTCACTATGATGGCTAGGCAGCACCTCTTGTTCAGTAGACAAAGGAAGGTAACTGAATGCTGTAGATTATTTCTAGTCCAATAGAGACCAGGATATCCTTACTGCTGTTTGAGGTCAAGTCTTGCCTTAGGCAAATTCATGAAATAGGACCAAGGAATCATTGTCCTTCCTGTATGCTCTTATAACTCTTCTGACCCACCTTATTGACCCTTGTTTACATTCCTCTGATTGGCTATCTCTTCCTAAGCATGTCCAGTGCCAACCCAGGAGGGACCTTTTGTTTCATGCTTAAAGCTTACAACTCTCTGCTATATCAAAATTTAATATACATTAGATGTTAGCTGTCAAGTTAAATACATGTGTTAACTAGGAGATATTAATAAAGTTATCATGGGTTGGAGAGATGGCTTAGCAGTTAAGGTTCTTGCCTACAAAGCCAAGGAAATCAGGTTCGATTCCCCAGTGCCCACTTAAAGCCAGATGCACAAGGTGGTGCATGCATCTGGAGTTCATTTGCACTAGCTAGAGATCCTGGCATGCGCATTCTTGTGTGTGTGTGTGTGTGTGTGTGTGTGTGTGTGTGTGTGTGTGTGTGTCTATCTGCCTCTTTCTCTCTCTCTTTCTCTCAAATAAATAATTAAAATTTAAAAAAATAAAAAAGGTTGTTACATTGTAGGATTATCTGCTCTGGGTGATCTCTGATCTAGCTTACCAAGATATTTTAGAATGTAAATTATTTCAGACAACTATCTATTGATTCATGAAATATCTAAAGACAAATATTAGCCTGTCCCCATATCTATAGCTAAAATGGTTTAGTATATTTGTTCTGAAGAAAAATGTCCACTTACATTCTCCCAATTTCTTTTTTCTTTACCTTTTTGTTTATTAAAGAGAGGGAGAGAGAGAGAGAATGGGTGCACAAGGACCTCCAGCCACTTCAAATGAACTCCAGAACCATGCCCCAACCTTATACATCTGGCTTATGTTGGTCCTGGGGAGTTGAACCAGTGACCTTAAGTTTAACAGGCAAGCACCTTAACCACTAAGCTATTTCTCCAGCCCTCAATTTCTTCATTATACATAATTGTTAGTATTCTTGAACAGGAAAGAAAACAATATAATGAGATATAGCACTTTAATTATCAAATTGTATTTATACAAATACATTTCTAATGTTTGAATTATAATTAGAGATAAAGTAAAAATTTCAGGTTTTGATAACATTTTCCACAACTTCTTGACATTGTCAGGCAAAATAATATTTTGGCAAGCAATTCGTGTAACTCGCTTATGTCCACAATTGTTTTTTGGCATTCAAAGCAAACATAATATAATTGGACATGCATCATAGTTATGGCCAAGCTATTAAGGAAAGGTACCATTTTTAATAAAAATATACATTCTTTTTATTGCTTATTTCCAGAAAATCTTTGTTGTAATGAGAAACTATTTACCAGGGACCAATATCATTGAAAATTCCTCACTGATTTCCTACATATGATGTTGGGAAGATTTAAAATTGCATCCTGGGTCTCCATTTTTTCAGTCTTAATGTTCTTGAAAAGAAATTAAAATGGAGATTGAGTTATATATTTTTAATAAATAAATCAGGCTTTATGTTGCTTCTAGAAAGTACATTAGTAAAATTAAAATAAGTATGTACTTCACTCAATGTCATGTAGAGTCTAGAATTTAAAATTGTTCCATAAAGTACATCTCCTTTGACAACATTGGGACTTCAAATCTTAGCAACTAAGGTGTTAAACATTTTCCTGTTTCTGTTGAAACTACACTATTCCATTGTATGTGCTCTCAATCTTCACTTGTCAAGATAAGGGTAATCAATCTCAATTCCCCATAAAATGTAATTTCCATTAGAGACAAGCAATAAACACTACCAATTTCTTGGTAGCATTGGACTTCTACAAAATAATCCCCTTTAAAAGAGACTAGGGGAGAGAGCACTTTATTTTACCACAAAGATACTGATATACAGAAGGAGAAAAAGTCAATTCATCTTCTTATCTTACTGATATGTCTATAATTAATGTTTGCTTAGTTTCAAGAAAAAGAGATTAAGCAAAAGTCAGTGGAATTGATTGTTGCTGGAGGGAAAAGCAGCAACATCTATAGAAAAGATTATTTTCTATTCTACTATATTCTACAATACACTACATAATCAAGCATGGATCTAGAAACTTCACCAACGAAGCTGGAAAAACTCATCAATTCAAAACAGAGTTGTTGATATTATTCTATGTAAAATGTTCTACATAGAACAAAACCTGTGGCTTTCATCTTTAGAAAGCTTAAACTGAACTAGGATACAGAAAACACTATAACTTAAGACCATATATATCATATAATATGCATATATATTTATATGTCATATATATGTATCAATGTGCATGTGACATGCCTAACAAAGAATTCCAATACTGCTATCATACAGTCATATAGCCCACATGAATGTGTGTCATGTTTATTGCTGATTATTTTTTTTTAGAACTTAAGCTGGATTATCATTTTCTTGTTGTAGTGACTCAAACATCCTGTATATCTTATAAAATTGAAACCCAAGAATTCATAAAAATGCCCTTCACTTAAATCTCCATTTTGACACAATTCTATTTCTATAACTCTCTTAGTATCATCTTCATTTTCTGTTCATTTTGTAACTGAGGTATTCTTTTCTACAGAATCTCCATCTCTATGCTTCCACATTGTTACCTTGTGTGTATTATCCAATACTCCCCTTCAATGCCTACTCAATCTAAAATGTAACCTGACCATCTATACATCAACCATGGACAGATTTATCCTATTCCAAAATCCCATCCTGGTCTCTTGGTGTTGTGAAATGTGGCATGTACAAGCTGTTTGTGTACATGCTACCTTATGCTCTTGTGATTTTTTTTCATGATGACTATATTTCATTCATAATTTTTGTCCAGCATGCCACTTTTCATAAGCTGTTTGTACCAAAAACACAAAGTAAACAGGGTGTCAAATATCTCCAAGATATGTGATAGGACTGAAAGAATAAATATCCTCCATTTTAAATGCAAAGCTTGAGTTCTAGTTACTGGTTCCAACATTTTCATTTCAAATGAATTTCATTGGCATAACAATATCTACATTAAAAACTATGTTAATTGCCATTTTATCATGAATTCACATAAAAATGAACAAAATATTTCATTTACTCTAATATTTACTTTATTATATGTTACATAATGCTGTGAGTTTTGGATAATCTTTATGTTGACCCAGCATATCCAATCACCATTTACAGAAATCCAAAAGGCAATGTTATTCATTATAAGTTAATATTGAATACTATAGAAATACTTTAAAGCAAATAAAAATCTTGACTTTAAAAAATAAGATTTATAAAAGAATGCTGACTAAAAAAACTAATGGACAGTGGCTGAGTTCCCATGGAATATTTACAGTTTAATTTAATCATACCTAGTTCTATTATAATTTATCCATTTGATCATATTTACTTTTCCCCATTAAGAATGCATCATTTTATTGCATTTAATTTTGTATCTTCTTTGTATTTTATTCCTGGAATGATATTTGATTTAAAAAAAAGGACCTTCAAAAGGAATTATATCAGTTATAATTCAATTGCATTAGCTTTATGTAAAAAACCAGTTGAATACTCATGATATTATAAGAAGCAACTTACAGATCAAAATGTCCAGAAGAATAAGTTAATTCTTCCAGGCTTACAGTTCTGAAATTTATTAAATATTTCAAATATTAAATGAAGAAAACTTATTCAGCAGAATTTTATTCATCAACCTTCTTATATTTTTGAATTATTTATTTATTTGACAGAAACAGAGAGTTATATGAGAGATAGAGAAAGAGAGAGAGATAATGAGTGTGAGAACGCCAAGACCTCCTGCCACTGCAAATGAACTCCAGACACATGCATCACTTTTTGCATTGGGCTGTATGTGGGTTCTAGAGAATCAAACTCAGGCCATTAGGCAATTTTTCTAGAAAGCACATTCAACCTTTGAGCCATGTGTCCAGCCCATGTTATTATTATCATTTGAAATTAAATGACTTTGTTCACTTTTGATAACTTGTTTTCTACTTTTCATATAAAATGATAACACAAACAAGACTTTAAGAGGAAAGCAATAAACATTCACGGTCTCAAATATGTTAAAACAGCATCTATTGGACACCCTACAACTGCTGTTATAATTGTTTTCATTTTAATAGAAAAGTGATTATTCTTGTTAGAATCTCTGTAAATCAACAATACAAATGTGTATAATATATATTATATAACACAACTATATGTAAAAGTTTAGTTGTATGATATTTAATACAGTAAAATAGTGTCATGTATACAGACATGTATGATCACCTAATACTAGAACTGTATTATAAGAATATTGAAAGATTCTTCTTTAAATAGTTAAGAAAATAAGAATGACTTAAAAGTCTTTTTATCAGCTGGGCATGGTGATACACACCCTTAAACCCAGCACTGAGGAGACAGAAATAGTGGGATCTCTGTGAGTTTGAAACCAGCCTGGAAGTACAGAGTTTATTCCAAATCAGCCTGGGCAAGAGTGAGACTCTACTTCAAAAAGTCTTTAGACCCTATTCTAAAGGTAAAACATTTGTTGGGCTTATTTTCTATGGTAACATAGATACCTCCCCATGCATTTAAAAGGATGGCACAAATGCCTTCTATAAACTTGCCAGCCTTTAAACAAATAAAAGATATACAATGTCATGTGATCTGTAGTGAATACTTCATGCAAGGCATTTTTTAGAGTATAAAAAATCTTATTTTTCATTTTAATATATTCCATTTGTTACTTTAGTATTATAGTGTTACATACAACACTAACAGAATACAAAGATAATGTATATATCTGTTTGGCAAAATAAGCATAAAAAGGATAGAATTGAATAAGTAAACAATTAGGGGCTGGAGAGATGGCTCAGAGGTTAAGGCACTTGACTGCAAAGCCTTTCCAATCCTCGTTTGATTCCCCAGGACCCACGCAAGCCAGATGCAAAAAGTGGTACATGCACCTGGACTCTGTTTGCCAGATGCAAAATGTATGTGGAGACACATGCATTCCTAAACATGATGAGCTGAGGTTGCAAGGTCAGATTTCTCTCTTTGGCTTTGATGAGGACTGTGGTAGTTTGAATATATTGTCCCCCAATATATTCAGTATTTTATTAGTTTATAGTTTGCATCTGAGAGGCAAGGTCATCTTAAGGTGTGGTGATGGGTTTGAGATTCCATTGTAAAGATATGCAAATGTGTCTAGCAGGAGTTCCTGAAGTCTGCTGTGTGACCTTTGGCTGTAGTTTGTTTTGCTCTGTGTGCTGTGGTGGCTGGTTGGTTTTTGCTCTCTGCTTGGCCCTGTGGAGAGCAGGCCGCTTCTCTTGCCATTATGGAACTTCCCTGGATCTGTAAGCTTCAATAAATAATATCCCTTCCTCCATAACTGTGCCTGGTCTGGAAGTTCATCTCAGCTAACCTGAAGCTGTCTGCAACAGTAAAGTGGTACAGTGGTGGGGCATGAACCTGACCGTGGGATATTCATTTTGGAACCTTTGTTTTGGAGGAATGGGCATGGACTTGGTGCTTGCAACTGAAGATGCCTTCTGGAGTGGTAAGCCAAGTTTTATGGACTATTCTGATGAGAGTTTGAGAATGCTAAATGCAGACTGTATTGAACTTCAGCTTGGCTTATGAGCTTTCTAAGGGGAAGAAAAGACTGCAGAGGACTTTGTTGGAACTGGGCTACTGGCATAAGGGATGGCTACGTTCCGCTATCCAGGCCTAGAAAGTTTGATCAAGGTTAAATTTGTAATGGACTGATGTGCTTGGCTGAAGATATCGGACTGAGATTTTAAGATTTAAGTTGGAAAACCTGAAGCAAGTTAAAAATAGAGGCACTGAGACTGGTTTAGCTGCTATTGTCAAACACATTAGCAATCTTAAGGAAGGTGGAAGGAAGATGGAAGGAAGGTGGCCCGACTTGATTTACATTAAAACAATGGAGAGGATGCCTGAGGAAAGACTGTTAGAAATGCAAACTCTTTGGAAAGAGCTGACTGGAGAAGGAACCTGCTTTTCAAGGCTGTGGTTTATTTGTCCCTGGATTAAGAATATGGCTGTGTCCTGCACACCTGGTATTAGTTTTTCACTGGCATGAAAATGCATGGAGTGGTCATGAATTGCACACGGTTCCAGGAGCTGCTGCTGAGATGAGGCATGAGGCAGGGCATGAAGACCCTCAGGAATAGGCTGGAAGAGCCTTTGGAAGATGGACCGTGGTTTGCATGGAGACCTGAAGAGGTTTTGGATATACCAGGACTGTGCAAAAGGGCTACCATGGAGTGCAGTGTTGGCATGGGATGAAAGTTTTCCCTGGCGACTCTGCCCAGCTGGGGGGCATAATTGGAAAACCTGAGACTGAGTCTCTGGTTATATTGAACTTGAACTGCAGTTTGATGACGGCTGATGATAGTTGAGTTTGCATTATTCTAGTCTCTCTTTGCTTTTTACCAGTTAAAAATGTTTACTCTGTGCCTTTACATGTTGAAAGTATTTAACTTGTTTGATTTTAAGGTCATTCTTAAGTTGATCAAGACTGTGAGAACCTTTGAAATTGGACTGAGTACAATTTACAATGTGTGATAGTTATAAATCTATTGGGGACCAGGAGCTAAATATATTGGGGGCCAGGGGCGGAATGTGTAGTAGTTTGAATATATTGTCCCCAATATATTCAGTATTTTATTAGTTTATAGTTTGCATCTGCAATCACCTAGAGGCAAGGTCACTGGGGGCCCGGTCTTAATGTAAGATTCCATTGTAAAGATATGCAAATGTGTCTAAAGGAGTTCCTGAAGTCTGCTAAATGATCTGTGTGCTGTGGTGGCTGGTTGGTTTCTCTCTCTCTGCTTGGCCCAAGACAGCTCTTCTGATCTGTAGATTACATTAGTCTCCATAACATTTCTGGATTTCAAATAATGATTTCTCCCTTTGCTTTTATATAAAATAAAACAATCAACTTCACTGTCCCCATTTAGGCAGTCATTTGCCTTAATAATTTTTTTCACTGGATGTTTTTTAAAGCAGAGAGATTCAACAGCTCAGGACTAACATATTTTTGTTTGGGAGGAGGAAATAGGACCCTTGGAGCTCTGTCAGCATAGAACCCAAGCTGGGATAACAGAACTAGGATGATGGCTTTCTGCAGTGGTGGTTTGGCACTTTTCCACTGCAAATGTCATTAAAAGATCAAAGTTTTGATACATATAGATTCCCCAAACATAACTTTCAATATAAATCACAAGATGCACAAGGTTCACAAATGATTTGGAAGACAGCTCTTCTGATATGTAGATTACATTAGTCTCCTACATTTATTTCAAATAATGATATATAT
Source organism: Orientallactaga sibirica (assembly GCA_036365145.1). Classification (NCBI taxonomy): domain Eukaryota; kingdom Metazoa; phylum Chordata; class Mammalia; order Rodentia; family Dipodidae; genus Orientallactaga; species Orientallactaga sibirica. The sequence goes on along the minus strand of JAEOAD010000060.1, from coordinate 13,827,570 downwards.
AGTCCCCATTTAGGCAGTCATTTGCTGTCTGCTGTAGAGATGGCTTAGTGGTTAAGGCTTTCCTGCAAAGTCTCTCTCTAAATAAAATATTTAAAAATATAAAATTCTTTCTGTTTTATTTAGAAAGATTTAAAAATATAAAATATTTTATTTAGGAGAGAGAGAGAGACAGAGAAAAAGAGAATGGGTGTTCCACGGCCTCTAGCCACTGCAAATGAACTCCAGACCAATGTTCCCCCTTGTTTATCTGGCTTACTTGGGTCCTAGGGAATTGAACCGGGGTCCTTAGGCCTCACAGGCAAATGCCTTAACTGCTAAGTCATTTCTCCAGCCCAATAAAATATTTTTTAAAAATATAAAAATCTGTACAGATGAGGATATTTATATTGATTTTGCTATAGTATGCTGTTATCAAGCAGATAGTGATTTTAGTACACAGTATGTGCTCAGTTAATACTTAGTGGTCCAACATTAAGATGCAAATCCATTTAATTTCTAGTACAGAATTAAAATACCTAGTACAAAATTCCCCTGTACTGAAAGGCTTGCATTCACAGACTCCAAGTGAACATCTGAAGGACTGGACAGTACTCAAACTTATATAAACAATGTTCTTCCTAGTATCATGTTTTTTATAATGCAATAGCATAATAGATTAGCAATGTAACACACTCTAAGATGATTATTTAAAACTCATGAGTAGCTTTTTTTTTTTTTTTTTTTTTTTTTTTTTGCATTTTCTATTTAGCTTTGATGGACAGGTTGTGATGAAAATCACAAAAAGTAAAAGTACAGCTCAGGGGTGACCTTCATCTCACTTGGAAACTTTTTTCTTTCTCTTTCACAGTTATTACAAAAATCTTTGGTCCCATGTTTTTATAAGAACTAATGATTCAAATACTTCCTCAATTCTCTAATATTTCTATAAAGAGAATCTCAGGTCAATATTTTGGTTCTAATGAACCTAAGACATATTTAGTAATACTTGATTAAGTTTACACTTTATAATCATTTGAAAGATTTATTTTCATTTTACATATGACTTTTATGAGTTATACTTCATCTATTCCAGCCTTTTTGGTTTCCTGTCTTATCAAATTTAATTATCACTGATATGGGTTGGAGATGGTTATTTTATCAGTGCATAACATTAGAGAATATCAACATCTCACATCATTCAGTAATGAAAACCACAGGCCTTGAAATCCTGTACAAGTTCATTTTGTTTTTTCAGGTATAAGTGTTGTGAAATAGAAGGTTCTGCTTTGTCTGGATCCCTTCTCTCATGTGTTCTGTATGTAGCACCCAAGTGCTGAGCTAGATGCCTAGTCTACGGTACAAATTCAGCCCAAGTTTGATTCCCCAGTGCCCATGTCAGTCACATGCACAATGTGGAGCACGTGACACATCTCCAACTGTGTAAGCACACTGAAAGTAATGAATACCTAGAAACAGTTTTATATTTAATTTTTAATTTTTATTTATTTACTTGAGAGAAAGATAGAGAGAGAGTGAGTGAGTGAGAATGTGCACACCAGGGAGAGAGAGGCAGATAGAGAGAGAGAGAGAGAGAGAACGTGCACACCAGGACCTCTACCTGCTGCAAATGAATTCCAGATGTATGACCCACCTTGCACATCTGGCTTACATGGGTCCAAGGGAATCAAACTTGTGTCTTTTAGCTTTGCAGGCAAGTGCCTTAACCACTAAGGTATCTCTCTAGCCACTTTTGTTTTAAAATATATATATATATATATATATATATATATATATATATATATATATATATTTTTTTAGGCTGAGAAATGGCTTGGCAGTTAAGACATTTGCCTGCAAAGCCAAAGGGTCCCTGTTTAATTCTAAAGGACCCACTTAAGCCAGATGCATAACGGCACATGAATCTGGAGTTCATTTGTACTGGCTGGAAGCCCTGGCATGCTCATTCTCTCTCTGTCTGCCTCTCTTCTATATCTCTGTCTGTTTGCAAATAAATAAATAAAAATTAATTTTATGTGTTTATTTGAGATAGAGAAAGAGGCAGCTTTATTTTAACTGAATACAGACAGCTAGTTAATAAGCTAAAGTCTAGCTCATTAATTAATTTCTACATTTATTTATATATTAATTTTTTCAAATGTGTGAGAATTGCCACTATTTCTCTTAGTTATGATACAAAAAGCAATAAAAAGGCTGCCATCTTTGATAGTGATAAGCTCATTATTTTGGGCATAAAATTATAAGCAAATATTTTAGTTATCATGATACAGTAGTTAGTGTTGTACAGGTTAAGGAATATTGGGTGTTTTCTCTGTGAAGGTGAGTCACAGAAGGTCAATCAAGGAGCAGAATAAAACCCATGTGTATGAAAAGCAATAATTATATAAATATACCCACTTTCCTGGGCCTAAAGGTCCTTGTAATTGAATGACAACAGGTAAGTTGAATTGATATGTGAATTTAAGTTTGTGCGTGTTGACATGTGAGAGTACATATTGTTATTTAATACTAACAGTGGCCTGTGTCAGAGGAAATTTATTAGCAAAATTAGTTATGTGAAGCTATTTTCAAAATATGACAATTTAAATTATGGAATATAATTCATTAGTTGTGTGTTGTGTGCACCCTCACATCTGTTGTCCCATTAGTAGTAAAGGCAGAGGTTGTTTTATGTATCTATTAGCATTCAAGAGTTATTTAAATGTTGGGACAAGCCCAATGATTTCTATATTGCCCTTAGGATTTGCTACTATTTGAAACTGTAATTTTTTTGTCTGTAGGATCTGAATGTGACCTGTCATTATTCATCTTTAAGCATTATCTCAAGAAATAATCCTACTCAATGATTATGAAAAGAAACATAATGTAGTCTCAATGAGTTAAAAATGATTTCCAGAGGCGAGGAAAAGGGCTTAGTGGGGCTGGAGAGGTGGCTTGGCAGTTAAGGAGCTGGCCTGCATAACCTAATGACCTGGGTTCGGTTCTCCAGTACCCACATAAAGCCAGATACACAAGGTGTCACATGCATCTGAAGTTTGTTTACAGTGGCTAGAGGCCCTGGTGCACTCATTCTCTCTCTCTTAAATAAATAAATATATGAATTATTTTTTGAAAAATAATAATCTATCAGCTATTAAAGCTTTCCTACAAAGTTGGATGGCCTAGGTTCAAGTCTCTAGTACTCACATTAAGCAGATAAACAAAGTGACATATGAATCTGGAGTTCATTTGCATGGCAGTAGGTCCTGGTGCACCCATACTCACTTTTTCTGTCTATCTCAAAAAAATAAATAAAATAATATTAAAAATAATTATTTCAGGGCTGAGAGATGGCTTAGTGGTTAAGCCTTTTGCTTACAAAGCCAAAGGACCCAGGTTTGATTCCCTAGGTCCCATGTAAGCTAGATACACAAGGTGGAGCATGCATCTAGAGATCATTTTCAGTGGCTAGAGGCCCTGGTGCTCCAATTCTCTCTCGCTCTCTCTGTCTTTCAAATAAATAAGTAAATAAAAATATTAATAAAAATATTAAAAATAATGATAACAATTTCAAAGATTCATAATAAATTCTTACATAAATTCATTGATTAACCAGGCTGAGAGATGACGTAGCAGTTAAGGAGTGTGGTAGTTTGAGTGGATTCCTCCCAATCAATTCACAAATTTTATTCAAGCTTGTAACTTACTGTCACTGTGAGGATCCTAGGGTCAAGCCCTAATGCGGGGAGTAGATTCGGAATTACACTCTAATGATGCACTAAGTTCTTGACTTCAGACTGGAGTTACTGAACTGTGCTTGCTGGCTTGTTGTGGCTTTTGCCTTTTCTCTTTGTTTGGACATGTGAAAGCAGGCCAGCTTCTACCATTTTGAAATTTCCCGTGCTTCTGTAAATTCCTTCCTACAATAACCGTCCCTGGTCAGGAAGTTCATCCCAGCAAGCTGAGTCTATCTACAACAAGGCAATTGCCTGAGAAGCCTAAGGACCCAGGTTTGATTCTGCAGAAATCACGTAAATCAAGTGCACAAGGAGTTAATTTCAATGGCTGGAGGCCATGGCATGCCCATTCACTCCTTCTTACTGTCTCTTCCTTTTCCTCTTCCTCTCTCTCTCTCTCTCTCTCTCAAAAGTAAATAAATAAAATATTAAAATCATTGATTAACCTTCATTCATATATATATATATATATATATATATATATATATATATATATATATATATGGTGTAGAGAGACAGAGTAAATGAATTTAAAAGTTCTTAAACATTAACCTGAAAAGCTGTCTCTCCTTTTTCTTTCTTTCTTTTTCTCTTTCTTGGTTTCAATGTCCATGGTCACTCTCTTTAATATATTTTATACATAAAGAAGGAGCTTTACTGAATTGTACAAACACAAGTTTTTATAAAAGAAAATATCCAAGATTTATATTTCTAAAACAATTCATTTTTCATGGTGCCAAGAATCTAATTAGGACCTGACATTTCATGAAGTGTCATGCACACAAAAGACTGGGGAATTTTAAGCCAAGTGTGGTGGCACATGTCTTTAATCCCAGCACTCAGGAGGCAAAGGTAGGAGGATCCTCTTGAGTTCAAGGCCACCCTGAGACTACATCATGAATTCCAGGTCAGTCTGTAGTCTAAGCTAGAGTGAGACCCTACCTAGAAAAACCAAAAAAAAAAAAAAAAAAAAAAAAAAAACTGAGGAATTTTGAGGAAAGCAGACAGACAATAAAAATTTTGGTCATGGCAAATCTTGAGAGTTTTTAAGCAGTACCATCATATTTTGATATTACAAAGAGAAATCTGCCATGAGCATATGATAGTGAAGCAATATTTAAAAGTAAGCAGAAAGTAAATCATGAAATGTTGGAAGATAACAGGACTGGCAAAAGACAAACTGAAGGCTGCTGGAGGTTAATCACACAGTAGGGCTGCTCAGTCTGAGGCAATCACAGAGATACCGTGGGTCTTTCCAGGACTGAATTCCTGACAGGAATCCAGCTCCATATTGCTTAGATACTCAGACAGAGAAGGACATAGAAAATAAATGCAATGAACAGGTTTTCTTCCTAGATGAAAAGGAGAGATGCAGAAGTTTGGAGTCCAGGGAGGTATAGATGTCCACAAAGACACAGGAGACCCAAGAGTCTGGATCCCAACTTTGGATCCTTGTCCAAGTTAACAAAGGACTGAAAACATGGACTTATAGAAAGGTAAACTCTTGATTCTGAGATTTATTGTAGAAAGAATTAGGATCCAGAGGGAAGGCAAGCCCAAGCCATGAGAAGTTCTTTCACTTCCAAGTCTCACTGGAAAGGGTGTGGGAAATGGAGAAAGACTCCCTCACATCTCTGGGGAAGAAGCATGTGGAGAAGGTGCCCTTTGCATATGTGCACATGTACACACACAGACATACAAACACATGTACACAGGAGTGGGCACACACACACACACACACATACACACACAAAATCAAAGCAGGGGACTCCAATACTTTTTTGTGTTTTTATTAAGTAACTTAAAGGAAACATAGTTTCTCACTGCTAACACTCCACTGTTACTTTGAGGGCATTTCAAATAAGATAAAGGTTGCCTGAACACATCACTGTAACACATCATTGAACACATTGTTGTAACATCAAGATGGCAGGTAAGTCACTAATGGGCAGGCAGCATATACAGTGCATAGGTGTCATGCAAATGATGCATGCCTCGGGCTGGAGAGCATGAAATTTCATCAGGCTACTTGGAGTGGCACATAATTTAAAGCTTATAGATTATTGCTGGAAATTTTCTTTTAACTAAAATTATATAAAATGAAACTGCAGAAAAGAAGAGGCTATTGCTTTGTCCCTTGAACTATTCTGGAGAGGATGGAAGTGCTATGTGAAAATAGGCTTGCATTTTCATTTTCTTTACAACATGTACACACTTTGAATGATCTATCAGATAATCATGCAAAAATTTATGCCAGAGGCTCATTAAAAACATGTTGGTGGATGACTGTAGAATATTCATCTAAGCTTTAATAATATAAACTCCATTTTCATTTGCCTTAGCTACTAGGTTCATGAGAATCTTCAAAATGTTAATCTTAAGTAGGGATCAGAATGTTCTCCACTATGTATTTAGTTAGCAATCAAATTTATTCTAAGCCCTCTTTAATATACATGTCTGTGAGTTTTCTTAGCTACTAGCAACATATCCAGTCTCATACATAGCTAATACAAAAGACAGCAAATCTGTTCTATGGATGATCAAAGAAAACACTAATCAAGAGATAGTTTAGGGCTGGAGATATGGTTTAGCAGTTCAGGTGCTTGCTTGTGAAGTCTAAAGACACAGGTTTGATTCCCCAATACCCATGTAAGCCAGAAACACAGGGTGCTACATGCATCTGGAGTTCCTTTCCAGTGACTGGAGGCCCTGGAATGCCTATTCATTCTCTCTTCTTCTTCTTCTTCTTCTTCTTCTTCTCCTTCTCCTTCTCCTTCTCCTTCTCCTTCTCCTTCTCCTTCTCCTTCTCCTTCTCCTTCTCCTTCTCCTTCTCCTTCTCCTTCTCCAAATAAGCAAATAAGTAAATTTATAAAAAGATACTTTGAAACTTATTTTTAAAGCAAAATAATTTTAATGCAAAAGTTCTGGATTTACAGGGTTAAAAGAACATAGAAAAAAAAAGTAAAACACTGATATATTTTCAATAAAAAGTCAGGTTTGCATGGCAAACCTCTTCCTTTATTTAAGTGCATTCTCTGTATTACAGCATCTGGGAAAATTATTGTTTTTTTTCATATTGTCATTTTCTTTGTCCTGTCATATTTATAAAACCCAACCATACTACTGTGGAAAAAAGGAAAAGGGATGAAACTATTTTGGAATAAAATTTTACCCTGACTGGTAGTAATGACTATTCTAGTTAAGCCAAAATTAAGGTGTGAGTGAGGGCACCACACCAGAGGCCTCTTTATTCCCTTCTTAAATTACATTGTTATTGATGCTTCTTAAATAACAGGAAGCATCAACTTTGATTAAGGAGTGCTTTAATCACATTTGCTTAAAAATGAAAAAAAGAGCCTCACTGAAAAATATTTTATTAATGTCCAGTATGAATAAATTTTTTGATTAGGGACAAAATTTTCTTAAATAACTATATTAGCATTTTTATTATGATTAAATCTGTCTTAAATAATTTTGCTCAATGATTATTAAGTAATGTTTGATGACTTTTTTTCTAAAACTCACACTGTTAATTCATTTTCTCTAGATTGCCAGCTTTTGAGTGCACTGACAAAGGATTATATAACTTATACAACACCACACATTCAGCTCAGTTAGAAAGGAGTCAGGGGCTGGAGAGATAGCTTAGCGGTTAAGGCACCTGGCAGTGAAAACCAAGGACCTAGGTTTGATTCCCCAGGACCCACGTAAGCCAGATGTACAAGGTGGCACATGCATCTGGAGTTCCTTTGTTGTGGCTAGAGGCCGTGGTCCTGGCCCATTCTTTCTCTTTCTTTTTTTCTCTCTCTCAAATAAATAAATAAAATAATTAAGAAAAAAAAAAGAAATTAGTATGGACTTATGGTTAGGGAGACAGCTTAGGAAAGTGTTTACTTTACCTGCATAAAGATCTGATTTCCCTCTCCACTACACACATAAATATACCAGGTCTGCTAGTCCATGCCTGCCTGTCTTTCCACTGCTGGGAGGTGAAGTAGCCCTGGGGCTCAGTGGCAAGTATGTAGACTAGTTGGTAAGATTCAGGCCAATAGGAGACCTGCCTAATAAAATAAATAAATAAAAATAAAAATAAATTAAAATTTAAAAAAAAAAATGGATGGATTTCTTAACAATGACACTTGAATTTGTTCTTTGGCCTCAACAAGAACTCATATACAAGCCCACGTACATTAAAAAAAAAAAAAAAAATTTAAAGAAGAAGAAAATGTTTGGGACTGGGGTGTTCAAAACTCAATACTGAAAAAAAGCGTATGGACTAGAGATAAATTGCAAGTTGCCTTAGAAGTCTGAAGCACTAGGGATAAAGCTATTGCATTTAAATACCTGCCTACTTCCAATCCACCCCACTGGATATCCATCTGTGAAATAGAAATTCTGAGAGAGAGACAGAGATGAGCACAAAGAACCTGGTTTTCAGAAGATGAAATGCCCAAATGGTATAAATTTATTTTGAGAACTTTTCTGATTTCTACTTTGGTCTCTCGGCTTTAACAACAACAACAAAAAGTGATTGTGGAGCTAGAGAGATGGTTCCGGGCCTAAGACACCTGCCTGCAAAGCCTAATGATGGGTCTCCCTTCAGGGCAGGTGATGAGAAGCAGTTCCATGGTGACTAGAGGTGGCAGAGTGGTGAGATCAATAGTGAGCACCCTCCATCAGTGTCAGAGTAGCATGCTGTTATGACTTGATTCTAAACAAAACAGAGAGTCTCTCATACCATCCCTGTATTGAGCTGGCTTCAGGGCAGTCGCTGGCAACATCTGTTATAGAGAAGGTGAGGGAGATGAGTTCTTTGACAGGACAGAAGAATTAAGGAGCTTGTTACCCTTGTCAACAGCTATGACATCAAAACACCAGGTCCAAGGGGGAGAATGAGCACTCAGAGGCAAGGGGTAGAGGGCTTGGGGCAAGAGAGAGGAGGCACAGGTGCATCATTGTATTCAAGAGAAGCATTTTGGGATTGGGGAAGAGTAAGAATATGACAGAGTTTAAGTTTGAAAGCACTGGCTAACTATTGAGGAGCAGTCAGAGGCAGAAGGCATGAGTTAATGTTTAGCATTGCAATCCAGCATCAGACAAGGGAGTCTATTAGTTTAAAACTTTGTTTATATTGTAGTTATATTTTGTAGTCATATATATTAACTAAGTGATTAAGACCATGTAGGCTGCCAGAATTAACTGTATATTGGAGGTCAATAATGGCACTGTTGAGAGATTTTTCGGGACCTATGAGGACTTCTATGACTCTCAGCATTGTCATCTGCTAAAATAAGTCAAGGCTGTGCTGACCAAGTCACCCTCCCTCTTTTGGGAAGCCTGGAGGATGGATTTTCCTCTGATGTAACTCTCCTGTTGCAGATACACGGACGTGGAATACATATCTGGGTTGCCATATCCTCTCTGATCAAGAAAACAGGTAATCCGGGCATGGTGGTGCACGCCTTTAATCCCAGCACTCGGGAAGCAGAGGTAGGAAGATTGCCATGAGTTTGAGGCCACCCTGAGAAGAATACATAGTGAGTTCAGGTCAACCTGGGCTGGAGTGAGTCCCTACCTTGAAAAACCAAGGAAAAAAAAAAAAAAAAAAAAAAGGGCAGGTAATTTACCAGAGGCTAGAGGCTAGAAATTAGCATGTGTCCCATCATCTCCTATGGCCTTCTGACCTGGGAGCAGGAACCAAAATATTGGTTAGCCTTTTAACTCCAATGTTTCCTATTGATTTTGACTTTCACATATGGTTATTAATCACTCAGAGAGTATATATATCTGATTAGCAAAACAGATTAGTTTAAAAAAGTGTAGAACATTTCTGGTTAGCAAAGCAGATCTGGTTAGAGAATGACACAAAAGTTTAAAATCATTCTGATTCATATTTAAATTTAGTTGTTAGGTGACAGGATAAGCTATATCTGGGACATAGAAAGCATACACTTCTATCTTTTAAGTATTTGTCAGTTATAAGTATAGGCAAAACAGTTTAGTAACCCTGAAAACAATATTTTACCAATTATTTTATCAACAACTTTAAGGCAATTGATTTAATCTAGAAATTGTATGCCAGGAGAAGACAAGACAGTATAAAAACTTAGCATTTGTGCTTGAAAACAACTTTGGTTAGTCTGTATACCAATGTAAGTACCAATTACCCCCCAAACTGGAAGCAGAACAGCAATTTAAGATTATTTTTCTAGGGCAGGAAACATGTCTTAAGTATCAATCTCTCTACATATGCAATGAATTTAAGATTCAAAAAATGAGACAATTAATTAAGTGAAACCTTGATTAAGACTGATACATAGCTTAAGAATAAAATAAAACTTGATTATTGTTGAGTTAAGCAAGCCTGATTTTAACATACATTACAGACAATATGACAGAAATAAAGTAATATTTTAATAAGTACCTTCTACCATTGAAAAATTTTAAGGCTTAACTAAAGAAATATTTATTACTGATATATGAAGCATAGTAAAACTATAGTAACATTGCTTGCATAAAGTGGATTTCCCAAGACAGGGGGAGCTTTTTCAGCTTTCCTAAGAACAAAATCACAGTAAGTCACTTTTTATGACTTAGATTATAACCTTAGTGATAATCACCCAGCAAAACCAGCATGAACAGGACAAGAACCATCTTAAAATTACAGAGTTTTAGTCAGGCATGGTCGTTTATGCCTTTTGATAGCCAAAATAGCATGTACTTTGTATAAACTAAATTATAATATTCTGATATCTAGAAAAGTCTGATATTAACAAAAAGGTAGAGTTCACGTATTTAAGGCACAGGAATCTACAGAGAATAAACTGTGAGCAAAAGATCTGCTAGCAGAATTCAAAATAAACAAGAAATCTATATGATGTAGTAACATTTTTGGCTTAAATATAAAGACATGAAAAATTTTACAATTTTTAAAGTTCATCAGAATTGGGATACCTTTATATAATATGAGCAACCTGCTGCCAGCCAGTGCCTACTTTGTTAGTCGGATGTAAGCCCTAGGCTAATAGTTACTTTATATCTCCAGAAGTCTGCAATCTGATTAAGTAATTTGTCTTTAACCTTCTGTTTAAGCTTACTCATATCTTTATTTGCAAACTTTACTCATACTTTCATCTACATACTTTTAATTTACAATCTATGTAACCACTCTGTAACAATCCTTTTCAACATCATTTAACATCCATCATTTAAAATTTCCTCTCCAGTTTATCTTCTTTAGTCTGTTCATCTCATAACTGCCAACAAAAACTTTTATTGTCCTTACCATAAGGCTTTTAATATGATATTTAATGTTTTTTTTTTTTTTCCCTCAAAGGGCCTTTTGAAATAAGTTTTTTTTTTTTTTTTTTTTTTTTTTGAAAGAGTAGACCAGATTGGACTTATACTATTTACCCAGAATAAACATATAGATTTTATCATTTATTTATTTTGGAACTTTGTTACTTATAACTTTCCTGAAACATATTTTTTTAAAAATATGAAAGCAGATTCAAACGTGATTAGAAATTTTACAAATTGTCTTACAAACTCAGTATCAAGTACTTCTAAATTTAAACATCAATCTTAAGGCTATTGTCTGTTAGTAGTTTTATAGAAGTGTAGAAAGATAAAGTAAACATAAAAAACAGTTATAAATTTCCTATAAGAAGTCCCCATCTGTTCACAGCAACTTGGGTGCATCATCATAGTGGGGCCAGGATCCTGAGATTCCCTGTGCCTGCAGTCCCCTGGTTCTGTAAGGCAGGGAAGCTATGAAAGAGCCATTAGGTATTTTCCTGGGGCAGCATAAACACCAGGGAGATCTGTGTCTTGTCTCTCTGTCCAACAATGAGATTTGTGTGTTAGGTTCCCCCTCGTGCTCAGGAGGCAGAGGTAGGAGGATTGTCATGAGTTCAAGGCTCCCCTGAGAGTACATAGTGAACTCCAGGTCACCCTGAGCTAGAGTGAAACCCTACCTCAAAAAACAAAATAAAATAAATAAATAAAAAGAAATAATGATAATAATTTTCATTGGGAAATCTAATATATGAACACATATAAAATGATAATATTCCCACCATGTTATGCTCTTTTTCTCCTCACTCCCCACCTCTACTGAAGGCCCTTCTGGGTGGTGGTATCAGAAATCACTAAGAAAACGTGTTATCCACTGGTTTTGCCTAACATTTTTTAAGCATTTAGTTGGATTAAATCTATGGTTTTAATTATGCATATTAAACACATTAGCTAAACTACCCTTTAGTTTTAGAAAGGTTTACACTATATTAAGAAACACTATTTCTTTTTCAAAGTCCTTTTTCTCTTCAAGTTAAACCACCAATGACAGCTGTAATTTTGTAGTGAACCCAATTAATTATTTTATTAGTGAATTTGCAGACTTAGACTGCAAGTTCAAAAATATGGTACTATTTCCTCCCACATCATGCTAGTCCACATTGTGCTCTTTGTTTGAATATAAAATATATTTCTTGTCTTGAATAATAACTCAAGAAACCTTAATTTAAAAAAAAAGTAATAATGCTTTGATTGCAAAATGTTTGGTGATGCATCATGACTTATTTGAACATGGCCTGAGCTGGCTCACTAATATTTCAAAATGAGAGGGTGTCAGGTAGCTTTGTTTGGTAGTTTCAGGTGACTGGGCCCCAAATTAAAGGCAGGGATGTCCTTGCAATTTGCACTTTGCTAGAGATCAAAGAATCATCTGACTTCTTATCTCCTGCCTAAAGGAGTTCCTTAGACCTCTATTTTTCCATAAATAACCTGAGCCCCTCCTTGGAGAATGGACCCCTTTCCTAGAATTTAAATCTTATCCTGATATTGTACTTGGTCAAGTTCATCCCCCAGAACGTGGCATCATAGTTGGTCTCTTCCTGAGCAAGCCCCTAGCCCACACCAATCAGCCCTCATTCTGGCTCACCTGAGCCTGAAGATGAAGGCTACTACAACAAAGACATAAATTGACCCTTAGAGCGCTCTCTTGCTGGCTGACTGCTCATCACTCCTGGACCTCCAGGTTCTGGTGAGACTCCCTTTGACTTGGCCTGGTTGGGCTCAAGTAAGAAGAGGAACCCCATGACCCTTACTCCCACACTGCTATCCCCTTCTGCCTCCACCTGGCAGGACATCTTTGCACTTTCTTTTCTTTTCTAACTCCCTTTTCACATTCCTTCCAGGCCAACCACATGGGTTCTCAGACCTTGTAGGTTTACCCATTTTCCTTCCCTTGGTTTTGTTCTTTCCTCACTAAAAGTAGTAATTTAATAATTAGCCTTCCCAGTCATGTTTTATCCAATTATTTAGGTAAATGCAGACAAGAAATCAGGGTTCAGCATTTGAGGACTCTTTCCTGAACCCCAACAATGCCCTGTTATAAAAGGAATTTTATGTTCCTTTGTTTGTCTATCTGTGCAATAGCTTTTCATTCTCTAACCACTTATCACATTTCCTGTTGCACATAATCATACTATCTCTTCCCTCAATGATCTCCTGAGTGTCTGGAAGGCATAAATGTTTCTGATGCAAAAGCTAGCAAGGCTTCCAGCAGACCTTGGAGACCTCAGTGAAGGAGCAGTGTTGGAATGCAAGCCTGCCTCACACAGCCTCAAGGCCACAAATTACTCATTTTGAACTAAAAAGGTACTGCTTTTTTCTTTTGAAAACAAGATTCCTATTACAACTCTACATAGTACAAAACTACTTGGAATGTATCGTTTTCTGACCATGTCTATGCTTTGTTCACCGAGATCCACTTGTGAAAATGATGTAGATGTATTATTGTCTGTGACTGGATCCATGAAGGTTCATCTGCAGGGCTAACATTTACCATCTGCTCTGGAGAATCCTTGCTCAGAATGGGGATCACAGAGACTGGTCATATTTCAACAGCAACAATGAAGAAATGTGCAAAGAAGTGCTGTGATGGCTGGATTAATTACAGGAACTGAAATTAGACAGGTACTGTAATTGGGGTTATAGGAAATATGTCTTAAAGGAAGATTTTTGTGTTAGATCCCCCTGAAATAAGTGTGAATTTCAGTGATCTATAGTAAGAGTACAAATACAGCAAATAAGAGGTATTTTTGAGAAAATAAAATAGTGTTTCACAATCTCTCCAAAACTGAAAAATAGTGTAACTGGAAGGCTGTTTGTTTATTTATTTATTTATTTATTTTTAGTTCTTGAGATTAGATTGTGGGACTTGTCATATGCTAGACAAGTACTCTACCATGTCCAGCATTAGAAGTCCTTAAACTTAGAAGGTGAAATTAAAGGCCAAAAAGCAATATGTGACCAGCTCAAGACAATAGTCGAGCAGGACAGCTGCTGTCCTCTTGATTATTTCTCTCTCTCTCTCTCTCTCTCTCTCTCTCTCTCCCTCCCTCCCTTTCAGTTTTGTTTGTTATATTTTTATCCTCAAGATAACAAACTGTTTATGAGAAAATAATTGAGCAAATGTATGATTTAACTGTGGTGATGAGGAAACACTGGCAGCATTCATGACTGAGAAATAGCTTTCACAACAAAATTATCCTTTCCTTCATAGCTATCATTACAATCAATACAATGCATCCATATTTTTATTCTAGTAAATCAATGATCAAAAACAGGAAAGAAGAAAAAAGGTAAGAAGGAATGAGTGAATAAGTGGAAGTAATTAGTAAGTGGACTATTTAGTCTGAACGAAGATAATTTTATTGATATTTCTTCCTCTCTTTTTTCAAAGACATTGTTTGTTCATTTAATTGACAACTCCTATGAACAGAGTGTGATATACTGGAGATGGCTAGCCATAGAAAGATGGAGGATTAGCATTCTCCTGGGCATCTCTACCTGAAGGATCTCTACATTTATACCAGCACAGTCTAACCTTTCTTCCCTGTGGGCTTGTCTACAGATTCCAGAATGCCCTCTCAGGGGAAAGCATGGTTTAAAGGTCAACAAAAGGTTTTGTTTCACTGTGAAAGAAAAATAAAGATGGGGTAAATGTGGCACTGACATAATTACTGCACAGGGTAATTCAATAAAAAGGAGGACATCAGATGTCCCTAGTGGTTATGAGGGGGAGGGGATAAGGGTACTGCAAATTTAGGTAATCTTACTTTAAAACATGTTTTCAAGACCATGAGTAATATGAAAAATAGGCAATAATCTTTCTCTCTTTTATAAATGTTATTCAAGCTAGAGATTTAAATGTCAATTTTCCTCTTATATTTAATATAACATGAATATTCATTTCTGTTTTTCTTTTCACTTTTCTAATGATTCATTTTCTACTGAAATCCTCAAAAGGGCAATGAATGACACACAACTCAGTTTTAGTTTCAATTGTCATATAAAGCATCTGGGGACCAGTGTTTTGGGAAATGTTTTACTGTTTTACAGGTCATGTAAGTATCAGGTAATATATTAAGCCAAATCTACAGAGAATTTTGAAGATAATACATTGCTCCTGCAATTTCATTGTGAGTTCAGCTTGCTTGGTATCTTGCTTTGCTTCCCATCTTCTCCTACACCTCCACATGTCCTGGCTTCACTCAACATACCTAGGCTGTAGTCCTGATCATTTTCCTGAGCTAACAGCAATAACTGTAAACACCGAGTAAGAATATAAGGGACAGAAATATGGAAGAAGACAAAATATTGACTGTTTTAACTCTATTTGTATTTGATTATGTTAAATTATTAAAACTTGAAAATAACATCCCCATTGTCACTGTGTGTAGTCACCCTTACAAGTATAACAACATAGAATATTACAAAGTGTAGATTTATGATACTCTTCCTCAGTCATCAAAGTAACATTAAGTCACATTCTTTTTATTTTCTTTAAGAAGCAGTATAGCTTTACAGGGTAAAATGATTTATGTTTATAAAGGCTGCCCTACTAATAGTTAGCTTCATATCACACAGTATACATACTTTTCTACATATTATGACATGATGTTTCCTTCAATAATTTTGTTGAATAGCTTTTCCATGCCTCTGGTCTGAATTTCTTCCTCTTCTGGTATACCATGATCTAAATGTTGGGGCACTTAAGGGTATCCCACATTTCCTTCATATTCTGTTGACAGAAATTTTTGAAGTAATTGAAAATGTTGGACTAATGAACTGTTTCTTCTGTTTTGTCTTCAGTTTTGAGTTTCTATCCTCCACTTGGCGGACTCTATTCTTGAGAGCTTGAGTGCAATTTGGTTTGTATTTTCTACTGCTCTTTTATGTATACTCTCCATCCCTCTGTTGCATTCCCTTTTCACGTCATTTTCTGATTTTCTTAATGCTTCATCCTTGCATTTTGTATGTGTCCATTGACTTGGTTATTGAGTTTTTTTTTTTTTTTTTTTTTGGTTCTCCTTCAGATCATTTAACTGTCTTTGGAACCATTCCTGGTTCTTTTCTAGTAGGTCTACTCTAGCGAGGACACTCTACATACAATTTTTGGTTCTTTGTTGCGTTTCTGCAAGTTCTGCTATTTGCTTTACCAGTGTTGCATAAGCTTGTTTTTTTTTTTTTATTTTAGGGTTCTGATCCTATTGTCTCTTCTATGTTTGGATTAGAGACATGCATTGTGGAACTGGGCAATCTAGCTGGATTTATGTGCATTTGATTTTTTCATGCTATTCCTTTTTCACTGTTGTCTGCCCATCACAATGGTACAGAAAGCCTAGGATGAGGGATGCTAGCCTGCTGGCCTGGGGTGGAGGGCAGCAGTGTGAGTGCAATTACCAGGGAATTAAGAGAGGCTGGGGCAGGGACCTGTGTCATTGTTGGGAGTGGAAGGGGGTAGCCATAAGTCTGATAGCATTCAAAGGCATGGAGCTCATAAAGGCTAGGGCAGGGCCACTGGCCTTCTGTCCTGGGTCCCTGTTCCAGGGTGGGAGTAGTCAGCAGCAAGTGCCTGTGGTGCTCAGAAGGCTAGGGCAGGGACACTGGCCTCCTGGCCTGGGTCCTGTTCATGGGTAGGAGGGGTCGAAGTTGAGTGCTGGTGATCACGTATGTGGGTCTGAGAAAGGCTAGGGCAGGGACACTGGCCTGCTGGCCTGGGATCCTGTTCTTGGGTGGGCGGTTTCAGAGGCAAGTGCTGGCGATCACACTTTTGAGAATCAGAAAGGCTAGGGCAGGGACACTGGCCTGCTGTCCTAGGTCCCCGTTTGTGGGGGGGAGGAGTTAGTGGTGGTGCTGTGTAGGGCTCAGAAAGGCTAGGGCAGGGATACTGGCCTGCTGGACTGGGTCCCTGCTCATGGCTGGGAGGGGTGGGAGGCAAGTGCCAGCAATCACACACAAGGGGCTCAGAAAGGCTAGGGTGGGGACACTGACCTGCTGGCCTGGGTTCCTGTTCATGGCTCGGAGAGGTCAGAGACAAATGCCAGAGATCACGCTCAAGGGGCTCAGAAAGGCTGGGAGAGGGGGGATGCTGGTCTCCTGGCCTGGTTCCCTGTTCCTGGGTGGGTGGAGTAAACAGCCAGTGTTGCCAATTTTATGGGTGAGGCTCAGAAAGGCGAGGGTGGGGACACTGGCCAACTGGGGAATGGAACCTGGTCACGCACAGGGTCTGAAAGGCTAGGGCAGGACTAAGCAGCAATCACATCCCGTGGAGCTCTACTCCATGGCAGGAAAGCCCTTGATGGAGGTCCTAGCCTGGCTAGCTTGGGTCCTTTGGCCTATGGTTAGTGCAAGCGGGACTTCTGGCTGGGACCAGTGGCTAGGAGGGCTGTTTGAGGGAATTGGGGAACTTGTGGGCTACCCTAGAGCTTGGGAATCAGTGGATTTCCTGTTTTGCTTCTCCACACTCTTCTGGAAGTCTACTAGAATCAGCAGCCCCCCCCCCAACACCCCTTGAACCTTAAGGGTCTTGCCTTTCTTTCCCTGTGAGGTTAGGCAAGGTCAGGCACACGCCATCTTGATTGGAAGTCTGATCCATGAACTTTTAACAGAAATAAATTATTTCAGATAACCTTCAGAATATGAAAGAAATCTTTAATACTTAATTGAGTAGCCTTGTCCAATATTGTAGATCTATCCTATTGACTTGTTCAGAGTTATCCAGAATAATATTAAAATATGCAACACTTCTCTAGAGCTAAACTGTTCTGTGTTTATAATATCTTATATTTTCTAATATCACTACCTTTAAGTATTTTACATAAATTTAAGGGTGGAAACTTAGTCAATACATTCAAGAAAACAACATAATGTTTTTAAAAACTTTTATTTTTCAGTGTCAAATATTTTTTTTGTAATCACAAAAAATAATTACTATGGTATGATAGTGATCAGAAAAATTCCCAATTACATGACTCAGAAATAATTTGATATGTTAAAAATTATCGTTAGATTAGGTGATATTTTCATATACAACGTTTGTCATTGACAAATTAATACAATAATCATAGCTATGCCACAATTCTACTACTTTGTTTAAATATTTTTTTATTATTAATTAAATGATAATTAGAAATGTTCTTGTTAATGAGTTTTATGTTAAATGACACTTCTAACACCGTTTTTCATGTACAAATACAACAGGGTTTTATTGAAACTTATTTATAGATCAAACAACTTTACCCTGATTGATAATTAAGCTGAGATTCATATTAAAGTGCTTCTTTTATTTGTCTCCTTTAATAATACCATTGATTTAAATATATTCCTGTTTAATTCCTTACCTAAATGAGCTCACTAGCCAATATAGTTACTAGTAAGCCTCTAATTAAATATCCATTTTATCTTTTAATTCTGACCTCACAGATCATGACTACTATATTCATCATCATCTGCATACATAGCTCGGTTTGGTACAGCATGTATCTCAAACCAATTACTATGTAAATCCCATAGAGTCTCCTCAGTGTCATGAAACCTTGTCTGGTGTGTATAATCACAAGCAAAATTTTCATCTTATAACGAATAATACCAAAATTTACTCAAGTTTCTAATTACTGGCAATTAACTTTCATTTAAAATTTGATAACAATGTAAACTAATATATAGCCAGTTTTAACTTTTTTCAAAATGAAACCATAAAAATATGGAAACATGATAGATGATCAGGTACATTCAACATGCAAAAGAGATTTAAACTAAGAATTAACTATTTACTTACTATTAACTCAAAGTTATCTTTAGATTATTCAGTGCAGCTACCTCAGTTGAACTAAGTGCTTCTAACATCAATTAAAATACATAGGTCGTATCAGTTCTTCAGGACTTGTAACTTTGTTGTGCAAATAAGTAATTACACCTGCAGTATTCTGTTACAACATTTGAGAAAATAAAAAGAAGACTATAACTGGCTTAGTAATTCTATAGCTAAAGAGCATAAGTCTTGCCATTTCAAAGATAATCCTGGATGTCAAAACTGCTTCCCTCATGAGGTTTACATTTTATAATATATGCAACAATGCTTTTGGCAGCACAGTAAAAACTCTACTGAACTATGAAGAACCATAAGTATTGTTTGAGCTTCAAGCAAGTGCAATAAAATATGTTAAGCTAAAATAAAATTTCAGTAGACATATATTTTTTAGAAGAAATAATTGAAGAAGTCCTCACTGGCCTAACAAAAATATCAGCTCATATTAAAAGACAAATATAATGAACCACTATTTCTACTTTGCATTTATTCATTAATAATGAAACAGGACTTTTTAATCAGTTGCATATTCATCCATTTTCTTTTGTAAATTCTATAACCAAATTAAAGTACACATTCAATTGAAATAATTACATACAGCTTTGAAAATAAATGTAAAAAGTCTTTACCAAAGGTCAATATAACATGTCTTACCCCTTTCTTGTTTCTTTGCAATAGCCTGTGCTTCTCCACATATATTTCACTCACCAACTCTGAGACAATACAGGTACAAAATGCTAATTCCACGTCTAGACTAATGCACAACTCTTTTTGTTTATTTGTTTAGTTTTATTTTATTTTCCTTGAATGCTTTTATTCTATATTTGTGTATGGCTATTCCCCTGTCTTTGTCCTCATTTCATTCATGTCTCTGTGAGTGCTATGCTATTATATTATTACACTTCATCCCCAGATACTGACAATTTTCCCCATAGCACATACAGGTACCTGAAATCACACATATGTTAATGCTTCTTCCAGTCAACATATCTTGTATGGGCCAGTTAAAAAAAAAAAAAAAAAAAAAAAAAAAAAAAGGTTTTTCTTCCTTCCTGTTTTCCTACTTCCCAGCATGTAGTGGGTACACAATAAATATCTGATACATGGTGGATTGACTGACATTTGTAATCACTGTCATTTCTTTTCTGTGGTGGTTTTAAGTTAACTCTATTGCAGATCTCTCTTCAGTCTGTTTGTTAGGCTGAAAATATCCTATATATATGACTACAAAATATAACTACAATATAAACAAAGTTTTGAACTAATAGACTCCCTTGTCTGATGCTGGATTACAATACTAAACATTAACTCATGCCTTCTGCCTCTGACTGCTCCTCATTAGTTAGCCAGTGCTCTCAAACTTAAACTCTGTCATATTTTTACTCTTCCCCAATCTTGAATACAATGATGCCCTTGTACCTCCTCTCTCTTGCCCCAAGCCCTCTACCCCTTGCCTCTGAGTGCTCATTCTCCCCTTGGGCCTGGTGTTTTGATGTCATAGCTGTTGACAACGGTAACAAGCTCCTTAATTCTTCCTTCTGTCCTGTCAAAGAACTCATCTCCCTCACCTTCTCTATAACAGATGTTGCCAGCGACTGCCCTGAAGCCAGCTCAATACAGGGATGGTATGAGAGAATCTCTGTTTTGTTTAGAATCAAGTCATAACAGCATGCTACTCTGACACTGATGGAGGGTGCTCACTATTGATCTCACCACTCTGCCACCTCTAGTCACCATGGAACTGCTTCTCATCACCTGCCCTGAAGGGAGACCCATCATTAGGCTTTGCAGGCAGGTGTCTTAGGCCCGGAACCATCTCTCTAGCTCCACAATCACTTTTTGTTGTTGTTGTTATTAAAGCCGAGAGACCAAAGTAAAAATCAGAAAAGTTCTCAAAATAAATTTATACCATTTGGGCATTTCATCTTCTGAAAACCAGGTTCTTTGTGCTCATCTCTGTCTCTCTCTGAGAATTTCTATTCCACAGATGGATATCCACTGGGGTGGATTAGAAGTAGGCAGGTATTTAAATGCAATAGCTTTATCCCTAGTCCTTCAGACTTCTAAGGCAACTTGCAATTTATCTCTAATCCATACGTTTTGTTTTCAGCATTGAGTTTTGAACACCCCAGTCCCAAACATTTTCTTCTTCTTTAAAAAAAAAAAAATGTTTTTTTTTAAATGTACGTGGGCTTGTATATGAGTTCTTGTTGAGGCCAAAGAACAAATTCAAGTGTCATTGTTAAGAAATCCATCCATTTTTTAAAATTTTAATTTATTTTTATTTATTTATTTTATTAGGCAGGTCTCCTATTGGCCTGAATCTTACCAACTAGTCTACATACTTGCCACTGAGCCCCAGGGCTACTTCACCTCCCAGCAGTGGAAAGACAGGCAGGCATGGACTAGCAGACCTGGTTTATTTATATGTGTAGTGGAGAGGGAAATCAGATCTTTATGCAGGTAAAGTAAACACTTTCCTAAGCTGTTTCCCTAACCATAAGTCCATACATCACAAGGTAATAAGATTCAAACAGTGATTACTATATACATTATGGATTTCATACTTTTTAACACTACAATATCTTCTCTTTAATTATAAATGGGAAAATTCTTTAAGAATCAAGTTTTTTAATATAATAAACTTTAAAAATTAATTTTCACTAAAAGAGAACATGATAGAACATATTTCACACATTTTATTTTAATGTGTATTTAAAACAAAACTATAAAATATTTTTCCATTAATAACTAAATTTAAATATTAAATAAGGTACAATTATCCAGTAATAATTGACTCAAAATTGTCTATTTGGTTTTCATCTAATTTACTCAAAATATGTATGGTAGATCACATTATGAACAAAAGATTATCCACTCATTAGTATTTTTTTTTTCTTTTGTGGTTGTGTGTATGTAGTGTGTGAGTGTGGTGTGTGTATGTGGTGTGTTTGCTGTATATGAGTACATAGGTGTCCTTGAGGGTCCCATGTGCTTGCTTGCTGTGGGGGGGAAGGACTCTGACCTCTATTAGCTGTTAGCAGAATGTCAGGTATCAAACACTCTTCTGCCCCTTCTTGTTTGAGCCAGAGTCTTTTATGAATAACCAAACTTTCTGTTTATCATGAGCCCTGACAAATCCTTGGTTTCTACTGTCCTTGAAGGACTAGGGATAAACTGGCACATGTAACCATGGACTCATCTCTCCAGCACTGGTGTGTGTGTGTGTGTGTGTGTGTGTGTGTGTGTGTGTGTGTGTGTGTTTACCCTTAATTTAGCACTTTAACTAATTTGGAATTTAAAAAAATCAGTTATGCTAATTTGTTTATCACTTACAGTCCTAAAGTTACACAGATATTCCTTCAAGCTCTGGAAATATAAGCTTGCAGTTTTAGTCAGTGTAAGTCAACTTTACATTGCTTCACATTTGTAACTCCTTTGATATGTAATCATATCAAAACAGTGGGATGTGTGTTTTGTCTTTCACATGGCACTTGTTCCTACAAGAAAGACATAGTAGTGTGACATTTTTTCCAATTGTCAATCATTTCCTGCATAGTAGAAGAATATTTGTTAAAGATCTGCACATTCTGTTCACTTTTACTATTTTTAATAATATATATATTATATATTATGCTACTAGAGGAAATTAGGTATGATGATATATCTTTTCCTTCTAATTGCAAAATTCCTTGTTCACAACTTGGTCACTATTACCTACTTTATTGTCATTAAAAACTATGTGTATGTATTAGAAAAAAAAAAAAAAAACTAAACTACAAACTCAAATTCCAGAAGTATAAACCATTCACACCAACCTAAACTATCCTTTATAGTTATAAATGTTGTAAGCAATAAGTCCTTTGCCATCTTTGTTCAATAACAAATGCAATGCACAGATGAATTCTGGGAGATAAATAAAAGCATTCGCTGCTCTGGATTTCTGGGTAAAGTTGGGTGGATAAGAATGAGAGGGGACAATAAGAGCAGAATGCTGTGTTTAGCTCTACAAGACTAACAAACAAATTCTGCAGCTCCTATTTATGAAGTTTGATCAGGTTGACATAATGTGTTTTCTAAAAACCAAGGCTTTATTAGAAAAAGATTGAAGTGAATTTATATGGAAAAAAATAAAATGTATTAATGTTGCAACAAAGTATATCATATTTTGTTTATGTCTTGGCCTCCTAAAGTGCATTAGCTGGGCCCTGCTTCTAATAGCTAGCTGGCAACCAATACTTCATATGACCATTTCCTTCCACATTTGCCATTATGAGAATGTGTTGTTTCTTTACAAGTTTTCTGTAGTGGAAGGAGCAAATTTTCTTACTCAGAAATTTCCCTCATCCAATATGCAATTTGCTTGATTCGGGAGTCCTGGTCATTTATAAACTGTTGCTGATTCCTTTATGGACTGTGGAATTGTGAATAATGGGACAAACACCAGAGTTTGGTGTGAAGTGTTGAATGAAAATCCAGCCCAAAGGAAAGGGAAAATGAATGTGAACCATCAAAACCAGAGCATGTTAATCAGTGTACTGATCACATGGCTTCTCCCATTACAGAGTGGTCTGTCAGATGACCTTGATTTAAGCCTAATAACACAAATTTCTAAAAGGATAGACACAGGCAAATCCTTCTATGTACCTGTGCCTCAATTACAACTGAAAATGTTGGTAACAATGGGATATATGAAAAAGTTTTTTGTGAAGTTTAACTTAGAAAATACATGCAAATTTCTCAATAAGTGGCTTGACACACACACAAAAATAATAAGAACCATTTATCATGGTAGCAATAACTCCCATGATAATTGTATTATGCTTCTCTATAAAGGACACATGTTCTCTTCATAAGTGGAAAATGAACTCTATAATACCTTTCTCTACAGTATTGTTGTCAACTTCAATACATTAACAATCCATAGGCATGTTTCTATGATAGGAATACTTCTATAAACATATCTTTTATTTTTTAATGTTTTTATTTTTTATTTAATTTAATTTATTTTATTTTTTTGGTTTTCCAAGGTAGGGTCTCACTCTAGTTCAAGCTGACCTGGAATTCACTACATAATCTCAGGGTGGCCTTGAACTCAAGGCAATCCTCCTACCTCTACCTCCTAGGTGCTGGGATTAAAGGCATGCACCACCATGCCCAGCTCTTTAATCTTTATAATATTTCTTTCTATAGTAGAAGTCGCAGTATTAGACATATAGTGGATACTATTTAGATAATTACAGAGAACAGATGTGGGCGATGGTGAAATGTGTGAAAGGAAGGAAAAGCAGAAGTATGATTAATGAGAAAATATATATTTGACTACTGGCACTAGCAGCTTCCAAAATTTCAGGATGTCAGCAAACATTTTGTGTCTTATTGTATATTCAGAAAGGCTTACATGAAGCCAGTGAACAAAAACTCCAGGTGCCCCGGCCGCCACTTGCCCCGGCCGGCAGGGTTCAACATAGGCTCGAGGAGGCTGTTACCTGGATGAGGGAACAAGCAGACACAAAGAAGAAAGCCTTGCTTCCACACCAGTCAAGGCTTCATTTATTATTATTCATACAGAGGTATATAAAGGGGAGACAGGAATGAAGGTATGCTCTACAGTATTTTATGGCTATAGGGGAGGCAGGAAGAAGGCAAATGGGATTTATGGCTGCCTAATGGATTTTATTTAATTTAATTACCAGAGGGTCGGGGGTCTCTTGAGTGATAGGCCTCAAGAATGTCTGTTGAGATTACAGGCAGGGCGGATTTACATCAGTCTTCTTTATTTACATCATTCCTGTTTGTTTAAGATACACATCTTTAGGTTACATTCTTGTTCTTATCAAAGCAGGCTTTTTGGGAAGGCTTGGTAAATTTCACAGGAACTCAGGAAGCTGAAATCTTAACACAAAGAGTGGAGGCTTCTTCCTCCAAATGGTTGCAGTTTGGCTCAGTGGTCTCCAACATCCAGGTAAACAAACATGAGGGATTATGAAAGCAAACAGCGGGGATTATTCAACAACATAAAAAACCTACTGGTTTTCCAGCAGTGGAAAGATGGCGGCTATCTGCCACAAGCTCTTAGAGTTACTGGGGACTACTAGTAGAAAATTTATAATTTATAAAGGGAAATATTTCATTAAAGAACTGTTGGATTTATTGTAATTAAGGAATTATTTAGCTATAAGATTATGTGAGTCCTACAACATGTAATTGATAAGTATTAAAATTAAAATTGAGCTCTTCATACCTTTGTAAACTCATTTTTATTTGTGTGAGTGAGAACACTTTCTGATGTTGATTCTCACCTTCAATCTTATTTGAGGGAGGCTCTCTCTATATCTTTGTTGTTCATGGCTATGTTAGCCTGGTTAACTGGACCATAAACTTCTTTTGGGAAAATCTACTCTCCCACCTCCCATGTCACCATCAGTGTGTTAGGATAACAGAAGCCTGACAGGACTACCAGCTATTAAATGTGTTCTGAGGGTCCATTTAGGTACTCAGATTTGAACAAGACTGGCTTTATACACTGAGCCAATTCCCTAGTCCCAGCTCTGCTAACTTTGAAGTGCAGTGCTTTCTTACAAGTTCCCCCAATGCTGATTTCTGGCATTTAGTATACTTGTTTCTCTAACACTCACAATATTACAGTCATAGAAGGAAATTTTAACATGAGTTTAATGTATGTCAATACTGCCTATTTGAATTTAGTAAAACTAAACTAATTTTATTTAATCAAAATTCTGTTTAGATAGGAAAAGCACTTAAATACAATATTAAAATGAAAAATAATGATTCCTTGAAGAATTTCTTAAACACCAGAATATTTTTCCATGAATTAAAATGCAAAAATATTAAATGCTTACCTTACATTCACATTAAAAAAAAATAAAGGCTAAGTGACGAAGGAATTCTGTACCCTTTCTCTGTATTTGTGGAACAAGCAGTTCATTTCACATTTGCTCTACATGAAATGATGAATAAAAGATCATAGATAAAAGAAAGCCAGTAAATCATCATTTGCATTGTATTGATGTTTACTGAGGTATAAAATCCTCTCAAATTTCGATGGGACATCACATTATTATGGGGAAGGTGGTTTCCTCAAATAACATGGGATTCACACCATGTATTTATGTGTGAGAATTGATCTGAGATGAGTGCTGTGACCAATTCCTGAAGAAAATGAAAAAAAGCCTCTGTACACTATGAGAGATGTATATTATGAAATCGACTCTTCTTCCTTTAAAAGGGAAAAAAAAAAAAAAAAAAAAAAAAAAACCTTTGCCAACGAATTATGATTGATTTTTCTAGGTTGTTTCTTCACATAATAAAAGGTGAAAGTAAAATGGATAAATATGTTGATTTATTATGAAATTAAGTGCCAACTTAAATTGTTTTTTTTTAGTTTAATGAATTTCTTTGTAGAAATAAAAGATTCTCCAGTGTATTTTTCCTAATATTGACATTGAAACCTTGGTTCATGGTCAAAAATTGAATGAATTATTAAATACAATATGTATTTGTCATTATTTACTAACGTAATATTAATTTATTGGATTAGTAACGTTTTTCTGCTCATCTCCCAACACAGTATAGAAGAGCAGGTTTTAAGTAATGAAGACATTGCTACCTTGTAGTTTTGTTGTGGTGGGAATTGAGCAGGCTAAGATCAAATTGAGAGTGGGCAATGGAAATTTTGGAGTCATCACTGTGAGCTTAATTACTCATTAGAGTTTTAGGGAGTTGACACACCTGAGGAAAATCATATTAATTTAGAAGCTTTGA
Source organism: Orientallactaga sibirica (assembly GCA_036365145.1). Taxonomy (NCBI): domain Eukaryota; kingdom Metazoa; phylum Chordata; class Mammalia; order Rodentia; family Dipodidae; genus Orientallactaga; species Orientallactaga sibirica. The sequence goes on along the minus strand of JAEOAD010000060.1, from coordinate 13,800,915 downwards.
CATAAGAGCTGATATATAAACAAACAGAGTAATAGGAAAAGGAAAACAAATACTGATTTATAGAAACAACACAGGGCTGGAGAAATGGCTTAGTGGTTAAAGATGTTTGCTTGCAGAGCTTTCTGGTCTGAGTTCAGTTCCCCAGTACCCACATAAAGCCAGATGCACAAATTGGCACATGTGTCTGGAGTTATTTACAGTAGCAGGGGGCTCTGGTATTGTCTCTTTCTCTCCTTCTCTTTCTTCATACCTGCTTCTTTCTCTCTGTCTCCCTCATATAAATAAATAGATAAATAAATAAATAAATAAATAAATAAAAAATAAATTTAGAAAAGAAACATAGGATTTTTGAGTTAGAATATAGAACAACATTTTACCTGATTTTAATTAGTCTGTTAATTGAAGTATAGCCTACTAAAAACCACATAGCTTAAGGTAGAGTATAACAAACTCTTATAAAGATATATAATGGAATGATTATCAGTCAGTTAAGAAAAAAGAGAACATCACAAAAATCTCAGAGTGCTTCTTATGCCATCTCAAAAACTTACTCCAAACATAAAAATTGTGTGAGTTATGTCATCATAAATGACCTTACTATTTAAAATTTTATAATTTTATCAATAGCACCATGCTGTAACCAACAGAGAGCTAACTAAATATGTAGAATTTTATAAATTTGTGTAATCAATATAAATGAGATTTATTAATTTTGCTTCATGTAGAAAATTCACTCCCTTAAAATGCTATATAATAGTGCATTTTATGACTAGTGTAAGTGCTAGTATTTATATATTTTTCTGTTTCATGGATATGTTAGCTATTGGATCTTTTGAAATGAGGAGCTCATATAAACTTTTTTGTATATTATTGGGCACACATGCTCATATATCTTTTGTATGTACTTAGGAGTGAACTTGTTGGGTACCAGGGAGGACATGTCCTTATTGTAGTAAAGCTGCTAGAGGTTTCCCTGAGTGTTGATGACAATTTATGTCTCCAGTAACATTGGTAGTATATCAAAGGCTTCACATTCTTACCAACATTTGATAGTATGTTCTGTTGTTATGACTTTGTTTGCTATGTTGTGTTTTGACCACGCTCCAGGTTAAAAATTCCATCTCTTTGATTTAGATGCCAGTCACTTGTTCATGTTTTTTTACTTTTATATTTACAGCCATCAGGTAGATTGAAGAATCTGGATTATTATTTTTTTTAATACAGTGATTTCTTATTGGTTTATAGAAGTACTTTAAATAGTCTTGTTTTTATTTTCTAACACTAGAAAAAAACTGAAGACTAGATTCATTAAGCCAGAAATACAATTAGAAGAACAGAATTGTGCCTCAGTTCTACTGAACTGCAAAACATGCCTTTTTAAATACATTTCCTCAAAGAAAACATAAAAGTTTGATAATTCCAAGCATATTGCCAAAAGATTTGAGGACTTGACTATTACTCTGTTCCTAATTAGTCCCAAGCCTGAACACAATCTTAATCCCCATGGAGGGCTTTTTTTTTTTTTTCTCCAGAGAAACTGTGTCTTTAAGAGCACACTGATGATCCATGTCAAAAACTCATTGGGGGCTGGAACAATGACTCAGCACTTAAAGGCACTTGCTTGCAAACTCTGAAGGCCTGTGTTCAATTGGCCAGTACTCACTTAAGCCAGGTGCCACAAGTCTAGAGTTCATTACAGCTGCAGTAGGCCCTGGTAAGTCACATCTTTCCTCTTTTCTCTCTCGCTCACTCTCTCTCTGCCTGACTCTCCTTCTCTCTCATAAATTAAAATATATATATATATTTTAAGTCAATAGGAAAATAGAGTGATGTTTCTGTTTTTCACTAAACCATATCAGTGAAAATAATAAAAAAATCATTCATTCATTAAATTGTGTCTTAAATTCAAGAAGAAATTATGTCACAAGTTCAAGAAGACAAGGGGACCTATTAAAAATAAAAAGTTTACTTTCTTGTCTAAGGATGGAGAAAGGATGAAAAATTCATATTCTTACATGCCTGTAATATTGAATTTTTGTTGTATGGAGTAAATAATACCACAGAATTGAATACTTGTGATTTTAAAACATTCAAGTGAATAAACATGGGGTGACTGGATATAAATGTTACAAAATTATGACACTGGAAGAGGAATACAATTCTATAATAATCAAATATTGAAAATTAACAAAAGTGAGTAAAATTTACTTATCTAAGTAAAAGGCAGAGTATATAATTCAATTTGAGTATACTATTAGATATAATCATATTGCATAGGAAAATTGGATTGAGTGAACATAATCAATATTTGTATTAAAATGTAAATTGATATTATTTTTTTACTATTACATCTTTTCTAAGAGAAAACAAAGTACTTTTATATTTTAATGTATTAATTGTTAAAATAAAAAATTAACATTGCTGTAAATATGGAGCATTGTTTATGAATTATGAAACTAACCTTTTCTTCTAATCACTTAATGGTGTAAAATAAATTGTATGCTTAAAGTATGTGGAGTTGGCTTAAGGGAGACGTGTATGCTGTATTTTCTTCAGTGGTTTTAATGGAGTATATTGAAATTTTACATTAAAGTTCTAAAAAAATTAACAATAATTAGTGTGTACCAGTGTAATTTCTTGAAATGCATAAATAGTCTGAAGAGCAATGAAATATAGATTCACATAAGCTGAGGCTTTGGCTCAGTACCTTCAGTAAATGACTGATTCTATTTAGGGTGCTGTGACTATGTTTTATGATGTGTTCATAATGAAGTCAACTAACTGTTTAAGAAAAAAAAAAAACTGTGATGGGTACAAAATTGAAAGTTTATTATAAAGAAATTTGGGTAAATAGGTACTGTTTTATTTCTCAAGATATTTTAACACAAACACTCCTTTATCTATGGGGAAAGATGCCCATCCAATTATTTTTCTACTAAGAAAATATTTCTGTCTCTACCATATGTGTTCATGAATGGTGTTATGACTTGATGGTGGCAGGGAGTCATCTCCCTAGTTGCTAGTTTTTGTGTGCTTTTTGATGGGATTATTTTTTCCTCTTACCATGAATACTTGTTTCTTTCTCATCTACCAGATGCTTCACATAATTCAAATTCAAATGGACTGATACATGAATAACAAAATAAACACATACTAATTGAAAAAAAAAGTTGGAGTTATCATGAGACTATCTTTGACTGGACACAGGCAGTGGCAATGGATACTGTAGAAGAGGAGATATTACTGGTTCAGTGACTAATAAATTTTGAATTCCTAAAATTTTGAATTCCTACACATGTTCATATAATTTATTGAAATAACCAAAATTTCTTCCAGAATTGCGTTTTTTTTTTTTTTTAAGTTCCTCAGTTTATTAAGACATTTTATAGGTAGGTGAAGTAGAAAACTATTTTGTATATGAAGGGGCATCTTTCGTCATTTAGCAATTCTATAAAAGCATATCAGCAAAATTATACTAGTTTGTTTAAGCTTGAATGTTAAAACTAAGTTTGTTCAACCTTGAGAATTATTTACACGGCAGTCCTCACTATTGTCCACCCATCTGAAAGTTCTCATTTTAAGAAGCAGCAAGGTCAGTTATGAGCTTCAAACCCAGTGTCTGGAAAGCCTTTCACTAGCACCAAGTGTTTCAGTCAGTCCACTTGCTCTAGACTTTAGAACTGGCTGAACTCCAAAATTCTTTCTCCTTAAATGAAAGGATTTATTATTATTTTTATATTATTATTATTAGTATTATTATTATTATCAATGCAGACTTTCTATCATTTAAGTGAGTGTACAAGGATGGTATATGTTTTTACTGTTTTCCAGAAAAAAATTATCCCCAACTGTCTGTTTTAACTTCATTACAGGCCTTGGTGGACGAACAGCGCATTTTGTGTTCATGTTAATCAGCATGGACAGCACCAATATGGACCACGTGTGATACTACTCAGCTCACCACCTTTCAAGTGCCTGGAACACTATCTTTAAGTTTTGGCTAAAGCAAAAACTTTATGCTTCCATTATATGTTGAAAAGCTAACTTGTAAAAGAGATAGGTAGATAGATAGGTGAAAGTAGACAGATAGATAGATAAAAATGATATTTTTATTTTTTATATCCTATGGAGCCAGTTATTCCAACCAGACACATCTGGATCATGGCTTCAGCGAATATGACATTACAATATTTATTTAACATGGCATTTTCCCACTAATTACTGTTCTTCTTTCTATTTAATGATTTAAATTATTACTGTTGAATCCAGATTAAAATGTACTTAATGTATTTTTCTAAAGATTTATTTCAATCAATTTAACTTTTCTCTCTCATTTTCTCTGTAGCTACCTTGTATTAATTTTATATATTTTCATCTCTCCATCTTTACTCACCTCCACAATACACTACAACATCAACATCATAATAAAAGTAATGATAATACAAAATACATAACATGAAAAAGTAGTGAATAAGAAAATGAAATCATAGAGGAGAAAATAGAGACAGAAATAAAAATAATACAGAATTTTTATAAGCCATACTATCCTTGTGGTGTAGATAATCTATCAGTTTTTTTTTCATTTTAAATACAACTTCAAGAAAATCACATAATTCCTTTGTTGATTCATGATGTCCATGAGACAAAGCTGGTCTATTCAGGAAATGTGTCTCAGTAAGAAAAGTCTTTGCTATGCAGGCATGAAGACCTCATTTCAGGACCCTAGCAGCCACTTAAAATGCTGGGCATGGTCTATAATAATAGCTCTAGGAAGTAGAGGCAATAGGATCTGTAGGGCTTACTGGCTTGTGTGTCTAGCCAAATCTGTGAACTCCAGTTTCAGTGAAAGACCTTGTCTCAAAATAAGGTGAAAACCAATAGAAGTCACCCAACAACCTCCAGCTCCACCCACAAACATGTGCACAAGCAAAAGCACTCACATCTTCCCACAGGCATATGAACCTATACATACACATGTATAAAAATGCGACTGTACCGAATCTCTCATGAAGAATATAAAGATTATATTTTTCTTATCCTTACAGCAAAAACTCTATAGTTCCATTAATAACATTTTCAAGTACTTATAATCATTTGTAAAGACATTTACTTTAATGTATGCAAATATCATACTATCACTCTGAAATTCCGAAAAAAAAAAAAAAAAAAAAAAAAAAAGGTGTATGATTGAAGTACAATGAAATGGTTGAAATAAGGAGCTCCAAAATTCAGGTGCAGTGTAGAGGCATATTACAGTAGGTCTGCATGAAATACAAAACATCAACCATCTCTGTCACTCAAGGTTGGTTTGTAATTGTTGATAAGACAGCTTCAACTGATGATTTAATATGTGGTTCCAGGGAACTTTGCCACACAGGTGGCATGGAATGTATAAAGAAGCCAAGACATCAGTTAATTCAAGACATGAGTTTATTCATGTTCATCAGCCAATACTCAATAGGTATTTTTCCTGCTCATCCCTGGTTATGTAATTAGCAGCAGTTTGAAATATTCCCTGTTCAACTATGATATATTGAAATTTCAACAAGAATTCTAACATTTTAATAGTAGATATTTGAGGAGGGAAATGATTTTCCTCTTTTAAATGTGTAATAGCCTGGATGACAAGAAAAATGCTTCAGTATAAAGAACATGGGCATTGTTCCCTATGTAGAAAGGAAGGACTTTCAGCATCCTATCTTATCTCATGAGGTTGTTTTTGGGAGAGTGCATGAGAAGTATGAATGACAACTTCCAAAAGTCATATGTAAATTCAAAATCAATCCAGAATACTTGAGAGTAAGAAGAGAGAGGTAAGCTTGAGGGATCTCATTCCAGACATGAAGACCAATAATAAAGCTTTATTAATGAGGTCAGCAAGCTATTGATACAAGATGTAAGAAATTGATCAATACAATAACCATTTCTGAGTCCAGAGTTCATACATGCACAGTGATTTATGATGAAGATCAGTTGAAATAATACTAGTGGCATTTTAAGAAATAGTGTAAGGTCAATTAACTATCCACATACAAAACTTAATCACATCTACCTCAAATTGTAAGGATGATATTTTAAGATGGATTGTAGACCTAAATTTGCAAATTTAAATAGACAAGATTGTAGTTAACATTATAGTTTATAGCTCTGATGTTAAACTCACTAAATTTATTTTAAATTGGACAGTAGTCAAATAGGAAAATGACTAATGAGAATATATTTAAATTATGAGTTACTGTGCTTATCAATGTTCATTATTATGGAAAATATAAGAGTAAGAAAATAATTATGATAGTTGTTTTTCATATATATAAAACAAGAATCATACTGAGAATATAGGAAGAACTCCCATAATTCAGTAAGGAAAAGACATGTCTCACCACATTGGATATCCATTGACCAATAAATATAAGTTTAGTAGAACATACAACTTCACAATTCAAGAATATGTATTGAAAATACAAAATGTCCCCATTTTGTACCCACTAGAGTAACTAAACTCAAGGGACAGACAAAAAGCAACAAGTGCTAAAGAGGGACAATAGTAAGTGCTGAGTTGGGTACCACATATTGCTTGGCAAAATAAGACCAGCACTCCTCCTGGGCAATTATACAAAAATTTGAATGCTCAGTGTCATGCAAATGTAATATGAAAAGTGATACAGCACCTCTTGAAGTCTAATTGGTTTATCAATGAGTACTTGAACAGTTAGCACACATACTGTATTAGTCAGGGTTCTCAAGAGGAAACAAAAGGATAGAATGAGTAGTAAGAAAGGGAGGGAGCTCATGGGATTCGTTTATGGCAGTCCAACAGTAGCAGTTTGCATGCCAGAGCTTCGCAGTCCTCCAGGCTAGATGCTTCAGCAGTCCCAGTCCAGCACTGAAGGCCTGGAGACTTCCTGGAGAGCCACTCGTCTTCAGTCAATGGCTTTCAGTCCAACACACTGGAAGGCAGCAAGCAGCATCCTGCAACCAGGTGAGAGGCAGGGATTCCTTGCTCCCAGAGCTTAGATAAAACCCCACTTGGAGATGGGCTGCCCACTTGGAGGGCAGGGTTTACTCTGGGGAAGGATTTCCTCCTTCAATCAGTCCTTCCTAGAAGCAACAGCAGAGACTCATTCAAGAGGAATGTGTCTGGATTCCTAAATGGATCAAGTTGACAACAAAACCTAACTATCTCACATACCTAATGAAAATCCAGAACACACTTACGGAAAGATAAGTACATGAAAGATTTAAGAAGTCAGGACTCTTAAGCATAATAGAGTAAAATAAATAAATTTAAAGATGATGTATACTGAAATGTTGCCTTTGTATACCTATATAAAAAAAGTAAAACTAATATCATTGCTTAGAAGTCAAGACATTGGTCACATTGTGGAAATTCATAGATTAAAAGACTTATGTCTAATACACTCAAAAATAAAATGATTTATGCATATATAACTCAGTGGTGAAGTATCTGTTTACCATGTTCAAGGCTCAGGGTTTCATCTCTAATTAATTAGTCATTAATAATTTAAGTATAATTATAGTAAAGAGGCATTGAGAACGTGAAAATGTCTCATTAAACCTATTATTTGTAAATAATCATGTGAAATCTTACATGATAGTCAATATAGAAGCATCCTATTGAGTCTTATCTACATAATCTCCAGCTGGAATTAGGTTTGTGATCAGGAAAGCACCACACTGGCCATAAAACTGACAAAATGGCCTAGGCCACCATATTGGCATGGTAACTTCAGTAGCTAAATAAGTCAAATTTGGATAAAGAAAAAAGATGCATGCAGTTTTTTTTTTTTTTTTTTTTTCAATTTCCAGTGGAAACAGATCAAGTTAGAACAAGTTAGAAGGTACACTTATAAGAACAGCAAATTATAGTGCAATGGTAAGAGGGGTTGGGTGCTTTATATGAATTATGTAACTCAGAGCCTGATTCTTTTTTTTTTTTTTTTTTTTTGAGGAAATTTGATCCTTAATCCCTCCTACTTTCTTGCAAATGTAAAAACATCAGTAAACTGTTGTAAGATTTTAAGTTTTCTCATCTCCTGTATCATTTGCTGAGGCAGTTTTGGGATTTACCTAACCACCCACCTGGAGAAAATTCAAAGTGGCTGAAGGCAAAAAATATCCTTGGGCCTGTCAGGGAGGTTTTTTTTTTTTTTTTTTTTTTTATCTTAAAACCGCATCTGAGGAAGGGAATAAGTACCTCTGCTCTAATAAGTTTCTTTCCTGGGAAAGAAAGGATTGTAAAGTGATTAGTCCCTGCTCAAGTCTGACCACATCCAGACATTAGTCCTCAAGAGTGAATGAGCAGTTCAATCCCCCATCCACTAGACTCCCTTAAGTACCCCAACCTTGGTCACTAGGACATCATTCCAATTTTCTGTGAACTGTGCTCCTACCTACTTGGTCAGGAATCCTACTTTTCTTTTCTTTAGCTCTAAGAGCTCCATCTCCTAGGCTATAATAAAAACATTCTAAGTTTTATTATATGGTCTGTGAAATTCCTTCATCAACTTCATAAGACAAGAGTCACCATTAACCCACTAGAAATATTATGTGACCATGAGATACTGGAACCACAGTCCCTGAGTTATAGTATTAACACAAGAGCCAAGAAAGGTCCCAGCACCTTCAGAAACACCCTAAATTCTCATATCAATGCTGATCATAAAATAGTTAGGACAGGAAATTAGGTTGGGAGGAATTCATTCACTAAGGCAGCCTACCAGAATAATCAAATATTTTTTGTATTTTGTGTGGCAGCCACAGAGATCTGCATAAGACATATGGGAAGACACTGTCAAGAAAGTCTCTTAGGGCTGTGGAAATCAAATATACCATGAACCCTGATCTTGCTGCTAAAACACAAACTTCCAGGATATACAGGTAATGTGAACAAAACAAATGTTCTGAAAATGACTCATCATAACCAAAGTTCATCATGAGCTCGTGTTTACCCATGGATAAATGTCTCATATAATATTTAATGAGGTTTAGCTTCCAAAAGAAAAAAAATTGTCTAACCCAAACAGCTTTCCTCTTATTTTCCAGGAATGTATATTGTATCATTATTATCTGCAGTAAGATTTGAAAAATAGGATTAAATGTGTTTGATATATTCTTTTCACAGAACTCATTTCCTGGCATATAAGTGCTGCATATACTTTCATCAATACTTCTCAGTAATGATAAACTCTATGCTTTGAATAGTTTAGTGTGTTTGTGAGTGTGTGTGTGTGTGTGTGTGTGTGTGTATTTGACTTGTGGCCTCAATCTAACCCAGACCCACCTGGAGCTCATACTGTAGGCCCAACTGGTCTCAAACTCATAATGTTCCTTCTACCTCAGCCTCCTAAATTTTGAGATTAAAGATGTGAATTTCCACATCTGGATTCAGAAGACTGAATGCATTCAAGCACACTTGTTTTCTTATCAATTAATATTTGTGTATTAATATAGGATATTTAGAAAGGACCAGCTAATATTTATTATTTTAATAATCAATACTATAAAATATTAAAACTATTTTTATTTTATCCCCCAAAAGCAAAAGCATATATCTATCTATCTTATTTGAGTATTACCTACAAATTTATATACAATATTACTTAATTAATGTTAGGATCAATCCCAGGACCTATAACATACTAGACAACTATTCTACCAACTGACAATATCTCCAGACTTATTTAATTATATAGTCGATGTTTTTATCTTCATTTTATCACTTGAAGTATTTTCTACTATTAAAACTGATAGACAGTTAATGTTCATATATCAACATCTCTATGCATCCTTCATATAAAATATGACTCTTGATGTTGCTCAATTTAAAATGAATGAGTGTTTAGAACTAAAATGCCAACTAAATGTGACATTGTAAGAAAACGATATAACAGACGAGAGCCTGGCACTACTTCTGATTTCAACAGAGAACACTTACTTCCTACTGGGCAGTTGCCTGCAGCAGAAAGTGGACAGAGACAGAGTGCTTCACAGGTCATGTGATCTGCACTGTTGATGACAGCAGTGTTCTTATCCTTCGATCTCTATGGTTAGCTGTATTTGACTTGAATTCTCCCCAGACTTTTCAAGCAATGTAGCCATTTCTTGAGTCTTCTGAGAATGAGAAAGGCTTTTTCCCTTTATATATGCTAGCAAATGTTGTGGGAAAGCTGAAAAACTCTGGCTGCCCATATATTTTACAATTTTTATAATTTTCTGGGTGTTAAATACGTAACATTTCCTTGGGCAAAAGCAAAGGACATTGTTGAGGCATAAAAACGTTTTCAAAATTTTTACAGAAATGGAAAAAAATGATATTTAATATTCCTTTATATTCGAATAATCTCAGGCTAGAATTCCCTGAAGGTAATTATTTTGTTTCTGAGTGGACAGTAGCTAGTGGAATGGATTCAGCATTCACTTAAGGGATGTTTCCACCACTAGAGAAGATGTACATTTGACCTTTCCTCTGTATTTGACCTCTGTATATGCTTTGACCTTTCCTAATTGTTTTAAATATGTGTTCCGTGGCTTCCAAGATGCTGTCCTCAGGGAACCACAGTGATTCTTACATCGATGTCTAGTCCAACCAGTGCTCTAGGCACAATATGGACAAATTGAATGTTTTGAGACAAATATTTATTATGAAATGATGAAGACTTTCTGGCAGGTAAGCAAATCTCATGGACCAACTGACTGTATTCAGGAAGTGACTCTATGGGGATCTGTCTTTATTTTGTTACCAGGGGACGACAGGAGCCACAGCCATCTCATTGACAAACAGTGAAATACAAGTGCTAGGGGCGATGTTGGAGGAGATTATAGTATCATCAACAAAAATCCATCACACCAGAAAACAGTTTTATACTGGTGGGTCAATCGTTACATCCTTTCTATGTGTCCACAACATCTTTTTCAGTCGTATACTTCACAGCACTGAAGAAAATAATATAATTTCCTTGAAAAGGTTAATTTTTTTAACTTTGTTTTGTTTTGTAATTTTTGGACTGTAAATTTAAAACATTCATCTCCATGGTTGGAATCGTGATTGTAAAATGTAAGTACAGAGGTAAAAGTTATGGCTCCAAAGTTCAATAAGCTTCTAAGACCATTTAATGCTCAAACAGCCTAAAAGCGTTTTAATGGAGATCAATGGGCATTCATGCCTCAGTTGCATTTTATTTGTGGTGCAAGCTGGAATGATGGGATGCTTCCCCATGATATGTAAGACATCTATGAGTCTCAGGGAAAACCTTCATACAGAATGACTCTTTCAATATTAAATGTATACTCTGAGTACAGGTTGATACAGATATTCACACAGGTAAGCAGGCTTTGGGTATCTCTTACAGATCCTAACCAAGGAAAATAATTTTAACTTATTATTATAAATCCCAAAAAGCACATAATTAGGAGAGAAGGGAAAGAGTTCCAGTGTGGAATTCATTGCTCCTAAGGAATTCCATTTGTAGACACAGCAGTCAGCTTTGTGGATTCTGAAACATAAATTTTCATGTGCCCTGTATCAGTCGTCAGTGGATGAAGCCAAGTTAACCATGCTTTCAAGAGTCTAATTTATAAAACAACCAGTGAGAGCTAATTATTATTAACTAAAGCATATAACTAACAAGTAGAGTGACTACTTCTGTTTACTGATCTGCATATTTCCCTGCCCCCCTTTGGCAAACTAAATTATAATTATATGACTTCACAGTCACCATGGAAATAAAGTAAGAGCAATTAATTGGATGTTTTATTGTGGACTGTCATCAAGCCCTGAGACTGTGAAGTTTTCATCTCCACACAGAAACAGGAATAGTGGCCAGTCACTCACAGGTGGATGCTGGCCTCTAAATATATTATGGTGTGAATATGTTGACAGCATTCAGCATTCTTTGTTAACTCTGAAATGCATGGTTTTCTATTTAAAATGCTCAGCTGTCTGTGGCAGGGGAATAACCGCTTTGCTTTACACATTCTTTACAGAGATCTTTGTAAAGTTTCTGTTTCTCGAGGGGTTTGGAGATTCCTAGAAGGTCTCAAAGCATCTTTAATTCCACAGAATAGCAGTTCTCAACATTTCTGGTCCCAAAATACCTTTATACTCCTAGCATATTTCTTGAAAAATCCCAAAGTTACTTTTCTTTAATTAAATAAATCATTATTCAATAGGTGGAAAATTAAAACTAATTTGTGAATTTACAAACTTCTTTTTTAAAAGTCAACTTAATCCCCTTCATGGTAATATGAGTAACACAAGTTTATTTTGTTTGTCTGCCTCCTTATTAAGTTTCCTTAGACAGGGTTTTGCCATGTACTCTAAGCCTAGCATTCAAGTCTTCTTAGCCTCAATTAAGAGACATGTGTTAAAATTGCCTGGCTACTTGTTTTGTGTTCTTTCTTAATGGATATTTTTATGGTTTTGTTTCTTGTTTGTTTGATCGTTATTTTTCTATATTTTTGTTTTGTTTTGAGACAGGATCATATTCTCTAGCCCAGGCTGGCCTGGCACTCACTCTGTAGCTCCAGTTCGGACTTGTGGTAATCATCTTGACTCAGCCTCACACATGAAAGGATGATAGCTGGAAACCATCATGCCTGGCTCAGAATAGCTCCATTTTCTAAATCAGTTATTTACTTATTTACATGTGTGTGTATGAGTGTGTGTGTGTGTGTGTGTGTGTGTGTGTGCACCAGAGTATCTTGCTGCTGCAAAATAATGCCATTCTGCTTTTAAGTGGCGAGCTGGTATATACAGCCTAGGCCAGCCAGCTTGCAAGCAAGTGCTTTAAACTGCTGAGCCATCCGCTCCACTCACTCCCCAACCACTAATTTTTAAAAGGTGCAGCATGGTTTATATTTCTAAAAGCATTGTTAATATATAGCATACATCTTAGTAAACGCTGTTTTGTCTTTCTGTCTTCAATCTATTAAGATATCACATATTTCTTTGTTTAGTTGTGTGACAATACAAGTAAAAACAGAAAATGTCCTCATTGTAGTTTCAACGGTTTTAGTCGCAGATGCTCCCTGAAAACATTTCAAGGACAAAGGTCCACAGATTGCTCCCTGGGAACTGAGGTCAAGGAAAATTAAGGTTTTACCAACTCCTGTAATGTGTTTCTTTAGGCCATTGACTATCTTTCCTTGGACCCTCATCTGTAATCAAACTCCATAAAACTCAGTTACCATTGTCTGGTGGCTTTTGCCAATTAGGTTGGTAAGCCAGATCATTTGATCATTTGTTTATTCAATGATCAGTCACAGATACTTAGAAGACTTTCCATTAAGTACTTACTAGAAATGCCAAGGAGGTCAGCATTTACAATAATGGTAGACATATCTGGCCCTCTGTGAATAGAGATATATAAGATATAAACTTGGAAGTAGTCACATGATAATAAGAGCATTCCAGATATATGTTGCTAAAGTGAGCAAAGATATATTGGAAAGTGAGGACTTGGGGAAAGACAGAGTTATATAAGTTGTTCATGGATTTTAAATGCTTACATCACAGACCCCAGATCCAATCTATGAATCAGCACTGTTACATTCATTCCAGTTAAGCCTGCTTTATCTTTGTTGCTCAAGTTCAGCCTAGAAATATAACTCTCTTTTTTATCTCTCCTATTTTTACATAAAAACACTTTCTTCAGAAAATTATATATATATATATATATATATATATATATATATATATATATATATATAGTCTCCACATTACTTTCAAAAACAATTTTGAATGATATTTACATTTCTTATCATTCTCTTTTCCACTATTATGGATAAACTCCCCTATTGGTCAGTCTGCTAGATAAATATTAAAAGTTACGGTGTCAATAAATCACCCCTCTGATCCTACTGCCACTGTGCTTTGCTGAGTATCATGCTGCTTGCATTTTGAGGTTGACTCACCCTGAGATGCAGCTCACAACACCTGCTAGACTTGTTCTACTAGAGATGGGCCTTATCTGGAGATTGAACTCTCGCAGAAGACCATTTCAAGTCCAGAATGTCTGGTCCATTCTAAGGAGTGGGAACATTTTCACCAGGGACCGAAGGTGCAATGCAAATGGATGAGGGTGGCATTAGCATACAAATTCATTAGAAAAACTTAGGTCTCATGTCATTGTATAAAACAGGAACATTTCATGCAGGATAATTTAGCTTTAACTGTTCTGATATATTACCTTAGTGTCCACAAGAGCCCTAAGGTGATATCAGTAAAGTGAAGAGAGAAACAATATTTCTTCTGCCTCACTTGTATCTCAGAGGATGTTTCAGTGCATGCATGTTTGCCTTTTATAGCCCCAACAGCTCGATTTTATAGAAACCAATGTTCTCTGTCTTCCATTTCCTGGAAACTCATGTTCAGTAAATATAACTTCCCTAAAATGATTTGTACCATTTAGTCAGCAGATATGGTTAATACTAATTCATCACCCTGCAATGTTCTGATAAATACATGATATATTAAAATAACATAACCAGTGCTTATGTCACTTGAAATTCCAAAAGTAAATTTATGCTGTCCAAAATAGAGCTTCACTGGGCCATATAAAATGCAATAAAGAAGAAGGTGTCCACTGGCTTTCCCATGCCATCTATATTTAAGGTCTCTCATTTTGCACTGTGGAAATGTCTGCTATGGCTTTAAATGTGTTTATGCTTTAAGAGCAAATTGACAGTAGAAAGCACATGCTTTCAAGTCTAGGTTTCTTTTTCTAAGTTTCTTTTGTTGTATAACCATTCCATAGTGAGAATTTTCATCTCTATTTCATGTGAGTAAAGTCCCTATAACTTGATTAGACAGGCTGAATAAAATCTAACAATAACTGAACATTTAATAGACTTTTAATATTGTTCACGTCCTTGGAGGTTTTAACCTAGGGGTTACCAATGCTGGGCAATAGAAGAGTATTTCTGTGGAGAGCTAACTTTGGTTGTTTTAAAATCTTCTTATCACTGGAAGTCATTAATCATCCCATCATATTTACTTCTGGGAAAGTAGCTTTTCACATATGTGCAACCTGGAGATAGTAAAGTATGGTGTTTTCCTTCCCAAACACAGATACTGAAGGAATTCATGGGAGTGCTTTAAGTCAAATTATCAGTTCTCTAAATATCAATGTCTAGTCCAATGTGAAGCATTCATGTGGTGGCTCTGAGGTGACAAGTATTCCAACAAACACATATTTAATTATTCATTTATTTTGGCAGTTGTTAACATCACATGTTATTTTAGCCTTCCAAAAATGGTTTTGCATTAGCAAAGAGTTGTCACTCTCTTTTATATGCCACTAAAGAGCCCTGAGTGACAGGGGAAAGAGAGAGAATAATAGTTTTGGATTATGTGTATTGATTCTTGAGTACTTTGGGTCTACTTCAGAAAAATGAAACAAACAAAACTCCACATAAATTGAAGTATGACTGAAGTACATGTTTTTTTTTTTTTTTTTTTTTTTTTTGGTAGAATCAAGTACTTTGGCAAATTGTTAAGGATGAAAACAATTCACTAATTTCATGTGTTCTACCTTATAGAAACAATGTGAAAGAAGCTTGGTAGCTCATGTCAACTTCTGAAAACACCTCTGTGGGAATTATCGCATGTAACCCTCAGGGTACAGAGGGCGAAAAACTTTGAGAGTACTAGCATTTCAGAGACAGTGATCTGTGATTCGTGATTGGAGTGAGTGCACATGCTCACTTGTGTGTGTGTGTATGTGTGTGTGTGTGTGTGTGCGCGCGCATGTGCAAGCACATGTACACACACAAGATCATTTTTCTTCTGTCATGCAAGAGAAAGAGAGAAACCTTTTAAAATGTTTTTTTGGGGTGATTATGTATTCTATCCAATTTAGGAGACAGAAACACTTTCTTTCTCTTTCTCTCTCTGTCCCTGTAACATCTACGTGTTGTTCTATCTATATGTATCTATATAAAGATGTTGCATATATGGCAATTTGTAGAGGGCAGATGCATTGTCAGAACATGAAATGGAAATATTCCCATGCTATGACTTGGATATGATATGTTGCCTGCAAGTGGATCACTGAATTATGAGACAATAGTGACTGCACAGCTTGGTTGAATACACTCACCATTTCATTTTATGAAAGCCTCCTGCATAGAACCTCTTACAACACTAGGAGCTAATTGATTGCAAGTCATCTAAATGTTCATGTTATTTTCTAAAAAAGTTTTTATTTTTCTTTACTTTATATGATACACTTTCAGTAAACATGGGAAAATATACAAAGTCATTGTCAATATTGAATTTTTTGCATGTGAATGTCCAGTTGTGAAGATTATTTTCCTCCATTAAGTTGCCTTCATTCCCTTGTTAAGGGTCAGCAGATGATATCAATGTTGGCATCTCTTCTAGGATCTCTCTCATTGACATTGATCTTTTGTTTTGTTTTGTTTTGTTTTGTTTTTGGAGGTAGGGTCTCACTCTAGCTCAGGCTGACCTAGAGTTCACTCTGTATTCTCAGGCTGCCCTAAACTCATGGCAGTCCTCCTACCTATGCCTCCCAAGTGCTGGGATTAAAGGCATGTGCCCCCACACCCCGCCTCATTGATCTTTGTGACTATTCTTTTGCTACTGCAACATTTTGATTACTGTAACATTACAGTAGACCATATGGTCATCTAACAATTTTACTTCATTAGAATGTATAAAATTCCTCTATAAAATCTCCTTCAAACAAGGAAATGTTTGGGGGACAAAGGTTCCAGCAAAATGAATTCAAACACAAATATATTCAAGAGAATCACACATGACTTTGTTAATAAACCATAAGGACATTTGTGTACTGAAACTTGGCAGGGTCAAGAGGAAAGAGTGAGAGTAGGTGCCAACTCATGTAGGACAGTATATGTGATAAAGACATTCTATTATATTCTCAGATTATCAGAAGTCATCATATATTTGGAAAGCAAGTAATGCTATCTGATTTGTATTTCAAAGATGCATCTTCTCTATACAGTGAAGAAAATCTTCTGTTGTGTGGGACCAGAGTGTAATTAGAGAGTGCACTTGAGAGTCCTCTAGCAGAGAAATGACAGTGGTACAGTTTGTATGAGAAGGTAGAATGAATGTAACAAGATAGTGGGATGTCAGAGAAAACAACAGTGATACTCTAGAATTTGGTCTACAGAATTGACAGAAATAGATATAGTTGGATTAGATTGGAAAGTTTAAGGGAGAATACATTTGAAGAAAATGATAAAACGGGGCTGGCAAGATGGCTCAGCATTTAAGTGCTTGCCAAATACGCATGAGGGCCTGAGAGGACCTGATTCACACTGAATTTGATTCCCAAGTATCCATATAAACTGCTGAGCATGGGCACGTGCTTGCAAACATAGTTCAATGGGGTATGTAGACCAGGGAATCATTGGAGCTCACTCACCAGCCAGTCTGATTGAAAATCAGCAGCTCTAGTTCAGTGAGGCAAGCAGATGAACAACAGAGAAAGGAGGAAGGACACTTGGTCTCTTCTGGCCTACTCATTCACACAGACCATGTGCATCTTCACACACACATGCACATACCCCCCACCACCACCACACCACACAAACTAGGATTTAGTTCAGTGGTAGAACCTTCACACAGAATCCAAAAGACCAAAATTGCATGTTCTTACTGATATACAGGTCTTAGCTTGTAATATCAATAAATATGTTTACACAGGAGAGCAAATGTGGGTAAATTCCTGTGAACATAGAACTATAAACAAAAGTGACTATTAAGAGATGAGCTGCAAGGGGGGGAGGGACAGGCAAACGGATATTTGTACATGTAAACAGAAGGAAGAAAATATAATTGCTGGGGGCAGGGATGGAGGGAAGAGGAAAAGTGGGTAGGAATGGGAAAAAAGAGGAGGAATAGGAATCAACAAAAATAAATTGTGTTTGAGAATGCCATAAATTAAAAAATGCTGACAAAAGTATACATACTAAAGCAAGATTAAATATCAATGTGTATTAGTTTCCTAGAGCTACTGGGATACTAAAAACTTCAGATATTATTATGTCATTTTTTTTTTTTTACAGAGAAGTCACCTTGTGCATAGCAAAATATTGTCTAAAAAGCTGATGTCTCTTCCTTGGTTCCTTTTGTAACTTGTAATCTTTGCATTCCTGGACTAACTTGTGGGTCACTCCTTCCACCTTCATCTTCCCATGGCCTTCTCCCCATACATCTTCTTTGTTTCTGTATTTATTCACTTAAAGATACAAGTCATTGCATTTATGGTCAGTTGTAATACAATAAAATCAGGTTTTTAGTTTAATTTTTTTTCAAGGTAGGGTGTAGCCCAGGCTGACCAGGCACTCACTCTGTAGTTCCAGGCTCTCCTTGAACTCATAGAAATCATCCTACTTTGCCTCCTGAATGCTGAAATTAAAGACATGACAACCAATTCGATTTTTTTTTAATTCTCTTGGTTCAGACCTTATTTTCAAGAAAGTCAAATTTACACGTACAGAGGATTTATGATTTCAATCTTTCTTTTGGTGGAATGAGACACAGTCAAATGTTTTGAAGCCAAAGAGACATGGAAGCAAGGTGAAGTGGAAGAGTCATTGTGCCTATTGTCAGGTGAGTGAATAGATAAATCATTTAATAATACAGACCATGAATTGAACAGATAATTGGTGTTCCAAACACTTAGATTTTAGTGACTGATTAAATACAAACCTCAAGCTTATATATTTGGTATCAACCAAAATTTATTGATACAGAAACTGATTTGAGGAATGATGGCATGAATTGCTAAATCTAGTAAACTGTTGAATCAGAATTCTCATCCAGGCTGCTTACAAGGAGCCCTCAAGACCAATAGGTCCTTCATGTTCCAAAGGAGAAGACACACATAGGAATAAGTATATGACATATATGGAGTCACTTAAGACATGAGAACTGCTTAGCCTGGACATCATATTCTGCTACACTGCAGTTATTTTTTCTTGTACTAAATAATTTTAAAGAATAATGGCCTGCAGCTAGCAGTGGAATACAGAAACTTGAGTTCTAAAATAGTGAATATCAAATATCAAGGTAAAATGGTCTCTCTGCCCTTAACATAATAAGTAACACTCAGAAAAATGTTAAGTAATGTTTTGGTTCTGGAATAATGATAGAAAGACTTTAAAACATATTTAAAATTTTGCTGAAGTACAATGAAATGTATTACTGAATAATAAGTACAATATATAATAGTATAAAATAAGGGCTGGGTAGGTGGCCTAATGGATAAAATACTTGCTGCCAAAGTGAGAAGACCAGAGGATTCCTAACACCCACATAGATGCAGGGTAGATGTGATGGCCTGTTTCCTGTAATCTCATCACTCAGGAGGTAGAGATGGGATCCCCATTGTACCTACCTAACAAAAACACCTGACCCAGTCAGTTCTGTTTAAGTGAGAGACCCGGTCTCAGTGAATAAAGTAAATGTAGTTGAGGAAGACAGCCAACATCAGCCTCATCAGCCTCGGGATCTCAAAGACACATGCACATACATGTGCTGACACATGTGAACACACACACACATTATATGCACAAAAATAAAGCAATACTATAAAGCCATATTATGTTCCAGGTATACTGGTTCAATGGAAAAATAATAAGTAGTTTTAGCAAATTCAAACATTATCTCTGCAAAAATCCTTTTGATTTAAGCTTGTATTTATATGTTATAATGATTCAAGTATCTATAACTTAAAAACAAGTTTGAAGAATGTTACTTTTAAGAAGACTTGCAGAAAACACATAAATCAACTATTGAAAATTTGAATAAAAATATTTTCTTATGCGTAGAATGGTATTCGCAAAGCATTTTGACACAGGTTCTTGAACCACATGGAATCACTTAGGACTGTATCAATTTGCAACTCAACACTGTAAGCAATTAATGTATAAAACAGGAAAAAATTTCCTCGTGCTTGCTGTCATTGCCAAATAACAATGATCATTCATTTCTTCAAAATATTTTGTAGGATATATTGCTTATCCAAGATTATACATACTGATAAAGAACTGATAATAGGTCCAGCCTTATTTAGGTATAGAAATAATTAAGATATGCAAAGGGAACAAGAAATTGTTTTTTAATTTAATTTATTTTTTAGTTAACATCTAAAATTCATGTACTGAAGACATCCTGAACTTTGAAATTCATACAATCCTAATTTGCGATGATGGGCATGATCTGTAATTGGTAATAAGCAAGTTCATCTGGGCAAGGAGGAATATTTTTTTTCCTTATATGGATGTGTAGGTTTCTTATGTTTTATAATTTTGATAGTATGGGGTGATGGCCTGGAGGGTTAACCACTTGGTGTCCAAGCCTGAATAGCTTAGTTCTCATCTCTACACCCTACATAAGAGCCAGAAGCTGCCAGAGGCTTCTGTTATCTCAGAGTACTATGGGATGTGTAGCAGACAGCTTCAGGTTCGCTGAGATGAACTTCCAGACCAGGCACAGTTATGGAGGAAGGGATATTATTTATTGAAACTTACAGATCCAGGGGAAGTTCCATAAAGGCAGGAAAAGCAGCTTGCTCTTCACAGGGCCAAGCAGAGAGAGAGAAAGCCAACCAGCCACCACAGCACACAGAGCAAAACTACAGCCAAAAGGTCACACAGCACACTTCAGGAACTCCTGCTAGGCACATTTGCATATCTTTACAATGGAATCTCAAACCCACACCATTAACACCTTTAGACCGGCCCCCAGTGACATTGCCTCTAGCAAGGTGATTGCAGATGCAAACTATAACTAGTAAAACACTGAATATATTGGGGGACATATATTCAAACTACCACATTCCGCCCCTGACCCCCAATATATTTAGCTCCTGGCCCCCAATAGATTTATAGCTATCACACATTGTAAATTGTACTCAGTCCAATTTCAAAGGTTCTCATAGTCTTGATCAACTTAAGATAGTGAGTCCTGTAAAATCAAACAAGTTAAATACTTTCAACATGTAAAGGCACAGAGTAAACATTTTAACTGGTATAAGGCATAGCAAGGAGAGACTAGAATAATGCAAACTCAACCACCATCAGCCGTCATCAAACTTCTGCAGTTCAAGTTCAATATAACCATAGACTGACAGTCTCCAGGTTTTCCAATTCTTCCCTCCAGCTGGGCAGAGTCGCCAGGGAAAACTTTCATCCTATGCCAACACTGCACTCCATGGTAGCCCTTTTGCACAGTCCTGGTATATCCAAAACATCTTCAGGTCTCCATGCAAACCACGGTCCATCTTCCAAAGGCTCTTCCAGCCTATTCCTGAGGGTCTTCATGCCCTGCCTCATGCCGCTTCTCAGCAGAGGCTCCTGGAACCGTGTGCAACTCATGACCACTCCATGCATTTTTCATATTTCCAAAACTAATACCAGGTGTGCAGGACACAGCCATATTCTAAATCCAGGGACAAAATAAACCATAGCCTTGAAAAGCAGTTTCCTTCTCCAGTCAACTCTTTCCAAAGAGTTTGCATTTTTAACAGTCTTTCCTCAGGCATCCTCTCCATTGTTTTAATGTAAATCAGTCCGACCACCTTCCTTCCACCTTCCTTAAGATTGCTAATGTGTTTGACTATAGCAGCTCCATTAACCTAAAACCAGTCTCAGTGCCTCTGCTTTTAAATTGCTTGAGTTTTTCCAACTTAAAATCTTAAAATCTCAGTCCAATTATCTTCAGCCAAGCACATCAGTCCATTACAAATTTAACCTTGATCAAACTTTCTGGGCCTGGATAGCAGAATGTAGCCATCCCTTATGCCAGTAGCCCAGTTCCAACAAAGTCCTCTGCAGTCTTTCCTTCCCCTTAGAAAGCTCATAAGCCAAGCCTCGAAGTTCAATACTGTCTGCACTTAGCATTCTCAAACTCTCATCAGAATAGTCCATAAAACTTGGCTTACCACTCCAGAAGGCATCTTCAGTTGCAAGCACCAAGTCCATGCCCATTCCTCCAAAACAAAAGTTCCAAAAGACGAATAGCCACACGGTCAGGTTCATCTCACCCCACACTCCTCGGTACCACTTTACTGTTGCAGACAGCTTCAGGTTCGCTGAGATGAACTTCCAGACCAGGCACAGTTATGGAGGAAGGGATATTATTTATTGAAACTTATAGATCCAGGGGAAGTTCCATAAAGGCAGGAAAAGCAGCTTGCTCTTCACAGGGCCAAGCAGAGAGAGAGAAAGCCAACCAGCCACCACAGCACACAGAGCAAAACTACAGCCAAAAGGTCACACAGCACACTTCAGGAACTCCTGCTAGGCACATTTGCATATCTTTACAATGGAATCTCAAACCCACACCATTAACACCTTTAGACCGGCCCCCAGTGACATTGCCTCTAGCAAGGTGATTGCAGATGCAAACTATAACTAGTAAAACACTGAATATATTGGGGGACATATATTCAAACTACCACAGGATGGAACAGGAGAATTCCCCACTGGCTTAAAATGTAGGTAGAAGAAGAGACTACAGGGAGGAGAAAAACCTAAGCAAGGCCAGGGGAAGAGATTGTGTAAAAGGGGGGGGGTCAATCAAAAATCCAAGCTATTCTGAATAAGACATATGAAAACCTACTTTTTTGAAATATGGCACATCCAGAAGCCATAGTTTGTTACTAGAAAAATTTCAGTGCCTGGGATGGGATACCTTCCAGTGAGTTGCTGCCAGGGAGGTCCCTGTTGCCTCCAAAACATTACAGGCTATTGCCAATGCCCTTGGTATCCCTTGAGAAACAGATGGTAAAAATCTATTGCTGAAGACTTCACATACCTGAGCAGCAAGGTCACTGAGAAATCAAGCTGGGGTTGAGCAGAAAACCTTCCTCCCTATAGACTAGCCAACTGAAAGCTGGAAAGATCTGCACTGTATACAGCCCCATGGGAGACAGAAGTCATCAGCAGTGAAAACAGTGGACAATGGAAGTCTCAAGTTTGGCCAGAGAAGCCAAATGTATGAACAAGTGCAATAGTGGCATGTCTGCTATGGGGGAAACCAGCTGCTGTCTAATTGGACTGGAGACTCGCTCTATGGAAGGGAATATATGTCTGGTACTGAAAACCTAATCAAAAGCCTATGGCAGGGGAGGTCTTAGTTGTATAAAGCCTGTTCTTGTCTGGCTAAATGTATATATTATTCTCACCAAACTGCCCTGAAAGCACTACACTTAATGTTCATATTCATCTATTAATGCTACTCTCACTTCTGGTTAGAGAAGCTTCTCTTTTCAGGTGGCGATGACTACTGGGATGACCCAAAAAGCAACATAGTGCTAAGAAGAAGAGATGGAGGAGTGTCCAGCACTGAAACATCTCTATCACACCCTCCAAATATCAGGGTCCATTGTGGAAGAGGTGGTAGAAAGAATGTAAGAGCCAAAGATCCTTAAAATGCAACTGTCCAGACAGAAATTGGCCTTGAGATGCATAACCTCTCGGTGCCTAGCAATACCTTCACAAGACCCTCATAATAGGATGATGACATCAAATTAAAAGAGAGATTAATGGAGAGAGGGAGGAATATGATGGAGAGCAGGATTGGGAAGAGGAAAGTGGGGGAAGGGAGGGAAATATCATAGTTTATTGTCTGTAAGTATAGAACTTGTCAATAAAAAATCAAAATCAAAAAAAAAAAAAAAAAAAAAGAGCTGTGGAGGGTAGTGAAAGACTCTGCCTCTATGAGGTGGAAGGTGACCCTCCCCCTGAAAGTTGTCCTCTGACTTCACCACATGCTGCATGGCACAAGAACACCTGTACAGACACAAAAATGCACACACGCAAGCATCAAAATAAAAATTAAGTACAAAATCACTGCCATTAAGAATTATCTTAATATATTACAAAATGCTAAATTCTTTGAAAAGATATATATTTATATATCAGTCATAAATATTCATTCTCCATCCAAAGAAAATCAATGATCAGTGTAAATTTTCCATTACTTTAACTTTAAAAAGACATATCCTCATTTAAGAAAATTAAATAGGACAATAATTTCATTCAAAACATGTATGTAAATTTTGGCATAGATAACCTAGAGACATTTTATTATAAATTTAACCAATCATATGATACACTACACTTCTATCTCCTTTTGACTTAATGATCTGCATAAGCAAACTTCAGTGTGTAGATGGAGACTTAGGTCCTCAAAATACATAGGTATGCACACTCATGGCTATGAATTCATTCAGATTATATCTGCTTGGAGGGGATTATTTGAGTAAATAAAATTAATAAAACACAGAAAAATAAATCCTTTTCTACCAGTTAATGTTATGATACAAAGTATTATAATACAGACTAAACCATAATTAATAATGTAATAATAATGTTGATAATAAATCATAACAGTAATAATATTAACATGGTAGGAACCTGCTAAATATTTGTTAAATTGAAAGTGATATGTAATCAATAGTCTAAAATATGTCTTTGCTACTCTTTCTGTTTTTCTATTTTTTCCTCTTTAGAGACCTTTAATTTATTTTTGTTGCTAAATATTTTCTTGAATTTTAAAAATGTCTTTATTTTTATTATCATACAAAGAATTAGGTTTCACTACAGTGTTTATTAAAAGTGCTTTGTTTTGTATCCCTGAGCTTGTCATTTGGCTTGGTTTTGCCCTCTCCCCACCATAGCCTGCTGTCAGCTTCCATTCTACATATTCCCTTTTACCCTACCCCTCTTATCATCCCTTCTGTTCCCTCCTCTAGTCTCCTGTCTCAATTTACAACACAAGCAGGATGTAATAACATTAGTTTTATTTAACTGTCAATTTTAAGGACTCTAAATGAGATGATTCTCAGTGGCTATTGAATATGTTTATTGGAAGTGAATCATGCTAAATCATAAGTGAAGGTTCTTTAATTTGTAAACAGACATTTTTAGAACACTCAACAATGAAATGGGTGTGCTTGGATCACCTAATTAATAGATAAAGTGGTGGTATGCAGTTTATAAAGTATAGGAAATTTCTTCTTCATTTTATAATATATGTTAATTAAATTAGAATGGACTTTATGTTTAGATCTTTTAACCTGGATGTTCCTCTAAGCATACAATTACAGATATGTCTACACTTATCAATCAGAATCACACACTGCATGTTTGTTCATCCACGTTTATAGAATGTGTTCTGCATACCTGTATAGTTTCATTTTGATTCCTGTATATTTGGCTGGTGTACTTGTATTTGGACACATTACATTGAAAAGTATGAGAGAAAATAGATAATAAATAACTTTCAATAGGTTTTATATAGATACGGGTTTTCAGCCTTATGGAACAAATAAGTCATTATTACAAAGTTACATATTGGACTGTAAAAAGAGATATTTAAATTAGATAACAAAATCATGTGGGTCATTCATGAAAATTTTCAATGGACTATAATTTGGCCTAATTTTATTGTAACATTCATTCTGTGTTTTTCTAAGGAAGATTAGGTAATTAAATTAACTGTGACTTTGCAATGAATGTACGGGTTTTTGAGAATATGTGCTGCCTTTCATCTTCTAATTTATTCAAACTTTGACCTAGCAAGCTTTTACCCCACTCTAAATTAACCTAAAGTTCAATTTCACAGAATAATAACATTTTAATACAACTGAATAACACCGTGTGGATTATCATAAATGAATTAATATTCTTTTGATTATGAGTATTCTTGGGCACCTGGAGAGGCATATATAATACGGCAGGAAACCAGCCAGCTACAGCTCTTTTTTTACACCAATAAATTCATCATTAGGTCACATCAGTCATCTCAGGAGATAGGATTTTATTCCTTAATGTATATTTTTTCTACAGCAACAACATTATAGCTATATAGTTTTCAATTTTAGGATCGTGATTATTTATCTATTGTATGTGTCTGTCAAATGGGGCTTAATCACATAGGAAGTAATTTTGTCACATAGCAAGAAAGTCCAGGGCTGTTAATAAAATGCCTTCTCTAAAACATCAGGATCTGGTCTCTTTGTAGTTTCCTGGTTAGACATCTTTATACAAGGCTTTCATCATGATGTTCACACTTAGGGTCACTCCCCTTCAGACAATTGCATCTTCTTCCCAGTTATTAAGAGAGATGGGAACAGGGATAAAAGAAAAAGAAAGGAAGGACCAGTGTCTTAGTTTATTCATGATGCTTTAAGAGAAAACATAGACAGGATATTCATACAAGCTATATATCTGTACCTACAGTTCTGAAGCATTAGATAGGCCAAGGCTAAGGTATCTGGTGTGGGCTAACTTCCTCATTTATAAACATCAATCCTTTGGCTCCCTCCTCACATGATGTAAGAAATATTTTCTGTGGTTCTTCTATCATGAAGATACTAACCCCAGGCATAAGACAGAGCCCCATTACCTAATCAACAATGGCCCCATCACCTAATGTCATAACATTAAAGATTCAAATCTCAGCATAAAGATTGGGAAAAGGGCACACACATTCAGTTTAGAGTAGTTAGGTTAATTTTCTTTTAAAAATTAAAAGAAAAAATCTTTCCAAGTATGGAATGCCCACCTGATTATTTCTACATGGGCATTTCAATGGCAAGAGTTAAAATAGTGTGGCAACCAATGACTGTAAAAGATGCCTGTGACATGTTTAGCAGGGTGCTCTGGGGCACCCATACACAAGGTTAATCACAGCTGTCAAAGAAAGGAAGCAAGGAGAAATGAATATGAGACCAAGAAAAGGGTTTGTTATAGAAATCATGTTTGTTTTATGTAAGAAAAATGGAACACAGGGTAAATCCTACAAGGTTGTAGCATGAATTTCCCTCCTGCATTTCCTTATCTACCTCCCAAATCTTGGCCACTCTGAACTGCTGTTCCCTGGAGGAAAATGTATTCACTACTAAGCCCTTTGTCTAAATCACCTGTCTTTCCACCATTCCCACAGTCTATTCTCATTGAATACATTCATGTCATCCCTATGATTTGTGGCTTTTTTTTTCCAATTCTGTACAAGGTTCTCTTGAAATTTATTTGCCACTTCCCTCTATTGTCCTCATATTCAATTATCTTTCACCTACCAAATAACAGTTTTATAAAAGAAATCATTTTATCATATTCATTCATCTCCATATCACAGGTATTTTAAAAAAAATATTTTATTTATATTTATTTATTTGAGACAGAGAGAGGGGAGACAGAGAGAGAACTGAATTGGCCCAACAAGGCCTCCAGCTGCTGCAAACTCCAGACATAGGCAACCCTTTGTGCATGTGGCTTATGTGGGTACTAGGGAATCAAACCTGGGTCCTTTGGCTTTGTAGGCAATACCTTAACCACTAAGCCATCCCTCCAGCCCCATTCACTGGGATTTTTCACCAAGACCATATGTCATAAAACCATGTATTTTTCATCCCTGGGTGGTATGACTCTCCAGCTGGCTACATACTATACCTATTGTAATAATTTTCCAAGAAAATTAAAAGGAAAAGACAATAGTATTTTTAAATTTCATACCACTTTTATCCCACAATGTATTCAAAGATAGCTTCTTTCTAATTGGTCCATTATATGGACCCAGGTGAGTGCATAGGAGTCACAGATGTAGAGTAAGTAGAGTCAAAGTCAAAGGGGAATAAAATTTTCAGGATAAATGTTGGAGAATAGAAAATAACATTAGCCCTAGCTCTCTCAAATAATTTTTCCCTGCAAATTATTCTTTTTATTTATCTAAAGGCCCATGCATTGGGAACTAAAGAAAGGAAATCTCTGCTGTGTGCTCACACACATTGATGAGCCCCAAATGTGCAGGTGTGTGGAAGGGTAGAGTTGAAAAAAAAAAGTACAAATATCCGGAAGGAGGTTAGAGTGATTCATATGTCAAATAACCCAAGACCATCCTAAATAAACAAAGAAGTTATCTTTTATTATTAAGCTTTTTATCACCAGGAATTATATGTCAGGTCCACAAAAAGAATCCCTCAAATATCTAATACTCATTTATGTGTTGGTTATAACATACTAAGAGAAATGTAGGGAGAAGTATAAAGATCTATGAAATCTTAGCCTTATATACACTGTCTCCTCTTGAGATCACAGTTGCCACAGTCCTCATCCCTCAACTTTTTGGATTTCAACAATTTGAAATACCATAGAAAAAATGAGAAAATAGTGCCAAAAGTCACATAGTTCAACTGTACATTCCACAGGATAAAAAAAGAAATGAGCACTATCTCAATAAAAAAAAAAAAAAATCACAAGAGTCAAAGAACTGCTCCCAAAGAAAAGATTATACCTTGTATGCTCTTAGTGCCAAGGAATTCATTCTCTGTGGATACACAAGCCTCTGTCAGCTTCGGCTCCCAGCCAGCACGTAAATGAAGTTTTTGTTAGTGTGAACTTTTGATTGCAGTGGTGTGTGTAGGAGGGATTTGACCTGTATGTGACCTAAGAATTCTTTTCCAAAATATAACTCACTTTGACAAGGCATTTAGTTATGCAGGTACACTTTAAATAAGAATGTCTCCATATTTTATGTATACTAAAACTATAACTATTCAAAAAATTACTCAACTTCAAACACAAAGGTATAGGAACATATTTGTTAATGACATTATTAAAAGTATTAATGGTAAGATATTACTTTTTGTAAGTTTCCACTAATATGCATTTAAGTTTGCTTGTTAGTACAAATTGTTTTTTTTTTTGTTTTTTTTTTTGCTTTTTTTTTTTTTGTTTTTGGTTTTTTGAGGTCTCACTCTGGTGCAGGCTGACATGGAATTAGCTATGTAGTCTCACGGTGGCCTCGAACTCATGGCAATCCTCCTACCTCTGCCTCCCGATCACTGGGACTAAAGGTGTGCGTCACCACACCCAGCTACAAATTGTTTTTTTAAAACTGTTGTTTTTTTATGCATTTTGTCTGTTTGTTCTCTCTTGTTTCTAATGTGAAATACAGAAATCTTACAGATATAAACTCAGAAATAGAAGAGGCATGAGATTTCATGTAAGATACTTTAACATTAAATATTCTCATAAAATCTACAATAATGATACATTAGCTATAAAGAGCAGATAAACATCTCACTCTCTACTGCAGCTATGCTCAGGATGCTGCTTCAGGTGCTTGATATGGGATGGGATATTTATGTGCAACTATGGAAGCATGTGTATTCCACATGTCTAGTCAGATACCCCACCACATGAAAATATCATGTAACAGAATGAGAGAGACATTTAACATCTCTAAAGATCAGCTCTCATGATACTCAAGTGCACATTGTATTTATTATATATCTGGCAACAACTTTTCAGCTGGTCCCAAGTGTTCTGGCTTTAAAATCATAACCAGTATTTCACAGAAGAAACTGACTATCTCTATACTCATCACCCCTATAGACATTTTGCAAATATAATAGACAGTGAAAGAGCAACCTGTTCTCATCCAAATGCCTTTTGAAAAAACTCACTAGTGTGTCAGCCAGCTGTCGTAGTTTTATACTTCCTGTCACATGGTGACCTGGTTTCCTTTCCATTTCTCATGTTTCCTCTTCTTTGGCAATCCCCACCCCTCCTCTCTTGGCAATAGGCAATTATAAAAACAATGGTACATACGTCACCTTTGACCCTGACTGGACACAGGAAATAAGGAACCCTGGCATAAGTGACATGCAAAGCATGATGCAGAAGACACTCTTCACTATGATAAGTCATAAACATTTTGGGACTTTAGTATGGAATCATGGGCTAGCCTATCCTGACTGAGAGAAGCATGAAAGTGCACATGGTGCTCTGATGATGTGCTGCTGATTAAAACCACACTGGACAGTCATACCTGAGTGTAAGCTTAAGATGTGGACTTATGTGATCATGCAGACAAACTTGGAGAGTCAGCTTTACACTGATCATTTTGAGTATAGAAATGAATTAGATGTGCTTCTTGACCTCAGATATCTCACATTCTAATGTGCATTTCTTTCATTTATTAGACAAAAATAAGAGAAAATATATTTCTCACTATGAGTGCATTTCCCTGGCTTTGTAGTTGATCATAGATTCTATGGCAACCCTGGTTATAAGGTTATCCCAAACTGAGAAAATAGCATTGTTAGGTCTGACAGGTCCCAACATGGAGTCACCAAGGACAGCAGGATGGCTGGCGACAGAGACATAAGGAAGTGGATTATACACATTCCTCAAGAAACTGCCCAGCCATTATCCCCTGCCTGACTGCACTGCCTCCAGGTCATGGTTTCCTGTCCCTTATTTTGTAAAATACCTGGGCACTGTTCTGGTGTCACACCCTGGCTATCTTAGATCTCCCCTCAGCTCCTCCTTTCCTCACCTTCCCCCAACTGAAAGCCCTATAAAGCCCTCTACCTGAAGACCTCAGGTGGGCTGTGCTCCTCTCTTGTGAGCCAGCC
This sequence comes from Orientallactaga sibirica, assembly GCA_036365145.1. NCBI lineage: Eukaryota > Metazoa > Chordata > Mammalia > Rodentia > Dipodidae > Orientallactaga > Orientallactaga sibirica. The sequence continues at coordinate 13,770,472 of JAEOAD010000060.1, read as the reverse complement.
CTGGCAACTCATTCTTTTCTAGAATAAAAGCTTTCATCTTTGCCTCAGAGTGGTTTGCATAGTCTTGGCAACTCCCAGACCTTATACAAATCAATTGCACCCTTCAGGACTCTTCCCAGGAAGCACTAAATGTATTTCAGAATAAAATATCAGCACATGTGAGAACTTGACACTGGAGAGCATAATCTTTGTCTCCATTAGGGTTTTGATCTGGTTCTCAATTCCTGATATGGATTCCTTTACACTGAGCAGATGTCTTAGACAATCAGAAAGCTATTTGTTACTCACCAAGGCTGTGTGCCACTATTACGCTGGCATGTACATCCTGTTAGGGTGTTTGCTTCTGAGTAGCTTAGATCTCTGGTTGTTCAGACCATTGTGGGCCACTTTCCCCCAGTAGTTCATGTAGTGCTTTCCAGCATAAGATGAATTTACTGTCTGGGGCCTGGCTCTCTTTTAGATTCCAACCAGGTCTCTCAGTGCTCTGTGTCAGCAGCATATTGTGCCTTAAGCAATAAGATCTTACCTTTGACCTCAGGCAGGTAATCAAGTACTTTGACAGAAAACTCTGTTGTTTTGGGGACCTTGTAGGCCTCTCTGATAAGCAGCTTATTGTTGATAGCAATTGAATTCTGGTACAGGGAGTTACAAGACTTTCACATCATTGGTTACTATTATTCCAAGGTATTTATTATTTTTTGTTGTTGCTGTTGTTCCTATTGAAAATGGGACAGCCTCGCTGATTTCTTTCTCTGTATTTTTTCCTTTGCATATAGAAAGACTACTGATTTTTGTGTATTGATTTTTTATCCTGCCACGTTACTGAAGGAATTAATCACCTTTAGAATTTTGAGATGGAGACTTTTGGGTCACTTATATATAGGGTCATGTCATCTGTAAATAGGACTAATGACTTCTTCCTTTCTAACTTGTATCCCTTTTATCTCTTTCTCTTGTCTTATTGCTTGGGCTAGGGAACAGAGGTTGGGGAACCAGGAGCTCAGAAGCTGGAGAGCCAGGGGCAAAGGGGCCAGCTCCTACAGTGACCTGTGCACTCTCTGGCTCAGGGGAATAAGGATTTGGGCACCCAGGGACCAGTCAATCAGGAAACGTGAGAAAAAGATCTGTTTCCACAGACCACAAACAGGAACCAGGTCTCCCCTAGACAGCAGCAGGGGTACTGGAACCAGGGAACTGGGAGGTGGGGAAGGAACCAGGAGGTCTGGCCAACTCACTCTGCAAGCACAAACCCTGGAGCAGGGCATCCTGGAGTTGGGGATCCAGGGGCCATTCAATCAGGAAGCTAAAAGTATATTGTTGCTGACTAGATATTTATTTTGAATTTAAAAGACTTGGAATATGTATGGTTGAGCAATGTATAGTTCAGTTTATTAAATATTTTGACTATTTTCAATGTTGTATTCTGCATTTTATTCATCTGTGAGAATAGAATTTAAGTATTAGATGTAAAATCATTGACAACAACCTCTTCATGATCCTGTGTTGCCTCTAACAAAGCACATATAGGAAAATTTCACAATTCTCTATGTAGTGTATTCCATACAAATTCAGTTTTGTAAAAAAAAAGTTATTAAAAAAACTGAGACATAATTTATTAGATAGCCTCATTATATTTAAATTATTCCTTTGTTCTTATTCAAACCATCTTTTTAAATATTTTATATTTTTTTATTATTTATTTGACAGAAAGAGGGAGAGAGAATGGGAGGGAGAGCGAGAATAGGCATGCCAGGGCCTCTATCCACTGCAAACAAACTCCAGATGCATGCACCACTTTGTGCATCTGGCTTAGGTAGGTTCTGGGGAATCGAACCAAGGTCCGTTGGCTTTTTAGGCAAGCACCTTAACCACTAAACCTTCAAACTCTTAAAACTCTCCAGCCATCAAACTGTATTTTGATAAATAAATTAATGATACTAGGTGGGATATTTATAATGTTATTAACATATATAAAATCCACAGTTGGATTAACTAGTGGCATTTGTTCATGTAGATAATGTGTGCTGGATTACTTAAACACTTGTCACTACGTGTGTGTGTGTGTGTGTGTGTGTGTGTGTGTGTGCATGTTCATATGCATATGCATGTAAGTATATGTATTTATGCTGGTGCTTATGCAAGTGTGCATGTGCATATGAAGGTCATAGATTGACATCAGGTGTCTTTCTCAATGATTCTCAAGCTAAGTTTTATGAGGCAAAGTTTTTCTCTGAGTCTAGAACTCACAGACTTGGCTAAACAAGCAAACAGAAAGCCCTAGACATTTCCAAACTCCATTTCCCCAGCAAAAGGATTATAAGTGAACACAACCTTACTTGCCTGGCGTTTTTATGTTGATGCTGGCAACCTTAACTCAAGTCGACGTGCTTATGTGGCAAGTGTTTACCTTCTGAGACACCTATCCAGCCCTGTCACCTCCTACAGACAAAATGTCCATGAATCCATCCTAAGGCCAGCTTTTGGTATCAGTTCAATTTTATTTCTTTATATTTTATAAAAATTAAGTTTAATTATCTTGTGTTTTAGAAAGGTGGTAAGAAATGAAACACAATATTTCACAGCATCTTTCCATTTCTCTTGCTTAGATAGGTATACAAATAAATGATAGAGAGAAATACATACAAACATAAATGTATAATAATGAATTGAAGAAGGTACAAACTGAATCACATTTAGAATAAACTTATGGGCTGGAGAGATGGCTTAGCAGTTAAGGTGCTTGCCTGCAAAGCCAAAGGACCTCGATTCGATTCTCCAGTACCTACATAAGCCAGATGCAAATGGTGGTACATACATGTGGAGTTTGTTTGCAGTGGCTGGAAGCCCTAGTGGGCTCTCTCTCTCTCTCTGCCACTTTCCCTCTCTCAAATAAATAAATAAATAAATAATATTAATAAAATAAAGAAAATATAAAAATAATATATAGAATAAACTTATAACCAATATCCACTTTCTCAGTGATTGCAAAAATATATTATTCTGTCCTCTACCTGTGATGTTTAACAATTTATTTCAAGTATCTTTATGATTGAGAATTATCTTCATGTGTTAAAAAGAAATTTCAATCCTTATTTCTTGGCTCCATTTCAAATTATTTTCCATTTATCCTGATCCATATGTCTGATTCTCTGCAAAGACCACTGGGGAGAAATCAAGACCTTATGTCATTGTGATTCCTTTTGCATATGTTTTGCACAGTCTTGACTACAAGATTTTTTATGTTTTCCTATTTTCTCTGTATTCATTTGGCTCACTTGCCCCATTTTAAGTACTTCTTAATAAAATTCATTTCTAAAAGCATTTGTGATTAACATTACTTAGATACAGAAGTTGTGTACCCTTGACTATTAGATGTCCATGAAAATGATGTTTGATTATGCAATACTTCCTAAATTTTAATGTGCAGAAAAACAAACTGCAATTTTTTTTAAAATGCAGTTTCTTCACAACCCCAGAGTTCCCAGCTGAAATGTGCAGCTGGGGTTGGTTAAGGCCACACTTTGAATAGAAAGAGATTATACCATGAATATCTTATATCACTGGGGAAGGATTTAATTAAATATTGAAAATATTTACTGAACATTGACTCCAATGGAAATGTTAAGTATTTAACTATACTACCTTCTAGCTGTTAATTGGTAGGTGTTAAAAAAACAAACAAACAAAAATGTTATGATCCTGGTTCTATGTGAGTCTGGACCTGCTGTTAGTCTAAGAATGAAACTGACCCATGTCCACAGTCCAAGTCTATGTGAATATAAAGGAGCTGATAGGTGGAGGAGGAGGTTTACACCTCTCTCACACTGCTCTAGTTGAAATCTGATAATAAGTCTTGGTGCTCATGGGGGGTGGTGAAAATTTTTAGAGAGAGAGCATATGGAAGGATTCCAAGTCATTGGGGCATGCTCATAAAGGGGATTGTGTCCCTACTCTCTTCTTTCTTTCTTCTGCTCTCTGGCTTTCCATGAGGTAAGCAGGGTTGCTCTGAATATTGTGTGTGCAGATCCAGGTATGATTTGTGGTCATGGTCATGGGCTGGAAGTTACAAAACCATGAGCCAAAATAAATTTGTTCTCTTTATAAACTGATTGTGTCAAATGTTTTTATCATGATGGACGCTTAACTAATACACATACTCACTATAGAGATATGCTAAGGTTCAGTTACAATCGAATAATACAAACAACTATAATGATTATGAGACTAATAAAGCAACATAATATGGTCTTTGCTGTAAAATAAGAACTGAAGATTTACTTTATGTGGGATATATAGGAAGGCATCTACTTTATAAGTAAAAACTAGATCGAGAAGGGAAGGAAATGGGAACCTTTCTTGAAGAGTTGAGAGGGTGGCCTGCAGAGAAAGTGGGAAGTTCAGTCTTGTCTATCAACATGGAGGGGGTTTACAGTGGAAAAAGAAGAGTGTCCTGGCTAATGCATGGTTAGCTTTGGAAGGCTGTAGGCAGACCAGGAAAGGCCCTTTAGATTTTGATAGTTTGTTATTCTGAATTAATGTAAATTCATTAAAGTATTATATATTTACTTATGACAAATTTTATAAGGAATACACTGGAGAAGTACAACAGTGACACATGAAAACCTGAAAGAAGACCTGGGTAGGTGCTTAGTGGTAGTAACTGTAGGTGGGGACAGTAGTAGTTAGTAACAGTATGGGGCAACAGTGATCATCATGGAGTTCAGAGAGATCAGGAGAGTGAGAGATATATTTCTGGAGTGTCATGGACTTTTGATGTGAAGAAGGAGAAAAATGAAAAGCCAATATCATGTATGTACTGACTTTACTAATTGCATGTACAATAGCTCCGCATATGTACAACAGTGGCTGAAACATGTTTAGGAAGGAAAAATAATTTCCAAAACTGTGGTTCAAAGAATGCATGTCCAGGTTGTGACAAGAAAGCCAAAAAGGGCCCAATGTGGGCAAGAAATGCAGGAAGTGGGAAGTACTATGGAGAACAGCAGGGGGATGGATGAGAAAACGTATACATGAAAATTTTATAATGAAATCCATTACTTTGTTTACTTAAAATGTAATTAATGGGCTGGAGAGATGGCTCAACGGTTAAGTCACCCATCTGCCAAGCATAAGAATGCTGGTTCGATTCTCCAGGTCCCACGTTTAGCCAGATATAAGGGACACAAACATGCAATGCCGAGCTTGGCCACAAGGGGGCGTAAGCGTCTGTCGTTCACAGCAGCTAAGAAGCTACTGGCACTCCCATTCTCTCTCTCTCTCTGCCTCTTCCTCTCTCTCTGTTTCTCTCTGTCTCTCTCTCTCAAAAAAAAAAAAGTAATTAGTACTGTCAAAGGGGGGTGGGGAAAATCTTTATCAATAGAGCTGAATGTTTTCCTCAGGTAGACAGCATAAAATAGTGATGATCTAATCCTGTGGTACTCAAAATTTAGGTATTTGGAAATATTTAAGATAAAATTTGCAAAGAATACCTACATGGAAAAAGCTGAAGTAGGTTAGATAAAGTTACCAAAGAGTGCCCTTCCTTTAGTGCAAAGAAGAGTTTCAAACATTGAATGTGGACCAGTTAGGAGAAGGGATTATATGTATACAAAAGTGGGTCTATCAGAGTAGGAAACATAGAGCTCTTACTTGGCATGACATGGAAGAAGTCAAGCTGAAGTATATATGATAATTTTGTAGATCATACCCAGCAAAATGAGAAGTTTGTTGGAGCAAAATATGAGAATTATTAGACTAAGATGTTGCTTAATATTGGCGTGCTTTCTTAGCATGAGTGGAGCCCTGTATTCAACTTTGGTAACTATAAAACAAACATGCAAGAAAACAAACACACAAATGAATAACATAGTTTACAAAAGGCCATGGGCTAATTTAAGATCTCTGAAGGCTAAGGAAAAGTGGGAAACATTATTCGTATTTTATTCCATGTGCAATTAACGATTATAGGCTATTACTCACACATATGCACACACTTTAGGGATGCAGTAGTAATTGAGTTTGTTTTGTTTAAAAGAAAAATAAATAGAGAAAAGAACTTGGGAGAAAGGAGAAGAGGAGATACTTGAAAAGTTAGGGGAGGGCAGAATATTTGGGGTGGGGATTTGGAGAGATGAGGGTTGGGAGGGGTAGTGAGGGAGTTACATAAAAGTTAAGATAATATGAACCAGTCCCATAGAAATTGTAATTCAGACTATCACTCTACAAAATATAACCAACAACAAAGGGGAGGGAGGACAGTCTGGACAGGTGGTGGAAAAAGCTTAACCTTAAAACCACAGACTCTGGAAGGTTTGGCTGTTAAGGGAGACCCAGGTCCAGTAATCATTGCAAAAATTGGCTTACTTCAGAACTGAAAGGTAAGACCATGTTGATGACAATACCACAGGCCACTGTCACAGGACTGTCGTCCCAAAACAATGACTCCATTGATCTGTTCTGGGAAGTCATCTGCAGTTATCTATTAACCCATGCACAGAGATTGAGGAAGTTTATCTTATGGCTTTGGGGCTGAACTAAAAGGGGCTGGGGTCATCCTGTTGAAACATAATTATAGACCTAAGTTGTTCTGCTGTATAAAAGGCACCCTGGGATTAATAAACAACTCACAGGCAGAACTTTGTCTTGCTGTCGGTTCCTTGTGTCTCTTGTCCCTTTCATTTCAGGTTCTCTAGGGTCCTTGACAACAAATTATGAAACTATCGTGCTGGAACTGAAGGGGACACTAGCTCCCTCCTGGCTATACCCCACAGTGCTGGACAGCACTATGGTTACTGCTTGAAGAAAATGGTCACCAACAGTATGAATAAGCAGAGAACCCTGCAGAATGCCAAATCAACCAGTCAGACAAGAAGTACAAACTTGTGCAGTAGTGGCATACAGCCTCTGCAGGTAACCAGCAGTGCTCTTATTGGACATGAGGCCTGGTCAGTAGGAGAAAACTCATACCCTGCACTGGAAACCAAGTCAGATTCCCATTATCAGAAGCCTCATACTTCAGAGAGAAGCCCCACTGCTCTCTGGAGAAGAAGAGTGGGTTTTCACACCCAAAATCTCTCAAATAACATTGCATACCCCCTTTAACCCAAGCTGATCTCACTCTTGTTTAAGAATCTTTAAAGATGGCAGAGAAAAATGGAGAGGAGTTGAGATCCATCGATAAGGCAAGAAGATAACTGACTGCCCACCACTAGACTTGCCACCTTTTCCACATCTGCCTGGGCCCAGAAGAACTTGCAATGGAAGCAGCATATGAACACTGCTCTTACTGCTAACCTGACAACCAGCTCCAGGATGATGGAAGACATGATCACCAAGCACAACCTATCAAAGCAGAAATCCAGAGGTTACAAAGAACTCAACATTAAATCAAACTAACAACAGGACTTCCATGGCTCAGGGAACATTGCAGAAGAGGGGGCAGAAAGACTGTAAGAGCCACTATCCTATTGGGAATCACTGAGGCCTTCATGACCCCAAAATAAATCCCATAACCCACTGAAGAGGGCCCTGGGGAAATGGGAATAGGGGAGAGGACAAAAATAAGCATAACTTGTTAAAAATAAATAAGTAAACAAATAAATGAATAACATTTTAAATTGAAAAAAAAAGGAGATAAAAGAAGAGGAAGAAGGAACTACAAGTACAGTGAACTTTGTTGATATATTGCTAGTGCTAGGTCTGTGTAAAACTTACTTACTGTTCTTTATAAACAGGCACTGTATTAAATATATTTCATAAATTAATTTAGTATTCATAAAACCTCACTGTTGTTGGAGACCTCTTTTACATGGAATACTACATGGACAAAATACTAGGCACTAAAGTATAAACAGGACAGACTAAGCTTGTGAAAGACAAAATATAAGTTTCAAGGGGGAGTCAATTGTGAACTAGCTGGGGGAATGAATGGTGTGTGTAGAAAGTACATCAGTTAGAATTGGTCAATGTATATGGAATTCTTCAAATCATTCTTCAAATACTATGTACTAATAAAACATTTTATTTATTTATTTATTTATTTATTTATTGGGGTTTTGTTGAGATAAAATCTCACTCTAGCCCAGGCTGACCTGGAATTCACTATGTAGTCTCAGGGTGGCCTTGAACTCAGAGCAATCCTCCTACCTCTGCCTCCCAAGTGCTGGGATTAAAGGTGTGCACCACCACACCTGGCTTAATAAAACATTTTTTAAAAAGAAGAAACAGCAGATGTGGCTCCTATCTTTGCTTTCAGATTTAGGAAGCTGATGTTCGGAGGAAGCATTCAGAATTAAAACAAAATATTGCACTTCTGTTGTTTGGTTTTGATTCTTCTAGGTTGGAGGCATGCATTTAGGATTATTGATACAAGAGAGGGTATGTTTGCTCTGATGGTGCTGACTTGCAGAATGTTTCACTAGTTGAGAAAATAGCAAGGAAGGGGGAAGATAAAGAGTAAACAGATAGAAAAAAGGAAAACCTTATTCTCAAAATGCTGATAATTATGAGGGCATATAACAATCTTGCCTAAAAACATTCTTTTTAAGGTCTAGTCCATTTTGAACATATTTTTTTAACCTCATCTGATGTTAAGGTGGGTTTAATTTGTATTTTTTTCAGGTAGACATACAATTACACCTTTATTTATTAAAGTGAGTAGCCTTCCCCTCTATCCTGAAATGTCCCCTTTTAAGTATTTAATTTTACATGTGTACTTATTTCCAGGCCATCTATTGCTATATTGTTAATATTTTTACCAAGATTTTCATTCCTATAACAAAGACTCTGAAGGTCATTTATCAGCTATAAAGTAAGTCTTAATAACTATTAATGTGTATTTATAGCTATCAGGAATTGGACTGAAGGTGAGTATTTAGGGACATATATGCAATAGAATGTTTTTCATCCATTATCTTCTCAAAATAAAGTATAAAATAGACAACAACCATTATGATAAAGTGGAATTGACTCCTAATAACAAATATTGGATGTCCAAACGTAGTGGGTGGTAATACTCAAAGAAGTAACAATTTAACAATTTCTAAATAGTCCATCACAAATGTACAATCAGAAGCAGGCATAAAATTATTTTATAAAGTAATTAATGATCAATGTAAATATTTACATATGAATTTTCCATTAAACACCATGTGAAAATTAAACACAAAATCCCACAAATTTTCTTAAATGTGCATTTGCTATTTGTATTTTTTCCTCTGAGAATTCCCTGTGCAGTTCTCTGCCCCATTTTGTGAGTGGGTTGTTTGATGATTTATTGTTTACTCATCACTGAAGTAGAACTAAAATGACCCAATGTGGCTCAGGGAAATTCACGGAAGAGGGGCGGAAAGAATGAATGTTACAAGCCACAAGTTATGCACAGAACCTGGCCTGCCCAGAGATGAGGTTCCCTTTGGAAGATGAGGTTCCCTTTGGAAGAGGGAGGACAGGGAGGAGGATAATGGAGTCAACACTATGAATGTAAAATCAGAATAATATAAATAAAGATAAATTATATAAAAAATAAAAAAAATGTAAATCCCACAAATTTTACACAGCTTTAACAAATAAGCTTATGACTTTTTTTTTTTTTTTTTTTTTGTTTTTGTTTTCTGAAGCAGTGTCTCACTCTAGCTCAGGCTGACCTGGAATTCACTATTTAATCTCAGGGCGGCCTTGAACTCACAGCAATCCTCCGACCTCTGCCTCCCGAGTGCTGGGATTAAAGGCATGCACCACCATGCCTGGCTGACTTTCTTATTTTTAAACTATTGAACAATAAGAATAATATTTAACTTTAACATCTAAAACAAATCAAATATTGTAATATTGTAAATTAAACTTAAGCTTAAACAACTTAGTGACATTAGAGATAAAGCTTGTGATGGCCTGATGGTTCATGAATGACATGATTATTGAAATGTTGAGACTTGTTTTCATCGATAGACACATTCCATCTCAGGTATTTTATTACATTCTGGATAAAAAATCTAACCTCACAAATCATTTAACAGTATAAATGAGCAACTTTTATTATTGATCTCTCTCTAAATTCCAAAATACTTTACAATATAATTAGTGAGTAAACTCTGAGTAAATACTAACCATGCTCTATTTCTGTTTCTGTACGGTATCAATATTAATAGGAACCTTGACATGTATATAGGGCAATGAAAGATGAAGAAAGAAAACAGGGTGGCTTCTTTCCTGTCAACCTAAGGATGCCTTTTATTTCCTGTGTCAACCTGAGAATTGAGCCCTTGGATCACTTCTATCAGATATTGTGAACAAGGCTGTTACTCAAAAACATAAAACAGAAAAAACACATTACTGGTTGGCTTAATCTCTAGAGGCGAATTCACTTGTGTTTCTTAAAAGAACCTTTTGGAAATACAGTTTAGTCCTTGCAAGCACAGAGTGGAATTGTTCCCCTTTATCTTCACCTCTGCAATTGAAAGTCACTGGTTCACAAAACCTGATTTTCAAGATCCTAGCTAATATGGCTGGTAAAAGAGAGACAGCAACCTTTTCCACCCAGAGATTGGGTATGCATTAACTTCTGTTTTCTAGATAAAATACCAAACTTATTTGCCAAACATCCTAAGACAGGTTACCTAAATATTTGTTCAGACACCATTCTAGCTTAATGTTGTTTGAATATGTTTTAGATATATAATTGGCATTAAATCAGTGGAATCTGAAGACAGTGGGTTATCTCCTATACTGTGGATGGTCTTCATATCATTGCAAGGGTATAATACCAAACACTAAACAGTCTTAAGGGAAAAATACTTCTCAAGTTTGCAACATAGAAAGACTTCTTGATCTTCCAGTCTGTTATTCCATAAGAGTAAGATTTAACCCTGTAAAGTAAACATATTTCCAGGATACCACCTTACTCCCCACATTTTATATTTGTCAGGAGTATTATTCATATGAGCCAATTATTTATAATAAATCTATAACCCTGTAAACCTTGTATCCTCAGTCTCTTTCATATATCATATCATATCTATATATCATCTGTCTATCTAATCTATCATATATCTATGTGTGTGTACATGTGTGTATGTGTATTTGTTCATTTATTCTGGAAAACTCTGATTAATAAAAACAGCATGTGCATAATGGATCCAATTATTATTATTAAGTTTGGGATATTTAGGACACAGTTACACAAAAAAGTCTGAGACCAAGCAATGCTGCCATTGCCTCTGTAAATAGTCATATGAACCATCTATTTGTAAACACCAATTAGCTGACAAAATTCACAGATGTATTTCAGGAAAAAAAAATGCATGCAATGCAAAAGAAAAAGAAAAAAAATCATATCATAGTTTTATAGCATTTGTCTCTTGCCTTTTTATAATATTCAATAAAATCTAATTAGATTTTAAGGGAAATCATGCTAGTTCTTTAGCTGTAGTTAATTAGCTATAGTCCTAATAACATACCATGAAGCACAAAAAGTAATTGGATGAGTAATTTTATTTCATTCTCATAAACTTTATATACAATATTCCATTAAACATTTTATGTACCCTCATAGGCAAAGATGTAAAATTATTAATATTATATTCATTGCTCAGGCCACTTTTGTCACAGATGTGGTTTCCCAGAAAATAAGCACTGACAGAGATTTGGGAGGACAAAAATGTCATAAGAAATAAAACCACTGAAGGAAAGGAAACATGGAATTGTTAGGGTACTCTGAATTAACAGAAGCAATAGTATGTTTGGTAGTTTGAAAGTGACTTTATGTTCTCTGTAGCCTCCCAGATTTTTGATTAAGGTTAAGCTTCCTATTTAGGTCTTCAGCAGACAAAGCCCTGCTGGAGAAATGGGATGTCATTGTGGAAAGATCTTGTAGTCCAGCCATACTAGCAGTATAGAGAGCAGTTGGAGCTCTGGCTGTTCATTCTTGCTGGTGTTGGTTTTTCTCTATCTGATGCGGGTGCTGAAGTGAGCTAATTTACTCTGTCATTGATGGAGCTTCCCTTGGAATCTGTAAGTCTGAAATATACCCTTTCCTTTCATAAGCTGCTTCTTGTCAGGTGATTTTTCCCAGCAACATGAAAGTAACTGCAAGAGTAAATTTGGTACCGGGAGTGCGGTCTTTGCTATCATGAATCTGACCATGTGGGATTTGGTATTTTGATATATATATTGGACTGGGGAAGCCTTAGATTGTTGTTTACAAAGCTCAATGGACTATTTTGGTGAGAGCTTGAAAATGCTAAATGCAGAGAGAAATGTGAGCTATAAGGGCTTGGCTTTTAAAATTTTGAAGGAGAATAAGAGAACTTTATTTGAACTGGAAACCACCAGAAAGGCTGGCTGTGTTCTTGCACCCATACCCAGAGAATGTTGTCAGGGTTGAATTTAGAAGTAGTGAACTAGAACACATGGTGAAAGATATAGGACAAAAAGATATGACAAATATATATTTTATCACAGGAAAAAATAAAGCAAGTTTGAAGTTAAAGGCACAGAGACTGGTTTTGAATTATTTAAGCTGCAATTGTTTAGTTGATAACCAAAATTAAGAGGGGCCAATTTCTAAACATTGGGACAATGGAAAAGATGCCTGAGAGTGAAATCCACCCATCAAAGCCTCAAATGTTTAAGAATACAAATTATTTTGCCAAAAGGAAGCTTGAAGGCAGAATTTTAAAGAAGTAACATGCTCTGTGAGGTCAAGGTTTATTCTCCCCCTAGATTACCAAATTTGGTAGCCTATCTGGTAGATGGAGTACAGAAAATGCTGGAATGAAAGGGTCATTGGAAGTGCAATGAATTTGCTTTTGGAAATGGCCCCTGAGAAAAGTGAAGCATGGTTAAAATCCTTGTGTGAAGACACAGTAATACCACTGTATGAAGATGAACTGATTGTAGGAGTCCCATAGATAGCATGGGAAACAAGGTTGAAATCCCTATATTGGTCACTAAGTAAGGCAATTGTATGAGCTATGAAAGTGAACCATGGTTTACAGTATGGAACTGAAAATGCTTGGAAATACTAGGACTGTGGAAAAGCTGGCATGGAGAGCAGCTGGCTCAGGAAAGAATTTTCCCTGGGCTGCTCAGCCCAACTGGAGAGGTAGAATTGGTATCCAGAGACTTTCATCACTGGTCATGGAGGTTGGACTTGAACTGCAAATGTTCACTGTTTGCCTATTTGTTATTGAATTCCAATTGATCTAGTCTCTCCTATTTATGCCTTTTTGCAATGGAAAAATTTGTTCTTTGCCATTATGTGTTAGAAGTAGTAATTTTTGTTTTGAGGGATCACAGAGTTTACAATTAAACAGTCTTGAATCTCAGATGACACTTGAGACTTCTGAACAATGTTAAAGTTGGTAAAGATTATAAGTACTTTTAAAGTTGGTCTGAGTGAAACGTGCATTGTGAAATTGTCATGAGTATATGGGTCCAGGAACCCTGCCAAAAAAACTGGAAGAGTACTGATGCAAATACCCAGCTCCTAAGACCAAAATACTTGAAGTTCAAGCGCAGAAGTGTCTCACCTTCAAATGAAGAGAAAATCATGACCTTGCCTTTCCTCTTTTGGTTCTCCCCAAGCCATGAGCTGATTGCAAGATACATTTCTCATTCTACTGTTTTAAAAACCTATCTCTTCCAGAAACATTCTCAAAAGCATCCCCTGAAGTATCCCTTTACTAATTATCTGGTCACTGTTGATCAAGTCAAATAGACACCTAAATTTGACCACCAGAGTGAAGAAGCAGAATTTTGTAAGGGAAGCCATTAGAACAGGAAAAGCCTCTTTCAGACAAAGAGCTTCCATGAAAATGTATTTGCTTAGAGGATCCAGTCAGCTATTAGGCAGATGAAGTGAGGTTTTGTTTTATCACTAGTTTAGACACTACCCAGGGCATTCACTGACAAAAGCATGCTCCCAATAAACACTGCTTTGATAAATATTTGACTGGTATCACCGCTGAAGAGCAAGAAGTCAGGTCAGGATCTGTAAGGAGCTTACTCCTGGCTACTGGAAGCTGGCTGGGGAAATTTGTTGCATGTTGCCCTTCTTTTCTTGAAGAGGAATCAGACTAGGATCTGTACAAATCAGTCACCCCTCAGTACTTCCTTGGAATAGTTTGGATAAGGTTCCCTGTTTCAGAGAAGAATTACGAGTGGGATATAGTAGTAGAAATCACTGACTATGTCACCCCCTGTGGCCTCACATGAAAAAAAAAATGGCATTGTTTTTTCCCTCTTTCTTTGTCCATTCTAAAATCTTCACATACTTGGCCACCTTTCTTTCTTTCTTTCTTTCTTTCTTTCTTTCTTTCTTTCTTTCTTTCTTTCTTTCTTTCTTTCTTTTTTTTTTTTTTGCTGGTTACAGTAGTTTATGTGGATGGGGTGAACCACGTAATTGTCCTGGAGTGTCATAATAGAATGCCAATAATTATGTCCTTTCAGGCAGAAATGCTATACTTTTCCATATACAGCAAGGGTATATCATGAGTCATCTGTTAAAGCCATACAGGCTCCAGACATACTCACCTAACCCTTGTTGTGTGACCTCAGTCTCATTTTCAATTAGGATGATCAAATTCAATTAATTACCACTGAAAGGATAGTGCTTTATTACTTTGCCTATTGATCCCTAAAGTGCCCTGGTGACATCCTACATTACTTTAATGATGAAACCATCATTAAATGACTAAATACATGAAAAGAAGTAGCTTATGGAAGGAAAGGGATTATTTTGGTTTACAGTTTCATGAGCACAGTCCCTCATGCTTGGGAAGGTCTGATAGAAAAGAAGTAAGCTGACTAGTCAGGTTACATCTTTAGTGATGTTTCATGTCTATTCAGGAAAGCAGAAGAAAAAAATTAAGTGAGGCTAGGCTATAAACCTTAAAACTTACCCCCAGTGACCTACTTCCTACAGTAAGGCTCCATCTCCTAAAACTCTCACAACCCTGGCCAAATACCACCATTGACTAGGACCAAGAATACAAAGCCATGAGCCTATGGAAAGCATTTTACATTTGAATAACACATCCTTTTGCTATACTCATGACAAATGTTGCTCTCTGTTGAGGACCAAAACTGAGGTCTCTAACCCTATAGCATCCAAATTCTAAAGGCACTTGCAAAGCCCTAGTGACTGGGTGGAGCAGTGGTAGGTGGTGCTTCCTCTAGATCTATTTCTTGGTTCCTGGGTCTCGTATTCTCTATTTTGAAGACACAGTTCCTTTAGAGCTCTGTGATTTTATGCCTGTACTTCATCTTAAAGAGTTTCATCTCACTCTGAGATGCACCCAGCTTTTCACATTTGTTTCACTTTTAGCACACCATTTTAATGTTTATAATTTCTGATTTACACAGAATGTAATGCAATGATAGATCTCGTTGCTCAAGAGTCCAACGTTATACTTCTTTTACTGTAAAAGTTTTTCACAGATTGCATGTGAGTTAGAAAGAATTCAAGGCCTCTGAGTAAGGATTTCTGTAATCCTTAATTAACGGTGCTATGTTTCCTGTTGACAGTCCACTATGACCTTTTCACTGGTCCCAATTTTTTTTTCCTTTTTGCCATTACATGCCAAACATACACGCCTATAAAACATACTGTGCCCTTTCTGCCCTGTTTTTATTCTCTGTCAATCATACAGAAGCATTTGTAGATCCTGTGTATCAGCTGAGAGAGGGGAGCTGTAATCATGATGGTTACATATGCTTTCATAAAACCTCTGGCTGATATCAGGTGTAACATTTCCAACAAAGGACAAACTCAAAGCTGATATAAAATACCTGGGGTCTTATGATGATGCTTCATGCCTTGAGTTATCAAAGTCTACTCATCTGGTTTTCTACACTAAAATATATGGACATTCTCCTTTCCTCATTGCAAAATCTCTTAAGTTAAGTGGTATAGATTTCCTTGTGTAAGGACTAAAAATTCATTAGCGTATGTACTGGTCATGTTGTTGCCTGGTCCTTCTCCATGGGTAACTAACTGTCGACATTTTTCATCAATGAATTTGGACTTGAAAACGAGATTAGTTCAAGAAACTAGCTAAAGGATTTTGAGTATTTTATTAGGATCTCAACTTTCTGTTCACCAAACATTGGTTTCTCATGGATAATTATGTTAAGTAATTATCTCATTTATTCCCCACATATTTTGTCTATAAGAAGGCCTGGTTTTAGACGTCATCTTTGTTGCCGTCATTAGGGTGATGTTCTTCTAAACATAACATCTGGAAATTAAGCAATCTTTTCTGGACTCCATATTTTTAGCGGTTTTAAAATTTCCAAATCACTAAGCTACATTCTTTTTAGACAAAATGCACCACTGACTTCTTAAATATGCTCACATGCCTCACCAAATACATATTTCTGATAGCCTAGGTGACAGTGATACTCTTTTGATCATCACTTTCAAATGTAATTATAGGGTGATATTTTTCATGTCTTGTCATAGAACTATCTGAGGATATCCCATTTACATTTTCCCTTTCCTCTTTCTCACTAAAGAATTTACACTTTTTTTCACTTGCTCTGATCATGCCACTTCTTTCTAAAAATTCTAAGCAATACACCAACCTTGAATTTCAGAAAAGCCTTGTAATTTTAAATCTCACAGAAAAGCTATTTAGATATCTCTGTCTTCTGTGCCAAAGTTTTAGCTTAATAAATATAACTGCCATAGTGAATACTTTAAAACTAATATGCTAATAGTTGAAACATATGTAGACAGTGAAGTAGAAAATCTGAAATAATTCAATAAATTCATAATAATGTATGTCTACTTAGAAAGGAGAGATAAATTCTAAGCTATGAAGTAGCAAATACCCTTGTATTAATTGAGAATATTTTTAAATGGACAAAGAAATTCATTTTAATTTGAATATATCTTAAAAGATAAAGCAAAGGAGAAACAAATCACCCAAATGTAATAGTGACACATGGCATTTAACACTATGTCATCATTGTGAAACAATTTAATTGATATAGAACATGAACTAATTCAATTAATATAGAACAAACTACAGCACCTTAATGAAGCAAGCAGTCTCCTACAGTTTCTGAAATAAATGACTTAGGATTGACAAAGGAACAGAAGAGCTTTTATATTAAATTAGTCCCACAAATAGTTTAAGAAATTCAAATATATAAAAAGCAGCATTATGTAAGGTGAAATTCTGAAATTAATACAATTATATATTTCTCAATGTAATATAAATAAAACATGAAAATATTATAAATATTGTTTCTTAATATTTTATTCATTTATTAGATAGAGAGAAAGAATTGTCACATCAGGGTCTCTTGCCACTGCAAACACACTCTAAAAGTATGCACCACCTTGTGCATTTTGCTTTACTTGGGTATTTGGGAATAGAATCTGGGTCCTTTGGCTTTGTAGTCAAATGCCTTAAGCAATTAAGCCATCTCTCCAGCCCAATGTTAATTTTAAAATTGAAGCAATACTAACTTATTACCAATTCACCTTACTTGGTAAGTTATACAGAAACTATTCAGTTATAAAAGCAAAGTGTAATAAGATTCTATTGAATGCTAAGAAATACATACATCTTGGTCATTCAGTGTAGAATTTTATTTTTAAAAATTGTAAAATAAAAAAGAGGGGCTGCAGAGATGGTTCAGTGAGGAAGGCACTTGCTTGCAAAGCCTAATAACATGGGTTTGATTCCTCAGTACCACACAAAGCCAGATGCACAGTTGCACATATATTTGGAGTTCATTTGCAGTGGCTGGAGGCCTGGCACATCCATTCTCTCTATCTGTATCTCTTCTATCTCTCTCTGCTTGCAAATAAATAAATAAATATATTTTTTTTAGAAAAAGAAGGAGCATAAAGAAAGGAATTTCACATAAATTCCTCGGATATCAAAACATGAGATATAGTATTTATGCAGCCAACAAAAGAGAAGAAAATGTTAACACTTTCATTATAATATTTTTATATCTCTGAAAATATATTGACTTCTAGATATTTTATTTCCTTCTTTAATATGCCTTGACCTTGTTATATAGAGATTTTACAAGGTATATATACATCAAAAATAATAGTATGAATAATAATTAAAGTATTATTTTTAGAAATACAGATGTTATATTATTCAAAATTTCTTATAGCATTATGTAATAGTATGTAGTACTGTTACTGTTTTACCAAGGATCTTATATCCTCATATCTCCTAAGAAAATAAGACTTTTGCATAATTTAAAGATACCTAAGGGTAACTCATTTATATATGATGTCTTTTGTTGCCACATGCTAAGAACCTTGTAGCTATTTATTCTCTTTAAAGCTGCTTAATATTTAACAAAAGTTGACAGGCCAAATTTACATTAAAGGATGTAAGTGTGGCTGGAGAGATGGCTTAGCACTTAAAGCGTTTGCCTGCAAACCATAACAAGCCATGTTCGATGCTCTAGAATTCAGGTAAGCCAGATGTACAAGGAGGCACATGCATCTGGGGTTTCTTTGCAGTGACTAGAGGCCATGGCACACCCATTCTCTATCTGTCTCTCTCTCAAATTAATTAATTAAATATTTTAATAAATAAATAAATAAATATAAGGTGACTTCATAGTAATCTTGGAAAATATCAATCATCTATCAATGTAGTGTAAATTTAATAGTAAATCCATGTACACTCATTTAGATTATGCATAGAACTATCATTGTAAATTTATAAAAGTGCCATAAGTTAAATTAATCACAGGTATCTTTGTAAATTCCTTATTAAACTGGCCATTATTATGATCTATAGCAAGCTAAATTAGTGATTTAATTTTGTATTTATATTTATCAGGAAAAATAAGATGCTATAAACATATTAACTTAATGACATGACACTTGAGAATACTATCATTTACTACTTTAACAAAATTGCCACATCTATAATATTATTTATGTTACTCTATAATTATCATATTTAAAAAGAAAAATCTTTTTTTTGTTGTTGTTCGTTTTTGAGGTAGGGTTTCACTCTAGCCCAGGCTGACCAGGAATTCACTATGTAGTATCAGGGTCACTTGAACTCACAGTCATCTTCCTGTCTCTGTGCCCCAAGTGCTGGAATTAAAGGCATGCACAATCATGCCTGGATAAAAAGAAAATTCTTAATTATTTTTATTGCATCCCTTAAGCATTCAGTTTGAACTGAAAACATGGTTAGTACAAACTGAGGACCTTTGTTAAAATGGTTTTCAAACTATATTACATAGATTACTGTATAATACATGAGTTGTATGGTCCCTAAGTTATGTGTTTATTTCCAAATGTGGAGATTATCATGACATTGTATTGGGTTCCATACACCTATATTTGTAAAAGAATTAGTAAGACTTCAAACTGAAATAACACAATGAATTTATTTTTTCAATATTTTCATATATAAGATGAGAAACAAAACATTTAGAAAACCTATTTCATTATTGAAAATGTACACATGTCATGTGGATAGCAATAGTTTTTGAATGCTTTGATAATACCATGACATATAAAATGTTTTTCCTAGTGATATTTACATGTGATGCCTTGATAAGAATTTCAAACTTTTCCAAAATACTACTGTCATTAAAACGTCTTTTAATGCTGGGCAAGTATTTACTTTCCTCTGTTCAAGATTACATCCAAAGAACCACAAAATATTTTCTATCTTTAGAAAGAAGTGGAAAAGAATATGCAATTCATCTCAAATTCCAGTGGTTATATTTCTAGACATGTAACATTCTGTCTAAACATATTCCTGTTAATATAAAGCATCATTATACTGGACTTCACAGAAAGTGTTCTTGTCCTCATGAGATCATTTCTTTTTTAAAAATATATTTTATTATTTATTTATTTGAGAGAGAGGGGGGTGGGAAGAAGTAGAGAGAAAGAAAGAATGGGCATGCCAGGGTCTCCAGCCACTGCAAATGAACTCCAGACACATGCACCTCTTTGGGCATCTGGCTTACCTGGGTCCTGGGGAATTGAACTGGAGGTCATTAGGCTTCACAGGCAAATGCCTTAACCACTAAGCCATTTCCCTCAGACCCGAGATCATTCATTTCTGATCTAGCCCTCAAATCAAGTTTCCTCAGTTACTACACTTACACCTTAAAATGATGAGCTAGTGCCAAGTCTTCTGAATAATGTTCTATCTCTCTGAACCTGTTCACCACAAAATGATTTCAACAAGCTCTCAAACTCCATTTTTACTTCCCAAGACATTGGTAATCCAATCTAGTCTGACTTTTCCTCATATTACATCATGAGAATGGCTCCTGCCTAGGTCATAATGATTCCTGTTTCATTAAAATCTGTAGACACTGAATTAACCCTCATGTTATTTGACCTACCTGCCCTTCTATAAACACATTCCTGCTCAACTTTTCTGTATTATATTTTCAATGTTTTCCATGAATCTCTAAACATTCTTCTCAAGGTACCATGAGTATTCAACCTTCTTAAACTAGTCTAAACATCCTGATGATGGGGTTTTCTTTTATATTTTATGTGTTTATATTTTTTGTTCCTGTATTTTTCTCTAACCAACTTAAATTATGTGCATGATTTCTAAATTGTTTATTTTTCGGCATCTACACCCCTTACACGGACCTTTCTTGGTATTTATGTCTAATGGAATGTTCAACATAACTTTTGGAAATTGCACATGAAATTGAAAGGTAATACATCCAAACAAAACATGAATTCACATTTAAAATGCTTCCAATATTTTAAATGTCAATGAAATTACACTGTTAGCCAACCATATAGTGGACAGGAAATGTGGAAATTATTACTGGCATTTTATATTTTGTCTACATTCCTTAGAATTTAGTTCAGGAAAATTTTCAGATTTTACTCCATTAGATGTTTTGGAATGTTTCTACTTCTTCCATATTTTGATTATAAATCAAATCCTTGTATAATTCTTTTGTTCTCATGTTCAGAAATAATTACGAGTTAATATCCTTCATCTTTTCTCCATTTCAGAATGATTTTTGTAACTAAAGACCTAGTACATCATATCCCATCCATGTATTCCCAGGTATTCAAATGCTGATGCATGTAAAATTTTATGTTCACTTCCCATAATTCTTACAATAATGACCATAACTTTAATCTGGTCTGTAACATGTTTCTTAAGCCTAATCTTACATAATACCTGTTGTCTTGTCTCTCCTTATTCTTTGTTCATTGATGTCTTCAATTCTACAAGATTTGATCAATCTATCAAATGCCTGCTGTTGGGATTACTACCTTAATGTGATAGATACCATGTACTAAAACTTTAATGGAGTTTTTTTTTTTTTTTTTTTTTGTGTGTGTGTGTGTGTGTGTGTGTGTGTGGTCAGATCAAATCAAGCCATCACACATGCCAGGCATAGGTTCTATCATCAAGTTATACACCAAAACTGGAATACATGATTTTTTTCTTTACTATTTGTCATAATGTACAAGATTAAAGTTGTTACATCCCTTATTATATTATGCAAGTTTGCTAGAAACAAAATGGGATCTGCATTTTCTCTATCTAGCACTGTGGCTTAGACATAACATAGAATAAATACGTATTTCACTTTGGATGAACTAATAGAGAAGTTTCATATATATATGCCAGAAGCACAGATGGGATGTCTAGAACAAAGCCTGTTATCTATCTGTAGCTGAGATTTTCATAACCACTGAAGACTGTATCAAATTACTGAGATAGCTTCTATTACACACAATATTATACAAGATAATTGGCATCTGGTTTACTAAAGAGCAGCCTGGTGCTTTTACAGTGAGAACTATTATAAGAGTGAATTCTTCCTCCAATTTTCAACTGAAAACAGCTTTAAAAAAACCTTATGATAAGAAATTGAAATCATGCTAAATAAGGAGGATAAATGGGTATTATATAACCTATTCTATAAACCAGTACCCAACTCCTCTTCAAAAAATAATATCTCAGCTAATAAGACCATACTCAAAGTACTACTCTATAATAACTTGATAGCTCAAAGAAATTGAAATCGTACAGAAATAGAACCTCAGAATACTTTCCTTTGCACCAATTCTATAATATTCTGTGTACAGAAAGTTTAAACATCAGAAGAATTATGTCTTAAATGCATTTTTGAATTCCTGGACTCAGACCTCTCAACTGTGTAGTTTGCTACTGAGCAAATATGCAACCAAAATCAGGAACAAGAGGAAATATTCTAGACATTAACTTGTTTTATGAGCAAATAGTAGGGAAATGGGTAGCCCTGTAGCTAGTAGCATATACAGTGGTCTACAGAGTCATGCGAATGTGTGTCTTTAAGTGTGCTTTAGTCAGCTATTTGTTACAAACAACAAAATACTAGACACAGGTTTCTTATAAAAATAATAAAAAAGGCATATCAGGTTCACAGTGTTGGATGCTCAAAGCCCAAATTGGATGATTCAGCCTCTTCCAAGGTGCATAATAACATTTTGACTGTGTTATATTGTAGCATAGATAGCAATGGCAGGAGCACATGTAGCAAGAAGTAAGGGGTGGACATCTTAGACCAGACACATTGAAAGCTGTATGGGGGGCCAGGCTTACTCCTTTCTAACAACTCTCTGATGAGAATGTAAGTATCAAAGGAGAGCTCCTTCTCTGCTCACATACCTGGTATATTAAGAACTTCTCATTAAGCCTCTCCTCTGGAAGAATCCCATTAACTTCCAACAGTGCCACTATGGTGACCAAGCCTTCAATTATATGTACCTTTGTAAAATTGATTTTATTTTATTTATTTTTGGAGAAAAACACAGAGAGAGACAGACAGAGAGGGAGCGGGAGACAGAGATGGGCGCGCCAGAAGTCTCTCAGCCGCTGGAAACAAAATCCAGATGTGCACGCCCCCTTGTTGTCAAGTGTGGCATTGCACCTGTGGTAGTTTGAATATATGTCCCCCAATATATTCAGTGTTTTATTATTTTATAGTTTGCATCTGCAATCACCTTGCTAGAGGCAAGGTCACTGGGGGCTGGTCTTAAGGTGTGGTGATGGTTTGAGATTCCATTGTAAAGATATGCAAATGTGCCTAGCAGGAGTTCCTGAAGTGTGCTGTGTGACCTTTTGGCTGTAGTTTTGCTCTGTGTGCTGTGGTGGCTGGTTGGCTTTTGCTCTCTTGCTTGGCCCTGTGGAGAGCAGGCCGCTTCTCTTGCCGTTATGGAACTTCCCCTGGATCTATAAGCTTCAATACATAATATCCCTTCCTCCATAACTGTGCCTGGTCTGGAAGTTCATCTCAGCGAACCTGAAGCTGTCTGCAACAGTAAAGTGGTACCAGGAGTGGGGTTAAAATGAACCTGACCGTGTGGATATTCATCTTTTGGAACCTTTGTTTTGGAAAAATGGGCATGGACTTGGTGCTTGCAACTGAAGATGCCTTCTAGAGTGGTAAGCCAAGTTTTATAAACTATTCTGATGAGAATTTAAAAATGCTAAGTACAGATAGTACTGAACTTCGAGGCTTAACTTACGAGGTTTCTAAGGGGAAGGAAAGACTGCAGAGGACTTTGTTGGAATTGGACTACTGGCATAAGGGATGACTACGTTCTACTATCCAGGCCCAAAAAGTTTGATAAAGGTTAAATTTGTAATGGACTGATGTGCTTGGCTAAAAATATCAAACTGAGATTTTAAAATTTTAAGTTGAAAAACCTCAATCAAGTTAAAAACAAAGACACTGAGACTGGTTTTAGGTTACTGGAGCTGCTATTGTCAACGCATTAACAATCTTAAAGAAGGTGGAAGGAAGATGACCCGACTTGATTTACATTAAAACAATGGAGAAGATGCCTGAGAAAAGACTGTTAGAAATACAAATTCTTAAAAAAAAAATGACTGGAAAAGAAACCTGCTTTTCAAGGCTATGGTTTATTTTGTCCCTAAATTAAAAATATGGCTGTGTCCTGCACACCTGGTATTAGTTTTGAAAGCATAAAAAATGCATGGAGTGGTCATGAGTTGCACACGATTCCAGGAGCCGCTGCTGATATGCGGCATGAGGCAGGGCATGAAGACCCTCAAAAATAGGCTGGAAGAGCCTTTAAAAAATGTACCATGGTTTGCATAAAGACCTAAAAATGTTTTGGATATTCCAGGACTATACAAAAGGGCTACCATGGAGTGCAGTGTTGGCATGGGATAAAAGTTTTCCCTGGCGACTCTGCCCAGCTGGAGGGGCGGAATTAAAAAACTGGAGACTGTCAGTCTCTGGTTATATTAAACTTGAACTGCAAAAGTTTGATGACTACTAATGATAGTTGAGTTTGCATTATTCTAGTCTCTCTTTGCTTTTTACCAGTTAAAAATGTTTACTCTGTGCCTTTACATGTTGAAAGTATTTAACTTGTTTGATTTTACAAAACTCACTATCTTAAGTTGATCAAGACTGTGAGAACCTTTAAAATTGGACTAAGTACAATTTACAATATGTGATAGTTATAAATCTATTGGGGGCCAAAAACTAAATATATTGGGGGCCAGGGGCAAAATGTGGTAGTTTAAATATATGTCCCCCAATATATTCAGTGTTTTATTATTTTATAGTTTGCATCTACAATCACCTTGCTAAAGGCAAGGTCACTGGGGGCCAGTCTTAAGGTGTGATGATGGTTTGAGATTCCATTGTAAAGATATGCAAATGTGCCTAGCAGGAGTTCCTGAAGTGTGCTGTGTGACCTTTTGGCTGTAGTTTTGCTTTGTGTGCTGTGGTGGCTGGTTGGCTTTTGCTCTCTTGCTTGGCCCTGTGGAGAGCAGGCCGCTGAAATGGAACTTCCCCTGGATCTATAAGCTTCAATAAATAATATCCCTTCCTCCATAACTGTGCCTGGTCTGGAAGTTCATCTCAGCGAACCTGAAGCTGTCTACAACAGCACCCTTGCGTCACTTTGCATCTGGCTAAACGTGGGACCTGGAGATTGGAACCTCTGGAGATTGGAATCGGCATTCTTAGGCTTAGCAGGCAGACGCCTTAACCGCTAAGCCATCTCTCCAGCCCTATATGTACCTTTGAGATGAAATAATTCATTCATACTACATCATAGCAACATATGTTTGAATGGTTAGACAGTTATGCCAGAAGAGTGTCAATTATTTACACTTGTATATTATAAACATATAATATATGGTATTATATGTTTGCCCCTTTTTTTCTAGTGGGCTCTCACTCTAGCCCAGGCTAGCCACCTGGAACTCACTATGTACTCTCATGATGATCTCAAATGCACAGTGATCCTCCTAACTCAGCCTCCTGAATTCTGGGAATGAAGACATGCACCACCATGCCCAACTTATTTCTTTTTAGTACCTCTATTTTAAAGGCTTTTCAGTGGCTTAATTTTTCACTTTTTTATTCTGTGTGTGTGTATGCATGCATGTGCATGATGCAATATAAAGGGTGTGATGCATGTTTATGCACATGTATATAGATGCAAGCTCCTAAATCATGCAAGTGAAGACAAGAAGAGAATATTGGGTATTCTGTTAACACTCATGTGAGTTTTCTTGAGACAGTGTCTGTCCCTCTACCCAGATCATCTGTCCATCAGTGAGCACCAGCCATCTTCACGTCTCTGTTCCCCATTAACTGGGCTTACAGATGTCTTGAGACCATGTATAGGCTTTTACATGGGTTCTGGGAAGTTGGACTTGATGGTCTCAGGCTATAAAGACCCTCATGCTTAAGTGGCTATTCTCATAACCACTGAGCCAATTCCCCAGCAAAGGAATGTGTAAAAACTGCTAGAAATGTGGGCAAAGGAGGATTTGTCCATTTTTTTGTTTGTTTGTTCTATTTCAAGGTAGGGTATCACTGTAGCCTAGGCTGAACTGGAACTCTGTAGTCCCAGTTTAGCCTCAAACTCATAGTGACTTTCCTACCTCTGTCTTCTGAGTGCTGGGATTGAAGGCATATGACACCACACCTAGCTCATTTGTCCATTTTAAACCTCAAGTATACAGAAGAATAAGTGTGATATTTGGGAATGCTATGGGCATTTTACTTATTCCATTTGGAGAAACAGACAAATAATGAACAACTAGACTTGAAAGTAAACTGAAACACTGGGAATTGAATGACCATTAGATATTATCCTAGACTTTATGCTAGTATGCTATTGGTACATGATGTTTTCACTCTATGTCTCTCATGTGCATAGATATACATGTCATTAAACTGAAATTAATCTGTTCAAATAATGCTTTGTTTACTTGAAAATTTCCAGTGATTAAGGCTGTAGGTATTTTTATTCGTCATTTTACACTTAAATATTATAAGCACAGAAATAAGCAATAATTGTACTTAATTATTCATTCATCACATCCTAAAATGAGTACTGAGGTAGTTTGAATATATAGCCCCCAATATATTCAGTGTTTTATTAGTTTGTAGTTTGCATCTGCAGCCACCTGGCTGGAGGCAGTGTCACTGGGTGGATCTTAAGTTGTGGCAGTGGGTTTGAGATTTCAATCTAAAGATATGCAAAGTGTGCCTAACTGGAGTTCCTGAAGTGTGCTGAGCTGTGTGGTTTTTGGCTTGCGTTTGATCTCTCTGTTCCTGGTCCTATAAGAGCAGGCCATCTTCTTCTGCCATTATGGAACTTCCCCTGAGTCTATAAGCTTCAATAAATATCACCTTGTTCTATAACTGCTCCTGGTCTGGAAGTTCATCTCAGCGAACCTGAAGCTGTCTGCTACAGAAGTTGCTACCAAGAGTAGGTTGAGATAAACCTGACCATGTGGATGTTGGTCTTTTGGAACCTTTGTTTTGGAGGATTGGGCATGGACTTGGTGCTTGCAACTGAAGATGTCTTCTGGAGTGGTAAGCCAAGTTTTATTGACTATTCTGATGATAGTTTGAGAATGCTAAGTGCAGACAATTTTGGACTTGGAGGCTTGGCTTATGAGCATTCTAAGGGGAAGGAAAGACTGCAGAGGACTCTCTTGGAACTGGGCTACTGGCATAAAGGATGGCTGCATCCTGCTGCGCAGGCCCAGAGAGTTTGACCATAGTTAAAATTGTAGTGAACTGATGTGGTTGGCTAAAGATATTGGACTGAGAGTTCAAGATCTTAAACTGGAAAACCACAAGCAACTTAAAATTACAAGCACTATGAGAGGGACAGAGAGAGAAAGAGTCAGGTAGATATAGAGAGAATGGGCACGCCAGAGCCTCCAGCCATTTCAAGCAAACACCAGATGCATGTGCTATTTTGTGCATCTGGCTTATGTGGGTCCTGGGGAATTGAGCTTCAAACCAGAGTCCTTAGACTTCACAGACAAGAGCTTAACCACTAAACCATTTCTCCAGCCCCAAACTGCCAAGCTTTTTACAAACGGATTCCAAACTCAAGGTGGCTTGGTCTTGGAGAAGCTCCTGGAGCACTGTGGGATATGTGCTCTGTCACGGGATAATAAAGATGCAGTACATTTACACAATAGAGTTCTATTCAACAGTAAAGAAAAATGAAATGATGAAATTTGCAGGGAAATGGATGGATCTCGATAGGATTATACTAAGTGAGGTAACCTAGGCCCAGAAAACCAAATGTTGCATGTTATCTCTCACATGTGGAACCTAGCTACAAATGTATAGACTTGTGTGTGAACTGGAAACAAAAATCGGTAGCAGAAACCAGTAAGCTGGTAAAAGGTATAAGGAATGAAGGAGAGGGAAGGACTTAAGTGGGTGGTATTGCACATATGTAAGTAAAGGAACAGATTACAGGGAGAGGAAAGGCCTAAGAGAGGCCATGGGAAGAGAATGTGTAAAAGAAGGGCAGGGGGAGAGTCAATCAAAGTTCAAGATACTCTGAATAAGACTTATGTAAACCTGCTTTTCATAATAATTGCACATCCATAAGCTATAGATTGTTACTAAAAATTTTTCAGTGCCTGGGAAACTCACCTTCCTTTGAGTTGTTGGCCAAGGAGGTCCCTGTAGCCTCCAAAACATTAAAGGCTATTGCCAAGGCCCTTGATTTCCCTAGAGAAACAGATGGTAAGACCCTATTACTGAAGACATCTCTTGCCTGAAAACAAGCTGGTGCTGAGCAGAAAATCTTCTCCCTGTAGACCAGCCAACTGAAAGCTGGAAAAAGCTGCACTGCATGCAGCTGTGTGGGAGATAGAAATCATCAGCGGTGAAAACAGTGGATACTGAAAAAGTCAAGTTTGGACAGACAGGCCCAATGAACAAATGTGTGAAATAGTGGCATTTCTACTCTTGGGAAAACCAACTGTTCCCTAATTGGACTGAAGGCCCTTTCCATGGAAGGGAATGGATGCCTGGTACTGAAAAACCTAATCAAAAGTCTATGGCAGGGGTGGTTGTGAGCCTTAGGGGTATAAAGCCTGCTCTTGTCTGGCTAAATGTATATATTATTCCCACCAAACTGCCCAGAAAGCACTACACTTAATGTTCATATTCACATATTAATGCTACTCTCACTTCTGGTTACAGAAACTTCACTTTTCAGATGGACATGACCACTGGGATGACCCAAATGCAACATAGTGCTGACAAGAAGGGACAGAGGAGTGTCCAGCACTGAAACATCTCTGTCACACCCTCCAAGGCTGAGGGTCCATTGTGGAAGAGGGGGCAGGAAGAATGTAAAAGCCAAAGGAAGGGTACCACTCCTTACAATGCAACCGTCCAGACAGAAATTGGCCTTGATATCCATGACCTCGCAGTGCCTAGCAATACCTGTGCTGGGCTATGTGGTTTTGGCTTGTGGCTTCTCTCTCTGTTCCTGGTCCTGTAAGAGCAGGCCAGCTTTTTCTCCCATTATAGAACTTCTCCTGGGTCTATAAGCTTCAATAAATATCCCTTCTTCCATAACTGTGCCTGGTCTGGAAGTTCATCTCAGCAAACCTGAAGTTTTCTGCTACAAGTATCATCACACTTTAGATCACATTCTCAAATATTAGGCAGACAGTCAGTATCACTGAAAAGTAGCTTGAAAGATAAACAATGTGAAATAGATCCTAGAAAGTTAACTTGATAAATTTAAAAGGAAAATAAAGCACTATGAGACAGCAAATAGTTACCTTTGTAGAACCAATATCTCAAATTTATCATGAATATAGATAGCCTCATCTCAAGCAGCTTGGAAATCATACTCTTTTTTATGCTTAGAGTTGTAGTTCTAGTCTCGATTATAAAATATCATTTCATCATTTTCCAGCAATAGATCTGACCTTCAATTCTTTATTGTTCCCTAGCATCCAGGTACGTTCCTTGTCTGTAATAAATCTTTCTCTGATTGATAGCTTGAGATGACTCTATCAATATAAACCTATAGATTATGTGGCAGACTATAGACATTGGAGAATATGGTCAGGAGAGGTTGAAAAATCAATAAGAAAACCACACTTACATAAGGAATTAAACAAACAAAATAAAAACACTTCTAAGCCCATTCAGAACTGAGGTCCAGAGCTCTGACATCCTGGGAAATTATTTTTGGGCTTGTTTGCCAAAGAGATTATATTATTGAGGAAGCTGTCAGGATGTAGTTTACCTAGATTTTGTTTTGTTTCTCCTTCAAGACCAATTGACAAGATATCCTCTTGTCCCCATGATATGTGAAAGTAAAAGAGAGAGTCGTTTCTTAATATCCCTGTCTCAATTAAAAAGAAAGCTTGGAATGACTTTGGTTGCGATTAATACCTTTGGGGCTTGAATTTTCTATGCACAGCTGGAAGTAAAAAAAGACACAGGGCAAAGATCCTCTGTTCTGACTGAGCCGGCCTTGGTGTCCGATGCTCATTTGTGCTAGTGAAAGTTTCTTTAAAGACTTAAAGTACTTTTTAAATTCTAATTATCAGACACTTGCATTAACTGTTTGAGATCTACATTATAAAACAGGTCTCTTTAGCGGTAATAAGCATCTATGCTGCTGGCATCGTTGGATTGCACACAGGCATCCAATATGTGATGCTTTTGCAATATTTTCCCTTCCTTCACTGGTCAATCCACAGTCTTCAGTCCCTATCAACATCCATATTGTCTTTGGGGATCATCACATGGACCCTGGAACTATTCATAAGCTCCCTAATGAAACGCCTGACATTTGTCTGGAAATAGAAAACCTTTCATATGAGTCCTATGAAATACAGCCTCTAACCAACTGACTGAAATCATAGGTGAGGCTTTACTTTCATTTCTCTCCTCCAACATAAAAGAACTTCCTGCTTCATTCTCTTGGCAACTATAATCACAAGTCTATATCACCAGATTCTTGCTGCTGAGTATTGGAATTATTGCAATCATGCTTTCTCCAAAAATACTGGTAACGGTGTGTGTGTGTGTGTGTGTGTGTGTGTGTGTGTGTGTGTATATATATATATATATATATATATATATATATATATATATATATATTTCAAATGAAAGAGTCATCAATGCCATTATTTTCATTAGTAAATATCTAATTATTCTAGTTTCCAAATAAATAATTTCAAAAAATTAAAAAATAATAACTTTCTGTTTGAAGCTCATTAATACCTATTTTCAAATATATACAATATTTAAATTTTATCCCTCGTTTCATCCTTAATCTTAATCCTAGCCACAATATAGAATTTGTAGAATTTACTAGTGAAGCCCCTGCTCTGGAGCGTGCAGTCAGAGTGAGTAGTCCAGACCTTCTGCTTCCTTCCCTAACTCCCAGTTCCTTGATCCTGGTACCCCTGCTGCTGGCTTAGGGTGGCCTGGTCTCGGCTGTGGAACCAGGACTTTTGATCAGGTTTCCTGATTGACAGGGCACTGAGTCCCAAAATCCCTATTGCCTCCAGCCAGAGGGTGTATAGGCCACTATGGGAACTGGCCTCTTGCCCCTGGCTCCCAGCTTCCAAGCTCCTAGTTCCATATACCCTGGTTTCCTCATGCTGAAAAGTTCTTGCAAGTGGAGTGAGTAGGCCAGAACTCCCAGTTCCACACATGCCAGTTTCTCAGGTACATTTGATGTACTTTAATTCTCTACAATCTGTGCACATGTGGTTATAACCTCATCCTACACCAATCTGGTTCACATTTAAACCAGAATGCTCACTGAAGATCCTAAAAGGATAAATACTTGCTTCTTCCTCAATCCCAGCTGTTGTCTCATCCACAATCCCAGCAGTCCCAGCCAACCCCTCTTGCACTACCACCAGTTAAGTAGTCCCAGGCCAGCAGGCTATCATTTCCCCTCCATCCCCAGGCTTTCCCATCATCAGATACCCATCCCAGCCACAGTCCCAGTTGCCATCCCAGGGCCTTTTCCAGCTAAGTCTTGGCTGCCATCCCAGCAGCCCTCTCCTTCTCTACCACAGGCTAAGAAGTCCCAGGGCAACAGGCTAGAATTTCCCTTCCATCACTGGGCTTTCCTGCTATCTGATCTCCATCCCAGCTGCATCCACCATGCAGGCAACTCAGACCTGGGTCAGCAAGCTAATGTTTCTCTCTCCATCCCTGGGTTTTCATGCTACCTGACTGCCATCCCAGCTGTGACCAGGTCCTATTGCACATCCTGCAGGCAACTCAGACCCAGGGCAGCAGGGTACCATTTTCTCTTCCCTCCCTCTGTTTTCCTCG
Source organism: Orientallactaga sibirica (assembly GCA_036365145.1). Classification (NCBI taxonomy): domain Eukaryota; kingdom Metazoa; phylum Chordata; class Mammalia; order Rodentia; family Dipodidae; genus Orientallactaga; species Orientallactaga sibirica. The sequence goes on along the minus strand of JAEOAD010000060.1, from coordinate 13,738,861 downwards.
CCCTTCCTCCCACCTGGACCAATGCTCATCCCCCCCATGGGTCACCTGACCCACAGAAGTCGCACCTACCTGCCACATGGTGTCACAGAACCTGACAGTCCCATCCACCCCCTGGTACATGGTCCCAATGGACCCTGACCCCACTATCCCATCCCCTTACACCTCAGTATCATAGGACCACACAATCCCATCCTCTCACCTCTGCCACCCCACTACACCACCAGTCTGCTGTGTCCCATTTCCCCCAACCCCTTGTCCTCTTGGGCCACCTAACCACCTAGTCCCATACCACAACCACCAACCAACAAACTCCTTCATTAGGTCCTCAGGCCCCCACCAGATCCTCATCGGCACTTTCTGTCTGAGTAGACAGGCCCCATTGCCATCAGAACCCTAACTGAGGCAAACATAAAAGGCAATAATCACTGAAGACACTTCAAGGGTAAATTACAACTTCCTCCTAAATTAAATAAGATTTCTACACTGTGATGGGCAGACCACAGCACAAAAGGAATAACATGAAAAATCAATTACAAGTAAATCCAACAAAATTCCCAGTCCCACAATGGATATCTCTAATCAAAACATAGAAGAGACAATAGGATCAGAACCCCAAAATGAAGATACAAGCATCGCAACCCTGGCTAAGAAAATAGTAGAACTTGCAGAAAATCAACAAAGGTCATCTAATTGTATCAATGCTGTCCTTGCTAGGTCAGAACTCAGAGAAAAGAACCAGGATGGATTCCATTGACAGTTAAATGATCTGATGGAGAGTGAAAAAAGAGGACCTTAAAAACCAGCTGGCTAAGCTCAGTGAATTAAAAAATATGCAAGGATGAATTCCAAGAAAAATTAAGAAAATCAGAAAATGACTTGAAAAGGAACTTGACAGAGAGATGGATACTATACATAAAAAGACAGTAGAAAATATAAACAAAATTGAACAAGCCCAAAACTCTATAGAAGCTCTGAAGAACAGAGTCAGCCATGTGGAAGATAGAAAAATCAGAGCTGTAAGACAAAACAGGAGAAACAGTTTGTGAGCCCAAAACATTGAATAAGTTCAAAATTTTTTGTGACCAGAACATGAGGGAACTGGGGATACACTTAAATGTCCCAACATTTGGGTTATGGGGATACCATAAGGGGAAGAAATTCAAACCAAAGGCATGGAGAAATTATTCAATAAAATTATTGAAGAAAAAATGTCCACCCTCTCAAAAGAAAGTTCCATCAAGTTACAAGAAGCAAACATAACTCCAAATAGACTGGAACAAAGGAGAGACTCTCCAAGACATATTATCATTAAGACTCTAAACATCAATAACAAAGAGAAAATCCTAAAAGCATCTAGGGAGAAGCAACACATTACATATAGAGGAAACTCCATAAGAATAACTTCAGACTTCTCAATGGAAATCCTGAAAGCCAGAAGGGGCTGGAATGGAACACTGCAAATTATAAGAATTTATGGCTTCAAACCCAAACTACTCTACCCAGCAAAAGTATCCCATATAATACATGGAGAAAGAAAAATTTTCCACGATAAAAGTCAGCTTTACCACTAAATGATCACAAAGCCAAATCTACACAGAGTACTTCAGGAAATTCTCACACAGAATCAAATAACCAACCTCAAGTGCCTATAAGAAGCAGATCACAATAACCAAACTCAGATAAGGCACAAAAACTATAAAGTCCAAGAAAACACCAAACCACTTATACTACCACAATATGCCAGGGATTAAATCAAACCTTAGTTATTAACCTAAACATTAATGGCCTTAATTCACCCATCAAGAGACATAAGCTAACTGGGTGGATCAGAAAAATAGTTACCTCAATCTGCTGTCTTTAGGAAACCCATCTTACCACTAAAGACAGACACCTCCTCAAAGTGAAAGGATGAAAAATGATATTTCAAGCAAATAGAAATAAGAAATAAGAAATATTGCTATACTAATATCAGATAAAATAGAATTCAAGCCAAAACTAATCAAAAAAGAAAAAGAAGGGCACTACTTACTTATCAAGGGAATGAGCCTACAAGAGGATATCACAATCATCAATCTGTATGAACCAAACACAGGTGCACCACAATTCATAAAACAAAACCTATTTGACAACAAAATAGAAATAACCACCAACACCAGCATAGTCAGGAACTTCAATACTCCACTATCAGCAATGGATCATCCAAACAGAAAATTAACAAAAAGTTAGAGAGCTCAACAACACCATAGATCAATTAGACCATCTACAGAACATTCCACCCCAAAACCACGTATTAAACATTCTTCTCAGCAGCCCATGGAACTTTCTCTAAAATAGATCATATACTAGGTCTTAAAGGCTGCCTCCATATTTAGGAAAATTGACATATTTTCCTGCATGATATCATACCACAATGCTGTATTGCTGGAAATTAACAACAAAACATGCACCAGGAATCCCACCAATTCCTGGAAACGGAACACACTTTTAAAAAATAAATGGCTAGTGGGCGAAATAAAAAATGAAATTTCAAAATTTTTAGAATTGAATGACAATGAGAAAACATCCTACCAAAACTATACAAGGGAAACATAAAAAAACATACAAGAAAGAAATTGAGGAGGACTTGAAAAAATGAAAAGACCTCCCATGCTCCTGGATAGGCAGAATTAATATTGTGAAAATGGCAATTTACCAAAAGCAATATACAGATTTAATGCAACACCAATAAAAGTCCCAACTTCTTTCTCCACAGAGATAGAAATGAATGATCTCAAATTTCATATGGAATGGCAGAAGGCCTTGGCTCTCAAAGCATATCCTCACCAAGAGAAACACCTCTGGAGGCATCACCATTCCTGATCTAAAGCTATACTATAAAGCCATAGGAATAAAAAAACAACATGTTACTGACATTAGAATGGGAATATAGACCAATGGAACAGAATCAAGGACCTGGACTTTGGTTCAAGTAACTACAACTACTTGATATTGACAAAGGCCCTAACAATGTAGACTGTAAAAAGGACAGCATCTTCAACAAATGGTGCTGGACAAACTGGATAACCATATGCAGGAATATGAAACTTGATCCACACATCTCGCCATACACAAAAATCAAGTCTAAATGGATCAAAGAACCTCAATATAAGACTGGAAACTGCTACAACTGGAAGAAAAAATAGGAGGAACTTTCCATAATATAGGAGTGGGGAAAGACTTCCTGAACAAAACCCCAGTAGCTCAGGAAATTAAACAATCACTCAACCATTGGGAACTTATGTAGTTGAAAAGTTTTTTCACACACAAACAATAAGCAGAGCCAACAGATTTCCCCAAAGAATGGGAGAAAAATTTTTGCTAGCTATATAACTGACAGAGGCCTAATTTATAGAATCTACAAAGAAGTCAAAAACCTAAACAATAAAAAGTCAAACAACTCACTCACAAAATTGGACAAACAACTGTACATGGAGTTCTCAGAGGAAGAAATACAAACAGCCAACACATGCTTAAGAAAATGTTCAACATTCCTAATCATCAGGGAAATGCAAATTAAAACAACTATGAGATTCCACCTTACTCCAGTAAGGATATCTAACATTAAAAAAATATAATGAAAATGAATGCTGGCAAGATTGTGGAGAAATAGGAACCCTCACTCACTGTTGGTGGGAACGTAAGCTGGTAAAACCACTATGGAAAGAAATATGGAGGGTCTGAAAAAGATGATCATAGAGGTACCAGCAGAACCGTGTATTCTCTTACTGGGCATTTACCCTAAAAGTTCCAAACCTCAGATGAGAGAGATCTGCTCAACCCTGTTTATAGCTGTTCAATTCATAATAGCTAAGAGCTGGAATCAACTCAGATGTCCATCATTAGACAAATGGATAACCAAGATGTGGTATCTATCTATACTATGGAATTCTACACAGCAGTAATGAAAAAGACACAATGAAATTGGCAGAAAAATGGTTGAACTTGCAACAGATCATTCTCAGCAAACTCACTAAATCACACAAAGAATCATTGTATGGTTTATTCACCTGTGGCTCCTAACCTGAATCTGCCTGAGATGCTGACATACCTAACAACCATGTTGAGGACTAGACAATGGGGAGGGTGAGTTGGGAGGGAGGGCCAGTGTGTGGGAGGACACAAAACAGGACGCAAATGGAAATGATACCATAAAATTCTATATCCTGAAAGACAGACTAAAAGGTTGAGCCTTCATCGTGTCCTTAGAGTGAACACTTTTATCACAGGGCCCTGGAGAGAATATGATGAAGACTAACCTTAATCTTCTGTTTCTCTTTCTCTTTCTCTCTCTCTTGCTCTCTCTCTCTCTCTCTCTCTCTCTCTCTCTTCTTCCTCTCTCTTCTGTATTTCTCTTTTATATTACCTATCATTTTATTCCTTCTTTTTCCTTGGTGCTGGCCTGTAACTCCCAGTATCAGTATGTGGTTAGTTTCTACAATGAGCTGTTGATTAGAGAAACCCATAAGGTTTCCCAAAAGAAGACAGAATTCCGTCACAGTATTTGATTACCCACCAAATGTTAATGGTAAGAAGGCCAAGGACGCCATATGTTATGGGTACATAACATGGAGTGACCTGGCTGGAATCTGGAAGAGAGTCAGACCCCAGACACTTACCTGTCTAGTGGCAGAAGGTGCTATATGAGTGACTGGGGGAAAATGACCAACATTTGTCCAAGAACTCATGGTCTAAGCTATTCAGCAGCAAATAACCTGATGTGATGCTCACACAAGTGCAATAGCAGCATACAGCCATGGTGGGTAACCAACTGCTCTTGATTTGGCTAACAAATCTGCTCAATGAAATGGAACTCATAGCTAGAACTGGGAAACAAGTTAGAACCATAGCCAAAAAATGAGCCCACTCTCCAATTCAAGCTCCTACCAATCGTGGGCTAAAAGAGGGCCTACACCTGTAAAATTCTCTAAAATAATAATGGTTCTGCCATTTACCTGGTGCTAACTTCTCTCTCTACTGGAGAATTTTCTTCTCTTTTCAGATGGATGCTGAAACTGAGGAAAGGATCAGCCTATCATACCCCACCAGGGCACCAGCTGAAACCATAGGGTAAATGGGGAAATGAGTAAGAGTGCTGCTTTCTTGGTGAACCTGATACCAACACAAGGGTGAAGTAGATAGACACAGAGAACACTCAGCTCCTACTAAACCATATATCTAAGGACACAGAAGCTTCCAAGATGTCATCACTGAAGTAGACCTAAAATAATCAAAAATGGCTCAGAGAAATTCTCAGAAGAGGGGCAGAAAGATTGTTAGGGCCACAGGTTGGGCCATTATGCACAGAGACATTGCCTCTTTCACATAACTGATGACTACCCTTCTAATGCACAACCCACATTCCCCAATGAGGAGTGTCCCTTTGGAGAGGGTAGGACAGAAAGGAGACTATTGATGGCACCCATATGAATGTATGAATGAATGTATTTATGTGCATAACTAATTTTTAAAAAGTGAATGAATTCCAGAAATCATCAAGGAAATCAGACCTCAAACTGAAATCATACCTATAAAAAGAGAGAGATGGACACTGTGTAAAATAACAAAGCAGAAAACGAAAAACCAAAATGTGCTTTTAAATATCTCTAAAACCCCTCAGTAACAGAGCTACTCATGTAGAAGACAGAACCGCTGACCTGGAAGACAAGATAAAAGAAATTGATTAGGAAGCTGAAAACTTTGCTAAGTTCAAAACATCTTGTGAACAGAACAAGAGGTAACTGTGGGAGACCCTAATATTACCAACAGAGCAAATCCAGGCCAGAGGCACAGAGAACATATTCAACAAAATATTCAACAAAATCTCTCAAAAGAGAGGCCTGTCCATATACAAGAAGCTCAACAAACACCAAACTGACAGGAAAAAAGAAGAAACTCTCCAAGGCACATCATAGTTAAAACTCTTAGCAATGAAAACAGAGTGCTAAAATCAGAAAGAGAGAACAATTTACTACACACAATGACAATTCCATCAGAATTACCTCAAATTTCTCAATGGAAGCCCTGAAAGACAGAAGAGCTTGTAATGGAATACTTCAAAGTCTAAAAAATTATGGCATCCAACCCAAGGTACTCTACCCAGCAAAAGCATCCCTCATAATAGATGATGAAAAGAAAACTTTCCATGAAAAAGTCAGCTCTATGATTACATGAACACAAAGCCAAACCTACAGAGAATACTGCAGGGATAATCCACACAAAAGAGTCAAGCAACCAATATAAAGAGTCTACAAGAAGAACATCACAATGACCAAAAATGAGAGAACTCTCAGAGAAGTACAAAGCCCAAGGATCACCAAACCCCATAAAGCAAACTTTAATGACAGGGAATATTTTGAACTTCACACTTATGAACTTAAATATTAACAACCTTAATTCAACCATTGAAATACACAAGTTAATAGGGTGGGTCAGAAAATAGTACAATTCTATCTGTGGCCTTCAAGAAGTGTCTGATAACATAGACTTCAAGTCAAAAGTAATCAAAAAGTCAAAGAGGGCCAGTTTTACTCATGAAGGAAATGGTCAAAAGAGGAGATCACAATCATAAATCTATATGCACCAAAAACAGGTGTACTCATTTGTTAAACAAAACCTATTTGACAACAAAACAGAAATAAACATCAACACCATCATAGTTGGGGACTCCAAAACTCCATGATCCTCAGTGGATAGAACTTCCAAGCAGAAAATCAACAGGGAAATAATAGAGATCAACAATACCATAATCAAGTAGATCTAATGGACATCTGCAGAAATTTCTGCCCTAATTGTACAGAATACACATTCTTCTCAGCAGCCCATGGAAACTTCTCCAAATGTATCACATATTAGGCCATAAAGCATGAATCCATAAATCCAGGAAAATTGACATAACTTCCCACATCATATCAGATCACAATGCTTTAAAGCTAGAAATTAACAAGAGACATATCAGAAATCCCACCAATTCCTGGAGACTGAACATGACACTTTTAAACAATGAGGGAGCTATGGAAGAAATTAAGGAAGAAATTGTAAAATTTCTAGAATTGAATGAAAATGAAAGCACAACCTACCAAAACTTAAGAGACACAATGAAAACAATCCTAAGGGGGAATTCATAGCTCTAAATGCCTTCATTAGAAAGACAGAGAGATCCCAAATTAATAACCTAACAATCCACCTAAAGTCACTGTAAAAACAAGAGAAATCCAACCCTAAGAATTCAAGATGTAAAGAAATAATCAAGATCAGAGCAGAAATTAATGACTTGGAAACTGAGAAAATTATTAAGAAAATAGATAAAATGAAGACCTGGTTCTTTGAAAAAATAAACAGATTGATAAACTCTTAGCCAATTTGACCAAGCAAGAACAGAGAAGTTTCAAATTAACAAATTTAGAAATGAAAATGGACAGGTCACAACTGAAATAAATGAAATTGGAAAAATTATCAGGATATACTTCCAAAACCTCTACTCCACCAAACTGGATAATGTGGAAGAAATGGATAAATTCCTAGACTTATATCACTTACCAAAATTAAACTCAGAGAGGATTAATCTCCTAAACAAACTTATAACATTCATTGTAATTGGAAAGTGATCAAAAACATCCCAAAAAATAAAAGTCCAAGAATGGATGGTTTCTAGGCCAAATTCTATCAAACCACCACAGAAGAAGTGAAACCAATTTTTCTAAAGCTATTTCACATAAGAGAAGATTGAATACTCCTGAACTCCTTTTATGAAGCTAGCATCACGCTAATACCAAGAACAGAGATCTAGCAAGAAAAGAAAACTATAGGCCTATATTCCTAATGAACTTAGATGCAAAGATCATGAACAAAATCCTCTCAAACTTTGTTCAAAAGCATCTTAAACTTTGATCTAGCAGGATTCATCTCTGCAGTGTAGGGATGGTTCAACATAGGGAAATTAGTCAACATGGTACAACACATAAATAAACTTCATCACAAACACCGCATGATCATTTTAATAGATGCAAAATGACTTTTGTCAAAATAGAATATCACTGCATGATAAAAACACTAGAGAGAATGGACATGGATAGTTTATATCCCAAGAATCAAGGCTATATATAAAGCACCTAAAGTCCAAATAAAACCTAATGGGGAAAGACTCAAAAGAGTTCCCATTGAGATCAGGAGCAAGACAGGGGTGCACACTCTCATCACTGATCTTCAATATAGTATTAGAAGGCCTATTCCAAGCAATAAGAGAGGAGAAATAATTAAAAGGGATACAAATTGCAAAGGAAAAAGTCAAGTTATCTCTATTTACAGATGACATGATCCTATACACAAGTGACTCAAATGTCTCCTGAAAAATGCTAAAGGTGATTCATTCCTTCAGCAAAGTGGCAGGATACAAAGTCAACACACAAAAATCAATAGCCTTTCTGTATGAAAAAAATGAATATACAGGGCTCAAGAGATAGCTTAGCGGTTAAAGTGCCTGCCTCCTAAGCCTAAGAATGCTGGTTCCAATCTCCAGCAGTTCCAATCTCCAGGTCCCACGTTTAGCCAGATATAAAGTGACCCAAGGGCGCAATGCCGCACTTGACCACAAGGGGGGCACACATCTGGAGTTCGTTCACAGCAGGTGAGAGGCTGCTGGCGTGCCCACCTCTATCTGTCCTCCTCTCCCTCTCTCTGTCTCTCTCTGTGTCTCTCTACAAAAAAAAAAAAATGAATATACAGAGAAAGAATCAGTGAGGCTATCCAGTTTTCAGTAGCAACAACATCAACAACAACAAAAAATCAAATACCTTGAAATAACACTAACCAAGGATACGAAAGACCTATATTATGAAAACATTCAAAAAAAAGAAAAAAAAAAAGAAATTGAGGACAACTTGAGAAGATTGAAAGACCTCCCATGCTCCTGGATAGGTAGAATTAATTTTGGGAAAATGACAATCTTACCAAAAGCATTATACAGAGTTAATTCAATACCAATTAAAATCCCAGCATCATTCCTCACAGAGATAGAAAAAATTATCTCATAATTCATATGGAATGGCAGCAGGTTTTCGATATCCAAACATATCCTCAGAAAAACAAACGAACAACAACAAAAAAAAAAAAAAACACCCTCTGAGGTATCACCATACCCTATTTAAAGCTATACTACAAAGCCATAGTAACAAAAACAGCATGGTACTGGCATAAAAACAGAAACATAGACCATTAGAACAGAAACGAAGGCCTGGTCCTTAGCTCAAGTAACTATAACTACTTGGTCTTGGATAAATGTGCCAATAATGTAGACTTGAGAAAAGACAAGAAATGGTGTTGGAAAAACTGTATAAACATATGCAGAAAAATGAACTATACCCACTCATCGCACCATACACAAAAATCAACTCCAAATGGATTAAAGACTGCAATATAAGGCCAGAATCTATTCTCCTACTGGAAGAAAAGATAAGAGGAATTCTCCATGACATGAGAGTAGGAAAAGACTTCCTGAACAAAACTCTAGTACTCTAGGAAATTAAACCATCACTCAACCATGTGATCTCATGAAGCAAAATGCTTTTGCATAGACAAATGTAATATTATCAGAGACAAAAGATTACTCAGTGAGTGGGAAAAAAAATTTCACCAGCTATGCCACTGACAGAAACCTAATATATGGAATCTACAAAGTATTCAAAAACCTAAACAACAACAACAACAACAAAAAAAAAAAAACAATAAATAACCCACTTGACAAAAGGGACAGAGAACTCAATAGGGATTTCTCAGAAGAAGAAGTACAAAAGGCTAACACACACTTAAGAAATTATAATGAAGTTGTGGTACATATACACAATGGAATTCTCAGCAGTAAGAAAAAAATGATAGAAAAAAATTTGCAGGAAAATGGATGGGCTTAAAACACATCATATTCAGAAAACAAACAATCACGAAAAATGAACAAATGCCTCATGTTCTCACATATCTGTGGTTCCTATCCAGGATCAGCTTGAGTTGCTTCCATACCAGATAGGCAAGTTGAGGCCCAGACAATAGGGATGGAAGGGTTTGAAGGGGAGTAGGTAAGTGGGGGACAATAAACACAAAACTAAACCCAAAACAGGACTATAGTGGTTACAACTGAAATGAAGGGACCTGGAAACAGTGGGATGAAGCATAACCTTAAAAATATTTGGCTCTGTCCACTGTTGACAATCTTCACTGTTTTTTGTTTTTCTCTCTCTCCATTGAACTGCATGCAACACAGCTTTTTCCAGCTTTCTGTCAGCTGGTCCACATGGAGGAGGCTTTCAGCTCAGCTCTAGCAAGATTTCTCACTGACCTTGCAGCCCAAGTTTATGTGGAGTCTTCAGCAATAGGATCTTACCATCTATTCCTGGTGGGAAACCAAGGGCCTCGGCAATGGCCTATAATGCTTTGGGGTATCTGTTACCTCCCTGGGCAACAAGTCACTGGAAGGTATCCCATCGCTAGCACTTAAAATTTTCCAGTAACAATCTATTGCTTCTGAGTGTTCCATTGCTCAGAAAAGTCGGTTTCCATATGACTTATTTATATCATCTTAGAGTTTGATTAGTCTTCCCTTCACCTTTTCTTTACTCAGTCTCTTCCCCTGACCTCACTTAGGCCTTTCACCTCAATTAATCTGTTCTTCTACATACATAGATATAATACCATATTCTTAAGTCCCGCCCTCCCTTTCTATTCCCTTCATGGCATATTGTCTACAATTAAGGAAGTTATCAATAAAAAATTAATTAATTAATTTTAAAAAAATCTTTGCCTCTGAACTGTAACTTGCAGTACCAGTAATAAGTGCTACCCACTTTGAGCTGTTTATCAGAGAGACATACAAGGTTACCAGAACAAGACAGGCTTCTGTCAAAGCACTTGATCACCTCCCTGAGGTAAAAGGTAAGACCCTATTGCTGAAGACACCATATACTGCTGGCATAGAAAAGAGAGATACAAGGGTGGGATCTAGAAGACATCTAGTCCCCAGAGAGTTAGCCTGTCTAGTACTGGAAAGTGTTACATGAGGTATTGAGAGAAAGTGGCCAACAACGGTGTGAGCAAGGAGGGGTCTAAGCTACTCAGAAACAGCCTGACAAGAAGTGTTCCCAGTGCAATGGTGTCACACAGCCCTGGTAGGTAACCAGTGGCTTCCTGATTGGGTAAGAGATCCAATCAGTAGTAAGAAACCCATATCTGGAACTGGGAACCAGGTCTGAATTCTTTGGCAGCAAAGATTATGCTCTCCAATACCTAGCTCCCTCTAGTCTTTGGATAAAAGAGGGGCTACATCCATCCAAATCTCCCCAAATTAATAAAGCTTATCCAATTTAACCTATGCTGACTTTACTCACTGTTAGACAATCTGTTTTTCTTTTTCAGACTGTATTGAGACCCAAGGAGATAAACCACTCCTGGTTTCCCAGTCAAGGCTCAGGTCCGCAGAGGAATTGGGGAGATGAGCAAGAGTGCTGCTTACATGGTGAGCCTGACAAACATTGCCAAGCTGAGGATAGGCAACACATACCAAAAGAGAGATCCAGAGACCCCTAAAAATCTCATCATTGAAGTAGACTTAAAACAGGCCCACAAAGGCTCAGGCAATTTTGTGGAAGAGGGAGCAGAAAGATTGTAAGAGCCATAGGTTGGGATGCCATGCCTTGAGGCATTGCCTCCCCCCAATACTGACTGCTGTTCCCACAACACATAACCCACAACACCATGTGGAATATCAGCAGCTCCACTGAAGAGGGACCCTGCAGAATGGTGACAGGGAGGAGGGAAAAGATGTTCTAACACAGGTTGTATCTATACAAAGTATGTTCTTATTAAAAAGGGAAAAAAAGAGTTTATTAGTATATTGCAACTCAATTAGCATTAAGAGCCTTTTCTTTTACAAGTTGGAAACAAAAATGGTTTATGGGATACTTTTCTTCTCATAGACATGTCCATTTATAAAATTAGATGATGTTATGTTTTTTAAATCCCTACATATTAATTTATTTTTTCCAAGTGGAAAATATCATTTTATTATTATGAGCTATAGGGAACCTTAGTAATATTCATTATAATCACACAACTGGTCACATGACTCCCTAGAAACTCATTTCTTATGCATTATAACAATTTGAAAATCATTTCATTCCAAACATTCTAAAAATAATTGTCTTTTAAGGATTGTTTTAATATATAAAATTTTACATTTAATCTTTTTAAAAATTTACTTATGTATATATTGTATATACAGCCATGATGGTACCATCATTAGCCTTCTCTCTGTCCTCCCCTATGGATAATGTGGGTCTTGCCTTTTGGGGGTAGCCATCAGTTATGTGGGAGAGGCAATGACTCTGTGCATAATGGCCCCACTCATGGCTCTAACAATCTTTCCTCCTCTTCTTCCATGAAGTTCCCTGAGCCATGTTGGGTTCATTTTAGTTCTATTTCAGTGATGAGGTCTTAGGAGTCTCTGTGTCTCTGGACATCTGATTTGGTTGGAGTTGAGTGTTCTTTGTGTCTATCTCCTTCACCCTACATATTAATTTCTTTTTAATTTGTATATAAGATAACAAAAGATTTCACAGGGACATTGAAAGTGAAAATTGGGCTGGAGAGATGGCTTAGTGGTTAAGGCACCTGCCTGCTAAGCCTAAGAAGGTCAGTTCCAATCTCTGGGTCCCACGTTTAGCCAGATACAGAGTGATGCAAGGATGCAATGCCTCACTTGCCCACAAGGTGGCTCATACATCTGGATTTCGTACGCAGAGACTGGGAGGCTGCTGGCGGACCCATTCTCTATCTGTCTTCCTCTCCCTCTCTGTCTCTTTCTGTGTCTCTCTCCAAAAAAAAAAAAAAAAAAAAAAAAAAAAAAAAAGTGAAAATTGTTTTCTGCTTCAAGATGTAGTCATATTTTAGCCATTGAAGACTGAATAAAATAAAATGAAAATAAATTTTAGTAAGTTTTCTTTGTAAAATTTTTCAACATTTGTAGTCAACCATGATTTTATTAATGTATGGAATATTTAGGTTAATTTTGCTCTGCATTTTTATTCATCTTTCTTCTGGATTTTTCAGAAAGGATAAAAGTCTTCTAACATTGCATTAATGAATAATGGTACAGCTAAATAACCCATATCATACAGTCAATATGAGAAAGAGTTCTTATTTTCAACTTAGTACTGTAACAGTTGCATAATATCGATCTGACTGCTATATAATAAATGGAATTTAGTCATATGTTAAATTCTCTTGAATAACTGTATTTGGAATTGAAAGTTCCAAATTATATATCTGTCAATTTGGGTTCCAATTTGATTATAAAACCTTGTGTGGAAATTTAATAAATAAAAATACACAAACTGGACAACTATAGTGCCAGCACTGAATATGTATGAATGTACAAAATCACATATTAGAAAGCACTTCTCACAATTCAGGTGAGTTGGATGGAGATGAATATCGGAGACTATTTTGAAAATTAGGATGATGAATTTACCAGCTGTAGATACCTGATGCTCTCTTTTGTGAGATCTCAATCAATAGGTAGAACACCAAACAAACACTGAAATCTAACAAAAACTATAGAAAATTGAAGTTATATTTGCCTGAGAGTTAAACAAATGTATTTTTTAGATATTGTATTAATTGTTCTTAAAAATCCAGTACATCCTAAATCCTTCTCATGATATTCAATCTATATTTCAACTGTGGATTTCAGTAAACTCGGTTTGTTTATATATTTTTAGGTAAGTGAAAGATGGCAGATGATAGTTTAATATATGGATGGATAGATTGATTGATAGATGATAGAACGGTAATTAGCAAGCAGAGGAGATATGTAGTAGTGAACTTCTCATTGCTGGGAAAAATATCTTAAAAATAAGTTTAAGATAGGAAGTTTATTTCAGCTCATATTTCTTTGTTACAGTTCATTGTTATGGGGAAGGTATGGCAGCAGAAACTTGAGTACCTGCTCACAGTCAGTCCACAGTGAGGAAGCCGAGTAGAACAATGAATACTAATACTCCGCCACCTCACTCCTTTATGATAGTCTATGACCCTCCCCAGAGTAAGGTTGGTCTCCTCACCTCTGTTAAAGCAATGAAGATAATCCATCACAGGTGATTCTAGGCACTGCCAAGTTAACAATTAATATAAACCTTCCCAAAGAATAATATATAACACAAATACTATATTTTTCTGACATCTTCTAAGTTCCTTCCACCCCAAAGCTTCCTCTCTTGAACGATTCCTACAATTCCCATAAATACTTAAATCTCCATGGAGGCTTTGTCTCATCTTGCTTTTGCTTTCCTGGTTGACACTTTTTTATCTTTTTGATTGTGTGAAGTATAAACACTTCATTTACATCTTTGCTTCCAATTTGTTAACCATCCTCATGATCTTTAAAATATCTGCAGAATTTTCTTGTCTAAGATGAAAGCTGTCCTCTTCACATACGATAAAACACCTCAGATTGCCTGAGAAGAGCCCACTGTAAGTACATTTAAATATTAAAATGTAAAGTCAAGGTACCTACAAATCACATCAATTAACCTATTAGATGAACTTGCTTCAGATGGATTGTTAAGTATATTTGTTTTGAAATCACTAAGATTACAATTAATTTTTAAAGCTCAAAAGAGAAATCAAATATTTATTTTAAAAGTTTACATTAACTGGAGGGATATTAAATCTGATTATAAGACAACTATAACTTCTTTCCTTGCCTGTTCTCAATTTTAGCTTTAAACATGAATTAAGAATTAGTGTCACCATACATTTTTGGCAAGAACATTTTCTTTTAACTATCCATCATTTAAAAAAATACTTATTATAACCTTTATCTTGGCTCATTTCCCAGACTCATGTATCCTGTCTGCATTGCTGCAATAATTACTTACATTTTTATTTGATAGCTATCTCTGCTAGCACCATTACTTATTGTTAGTTCTGAAATGCAATGGTATAAAGCACACATGCTACTTTGCACAAGGTTTATGCTACTGTTGAATTCATTTGGTCAACAACCCTGTCTACTTCATTGTCTACAGACAATGCTGGTGTTAATGAGATGGTGTAGGAATGAGATTTATCATTGAACTTATTCTGTATCTTTTGAGTGTGTCTGCATTTGACCTATTTTGTTAATTAATTACACTCTTTGGCATATAAAATAAAGAACAAAATAAAACCATAATTGTGCTTATTAATGTTTATTGCACACTCTCCATCTTTAATTTAAAGGAGTTGAGGGACTTCTGATTAAGATGTTGGAAGAAAAGCCATACCAAAGAAGCCTGGGGGAAAAGGAGGTAAGAATTATCAACTAAGAAGCCACACATCAGAGAAGCTGGTAGGGAGGAAAAGCTTCCAGCAACTACACAGCCAGGTCACAGCCACACCTCCAATAGGCAAGTCCTTCCAGAGCAAATCCCAATACCAAGGACTGAGTAGTGAGTAGCACTTTGTGTCCAAGCCCACATGTGCCCCCAACACACACCAAGTTACAGCCCCACATCCATGTTTTGTTCAGAGAACATATGCAAGCAGAGATTTTCCTGTTTGTCAAACACTGGCACCATTGGCACACTAAGTGGACTCTAGGTGGACCCACAATTAGAAATATACCTGATGTGCCCATTTTTTTGGTTGTTGTTTGGGACCACTGGCAAGGATCTTTCTTCCTGAGCTGGCATCTCCCCAACACTTGGCAAGTTTAAGGTGAGTGCACAGGCAGGGATAAGTGTCTCATGCAAAACACCCATGCCACCTGCACAATTGCATGACACAGGCAGTCCCCACAACCACTGTGATTAATATCCAACCTGAATAATAATATTGTTCTTACCCTAGTCTGCCTGCCACAACCAATCACACCACCAAGGACCAGGAACCAAGCAGCCATGAGAGATAATAAGACCCTGCTTGTTCACTGAGTTGGAAAGACCTTCCAGGGTCTCACCTGGAATCACTGGAAGACTGCAAAAACAAGGAAGACACTGCTCAGACTCAAGTGCATTCAGCCAAAACCTGAAGATATTCTGCCATCACAACCCCACCTTGATCAAACCTGAATAGGGTCCTTAAATGCACATTCAACAAGTGCAATTATCACTAGATTATTAGTAAAAATAAAGAAAAAGAGATGACAACCTGGAAATAGGCAAAAAAAAAAAAAAAAAAAAAAAAAAAAAAAAGGCAAAACAAATATTACAAGACACCAAACTGAGAAATCCCAACCAAGAATGGGTAGTCCCATAATGGAAACCTCCATTGCAAAAACGTTAGCCACAGAATCTCAATGAAATTACTTAAACATATTAAACAAACTTAATGAGGTCATAAACAAAAGGCTGAAAATAAACTAAAAGAAAAATTAACAAAAACAACTCACAAAACTATTTAAAGAAAGGTTGACTGAGGGGAAAAAAAAAAAAAAAAGAATTCTGACATCATGCCCAGAGGCATTCTTCCCTCCAAAAATAAATGATTTCTGCTTCCATAACATGTAAACCACAACTGCATAGGGAATACCTACAACACCACTGAGGAGCATCCCCAATGGAATGGGAACAAGGATGATGGAAAAGAGGGCACCAACACATGATGTATCCATATGAGGGTATGATGAAGACTAACCTTAAGCTTGTCCTGCTTCTCTCTCTTTCTCTACCTTACTTCTTCTCTCATTCTTTTTTTATATTAGCTATCTTTTTCTTCCATCTTTTCCCTTGGCACTGGCCTATAACTCCAAGTACCAGCATATGGTTAACATCCACAATGAGCTGTTGATCAGAGAGACCTACAAGGCTCCCAAAAGAAGACAGATTTCTGTCAGAGCACTTGAAGACCCACCTAAGGTTAATGGTAAGACCCTACTGCCAAAGACACCATATGCTATTGGTACAGAAAATGGAGTGACCTGGCTGGAATCTGGAAGAGAGTCAGTCCCCAGACAGTTAGCTTGTCTAGTGCCAGAAGGTGCTACATGAGCGACTGGGGGACAGTGACCAACAATTGTCCAAGCAATGAATAATCTAAGATTCTCAGCAGCAAACAACCTCATGTGATGTTCACACAAACTGCTTCTATCCCAGTTCAGGCAAAGCTCTTTCTCACCCTCACAAGCCAGACCTCATAGTCTATAGTTACTGCATTCACATCTTTCATTTCTGACCAGAATAGCCCATCAAGCTGTACTTACAGCACTGCATGGTGTCCCATAGGCTAAGCTTTCAAATTCGTCTACATTCCTCTTGAAAAATCAGCTCCAAACGCCAAAGCCACAGTTAGGTGTCTAGCAGCAATCCCACTCCTCTGATACCAACTTTACTGTTGCAGTCAGGTTTGCATTGCTGGCAGAAATCACCCGGCCAAGAGTAGCTTTTATTTTTGGGGGGGGAGGGGCGGGGGAGGGGATTGTTTGGGCTTACAGACAGAAGGGGAGGCTCCATGATGGCAGGGGAAAATGACAGCATGAGAAGAGGAGTGACATCACCTCCTGGCCAACAGAAGAGTGTGCCAAGCACTGTCAAAAGGAAGTTGGCTATAATACACATAAGCCCACCCCCAACAATACACTGCATACAAGAGATGTCAATTCCTAAATCCCCATCAGCTGGAACCGAGCACTCAGAACACCCAAGTTTTTCAGGGACACCTGATTAAAACCAGCACAAGAATCAACAACAACCAAAATGAACTCAATGAGGATATAATCAGGCACAGGAATGAATTCCAAGAATACCAAGAAAGTTAAATCAATAAATTAAATTAGAATTCAACAAAGATATGTAGATGCTGAAGAAAAGTATAATATACAACAAAAATGAAACAATTCCTTTTATAGGCTCCCAAGAAAGCCTCACCAAAGGAGTAGAACATGTGAAGGATAGACTAAGAACTCGAGGACAAGCCAGGACATAGAGCAGAGCCAAAGACAATTACAAGTTAAAAAATGTATGAACAGGGGATGAGGAAAATGTGGGGCACCTTAAACAGACCAACTATTTGGATCACGTACATAAAATAAAATAAGAGGAAGACATGTAGGCCAAAAGCATAGATAACATCTTCAACCAAATTATTGAAGAAAAATTTCCTAATCTTACAAAAGAGGGGCCCATTGAAGTACAAGACATGCACAGAACACTGAATATATGGTGCCAGAGAGGAAGTTCTCCAATCACATTATAATTAAAAATTTCAACACTAAATACAAAGAGAAAACACTAAATCCTGCAAGAGAAGAAAAAAAAAAAAAAAAAAAAACTCATTCCACAAAAAGGTAAAGCCTTCAGAATTAGCTTTGATTTTTCAACGGAAACTCAAAAAGATTCTAAAAGATCATGGCTACCAAACCAATAACTATTTTAGCAAAATTATCTCTCATAACAGAAGGCAAAAGAAACACTTTTCATGATAAAATCTAGCTATATGGTTATATGAGCACTAATCCAATCCTATTGAGAACACTAAATATACTACTTCATATTGAAGATGTAGAAAAAAAAAAAAACAACACTCAAGAGTCTACTAGAGGAAATAAGTAAAAATCAAAAGAGATTGGAAGACTCACCAGGACATATTTCAAAAATGTCTCCACCACAAAATTGGAAAATTGGAAGAAATGGATAAATTCCTTGGCTCATACCACCTCCGAAAACTAAACCCAGATGAAATAAGTTACCTGAATAGAGCTATAATCTCAAATGAGGTTAAACATATAATTAAAACCCTTCCAACAACAACCAAGTCTATGCCCAGACACATTCATTGCTGGTTTCTATCAAAACTTAATTGCCAAACTATACCAATACTTCTCAAGTAATTTCACACAACTGAAAGGGACTTGCCTTCACTTTTTCTTTGAAGCTAGCATTACACTAATACAAAAACTAGTTATACAACAAGAAGAGATTTAGACAAATACCCTGATGAACTTAGATGCAAAAAGTCTCAATAATGTTCTTGCAAACCAAATTAAGAAACACATCAAAAATATCATCCACCTCCATCAAGGAGGTTTCATGCCAGTGGTGCATCAACAAAGGGAAACTGATAAAGGTAATACACCACATAGACTTAATCATATGATCATCTCAATAGATGCAAGAAAGTCCTTAGAGAAAATACCATATCAGTCCATTATTAAAACACTCAAGAAAATAGGGATGTAGGGATCATATCTCAACATAATAAAGGCAATATGAACCATATCATACTATGCCTATATCATACTAAATGGGGAAAAAGTTGAAAAATTCCCATTAAAATGTGGAACTAGACAGGGATTCCCACACTCACCACTGCTTTTCAATGTAGTACATGGTCTTAGCTCAAACAATATGGCAAGTCAAAGGAACAAAAGGGATACAATTGGAAAGGAGGAAGTCAAAATAGCCTTATTCACAGATAACATGATTCTATACATAAGAGAAGTAACAACTTCCACCAAAAAAAAAAAAAAAAACCAAAAATGATACATGCTTTCAGAAAAATGGCAGTATATAAAATTAACACTCAAAAATCAGTAGCTTTCATACACACAAAAGACAAAAATATGGGAAAGAAATCAGGGAAGCTGCTACTTTTACAATAGTAACAACTAATAAATATATTGAAATATTTCTAACCAAGGGAGTGAAATAACTATCTAATGAAAACATAGAAAAACTGAAGAGGCAGTGTGGTGATGCATGCATTTAATATGAGCACTCAGGAGGTAGAGGTAGGAAGATCAGCACGAGTTCAAGGCCACTCTGAGACTACATAGTGAATTCCAGGTCAGCCTGGGCTAGAGTGAGACCCTACCTAAAAAAAAAAAAAAAAAAAAAAAAAACAAAAAAAAAAAAACAATACACCAAAGAAAGACATGAGAAAATGAGATGAGATGACTCCCCACACTCATGGGTTAAGAGAATTAATATTAAAATGTCCATCCTACCAAAAGCAATACACAGATTTAATAATATTCCAATTTAAATCCTAGGAACATTCTTCACAGAGTGAGAAAAAATGGGCTCTGAATTCATATGGAAACTAAAGACCTCAGGTAACCAAAAATGACCTCAACAAAAGGAAAATCTTTGGTATTATCACCAAACCTGACTTCACAATATGATATCAAGCTATTGTAAGAAAATCAGCATGGAATTGATACAAAACCATGTACAAAATCAATGGCATATATTATAAGATCCAGGTATAAATTCTAGGAACACTGACAAATTGGCCAAAAATGCTGAGTGGAGCAAAGTCAGCATCTTCAGCAAATGGTGCTGGAGAATCAGGATAGTGACATGTAGAAGGAATTTGGAGCCTCTTCTGTCACCTTGCACAAAATTAACTCCAAATGGATGAAAGACCTCAAAATGAGATCTGAAAGTAAAATGACTAAAAGAACAAAGATTGATATACTCCAAGATATAGGCGTAGGGAAAGCCTTTTTGAGTAAGACCTCAATAGCCCAGGGAATTAGACAAACTCTCAACCATTGGGACCTCATGAAACTAAAAAGTTATTGTACAGATAAAACCATCAAAAGTCAATGGATAACCTACTGAATGGAATAAAATCATTGCCTACTATACAACCAACAGAGGTTTAATGTATAGAATCAACAAAGAACTCAAACAATTAATTAAAAAACCAAGCAACCCACAAAAAATGGAGCAGTGAATTGAACAGAGAGTTCTCAAAGGAAGAAATACAAATGGTCAACAAAATACTGAAGAGATATTCACAACTTTAGTCATCAGGGAAATATAAATTTAAATGATTTTGAAATTCCACTTGATTCCAGTCAGAATGGTGATCATCAAAAAATCAAATGACGGAAAATTCTGAAAGAAGTATGGGGAAAAGCCAGGCATGGTGGTGCATGCCTTTAATCCCAGCATTCAGCAGGCAAAGGTAGGAGGACTGCCATGAGTTCGAGCCTGGGCTAGAGTGAGACCCTACCTTGAAAAAAAAAAAAAAAGTGTGGGGAAAGGGGAACCCATACCCACTGCTGGTGGGAGTGCAAATTTGTACAACCACTATGGAAATCAGTGTGGAAACGCCTCAAAAAGCTAAAAATAGATCTACCTAATTAGATCCAGATAGTAGTCTTTTAGAATACACCCTAAAGCCGCTACTACTGACTACAGTGCACTGGTAAGGAAAAAAATAATAATAATAAAATTTGGAGGAAAATAGATAAACTTGGAAAAATCATACTAAATATGTTTACACAGGCTCAGAAAGACAATGTCACATGCTCTTTCTCATATGTGGTTCTTAACTTGGAGCAGCTTGAGTTGATTATATGTGGTAGTAAACATCAGTATTGACATGGACCTAGAATGAAGCTAGGCTTACAGAGAACTCATGAGGGAGGGGAGGAGGGACTACTTGACAAAAAAGTTGAGGAGCTGGAAAGAAAGAAAGAAAGAAAGAAAGAAAGAAGAAAGAAAGAAAGAAAGAAAGAAAGAAAGGAGAGAAGAGAAGAGAAGAGAAGAAAAGATAAGAAAAGAAAGAAGAAAAGAAAAGAAAAAAGAAAAAAGAGAGAAAAGATAGGCAGCATTGCTGGTGGGTAGAACTAAGGGACTTGTGGAAAATTACATAAAACTGATGAGAATATGAGTCAGTATTATAGAAACTTTCCTCCTGGATGGATGGTATTCTATAAGATAAAACTTTCAATAAAGGGGGTGGTGAGCAGAAGAGCCCATAGAAGGTGGGGAAATCTTAACCCTAAAATCATGAGCTTTGGTTGGTGAATTCCAGGACAGAATTGGCTGTCTCCACAATGAGCTGTTGATAGGGAGACCCATTAGGTCCCCAAAATAATGCAGGCCATTGCCAAAACACTTGGTTGTCTGTCAGAACTAAAAGGTAAAATCCTATTGCTAAAGACACTACAGCCTGTGATCATTAGACATTGAGACACAACTATGGAATTAAAATCTCTTCTTGCTAGCTCTAACAGTACTGCAAAGTGCTATGGGAGCCGCCAGGAGAAAATGGTTACTGACAGTTTAGGTAAGGAGGAGATCCTGAAAGCTATAAAATTAACCAGCTGGGCAAAGAGTACTCGCCTGTGCAATAGTGGCACACTACATATGTGGGTAGTAAAGTGTTTGAAGAATGGACATGAGATATTCTCTGTGGGAGAGAGCTCATACCTGGTACTGGGAATTAATTAAGAATCCCACAGGTAAAAAAATCATACTCCAAAGTACAACTCCCCTTGCTATTTAGCTAAGAAGAGTGGGTATAAAAATAACTATAACTTATCCCCCTTTACCCAAGCTTCTCTCATTTTTAGTTGGAGAATTTTTGTTGTTGTTGTTGTTTTACAGTTAGCAGAGAATACTGAGCAGATACAGGATCTATCAACGCAACAATAAAAGGCAGTTGATTGTAATAATGAGATGGGTCACCTCGACTTCATCTCCTGGGGCTCAGGGGTCACCGCAGAGGAAGTAGTAACACGAGTACTGCTGTCCTGTGCTGAGGAGATGGTGACAAACCCTGTGGTCACTCAAATCTCTTGAAAACAGAAGTCCAGAGACTATAGAAATTTCAACACTAAATCACATTTCTAACATAGCTGCCAAGGTTCAGGAAACTATGAGGAGGAAGTGGCTGAAAGATTATAAGAGCCTCAGGGTGGGATTAGATTGAGGCACAGGCTCCCACCCCACACACAGAGACTGAGATCTTCAGAACCCCACAGTGAATACCAATAACCCAAGTGAGTAGTTCCCTGAATGGAAGGGGTCAGGGGAGAGGGGATATATGAGAATAACCTTTCCAAAAAAATGAAATTTAATTAAAAAATAAAATCATATTTATTGTTTATGTTATATTTATAAACACTTCATTTTGATCAACTTTCCATTTCTGCCATCTATACATCCAACAACCTGATCATGAAGCTTTTCTTGAAGCAGCTGGTTAAGTTTTAAGTTTATATACCCCCTTTTAAATCACTTTATTTAGTTTATGTAAGCCTATTTTAGCAGATTCAAACTGAGTTTGAGTGTCTCAGGAAAGGAAGATGCTCCAAGCCAAGCCCCTTCCCTATGCTCACTTCTATAATAGCAAGCTCTATTTGCACTGTGGAACTTGATGGGTGGGTGTCAGTGTACGAAGGATGCAGATGATTCAGAGGCTCCTTGGAAAAGAGAAAAAGATGGAGGCAGCCACAGTTAAGGTATGACACCAAGCCCTGCTGGCTTCGTTAGTGGGTCTTGAGTACAAGTGTTGGAAAGTTGAATGCTGTGTGCATGAGAGATTTTGTGAGAGTGAATAATGAATAATAAAAGTGAATAATACCTCAGGTGAGAACTTAAATAGTGGATTTGGGAAGAGGGGACCTGACAACTCATGGATATACCAGAGCTTGATTTTTGGAGTGGGAAGAAATAAAGGAAGTGACAGGTGACATGTAGTGTTGTCTCATTTTGTGGCCACAGCAGTTAGCAAGTGGCAGATATAAAGGAGCACTGTTTTCATTCGGGTTCTGCTGTAAGGTGTGACAGGTCCACTCTCTTGTCGGCAATAAAACCTGATGGGTCTGCTAAGGCCAGGGTAGGAACAAAACTGTTTCTAGGATAATGGACATAATTTTCCATGGCTGCTAAGAATATGTGAGGTAATGACCTGGAAATATGTGGTACAAAGTTCCCAATATGTGAGATTAATTTTTGCTCATATTTATACAATATGTATGAATGAAATTTCTATATTATCAAGTGTAGCTTCTGAAATTTATAAATTTTAAGTTATCAAAAAAAACTCATGTAGATATACACTTTCAACATTTATTAACAAAATATTAATTCCTTGACCTTTAAACTTATACAGTGTTATATAACTTTACCAGTGCTATATAACTTTTCTAGTGCTTTATAACTGGGGCTTACTGTACCTAGAAGATTCAATAACCAGTTCTTTGTTTAAGAATTGCAATAGGAAGAATTGAAAATTGGAAGGAGAGTCAATTTTAAATTAGAGTTGACAATTTTATGCTTGTTTAAAACAATATTTATCTAATGCATATTGTAAAATTCTAAATATATTTGCTACATCAATTTGAAAGTATTCTTCTTTTACCTTTTCTTTATTGACAACTACCATACTTACAGAAAATAGCCATGATAATTCCCTCCCCTCCTTATTTTCCCCTACATAAATCCACACTCCATCATCTCCTGCCTCTCTGTTAGTCTCTTGTTTATTTTGATGTCTTCATCTTTTCTTCCTATTATGAGGGTCTTGTTAAAGGTATTGCTAGGCACTGTGAGGTCATGGGTACTGAGGCCAATTTCTGTATTAAAAAATTGCATTGTTCTCAGTCCTCTGTTTCCTTTGGCTCTTACATTCTTTCCTCCACTTCTTCCACAATGGACTGTAAGCCTTGGAGGGTGTGATAGAGATGCTTCAGTGCTGAACACTCCTCCTTCACTTTTCAGCACTATGGTGCATTTTGGGAAATCCCAGTGGTCACCACCTTGTAAAAATAGAAGCTTCTCTAGGCAAAAGTGAGAGTAGCATTAATATATGGGTATGAACTTTTAGTAAAGTATTTATAGGGAAGTTTGGTGAGCTGAGTATATTCCTTTAGCCAGACAAGAGAGGCCATTACATTCCTACAGCTCCTGAATTCCCGCATCATAGGCTTTTCATTAAGTTTTCAGTACTAGGCATGTATTTCCTCCCACAGAGTGGGATTCTGGTCCAATTACAGAGCAGTTCATTTCCCCCATAACAGATATGTCACTATTGCACCTGTATGGTCATTTGGCCTTCCTGGACAAACTTCAGACTTGCATCATCCACTATTTTTATCACTGATGACTTCTGTCTCCCACAGGGCTGCATGTGGTGCAGCTTTTTCCAGCTTTCTGCCTAATGGTCTATAGGGAAGTGGTTTCCAACTCAGCCCCAGATTGAACTCTTAGTGACCTTGCAGTCCAGGAATGTGGAGTCTTCCATCTATTTTTGATAGGAAATCAGGAACCTTGGCAATAGCCTGTAATGTTTCGGGAGCATCAGGGTCCTCCCTGACTATGAACTCATTGGAGCATATCACATCTCTGGCAAATAATTTTTTATAGTTACATTTTATGGATTCTGGAGTGCCATTATCCAAAACAGAAGGTTTTCATAAGACTTATCCACAATATCTTCAATTTTTATTAACCTTCTCACTCTTCTTCTACTCAGTGTCTTCAAGAATCTGCTCATCTCCTTACGTAAATACAATACCATCCTCCTAAGTCCCCCTCTTCTCTCTCCTTTATAGCCCTTTTCTAACTTTGTAGTCTCTGCTACCATTTTTTTACTCCAACTTACACACAATTCTAAGCATTTGTAGCTAGGATCCACATATGAGAGATAACATGGTTGCCTTACTTAGTATAATCCTTTCAAGATCCATCGATTTCCCTGAAAATTTCATAATGTCATTTTTCTTTACCAGTGAATAGAACTCCATTATATAAATGCACCACATCTTCAACATAATTCATCAGTTGAGGGACATCTGGGCTGGTTCTAATTCCTTACCACTATGAATAGAGCATTAATAAATGTGGTTGGGCAAGTATCTCTAAAATACTGAGAAGAGTCCTTAGGATATATGCTGGGGGTGTTATAGCTGAGTCATATAGTAAATCTATTTTTAGCTATCTCAGGAACCTCCACACTGATTTCCACAATCACTGTACTAGACTAGATTACCAGCAGCAGTGTAGAAAGGGGTTCTCTTTTTCTGAATCCTCACCAACATTTATTGTCATTTGTTTTCTTGATGACAGCCATTCTGACAGGAGTGAGATGGAATCTCAATGTAGTTTTAATTTGCATTTCCTTGATGGCTAAGATGTAGAACATTTTAACATGATTATATGCCATTTGTTTATCTTCTTTTGTAGGTTGCCTCTTTGCTCTAGTTACAGTGTTATTTGCTGTACCAAAGCTTTGTAATTTCATGAAGTCACCATGGTTGATCAGTGGTTTCATTTTCTGAGCAACTGTAGTTATATTCAGAAAGTTATAGCATATGCCAATATGTTGAAGAGTTTCCTCTACTTTTTCCTCTAGCAGTTTCAGAGTTTCAGGTCTCATATTAAGGTCTTTGATCCATTTGGACTTAACTATTGTACATGGATGGAAATAAGGATTTATTTTTATCCTTCTACATATAGATCCAGTTTTCCTAGCACCAGTTTTTAAAGATGCTATCTTTTCTCCAATGAATAATTTTGGCTTTTTTTTTTTTTTTTTTTTTTTTTTTTTTTTTTTCAAAAATCAGATGGCTGTAGCTGCCTAGACTTAAATCTGGCTCTTCTATTCCATTGATCTTCAGGTCTGTCTTGTGGCTTGTTTTTATTTACTTATTTATTTTGCTCAAAATTGTTTTGGCCATTTGAGTTCTCATTTAGCATTTGATTCTATGAATTTTTCATTTCCTTTTAAATTTCCTCAATGACCCATTCATCATTTAGTAGTGTATTGTTTAGTATCCATGATTTTGTGCATGCTGTGTAGTTTTTCTTGTTGCTGTTTTGTAGTTTAATACCATTGTAATCAGATAGAGTACAAGGAATTATTTCAATTTTTCTGTATTTGTTAAAATTTGCTTCTGTCCTAATATATGATCTTTTCTAGAGAATGTTTCATGTGCTGCTGAGCAAAATATGTATTCTGCAGCATTTGGATGGAATTTTCTGTAGATATCTGTTAATTTATTCTATGACATCATTTAATCCAGATCTCTCTCTCTATTTTTTGCTGGGATGACCTGTTAATTGATGAAAGTGGGGTACTGAAATCACCCACTACAACTGTGCTTGGTGTTATCTGTGACCTGAAGTCAAATAGTGTTTATTTGATGAAATCAGG
Source organism: Orientallactaga sibirica (assembly GCA_036365145.1). Taxonomy (NCBI): domain Eukaryota; kingdom Metazoa; phylum Chordata; class Mammalia; order Rodentia; family Dipodidae; genus Orientallactaga; species Orientallactaga sibirica. The sequence goes on along the minus strand of JAEOAD010000060.1, from coordinate 13,711,909 downwards.
AGTACCCATATTAGGTGTGTATATGTTTAGAATTGTAATGTCTTCCTGTTGAATTTTTACTTTAATCAATGTAAAGTGAACTTCTTTGTCCTTCCTCACTAATGTTGGTTTTTAAGTCTATCCTGCTAGATATTAGGATAGCAACACCTGCTTGTTTCCTAGGCCCATTTTCTTGAAATATCATTTTACATCCTTTAACACTAATGTAGTGTCTGCCTTTTATGGAAAGGTGAATTTCTTGGAGGCAACACATAGAAGGATCCTTCCCTTTAATTCAATCTGCAAGCTTGCATTTCTTGGTTTGGACATAGAGGCCATTTATATTGAGTTATTATTGAAAAGTATGTATTTATTCCTGCCATAATTCTTGTTTTGTAATAATTTCTTTTTTTGCTTTACTCCTTGTATTAACTGTTATTTGAGTATGGTTTACTTTTTTCCTGTGCCTTCATGTGTGTGATTTGATTTCTCTTCAGCATGAAGGATCCCTTCAAATATTTTCTGGAGTGCTGGCTTAGTGATCACATATTCCTTTAGCCTGTTTTTGTTGTGGAATGTCCTTATTTTTCCATCAATATGGATGAATAGCTACACAGGATGAAGTAATCTTGATTGACAGTTATTATCTTTCAGAACTTGGAATACATCATTTGAAACCCTTCTGGATTTTAAAGTTTGTGTTGATTAACCTGCTGTTTTCTAATGGGCTTGCCTTTATAATTGACTTGGTTTTTCTCTCTTCTCTCAATATATTTTCTTTGGTTTGCATGTTTGGTAGTTTAATTATAATATGGAGAGGAGAGGTTCTTTCCAGGTTTTGTCTGTTTTGTGTTCTAAAAGCTTTCTGTATCTACATTGGCATCTCTTTCCCAATTTGGGGGAAATTTTCTTCTATGATTTTGCCTTTGGATTGAAATTGTTCTTCTACTATACTATGAATTTTTATATTTGATTTTTTCATAGTGTCCCAAATATCTTGAAATTCCCACTCAAACCTTATTAGCTTGTTTTTCTCTTTGTTGGACTGTATTAGGTCTGCAACCTGGTCTTCTAGTTTAGAAATTCTCTTTTCTCCTTCATCAATTCTATTAGTGAGACTTTCTATAGAATTTTATTTGATTTCCTATATTTTACATTTCTAGTATATCTGATTGATTTTTCTTCAAATCATGGAGGTGAATATATTTATTAATTCATCCAATTTAATATTACTCTATGGCTCCTTCCTCTGAGCTCCTCTATGCTAAGCCCCATGGATGACAAATAAGCAATTGAAAATTATATTAAAATCAAAGACTTCTTTGCTGGATAAAAATATATATATAAAACAGAAAAAAAATGATTTACTAAAAGCCTCATTATATGCATTATATGTATTTCTTCAATAAGAAAAGTATTACTGTCTTTGCTAAATATTTATTTCACTACAATTGTAATGTAACTTTTTTCCTTTTTCTCTTTTCTTTTCTTTTTTTTTTTTTTTCTTTTCTTTTTTTTCCAAGGTTGGGCCTCACTCTAGCCCAGGCTGACCTGGAATTCACTTTGTATTCTCAGGGTAGCCTCAAACTCATGGCAATCCTCTTACCTCTGCCTCCCAAGTGCTGGGAAAAATGGTGTGTGCTACCACACCCGGCATGTAACTTATTCAAATGTAAACTACATATGCATTTATAAACCCATTTTTATTTTTAGTTACTGAAAACTACTATTTTTAATCCATGATAATTATATCCATACTTTTTTGGGGGATGTTTTCCAAGGTGGGGTCTCATTCTAGCCCAGGCTAACCTGGAATTCACTATATAGTCTCATGGGGGCATTGAACTCACTATGATCCTCCTACCTTTGCCTCTAGAGTGCTGGTATTAAAGGCATGTGCCACTATGCCCAGCTCATAGCCATACTTTTTAACATAGTTTCCAGTAAGCAGAATAACTGCAATATTGATTCAGAAAACATCTATATTAATCTGTACTTGCATTCACCAGTTTTTAAATGTTTCATTAATTCAAAATCTCACTCTTTTCTTATTCCCTATTACACTTTTTTTTTTTTTTTTCTCCCCTTACTAGTGACAGCTCTATGTATTTCTTTGTCTTTTATTTTAGATTATCTAGTGTAGACTGTGGTTGGTATAGGTAAATAACTCCTTTCATCTTTTTTTCCATATGTATATGTTTGTGGTGTACATGTATGTTCATATGAATGCTGACACATGTGTGTCTGCATGGGTACATGTCATGTGCATGTGTGTGTGTATGCATGTGTGTGCCTAATGCCCAACATTGGAGTCTTCTTTAGTTGCTCCAACCTTATTCTTTGAAATAATGTCTTTAGCTGAACCTAGAGATCATCAATTTGGCTAGAATAGCCAGGTAAATGATTTTGAATTATAACAGTATTTTTCAAAAACTTTGGTGAGGTAATCACTGCCAGTTTTCTCTAACACAATATGTGTATTTCCCCCTTGTTATTAATAACTAAATTTGTAGTGATACATTTTGAGAGCACACAAATATCTTGTTCCTCATCATATTTTAATCCACTACCATTGCATCTGTCACTGTTAATTGCCAGCATTAATTATTACAGTGATGATTTCGAAAGGTAATTTCCCAACCAATTCGACCACTCTATTTAGGTATACTGTCCAATTATTATAATATAAATGTTCAGTATGATGTATTTATGTATCAATTGCTTATGTCAGTATCAACTAATGAGTTCTTATGATATTAAATGGGTAATAATCTGTTACTGTCATTAATTGTTCAAATTAATGACCAGTATTTGGCTGATGAGAGCACAATCAAGCTGATTGCTGTGTCCTTTGACATGTTTCCAGCACTTTTCAAGCACTTTCACTTTCAAACTTAATTGCTGGCATATGGTGTTTTGGACTCATCTAACTTTTCTGTCCCAGTGCTGGAATGAGTCATTTCTGTAAGAATCCTTCATTTCCTTAGGTTAATATTGAATATATCATTATTATTGAATGGTATTTCTTGTTGGTTCTTTCAATGGAGAGAGCTAGAAAATTATTTCCACACAAAAATGAATTCTACTGTGATACTGATATAAATTGGGCAGATTTAGGCAAATATGCAATATGAGTCCATGAGATTATCTTATCATTTTAATTCTTACATAGTAACTGAATTAATTAATCTCTTTCCTTTTTGTAAGTAGTCTTGTGGGGACCTATCTTCCATTGTTGTAAACATGTAGGACTTATCCCTTGACTAGTAGAATGCATAGAAAATAAGAAACGTGAATATTGCCATTGTAGTTTTAAAACCTTCACAATTTGTAAGATTTGTTTTGACTTCAAAATAGTCATATAATTCTGTTTGGACATCATTCTAATTTAAATCCATTTTATTTGATTTTGCTTTATTTGATGAGTAGTTAAATATTAACATGTTTCCAAAAGTTAAACCTATATAAAGATATATATCTACTATATTGCCTTATGCTATCTTGTCCATTCTATTCCACTCAACATCACATAATCACTAATATCAAATCTTTTCTTGTATTCAGAACCAATTTTGGTATACATTAATGAATTTTTGGTCTTAAATATTTTTCCACTTTTCTTTGATTTGCAGAATGTTTCCTTCTCTTTTTAAAGATACATAATATATAAAAAGCTACTCATCTTATTTTCCTTATGCATAAACACATTATTCCAATTTGTTTTGTTTGCCTATTTTATCTTTTTAACATATGAAACTTATTGTTGACATCATAATTAATAATATTAATAAATGATTAAAATATAAATCTTCAATTTTATGGAATGATTCACCTATATTTTTGACATATGTGATATCATTTTTATATTTATATCTCTGATCATTTTAAGTCTTAGGGAATAGATTAGAACTAAATCTTATCCTATCAAAACTGCTATTCAGTTGTCTCAGAATTAATGGTTAAAAGATATTTATTACTTCCCAATGCTGAAATGTGAGATATATATATATCATATTTATAGTATATATATAATAAATAAGTATGGATATTTATTATATTCCATTTTCATATGACTCTTATTTGAGGCATTTTATTTTATCCCAGTATTCTGTATGTGTATACCTGTGTGAACAGTGCAGTTTAAATAACATGATTTACTTTATGTTCTGCTGTTTTTACATACTTTTTGCTCAGTGATGAAGATTTAAAAATATTTGTCTTTCTCTCTGTCTCTCTCTCTTGCTCATTTTTATTGCTTTTCAAAAAGGGTGGCTATTTTCTATTTGTTATGATAAAGTTCCCAATAAGAACAAGGAGTGTGGGCAAAGGAGGCACGAAAAATACGAACCAAGCAGAAGAACATATAATTGTGAAAATATCATAATGAAACTCATTACTTGATAGGGTAAGTGGAAATAAAAAGAAATTCAAGAGCAAGCATCACAGTGGTAAAATATAGCATAGAGGTTTTGATTGGGTAGCACATTGGTCTAGTTTAGCCCAAAATATAATAACTATTTATATTTTTCACACAGCTTAGTTTTACTTTAGATTTTTTTTTACTCACCAATATTATAAAATCAATTACATAATTTCAGTAGACACCAATGAGTATTTCAATGAAACTAATAACCTCAAAAATGCAATGGCTCAAAGGACCCCCATTTGATTCCCCAGGATCCATGTAAGCCAGATGCACAAGTTGGAGAGGGCTAGAGGGAAATGGTAAATTGAAAAAAAAAATGGAGAGATGGATTTTCAGTTAAGGCACTTCCCTTCAAAGCAAAAGGACCCCGTTCAATTCCCCAGGACCTATGTAAGCCAGATGCACAAGCTGGCTGGAGGCCCTGGTGCACCCATTCTTTATCTCTCCATCTGCTTTTCTGTCTTGTGTGCATACTTTCAAATAAATAAAAATGTTTAAAAAAATTTTAAAGACAATGGCTCAAAACAACATTTTTTTTCAATTTTTAAATGCCATTTATCCAACACATGTTGGCAAGTACATCTGCTCAGTATAGTTACACAAGAGGCCATTGTAGTCACCTAAGGGGCCAAGCTAAAGGAAGTTTAATCCTGTAGTATGCTTTCAAGATCTCCATTCAAAAGAAATAAAGGAGTCAAGTTTTAGAAGTATTTTTTCACTCAAGGTGACATTTACCACTTTCCCTAATGTATCATTGTTTAAAGTAACCATTACAACCTGCTCTTGGTTGCTGCATAAAAATCCAGACATGAGTTACGGAAGGAAGCAGGTTTATTTCATGCTTATAGAATCCAGAGGAACACAATTTCAGAAGAAGCTGCTTACTTCTGTCAAAACAAGCAGAGAAAAATAATTGTAGCAAGAAAACACCAACACCAGCAAGTACCAACAGCTAGAGTTCAAACTCCTCTGAACATACCAAGAAGGACTGGATTCAGATCTGACCTCAGTGAAAATCTCCCTGTAGCAGGGATCTGCTTGTTAGGGCCTGAAGATTCATCACTGTCTACAATGAATATACACTCATTAAAAAAAAAAAAAATCCTAAAGTGCAGCATGGCATCCCATCATTCAGGAGGCAGAGGTAGGAGGATAGCTGTGAGTTCACTGCCAGCATGGGACTACAGAGTGAGTTCTAGGTCAGCCTTGGCAAGTGTGAGACCATATCTTGACAAATTAAAAAAAAAAAAAAAAAACTGAAACATTTTAATATTTTATTTATTTATTTGAGAGAGAGAGAGGGAGAGGGAGAGCAAGCATGCAATAGGGCTTTCAGCCACTGCAAACTAACTCCAGATGCGTGTGTTCCCTTGTGCATCTGGCTTACATGGCTCCTGGAGAATAGAACCAGGATCCTTTGGCTTTGTAGGCAACATTTTTTTCAATTTTTAAATGCCATTTATCCAACACATGTTGGCAAGTACATCTGCTCAGTATAGTTACACAAGAGGCCATTGTAGTCACCTAAGGGGCCAAGCTAAAGGAAGTTTAATCCTGTAGTATGCTTTCAAGATCTCCATTCAAATGAAATAAAGGAGTCAAGTTTTAGAAGTATTTTTTCACTCAAGGTGACATTTACCACTTTCCTTAATGTATCATTGTTTAAAGTAACCATTACAACCTGCTCTTGGTTGCTACACAAAAATCCAGACATAAGTTACGGAAGGAAGCAGGTTTATTTCATGCTTATAGAATCCAGAGGAACACAATTTCAGAAGAAGCTGCTTACTTCTATCAAAACAAGCAGAGAAAAATAATTGTAGCAAGAAAACACCAACACCAGCAAGTACCAACAGCTAGAGTTCAAACTCCTCTGAACATACCAAGAAGGACTGGATTCAGATCTGACCTCAGTGACAATCTCCCTGTAGCAGGGATCTGCTTGTTAGGGCCTGAAGATTCATCACTGTCTACAATGAATATACACTCATTAAAAAAAAAAAAATCCTAAAGTGCAGCATGGCATCCCATCATTCAGGAGGCAGAGGTAGGAGGATAGCTGTGAGTTCACTGCCAGCATGGGACTACAGAGTGAGTTCTAGGTCAGCCTTGGCAAGTGTGAGACCATATCTTGACAAATTAAAAAAAAAAAAAAAAAACTGAAACATTTTAATATTTTATTTATTTATTTGAGAGAGAGAGAGAGGGAGAGGGAGAGCAAGCATGCAATAGGGCTTTCAGCCACTGCAAACTAACTCCAGATGCATGTGTTCCCTTGTGCATCTGGCTTACATGGCTCCTGGAGAATAGAACCAGGATCCTTTGGCTTTGTAGGCAAATGCCTGAACTGCTAAGCCACCTCCCAGCCCCTATTTTAAAAATAAAGAAGTAAATGGATCTTTAAAGATATTTAGACATTCATGAGACAGTCATGTAAACATTTAGGCATTCATTTTTTACTATTCATTGGAAGAAACCAAGATGGCAAGAAACAATTCTCTTTGTATTAGTAAAAATAACAAACATTGAGTATAAACAGAAAGAAAAAAATAAAGAAAATAAATGAAAGAAATTAACAATATTGACTATTTTATTACTTAAAAGTTTTAATTTATATATAAAAAGTAGGAAGAAAAAAAGCAGAATTTATAAACACAAGGATGTCTGGTTGAAGTGACTCCTGTGAATGTTGATCAAGAATAAAAAAACATGGGCTGGAGGGATGCTTAGTGGTTAAGAGGTTTGCCTGCAAAGCGAAAGGACCCAGGTTCAATTCCCTAGGACCCACGTTAGCCAGATGCACAAGGGGGCACACACATCTGGAGTTCTTTTGCAGTGGCTGGAGGCCTTGGCACACCCATTCTCATCCTCTGTCTCTTTCTCCCTCTGTCTCTGTCAAATAAATAAATAAATAAATAAATAAATAAATAAAAGCAAAATATTTTAAAGAAAGAATTACAAAACATACAATCACATGGTGATTATATTCATGATTAGATTCATGGGCTTTTAAAAACTAAACCTGACTAAGATGTGGTAAGGAATGAATTATTCAATAAATAATGCAATGAAATTAATATGTATTCAATAAATACCACAGAACATAAGCGATATTTTTGAAGAAGACTCCTCATTTACTTTATATATCAAAAACATCCAGATTAACAATGTTTACACAGACATTATGGAACATAAATGATATGTAGTTATGAATTAAGAAAATTACAAGGGAAAATTTACATATGTTGTTGATAAAGAAGTGTATACTAAATATTACGTAAGTTCTATAAATCTTAAGACTGTTTTACTGTCTTGAGTGTATACATTTTTAATGTGGTCCATGTATCAATAATGTATTATCAAAAGTTGCCACATGACTTATTGGGAAATAAATGCAGAGCCATGGTCTCCATTGGTATTATGTATCCCCCTTTTGTTCCTTTGCATGCTATAGGTCACCATTAACGAACATGCCGCTGGGAACTCTGGAGATAGCTCAATGTTTGAAAATACATTGATGAACTGACTTTGGTTCCCCAGAACCCAAATAAAGCAAGACACAAGTAACATATGTGTCTGTAATCCATAGCTAGGACAATGGGAGGTAGAGTCAGGGAAATACCAAGACCTGCATGCCAGTTAGCCTGGCACTTACAGATACTAAGAACAATAAGAAATGTTCTATCTTAAAGTAGGTGGAAGGCAAGGAATAACATCCAGCTACCCTGTGACCCTCACAAGTGTGCTGTGCCATGCATGCACCTATGCACCATGCTCATTGTATTAGTCATTGTATTAGAACCCTGACTAAAGGAACAGGACCGCTAGAATGAATTATATTAAAAAAGGGAATTTATTGGATTAGCTTACATCAGTCTAAATAGCAGTTGCAGCCCCAATAATCAAGGAACCCAGTAGCTGCTCATTCCCCGTGGCCAGATGCCTTAGCTGTCCCAATGTGGCACTGAAGACCTGGAGGCTTCCTGAGGAGCCGCTGATCTTCAGTTCACATGGTCTTCAGTCCCTCCTGGAGCAACCTCAGAGACCCATCTGAAAGGGATTTTTGTGGATTACTAAACAGGTAACAAGCTCATAATTCCACCTATCATGGTATAACTATACCACGTACAAGAAATGCAAAATCTTCTCCCAACACAAAGCAAGGTTCCTTGAGGAATGCTTAGTTTCTTATATAATAGGTCTAATATAAATTCAACAACAGTTAGCTACTGATGTAATCTCAATATTGGTGTAGATGTGGACAAACTCTGTATCAAGGTAGGACAGAAACATGGACATTACAGTCCTTATTTTTGTAACTGGTCACACAGCCTTAACTTGTATTTGTAACTACCTTCTTCTATTACCCATTCTGTATTTCCTCCACTTTCACAAGCACCTCAACAGGTCTTGGTTCTTTACCTGGAGGGGTAACCCATACCTTCATTCCTGAAGGATTTGGGTCATTTATCACACTACCTTGATTTGGTTATTGCAGTTGTCCATTGACTTTGATAACAGGGCATGGTAACATTAAGAGACACCCTAAATGATCTCCTTCCCTCCAGGCATTCTCTTCCATACCTGTAAGTGGAGGAGCAGTCCAATTTCCCCCAGTAGTCTGGACCAATTACCACTGCTAACCCTATAAGTCTCTTCTTAGCCAGTTTACTGGAGGGCATTAGGAGCCCAAAGTGGCCAGGGGGAAGTCTGAGCTTCCAGTTCAATGGAAGGTTCTTTGTGCCTCCTGGCAAAAGCACTCCCTCCTCTGGAACCAAGACCTCTAGACCAGCAGAGCATAAGGTTGAGGGAACAAGAAGCAAAAATTTGACTAATGGGCCACTCAGGGTGATGGTAAGTGGGGCCATTCCCATTTCTACCCCTTGATTCCTGGACCCATGAATCTGGGCTATAGGAGAAGCAGCATCATATATAGGACACTGATTCATTGCATAGACAGCCTGCTGGAGGACAATCCCCCAGCCCTCCAAGCTATTGACACCTAGTTCATGATATAGCTATTTCTTTAAAAGGCCATTCCACCGTTCTATCAAGCCAGCTGTTTCAGGGTGTTGGGGCACATGGTAAAACCAGTGAATTCCATGATCTTGAGGCAACTGACATACTTCCTTGGCTATGAAGTGAGTTCCTTGGTCAGAAGCAATGCTGTGTGGAATACTGTGATGATGGATAAGCATTCTGTAAGCCTATGGATAGTAGTTTTGGCAGAAGTACTTTGTGCGGAAAAGGCAAATGCATACACAAAATTTGTAGGCTATATATATAGTACATATATGCACATATATATGTATGTATATGTAAATTGTAAGTTTTATATTTGAAAGTCAAGGCCTTGAAGAAATTCGACACCTACTTTTTCACCATGTGTGATAATTTGTGGTATATTCATATTATAACAAAAGAATTCTATTTGAAAAATGAATTTATAAATGGTGTATTAATATTACCAGAGGAAAAATGCAAGACTGTGCAAGTGATTAGAATTTAATGCAGTGATTGAAATATTGCAATCCAGAGCCAAATTATCTTGTGCTATATTTAACCTCCTTAATATCCATTTCTTGGGAACTTTTTTGTTTGACCTAGCATCCTTGTGACTATCATGGGATCAGGTAAAACCTTTTTGAATGTATTAACAATCAACTTATACGTATTAGATTTAAAATATCTGACAATTCAATCTAGAGAGTTGGCTTAGCTGTTATGGTGCTTGTCTGCAAAGCCAAAGGACCCAGGTTCAAGTCCTCAGGACCTACATAAGCCAAAAGCACAAGGGGATGCATGCATCTGTAGTATGTTTACATCAGCTGGATTCCCTGACATACGCATTCTCTCTCTCTCTTTCTCTGAAATAAATAAATAAAAATAAAATATTAAAAATTATAATTCAAAAATATTTACTGAATAAAAATATTAAAAAACAAGAAATGATATGTGACATATCATGCCAAATAGAGGACTTATCAATTAAAGGGTTAAACATTCATAGCAGTTCATATCTGTTATATTTCCAAAAACAGAGAAGATGGGGGTAGAGGACAGATGGATGGTGAGTATACATCAAAATGTAAAATATCTGATTAAATATTTTATGTTATAAATGGAAGTTATTGATGTGATGCACTGGCAGAATGCCTTTTGAAACTACTTTACTGGGGCCCACTCTAGATCAAAATATTTGGTACATGCACATTTAAACAGATTCCACAGAATCAGCTTTGGTAAATAATGACATAATAAAAACTATTAAAATTAGTAGACTAGAATTTGTTTCTTATCATATGTACCCTTTGAATAATTTTCTTTTTAAAGATGTGCGTGTGTGTGTGTGTGTGTGTGTGTGTGTTTAATTTTCCTAAGTCAGTTTATAAAAAAGAAACACAGGAGCTAGAGATGGAGCTTACTGGCAGGATGCTTACCTAGCAGGTGAGAGGTCCTGGGTTCAGTTCCTAGTACCATACAATAAATGAATAGATAAATAAATAACATAAAATGTCAGTAAGTATCTTTTAAAAAATAAGTATAAATTATATCTATTTTAACTGAAAAGTACAAAATAGTAAATTACTTCACTGTAACTTATGCAAAATATTGACTTATTTATATCCCTTTGAATCTAATAGTTTGTTGTTATATACCATTCTAATAAATGAAAATTGAGAAAATAGAATTATGTGCATATATGGTTTTATTCATCAATTATAGACATGTACAGTTAAACTAAAGTATTATTTATGTTATAAAATATATATAATTAAAATTTTGAAGAATAAGTAAAATCTTTTCAACAAAACATTTACAAAATCACATTGCTTATTATAGTTGTTCACTAATATTAGGTATCAGCAAAACTAGAAGTATTTTATTGAAATTGGTCATTTCTCATAAGTCTTATACCTTCTTGTCTGAAACAGTCATTTTGAAATTTTTCCCCTTTGAAGTTTTTTGCTGATAATTCCGATCATCTAAACTTTTCTTATTATTTATTCATTTTTAATTAATTTTATGTTTTAGACTATGTGTCTATTTGTGTGTATGACAGGGTCTTTTTTTTAAAGTGTATTTGTGATGTTTTTTAAAGACATTTATTTATTATTTATTTATTTATTTATTTATTTATTTATTTATTTATTTAACAGGGTCTTTTTCTTACTGCTACAGACACCCTTCCATCTTTTTGACTTGACCTGAGTGTCTGGGGAAATGAAAACCAGCAAGGAGGCTTTGCAAATATGTACCTTTAACTGTTGAGCAATCTTCCCAGTCACTGTACATAGATATTTTTAAATTTATTTTATTAATTATGGACAGACTTGGCATGTAAACATCATGTGTTGGTACCATCCTTTCCCTCATCTCTGCCCCCTTTCCAAAGGGGGGCCCTCCTCATTGGGATTGCAGTTTTTCCCCATGGGGATTATGGGTTTGCACTGAGGAACAGCAGTCAGTTATTGCTGAGTTTTTAAGGTAAATGTCTGCTTTTGCCATTTAATAATTTAATGTGAGGAAACAGAACTGAATTACCCTAAGTAAGAAGCAGTATGCTCCATTGAGTTGGAAGCAAATGAGTTGTCACAACACTGTTCTGAAACTCAACCTTTCCTCAGAACAAATCATTCGTAGAGAAGACACTGGGGTCGTCAGCACGTATTTATTTGCATTGGAAATCTTAACTTTTACCTACTAGATGAAATACAATGTAATTATAAATACCATGCTTTCCCTATGAGACATGATCCTGCAGTTCCATTACAAAAGAACATCTAATGGTGTTTTAGGAAGGATTAAAAATAATACAACCCTAACTCAGTGTCACAAGACCATCATAGTAGGAGGAAAAGATGATGACATCAAAATTTAAAGAGAGACTGATTGAGAAGGGGTGGGGATATGATGGAGAGTGGAGTTTCAAAAAGGAAAGTGGGGGGAGGGAGGGAACTACCATGGGATATTGTCTACAATTAAGGAAGTTTTCAATAAAAAAATTAAATTAAAATAAAGAAATAAAAAAATTAAAAAGTAAATTAAAAAAACAAAGTCTAGGTAGTGTTTTGCAGATATATTTAGCAACCATCTGATTTGTGGACATATAACAATCAATGAAATTATGGAAATAACCAGTGCTAACATTGGAAGGCTTGGTGGGAAACTACAGACTGATACAATCTATTAATACATATGCTTTCAATATGCACATTTTCAGATGACACTGCTTCTGTTCAACCTAATTATTTGTAAACAATTAATAAGCATAGTATTCTTCTATAACCTCATTTGAAAATATGGTGAATCAGCACAAAAATATTCTATTATCAATAGTCAAAGTGAAAATATTGGTCACAATACTTCAACCCTTACTTCCAAATGAAGTTCTTAGACAGCATGGTTTGCTACTGGGTTACTCAGCAGAGTGTTGTCCTTGAGGGCATGAACTGTTTCATCCTGAGTTAGAAGTTACAAACCCATATTTGAGTTGGCTTAGGGAAAAAAATTTCAACCCAACTATAAAAGGCATAGATGTGGTAGAAAGATTAAGATTTTAAAGCTTTCCAGTCCCCATAATCTTTGCACTTTTTTCTTGCCCTTGCCAGAAGAGTATCTTTTTCTAAAAGACTAGAAGTAGTAGGCTTGGAAAGTTTTTCATTATTTAGTTTTCCATCAGAAAGCAGCAAATTCTTTCCCCCAGTTCTGGATCCAAAAATGTAATGAGATTAGTTAGAAATACTCATTTCTTGCATAATCACCGTAGTCATCCTTCTGTGTGTGTTGAAAACTTCGGCCCTCCCATTTGTATGACATCCATGGTTACTAAGGAAAAGCATGAGGTGTTCTTTATAGAAGACCAAAACATCCCTATGATAAGGAGAGGGCACTAATGACTCATTCAGTTAGTTCGTGAAGGGTGGCCAGTATTTGTGCAATGATAATGCTTCCACAGTTAAGTCCACTACCAAATGTCATGTATTTGCTCCATATACTTCAGACATCATCCCTTTGGTCAACATTTCAAGCACAAATGTTCCCTTTCAAGTCTCTAGAATAAACAGGCAGACCTTGAAATTAGTTTACTTATTATTTTATCTTCGTCTGACCCTCATTGACAAGTCCTTTTTTTTTTCACTAAGTTGTTTTTATCTTTTAAATGAGATTAAAATTCAAAGTACTCTTCCTTTAGGTATGTTTCTCTTTCTCTGAAGTCAGTTATTTATTGCTTTAAATAAGCTTATGTTGCAATAAAATAAGGAAGAAGAAATCTAAATTGGCATGTCATACCCTAAGGAATATCTAAATTAGTTGTGAAACAATCAAATTTGTTTTCTTTGCAACATTGAAAACAAGGTTTTGTGCATTCTAATTGAGCCAAAGAAATGTAGAAAAGCAACAATTTTATTCTGTATAAAGGGTCTTTGTTTAAAAGCCGAGCTCTTATTTCTTTAAGATAATTCCTTTAATCAGTGTGGCAAAGACAATTTATCACAGAGTTCTCAACATTGCATTAAACAGATAATCAATAGCTTGAAACAATAAAATAAAATGTTTTCAGTTTTATTAAACTTCAGGGACATGTGGCAAGCAACTGGGAAGTAAAGTAGCATTAAAAGTCAGTTAATATAGCTATTATTGTAAAGTGCATCTGAGTCATCCTGTAGCATGGGGCTTCTTGTCATTATTTAAGTAAAATCATATTGAAAGACACACGAGAGAGGGAGAGAGAGAATGAAACAAGTTGATTTTCAATTTCCAGACAATCACAATTAATTTTGTTTTTATTTGCAAGTACAGAGAGGGAGAGAGAGAATATGGTCATGCTAGGGCCTCTTGCCACTGCAAATAAACTCCAGCTGCATGTGCCACTTTGTGCATCTGGCTTGATGTGGGCACTGAGAAAGCGAACCTAGGCAGGCAGGCTTTGCAAGCAAGTACCTTTAATTGTTGTTAAATGCTGAGCCATTTGCCAAGTCCACAATTTACTTTTATATTAGTGTATATTGTTTCTTTTGCTGGAACCTTACTTAATGTTTGTTTTATATTCTTTGGAAGCAAGTAACTTTGCTTAAAAATGATTTTCATGAAGATCACTGGAGAGGCTGAGGAGTTGGCTCAGCCTTTAAAAGATATTGTTTATAAAGTCTGCTTACCTGTGTTCAATTTCTGAGTAACCATGTATAGCCAGATGCAAAAGCTGATACCAGCATCTGACATTCATTTTCAAAGGCAACATCCCTTTGTGTGTCCACATATACATATACACATGTGTGCTAATAATTTATTTATTTATTTATTTAAAATTATTTATTTATAATTATTTATATTTATTTATTTATTTATTTTGAAAGTGAGAGAGAGGCAGATAGAAAGAGAATGGGCACACCAGGGGATCCAGCCACTGCAAACGAACTCCAAACGTGTGCACCCCCTTGTGCATCTGGCTTTTGTGGGTCCTGGGAATTGAACCAGAGTCCTTAGGCTTTGTGGATCAATGCCTTAACCACTAAGCCATTTCTCCAGCTGTATTTATTTATTTTTGACATAAGGTCTCCCTCTATCCCAGGCTAACCTGGAATTCACTATGTAGTCTCAGGGTGGCCTCAAACTCTCAGTTATCCTCTTACCTCTGCCATCCAAGTGCTGGATTAAAGCAACTTGTGGTCTAAGCTCCTCAGCAGCGAACAACCTGACATGATGCTCACACAAGTGCAGTAGTGGCACACAGCCATGGTAGGTTACCAACTGCTCTAGATTTGGCTAATGGATCTGCTCAGTGGGATGGAACCCATGCCTGGAAACAGGAAACAAGTCAGAGCGATATCCAAAAATGAGCCCGCTCTCCAAATTCAAGCTCCCACCAATAGTGGGATACAAGAGTGCCTCCCCCTCTTAAATGCTCTCTAAAATAAGAATGGATATCCATGTATCTTGCACTGACCTCACTCTCTGTTGGAGAATCTGCTTCTGTCTTTCAGATGGATACAGAACCTGAGGAGAGAATCAGCCCATTGCACCTCACCAGGGCACCAAATGAAGCCATACAGTTATAGGGGAAATGAGCAAGAGGGCTGCTTTATTGGTGAACTTGGTACCAGCACAAGGGCAAAGGAGATAGAAACAGAGAACACTCAACCCTTACAAAATCAGATATCCAGAGACACAGAGACTCACAAAACCTCATCACTGAAATAGACCTAAAATGAACCCAACATGGCTCAGGGAAATTCATGGAAGAGGGGGCGGAAAGATTGTTAGAGCCATGAATTGGGTCATTATACACAGAGTCATTGCCTCTCCCACATTCCTGATGTCTACCCACATAAGACAAGATCCACATTACCCATGGGGGGGGGGAGGAAAGGGAGAAGGCTAACGATGGTACCATCATGGCTGTATATACACTGTATACATAACTAATAAAAAATTTAAAAAGAAATGAAAAAAAAATAAAATGAAGCATTCATCATGATAGAGATTAACTCATACCTCACAATCATCACTCTGAATGTTAATGGGCTCACCTCTCCAATCAAATGACAAAGGTTAACAGGCTGGATCAGAAAACTGGACCTATCCATTTGCTGTGTACAAGAAACCCTCCTTAAAATTAAAAATAAACACCACCTAAGGGTGAAAAGATAGACAAAGATATTGCAAGAAAATGGAAAGAAGAAACAAGCAGGAGTAGCTATCATTATGGGTTCCAAATCCTATTATAAAGAACAATGTGTGTAAATGACAGGAGTATAGAAATCTACCAATGAAAAGTATAAGAATGTGAATCATTATTAATTAGAAACATCATCCAATAAATAAAATATTCAGTTACAATATTTAATTGATATCAGTAAGACATGCTTCTATCAAATAATTGCAGATAGATTTTATACTTAAAATAAAATGTGTGAAAATAAGAGAACTCCGTGTTGCATGTCATTGATTTGCTCCTACTAAAAGCTGCTTCACACAGTAAATCTGAGTGGTTCCATTACCCAAATAAAAGTACACTAAGACACTAAAAAAATAAAACAAATGTGCCACCACCACCCAGCTTAATAATTATTTTTAAAACTGCTTAAATCTTTTCCTGCTTTTCTCTCTCTTCTATCTCTCTCTCTCTCCTCTCTATACTCACTTTCTCTTTTATATTATCTATCTTTTTTTCCCCTCACCTTCCTAGGCACTGACTTATAACTCCCAGTGCCAGCACAGGGCTAACTTCCACAATGAGCTGTTGACCCGAGACACCTACAAGGTTTCCCTAAAAAGACAGACTTCTGTCAGAGTTCTTGATGACCCACCAAAGGTTAACAGTAAGACCCTACTGTCGAAGACAGCATACACGTGTGAGACCAAACATGGAGAGACCTGGACAGAATCTGGAAGAGGGTCAGTCCCCAGACAGTTAGCTAATCTAGTGCCAGAGGGTGCTACACGAACAACTTGGGGATAATGGCCGACATCTGTCCAAACAACTTGCAGTATAAGATACCCAGCAGGAAGCAACCTGATGTAATGCTCAAACAAGTGCAGTAGTGGCACACAGCCATGGTGGGTAACCAACTGCTCTAGATTTGGCTAATAGATCCACTCAGTGGAATGGAACTCATTGCTGGAACTGGGAAATAAATCAAAACCAGTTACAAAAACTTAGCTCAATCTCCAAGATCAGGATACCACCAAATGTGGGCTAGAAGAGAGCCTACACATATAAAATTCCCTCCAAAATATCTATGGCCATCCCTTCTATCTAGTACTAACCTCTCTCTCCGTTGGAGAATTTGCTTATCTTTTTCAGATGGACAACGATCCTGAAGGGAGGATCAGCTAATCACACTTCACCAGGGCTCCAGCTGAAACCATAGAGCAATGCAGGGGAAGGGCAAGAATACAGCATTCATGGCGATCACGACACCAAAAAAAGGCTAAAGGAGATAAACACAGAGAACTTCCAACTCCTACTAAGCCAGATATCCAGAGACACAGAGGCTGCCAAAACCTCATCACTGAAGTAGAACTAAAATGACCCCAATGCAGCTCAGGGAAATTTGTGGAAGAGGGGGCAGAAAGAATGTTAGAACCACAAGTTGGGCATTATGCACAGAGACTTGGCCTATCCCCCAGAACTCTTGACTACCCGCACAATGCATGACCCACATTCCCAATTGATGAGGGTCCGTTTGGAAGAGGGAGGACAGGGAGGAGGATAGAGGAGCCAACACTATGAATGTAAAATAAGAATAACTGAAATTAAAATAAATTTTAAAAATCATTGCAATCCAATACATATCACTAAGTAAACATTTAAAACATATTCAAATATAAGTATTTTAAAAAGTGTTTGTGTGTAAGTGTACTTTTGTGTATTCTTAATTCCTGCAACAGTCCTCCTACATAACTGTAGAATATCAAGGTAGGATGTGTGTATATAATACAACTAAAGCTAGAAAATGAGACCCAGGCTAGGACTGGTGTCCATGTCTGCCACCAGTCTGTCCAAATATTTCCAGGGTTCCTAGGATTATATATATATATATATTTTTTTTTTTTTTGGTTTTTCGAGGTAGGGTCTCACTCTGGTCCAGGCTGACCTGGAATTAACTATGTAGTCTCAGGGTGGCGTCGAACTCACTGCAATTCTCCTACCTCTGCCTCCCGAGTGCTGGGATTAAAGGCGTGCGCCACCATGACAGGCATATTTTATATTTTTAGGCACACGTTGATGTTGTATTCACTTGTGCACATATTTGTGGATGTTTCTGGAGTCTGATGGCAGACATCATTATTGTCCTAGTAACTCTCCATCTTATTTTTTGAGATTGCATTATCCCTGAACCTGGATTCCACTGATTCAGCTAGACTAGCTAGCCTTGAACTAACAGTGATTCTCTTACTCCTGACTTGCAAGTACTGGGATTTAAAGGCATGTGCCACCATGCTCAGCCATAGTCATTTGTTTCATAGTCATAAAAATTATCAATAATTTTTATAAAGCAAAGAAACAATGGAATACATGTATTTAGGCAAGTTTTTCTTCTTATCATCCACATTGCTACCACCAGTTGTAGCACAGTTTTATTAAAAAAAATAAATAAATAAAATAAACACTGATAACATTTGGGCATAACTTTCAGATAACTACCTTTGCTCAGAGTATATTGCATAAAACATGCTATTCTTTCTAGAACTAAATAAGACTAGACTTTTTGACTATCTTTTCAATTATATAATATAGCTAGTATTTGCTTTGTAGTTTTTGACTGCATAGTAAGAAGGAAATAAAAGCTGGACTTCAGAGGAAGATATGTGTGAGTTTAAATTTGTTTCTTTTGTTTTCTAACTGGGGTAATGGATTAAATTAGTCTATCAATATAAGATTTTTTTTCTACACCTGATAATGGTGCGTTTTAGCATTCACACGAAAAAATTTTAAATATCTTATTTATTTATTTGAGAGAGAGAAAGAGAGAGAGAGGATGGGCACAGCAGGGCCTCCTGCCACAGCAAAAGAAATCCAGACACATGTGACAATTTGTGCATCTAGATTTATGTGGGGAATCGAACTCAGGCTGGCAGGCTTGCAAGCATTTGCATTTAACCACTGAGCCATCTCTCCAGCTCAAAATATGCTGTGAGAGTATAAAATGAAGTCATGTTGCAATATCTAGAACACAATAGATGCATGTGATGATAATAGACATCTGAACATTCGGCCCAGGTGGAGAATCATGGCTCTTTTTTGCTGCTGCTACCACTTACCTAAAAAATCTACAGCATTTTATTTTCCTATCTGAACTAAAATAATTCCCCTATAATTTCTTCCTTTAAAAATGACTCATATGCTAACTTTGGGGACATCCACCGAAAAGCAGCTTATGTAGACTAGGCTAATAGCTGAGGCTGGTGTTAGTGCCAACAGCTGATACTGAAAGTTGGGTATTTTAGACAGCTTTGTCTAACCACATTTCAATCATCTAAGCTCCAGGAATCCTAACATGGATCTTTCTCCACTTGATTCAGCAATTAGCCATTTTACAGCTTATCAATCTTGCATTGCTTTTTTTAATGACAGCTAGATTTTTACTTAAGTAAAATCCATTTGGGAAAACACACTTTTTTACTTTATTTGCTGGTCCCAAGTTTGTTCCTATGTTAAAGAAATTTTCTACAAAGTTAGCAGGTACATTCTAATCAGGAAGATATTTCTAGAAACATTTTGTTATCAATTAGTCACAAAATTGAATCATAATCAGCTTTGGAAGGAAGCCAGAAGTCCATTTAAAGCAATATCTTAAAATAAAGTTAAATTACTCTTATGTCTTTAAGCACTGATGAAAAGTTCAGGGAAAATGTAATCACGTAAAAGCTCTGCCTCAAAGTTCTAAATCATAGACCCGTTTTCTATAGACGAATGCTAGTGAAGTAGTTTCTTTTTATATAGTTTTTTTTTAAATAATTGTATTTATTTGAGAGAGAGAGAGAGAGAAATGAAGAGAGGCAGATCCAGAGAGAGAAAATGGGCACACCAGGGCATTCAGCTGCTGCAAACTGTACCACCTTGTGCATCTGGCTTATGTGGGTTCTGGGTCCTTTGGCTTTGAAGGCAATAGCCTAAACCATTAAGCAATATCTCCAGCCCTAGCAAAGGACTTTCTTGATAGGCTATTATTTATATTTAGATATGGTACTGATCAATATATATCTTCTGAGATATTGATATTGTGGTGTTTGAATGTAAAATGTCCCTCATAGCTGCCCATGTTTGGGATTAAGCCTCATAATTAATCATTAGTTGGTAGAAAATTTGGGAGATAGAGCCTTGCTGGAGGAGGTGTGTTGTTTGGTGTAGGTCTTGTGATTTATTATTCATTCATAGGTCAATGTTACTACTTCCTCCATGCTGATGTGACATCACACTTGGCTGCCTGTTTGTACCATGCTTTCCTTGTCATCATGAAACTTCCCCCTTAAATTATAATCTGGAAATCAACTGTTTCCATCCATAACTGCTGCTGTTTGGGTATTTGATCCAAGCAATGAATGAGAAGATAACTGATACATATATGAAATATGGAAGGAACACATTTATTTCATAATGATAATCAACTTTATCAGTCATATACTACCTCCACTCCATAGTATGCCCCAGTGTGTCTTGCATAAGCTATTCTAACTAGAGAAAATGATCACTTTTAGTTGACTTTCTGTGCATCCTATAGATGTAGACTATTGGGTGAGAAATTGCAGAGGACGAAGCCCTGGAACAGGGAGTTACTGAGTTGAGCTTCACTGTTTTTGTTTGTTTGTTTTGTTTTGTTTGTTTTCATCTTTGTTTGGCTATCTACCTTATTTCAACTATTAACATATCTATACTAAACTGCTAGAGAAAAGAATGTAAATTTAAAATTGTTTATGAGTCATAAATAACGCTTACACAAGAAAACTATAAATAGTATGTAATTCAAAAGAGTTTATAATTTTACCAAGCTTTGAATTTTAAAACACTTATCAAGAGTCTCACTTTTTCCACCTATAAGTTTCTAAAAGTTGCCAGTTTATTAGATGAGAAAATTAAATTATGAAATACCATTGTGTTAAGCACTAAGTAAACTAGAGTTACATACTAGATGAGCTGTACTATTTTGTTTGTGATGGAATTATCATTGTTATTATTAGGCAGAAACCACAAAGGAAACAGATTTACATAGATGATACCAATGTGCTACTATGTACATGAATAAATGCAAACATTTATGAATATAATCCAATGTTAATTCATTTATATCTAGAAAGCTCAGAGAGTATTTGATTCTAACAACATTTGGTAGATTAAAACTATTTAAATTTGAATTATTTTATAAGCTACAAGTCACATTTTGTGATCTTCTTGCCCATACTATGAAGCAATGTATGAAAGGGAATAAAATGTTATATGCTAATGACATTCAAATTTGAAACCTCTATAATCAGGGAAATCTTGTTAATGTTGGATGGGATTTCCATAGATATAATCATGCATGGGAAAACATCAATATCACAGTGTTGTGATAACTAAAGAAGGTAAAGCATTTGATAAAATTTAGCTATGTAGTTATACAGAGAATTTGAATGTATCATGTAATAGTATTTTCCTACTTCAATTTTTTTTTCTTTTTTTTTTTTGGTTTTTTGAGGTAGGGTCTCAGTATAGGCCAGGCTGATCTGGAATTCACTCTGTATTCTCAGATTCATGATGATCCTCCTACCTCTACCTCCCGAGTGCTGGGATTAAGGGCATGTGCCACCAAACCTGGCTCAATTTATTTTTTCTTATAAAAGATTATGAGCATTTCAAGAAAACAAAGTTACAATTTTTTATATGTCAGAATATCTAAAGATTTTTTTTTTCTTTTTCAAGGTAGTGTTTTATTCTAGTCCAGACTGACCAGGAATTTACTATGTGGTCTCAGTGTGGCCTAGAAATCACAGTGATCATCATACCTCTGCCTACCAAGTGCTAGGATTAAAGGTGTACACCACCATTCCCAGCTCTTTTAAAGGTTAATTCTTCATACTTATTTTTCTATTTTCTTATTTAAATGCTTCATAAGAAATCAGTCCTATCAATGTTATGAAAGTCATTTTCAAAATCATTAATTCTTTCATCCTTTATTTACCAAATTCAAGACTTAGTTTCATGGTCCCTTCCTAGCTATTGATCTGAGTACTTTGTTAAGACAGTTAGTTGTTCCACCATCTGTTAGGTTGCGGGGGTCCAGCCCTAGCATCAACAAGTGGTGAGACCACGAAACTGGGATGAACAGGAGCGGCGAAAACAAAAACCTTAGGACATGTTGGTACAAGCTGACAGGTTGGGCTCCAGCAGCGAGCCATTTTTCTTCTCTCTCTCTTGCTTTCTCTCTCTCTCTCACACTCACTCTCTCATTCATTCTCTCTCTCTTCTTCTTTTTCTTTTTCATTCTTTTTTCTCCTTCTCTCATTTTCATTCTCTCTGGCTTTTCTCTCGCTTGTTTGCTCGCTTGCTCTTGCTCGCTCGCTCTCTCGCATGCTCTGCTGCTCGCTCGCTCTGTTTCTTGCCACAAAACCTCAGTCTTTTATTTTTCTCATACAAGGAAATAGGATTCAGAAAAGAAAAAGGCAAAAACAAAAAATGTCCAAATTTGACACGCATGCATAATCTTTGAAATTACAAGTATATAATATTTCCAGGAAAGCTAGCCCAATCCCTTACAATTTTTATGAGCAAGCACTATTAACCATTAATTGTGAAAAATGCCTTTGAAAAACACCTTGACCAATTCTTTTTTGAATAATGGGGCATTAGCTCATTGCGGTTTCCTTATCATTCTTTCTCAAATCCCTAACAGCTAAATAATAAAACCTAACTCATCAGCCCATTTTCTCTGTAGTCTCTCCTGTCTCAGATCCTAAGTCTCACTCTCCCACTCTTAGGGTCACACTGATATTGACCACCCAGAGGAAGCAAGCTTTTAGGATCAAATCTATGCCCCTCATGAGTAGCCTGAGGGGGCTCTCACCATTTATTGTTGTTGTAATAAACCCCATTGTTTTCCATTCCATTTTTTGTTTGATCTGAGAACACATCTCCTATTGTCTGCATAATACTATTCCACAAAATCACCTCATCAGAAGCTGGCAGCAGTCTAACTCCCAAGGGACATGGCTGACTTGCAGATCATTTACAGAAGAGAAAGAACAAGTCAAGATAAGGAGAGAAACCAGAAAGATCATGGCAACAAACATGAGCTCTACAGATGAAAGTAGATGTCCTTGCCAAGCTAAATGAGCCAGAGGAGACCACGGGGTCGGATCTGTGTCAAGCGACGCACAGAGTCTCAACTCAGGCTTTTTGGAGCATGCTGTCCCTGGCATTAGGTGAGGTCACTTTCTTTCCATGAATGTGTATGTTCTTCTTATTGCATACTTTACATATTCTCATAGCTCAAAATCATGTTCATTTCTTTTCAATTTTTCTTCAGAAATTATGGATGAATTCTAGTATTACATTTTTAGGAATTAATTTGAATATGGCATTTGCTGGGAAAGAAGAGGGAATCAAGTAGGGAAGGTGAATACCTTATTGGGGATATAGTTTTATATCCCATGTTGAAAATAAAATCAAAGCAAGAAAGATAATTTATTGATGAAATCACTCATTAGCAGCTGAGATAATTTTCTGCATCATTTTAATAGCTTAGGAATAAAATGCCAGTTCAAAAGGTACATTTATTACACTTATGTAATTAAGTATTAAATGTAATTGTTCTTTGAAGAGTAGAATTAATGACATTATATATTACCATCTTTGTTTACTTTGATCAATATATTACCTTTTGTTTATCTAGAATGATAAATTTAGAGACTTTTTTATTTTATTAATTGTTTTGCATACTAGAGATCTTACTTTCGTGTAAATTCCACAAATTCTTAAGCTAAAATTCCCATCCAAGCACAAAAGACTAAAATTGAAATTCCACACACAGTCAAGGTCACATAATGCACTGTCTTGGAAGGAAACCAGAAAAGAGTGTGTCCTTAAGGTTTGCTGGAAAATATCAACTGGTCCTGCAGGGTTACAGCATAAAGCCTCTAAATTATAGGAGTATTACACTGTGCTTTGCATACTTAATGATTAAGACATAGTCCTAAATTGTAAAACACTAGAAATAAATATAAAAAGTTATTTTATTTGTGGTTAGAAGTGCTTCTTGAAGAATAAGTTATGAATCATAAAAAATTATTACTGGACATTTTTGATGAGTTTAAGTCTAATTAATGAAAAGGAATTAATATTTCATGTCATTGATCTTCTGCATTATGAAATTCATTGCAAATCTTATATAACAATTTAGAACTAGCATTTCCTCTTTATTGTTTACTTGCTTAATTTTAATAATTTTTTAAAATATATTTTATTTATTTATTTGAGAGAGAGAAAAGAAAATAGGCATACCAGTGCCTCCAGCCACTGCAAACAAACTCCAGATGCATGCGTCCCCTTGTGCATCTGGCTTGTGTGGGTCCTGGAGAGTCGAACTGGGATCCTTTGGCTTTGTGAGAAAATGCCTTAACCACTAAGCTATCTCTCCAGTGCTTTAACCATGATTCTAAAAGGTGTAAATATTAGACTTGTCATACTGAATATAGTATATGTAGTTTAGACTCTATATGACCAAAAAGCTCTCTCTGATTAAATGTAGCCATGGTTGTCTTTTCTGAGGTTGTGCTATTTAACTCACTTATGTGTTCATTATTAATATGTGAAATAAAAGTTTCCCTTATGGATAAAATGCTAACCCTACTGCAGTGATGTGAGAACTGTGAAAATAGCCCTACATAGAAATATGCTATCAATACACATTAAGATTTATTATTAGTTCCACACCAAGAAACTCAGAAGTTTATGACAAAAACACTTAGCAACTCAAATGAAGCTTCATCTTAACCATCAAGTGTATTCACTTATTTTTAAAATATTATTTATTTATTTATTTATTTGAGAGATAAAGAAAGATAAGGAGGGAGAAAAAAAGGCAGAGAGAGAATGGGTCCCCCATGGCCTCCAGCCAATGCAAATGGTCTCCAGACTCATGCACCACCTTGTGCATCTGGCTTACATGGGTCATGGGGAATAGTCCCTGGGTCCTTTGTCTTTGCAGGCAAGTGCCTTAACTGCTAACCCATCTCTTCATCCCTGATTGTATTTATTTTTATCTAGAACTTTCATGTTACAAAAATACTGCAACAAACCTGTGATCTTCCAGGATCTGAAACAATATGACTTTAGTAGTCAAATGGTTTTGGAAGCCTTCCATGATTACATCTCATTTGATCTCATTACATACCTTGAAAAGATCCCCAGTAGGAATTTTAGCATACGATTTTATTATAGTGTTAACATATAGACTGAATTAGCTACTAGTAGACAGCACATTAATGCATATGGATAAGAAATCTCAGAATCTTCTAGCAGGAATCAAGATATTTTCATGAAATCTCTGCATTCTCACAGAAACCAACACTAAACTACTAAGCACAGAAGCATGGGATGGTGCTTACCACTAAACATGATACCTTTTAGGAGTAGCTCTCAAATAGACAATCTCTATAGTTTTCAATACATTTGTACTTTTTCATGGAAAATTGATTTGGTCATTCATGTTGTTCATTTCTTTCTAGTCACTTGTTCATTTCCAAATATCACTTCATCCAAGTAAGACAGCAAAGACACTGGCATGAAAAAGATGGCTTGAGACATTCCTGGACCTTAAGAAAGAAGATTAGCAGCATTGCACTTTTATTCCTAGGCAACTCTACAAAGTCATTTTAAGGTTCTTAAATTGTGTTTCTCATTCTGTAGCAAGTTAATCTTCTTGGCACTACAGCCAGCTCCTACAACAGAATGACAGTCTTACATCCATAATCACAGATTCTAGTAACTCAACAGAGCCACAGGCCAAAATTCTCTCCCCAGACAACCATGGGCCCAGACCCAAGACATTAAGAAGATCAATTGCAATGAAGCTACTATTTCTTTCTTCAGAATGATTCATTCTTAAGAAAGGAAATGTTTGAATAAAAACTCATGGCTTCTAAAATATATACCTTTCTAATTCTTCTTAGTGCTTGTAAATGTCTTATACAGAGGTGGAAAAGGAACTCAATAGCAAAGAATGGTTTTAAAATTGCTATTAAAAGGATGGAGGAATAGTTTAACGTATAAATGGAAAGCTTAGCTAGGGGTGATCACCTGAGGTAAATATTCAAGCTGTGCATAGGTGGAAAACTCTGGCCTTCCTTTACTATCTTATGTCATATATTGTAATGAATCTAAAAAGAAAATTCAAAAGCTTAATAAACAAATATTTGTGTTTACTCTGTAATATACTAGGTTAGTAAACATATTTGCCCTCTACTGATGCAACTTTTCATGTGTAGAAAGCAATGTTAAAGTTCTTCCTTTTCTAATAAGCAATGGACAGACTGAAATTAGTAGGATTCAATTTTATAACTTTTAATTTGTACCCTTCAATAAGCAGGGCTTTTAAAAACCAATTGCCCTCTGAGAGAACTTTATTCTAGAAACGCCATTCAACCAAAATATTTTTGGTACATATGGGAAATAGGTCTAAAGGAAATAGGAATTTAAATTCTCTTAAACAATAGCCATTTTATGAGAATTTTCATGATAAAATGACAGTACGTATTACTATGAGCAGAGAACTTTTCCAATGGTATATGCTTTTGCTCATTTACGAGTTGAACCTTGTTCTGGTATAATACTATAATGAACATTTTCCCATTATGGGGATTCATATATTATCATTGCAATATTCTATTTCACTAGTGTTTGTGAGTTTAGGAGGATGTGCAGATGGTAATTCATGCTATCAAAACACACACATTCACACGCACACACACATGTGATCTGGAGAGGAAGAACTCATAGTACAGTATAGTGATCATAGACAATATTCACCAGTGCTACTAGAGCAGGGCTACCAAGGTCATTGTGAATATGTCACTGTCACTGAATTAATTGATGAAGTACAGTTCATTCGCCTATTTACTGTGAGATGCTTGTGAAATACTCTTACCATCTCACACAATACTAGAAACACTATGTAGGCCTCTCACCTTCATAGGTTTAACATACACAACTTGAATGACCATTTTTCGGTCATATCAGAATTTAGAGATGTAATGACAAAATATTTCCTCTGTCATGGCTCTTAACGAGATATTGAAACTGTCAAGATAGCTCAGTTAGTAAAATACTTGCCTTTTAAGCCTGAGGACCTGACTTTGATACTCAGTGTCAATGTAAATGCCAATATGGTAGTGGTGGTAAATGTCCATAATCCCAGCACTGGAGAGGCTGACAGGTAGACCCCAACAACAAACTGGTCAGCCAGTCTAGTGTAATCTGTGAGATTTATGCCAATCACACTATTTCAAAAAGAAGGGGACAGTATTCCTGAGGATAACTTCTGAGGTTGTCCTTTGGTCTCCTCATTCAGATACACATATGTGCATGCCCACCTGTATGTGCCCCACATATATGAACTCATTCTCTCTATATTTGGTTTCTCTTGTGCTCTCTCTCTCTCTCTCTCTCTCTCTCTCTCTCTCTCTCACACACACACACACACACACACACACACACACACACACACACACAGAGTTCTTACATTTGGAGCTGATCTATCAAACAGACTCTCTTGAATAACTTCTTTTTCTTTCATTCTTTTTTTTTTTTTTTTTTTTTTTGAGGTAGGGTGTCACTTTAGCCCAGGATGGCATGGAAATCACTATATTCTCAGGGGGCATTGAACTTATGGGGATCCTCCTACCTCTG
This sequence comes from Orientallactaga sibirica, assembly GCA_036365145.1. Lineage (NCBI taxonomy): Eukaryota > Metazoa > Chordata > Mammalia > Rodentia > Dipodidae > Orientallactaga > Orientallactaga sibirica. The sequence goes on along the minus strand of JAEOAD010000060.1, from coordinate 13,684,115 downwards.
CCTCCCTAGTGCTGGATTAAAGGTGTGTGCCACCACACCCAGATATTTCATTCATTTTAACTTTCCTTTTGTAACACAGTCTGATCCTCCTGCCTCCATTTCCTGAATTCTGGGATTAAGTATATGGACCACCAAATGTGGTTTATGCAGTGCTATGGATCAATGTCAGGATCTTGTGCATAGTACTTAAGCATTCTACCAACTGAGCTACTTCCTCAGTACTGAACATCTTAGCTTAATTTTGAGCCTGGATAAAAGTTTTTACTCCTCTCTCCTATCTTCATTGTTCATGTGCTGATAACTATCATGGGAAAGTCAACATGTTAATGAATCAAAATGAAATTTTACAAGACAATCCCACAATGGCTTCTATAAACTGGAATAAATTCTCTGAGCCTAGAATATGAAAATGAATTTCTTCCACTCTCATGATGCTTCATAGATTCCACTGAATTTTTCAAATGCATTTAATTGACCCTGAAATGTTCATACCTCAAAGCTGAAGGATAAATTTGAATTGTCTTCTTTCTGTTTTCTTCCCTAGCTTATTGAGTCAACTGTGAAGATTTATGTGTAGTCACTGTTCCTGTGAGGTATGGGAAGCATGCCACACTTCCTGAGTACTTAGTCACAGATTATGCCATCTGTAGTCAATTCATGAAAGCAAAAGTTCCCTTAATTTGGAGGATTAGAGATACAAAGGGGGAAGATCACAATCATTGTAAAAGATTTTAAATTTTTCTTAGAATCTAAAAAAAATAATAGGGTAAATTTGAAATCTCAGTATATCTAGAATTGTCTTTGATGTTTTAAATCATAATTTAGATACTCAAATGAAGTCTTCATTTTTTCTACCTAATAGTAGTAGTAAAACTTTTGAAGGAATTATGATTATGTATTCTTTAAAAGCAATTCATTATGGGCATCAAGACACAAAGAATTTGGATTCTAGTTAGAAAGGCTTTTGGATTGCACTGGCCCAACATAGAAGGAACATCAGGGTATTGGTTTGTCAGTGAGAGGAAGACATCTGCACAAGTAATGGATGAAGCAAGACAACAGAAGAATTTCTACCTACAAATACATGTATTTATAAAATGGGAAATGCACAAGCTCATACATATGATATATGGATAGTGTGATGATGAGAGTCATATTCCTTTGAAGAACAGGTTTATTTCTAGGGCTAGTGATCTAAGCAAAAACTGCATCACCCCAGAAGCAAGAGCATACTTAAAGAATAATGAAAACACATTTGTCCACATGCACAATGGAATTATTTACATTTAAATTAACTTACTACAAAAGAATAGTAGCATCAATGGTTAAGTTTGAAATTGAGTCTGGCAGGTGATGTTTTAATCCCTTGATCAGGCTTATCACTGTCATAATGAGATAAGTTGAAACTGTACCAGCTAGGGTGGGTTAACTTGAATTTCAAAGTCTGTTGTATACTTTTCAATTGTTACTTTGAGATATTTTCAAAATATTTTTTTTTCAAAAATATAACTATTAAGAGTGGCCAGCCAAGGAAAAAAAAGTAGCTTATTCTTCTCAAATGGAAACCTAAGTTTAGTTAGTAGACAAATGCACATTTGCAGGGAGCTTTCCATACTTCTGGACAAAACCTAATCTTTCTCTTCCTTCCCAAAGCCCTCTGTCCTACCATCTGTCTTTTCTTCCCTATATTTACCCTGTCCTATTGACTTGCACTGTCATATCATCAAACTGTACTGACCTATTGCATCCTCCTTCATTATTAAGCTTACCAGACAGCAAACTGAAATATTTTTGAAAACACAGCACTTTTATCCTATCTGGGTTTGCCTGTGTTCTAGGCTTGACCTAGGTCACTCTAATTGCAGTATGCTGTTATGGTTGAGTAGTTTAGCAGCTGAGAGTGAGAACTTTGGAATGTATATACCTGAGTTCAAATTCTTCTTAGGAGTGCATGAATAAGGAAAGTCTTAACAACTAATTAGTGTTTCAGTTTCTTCACTTGTGCAAAGAACTTAATAATCTTACTTACCTTTTATAACTTTAAGGACTGAATGACAGTATACTTAAAGAATCTAGCCAGGTGTGGTGGTGCACTCCTTTAATCCCAGCATATGGGAGGCAGAGGTAGGAGGATCGCTGTGAGTTTGAGGCCACCCTGAGACTACATAGTGGGTTCCAGTTCAGCATGAATTGGAGTGAGACCCTACCCTAAAAACCTGAAAAGCCAATAAAAAAAAAAAAAAAAAAGAAGAAGAAGAATCTAGAAGGTAGCCTAAAAAGGGCAATTACTTTATATGTATTTGAAAATATGTGTTCTCAATTACTGTATCATGCTATATTATACAGAATATGCTCTAGAAATACTGACACATGTGGTATCTTTCACATCTATTTAGAATACATGAGAAAATTCCAGAGCATAATGACACCATTTATGCTGGAGGAAATAACATAATTAAGTTCTATCTGCTCAATATATATTTAAAAAAATGATTTTTAACTGATTGGATGCATGCATTCTTAGCAAATGAGTCAATATATGTCAAATGTCATACAACTAAACATGACACATTTGTTCAATATATTTGTCTCTGATATTAATGTCCTCCCTCAGATAAATTAGTACTACTGAACATTCTACTTTTTGATAGTTTTGCCTGCATTGTTAGAATCAAGTTATTTTTCTCCTTGCTGTGACCAATTATCTGAAAATAAGAAACTTGAGAGGAAGGGTTTATTTCAGTTTACAGTTCCAGGAGACACAGTATACCATGGAGGAGAGGACATGGTATCAGAGATATGAGGAAGACAGTTACATTATTTTTGAGGTCAGGAAGCAGACAGAGATGTTACTATTCAGTTCTCTTTCTCCATTTTATTCAGCCCAAGACTTCAGTCTAAGGAATAGCGCCACCCATCATTAGGGTTGTGTCTTCTCACCTTAACTAACTGAATCTAGAAACTCCTTCAAGCATATGCCCAGAGATTTGTCTCCTAGATGACTCTAGATCCATAGTGATTTCTGAAAATGTAATACATTATAAATATGTATGTATGTTTCAATTAAAAACATCATATTGATATACTACCTCAATGGTTCAAGATCTTAGAGAAATCAAAAATAAAGAAAGAATGAGAGAAAGAAAAGAAAAGAAAGAAAGAAAGAAAGAAAGAAAGAAAGAAGGAAGAAAGGAAGGAAAGAAGAAAGGAAGGAAGAGAAAGGAGAGAGGGAAGGAAGGATGAAAGAAAGAAAAAGAGGGAGGAAAAAAGAGAAAAAGCGAGAACCAGCCGGTTGTGATGGCACTACCTTTAATCCCAATTCTCAGAAAGTTGAGGTGGAGGATCACCATCAGTTAGAGGCCAGCCTGGGCTATAGGTAAACCTACCTTAAAAAAAAAATCTTAGATAAACTGGGCGTGGTGGCGCACACCTTTAATCCCAGCACTCGGGAGGCAGAGGTAGGAGGATCGCCGAGAGTTCGAGGCCACCCTGAGACTACATAGTTAATTAATTCCAGGTCAGCCTGGACCAGAGTGAGACCCTACCTTGAAAAAGAAAAAAAAATCTTAGATAAATATTTAATCTTTATTAATTAATGTGTGAGAAATTAATCCCTATATTAAATTATATTACACTTTTGGTGTTCACTCACATTCAAAGTGTTCCAGTTTATGTATTGATCCACTTACAAAGCACACAGCAAACTGATAATGTTGTATGATAACCATGCTCCATAAGAATGACAGAAGAAGCATAAACAATCCAAGGTCCATAGTACCTCCACTTTCACTGTTGCCTACATAAATGATATTTTTGTAATAGTTCCTAAATTGTATTATTTGTTATATTATCACTAATAACAAGTATTGTGCCAGAAGTCTGGCACTAACTTTATGGAATCAAATGTTTGCTTTAAATTTATTATTGAAATATTCATAAAACTTACAAAAGTATAAAGTAATACATATATAAGGTATAAGTAACATAAAACAACCACAAAATATGGAAGCATGTAACCACCACCTTGAGAGACATCAACAATTACTCTGTAAACCCTGACATTCATCCATTAACTTTTCTTTGTTGGTCACTTTTTCAAAATACTATCCAGATTTGTTTGCAATTTTCACTAATAATGTAAAATTTATGTATAAATATATGAAGGAATATTTAGGTTTAGGCATTTTGACCATTGATCTTAGAATTTTTCTGTAAGTATACTACATTTTAACATATGCATGTGGACATAATATATTCTATGATATTCTTCTATTAACATACTCTTTTATATAACACATACATGTTCATTAATAATCACTACTTCTTTGATGTATAGTTTGAAAAAAATCCCATTGTTTGTAATAAAAAATTGTAATAATCTATTCTCAAAGAGATTTAAGGTGTATTATATTTTTTCATATTATGAATAATAAAAGGTTCTAGTGATATTCATGTACATTTCTTTATGCAACTTTAGTGTATAATTAGGATAAATCATGATTTGTTTATCATCAACTGCTCTCTAAAATTCAGATTTATTTCTCAATGTGTTTATACCAATTTTAACTCCCAACAAAATGGTGTAACTTTTCACATCTTTGACAGCATTTGGTTTTGTCAGATTATTAAATTTTTGACAATCTGGATATAAAATGTCATCTCATTATGTTTCTAATTTACATTTAATTTGCATTTCTCTGAGGGCCTGCCAAACAGAGTACCAGACTTAGAGGAGGCACGAACACAGCAGCTGCTTAAGAAGCCTCCAAAAGTAGAAAGGGGTCCACAACCTTCCAGATTCTCCTTCCTAGTATTCTTCTCTTGAAAGAAAAAGGTACTGAGAGTATGAAGTGAAGAAACATGGAGGAATAATTACCTGAAACACAGAGTGAACAGAGAAAAGTCAGACATGCATCGGAAATGTATGATGACGATCACTATTACAGCTTGCCATAGTTAACTTACTATTGAAAGTCTCTTACCAGAATATTCAGGCCCATACATAAGGGCATTATACACACACACACACACACACACACACACACACATAAACTGGAGCCTATCGCACCTCACCAGAGCCCCAGCTGAAACCATACAGTAACGGGGAAAATTGGGCAAGAGTGCAGCTTTCTTGGTGAACCTGACACCAGCACAAGGCTGAAGGAGATAGACACAGAGAAACTCAACTCCTACTAAACCAGATATCCAGAGACACAGAGGCTCCCAAGACCTCATCACTGAAGTAGAACTAAAATGAACCCAACATGGCTCAGGGAAATTCACAGAAGAGGGGGCGGAAATAATGTTAGAGCCACATATTGGGTGATTATGCACAGAGACATTGCTTCTTCCCCATAACTGTTCGCTACCCCCACAATGCACGACCCACATTCACCAATGAGGATGGTCTCTTTGGAGAGAGGAGGACAGGGAGGAGGCTATCGAAGGCACCAACATGAATGTAAAATTAAAATAAAATAAAATAAAATACTGTAAAAAGTGAAAGACTGTCATACTGGGTTTGTATATAGTGTATAGTGTTGGATAGGTCCACTAAGGAGAGAGAATAAATTTGACTTTGTTTTATTATATAACTCTATCTACTGCTCATTTATTTCCTCCAGAACACAGATCACAGTAGAAATGTATTTTGTTATCAAAAATTTACTTGTGTGGTAGTTTGAATATATGTCCCCCAATATATTCATTGTTTTATTAGTTTATAGTTTGCATCTGTAATCACCTTGCTAGAGGCAATGTCACTGGGGGCGGATCTTAAGGTGTGGTGGTGGGTTTGAGATTCCATTGTAAAGATATGCAAAGTGTGCCTAATAGGAGTTCCTGAAGTCGGCTGTGGCTTTGGGCTGTAGTTTTGCTCTGTGTGCTGGGTGGCTGGGGGCTTTGCTCTCTTGCCTGGCCTTGTGAGAGCAGGCCACTTCTCCTGCCATTATGGAACTTCCCCTGGATCTGTAAGCTTCAATAAATAATATTCCTTCCTCCATAACTGTGTCTGGTCTGGAAGTTCATCTCAGTGAACCTGAAGCTGTCTGCTACAACTTGATTCTGCTTTTGTGTTATAAATATCCACACTTTCTTGAATATGCTATTCATATTATGATACCTTGACCTTCTCTTTACCCTTCTACTCATTTGCCTCTGAGAAGATGCCAGGTTACTAAGCTTTCCATAAAGTGCCATATCTGGAAATTATAGAGTAGTCTAGCACAGGAAATGTATAAATTTTATCACTGCTCTCAGATGAACTATTTCTTAATTCTCTTATCATTTTCATGTTTAATGGAAGAATATAGATGTTGATATTGTTCATTCTGATAATTGAAGGTTTTCATGGGTTTTAAAATTGAAAGTTTTAGCCGGGCGTGGTTTTCCCAGCACTTGGGAGGCAGAGGTTTTCAGGCCACCCTGAGACTACTTAGTGAATTCCAGGTCAGCCTGGACCAGAGTGAGACCCTACCTTGCAAAAAACCAAAAAAAAAAAAAAAATTGAAAGTTTTAGAAGTTTTCAGAACTTACAGAACATTTATGAGAAATTGCAGTTTAGTTTTCTCACAAATAAAGAATTGTACCAAGTAGTAGAGAGTTAATGAGTAAAGAAATGGTGACTCTTTTATGTTTTGTTGTCAAAATTAAGAAAAATTAAAATTGAAGAAAATATATTTTGATGTATAAATTTATCTCACATTATTTGATAGTATTATAATTTGTAGCTTTAGGTCAGATTTTACATTTGAATGATATTTTTTGAACTGTATGCCAAATGTTTAATTGTTGAGGAAATGAACTCGAGATTAAACCACTTACCTAAGATCTGATAGTTGGTTGCAGAATCAAGAGAAAGTTTCTAAGCTTTGAATCCACTACCTTTCTTTCATGTACAAGAAGGGTAACCCCACAAATTGAAAATAAATTGATCAGGGGAGTCTACTGCCTTTTATTTTTTAATAGGAAAGCCAAATGTTGGCCTGGTTTAAATATAGCAAAGCTAAATACATGAAACAATGTTTTCCTTTTCTGCCACTGACTCAGTAATAATAAATAAGCTACCTAATTTAATGCAATTGTAGTATTGCCAGAGAAGGTAGAAGAAGATTGGGGAAAATAGATCTGTAGCTATTGCTATAAAATAAAAAAAATATCTGTTTGTTTTGTGTTTGATATTAGCAGCCTAGTTCTGTTTTGCTTCACAAATAGCATCAGATAAATGCTTCCATAATCTGAATAAAACTTGCCTAGCAAAAACTATTTTTAGCTGGGAATGGTAGCACATGCATTTAATCCTAGCACTCTGGAGGCTGAGGTAAGCCAAACTGAGACTACACAGTGCATTCAAGGTCAGCCTGGGCTAGAGCAAGACCCTACCTCAAAAAAATACAATAAAAAAAATTAAAATGGTATCAAATTACCTAGAGTAAGAGAAATAAAAAATGTCTCAGGATGATGTAGTCTAGGTGATCAGAAAGCTTACTAGTGCCCCTTTTAGTGAACAAAATAATGGTTCACTCCTGTGGTTTTCAGTTGATCAAGTTCCCCCAAGAATAGTTAATGCTTCACTCAAGCATAGATTCTCCTTTTAAAGCAATTGTAATTTGATTGAACAAGCCAAGAAATACACACTGATGTTATTTATTCCAAAAGTCATTATATTTCACCTGTATCACAGAATGAACTTGATAATTACCAATTCCATAAGAAACTATGGAAAAATCAAACTTTCTATGTTAAAAAAGTTTCTGTTGTTTTATATTGCACATAAATTACAGTTCAATTATGTTTGTAAGATAACTTTAAAAAAAAAAAACTGTTATCAAACCAGGAGGAGAAATAGGTTATAGCAAAATGAAGTATGTCATTATGATTTTTGTATCACTAAGCAGCATTTATTTGGATAACATATATTTGACTATCACCCTTATTAAAATCATACTAGCTCATAAAACTATCATGATAAATAACAGAAACAAGAGTGATAAATTAAGGAAGCAATTGAATAATAATATGAAGTAATTCTAGTTTTGAGTTTTCTCATTTCATTTACTTATTCCTAAAAAAAATGAAAATACAAAGGGTAGAAGTTAAAGAAATATATGCATTAGAGACTTTTATTCTTCTGGAAGGATAGGAGCTATTATATCGTAATGTCCATAATTTTGTGAATGTAGAATTGTTTCCTATATCATTACCCACTTTGTCTGGCCTACATAAGTGGCTCAAGCAAAGGGCTTTTACTCTGTCCCTTAGGAAACAACTCCTCAGCCTAATAGACTAACAAGGCTGCTGCCTTTTCTATGATCATCACTCACAAATTTCCTCTCTTCAATTTCATCCCATTACGTCGGGTTATTTTCTCTTGACTACCCTAAAATTTTCTTTTTCCATTTTTTAAACTGTGCATATGCTTTCAAGTGATTAAATTTCCCATTAGTCTTTTCACCAAATTAAATGGACACTGTCTTGTAATCTCTGTCCATTAATCATTTCATTTACACTGTTAATCATTTTTATTGTTCTTTCCTAAACTTTCATTTGTTCATATTTTTCTCAGCTTGAGAAACATATTTCTCCTTTGACTTCTGAGCAATTTTTGTAAGAAGTTTAGGCATTACTATTTTTGTCTACCCTAATCTCACATCCCAGAGGTGATTCTTTTATGTCATATTCCTGAGCATTTAAGCCTATGTTTCACTTTTCTAATTAAATAACTGTGCACTCAGTAAGGTAGGTTTGTTCCTTGAAAATGTAATTTTCATAAGTTTTATTGATGTTCTTCCTCTATGAAGCCCATAGCATATACTGAGCTTTTATGTATATTTAATTATTTTAAAGGTATATTTATTTAGCAAGGAATTGCATTTTATTTTTTTTTAATTTTTTTTATTTATTTATTTGACAGACAAAGAGGGAGAAAGAGAGAGAGAGACACACACAGAGAGAGAAATTGGCATGCCAGGACCTCCAGCCACTGCAAACGAACTCCAGATCTGTGCACTCCCTTGTGCATCTGGCTAACATGGGTCCTAGGGAGTCAAACTTGGATCCTTTGGCTTTGCAGGCAAATGCCTTGACCACTAAGTCATTCCTCCAGCCCAGAAATTGCATTTTCATAACCATCAGGAATCAAAACAATCATTCAAGATGAAGAATACAAAAGTTGCTTTCTTTCTGTCTAAATTTTCCCTGTAGCAATGACCTACCTGTCATTAAATATGCTTAGAATTTTCAACTTAAAACTATTTCAAGAGAAGCTAAAATGTATTTATCAATATTATCAATTATATCTCATAATATCAAATATTGTTGCTTAAAACAGAGGGATATTACATCCTATCAAAGCCACATACAGAAAAGAAAATGAAAATCTTTGGAATTGAAATAAAAACAAAGAACAATAAATATTTATCAGGTGAAATATTTTAGCTCTAAATTCAGAGCTCAGAACACAAAATAAGATGGAAATTAGGTTCCTGATTGAGTGACCCCTGGATCCCCAGCTCCCAGATGCCCTGCTCCAGAGGGTGCACACATAGAGTTAGTAGGCCAGAACTCCTGGTTCATTACCCACCTTCCAGTTCCCTGTCCCTGTACCCCAGCTGCTGGCTTGGGATGGCCTGGTCCCTGCATGTGTAATGTGGAAGTAGACCTTTTGCTTAGGTTTCCTGATTGACCAGCCACTGGGTCCCCAGATCTCTATACTCCTGAGCCATAGAGTGTATGGACCACTATGGGAACTGCCTCTTGTCTCTGGCTCCCCAGCTTCCTGGCTCCTGGGTCCCCAACGCCTGGTCCCATTGTACTGAAGAGTTCACACAAGTGGAATAAGTAGGCTAGAGCTCCCGGTTCCCCAGCTTCGGGTTCCCCAGATACCTTAGAAGTACTTGCTGTCTCCACAATAGGCACATCTGTGGTTATGAGCTGATCCTACACCAATCCAGTTCACATTTAAAACAAAACACACACTGAATATCCTGAAAGGACAAATACATGCTTCCCCCTCAATAATATAAAAGTTTTCTCCAAAATAGGTAGACCACAATACAATGAAAACCAACAAAAGTAAAAAAAACAAACAAACAAACAAAAAAAACAGATCTCCACAAAAATGCCTAATCTCACAATGGAAGCCTCCAATGAAATCACAGAGAAAACAACAAAAATTGATTTTGATTTTGTCATTAGGCTTAACTTAATTGAAAAAGAAATAAACAAAAAAGCCTCAAAAGATATATAAATGAACTGAAGGTGAGTCAAGATATAGAGGATCTCAATAACCAGCTAATGATCAACATAATCACACCTTGAACTGAAATTGTACCTCAAAAAAGAGATAGACACCATGAAAAATAATACAACAGAAACAAAAAATCAAATAGAGTTTATTAAAACCTCTCCAGAACCCCACACTAACAGAGTTACTCATCTGGAAGACAGAACCTCTGACCTGGAAGACAAGATGGAAGAAATTGATTGGGAGACCAAAAACTTTGCTAAGTTTAAAACATCATGTGAACTGAATACAAGGGAACTGTAGTATACCTTAAAATGACCAAACATCCAGATCATGGGTATTCAAGAAGGAGAGGCAATTGAGGCCAGAGACATAGAGAATATATTCAACAAAATTATTAAAGAAAATTTTCCCAATCTCTCAAAAAGAAGCCCATCCATACACAAGAAGCCCACAGAACTCCAATCAGACAGGATCAAAAAAAGAAATTCTCCAAGGCATGTCATAGTTAAAACTCTTAACAATGAAAACACAAAGAGAGCTAAAAGCAGCAAGAGAGAAAAAACTCACTATATACAAAGGCAATCACATCAGAATTACCTTGGATTTCTCAGTGGAAACTCTGAAAGCCAGAAGGGCCTGGAATAGAACACTTCAAAGTCTAAAAAGTTTGGCTTCCAAACCAAGGTATTCTACCCAGCAAAAAGTATCCCTTCCTAATGGATGATGAAAGGAAAACTTTCCATGAAAAAAAAAAAAATCAATTCTATAATTATATAAATACAAAGCCAAATTTACAGAGAATAATGCTTCAGAGACTATACCACACAACAGAGTCAATCAACCAATCTCAAGAGCCTACTAGTAGAAGATTATAATAACCCAAACTAAAACAAATTAAAAAATGTAATTAACCCAAAGAAAGCAAACAAGCCTCATAAAGCATCCTGTCATGGATTAAATTGAACTTCACATTTATAACCTTAAATATTAATGATCTTAACTCACCCTTCAAAAGACACAAGTTAACAGGGTGGATCAGAAAAATTAATCCTTCTATCTGCTATCTTCAAGGAACCCACCACAGCACTACAGAGAGATAACTCCTCAGAATGAAAGGATGGAATATGACATTCCAAGCAGATGGAAAAAAGAAACAAGCAGGTTTTGGTATGTTAATATCTGATGCAATAGATTTCTAACCAAAGGTAATCAAGAAGGACAAAGAAGGCCACTTCTTAGCCATCAAGGAAATGATCCAACATGAGGACATCATAAATCTGTATTTACCAAACACTGGTGCACCACAGTTTCTAAAAAAAAACTTACTTGACAACAAAACAGAAATAAACACCAACACCATCATAGATTGAGGTCTTCAATACTCCACTATCATCAATGAACAGATCATCCATGCAGAAAATCAACAGAGTAATAACAGAGCTCAACAACACCATAGATCAACTAGACCTAACAGACATCTACAGAACTTTCCAATACAATTCTACAGAGTACACATTCTTATTAGTATCCCAGAGAACCTTCTCCTAAATAAACTATTTAATAGGCCTTAAACCATGTGTCTTTAAACTCAGGAAAGTTGAAGCAACTTCTGGCATCATATCAGATAACAATGCCTTGAAGCCAGAAACTAACAAGAGACACATCAGGAAATCTGCTTGTTTCTGGAGACTAAGCAACACAGTTTTAAACAAGGAATGGCAGGTGGAATAAATTTAAAAAAGAAATTGTAATTTTTTAGAATTGAATGATTATAAAAACACAATTTACCAAAAATTATGGGACACAATGAAGGCAGTCATAAGGGGAAACTTCATAGCACTAAATACCTTTTTAACAAAGATGGAGAGATTCCAAGTTAATAATCTAACTATCCACCTGAATGCACTTGAAAAACAAGAAGAATCCAACCCTAAGAGCTCCAGATTGAAAAAAAAAAAAATCAAGATCAGAGCAGAAATTAATGAATTGGAAACAAAGACAACAATTAAGAAAATATCATAACTTCATTTTTCTTTACTGCTGAGTAGAGCTCCATTGTGTAAATGTGCCACATCTTCATTATCCACTCATCAGTTGAGGGACATCTAGGCTGGTTCCATTTCCTAGCTATTGTGAATATAGTGGCAATAAACATAGTTGAGCAAGTATCTCTAAAGTAGTGAGATGAGTCTTTAGGATAAAAGAAAATCAGTGAAATGAAGACATTCTTAGAAAAAATAAACAAGATTAATAAATTTCTTGACATTTGATCAAATAGACAAAAGAGAACTCTCAAATAAACAAAATCAGAAATAAAAAAGAAGAGATCACAACAGACATCAATGAAATTGGAAGACTCATGAGGATATACTTCTAAACTTCTACTCTACAAAGTTGGATAATCTGGAAGAAATTACTAAATTTCTAGCCACATACCACCTACCAAAACAAAGTTGAGAGCAAGTTAATCCCCTAAATAAACCTATCGCATCCATCAAGATTGAAAATATAATCAAAAACTCCCTGAAAAGAAAAGTCTAGGACCAGACAGCTTCTCATGCAAATTCTATCAAATCTTCATTGAAGAACTGAAACCAATTTTTCTCAAAGTATTACACATAATCAGAGAGCAGGGTATGCTCCCCAATTTATCTTATGAAGTTAGCTTCACCCTAATACCAAAACCAGACAGAGATCCAAAAAGAAAAGAAAATGGTAGGCCTATACCCCTTATGAATTTAGATTCCAAGATCCTGAAAAAAAATCATTGCAAAAGAAATTCTACAACACATCTAAAGCATTATCCATCTTGATCAAGTATGCTTCATCCTAAGAGGAGGAGCACCTGAAAATAAGGGCCCTGGAGAGGCTGGAATGAAGCCTAACCTTAAAAATGTAATTTTGTCTCTGGCCTTTAACTCCCAGTACCAGAAATTGGTTGCTACTCATAATGAGCTATTGAATGAAGAGACCTACAAGGTCCCCAAAACAAGATAGTCTTTGGTCAAAAAATTTGAGGACCACTCTGGGGCAAAAGGTATGACCCTATTGCTGAAGACACCATATGCTGCCAACACAGAGCATAGAGAAGCCTGCCGGGAATCCGCAAGACAGCCAGTCCCCAATACAGTTAGCCCATCTTGTGCTGGAAAGCACTATGTGAGCTATTTGCGGAAAGTGGCCAACAAAGGTCTGAGCAACCAGAGGTCTAAGCTACTCAGAAGCAAACACCCTGACAGTATGTACATGCCAGTAAAATAGTGGCACAGCCTTGGTGGGTAACCAATAGCTTTGTGATTGGCTAAGAGATCTGCTCAGTGTTAAGGAACCCATGTCTGGAATTGGGAACGAGATCAGAATCCTATGGAGGCAAAGATTATACTCTCCAGTGTTGAGCTCTCATTAGTTTTTGGCTAAAAGAGGGGCTTCATACATCAAATTCTCCCTAAATTAATAATGCTAATCCCATTTAAAAATACAGACCTCATTCTCCATTGGAGAATCTGATCTTCTTTTTCAGAAGGTAGCGAGACCCAATGAGATAAACCACCCCTTGCACTTCAGCCAAGACCCAGGAATTAGAGAGACAAGGAAGAGTGCTGCTTCCTTGATGGACCTGACAATCAGCACCAGGGTGAAGTAGACAGACACTGAGGACACTTAACACTTACCAAAGGAGAGATCCAGAGCCTCCTAGGAGCTCATCACTAAAGTAGACTTAAAACACACCTACCACATCTGAGGTAATTTTGTGGAAGAGTGCGTGGAAAGATTGTAAGAGCTACAGGTTGAGACATCATGCTTATATGCATTGCCTCCCGGCAAAACCTGACTGCTGCTCCCAAAATGCATAAAATACGCTTCCCATAGGGAATACCTGCAACCCCACTGAGGAGCATGCCCAGCAGAATGGGGGACAGGGATAAGGGAAAACTGTGCCAATGCATGATGTGTATATCCAAACTATGTTGTTAATAATAATAAATAAAAATTAATAAAAAAAGAATAAGGAAATTGTCAGAAACGTTCTATGGTAGATTATGAGGAGACATGGATCTAGATGGTTCGTTCATTTATAAGGTAAAGAGGGTAACAGTGTATAGTGGTTAGATTAAGAAGTCCCCCATAAACTCATTTACTTTGAATGCTTGGTCCCCAGCTGGTAGCAATTTGGGAGGTGGAGTCTTGGTGGAGGTAATGTGTTACTGGGTGCCAGCACTGAGGTGTTATCATCAGTCCTCCTACCAGAACTGGAATCACTCTGCTGTTACTGTTTTCTACCTGCTGTAGCAGAGGCACTGCCCAGCCTCTGTTCATGCAATACTGTTCCTTGCCATCTTGAATCTGCCCCTTGAGAGTGTTAAGCCAAAATAAAACCTTTCCTCTCATCAGCTGATTTTGGTGGGGTGCTTTGTCCCAGAAACTTAAAGGTAAGCACAAATCAGTAATTGGATTTTCCTATAAGGGAATGCTGGTTTGCTCTGAAGGCTGAGAAGAGAATAAATACCATGCCAGGTCTTGGAAATGTGCCCTGGTTAGTGATAGCTACCTCTGTTTAAGGAGCTCTTCTGTTTCCATCTCTAATTCTCCATTTTCCAAAATGGTGATAAATACACAGAAGGATAAATATCATAAGCTAAAACCCTGACAATATTACACATCAGTTTTTATGTGTTGAACCTCTTGTGCAGATTTAATGATATCCCTGGATATATATCTATAGTAATAAGTAGTATTTGGCAACTCAGCCTGAAGCAGATTGCAGTATGAGCCATATCCTTCCTGAATGATGTAAGAGGGTGGGAATGTGGCTCTTACAGTGGTGTGATAGTAGCTTTTTGTGAAGTACAATTCCTTCTAAGCACAACCACAGGATGATTCAGAAGATACTTACCATGATGGTATTTCACAGAAGTAATTGATTTTCATGGATCAATGATTCATTGCAGAATGCCATAAAGCTTGAAAAGAGGTAACAAAGTTCAGTTTACACATAAGTATACATGTTTATTATTGTTATTTTACTAAATTTTTACTCAAAGCTCACTGTAATTCCACAATGCTGATGATGATGTTAAAAATCTGTTTATCTATTCTGTTTACATATGATTCTTAAAGATTGAAAAATATATGTCTACTTCCCAAAGGCTAGTCATTAGATTTGTAAATCTAAGCAATGTGTTATTTATGTTTTTACTAAGTCCCAAATGATTAATAAATACCTGCACAGGAATGTTGTTGATTATGGATTTTGATAACACCCTTCTAAGAATTGTGTTCCTGTGAGAGATATGATAATTGTAATTCCTATAAATTTTGTTAATTTGTACTTTTATCAAATATATACTTTCCCAGTAATGTAGATTTATAAAAACTTTTAAACATGCATTACTAATTTATCTGTCTTTTAAACATTGTGTTTTAAATTTGGTAGAATAAACAAAGTGATTTCTAGTCACAGTTTCGAAAATTTATTATTAATGGACTGCATCTATGTCTATTTCCTGGTTCCATTATCTTTTAGGTGCTTTAACTTTTCTACATTCCTTCACTATCTCAACCTTTCTGTGACTATTGCTTTATTCTGTTTTAAAAAAAAAATTTTTTTAGTAAGTTTTTTTTTTTTTTTTTTTTTTTTTTTTTTGTACATGCTAGGCAGTTGCCTCACACATGCTGGCAGATGCTCTACTAATAAACTACATCACTAGAAAGTTAGTGACATTTAGTGATTCATTGATCAGTATATATTACATAATTTGGTAAATTTGGGTTTCCTACAATTACTGATTTCAGCAGAAGTTAATTTTATTTCTTAATATCAATAATATCATTTTTGTTTTATTTCTTTATTCTTTCTAAATTCATTTTAGAATAGTTTATAAAATTAGCCAAAATCAGCTCAAACTTGATACCATGATCACTATGACTCCTAAATTTACTATAGTAAATGCTGTCTGTTTTATAAGGAATCTAAATAACAATATCAAATATCTGAATTTTGAAGTTATTAAAATCAAATTTGAGACTATTCTCCTTTTGGAACTGTCATCTTTATGACCTTAAGGTGTGGGCTTGGAGAAAATATAGGCATGCTGCTCTTTAGACTAATTATTGATTTAAATAGATTTTAGTTACCCATCCAAGGACAAGTCAGGCCTACCCCCCTTAGTGCCTGAGATCAGAGGAGATCAGGATGTTCAGGTTCCTATGATTATATAAAAACAGAAAGAAATTCTGCCATTTGTGAAATGGAAGACCCTTGAGATAAAATAAGTCAGACATGGAAGGACAAATACTAAATAAAATCACTTACATGAAGATAAGGTCACAACCAAACTCATAGAAATGATGAATAAAATGAACTGGAGCTTCTGTAAATGAAAAAAAAAATCAGTCATACTAGAATAATAGTCCTAGAAATTTGCTTGATGTATAGCATATTACATATAATAAGCTATATTCTTGTGAATTTAGCAAATTATTGAATAGATACATCTTATGCTAGTTATCATCATTACAGACTCAGGTATGCAAAACTGTTTTAGTGAAGAAGGAAGCAGTAAGAACAATTTGGAAGTATTGTTTCCATTACCAAAGGCCATATATTAAATAGGTGTAGCTATCTTACCTCAGTTGTTTTCAAAATTGCACAATTTTTTTTTGTCAATTCAGTATTATATTTGCTAGTGATTCCCATGCTATCCTGCATGCAAAGCAGGTCACTTGCATAGAACACATTTATTTTTTTCTGACTGAATGTGTCTACTTTGGGTCATTTGTGGCTTCATGCTTTAAACTAAAATCGGTGGGACCTAATAGTCTCTGCTGAAAACAAAAATCTATAATCTGGTAAGTGAAAAATAATACAATTAGCCACAAGCTGGTTCATAGAAATTGTCCCAAAACTTCACCAGACATAGCTATTTACATAAGAATGTATGATCTTTTTTCAAAGGAGAGGAAATAAAGAGTTGACTTTACACCTTTTCAAACATTACAATATTATATTATACATTTATCATCAACTATTTCTTTAGGTGATTAGATTAGTTCTGTATCCTCTCCATAAAAGAGAATATGAGGTGTTTGAGTATACAGAGAGAATTGTACTTCAGAATTCAGCACTGTATAACAATACACATACTATGTGGCCTATGACATGCATATGTATGTGCACACATATGTTGTGTCACATCTTTTATAAATAATTCTCAATGAGCAAATATATTTTACCAAAAAATTAGTAGTTGAACTAAGGTGTGGTAGTTTAGATAGATGGTCCCCAATATATTCATTGTTTTATTAGTTTATAGTTTGCACCTGCATATCTACCTGGCTGGGGGCAGTGTCACTGGTCGGATATTAAGGTGTGGTGGTGGGTTTAGGATTTCAATCTAAAGATATGCAAAGTGTGCCTAGCTGGGAGTTCCTAATATGTGCTATGCTGTGTGGACTTTGGCTTTTGGTTTATGGCTTTGCTCCCTGTGTTTGGTCCTGTGAAGGCAGGCCAGCTTCTTCTGCCATTATGGAACTTCCCCTGGATCTATAAGCTTCAATAAATATCCCTTCCTCCATAACTTTGACTAGTCTGGAAGTTCATCTCAGCGAACCTGAAGCTGTCTGCTACAGAAGGTTACAGTATTATTCACTAAAATTGTTATTCAAAATTGCATTTATTGAGTTTTTCTCCTTCCCTCCTCATTTCACCATCTCTGTGCATGCTTTCTGCAGTTTTATGCATAATTGTAACTGGAAAAGCTCAGAGATGAATCATGGCCACTCAGCTCAAACAAGCATTGTATAACTCTTGCCAGAAATTAGAGTACTTAGGTTCACAAGATATTCACTAAATGAGTGTTCAATGGCAGTATATTTAAGCTAGAAGAATCACAGAATTTTAATCTCAAAACACATCAGAGTATTATTTGCATACATCCTTCCTTCTTTTTCTTGTTGAGATAGTACTTCAATCTGCAACACACGCTGGTCTGGAAATTAATCCTTCTGCCTTGGCCTCATCAGTGCTGAGATTACCAACATGAGTCATCTTGTTTGCCTTCATCTGTTCTATAGCATAGATTTGGACATCATTGCCATATTTTTAAAATGAAATTTTCCCTCAGATAAATATCTTTGTTTCCTTACTAGTACTTTTATTTTATTATCTAGTGTACCACTCTCAGGTTTTCTATCCTGTATACTAGTTCCTCTCCTTTAGCCCTTGTTATGGCTGCAGTTATTTCAATGTAAGACCTGCAATTTGATAAGTTCCAGACAGTAATGAGCAGAGTCTTGATCATATCACAAAGACTGTAATTTCAGCTTAGCAGGTTTATTAGCCCTCACTTCACACCATTAACTTATATTAAGCTGATAGCTGGCTTATACCTCCTAAGTGGTTCACATTGATCTCTGAACTTCATTTTCAAATGTCCTATTGCTCAGTAATACATTTCAACTTCTGTTTACATGTTCTTTCCTAAGATTTTAGTTTATATTTCCTATTTAGCTTGCTTTATTCTCAACTATGCATTTCGTGGTGGTTGCTTTTGTGATAATTCTGTTATCAATTATAAGAAGTTGTTTGCAGACTTGTGGCAGAACACGGAGGTCCTTCCTAGGTTAACATGGATCAATCAAAACAGAAGTCCACCTGTTTAGTTAGATACAATTGCACATAAATGTACTATTATTCAGAAAGTTTGTCTCTACTTGTATGTAATGAAGAAAGTTCTTAGCGAGTACTAAAATGAAACCAAGATAATGTGCTTGTAAGATGATCTCATATTGTAAAAACTATTTGATTTGGTAAAAATACAAAGATTTGTTACATATAATTGTTTCCAATGACACCATGTCATTTTCTATCATCACAAAACACAGATATTAATGATTACTAACAGGATTAATCCATTCTCAGCCATGGCTACTTTCTTTCATCTTCAAATGTGGAAACATTTTGCCTCAATGGATATAGCAGAATAAAAATTCAAGTCGAAACAGTTCATATATATATATATATATATATGTTGTGGTAGTTTGAATATATGTCCCCCAATATATTCAATGTTTTATTACTTTATAGTTTGCATCTGCAATCACCTTGCTAGAGGCAAGGTCACTGGGGGCCAGTCTTAAGGTGTGGTGATGGTTTGAGAGTCCATTGTAAAGATATGCAAATGTGCCTAGCAGGAGTTCCTGAAGTGTGCTGTGTGACCTTTTGGCTGTAGTTTTGCTCTGTGTGCTGTGGTGGCTGGTTGGCTTTTGCTCTCTCTGCTTGGCCCTGTGAAGGCCAGTTGCTTCTCCTGCCATTATGGAACTTCCCCTGGATCTGTAAGCTTCAATAAATAATATCCCTTCCTCCATAACTGTGCCTGGTCTGGAAGTTCATCTCAGCGAACCTGAAGCTGTCTGCTACAGTAAAGTGGTACCGAGGAGTGTGGGGTGAGATGAACCTGACCGTGTGGATATTTTTCTTTTGGAACCTTTGTTTTGGAGGAATGGGCATGGACTTGGTGCTTGCAACTGAAGATGCCTTCTGGAGTGGTAAGCCAAGTTTTATGGACTATTCTGATGAGAGTTTGAGAATGCTAAGTGCAGATAGTATTGAACTTCAAGGCTTGGCTTATGAGCTTTCTAAGGGGAAAGAAAGAAGGCAGAGGACTTTGTTGGAACTGGGCTACTGGCATAAGGGATGGCTACGTTTCGCTATCCAGGCCCAGAGTGTTTGATCAAACTTAAATTTGTAATGGACTGATGTGCTTGGCTAAAGATATTGGACTGAGAGATTTAAGATTTTAAGTTGGAAAACCTGAAGCAAGTTAAAATTATAGAGGCACCGAGACTGGTTTTAGGTTACTGGAGCTTCTATTGTCAATGCATTAGCAATCTTAAGGAAGGTGGAAGGAAGGTGGCCTGACTTGATTTACATTAAAACAATGGAGAGCATGCCTGAGGAAAGACTGTTAGAAATGCAAATTCTTGGAAAGAGCTGACTGGAGAAGGAACCTGCTTTTCAAGGCTATGGTTTATTTTGTCCCTGGATTAAGAATATGGCTGTGTCCTGCACACCTGGTATTAGTTTTGGAAATATGAAAATGCATAGAGTGGTCATGAGTTGCACACAGTTCCAGGAAATGCACAGAGTTAAAGAAAGCATAGAGTGCACAGTTGCAGTTCCAGGAGCCGCTGCTGAGATGCAGCATGAGGCAGGGCATGAAGACCCTCAGGAATAGGCTGGAAGAGCCTTTTGGAAGATGGACCGTGGTTTGCATGGAGACCTGAAGATGTTTTGGATATACCAGGACTGTGCAAAAGGGCTACCATGGAGTGCAGTGTTGGCATGGGATGAAAGTTTTCCCTGGTGACTGCCCAGCTGGAGGGGTGGAATTGGAAAACCTGGAGACTGTCAGTCTCTGGTTATATTGAACTTGAACTGCAGAAGTTTGATGACTGCTGATGGTGGTTGAGTTTGCATGTTATAGTCTCTCCTTGCTATGCCTTATACCAGTTAAAAATGTTTACTCTGTCCCTTTACATGTTGAAAGTATTTAACTTGTTTGATTTTACAGGACTCACTATTTTAAGTTGATCAAGACTGTGAGAACCTTTGAAATTGGACTGAGTACAATTTACAATGTGTGATAGTTATAAATCTATTAAATAGGAGCTTAATATATTAAATAGCCAGGGGCGGAATGTGGTAGTTTGAATATATGTCCCCCAATATATTCAATGTTTTATTACTTTATAGTTTGCATCTGCAATCACCTTGCTAGAGGCAAGGTCACTGGGGGCCAGTCTTAAGGTGTGGTGATGGTTTGAGAGTCCATTGTAAAGATATGCAAATGTGCCTAGCAGGAGTTCCTGAAGTGTGCTGTGTGACCTTTTGGCTGTAGTTTTGCTCTGTGTGCTGTGGTGGCTGGTTGGCTTTTGCTCTCTCTGCTTGGCCCTGTGAAGGCCAGTTGCTTCTCCTGCTTTATGGAACTTCCCCTGGATCTGTAAGCTTCAATAAATAATATCCCTTCCTCCATAACTGTGCCTGGTCTGGAAGTTCATCTCAGCGAACCTGAAGTTGTCTGCTACATATGTATGTATATGTATATATATATATATATATATATATATATATATATATATATACACACACACATACACATACACATACATACATACATACATATATACATATATACATATATATATATATGTGTGTGTGTGTATGTATATATATATATATATATATATATATATATATATGTATATATGATGTAAGATTTCTTACAAACAAGGTATTGGCAATTCTATTTAGATTCTACAAACCTCACCTTAAGTTTTGGCCCTTTTTCTAAAACTATTCTTTCTGATTATATTAAATCTTACATTTCAATTGTTTCAATCTTATCTTAGTTTTAATTTTTTTTAATTTTTATTTATTTTTATTTTTATTTTTTAGCATGTCTTTTTAAATTTATTTTTTTAATTGACAACTTCTATATTTACATACAAAAAGTGAATGATATTTCCCTCCCCTTCCCCCATTCCCCTTTAGAACTCCAATCTCCATCATATCCCCTCCCTCTCTCCATTAGTTTCTCTTTTAATTTGATGTCATCATCTTTTACTTCTATTATGAGGGTCTTGTGAAGGTACTGCTAGGCACTGCAAGGTCATGGATACCAAGGCCAATTTCTGTCTGGACAGTTGCATTGTAAGGAGTCGTACCCTTCCTTTGGCTATTCCATTCTATCCTCCCCCTCTTCCACAATGGGCCCTGAGCCTGGGAGGGTGTGACACAGATGTTTCAGTGCTGGGCACTCCTCCATCCCTTCTTCTCAGCACTATGTTGCCTTTTGGGGCAGCGGGGGAGGGTCAATCTAAATTCAAGATAGTGTGAATAAGACTTATGTAAACCTACTTTTTTGAATAATGGCACATCTAGAAGCTGTAGACTGTTACTAGAAAATTTTCAGTGCCTGGGATGGGATACCTTCCAGTGAGTTGTTGGCCAAGGAGGTCCAGGTAGCATCCAAAACATTAAGGGCTTTTGCCAAAGCCCTTGGTTTCCCTTGAGAAACAGATATTAAGACCCTATTGCTGAAGACATCTCTTGCCTGAGAGGCAAGGTCACTGAGAAAGCAAGCTGGTGCTGAGCAGAAAACATTCTCCCTGTAGACCAGCCAACTGAAAGCCGGAAAAAGCTGCACTGCATGCAGCAGTATGGGAGACAGAAGTCATCAGTAGTAAAAACAGTGGACACTGAATATTTAAGTTTGGCCATACAGGCCCAATGACTGAACGGGTACAATAGTGGCATGTCTACTCATGGGGTAACCAACTGCTCCATAATTGGACTGAAGGCCCTCTCTATGGGAGGAAATACATATCTGGTACTGAAAAACCTAAGCAAAAGTCTATGGCAGGGGAGGTCATGAGCCTTAGGGGTATAAAGCTGCTCTTGTCTGACTAAATGCATATTTTATTCCCACCAAGCTTCCCTGAAAGCACAACACTTAATGTTCATATTCACATATTAATGCTATTCTCACTTCTGGTTAGAGAAGCTTCTCTTTTCAGGTGGCGATGACCACTGGGATGACCCAAATTTTTATTTATTTATTTGGAATCAGAGAGACATATAGAGAGAGAAAGAGAGAGGGCAAAGGGAAAGAGGGAGAGAGAGAAATGGGTGACCTCAGAGACTTTAGCCACTACAAATGAACTTCAGATGCATGCAGCACTTTGTCTATCTGCTTTTACATGGGCACTGGGGAATTGAACACCAGTAGTTAAGCTTTGCAGACAAGCACCTTAACCACTGATTAATCTCTCCAGCCCCCGTTAGTTTTAATTGTAAGTATTAATTTGACTCATTTCCAAATTTAATTAGTAGGACCTCCTGTCCTTCAGAAATTATAGACTGTTTTCAAAGACCAAGGCTTCCAACACAGGGTTCTTGTTTAGAACTCCTAACCATATTGCCAAAGTATCCACAACCTTGTTTTACCATCAACTCCAAGGTCAAAATGAACTCTTCAACTGTCCTCTGGATTTTCTCCTTAGATCATCTATCTACCTGTTAATCTCCACCTACTACTACTTACCATGTGAAGTTGGAGAACAGGCTGTTAATGAAGAAAACATCAGTAATTAGAAATAAAGCTCTGTCAGGCCAAAGTGTTCTATTTATGTTTATACTGAAAAAACATTACAATTTGATCACCTGCCTTTAGACTTGATGCACACTGATTGTCTATGTTTAAATGCTGCTTAAGAAAGAAGTTTTTAGGTCTGGGGAGATGGCTCAGGGGATGATTGTTTACTCTACAAGTGTGAAAACCTGCGTTTAATGTATGGACATCCACACCTGTAACCCAGGGGCTGAGTGTGGTTGTAGAAGGAAGGGTCACTGGGGCTCTCTGGTCAGCCAGTCTAACAAGAAGATAGTGAGCTCCAGGGTCAATGAGAAACACCTTCTCTGGGAAATAGGGCAGAATAATAAAAGTCACCAGATGTCTTTCTCTGGCCTCTGCACCTTATATGGGTGCATGTATCTGTACAGACAATATATGCACAAAACACAAACACATAATAAAAGAAAAAAAGGCCTTTTGGAGAACAATGACAGGAAAGTATATATTCAGAATACTGAAGAAAGGCACACAATGTTATTTATAGGTCTGATTTTATTATTAATCTCCCAGTAGATGAATAAAAAATTATGTTTACTATAATTCAATCTTAACTTTTTATTTTCTTCAATTCCCCCTTCTCAAAGGCTGATGTATTCATCTACATTTACCTTTAAATTTAAAAAGTTTTATATTAATTTGCATTGTAGAATTATTTTATGTTTTTAATTTGTTTTCAACAAAAGTACAGTTATACAAGTACAATAGTGGCACATAACCCTGGTGGGTAACCAATAGCTTTCTGATTGGCTAGCAGATCTGCTCAGTGGAAAGGAACACATATCTGGAAGTGGGAAACAGATAAGAATTTTATGGAGACAAAGATTGTGCTCTCCAGTATCAAGCTCCCACTAGTCTTTGGCTGAAAGAGGGGTTACATACATCAAATTCTACCTAAGTTAATAAGGCTTATCAAAGTTAACCTGTGCTGACTTCACTGTCCATTGGAGAATCTGCTTTTACTCTTTCAGAAGGTTATGAGAACCCCGGAGGAGATAAACTACCCCTGGCACTTCAGCCAAGCCACAGCTGAAATCACAGAGGAATTGGGGAGATGAACAAGAAATGCAGCTTCCATGGTGAGCCTTACAGTCAGCACTAGGGTAAAGTACACAGACTCTGAGGACAGTTAACCAAAGCAGAGATCCAGAGGCTCCTAAGAGCTCATCACTGAAGTAGATTTAAAACTCATCTAGCAGGGCTCAGGAAACTTTGTGGAAGAGGGGGCAGAAAGATGGTAAAAACCACAGGATGGGACATGACGCTCAGAGGTATTCCCTTCCCCCAACAACTGACTGTTGCTCCCACAAAGCAAAACCCATAACTCCATGGAGAGTACCTGCAACCCCACCAGGAGGGCCCCCAGAGGAAGGGGGCAGGGATGAGGGAAAAGATGGATACTCATGATGTATCCATACTAAGTATGTCCATAATTAGTAAATAAAGAACAAATGGGAAAAAGTTAATGTACAGTTAATATTGACTAAATGAGCTGATTCAACTTTTACAGAAGCTTAGGTTAGTCTGGGACAAAGAACAACAATTTTACAGTCTTATTGAACTAAATAATCTTAGTATGGGATAAATGAAAAATACATTCCTTAAAGTATGCATTATGTAAGCATGTCCTAAAAGTGTTTCTTATCAAAGATGAGCTAAGTAGTTTTACATATACTAATAATTGATCGACAAAAAACTTTATTAAGAGTGTAACCAGTTCTGTTTTGGAAGGACAAAGCATAAAAATCTGACCTTTAGCTATGATATAAACATGCATGAAAAAAATTGATTGTTAGTGGAAGTCAGTGTATGCATCTACATACTTACCCATTTTCCCTTGTTTCATGGCAAATTTTACACTACAATTTACAAGCATTTTATACGGGGTTAAAATTATTATCAGCTTTCATAAATTGCTTGAAAGTTTTAAACACATGCTTCCCTCAAAATAGAAATGTCCTTTAGAATCAAGCATTTGAATTAAAAGTCTCAATTAACACTCTCTAATTTCAAAGGACTATAACATATGCCTGCCAAACTTCTCTTTTATTGTTTAATCTTTCATCTTTTGCCAAAGCCTTTCATTTCCACACTTTTATTATCAACTTTTATCTTGCCTGCTTTATAATCTGGCTTGATATAGTGTAAAATAGTCTCTTCCACAAACCTTTCTTTGCCAATTTTGTTAGTGTTTTCAAAATTATGAGCATTCCATTCATGCTGATCATCTTACTCAAGTCATCCATAGTAGTTCTGAAGTCATATACTCAAGGCTTGTCATTTGTAACTTTCTAATATAAATACATTTTTAGTTTGTTATTTAATATAACATATTATCCCAATTATATTTATAATAACTATTGCTATCAATTATTGATTCAGACCTGTAAGTGATATACCTTTTGAACAGTCTTACTTTATTTTTAAAACATTTTTAATATTTCATTATTTACTTATTTATTTGAGAGAGAGATATAGAAATAGGTAGGAAGAGAGAGAGAGAGAGAGAGAGAGAGAGATGGGCATGCCAGGGCCTCCAACCCCTACAAATGAACTCCAGACACATGCGCCCCCTTGTGCATCTGGCTTACGTGGGTCCTGGGGAATCGAGCCTCGAACTGGGGTCCTTAGGCTTACAGGCAAGCGCTTAACCGCTAAGCCATCTCTCCAGCCCCCAGTCTTACTTTTATATTTTGTTTATGGAGTATAATTTAAAGATGCTGATTTTCATTTTTACTTAACAGAAATTAAACCTGGATAAATATTGAATTTAAAATATTTGCATAGTCTAAAACCTATGGCTTTTGAATGTCTTAACCTCTCTATATATATTTCTCAGCAAATAAAAGCATATAGACTTTTTAAAATAGGTAGAACAGTAATCAAATGGCATTAATATTCAATAATTTTATCACATGATATGTTATATACTTACCTTCATAAATATACAGAACAAGCTAATTGTACTAGTAGCATACATACATATTCCACATATATTTGCTTTTCAACTCTTATAGATAGTCACATTAGCAACAGCAAGGCATGGTCATCATAATCCAAGGACATAATGGAAATCAGTTTCTGAGAAAGCATATATTGTCCTTGAAACTACACTAACAAAATGAAGGGTTCAACAGTAGTTCAAGTAATAAAGAAGAGACCAAGGGTATTCCCACTGATCTAGGAAACTTGACTACTCTTGTGGCTTCAATGTCATCATTTGCAGTTTTCTTTCTTTAGGAGCTAAGGAATAACATCACATAAGCATATTGTAATCATTGTAATATGTATAATGTTATTGATTTATTTTATGTTTCATATAAGAAAAATTTGGATAAACAGAAAAAAAAATATAGAACTTTTCCTGAAAAAAAAAAAAAAGTTGTGTTTGATATTCTGTTTGAATTGACATGCAGGAGCATAAGAATTTATTTAAAAAACAAAAAGGGATATCAGTAACTTATATAATAGACTAACAGGTTTATATAATGCTAACAGGATTACTTTGTTTTTGTATGCTGTAGCATCTGTCTATTCCTTAAGTTTCTTATTTGACATGAGCCTAGGTAAGCTGCAGCAGCTATATTTGAAGTCTCAATTCTAAAAGATGCAGGCAAACACCTTAACTGCTAAGCCATCTCTCCAGCCCTCCAAATTTCTATGCCCTTTAATAAATGTTGATATCTTGATTTTTTATCCTGATATTTTATATTAACTTTATTATAAATTCAAAAATAAAATATAATGTTGAATAAAGTGAACGCAATGTCAACCATGAGCATAAGTCATTATTCCAAAAGTTGTTTCAGAAACACAATGATAATTGGGGAATACAATAAATTAATTATGATTAAATGTCAATGCTCCTATCATACCTTTTCTGCCAGAAATAATGATCATAAGTATGTTTTAAAACCCGTTTTGGTGAAAGCTTTAACAATACACACAAGAACACGTGTGTTTGTAGGGGTGGTGGTGGGGGGGGGGGGTTCTAACCCTTAAGGAGACTTCTTTGGCTTCTCTGTCCTGTAAGAGTTAATTCTGTTTCCTGCAGGGCTGCAATCTGTAAGTTAGGTCTGGAAGGCAGGGAAGGCAACCTGGTCTTGAAGTAACACTTCTGTTGTCAAGGGTTACTGGTGGGGGAAGGGCAGGGGCTGGAAAGGGAAGGAGATATGGAAATGAAGAAGGATCCTAGCACACACTACCTACATTCCAATGTTACCCATGTATTTGGAATAAGATCTAGTTCTGCTGTATTTTTTGCAGTTTGCGGTTTCATTTATTTAGTTCACACTTGGCTGGAGAATTTGTGGGTTTGATATTCCTGGCCATATTGAACGTGCCATTTTTTAAAACAGCATTCTGTTTTAAAATATGTATATGATAACTTGATAGTTAAATTTCAGCCTACTATTAATATTTGAATCTAAGCACTAAAATGCAATGATATATACTGTGTTGTACTGTTAGAACATTTCTTATATGGGACTTTTAGGAAAGTCTGTTATTTTAGTTTAGACGGAAATGTGTTTTTCTAAAAATTAAAGTTCAAAGGAGATACTATGCGTTAAAAATAAAAGCTTAAATTCAGCTAGCAGTATCTCCTATTGCTGATGGTGGATCAAAGTGTTTTGGCACAATGTTAAAATACTTCATATCACCAGTCAGATAGGTCTTCCTCACTTTACATCTCCTTGTGATGCAATTTGCATTACTAATAGATTTTCTCAGAGGAAAACCTGGAGAATGAAAGTGGGGTAGTTTCTAGTGAATACTTGACAAGTTGTGACTAATGATGTTTTATGTTGATGTGTATTTTCATGACAATTTTCCAAAGTAAAATCTGCCCAAAGTGAAAATGATGTCCATGAACTATCATTGATGACTTCTAGAACCATTATAATCAGCACATATATTTTGATTTCTACCGTTTTAACCCACTTAACTGTGTGCATTTGGAGTAACGATGCTCTTTCCTGAAAACAAACAAACAAACAAACAAACAAACAAACAAACAAAATACCTGAATTCTGTTTTACTTTTGTGAAGTATAGAAGCATTTTACTGTATAACATTGTATTGGTTTGTATGACAATAATGATGCCAGAGAGTAAAAAAGATAGTTTTCCTGCCAAAAGTGTCAGTATGACTTTTTTTTTTTTTTTTCCCCCTCAGAAAATGTTCTTTTAAAATCCTTTGTATTATCAAAGCCACCTCACACAGACAATTAAATGCAGGTAGGAAATGGTAGATCACATGACAGGAGTTTAAATATGAGGGGGTTTCTCTCCCTTGGTTAAACATCGCAGCAGGCATTACAATACCAGAGGTAACGAATCAATTAAATGCATTTCCCCCTTGGCATCTCCAAAGCTGCGTGCCTAGTGTTGCTGTGCAGTTCAGAGATGGAGCAGTAGGACCCAGGGGCCGCCGCAGCCACCAATAGAAGCGCACACTTGGACCCATTTGTATGCAATGCCTTCTGCTCTGCGCATTAATAGTAATACAGATAACGGGTTTGCAAGAATTCTCCCCTGAAGAAGGATTGCATGTTTTCCAGGGTGCCCATAGCGAGCAGAAACCTGACTTTACGCTCCCTGTTCCTCACTCAGATTTCCTCCTCAGACACCTTTGGCTTGGTTTTTAACTCGGGAAGGTCTCGCTGAACAGCAAAGTTGGAGGGCTGAACCTGCATCGCGGAGCTGCTGCATTTCTGTCACCAGTCCTATAGAAGGGTACGTCTTGCGAATGGTTTCAAAGGGAGTGACACTGGCTTTAGAACTGCAAAGGACGACTTAGTGGGTGTCACTCTGATGGTCTTTGGAGTGGAGAATGGGTGTGGGAAGGACTCAGCAGATTGTACAGAAATTGTGACTG
This sequence comes from Orientallactaga sibirica, assembly GCA_036365145.1. Taxonomy (NCBI): domain Eukaryota; kingdom Metazoa; phylum Chordata; class Mammalia; order Rodentia; family Dipodidae; genus Orientallactaga; species Orientallactaga sibirica. Next base: position 13,654,802 of record JAEOAD010000060.1, on the reverse strand, counting down.
ATGCAGCATGGATTTTAGGGAGGTAGAATCAAAAAACCTTCTGGCTCAATCGGAAATTGCAGCTTTAAGCTCAGGCGGGATTCAACAAGTTTCCCTGCAGGGATGTGATGTTTGTTTATTTCCCTGCAAGTTGTGCAGGGGGCGCGGGGGGGGGGGGGTGTCTGTTCTGGGTGGGCTGCGTCTGCTTAACAAAGAAGTTTCTGGGTTTTTGTCTGTGCTGTGGCTGGGTTAACCGCTGTTTGAGGAGGTTTTGTGCCGCATTTGGTTTTCCTGGGTACACAGAGGAATTGCCTCTCTCGGGATGTTGAGAACATTAGTAGCTTGCTGGGTTGGGGATGGGCAAGTTTGGCATTATCTTGCCTGTCTCTGAGCGCACGGTTTTGCGTTCAAGAGAGGAGACAGATTCCATCAGACTGTACCTAAAGAGCTCCCAAACTTTGACAGTATTCTCTGAGAATAGCTGAGAGTGGAGACTCTGAAACCAAGCATTACTGGGCGAATTTCTTTGAACTCTTAGGAATGTGTAGGTTATGGAGCCTTTTGAGATTTGAGTTTCCAACCTGCAGCTTTTTGCTTGGGAACAGTGACTATATGGAGAGGATTGGGACTAAAAAGCACAGCCAGAGAGAGGACTTTATCTAAGGGAGGAGAAAGAAGGAGGAGAAAGGGAGATGATGGATGAATGAACAGGATGCATCCCATTTTTCACACACAAAAACCACACGCGTGGGACGTGCCAGGAAGCGCTCCGGTTGGTGGCGTTTAGCTGGAAAATATATTAACAAGGGAGGACTAGGGGCCTGTGCGTTATTGATGAAGTGTTGCGCCCTTCTGGGAGTCCTTCTCGCTCCTTCTCCGAGCCGGGTTTTGCCTCCTCTTATCCACCTCTCCTGGGACCGGTAGGCGAGGTGAGGCAACCCGCTGTCTAGGCGCCGCCGCAGCCCCGCAGCGCTGCGGACACAATGGGGAGAGGCAGGCTGAGCCCTGCGGGCAGCGGATGCTGGAGCTCGGAGTGAAAATCCCGCTGCAGCAGCAGCCGGGGCTGCGGGTCGGCTATGCGCTGGGGCGAGGGACAGGCAGCTTGTGCCCAGCAGCCACGCGCCTTTAGATCTCCGAGAGTCTGGAGCGGGGAGCGCTTACCTGGGCAGCAAGGTCTCGGGGTACCCTTGCGGGGAGACCAGTGGGGTGGACCGAAAATGCTAAAGTAACCTTATTCAGCCTCGAGGCCCAAGAATCTGTATGATTTATTGGAATATCCCTGGAGCACACTCAAGCTTCCTGGAAGACTCTCACCTCGGAAGGGGAATGACCTGCACGGGGAAAGAAGGGAATTGCTGATGAGACCCTGAGAGGATAAAACAAGGAAACGAGACCGGGGCAATACTGGCCATTGGCTAGGCTTTTCTTGGGCTCTTTGAAGTGGACAGCTTTAGATGAGGCTTTGAAATTCTTTCTGTCCCTGGCCTTTCTAGTAACCTAAGTGGCAGGCTTCCAAATGCGGGAGCTCACTAGAGACTCCTTCTGTAGATGAAGGAAGAAGAGGGTAGGGCAAACTGGCTTCATTTCCCAGTGTCATTTAACCCTGACCTCAGCACCTCCCACCCTTTCACGCCCCCATCAGGGAGTGCCCGACCTTGTAAATTCCTCTGTATGTCTACCCCGGTGCAAATGATCTTCATCAGGCCTGTGTTACAAAGACCTGTGCCTGTGCGGAGGTGGTGCGGCGTGTGTATTAAGTAGCGCTGCGAGACTCTTTCTTTTAGAGGGTGATTTTAACCTCTTTCACTGAACCCTTAAACCTTGAAGGAGGAAGGAACCCTACAGAACAGGCAAGGTAGGGATGAGTCACTTCCAGGGAATACTTTAGAGCAAATATATCCTCCTGAGGACATTGCCGTTGTATTCCTTCCCTTTTTTGTGCCCCTGCTTGTGCTTATTTGGGAACTCGCATATTCAATTAGAGACAGTATTTGTAGCATTGCGCGATTTACTCGGAGGCCACTTAGTAGTGCGGTAACTGCTTTTCAGACTCCAACTTGGATACCCTTGAATGTTATTATGGGAGACTCAGTTTGCCTCACAAGACCTGCTTGCCTTCCATATCGTGACAAGGCTCAGGTAGCATGTTGATTTATTAAAATGGAGAAACAGAGTTGGAGGGTGTTCCATCACCTCCCCTTTTCAGAAGGGAAAAGACAGCAGCTGCCACCCAGAGTAAATGCAAGTTTGTAGGAATTTCTGAGAAATCTCTTCTACTGCCAAGGAGGGGTCTGCTAGGAGTGACAGCATTTACCTCACATTGCTGCCATGGAGTTTGGATTTACTCCTGGCATCTCTCTTCATATTTTCCTGCTCCACATTCTTCCTACTCAGCACTTGAGATGTGCAAACTAGGAACACCAACGACAAGCTGTGGAGGGCTGCTGGAGGCTTGCTCTAGACAACAGCTGCTCATCATCGCGTTTGTTGCATTTTCCCACTTCCTTCTTATTTCTTCCCTTTCCCTGTCCTTGAACTCATGTTACCATCTCCTGGGTTGTATCCCCGGAAGGTTAGTGGCTTCTTGTGATAGAGCTCTGTGCTGAGCATGTGTGGAGGGCAGAAGTACAACAGCTGCCTGGGGAGTATCCTAGCTTGAAAGCTGACTTTCTTTTAACCCATACTACACAAAACAGAACAAATATCTAATGCCTCCCAAAAGAATATCATTTTCTTTGTATTATTGTCTTTTATTTTACAGTAAAATAGAATTAATCCAAATATGCAATAACATTGATGAGAGATTAAAAAGGAAGATATGCACTTTTGTGCACTACTTGGACGCTAGTGTTGTGCTTAGCTTTAAAATCTTGCATCTATCTATATGGATATATTAGGGTTATTTTTTATTTAAATAAGATTTAATATATTAGTTTCCTTACAAAGCTGAGTGGCTCAGGGCACTGCAAAGATGTGAATTTTACAAAAGAAAAGCAAGGCTGCCAAAGCGAGGCCCTGGCAGCTTGATGAATGAACAGGTGCATTGCACCATTTGAAATGTAACTTGAGGTGAGGTTCCACCAACCTGCTACAGGAGTTTCTTTGTGTTACCTAGAAAATTCAACTGGTTTTTCTTTCACCCAAATCTCTAAGTAAAGAAACCAAAGGTTGGATTGTGACCATGTGATATAACCATTTTTCCTGTAAACTTCCTGTTTAAATGAGTAATGTTATTGTATATTCATTCTCACCTATACCTAAATAGACTTGTGCTACATTGGTCATTTTTTTTTTAAGTTATCCAGGAGATTGAGATTCTAGAGGAATAGCTGACTTATCTAGGGTTATGTAGGAATAACTGTAGAACAAGGTTAAGCATCTCATGGATAATAACTAGACTGTTTATTCCTCACTCTTCCTTTTGAAGTTTATGATGTTTCCTTAGCACATGAAGAGTTTGAAACTCTTAAATGTTAAGAAAATATATGTGATAGTTCAACAATTAAATGGCAAAGTTATGTCTGAAAACAGTATTTTTTACAATTACAAAGTACAGTTTACTCACCAAACTTGACACCTGCAGATTTTTTGTACACAAGCAGATCTAATGCTGTTTATTAAGAAGAACTGAGTAATGATGAATTTTGGAATCTAGGAGGACTTGAAATGAATCCCCTCTGGGAATCAAAGGATGACTATTCATTCTTTTGAAAATGTGTTATATCATTCACTTGTTTGTTTGTCTAATTTCTTATTTCACTATTCAAGGTTTCACTATGTTGCCCTGGCTGGTGTTCATATCTCTGTGTAACCCAGACTGGCCTCTAATTTATAATCTGCATATAGCAGCTTCCTGTATGCTCATATTGCAGATTTTTCCTGTTATACATAAGAGAAGTTGTTGAACTCTAAATTTCAAAAACAATTATAATATTTTATCATAACTGTCATCTGACAGAAAAAAAAAAAAAACTTTAGAAAAGTAAGATTGGTTTTGGCTCATGGTTTCAGAAGAGTCAGTTTATCATGATGGATGGGACATGCTGGAACATGCAGGTTACCTCATGGTAGGCAAGTTGAGCTTTCTCCCTTTGCCCCCTTTATTCTCTCTAGGTGCTCAGCCCAAGCGATGACCAACATCATCAGGATAGGTCTTCTCATCTTTGTCAGTCCTCCCAGAAATTCTCTTTCAGACAACACAGGTTTGCTTTACCAATCTCCTGGTGATTCTAATTCCAGTCAAACTGACAGTGGAGATGAATCATTGTAACTACCATCTTGGAGTAAAGAGAAAATAGAGTAACATTATTTTTTTTTTTAATTTTTTAAATTATTTTTTATTTTTATTTTTGGAGAGAAATACAGAGAGAGATAGACAGAGAGGGAGAGGGAGACAGAGATAGGTGCACCAGCAGTCTCTCAGCTGCTGTGAACAAAATCCAGATGTGTGTGCCCCCTTGTGGGCAAGTGTGGCATTGCGCCCTTGCCTCACTTTGCATCTGGCTAAATGTGGGACCTGGAGATTGGAACCTTTGGACATTGGAACCAGCGTTCTTAGGCTTAGCAGGCAGGCACCTTAACCTCTAAGCCATCTCTCCAGCCCAGAGTAACATTTTTTGATCATTTATCCTGTGGGATATAATTTTACATACATTATTGACCAAGTATATTTTTCTATTTGTGTAATGTGTATCTGTATATATTTTATTATTTTCCTATTGTGCATAGTAACCCAGATATTGTGATATATTTGTGGGATTTCAACAATAAAAATCTAAATTTAATATCTATAATTGATTTATATGACCAGATTAACACACCTATTTTCCAAAATGTATTCTTCTTATCTCAAACATTATAAAGGTCATAACTTAAAAGCATCCATTAAAAGCTACATGTGCCATATTTCCTGACAAACTTTTTTCTACTTTTATTTCTAAATTATAAATTACAAGTAATACACTCTGTGTCCCAACAAATCCACCTGTCCTTTGTCCTTTGCTCTTGTCTCTTATGCACAAGTGATAAAAATAGGAAGTACTCATTTTATCTTTCTTGAGCTCCATCTCTTTTTTTCATGGTGCTGTCTCATTTCCTGATTTCTGTCATAGGGCCGCCTTTACATGACCTCACCTTGGAACTTGAAGTCATATGCATCAGATTATCAAAGCCATTATTCTATGGTCCAGCCCAACTGATAATGTCCAACTACCATCAGATGTTATTTAAGGGAATCTGTATGTGGATACCAAATTTTTCCTTTAATTTTTCACTTTATCAATCATTGTTAAAATTTGTTTTCATTTTGTCAAAAGTTTGATGCATTTTATTTTCCCTGCTTCTGTTTTAGAATGTTACCCATATGGTCCTCACTTCTTTTCCCTTTAGTGATTATAGTGAAGTAATCACTTTTTTTGGTAAGGATTTTTACCAGAACCTAATAAATTAAGCATTTCACCCTTTCTTTTTTTTTTTTTTTTTTTTATTTATTAGGGAGATAGACAAAGAGAGAGAATGGGCACACCAGGGTCACTAGCCACTGCAAATGAACTCCAGACATGAGTCATGATGTGCATGTAGCTTATGTGAGTTCTGGGAAACCAAACATGGATCTTTAGGCTTCCCAGGCAAGTGCCTTACTGGCTAAGCCCTCTCTCGAGGCCACAGTCCCCCCTTTCAGATCCTTCCTTATACACCTCTGAAAGTATGTATCTTGCAGTTCTTTATTTTCATGATGACACAGTGCTAAGATCTGTTGACACTCCAACCTGTAGCTGGGTTTGGTGGCTCACATCTATCACCCTAGTCCACAGGTTGCAACATATTCAAGGCCAGTTCAGGCTACATAGTAAATTCTAAGCCATCCTAGGCTAAATCTCAAGCCTATCTCAAAAATTAAATGAAAGAAACCCTAACAGGTAGGGCAGTACTACTGTGAATAGGGTCTTTGGGAGGAATTAGGTCATGAGAGTAGAGGCCTCATAAGTGGAATGAGTGCAAATATAAAAGAAGTCTTAGAATGTTTTTAATATATAAACCCAAAAATACTTCACTGAACCTGGTGTCTTCCCCCTTCCCCCTTTCCTGACTGATAGACTGAACAGCAAGGACCAGCTATCCACTAGTTTCTACGACCACAGTTCTGTGGTTTCAGGCTACATGGTGCCCATCTTTTTACTCAGATCTTCATGCTTGTGTATCAAGGTTTTGTACCTTCTGATCAATCTCCTCAGCTCCCTCCTCATTTTTTTGGCTATTGCTTGTAAATTATACCAGCTGAGTTCTTCTCATTTATTTGTTCTGGTCATTACTACAATGAACATCATTTTACCAAACATTTAGTTTTACCCCTACTATATATTGTTTGAGGATTTTTCCCTTACAAGCTAGAATAAATAAATATATATAAATAAATATATAACATGCATATGCAAATTATACATACTAGAAGACACAAAAGTCCATATATAGTGTCTGATGTCACTTATATGAAGACCAAGTCAATTTCATTTTTTTCAAGAATATTTTTAAATTTTTTACCCATTTCTTTTTTTGAAACATTTATTATTTTTATATAGATTATAATAGATTGTAGAAGTCTATTATATACTTTCATTTGGAAGTATTTTGCAGTTTATATGTTGAAATTCATCTTGTGCTGTATCATATTATTTCCTCTTTTTAATTAAAATTATTAATTTTAATGACCTATCTCTTCATATCTATATCTATATCTATATATCTATATATCTATATATCTATATATCTATATATCTATATATCTATCTATCTATCTATATATATATATATATATATATATATGCATATTACCCATACATATAAATAAAACGTTTGTTGCACTGTAGTTTACCATCTTTATATCTTATTTGGACATATTCTCTATAGTGAAGGCAAATATGATTCCATATATATTTCCCTACGGTTTTAAATTTTTACGTTTTAAAGTAAAACTCAGAAGACTCAAGTCTTCTGATCTATCTAGCATTGGATCCTGTTTTCATGTGCTGAGAATGTGACTCTCACGTTTGTGAATTTGGCACACGAGTAGACAATCACTGCCATTTTTCCTGTAAGGCTGTTTGTCATCTGTTCTCATTTGAGACACTTGTCTCTGACTATTCTATTGTTTGCCAGGTTAGTTGGTGACAGCAATACCAATGAACTGCCATAGTGGTAACAAACCTAAAAGGAATAAAGGAAAATGTTAAGATTTTAAACAGTACCAGCTTATATTCAGCCATAATTAATGACCATTTTTTATGACAACCTCTACATTTTATTTAAATTGTATGTGAAGTGGTCAAATATGATGAATCCATATTTAGCCTAGCATCTATTACTTTGTTTTACTTCCTTACAGAAAGTAATATTAAATATCCCAAAGATGCATTTGTCTTTTGTATATGACTCTAGTGAGACATGAACTTGGAGAGATAGAAAGACAAATAAGGGCTCAATCTGAAGAATGATTGACTTTCTCAGAAGAATTATAACCAGGAGAAAGAACAGCACTTCAACTCAACAACTAACAGCAGCCATGAACCATTTAAAAGGTAGTTATTGCTGCATACTGCACATATGACTTAAATATTCCCGTTTATGGGGAGACTAGAAGCATTATAATATAAATTTGTGTACTTACATCTATTTGTAGTAGATATATTTTAAAAGTTGACCTTGTATTCTGTAAATGGCAGTATGATAAGCAAATATATTTTATGCTCAGGAAGTACTGAATTATGTAAATATTAGCTAATGATTTAAGTGGATCTAAGAATGGCCTTGGCTAGCCAATGAGAGGCTGACATATTTATAAACAGCTGGAGGAAATATCTCCCTTTCAAAAACAAATTATATCTGGGACATTAATTTCAATTATGCATGATTAATGCTATTTGCCATTGCTCTGATAAAGAAAGATAATTATTTTAGGAAATTAACAAAACTTTTTTGTTGTTTGTTTGTTTTGAGAGAGGGTCTCATATTGCTAAAGCTGTTCTCAAACTCACTACAAACTGGGACTGACCTTGAACTCCTGATCCTCCTATCACCATCTTCTAGAAGCTGGTATTCAGGCATAATTGTACTATCTATATATTCTGTTATCATTTGGATGTTTGAGACATGTTCTCATACAAATGTGTATTGCATTTTACCCTTAATAATCTGACCATAATTTCCTAATTCATCTCTCTTTTATACATGTCTTGCTTAATTATATATAGTTTGTCTAGAAATGTCCCAAATTCTTCACCCTCCTTGACTACGAGATTTTGCTTTTAACACATCGCCTTGGCCCTTCCACTGTCTAAAACATCTTTCAATACAGTGAGGTTGTATACACCCATCAAGATCTTATTTCATTGTTGCCACTTTACTCCCAAACTCTTTATAGAGAAATCATCTTCATTTGTGTTTCCATAACAGTTAGCAATTATCTATATTATTCTTTAGTATAAGCTATATTTTTATAACAGTTTGAATGATGAGACTTTGACATAATAGAAAACAATGAAAAAGTTTCATAGATATACACATGCTTATATAGGTGTTTTTGTAGGCATAGTCATGAAACTGGAGAGGAGAATCATGAGAAGGGAAAAAGAGGTACTGAGAAGACAGGAGTGACAAAATCACATAGGACAGGAAGGCAGAAAGAAGCTATTGGAGGTGGAAGGGTATAGAGAGGACAATGGGACTGGGGAGAGGGTTGAATACAACAAACATGTTCAAAACTGCCATAATGAAACCTAATGCTTTGCATGCTTATTAAAAAATAAAAATCAAATTTAAAGCATTGAGAGATCAGGATTGATGGCCCTCAGCTTGTTATGGGATTTGGGGTTACAGGAGATTCCCATCCTGAATCCCATTCTGAATCCCAACTTTTAGATTCTTTTCCATTTTAATAAAGAATAAAGGAAACAGACCCCAAGAAAGGTAAATCAGCAATTATGAGATGCATTTAGGGAGATATGGTATCTGGGGGAGGGTTAGAAAGACTCAGGCCACATGAAAAATTTCTTGTTCACCTGGAAAGGGAGATGGAAGGAGTGAAGTTGCAAAGTTGCAAACCCTGCAGAGTAATAAGAAAAGGGTCAGAATTTACTCTGGGACTGACCACGACCACACAAACCACTCTAAGGCAAAGATGAAAGCTTTTCTTTGTGAAAAGCATGAGCTTCCAGGACTGACTCTCAAGAGAGGAGCACAGCCCACATGAGTTCCTCAGGTAATGGGCTTTATAGGGTTAGTTGGGGGAAGGTGAGGAAAAGAAGAGCTGAAGAAGAAGGGTTCCTTTAGAGGAGATCTAAGATAGCCAGGGTGTGACATCAGAACAGCAGCCAGGTGATTTACAAAATAAGGGAAGGGGCCAAGGAGGGCATAATGCCTGGGCAGTTTCTTGAGGAATATGTATAATGCACTTCCGTATGTCTCTGTCACCATCCTGCTGTCCTTGCTGACTCCATTTTGGGACCTGTCTGACCTAACAATGCCCAGGAGTATTCAGCCCACTTAAGGGTGCCACATTAGGGAAATAGCAGGAGCCTCAGTGAAGGAATTTCTTAGGTGAGATTGGATCAGATGCAGAGTTCCAGTTTTTCCAGGGCAGGCATGGTGGCATCTCTTTACTCTCTTTAGACCATTTTGCCCATGACTGACAGTCAAAACAAAACAACAAAACAAAACAAAACAAAACAAAACAAAACAAAACAAAACAAAACAAAACAAAACCATACAAATACCTTGTTCCTTTTTTCTTTGACTCTGAAGACAGGAAAATGAAAGTATGGTACACAGCAAAATGGGCTTGTTTTCAACCATAAATGTTAAATTTTACATTATGAGAGCTGGGGAGTTTGCTCAGCAGTTAAAGGCCCTTCCTTGAAAACTATGCCAGTCCAGGGCTCAATTTCCTAGTACCCATGTAAAGCCAGATGCAAAACTGGTGCATGAATCTAGAGTTTGTTTACAGTTGCAAGAGGCCCTGGCACACACATTCTCCAATTTCTCTCTCTCTCTCTCTCTCTCTCTCTCTCTCTCTGTATCTGTCTTTCTCTTTGCAAATAAATTAAAAATCAAATAAAAAATAAATTATGAAATTTACAAGAAAATAAATGGAACTGAAAAATATAAATGAAGTGACCCCAACTCAAAAAGACAAGTACCAAATTCCATCCCTCCTGTGCATATTTGTGTCATTTTCTAATCTAACTGTCCACTGCCTTCCTGATCTAGCTAATATTTAAGCATTACAATGAAACCAGTTTGTTACATGTTTTGGAAAAAAATGTTCTCTTTTTTTTTCATTTAACGTAATGTTGGGTTGGGTTTTTTATATATGGACTTCATCATGTTGACATCTGTTCTTTCTATTCCTGATTTCTTTAACACTTTCCTCATGAAGGCAGACTAGACTTTGCCAAAGGCCTTTTTTACTTCTACTAGGATATTTACGACATTTATGTCTTTAAGTGTATTTATACAGCATATTACAGTTATTGACTTGCATATGTTGATCCAGACTTGTCTGTCTGGGATGAAAACCACTTGGTCCTTACATACTGTCTTCTTATGTGATTTTGAATTCATCTTGCAAGAATTTTGTTAAAAATGTTTGCATCTTTGTTCATCAAGGAACTTGTTCTATAGTTTATTTTTGTTGTGTATTTACACAGTTTTGATACCAGGGTAATAATGGTTTCATATAAATGACTCTGATAGTTGTCATACTTAGGGTGCAAAGTGTTTGAACTTTACATAAATTCATGTATTTGAACACTTAGTCCCCAACTGGTGACACTGCTTGGGAAGATTGTGACATCTTTATTAACTGGAGGCTTGGTGGGGACTGGAGGGCACTGAGGTTGGATCTTGAGGTTTTATAGCCTGGCCTTTCTTGTTCACTTTCACTTTATGCATCATGTACATGCAGTGTGACCAACTAGCTTCCTGTCCCTGCGGCCCCCTTCCCTGACATAATAGATAGGAAGGAACTGTAATCCTTGACAAAACAGACTGGAAGGAATTGTAAACATAAATAATCCCTTTCCTTCCTTACACTGCTTCTTGTTGAGTATTTGTATTGCACAACAATGAGTAAGTAATGCATTGATCTTTTCCATTCTACTTTGTGGAATGGTTTTAGAAGTACTGGTATGAAATCTTCCTTAAAAGTTTGTTAGAATTCAGTAGTAAAACTGTATGGTCTTCTATTTTTCTTTGTGGAGAGATTTTAAATTAGTTTTTCAATCTCATTGCTTGTTATAGAAATGTTTATATGTCCTGGGTTTAATTTTTAAAACATTTTTATATATTTTAAAGTTTCTCTCTCTCTTTCTTGATATACTCCCAAACTCAATTGCTCCCTTTTTATACCATTACACAATTTTACTTCTACATATATATGATTTTAGGTGAATATATAAAATCTAGGGCCAAATGTAGAAATGTAGAAAACATATTGTCTTTCTAAGAATGGCTTAATTCATTTATTATGATTATCTCCATTTGAATGTATTTCCTGCTAATTTCATTACTCCTTCTTCTTTATGAATGAAAACTCCTATTGTTTATATTTCCCACATTTTCCTTATACGTTCATCTGTTATTGGACAACTAAGTTGGTTCTTTACCAACAATGTGTATAGTGCAACAATAAACATTGATGTCCACGAATTTCTGTGAAATATTTACTTAGATCTCTTTGATCAAATTTTCAAGATGGTATAGCTGGGTCAGATAGTAAATCTATTTTTTCCTTGAGAAAATTCTATACAGGTTTATATAGAAACTGGAATAGGAGCATATCAGGATTCCTTATTGTTTACAAACTCATCTGAATTTGTGATTTATTTGCCCATTTTTTAGTGATTGACAATCTGAGTTGTGTAAGAAAAAAATTTCAATATATTTTTATTTACATTTCTCTGATGATTAGTGAGATTGAGTATTTTTCCCATGTCTATTCTCATTTGTATTTCATTTTGTTGTGAAACATCTGATCAATTTGGTTTTCTGAAGCTATTTAGAAGGAGATAGCAGTAGTGCCTCCATTAACATGTAAGATGGCAACAGTGCAGAGAGTGTGCTGCTCATAGCCTTTTTAGAGCAAAGTTATCGATATTTAGTAGTAAAAATGAGGGAGGAATTGGGGAAGAGAGGAAAGATGGATTAACTTATGAATGAAAGTATATTGGTCATAGTCATGAAATGTAACTAGCATAGATGTATAAATGAAGAAAAGATTGCTTTAAGTAGAGAAAATTAAGGGAATATTCTGATTTCTGGTGAGATGGAAGTCAAAACACAAAAGCTTAGCAATTAAGACACAAAATTTTCAATAGTAATAAAAAAATAAGAAGTTCTAAAAAAACAGACCATCTAAAAGATTCAACATTATCTGTAAAAACATGAAGGGTGTTAACATTCAATAGAAAGTATTTTGTTGCCAGGTTTTGGTGTGCACGGCTTTAATCCCAGCACTCTGGAGGCAGAGGTAGGAGGATCGCTTTGAGTTCGAGGCCATCCTGAGACTACATAGTGAATTCCAGGTCAGCCTGAGATATAGTGAGACCCTACCTTAAAAAAAAAAAAAAAAAAAAAAAAAAAAAGAAGAAGAAGAAAAAGAAAAAGAAAGGATTTTGTTGATCCAGTTTTTCTTTTTCCTCATTGTAAAGTGATTTCTCACTTTCCCAGGATTATCATTTTGAAGTCTCCACAGATATAAGAAAGAACCACTCTTTTCAACAGTTTAGACATGTTAAATCTGTGTGCTTTCAGTTGAGAGGGAATTTGGTAGCCATAGAGTACTTTCTGCAGAGGTTCAGGCCTGGGTTCCCTGCCCACTCAGCCAATTACAATCTTGCCCCTTAGTTACTTGGGGGTCTACTATTTCTCCGCGGTGGTTTCTATGAGTCACACTCTTACAGGGGCGTGGGAGACCCTCGCTCCTGAATATCTGTGTGTGCCGGCAGTGGTTTCCACAACTCAGAGCTCCCTCGTAGTTTGACCCGGCAATGACAGGGAAGGGGAGGGCATTTCTTTTGCTGAAAATTTCCTTTTCACCCTCCCTGGCCTCATTTCATGAGCTCGCAGTTTCTTGTCTCCCTTGCTGCAGTCGGCTTTCTATGTTTACTGTGAATCAGTATGTTTACTGTGTCTGGTGGCGGCCTGTCCATTGGCTACAAGGGCAGCAATGGCAGTCACCATTAACCAGGTGGTGGTCACCAGACTTCCCTTTTGGTAGAAGTGCAGTGGCAGCTTTCTGCAGAGGCATTTAAAGCTCATCGGCAGAGTGGCTACGTTTGTGGTTCCCAGCAATGAACTCCTAGGCTAATTGTGGGAGAAGTTTGCTGGCACCGAGAACAACTACTGGTCAGTCAGAAAGTCAGGGTTTTCAGTGGGGGCAGCTTGGCCAGTGCTATGTTGCCCTGGTCCTTCTCCTTCCGTAGCTATTCATCCATTGCTCAGACATAGATAGTAACAGACTGCCATATCCAAAAGTTCTGAATGGCTTTTAAAATGTTCCTTTAAAACCCAGAACCACAAAATAGTCTCTGCATCTTAATATTAATACTAAAGCAGTAAATCAAGTAAATTTTAGAAAAGAAATAGATGCATCCGCTCTATGAGATAGATTAAACATTTAGTAGAGAAAAGAGCTACCTTATCCTTGACCATTGTGCCTCTGCAAGCAAGTGCTGGTGAGGTCAGATGGAGATTTAGGAAGGAATGAAAAGATGTTTTGGAATGAAACAAGTGTGTATAAAAAAAATTGACATGAAGTATCTGTGCAGTCCCAGGAGGTCTTCCTTGGGTCTAATACAAAGTGGTCAATAAGGCAATGTCTTGGCCCCTTGCATATGCAAACTGCCAGATCAAAGACCAATATGATCAAATGGAATTTCTTCCTTGACACAAATGCATGCAGGCATCTTGAATTGCAGATTAAGGAGCATCTGTCCCTTTGCTAACTCCTTGGGGTCAGAAGCAAAACATTACAAGCATGAGACTTGTAGTGCTGGGGACAGCACCCCACTTGATGAGGAAATCAAGAAACTGCAGTCCCATTCTCATCATGTGTGATTTTTTTCCTTTAGCAAAATGATTCAGATTATTACTAGAACATTGTGTTCTAATCCACCTGTCTGATCTAGGTGCCACAAAATACCAAACTTATCCACATATCCAGATACAACATACTTTAAAAAATTCACTGAGGTGAACTGCATTTTATTCAGTATACAATAGGACTATTCCTGTACCAGGCAGAGGGAATGATTGTGGGCTTTTTCTCCAGGAGAGAATTTCACTGGGTTGAATTTTCCATGCTCTTTATTTGATTCCAGCAGTTCCAGGTATTTTTGTAAGGAAATAAATTTGTCTCAATAAGCATGCATGGGCAGTAAGAAGAAGATCCTAATTTGAGGAGTTTATTATAATATTTCAATGAGATATAAGCAGTCATTTTCATTCTGAGTACTGTGAGGTCACTTGAATCAGCATTCGAATATGATGGTACACCAAGGAATGAAGGCTTGGTTTCACTGTGATAGAGCTACAGCTTTAGGCAAACTACTAGTGAATATCACTTTTATGTTTTGCTTTTCCTTACAGTGCTACAGTACCAAAGTTGCAAAGTTGAAAACCTTTAACTATTTTTCCACAAATCTGTTTTTGTTTTTTTAAGTTTCTCAGGCTTTTGGAGGTGATACGTTTCAATGGAGGGAATTTGAAGCAGACATACAGTTTCTGCCATTGCCATGGTTGTAAAATCTCTGTTATTGGTTCCTAAGCATTTTTTAATGTACTCTGTGTGAATTTCTTGTCTTCTACTAGATCCTTTTCCTGAATAGGTAAGGTCATCTCTTTGAAGAAAGCATAGTTCACATCAGTAGAGATATCTCCAAAAATAATATTTCTGCAAAACAAGATGTTACACAATGAAGGCACAGACGTGAACAGAAGTGATCTTCACCTCTGATAAATGCAGTTGAGCATACAAGCTAACTTCTCTGCACTACTGCGGTTCTTTCTCTACTGGCTCCACCGCTTCTATATGGCACTTGCTTCTATTTTTGTAAATATATTTTATTTATTTATTTGAGAAAAAGAAGGAGAGAGAGAGGGAGAGAGAGAGAATGGGCACACCAGGGCCTCCAGCCACTGTAAATGAACTACAGATGCATTTCCCTGCCCCCTTGTTCATCTGGTTTATGTGGTTCCTGGAGAAGCAAACTTGGATTGTTGGACATTATGGGCCAGTGCCTTAACCACTAAGCCATCTCTCCAGCCCCTGCTTCTACATTCTTAACTGAAAAATAATACTATCTCATCCCTTCACAGACAATAATTCAGATTGGCAGTGTGCCTCTGTGGTAGTTTGAATATATGGCCCCCAATATATTCAGTGTTTTAATAGTTTATAGTTTGCATCTGCTGGAGGCAATGTCACTGGGGGCCGATCTTAAGGTGTGATGGTGGGTTTGAGATTCCATTGTAAAGATATGCAAAATGCGCCTAGCAGGAGTTCCTGAAATGTGGTGTGGCTTTTGGCTGTATTTTGCTCTGTGTGCTGTGTGGCTGGGGGCTTTGCTCTCTTGCCTGGTCCTGTGGGAGCAGGCCGCTTCTCCTGCCATTATGGAACTTTCCTTGGCTCTGTAAGCTTCAATAAATAATATCCCTTCCTCTATAACTGTGCCTGGTCTGGAAGTTCATCTCAGCGAACCTGAAGCTGTCTGCTACAGCCTCTTATCATTTTCAGTCTACAGTATGTCTTCGGTTTATTTTGTAACTGGCAACTTTACTTTTTATCATTATTTCCATTCTAGAAAAATGTGTTCAGAGTTTTCACTGTCCTTTCTCCACAAGTTATATCCAGTACCTAGATTCATCTTCGTTTCTTAAAAGTTAAACATGAAATAATGTGCTTTGCTTGGCTGGCTAATTCTTTACCTCATAACCAAATCACAACCAATGTCAGATGTTGACATCTCTCATCAGACCACCTTTAGACTCCTGAGATTTGAAATGGCCAAATCACTGGTCATACTTTAAATTCTGTAGTATTTCTAGTCCTTGCAGATTTGGAATTTGTGTAATAGATTTCCAGAGCACATTCATCTTGCGATGTCTTCCTTATATTTGACCTTTCTGTTTCTTTTGTTGTTAACTCAGTCCCTTCCATCTCTTCAGAGTTCTGCATTGTCAGAGTTCTATCTATGGAGATTTCCTATTCATATATGGTATATTGTCCCCCACAAGTTTAACTTCCACATAGTGAAGGACAAAATAATGTATAATTCATAATAATTAGCAGCATTTATATAGGATATTACTACCTACTCACATTATAAGAGGCATCTTTAAACTGTGTATGTAATTCTCCACATCAGTAAATGCACAGTATTACTACCAACTTACACGTACTGATGGTCCACATTTCATAGCTCAGTGGTAAGATCTTCAAATGTGAGGCCAGGGTATTCACATGAAAAGACACTATGTGAATATACCTCTCCATGGAAAGTTCTCATTTTACCTTTACATTAAAAATAATCTGGGGTGGTCCTTTGAATAATTCCAGTATGCACATTTACACTTCAATATATGTTGCTTAAATCTGAATCTCTAGCTATATGAATTTGCCATTAGTGTTCTTTTAAAAAAGCTTAAAAAAAATCCTATGAAGAAAATATATTAAGTTTCATCAGAATTTTACTAAGTGCAGATTGCTCTATCGTAAAGATTCTGACAATTCTGAAGTTGATATATTTACCAATATTGCTCACAAAATTTACATACTTTCTTAAAACATTTTCTGGGAGTAATAATACCTTTTTATGTCATGACTTGCAGTGTCACCTAAGTGAACCAGTGATCATTCAATCCCCTCTCAAATAATTGCCAATGAGATAGTTAAATTTATATTTAAATATTTTTTGAGTAAAATTGTTGTTTCTAAACCTACATTTAACCCTCTGATCTGTTTGTTCAAAGCATCTCATTCCTTGAGCAATTTGTTCAAGTTTCATAATTTAGTATGATTCTTTGGCCTGTTTTTTTTTCATTTTTCATATTTTATTACTATTATTAACAATATATTTCACATGGATATATCATGTGTTGGTACCCTTGTTCCCCTCATCCCTGCCCCCAATCGCTGGAGAACCTCCTCAGTAGGGTTGCAAGTATTTCATATGGGGTTGTGGGTTATGCATTGTGGGAGGAACAGTTATTTTTTTGGGGGGGGTGCCTCTGGGCATAATATCTCAACTTGTGGCTCTTACCATCTTTCTGATCCCTCTTCCACAAGATTCCCTGAGCGGTGGTGGGTGAGTTTTACGTCTACTTTAGTGATGAGCTCTTAGGAGCCTCTGGATCTTTAGAAATCCGTGATTTAAACAAAAATTCCCCTCAGGCATATCTCTTCAATTTTTTTGGTCTTTATTTGGAAGCAAGTGCTCCAAATTCTCTCAGTTTACACTTGGATTTCTAAGACAAACCCTCTAGATCCATAAATTTCAGTCTCTTCTTGATTTACTATTGATCCTTTAATGCTGTTCATTTCCTTCCTGAAAGAACATATAAAATCCAAGCCAAATAATATGTGAAATCTATGTGACTCTTCTTCCTTTACACAAACCTTGCCTCTTCTCCAAATGTCCTCCCATTCCCTGTATTCTGGTGTTTTTTGTATATGTTCCCATGACATTGACACTTTCTCCTTTGTGCAGAAATCCTTACCATACTTATCCTGTATCTGTCTTCCTTCATTGAAAGCTAGTGCCTAGAAGGAAGAACCAATGACTATTTTAGTGATTTCCCCATTGTTAACAGCATGGATGTGTTTAGAAAAGATATGATAGAATATTGTGGAAAACTCAAACAACTTTGTTTTCACATTTTCCCTGAATATAATAACCGAATGCTCCTCATTTTATTCTTTAATTGGTAAACTCATAGATTTCAAGTGTGACACACATATCAAATATTTCAGGAGTTTACCACACAGAAATAGAAGTGTTGCTTTCTAAACACATTGCTTCTACAACAACTACAGGAGTCACATCAAATAGGAATGAGTGGATTTCCCTTTTTTTACCTTCCCCTTTTAAGAGCACTGGAGTATATGTTATCTTTTTAAAACTTCTGCAGATATAATAGTGTCTGGCACACAGGTGATAATTAAGTTCTTATCTTTGTTGAATGGCTGGCTGGCTTCCTATAGCATTAATTGTATTTGAGGACTGTGGCTGGGAATGTTATAGCTACTATGTTTCAAAGTAAGCATGAGTACCTTTCTTATGGAAAAAAGAAGTGGAAAATATGATGGTCCACTGTTTAATAGTTAACTTAATTTTACTTAGAACAAAGTATTTTTCTTTTTACTTTGTTTACTGAATTATTAGCTATTTACTGTTAATGCTTTATTCTATAAAAATATAATAATTGAAATTAAACCACAGAGTAAAATAGTTTTTAAAGTTTCTCCTTTCATAGTGAAAAATAAATGATATATATTCTCAATTCATAGGTTTAGTTGTGTGCCATACTCCATATACTGCCATAAGGATACTGTTTCAATGACTGTTAATTTGATTCTTTGAATATTTTCAGTTTTCCATCTCACCTTCAATCATACACACAGATTTTTACCCTTCTACACATAATTTATAGTTTGTCTATGTAATAACACATAGCTAAACAAGAAACCATACTAAAGTGATTTTACCAATTAACTTTTCTGCTATCATTACTTGCCTTTGAAGAGGACAAATTTAAAAAGTAAGTCCTGATTTTTCTAGTAAGTAGTATGATTATCACTGTGTTATAGAATTATATATTTGATAAGGTATATCTTTACATTTAATTGTATACTGTATTAACACAATAATGTAGTTCATATTGAATAATAAAAAAAAAAAAACATCAAAACCACAAGTGGTTTATAAAATTTCTTCTTAAAAACATAAAATTAATTATTGATTCAGTTTTTTCCATGTCTAGTAAGGCATACAATACGGAATGAATTTCATGAAAATATTAAAATATTATAATTAATATCAAGATAATTCTGAATGTGAGCACCACATTTATAAGCCTGGCACACTGTTCAGGACTCTATCATATTAGATTTAGGAAGGCCTTTAGGGCATGAATAATGAAACTATCTCCACGCTTATTGCCTGTTCTATCAGGCAGCATTTTCCTGACACAATAAAGGATACATCTCCAAACTACTGTTTAACATAGGCTACAACATGATGTGGGCAACCCACTAAAAATACTTTTCAGGTGAATTTTCTATCTAAGTATATTGAAAATATGAATAACTTGTTTGTCATTTTACTTTTAATGAAGTATGCAAATAATTTTATTATAGCCATTTTGCCACCAAAATGCAAAAGGTTTAAGACAAAAGACCAGAAAAGAAATGTAGAGCATTGTCATTTAACAACATACTTATTACTTTAAGTGAGAACTTTGGAATGAAACTCATAATGTGTAAACATATAGTTTAAACATGTATGCAATGACTATATACTGTCAGTGCAAATCCACATGAAATGACAGTAAATGCTATATAATTAATTTATGTAATCTCATTTAATGTAAAAAGTTGATATTGTGATACAATTTAGTTTTTAAAATAGTTGTAAAACTAAGTCACAAGCTTTGCTTTTTTTTTTTTTTTTTTTTTTTTTTTTTGTTTTTCGAGGTAGGGTTTCACTCTGGCCCAGGCTGACCTGGAATTAACTATGTAGTCTCAGGGTGGCCTTGAACTCAAGGCGATCCTCCTACCTCTGCCTCCTGGGATTAAAGGCGTGCACCACCACGCCCGGCAAGCTTTGCTTTTATTGTTAGTATTTCTAAAACTCTGGGTCTGAACACACTATCAACATGGCATTAGGCACACACTTCATTATCAAATACCTGACTGATTCTTATGTTCTTGTTCATTATCTGAAGGTCTATTTTAATTTTCATGTATTTAGCTTGATATTTGAATACTGTGATAGTTTGAATATATGTCCCCCAATATATTCAGTATTTTATTAGTTTATAGTTTGCATCTTCAGTCACCTTGCTAGAGGCAATGTTACTGGGGGCCGGTTTTAAGGTGTGGTGATGGTTTGAGATTCCATTGTAAAGATATGCAAAGTGTGCCTAGCAGGAGTTCCTGAAGTGTGCTGTGTGACCTTTTGGCTGTAGTTTTGCTCTGTGTGCTGTGGTGGCTGGTTGGCTTTTGCTCTCTCTGCTTGGCCCTGTGAAGAGCAGGCCGCTTCTTCTGCTATTATGGAACTTCCCCTGGATCTGTAAGCTTCAATAAATAATATCCCTTCCTCCATAACTGTGCCCGGTTTGGAAGTTCATCTCAGCGAACCTGTAGCTGTCTGCTACAAATACATATTCTCATAAAATGTCAAATTTGAAAGTTCCAAAGGATTATACTAAGTGAGGTAACCCAGGCTCAGAAAGCCAAATGTCACAAGTTCTCTCTCATATGTGGATCCTAGCTACAAATGTATAGACTTGTGTGTGAACTGGAACCAAAAATAGGTGCCAGAAACCAGTAACCTGGTAAAAGGCTATAAGGGAGGGAGGAAAGGGAAGGACTTAAGTGTATGGTATTGCACATATGTACGTAGAAGAACAGATTACAGGGAGGGGAATGGCCTAAGCGAGGCCATGGGAAGAGAATGCGTAAAAGAAGGGCAGGGAGAGGGTCAATCTAAATTCAAGATATTGTGAATAAGACTTATGCAAACCTACTTTTTTGAATAATGGCACATCTAGAAGCTGTAGACTGCTACTAGAAAAATTTTAGTGCCTGGGATGGGATACCTTCCAGTGAGTTGTTGGCCAACGAGGTCATGGTAGGTCATGGTTGACTACCCCCACAATGCATGACCTACATTCCCCATTGATGAGGGTCCCTTTGGAAGAGGGAGGATAGGAAGGAGGATAATGGAGTTACCATTATGAAAGTAAAATTAGAATAATATGAATAAAAATAAATTATAAAAAAAGAAAAGAATTTCCCACAAACCTGAATTCTACCACAGCCACATTTTCTCTTTGCACAAATCTCTTCCTACATGACTCCTGTACTTCTTCTACCACCCTACACATTTTCAATAAAGGAGTAAATCTTAAAAAAAAAAAAAAAAAAAAAGAAAAAAAGAAAGAAAGAAAAGAAGACATATTTGTTTTAGAAGATATTTGGAAGAATTTAAAATTTTAAGATCAACAATAAGAATTTGTAGCATAACACAACACAAGTACAATAGCCAGTACATGATGAATAGAATTTGTTTATAAGAAGTTAATGATTGATAGCATTAACTAACTTGTCTTAGATTTTCATCAATTTCTTTCATTCCCAAAATTTGTTTTTTTATCACATCTATGGTATAGAAAATGTAGCCTATCACTAATGAATAGATGAATACTTGGGTGAGTAGATGATTGGTACATGGAAAGAATAGAACTCATTTTATTCTACTGATATAATTTATGAAATTTCCTAGAAATAAACAGAACTGTTTTCATTATTGGCACTGTATTGTCATCTATTCTTTATGTTTTGTTATAAATATCTGAAATAAATTTATTTGTGCTTTGTAGACAATGTCCACATTTTATTTATAACTGAATGATATATTCCATGTGATTATATGCAGGAAAAGATAGATTCATAGTCAGCAGCCTTTTAAGAAGAGGGTAACAATAGATGCAAAAAAAGAACAAGCTTGTTTGTCCTTAAGCTACATGTCAGTAATATCCTATGTCTCCATACTGGACTTATTCACTTCCTTATACCTATAAAAATAATCTAACTGAAAATACATTTAAGACTAGGCATGTCATTTGTTAAGCTGTGGCTATGTCATATATATATATATATATATATATATATATATATATATATATATATATACACACACACACACATATATGCCTCATAACCTCATTTATTCATTTTTTAAACATTTAATTTAATTTATTTATTTGAGAGTGAGAGAAAGAAGCAAATAGAGAGAGTGGGTGTGCCAGGGTTTCTAGCCTTGTAAATGAACTCTAGATACCTGTGCCACCATTTTATGATAGCTTACATGGGTCCAGGTGAACTGAACTTGGGTCCTTTGGATTTGCAGGTAAATGCCTTAACTTTGAAGACATCTCTCCAGCCCATTCATTCTATTTTTTTAACACCTGCTTGATAAACACAATTATAACTATTTTGAAATACAAGAAAAGCAAAAGCCTTAAAGACATGGCCTGTAAGTATCATAGGTTGGTTTCCCTCCTACTCGTTTCTACCCAGAAAGTCCCCTAATCCTATCACACTTTGTAAGTGAGTGAGTAACACTCTTTTTTTTTTTTTATTGACGACTTCTATACTTACTTACAAAATATGCATGATATTTCCCTCCCATGCCCCATACCCCTTTAGAACTCCAGTCTCCATCATATCCCTTCCCTCTCTCCATTAGTCTCTCTTTTAATTTGATGTCATCATCTTTTTCTTCTATTATGAGGGTCTTGCGAAGATATTGCTGGTCATGGATATCAAGGCCAATTTCTGTCTGGACAGTTGCATTGCAAGGAGTTGTACCCTTCCTTTGGCTCTTCCATTCTATCTGCCCCCTCTTCCAAAATGGTCCCTGAGCCTTGGAGAGTGTGACAGAGATGTTTCAGTGCTGGACACTCCTCCATCCCTTCTTCTCAGCACTATGTTGCCTTTTGGGTCATCCAAGTGGCCATTGCCATCTGAAAAGAGAAGCTTCTCTAACCAGAAGTGATAATAGCATTAATATGTGAATATGAAAATTAAGTGTAGTGCTTTCAGGTCAGCTTGGTGGGAATAAAATATACATTTATCCAGACAAGAGCAGGCTTTATACCCCTAAGTTTCATGACCTCCCCTGCCATAGACTTTTGATTAGGTTTTTCAGTACCAGTTATGTATTCCCTCCAATAGGAAGGGCCTTCAGTCCAATTATGGAGCAGTTGGTTACTCCAAGAGCAGACATGCCACTATTGCACCTGTTCAGTCATTGGGCCTGTATGGCCAAACTTGAATATTCACTGTCCACTGTTTTCACTGCTGATGACTTTTGTGTCCCAATCTACTGCATGCAGTGCTCCTTTTTCCAGCTTTCAGTTGGCTGGTCTACAGGGAGAAGGTTTTTTGCTCAGCACCATCTTGCTTTCTCGGAGACCTTGCCTCTCAGGCAAGAGATGTCTTCATCAATAGGGTCTTACTATCTGTTTCTCAAGGGAAACCAAGGGCTTTGGTAATAGCCTTTAATGTTTTGGAGGGTTCCAGGACCTCCTTGGCCAACAACTCACTGGAAGGTATCCCATCCCAAGCACTGAAAATTTTCTAGTAGCAGTCTACAGCTTCTAGATGTGCCATTATTCAAAAAAGTAGGTTTGCATAAGTCTTATTCACAATATCTTGAATTTTGATTGACCCTCCCCTGCCCTTCTTTTATGCATTCTCTTCCCATGGCCTTGCTTAGGCCATTCCCCTCCCTGTAATCTGTTCTTCTACTTACATATGTGCAATACCATACACTTAAGTCCTTCCCTCCTCTCCTTCCCTTATAGCCTTTTACAAGTTTACTGGTTTCTGGTACCAATTTTTGGTTCCAGTTCACACACAAGTCTATACATTTGTAGCTAGGATCCACATATGAGAGAGAACATGTGACATTTGGCTTTCTGAGCCTGGGTTACCTCACTTAGTATAATCCTTTCCAGATCTATCCATTTCCCTGCAAATTTCATAATTTCATTTTTCTTTACAGCTGAATAGAACTCCATTTTGTAAATGTACCACATATTTATTATCCATTCATCTGTGGAGGTTCATCTAGGCTGGTTCCATTTCTTAGCTATTGTGAATAAAGCATCAATAAACATGGTTCTGCAAGTATCTCTAAGGTAGTGAGAAGAGTCCTTTGGATATATGCCTAGGAGTGCTATAGCTGGATTATATGGTAAATCTATTTTTAGCTGTCTAAAGAACCTCCACACTGATTTCCATAATTCCTGAAGAGATTACATTCCCACCAACAGTGTAGAAGTGTTCCTCTTTTTCTGTATCCACGCCAACACTTATTGTCATTTGTTTTCTTGATGGTAGCCATTCTGACAGGAGTGAAATGGAATCTCAAAGTTGTTTTAATTTGCATGTCCCTGATGGCTAAGGATGTGGAACACTTTTTTAAGATATTTATATGCCATCTGTATTTCATCTTCTGAGAATTCTCTATTTAGTTCCATAGCCCATTTTTTTAACTGGGTTGTTTGAATTCTTATTATTCTGTTTTTAAGTTCTTTGTATATTCTGGAAATTAATCCTCTGTCATATGTATAGGTGGCAAAGATTTTCTACCATTATGTAGGTTGTCTCTTTGCTCTATTCACAGTGTCCTTTGCTGTACAAAAGCTTTGTAATTTCATGAGGTCCCAATGGTTGATTAGTGGTTTTATTCCCTGAGCAATTGGGGTTATATTCAGAAAGTCCTTGTCTATGTCAATATGTTGAAGGGTTTCCCCTACCTTTTCCTCTAGAAGTTTCAGAGTTTCAGGTCTGATATTAAGGTTCCTGATCCATTTGGACTTGACTTTTGTACATGGAGAGAAAAAAGGATCTATTTTTATCCTTTTACATACATATATCCAGTTTTTCTTCAATGAACCATACATCGTTCAATAATGTACTGCTAGGTCTCCATGAATTTCTGTATGCTGTGGTTTTTCTTGTTGCCTATTTGCAGTTTAATACCATTGTGGTCAGATAGCATACAAGGGATTATTTCAATTTTCCTGTATTTGTTAAGATTTGATGTGTGTCCTATTATATGATCTATTTTAGAGAATGTCCTATGTGCTGCTCAGAAAAATGTATATTCTGCAGCATTTGGATGGAATGTTCTGTATATATATGTTAGGTCCATTTGTTCCATGATATCATTTAATGCAGACGTCTCTCTCTTTATTTTTTTGCTGGGTAGACCTGTCAAGTGATGAGAGTGGGGTATTGAAGTCACCCACTACTATTGTGTTAGGAGATATCTCTGACCTTAAGTCTAGTAGTGTTTGTTTGATGAAATTGGGAGCTCTATGTCAGGAGCATATGTGTTTAGGACTGTAATGTCATCCTGTTGGAGTGTTCCTGTAATCAGTATAAAGTGACCTTCTTTATCTTTCCTCACTAATGTTGGTTTGAAGTCTATCCTGTCATAAATTGGGATAGCAACCCCTGCTTGTTTCCTAGGCCCATTTGCTTGAAATACCTTGTTCTAACCTTTCACCCTAAGAATGTTTCTATCTTTTATTGAGAGATGAGTTTCCTAGAGGCAACAAATGGTAAGATCCTGCCTTTTAATTCAGTCTGGCATTGAGGCCATTGATATTAAGAGTTATTATTGAATGATATGTATTTGCTCTCACCATTCTTCTTGTTTTGTAGTTCTTCATGTTTTCACTTTACTCACTTGTTTTAACTGTTATTTGAGTATGGTTTATTTTTTCCTATTTCCTGTTGTACTTTTTCTTCAGCATGAATGATTCCTTCAAGTATTTTTGTAGAGCTGGTTTAGTTGCCATAAATTCCTTTAGATTTTCTTTGTTTTGGAATGTCCTTATTTCTCCATCAATTTGGATAGATAGCTTTGCAGGATAAAGTAATCTTGGTTGACAGTTTTTATCTTTCAGAACTTGGAATACATCATTCCAAGCCCTTCTGGCTT
The DNA here is from genome assembly GCA_036365145.1 of Orientallactaga sibirica. Classification (NCBI taxonomy): domain Eukaryota; kingdom Metazoa; phylum Chordata; class Mammalia; order Rodentia; family Dipodidae; genus Orientallactaga; species Orientallactaga sibirica. The sequence continues at coordinate 13,629,030 of JAEOAD010000060.1, read as the reverse complement.
TTAAAGTTTGTGTTGAGTAATCTGCTGTGATTCTGGTTTGTATGTTTGGTAGTTTAATTATAATATTGCAGGGAGAGGTTCTTTCCAGGTTTTTGTCTGTTTGGTGTTCTAAAGACTTCCTGTATCTTCATTGGCATCTCTTTCCCAATTTGGGGGAAGTTTTCTTCTATGATTTTTGTTGAAAACACCTACTATGCCTTTGGAGTGATATTCTTCTCTTTCTACTATACCTTGAATTCTTATGTTTGATCTTTTAATATTGTCCCAAATATCTTGAAACTCCAATTTATGCCTTCCCATTATTTTGTCTTTCTCTTTGTTGGACTGCATTGGATCTGCCACCTGGTCTTCTAGGTTAGATAGTCTATTCTCTTCATCCATTCTACTAGAGAGATTTTCTACAGAGTTTTAAATTTCACTGACTGTATTCTTTATTGCCAGTATTTCTGACTGTGTTTTCTTTATTCTATTTTCATATTTATGTCTAGTATTGACCTCCTTATTTTATTAAATTTGTTTTCTGTGTTTTCTTTGAATCCTTTCATTTCCTCCTTGAGTTCTTTTAACATATTTATAATCATTCTTTTGAAATCTTTCTCAGGCATTTCCTCTAATTCAGTCTCACTGAAGGTCATTTAGGATACCTTAATACTTTTTGGTGGATTTATATTGTCTTGATCTTTTGTGTTTCTTGTGCTATAATGTAGAGATTTTTGCATCTTGGATTAATTTAATGCTTGCGTTTCTATTTATCTGCAGTAATAATAGATGTATCAATCAATCTGGTATTATATATGTTCAGGGTAGGAGCTTAAGGTGCTAGGTATGGCTCTTAAGACTCTCAGAATAATCACAAAAGTGACCCTAGGTGTTGGGTTTGCCTGCTCTGAAAGTATTCAAGTAGGCTGAATGAAACAGAATAAGTCAAATTCTAAAAAAAAATTTACTAAACGATGTGCCCATTCAATGAAATACACCACAGAGTATTTGTACAAAAGTAGGTTTTATGACAAACAGATCCTTAAAACCGTCACAGTCCCTAAGGATGTGTGTTTCCTCTCACCCTTAATCCTGTCACCTGGGAGGCTAAGATTTCTGGTCTGTAGAGGGTTCCAAAGTCAGCTTGTGACCAAGTGAGACCCTTTCCCAATGATTGACAGAAGAGGAAACAAAGGCACTATAAATCAGGAAGCAACAAATGAGCAGCCCAAAATATAGCTTATTTACGAATGTCGGATCTGACCATGCATCAGGTTTAACATATAATTTACTCTGACATGGAAGGTGCAATTTGCCCTTCCAATACAAGCCTATACACTGGGCTTATTTGGCACATACTGACCTGGTGTAATCCAAGTTAGCTTTGGGGGCGGTTTTGGTCCCAGCTATGCTGTACGGCTGCTTAGGTCCTTCTTTGCTGTGTTGTGGGCTCAGGAAGACTGCGTCTGTGCGTCTGTGCGTCTGTGCGTCTGTGCGTCTGTGGGTGGTTGCTCCAGTCGAGCAGGATGCTGGGTAGGTGAACTTTCTTCCCCAGGTCTTGCCGGTGCTTGCTCTGGTGGTGGGGGAGGGGAGGCTGTGGATGGTGGCTGAAGTCCATCAGCTCGTCCACAAGAACCTCTTCCTCACAAGCTGCTCCGTTGGTCTCTGCTGTCCTCCTTCCAGTTTCTTGAGTTTATGAGGAGGCGGTGTGAGTGGAGAATCCCCTCACCTGGCTTTAGAATCCTGCGGCTCAGCTGGAGCCTGGCACCTGCCGCCCGCGTGGAGCTCGCCACAGCTGCTGGAGCCAATTCTGCCCCCTTCTGTGGGCTCCAGACACTCTGGATCTCTCCTGCTTCTCTGCTGCAGTTGGTAATTTACTCTACACCTCACTTTTTAGTAGAAGAGTGTATTTTGTTGTTGTTGTTGTTTTCTTTCTTTCTTTTTTTTTTTTTTTTTTTTTTTTTTTTTTTTTTTTGCGTTTTTCCCCTAGCCTGTTTTGGCGTGGTTCCTATGCCGCCATCTTAACCAGAAGAGTAACACTATTTGAACACACCCATACATTTGATAATTAGTCAAAATAGTTGCTATTGAATTACATAAATTTAAATTGGTCTTCTAAGAAGACAGTAAGAACTATAATAGATTTTTGCTTAATTTTCTTTTAATGAAATTTACTCTTAAGTGGTATTGTGAAAAAAAAAAAAAAAAAAACAACACTATGATTAAATATATGTTCTGAGCTTAAGTTTTCTAGCTCACTGCAGAAAAAAGTGACAATGTAGCACTAAGACCCTTCCCTGTGACTGGTCAGGATAATAGAAATAAACTGTATGTAAAGAAAAACCTCTATAAATGGAGGTTTACATGAGTACCTTTTATTTTTACAAACTACAAGGACACTTAACTGGAACCCTTGTGACTGAAATAAAAGGCTTGAATAGATCTTATCACTGTACCAAATTTATATCCTAGATTAAAGAAATACAAGAATTTACAGCAATTCAACACACACATGCATGCATATATTTATGTATTCATGTGTACATGCATGTATATTGTTTGTAATGTTCTTGTATATATATATATATATATATATATAAATGAATGCCATGATTTACCCCTTTTAAACGTTTCAGAATCTAGGCTTCAAAATAATTATTCTATAAGTTTCTTTTCAAATATTTTATTTATTTGACAGAGAGAGAGAGAGAGAGAGAGAGAGAGAGAGAGGGAGAATTGGTACACCATGGCCTTCTGCAATTGCAGCAGTTGAACACTGGTCCCCTGTGCCATATTTGACTCTATCTAGGTGGGCATGGGGAATTGAACCCAGGCCATGAGGCTTTGCAAGCAAGTTCATTTAACCACTGAGCTATTTCCCCAGCCCAGTTCTTTAAGTTTTTAATAAAGGGATGGCTCTTTTCTATTTATTTCTATATTTATTTATTTATTTCTGTATTTATTCATTTGCAAGCAGAGAGAGAGAGAGCAAGAAAGAAAGAGAGAGAGAGAGAGAGAGAACAGAGACAGAAAGATAGAGAGAATGGATGTGCCAGAGTCTCCAACTACTGCAAACTCCAGATGCTTGTGCCACTGTCTCTTTGGCTTTATATGGGCACTGGGGAATTGAAATCCAGTGGTTAGGCATTGTAACAAGCACCTTAGCCACTGTGCCATCTCTCCTCCCCTATGTCTGTTGGTTTTTTAATCTCTTGTTTACATTAGATGTGGAATATATGAGTTATTCTTGAGGGCAAGTATCTTACTCACCTTGGGTTACTATAGGAATATAAAAAAGGGTATCTTAGACAATATTTATTTCTCATGGTTCTGGAGCCTGGACAGTCTGAATTCAGGATGCCAGGGGTCAGGCTAGAGGTACAGCCATTCTTCCTGGTTGATAACCATTTGAGGTTGTGTTCTCATAGGTTCCCCTCTTGCTATTATTTGGTTTTGAATCTCACAGCACTACCTCCAGGGTGTAATATATCCTCAAACTGGAATTAAAGGACTACACAGATATTTGATCATTGAGAAAGGATATATTTCTTATTAGACTTTGAATGTCCAGCACCCAACATAGAGTTCAGCTCATGAGTAAATTCTTTGTCTATTTCTTTGTTAAAAAAAAACAAAACAAAACAAAAAAAAAAAAAAAAAAAAAACAATATGAGTAGGGCTGGAGAGATTGCTTAGTGGTTAAGGAGTTTGCCTGGAAAGCCAAAGGACCCAGGTTCAATTCCCCAGAACGCACGTTAGCCAGATGCACAAGGTTGCTCATGCATCTGGAGTTCATTTGCAGTGGCTGAAGGCCCTGGCATGCTCATTCTCTCTCTCTCTGTCAAATAAATAAAAAATAACAGTAGAAGGCTGTTATGAATATTTATTAGTAATAAATCATTAAGGAAATTATTTTTCATTGCTATACATATGATGTTACCATTTATTAAAGATGGAGGCATATTTTCATACTAATGAGATGGATGAGCTTACTTTTTTATATATAAGAATCAATTCTTGACTTAATGTTTGATCCTAAAGGGTATACAGCATTGTCAGCATTTTTCTGATGTGATTAATATTTGGTTTTAAAACCCTATATACTTAGAATATTGCTTTACATTAATGTGTTGGACAAAATGGCAGAAGCATGTTTAATGCCACTCAGAAAATGTTGGAAATTCATTCCTAACCTGTTAAAATTCATTTAATAATTTTTATGAAATCCAAGTCAGCAACTCAAACAGCATTTTTTTTTTTATTAATTTTTTCAAGTTGAAACTTTGCAGGGACACATCAAGTACCATAGTTTCCCTCGCTCCTTGCTCCGACTCCACTGAGGCCCCCTAGTGGGATTTCTGGTATTCACCATGGGGTTGTGGATTATGACTTGTGAGAGCAGCAGTCAGTCATTGTATATGTGAGTGGGGGGCAATGCCTCTAGATATTCCCTCCCACCCTGTGGCTTCCTCATTCTTTCCACTCCCTCTTCTGCAAAATTCCCTGAGCTTTGGTGGGTATATTTTAAGTCTACTTTAGTGTTGAACTCTCAGAAGCTTCTGGATTTCTGCTTTGGTGCATTTTGAGTATCCTCAGTGTCTGTCTCCATCACCCTGACCCAGATTATCAGGCTCAACAAAGAAGCAGCATTCTTGCTCATGTCACAGATTTCTCTGTGTTTTCACCCGGGTCCTCACTGCTGTAATTAGGGGTGGTTCACCTACTGACATTGAGTCAGCAATCCTTGTCCTATTGACAGATTTTTGCTTGTCCTCCGTTCACCCTGCTTTCTCAAAAAGAAACATTCTCCAATGGAGAGTGAGATCAAGATAGGTTAAAGGGTGTATGCGTTGTTAAGTTAGAGAGATTTTGATGGACATAGCCTCACTTTTGGCCAAATACTAGTGGGATTTTAAAATCAGCCATTTTTTTACAATACACTTGAAAGATGATATGCAGTGACAAGTTGGCAACTAAGGAGGGTCTGCAGAATTCATTTTAGGAACATAATGTTAGTTTCTGTACTTTATATTATCTTTTTGCATCCCATTGTCAAACTTTTGATACTTACCAGGTATGTTTCTAAATAGTTCCTCCCTCTTCAGAATCATTGACTGACTGTTGGGCAAGTGTTGTGTTTCTCATCTCACACATACACGACAGGAAAAGACCAATGACTTAAAACTTGAGGAAACATCTCTTATCTTTCTTTAAATAAAAATCTTACATTTTCTGCCTACTTTCTATAAATTTTAGATATGAAAACATCTTGTTAACAAACATAAAACTATTTGTACCTATCTCTTTGCCAAAGCTCTGAAGGGCTGTGGTAAAATGAGAAGCATTGTTTATAAGGATCATTAAGTCACAATATTTTGTAGTTTTCTATTCAATTGAAATAATAGCCTAAGCAAACCAGGACAGATTTAACCATTTTCTCTTCCATTTCTAGTAGCAGTTGGTACATAGTTTTGGATCCTGCATCAATATTTCTAGACCTTTATCTGTTGATGGCATCTGTATTTTCCAGTACAGCATGAGCAGCTTGTGAGTGGGGACTTATTCCTCAGGATGTGCTCTGCAGGGAATCCTTCCAGGTAGATGAATGACATGAATAAAAATTTTAAGTGTTATTACATGCACAATGCAATAGATGTACGATTTTATTATAAAACTCTATTGCAAAACATTACGACATAAATTAACTCAAAAGAGTATCAAACAAAGAAACAAAATCTCTGGTGACTATATACCTTGCTTTTCTGGAATGGTTTACTGTTAGGAACTCTGGAGAGAATGATTGCATTTCTCACACCTATCCTTTTACCTTATGAGTGTCAAAGCACTACAGACCTTTTATTATTTTCTAACTGGAGGGCTGGTGAATAAGCTCAGCATGGTTGCGCAGAAAATGTTGAAGGATAATTGGCTCTGTAGGCTGAAGTGGTAAGAATATTAAAGATCTTATGTGCAGCCTTGATGCTACACTGTGCTTTGAGAAAATTCAGATTTTATTTTGGAATTTCCGTTTGGGATTTTAAAATGCCAACTTAATGACTTTCTAGAGGGTCTTTTACCTCACATTGTCTTTCCATTGCAATGAATTGTTTCCCTACTTGGAAGGAGATTCAGTTATGTAGCTGCTGGGATTCTGAAATATCACACCAGAGAATTGAAAGAAGAAACCACTCCAAATTCTATTTGTGTTAAACTTACTCAATTATCCTAGAGATTCTCCTGAAAAAATAATAAAATTGGCCTTATGAGAGTTTTGAACATGTCCCAGGATGAATAGACAGTACCCTGTGGTATCTTTGAAAAACTAACTTGTTAATTTTCAAAGGAATGTAAGGTTAATCTTGAACCAAGTAATTGACAAAGAGGCTTGTGTCCAGTGGGAATATGGACATAAGAGGAAAAAGATGTGGAGATGGGTGGCAATAAGTAACTCAAGTTGAAAATGAAAAGAAAAAATAAATGAAGGTCCCTAGAATTGTGCAAGATGACAGCGAGACATAATTAAAGCAGATTTATTCCTATGATACTCATCATTTGCTGCACCAAAAAGCCCTGACAGCCATGTCAGACAGTTCTTATGCTTAACTCTGCCTGACGATTTTATGAATCACTTACTTCCTGACAGAACTGTCCAAAAAACTGCAGGGTGTCCCACAGGTGGTATTTTTTTTTTTTTTTTAGAACAAAGAACATCTGTTTCATGTTTCTTATTGTTTAACAGCGAGCTAGGAAAGCAAAAGGCATCATGTTTGTCCATTGACTCCCATCTGTATCTGATGCCTCCCACTAGAAGTGCTAGAAAATCATTTTTACTCATTGCTTTGTTTAGTGTCATGGATACCTACTTTGTATGGCCAGTCACACTTATTTAATTAAATAGCATAAATTAATTTTATATGTCATGATTTGGTGCAGGTAGTCAACTCAGGTATTGGGCACTTGACTAGTTGACAGCTCTGAAATGTACACTTAAAATATTGATGCCATAATTTGCTTCAATTCAGGGTATTATCATCTCCTACTTATTTTTTTCATGGTTAGGATGTTTTTTTTTGTTTTTTTTTTGTTTTTTTTTAGTAACTATATCTTAAACTTCTATTTTCCACTTGTTCTCAGTGTGTTCACCATACCACTCTTTGTTGACATCAACTACAGCTCAGGTTGAATTCTTTCTCTAGAAAGTTAAGATCTATGGAAATAGTGGCTTTATTTCTTTGACCACTGAATTTTCATTAGTGTTTACATTCTTTACACAAGCAAAGGAATAATTGGTTTTGAATAGATGAGAAGTACATCCAAACTATTTTAAACTGATATTTGTGACAGACAATGGGCAGAGAAAGCAATTTCAAGTATTCAACCAAGTCAAACCAGCCAGGACATTGACATTAACTTAAGGTTTATTTGGTTACAAAGACAGAACTATATAAAAAAGAGACACTGGAGCCTTAGGTCATGAATGTAATTAAATCTATCTTTATACTACTTAAGTAGATCATTGAATAGAACCTTGGATGATTTCAGGAGTAGTTGGATTTGGACCATAATTAACATGCCCCATTGGCCTGTGACAGAGTATTTGAAACCATGAGGATGTACAGACAGGGAGCACAGATTCAGTGATTATCACTGAAACTAAAGACTTTAGTTTTTCTAAGTTGTCATCAAACTTTTCTTGCCAAAATGATTTTATGTGTGCTCCTGGTTTTTACATCTCAGCTCTTTGTCCAAGATATCCAATTTTCCTATGACATCCAAAGAATTTCTTAATATTAAGTAGACTGTATCATAAATAAAATCCTTAGGTCTCTCCTTGTATAAGATGAAAATGTAATACCTTTGTCTTCAAAACCCCAAAAGTTAATCCAACCTTCATTCAACCCATGCGATGCTCATTTATACTTCAGCCTCATTAGCCTGCTTCCTGCCCTATGGACACTCTCAGCTCCCTTATGTCTCAGTCATGAAGTTACTCTGTTCTCTCTGAATTGTTGTGATCCAAATTAATATATATATATATATTTCTGATTTATTTATTAGAGAGGGAGAGAGAGAGAGAGAGAGAGGGATGCTTTTCCCAAGATCTCTAGCCACTGCAAATGAACTCCAGACACATCCATGTGATCTGGCTAGACATGGGTTCTGGGGAACAGAACCTAGGTATTTAGTCTTTGCAGGCAAGTGCCTTAACTGCTAAGCTATCTCTCCAGCTCCAATCCACATTTCTAATGAATGGTTTTTCTCAGCATTCTCATATCCAAGAAGATTTCCTTGATTTGGCTTGTGAAGTAGCCACTCACTCTCTGGAGCTTAACTTATTCCATCTGCATAATCTACACATACATACATAGAGGCATGCACACTCACATGCATGAGTATACATGAATGCATGTGTATTATAGTGGAAGCTTTGTCAAGAACATATTTTAATCTTTTTTCAAGTTCCCATTCCAAATTTTAATATTTAATGCCCCAAGATAGTTTGTAAATAAAAACATAATGAGAACTATGAAAAATAAATTTAATAACATATGGATCATGTATTTTAGTGCAAATTCTCATGCTTAAATTCAAGAGATTAACTATCAGAAAGTGCTTACTGCACATGAGGACCTTAGTTTGGATCCCCAGGGAACACATGAATACCTGGGCTAGCTCTATGTACACCTGTCGTTCCAGTGCTGGGAATGTGGAGACAATATGATTCCTCTGACTGATTAGCTACTTAAACACATTGTTGAGCTGCAGGCTCAGTGACAGACACTGCCTCAAAATGTAAGGTATAGGGCTGGAGGGCTGGCTTAGCAGTTAAGGTGTTTTCCTGCAAAGACAAAGGACTCAGGTTCGATCCCCCAGGACCCATGTTAGCTAGATGCACAAGGTGGTGCATGCATCTGGAGTTCGTTTGCAGTGGCTGGAGGCCCTGGCATACCCATTCTCTCTCATTCTCTCTCTCTCCCTCTTTCTCTCTGACAAATAAATAAATATAAATAAATAAAGTAGAAAACCACTGAGGAAGATACCTGGTGTTGAACTCTGGTCTTCTTTTGCACATTTAAATACGTACATTCATACACAGATGTGTACCTGCATACATATGACTATGCATACACACTCATTTGTAACACATACACACATAATAAAAGAAATCTCATTTTAGGGCTAGTTAAGGTGCTTGCCATCAATGCTAAAGGACCCAGGATCTATTCTTCTGTACCTGAGTTCATTTGCAGCAACTAGAGGCCTGGAGAATGGGTACATTCTCTCTCTCTCCCTCCACTTTCTCTCTCTCTTTGTCTCTATCTCTTTGCAAATAAATAAATGAATATATTTTTTAAAATAAATCTCATTTAAATAATTCACAACCATGATATCTCCCTAATATGTATTTAGTTTTAAAAGGAAAATCATGTGTTTTACAGGCCTGTATTCCCAGCCTTTGGGAGCTTGAATTAGGATGGATAGCTTGAGGGCAACTTGGGGTACAAAGCAAGACTGTGTTAGAACAGCAAATATATGGAATAAAAGTAATAAGGAGGTGTTGCATGGCTTCCTCAGAATAAAGAGAAAGAATGTGGACCCCAATCTGTCTGGTGTTCATGCTCTTTCTGCTCCACCATGCTGCCATTTCTTTCAAGAAGAATCAGCACATATTGTAACAAGGAAAATGGGGAATCTTCACAGAAAATGTAGACTTATTGTAGATGAAATTAACAACACCATTCCTCTTTAAGCTATTGACATTATCTGACTTGAAAATTCTTGAGATTTTATTTTCCCAAATGAGAGGAAGAGCCTTCGTCTGGTACTTTCCAAGCAAAGAATGGACACTGAAAGTCGCCAAGTTAATGATGAGAATGCAAATCACTCCAGGGGTTGCAGATGCTGTAGATAGTCCCTCATTTGCTTTGTGAGAAGCACATCGTAATGGAGCTGGCTCTCATTCAAAATCACATATTCTATTCTGCAGGACTTAAAAGACAACTGTCCTGCAGGAATGGGTTGCATGATCCTACAGCAGAGGTTTTCAAACTTCGTTGCATATTAAAATCATCTGGGGAGCTTTACAATCATATTATTCTGCACCCAGTCTGATTAAACTAATCCCCAGGGGATGTCCAGGAATAGCTATTTTAAAACATCTGCAGAATTCCAGAATGCATAGAGTAGTAGAGGTTTACAACTGTAAGGATAGTTGACACACCGGCAGTATAGGTGTCACGGGTGGTCATTAGAAAGCCAGCCTCGGGCATGAGCCTAGACCTATTGAAGTAGCAAGTACAATACAAAATGAAATCGTTATGTATGAATGCACATGTTAAAATTTAAAAAATAAAACAGTAACTTTAAGCAAAAGTTTTGTTCATTTGGCTTGTTTTGTTTTATTTCTATGCTTGGTTAAAGATAGGAATGGAAACTAGTGGAGCCAGAAGAGCATTCAGACATTACAATCAAAACTGTAAACAAATGCTGACTACATTTGGCAATGGCTTCGTTTTGTAAATCTGTTTTAGTGTTAGAATGCAAGTGGAACTGCAAATGAAAGGGAAAAACAAAGGAGAGATAGCTAGTGTGATCGAAGTTATGAGAATGTTTAGCAAGTTGGTGGTAATGTGGGGACAACTGGATTGTGTATATGACCTTTATTAATTATTTATAGTTTTTAAATAAGAAAAATTTGAATATTTCTACCATAATAGGAGTCAACAGAGAGTAATCAAGATAAAAACATAAGAAATAAGTGATAGTGAAGCTAGCATGTCTTTTCTCTTGGTAGCATGGCACATCACTGTTTTAGAAGAAAGCAAGGACACACGAATTGGACATGTAACAACATGGGGATGAAATCTGATTTTTAAAGGAAGATATAGTAAATAGGAAGTACAAGATAAACAGGATAGATGAAACAGTGTGATCATAATAAGATAGTATATATATATAGGATGGGGAGATATAACAAAGCACCAAAGTGCTCCTACATAATGAGAGTAATGAGTCAGAAAACACGTGGGAAGGAGCTGAATTCAGCAATTTTATCTGAAACCAAAAGGTTGATTGAAGCCAGGGTAATGTAAAACACTATGGTCAGAGGTAGAGAAAAAGAAAACTGAGATAAACTTCAAAATGTGATCCTTTTCTCCCTATGTTTAGCACAGAACTCTATATGAGTTAAATGGAGACTGAAAAGGCTAATAATCAAAGGAGATGATTACGAAATGATAAAATTTGACAGAGGTGAGATTATGAACTTTCTTCAATGTGACTAAATATTTTATTTTTCTTTGTGCAGAAATTTTGTCAACCTATTTTCCTGACAAGCACATTTAATAAAGATAGAAATATTAAAGAATTTGTGACTGAAGATGTTGACTAACTCTAAGTTAATGAAAAAAAGTAGGGATGGTAGGGTGAAAGAAACTGTGTTCCTAAAGTAATATAATTGGAAGAGGTTATGAGAAAGTGGGAAGTTGTTGAATGTATCCCTATTTTAAGAAATCATTAACTGTGACCCTCTTGCAGAATGACTAGGCGCTGGTACAGAAGGCTCACCCTCCCCCCCGTCCCCGCCAGTTACTCAGTTGTCTGAATCCAGTAATATGATAGAAGATGCAATGCAGGGAGTGATACCCACAAATCTTTACTTTTTGTTGGCTATTTGGGAAGCTGGCATGATGCAATTCATGTCAGGTTGGATTAGGAGAATAAGAGTGGTCAGTGTGCAGTTAGATGGTCTGAAGTCCATCGTTGGGACATAGAAAATAGCAATTGTCTGGGCTTCATTAGCTTCAAGACTATTTTTCTTTCTTTCTTTCTTTCTTTTTTTCAGGAAGATTGACCTATAAATACACAGTAATTTGATCTTGTTCCCCATCCCTGTACATTTATCATTTTTGATACCCTATCACAGTACCCCCCATCCTCTGAGGACTCTCCTGTTTCAAGGTATACCTTCCTCTCACTTACTGACTTGTTCTTTTTCCTGTCTGTCTTCTGTCCTCCATGTCGCACAGCATGTGCTCGGGAACCACGCTGATGGGCGGGAGCGTGGGGTATCTGTAACCATTGGTGGGTCATAAAAGCACCAGAGGACGACAGTGCCCCAAGTGCACCTTCACACGCTGTGGTTCTTCCATTCTTTCTGCTTCCTCTTTGCAATGTTCCCTGAGCTCTGGTGGATATTGATAGGGATGACTTGTCCTGTGGAATGGCCTGGCCTATCTCTTCTAGTTGTCTTTTGATGAGTCTGGGGTTTCCCTGGTATTTGCTGCTATTTGTACAAAGAACATTCTCTAAGGGAAAGTATAATCAGGATTAATCAAAGGGCTTAAACATACACACTTAGCAGGCTGTTTAATGAGATAACACCATTGGTTATCCAAAGGATAATGGAACCTTCCCTCTGGGGTATATATCTTTCCATGCCAAATATTTTTGACCTCATCCTCAATACAAGGTATGAATTTTCTCCCATTAAGCAAAATCTCTGAGCACACCAGAGAGCAGTTGATCATTTCCATAACTTATGTACCATTGTGCCACCAAGGGTACATTTGTAGCTTGAAGGTTCCACTACTTGTTCAGGTAATAGATGATTCCTCCACCCCTTCCCACATAGTGAGCTCCTGCATTTTGACAGCTATCCAGCATGGAGATGGCTCCCATCTCAATTCCAACTTGATTTCACAGGGCCTTGTTGCTGCAGCCTGTTCTGTCTTCAGGAATTGGATCTTACCACATTGTGCTTGTGGGTAATCTAGCACTTTAGCTATGGTCTGCATTATTTTGGGTGCCTCATGGGCCTCCTGACCAACTGCTTACTGTGGGGGAGGGTTAACCATCCTGTGTATTGGGATTCACCTGCAACAACTCATGGCTTCAGAGAAAAGCTTTCTTCCCACCCTAGCAGGGTTCTTTAGCATAAGCCCCACACTCTCTCTCTCTCTTTAGAATTTGTCCTTTAGTTTAGTCTAACAAAGTAGATTTCAATGGTACTTGCTCATACTACATTTAGTTTCAAGTATCCCTTCCATGACAGTCCCTTCCTTTCCCCCGTCCCCACTTAGACCTTTCCAGACCCTGTATTCAGTCACATTACTTGACGGTCTGATATTCCTCCCCCAACCCCTCCCTGTTTCTCTCTCCAAACCTTATTCTGACTTCCTGATCAGAAATACTGATACTATAATATAACAACAAATCTAATTATTCCAAGCTACTATCTGCATATGAGGGTGAACCTGTAACATTTTTTTAATGGACCTGAGTTACCTCTCTTAGTATAATTTTTCCAGTTAGATCCATTTTATTGAGAATTTTATAGTCTCATTTTTCCTTACCACTAAATAGAACTCCATTGTGTCTAGGAAACACTTCATTACTATCCATTCAACAGTTGATAGGCATGCAGACTATCTTAGGTGTTGTGAAAAGAGCAGCAATAAACATGGCTGAGCAAGTCTATCTATAGCATAATATAGAGTCTTTAGAATATATGGCCAGGAGTGGAATAGCTGGGTTATGAGGCAGATTTATTTTTAGGCCATTAAGAAACCTATATACTGATTTCCTTAGAGACTACGAGTTTACATTTCCCCTTATATTGCATAAGGGTTCCTATTTCTCCACTGCTTTTCCAACATTTATTGTCATTTGGTTTTTTGATGGTATCCATTCTGAATGAAGTGAAATGAAATCACAAAATAGTTTTAATTTACATTTCCATGATGGGTAAAATTTTTGAACATCTTTTTAGAAATTTGTTTGCCATTTCTTCTTTTGAGAACTCTCTGTTTAGTTTGTTCCTCCATTTTGGACTGGGTTATTGATTTTTTAATTCTTTTTTTAAAAAATATTTTATTATTTATTTATTTATTTGAGAGAGAGAGAGATATACAGAAATAGGCAGAGACAGAGAGAGAGAGAGAGAATGGGTGCACCAGGGCCTCCAGCCACTGCAAACGAACTCCAGATGCATGCACCCCCTTGTGCATCTGACTTACGTGGGTCCTGGAGAAGCGAGCCTCGAACCGGGGTCCTTAGGCTTCATAGGCAAGCATTTAAACGCTAAGACATCTCTCCAGCCCCGATTTTTTAATTCTTAATTTTTGAGTTCTTTGTATACTTTAGATATTAAATCTCTATCAGATATATAGCTGCAAAAGATTTTCTTTCATTCTTTAGGTTGTCTGTTGATTCAGCTGATGGTTTGTTTAGCTGTGCAATAGCTATTTATTTTCATGAGAACACATCGGTTTATCTTACTCTTTAGTCTACTGGGATCTTAATAAGAAAGCCTTTCCTAATGCCTATCTTGGAGTGTTCTTCCTAACTTTTCTTCTAGTCATTTCATAATTTCAGGTCTTATGTTGAATTTTTTCATCCATTTGGAGTTCATTTTGTTGCCGGATGAGAGAGAAGGGACCAGATTATTTTTTTCTATAGTTATTCCATTTCATAGGACCATTTGTTTAAGATGTTCTTTGTTAGTTATTGGGGTCTGTCAAATCCAGGTGGCTGTAGACACTTGAATATTCTACTTTATTCCATTGATCTATTTGCATTTTTTGGCAGTACCATGCTGCTTTTATCACCATTGTTTTGGAGTATAACTTGACATCTTCTATGGTGATACCACCAGCACTTTAACCCATGGAAATGCAAGTAGTAACTCAAGAGGAACCTGTGACCCAAAAATACACTAGAAAAGAAAAAGAACATTGGTCAAACTTGTTTAAGTTTAAAAGTATTTATGAAATAATTAGATTCTCAGAGATGAGAAAATTAAGAGACAAGTATACCAACATAAAAGCCAAAAATTTGTCAAATATTTTCAAAACATGAACTAAGAAAAAAAGTCTTAGTTTTATTACTAGATTTTGAGGAAAGGGGGTTCTTAATCAAACTTAAGGATTTTCATACAGGGCTTGAGAGATGGCTCAGGTTGAGACACTTGCCTACAAATCCTAACAACATTTACAATCGAGCCTGTAGTATAGTTTTGACTAATGCGTATGCCTACTTGTATTGCTTTTATTTTGTTTTTCATTTTCTTATTTGACTGTATCAGAATTATAGTTTCTTAATAGTAATTAAGATGATTCAACACAAAACATATTATGTTTTATATATCCATCTCCCCCTTACTTAAGCACAATAGCTCTTAGACCAGAATTAGCATCCAAGTGATTTGTAAAGCCTTTTAAAATTTAAAAGACCTTTCTCAAGGTGTGAGGAATTTGGGTCAGTAAATCTAGGGAGCCCAGGGAGTCTGTTGTAATTTTGGGTGCTTTATAAATAATTTGGATATCAACCTTTTGTTGCCAAACAGAAATTTTAACCCATGCAATTAATTTTCTTGTATCTTTATAAACCTGTATAATTTCTTCTTGATTAGAATCACACATATGTATCATACAAGACATACAGGTATAGTAAAGTGGGAAAAACATATGAAAGGCATTGCTACCATGTTTTGAAATCATCTCTTTACCATGTGACAAAGATTATGGAGGAGAGCTGGGTATGGTGGTGAATGCCTTTAATCCCAGCGTTTGGGAGGCAGTGGTAGGAGGATCGCTGTGAGTTCAAGGCCACCATGAGACTACAGAGTGAATTTCAGGTTTGCCTGAGCTAGAGCGGGACCCTGCCTCCAAAATCAACAACAACCAGAACAAAAAGAATATGGAGGAAGACTCAGTTCAGAATAGAGAAAACAGATGTCATTCCTTCTATGAACAGACCTTCTGATACATGTTTCTGCCAGATATGAGCAATCTGATAATTCAAGATTCACTCGAAAAATGCTAAGTGTGCTTTGAAGAAAGCATTCTGATGACATATATTCTTAGCAACACTAGTTACATCAAATTACCCGTTCGGGGGTAAGTGTTTCTTGTTGGCCACCAAACAGAAAAGGGGTAAAAACTGCTTTGTTCCTTCCTCAAATTGAATACAATAAATAAGAATGCCAAGTTCAAATATGAATTTATGAGCAATCATGTTTTCTTTTTACTATAGAAGCGATTTAGTTATATTTAAGTGAATGTTTAATGGAGATTATCTAAGTTTATACAAAATATATCCTATTTAGAGAAGACTGTGTTCTCTACCGTTGGTGATTGTCATGCAAACAAAATATTACAAACCCAAAAATTGAGGTAGAAAGGTATATTCTCCAAATCAAACTACACTCCCCTGTAATGAATATAATTATAAGCAAATATTTGTACACACCCTAGAGGAAAAGTTACACAATCTTTTAAATTACAGTAAACATTCTGATGGAAAAAAGAATCCTCAATAAATCATATTGTCATGTAGTCAGAAAACACCTTCAATGTGAAGAAACAAAATTTAACTTTGGATCTCCACCAGAATCATCAGTGTGGATAACATGCAGGTGAATGCTTGTTAATTTGCTATAAAATTGTCTTTCTAATGAATGTAACAAAGTATAACATTATATAAAGGGCAATGGTTAGCAAGTCCTTTTCCAGAGAAATGATGGGTCATAAAACATGTTTCTGGGAGGATCTGCCACTTTATTAATTTCAATTGCTCTATAATTAAATCTACATATGCAGCAGTAAAATCTACCAAATCAACTGATGTGAATTTAGCCTCTGGACTCAGTGACATTTAATTAGTTAGCAGGCAGCCAAATGCCACCCGTTCATTTCTAGTGGCAGACAGTTTGCACAGCTAGTTTTCTCATCTCATCACCTTCTTTTATCCAATAAAATGACACAGTTACAGTGGTGCACCACAAAGGGAAAGGCTTGAACAAAATTGTTGGACAATTAGAAATTAGAGCAATACAGGGATTATGTGTGGATACTAACTCAAAACAGCCTCCTAAATCTCTCTTCATTTTAGTAAAATATGGTTCTTCCAAAGATTTTGTACAGTCCCTATCAAACAAATATGGCATTTCTCCCCTAAGAAAGGTTGTTTCTGTCAAATGGATATTGAACTAACAAGTCTTAATTGTGATTCAGAATATGGCCTTTTACCTCATATGGGAATTTTAATTAGCTTTAAAGGAATTTCCATATACTGCAACTTAAGAAGAAATCTTTCAGACAGGAAGTCAGCATGTCAGAGTTTAATGTTGCTGGGAGACTTTATTCATAACCTTTTTGGCTTCCTCAGCCTCACAGGAACTTTACAGAGAGCGCTAAGTGGAGCCATGCTGTTAAAGCTCAGTGGATCCTTTAGACAAGCTCAAGTCCTGTTCCAAGAATCAAATGATTGATAGTTCCCAAGTAATTGTGAGAAAAGAATATGATGTTGGAAATGTAATAAACAAAATACAAGCATTCAAACCTAGGAATAAGCCATGGTTACTTATCGATAACTCAATTTTCCTAACAAAATGCACTGTGCAAAATGTGTGATACTAATGGTATGAATATATACCATACATACGTATATGGAAACATTTGATTTCATATGATCATTACTTGTTGATATATTGCTTTCTTTAGAATAATAATTTTATAAAAATTAATAATGTGTAATACTTTGTTTTTTCTTTATTTTTAGGGATATCTTTAAGGCTGTAATATCAGTAATTAAGGAACTGCATTTGTTTAAGAAGAGTTGCTTTATAAGATTCATTTTTTATTTATTTATTTATTTATTTTTTGGTATTTTTGAGGTAGGGTTTCACTCTAGCTCAGGCTGTCCTGGAATTCACTACGTAGTCTCAGGGTGGCCTTGAACTTATAGCGATCCTCCTACCTCTGCCTCCCAAGTGCTGGGATTAAAGGCATGCACCACCACGCCCGGCTGGGCTTTATAAGATTCTTATTAAGTGTATTGAATAAAATTTTTGAAAAATTAATGAAGTTATTTTAATTGAAGACCCTTTGAAATTACTGCAATTATTTTTTTATAGCATTTGCTATTGGAAATTTTGTAGCACTTGCTGTGGACAAAATATATGAATATTTTATGTCCATATTTTTACAGTAAAACTGGAAATATAACTATATTCTGATATAACTTTGATGTATTATTTATAAATACTAATATTTAAATGCTCATATAATTGTATTATAAGGGTTTTACTTTTTTAATGTCAATAAAGCTTAACTTCAAAAATCATAGAAAATACAATAAGATATATAGACAGGGTTGGGGGGGGATGGCTTAGCAGTTAAGGTGTTTGCCTGCAAAGCCAAAAGAACCAGGCTTGGTTCCCCAGGACCCACGTTAGCAAGGGGCACACGTGTCTGGAGTTTGTTTGCAGTGGTGGAAGGCCCTGGTGCACCCATTCTCTCTTTCTCTCTCCCCCTCCCTGTCAAATAAATAAATAAATAAATAAATAAATAAATAAATAAATAAAATAAAGATATGTAGACAAAATATGTAGACATGAAAATAATTTGTAATTTTTAAACTATGACATTAAATTATACTGTTTAATAAACATGTGAGTAAGGATGAATCTTATGGATAGCCTCCTTGAATTTGACAATTAAATGTCCAATACCTTACTAATTAAGGCATTTGGCAGAAAACTTCTCTCTGAACTCTAATATCCATATTAGCACTATTTCCTTGAAAACCATGTAATATCTAATTCTTTTATCTTCAATGATAAAAGTTTAAACTATCCCACATAGCTTTGGAAAGTGGGATTGAGGATAGTTGGCAATTAAGGTAGCTGCAATCTCTAACATTTCCACAGAGTTTATTGATTTCCTTCAATTAATGTTAGCCAGCCAGTAAATTAACATAGAACCTGAGGCATAATGCCTTAGTGGATCTTGGACACTGAGTTGCTCCTTTCCTTTCAGGCTTAACTCCTCCTGAGCTCAGTGCTAGTAGGTACATTTTAATTCAGTCTAGACATGGACATTGCACATGACGTTAATGACAGGTCGTTTATAGCAAACTCATGTTTCACTGAGGAAATGTCTTTTCAAGTGACATCTTATCAATAGCAATTCAATTAGTCAACCTTAAGACTATGAGATGAAGCTTACCCCATGTCACAAGGCTCTCTGAATTTGCATTTGAAAGGCCCCTTCAATTCTCCTCCTACCCTATAAATATTAGTACTGAAATTTTAATTTTAGGCAATACCTCTTTAAATTTTATGGTTTATATAACTTATTCTTAGAATTAGATTTCACTTGGAAATCATAAAGGCTTAATTAGCAGTACCATCAAAATAAATAGAATAGGATATTTTGAAAAGGCAATTTACTTCATATACATGACCTGAGTAAAATAATTATAAATGTAAAAAATCACAAGAAAGAAAATATACAATAACTACACAAAAAGTAAGTTGTGTCTTCCATCATTTGGGTAGAGACATTAGTAAGAATATAGTCAAAGCCAAAACAATCGTTTATTTTAATTTTATTCTTTGATTATTTTTATTTGTAAGAAGAGAGAGAGACAGAAAGAGAATCAGAGAGCATGAGAATGGAGAGTATCTTGACTTAATGCACTGCTAAAGAACTCCTGACACATGTGCGACTTTGTGCATTTGGCTTTACAGTGGACCTTCAGGTTCTGGAACCAAATGTCTTTAATGGCTGAGCAATCTAGTCCCTATTTTAATTTTTAATACTGCACATTCACAAAATGCTAACTCATGTCATGTATTATAATATAGGTTAAAATCCTTATATGATAACTACAGAGATGGCTCAGCAGTTAAGTGCACTTCCTGTACAAGCATGAGTGCCTAAGAGGGCTTGAAATTGTCTCCATTTGATTCTTCAGATCGCAAATGTGGTGGTTTGATTGTGAATGTATGATGTCAGAGATTCCAGTGTTATACTAGAATTCAGTTTGTAGCCTCAGCCCCTAGCAAGCAGATTCCTGCTACAGTGGATCTATCACTGGGGTGGAGTCTGATTCCAGCCCAAAGGTGTGTGGAGAACAGTCTGAGCTCTGACTGTTCCTACTTGTAGTATTGGCTCTTTGGTGATTTTCTCTCTGCTTTGATCTATGAAAGGGAGACCACCACATTTCCACTGATGGGACTTCCTCTGGATCTGTGAACTTGAAATAAGTCCCTTCCTCCCATAAACTGTGTCTGGTTGGATATTAATCCCAGCAGCATGGAGTCGTTTACCCCAAAAAAACTGGTTCTGAGAAAAAAGAAATAAAGATTCTATTGTTGAAGGTTTCTTTTAAGAGACAAATAAGTAGATGGGAAGAAGGGATGGAAGTAAGATATGCAGTCAAAGAAGTATAGACTCAAAAACCAGAAAACCTGGTCAAAATGTGTCCTAGGAAAACATTCCAAGTGCTTTATCTTATCCTTTATCTATAATTACCTTCTTAGCCACCCAAGACTGCAATAGTGCTACCATTATGAGACACCATCCACACAGTTAATAAAATGATAACTCATTTCACATTGCGTGCATTCTTGTATTGAGATGAGTAGGAACCTTTCTATAAGAAAGTTGCTAGATTATTGTTTGAACTGAGTATTCCATTATGATAGGACTGGGGGAAATCCTCTTCAAGTTCCAGATACATCAATAATTGTTGGGATCAAATTAGTACCGTGTATAGTTTGTGATTTAGAAATTTATTTAAGATAAATTTTATTTACTTATTTACACTGTGTGTGTGTGTGTGTGTGTGTGTGTGTGTGTCTTTTTCTGCTGCAAATGAATGCCTTTAAGACTTTATGAATGTCTTTCAGACTTTATTTTGGATTGGGAAATTGAACTCAGGTTAGCAGGCTTTGCAAAGCAGCAGCTTTAACTGTTGAGCCATCTCTCCAGCTCCATAGAAACTTTCTTAAAGCTTGATCCTTAGATAAGCTGTATTGTTTTAAATGAACAGGGCTGCAACATGACCTGTCCTGGAAATTGAATAGACTCCACACATATTCTGATTCGGTTCCAATCATATGTTTTAGTAAATATATCAGATCAAGTTACAAAAGAAACATAAAATTCGCTTAACCATGAGAATCTTTATTTTCTCACATAAAATACTAGAGTCTGAATGAGTCTAGAGTGATTAATTGTCATAAGTAGATCATTCATCTTTATCTGGTATTTTGAAAGTGATGGAATCTCTCCTCATGGTGTGATTATGTCTACTTCACCTGAAAAAGAGAGGCATTGATTGTCAAACATCTTCTAATTTTCACCTATAAGCTATCCAGAGCCCTTACACCCAAGCTTCACTTGCCAGATTTCTTCTGTACACCAGTGCCTGATTACTGGTGAGGCAAAGTAATAGGGTTGCTTCACCATAACAATTATTCAAAGTCAAAGTATCAGAAAGGAGGTTATCTCCCTATAGTTTAGATGGTAATATTCAAAGTGACATTGGATTCAGGATGAATATGGAAGCAGAGTAAGGATGGTCAGTGCCAGGGCTCTACCCTGGCCAGGTGAAATAATAGGAATACTCAAGATATCGGAAAAGTTTAGGGAATTACTTAGGTAAATAAGGCCTATGAAAGTATATTTATTGGTGCATAACATTTTTCATGTTAAACATACCAAGTCCAAAGGTGTTGAGTTTCCTGAGGCAGACAAATCTACAAGCCATACCACAGAACTCCATTTCATGCACAAAGGGATTTAAAATACGAGTACAACGACTTAAGGCTATCTGTAAAAGGCATGTAAGGAATATAAAGGAATTTTTAAATAAGATTTAGGTCTCATCCAAAGTTTGCTTGCTAAGTATATCCAACTGCTATAAAATTTTGTAAATCAAAAATATGAAATACTTCTGGTACCAAACATGTTAGCTATGTGATGCTCAGCCTGTATCCCATAATGTAGTGGTAGAAACCATATTTACTTTTCTCATTCTCTGTGTGTTGTTAACCAAGGCCTATCTTAGCTATGCATGTGTCTTTCAGGAATTATGAGTCTAGGATTAAGGCTTTTGCTATGGTTTGAGGATTATCTGAAAGCTTAACTTCTAAGGTAGGTCACACAGGTGTAGGCAAATATATAAGAGTGATGACACAGTTTTGTGCTGCCTTTTGGACTTAGCCTACCCTAAGTTACTTGGCATGGCATCTCAGAAATGGTGAATGTTCTCATCACACGTACAAGCCAAAGAGTGAATGAAGAGAATGTAGTGGCAGGGTATAAGTCCATTCTTTGTGACTTACTGATGGGCTTGGCATCGTTTCAACCCTGACATTTTCATTTAGTTGTAAGCAAGTTACTTAAGAATAGGGAAAGAAACAAGATCATGAATTCTAGGAGATATCAGTATTCATGGGCTATATTAGACATTCTTCTGCTGTAGAAAATAAAACTTAGTTGACTAGAAATACTATGATTTATTGTTAAACTTATATTAAAATGAGTTTTGGATGCCTCATGTGCCTATGGATTGGTCTAAACACTCTACAAAATCATCAGAGGGAAATGTAATGCTTTCAATGTTGTTTTTCTTCAAGACTATCAAAGAGGTGAAATAAAGAAATACTGATATAGTACATATGACAATCTGTAATTAAGCCACAGAAACAGGGTCAATTGTAAGTGATGTACTAAATAAAAAAGTTAGAAGAGGTGAATTGTGAAAGATGAGCAATTATGTTGTACATTAAGCTTCCTTTACTAGTACAACTCATTAGAATGATACAGACATTTTCAGAGGGAATTTATTAAAGCAAAAATTAATCTGTAGTGCATACAAGAATAACAAGTACTTCATTTCCATATGTGCTTCAAAGTAACTTGAGTTATAGTTATACATTTTATAAAATAAATTGCAACAACATAATGTATAATTATAAAGATTACATATTATTTATCACTGAAAATAAACAGCATGCAATAAATCTTAACACTATTTTTGTTTTAATTAAATGTCATAGTATTGAGAATATAGTTTTGCCTCTTGCTTTATTGTTAGAGTCTACAATTTTATACATAGGACTTTAATATAATTGACTTGAACATAGATGTCAAAAATGATTCCCAGCATGACTAATGTATAACACAGTATAAAATCTGTGAAGGGTTAAATTATATAAAGCACCATGAAATCAATTTTCTTAACTTGAAAATATATGATTTGAAGGGGAGATAATGAATTGTATTTAAATATAAATTCATTGAAATTAATCATAAGTATTTTCAAATAATCTAACCTCATGTCCAATCATGTGTAAACTTATTAGTATGACCTGCTGAGAATTATTTTTTTCTGAGAAATTAATCTGAGGAAAGCATAGTCTCAAGAGAACATCAACACACCTTTCAAAGCATCTTACACTTCAACAGAAATGTCACAGACTTGATAGAGTCTGCCTCAGGACAATGAGTTAGCATGGTAAATAAGTCCACCTTTGATCCCAGGGGAAGAAGAATGCCTTTAGGTCATAGAAAGAGCACCTCCAAAGCATATTCCATCTGTTTAATCCCTGTTCATCCCAGCATTGCCTGGGGTCAAGTGAGAATGGTGGTTTTGGTATAGAATAGACTTTGTTATGAACTGAAAAGTTGCAATATTAATTACATTTTCTCAATGTGGTATGAACTATTTTCTATTAAATATACAGAACCACATAGGGTTATCATTACTCTCCAGCCTGATTATCATTAAATATATATTAATAGCTTATCTGATAGAACAGCATGGGTAGTCCCATGATAATTATAAATGAGGCTGCTGGCTCTTGCACTGCTGGTTATACACCACTCTGATGTGAGCAACATTACTTGGCTGGCCATATTTTTTTATGCCATTCCCTCCCTTCCTCCCTTCCCCCAATGACTTCCATATATTTTTATGCATATATAGATGCCATATCTCAGACAGTGTAATATCTATATGAGCAATTGAAACACTACTATTGAAAACACAGTGGAGAGAAAGCTACCACAGAAATGTTATGAAATAGATAGTGTACCAATGAGTACGTGACTGCTGCTAACATTGAGTTTCAGATACGTGTTCTACTTTGTGTGGCTGGCTTTACGTGGGTACTGGGGAATTGAACCCATGTTGTCAGGTTTTGTTATCAAGTGACCTTTACTGCTCAGACATCTCTCTGGCTATGATAATGGTTCTTAAAATTACAAAAGTTAACTGACCAAACAAAGATAACCACCTAATGATGCTGATAATTAATTTAATGACTAACGCTCCTAAATAGCAAGATGGTAGATAATATCATTCACAAATGATATCCATCAGTTTATTAACTTCATTAATGCCTGTTAACCTCCAGAAGAAATCGTGACCAAAATGTATTTTGTAAATTCTGTTTTGTGCACATACATCATTCCTTTTATTCTAGATTTAGTCAGATGGAAATAGAATGCTTCAAGAAATGATAACTCAGAAATTTATGCATTGAAGGAAAATATCAAAGATAATGAATTGAATTATTTGTAAAACTAGATTTCCGGAAGTAAAATAGAGAACATTTTATAGTTTTTCTTTAGATAAGCAATCTCCTGGCCCATTCTGTTATATATGCCAATTACTTTATATTTTCAACTATTTTACATTTCTTTTTTAAAATATTTATTTTTAAAATTTATTTATTTAAGAAAGAGTCAGAGAAAGAGGTAGATAGAGAGACAATGGGCACACTAGGGCTTCTAGCCACAGAAGAAAAATTCCAGACACCAGACTTTGTGCATCTGGCTTATGTGGGTCCTGGGGAATTGAACCTTGGTCTTTGGGTTTCATAGGCAAGTGCCTTAAGAGCTAAGCCATCCATCCAGCCCCTATTTTACATTTCTAACTTGTAGCATTTTAAATTGGGTATTCATAGATATTGTTTTCTTTAGGCCAGTTACATTCTTATAATATTACTTTTTTACAAAAACTTTTCTTTAGTCTACCAGCCAAAAAATAATAATAAAATATAAACTTTACACTTAGCCTACAGATTTAAGCCAATTATGAAAATATATTCATCTGAAAAGATTATTAATTTGAGATTAAAAAGCTATAGATGTGGGCTGGAGGCTTAGCAGTTAAGGCACTTGCCTGAGAAGCCTAAGGACCCATGTTCAACTCTCCAGATCCCACATATGCCACTAAGATGCAACATAATTTGATATAGAGATTTATTTTGGAAAATTGAAAAAAAAAATAAAAGGTAAGTGAAGACATGCTAAATGTATATATTTTTATTATTAAATTTGGTGAAAATATGTCAAAATCTGTATTTGAATGGCTGACTTGATTAAACATTAATGAGCTTTTGAAAGAAGATTCATCTTTAGAAACTATATCAACTTGTTTTAATTTTTTTGTTTTTTGTCAAAACCAGAAATCTCACAGATTTTTCAAATTTTACATTATATTATCTGCTGCATATCTTTCTATATTTAAAAGATCTATTTTTGTAATAACGAGGAAAGCATTAGTTACTTTCTTGTTGACATGAACAAATCCCAAACCAGAAGCAGTTGAAGGAAAGAAGGGGTTTTTTTTGTTTGTTTGTTTGTTTTTTTTCCAGCATACAGTTTCAGTGGGATGTTTCCTAGTGCAGGAAGCTGACTTATGAAGCAGTGTTTCCCACTGGGAAACAGGAAGTGGAAAAAGAATAGGAAGAGAGGCCAAACTACAAAACCTCAAGGTCCACCCATAGTGATCTACTTTCTACGGTTTGTTTCCACCTCCCAAGGTTCCACCACCTTCTCAAACAGTGCCACCAGCAGGGACCAGATGTTCACACGTATGAGCCTTTGGGGATATTTCACAGTTATGATATTTACAAATAACAACAGGAGAAATCTTTTCCATTGTGTGTGCGTGTGTGTGCATTTCATGAAGATTTGTGTAGAGATAAGTGAACATCATGAACATGTGTGTGGAGGCAAGAGGAAGACATTAGGTGCCTTGTTCTATCTTCCTTCTTTACTTCTACAAGACAGTCTCTTAGTGAAAATGAAGCTCCTTGTTTTTTGGTCCAAATGATTGCCATTGGAAGTCTTAACAAGAGTGATCCTTCTGTCTCTGCTTTCCTCAAAGCTGGGATTAGAGGCACAGATGTCATGCCTGGTGTGGTAGCTTGAATGGATGGCCCCCAATATATTCAAGATTTTATTACAGTTTTTAAATTTACATGGGAAGCCACCCAACTGGAGTAGATTAGCATTATATATTTGATTTTAAACATTGAGAGTTTGAAGTTAGATGTGCCAAGTACATGCTAATTAAAGGTTGCTTTATGAAATATATTGCTCATAGTTGAAACTCATCAAACACCTAAAGATAGTCAATTTAAATTCAATGTCTGGTATTTGAACCTATCATTCTAGAGTATTGTGGTTTGAACATGTTTGTCTGTTTGATCTCCAGCAATGCAGGGGCCTTAAGGTGTGGCCTATGGGAGAAAATGATGACTGGGGGATGGTGGGGCTCCTTGAGTTTTGTTAGTCCAGCTTCCTGTTGCTGGCAATTTCTCTATAATAATAATTTAATCATGATTAAATTATCCAGACTCTTGAACTTTGCCACTTAAAACATTCTTGTTTTTATTAACATTCTGTACATTTTGAACTGATACTAAGTTAGGAACTCTTTATCAGATGGGATTTTAACTTTGTGTGACACCTATAACAATAATTTTATTCTATGTTGCTCAAAGAAGAGAGTAAATTAACAAAAATATTCCTCCCAAACTTTATTGTACTGTGATTTCTTAGTTGGAATTGGGAACATCTATATCCCAAATCAAAGCAAAGCAAAGCCTAAACTTACCCATAGATTAATTAAATAGGTTTTGATTCTTCTACCCAAATATATTTTTGTCTAGCCAATTAAAAATAATGCCCTTGGGCTGGAGAGATGGCTTAAAAGTTAAGATGCTTGCCTGCAAAGCCAAACAATACCAGTTTGATTCTCCAGGACCTATGTAAGCCAGAGGCACAAGGGGGTGCATGCATGTGGAGTTCGTTTGCAGTGGCTAGTGGCCCTGGCACTCTCTCTCTTTCTCCCTCTCAATGAGGTAGGAGGATTGCCATGAGTTTGAGGCCACCCTGAGACTATGTAGTGAATTCCAGGTCAGCCTGGACCAGAATGAAACTCTACCTCAAAAAACCAATATATATATGTAATATTCCTAAGAAACTATCAGACTATGCATGAATCCCACAATATAATAAAAAAAGAAAGAAACAAAACAAAGCACATGACTCATACCACAGTCTATAGTAATAATGAATTCCAGCACTGTGCATAAGTATATAGACATATATCAAGGTTAGTTCCATTTGAAGAAATAGTAGAATTCAAAGAAAATAAGATCAATAAGTTCAATACAATACTGTCATTATCATTAGTATTAGTTTTAGTTTTTTGATACAGGATTTCACTGTTTCCCAACTTGGCCTCAAGAATATGACAATCCTGCATCAGCCTCTTGAGGGCAGGGTTTAAAGGAATATAAAACCACATCCCTCTGTGATACTAAGGTTAATCTACAGATGAGAGGTGAATTCTAAATTTCAGACTTTTCTACAAACAAACATTTTTTTTTTCCCCCTCAGGGGTGTACAAAGAATAGGTGTTTAAAGATAATTGAAAACACTTTTAGGTAAACTCCTTGGATATACTACCTATGGAAAATATTGCTTAACATCTTTAGATCTTGCATAACTTAACAAACTATCTCATAACATTAGTGTATTTCTTCTTTCAAAATACCAATTCTGTGTCAGCTCTGAGACTGTCCTGTGCTCAGTCCTAGTGAGTGTTTTCACCTATATCTATGCAAATTGCTCATCTGTAGCCTTTTGTGTGAACCTTTTGTGTGGCTTTCATCTGAAGTAATGCTCTCACAAAAGGAAGAAGAAGGGATTCGCTCTCTGTCTTTTGGAAGTGGTTACAGAAGTTGCCAACATTTCTTCCCCCAGTTTTTGGTAGAATTTACCAGTAAACTCATGTGGACTTAGACCTTTTTGAAATGAAGGTTCTTAATTAATTTTGAAGGTAAAAGGCAATTCTAGTTCTCTATTTCTTCTTCTTAGGTGAGTTATGGTGGTGTTTTTCAATGAATTTATCCAGTTCCTCAAGATTATCAAATATATAAGTGTATATTTATTCATAGTATTCCATTATAATTATTTGATGTCTAAGACTCATAATTATGTCTCTTTTAATTTCTGCTAGTAACAGTTTGGTTTGATCTTTTTCTGTTAAAAACACTAGATGCTTATCTAATTTGTTTACCTTTCAAAGTAATAACATTTAGCTCCATCGATTTCTCCTCTTGAATTTCTGACTATCACTCTGTATAAAATCACGTCACAAGTTAAAAATAATTTTTCATAGACTAAATCCAAATGGAAGTTGATATAAATAATCCAAGGCTATTTGAGGAAATTTATGAAGCAGTGTCTTTAAACTGAAAATCTAAAAAGAATATCACATAATTTATAATATCTAAACATCTCCAAATGGAGTTTTTGTGACTTAAGCATCATGTGTAAAGTATTTTGTCTCATCTTTCATTTAAAGAACCTGATGACAAATTATGTGTTTGCCCTCTTTCCCTAAAATATGATGGTCTGGAATATTGACTACTCTGGATTAAAGGTACTTTTAAACAAACAGTACAAGATTACTCAAATTACTGGTTCTTAAAATAAGATATGAAATACACTCCCTATAGTAGTAGAAAATTAACACTTCTTTTGCCAATTAAAGCTGAGAGAATGATGTTCTCTCTCTATCAATATAAATATTTTTTTTCTTTATACTCCCTAAATTTTTCACAATTCAGGACTCTTTTCCCAACTCAATACATGACTGTACTGCATCTCTGGTTCTACATTCCTTTTCCTTATGAAATTTCCTGAGCAACAAAGCAAATAAGCAAGTAAATAAAATAATAAATAAGATATGAACCAATGTGAATGTTTTTCTCTTATTGATGTTTTATGCTCATTTAATTATTAAGTCTAATTAAAAAGCATAAAAGTAGAGGTAAAGTTTTTATCTTCCCTGTACTAAAAAAGGAAATGAAGAAAATATGTGTTTTACTTTTCTTTTTTTCACATTTTAATTTTCTATATAATTTTTATTTATTTGCAAGCAGAGAAAGAGAGAAGGAGACAGAGAGAGAGGAGGGAGAGAAGTTAGCTCACAGTTCTAGAGGCCTAGGGAGTGTATTACATGAAATTTCCATCCTGCATCATTCTGTGGCAGGAGGGAAAGTGTGGATGCTAACTAAAAGATAATGAGATTTTAAATATTGTTGGTAGCGTAGGGACTTTTATATGCTAAGCAGGTATTCTACTCCTGGCTACACAATCAGCACAATGCTCATTCTATAACAACCTGACATATGCTAGTAAACTTTCCACAGTCATGGTATTAACCTACTCATGAAGACTCTTTCTTCATGACATATTTTCATCTCCTAGGCCCCAATTCTGCACTGCAGTGAACATAATGTTTCCATCAATTGCATTTACTTTAGTGAGACACTTTGAAATCACAATGACCTATGTTCTAGGTACTTAAAGAAAGCAACAGAAAATAGAAAATGGCCCAATGGGCAACAAACAACTATCTTTCAAAGAATGTTCACATATTTCCATTTATATCTCAATGTCCGGGACTTGGTTTAAGAGAAAGAAGGTTTAAGGAAAGAAGGTGATTTTTTTTTTTCTTTTAGGCAACCATTTGGTCAGCTAATAACAGTGACTTATACAATAATAGAAACAGGAAAACATATAATACACTGCTCTAACCATTAGTTTCGTCTTGCTCTCATCAAAGGAGTCAGAATAACTGAGCATTTCTATTCATAGTTGGTGAACCTGTGGAAGAGAGGATAGAAGGAGTCAAGAAGTTTCAACCAATTAATATAGTGTCTATGAAAGAAAAAGTAGACTAAATATAAGTAACTGATTGACTGTGGGTCTAACTGTGCCATTATCTCCAAGATTTTAACTTGTTAAGGAAATCTGGTTCTCTGGTAGCTGGCATATATGGACTGCATAAATTGTGCTGTACTGCTCTGTAGGGGACTCCCTATGCATAACACATTGTATTGAATTATTGTATCACTTATCTTATTTTACATTGTTACATCTTATGCCCTATCAATAAATATTTTTCAAGATCAACTTAGTTAAATGTATTTAATACACCTTTTCTGCATTTGAAATTGAGCTCATGAAAAACCCATACAGATTCTCTGATTTGATGCCAAATTTCTTACACAAGATTGAATGCCCTGGGTGTGTTTGTCCTTTTCTATATTTGTTTAACTAAATCATTCACTTAATCCAAATTATATTTCTCAAAATATATTATATTATTACAATAATTTGCCACATATAGTTAATAACCAATGTCAACAGGTTTTGAGATTAGCACTATAAAAGGACATAACCATCTTAGTATGAATAAAAAATCACAAAGAAAGTTGACTGCCGTAATAAATAAATAAGGTGCCAAGAATCATCTGAAGAAGTTCCTTGGTGTAATAAATTATTGTTTTTGGAAAGGCAAAAGGCTACAAAAATATACAACTGTAAATCACGAACTCAGAAAAATATCACTTTACTCACATATACTCATAACTTACTAGTGACTCAAAACAGCAAATCCTTGGCAGTTCCTCTCTTGCACTTTAATGTTTGAGAAAAGAGGGACTTTCTGATCCCAGCACCTGGAAACTGAAGCAGGGGGATTGCTATAAGTTTGGGTTACATAATGTGTTCTAGTCCAGCCTCCAACAAGGGCTATAGAATGAGACAAAAAAAGGATGAAAGAAGGAAATAGAGATTGAAAGAAGTAGAAGGAGATGGAGAAGAAGGGAAGAAGTCAGAGAGAAAGGAAAGGAGACATTGGGTAGTGAGAAAGAAAGAAAATAATTTTATAATATAATATTTTTCCATGTGACCCTATAATACAATTTTTAATGTCATAAAAAATAATTGCAAAGATACACAGTCATTTTTTCCCCCTAAAACAAAATCTCTTAACCGAGGTCAGAGGACAGTGTCTTTTATATGCCCTGTATCTATCCTCAATTTTCCAGGTCTATATTTAGTAATGAGAATGTCAGCATAACATTGTTAACAAGTCCTTAATCTCACTACCATCACAATAGTGTTAATTACTAGCTATTTTTAGGTGAGTAGAAATGTCTGCTCTGTACTCTACTCACAAGGCATCTTTGCCTTTGCCAGGTGTTAGCCATTTCAGTGGTTTTGCTTTTCTTTTTGAATAAAGTAAAGGATAAGGTAGATGGAGAACAGTCATTGTTCCACTGGGTCGTACTAAATCAATATTCTGTAGTCCACAGGGAACTAGCATAATTAAATCAGAATTTAAAGTAAAGTTCCCGTAATTTTGAATCAGAGCAAACCAGGAGAAGCTGCCTTATAGAATGTCCCACCTCTCCACTGGGTTTGTTTGATGTTGTATTGATTCTGTACACACTGAAGTTAAATAGCTGAAGTCTGCAAGTCTGAACTTTAAAGTTAACTTTTATTCAGTTTCAACATATACCACTTATCAGATGTTCATATTTTGTCCTTCAATGCTTAGGATCTCTCCACAGCACATAGCCGATAACTGCCATGCCTCAGATTCCATCAGCTTTTCTCCCTGGAGATAATAAACATGTTCTACATTTCTAAAAAAAAAAAAAAAAAAAAAAAAAAATTTTTTCTTCTTTTAGTTTTAGTTTTGATTTTTCCAAGATATGGGGAAGTCAAGAAAGGTATCTGCAATTCTATCAAAATTATTTTCATAGATCCCTAAAAGTAAAACTACATGTGTAAAGTTGAGATGTCTCAAGGTCATATTGGTCTCAAGTTGAACTATATTTATAATGTGATTTTTTTTCACTGCATACCCCAAAATAACATTGATAATTATGTTTCTAAATAGTTATTAAGACATTGTTCATGTGCACTCTATGTCTTTGCTAATAGCACATGATATGAGGAAATGAATAAAATTTCTAAATGATTATAAGGGCTATACACAGTCTGTGCATGTGTGCATACTTCAATACTCATGAAAATTATTTTGTTAATTGTGCTTCAAATATTATTTCCAGAATAACATATGAAAATAACTCTAAATTTTCTTTGTTAGTTAATTAAGACTTGGTTAAATGACATTTACTTTAAGTCATACTTTTAAAAAATTAATTTAGAGCACTCTGTTTCAGACAGAATTAAAAAGTGAAAATAGGACCAAGCACTAAGGTTGAGATAGTGTTGGGCATGTGGGTGCTCTATTTTCAATCTATTCCTCTATACTTCCCTATATTACTAATGACCTGGCTCAAAGCATATTAAATTTTCTGTTGCAACTTTAAGCAACAAAAATGTATTTAGTCACATTTTGGCAACTCAGGGCTAGTGTCATTGATTAAAGATCACAATGCCCATTCTATTGGGAGGATCAAGGTGAGAATCATTTCATTGGCTTTCTTCATCTTTGAGATAAGCATTGACAAACAGTCCTTGATGCCTTCTCCCTGGGACCTTTGGGACCTCACTCAGCTTAATGAGAAAAGGTTCTCTGCTTTGAACAATCTGGGTGATTAGATTATCTCCATATGGATAATCCTGTATCAATCTCCATAACATTGATCCTGTCCACACAAAACATCTTTTTTTTTTTCCATATAAGACAACAGGCTTATTGTTGCTATGGATGAGAACATGGGCATCTTTTTGGTATGGTGGTGATTTGGGACATTATTATTTTTGCTACAAAACACTTTGCATTTGGTATTTATTAACACAAAGAGTCATCATTTTGCCAGAGTCCAAATAAAATATTGATCAAAACCAGGTGATGGTTATTATATAAAATGCCCTGGGCTGGAAGAATCTTCACTAATTAATCACTTTGCTTGTTCTATGTTTTAGTCTGTGTTCTCTAGAGGCACAGAACCGATAGAATGAATTGTATTAAAAGGGAATTTATTGAATTAGTATACAGCAGTCCAACAATAGCAGTTTGCAGGCCCAAGAGTCAAGGAACCATGTAGCTGCTCAGTCCATGAGGCTGGAGGTCTCTCAGTCCCAATCTGGCACTGAAGGCCTGGGGGTTTCCTGGAGATTTGCTGGTCTTCAATCTCTGCTGGTCTTCAGAACAATTTGTCTTCAGAGAGCATTGGTCTGCTACTTGCTCTATTGGCCTTCTTCCTCCTGGATCTTAATTGTTCTTAGGTGGGAGGGGCAAGTGATTTGAATTAACTATGCTCTTATATATGCATCCTATACCTAATTTTATTTCTTTAACAACCACACATGACAACTTTATTATGCTATCTTTCATGATGGAGAAGCACTTAGGATAGACAATTTGTCCGACATTATATAATTTCTTTAAATTTTATTTTAGATGTATGATAACAGATCATACATTATTGTTCCCTCATCCTATATCCCATTACCCTGAATTCCCTCTTAAGTGGAGTTAAGGTATTAACTGTGGAGTCATGAAGACCTCAGGCGGTCCCTATGCCCATGCCTCAGGGTATTTCTACCTACTCTGTGGCTGTTGCAATCTTTCTGCCCCCTCTTCACAAAGTTTCCTGAGCCATGGCACACCTGTTGGCAGACTGATTTAGGGTTGAGTACTATGGATTTCTGCTTTCATAGGTTTTGACTATTCTAAGTGTCCATCTCCATCAACCTAGTGCTAGTTGTCAAGCTAGCAGTAAGAGAAGTATTCATGTCTAAGCTTCCCCTCAAGTCTTTTTTTTGTTTGAAGGCTGATTTATTCATTTTATTAAATATTTTATTTTTATTTATTTATTAGAGAGAGAGAGAGAGAGAGAGAGAGTGCCCCAGGGCCTCCAGCTACTGCAGAGGAACTCCAGACACTTGTACCACCTTGTACATCTGGCTTACATGGGTTCTAGGGAATCAAACCTCAATCCTTTGGCTTTGCATGCAAGTGCCTTAACTGCTGAGTCATCTCCCTAGACCCTAACACTTTTCTTAATGTTAAATATAGTTATTCTTCTTTAGAATTTAAAAATATTAAGAAATATACTTTAAAGTAAAATTATAGCATGCACTTAAACACTATAAACTATTTAAAAACTAACATTACATAAGTGTTATGTGCAATTTTTATTCTTAACACTTTTCAGTACTGGGGATTGCAAGTCTTATGGTTAGCAGTTGGCTATTGTCTTTTCTAAGTGAGGGATCTAGCCTCTCTTCTGTTTTCTCTACCATCAAATCAAACAGATTCTCTAACCAAACATGACAGCAAGTATGGTTAAAGGGGGTATGCAAAGTTGTGAAGGAGATCTTTGGTGTGCAAGCCCACTCTTTGCTGACTGTGAAATTCCGACTTGGTTTCTAGTACCAGATATGAGATCCTTCCCACTGAGTGGCCAACTATCCAAACACAGAGTTGGTTACCTGTAGAGGCTACATGTCACTATTGCCCAAGTATGTATGTCTGGTCCAGCTGGTTGATTTTGTCATTTGCAGAATCTCCTGCTTATCCATGCTGTTGGTTTCTGCTGTCCTCCAACCACTCCCATAAGACTCTCCAGCACTATGAGGGGTAGCTAGGAGGGATCTAATATCCCTTTGGGTTCTAGCATGGTATTCCAATGTCCTTGCCTGCAGCCTGTGGTGTGTTCAGCAATAGGCGCTGACCTTTTAGTTTTGTCAGGTAATCAAATGTTTTGGCAACGGCCTAAATTATTTTGTGGACTTTATGCATCTTTCTCGACAACTGCTTACTATGGAGGGTGGGGGGAGTAACCCAATCTGGTCCTTGGATTTATCATCCAGAGTCTGGGGTTGTAAGGTTAAGCTTTTTTCCATTTTCTGTCCAGACTGTCTTTCCCCCATTATTGGTGGTTATATCTTGTAGAATGATACTCAGAGTGATGGTTTCCATTGAACTGATTATTTTAAAAGAAAAACATTTTTTATTGAAAAATTCCATAATTATAGACAATAAACCATAATAATTCCTCCCTCTCCTCCACGTTCCCACAATCACAAATCCATTTGCCATCATATCCCCTCTCATCTCAATTAGTCTCTCTTTTATTATTATTTTTATTATTTTATTATTTATTTAAAGACTGATATGGATTTAATGTCAAATATTCCAGATTGGTTAGTGAACACCAGAATTCTGTCCAAGCAACCATCAATAAATAAAACAATCTGAAAACAAAGTGATTCTCACAGACACAAGCAAGCACACTCACACAATTCCTGGTACTTTTAGGATCGTTAAATTACCTGCTACTTTAACAAAAGGATGTGAAATAACATTACATTGAAAATGTATGCCAGCTTCAGAAACATAGTTCAGATGGTCTATAAACATAAATTCTTCTTTTTTAATCACAATTCAAACAACTTTATCTGCTTAATACTTTAATATTTATCCATTTTGTGAAACTGTCTTTGTTACCAAATGGTCATGGGCAGTGTGAAGCAGGATTATCTGCATGGAGACCCGATGGAGCTGTGAGGATTGAAATGAAGACACAGTAGAGATGATAGGACTACGAGATGGCTGCTAAGGAAAGCTACTGGCCCCAGATGAAGTTTTCCAGGACTGTGAGTAGCCTAGCTGGAGGAGTGGAATTGGAACTCCAGAAACTTGTTGCTGGTTAGAATTAGTGGACTTGGAGACTTGTTCCTGACTAGTGTTGTTGGATTTGGAGGTAGAGAGTTTGATGTTTGCCCTCTTTAAGTCTTGTAGTTGTTGAATGTTTCCTTGCTATGCCCAATGCCATCCTTTGCAGTATGAATGTTTATTCTGTGCCATTATGGGTTTGGGGAGGATTTTTATTTTATTTTATTTTATTTTATTTTATTTTATTTTATTTTATTTTATTTTATTTTATTTTATTTTATTTTATTTGTCTTATGGCTCAGTTAAACAACCTCAGATTGTGGGGATGTTTGAACATTGTTAGGGTTGATTAAAAAAATGGGGACTTTTAGAGTTGGACTGAATGCATTGCATATTATATCATGGATGATTATCAGTTTATGGGACCATTGGTGGAATGTAGTGGTTTGATTTGGGTGTCCTCCATAAACTTAGGTTTTCTGAGTGCTAGGTTCCCAGCTGATGGAGACTGGGAATTAATGCCTCCTGGATGCAGTGTATTATTGGGGACAGGCTTATGGTTATTATAGCCAGTTTCCGCTTGCCAGTGTTTGGTACACTCTCCTGTTGCCCTATTGTCCACTTGATGTTGGCCAGGAGGTGATGTCCACCCTCTGCTTATGCCATTATTTTCCCCTGCCATCATGGACCTTCTCCTTGAGTCTGTAAGCCAAAATAAATCTGTTTTTTTTTTTTCCCAAAATCTGCTCTTGGTCAGGTTATTTCTGCCAGTAATGTGCACCTGACTGCAACACTTTTGTATTGATTTTGCATCCTGACACTTTACTGAAAGAGTTTGTCATTTTTAGAAGGTTGTTGGTGGAGTCTCTCAGCTCACTTACATATAAAATCATGTCATCTGCAAATAGTGCTAGTTTGAGTTCTCCCTTGACAATTTGTATCTCTTTTATTTGTCCCTCTTATTGCTTGAGCTGAAACTTCAAGAACTATGCTCAAAAGTAATGGTGAGAGTGGGAACCCCCATCTTGTTCCAGACCTTAGTGCTTCAAGTTGTTCCCTGTTTAATATGATCTGGGCCTTAGGTGAATTGCAAATAGCATTTTTATGTTGAGATATGGTTGCTCCATCCATAGTCCCTCCAGGGTTTTAACATCAGTAAATAGTGTTATATTTTGTCAGGGGCCTTTTCTGAATCTATTGAAATAATTATGTGTTCTTTGAATTTAAGTTTATGTGGTGAATTACATTTGTCAATTTCTGTACATTGAACCATCACAGCATTTCTGGGATGAAGGCTACTTGATTAAAGTGGATGTTGCCTTTCATATGCTCCTAAATTTGATTTATGAGGATTTTATTAAGAATTTTTTTGTGTCTAGGTTCATTAAAGATATCAATTTATAATTTTCTATTTTTGTTGGGTCTTTGTCTGATTTAGGTATTAAAGTAATGCTGGCTTCATAGAAGGAATTTGGAAGTATTCCATGTTTTTCAATTGTGTGAAATAATTTGAGAAGTAATTTTAGTTCATAAAGGAAGGTTTGGTAGAACTCAACTGTGAGTCCATCTGGACCTAGACTTTCTTTGGGGGACGGGGTGTTAATTACTTTCTCAATTTCATTTGAAGGAATGAGTGTATACACAGTCTATCTGTTCTAGATTTAGTTTTGGAAGGTGATATAAGTCAAGAAATTCACCCATTTATTCCAGGTTTTACAATTTTGTAGAGTATAGGTTTTTGAACTATGCCCTGATTATTCTTCCAACTTCATTGGTGTCAGTTGTCTCCATTTTTAAAATTCTAATCTTATTATTTTTTAAAAGATTTTATTTTTATTTATTTATCTATTAGAACAGAGAGAGGGAGAGAAAGACAGAGAGTGACAATGTCCATGCCAGGGCCTCTAGCCACTGCAAACTAACTCCAGATGCATGTTCTGTCATGTGCCTCTGGCTTACTTGGGATGTGGAGAACTGAACCACGGTCCTTAGGCTTCACAGGCATGTGCCTTAACTGCTAAGCCACCTCTCTAGCCCTAATCTTGTTATTTTTGAGCCTTCTCTTTTTTTTTTTTTTTCTTTCCTTTTG
The DNA here is from genome assembly GCA_036365145.1 of Orientallactaga sibirica. NCBI lineage: Eukaryota > Metazoa > Chordata > Mammalia > Rodentia > Dipodidae > Orientallactaga > Orientallactaga sibirica. The sequence goes on along the minus strand of JAEOAD010000060.1, from coordinate 13,591,412 downwards.
ATGAGTTTGGTCAATGGTTTATCAATCTTTTTTTTTTTTTTAATTTTTTCAAAGAATCAGCTCTTCATTTCATCAAAGTTTAAATTGCTTTCTTTATTTCCAATTCATTCATTTCTGCTTTGATATTGATAATTTCTTATAATCTGATACTTTTGGGCTTGGGCTATTCTTGTCTTTCTAGTTCTTTCAAGAGGATACTTAAATTATTCATTTGAGATCTTTCTGTTTTTGTAACGTAGGCATTTAGTGCTATCAATTTCCCTCTTAGAACTGCCTTCAGTAAACTTCCTTTAATAGTGAGTTGTTGTTGATTTCTAGTTTTAATGCATTGTGGTCAAATATATTGCAGGGGATTAGGCAAATTTTTGAATTTGTGGAGACATGCTTTATATGGTCTATTTTGTAGAAATTTCCATGAGCTGCTGAGAAGAATGTGTGTTCCGTAGCATTAAAGTGGAATGTTCCATAGATATCTTTTAAGTCCACCCAATCTATTATGTTGTTTAGCTCCATTGTTTATCTGTTTATTTTCTGTTTTGAATATCTGTCCATTGATGATTGTGGAGTATTAAAGTTTCATATTATTATTGTATTGGGATTTATTTCTGTTTTATTGTCTAGTAAATTTTGCTTTATAAAATTAGGTGCCCCTGTGTTTGGTATATATAAGTTTATGATTCTAATATCCTCTTGTTAATATTGTTCCTTTAATGAGTATGAGATTGTCTTCTTTGTCTCTTTTGATTTCTTTTGGTTTAAAGTCTATTTTGTCTGAAATCAGTATAGCCACTCATGCTTGTTTCTTCTTTCCATTTTCTTGCAATATATTTGTCTATCTTTTCACCCTTAGGTGGTGTTTATTTTTAATTTTAAGGAGAGTTTCTTGTACACAGCAAATGGATAGGTCCAGTTTTCTGATCTAGCCTATTAACCTTTGTCATTTGATTGGAGAGGTGAGCCCATTAACATTCAAAGTGATAATTGTGAGGTGTGAGGTAATCTCTGTCATGATGAATGCTTTATTTTACTTTTTTCATTTCTTTTTAAAAATTTTTATTAGTTATATATACAGTGTATATACAGCCATGATGGTACCTTCATTAGCCTTCTCCCTTTCCCCCCCGCCCCATGGGTAATGAGTCTTGCCTTATGGGGGTAGCCATCAGGTATGCTGAAGAGGCAATGACTCTGTGTATAATGACCCAAATCATGGCTCTAACAATCTTTCCACCCCCTCTTCTGCAAATTTCCCTGAGCCATGTTGAGTTCATTTTAGATCTATTTCAGTGATGAGGTTTTGTGAGTCTCTGTGTCTATGGAAATCTGATTTGGTAGGGGTTGAGTGTTCTCTGTTTCTATCTCCTTTGCCCTTGTGCTGGTGCCAGGTTCACCCAACAGCACTCTTGTTCATTTCCCCTAAAACTCTATGGCTTCAGCTGCTGCCCTGTTGAGGTGTGATGGGCTGATTCTCACCTCAGGTTCTGTGTCTATCTGTAAGAGAGAAGCAGATTCTACAATGGAGAGTGAGGTCAGTGCAAGATACATGGATAACCATTATTATTTTAGAGAGATTTTAATAGGTGTAGACCCTCTTGTATCGCGCTATTGGTGGGAGCTTGATATTGGAGAGCAGGCTCATATTTGGATATGATTCTGACTTATTTCCCATTTCCAGGTATGGATTCCATTCCACTGAGTGGATCCATTAGCCAAATCTAGAGTAGCTGGTAACCCACCATGGCTATGTGCTACTACTGCACTTGTGTGAGCATCATATCAGGTTGTTTGCTGCTGGGTAGCTTAGACCATGAGTTGCTTAGACAGATGCTGGTCATTTTCCCCCATTCACTTATTTAGCGCCTTCTGGCACTAGACCAGCTAACTGTTTGGGGACTGACCCTTTTCCAGATTCCAGCCATGTTTTTCCATGTTCAGTCCAAACAGCATATAGTGTATTCAGCAGTATGATCTCACCAATAACCTTTGGTGGGTCATCAAGTACTCTGACAGAAATCTGTCTTCTTTTGGGAAACCTTGTAGGTCTCACTGATCAGCAGCTCATTGTGGATGTTAACCCCATGCTGGTATTGGGAGTTACAGGTCAGTGCCAAGGAATAGAAGGAACAAAAAGTATAGGTAATATGAAAGAGAAAGAGAAAGAGAGAAGAGAGAGAAGAGAGAGAAGAGGGAGTGATAGAGAGAGAAACAGGAGAATATTGAGGTTAGTCTTCATCATACCCTCTCCAGGCCTCTTTAATTCAGGTGTTCTCTCCGAACACCTGATGCAGGTTCAGTCTTTTACTATGTCTTTCAGGATATAGGATTTTATGGTACCATTTTCATTTGGGTCCAGTATCCCCCCCCCCCTTCCCTGCCCTTCCATCCCACAATCCCTATTTTGTAGTCCTCGAGATGTTTTTTTAACCACAAATTAAACTTTGGAAATAACATAAGTGCACATTATCTAGTGAATGGTTAAACAGGAAAGTACATATCCTCATAATGAATATTACTCAGCCAGAAAAAAAAAAAAAAAACAAGTTAATATGCTTCTAATGAAAGAAATTGGAATATATGCTAAATGAAAGAAAACCAATACGTTAGTCAATATACTGTATGACTTCATTTTTATGAAAGTGTTTCTATATTTTTATATATGTATATTAGCACATCCACAGAGACAGAGATTGCTATTTGACAGAAACTGAGGGCAGGGTGAATAGAGAATGGCAGCTAAGGTATGCAAATTTCTTTTGAAATTAGGTCATGATGATGGTTATTGAACATTGTGGAGATCTTAAAATGCATGAATGAACTGAAAAAGTAAATTGATAAAGCTTAATAATATAAACAGTGACTACCACCCTGATTTCTCATGAGCTGGTTCTCAGTTTTGTATATTCAAATAATAGTATAAAAATCTTGCTATACATATTCTTTGATAAATTTATAAAATACTAGGGCATCAAAAAATACAAACAAAATATATAACATGTTAGAATTTTAATTCATAAGACATGGAGCAGAAAAGGCAAGTAAAATATTAGGCATGGAGAAAATGGCACATTCTAAAAATTCAAATATAAGATCCAGGTTTCGGGTAAATTTTGAGACAGTAAATGATCCAGTTTTATCCACAATTGCTTTCACCTTTACCAAGTATATAATGAAAAACATGTTATTTGGTGGTTTGAATCAGATGTTACTAATAAATTCATGTGTGTTAAATATTTGTTCATCAGCTGGTGGCATTTTGAGAGGTGAAATCTTGTTGGAGGAAGAATGTTTGTGGGTGGCTGACTTAGGGGTGTCATATCCAGCTCCCCATTCCCAGACCTAGGCTCAGTATCTTCCTGCTATTTTCTACTTGCTATGTCAGAGCTGATGTCCAGCCTCTATTCTTACATTTTTTCCCTATCATAATGAAGACTTTTATTGAAACTGTAAGTTAAAATAAATCCTTTTCTCCCATCACCTGCTTTGTGTCAGGGGTTTTGCCCCGGAAACATGAAGGTAACTACAACAATGATTATGCTATCATGTTATATCCATAGGTAAAAGTAAATGTTATAGGCCTGCAGGAAGTCAGTAACTGGTTGTGAGTGTGGGGGATAGCAAAGTTGGTCGAATGTTTGACTTGCAAACATGAGAACCTGAACTTGATCCTAGAACCCACATAAAGTACCCAGCTTGGTTGGTGCCTACATGACTCCCTGGAGCTAGCTATCCTTGCCTATTGTTGAGCTCTCCTACCCTCATTAGTGAGCTCCACACCAAGGGAAGACTGTGCATCAAAGGAGGTAGATATCCTTCCTGAGGATGACACCCAAGGGTTGTCTTTGACCTCCACATACACCTGCACACATATGTTTACCCACAAAAAGAGGAAAACAGACACACACACAAAAAAAAAAAAAAAAAAAAAAAAAAATTAAAACAAGGGAGACTGTGGCTGACATGGTCAAAAACATTTCTAAAGCATTCACCATATCCTGTGTATGTTATTGACTTCACACATGCTTTGAATATGATCATGACCTTGATTTTTAGCTTCTTGATTCCTTTCCTTCAGAACTGCAATGCATAACCCCTCTGGAGTTAGAGCTTTTTGGCTATTCTACTGGCAAGTTTCATAAATATTCTGTTGACCTTTATATTCTTTAAAATCATTAAAAATGAAAAGATCTCTAAGAAATCAAGCCATGCTCTTGTAAAGACAATGCATAAGCTGGTTCTGTTTCCTTTAGTATTTAGTTATTCTCTAAAATCTCCTATTACAGTTGGTAGTATATGTATGTTCAAGTCAAGTGAATATACTTGGGGGAAGCACAATTATTCAGTGGACTCATAGATATTAGGAAAGATGAAGAAAATGTTTGTTTTTAAAAGGTTTATTATTCTTACATGGATCTAATGTATGATTCCAGAATGCTCTATGGCAAAAATTTTTTCCATACATTGATAATCATGGCCAGTAAGCTGTTTTTTGGCAAATTAGCTATGAGAGTTAAAATTCAGAAAAAGAAATAGGCACCAGGGTGATGACTCATGGTTAATGTGCCTTCTATGCACACATGAGGACCAAGGTTCAGTTTCTAAAGCCCAAGTTTAAAAAAAAAAAAGAAAAGAAAAGAAAATTTAGTAAGAGATTCTACCCAAAGAAATAAAAGTGCATCGATTACAGAGGAGGGCATTGCTGTCTTCCTCTCACCTGGGCACGTGTGTTCATCAACACTTATGTATTTATATACCATGCAGCACATACACATGCACACCCCACTACCACATACCACCCCATGCCAGAGAAAGAAAAATAGGTTAAGAATGGAAATTCATTAAAACTATGATTATAGTGGAAATCATATATTCTCACTTATATTTCCTGTTAGGTAGGCACTGGTACTTTTCAAAGGATGCAATTTTTAATTATCTTTTAAATTCCAAGAAAAAGTATATTTTAATTTTGAGATAAAATGCTAATATGAGGGTATGAGAATTAGCACAGTGGTTTTTCACATAGAATATAGCTTTCTGCAAAAGATGCTAGCTCTTTTAGATGCCCTTTAGGGATTTGCCTGCTTAACTGAAGATACAGTGTTAGTTTTATTTATTTATTTATCTTATAGAAACTAACAGAATATTCAATGCCTGAAGCATAGATCTACTATAAAAGAAGAAAATTACATTTTCTTTGCTTGGTTCATGTTCTGCTAGAGGCTTAGAATATTAAAGCATCTGTTTGAGCTTTAAAATACCATTAGGATAAAAGCATCTTATTGGTGTAGTAACAATATTATGGAACAAACTATTGATTTACTTCTTACTGACTCACAAATATAATTAAATAATATTGCTTAGTTCTCCTGGTAAGGTAGCAACTATTTTCATGTTTTTTAAATTTTTCTCTTATTGTCTGTGAGTGGCATTGTCTTCCACAAGTTTCTTTCCTTATATTTGAAAGAGCCAAGAGGAAGCCCATGCTGATGAAATCTATACACTTCACATATTCTTGGACGGAGGGCAGTTCTACATGCCCACTTCTCTATCCCCACCTTATAGTGGTGACTGCAGCAACTGTACAATACATCTGATTGTTTCTGTACATGCCAGTAAACATCCAGATCCAGATTCCATGGCCTCATATACTTGTTATGCATCTAGCATTACGTTTTCCTACTATAGCTAGTCTCCAATGTATTTCCAACTTCTGTGTTTCTTTCATGGCATCCTCTGGCACTTCTCGCAGAGCATAATATTCTTTGGCCCCACTGCTCCCTTGCTAGGTTGTTTTATGTTCTAGCTCTAATAAAAACCTGGCTCACTGTGAGACCATTAATATTTGCCATGTCTGTTTCCAGTCTCAGGTTTCTCAGAGAGGGTAGATATAAGGTTGATGTCCTCTTTTCTAGTATTTGTCATGTTTATTGCAAGTGTTAAATATCTCGGTCCCACACATATGGGAGCAGCTGTTACTCGTTCACCATCGTACTTCAGTCTCCTTCCTGTCAGAAGAGCTTAGCTCCTCCTTCCTTTCGGTTCCATGTATACTTACCTCATCATCTCTAGTGATTCAGTGTCACTGAAGTAAAGGGTCTTTCTAAACAAGTATCTCTTGAATTATTGAACTCATCTCTAAAGGTCTTGTAGTGCTGAACCCAATCCTGAACCTCCACTCATTGGCAGCAGAAATTCATCCACTGGTTCATTCACAGTCTCAGCTTAACATGTCCCCTGTGAACACAATTTCTCTCATTTCCATTTTACTTCCTCAGGTGTCTGAATGCCATAAATTGCTTGACAGTCTCTCCCAGAGCCCAATAATGTTTAAAAGATGTTTTACCGCCTCTTCCTCACATAATTTCTTCCTTCTTTGCCTAGGTTTCATCTTTTGTTGTTGTTTTTCTCTCTCTAGAATGCATACATTTAAAACTCTTCCACGGCTTTCTCCAATAGACATGCTGTTTTGAAAATACTGAATATCTTGTTAAATGCAATTTCCATCTATTTGCAATACCTGAATGTGCATAAAACACAAACCAGCTGATTATCCCTTATTTAGTGCAAGACTTATTGCTGACCAACAGTCAGAGTAACTTTCCAGGTCATTCATCCAATTTTTACATTCTGTATGTATATATTATGTAGCCCTGTGTTACTCTAATGTCTCATATTCCTTCTTCACTCTGATAAACAATCAAGAAAAAGGTTTCTATTAAGATTTAGTTCATCAGCATATCTACAAAAGTACTAGTATGTTTATGTATTCTATGACAGTCTTCCTTTTAAATAAATGTCCTGCCTTGTTGTGGAGATAGCACAGTGGTAATGCACTTGATTTTCAAGCATGATGTCCTGCGTTCAATCCCCAGAATCCACATAAAATACATATATGGGCATGATAATGCCCTGATCTTATATTTCCTGTATTGTGGAGGTGTGTATAGGGGAATCTTTATAGCTCACTGATCAAACAGTCTAGCCTATTTGATAAGTTCCGGGTCAGAGAGAGACTCAAAAGATGTATACAGAGCCTGAGAAACAATATGCAATGTTGTTCTCTGGCCTCCACAAACGTGCACATGTACACACAGACATAGACACACACACACACACACACACACACACACACACACACACACACACATACATACACAACCTAATAAAGATAAAAAAAAATAAAAACCAATTCCCTGTGTTTGTGGCTTCCAAGAAGACTGTTCTCCAAGCACGTTACTTCTCTACACAGAACACAAAGCACATTGCCTTTGGATTAGTTAGGGACATGAAATAATTCTGGTCACTGAGCTGAGAGTGAAAATGATGTGTCTTCTAGACCAGAACAGCTGATGACAACAGACTACTCCAGAGAACTTTCCTTCTCACTTGGTATGGTAGTAGTAGCTGTGTTATTCTGTCAAAATATGGGCAATCACTAGAGAAGGATGTAGGGCATAAGCAAATAATAAAAGTTTTCATCATCATGAATCCTAGGGTTTGAAACATAATTTGATATCACATGATTTTTCTAACATGAATAATGTTTCATTTTTTAAATTTATTTTGTGTGTGTGTGTGTGTGTGTGTGTGTGTACATACCAGAGGTTCTTTCTGTTGCAAATTAATGTCCTTCAGTTTAACTTTATTTGGGAAGCTGGGAAATTAAACCTAGGTTGTCAGGCTTTTCAAGTCAGCACCTTTAACTGTGAAGCCATCTCCCCAGAGCCCATAGCATGTTTTAGATCCTATTTTATTCACATTCTAAAGAACACTAGCAAGGTTGGACTTGATGCCCTGTGAAATATTTTATTGTTTTGTTTTCAATGAATTATTCCCATAGCATAGGGAGTTCATATACTTAAAATATGCTTAGGTTTTCCTGATGGCGATGAGGACACAATAGTAACAAGCAGTCGTGTTCACTCAGCACTTGGAAAACAGGATTCCACTTTCATCTAGGTTTCCTTTATTGTTATGCTGAGAACAGCAGACAGTCACTTCTTCGGAGACATTCTGTCTTCTTGTTCTATGTTGTTCTTTTCAGAATCCTCTCAGTATTTCTGTCACTTCCTAGAATGGGATGGCTATGAGGCATTCGTTTTATAAAATGTATCATACATAACTAAAGGATTTTCCACTTGATTAAATCTGAATTCAACAATTAATAGTGATATGGTTAGTCTCTATAATACCATGCCTATTAATATTATTTGGTTATAGAAGAAAAAATAGCTGCCATGACAAATAATGACCAAGATGATAAAAATACTCTTTTCAAACAATTTTATAGAATTACTGTAATACAAATACATTGTATGGTAGGTGATATTAACAGAGAATTTTATGTGCATGCTTGTTCCACTTAAATGAAAGATAATAGCTTTTTAAATCATTTGAGTGATAATATCACAAGAATGCTAGAGAAAATTAAATGCTTCAGCAAGTAGTGTCTGTGCTCACTTTTAATCTATGCCTATTATCTCCAAAAATAGACACATATTTCTCCTGAACTATAGAACTAGTCATTTTTGTGAATGATCAATTCTGGTCAATATAAAATTGTTTTTTTTCTCAGCATTATATAATTTCTATTGAAATACTCACATTCTTAAAAATGTGGGAATATACTGATAAAATTAACATTTTTTAATATCCAGAAAAGAAACCACATATTCCATTGATCTATCAACCATTGATGTACCAAAGTGTGTGTGGACTTGCATAGATGAGGGCAAACTGGGGGAGCATACATCCCTAGGTTCAGATCATAAGACAGCGATATTTGTTTAAAAACAGTTATAAAACTTACCAAGGACAGTAAAGTTAAAATTAGAGATAAAATGTTTCTTCCTTCCGTGGAAGACATTTTTCATGGTCACCTTTCCTATGAACCTCATCTCACCTCTGCTGAATGTATCTGTGCTGTGGCACTCATCCCAAGGAACTGATGATAAATTGAAAATTATTTTAAAATTATGCGCCATAGCCTTCCCTGATGTTTGGAGGGTATTGGTTCCTGGATCCTTTGTAGATATGCAAATCTGAATATGCTGGAGTTTCTTAAACAACATGGTGTATTATTTGCATATTACCAACACAGAACCACTAGATACCTTCAGTTTATCATCTCTATATTACTTATAATAGCCAATGTAATGTAAGTGCTATGTAATAGTTATTAGTCTCTATTATTTATGGAATAATGACAATACATCATCTGTATTTGTTCACTATGTTAAGTACAAACACAGCTTTCAGACATGGTAAGCCTAATTACATAGTTTATAAAAAACAATGGCATTCTTTTCTATAATATTTAAAATAGATCTTGGATTTCTTTGAAAATGTTGCATAACTATTCAACTGATTTAAGCAAGCATGCATGCAGATGAGAAAAACATTAAATTTATTTTCTTTATTTATTTAAATAGTAACACCATTAACTATAATTGTGTACTTCTCTTATACATCTTGTAATAAGTATTACTGTTGTTCATTAAAGTTTTTGTAAAGGAATGCCCATTTCTGCCAAGTATTTATGTAAGAAAATACATTAAATAACCAACATGCTTATTAATAAAATTCATGAATCATGTAATGACTTTAATATGGAATATTCTATATGATTAATAAAAGATGAAGTAGCAGTAAAAGAACAAATATAAAATGAACTAAAATATATTGTTTCAAAATGTAGGCACTTATAATTTGGATATTTTTCTACATTTACATTTATAAATTTACTCCATTAAAAATTTACATGAACATTTCATAGAAAAGGTTCCTTATATATAGGTCAACATGCCAATTGTTAATTAGAGAAAGTACTGTGCAATTGGGGTAAGGTGAACCTGTCACTTTGTCTACTGCATCAATACTCACATTTTATGTCATAAATGAATATTTAACTGATAAATACTCAATATTTTATCTCAAACTTTTATCATTTTTATCAGAAGAATCATTACATGTACTCTTTGTATAATTTACAAAATAGAACACAAACTACATGCCTGTGCATGTGTGATGTATGTGTGTATACCTATTCATATATGGGGGCTGCCCATGGATGTGTAGGAGCTCATGCAACTGTGTACATATGGAGGCCAGAGGTAGATATTAAGTGTTTTTCTCCAATGGCTGTCACTTCTCTTCTTGGATACACATTTTTTTTTTTTTTTTTTTTTGCCAAAGCCAGAACTCACTCATTTTTGTAAACTATGTAGACAATGTGCTCTAGGACGACACTACTCACCAAAATGCCGGGCATTTTATGTGTGTTCTGGGGGATCCAAACTCAGGACTTCCTTCTTGCAGGCAAGCCCTATGCCCACATAACCCATAGGCCTAGAATTACAGAATAAAATAGTGCCAGCTATCTCAGTTAGTATAGTTTTAGACTCTTAAAATAATATCTAATGGTTATTAAATATACATTTGTGGATATTTTCTTTAATATAATAGTTAGGAACATTACATGAAAATGTTTTACCAACAATTATCAAATGAGATTGATGACAAGTGTTTGACAGCAGCTGTAAGATACACCACAGGAGGAAAAGGCAGGGTTCTTCTTGGGAAGGGTTAAATATTTACAATAAATGTAGTGTAGTGGTGGATTATTCCTACCATTTTTACCATACACATTAGAAATTAAATGCTTTTAATAACAACATAGTACTTCAAAGAAATTGAGTAAACAATTACACATGAATTTATTAATTTTATGAAATAATAAAATAGGTGTTATTGTGATATTTTCAGGCATATATATCATTATGCATATTCTTATTCACGCTCCCCAGTGCTCTCCTCATGTCCTGACTCCCCTTCTTTGCTAGTTCTCATCCCCTTTACACATATTTCCCACTTTTGTTTTCATGAAACATATGTTCTAGGAGATTTTGAATGTGAAGCATTTTATTTATGAATTCTAAAGAGTACTATACTAAAGCTCTTTAGGATTCCTATCTAAAACAGGTATATTTCCTATATGACAAGTTTAATATGTATTATTTATGCTCTTTGAAGTATATTGAAGTTATTTCAAATAATATCATCTAGCATTTTATATATTAAATTCAATACAGTGATTAGGGAGACCTACTTAAAAGATTATAGTGGCTATAATCAATGTTTATCAATATGATAGTAATAATTCCTTTTTAAGAATTTTTAAAAATTTATTTGTGAGAGTGAGAGAAGAGAGAGAAACAGAGAGCTACACAAGCAGACAGACACTATGGGCATGCCAGTGTCACTTGCTGCTACAAATGAACTTCAGATGCACATGACATGTTTGCATGTCCAGCTTTGTATGAGTACTGGGGAATTGAACCCCAGTTAGCAGAGTTTCAGACAAGCACCTTTAGCCATTCAGTTATCTCCCCTGCCCATAATTCCTTTTTCATTTTGTGTTACTAAGGACTGGTCTCAAGGAGGCCTCAGAATAGTAAGCAAGTACTCCAAAACTGAGCTGAATCCCAAGCCCAGTTTAAGTTTTTATTTTCACAGCATCTTGCCTAATTGTGCAGGTCTGCCTTGAGCTTGCAACACACCTGTGCCAGCCTCCTGAGTAGTGGGATTACAGACTGGATATAGTACTTAAAATTCTATCATGTATTGGGAGTCTGTGCATGTATACTATTGCATTGATCTACATTAACTCACCTGATCCTCTTATTCAATACCATGTGGTATACGCTACTTTTTTTTTTTTTTTTTTTTTTTTTTTTTTTGGTTTTGTGAGGTAGGGTCTCACTCTGGTCCAGGCTGACCTGGAATTAACTATGTAGTCTCAGGGTGGCCTCGAACTCTCAGCGATCCTCCTACCTCTGCCTCCCGAGTGCTGGGATTAAAGGCGTGTGCCACCACACCTGGCTGCTACTTTTATTTTCATTGTGCCTATGTAAAGTGAAGGATTAGAAAAGTTAAGTATTCTACATTAATTGATCAAACAATTATACAATCTGTTTCTTTTTAAACAAGGTCTAGAGTGTTCTATTTAATCCCTGATGATATACTTCCTCTAAAGAAAAATATCAAGAGTGAATATTTATTTAAGTATTGTTATAAGTTTATTTGAAGATAACTTTGTTTACAATTTAATTGGTATCATATAATAAAATACTATGAGTTTAGTGCCTTAAAAAGCACACGTACTAGTAATGTTATTGTTCCATGTTATGCAGAAAACTTGAGGACACTGGGATATTCCCTGACCCACATGGGCTTCATTCAGAGAGTAACATGCCAGAAAGTCAATGGTCACCAAACGCCAACCTAAGACAGATGCTCTTGAGTTCTTTGACTTAAGCTATTGAAGAAAAGGAGATGTGGACAAAAGAGTGAGAGGCAGGCAGGAAGTTTATGAAAAGAGCAGGAAAGACTAAAATTCTCACAGTGAGAGGCAGCTCCAGGACAATGCCTTAAAAAGCTTTGTTCAGTTACTTTTTATAGGATTTACTGTTGGAACCAAAGACAGACAGTGGTAGTTCTGATTAGAATGGTTACTTCTTTAGCCTTTTATGGACTGAGACAGTGAAGTCTCTGCATGCTCCTGTCATGCCCCACTGGCCCAACCTTAGAAATGATCACATATTGCTTGTCCAGTTAGGGGAGTGGTCACAAGGTGACCCTATGTCCATCTTTGACTTGTGTTGCTAGCTGCTGATCTTGACACAATCTGCTAGATAACGACTTGGCTGATGTTGCCGATTTCTGGCCTTGGTTTGTTTTGCTGGCTGCTCATTTGTTCCCAGGCTGTGTGAGCAGTTGTAGTTTCCCAATGGCCCTTGTACTCACTGCTTGTTAAGGGCCTGACTTCCACTGCGTAAGTATAGTCCAGTTGCATATTCTGGTGAGCATCTCACACACAGTAATGAAGATGTTAGCCTGGTTACATTCCTACTCAGAGGCTTACTTTGGGGGCTATAACTATTGTGCAAGGCCAAAGAGAAATTTTGTGGCAAAATTCACTTCTTCACCATTGTGGAACAGAGGATTTGAGCTGGCTGTTGACTGTCCAAGATGGTAGACTCCAACCTGCCCGTCACAGTTATAGAGGCAACTTGCAGTTTCTGGGTTGCTTTTTGTTTTGCTGAGTTAGTCAAAGGAGATTTATTGAAGAAGAAGAAGAAAAAAAAAAGTGTAAAATCCCCACAGGATCAGAGCAAGCATGCTTATTAGGATTTCAGCCAACATCCAAAGAGAAAGGGAAAAGAAATAAAAATTTATGCTTTTGGGTTAAAACTCAGAAAAGGGCTGGAGAGATGGCTTAGCAGTTAAGGTGTTTGCTTGTGAAGCAAACTTTTTTTTCTTTTTTTTCTTTTTTTTTCTTTTTTTTTTGTTTTGTGAGGGAGGGTCTCACTCTGGTCCAGGCTGACCTGGAATTAACTATGTAGTCTCAGGGTAGCCTCAAACTCTCAGCGATCCTCCTACCTCTGCCTCCCGAGTGCTGGGATTAAAGGCATGTGCCACCACACCCGGCTGCTACTTTTATTTTCATTGTGCCTATGTAAAGTGAAGGATTAGAAAAGTTAAGTATTCTACATTAATTGATCAAACAATTATACAATCTGTTTCTTTTTAAACAAGGTCTAGAGTATTCTATTTAATCCCTGATGATATACTTCCTCTAAAGAAAAATATCAAGAGTGAATATTTATTTAAGTATTGTTATAAGTTTATTTGAAGATAACTTTGTTTACAATTTAATTGGTATCATATAATAAAATACTATGAGTTTAGTGCCTTAAAAAGCACACGTACTAGTAATGTTATTGTTCCATGTTATGCAGAAAACTTGAGGACACTGGGATATTCCCTGACCCACATGGGCTTCATTCAGAGAGTAACATGCCAGAAAGTCAATGGTCACCAAACGCCAACCTAAGACAGATGCTCTTGAGTTCTTTGACTTAAGCTATTGAAGAAAAGGAGATGGACAAAAGAGTGAGAGGCAGGCAGGAAGTTTATGAAAAGAGCAGGAAAGACTAAAACTCTCACAGTGAGAGGCAGCTCCAGGACAATGCCTTAAAAAGCTTTGTTCAGTTACTTTTTATAGGATTTACTGTTGGAACCAAAGACAGACAGTGGTAGTTCTGATTAGAATGGTTACTTCTTTAGCCTTTTATGGACTGAGACAGTGAAGTCTCTGCATGCTCCTGTCATGCCCCACTGGCCCAACCTTAAAAATGATCACATATTGCTTGTCCAGTTAGGGGAGTGGTCACAAGGTGACCCTATGTCCATCTTTGACTTGTGTTGCTAGCTGCTGATCTTGACACAATCTGCTAGATAACGACTTGGCTGATGTTGCCGATTTCTGGCCTTGGTTTGTTTTGCTGGCTGCTCATTTGTTCCCAGGCTGTGTGAGCAGTTGTAGTTTCCCAATGGCCCTTGTACTCACTGCTTGTTAAGGGCCTGACTTCCACTGCATAAGTATAGTCCAGTTGCATATTCTGGTGAGCATCTCACACACAGTAATGAAGATGTTAGCCTGGTTACATTCCTACTCAGAGGCTTACTTCGGGGCTATAACCATTGTGCAAGGCCAAAGAGAAATTTTGTGGCAGAATTCACTTCTTCACCATTGTGGAACAGAGGATTTGAGCTGGCTGTTGACTGTCGAAGATGGTAGACTCCAACCTGCCCGTCACAGTTATAGAGGCAACTTGCAGTTTCTGGGTTGCTTTTTGTTTTGCTGAGTTAGTCAAAGGAGATTTATTGAAGAAGAAGAAGAAAAAAAAAGTGTAAAATTCCCACAGGATCAGAGCAAGCATGCTTATTAGGATTTCAGCCAACATCCAAAGAGAAAGGGAAAAGAAATAAAAATTTATGCTTTTGGGTTAAAACTCAGAAAAGGGCTGGAGAGATGGCTTAGCAGTTAAGGTGTTTGCTTGTGAAGCAAACTTTTTTTCTTTTTTTTCTTTTTTTTTTTTTTTGGTTTTGTGAGGTAGGGTCTCACTCTGGTCCAGGCTGACCTGGAATTAACTATGTAGTCTCAGGGTGGCCTCGAACTCTCGGCGATCCTCCTACATCTGCCTCCCGAGTGCTGGGATTAAAGGCATGTGCCACCACACCCGGCTGCTACTTTTATTTTCATTGTGCCTATGTAAAGTGAAGGATTAGAAAAGTTAAGTATTCTACATTAATTGATCAAACAATTATACAATCTGTTTCTTTTTAAACAAGGTCTAGAGTATTCTATTTAATCCCTGATGATATACTTCCTCTAAAGAAAAATATCAAGAGAGAATATTTATTTAAGCCTAAGGACTCAAGTTTGATTCTCCAGGTCCCATGTAAACCAGGCACACAAGGTGATCCAAGTGTACAAGGCCACACATGAACACAGGGAGGCACATGCATATGGAATTCAATTACAATGGCTAGAGACCCTGGTGCACCAATTTCCTCTCTCCTCTGTATATATCTCTCACTTTCTTGCATAAAAAGGGCCAATCTGTCATGCTTGCCTCAAAACAATAAATAAAATAAAAAATTTCAGAAAAGTTGGTAGGCCTAGCTGTGAGAGATTATGAAGAACTTTTTTTTCATTTTGATGTGTTCTTGTTCTTCTTGTTGTTTGTGTTTATATATATATATATATATATTTTTTTTATTACATCAAGATAATAAGAAATGTTTCCTTATGTGGGTTGCCAAAACAGAATCATCCTATATTCAATATTGATGCCAGTGGCATCCCTTCACTTTTGACATATTGTTTTGGATAGAAATATATCAATAGGGATGAAGAGATAGCTTAGCAGTTTAGCCACTTGCCTACAAAGACTGAAGATCCAGGTTTGACTCCTGAGAACCCATGTAAGCCAGATGCATAAGGTCATGCATTTGCACAAGATGGTGCACGTGTCTGGAGTTCCACTGCAGTAGCTGGAGGTCCTGGTGCAACAACTCTCTTTCTCATAAAAATGAAAAAAAAAAAAAAAAAGAAAAAGAAATATATTACTGGTCTTGGGCACAAGCCAGGGAATTCTTCAAACACATAAATTCCAGGAGTTGGGAATCAGAGGCTGGGCTCACCTTAGAGTCAGTATATTAGTTCCCTGAAGACCCAAATAAAAACCAGGTGTGCACCACATTCCAAGCTTCCAAAGAGTCTCATCTTACTGCTGCAGGCAGTCAGGGGAAGCTACCACACATTTCAATTCTGTATATGGGTGAGGTGGTTTCGGTGAGCTTCCTGTTGGTTTTGGTAAAGATACTCACTTGACTCTCCATCAGTCTTTTTTTGGGCCAATGTGCTTGTGTA
This sequence comes from Orientallactaga sibirica, assembly GCA_036365145.1. NCBI lineage: Eukaryota > Metazoa > Chordata > Mammalia > Rodentia > Dipodidae > Orientallactaga > Orientallactaga sibirica. The sequence continues at coordinate 13,575,136 of JAEOAD010000060.1, read as the reverse complement.
ATGGCCCATCTTGGGTAGGAGTGGGTGCTTTGACAAGCTTATAAACAACCCCAAATGGAAAACATTGTAAGATATCATTTCAAAGATTTTATGTTATGATATAGCACTCTGGTTGGTATACTTGCTCAGGGTGTGTGTCAAGAAATTAGTGACCATGTTGTGAGACCATAGGCAATGGGGGTGAAGGCAGTCCCTAGGAAATGACCCTAAACAGGAACCAGCAAAGGACTGGTTCTAAAATCAGTTGGCAGGAAAGGTCTCACATGCATATACCCTCAAAAATAAATTCTGTAAACAACCTGAGTGAACGTGGAAGGAGACTTGTCTCCCTCAGTGCACTTGCAAATAATATTGCAGCCTGCAGATATCTTGACCAAAGCCCCGAGAACCCCCAAGAAGAAGAGCCAACTAATCCTAACCTGGGCTCCTGCCCTGGACATTGCAACATTAAAATTCTTGTTGTAAGCCACTGAATTTGGGTGCGCAGTCTTAACGAAGAAGACGGCACATAATAATGCAGTGATTCTAAGTGATTAATTCTTATTATTCTTGCTGTGTAAGGACACTGACAAAGGCCCCCAAACAATAAGCCACTCTCACAAAGTCATGACTTCATGGGATTTGTACCAAAGCAGGGGAAAAATTTATCTTTCCCCTACCAATCCCAAGGTTCATGGAGAAGTCTCCTATGTAAAACCACTGCATTGCAAGGCTGTGGTGGCTCATGTGTAGGATCCCAGCACTCAGGAGGCTGATTAGGCCTTCTCCATACTACAGAATGAGGTCAGAGTGAGAGCCTGCCTCACAAAACACAACACAAAACAAAAACAGGACCATAATAACAAGAAAAATCATGCAAATTTATTTCCTAAGTTTTTTTTTTTTTTTTTTTTTAATGTTTTTTTGAGGTAGAGCCTTGCTCTAGCCTAGGCTGACCTGGAATTCACTGTGTAGTCTCAAGGTACCCTTGAAGTCTTGGCAATCCCCCTACTTCTTGCTCCCAAGTGCTGGGATTAAAAGTAGGCACCACCACACTCAGCTTATTTCCTAAGTTTTATTTGGCACAAACAAGAGCATTAATAAAATACAGACATCCTCAAAGCAGGTGTATCTATATATTCATAAGAACAGTGCTGCAAAAGTATGACTGGGGTAGATACACAAGAGTATGACTTATGGGTAATGAACTTAGTTACATGTTGAGGAACCGTCAAAATTGACGTACATCTATCTGTAGAATTTCCATTCCCCCGCCCCGTGACATGAAGCAAGCTTTTTGTCCTTCAAGTTTCACAGAAATCGTAAAACGTTTAGTAAATATTTTCTACAAATTGATATAAATCACTTGCCACTACACTGTAACTTAATCATTTTCTGAAGTCAAGGGATGGTTTTAAAATATTAATTACTAGTCATTTATACTTTTCCATTGGATCCCTCTCTTTTAGGCTGATTATTCATGTATGGCTTATTCAGATAACCTTGCTACTTTTCTTTACCCTCCAGCTACCTGCCATTTTGTCATTTGTCTTCTCCCTTGGATGCTGTCCAAGTTCATGGAGAGAGGGGGAACTCAAAGGGATCTTAATAGCAGCTCCTGTAAATGCTGCTGTGAGGGAAGAGAGAGCAATCCTTGTCTGACATCTTTATTGCCTGAATTCCAATTATCCAGATGATCTGCATCAGCCACTAAACTAAGGCACTGAAAGTTGAAGTCCACAAATTTCACAGATATTTTAAATTCTTTAATATCTATCACTAAGCTAATGCAATCAGAAAGGTATATAATATCAAAATAAAAGAAGGCATATCAATCAAAGAGAAAACTCACTTTCTCCTATTTCATCCCAGTCCCTGTGGGATCTACACATGGGCTTATACACACATTCTGTGACATTCTTTACAGCTATTTGGAATTTAGATCACGCTTTAGATCATTAAATAAATCTAATGATATTAACAGAAGGGCCATTTCTCAACCAGATAAAAATGTAATCTGAATGAAATTGCCATTTTAACTTTGCTGTGGAATTTTCAGTGGGAATTTATTTATGAGAATGAGTATCAAAACTATATAAATACTGAAAATATTCAAATAAAATCACTATCTAGGGGGTTGGGATAATGGCTCATGGTATAGATAAACAATATACTATACAAGTATGAGAACCTATGTTCAGATCTCTATCACCTATGAAAAAGCTAGGCACAGTGGTGCATGCCTGCAATCTTAGCTCAGGTTAGGAGAAGACAGAAAAACCTTGGGGTTTTCAGGCTAAATAGCCAAATTTGTAAATTCTAGTTTCAGTAAGAAACCGTATCTGAAAAAATGGGGGGGGGGTAATTGAGGTAAACATTGTTGTCACCTTTTTGCCTCATCATACATCCATGTGTACCTATTCACATATTCCCCCACATAAATACAAATATGTAGAGACATATGCACATGTTCCAGATTCATATACATGCAGAGAAAGAAAAGGGGAACTTTGGTGAGTTGATCTTCCTGTAGTTAAATATATAAATATACACATAATAATTTAAATAACTCAAGGAATGAATTGGCAGATAGATATAGATGTTGGTTCATTTTCAGATTTTTCAGAATGAAGCACAAAGTGCTACCTTGTGTGTAATAGACTAAGTCACTATCTATGAGATGGATCATATGCAGACAGCATGAATCCCAATTCCATTCTGTTTTGTGAAGATTGTACACATTTGGTAAATGTGCATGATTAGGTCCTGTTAGATTCTGGACAGATTCAGAGAAGGAAAAGAAAACAAGACAGAATAGTACTAAATAGTATAGCATGACATGTGTTAATCTTCATGTTTGGTGCTTTTCACTTCTACATTTCTGTTTTCCAAAAATTTTACAAGAAACACTAATTTCAAATTAATTACTGCTTTATTCATATTAATCTCCGATAGTTTTTAATAGTCCAATGGCTGTCTGAAGTACTTTACAAAAACTACCTTATGTCCCACCTAACAGTAACCTCATAAAGTCATTTCCGTTTTCAGAAGAGAAAACTAAGACATAAACATGTTTTAAATAATCTGGCTATATTTCCAGAGCAATCGCCACAATGTGTTCTAAGTTACTAAGAATGCTTGGAAATGCTAGCACTTTGCTCACCATCTCACAGAAACCAATACTGTGCTTCCAGGATAGAGGGCTACTACAACCAAAAGGGATAAATATCCAAATAAAAGCAAGCATGTACATCAAATGAGATGATCTTCAGCAGGTGATTTTTGTTTATTCATGACTTTAAAGCACTTTTGAATAGCTTAGATATGTAAGAGATAAATATTTTTCAAAAAAACTTAATTTGAAGGCTGGAGAGATAGCTTAGTGGGTAAAGTACTTTCCTGAAAAAGTTAAGGACCTGAGTTTGATTTGACTAAATGGCACATGCATCTGGAATTCACTTGCAGTCGCAGAAAGCCCTACCTATACTCACTTTCTCTGCCTCTTTCTCTCCCTCTCTCTTTATCTTTCTATCACAAATAAATATAAACATTTATACAAAAACTCAATTTGTTTGGTCAGAATGGAATCCAAAACTAACAATACAATTCTGTCTCTGTCTCTCTCTTTCTCTGCCTGCCTGCATTGTACTTAGGGCCTTTACCTGCCAACCAAATGCTCTATCACTGAAGTACACCTGGCCCGTATCCATCTTTCTTTCCCTGCAAGTTTCTGTCTCCCAGACTCTGGTTAATATGAAATGTAGTGCAGGAGGTGACGTAAGAGGTAACTTTTCTGATGTAAAAATCCCATATGTATCTTCACATTTAAGAATGGAAGTGGCAGTTTGCATGAGACATGGGTGGTAAAAATAAAACCTCCAAATGCTTCAAACCAAGGAAACTGTAAAAATCCATCATTACTTTTCAAAAATAATGCATCAAATTGTGTACCCTGTAATTTCTAAAATCACTGATCATTCACCTCCTTCTGCATCTTTCTCTCTCATGCAAAAATGTCCTTGTCCTTGGCTGGTGATTTAACTTAAACAAATTGAACTTGCAGTGAGACTGGCCATATTTAAACAATTTGTACTTCATTTTGCCTGAATTATTTGTTTCCTTGAATGCCTTATATTTATAAGCCACTTGAAAACATCAGATATGTCTTATTTTTGCAGTGGCTACAATCTAAAATCATTTCACACACTCCTGTGCCCACAACACACACATAAAACATTCATGCTTCATCCTCTAGGAAATTCCTTATGAACTTATAAATTATTACTATGATACTAATCCTACATTATTACTAATTGTTAAATCTGCATTTACCAAAAATGTTAAATACAAAAACTAAAGGAGTTATTACATGACACAACAAATATTTTTTCTTTGTTTCTGGAAACAACCTAATCTATTTCTTTTTTATGTAAAATGACCAGCATTCAGGGAGATAAGTCCCAGGAATAGCAGAGGAAATGGTCTTTGATGTTACAAACGCCCAGGAGCGTCAGCAGCTGTGGAGCCTCTTAATGAAGCATTTGGCCCTCATTTGGCATCAGTCGCTCTTGAGAGGATTTTCTTACAAAAGATCAGCTATTTGATGGTTTCCACAGGCTATCACTCTCAACTTCCACAAACTGGCACCTACATGCTGTTGACATTGATATTCTACCTTCTGTATGGCACAGTGCCCTCCTCACAGATGGGCCCAGGTGTTGGCATAACACAGACAAAATATTGCCGTTACATTCAAATGTTTGGTCCTAGAATTCTGTCCTTGAGTGTGAAATTGCAATTTTTGAGGCAACTTAATCCTTGTGAAGAATAATAGTGGTCATTATTCAGGATTACATGATGCAACATAGGCAACAACTATTGAAATTATTAACAAAATATATAGTCAGATGTCACAATTATTTAAAGTAGGATAGTCAGTCTTCTAGTTAAAAATAAAAAAAAAAAAAAGCCAGGCATGGTGGTACACACCTTTAATCCTAGCACTCAGGAGGCAGAGGTAGGAAGACCATCATGATTTCGAGTCCACCCTGACAATACGGAGTGAATTCCAGGTCAGCCTAGGTTAGAGTGATACCCTACCTCAAAGAAACAAAAAAGTAAAAAGTAATAATAAAAATAGTAATAATAAATAAAATAAATAAAAAGGAATTAAGTCTAATGAGATATTTATAATGTATGCTTTAGTTTCAAAGATTTTAAATACACATCTTACTTGAGTTAAGTGAAGTTTGAAAAAAAATGTACTTACTGGGTGAGGTTTCCAGGACTGGGTAAATCGATGTTGAAGTTTTATCTAAAGGTGAATGAGATACTTCAACTAGTTTTTGAAATAAAGGCTGTAAGTACTTCTGGAATGGTCTTCAAAGAGTGACAGGAAGGACATGATTCAAAGTCATTCTTTATTATGAGTGAAGGGTACCCCAGCTGTGTCAGTGGTAAGTTTGAAGATATTAGTGTGTGTGCTTTCTAAAGGAGCGGAGCAAATGAAAATGAGCAATTTGGTCAGAGGCTTGGCTTCGTGTCTGCATGCTGTGCGTTATGGTGAAGTTGCCAGCTTCTCTGAATGAAAATACAAAAGAAAATTAAACAGCTTCCTGGACTCACAGGGGGAGCAGTTGTTCTAGTGGCTTCCATACACATGTCTAATTAATTCTCCAAGTAACCCAAATTGTTCTTTTGTGATCTCTGAATGAGAATTTACTAGAAAACCTGTGCAGAAAGAATGAAATGGAAGAGGAATAGGGATTTCATGATTAGCTTGCAGTTCACAGTTGTGAGAACCAGTGCAATTTAGTTATTTTCTTCATTAATATTACATCAGGAAGTTAATGAAACATTTGGATGAATACATTATCAGTAATAAAGGCATTAATTTTATTTTTCTGAACACTCAATTATGCTAATTGGCCTCTATTATTGTTTACTGTGGATATTTGTCGATGAAAATGGAGAACAACTATATAACACACAGCTGATTTTGAATACTGTGAATAATCTACATTTCAGTTTTGTGCCTGCTGAACATTGTACTTTCAAAGGTATGAGCAATTAAAGAGACTAAATAATACTCAAATTATATTTTCATTGAAGCCGGGCATGGTGGCGCACGCCTTTAGTCCCAGCACTTAGGAGGCAGAGGTAGGAGGATCACCGTGAGTTTGAGGCCACCCTGAGACTACATAGTTAATTCCAGGTCAGCCTGGACCACAGAGAAACCCTACCTTAAAAACCTAAAAAAAAAAAATTATATTTTCATTAACTTTAACTTCCTATTTCATATCAAATGTATACTCAGCTGTTTTTGTAGTAATCCCACATTTCTGGTAGAAATGTAGTTATTATCTGGGTCACTTAAATACAAGGTGAATAATACATATATAGCATTTGTTTTTCAGTCTTGGACAGAACTCAGGGCCTTGTTCATGAGAGACAAGCACTGTACAACTGAACTACATTCATAACACATGTATACCAGTTCCAAAAATGAACTTTGTGGCTGAATTTGGACTTTTATAATCTGTAATCCTATTTCTAGAAATTCACTGTAGGCTTTATAACAATAAGCCCTTATGAATTCCAAAAGAGAAATTTTAGCACAGATATTTGTTTTCAGGCAATCTCTGTGTTTCCATCTTCTCTCAGAATGAACATATTATTTTCCAATATAGAAGATATATATTGTCCTTAACTCCTTTGCTATATAATATTAATTCACAGGCGTATCAAACTCAGAGTGATTATATTTAGGCATTTCTTCTAAAATATTTCAAGAAATTAATTGTCAATAATGAATATGAGTTTCAGGTAGTAAGTTTTAAACACTATATACCAGTATCTCATCACCATGTTTATTATTTTAATCCATATACTTATCTAACTGTATATTAAGTGATTTCTGTCCTACAAGAGAACTTCATCTATAGTGTGTACACATGTGCGCATGTCCACGCACACACACACACACACACACACACACACACACACATATATATATGATGTTATGTAAAACAATGTGAAAAGATAAAATCTGGTTAATGCTTTCTCTGGCAATAACAAAATAGTTATAACAAGCAAGTATATTATTTCTCCTTCTATTTGTTTCCTTGTGATACAGAGAATCTATATAGCTGAAAATATATTTGTACATTGTTTCCCAAATACATATTGGTGACAGAAGCTCTAAAAGTGTTTCTGACATTACTACAGCCTATTTATTGGTTATATTGTTCTGAATGGCCAAAGTGCTGGTGTAAGCTTTTCTATGTTAATTCTACTGAAATCACTTCAGTCTGAATGGTGAGGCCTTCCCATTCCTGGTGGAAACTTAGATATCAGTGTTCACCCATAAGGTCAGCTTCTGCATTGAAGGTATGCTATCTAGGCCTTTGGTTTATGTCGGAGAATAGACGGCAACAGATTACTTCATGGTTTATCTGCCTGCCAAGTACTAAGCAATCAATAAAGTTGTCTATAATCAATTTGTGAAATGTAAAGTTTAGAGAGTTAAGTGATATATCATGTCTTTATGTTGTAATTTGTCATCAGTTATCTGTTACACTATCTTACAGGTGCTATATTTTACATGGAGATTTTTTTTAAGTATTAGATATGTATTTATTTATTTATTGATTGATTGATTGATTGATTGATTTATGAGAGAGAGGGAGAGAGAGAGAGAGAGAGAAAGAATGGGCACACCAGGGCCTGTAGCCACTACAAATGAACTCCAGATGCATATGTCACCGTGTGCATCTGGCTTTGGTGGGATCTGGAGAACCAGACCTTGTTCCTTAAGTTTCATAAGCAAGTGTCTTAACTGCTAAACCATTTCTCCAGCCCATATATATATATATATATATATATATATATATATATATATATATATTATATTTTTTTTTTAATTAAGGTTTGGTTGTCCTTCCTCACAGGAATCACTTCTATCAAAGGTTCTCTTAACTCTACTTTATTTCTGGAAGGTTTACTTATTTAAATCTATTTTATGTGCTTATGGAAAGCATAAAAGACACATATTCATAAAATTTTCATAAATCAGCTGGGTGTGAACTATGGCTTATTTTCAATCATTTGGATATAAGTAAATCATATCTCATGATGACAGGCTATAACTTTACTTATGATAGTGGTATAACTTTTATCTTTCCTGATGAAGCCACATTTTCAAAATCTTTGGATTTTAAGAAATAATTTTGAATATTTGTTTTTCTTCACTTTGTTATTTTTCAAATATTGGCAAGATTTTAAAATATTTCTTAGAGTATAATGATATGAATCAGAATTACTCTATGTGACAGTTTATTTTGATTGTCAATTTGACAGGACCTAGAATCAATTAGGAATCAGCCTCTGAACATACTTGTGAGAGATTATCTCAATGTTGTTAATTAAGTTAGCCTTAACGGTGGGCAGCAGTACCATTCCACAGGCTGGAGTTCTTGACTAAGGTAAAAGGAAACAGCCAGAACCGAAGCACAAGCATTGGTCCCTTTCTACTTCATGATTACAGAAGGTATATGACCAGCTGTTTCATGCCTCTGCTGTCTGCACACCTTCCCTGGCAGAATGGACTGTAATCTTGGAGAGTAGACCAGAATGAACTCTTAATCCCTTGAACTGATATTTTGTCAGGTAATTTGCCCCAGCAACTAGTAAAGCAACTAATACACTGTCCTTGAGTACTTTATATTATGTAAAAATTCCTATTCTTAATGTTTCCCAGTGTAAGAGGTAAAATGTACAGAATACAAAGAAATGACAAGAAAAGTATAACATTTCCATTTAATTTTCTCTAAATCGAGGCTGAACCTGCTAATAGATACCATCCTTCAGTTACATTTAGAACAGGTTATTCACACCAATTTTCTGAGACTGGTTTGGGATGTTATTTCATCTAATGAGAATGGCTTGTATCCTCTGGTATTTTTCTTGTTACAGATGTGAGAAAGAACAGAGTCTACTCCACAAAGTACTGGAGGTGAACAAAGATCTATCTTAATGCTTATCTGGCTTGTCTCTGTCATTGCTTACTGGCTATTGATATTCAGCCTTATTCTAGTTGAAGAGAAAATGTCCTGGCCTGTGCTAATCAAGTCCAAGTTATAAACTAAAATTTCTCTGTGTCTTTCTGTTTCTCTCTCAGCTTTGTCTCTAAATAAGCTTTGATTTCTCTGTGGTAAGAATCATTTATTTATTTAGTCAGTTAGTTAGTTATTTTTGAACAGTTTCTTATAATTTTGCTCAGGCTACCCGGGCACTCACTATGTAGTCTACGTGTTCCAGGTTGACCTTTAACTTGAAATCTTCCTTCTGAGTACTCCTATTACATACATGCACCACCATATCTGGCTAGGAACTGTCTTAATAACATCAACTTTATTAGATTTTTTAAAATCCTATAATATGGAGTTTGTGTGACTTCTATAGAAATGTGGAAAATAAAGACTTGAAATACTTTGTCCTTACAATTTTATCATGTTATACATAATATGATAATTTTTATTTTATTTTATTTATTTATTTATTTATTAATTTATTTATTTATTTATTTTGAGAGAGAGACAGACAGAGAGAGAGGGAGAGGGAGACAGATAGAGAATGGGCACACCAGCAGTCTCTCAGCTGCTGTGAACGAAATCCAGATGTGTGCACCCCCTTGTGAGCAAGTGCAGTATTGCACCCTTGTGTCACTTTTCTTCTGACTAAATGTGGGACCTGGAGATTGACTGGGTTCTTAGTCTTAGCTGGCACGTGCCTTAACTGCTAAGCTATCTCTCCAGCCCATAATAAGATAATTTGATAATATGAATGAAAAATTACTTGTTTTTATTTTTCTTTATTTGAGAGAGAGAAAGATAATGAGAGAGGTTAAGAATGGGCATGCTAGGGCCTCCCAGCTTCTGCAAATGAACTCCAGATACATGCACCACTTTGTCCATTTGGCTTACTTGGTTCCTGGGAAATCAAACCTCAGTCTTTGGCTTTGCAGGCAAGAGCCTTAACCAAAAAGAAATCCATTCTGTCATTCCAATTTTTATGAACTATTTACCTAATAATTTACTAGTGATATAGGAGCACGGTTCTTTCTTTCAATTTAGCAATGTAACAATTTTCAGGCTATGCTGTGTTTTGATAAATTATAAAACCTTGAAATAGAATAAAACTGTAAAAAGCCTAAAATTAAGAAAGTGATAGTCACCATATAAACAGAATTATGTCCACACTAGCAAAAATTATTTGTATAAGGTGCATATCTGTATTTATTGGCTCCACTTGTCAGTGATATGGCTTCTGAGTTCTAAAATCTAACTCACATTTGATTTCATTGTTTGTTCCTAGCTGACAGTGATAAATACCACTTCAAACCCCATGAAGATTTTATAAATTCCTTTGGCTTATCTTACATTTCTGACAAAACACCTTGTTAGTTTCTTGCATTCAAACTTCCTTTCAGATTCTCCTCCTGGGAACGAAATGACAGTCCTATAAAGACATGTTTTCCTTCCACAGCCACTTGGCATCTCCAAAAAAGTTCCCATCCTTTATCCATATTTCTTGTCATTGTTCCAGAGTGACCTTACAAGCTGAGCAAATGCTAGTGGTAGAGAGGCCCATTGGGAATTAACAAAGCTGAGTGGAAGAACCATCCAAAAAGAAATATGAAATGATATTTACCACATCTCTTTCAAAAGGCATGGTGTTCATCCTGGAGTTCTTATTGCACTTGGAGGAAGTCTCCTGAGTATTGGAAGGATCTGACTTCCTTTACAAGGTAGAAATTATTCTAGGGAGACAGTCTGGCAAGGGCTGAACAAAATACAACTAACATTTTCTTTTCTCCCTATTTGAATTCTTTAAAAGAGGCTTCTTAGTCAAAGAATGTGGGTTTAATTATTTTTAAAAAAATCCTTAATTATCAGGTATTTTTAATGATAGTCAAATTACCAGTAATGTTGAACATTTGTAAGAGCCAAGCATTTTAGAGGCTTCAGTTGGCGTATCAATCCTGATGAGTGAACTCAGGTAAATTTCACTGCTTGCTTTGATCGTTTTTCAATGTGAAGTCGAATCCTTCAAAGCTGCTAATTCTCATTCAAAGTGCAAAAGAGTTCTGGAGAATTTAAATCGCATCTGTAAGTGTGTGTAATAGCATGCAGTTATTTCACAGTAATTTAGAAGGCCACTATCAGGATGAGTGACTCATCCTAACCATTATCATAGAAAACCTGTGAAAACACAACAGCTTTTGCATTTTAAACAGGAGAAGTACTGCACAAAATTTAACAGTTTTCAGAGAATGAGTTTATCATGTTTAAGCATTGAATGAACAAGAAAGAAAAAAGAATCAAAGTAGAATGGAAGATGCAGTGAAATCATTCCAGATTGGAACTTTAATGGAGTGTTTGCTTCATGTCTGACTGCCAAGCAGCTGGCAGCATCTGAAATGACATGAAATTTCAATATGTAAACTGTGATCTACAAGACACATTGCTTTGGAACAAGGGATTTTCTTGCAGGCAAAGAGGTGTCTAAACAATTTTATGGCAGACTATTTTATGACAGTGTAAAATCTCTGAATGGGTACTTGTTTCTCTAACAGTGTGAAATATAGAAAGAGGATGAAAGGTATAAAGAAAAGAGAGTAGTAGAACAAAGAAAGATATATCCCAGGAAAAAATAAAAAGGAAAGAAACTAGAAACTAAGAGAAATCAAAACGCATGTAGGTGTCATCATCACCAACATTATAATAAGATAAAAATAACTAGTGACACAGTAGCCATTCAGTGTAGCAAGCTCCTGTACCCCAGAAGCTGACCCTGTGTCAGAAAGACAAGCAGGAAGCTTGTCAAGTGTGCCTTAGAGATGAATGCCCATGAAAGAGAAGGACAAAAGTGGCATTGGACCAGACCTTTAGCTTTCAACCAGAACTAATTCAAGGTACAGTAGGAATGAGTATGATACACCACAAAGTGGATATCTCCAGCTAAAGTCATCTTACAGGAGATAAATGCTGAAAATCACCTGCTGATGTCATGAATGCATGACAAAAAGTCCATTTTAGATGGGGAATGAGGATTGTGAGTGCATCATGATTGTGCTTTAAGTCCATACCAAAAGGTTTTGGAACTTGTGAATATAATTTCTTACATCTGGTACATAAGGGTTTCTGAGGGCTGTCCTTCTGACAGAGAATAGAAGAGATCACTTATGCAGATGAATACAGCCCCCAGGGCTGATGTGTATCTTGACTCCACAGCTGAGGGGCATTTTCTTCTACTTTAGTTTGCCTGTATGGTTAGGTACTATGTCAGCTGGTCACACTACATGGGAAGGTAGTATGTCAGCTTGGGGATTATTTGACCAAATGGATGTTCCTCTTCCCAGGTCATTTGTTCTCAGAGTGATACTGTCATGTATAACTTGGGTATTACAGTATCAACAGGCACTCAAATGGGCAATTAAATATTTTTCTCTGTGTGTGTAATAGACAGTTTCAACTTGCTGAGATAAACATCTAAACCAGGCACAGTTTAGGGAAGGAAGGGATTTATTTCATGCTTATAGATTCAGAGATGTTCCATCAGTGGCAGAACTATCTGGCTCCCATTCATACACCCAAGCAGAGAGAGAAAGCACTACCAGACAGCAACGCCAAAATGCGGCAAAGCAGGAAATCCAGAGCTCAGACCTCTGTGTATACCCATTCCAAACACAGCACTGGGCCTGACCCCTGGATCCTTCCCCAGTGACAAGTCCTCCAGCCAGGCAGCTGGAAACCCAAGTTACTGGCTTTAATAAAACACCCAAGTCTATGGGGGATATACATTCAAACTACCACCCTGCCAATATGCTTAACAGTGTATTCTGTTGATCACAGTTAGTCATCCTTCCAAAAACTAAAGTTATCTTTTTTACCAGCTGGGTCCTTTACCAAAAAGAAAAAAAAAAAAAAAAGAAAAAGAAAGAAAAGATTCGGAATGTCCCAGGTGATGATGTCCATAGCATCCCCACAGCATCCACAGCCAGGATGCTTCTGAGTGAAACTGTCCTGTTTCCTCTTGAGAGATCATGACATTTACACCTTCTGAGCCCACATTTGCGGGAATAGCAACTCACGAGATGACTCAGGGGGAGATTGTATAGTAGCCTCTCTTGCTTCTCCTCATTAATCCCTATTTCAGGGGTTTTATTCTAGAAAGAGATGGTATCATATGAATGCATCTGATTCCAAATGTGTGTCACTTCTGTGAATAAAGTGCTGCATTCTCTAAAGTGTAATATTTGTGCTGGCACTTTAATTATACTTTGTAATTTCTACAAAGCCTTCAACTTCTAAATGGTGTATGTACTGTCTTGTGTTTTGAGACCTACTGTGCATCAATTGATATAAACCAGGTACTGGGTATGGACAGTGCAGTGTGAAAATCCATGCTAGTGGACCAAATGTTGGTATGCCCAAGGACACTGACTATATCTGACACTCCCCAGGAAAAGCAGAAGTCCATATCAACTGAAGATGCTTCTACCAGAATGTCCTTCTTGCTCAATATAATCAACTGTCCGCTAACTAACCCCATTGTCTCCTTAGTAGATGAGTACCAAACATTTTGTCAGTAGTGTCACTAGATCATCTTTATCTTGTTACACTTACATAGCCTCCATCCCTGCCATGATGTTTCTTTCTTCCCACAGTACCAGACCTGTGGTGGCTGATGAGGGAGTTAGATGAGGTTAGCTCTCCAAGTTATTTTGTCTGAACATGAACTAGTGTCCCTGCCATGGTACAAGTCTCCTGCTAGACATTAATGCACTTTTAGTGCCATATGTACATCCACAGACAAAAATAATTATAATATGTTTTCTATATTAAATAGCACAAAACTACTATTACCTTTCTTTATGCTATTATTCAATAACAGTGACCATGAAATATTTTCCCGTTTCTCATTCACATGTCCATGAACTCTAGGAAATCCATAGCAATGCTTTTTTTCTAAACTCTCACTCTATTGCACATTGTAACTCTGTACTACACGTGAAAATGGGCCTAATCCAATAAATGGAAATGTGATGGCCCACTGAAAATCCTTAGGCCATTAATGTGGGTGGTGATCCCAATAGAATTTCCTACACAAGTAGACTCTTACCTTTTGTATATTTCATTTGATTTCAAGCCATTAAATCTAAACCCTAAAAGCATGTCTATTCATATCATTACATTAATTGACAAGCTTTTGTCTAAGTTATTTCATAGTTATATAACAGAACCTGAATATCTAAGGTAAGATTCTAAGGATAAAATAAAATGTATATGAAAACCAATTGAAACCTCATTGAGAATTATAAACCTTCTATTGTTATAGCATATATTATATAAATGAATCATTTATTTAATCTGGATGTCTTCAATGAAGTTATGAAAAGTTTCAGTTCTTGTGTAGATAGTATTATGATTTGCAAGTATTAGGATTCACACAGTAATGCTGCTTTAATTAATCAAAATTTAAAAGGGGAGCACATAAAAGATAACAAATGCAGCAAGGCCCAGTGACTTTTCAGTGATTGAGAGGCATGCTATGCTGGAATATAGATGTGTGGAAGTAGAAGTTAGTAAGATTTCTTTAATCACATAAAATAAAGATTGGAAAATAAAACATATTTGCATGAGTACATGTTTACACAATCTCAGCATTAGAAATAATTAACCACACCTTCTGTGCCGTCAGAGACATTGAACTGTAGGGAATATTCTCCCTCGGAATGGTCTTTCCATCACTGTCATGTCAGCTAGAATTATTGCATGAACTGTTCATTACTCAAGTTGTCAAATTTGATCAAAATATTTTCTTTAAGATGTGAACACTTTCTCTTTGCAATCAAATAAAGTGCATTTCAATGGGTGATTTGTATATTTTCACTTTGCCTATCATTTCAAATAACCCCTTTCCTTACCTGCAATTGTCTACCCATAGTGTCACTACCATACATCTTTTTTCCTATATTCAGCCACTGACATTACATACAGCTTTTCCTTCATTGCCTGCCATCATTGATAGATGGTTTTTATGATTCCCTCAGGTCATAGCTGGTGAGCTGACTTACTTATTCCATCAGCAAGTTGTAGGTGCCTAGAGCAATGTTTCAATATATAAACTTCAAACCAGGTTCAAGGGAAAAGACCACATTAACTCTACAACATATGGTTTTATTAAAAAGTCTAGGTAGGATCTCTTTTAGCTTTTAGAGTATATATTATGTAGGAACATGGGCAGATGAAAGGTGTCTTTTTCATTTTCAAGTTTTTTCTTTTGTTTGTTTGTTTTGTTTTTCCAGGTAGGGTCTCACTCTTGCTCAGGCTGGCCTGAAATTCACTCTGTAGCCTCAGGGTGGCCTTGAACTCATGGCAATCCTCCTACCTCTGCCTCCCAAGTGCTGGGATTAAAGGCATGTGCCACCATGCCTGGCTCATTTTCGAGTTAATTTTAGAGCCAGCAATTGTTTAATATACAAATCTTATATATATAATAAACTGCAATAATGGCACTATGCTTTGATCTATTATAAAACTTTTACACATTCAAAATAAATTCCATTAGTTTTCAAAATCACAAAAAAATTATAATAATTATTGTTAACTTTAGTACTTGTATTTTCAGGTTTTTAAAAATATTTTAAATGGGAAATGGCTTAGCAGCTAGGGCACTTGCCTGCAAAGCCAATGGACCTGGGGTTGATTCCCCAGGGCCCATGTAAGGCAGATACAAAAGGAGGCACATGCATCTGGAGTTCATTTGCAGGAGCTGGGGGCCCTGGCATGCCCATTTTCTCTTTCTCTGTTTCTCTCTCTCTCTCTCTGTCAAGTAAATTTAAAAAATAAAAAATAAATAAAATACAAATATTTTTATTTAATTCATTTGAGAGAGAGAGAAGCGCGCGCGCGCACACACACACACACACACACACAGAGAGAGAGAGAGAGAGAGAATGGCTGCCCCAGCATCTCTAGCTCTCCAGACAAACTCCAAATGCATGTGTCACCTATCCTGGCTTTCAAAGGAACAAATAAAGACTAAAGAAAAAATGAAAATATGAAGTAGAATATGGCCACTTATAAGAAATAGAAATAGTGAGCCTGAAGGTAAATCTTAGAATTCCTTTTCACTAATATTTTTTACTTTTACTTTTCAATATTTAAATATATTTCTATATGAAGTCTTATTTTAAATCACTATATAAGATAATATCAGAGAATTTTCACATAAAAATCCTCACATGAAGGCAGAAGGAACATGTTTTGGTAGAACAAGGGATCAGTGATGTCCAGGACATAAGGATGGGGGAGGGAACTGGGGTGACTAGGAGCAAGTAAATAAAATCTATGTATAAAAATATCATAATGAAACATTATTTGGTCACTGACTGAAAATAAACAGGAAAAAGAAGATTCTGAGTACTTCTAATAGTCAACATGCTTGTAGAAAGTTCCTATTCTTACACTGCATACAAATTTGTTTTAATTATTATTGTTTGGTATATGTGTGTATATGTGTTTATGATGTGTGTACATGTTCGTGTACTCATCTATGTAAATAGGGATGCATACCTTCCACAACATGCATCTGGAGGTCAGACGAGCACATGTATGTTTTGGTCCTTGAAGTCTACCTTATTCTACCTCATTCTCCTTGCTGGTGATCACTGTATTTGCAGGACTAGCTGGTCCTCTAGCTTCCAGGGAATTCTCCTGTCTCTGCTTCTCATCTCAGCTTAGGTGTGCTTGGATTGTAGGAACCTTCTATGGCTTCCAGCTTTTATCTGGGTGCTGGGGATCTGAACTTGGGTACTCATACTTCTCTGACAAACTCCTTCTTCATGAAGCCATCTCTCTAGCTCAAAAAACTTTAAAAGTTAAGTTACTGTCAGGGAGATGGTTTAGTGGATAAAAGTGCTTGCTATGACAGTATGATGAACCAGAACTCACATAATGCCAGACGTCGTAGGACACATATCTGTAATCCCAGTGCATGTGCCTAGAGCAAGATGAGTGGCAGTGTCAGACAATCATGTGGAAAGCTCATGGGCCAGTTAATCCGGTGCATGTATCAGAAAATAACAAAAGACTCTGCCCCAAACAATGTAGAAGGTGAAGGCCATCACCAGAGATTATACTCTGACAGACATAAGCATGGAGTGATACTCATTCTCCCAAACTCACACACACTGAACACATACACAGTACATATTCCTATTAATGTTAAATGTTTTTTTTGTTTGTTTGTTTGTTTTTGAGGTAGGGTTTCACTCTAGCTCAGGCTGACCTGAAATTCACTGTGTCTTCTCAGGGTGGCCTTGAACTCATAGTGATCCTCCTACCTCTGCCTCCAGAGTGCTAGAATTAAAGGTGTGCCCCACCACACCCGGCTGGGTTTTTTTGTTCTTAAATGCACACTAGATCCCAGCTTCTTAAATTGTGTGATGGACACATATGGCGCTGCATAAATAATGCATGAAATTGTTTTCAATAGTAAAAGATTTCTGAATGCACAGTGACCAAAATCTTAATTCAATATAGAAACGCAATAAATTCAAGGTGTTTCCAGTAGGACTCACACTGTTTGCATCCCATAATTTCACTGCAGCCTTGGTCTGAGTGCACAACCTGCGCTCCTGCACTCTGCCTGCCATCATACCACACAATGCAAATGAAGCTGTCTGCAACTTCTCTGCTCACATCCATGATCACTGTATGCTATGAATTGTGATGCTCTTTCTGTACTTACAAACTTTCTGTGTTATAGAAATATATGGCCTAAATATAGAAAACAAAACTTTCAATATTTTCCTGCCACCACAACTCAGCATTTAAGTATAAAATAAGTCTATCTTTGGATCATATTGCGTTAGATTTTCTCTGAAAACACTGAAAAACAGTGAAGATGCTTTATATCCTATAGTATCAAATATTAGGCAATGATTAAATTTATTATGTAAAAATAAACAATCTCTCCTTGAAAATAAATAAATAAAATATTTTAAAAAATGAAAATTAGGGCTGGAGAAATAGCTCAGAGATTAAAGGTAAAAAACTTTCAAAGCCTGATGATCCCGATTCAATTCTCCATTACCCATGTAAAGCCAGTTGTAGAAAGTGGCTCTATTCATTTGTAGTTCATTTGTAGTGGCAGGAGTCCCTGGAATGCTCACTCCCTGCTTTCCTCTCTTCTTGTTTCCTCTCCTCTCCTCTCTTCTCCTCTCCTTTCTCTTCCCTTCCCTTTTCTTCCCTTCACTCCCCTCTCCTTTCCTCCCTTTCTCTCCCAGACCTTGCAATAAGACATTTAAAAATAAAATAAAAATAAACAAGCACATCCTTATTAGAATAACATTTTGCTTTCTTCTTTAATAAATGATAAAACTATATTGGACCAAGAAGTTGTAGAAAATTATAAGAACTTTAACAAGTGCTGGAAAGATGGCTTAATGGTTAAGGAACATGCCTGTGAAGCCTAGGGACCCAGGTTCAATTCCCCAGGTCCCACCTAAGACAGATGCACATGGTGGTGCATGTGTTCTAGTTTGTTTGCAGTATCTAGAGGCCCTGACGTGAACATTCTCTCTCTCTGTCTCTCCCTCTCTCTCTGTCTCTAATAAATAAATAAAAATAATTTTTTTTGTTTGTATTTGGTTTTTCGAGGTAGGGTCACGCTCTAGCTCAGACTGACAAAGAATTTACTATGTAGTCTCAGGGTGGCCATGAACTCACCGCGATCCTCCTACCTCTGCCTTCCAAGTGCTGGGATTAATGGTGTGCACCACCACGTCCGTCTTAAAAATAAATCTTAAAAAAAAAGAACATTAACAAAATCCAAGATACAGGACTGAAGACATGATTCCATGATCAAAGCCACTTGTTTACAAAGCCTAATATTGATTTCCCCAGTACCAATGTAAAGACAAATGCACAAAGTAGCACATGCATCTGAACTTCAATTGCAATGGCAAGAGGTCCAGGCATGCCAATATTCATTCTCTATCTCTCGTTCCTACTCTTTCTCTCCCCTCTCTCTCTCTCTAACTTCCTCTTCTCTCTCTCTTCTTTTCTCTCAAAAATTAAATATTTAAAAAGTCTGAGACATATGTTTAATGATTGTGCAATACTAACTCAGCTTGGCACAGGAAAGAAAGAAGGGTTGACTTTTCAAGTGATGTTTGTCAAGGGAACCTGTTTGACACCGGCTTTTCCTTCACCATTCAGTCTTTCTTGCCTGTCTCCTAGAATTACAACTTGACCTCAAATTTTTTATTAGTGTGTGTAGTTCATTTAGATGGTAGAAGTACATTCTTATCCTAATAAGCCACACACAAAAAAAAAAAAAAATCAGTCTTTGTGATCATTAGGAGAAATTTTAACAATTTATTCAAGAACTTGCTATACAGGGCTAGTTTTATGGCCTAGTGGGTTAAACACTTGGTGCCAATGTGTGAGGACTTGTGTTTAGATCCCTCAAACCCACATAAAACTGGATGAAGTAGCAATCATGTATAATACCAGCAATCCTGTGGCAAGACAATCCCCGGAACCTTGTTGGACAGCTGGCCTAGCATAGATAGTGGAAAAGAAAAGGCTCTGTATCAAACAAGGTGGAAGGTGAGGACTGACATCTAAGGTTGTCCTCTGAATTCTCCATGGCACGTGTGCATCAAAAAGCACACACATGGCCTGGAGAGATGGCTTAGCAGTTAAATGCTTGCCTATGAAGCCTAAGGACCCTTGTTCGAGGCTCGATTCTCCAGGACCCACGTAAGCCAGATGCACAAGGGGGTGCATTCATCTGGAATTCGTTTGCAGTGGCTGGAGGCCCTGGTGCACCCATTCTCTCTCTCTCTTTCTCTCTCTCTCCCTGCCTATTTCTGTATCTCTCTCTCAAATAAATAAATAAATAATAAAATTTTAAAAAAAAAGCACACACATGAATGCTCACAAATAAACAAACATATATGCATATCATTCACACCAAATTACACATTTTAAAAAGGAAATTACAAATTGAAGATGAATATAGTTTACATTTGATAAATGAGGGGAACAGCCCAAAATGAGATACTAATATTAAGTGGCATAAAAACCCCCATGTGGGAAAGGCAACATTTTTTCAAGGATTTAATAATTTTATTTTGATTTATAAATGAATATTTTATGTATCCATTTATATATGTATTGGTTGAAGGGAATTAATTTTTTCTTATACTATGTGATTGGAATTGAAGTACAAAGACCTAGGATTAAGTCTTACTTGTATAGTTGGCTTATATATTCATAGATAATGTTATTTGTCTTGTGATTTTTTATTTTTTATTTTTTTATTTGAGAGAGAGAGAGCAAGAGAGAAAGAGAGAATGGGTGTACCAGTGGCCTCTCAGTCAGTGAGTGTGAATGAACTCCAGACATATGCACACCCTTATGGGCAAGTGTGGCATTGCGCCCTTGCATCCCTTTTTGTGTCTGGCTAAAAGTGGGACCTGGAGATTGGAACCAGCATCCTTAGGTTTGGCAGGCAGGAACCTTAACTGCCAAGCCATCTCTCCAGCTCTTGTGATTTATTTTTAACAGCTGTATCTACCATAAGTGGTTCTTGTAAAGTTTTAATTTATCATATATTTGAAGTTGTGGTGCATGAAGCACTCAGTAGGTGTTTCCAGTTTCTTCTTTTGTTCTCAACTATGTTCTGGATCATTTGTGTTGCCAGATAAGTGAACATAAGGTAAGTGAGGTATTAAGGCATGTATCAGTATTTAATGTCTCCAGAACTCAACTTAAAATTTTATCAATGCTCTGAAAATCGATTGATTGATTGATTGATTGATTTTTATACTCCAAAATGCATTTCACAGGCTGAAAACATCACTAGTCTTCCGTGGACAGACAATAAATGCTTCCAAACATCTTTGGAGGATAAATTGCTATTTTGTTATACTCCCTTTGTCAGAAGAATGTGTAGCTAGAAAGGCATTCATGCCATTCTGGAACCTACCATTTACATTAGTAAAGACTCTGCTGACAATGTTAGCAAAGATATGTGTAAGATTAAATGACTTTTGGAATTACATTTCTATATAATTAAAGGGTTTATATCAATTATTTTTTATATTAAGCATCCAAGAGTGTCTTGGCATTCACTTTTTCTTTTTTTTTTTTTTTTTTTTTTTTTTTTGGTTTTGTGAGGTAGGGTCTCACTCTGTCCAGGCTGACCTGGAATTCACT
The DNA here is from genome assembly GCA_036365145.1 of Orientallactaga sibirica. Classification (NCBI taxonomy): domain Eukaryota; kingdom Metazoa; phylum Chordata; class Mammalia; order Rodentia; family Dipodidae; genus Orientallactaga; species Orientallactaga sibirica. The sequence goes on along the minus strand of JAEOAD010000060.1, from coordinate 13,553,861 downwards.
ATGTAGTCTCAGGGTGGCCTTGAACTCTCGGCGGTCCTCCTACCTCTGCCTCCCGAGTGCTGGGATTAAAGGCATGTGCCACCACGCCCGGCTTCACTTTTTCTTATATCATTATAAAATATGTAAGCATACTTCCTCATATTTTAGAAAAAAAATATTCTTAAAGGAAAGGGTGAAACTAATTATGTGCAACAATTACTCTCAAATTTTCCTGAGATAGTTGACAGTTTATTATGTGGTGTGCTATTAAGGAGACTTACAGGTATTTTCTAATAGAAAAATACCCATCTCCCTCCCCACATTCTACTCAGGACTGAAACATAAAGAGAGAGAGATGAAGGTGCTGCACAGTTCATTACACAGACCTAAGGGGCGGTGAGGTGGCAAAGGCTACAGAATTACTATGGACCACCAGAGCCAAACAGATGCATATGAAATAGGAATAGTTTATCAGAACTAGTCAATCCAAAAGAGTGAATACTTTAAATCAAAATGATAATAGAGCAGCTAAAAGAAAATATACACTGTATGAATAGTGGAAGATGCAATATTGCTATAACATAGAATGAAATTCATACTGAAATGATTTATGAAACTACAAAACTACTCAGTAAGAATGTCAGTGTGATTTGTTATATTTATATGCATTTCAAAGAGGAATTCATATCAGTACAACATTTATAGTTGTACTTTGAATACAAATTTTCCAATATACCCTCAAAGAGAACGAACAAACTTCTCAAAACTAGTGTTTTATATTCTAATTTCCCCACCCTTTTCACAAATATTTGTGGCCATACTGTTTCTTTCTCATTCTCATTTAAGTGACTACTTAATGTGAATTTTAATTTCAATATACATACATAAACTCAAATCATCTATATACAAAGAATGATCCACAAAGGCTTGCAACTAATGTTATATACACATGCGCATCACTCATTATCCATACTCAATAACCGACATAGAACTTAAAATTCACACACAACTGTATGTAGCACATGCTAACTTTAAGCCCACTAATTTATGTCCTTACTGTTCAACCTAGGTATTTTGTTTTTCACAAGGCGAAATATACTTTCTTATTGTGATATTTGCAGCAGTTTAGGAAAATATATTCTACTTTCCAGTTACAATGCATAAAATGAAATCATCATGTTGATATAACTATCATTACCCTTTTGATAATTTGATATACCCTTTTGATAATTGTATATAGAGAAGAGAAATAGAAAATTTATTTCACTTGTCAACATTAGCACAATAATAGCACAGAGTGCACTCATGGGATTCCTCTTAAATTACCAAACAGCCTCTACTGGAGGAGATACCTTTTCCTGGACCTGTTACAGACCAGTTACATGAGTATCTACAGATAGCCTTCAAACAATCTACAACTGTGATTCATTCACTCTGCAAAAAAAAAAAAAAAAAAAAAAAAAAAAAAAAAAAAAAAAAAGAAAAGAAAAAAAGCCCTAATGTGAATATACACAGTTGTATCTTGAAATCTTAGTCAAAAGACTACAAATAATATCTTAACTGACCATTCCTATCCATGCCAAGTCCCTGTGTGAAAAGAAATGATACCTGACATAAAACACAAATTAACATTTTATTATGCAATCTGAAAGGCAGTGAAAGAAGAGAAGAGTTTAGTATCCTGGGAAATGAACTTGAACAAGGGATGCAAAATGTGTGCACTAAATAGATATGGGATCTTAGTTTCTACAAAGAGAGGTTTCTCTGTCAAATGTAACATGTGACAGGAAATTGCCAATAGTAAAATTATGGTTCATTGCTAAGCAAATTTATTTCTCATTTCCTTTTTACCAAGTATTTAAACATGAATTCACATGGTAGATAATGACAGATAAAAAAAATTCACATAATTTTCCCAACAGTATTCAAGTTAGTTATTATATTATAACCAATTATTTACTTTCATTGAAATTAAATAATAACAAAAACTCAAATTTATTTAGTAAGATTTTTAGTGGTTACTTTGTTTAGAAACTGAAGAAACCTATTTCAATGTCAGGGAGGTGAGGCATTACTCTTTTCTTTAATAAATCTTACTTGCTTCTTTAGTTTTGGCTACCCATTTTAAAATAGATTATTGGAAAGAAAAAGTGAGCAAGAAGAAAGTTTTATTTTCTGTGAGAGAGTATGTACAATTTTTCATATTTGGATATACCCATTCTAATACACTACTGTTACCACAACTTTCACTAGTAGTACCAATGTGCACATATCACCATCACCACCACTTCCAAATTCATACTTATAAGAGAAAAAAATGTGCCAATGTGCCACACCCTGAGCCAAGTGACCTGACCTATCTAGACTATGTTAAGGCTTTATGAAAGTCAGGTAAGTCACGTCCCACTGTTATTTCTTTTCCTTTTTCTTTTTTTTCTTTTTTTTTTTTTTTTTTTTTTTTTTCGAGGTAGGGTCTCACTCTAGCATAGGCTGACCTGGAATGTTATTTCTCTACTAGTAAGCATTTGTGGTTATATGAAATAATAAACCTGATTTTAAAAATCAGGTTTATTTTGTGAGTTAAAAATAATTCAAAACCATCCAAATAATTTTAGGCAATATTTTTTTGGTGTTCTAATATTCTAACTCTACACTATAAGTTATCTGGCCAAGCAAATACTTCTTGTAACAAATAATACCATACTAACCAGTGTTTGGAAAATGAACAGAGCTTTAAGAGAAGAGAGACAGGGATGAAAAAGAAATAGTCATTGATGTGAACCATAAGTGCTGAGCCACCCCCAAGGAGAAATACATAATTGTGCCTCGAATTCTCCCCATGAGAACTGACAGGTTGCGGGAAGGGCTTGGAGTGCCTTTTGAACAGAGACCCAGGTTGTAAGTTCACTTCAGACATTTAGGACAGTGCCCTTGCCCTGTACCAGTGAGTGAAAAGATCATAAATCCAGCACAACTCTGTCTGACTATTCACTGATTTATACTCTCAAATCAGTGTGCTACATCTCCAGGAGTGGGATGTGCTTATCTCTGTCACAACTGCTGGCCCTGAGGTTTTATGGATTCCCAGAGCATCCAAGGCTCTGTCCTGGAGTGACAAAACCAATTTTCAAGTGTGCTGATATCTTCAAAGAGAGTGACTCTTTCTCCAACTCAAAAGTTCCTTGTGATGCCAAACTGGTAGAGAAAAGCTTTGAAACTGATATGAACTGAACTTTCAGAGCCTCTCAGTGACAGCACGCTGCTTCGCTGGACAAGTGACTAGATTTAACCTCTTCTTGACTTTCCTGCAAGACAGGCCAGTGTTGTCCAAACTCCTTCCTCCTCTCCACCCCTCCTCTCACTCTTTGACCTAAGGGGAGCCCTCCCATCTGCATGAAAGGGGATCTCACCCTTTAGCTTGTCCCCATTGGCAATGGCACATAACTGATTTCACTGGAATGATGCTGCAGAGCTGTCAAACACTGCTGCTCCTTACTATTTACAGCCAAGGTAGGGGCTTAGCACCTCCTGGGCTGGGAAGAGGCGCCTTGCCTTTACCTGAGAAGGCCTCTGCTCTCCCACCAGATGACAGATCAGCTGGATGGCCAGGATGACGGTTTTGCTTCATAAAAGACCCAGTAGAGTCTCTTGGACTATAGCTCATGGAGAATTTTATGAGGATCTAGCTTTTTTATTTTTTAACAGTATACATATACATACATATTATTCTTTTTCTCAAGGTGTGGGGGGCATAATCCCATGGTCAAGGCGCTCCCTGCTGTGCCATAGTTCTGAGCCCTGTTACACATTTCTGCCTGTGACTTAATGATGAAGGTGTGTAAAGAAAAAGAAGTGCATTAAAATAGAGGAGGGACTAGTTGGAAGGGGTTCACTGGCACAAGTATGGGGGATGGGTGGGCAAACAGAGACTGATAGAAGGTGATTATGATAAAAATACAATATGTACATATACAAAAATTTTAATGAAAAGTTATAAAAATAATAAATAAATGATTTACAGAAGAAAAAATAATCTTCTTCTATGGCCATTCCCATCAAATTAGTCAACAAAGTACCATCCAGTCATTGCAAAGTGGCACCAGTATACATATTAAAAATATCATAAGAAAAGGTCAGTATAAAGTAGAATAGTTACAAACTATTATATTGAATGTGAGTCTTCGGAGCTTCTGTTTACTGACATGTACAATTTCACATGTGAACTCATTTAATAGAGAGAAAGCTGAATGGTTTCTCTCTACACACATTTATCAAAAGGTAGGTGGAACGGCACCATGACTTAGCTGTCAATCACAGTACAATAAAAGAAAAATTTCAGCAAATTATAGTAAAAATAAATTTTATTTTGAGGAATATTAGTTTCTTTTCAGCGATCTTCTTTGACACTTAATAGATTTTTTCAGTCATGCACACATAGAAGAATGAAGAGAAATGAAAGAATAATATTTCTTGGCATCAAGTGAAACATTAAACTGTGCCAAGGAGCACTGCTGTGTGTGTCCATTACATCCATGACCGCTTCAGGCTCTGCAGACCCAAGGCAGAGGGATGCAGTGCAATGACTGGCCTCCCTGGGTGCTTGGCTGAAGACTCGGGCAAAGGGTTGCGGAGTACATGATGCACCACTGAATTCTACAAATAAATCTCCTGACTTCTCCTTGAGGATTGGGGCTTTCAAGTTGCCTCATTCGTATGAGGAGGATTTGAGCAGCCATATTTATGTAGATGCTTCTGCTCAAAATTAACTCATATCATTTTAGTTACATGTCCTTTCTAAGTAGCAGTTAACCTTTGAATGATTTTACGTAGTATAAGGCTAAAAAACACTTATGGAATACTGAACATTATATGAACCAATTTGCTATATCATAACTTTATATTTTCCGATACTTTTATATTTTATATTATTGTTATAATGTTGATAGGAATACAGTTGAAGTCTGATAAAAAACAGTTCTTTGGGATTCTCTTCTCCTAAACATTGGGAAGAACAATAACCAGCCCAAGTGGAATGCACCATTCCACATTTTTTCATTTTTATAATTAATAATATACATAAACAATGTGCTTATATTGTTGATATGTTGTCAAATATTTTTAAAGTAATACTACGAATACTCTCTGCATATTTATGTATATACAGGTTTCTTTTCAGCATTCTTCTTTGACCTTTGATAGATTTTTTCAGTCGTGCACAAATAGAAGAATGAAGTGAAATGAAAAAAATAATACTTCTTGGCATCAAACGAAACATTAAACTGTGCCAAGGAGAACCACCAAGGAGAGAGACGGTGGGGAGGGGGAGAAGAGAGAGAACTTCCACTTACTTTATTGTCTTTCAGTGTTATTCTCTTGAGACTTACCCTTTATTTTCACTTCTCTATAGGATTCTATCCCTAGGATGTATTAGTATTTACTCAGTTTCTTGTTATCACATAATATTTCCAGTTTTCATTTTGCACTGAAAGGCTTCAATGACAGCAGCAAGCCATATTTGAACTAGGATTTTTCACATATACATTTGGAATTGAGAAATGGTATAGTTTGAATGAATTTTTGATATATATATACAATTTCTAAGAATATCTATATGAAATATTTCATTACTAGTTAAAAATTAGTCATTACTTCTTGTTCAATCATATTTTCTTAACTATAACATTTCAAGTATTATATTAGTTCTTGTAAATATTCTAACTTGTAAAGTTTTAAGTATATTACTTTTGATCCTCTTAGAATCTATTAGAATTTATAGAGATGATAAGCTTTACTGTTTTTTTTTTTTTAGAATCTGCACATTATAAACCATATGTAGTTTCCTGTCAAGTCTCTTCATCATTTTCATCATATTTCTTCTCATTTATTTAGATTTTTCATTTTGATTCCAAAAATATCTCAGAATAGAGATTTTAATTAAATTCTAAAATCTAAAATATGGCCCAAATTATTCACATTTGAGGTTGACTTATATCTTCTAACACACAAGCTTACAAAATTCTGATATCTTAAAATACCATTCCAAATGCATACCAACACCTCTGACAAAGGTTATCTCCACTATTTCCCTTATCTTTTTAACATAAAGTTTTCCTTAATTGGTCAAAATTTCTTTTGTTGTGTGATTTTTAATTTTTTTTATGAGAGAGAAAGAACTGGTGGACTTGAGCCTCCAGCCATTCCAATTGAACTCCAGATGCATGCACCACCTTTTGAGCATACACAACCATGTGCGTGTCTCACCTTGTGCATCTGACTTATATGGGATCTGACGAGTTGAACATAGGTCCTTAGGCTTTGGAGGCAAGCATCTTAACCACTAAGCAATCTCTCCAGCCCTTGTTCCATAAATTTTTAAAAGTTTATTTCTGAAATTCTCAGTCATAAATATTTTGGACTAATTTCAACTTTTAGTCAAATTATTTGAAATGTTATTCTTAAATGGAAAAAATTTTCCTTTTCTTGTAGTTTCACTTTACACCATACATTCAGGTATATAAAGGAATGAATACAGGTGTTAACACATATAGATAGTTATAAACCATATCAACGTAGTAATTATTGCTTACCATGTTCTTACATAATCTGCATTGACCTATTTTCTACTTCCTTGCTCATTTCTACCTTCTTTCTTAAGTTTGATTTCTCATTTATTTATTTTTATTAATACAGAAAGAAAGGGAGAGAAAGAGAGAATGGGCACACCAGGGCCTCAAGCCACTGTAAATGAACTCCATTTGCATGTGCCACCTTGTGCACCTGGCTTACATGGGACCTGGAGAATCGAAACTGAGACCTGGGTCCTTGGGCTTCGCAAGCAAGCATCTTAACTGCTAAGCCATCTCTCCAGTCTGAGTTTAATTTCTTTATAAAGTTTGGTTAATTATGTTATTTTCAATTTTGATTTTATTTGGCTATAATGTACAGATCTTTTAAAACAAATACCTGGGACTTAGTCTCACCTCAAAGATCCCATTTTCCGAATCTGTGGTGAGGGAATTTCAATAGTTAAATTGGCTCTCATTGTCAGCTTAAGTTTATGCAGTCTCTTGAACTTCTTTCAGCAGAAACAACTTTAAATTTTAATTTCAAAATTTCTTTAGGCATTTACGACATGAGAGTAATTGAGAAACCACAGCTGCATTGTCATATCCTGTCTCAAGTGGCTACTGTGAAACGTACAGTGAATATAATTCCTCTTTACTTGGCCTTACTTTTGATTCTCTGGGTGCTTGGCAGAATTGAGGTGTTCATTTAGTCCTCCCTAATTTCACCACCATTATTCTAGCTATGTACTCATTTATCTTTACTTTTCTCAGGACTGATATGTCATTGAAATAATATGTAAACATATAAATTCAGACAATTTGGCCTGGCACGATTTATTATTAATAATATTATTATTGTTTGAAGTCATGGGATTGAAGCAGGGCTCTGTGCATACTCAAGAATTTCTCCAACACTGAACTATCACCCAAACCCTTTGATATTATTTTAATAACACTTTTTTCTATTATCCAAATCACTTGAATCTTAAAATCATTTATAAAATTATATCTGGCAAAAGTCTGATGTGTCTGTTTTAGGAAACATTGTGTTGCATTTACTAGCTTTGAACTCTTGCTAATTGTATTATGTATAGCTGTGCTGTAAAAATTTTTTTTCAGTGCTCTATACAAGTGCTTCTAATTATTTCTCATGTAATTTATAGCTGGGGATGGTAGGGGGAAGTTAGCCAACATTGAATAACCATATACTTAAAATGCAGACATGAAGAAGAAAAGATATTAGCTATTTTTAATTTTTTTTTTTTTGAGGTAGGGTCTCACTGTGGTCCAGGCTGACTTGGAATTAACTATGTAGTCTCAGGGTGGCCTTGAACTCACAGTGATCCTCCTACCTCTGCCTCCCCAGTGCTGAGATTAAAAGTGTGTGCCACCACATTTGGCTTTAATTTTTGTTTTGATTTGTATTTCATTGTATTTATTTGAGAGTGAGGGAGGTAAAAAGCAAGAGAGAGAGAGAGACAGAGAGAGTCAGAGAGAAAGGGAAAAAAAGAAGAAAAAGAATAAGAGAGAGAGAGAGAGAGAGAGAGGAAAGGATGAGAATGATAGTAGGTACTATTGGGCCTCTAGCCACTGCAAACGAACTTCAGGTGTGTGCACCACCCTGTGCATCTGGGCTTATGTGTGTACTGGAAAACCAAACCAGTGTCCTTGGGCTTTATAGGCAAGTGCCTTAACCATATGTCCAGTCCAGCCACAAATTTTTGACTTTTTTCTATTTTTTTATTAAGTAGAGACTTCGTATGGACACATCAAGTCTTGGTACTATCATTTCCCTCCTCCCTGCTCCCATTCCACTGAAGGCCCTCCTCAGTGGGATTGCTGATGTTCTCCATGCGGTTGTGAGTTAGGAGTTGTGACAGCAGCAGTCATTGTGGAGGTTTGGCAAAGCCTCTGGACACTTCCTCCCACCATGTGGCTCTTACAATCTTTCCACCCCTTCCTGTACAGAATTCCCTGAGCTGTGGTGGGGTGTGTTTGAAGTTTACTTTAGTGTTGTGCTCTCAGCAGCTTCTGGTTTCTGCTTTGGTATGTTTTGATTATCTTCATTGTCTTCTTCGATCACCCTGGTACAGGTTGTAAAGTTCGCCATGGAAGCTACACTCTTGCTTATCTGGCCAATTCCTATCTGGTTTCACTTGGGCAGGAGCTGATGTGTTAGGCGTCGTTCATTTCTTACCAGGGTGTCAGCTAATCTTTACTTGTTGATATATTTTGGTTATCCTCAGTTCTTACTGCTATCTGAAAAACAAAAACAGGTTCTACCAAAACTTTTATTCAATCTAAAATACATGAATTTCCTTTTGCCTCAATGACAAATTTTTCTCTGCCGGTCGGTTTCACTGCAAGTTCCATTGAACAGATCCTGACTATGTAAGCTATCAGAGAATTTGTGATAAATTGAGAAAGCTCTGTTGGATTAGAATTCCCATGCCCATAGCTTTCAAGGCTTGGGTTCTTATCTATATTAGCAAATAATTTAGAATGCAGTTGCAGGGAAGAATAAGTGATGAAATTAAGAGATTTGTTTTAAGGAGAGTTAAAAGGAAACGTAAAGCCAGGGAAGTGTCCAAGCAAAAGAAATACACCCCCTTCCCATACAGGAGACTCTCAAGGAGCAAAAGAGAGATGAGGCTGGGAAGGTCAAGGGGTTAAGAGAGCTCACACATGAACCAAGTATACAATTAGAATGAGCCTCAGGAACAGACTCCAGGTATGTGTGTGTGTGGGGGGGTCATATTAGTTGATGGCTCAAGAGGCTGACTAAGGAAGGGCCAGCCCACAGGGGTTAAGCCCAGGAAAAATTAAGAAGCAGGAAGCTGATTCTGTTGCTCAAGGGGTGTTATGAGGTTTTGCTTCCAGCCATCTTGGATGAGGTTGGATCAAACCTGAATTCTAGTCCTTCCAGGGCAGGCAAGATGGCATCTATGTTTCTGTGGGCCCGTCCTTAGCTAACTATCTCCAGGAAAACGCTATGTTGTTCCTTATCTTTCTCCTAATCCATATGACTAAGTTCCCAATCAGTACTGACAATTTATGATGGATAATTGTTTATATGATAGGAGTCTGTGAATTGTAGAAAACAACATCAAGATGACAACACTAAACATCCCCCCCCCCGTGGGACAATCACAATGTGTGCACACATATCCTGACATTCTTCTCAAGGAAAAATTGCCTCACATTGAGACCTTTCTATTGTCAATTACTAAAATTATTTACCTGCCAGATGAGATTTAGGGTTAGTTAGCTAGAAACAGTAATTAATGTTCTCATTGGTAGTGACCCCATTGACAATGGCTCATAGAAATTTGTCATATTTTCTTTTAGGCAAGTCTCCATACTTAAAATGAAGTCTAGAAATATGTCTTCTAATATTTGCAAAGTGAATTTTTGTAACAAAAACTTTTGTAATCTTCTATATTGCCAAAACTAAAGTTCTAAATTATTTTTGTAGACCTGAAGTCATGTGACTAGAGGGGATAAACCTTGACTATAGGCTAATTTATTATGAAAGTAATTCTAATATAGTATTTCAGTATTAATGAATAGATCAAACTATGTTCTTATGTTGATCAAAAAAATGTTATCTAGAATGATGGGGACCAGCTAGAGATCAGATAACTTGAAAAAAAAAAAAAAAGAGTTAACTGGCTCTGCCTCCAGCTAACACTGTGGTTATTAGAAAGAATTTTTAAAATATTTTTATTTATTTATTTATTTATTTATTTATTTATTTATTTAAGAGAGAGAGAGAGAAAAGAGAGAGGGAGCATGCACCAGGGCCTCTAGCCATGGCAAACTCTAGACTCATGCACCATCTTGTGCATCTGGCTTTATATGGATACTGGGGAATCTAACCTGGGTCCTTAGGCTTCATAGCAAGCACCTTAACCACTAATACATTGCTCCAGCCCCAAATAAGTAATTTTGCTAGTCTATTTTGTTCATTTCCATATTTTTACCTATTTTTACCTACTTGTCATTGGTTACATATATAGTATGGATATATAAGTCAGCTTGTAAGTATGAGATATAATTTGTCTATTTATAAATCAATTGTATCAATCAAATTAGGTATCAATGAAATTCATACCAATTGTTGATTTATTTGCTTCATATGACTCTCATGCAATATTGCTATAATTCTTCCTTAGAACATTTTCAGTAACAAATCTATTACCTAAAGTTTTCCTATATTGTTTAAATATAAGAAAATTACCTACAATTTCAGTCTTTTGGAAATTATGAAACATATTTAGAAATAAAAGTAGAAAAAATAATGTGAAATTTTATTTATTAGAGAGAGACAGAGAAAGAAAGAGCATGTTAGGGCTTCTAGCCATTGCAAACAAACTGCAGATACCACCATTTGCATCTGGCTTACATGGGATCTGGGAATTGAACCTGAGTCCTTAGGCTTCAAAGGCAAGTGCCTTAACCAGTAAGCCATCTCTTCATCCCATAATGTGAAGTTTTCTAATACTTAAAGGCATATATGTTGAGAGGTATAATGACAAAGTAAGAAACGGAAATTGATCAACCAGTGTTTAATTATAATTGATGCAAGTTAAGCTATGTCTTAAAGATGAAAGACTTTTGCTTAGCAGAGGAGATGAATGTTAAGGACATTCTGAAAACAGATGGCTTTTCTTATAACAGCAGGAAATTATTTCTGGCTGTCCTGTAAGTAGGATAATTAAAACCCATCACTATTGATCACCATTGTTTTCATGGTATGTGTAACTCATAAATACCCCACACAGGATGGGGAACGATAACTTTGCGGTAACCATAGAAACCATAGGTTTAGTTTTAGTTACTAGGAACAATTTCCACCATCTCAGAGAAAAAGATATGGGCAATTCAGATGGCAAAGTGGAAAACTTAATTTCATGTCTGCTAGACATTCACTTGTGACTGTGTCTTGTTTGGGAAGCTGTAGTGTGCCCACAAGTTAAACTTCCTTTGCATTATAAATGAGTTCTTCCTAATAGTTTGCAAACAAAGGTGATGTGGGCATGATTCTCCAGTCTAGGTTTATTATATTAAACTACACAAGAGGACACTCTAGTAATGACTGAGATATTCACAGAAATAGAACAAAACAGTGTGGAGTGAGCAACTGATTTACACCACACAGAAAAGTCAGAGTAAAGTCAGAGCATCAGTGGAAGCTTCATCAGACTTGAAATATATAAGTCAGATATTGAGAATTGAGTGGTAAATGGGAATGATTGATCACTAACATCAAGACTGAATTGGACCATAAAGCAAAATTAGACCAAACATAATTATAATAGCTCAAAAGTGTACAACTGAAGTGTCATTACTTAAGAGAGAGATGTGGAAGGAAAGGATATTAAGTGTAAAGTCAATCAGAAAGATACAGAAACTTGTGATTTTTAAATCTATTCAAATATCTTTAAGCATTACAGAGCTAGCAGTGATTTACCAGATATGTGAGTTCAGTGTCTCCTTTTAAAAGATAATCTCATTTAAGATATAAGACTGTCTTTGTCAGAAAATTCAAGTAAAACCTTTATAATTATTTATGAGCAATTTTCGTCAAGAAAGCAATTTAAAATTCCATTCTGAGATCCCTAAAATAAATTGTATTGATTATCTTCTTTTTAGTAGTTCCAAGCACTTTTGTCATTCTGCCTTATAAATCCTTGGTGACATTAAGCACACTTTAGAACAGTTTGCCATCTCTTTTGCATGAAAATCTTGACATATTTATTTTTAAATATCATGTGCTTGTCTTCAATTTTAATTGCCAAGTGAAAGATAATGAGGAGAACAAATAAGACCACAAAACTGAGGAAAAATGAAATCACAAAAGAGCTAAGAAATTTCTCATTTTAAAAATGGAGATTTAGGGCTGGAGAAATAGCTTAGCCGTTAAGGCGCCTGCCTCCTAAGCCTAAGAACGCTGGTTCCAATCTCCAGTGGTTCCAATCTCCAGGTCCCACGTTTAGCCAGATGCAAAGTAATGCAAGGGAGCAATGCCACACTTGATCACAAGGGGGCACAAGCATCTGCATTTCCTTTGTAGCGGCTGAGAGGCTGCTGTCACGACCATCTCTATCTGTCTTCCTCTCCCCCCTTCTCTGTCTCTCTCAAAAAAAAAAAAAAAAAAAAAAAAAAAAAAGAGATTTAAGATGGGCTTGGTGGTACACACCTTTACTCCCAGCACTTGGGAGGCAGAGCTTAAATTATCTCTGTATCTCTGTGAATTTAAGGCCAGTTTGGAGTTTGGGACTACATAGCAAATTCGAGGTCAGCCTGGGCTAAAGCAAGACCCTAACTTGAAAAATCAAAAAAAAAAAGGGGGGGGATAGATTTTAAAATGTTTCTCATTGTAACATTAACTATTCTTTGAAGTTTTTAAAAAAATATTTATTTATTTAAGAGAGAGGGATACAGAAAGAGGGAGGCAGGTAGAGAGAGAGAGAGATAATGGGCATGCCAGGACCTCGAGCCACTGCAAATGAACTCCAGATGTGTGCGCCCCCTTGTGCATCTGTCTTACTTGGGTCCTGCGAGTTGAACCTGAGTCCTTTCACTTTGCAGGCAAGTGCCTTAACCACTAAACCATCTCTCCAGCCCAACATTAACTATTCTTGATTATATACATTTATAACTAAAATGTCTGGTGTTTGTAGGTTTTTCCAACAAGTGATTTATTTACTTTATCTCTTAATTCTTATAACAAAATTATATTACTTTATATTTATTGAAGGAGCCTCAAGTAAAACTGATTTACTTGTATGGTGTTAAAGAAGTCAAACAATCTTTTGAGTAGTAACAACTGCAAAGAATTTAATAATTTCTGTTTGATATGAGTGATATGAGCTTGTGCAAATTTGGAGTAATATTTTTCTAATGTATATCTTACAGGCCATATTTTTTTCTGCAAATAAATAATGTTCATATTCATTAAGAAATTTCCTGTATGGGCAAATCCCGTGTTGTTTCAATTCCTTTCAGGTTATCCTCTTATAACCCCTCTCCCCAGCCCCGTTTCACTGAGGGCCCTCCTCAGTGGGGTTGTTGGTATTCACTATGGGGTTCTGAATGTAATAGTCTCTGGGGAAAGGGGACACATACCCCAGGATGCTGCTTCCCATCTTGTGGCTATTGTAATATTTCTGCCCTGTCTTCCACAAGTGTGTTATCGAACTACTTTAGTTATGAGCTCCCTGCAACCTCGGGATTTCTGCTTTACTTAGTTCCGTGAGTGTCTATAATGCCTATTGCCATCTCCCTGGAGCAGGTTGTCAGGATAGCAGTTCTTAAATTGCCACTTCCTCTGTGATGTCCCCTGGCAGTTTGCTAGAGGTGGCTCATCTCATGATAGGCAGTCAGCTATCTTGTCTCATATTGACAAATCTTGGTTTTCCTGGTTTTTGCTACCATCTGTTAAAACAGAAAAAATCTCCAATCAAGGGTGAGAACAACTTGACTTAAAGGGAATAAGCATAGTTAATTGAGAGACATTCTAATGAGTGTAGCCCCTTTTTCTGGGCAAAGACTAGTAGGAGCTTCTCTCTGATCTATGACCACCTTATCTGTAGGATTCTGATTTGGTTGTAGAACCAGGTATGAGTTCTTTCCCACTGAACTGGCCTCTCATCCAATCAGAGAGCCACTAATTTCCTGAATAGGTGGTGTGCCACTTTTGCACAGGTGTGAATATCTTGCCCTGCAGGTTGATTTTGTAGCTACTCACACTGTTAGTATCTGTTATCCCACAGCAGTGCACACAGCACTTCCGACACTATGAGGGCTAGCCAGCAGGGAGAGGACTTCTTTCTTTATTCCAGTGTGTTTTCTCAATGTCCTGTGTCCATGGCCTGTGATGTATTAATCAGCGTGGTCTTGTCATTTAACTCTAGCTGACATACAAGTGCTTTGGCAGCATGCTGATTTGTTTGGGGTCCCTCATAGGTGTCCCCAAACAACTTATTGCAGGTCTAGCCCAGTTCTGGTACAGGGAATTAGAAGCCAGAGCCTATAGTTTTAGGATTAGTCTTTTGTTTCCTATCTTGGGCCCATCTGCTTGAGTGATCCCCTCCTCCCTCTTACTAAGGGTAATATCTTCCATCTTGCTCTCCAAAAGGTTTCTATGGCACTGATTTATATTGTCATTAGTTGTTTGTAAATATTCTCTCACCCTCCCTTCTCCCCTACCCCCAAGATGTTTCCACCCCATGTCTTCTGTCCCTTGAGTTGCCTGTCAAGTATCCTCTTCTCCATCCCCTTTTCCATTTTCTCCTAACTTCATTCTAGTTTCCCTGTTAATAGCCCTAATGCTTACTGCCACTTACAGGATACTTGGTCTATTCCAAGTTAGCAGCATGTAGCATTTGTCTTTCTGTTTGCCTGGATTTTTAACAAGTCCATCTATTTTCCTGCAAATTCAAATATTTCATTTTTCCTTACCACTGAGCATAATTCCACTTTGTTATACATCTTCAGTAACCATTTATCCACTGATGGGCAACTGGGATGAGTCCAGTTCCCAGCTGTTATGATTAGAACAGTGACAAACATAGCTGAGAAGTATCTCTGTAGTAAAGAGGGTAGGGTACATTCCGTATTTCATTTTTACAGTTCATTTGCATACATATCAAATATGAATTACCACAATTAGCATGTAGTGCTTTCATGGTTTTGTTTTCTTTTGTAGTTTTGGAGATTAAATCCAGTACTCATTCTAGGCAAACTTTACTAACAGGTTATATGGCAATATATCATAATTAATACATAATTTCTCTCCAGAGAAACATGGATTTATTTATATTTTAATATTAAGTTACCTTAATACATTTTTCTCTTGACTCTTAAATGACTTCTGGCATTGATAAAGAGAATGGAGGGGAATCAGAGGAAGTGAAGATAAAATTATTAATGGAGAGATAGACTTAATTCACTGTGCTGTTCTTGAAATGTGAATGCCATTTCAACATGCCCTGTTTTACACACCTTTCTTTCACAGTGATGGAGTAAAAATAATACTGTGCACACACTTAGAACTCATTCTTGCTTCCACATGCTACTACTATCATACATCAAATATTCAAAGCCTCTGGAATTACACATGTTCATCCTACAAAAATACAAGACTCCACTAGCATAGAAGAATTTTGAAAAGAATCAGATAACCAGGCCTCAATCATGGTTCTACCCCTAGCCAGCAGTTATAATTTAAACCTCAGCCTTTCTATTCAGTGAATAAAATATTTGCTTATTGATGAATATGTTAAAACAATAGTTTAGTCTATAGGAAAGACAAAATCAAATCAAGTGGCTTGTTTCTCTTAAGTTAATAAAATGATGTGAATATGTAAGTACACATTTTTAAAACATCATAAAAATAAGATAATTATTTGGAAGTAAAAATTAAATTTAGAGAAAAATTCTTGCCATTTATTTATATTTTTCAGAATCTTGTTTAATGTATTATGAAAGGCTATGCAATTAGGATTTTCTAAAATATACTCAGTCTTCTTATGACTTATCTACTCAACACAAAAAAAAAAAACTTTACTTCAAAATAGATACACACAATGGAATCCTCCTAGAAAGAGTAATTCTTTGCTCATAATTAGAAGGGAAAAATTAGAAAAGAAAGCAACTAGTTAACATTTGGAAAATGACATTTTCATTTGAATATATAAGAGTACTGTGTGACTAAATCTTTTTTTTATTAGTTATGTATAAGTAGGTATACAGCTATGATGGTACCACTGTTAGCCTTCTTCCTGTACTCTCCATGGAGATTGTGGGTCTTACATTGTGGGGTAGCCATCAGTTATAGGGAACAGGCAATGTCTTTGTGCATAATGATCCAACTTATGGCACTAACAATCTTTTTTCCCTGCCTTGCACAAATTTCTCTAAGACATGTTGGGTTCATTTGATGTCTATTTCAGTGAGAGGTCTTGGGAGTCTCTGAGTCTCTGGATATCTGATTTGGTAGGAGTTGAGTGTTCTCTGTGTTGATCTCCTTCGCCCTTGTGCTGATATCAGGTTCAATGAGAAAGCAGTACTCTTGCTCATTTACCCAATAACTCTATGGCTTCAACTGGTGGCCTGGTGAGGTGCAATGGGCTGATTCTCTCCTCAGGTTCTGCATCCATCTGAAAAAGAGAAGCAAATTCTCCAACAGAGAGTGAGGTCACTGCACAATACATGGATAACCGTTATTATTTTAGAGAGAATTTAAAGGGGGAAGTCCCTGTTGTATTCCACTATTGGTAGGACCTTGATATTGGAGGGAGAGCTCATTTTTGGATATGGTCTGACTTGTTTCCCCATTCCAGGTATGTGTTCCATTCCACTGAGTGGATCCGTTAGCCAAATCAAGAACAGTTGGTAACCAACCATGGCTGTGTGCCACTATTGCCCTTTTGTGAGCATTACGTCAGGTTGATTACTGCAGAGTAGCTTATACCATGAGTTGCTTAGACAGGTGTTGGTCACTTTCCCCCAGTCACTCATGTAGCACCTTCCGACACTAGTCAAGCTAACTGTCTGGGAACTGACACTCTTCCAAATTTCAGCCAGATCTCTCCATGTTCCATCCCAACAGCATATGGTGTCTTCGGCAGTAGTGTCTTACCATTAACCTTTGGTGGATCATCAAGTACTCTGACAGAAATCTGTCTTCTTTTGAGAAAGTTTGTAGGTCTCACTGATCAACAGCTCATTGTGGATGTTAACCATGCTGGTATTGGGAGTTACAAGTCAGTGCCAAGGTAAAAGAAGGAAGAAATATATAGTAATATGAATGAGAAAGAATAGAGAGTGTGTGTGTGAGAGAGGAGAAGATTGAGGTTAGTTTTCATCCTACCCTCTCCAGGTTCCTGTGTTTCAGGTGTTCTCTGTAAGCACCTGATGAAGGTTTGACCTTTTAGTATGTCTTTCAGGATATAGGATTTTATGGTACCATTTCAGACAAACATACAATAAGCAGAGCCAATAGATGATCCACAGAATGGGAGAAAATTTTTGTCGGATACACATCAGAAGAGGCCTAATTTCTAAAATCTACAAAGAACTCAAAAACCTAAACAATAAAAAGTCAAACAACCCACTCACAAAATGGGGCAGAGAACTGCACAGAGAGCTCTCAGAGGAAAAAGTACAAATGGCAAACACACACTTAAGAAAATGTTCAACATCGGTAATCATCAGGGAAATGCAAATTAAAATGACTGTGAGATTCCACCTTACCACAGTAAGGATAACAAACATTAAAAAATCTAATGACAGCAAACACTGGTGAGGTTGTGAAGAAATAGGAACCCTCATTCACTGTTGGTGGGAATGTAAGCTGGTACAACCACTATGGAAAGCACTATGGAGACTCCTATAAAGGATGACTATAGAGGTACCAACAGACACAGTTATCCACTTACTCGGCATTTACAATAAAAGCTCCAAGCCTCAGTCCAGAGTTATTTGCTCAACCATGTTTACAGCTGCTCAATTCATAATAGCTAAGATCTGGAATCAACCCAGATGTCCATCATTAGACAAATGGATAACTAAGATGTGGTATATCTACATGATGAACTTCTACATAGCAGTAAGGACAAATGAAACAATGCAATTTGAAGAAAAATGGTCAAACTTGGAACAGATCATTCTCTGCAAACTCACTTAATCACAGTAAGATAAATGTCGCATGGTCTCACTCATCTATGACTCCTAACGTGAGTTTTCCTGAGATGCTGACACACGTAAAAAACATCTTGAGGACTGGATAATAGGGATGGTGGGGTGAGAGGGGATGGTAAGAGTGGGGAGGGGAACAAAAAAAACTAAATCCTTTTAATTTAGCTGTAACATCTGTAAAGTGTGTTATGCTAAATGAGTGTCACATGAGTGTACATTTCATTCTATTTCTTAGGATGATTGATTCTTATGCGTGAAGTACTAATGTACTTCAACAAAGGCTATCATTTTGGGTAGAATTAAAGGTAGAAACTCTCTTTGGAAATCATCCTTTGTTCCAATAAATATTTATATTTTGCATCTACTCACATACCCAATTTTATGTTTTGCATTAGCATTTATTTATTTTTTTACTTTGTCCTTAACAGATAAGAACATATCATATGGTATAATGATGCCATCTAATATTATGCAAGCATAGAGTTATTGGGCTTTGTAGGGGCTAATTTGGAAGAATATTAGAAAACTAGAAAGAAGTGACATTCTTTCCCCCATACTTCATCCACTTTCCAACCTGGACTAGGAAAGGGAGAAAGCTCTCTCACCAGCATAGCCAATCTCTTAAACTGAAAACAGTTATATTATACCCGAGTTCTCTAACCATTTACTTTTCTTTGAGAAAGTAATGAGACCTCTCTCATTATACAAAGATTAGTCTTCTTGCCAAATGAATTCTTGAAATTCAGATGTGATGTAATTAAAAAGAGATGTGTATTTGAGTTTTGGCAAGCTGGAAACTGAGATTCACGCTAAATAAATTGGAATGACTGAAGGAAAAGTAATCGGACTCCTTTTTCCTGCCTTGGGAATACAACATGCAAATGAGCTCATCTCATGTCTGGTGTAGTACGCTGTAGAAGTATGACTACTTTTCTTTTAAATTGTGTTAAATACCACTCACTGTCTGATATATGCCCATGCCTAGTTCAAAAATTGTCTTTTGATCATTTTTTTTCCTTCAGTAACAGTATAACCTGAGCCTGTTAATCTAGATGAAGTCTAGATGGTAAAAACTCAAAAATAGCCTATGTGTTTGCAATAGATGCACTAGAATGATGCTTACTTCCTTTTTATTGTCACAATAAAATAATTTTGTAAATATGTAACATTTTCCTTATCTTAGCCATGCAGAACAAGCAAAAATGTATGCTAAATTTAAAAATCTTTATAAAATAGGACTACAAGATTATTATACTATTTATGGAATAAAAAGTGTTTTCTGTTGCCTCTTACTTTGTAGTATTTTTATTGTTTCTTGTTTAGTATTGCTAGCATAACTCAAAGGCAGCTCTCTCCCTTTTGAGAAATGGAGTTAAAACAATTTATACCATTGTATGTTAAAAAGTGGAAGATCCTAGGTATCTATTTTTTCTAGTACAAAAACAGTCAATGAACTAGGGCTAGAGACATGGCTTAGTAGTTAAGACACTTGTCTGAGAAGCCAAAGGACCCAGACTTGATTCCCCAGGACCCACATCAGCCAGACGCACAAAGTGGCACATGCATCTGGAGTTAATTTGCAGTGGCTGGAATTCTGTTTTTAAAACCAATGAAACAAAAGCAGAGGTAGGAGGATCACTATGAGTTAGAGACCACCCTGAGACTACATAGTGAATTCCATATCAGCTGGGACTTCAGGGAGACCCTATCTCAAAACCAAACAATCAAACAAGCAAACAAAGTTTCACTGTCAAGACTGGGGAGTTACTGCACAAGTGTTAGTACCTGGCCCAAGTCTTTCAGAATCTAATAGCTGGACTATATGATAGGTACCTGTGATCTTAACAAGCTTACTACAGAAAAGGGAGAGACAGGAGAATCCACCAGAATGCCATGGGCCTGCTACCCTGACGAACAGAGCAATGAACAATAGGAGACCCTGCCACAAAGGAGGTGGAAGACAGGACCAACAATCAAAAGGTTCCCTCTAAACTCCACATGCACAGCATGGTATGAACATAATTACACATACATACATACAGGAATATAAACACATACACACATCAAAAACAAATTTAAGGGCTGGAGAGATGGTTCAACAGTTAAGGTGCTTGCCTGCAAAGACCCAGGTATTATTCTCCAGTACCCACCTCTCTCTCATAAATAAATAAATAAAATATAAAAAATATTTAAAAAACAAATTTAAATGCCCCGACAATGGAAGCTCATGAAGGAATATCACATTTTCAGATTTATATCTCATTATATAGAAAATGATAGCATAATACATTTGGAAATATTGTTAAGTACAGCATAAAATTATACAATATAAACTTACTTTTTGAATACTTCTTAAATATTTTATTTGTTTATTTGAGCTAGAGGGTGCTAGATAGAAAAAGAGAAAGAATGGATGAGATTGGGTCTTTAGCCACTGTAAATGAACTCCAGACGCATACACCACTTATGCATCTGGCTTTATGTGGATATCAATGTATAAATTTGCAACCCCACCTCTCAGATGGTCAAAATTTGCCCTTTTCATACCAGCTATTCCTCTTTACCACAGCTTTCCAACTGCATTTTAAGACGATAGACATGCTCAATGAACTGTTCAATGCAGTCACTACATATGGCTTTTGAGCTCTAGAAACTAGTTTGAAGGAAATTTTTATTGTGCCTGATTTTAATTTTAATGGCCAGAAATTTGTGGTCTGTAATAGATTTTACTTTACATGTGTGTACAACAATGTGGCCCTCCTTTACAAAGCTCTCAGAGTTTTCCATAAGGAAAGGATGTTTGCTATTCATGAAGAAGCAGTGAAGAGGCATCAGTAAAATAAATACTCTGCTTTATAGTTTGGGTTCTTATTGTATAACTAACACCTTTCCATCATAGCTGTAAATCTCAGCTGCACAATAGTGATTTCACTGTATCCTGGCTGTCACCTCGAATCCTCCTTTGAAGCCACACATAGTGCCCACGATGCTCATGTCAACAGTAAAACATTTGTTGTTGTCTGTATTATCCAGTGAGCTTTCAATTCTCCTCAAAACAGGCTTTCACAAGGTTGGGATAAAAGGACTATGTGAAGGGAGCCTTGTTTGATCGGTGTGTTCAGTCAGAAATACATCAGCAATAAAACAAGAAGAAAAAGGGAGGGGCTCTCATAGGAATCTTCAGAAGCATTTTGTGACAGGCATCTGTGATGGGCACTGTGTCTGCTTCCAGAATTGTGCTCTGAGCATAGGGTAAAGAAAACTTGTAGCAAGTCAATTGATTGAGGAACTTGAGAAGAATGCTAATGAGTTCATTGTTAGAATTCTTACTAGAATGAGTTTTCTTCTTGCAGACTCAAGATGAAATCGAGAGATGGTGCCACACTTCTTGACTGCTGTTTCTTTCAGTAGTGAGATGCTCATAAGTACATTCAGGGACAAAGCTGTGGCTTGCACTGCATGAGAGGACACGATAGCCAAAGAAAGCATGCAATGAGCAGTCCCAAATGCCACTTCCATTTGAAATCGGGAGCTCTGGGTTTAAAAAGAAGCTCATTTGCTCTATACTGAGTTATTCCATTCCCCCTTACAACTGTACAATATTTTTAATAATAAATTCTAGGATATTCATATTTATCTAGATATTAACTAAATCAAATGATGGGTAAGGTGACTCCTCTTACAAAGAATATAAAGAAGTAACAAACAGAAAAATTGTGCAAAATAAGTACAATTCATACATGTAATTCAAGTGACAATCACTACTAATCTCTGTTAGTCACAAGAAAGTAGGATTAGAATAGATGACAATATACCAACAGAAGTATGGTAATGAAGGAACCAGAATATTCTCACCCCATCTCTGCCTCCCACATTCCCTCAATTGTCAGCATTCCATTTTCTGCTTCATAGTTTAATATCAAATCCATGCTGTAACTGCCTACATTTGAATTTAATCACCATTTTTTACCAAAGTTATATCCACACTGGATAATATTAGGAAAGAAGTCAAAATCCACAGAGTAGGAACAAAAATAAAATTGAATAAATATTCTCTACTTTCAAATGGATATTTGCTTTAGGTAGATTACATAGCCAAAATTATTATTAGATTATTAATTTCAAAACTTGGCATATATCATAAACTCACATACTTATCTTTTAATGGTAGAAATTAGATATCAACCTGATTCAACCTATTTGCTATTGAGAAAAGGAACATTAAGGCTTGCTTTATTTTATTTTATACAACCAATTGAAAAGACAATTTTGATTTTTTTAAAGAATATATGGCACTAGAGAGATGGTTCAGCAGTTAAAGGTATTTTCTTGCAAAACCTAATGTCCTGGGTTTGGTTCCCCAGTACCCACATAAAGTCAGATGAACAAAGTATCACATGGATCTGGAGTTTGTTTACAAAGGTGCTGGCATGCCCATACTCAGTCTTTCTCTCTGACCACTTTCTCTCTGTCTGACATTCATATACATGTATTCATAAAGCTAGAGAATTTCAAGAAATAATTATTCCAAGTGTAGTCTCTCCTTTTTTATTAAATAGAATTTTGTATGGACAGATCATGTGTTAGTAACATCATTTCTCTTCTCACCGTAATCATTCCCCTGAGGGCCCTCCTCAGTGGGATTGCTGGTATTCACCAAGGGGTTGTGGGTTAGGAGTGGTGAGAGTGGCAGTGAGTCATCTTGGGGGCAGGCAATGCCTCTAGACATTCATTACACTTTGAAGCTCTTATAGTCTTTCCACCTGCTCTTCTGCAAAATTTCCTGAGCCTTGGTTGGTGTGTTGTAATTCTACTTTAGTGGTGAGTTCTCAGCAGCTTCTAGATTTCTGCTCTGGTACATTCTGAGTATCCTCAGTATCTGTGTCCATCACCCTTGTGCAGGTTGTCAGGCTCACCATGGAAGCAGTATTCTTGCTCATCTAGATAATTCCTCTGTAGTTTTTCCTGGGCCCTGGATGATGTGCAAGGAGTGATTCATTTCTTTCCAAGGGATCAGCTATCTTTTGTTGTTCTTCAGAAGGCAGTGAGAACCAAGGACAACCAAAAGCTATCAATAAAAATATTTTATTTAAAAAAAAAAAGAGTATATAATGTTCTTGAATTTATAATGCAGACTGCTATGTAAGTATTATGCAGACAGTTCAGGGTGTCACCTAGAAACAGACAGTTACTACTAAAAAGAGGAACACACAACAATGGACAGTGTAGTGTCACAGTGATAGGCTGTTGTGTTCAAAAGCACACTCAGAGCTGGGGTGTAAGTCAGTGGTCAGAGTGTTTGCCTATCATGTGTAAGTCTTGAGTTCTATCCTCATTTCCAACAAAAGAAAAAGAACTTAAGTAAATAAGCACAGTCAAGTATCTGAATACAAACCTGAGAAAGAGTTGAAACCAATCATTCAGGAAGTCTAGCACTCTGGTTTATTCATGTGTTGTTCCATCTATTGTCATATGCCACTGCTATTAGGATGGATCTATGTGACATATTTAGAAGGATGCTTGATATATACTAGGTTCCATATAGAATTAATACTTATCACTTCCTCCTGGAAATTTGCTGAAAAATTATTCACAAATTGTTGGATTATGGTGTTTTCATCTTCTAATCAGGGGGCAAGCACTAATAAAATTACAGATGAGCAAATATTGAAATATAAAAAAAATTGAAGACTCAAGAGAACATATTTTTATTCACAGTTCCACAGGCAATATAATGCACAGGAAATTAAATAACTTTTGTAATTTTTCAACATGTTTATAATTCTAAAGTAATCTGTGATAATGAATTTTAATGGATTTGATAAAATCAGGCTTTTATGTTTAAAATGAAATGAAAATATTCCTAGGTACACTTGATACCTTGTTAAAAATAAATACAGGACGATTCTTTTAAAAGATTCTCAATAGCAATGATTGAATTTTTTGAGTCAAGGATGTAAGAAAATTACTTAATTATATAAAAGAGGAGTCTTATGATAAATAACAAATTGTATCTCAAGGAAAGAATTAAGAGCCCTGGATGTTGACAGAATTACAAAGTGTAACCTATTTTTGACCCACTGTCCTCTTAAGTGCTGTGAGATATACTTCTTTGTAGATCTAGCCCTGGTTTTCCAGCTGCTGCACAAAACCTTAGACTGTGGACAAAACTTCCCTGCTTGGCATCACTGGCTCTGTGAGCATGCTGTAGCAGTCTCTGGGGAAAAATATAGTCTTCACCATTATCAGGAAAAAGCCCATCCTCTCCAAATCTAAGTCAGAGATCAGGAATAATCTAACATTCGTTCAGTCTCACTCCTTCCCAGTAACGAGACACATCACTAGATCAGCCTTGTGAGACTTAGTTCCTTACTCACTTATGTGAGTTCCCAACAGAGAAGCTCCTGAGTCCAGTGCCCTTCTCCTGCACGATTGTCAGCCTCACCCTGATGAGTCTCCATCACAGACATGGACACAGTTACAGCTGCAGCTAGCACACGAAATCATATGATAGCTTCCATTACACTTGTCTTACTGACTACTTGTTACCAAGTGTTGCTGTTCTTTTTTCCTTTCCTTTTTTAAAACCAGTATTAGGTACTAAAAGGAGGCTTTCATCCAGAGTGAGACAGCAAAACTTGATTCAATCAAGGATAGGGACTTAGGTCAGAATGAAGCTAAAGACACCGAAGTTCATGTCACTTCAGTGTTCTAACTACTTGGAGGTAAAAAAAAAAAAAAAAAAAAAAAAATCCAAGAAATAATAGTAGTTAACTTTAAATGTTAATTTCATTAGGCTAGATGGATATTTCTTTAGTTTAGAAATGACAAATATGGTTATTTAGAACTCATACTGTGTTTCTTAAATACGTTACTCTATTTTATACCAATATATTTCAAGTTTTAGTCATTCTACTGTATTTTTCAACAACATCCATTGTATTTTGGGCTAAATTTCCCTAATGATTTACAGCATTGGTCTTTTTATTGTCATAGTTTGATTTTTATTTTGGTTTGGCTTTTGTTTGTTTTGTTTCTGCTTTTTTCCTTAGCTTTTCTTTTTATTTGATCTTCTGATGCCAACATTTTTTTCTTTTTGTTTTTTTTTTTATTTTTTGTGTTGTGTGTGTGTGTGTGTGTGTGTGTGTGTGTGTGATATGTGGGTAGAAATCTGTGTGGCTATCTGAGGATAAACTTGGATATTGGTCCCAGAATCCCTTCTTGTTTGAGGCAGTGTCATTGTTCTTGATCTACCTTGTGAATGCTAGGCTAGCTGGCTTGAAAGTTTCTATAATTTTTCTGTCTCCACCTCCCACCTTGCCTGGACATATGGATCAATGCATGTTTCTATTATTGGAACATGCATTGATCCATATATGCAGCTTTAACTGGGTTCTGGGCATCCAAATTCCAATAGTCAGAATTACAGAGCAAGTGCTTTTAGTGACTGAGACAACGCTCCAGCCTGGTGACTGAAATGGAATGTCTTTGTGTCACCATGGCTAACCTGGAAGTCACCTTGTAGTTCAGGCTGTCCTGCTGTTGAATATACAGTAATTCTATGGCCTGTGATGCCAGAGCACTGAAAATAAAGGCATATACCACCAATCACAGTTAAGGTTTTCATTAGTATAAAATCTTTACCACCATTAACTTTTGGCTGGTGATGTGTCTGGTCAAAAACTATTCTTGGTTTTATTAGTTTTTTTTTTTTTTGTTGTTCGATATTTAATTATTGGGTTGAAAATTTTTGTTTCACTTATAATATGTTGAGGATCCAAGATTGTCAAATATTGTTATGTTCATAATACATGATATCATCTCATTTCATTTTTAACTTTTGTTTTCTGAATCAAAAGGAATTTTATGTTCAAGAAGAAAAAAATTATTGAGTTTTTTGTATTCATCTGATCAAAATATATGCTTAGCTCATGATCACAAATATATTTTCATATTTTTCAAGAGCATATATTACTATAGCTTTACATGGAGTCTACTGAATTGGATTAATACTTTGCCCAATAAAAATAAGTATAACAATTGAATTTTTTTAGAGTATTACCATTTTCTATTGGCACTTGAACCTATATATGTCTCTCTTTGTATAGGACTACTACTGAACTCTCTCATTTGCCATATATATAAAACCTTAGAGCATTGTATACCTGTCTGACTTTGTGAATTTTCAAATCAGCTAGTGTGTGGTTTCTGTTGTCATCCTCCATTTCACTATATTCAGAATTTTTTGGCACATTTCTTTTGATTTCAATGTGTATTTTTCTGAATAATCTTATCTCCACTTTAAGCAGAGGTCATGATGATAGCTGGTGACTGATTTGAAGCCATAGATTGGTTTGAGAAAAGGTGATGTAATTATGATACGGAGATTTGATATATGGGACTGAGAGAACACTCAATGTGATTTTCATTATTGCTCATTAATTCACTTGTAGCACATTTGTGAATTAAATACTGAGAGTTTTAAGGTCTTAATAATTTCACAATCTCTTTCTTTATTCCTAATAATGGTATTCGTTCTGTAGTAGATTTTTTTTATTTTAAAGTAACCCCTTTAAGTTTCATTTGTTTAGTATTTACATAGCATGTCTTTTCCTAAATTTTACTTTTAAATATACAAACTTTTATAAATATATATTTATTATAGGTTTTTTGTAGGCATAATAGTATTGGTTTTGCTTTTCCACCTAATATAATCATATCTATCATACAATTGACTTTAGAATTTAGGCAACTATTTATATGGATTAAATTTGTTCTTTTTTTTTTTGTTTTGTTTTTTGAGTTAGGGTCTCACTTTAGCCCAGGCTAACCTGGAATTCACTATGTAGTCTCAGGCTGGCCTTGAACTCACTGCAATCCTCCTACCTCTGCCTCCTGAGTGCTGGGATTAAAGGCGTGCACCACCACACCTGGCTTACTTTTCTTTATTCTTGGGTTTACTTTAATAATTTAATTAATAGGCATATCTTTACATTTGGTTTATTAGTTCTACTTGTACTTTAGTTTTACTGCTCCATAGTTCAAAGCATATATCCTTACATCAGCACAATTTGCTGGTAATCAAAAAAAAATAATAATTGCTATTGAATATAAATACAAAATCTGAACTTGGGGTAAAGTGTTTAGGACAGAGATAAAGTGCCAGGGCCTCTAGCCACTGCCAACAAAGTCCAAACACATGTGACACTTTGTGCATCTGGCTTACATGGTGTTGCAGTCAGGTTTGCATTACTGGCAGAAATCACCCAACCAAGAGCAGCTTGTGGGGTTATTTTGGCTTACAAACTTGAGGTGAAGCTCCATGATGGCAGGGGAAACGATGGCATGAGCAGAGGGGTAGATATCACCCTCCTGGCCAAGAACAGGTCGACAACATCAGCAGGAGAGTGTGCCAAACGCTGGCGAGGGGAAGCTGGCAGTAAAACCCATAAACAACAATAACAATAATACACTGCCTCCAAGAGGTGTTGATTCCCAAATCTCCATCAGCTGGGAACTTAGCATTCAGAACACCTGAGTTTATGGGGGACACCTAAATCAAACCACCACACATGGGTACTGGGGACTCAAACCTGGGTCCTTAGGCTTGGCAGGCATGAGCCTTAACTGCTAAGCCATCTCTCCAGGCCCAACAAATAGAAGTTTTAAAGCTAGGTTATATCTTATATGAGAAAGACCAGAGTGATATTTGCTGAGTTGGACGTATTTTAAATATTAAAAGCTATGTTAGTTGTTTGGCTACTGTAAGAAAATATGACGTTGATTCATTGCCACCTTCCACTACACGGGGATGCAGAAGAAAGTCCTCAACACGTACTGAGGACCTGAATATGGGCTTCATGAACTCCAACCCTGAACAATGAAATTCTGCAAGAATTCTGCAGATCCTCAGTACATGGTGAGGGCTTTCTTGCTGCATCACCGTGTAGTGGAAGGTGGCAGCACAAGAATTAAGTTGTATAGTCCCTTGGAGGAATTGCTTAAGAATAGGCTAGTCTATGCTGCAAGAAGCCCCGTCATACAGGACTGAACTCTCCTGACTCACTAGGGCCAAATCACATCCGAAATATTTCATCTTCTAATGTCAGAACTCATGACTTGCGTTCAATACATGTCCTCACATGGTTGCCCACCTGGAATCCCAGCACTGACTGTCAGGCATTCAGCCTCATTGGCTGAGGATTAATATTGTAAGAACAATCTGAGATAACAGCAAGCAAGATACTATCTCAAAACAATATTTTTTAAAAAAATCAACATGTGTTATCTGTGACGTAAACATTCAAACAATAAATATTTATGTTTGCATCCTAATGACAAAATAATTGGTATTGTAAATTTCAAGGAGGACAGATTTATTACAGTTTTCAGCTTCAGAGTTGTCAGTCCACAGAAGCAGAAAGAATGTGGAATTGCTGAGTAGCTCATTTTACAACAGTCAAGCAGCAGAGCACAGAACAGACAGAGCAGAACAGCTCACATCATGGCAGACAGGAAATAAGGAAGAGCAAAAACAGGAAGGGGCCAGAAGACAATACATGCCTCAAAGAATCATGCCCGATTATGAGATTCTACAATTTATGTACTACCTCTTGATTTTCACCATCTCTCAATAATGCTAATGTGGAATTCTTTAGAAATATCACCCCAATGCCGGTATGACTGAATGTAGAGGAGTTTATTTACCTGGGGATCAAAGAGCTTGAGATAGCACTACAAACTTCTGACCTTCAGCTGAGATTTTATTTTCATTTTATACTTTTCATAGCTGAGGGTAACAAACAAGACATGGCAATTTGCCTAACAGACATTTCTGTAATCAGGCCATCTGAACAATGAACTCCATTTTACTTTGTATTTAGTTTAAATTGTCTTCTCTTCTTATCATCTCTCTGGGCCCTTTCTGGACAGTTCTTTCTTTGGGATTTTTCCATATGCTGACAAGATAAGTTTAACTCCTCATTATTTAACTCTTACAGAAATTCAGTGGATCATTTCAACTTTTAGTTTCTTTTCTACCATATTCTCTCCTCTTTATCCTCATAATACCTTATGATGTTGTATGTAATGGCTTGATTCAGTTTGATTCAGGTGTCCACCATCAACTTAACATAAATCCTAGGTTCTCGGCTGATGGAGATTTTGGATTTAACAATTCCTGGAAGTGGTACATTGTTGGGGTTGTGGCTTATGGGTAGTATAGCCAGTGTCCCCTTGCCAGTGTTTGGCACACTCTCCTGTTGCTGTTGTCCATCTTATGTTTGCCAGGAGGTAATGTCCATTCTCTGCTCATGTCATCATTTATCCATGCCATCAAGTCTGTAATCCAAAGTAAATCATTTTATTCCCAAAAGCTGCTTTTGGTTCAGTGATTTCTGACACCCTTGTGAACCTGACTGCAAACAGTAAAGTTGGTACCAGAGGAGTGGGATTGCTGATGGACACCTGACTGTGTGATTTGGCCTTTTGGAACTGATTTTCAAGAGGAATGTGGAAGGATTTGAAACCTTGGCCTAAGTGACACCTTGCAATGCTATAAATACAGTTTGATGGACTATTCTGGTCAGAGTTGAAAGACCTGAATGCAATAAGAACTATGGACTGTGAGGTTTGGCTTGTGACGGTGAGAAAGAGCTTTGCCTGGACTGGGCTAGAAACAGTTTGTATAAGAGGGTTGTTATTATGCTCATGTCCTGAGAATTTGTGCAGGGTTGTATTGTGTAGAAATGGACTGGTGTGAGCAGAGGGATATTGTACAGAAATGAAATTTTGGGGCTTAAACTTCTGCCCATTCAAACTGCAATTTTATGAGAGACTACAACCATTGAAATTGGACCTGCTGACCTGCTTTTGGACAACAGGAAGAATGTGCACACTTCTGACCCCTTAGAATGACCCCAAATGCTCAAGGAGTAACCTGTTCTTCAATGTCTGCTTTATTCCCCCCTAAATTAACAAATTTGCATCCCCAGTATTGTGGAGTATAAGAAATTCAGGAAAGAGAGGACCATTGCATTTGCAACACAGTATTCTGTTTTGGAAATCTCCATGGGCAGTGTGAAGCAGATTTGGTAGATGCCTGCATGGAGACCCCATAGAGCCATGAGGATGGACCATGTGTTTCAGTGGAGACCCAGAGGAGATGCTAGGACCATGAGATGGCCGCTAAGGAGAGCTGCAAGCCCTGGATGAAGTTTTCCAGTACTGTGAGTAGCCTAGCTGGAGGGGTGGAACTGGAACTCCAGAATTTTGTTGCTGGTTAGAATTTTTGGACTTGGAGACTTGTTATGGCCTCATGTTGTTGGACTTGGAGCTACAGAGTTTGATGTTTGCCCTGTTTAAATCTTGTATCAGTTGAATATTTCTTTGCTATGTCCAATGCCATCTTTGCAATGTGAGTGTTTATTCTTGGCTATTATAGGTTTTGGGGGATCCTTTTGGTATTATGGCTCAGTTAAAAAGATATCAGAGCATTTGAATGTTTGAATGTCATTAGGATTGATAAAAACTATGGGGACTTTTAAAGATGGACTGACTGCATTGCATTTTACATTATGGATGGTTATAAATTTATGGGGTCAGCAGCAGAATGTGGTTGTTTGATTCAGGTGTCCCCCATAAACTTAACATAAATACTAGGTTTCCAGCTGATGGAGATTTGGGAATTAATATCTCCTTAGGGAAGTGTATTGTTAGGGCAGGCATATGAGTACTATAGCAAGTCTCCCCTTGCCAGTATTTGGCACAGTCTCCTTTGCTGTTGTCCATCTGGTGTAGGCTAGGAGGTGATGTCCACTCTCTGCTCATGTCATCATTTTTTCCTGCCATCATTGAGCTTCCCCTCAAGTCTGTAAGCCAAAATAAACCCCCTTTTTTTCCCCTGAAATCTGCTCTTGGTTGAGAGATTTCTTCCAGCAACTTGAACCTGACTACAACAACTGTCTTTCCTTCTTATCATCTCGCTTGGCCCTTTCTGGACAGTTCTCTCTTTGGAATTTTTCCATCTGCTGACAAGTAGATGTTAATAAGTCTAACTCCTCAGAACTTAACTCTTACAGTAACACTTTCAATCAGTTCAACTTTTAACTTCTTTCCTGCCATATTCCCTCCTCTTTATCATCATAATACCTTATGCTTTTGTATGTAATGGGTGGTTCTCCTGATATATCACCTGTATTTTAACTGGTTTCATCCTAGATTAGATGAACCTGGATAGAAAATTGAGAACATAGGGTTTTATCATAAGTTCCAGCATAATTTTTCTATGTGAGGCCCCATTAAAAGGAGCTAACCAATGTCCCCATGTAGTTCAATAACCCACAGGGCCCAAGGTCTGGGGTACATCAGCTGTAAGACCTCTAGAGTCTTGGGCAAGCATGACCTTGAGGTCCAAGTGTGCGTCAGTTGTCGTTGAAACACTGACACTGTTTCCATTAAGTCTTGTATTTTAATTATCAGGTTCATGATTATTGTCCTTGAAAATAAGGATGGAAAGAGAAAAGAATTATTATAATAAAATAAAGCCAAAGAAAGAGAGCCAGGCTGGCTTGTTTTGTACAAGATTAGTCAGTGGGAGTGACTTTGAGAAATCCTCTTGTGAGGAGGAGAGCACAGAACTTTTCTGCACTTAGAGGGAGAGGGTTGTACCACAATCCTCCAAAAGAAGCAGACATTCCTGTGGAAGCAAAAGTATATAAGCAAGGCAAATGTGAAGAATGGTACCTGTTCAGGAGTGGAAGACAGAAAGGTCCCTTGGAGCCAAAATTTCTCTATGGATCCCACAGCATTGTCAAACAAGCTGATCAGTCCAGGAAATGGAAGGAGTTAGGATCCTTATCAGGTATCTGATTAACTCTGACTTATAGAGTTTAATAGGGGACACGCTGCTTTAAGAAGCAGATGACTTTCTAAATCAGGCATGGCAAACATGGGTAGGATTGGGGGATATTGTGTGTGTCTGTGTGTATATATATAGGCATCTCATGTTGAATTTCTTAGACTTCTGCTGTGCATGGACCAGTCAGATTTCAGCATTGTGACTGGAGCAGGGCCACAGTCTTTTTTGAAGGAGCAGGTATCCTTCTGTGGTAGTTTGAATAGATGGCCCCCAATATATTCAGTGTTTTATTAGTTTGTAGTTTGCATCTGAAGCCACCTGGCTGGAGGCAATGTCACTGAGCGGATCTTAAGGTGTGGTGGTGGGTTTAGGATTTCAATCTAAAGATATGAAAAATGTGCCTAGCTGGAGTTCCTGAGGTGTGCTATACTGTGTGGCTTTTGACTTTTGGCTTCTCTCTCTCTGCTTGGACCAGTGAAGGCAGGCCAGCTTTCTCTGCCATTATGGAACTTGCCCTGGATCTGTAAGCTTTAATAAATATCCCTTCCTCCATAACTGTGACTGGTCTGGAAGTTCATCTCAGCGAACCTGAAGCTGTCTGCTACACCTTCCTTCCATAACTTGACATGATTAGACCCTCTGAGTCCCTGGTGACCTGTTAACTGTTAAAATCAGCAGAGGACACTGCCTTCTTGACTCTGATGTGATGAGTTTATATCTCTTGGATGATGGATGTGGCCCAATTTCCCAAGCGTATGTGGGTCCTCATATTACAAATTTTAGTGGAGTATCATCATTGGCAGGAGAATCTGGCTTCTCTCTGTACATACAAGCACCACCAACATCAGCACTTATAAACAGCCAGAACTCTAAATCGTTTTTACTAAATCTTAGGGCCAGGCTCTAGATTTGCCCCCAATGTATCTTAGGGCTGGCCTCTGAGATCTATCCTTACTGATATATCTCCTCTTATTAAACATATACAGGAGAGATTGGACTAATACAAATCAATAACTATCAGATAAACATAATTAGTGAAGACAATTTTAGGATCTATGACTTAAAGGCAAACAGTGGCTGACTGATCAGGGCCAGGCAGAGGCAGAAAGCATAAGTTAATATTAGAGCTTAGTACTACAAGCCAGCATCAGACAGAGGAGTCTATTAGTCTGAGTCTTTGTTCATATTATAATGTCATGTATTTATATTATCTTACTGGGTGTTTAAGACCATGTAGGCAGCCAAAATTAACTATGCATTATGTTTTAGAGGTCATTTATGACTCTGTAGGAGAGACTTTTAGGGACCTTTGAGGACTTCTCTGACTCTCAGCATTGTCATCTGTCATCATAAGTCAAAGTTGTGCTGACCAAGAGACCCTCCAACTTTCAGGAAGCCTGAAGGCCTTATTTTCCGCTGATGTGACTCTCTGGTTGTAGCCACAGTGACTTGGAGTCTCTCTCTGGGTCTCCATGTCCTCCCTGATCAAGAAGACAGGCAACTTACCAGAGGCTAGAAGTTAACAAGTGTCCCATCATTTCCTGTGGCCTTCTGTCCTGGAGCAAGAACGAAAATATTGGTTATCCTTTTACTCCAATGTTTCCAATTGACTTTGGCTTCTACATATGGTTATTAATCACTGAGAAAGACTATACACATCTGATTAGCAAAACGGATTTAGTTAAAGACATGCAGAACATATCTGCTGAGCAAAGCAGATCTGGTGAGAGAATGATCATTCCAATTAGTATTTAAGTTCAGTTGTTAGGTGACATTGTAAACTATATCTGGAACATAGAAAACATACACATTTTTATCTTTAAATATATGTCAGTTATAAATACAGGCAGAACATGTTGGAAGCTCTGAAAAAATATTTTACACACAATTTTAAATTAATTGATTTAATCTAGAAATTGTATGTTAGGAAAAGACAAGACAGTATCAAAACTTGGCATTTGTTTTTAAAACCAACTTCCCCTCATCTGTATACCTTTTCAGGTACCAGTTACCCCTCAAAGAAGAAGCAGAACAGTAAGATTTAAGAACATTTTTTTTTTCTAGAGCCGAGGTCTTAAGTATTAATATATCTATAAGAAATGAAATTAAGATACCAGAAATGAGACAATTAATTAAGTAAAACCTTGACTGAGACTGATTATACACAGCTTAAAAATAAACCAAATCTGGTCCTGGTTATTGTTGAGCTAAACTAGCCAGATTTAAAATACATATATATATATATATATATATATATATATATATATATATATATATATATATATATATATATTTTTGGGCTGGAGAGATGGCTTAGTGGTTAAGGTGTTTGCCTGCAAAGCCAAAGATCCCAGTGCAATTGCCTAGGACCCACATAAGCCAGGTGCACAAGGGGGCACTTGCACCTGGAGTTCATTTCCAGTGGCTGGAGGCCCTGGCACACCCATTCTCTCCATCTCTCTTTCTCTCTCTGCCTCTTTCTCTCTCTCTCTCTCAAATAAATAAATAAATAAATAAATAAATAAATAAATAAATAAATTTAAAACACACACACACACACACACACACACACATATATATATATAATTTATTACAGAGAAAGAGAACGAAAGTATGGGCATATCAGGGCCTCCAGCCACTGCAAATGAACTCCAGATGCATGTGTCCCCTTATCCATCTGGCTTATGTGGGTCCTGGGGAATAGACCCAAAGTCCTTTGGATTTGCAGGCTAACACCTTAACAGCTAAGCCATCTCTCCAGCCCTAAACTAGCCTGATTTTAACATTAGAGAAATTATGACAGGTATAAAGCAATTTCTTAATAAAGTACCTTTATCTATTGAACCATTTTAAGCTTAACATAAAGCAGTATTTATGACTGTTAGAATATATGAAGCTTAGAAAAACTATAATAACATTGTTTGTGTATATAAGGTTTTCCTATGACATGAGGAGCTTACTCAGTTTTGTAAGACCAATGTCATGATGAGTAAAAATGACTAAATCACCTTTTATAAGATTTGGACAATAATCTCAGTGATAATCACCCAGTAAACATCATGAACAAGACAGGGACCATCTTAAGGTTACCGGGTTGTTTTGTTTTTGTTTTGTTTTGTTTTAGAGATAATAACCTTATAAGAGAATTAAATACTAAAATGTTGACAAATAGAGGGACAGAGCTAACTTGGCTGAGCACTTTAAAGTCAGTCTTTTATAGCCATACAACCATTATCATGACCACATTAACATCAGTGAGTCAAAGTTTTAAATTTACAACCTGAATATCATAACATCCTGTAACCAGCCAGGGCCATCCTTTGCTAGTCTGATATGAACTCTAGGCAAATGGTCATCTTAATGTCAAGTAGTCTGGAATCTGATCATGTGCTTTAAGACTTAGTTAAACAACTTTGTCTTAAAACCTTGTGTTTAAAACTCATAACTTCATCTACATACTTTTACTTCACAATCTATGTAACTATTCTGAAACAATCCATTTTATCAAACATTTAACATTGAACATTTAGTTTCATCTTTAGTTTATCCTCTTATCTAGTTTGTCTCATTATAATTACCAGCAAACCTTTTATTGTCATTATCATAAGACCTAATAATAAATATTACTATTTAAGATTTTTTTCTATTATCTTAAAAAGGCTCTTTGAAATAGCCTTTCATAAAAGAGTAGACCAGACTTGACTTACATAATTTACGCAGAATATACATATAGATTTTCTCATTTGTTGATTTTTGGAACCTTTTTGTATCAGCTTTCTGAAACACATATTTAAAAAAAAATATGAAAGCAGATTAGAACATTGTTAGAAATGTTAGAATTATTCTGACAAACTCATACTGAATACTATCTGAATCTAAACAAACCTTGGGGCTGTTGTCAGCAGTTCCATAGAAGCATAGAAAAAAAAAAAGTACACTTAAAACAGCTACTAATTTCTTATTAGAAGTCCCTATCTGTCCACAGCAACTTGGGACTCACCCATGATCTTATTGGGGCCAGGATCCTGAGATTTTCTGAACCTGCAGATTCCCCTGGCTCTGCAAGACAGGAAGCCAAGCAAGCAGAGCCATCAGGGATTTCCCTGGGGCAGCATAAACCCCAGAGAGGTTTGTGCCTTGTCTCTCTGTCTGACAATGATACATGTATGTCGGGATCCCCCTCCTATTTTGGGCCTGCCTGGCCATAATACAGATCAAGCCCTGCAGAAGGACTAAGTGACACATAGCAATTGCAGGTGTCTGCTCATGTACAGTCTGCCATTTTGTCCTTGTCCAGGAGAGCCACTCCAGCTGCAGCATGTGAGAACAGGACAGCATGACCCTTCCTTTGAAGTGTGGAGGGACTCTCCCTCCTCTTCTGGTAGATATGTGGCTGGGCTTAGGGCTTGAATGACTTTCACTCACATTCATTTAGCTCAGAGGCCTTTGTAAAACCTTGCAGAGCAACATTTATCTTGGTTTGTCTCTTTCCATCATTTAACCCTTTCCTCAGTGTCAGATCCTGGAGTGGTAGAATTCTCCAGTAGCCCAGAAAGCACTATTTTTTGTGGCCTTGGATTTAGCCAATTTTGAATTCTGCCAGCCATACCTCATTACTGGAGAGTGTGTTAGGAGGCAGCTGTGTGTGGGGTGATATCCGGCATTGAAATTTCTGGTCTGATCTAACTGTGCTGTTTCATTTTTGCTTATTTGTTTTGTTTTGTTTTTAATTCCAATAAGAGTTTTGAATTTCTCTCAGTGCTACAGTGCAGCTCCCTGATGTTGACATTTTATAACTTTTTTAATTAATAAATTCACTTATTTTATTTTATCTTAGAAACTAAGTGAATTTCTTTTTTATTACTTATGGGTATAGTATATAAATATCACATGTAATGTTGGTAGCATCCTTTCCCTCATCCCTGCCCATCACCAAAGGGACCCTCCTAATTGGGGATGCCTAGTTGGGTTATGCATTGTGGAGGTAGCCATCAGTTATGGGGAAGAGGCAATGTCTCTGTGCATAATGTTCCAACTTGTGACTCCAGCAATCTTTCCACCCCCTCTTCTGTGAAATTCCCTGAGCCATGTTGGGTTCCTTTCAAGTCTACCTAAGTGACTGGCTCTTTGTCTTTTTTTTTTTTTGGGGGGGGGTGGGTTGAGGTAGGGTCTCACTCTAGTCCAGGCTGACCTGGATTTCATTATGTACTCTCAGACTGGCCCCAAACTCACTGCAATCCTCTTACCTTTGCCTCTGGAGTTCTGGGATTAAACGTGTGCACCACCACACCTGACTCAGTGATGGGCATTAGGAGCCTCTGGATCTCTGGTTTGGTAGGTGTTGAGTGTCCTCAGTGTCTGTCTCCTTAACCCTTGTGCTGACATCAGGTTCACCAAGAAAGCAGCACTCTTGCTTATTGGCCCAATCCCTCTATGGTTTCAGATAGGGCACTGGTAAAGTGAGGTGGGTTGTTTCTCTCCTCAGGTCCTGCTTCCATCAGAAAAAGAGAAGCAGATTCTAATTTTATGACTTTAAGAGTAGGAGAATCTTGCACTGTTTCTTGTCTATAACCTTAGTTACTTTCGGTGTTTCCACTGGGGGACATTCAACATTAAAAGCTTGCCTTCTAAATTTACAGAGGTCTTTAATTTTCTTGGTGCCATCTTAGTATTGTTATTTCCTGAATATTCCCTTTTGAGATATGGATTATTTTTAACTTTTTATTGACAACTTCCATAATTATAGTCAATAAACCATGATAATTCCCTCCCCTCCACCATTTTCCCCTTCACAAATCCACACTTCATCTTATCCCCTCCATCTCTTTATTATTTTGATGTAATCATCTTTTCCTCCTTTTACGTGGGACTTGTGAAGGTAGTTCTAGGCACTACAAGGTCATGTATATGGAGGCCAATTTCTGTCTGAATGATTGCATTGTAATCAGTCCTATGTTTCCTTTGGCTCTTACATTCTTTCTGTCACCTCTTCTGCAATGGACCCTGAGCCTTGGAAAACATGATAGACATATTTCAGTGTGTAATATTCCTCTATCACGTCTTCTCAGCACTATGGTACCTTTTGGGTCATCCCAGTGGTCACCACCATCTGAAAAGAGAAGTTTCTCTAAACAAAAGTGAGAGTAGCATTAAAATATGGGTATGAACCTTAAGTAAAGTGCTTACAGGTCAGCTTGGTAAGCATAATATATGCATTTAGCTAGATAAGAGTAGGCATTGCACTCCTAAGGGTCATGACCTCCCCCCACCATAGGATTTTGATCAGATTTTCAGTACTAGGCATGTATTTCCTTCCATAGAGCAGGCTTCCAGTCCAATTAAAGAGCAATTTTCCCCATAACAGACATGCCACTATTACACCTGTTTGGCCATTTGACAAGCTTGGCCAGACTTAGGCTTGCAATGTCCAGTGTTATCATTGCTGATGACTTCTGCCTCCCATAAGACTGAATGCAGTTCAGCTTTTTCCAGCTGTCCATAAGTTGGTCTACAGGGAGGAGATTTTCAGCTAGGCCCCAGCTTGATTTCTTACCATGTATTTCTGGAGGGAAACCAAGAACCTTGGCAATGGCCAGTAATGTTTTGGGGGTATCAGGTACCTCTGTGCCCAACAACTCACTGGAAGGTGTTCCATTCCTAGCACTGACATTTTTCTAGTAACAGTCTATGGCTTCTGGGTGTGGCATTATTTTTAAAAAAATGTAGGATTCCATATGGCTTATTCTCAATATCTTGAATTTTGATTACCCACAATCCACCCTTCTTTAACTCAATTTCTTCCCATGACCTCATTTAGGCCATTGTAAACCCAGTAATCTAGTAATCTCTTCATCTACTTACATATATACGATGCCGTCCTCTTAAGACCTCACCTCTCCTCCCTCACTTATAACCTTTCTCTAATTTACTGTCCTCTGCTACTGATTTATTTATTTATTTATTTATTTATTTATTTATTTATTTATTTTTGTAAGTAGGTTCTCACTCTTCTCATTCTAGCTCAGGCTAACCTGGAATTCATTATGTAGTCACAGAGTGGCCTTAAACTCTTGGCAATCCTCCTACTTCTGCTTCCTGAGTGCTGGGAATAAAGGTGTGCATCACCATGCCCAGCTCTCTGCTACTCACATATGGATTTTTTTCTTTTCTTTCTTTTTTTTTCCTTTTTTAAAATTAGTTATATATATAGTGTGTATACAGCCATGATGGTACCACCATTAGCCTTTGCCTTATGGGGATAGCCATCAGTAGCAGGAGGGGCAATGTCTCTGTGTATACGGACCCAATTCATGGCTCTAACAATCTTTCTGCCCCCTCTTCCAAGAATTTCCCTGAACCATATCGGGTTCATTTTAGGTCTTTTTTAGTGAAGAGATTTTGGGAGTCTGTGTCTCTGGATATTTGATTTGGTAGGAGTTGAGTGTTTTTTTGTGTCTATCTCCTTCACCCTTGTGCTGGTACCAGGTTCACCAAGAAAAGCAGCACTCTTGCTCATTTTCCCAATAAGTTTATGGCTTAAGATGGGGCCCTGTTGAGGTGTGATGGGCTGATTCTCTCTTCAGGTTCTGTGTCTATTTGAAAAAGAGAAGAAGATTCTCCAACAGAGAGTGAGGTCAGTGCAAGATACATGGATAACAATTTTCATTTTGGAGAGAATTTAATAGGTGTAGGCCCTCTTGTATCCCACTATTGGTGGTAGCTTGATTTTGGAGAGCGGGCTCATTTTTGGATATGGTTCTGACTTGCTTCCTATTTCCTGGTATGGGTTCCATTCCACTGAGTGGATCCATTAGCCAAATCAAGAGCAGTTGGTAACCCACCATGTCTGTGTGCCACTACTGCACTTGTGTGAGCATCACATCAGGTTGTTTGCTGCTGGGTAGCTTAGACCATGAGTTTCTTAGTTGGCTGTTTTCCCCCAGTCACTTATGTAGCACCTTCTGGCACTAGACAAGCTTACTATCTGGGGACTGACTCTCTTTCAGATTCCAGCCGGGTCTCTCCATGTTCTGTCCCAACAGCATATGGTCTCTTCATCAGTAGGGTTTATTTTGGATCATGCAGGCTAGGACTTGGTACTGCATAACAGACAGAAAGGCAAAGGCTTTCTGAGCATGTATTGATGGGGACAGAAATAACTCTGTACCTTGGTGTTGTGAGCCACATACGTACCTGCACACATATATTCATATCATATCCAGACAGCTATTGCTCCGTCACACATTCATTCATTCAGAGTTTAAACAATTTTTTCTTATTTAATCCCAATGATTATCCTGATATAGCTACTTACTGAGAGCGAAACAACTTCAGTCCCGATGGAAGGAGGGCCATCACCTTGGAATTGCCTCAAGGTTCAGAACTCTTCCTGCAGGAATCAGTCCAGTCCTCAAAATCACTTTGAGCATAGTTCAGACCTGATGAGGCATCATCTCAATTTTAAATTCTATTTTGCAGTTTCCAATTTCAGTTTCCTTGGGGAGTTCTTACTTGGTCCAGATGTGTGGCTCAGTTTTATCTCCTTGCACTGAGGACTCTGATCCTAGGTTTCAGTCTCCTTAGGCCACCTGGAAGGGTACCACACAATCTTGTTGGGGACACACTTCCCAGTTTGAAGGATCTTTGGCAGGCTCAGAGGCCCAGTAGTGGCAGCCTTTCCTGACCAATTTGGGTCATGGCAAAAGAAAATCTCCCTCTGGCTTCCAGAGATATGCCAGAAATTCTCTGGAAAGATCATTCCATTGCGAGTATTAGTAAAAGTAGAGGAGCTTATTTACCTGGGGCCCAAAAAAGCTTAAGATAGCACTCCAAAGAAGCTCTGACCTTGAGCTGAGATTTTATTTTTATTTTATAGTTTTCATAGCCAAGGGGAGGCATATGTGAATAAAGAAGATGTGAAAATTTGCATATTAATCATTTCTGTAGTTAGACCACCCTAACAAATGAACTCCATTTTACTTTGTTTTAGCTGAAACTATCTTTCCTTCTTGTCATCCCTCTGGGCCCTTTCTGGAGTGTTCTCTCTTTGGGATTTTTCCATCTACTGACAAAGATAAGTTTAACTCCTCTGCAATTAAGTCTTAAGTAACTCCGTGGATCAGTTCAACATTTAGTTTCTTTCCTACAACAATGCTGCCGAGTTATGACTCTATTGTAAGATTCATCCTTTCATTAATTTTCACTCAAGTCCTCTCTGGACATGGACTTGTAGACACTCTCAGAGGTGTGCTTTGCAAATCTCAAAGGTGATGTTCATTCTGACTAAAGTGACTATCAAAATTAACCTTCACTCCTTGAAATATCTGTATAAGGCAAGAATGATTCATTAAGAAACACTTAAGTGGTTTAAACACATAGATTTGTAATCATAAGCACATTGGTCCTTTGTTCAATGTAACTATTTAGTTTTCCATGCTAGTGTTGACAGAATGACAAAAGAAGTTAACAAAATTTCTTCCTTACTTATAAAACTGGTTAATGCACAGAAAGCCATTTTCTTTCAGCAAATAAATATAGAGTTGTCCATTCTGTATATTCCATGTATATAAACATGCTTACCTAACACAGCCCTTTCATTCTCAAAGTTCTTAACTGTTAGTGTTGCCTCCTTTCTTAGGGTCGGTTCTCAGGCACAGGGCAATACTTGAGAGTTCACTTAATGATCCATTTTACTGATGCTAGAAAATAACATCTTGAACAAGATGAAGCTAAAAATAAAATATGTTTAGGGAAATTTTAATTAATTAAGCAATGTGGTAAAAAACAAACATAACATCTTAGGGGGGCAGAAGAACTTATAATTATTAAATCCACATTTTGGGTTAAAGAGGATTTGCATCCACAGTAAACCAAATCATAATCTCTTTAAGAAAGTATAACTAGGATTCTAAATAACTTGTAGGCACATTTATTCAATCGAGATTAGATGTACATAAAGACCTGTTAATAGCTAAAAACACAAGCATTTCACTTCAAATTTTACATATATTAAAACTAATGTCATTATTTTGGAAAATTAGATTAATTGATCAAAATACTATTACATGCACACAGCATAAATATGTTCAGCTTCTAGATTCTTCTCACTTTTAAATCATATGAGACTTTTATTGCACAGCCATCTCTGTAATGACTGTAAATATTCAGTATACTAGTTATGAACAACATGTCATAGGCTGTAAAATATCATATTCAATTAGATGCCTTCTCTCCCAGGAGTGTTGTGCATGTGCATATGCATCTGCACAGATAGCTGGGTGAGGGAGAATTTACTTTAGAAATTAAAAGCTATTTAGAAAAACTTCCAGCTTTTCAGCACCTTAAATTGCTACATTTATCAAAAATCATTTTCATCAAAAATAATAAATGCAAAATGCAACAAGTAAAATTAAAAAATGCATATAGTTAAACCCATAGAATCAATTTAAATTTAAGATAATTGAAAGACAATGAATAAATTATGAAAATATTTTAAAATTCTGTTACTTCTTTAAAAATCCTTTACTGTTTGTGTATTTTAAAATATAACTATACAATTCAGTTCATCTTGTCTTTCTCTTACATTTTAACTTAATCTACTCCATATGAAATGAAGAAAACATTGATATTCAATAGGTAGTTTAATGCTTATGAAAATGAATTTGCTCAATGTTGATTTTTCAGGTCACACTAATGCTTATATATGTTTGAAAGGGAATAGGCTAACAACTTCTAAGGAAGCTTAAGCATTATTAAAGATATTAGCTAAGGTTACAGATGGCTGCTAATCTGATGACCGAAGTGTTAAATATTTGGGAATACTTTACAAAATAACTTTATATATGGTTACTGTTGTGTGAGTGTGTGTGTGTGTGTGTGTGTGTGTGTGTGTGTTTGTGAATACACACATTTATATGCATTCTTACATGTGCAAAGTATGTTTGTATGTGTATGTCTGGACTAAATAATTAAGTTATGAAAATTACTTTCTGAATCTGTAGCAATGACACTGTTCTGCCACTGAAAAAGGTCCATGCATCCTTATTGTCTTTTTTTCTTTTTTTGTGGCAGAGTCTCACTCTATCCCAGGCTGACCTGGAATTCACTATGTAGTCTCTGGGTAGCCTTGAAGTAATGGTGATCCTCCTACCTCTTCTGGTATTAAAGGTGTGTGCCACCATGCCCAGCCTTATTTTCATTTTAATTGGAATGTTTATTTAATGCTCTGAGTTGTTTGAATTCCTTATATATTTTCAATATTAATCTCTTTAGCATTTAGATTATAAATATTTTCTTCCATTCTGTAGGTTGCCTCTCTAATCCAGTTGTGGTAGTTTGAACGTAAATGCACCTATTTATAGAATCACATATTATTGATCAAGCTTCCTATTTAGTTTTCAGAAAGTGTGTCACTGAGG
This sequence comes from Orientallactaga sibirica, assembly GCA_036365145.1. Lineage (NCBI taxonomy): Eukaryota > Metazoa > Chordata > Mammalia > Rodentia > Dipodidae > Orientallactaga > Orientallactaga sibirica. The sequence continues at coordinate 13,510,335 of JAEOAD010000060.1, read as the reverse complement.
GTAAAACTTGAGTCCAAGCTGAGTAGGGGTATAGAGAGACAGTTGCTCACAGGTGTTGGCAGCTCTGTCTGCTGTGGATGTATGATGAAGTCTGCTGAAGTGAGCCAGCTTCTATAGTTATGATGAAGCTTTTGCTAGAATCTGTAAACCTAAAATAAACACTTTCTTCCCATAAGCTGCTTCTTGTCAGCTGTTTTGTTAGCTGTGAGAAGGTAACTGCAATAATAGTCATTAATTATGTTGTTGTGTAGAGCTTTGTGGTTTGATGTAGCTCACTTTATAAGGCTTTGTTTTGCTTTCTTCCTTTAGTCCAGGGCTTTTAAGGGTGCATGTGTATGCACACATGTGCGCACGTGCACATGCGCACACATATCTTTTTTTAATAAATAAAGAGAAGATAATAGAGTTTATAGAATTGTATAATTAATGTTGGGGTTCTCTTTGCATACATACACATGCACACACACACACACACACACACAAAGGCACACAAACACACACTCATGTGAATAATAAAACCAGAAAAAAAATAAAATTATGTGGGCTCGAGAGATGACTTAGTGGTTAAGGCGTTTGCCTACAATGCCTAAGGACCCATAATCGACTCTCCAGATACAGTGTAAGTCATATAAATAAAGGTGAGGGAAGCACAAGGTCACACATACCCACTAGGTGGCAAAAGCATCTGGAGTTCAATTATAGTGGCTGAGGTCCTGGAGCACCAATTCTCCCCCCCATCACTGTCTGTATTTCTCTTTCTATCTATAAAAATAAATAAATAAATAAAAAATAAATAAAAAAAATGTTAAAGTATTTTTAAAAACACAAGCTGAAAATCAAGGCTGTAAGGCTGTAGCATCTGGACTAAGAAGAAATAGTTCCCCAAAATGAGATGTAAAATATTTTGAAAATTTATGTCAGTTCTTTTTACCATGTAAATAGGCATTGTCTATTTTTGAATCAATGTTTTCCCAGTTACGAGTTAGATACTGGCAGAAATAATTGGCATGAAAGTAAAGGACAAAAAATGATAGTGGAAACAGCCTTTGCATGAATGAAACAAGAATGTCCTCATGTGGAATTTTCTAGTAAAAGAAAATAACTTCAACAAGTAAAAATGTTTCAGATGGTATTTTAACATGGGGATTGAAAGTACAGAAAGGCAATTATGTTGAGTTGGACAGCACACACAGAATCATTTACTTTATTTTTTATTGAAGTAGAAGCATTGTTTGGATACATCATGTGTTGATACCATAATTTGCCTCTCCCTGCCCCCACTCCACTGAGGGCCCTCCTTAGTGGGATTGCTGGTATTCACCATGGAGTTGTAGGATAGAGTTGGGAGAACAGCAGTTAGTCATGGGGGCAAGGGGAGGCAATGCCTGTGGGTAATCCCTCTCACCATGTGGCTATTGCAATCTCGCCACCCCCTCTTCTGCAAAAATCCCTGAGCATTGGTCAGTGTGCTATAAGTCTTTAGTATTGAACTCCCAGCAGCTTCTGAATTTCTCTTTTGGTGCATTTTGAGCATCCTCAGTGTCTGTCCCCATCACCCTGTTACAGGTTATCAGGCTCACCATGGCAGCGGCATTCTTGATCTTCCTGTGAATTCCTCTGTGGTTTCACCTGTGGTCTAGTTGCTGTGCTAGGGGTGGTTCATCTGCCAATAGGGAGTCAGCTATCTATTCTTGCCTTGATGATAGATTTTGGTTGTCCACAGTTCTCACCATTTTCTGAAAATGAAAAACTTAATGGAGAATGAGATTATGATAGGTTAAAGGGATAAGCACTGTTAATTTAGGGAGTTTTAATAGGTGTAGCCTCACTGTTGGCCAAAGATGAGTGGGAATTTATCACTGGAGTCCATAATCATGGTCTACATAGAACGCTGACTAGGTTTCTACTTCCAGCTATGGGTACCTTTCCACTGAGTGGATCTGTAAGCCAATAAGAGAGCCATTGGTTACCCAACTAGGCTGTGTGCCACTATTTCACAGGTGTGTATACCTTCTCAGGCTGGTTGTTTTCATTATAGCAGGGTCCTGAATGTGCTCTCAATGTTGATGTCCATTTTCCTCCAGCAGCTCAAGTCATGCTTTTCAGCACTATATGAGCTAACCATCTGGGAGCTGAATTTATTTATGTTCTGCATTGGCATCATGTGGTGTCTTCTGCAATATGGTCTTATCTTTCACCTCAGACAGGTATTCAAGTGTTTTGATAGAAGACTGTCCCATTTTGGGAATCTTGTAGGTCTCTTTGATAAACAGTGTGATGTGGGTTGCAAACAATTTTTGGTACTGGGAGTTACAAGCCAGAACCATATATTTTAGGGATAGGTTTTATCCCACCCTCTCCATGGTCTTTCTTACCAGATGATCCCTCCATGCTCCTATTAAGTTTTATATATTTTAGTTGGCTATGCAAGAGGAAGTTTTCTATGGTACCAAATCATTTCGGATTTTGTTTTGTGTATCTTCCACACCCTCCTGTTTCCCTCCCCCCAAAACCTTCCATCCCTCTTATCTTTCCCTCAAGTTGCTTATCAGGTATCCCTGTAACTTGAAAATTCCAGTTTAGGAACCACAGATGAGGGACAACATGCAGTATTTGTCTTTCTGTACATATGTGAGTTTACTTACTATGATCTGTGCAAGTCTGTCCATTTTCTTCCAAATTTCATTATATCATTTTTTCCTTACTGCTGAGTACAATTCCTTCCTTATACATTCACCAAATAACGGTATCTGGGTTGATTCCAATTCTTAGCTATTGTGAATTGAGCAGCTATAAACAGAGTTGAGCAAATATCTCTATAGTGATGTCTAGCTCCTTTAATGTGGATGCCCAAGAGAGGAATGGCTGGGCCAGTTGGTACCTCTATTTTCATATTTTTCAGGATTCTGCATATTGTTTTCCATAGTGGTTGTATAAGTTTACACTCTTACCAGCAGTGAATGAGGCTTCTTCTTTCCATGTATCTCACCAACATTTATTGTCACTTGATTTTTTTTTTTTTTTAATGACTGCCACCCTTTCTGGAATAAGGTGGAATCTCATAGTTGTTTTGCTGATGGTTAAAGATGTTGAACATTTTTCTAGCTGAGTATGAACTATTTGTATTTCTTCCTTTGAGAACTCTCTATACAAATCACTGCCCCATTTTTTGAGTGGATTGCTTGATTTTAATTGCTTAGTTTGTTTTGTTATGAGAGAGAGAGAGAGATAGAAAATTGAGAGAGAGAGAGAATGGGTGCTCCAAGACCTCCAGCCACTGAAAACATACTCCAAACACATGCACTACCTTGTGAATCTGGCTTACGTTTAGTTCCTGAGGAATTGAATGTGGGTCCTTTGTCATTGCAGACAAGTGCCTTAACTGCTAAGCCATCTCTCTAGTCCTATTGCTTAGGTGTTTTAGTTCTTTATAGATCCTAGATATTAAGCTTCTGTCAGTGGAATAGCTTGAAAAAAATTTTCTCCCATTCTGTAGGTAGTCTGTTGGCTCTGTTTATGGTATGTGTGTACAAAAGGTTTTTAGCTTCATGAGATCCCACTGGTTTAATGATTGCTTAATTTTCTGAGCTACTGATCAGGAAGTCTTTCCCCACTCATATATCATGGAAAGTTCCTCCTATTTTTTAATCCAGCACTTTGAGAGTTTCAAGTCTTAGATTTAGGTTTTTAATCCATTTAAAGTTAATTTTTATTTATGGTGAGAGAAATGGGTCTAGGTTTTTTTATTCTATGTGTAGTTATCCAGCTTTTTTTTCCAGCACCATTTGTTGAAGATGCTATCTTTTCTCCAGTATATGTTTTTGACTCCTTTGTCAAAGATCAAGCAATTGTGGTTACTTGAACTATGGGCTTGGTATTCAATTCTATCCCACTGGTCTATATATTTGTTTTCATTCCCATACCATGCTATTTTTGCTACTATGACTTTATAGTATTTTAAGTCCCATATGCTGATACTTCCAGAGGTGTTTCTTTTGCTGGGGATATTTGTAGATATCCATGGCTTTCCACCATTCCATATAAATTCTGAGATTATTTTTTTTTTATCTCTGTGAAGAATAATGCTGGGGAATTTAAAGGTATTATATTGAATCTATATGTTTCTTTTGATAGAATTACCACTTGCACAATATTAATTCTACCTGTCCAGGAGCATGGAAGGTCCATCCTTCTTCTCATATCCTCCTCTATTTCTTTCTTGAGTGTTTTTATGTTTCCATTATATAGGACTTTCACTTTCTTGATTAGTGTTATTCCAATGTATAAAATTGTGTGTGTGTGTGTGTGTGTGTGTGTGTGTATGGAAAATGGGACAGTGTCATTAACTTTTTTTTCAATATATTTGTCTTTTGCATATAAGGAATGCTACTGACTTTTGTATCCTGCCACGTTGCTGAAGGAATTTGTCACCTTTAGAAGTTTTATGGTAGAGTCTTTCAGGTCACTAATGAATAGGATCATGTCATCTGCAAATAGGGCTAGTTTGATTTCTTCTCATCAAATTTCTATCCCTTTAATATCTTTCTCTTGTCTTATTTCTTGGTATAGGACATCTAGTACTATGTTGAAGAGCAGTGGTCAGAGTTAGCACCTCTATATTGTTACTGATCTTAATAGGAACTCCATGAGTCTTTCTTCTTAAGTATGATTTGGGCTTTAGGTGCTTTGTATATAGCCTTTATTATTTTAAGATATAATCCCTCCATGACTAGTCTATCCAGTGTTTGGATCATGAAGTGGTGTTGTATTTTGTAGAAGTCCTTCTATGCATCTATGGTTTTTGTGTTTAAGATTATTTATGTGGTGCATTTTGTTAACTGATTTCCATATGTTGAACCACCCCAGCACCCCTGGGTGAAGCCTGCTTGAACAAGGTGGACAATGCTTTTGATATGTTGTTGAATTTGGTTTGCAAGAATTTTGTTCCGGACTTTTGCATTTAAGTTTATCAGGGATATAGGTTAGTTTTTTTTTTTTTTTTTTGTATCTCTGTCTGGTTTTTATATTAGGGTGATGCTAGCTTCATAGAAGGAGTTGCAGAATATTCTCTGTTTTATGATTATGTTGAAAAGCTGAAGCAAAGTGGTTTTCATTCTCCAATTAAAGTTTGGTAGAATTCAGCTGTAAATCCACAGGATCCTGGACGTTTCATTTTGTGGAGGTTTGTGATTACATTTTTCATCTCAGTGGATGTAACAGGTTGTTTAGTAGATTCATTTGTTCTGAATTTAATTATGGTGGTGGTATGTATGTAAGTATTTTTGCATTTCTTCCAGGTTAACTGATTTTGTGAAATAGAGGTTTTGGGAATATGTCCTGATGATTCTTCCAATTTCATTGATATCAATTGTCACCTCTCCCTTTTCTCATTTTGTTAATTTGAGACTTTTTTTCCATTTAATCAAATTGGGCAGGTGTTTATCAATGTTGTTTATTTATTAATTTGTTTTTTAAGAAACAGCTATTGGTTTCATCAATTTGCTTAATTGTTTTCTTAGTTTCCAGTGCATTAATTTCAGCTCTGAACTTAATTATATCTTATACTCTTATGGTTGGATTGCTTTTGTTTATCTAACGCTTTTAAGTGGATGGTTCAGTTATTAATTTGAGATCTTGCTGTCTTTGTTATGAAGGTTTTTAGTGCCATGGATTTTCCCCTTAGGACGGCCTTCATTTTGTCCTATAAGTTTTGGCATGTTATGTTTTTATTGTTAGTCAGTTCCAGAAATTTTATATATATATTTTTTTATTTCTTCAATAACCCAATTTTTGTTCAATATCATGCTTTTCAGTCAGGAGCTGGTGTAATTTCTGCTCTTTCTCTTGTTGTTAATTTCTAGCTTTGACACTACAAATTTCTAGCTTTAATTGTACAATATGATGCAGGAAGTAATGCTGCTTTTCCTGAATTTGTGGAGACATGATTTGTGCCCTAATATATGATCTGTTTTGGAGAAGGTTCAGTGGGCTGCTTAGAAGAACATATCTTCTGTAGAATTAGGGTGAAATGTTCTGTAGTGTCTGTTAGGTCTAATAGGTATTGTTAAGAACTATTATTTCCCTGTTGATTTTCTACTTGGATGATCTGTGTACTGATGATAGTGTGATATTGAAATCCCCTACTATGATGATATTGGAATTTATTTGTGGTCTGTTGTTGAGTAGGTTTTGCTGTGTAATCCCTTCTGGCTGCAGGGTTTCACTGAAAAAACTCTAAGATAATTCTGATGGCATTACTTTTGTATGTTATGGATTGTTTCTCTCTCGCTTCTTTCAGTACTCTGTTTTCAATATGTAGAGTTTTCACTATGATGTACCTTGAAGAGTTTCTGCTTTGGTCCTCATTGTTTGGTGTTCTCTGAGCTTCTTGTATCTGGATGGGTCTTTCCTTTGAGAGAGCAGGGAATTTTTCTTCAATAATTTTGTTGAATATGTTCTCCATATCTTTGGCTTGAATTTCTGCCCTTTCTGATATACTCATGATCCAGATATTTGATCTTTCTAGGGTATCCATGATTCCCTTATATTCTGTTTGCATGATTTTTTTGAACTTATCAAAATTTTCTAAGATATATATATTTTTTCTTATTATTTATCTATTTGAGGGGGCGCAGAAAGGGAAAGAAAGAAAAGAATGGGCTCACCAAGGCCTCTGCATGCTGCAAACAAACTCCAGATGCATGTGCCACCATGGCTTATGTGGGTTCTGAGGAATCAAACATGACTTCATAGGTTTCACAGGCAAGCACTTTAACTACTAAAGCCATCTCTCCAGCCATCTATGGAGGTTTTTGCAATCTCTATTTAATTTTTTTTTTCTGTTGCATTTTCTGTAATGTATCCATCCCTTTGTTGAGTACCAATTCAAGTTATAGTTTCATTTTCTTGATGCTTCTTGGAATCCATTCTTACACTTAATCATGCCTTCATTAAGCTGTTTCTTGAGATGCTGTACTTCTGGACTCACTATCAATTTATTAATCTCTCTTTTCAGATCTCTCTGGATATCCTGCATTAAGTTAAGCCTAGTGACAAATGTTGTGTGATATAAGAGATGATTCTGCTCAATTTCATTATGCAATTGTTGATATTTTGATGATTTGCTTCTAGTTTAGCAATTTGTTTGGTCAGGGTAAATAAGCTTATTGTGTTTTCATTTTGAAATTCAATTTCAGTTGTCTCCTCTATGTTTTCATTGGAGACTTCCATTGTGGAACTAGTCAGCCTTGGTGGAAATCTCTGTTTGTTATCTCATGTTGTTTCTCTTGCACTGGTCTTTGGGTAACTCAGGGAATTTTGAAGAACAGGGGGCAGAAAGATTCTAAGAGCCACATGTTTGGATGGTATATCCAGAGGCATTGCCTCCCTCCCCTATGACTAAACGCTGCTCTTACAACCCTATAAGGAATACCAGCAACCCCATAAATGGGGGCCCTCAGTGGTATGTGGATAGGGAGAGGGAAATAATGGTATCAACACATGATGTGTTCATACAAAGTATATTCATAATACTAATTTAAAAGGTCTCTTTATCAATGAGGAAGCAAGTATTTGCCTTTGCAAGATCTTCAGTGAGTATTTTATTTTGAGTTTGAGCTAGATTGGAGTGAGATGTCATTGTATCCAATGATGCCAGGGTTGTGGAAGTTGCAAGTATGTTCTGGGCTGGTGCTTGATTTGAGATCTTTAGGTGGAGGTCTGGAATCTCCTTAGCCCCTGATCACAGCTGTGCTTTGACTGTTGAGCCCAGCACATGATCCTGTATACCTATTGTATCCAGTTGAGCAGGTTGCACTGATAGCTCCTAGATGTGGTTGCCAGATATTTCTGTGCTCTCAGCCTGGGTCAATAGTGATGCCTCAAGGAGGCACAGGTAGGTAGATACCAGCAGTGGGGAAAGGGGAGTAGGGACAGGGAAGGGGTGTGTGAGGCACAGGCTCCAGGGATCATGCTGGATCTCTGATGTATGGAGTTAGCTGGTGCAGGGGCTTTAGTGAGAGGAAGCAGCTAGCTGCTGTGCTTGGCAGGAACAGAGGATGTGACATAGGCCCAAAACATTTGCTCAGGCATGATGCACAGAATGGTGTGGGGGACCCATGGGGTGCTGGAGACATGGATTGGGCACACAGGGAACAAACATGCTGAGCTCCTCATGTTCCCTGAAGGCACAAGCCCCAAACATGTGTTGTGACTCACCTGCCTGGAGCACACAGGCCCTAAACACCATGCCCTTCATCCACCCAGACTGTATAGGCCCCAAACATGCTCTCGCAGAATCATTTTTCATCATTTATCTAATTATACTGAAAGAACCATGCATTTGAAATTTAGTTTGGTAAATTCTGTTTAGCAGCAATTTCTGCTAAAAAAAGTGTTGATTCCTTTGTTCTTATTTTATCTTGCAGCTCAAACTGTTTTTTGGATTTAAAGGTGTGTAAAATGAATAATAAAAACCTATAGTCTCCCTGCTCTTGTAATTACTAAAAATCAGAATTTTGCATTTGATTGTTTTATAACATTACATCATAGTAAAAGGTCAAAATATTACATATATTTCAAAAGTTTACTGTGGAGTTTGTGAAATTTAATGCTTATTTGGAAATAGTGGGTGAATTCAAAATTCAGCAGGAGAATAATTAAAAAATTGCTTTTCTGATTATCTGGTAAAGAGTGCACTTTTTTGGTTTATGTAATAATAAATTCATATTTTGACTTTTTCCTGTATATTTTTTTTTTTTACCAGTAATCATTAGTTTACTAGAAATTTGGAAGTTAATTCGGGTAAAAGTTCAGTGCAAGTAAATATATGTCACTCACTGACATAAGAAATCACTTCAGTTGGCATGTCTAGTTATCTTATTTGTCCCAGATCTTGACAATTCAGTAATCCTGTGAATACAGAAGCAAGAAGCATATTTACTTAAAGAAAGGGCATATGTGGGCTTCAATACAAACATACTGGTTCTATTGCATTTTAATGATTGCTGAGTCACTGTAGTCCTAGCGTAATGGGGATAAAAGTTACTTGGAAGAAAGACATCATTCACAGAGCAGAGTGGAGAGACAATTTTCCAGCAGCCATTTGAGGCCATCCCAATTTTACTAGGATATACAAGTCAGTTTTGCATTAGTGGGATGAACTATATGAGGAAAGTTACTAATGAGTTAAAGAGAAGTTTATTTTAGTAACAGTTCTAGAAGTTCAAAGTACAGTTTTGTGTGGTGCAAAAAGTGTGATGTTCACTTTTCCTGAGGCCAGTAGATAACATGTCAGGAGTATATATTGAAAGCAAATAATGATAGCCATGGAGAATGAAGAAAGAAAGATGGGAACAAACTCACAAATCCAATCCTTTTGAAGACCCACAGGAAATCCCTTCAGAGGGCACAGTCCTCATGACCTATATAATGTTCCATGAGTTCTAGTTGTTCATAGTTCTTCCAATAGTATCAGATTAGGTACCAAACCTTTAATATATGGATATTCGGTGGACACTCATCCAAATTATGTCAATAAGACAAGGCATCTTGACCCTGAGTTTAAGTCGATATAGTACATATGACAAAATGAGATAGAGAAAATTATTAGATGTAAAGGTTAAATATAAGATAAGCATTGTGTTATTTTCCTGGGGTGACATCAACAAACACCTATTTTTCCCATATAGGCTACCCATAGCATACCAAAGAAATGATTCCACCCAAGTCTAGCTCATTGGACCAGCAAGTCTCCGGGGGCTACTTTCAGGAATATGGTTGAGGGATAACTTCCTGTAACCTGTATGACCTGTATGTACACATCTGGAGTTCACTGCATAACATGCAGACAGCTTCACTAGCCATAGAATCTCTTCTTCCCAACAGGTCTTACTCCTTACAAGCTTGGAGAGTAGCCTAAAGAATCCTGCAACTTTCAGGAACTTCATGAGACTTCTAATGTACTTACATCCCAAATCTTGTTTTCCTCCTGATCTTTAAAGGGCTTCATGCCCTCCTTATTCTTAATCAGCCTATGTTTCAGTTCAGAACTCCCTAAAGAGCCTCCATCTAAGATGTTGCAACTGAGAGATCACTTTTTAAAAATATTTTTATTTTTATTTATTTATTGGAGAGACACAGAGAGAAAGATAGAGAGTGAGGGGGGAGAGAATGTGTGCACCAGGGCCTCTAGCCTCTGCAAACAAACTCCAGACACATGTGCCACCTTGTCCATCTGGCTTATGTGTGTCCTGGGGAGTCAAACCTGGGTCCTTTGGTTTTACAATAAAATAGAAATAATATAATGTCATAATGTTTGTGAAGATTTAAAAAATGGATAGTTAGGGCTGGAGGGATGGCTTAGTGGTTAAGGTGTTTGCTTGCAAAGCCAAAGGACCCAGGTTCAATTCCCCAGGGCCCATGTGAGCCAGATGTACAAGGGGGCACATGCATCTGGAGTTTGTTTGCAGTGGCTGGTTGCCCTGGCACACCCATTCTCTCTCTCTCTCCCTTTTCCTCTCTGTCAAATAAATAAATATAAAAAATGAATATGCAATTATTTGTGGTAACCTTTATTTGAAGATTTGAATTGAGCTGAGTTATAACATTAAAAAATATTAATCCTGTAAAATTTTCATCATAACAGAAATCATCAGTTGAACTGTACACTTGCCAAATCCTACAAGCTACTGGAAATTCTAACTAAACCTTATTTTACTTTCAGGAGATTGTTTTAGATGGGTTTTGGTAAGCAGTAATTTGTGTGCCTATCATTGACTTGATGTGAAAATGAATGCTCTTTTGTTATAGTAATAAATTATTCCTCAGGTATGCTGGTAAAATTTCATTAGCTAAATAAATGAAATTAATTTGTAATCCAACTGCACTGCCCTTGATGCAGTGAATGGCCCACTTTTTCCCAGTAGCCTTCTTCTCAGCTCAGCTGTGTGGCTCAAAAATCACTTGCCTAGTAATTAGGTGTTTATCAGATTCTTGCTGAAAAGGAATGAGATAGTTATCTGACACAATTATCTTTGAAAATTGAATCCTCCATTTCGAGTCCTGCTGAGGACATTTAAAGGAACACTGAATGGTTTAAAGCTAAATGCCTCTCAAAAACCCTTTCCTTCTAGAATGTATGCAACACAATTGCCAGTCACAGAATGTTTTTCCTCACTTTTCATGCACAGTCTTTTGTGTGTGAGTCTTTTGTTATGCCTTTCTGCATGCTGACATATGAAAATTACTTTTGACCCACTCTTCTGTTACTTCATTAAAGTCCTCCTGGCTTTAACATTATTAATAGTCAGCCTGAAATGTAATGTGTGTCCCCTTTGTGCTCACCCTGCTGCTATATCTTCATAAACTAACCCAACACAAGTGAAGGCAATTGTGAAGATTGACTAGGCTGTTTGTGCATTCCAGATAACATTAACTCTAGAGCTATTTGCTCTTAAGCATTCTAAACATTTACAGCTCATTTAAGATTAATGTGCAATATACTCATAGTTTAGAAATTACTATCATACTTTTATACAAATAGCTGTATACACTTAGTTATTTTGACACTAAAATAATCAAAACCCAAGTAATGGATTTTAATTTGAATGCCACATCTCTTTAAAGTGAAGCTATGGCCCCTCTCCCAGTAGAATTGGATTAATTTTAGGTTTCCAAACACATTCAAAGAAGTGTGCTTGAAATCAATTTGTGTAGAAAATACAAGCAAATCATACTAGAAACTGAGTACATCTTGTTCTGGGAAGTATTAGTTAAGTATAACATTTTATAGGCTTCTATATATTTAACCAGGATTATTTCTTGCTGATTTAATGACACTCATCATAGATGTATGGGCTTTGTGAATATTAGAGATTTGCTGTTCATACTTGTTTGAATTTCCAAGTACATTAGTTCAGTTTCATGTGGCTGTGACTTTATTACTGTGTTCATTCAACCAAACATTAATTCACCACATATTTGGTGCTAGCTATATAGCAGACGGAGTGCTACAACTGTAGAATATTTTCAGAAACCCATAAAACCTCATGAACTTGAGCTTTCACACTTCATTATTTACAAAGTTTATGTCCAAGCAACTAAAGTTGTTCTTTAGCTGAAACATATGTTTTACATTAAGAGCCTTTTACATGTTGGCCTGATTACCTTGTCAGCTTCATCTCCAAACACAGCTTTTCTCATGCATGTTAGCAAATCCTGTCAACATAAAACCACTCATTAGTGCTCTTCCACCAGAAAGGCTTTCCTCCTCGCCTTTGCTCCCTCACTGATTTGGTTTAGAATGCCTCAACTCTTGGGTTCAGCCAACAACTATTTCTCTGGGTTCCTTTTTGAATATTTGCTTCTGTGATCACAATATTAAAGTTATCTGGGCTAGCTTTGTCTCCTGTAATGGAAAATCTTCATTGGCAAGTACAACTTGACTCAATTGTAAGATAAGATGACACATGTATAAAATAAAATAGATTATGGGAACCTAACTGTTGTCATTTTAATACATGTTTTAGGTTTAGTTTTGTTTTGTCTTGCTTTAAAAGAAGTTAAGGTCATGTTTTTTAAAACATACCTTTTCTTGCTTTCTTTTATGAAACCCCTCCAGATGATTGATTACTGATTATTGAACTATAAAGGTTTCCCAGAAATAGTTTTCACTCTTGCCATGTTTTAGCTGATTTTCTGATTTTTAAAGTGTTAATTAAGTCACATAACATTCTTATTAAAATGTTTTATTTACTTATTTGAAAGAGAGAGAGAGAGAGAGAGAGAGAGAGAACGGGCATGCCTCTAGCCTCTACAAAAATGAACTCCAGATGAAGGTGCTACCTTTGTCTATCTCACTTACATGGGTACTGGGCAATTGAACCTGAGTCCTTAGGCTTTGTAGGCAAGGCTCTTAACTGCTAAGCCATCTCTTCAGCCCAAGAAAGCAAGAAAAGGTATGTTTTAAAAAACATGACGTTAACTTCTTTTAAAGCAAGACAAAACAAAACTAAACCTAAAACATGTATTAAAATGACAACAGTTAGGTTCTCATAATCATCCTTTCTTAATGAGAATAAGCAGACAGGAATGAGGACTGCAGTGCTTTCTTAAAACATGGGTTATTCTATAGGAAGGGAATTTCACTTTGTTTGTGTACTTGGATATTTGCTTCTTTTAAAAATTGTCAACAGGGTTGGAGGGATGGCTTAGCAGTTAAGACATTTGCCTGCAAAGCCAAAGGACCCAGGTTCGATTTCCCCAGGTCCCACGTTAGCAGATGCACAAGGGGTGCATGTTTCTGGAGGGTTTTGTTTGCCTTGGCTGGAGGCCCTGGAGTGCCCATTCTATCTCTCTCGCTCTCTCTCTCCTTCCCTCTTTCTCTCTGTCAAATAAATAAATAAATAAAAACAAAATATTTTTAAAAGGTTTAAAAAAAGAAAGAATTGTCAACACATGGTCACTGCATGCACTGTGCCATTTCTCCAGTTTTCTCTCACTGTGCTCTTGCTCTCTCCTACCTCTCTACCATTTCACTGTTCTCTCTCCCACTCTCTCTTTACATGTTAAGCAACTGAGCTTTGTAAATAACTTTTTTTAAAAAAATCCAAACCAATTCCAGGACATTTTCTTCTTCTTCTTCTTTTTTTTTTTTTTTTTTCTATTAGTGATGAGAGAAATGTAACTGATCTGAGACAATCCTTAAGATAAATGTGGATATTGATGTGGATTTCCATGATAGGCTACTTAAAGGGTAATGTTGCTATTGGAAATTTGTTTACACTGGTGTTCCCTTTTTGCTAGGATCCGTAAGCATAGTGTCAACTAATTTTCATCAGAATGATGAAATGAACAAAATGATTGAAGGTCAAGTGGGCATAGAGTTCATCTTCCTGAGCTATTATGAACACCATATATTGAAAATTGCTTTTATTTGAAAATTGCCTTCTTTTTTGTCTTGGTGCACATAAGTATACTTTTAAGGAACTATCTTTGTGAATTTGGGCATGACTTTTGGAAAAAAATATACTTGATATAAAGGGTTTCTATATTGTTTGCAAAATAAGGATTATAAAATTTTGTTTGATTGATTTGATTTTTTTTTCATTATATGAGAATATCTGTTAGGTTTTTATCCATAAAATCATGTCGTATATGCATGAAACCACTTTAGCAAGTCTGAAAACTAGTTCTGCCTAAAGAACACAATAATCTTCATTTATTCTGTCGTTTGCTTTGCATTTTACATGAGCAATACTAATGAACCACTGTTTAGGGTGAAAAATTGATTTGAACCTCTCTGCTTTTAATGCTCTGCTTTCCCCGCCCCCATCCCATTCCCTCCTTCCCCTATCGATTTGTGCAGTTTAATTTGCCATTGATTCTTTAATGATTATTGTAGCTGTGCTGAAGTAACTAGTGCTCATCTTCATCACATACTGCACATGGAACATTATTTTGATACACAGCAGCTCCTTAATCAACTTGATAACATAGTCTAGTCAACAGTGGATAACCATCCTGTCTTACTGATTTTATACTTTAATAGTGGAGTGCATATATACATTCAACAACTGCAGTGAATTTAAAATATCTTACCCACATGTCTGCCAGAAGTGCTTTTTAATCATGAGTAAAGATCTGGCTTGGGCATGGTGCAAGGAGAACAAACATTAGATGCCACTTCCAGTTATTATTAGTTTGTCTCTTTCCAGGCAACTCAGCAATTTATTTGAAGATGTCACTCTTGAATATTGTTAACATTCATGGTTCAAAATATTGTCTACTGCCACATATCCTAATTTTTTCACAACAAAACCATTTTTAGTTTTATTGGCAGAGTCAAATCTTAAGTATACACTGTTGGGCAGTGAGACCATTTCAGTATTTACTACACGTATTTTTCTCTCTTACTAAATTTTAGTAACCACTCCCATTGCTTTGCGCTTAAACACTCTAAGCAGGAAAATATGCAGACGTATTGGAAACTTACATTGGTGGGTATATGTTATAGGGTAACAGAATGGTAAATCATTAATCATAGGTATATTTGGCAAAAATAAATTATCTGAATTTGATACATGTTGAAGAGTAAGTTTCTGAAAGCATGCATACCTCACATTACCTTTCTTTTTCTTCTCTTTGAATATAAATTCCTGATAACACATTTGTCTACACTGGACTAATACTTGGATTGTTTTACTTATGCAAACAGATTATATAAGAAGGAAAGAAAAGGGTTTTTTGTTTGTTTGTTTGTTTTGCTTTGTTTTATTTACTGGCCTTGATGAGGGACTGTCATACACAGTGGACATAGCAACCTCTTCATGCTCTCATTCTTTATACCCAGCCTGGGGAGGCTTGTTGCTATGCTGTGACCTGCTTCCTAATGTATTTAAATGCCATATATCCCAGGAATGTGGTAAGAATAATCTAATCTTTTGTGGAATTTAAGGAAACAAATTTTGTGTTGTGTTATTGCCAATGTAACATTTCCTACATATTTGCAAGCTTGCTGCAATAGGTGACAAGGTACTGGGCCCCTGAAAACTCCCTTACTTTTCTTTCTCATTAACATGTCAGGTTTACCCCAGTCATTTCACCACTTCTGTGCTTTCTAGTCTCATTATTAATGTCAAACAAAAGAGTCTTTTATTTTTAGGTGCTTTTATTTCCTCTTCATTTTTGTTCAAAGCCTAAGAACTTAAAGAGAATCAGAATGTGAGTCAGAATGCCACTTTCAGTATATGAAATAACAATTATGGGTTTATGATAATTTGACTTTTTTCTAAGCATGTTATTGGTCCACTGTGATGAAAGGTTTCTTAAGTGTGTGCT
The DNA here is from genome assembly GCA_036365145.1 of Orientallactaga sibirica. Taxonomy (NCBI): domain Eukaryota; kingdom Metazoa; phylum Chordata; class Mammalia; order Rodentia; family Dipodidae; genus Orientallactaga; species Orientallactaga sibirica. The sequence continues at coordinate 13,494,498 of JAEOAD010000060.1, read as the reverse complement.
ATATATTTAAGCACACTATAATATAAATAAATTATTAGTGTTGTTAGCATATAAAAAGAATTAAATGTTTTAATCAATTCATCCCTAAAGCTGCTTTAAGCACTGTGCCTTTATATGTGAGCTATTTTCAAAGAATTCCCTTCTCCCAGGAGGTGTGAGAATGTTCTAGTTTAACAGGAGTTGGGTAGTATGTTTTTTTCATTTTGATTGCCTATTTGGAACCATTACCTTGTGTTGAAATAAGCTATTAGATACTTCTAACTTCTTGTTCCATAAAGTGTAATGAACCTTCAATCAGAGAAACAGTTATAAATTCTTAGCAGCAATACTGAAAATTCTATGGGCTTAGGCCCGTATAATTATTCTAGAGAAATCTAAAGGAGGAGTAGTTTAATCACTAGCTTGTAAAATTTACATTCTTATATAACAAATATGCATGTGCACACACATGTTAGTAGTATTGACATTTAATTCCCTATCTTGCATTTTTAGAAGTATCACTACATATTTATTCCCATTTTCCTTCTAGTCTTTGTTCACCAGATCATTTTCTTTCCATTGCAATGTCTTTAACATTTCTATTATTTTTTCCCTGTTAGATCTCCCTATTTTTTCATCATACATACTCTAAGAATATAATGGTCAGTTTCAATGTCAAGTAACACAATTGTTACCAATATTGTCTTCCCCTGTACCATCACTCTGCTAATAAGAGAAACCTCTCATTAATGACTTTCTACTTCTCTCACATTCTGACAGTGCTATGAGGAAAAAAAAAAAAAATCAGTGTTCATTGAAGTTCACTTGTTTACTGATTGCACATGTTCACATACACAAGAGTTGTAATGATTGTGAACCCATATCCCTACATTCAAGATAATATCTCATGTTTGTTTGATAAAACTGTCTCATAGTAATCCTATCTGTGTAGGCATCACACATCCTCTCAAAAAATATGCCTCCTGGTCCCCCCACTGCCCCACAAAGACTGACTGCAGCCTTCATGACCCCACAGTGAATACCATAACCTCACTGAGGAGGGCCCTTCTAGGTTAGTGGGGCAGCAGGACCAAGGGGATACAATAATGTAACTTCAATAGATAGATAGATAGATAGATAGATAGAGTGCAAGAGAGAGAGAAAGATAGAAGGAAACTCCTCATATTAAAGACCTTCTAGTTCTGATATTTGGACAGTGCTATGAGAAAAATTCCATTAATTTAAAATTAAAAATGCAGTTTTATATAAATGCGCGTGTGTGTGTGTGTGTGTGTGTGTGTGTGTGTGTGTGTGTGTATGTGTGTTTTCCCGGTTCTCCATTAGTGTAGCTTCAATACTTCTTTCAAAGCATAGCCCTGTGCTACCTCCTTTCTTCCTTCTGGTCTACTACCCTAATTGAGTACTTTTTATCTTGCATCTCATATGTAACACATTATCTTGCAATCTGATATGAAGAGAATATGTTTGTTTCAGACCTATTTGAGTCTCATGGCTTTGCACACAGCCCTTTATGGGTTAACTATTCAAACGCATATTGACCATTGAATTACAGCTCTGTCATAAACTTTAGTGCTGTTATTATTAATTTTTTTAATCTTTGGCATGTACGTGTATGGTATGGGTAATGTGGATGTATGTGGTATATGAACATTTGTGTACAGGTGTGTGTGCACACCACAGGGGTCTAGAGACTATAGGAGAAGTCTGTGTCTTCCTTTATTATTTTTCCATGTTATTTTTTTAAAACAGAATTTCATTGAATAAGTAATGCTATTTTTATTTTTTTAATATTTTTATTCATTTGCAAGGAGAGAGGAGGGAGAGAGAAAAAGAGAAAGAATGGGCCCACCAGGCTCTCTAGGCCCTGCAAGCAAACTCCAGACACATGCAACACTTTGTGCTTTGCAGGCAAGCACCTTAACCGCTGAGCTGTCTTTCCTGCCCAGGAATGCTATTTTTGATCAGAAAGGTTGATTCACAAATCCCAATCTTCTCCTGTCTCCAGCCCCTGCAGGATTGGGCTTACAGGCATGAATGACTTTGTCCAGCTTTTTATATGTGTAATGAGGTTTTAATTCAGGTCTCTGAACTCAGGCCTTCATAATTGCACAGTAAGCACTCTTACACTCTGAGCCATTTCTCCAGTCCTAGGATAATTGAGTTTCAAACAATCAAGATCACAAATTTTGATTTTAAATGGAATCCTTTTGTTGTTGGTTGCCAGTTGAGCTCGAATTATGCTGTCCTGTCTGGATAGAAACATAGTCTGTCTCCTCTTTAGGAAGAGGAATCATTCAGCTTCACGTGGTGATTGATGATTTCTTGAATTTTTTTTCCATACAAAATCCAAGATGAGTCTGATCTTTTCTGTTCATTAATCTGACAAGGTCAGGCAGTCTTTTGAGATTAAAACTGCTAGCCATGGCTACCTTCTTTTCTAAGGATTATATCTAAATGGTGATTTTTTTTTTTTTTGACATTACCAGTGTTCTTAGCTTGTGGTCCATTGGGTGATATTCATGTAAAACTTATCTGAATAAGTTGAAAAGCCTGGAATTGCAAGACCAAAACCACTGTGGTGTTCCAGGGCACTTTTGTAGTCACCTGAAAAGGAAAATAGAAGAGTGGAATGTAATTTAAAGGAAAATGATTTGATTAATGACATGGAAATACCGGGTAATTTTGTATCTATAGTTATACATACAAATACACATACATACATACATACATTATAGATGATAGATAGATAGAAAAATAGAGAGATGATAGATGGATAAAAGCCATCTAGGACAAAGAAGTTAAACAATACTAAAAAATATGCACTATGCTCAGTCATATTGAAAAGGAATACAAAATAAAAATATGTGACCAAAGAAATATTTTTGACTTTGTTGATGTACATATGAATAAAGTTATTTTCATGAAAATGTTTAATTGTTAAGAAATGTAATTGTAGGGCTGGAGAGATGGTTTAGGAGTTAAGGCATTAACCTGCAAAGCCTCAGGACTCAGGATTGATTCCCCAGTATGCACATAAGCCAGATGCACATGGTGGTGCATGAATCTAGAGTTCCTTTGCAGTGGCTAGAAGCCCTGGTGTGCTCATTTTCTCTCTCTCTCTCTCTCTCTCTCTCTCTCTCTTTCTTTCTCTCTCTATCTCTATTTCTCTCAAATTATTTTAAAAATGTAATTGTAATTACTGGAACATGATTTTCCCAAGATACATAAAAAAAATCAATCTCCACTAAAAGCATAGGTATTTTATTTTTCTTATTTTCAATTGATGTTGCACATTCTAAACATCGGTATGAGGCAACACATGAGTATAGTATGTTAGTTTTACCAACAAGGTCCCTGTTGAAAGAATCCATATCTTGATTAGGGTGGACTTTTTATGACTCTATTAAATTTTCAAGAATAAAATTTACTTTTAGACTGGGTTCATATTTCCATATGTAAATTACATCTCAATAAAGGTTATTAATGTAAGTCAAAACCCTAATTCCATGTAATTGAAACCTTAAAAGAGAACATTACAGTGTCAAGTATTATGTAAATTAGATTTACAATTTATTTTTTATTTTTGGAGAGAAATACAGAGAGAGACAGACAGAGAGGGAAAGGGAGACAGATAGAGAATGGGCACACCAGCAGCCTCTCACCTGTTGTGAACTAACTCCAGATTTGTGCCCCCCCTTGTGGGCAAGTGCGGCATTTGCCCTTGCATCACTTTGCATCTGGCTAAACGTGGGACCTGTAGGTTGGAACCAGGTTCTTAGGCTTAGCAGGCAGGTGTATTAATCACTAAGTCATGTCTCTATCACAAAATTTATGATTTTATTATCACCTTGGGATAACTTTATTGGTAACCATTTTAACTTGGTGAACATAACTTTATCAAACTTAATCTGTGAAAGGGTTTGGTACACACACTCTTATAATATAGGCTTTTACCCAATGTTCTCAGCCCATGGTTGGTTACTCTCATTCCATTATCTACCTAAATCAGGTTCAAATAAAAGAGCTTATATTGCTTTTTGTTATATGAAATAATCCTGGAGAAACCAAGATTCACTTCCAGTGTTTTATATTGTTTTGTTTTAACCTTATATGCTTCTAGAACACTAAATTTCCACCCACTTAAGGTTCATAGATAAATGACATTTTTAAATGTACATCTCTGTGCTGGAGAGATAACTCAATGTTCACAAGCATTAGCAACAAGAGCTTGAGGACCAGAGTGAGGATACCCAAAACACATGCACAGCTGGATGTGTTTGAAATCCCAATGCGCCTACAACAATGGGAGCTGGAGTCAGGAGAATCCTGAAACTCACAGGACAGCTGGCCTGACATTTGCAGTGACAAAAAACAAAAAAAGAAACTGTCTCAAACAAGGTGCAAACAAAGTTCCATACCTTAAGGTTATACACTGACCTCCACACAGGTGCAGTCACACACAAACACACACACACACACACACACACACACACGCACGTTTATACACATAAACAAAAGTACATTTAATTAAATAATCCCCAAGTCACTTATGTATCCTAATATTTCATATGAGATTGTAAATCTTTTCATTCATTGTTAATCTTCTTTATTCATAACCACATATATGTCCATTTTAAGAATGTTGATAATAGTCTGTACATATATGCATCCATAGGCAAAATTATCTTTTTTAAATCTAAAGGTACCATGTTTTTTTATTCAGACAGTATGAAATAGTTATATAGCACTTTTACTAAAACTTACTGTCCTATTGATCATGAACCAAGAAATGTGATTAATGAAAAACAGCCTCAGTGTGTTTGCTAATAAGCTTATATCCTATCTTTGAGTACTTTCTTCTTGAATGACCTCTTAAAGATAAAAATCTCAGGAAATTACAAAGGAACCAGAGGTAAACTTCATTAAAATTGAACATTCCTTCTCTGTGAGGGACATATCACAGATAAGCCACTCACAGAGAGAAACTATATGCCAGACTTATAGCCTGTAAAGGACTATTATTCAAACTATACCAAGCACACTCTAAAATCTCTTAAAACTCAACAGAGAGAAAAAGAATCAATTGAAACATGTGCCAAAAGTTTTAAAAGACACTCCACTAAAGAAGATAAACAGATGCCAAAACAACCTTCCAAAAGTTTTCCCACATGCCATGTGATCAGAAATGTGAAAATTTCAAAGCACTCCACATACTTCATGAACCAAAATTGCCAAAATGCAGATTCCTTATCATACGTCTGCTGGCAAAGACACAAAGCAAAATTACTCTTTGTTGCTGGAGGAAATGCAAAATGGTGTACCCGTTTTGGAAGACACATTAGCAGTTTCGTATAAAGCTAAACACAGTCTCGCCTATGATGCAGCAAGTAGAGTACTGATTCCATGAGATGAGTTAAATTTTATCTCTATGCAAAAACCTGCACATGAATGTTTATTGCAGCTTCATTCTTGTTACCAAAACTTAAAAGCTATCAAGATGTTATTCAGTAAGAAAAAAGAAAAACTGTGGTTCATGCAGACAATACAATGTTAGTTTACGCTGAAAGAAAGAAAAAAAAAAACAGAATGAATTTTCAAACCATTAAAACTTATGGAGGAATCTTAAATAATTATTGCAAACTGAAAGAAGCCAGTCTGAAAAAGGACACATTATCTGATTACACTGGTATGCCATTCTCTAACAGGCAAAGCTAAGGTGAACATGAAATGATATGTGGTGAAAGTAGGAGAAAGGGATGAGCAGGAATGTCATAGAGGAATTTCAAGGTGGAGAAGTGGCTCTGTACAATACTATCATGGTGCTTCTGAGTCATACACATGTCCAAACCCAAAAATCACACAATGCTATTCTTAAGCTTAATGTGAGCTGGAACTTTGGGTGATAATGATATGCTTATGTGGGTTCATCAAGTGTAACAACTGAAATGTTCTGGTCACATATGTTAATTGGGAGAAGGGAGGCTATATATGTGTAGGAAGATATGTATGAGAAATCTCTGTTCAAGTAATGTTGCTATAAGCTTAAACTGCTCTAAAAAGTAAAGACTATTTTAAAAATAACTTCAGAGTATGTCCCAATAGGAAATCATCATCTGGCTTTCAATTCTGATTGGAATGCACTACTTGAAGATTAGTTATTTTCTATGTAAATTTTTATCATCTTGGAACATATGAAGTAAATTTATTTGGTGAATATGCACACAAAGACTGTAGAAATTTCAACTAATGTCTACATTAGAATAATATAAATCAAATAAATTTAAAAATGCTATCAGGTTTATTATTTTAGGATTATTGCATTCATTAAAAAAAAAAACCTTCAAATATTCATGTTTGAAAAGGACCTTTTTATCCACAGCTGTCTGCTACAAATAAGCAAAATTTAATTTTAATGAAATAGAATATAATTAGCCACAGAAATTAAAGTATCAATTTAAGTAGATAAACTATAACCATTTAACAAAAGGATAATCATTCTGCATTCTCAAATTACAAGAGAGAAATAAACAGCCTGTCAATTGAAATATGCTTTTGTTTTCATAACAAACTGAGGAAAACGTCTGTTTGTACATTTGAGAAATCAAGAATGTTGTATTTAAGCTAGAGAAATGGCTCAGGAGTTAAGGTGCTCACCTGCAAAGCCTAATGATCCAGGTTCAATTCCCCAGAATCCATGTAAAGCCAGTTGCACAAAGTGGTACATGTGAGTTCATTCGCAGCAGTTAGAGGCCCTGGCATGCTCTCTCTCTCTCTCTCTCTCTCTCTCTCTCTCTTCTCTCTCCCCCTTCCTCTTTGTCCCCTCTTCTTTTCCTCCCTCATTGTCTCTGTCTCCCTTTTTTTCTCTGCTTGTAAATAAATAAATAAATAAATAAATAAATAAATAAATAAATAAATATTGTTTCAAAAGAATATGGTGTTTATTTCAGAGCAGGATGGCACATAGTAATAAAATATTAGAGGAGGAAATTGATATCCTCCTTAGGCAAGCACTAACCAATAAGAAAATTAATATATTATGTCAAAACTTGGTCAATCAGAAATGTCTCAGATGCCTCTTATTTATACATTTTCTCTGCAAACACTGATCAATTGTACTTCACTGAGTAATAAAACTATCAGCCTAACATTGAGTGCAGAATCTGGAAAAAGCCTCTGGACAGATTAGCAATTGTCTTGCATGGACTGAGGAGTTGAACATTTCATCTAGGCTTGTGCTAATATGCCAGCCCAATCTATCATTGGACACTGACACAATGCATGAGAAATGATATAAGCACATCATATCATGTATGAAAGACATACCAGGGTAATGACTGTTTTAATAACATTAGCCCCAAGACAAAGATGGCAGATAGTACCTATGAAAATACAGTACCCACGATTTTGAGGCAAAGTTTGAGCTCTGATGGGAGATGTTTACAGAATTCTTGAGGGAGCAAATAATCCCCAAATATCTTGGGTGAAGTGAAATGATTATAGTTGTCTGGCAGGGGGATTAGGCAGCTCTGCTAAGGGAACACTTTTTAAATTAACTTTTCAATAATAAGTAATAATGTCAAAACAGCTCATCTCAAATAGACAAGATGGCAATAGTCATGTGCAGATAACCTCCAGACATGAATCAAACTTTTCTGAAGTTGGGATTTTGACTGTCATTAAGTGAATGGTCAAACACTTGAAAAAAAATTCTTTTTTATTAATTTCAAGGTATATTTACTTATTTTGATTAAATATATTGTCAAAATGAATAAATCTGCATTAAACTGTCAATATAATATCAAATCCTCTACAATATACTTATAAACCACGATGATCCCATTATCCTTCTACCTAAACCCTTTAAAATCATTAAATATAAATGTGTATTCAGATTCTGTGTTCTAAGCCACCTGTCTTTTTAAAAATATTTTATTTATTTTATTTGCAAGCATGGGGGGAGGGAGAGAAGAGAGAAGAGAGACAGAGGCGGCGGGGAATGGGTGCACCAGAGCCTCTAGCTGGTGCAAATGAACTGCAGATGCATGTGCCAATTTGTGAGTCTGGCTTTACCATGAGTACTGAGGAACTGAACCCAGGTCATTAGGCTTTTCATTAGGCCTTAACCACTGAGCCATCACTCCAGCCCAACACCTTCAGTTTTCAATCCCAGTGAGTGGACCTTATTCCAATCATGAGCATTTAAAACGTGTTAATATAGTAGCAATCTTTTGTGTGTGTGTGTGTGTGTGCCGTGGTGCCTCTTATCTTGTCTGTGGTGGGAGTTCCTCACCTGTGGTGGCCTGAGCAGAACATCGGGTGTCCTGCTCCATCAATCTTCCACACAATCTTGGTTTGAGCCAGAGTGTTTTTACTGATTACAAAGTTTGTGGGGCTCTGACAACTTTCGAGTCTCTGATCCCCTGAGGGTCTGAGGTTACAGATGGGCATGGCCACGTCCAGCTGCTTATATGGCATCTGGAGATTTGAATTCTGGTTAAGCCACCTCTTTTTAAATTTAATTTGTCTGTCGCCTTCCCACATGTGTCTTTCATTCTGTTTAGATCATATGCTTATCATTAAAATCTACAGTGATTCCTCATTACCTAATTGTATACCATATATACATATATATAATTTTCTATAACATTATACACTGAAAACTCTACCTTTTACCCAAATGGAAACTTTCCTTATAGTTCAGTGAGTTTGTCAAGACCTTATTATAAAATGTACATGTGATTATATGCATATATGTATAGTGAAGTTTCTGTGTGTATATGGCTTCAGTTAGTTTGTACACCTAGGTAAAAAGCAAGGTTTTGAAGAACATCCAACTCCTACTAAGCCAGATATCCAGAGACACAGAGGCTCCTGAAACCTCACCACTGAAGTAGAATTAAAATGATCCCAACGTGGCTCAGGGAAATTCGCAGAAGAGGGGGTAGAAAGAGTGTTATAGCCACAAGTTGGGTCATTATGCACAGACACTTGGCCTATCCCCCATAATTTTTGACTACTGCCACAGTGCAAGACCCACATTCCCCATTGATGAGGGTCCCTTTGCAGGGGGGAGGACAGGGAGGAGGATAATGGAGTCACCAATATGAATGTAAAATTAGAATAATATAAACAAAAGAATAAATTATTAAAAATATATATTCTACTTGCTAGCAAAAAAAAAGCAAAGTTTTGGTTATGCTTCTTACTAGAAATCAATTGTATAATGCTCATCTCATATTAAGCAGTCTATGGATACTTGTTGAATAAAAGAGTTTTGTACATGTTATCAGAATTATCCAACTTCCTTAGTAGGAAAACAATATAAAAATCTTTATCTGGGGCTGGAGAGATGTCTTAGTGGTTAAGCTGTTTGCCTGCCAAGCCAAAGGACCCAGGTTCGATTCCCCAGTATCCACATAAGCCAGATGCACAAGGGGTGCATGCGTCTGGAGTTTATTTTTAGTGGCCACAGGGCCAGAAGAGCCCATTTCCTCTCTGTCTCTCTACTCTCTATCTTTCTCTCTCTCTGCTTGCAAAAAAAAAAAAAAAAAAAAAAAAAAAATCTTTAACTGAAACCCTTGAAAATTGAGATGCAAGCAATACTCTTAATATATGACTAAAAGGAATTAAAATTCATCCCGCATGTTCTCAAAGTTCACAATTGTGTCTTTTTAATTTTTTTGCTTATTTATTTATTTGAGAGTGACAGACAGAGAGAGAAAGAAGCACATAGGTAGAGAGGGAATGGGCCCACCAGGGCCTCCCGCAACTGCAAACAAACTCCAGATACATGTGCCACTTTGTGCATCTGGCTTACATGGGTCCTGGGGAATCAAGCCTCAACTGCTAAGTCATCTCTCTAGCCCAATAATTGTGTCTTTTATATGTGTTTGATGCTTCCAAGACCTCCGATGGATACCTGAAATGCAGATTGTACCAGCCTGTATATAGAAAGTAGGTTTGCTTATGATTATGTTAAAATTTAATGTATAATTGGGCACACTAAGAGGTCAATAACAATATTATAGGACAAATAGAATCATGTTCAGTCATCACAGTTATGGGGGTGATATCTCTTTCCCACAAATCATTTTATTACCATGTGACCATCCTCCCACTTGTGATGATATGCTCCAAAGTTGTGACCATGGCTGACCCTGAGTAACAGGATGGAAAACAGGTAGGACATTACCATAGGTTTGGGATATACTATGCAAGGTGTACTCTTTTTGATTATCTACATGTTTAATCATCTTAGAAATTGAATTTTAAATTCTTCATAGTAAAGTTTTATTTTTCACAACCTAATTTAAACATTCTCTTCATAACAAATAAGTAATTCTGGTGGCTTTTATTTCTCTAGATAATACAGATCTGTGTCACTGGCTGGGTGTAATGCAAGGAAGGGGCAAAGATGAAATGGAAACAGCTTCCTTTTTTGGCCATAATATCACTCCTCAGCATGGCACAAGACCAACTGTTTCTGGCCCAGCTGATTCCAGGTAAGTAGTATATTTTTATTTCATTAATATTTAGCCAATATTTCTTCTTTGCTTTACATTCATTTTTTATTGTGTGCCCTAATCCTAATTTTCTCATATTTTGTGTGTGTTCAATATTGATTCAATGTGTGTGTGTGTGTGTGTGTGTGTGTGTGTGTGTGTGTGTGTGTGTAAAGACCAGGAATCAAATGATGATTCTTGAGTACAGAATACTACCATGATATCCTCTAAGGAAAACTCATTTTTACTAAAACATGTGTGGATTTACATTAACTAAGGGAATCAGGTAGTAGAAGAAGAACTTTAGCAGGGAATAGATGTGTAGCACAGAAAGAATAACAAAGCTTCAATGCATGTCAGTACCTTTGAAAAATAATATCAAAAGTAAAAGATTTAAAATGGAATTCCTTTAGAGTAATGACATGCTAATTAATGGGAAGAGGGATATCAGGATGAAAAGGCTACATGCTGCTGTCTTGTTGCCATAGTTACCATTGTTAGGAGTGAAGTTAGAGCCCTACTTCTTTGATGACATATTTTTTGTTAATTATGCTAGAATTAGAATAACATTTCAATAAAATGCTTTCCTGAAAGTGTTTCATAGGAAATTAACCAAAATGTTATGATAGAAAACAAAAGAAATATATGTGTATATCCTAATCAAAATATACGATTATGATTTCTCTCAAAACAATTTTGAAAATAGTTAATTTTTCTGTGTCTAATATTCCATAACTTACCCGAGTTTTTTGTAAAAGTGTGGCATATGATAGACTATTCGAATTTGAAGCTTCCTTTTTTTATTTATTATATCTGGGAATCAGGTATAGTGAAACAAGTGTGTCTATACACAATTCAAATACTTGGGAAACTTCAGGAGCCTCAATTTTTACCCTACTGAGTGAAGGATGACATTTCAACCTGTAAGCTACAAATTGTAAATAAACAAACATATTTCATTATCCATTTAAACTATTTACACATAATTGAAATGTGCCAAAATTCAGTTTGTTAATAACAAAATATACCTAGTGTCAATATACTAAATGGGGCTAACACACTGAAATTTCCATACAATAAGTTTTAACTTATTCTTATATTCTGCTCTCTTGGCACTGATGTGATAAATATTGATAAAGATTAAACAAGTACAGCCGGGCGTGGTGGTGCGTGCCTTTAATCCCAGCACTCAGGAGGCAGAGGAAGGAGGATCACCATGAGTTCAAGGCCACCCTGAGACTACATAGTGAATTCCAGGTCAGCCTGAGCTAGAATGAGACCCTACCTTGAAAACCAAAAAAAAAAAAAAAAAAAAGAGTTAAACAAGAACTAAACACCAAGTCTAACACTATGATGATATTTTTAAATTAAATGAAAAAATTTTATTTAAAATATGTGAAAATCACAAATATAAATATCTCATCTTACAAATTATTAGTATAAAGAAGATACTTATATGAAAATATTTGGAGAAATAAATGAATATAGACACATTACCATAAAGAGATACAACTGTGTTTATTTATCTTTAAACTAGTCCCCAAGCTAGTCAATAACTAATAGAAGTCAATGAATTATATCCATGGTTTAAATTTTTAAAGGTAATAAAATTTCAAATGGCCATATGAAGTTTGAACCCTGTTTGAACCATCTATCTGGTGAAATAAGCAATGTGTGCATATGCATATGTGGAGGGGTTACATATGTTTTATGAAGGAAATAAAAATTTAATTTTGTACAAAATATTGCATCAGTTTTTAAGAAAATAAATGAATTGGAATATCTCAATAAAAATGTTAACTTCATCATTCTGTCATCATGATCTTATACATAAGGATTGAAATCTAAAAAGAGAGGTTAGCATCCATGTGTATGCTGTTCAATGAAATATGTAGATTGGTCACAAAGATTACTGGTTGGTTATCTTATCAATTAGCTAAAGAATATACTGTATAGATTGAAAGCATGGACACATTTTCTGCCAATAGCTTCTTTAAAAGAAGTAAGGTCACCACCAAATGGGATGCATGAAATTACAGATCCCTATTATTTCAGGATTACAGAGTTCAAAAATTATTACAAAGTAATTTACTTGTCAAAATTAATATTATCTTAGCTGTTCAAAAACACCTGCAGATGGAAGTCATTTTCATAATCACTTCCACCCAGAAGCACTAGTTCTGGGTAAAAAGGTTAGGAAAGTCACTGCAAAGATTACCCATCCTTGAACCTGTGCTTTCTCTTTCATCTTGAGACAAACTGAAGCTCAGAATCTTGATGCTGATCTTGCTTTATTATGTTTGTTAGACACCTGATCTGGAATGAATTTAGTATATCTTGGAGAGAGCAAAAATGATGTTATCTTTAAAGGCCAAATAACAGTTTCTTTAAAAATAGTTTCTCATTCAAATTATTCCACCACTCTCTCTGAAGACAATAATTTTCTCATTCACAAGAAAGTAATTTCAAAGTCAGATAATAAAAAATGATGTAATGTGGTTCTAAACAAATGAGTATTTTATATTTTTAGCATTTGGTGTGTTAGTAGAGCTGTCTAATGTAACAAGATGTGTTAGCATGCAAAATAAAACAGCAATAAAATAATTCCCACGCCAGCAAGGTGGTGCATTCCTTTAATCCCAGCACTCAGGAGGAAGAGGTAGGAGGATCATTGTGAGTTCAAGGCCAACCTAAGACTACAAAATATATTTCAGGTAAGCATGGGCTAGAGTGAGACACTACCTCAAAAACCAAATAATAAAAATAAGAATAACAGTAATAATAATTCTCATATTTGATTCCCACAGCAATAATGTGGGTTTAAGGCTACCTCAAGATAGATTACTTGGTATAATTTAATATTATAATATCATTGGAATATAATATATGAATTGAAGGATTATTCAGAGTTTGCATTTTCTATTTTGCCTTCCAGTGTCCTGTACCATTGAAAATTATTGTTACATTTTACAATTTTGAGTGTGAATTGGTTTGTATATCAGGGAGGCAAGTCAAAATTACTTGTACATTTAAATCAAGGGATATTTTTGTTGAATTAAGTGAAACTTTTAAAAGTAAAGGGAAGGAATAGAAATTGGATTCTCAAAACAATTAGAACTTTCTGATTATTTGAGATGTTGCCTTCATTGCATACAAATCCTATTAAAACCCTCCTTATTTTCCTAAGGACACTGATAGAAACTGGTCTTGTGAATTTACTTTATCTCTACTTTGTACATAAAATATGTTCATAAGCATCCTTGGCTCTCTCTTGAGCCTGTGGTACCTCAGCTGTGGAGAGGAATGTGACTGATATTCCATGTTCACATTCTAAATACCCATCTTTAGTTGAAACCAACATCAAAAAACAATGAAAGATTGATGTGAAATTGCACAATATTAGAATTGAATTGAAAGTTTTTACTCTATCATAAAAAAAAACTTAATTATAGAATACTATGCAAGACATTGAGTGAAAATGCATGTGAAAAAGCCTACAGTGATGTGTTTGTATATGAATAAATTGGACTTCCCACTTTAAAGTTAAGCATGATTTTTTTATTATTTATTATTACTTTTTGCTCTTCACTCTCAAAATGGACAGCCATGTTGTCCTTCATTAGGGATTCATGTATTGACATGGTTATTTCCTTTGCTCCACCTCATGTTAACAAGCTTTGAGTGTAGGATTTTCTGAAATGATTTAATGCTGCTTCTTCCCACCTACCCATCTTTCATCACGTTAGAACTTTTGCATGATGGTGAGAGGAAGGTGACTGCTACCAGTTAAATGTTATTAGTTTGAATTGGCTTTTGATGTGCATTATCATCTTTTAGAGAAGACTCTTTTATGTGATATATACGAAATATCAAGTCTAGCCACATCATCAGTCTATGTATATTCTTAACTTTCACATTTGAGATTTCATATGACTGACTAGTTTTGGATAGATTTGATGGATTACTTCAGACTTGTCTGTTTTATTATTTTATTTATTTATTTATTTATTTATTTATTTATTTATTTATTTATTTATGAGAAAGAGAGAGAGAGAGAGACAGAGAGAGGGAGAGGGAGAAAAAGGGAGCACCAGGGCCTCTAGCCAATGCAAATGATCTCCAGATGCATGCATCCCCTTGTGCATCTTATGCCTGACTTTTTAATGTCTCTTTATAATGTGAAAATATACTTAAAGGGCTTCTCAAATATAAATGTACCAGAAACTTCAAGCTTCTCTTTTGGAATACTTTTACAAATAATGTTTCACATATCCATCCTTACAAATGTTCCTATCTTCAGGAAGATTTTCTCTAAAAGTTAAGATAAATTTAAATAGCACAGTACCATGAATAAAATTAGAGGATTCAGTTGGACTCTTTAGAGACTGCTCATTTGTAGACAGATTAATTTTTAACTACACTACCCTTTTGGCAATTAATCAAGTGTTTAATAGCATGGAAAGTTACTTATTTCTTTGATTATAATAATATGTTCACCTTAAAATATATAAACATGCATATCCCTTACAGTTCAATAATGAGAGGGATGTTCTCAACAAAAGCAATATGAGTTTATCTTTTTGGAACTTTGATATAAAAATCTCTGTTACTAGGAAATTTTCTCTCAACCTGAGTTTTCATAGATCATTTTTCCTCAGGAAAATGTGAGATGTTTATTATAAGAATTTTGAGGGCCCATTTTATTAAGATCTTGAAGTTCAATCTAAAACTTTATAGGGATATAACAAATCCAAATTATTGTATTATCCTATAAAATTTGAGAACTATTGTTTTAATTAGTGTTTAAGTCAGTTAGTTCTAAAATGTTGAACACTTAAAGAATGTCCATTCTTTGAGGAACTTATTTCATTTAATTTCTGAATTAACACTAAATGGATAAGGTGATATGATAATAAAAAAATCATGAGATCACTTTTCAATTGCATTTCTTTTCTGTTTTGGTACCTGGTGTATCATTCTGAGGGACAAAATATTTGTTTAACATTGAATGTCAGTGGAAATGCTGTGCCAATAACACAATATTTTGCTTTCTTGATATTATGTTCTCCTTAAATGTACATTTCATGCAATTACTTAGCTACATGAGACTGGAATTTACAGTTTTTAAAACCATGAAATCATGTAAAATCATGATTTGGCTTATGATCTCATACTTTTATCATTTGTACTTTATAGACTTGATTATTTTTAAAATTATAGTAGACTAATGCTACCAAATGGCTCTTTTTGTTATTGTTGTTGTTGTTGTGCTACAAAGTCAGGTTCTCATATTGTGCTGCAAGTTGATCCTATATTCCTTTAGTTTTTGTGATGGTTTCATTCAGTTTTTTTTATAAGGGTTCAAAACCAGGTCTAGCAGAGTTCTTTTTTTGTTAATGTTTTATTTTTATTTATTTATTTATTTGAGGAAGAGAGGGAGGGAGAGAAAGAGAAAGAGGCAGAGAGAGAGAGAGAGAGAGAGAGAGAATGGACTTGTCAGGGCCTACAGCTGCTGCAAATGAACTCCAGACACATACACATGTGGCTTATATGGGTCCTGGGTAGTTGAACCTGGGTCCTTTGGCTTTTCAAGCAAGTGCCATAACCGCTAAGCCATCTCTCCAGCACCCCCGTCGCAATGGCTCTTAATTATCCTATATTTTGTTAAGTCAATATTGTAATGAATTCACAGCCTCACAAGTATTCAAGAAAGTTTGTAGAATTTTTTGTATTTTCACTTAGTTTTTCTAGTTACTTAGTACTTCCAAATTTTAATTTTTTCCCAGAATTTCAATTAAATCAAATTTACATGTTTTCATTTAGTTTATGATGTTTCTTCATTAAACTATAATAGAATTGAAACTATAATATGAAGTACATATTAACAGTAAATTCACCTTTAGACATGTTCCTTACAGGAAACTTGCAAAATGCTTGGGTTATTCATCACCATGGTAGATAATAAGGTTGTTGGTTCGCACATTCTTCTTCTGATAGACATGGTGTGAACTAAGAAATTAATGCAAACTGAATAGCTAACAAAACATTGACAGCTCAAATGGAAAAATAAAATCTTGTTGTAAGTATTGGGAGCTATTATAATAAGAGAGATTGACTGACGTAAGATTCTTGTGAGGGAAAAGAGCCATCAATGGAACACAGTATATTTGCTATCTAAAGATCCTTGGAAGACTTATAATAAAATGACTGCTAGAGTCCAGAATAAACTTACAGGGCTTCAAGGAAGATCCATAGAAGACATAATCAAGAAGATTAAAAAAACAAAAAACACTGGGAAGTTAACACTTATTAGGTGCCAATTAAAAGACACACTGATGGATAATTTAGCTTTAGGAATTTACAAAGTTGGAAAGGTATGACTGGAAATTGAATGGAGGATGTGCCAAGGGAAAGATCTTTGAATTTAAGAAGCCTCACATTCCATTGCTTGAATGAGAAGGGGACATGCTGAGGAGTGTGTGGATATTCCCACTCAAGGTTTATTGTAAGAGCCTTTTAGCATATGCCCAACAGATTAACCTATGATTCTAAGAAGTAATGAGAAAGTTTAAGGACAGAAGTAACCTAGCAAGATTATATTAATTATCAATTCAAGTGGGAAAGTGATAAATGAATTTGTATCTTATATTTAGTCATAAAACAAAATTTTATTTAACATCCCTACATGAAAAATTCTTTTATAAATTTGAGATAAATAATATAAGTGAAACATTCATTGTACCTTTCATTCTCAATATCTGTGGAGGAAAATGTTAAAAATCAACTATACAACTGATAATCAAGTAATAATGAATTTTCACTATGATACTCCCAGGTATACTAAAATATCATCTTGGTGCCTGAGGACTGATAAAATTAGTCATTAAATAATCAATGATGAATGAAGAACTTAGTGGAAAAGTTGTAGAAAATACAGTTATTAATTCATTTTGATTAAAATAATAGTGATAAAAAGAGACAAGTTAAAAAAAAAGAACATTGTTTTCAAGGAAATGGATAATAATAATAAGTTATAGTAAAGAGAAGCAGATAGAGTGTTACATTACAAATATTTCATTCTTTAAGGATGAACCAATGATAGCATATTCCAAAAAGAAAACAGAGGTCTGGAGAGAGAGCCTAGGGGCTAAGGCACTTGCCTGCAAAGCCAGAGAACCCAGGTTTTACTTTCTAGCACCCATGTAAGCCAATTGCATATAGTAACACATGTGTCTGCAGTTTGTTTGCAGTGACTGGAGGTCTTAGTGTACCCATTTTTCCTCTCTTTCTCTCAAATAAATTAAAAGTAATAAAACAACAACATCAAAAAGAAAACAGAATGCCACAGTATGATTGGACTTAGTATAAATATATTTCAAATGATTTATAATGTAAAATTATTTATAAATTTTAAATGGTAAGATTATGAGCATTAGAACATGTATCTATTTGAGTTCACAACCAGTATTTGGCTTTTTAATGTTGCAATTGAGTTAATAATGAACTCAAAATGTTTTGTAAAGTAACCATGCATATATACTACAAATATATATGTACATACTATACATATATACTATATGGGTAGAATATTTAATAATGTGACTTGTATAAATGTTAGCATTACTAGAATTTTAAAACAAGAAGAAAATACTAAAGAGATTAACATTACACAGACTATAGAATTGATACAGGGTAAAATATTCCATATGTTATGATTTATTCTCAGGGCCATTGTGTTATTATATGTACCCTCTCCATATTTGGTAACATTTGTAAACAGATACTTTCTAAATGTTATTTGACTATCACATGCATATTGAAATGCAAGTACACACATACCTGTGTGATTATGAGCATTACAAAGAAGTAAAAATTCTGTAAATAAACATGTCAAGTCTTAAAACAAGAAATATGCAAGGAGAAAAAATCAGTGATTGTTACTTCCTAAAGACCATCACTCTGGTAAACATAAGCTTTCAATACCTACAGAAATTGCTATCTGAACTTGAGTTCTGTATCTTTTTAGTAGACATGGTCTTCTAGTGCAGATCTGGATTTAATTGTTTGAGTAGATGAAAGCTGGCTAACAGACATAGTCAGCCTGAAGGCGCTCAATGAAGAAACTAGTATTTGTAATGTGGCTGTAGAGACCAGGCAATTGTGCATGATGAGATGGCCTTTGTGATGTACACTGCCTGAAAAACCCCATGTGCCACACCGTCCCCATAATTAAGCCATCAGAATGCGTTGCAGAAAACTGAGGGCCTCATGTGGACTGGTATAAGTAATTTTTGCTTCTCTATTGCTTGGTTAATAGAAAGAGGCGCTATCCTAGATGATGACTGATAGAGTTTATGTGGAGCAGCTGTCGTAATTGTGCCTGTGGGTCTGGAAAGCCTATGGTGAAACAGCTTTCCATTTGTCTGAGACTGTCATTACTTCATTCAACTATCTTTCCTGGATTTCTCCGTGTGCTCTCATCTACTCTGCTCTCTCTTGTTTCTTGAGTCTGTCCTCTATCCAAGCACATGTGCCCTTTGTTGCATGAGAGGACAGGCTTCTGCCATGATTTCACATGGGAGAATTGCTTTGAAAATGGTCCCTTTTATTGATGTAACATTTCATAAGTAATGGTTATTTTGCATTATTGAATTATGGAAAACATTCTCATAACTCAATACAAGAAGTTTGAAAACTTTTGATCTTTGAAAGTAGAACATGTTAGAATAGCCCTCAAAAGAGAATGCATTCTAAATTGTGATATATATGTCATTATATATATATATATATTTAAACATACATTTTTATATATATATTTAATTCTAAGAAACTCATTATATAAGTAAGTATATGTTCCAAATAAATAAAACTTTATCCTATAAATATATATATAATAATATGTCCATGTGTGTTTAAGTGTTTGTGTGTGTGTGTGTGGTAACATGTGGTTTTTTTATCTTTGTGTGATTTCATTCTAAGTAACATGTATACATGTCCAGTGTGTGTGTGTATAGAAACTGTTCCAAAGAAATAAAACTTTATCCTCTCAAAGTAAAAGAAGCTTTATAATAATATGTCCATGTGTGTGTGTGTGTGTGTGTGTGTGTGTGTGTGTGCATGAGAGTGTGGTGTTTGCATGTATATATATGTGTGTGTGTGTGTGTGTGTGTGTGCATGTAGCATGAGAGTGTGGTGTTTGCATGTATATATGTGTGTGTGTGTGTGCATGTGTGTGCATGGTATGAGAGTGTGGTGTTTGCATGTATATATATATATATATATGTATGTGTGTGTGTGTGCATGGTATGAGAGTGTGGTGTTCGCATGTATAGATATGTGTGTGTGTGTGTGTGTGTGTGTGTGTGCGCGTGTGGTATGGGAGTGTGGTGTGTGTGTGTGTGTGTGTGTGTGTGTGTGTGCCGATGTGCTGCCCCTAATGCACATTTGCGGAGGCCAGAGGAGGATGCCAGGTGGCCTCCTATATCATGCCTGCTTTATTTCCATGAGAATGAGTCATTCTTTGCACCTGGACTATGTGCTTTTTTTTCATCTTGAGTGACTAAGCCATCAGTTCCACATATTCCCCTCTCTTTATTCTTCCCCCTCCAATTCTTGGGTTACAGAGGTAGGTGGCCACAGAGATTTTCTTTCCTATTTTATTTTTAACCTGAGTGCTGGAGATCCAACTTGGGTCCTCATGCTTTGTAACAAACACTTTACTCATTGAGCCATCATAAAAATCCCCTAAATTGTCTTTTTTTTTTTTTTTTTTTTTTTTTTTTTTTTGAGCTTGGGACTCACTCTTGCTCAGGCTGACCTGGAATTTGCTATGTAGTCTCAGGATGGCCTCAAACTCACGGTGATCCTCCTACCTCTGCCTCCTGAGTGCTGGGATTAAAGGTTTGCTCCACCATGCCCAGCAGGTTGTCATTTTTTTTTTTTTTTTGATGAGTGTTAATAGATGTCTTAAAATATCAGCGTACTTAGATGATGCATGTACTTAAATAAGATATATTTTGCATATAAATTCTATGAATATGCCTGATGCAAATGCTCCTTTTCTATGTAAATGTTCTTTCAACTATATTCACCCTTTAGAAGCCTTTAGAAGTGTTTCACATACAATTCAATCATAAGGTAATATGACATGATTGCAACAAGCTGGGTTCAGACCATTCCCTCCGATTCTGTTCATCATGTACCCATGTCACAGAACCAAGCTTTCCTCACAACCTTGTTACTCTCAAAATCTTGTTCCTATTTCTTATAAATTTAGTTTTCATAGCTTTTTCCTTTCTAATGTAAAAATTTCTAATGTAAAAAATGGTTTATGAATAGTTTCCATCTAAAATAAGGGCTATTTCTCTCAGTAGTAGTAATGTAGTTGCTATCTTTAAATGAAACAAATTTCAACAGATGTAAGCTATTTAAATACATAATCATTGCCAATTGTGGGGGGGTATAGATATAACAGGAATACAAACATGCTTAAAATTTAGATTTAGAAAACTCTTCATAACAAAATCAAGTCCGTGCACTGGGATCTTCCTGGGCAATATGATCACTGAATTCCCCATAAGAATGCACAGTACTGAAATGGATATTTTATTTATCAGTAAAATGGTAAAATCGCTTCATGGAAATTCCCCAGGGGAAAAAAAAAAAATACAACAGGTTGAGAATATACTGTGTTCTTTTACCACAAGTTTCTTGCATTAAACATTGTGGATTTGATACTAAGAACAAGCTCTGTTATGATTTATTTTGAAAAATACAGTAAACATAGTTATCTGCAGAAAAAAGTAGTTGCTAAATAGTCAGCAATTAAAAAGTGGATATAAGATAATTGCTGGAACAGAGGAGGAGATGATAGTAGTTCTCTATCAACAAGAAAATAACATGTTGATTATATACATGGTATCAAATGTCAAAAAAGTAAATCTTTAAAATCATATATATATATTTAATATCATGCTTCCATGATTCTAGATTCAGTTGATTTTCCCATTGAGGAACTTTGCTGTTGCCGTTTGCTTGGTTTTCTTTGGTTACTGTTAATTGTTGCTTTGATACAGGGTCTCATGTAACCTAGGCTGGGTTCTACTTCTCTAAGTAACAACAATACTGTTGAACTCCTGATTCTCCTGCCTCTACCTCACAAGCGCTAGGTATCAGCCTGGGTCAGAACTTTTATATAAAACAAAATTCAGCTTTGAGAGAATTTGCTAAGCCATTGTAGCAGTTTGTACCACCCCAAGCAATGCCTAATAGATCCTGTTGCTCTTCCTCTTGCCAGGGTTTTGTATTTGTGTTTTCTATTTTTGTTTTTCTCTACTGTATGCATCGTGGCGCCTCTTTGCATTCATTTGCATGCTTTCAGTAGTATGTGAGCTTGTCATGGTAATTTATCATCTGTATGTCTTCATTGTTGATGTATGCATGCAGATCATTTGAACACTTTTGTAGTCTTGTTGATTATTTTCTTATTATTGACTTTAGAACTTCATTCCATATATTTAATAACTTATCAGATATGTTTTGTAAGTATTTCATCCAGTGTAAAGCTCATCTGTTCACACTCTTTACACTTTCTTTTGCAGTACTCAAATTTTTATTTTCATGGAGTCAAATTATAATTTTTTCACTCAGTGAATCAGTGCTTTTCAAATTGTATTCAACAATTTAATTCTAAAGTCATGATTACCTAAATTTTCCCTAAGAAATTTTATACATGTAATATTTTCCATTTCCATAGGATTCCCCATTTTAATTTTATTTATTTATTTTGTTTTTTCGAGGTGGGGTCTCACTCCAGTGCAGGCTGACCTGAAAGTCACTCTGTAGTCTCAGTGTGGCCTCAAACTCATGGTGATCCTCCTACCTCTGCCTCTGGAGTGCTGGGATTAAAGGCATGTGCCATCACACTCAGCTTTCCCCATTTTAAATATACTGAGTAATAGATACTTTGTAATGCATTTAGTTTAAATAATTGATATGGAACATAATATCTTCACTGGAAACAGAATAAAATATAAAATATATAAAATGCATAACTTTACAATGTTAATATATAAATTTTTATATATACTGCATGTCAGTACAAAATAATATTGTTGCCAGTCAGAAACTTAATATTAAAATATTAAATGCAGGTGAAATAAGGCAGATGAAAATTAAGATCGAAAAGGAAAACCAAGTAAGCACTTAGCTCATGGTGGCAATCTGAGCATTCAGTGGACTAAAGGCAGGAGGGTAGTCAATAGTATAATAGCATGCAGCCAGCCAAGGCTACATACTGACTTAGGACTAAGCATAGGGTAAAGAGTCAGATACTGTTGCAAAACCAACTAATAATGAGGAAGATCAAAGGTAATTTAATAAAAGGGAACAAGGCTTAAGAAATCAAGGTTAAGGCATTTGCCTGCAAAGCCAAAGGATTCTGGTTCTACTCTCCAGGACCCACATAAGCCAGATGCACGATGGGGCGCATGCATCTGGAGTTCGTTTGCAGTAGCTAGAGTCCCTGGTATGCCCATTCTCTCTCTCTCTCTCCCTTTTTCTCTCTCTCAAATAAATAAATAAAAATATATTTTAAAAAAAGAAAACACCCTAAGGTTGTATTTCATTGTTTGTTTTACGTTTGTCTTATTAACGGAGACAATATTTCCTTATGATGTACTTTAGAAGATTATATGACTGTCATAAAGTATTATAATAAAATAATTATACATATCATTATAATTTTCCATAAACTATAGCTATTCTTACATTAAAAACTTTTTTTAACTTTTATATATATTTTTTATTTTTAATTATTTATTGAGAGAGTGAGGCAGAGAGAGACAGAGTGAGAGAGAGAGAGAGAGAAAATGGATGTGCCAGGGCCTCTAGCCATTGCAACTGAACTCCAGACACATGTACCACCTTGTGCATCTGGGAAATTCAACTTATGTCCTTTGGCTTTGCAGGAAAGTGCCTTAACCACTAAGTCATCTTTCCAGCCCACTATTACTATTTTTACATTGTGTTACTAGTAATTATTTGGAAATAAAAAAGTACAGAAATGTTATACATGAATAAAATATTACATCTGGTGTTTTAAACCTAGATACTGCTGCCAGTGCTAATCAGGAAAATGTTTAGAGAGTTGTTTCAGACAGTCCCTCTGGTTTAAAAAAAGAATTTTTATGTAGATAATGAGTGTGAGAATACTTTGTTGCTTTCTTGGAAGAGTAGATCTTACACAGTTCTTTCAAACTTTTAAAGGTACCTGACATTATTCCAATATCAGACATAGTATTTAGTGAGCAGAAAATATTAAACGTATGGGAATATCATAACTTTTTATGAAAAATACAGATGACATAACTTCACATCAAGACCAAATTAAAGAAGTCAAATTTGATAAAACATGGAAAAAAATTGATTTGTAAGTATGAAGGAAAGTCAGGTCATAACTGCTAGGCAGTTGTACTCATTCAGTGATGGCATGCTTCAGGCAAACACGGGAAATGAGTGACAGCTCTGAATATTTGATAGGACTGTAACATCTTTTCAGATTACAATGACAATTTTATTACAATTTACTATATTGTTTAGCATACGAGTACTTTAAAACACAAATATGTCACTGAAATTTCACATATTTGAAAGTATGTCGTAAAACAAAATGAAAGATACCTAACCCATTTTGTAGTAATTTTGGTATGAAATATGACCAATCATGTGCTATTTTAGGAAAATAGAACTTGATCTTTATGCATATATTATTCATCTATTTGCTTTACTTTCTAGAAAACAAGCAAAAATCAAAAATTTTGTATTGACTGGAAAACATATTTGAAAAAGGTTAACAGAAAGATAAGACATACAATGAAATAGTTACTAGATCAAACCATGGGAAAATTGGGGTTCATTATCAAACAGGAATTTAAATTGTTATTTTAATTTGTTTGACATTTATCTTTTTATATGTTTGTGTTTATTGCTGTTTAACTTTTTTTTTTGAAACATTTCTTCAATTAGTCAAATAAAATTTGCTTTACTCTACAGCATAACATAATACACTTATCTTTCACAAAGGTCAACAATAGTGTTTTAGGAAATGCATATATTTAGTTAAATTGCTATGTGGTAAGCCTGAATGACTAAAATTCACAGATCTCCAAATATCTGCTAAAAATTTTAGCAAAAATGAACGAAACCCACTGTTAGAGAATTGTTGATATATATAAGCAGTCAAATTAATCACAGTAAGTAATGATAGCTGAGTGTGGGGTGCATGCCTTTAATCCCAGCACTTGAAGGCAGAGGTAGGAATATCACTGTGAGTTTAGGCCAGCCTGAGACTACATAGTGAGTTCCAGGTCACTTTGGGCTAGAGTGAAACTCTACCTTGAAAAACAAATAAGAAACAAAAAAGAATACAGATGATTACAATAATTACTTGATAAGTAAGATTTCACAGCTTTAATTTTTATACTATCAGTAATGAGTTAGATAACAAAATAATAACACATTTTGAAGGACTGACAACATAAAAATGGAAGAAACCTGAGATTTAAACTAAAAGTATGTTGAAGAATTAGAACTACTAGGTAAAATTCCAAGAGTCATTTAGTTTCAGTGAAGACTGGGAAAAGACTGAGAAAAGAGGTTTAGTATACAAAAACCACAAAACCATATAGTGATGTGGACAAGGAAAATGTACCTGTGTCTATCGTCCAGTTTGAAAATTACATCCAATGGAACTAGCATGATCAATTGAGTGAAATATTTAACATGACTATGTTAAAGTCATGAAACAGTTATTCTGGAATTCCTGACTCGGGTCCTCATGACATAAGTAGATCAAATTTCATAGACAACTGAGTCATGTGAAATAAAATTTATGAAGAGTTAACAAAAATACTCATACAAAAAAACTGTGAAGGTTGTTTTTCAAAAAAAATATACACTTTTATTGAGCAAATCTCTGGATCAGTAGAAACAAATGAAAACAGACATAGTTAATACTTTGTGCTATCGTGTTTGCTCTCCTCACACAGTGCGCATGTGCTCGCTCCAAGCCAACAAAACAGAAACACACCGGAGTTATGGCAGATCACTTGCCATATTGTTCTCATTCATGGGAATTTGCAATATGCTTCTAAAATGATAATATCTTGGAGTTTGAATGATCCACATGGTAATAATTCACTTGGAATTGCAAATAATTTCAATGAAAGCATGTGAATGTATTGGAAGTGCTGTCCAAATGAAAAGTGAACAACACAAAATGATAGTACTGACTGGGATCATCAAATGCAAAGCTAATAAGGACCAATTATACATGCAATACTATGTCCTAAAACGCATATTTATGTTACCCACTACTTCCACTGAGTGTGTTATATCAAAATGAATGTGTTGAGTAGACTGCAAAAATAACAGTGTAGTGAAATTATCAGTAAAGTGCAAGATAATTTCCCAAGGTTGTATCTGGTTTTTTCTTTTTTTTTTGCATTTTTAACCATCATAGTATAAAATAACAGTGATATATGATATTATAGGCCAACCAGTTTTATTATTTATTTGAGACAGAGAAAGTGAGAAAGAAAAGCAGGTAGAGAATGAGTTCACCATGGCCGCTAGGCACTGCAAATAAACTCCAGCTGCATGCTCCACCTTGTGCATCTGGCTTTATGTGGGTACTAGGGAATAAAATTGGGGTCATTAGGCTGTGCAGGCAAGCACCTTAACTGCTGAGCCATCTGACCCCTAACCATCTTTTAAGAAGTAATTAATTTTTCAGACATGTTTGGAGTTTGTACTTGTACAGTGATAAATCTTTTGTAAAGTTGAGTTAAATTGAACAGGATTGGAAGTGTTACTAATGATATAATATTCCTGTCATATTCATTAAATCAATCACAATTTAATTTAAAGACTACTTTGGAATTTTTACATGAATATTTACATGAATAATCTAACTTCATTATTGTAGGAATTATTCATTAATGAGTAAGGATAAATTCTCAGACAAATTTTAATAAACTATTTGGTATAAAGAATGCCATATAATTACTTTATGTTTAATTTCTGGGTACCAACAGATTCACCACTCAGTGAACTTCATTTAAGGTCTTGGTATGTCTTTGTGGGAAAATATTATTTCTATTTTAAACAATAAGAAAAAGAATTTGAACCTGCTGTGTATTTTCTGACTCCCAATCCTGTAATAATATTACCAAATCATACCACACTTTTCTGCCACTGCCCTGTAAAGGAGTACCTTCAGAACCTGACTTGATATATATATTTCCAGGAAACTGCAACAAAATTGGCACACTGTAATTAGATAATTTGGTGACTAATCTTATCATTATACCAAGGGAAATTATGTATATACACATACATATACATATATACATATACAGAAAGAGAAGGATAACTGAATTTTCTTGATTTTGCTTTTGTTTACTCCAATTATTTAAAAGTCTATTCCTTCTTTAAGTTATATTATTTTGCGACTCTTTTTATAGTTGAAAATGGAGGTTATCATATGCATATATCGGAAGTATTTATGAATGTACTACCATTGCATATTCAGTTTAGTCCCTCATTCTTTTCTTATTGATACCATGCAATGACTTGTAGCATAATTTTAGCTATCATTTGTGAGGAAAGTATATTTTTTCATTAGCTAAATTATGATAATACATACCCTTCATTTTGAAATTCATTATACTTAGTTTAAAATATATATCAAATTTTCATAATTTGTATTTCTAGAATTATATGTTGAATATTTAGTCTCTTGGTTATAAATATAGATTGGATTATGTAGTCTAATCAGAAAAGGTGGTTATAATTGTGCCTAAGCACTTTTGAAAGAAGCAGATTTTTCATTTAGTCCTTTTGTGGTGTCACATTATTTCCAATTAAGCTCTTTCATATTTGAGAGGTGGTCTTTAACATGTTTCCATACCTGTTTTTCTCTTCTGAACAAGCATTACTAAAACAGAATTACTGTATTTTGTTTCACAACTTTGCTTCCATGTTAGAACAAGCTTGTTAGTCTACCTTGCAATGTTTTTCTCTGTTCTGAAAAGTTGTGTTGAAACAACCTCAGGAAGTGATGCAAAGGGAGAGGAAATGATGAAAATTTGGAAAGCTCTTAACAATACTGTCCAATTTTTCAGAATATTCAATAAATTCTCTGGGTACAGCTATTATAATGCTATTTATGGATGTCAGTTAAGTAGAAACTAATTCCCCTATGGGATAATAATTGAGACTATATCATATAGACATTTGAATTAATTATATAGCATTCCATTGTGAAAGTGACCATGTTAAAGTTAATTTTATATGGAAGCAAAAGCTATTGGGAGATGTCTATTCACTGTTTTCCATAAAGAAAACACCATCCTCTTGATTTTTGCAAAACAATAGTGATAGATTTATAAGACAGTCTGTTCCCAATATTTTATATTGCTATAAAAACCCAGTTTTTTCTGGGGAAAATAAATATATTTTTAAATGTTTGTACAGGTCTCGTTTCTCAATTTGAGATAAAAAGCTAGTTATCTTTTTAACAAACCTATATACACTGAAATTTCTAAACATGGAATCAAAGCCAAGCAATTTTTAAATATTTTATTCATAGAGTTCTGATCCTTACATAATGTACTAAACAATTTGAAACACAAACTAATTTTATTTAAATATCTGGATTTTTGCTAACTTAGCTTTCATATGGAATACTTGGTATGCAATAATTTTACCCAACGATTACATTGGCCTTTGGAAGGTCACTTGTTTACAATTGCCACTCATAAATTGATCTAATCTTCTGAATAATGACTGAACATGCTGATGATCAATATTTTATTGTTTCCACCTCCTAAAACACACCATGAATTATATTCCAAATCGTTACCACCCAACACTGCAGACATAACAATAATATACATGTAATATTACTACTCAGCTTGTGGTACTGTTTATGAAACAAGGCTCTGCTTGAATGATTTTAATCCAGCACTATTATAATCCTATTCTATTTATCAATAGATAAACCACCGACTGTTATCACTCTGAGTCCTGTTCAAAGCCAAAAGTGGAGACCATTATGATATTAGACGGCTATAATGTAGTCTAAAACTTCCTTTCACCTAAGTGTTTTTAAGATTAATCACTTTAATATATATTCATAGGACAGTGGAAGTTAAGGATAATTGTTAATGTAAGTTTAGAATGAAGGGAATAAATTCTAAATTTATAGTAAGAAATATTATATGATTACATGCACTCACATAATTTCTTTGTCTTTCTATAGTCATATTTCCTCAGTTACAAAATTGTAATGTGGATAATATTTGTATTTCGCCCTCCTACTACCGTATTTTAACACTTTTAAAACTTTTTTCATGCTTTTGTTTTGTGATTTTTCCTTCTTTTTGAGCTTTTTTTTTAACACCAAAGCTTTGCTCTCTCCTAATCATTCTCTTGTCCATGCTCCACTTGTCAGTCGGTTTCAGCATTTGCTTTCTTAATGTGTCTTGTGACAATCAATATTTGACACTGTGAGAGTGCTTCTCATCATTCACTGTTTGTGAGGATTATGATTCTGATGGAACAAATGGAAATGGTCTCTCTTGGGATACAGCATGGATGTAAAAATAACAGAAATCAGAAAATAGTTTTTGTTCATTATAATCCTAATCTTGTTATCTTTAGTTTTCAGTCAGTTCTGTTCCTAGAAGTGTGCATAGACACTTCAATAACGCAGTTCAGTAAGGTAATAGGCAGCTGTTCGTCTGAATCAGCACTGTCTGTTCTGCAGATGAGCCTTGTGCTGTCCCTGATTTTGAAAGGTTTCCTTAGCATTCACCTCACCTCAGAGGAAAACTTCAGTTGGGATATCGTCCTACAAAATCTTTCAGATGAATTTTTTAATCTTATTAATGCTAGCTACATTGACAAATTCATTTGTAATTGGAATGTTTTTGTAGTGCTGGGAATTGAACCCAGGACATTGTACATAGTAGGCAAGTAGCATACAGTGCACTTCATCTCCAGCCCTGAGATGGTTTATGAATGTGTCCAGTATTGGACAATTGGTATACATGTGAGCACTGAAACATGTCCATTCCAATAAGAGCTTTACAACAACTATGATTTCTTGTGGCTAATTGAGAAAACAATACTTTTTACAAGGAAGGAAAATGTGGCTAAACACTATATTGTAAGATGAACTTTTAATCTGTGGTTTATGAACAATGTGTTTAATTAGATTGCCTTAAAATGTTTAATTAGATAAATGAATAATGCAGTTTAAATAAAATTTATTTTATTTTAGGATTAGTTCGATAGAATAACCATTTAAAATTGTTTGTAAAGAAATATCTTTTACTCAGTCTGGAGAGATGCCTTAGCAGTTAAGGTGCCTGCCTCCTAAGCTTAAGAACACCAGTTCCAATCTCCAGGTCCCACATTTAGCCAGATGCAAAAGTGACGCAAGGGCGCAATGCCACACTTGACCACAAGGGGGCGCACACATCTGGATTTTGTTCTCAGCAGCTGAGAGACTGCTGGATCACCCATCTCTATCTGTCTTCCTCTCCCTCTCTCTCTGTGTCTCTCTCCAAAAATAAATAAATAAAAATAAAAATTATATTAAAAAAGAAAGATCTTTTACTTTGAAATTTAGTTCAACAGCTAGTTCAAATGTATATGTGAGCACCTAGTAAATTTTTTAAAAAGTTGGAATCATCAAGTGCAAAGCTAATAAGGACAAATTATAAATTAAATACCATGTCCTAAAACACATAATATTG
The DNA here is from genome assembly GCA_036365145.1 of Orientallactaga sibirica. Taxonomy (NCBI): domain Eukaryota; kingdom Metazoa; phylum Chordata; class Mammalia; order Rodentia; family Dipodidae; genus Orientallactaga; species Orientallactaga sibirica. The sequence goes on along the minus strand of JAEOAD010000060.1, from coordinate 13,464,173 downwards.
ATTTATGTTATGCACTACTGACACTGAGTGTGTTATATTTAAATGAGTGTGTTGACTAGACTATAAAAATAATAGTGTAATTAAATTATCAATAAAATATAAGATCCTTTCCCAAAGTTGCATCAGTTTTTGTATTTTTAAACATCACGGTATAAAATAATTGTAATGTATGATACTATAGGACTAATCATTTTTAATATTTATTTATTGGAGAGAGAGAGAGAGAGAGAGAGAGAGAGAAGCAGATAGAGAGAGAATGGGTGTGCCAGGGACTCTGGCCACTGTAACGAACAAATTCCAGATGCATGCATCACCATGTGCATCTGACTTTATGTGGGTCCTGGGAAATTGAACTGGAGTCAATCGTCTTTGCAAACAAATGCTTCAACTGCTGAGTCATCTCTCTAGACCCCTAATTATTTTTTAAAGAAGTAATTAATGCTTGGACATTTTTGGAATTTGCATTTGCACTGTGATAAACCAAATGTGTTAGAATGGAAAATTAACTTATTTACAGGGGAGCAGATGTAGCTAGTATCAGAAATCTTGCCTGGTATACAGCCCTGGTTCAAACAACAAACAGCAACAATGCACTTAGCTCAGTTTTAGAGATGCTAATCCAAGGTCAGGTTTCCCCATTCATGCTTTAGACCACTGGTGAACTTGACAAAAGGCAATCTTGGGAGAGTATATTTTAGACCAATGTGAGTATGGAGTCAAGAAGGAGAGTGGGAAGTGTGTGGAGGGAGAGAGACAGGAAGAGAGATAGAAAACAACAGACCTACATTAGGATACCACAGTTCCTTAGTGAACTTAAATGTTTCTATCCCTGTCCATTTGCACAACTGGAGACGATGCCTTTAAAAAGAGATGTTATGGGGGACACCATCTATGTTGTAACCATAGCAGCAAGGAATTTTGATTACATGTGATTTAAACTTTTGGACAAGACTGATTTCATTTTGCTTCCAGAATTTATTTTTTTTTTCCCTCAGAATAAATATTGAACAAATAGTAGCATATTTTCCAAGTAATTTCAGGAGGATATGATACTGTGCAAAAATTGATTGAGGAGTGTTTTATATTAATTTTATTTGGATTTTTGCCCATGGCTTCTGGTTTATTTCCTTTTCCAAGACAGGTTTGAGACACTGTGGTATCACTTGACTATATTCAGAAAGAAATTCTCTAACCTAACCTGCCTGACCTGGCATTTTAAAACCCTCCTCTTTCAAGAAGGGTTTTGCTGCTCAGAAAGCCTCTCAGAGAGATGAAAAATAATTTGATCAAATATACGTACCTGAGATTCCTGCTAACTGATCCAGTCTCTTAGCAATAATACCTATCCAATGAGGCATCCATTAAAAAAACCAAAGAATAGAGTTCCATGTAGCGTCCCACCATCTAAAGATAGAGATCTTTGGAGAATTGTGTGCTCAAAGAGGACTTAGAATCTCCATGCACATTTCTCAAAACTAATGCTATATTTATCTCTTCAGTAGCAGCATCTTGTAAGGACTTTATAATGAATTATTAAATGTTTTGCTGAGTTCTGTGAGTCAGTGTTAACAATGATGTGTCCTAGCAGGGTGTTGTGTGGGCCCTGGCTTATAGTCTATCATTCAGTAGAACAGATAAAATGACTTGGGACTTAAGAGTGGTATTCAAAGTGTGCGTTTCATGACAGTCATAGAGATTGCCACCCTTGGCATCTGACACTAGCTCCAGGTAGAAAGTGTGAGAATTTAATTGGGTTATAGACACCCAGCTGGTGTGCCCTGTCATATTGATTGATTGAGTGCTGGTGGGGAGAATTCCAAACACCTTGTGAGGTCACTAAAGTTCTCTGTATTGACTTTGAAGTAAAAAGAGGGAAGAAGAAGTCACTTATATTTCTCCACATTCAGTCAGCAATGAAATGGAGATAGACAAAGATTGGGGAAAAAAAGTGTTCAATTGATGTGTACTTTTTATTACAGTCAGAAATAGAAAAGAAAGAAGATCTTACGGATTAGTCAATCAAGGCTGAAGTTTGAAGTTCAGGCATCAACAATTGCCAAATTTTACTTTTTCACTTTGTTTAAAGATTTGAACATGGAGAGAGACAACTTGGTCATGGTACATTAAAACACTCAAAATTTCTTTTTGTTACCATATGTGTACACTCTGCATTTGCTCTGCACCTTGCTAACTGACATGCAATTTTCTCCACAAAATTACTTAAATATGATTTCATTTTATTGCATAAAATATGTACAAATATTTTAATCTGAAGATATGATGCTGGTGTCATTTTCACATAGTAACAATAGCTTATAAGGTGATACACTTTTCAAAGTTCATTGACAAAAACAGCTGAAATGAAAAACATGCATGAACATATTTAGTCACTGCTGGAAAGTTCATATTTGCCAAGGCATAGTGTATTTTGTTATCTAAGAAATAAATCACAGACTACTTTATTTATAAAATATACTTAAATAGGAGTTGGGGAGATGGTTCAATCAGTAAAGTGCTTATTATAGAAGCATGAGGACTTACATTTGGATACCCAGGACCCAGGTGAGAGAATGGAGTACTGGTGCTTTGAGGCCAGCTAGTTAGCTAGTCTAGCCCAGTCAGTATTCCAGATGAAATGAGACTTTCTCTCTCAACTTTTTTTTTTTTTTTTTAAGAGCCATTAAGGAAGACACCAGACATAAAGCTCTGGAATCCACAAGTGTACACACACACACACATGAAACTTGATGCATAGAACACAGATGTATGCAAATACTACACACATTCACACATAGACATCATATATATATATATGGCTGGAAAGTTGACTCAGCAGTTAATGCACTTGTCTGCAAAGCCTAACCATCTACATTTGATTACTCAGAACCAACCTAAAAGCCAGATGCGCAAAGCAGAACATGCATCTGGAGTTTGTTTTCAGTGGCTAGAAACCCTGGCATGCCCACCATCCCCCCCCCTTTTCTTGGAAATAAAGAAAATATTAAAAATAATAAATACATATGAAGCTTGTTGGTGTGAATAAAAGGTATAATTTTAGTAAACATTATCTGATCATTTTATTAATTTAAAAATTCTTAATAAATAGATTTTGGGAACCACAAAAATATATTTGTTCTGTCTATATAAAAATATGTAAGTTAATGGGCTGGAGAGATGGCTTAGCAGTAAAGGCACCTGCCTCCTAAGCCTAAGAACGCTGGTTCCAATCTCCAAGTCCCATGTTTAGCCAGATGCAAAGTGACGCAAGGGCGAAATGCCGCACATGACCACAAGGGGGCGCACACATCTGGATTTCGTTTGCAACAGCTGAGAGACTGCTGGTGCGCCCATCTCTATCTGTCTTGCTCTCCCCTCTCTCTTTGTCTCTTTGTCTCTGTCCAAAAAAATAAAATATTATATATATATATATATATGTGTGTGTGTGTGTGTGTGTGTGTGTGTGTGTGTTAATTAATGAACTGAAGGAATTTGAATTGAAGCAGAACCTAAATTATCACCATAGATGGTTTATATACTGCAAAGGGAGTAGATTTGTCAGTTAAAATCCTATTGTTGACTCATATTTGCATTTTCAGAAAATATTAGGACTTTAGATAATATAATTTCAATAGTCAAAACTTCTAATTTTTTTGTGACACAAAAGAGATAATAAGCAAAACCATTGGCTGTAATCTTTTGGGTAATATACAAAATGAAAAAAGTAATGCTAGGAAAATATAGTATTTCACCTTCTGCTGAGTAAAATAAAATGCCATCTGCTTTTAGAGTGCTCTAGCTTGATATACATGCAACTCTTTCACATTCTTAAAAGACTATGCTAGTACCTAGTTTAAAATACCATATTTTATCATGTTTAATGCTGAATCACCTTGACATATGTTTTTGATACTGTCCATGATTTTATACCACAGATATACTTTTGTCCAGTAATATCTACAAGTTCCTCCTCTGGCGATTCTTTTTGCCTCAGGGTTCACAGATGACTTTCAATATATTTTACCATAATTGATTTTGGGCTAACTATATTTGATTAAATATAGAGCCAACACATGCCAATTTTATTTTATTTAAACAAATAAAGCAGTTCAAATTAATTATTCTGCATTGCTCCCTACTCATTTTAATGTTCAAAGTATGTAGTTTTTAGGGTCTAAGTCATTACACTTCAGTCGTAATGGGAAACACTGTGAGCAAAGTTGAATGAGATAAACTTATTCAGATATTTGTCAGCATCTTTCAAAAGAAAAGAAAAATTACCTTGTTGTCCAAACTCTACAATCAAATGTATTTCTCTCCAAAAGTAAGATCAGTGCTGGGGCTGGGAAAATGGCTCAGTGATAAAAGGTACTTACTTGCAAAGCTTGGTGGTCCAAATTCAGTTTCACACCCACCCACATTAAGCTGGGTAAACATGTGTTTGCAGTGACAAGGGACTCTGGTGTGTGCGCGTGCATGCGCGTGCGCGTGCACACACACACACACACACACACACACACACACACACACATGGAAATAATCGTTTTGAGCTAGAGAGATAGCTTAGCAGTTAAGGCGCCTGCCTTCTAAGCCTAAGAACGCTGGTTCTAATCTCCAGCAGTTCCAATCTCTAGGTCCCACGTTTAGCCAGATGCAAAGGGGTGCAATGCCGCACTTGACCAGAAGGGGGCGCATACATCTGGATTTCGTTCGCAGCAGCTGAGAGGCTGCTGGAGCACCCATCTCTATCTGTCTTCCTCTCCCTCTCTCTCTGTCTCTCTCTGTATCTCTGTCCCCCCAAAAAAAAATCATTTTAAGTAAACTTGGTGCTAAACTCTGTACTATTAAGAAAGACCAAAGGATTTCTCTTTACCTTAATGGAATGAGAAAACAAAGAAATATATTCTATATAATATAATATATATATATATATATATATATATATATATATATATATAGTTGGTATTAAAAGAAGAGAGAGGTTTAGGAAAGTTTTATCCTGAACAGTTATTTTATTATAAAACATTTTGTAATATAGTTCAGACTTACAGGGCTGTTTCAAAAGGAATATTTGACTCAAGATTCTCAGGTAAATAGTTCTGCATTTGCTGGTAGGTTCCACAGAAAGGCTCACCAGGAAGGGAGCTTCACTGGTAACTAAAATGGATTTGTGGATCTAAGTAAACATTAAACATTGAGAATACACTAAATATAAATACTTGAGTACATATATGAATTCATACCTATATAAGCAATAATTCACAGGACATATTCTTTCTGGTAAATATGGCTTTGTCAGCCTAGGCTTTATCTCAAACATTACATTTTAGATGCATCTTATTATTCTTAGAATAGTTATTAAATTCATTTATTGCTTAATAGTCATACCCATAGTAATTACATACCTCACTAATTATGAAAATTCTACTATGTACAAATTGCTTTTGTCTTAATTTTTTAGTTGAAGTAATTGAAACTTAAAAAATATGTTGCCTGTCAAGGTCACAGGAAGAAAAGTTGAAATTTCCAAGTATGAGCAGTGCTGTGTTTGAAGTCTGATTCAACCTATTGAATTCAGTTGGTCTCACAAATTTCACATTCTTGGTGATGTATAACATATATTTAAAATTCTGATTTCTTCTATTAACAATAATCCTAAAGCAAAATCTTCATAGGCTAGACTCTAGTATCAATAATATTGATTTCTTAGTTCCATATATATATATATGATCCATTTTTATTGTTATTATATCAGCTCACATTTTTTTGTACCTGAATGCTAGTATTTCACTTCATTATTCCTTTTTACAGTTACCAAATCATATTACAAAACTAGAAGTTAACATATATTGAATAATCTTATGAATTATATAACATAGCTTTGCTTATGATCAGAAATCCTATCCAGACATTCTTCTATAAGCAAATCAAATGTCATCTTTAAGATTCTATATTTTTGAGATGTGAAAACATAAATATTTTCATCACCTTACTATTAATATTAATTTATAAAACTTACTCCAATGTACTTTTGTTATTGGTAATGGGTTCTTATTTTTCTAAATAAAGCACATAACTTTCCAAATAAAAAGACAAAAAAATTTCTTGTAAGCCCTATTATTAACATGCTCTCTCTAAATGAATATATCACAATTTCAAAAACTATATCAAATATAACATTGGCCCTGTCATTACAATGTTACAATTAAATTCAGCAGCTTTAAACATATAAAACGTTCACCTTGGTGATAAATTAGTGTTTGGCTTCGGCCTTCCATTCTTCATTAGATATTTCCTCTGACTGAGGATTTCTGACAAATGGGGACTTGTAGTGGAAATGACCTCTCAACTTTATTTATGAAAGCAGCAGTACAACCCAGCAGTAGATCACAGGATGACATACGATTGCTGTTTCCTGAAATAGGTACAGTATCGTGCCATTCAGTGAACCGTGCTCAGCCCTGAAAGTACACAGCCCTGTGCTAAACCATGGCTGGCTGCACTTTCAGGTGCTAAATGGAAATATGACAGAATGAATTTGCCACAAAAACCTTGGAGTTCCATGAGAAGTATGCTTATCCACATGAAGAAAATGCATGAAGTACTTTATGTAATTTTTTCCCTTATAGTTAGTTATTCAAGCTACATTGTCTAGTAGGAAATATCAGCTTTGCACTGAAGTGTGCTTAACCTGGACTTGGAAGTGTGAAAATTAAAAAAAAAAAAAAAAAAAAACTTCTTTATTATTTTAAATTATTTGTATATACAGTGGACAGGCCCATATGTAATTGGTATTTCAAAATTCATTACTAAATTCAAAATTATATAAATTGATGAGATCTAGCTTGTGGAATAAATTTAGAGGTAGTAAATCCTTTCTTATGAGGTTTTCTGGTTTTTACATGGGATATTATGGGTCAAATCTAGGGCCTTGTTTATGCTAGGCATGTGCTTTACACAATGAGGTATATTCTCATGTATTTGTGGAATTTTTTAAAAAGTCTTACCAATGAAGCTAGTTACATTTTAGCTGTTATATAATTTAAATGACAGCTAATGTCAGGAAAAATAATAAACATCATAAATATTACAATAACTTAGAGTTCTGTGGGATTTTTGTAGTATATTAGGTTTATTCACTATTTTATATAAAATTCTAAATTTGATTGCTTCCTACACTTTGTAGGCTAGGCTGCTTTTAATAATAATAAATTTATAATATTAAAAAGATGAATATATTTTCTACCATTGATCATTTAGGTTTATAAGCAAATACCATCTTATTTAATACTGTAATAGATTATTAACAATAACTACTAATATTTGATTCTCTTTTCTTATTTGTATTTTCTCTATAATAATCTATGCCAAACCTAGTTCTGTTTAACAATGATAGCAAAATTTCACTCCATTTGGCATTAGCAGTTATCACCAAAATTACTAATGGAAACCAAAAGCATGAATCTAGAATAAAATTGCATAACAATAAGTCTTAAAGACACAATAAGGCAGCAGACATAAGTGCCCAGATATGCTTTTGAAATATTTCTGATTATATTATATTACTTAGTATTGAATCTTGTCTTCTTAGAATTAACTCTATTTTTTTTTTCATTTTTTGATATATGATCTTACTCTGTACTCTCTGGTTGGCCTTGAACTCATATTGATCCTCCTACCTCAGCCTCCTGAGTACTGGCATTAAAGATGATTGCCACCACACTGGTCTCTCTATTGAAAATTTATCTGTGGTGACAATTTTATTTTATTTTGAGGATAAGTTTGTGTGGTATAATAGAAGGAAGATAGAGAAGAAGAAAATAGAATAAAGCCAAACAAGAGAATACAAAGAATGGCTCCTTACAGTGACTTTACTATGAGGCAACCTCTCCCTGACAGTAACTTTCTCTGGCCATATTTGTATTCCCAAGGGAAAGGGTTTGACATACCAGATACCACTTATTAGTGAAATAATTTGGAGACTGGGGATGCAATCTCAAATAATGTTTAACTGCATTCTTTCTTTTTTTTAATTTTAAAAATTTATTTATTTGAAAATGGCGAGGGGGTAGTAGGGAAAGAATCGGCATACCAGGGGCTCCAGCCACTGGAAAGGAACTCCAGATGCGTTATCACCTTATGCATCTGGCTTATGTTGGTCCTGGGAAATCAAACCCGGGTCCTTTGGCTTTATAGTCAAGTGGCTTAACTGCTAAGCCATACCTCCAACCCCTGTGTTCTTTCTTAAGTGACACAACAAAGTCTTTTTACTTATGGTCTAAGTACTCCAGATATTTATATAGAGAGTCACAGAATGTACTCAAGGTTTTTGCTCATGTCCATCACTTGCATTATTATCGTTATTATTTTAATTTTTACTTATTTATTTGCTAGCAGAGAGATATATAGAGATAGAAGAAAGGCAGACCAAGAGAGAACGGGCATGCCAGGGCCTCTAGCTTCTGCAAATGAACTCCAGATGAATGTGCCCCTTGTGCATCTGGCTTAAATGGGTCCTGGAGGATCGAACCGGAATCCTTTGGCTTCACAGGCAAATGCCTTAACTGCTAAGCCGTTTCTCCAGCCCCCATCACTTGCTCTATTATGTAAACTTCATTGAATATTTGGGACATTAAATTATAAAGTTACATGGAAGAAAAATAATGCCAATGTTTCTCAACTTGAAAACAATCAATTAAGCAATTTATTAAAACATAATCTATGGTTGTGGTTGTAGGACTATTTGAATCTCATTACCATTTAATTAAGCTGAATAAACATGGGATATATTCATTATTTCATTCAAAATCTCCTTCTTAAATTTCCCTTTCACATATTCAGTTTGACTCTTGTTTAAACAGAATAGAAAAGAAAAACCCTCATATCTTTGACAGTCTAATGACATATGTAAAGAAATGATTGTGAACATTCACTTAAATATCATATTTTCTGCAGTGTTCTTTTTTATTTTATTTGTCCTTCACCATTGTGTGATAATGTGTCTTTATTAAAATAGTCATAATTGTAATAACAAAGTCACGAGAGTTAGATTTGCTAAGTGATATGACAACAGTAGTAATACATGACATTAGTCATGTGCCTACAGATAGAATGTTTTGCTTCTGACTTTTGTCATGAAAGCTCTAACAAAAGGTATACAAAAAGATAAATTTCTATTTAACTATGAATACTTTAAATTGGTAAATTAAGAAGTAAAACCAATTATCATCTAGGATTTATTGCTTCTAATCATAAAGAAGTGGTATTTGTCCATATGAGCACAAGAAATAACCACAAGATGATAGGAGACATCTTTGAGCTAACTTCTTGCCTCAGGCATATAGGTGTGATAGGCAGAACAATCCCTCTGAACCCAGAAACTTGTACTATCTACCAACACAGCATACTCAGCTGTCTATTTTTGGACACCTAGCTATGGTTGAACATACTGATAATGGTTGTCTGTTTAAGGTTAATGTCCATGACTATAAGTTTGCTTTAATCACCCAACTTTTTTCTATCACAAGTTTTCTTGTATCTCACTCCATCCTGAAAAAAAAAAAGCACAGGTAATCTAAAACTATAACTCTTATCAAAGTACTTTGTTTTAAAAGACATAGTGGCTTTTCAGAGCCTGAGGATACAATTTGAAATCCACAATATGGCATATGGTACAATATATGGTCTGTTCTACATTTCAGTCTACATCCTCACCTTTCATTCTTGCCCCTCAATCCAAGCTCCATTTAAACTTACACTTAAACTCTGTCTAAAATATACTCTTCATGTTCCCAAAGTTGGATTAATAAACTTGGACACCACTTACGTTAGGAAATCTTATTCCTGCCAGTATCTCAATTGTACTGAAGAAGCCATGGCAAAACACATTTCTAATAGTCTGCAAAAAGTTTATCTGTTCTAAATCCAAATTCTTACAAGTCCAAAAGTTCTTTGAAGACAACTACCTTTACGTTTGCCATGAGATAGTATTTTGAAGAAAGGCTCTGCCTTTCTTGGTCGAGAAATTTTATATAATTCAGTCTATAAATCTATCAAAACATATCAATCTTGGAAGCTAACTAGATAAGACACTCTGCTCCATCACAAACACCTATTACTCAATTATCACTTGGAAAAACTGGATAGTCATTCATTGATGAAACACTGTTGAAAGCATTTGGGAGCAATGAGATAAAAAGGTAACATGCATTTGCCAATGTCCTCATACCAAAAAAGTTTTTATACATTTTTGCTTCACAAAAGACACATTCAAGGAACACAGTATTCCTATTCACATTATACTGATAATAAGAGAATAAATGTGTTTTTTATAAGTTTTGACCTGTGAGATCCATGGACCTAAGATGAGCTGTGGCACTTGACATAGATAGCTGATACATTGCTGCTACCCAGCAAGGTACCTGTGATCAGCATATCTATTTGGTCCTGGAGTATATACCTCATCTGGGCATGATATGGTCTATTCACTATATATTCACTGATGCTCAGCTCTTTGTTCTAAAATAACTAGTAACAGTGAGTAATGTTATAGTTCACTTACATATAAGTCCTTTGTTTTGTAGGAACTCAAGTTACAGACAGCTTCAGCATTCTTGACTATTTAACTAATATGGTAATAGTTTATGTTTTGGTTTAGGTTGCTATACTCTTGACCAAACAAATGTTTCAGTCAATGAAAAAGAGAACCTCTTATTTCTAAAGATAAATTACTCATTTATACTAATAAATTATTACACAATTAGTCATATTAGCATTATAAGGACAAACCACTGTTTCTTTTAAAGTAATATTAAATTAATTATAACATACTTGGAAAATAACCATGAAAACATTTGTAGCAGAATGGAATAGTAATTCAATTTTAAAATAATGATATCTAGTCACTGGGCATGGTGGGACACACCTTTAATCTCAGCACTTGGGAGGCAGAGGTAGGAGGATTGCTATGAATTCAAGGCCACCCTGAGACTACAGAGTGAATTCTAGGTGAGCCTGGGCTAGAGTGACACCCTACGTTTAAAAAATGATATTCTAATTTACCTAGTGTAATTCAAATCTTGAAGCCAAACTTTAGTCTCAAGGATCACTTAATGCAACCACTTTAAAACATTAACTTCTATGTCACTAAAACATTTCATAACTTTGATAGGCTCTTTTAATCAGGCTCATTACTATATACTTATAGAATAAAATTGACTCCAACCTTGACTGCCCATTTGAGTGAAGCACTGTAGGTATGCTCCACTGCACAGATTCAGAGGATGACCCCAAGGACTGCTAAAAAAAGGATGAGATTTAATATACCTGTATATCTTCCCCTCATTTATCATGCTGTCACTGGCTTGGGGGATCTAGAAGGCAAGTTTTCACAGGAAAAAGCCATACTGTCTTTCTAAGCATAATGGGAAATTCAAACATGGTTGCAAAAAAGTAATTATAAACTATAAATTTTAATTTAATTTAATTTAATTTTAAGATTGAATTACAAATCATATGCCATTGAGAATAATTATGTTGAGATTAACAATATTTAAATTATATGTTGGAGTATATATACATCAACTTATCTATGCAGAAAAATGTATTGCCTGTGTGACTACCATATCAAGGAGATCATCAAATATTTTGACTAATACCAATATACTTCTTAGAAATTAAAAATTGTTTACATCAATTAATATTTTCTAACAGCTTTAAGTGCTATGTTTTTCTGCTTTTGAACTACAGAAATTTATGATGTAAGGTGTGGTGGCACATGCCTTTAATCCCAGCACTCAGGAGGCAGAGGTAGGAGAATCTCTGTGAGTTCAAAGCCACCCTAAAAATACATAATCAATTCCAGAGAGAGCCTACCTTGAACCTGCAAAAAAAAAAAAAAAAAAAAAGAAATTTATGAGTTTTTTTTTAAATTAATGTTATTAATATTTTAAATTGGAATTTAAACTGAACATGTGCCCAACTCTAAGTTGTTGTTTCTCTCATTACCTAAAGATGCATGTGAAATATATAATTGAGACACTAGAAAAGTCATAAGAAGTAATTGAACTATGATGATTATGAATTATGATGATACTTTAAAAGTGACACAATCTTTCTGTGTAAAAAGTTAATGTTCTATGCAGTAGGAAAATAAAACCTATAGTCATTCAAAAATGAGATAAAGTGATTTTCTATTTAAAAATAAAAATATTTTCTGAAACAGTTATGAAAAGTAATATTATGAAAAGTTAAATTTATGGAGCAACTTAAGGACTTAATTAGGAATTTGGTGATATTTGCATTATCTTTTGAAATGTATTCTTTAAAATATAAAAAAAAAATTCACAAGAAAACTATCAGCACACATGAGATGTAGTAATTCTTTACTGATGGACATAATAGTATTTTACTAATTTTATATCTATATACAGTTATAGACACATATGTTTCTACATTTTATAAATGGGTGCTTATGGTATAAACATATATTTCATGGTTATATCATAGTAAGACTATGGTCTTTACTAAATGAGTACATAATTACATAGAGAAAACCAGTGAGCTAATAGATTAGTATAGTTTAATTTAATGAATCCATGAAAATATTGTCTTCTTTTGACTATATGCGTTGTTTACTTACAATTTCATACAATATGTTGAGAGAGAATTACATTGTAGAATGATTCAGAAATCTCCTGCTTGATTGCTAATTTAGCATAATAATAAACTAGTCAATCTGAATGCTAAATATATTAAGTCTTAAAATGAAATGGCTGATAAAAGATAACATATACCATTTCAATAACTCTAGTATACATATACATATACATATATTAAAAGTTCTGCAATCACATGGCTTTTATGACTATACTTGATAATGTTAATTGCCATGGGGCATATAAAAATAAAAAAACAACTTACAAAAAATTACCTGAGATTTGAGAAATGTGGTATCTAAAAAAATTCTCTTAATATCTGAAATTCAATTATTGTAGATTCAAGAAATAAAAGAACATATCTGCATATGTGCACTACTACGTGAAGGATCTCTGTTATGTGATTTGATGAAAGTACAGTGTACAGTGTATATTCCCTTGCCTGAGTCTACCAAAGATGCAGATTAATTCTGAGAATTTTATTATGTAGACTTGATGTCATTTTGGTTGACTTGTTGAGAACCATGGGAAATTGCAGTGCACGGAGTAGACCTATTGATCTTATAAATTGTAGGGTAAATACACTTCCTAGAATATTAGCTTAACACTATCCATCTGTCACTAATGTTGGGATTATAGATTAAATATTTCTTACAAGGTTAAAATTTAATGCTTGTTAGACTTCTTTCCTAAGACAATCATATAGTTTGTACATAAAATTTTGAGATTTCCCTGGCCAAAAATAAATAAATAAATAAACTCAACAAAATGGACAAAGATCATACCATTGGGGAGGCGGAACCTTTAGGAAACCAGGATAAGTTTCATAGCAAGGAAGAAATTTTAGTCCTTATGGTCCCCTAGCATTCTGAAATGTGATTCAGAAATTCAGAGATCCATCTGGGTCCAACTCAGTGCAGGCAATAATTTTGTCTCATAGAAGACTTCCTTTCTCCTTTATTCTACCTCTACACTAACACAAACCAGCAACCTCACATTCACTCCTTGTTTCCCCATGCTTCTGCTGTCTCTCCCCTTATCAGACAAACAACATCAAACATGAAAGTAAAAAGAACGGGTTTAATCACTTTCCTTCCTATAATGTGACTAACAAAGTATCAGCTACCTGGTATAAGGGATGTGGCCAGAGTCAAGAATATTGCTCATCTCAACATTTTTCTCAACTAAGGTTATTACTTGAGTAAGCAATCTTACCAAAGGAATGCAGGGTCACCCCATTATGGTCTGATTGATACATTTTTTAATATGGAAAATCTTGTTTATCATATCATATTAAAAGTACGACTACCCAAACTATTTCTGAAATCATAGGACTATAAGTTATGTAGCGCCTCAATATCAATGTTTTCATTTTTAAACTTTATTCCCCATCATTATTCCATGCTTTAAGAAAAATGACTTGTTTTCTCTAACAAAGTCCATTCACTAAGTGAGGCCACTTTAGTCATTCATAGGCTGAACACTTGTCCTTGAGAATAAAGGTATCATGTATGTGCCCCACTCATTGGTAGAACTCCAAACTTTATTCCTAGTCACTTCTCATGAGAAGTTCTGCATTAGGAATTCATTACACACAGAGACAGTGATGCAAGCTCAACAGTTATGAGATCCATTCTCATTTCCAAAGGTACCTCGCTATGCCTTTTCACGTTCTAAGCACAGTGCTCTTTCTGTGTTGTATAACAGCCCACTTGTCTGCCTTTGATGGGCTCCTTTAACCCAATGAATAATTTCATTTTCTTGCCCTGTCATTACATTTTTTCTGCCTTCTTGCTCAATATATCTATTCAAAATTATCTTTTACTACACATGCACGATTATTCTCACATGAACCATGTCCTTCTGCTCCCATGATTTTACCAATTTTCTACCACTGCCTAGGATCCCCTTCTGTGCACTTCAATTTCCTTATGCATAAAATTTAATGACCTTTTAATCTGTTGCTTAAATGATCACTCTTTCCAATCTTTCTTCCTTGGCAATGGGCAGCTAGTAGTAATTCCTTCACTCTGATTCCAAAGCAGCCTATGTGCTCATTGTCCTTAATACATAATACTTCATTACTGAGAAAGAATTACACCTATAGTTTGGTATGGATCTAATAGCTGCCTCTACATAACAGGTACTGCATTTGTGACTGCCAAATAAAACCATTTCTTTATATTGCATTCTGTTCTCTTGCAAGCGGATTAGAAAATGATTTTTGAATTAGAAATTTTATATAATCTCTAGTGAGTAAAGCTCATTACCTTTTCTGAAAGAAATCAAGGAAATGATAAACCTGTATCCCATGCATTTCTGTGCTTGGTATATATTCAAAATCTTGTCAGAAAGATGTCAGAAATCTGATAGACTTGATGAAAGAGTAGGAATATTAAAAGATGTTGTTTTAGAAGTGGAAATTTTGTTATGATAAATGAAGACAGGGCACAAATCACCCTTCCTTGTCTACAGAATAACCAAAATTAAGGTTTGTTTGAATTTAAAACTCACTGCAGCAACAAATAAATGGAAGTGTCGAATCTCATTTTGATTACACTCAGTAATGATCTAGAATGCATGCCTATGTGAAGTTTACTCAATGGGACTCTCTGACAACTCTACGATTCAACTGTGAAATTAGAGTAGCTTGTACATAAAGTGGAATTTCACACATATTGAACATGCAGTTGTTTTCTTTGGTTGTAGCAATTTGAGAGGAATATACAATGTTCTTTTTCCATGTGCTTATACGAGCTATAATGATCTTAGCAATAGCAAACGCTTGGTATATATGTTAGTACATCATTAGTGATTCTATCATAATAACTAACTTCTGACTATGACTCCTGAGACCCAAAGGAATTGCAGTGTGAAAGTTTACATAACGCACCAAGGAATATTGCTGCATTTTCCCGGGATTTAACACATCAAGCCAGGAATTGAAGCCTAGCAACCAGAAATAATCTATTTCTTATAGCCTATAAAAAACTGCCAAGTATCAGCCAACACCAAGATAATGATTGAATAGCTTGAACTATTAAATTGGAAAATAATTTTTATTGGTTCAGAGAACTTCCATTTAAAATGAACATTCTGGTTTCCACATGATTGTACTATATAAATTAGACATGCATGCATATTTTTACCCACTAAAATTATAAATTTATCATCCCATAAGAGAATAAAGGTTGCATCCATAAAATTCAGTATCATGACAGACTTTTCTTTATGTTCACATTCAATTTACATGGACAAAGTATGTAGAATCTAATCTGAGAGTGAAATTAATGCTTTTATTGCCTAAGTCTTAGAAAAAAATAGTAAATCAATTTACAGAGTGTTACATTTGTGGTAGTTTGAATAGACGCCCCCAATATATTCAGTGTTTTATTAGTTTGTAGTTTGCATTTGCAGCCACCTGGCTGAAGGCAATGTCACTGGGCAGATTTTAAGGTGTGGTGGTGGGTTTAAGATTTCAATTTAAAGATATGCAAAGTGTGTCTAGCTAGAGTTCCTGAGGTGTGCTGTGAGGCTTTTGGCTGTGGCTTTGCTCTCTCTGCTTGGACCTGTGAAGGCAGGCCAGCTTTTTCTGCCATTATGGAACGTCCCCTGGATCTATAAGCTTTAATAAATAAATCCCTTCCTACATAACTGTATCTGGCCTGGAAGTTGATCTCAGAGAACCTGAAGCTGTCTGCTACAACATTCAATCCCACATGAAACAAAAAATATCGATTCATATAACATGTGATAATATTTTTAAATTTATTATATTGATGGGGGTGTGTGTATTATGACAGGTTCTACATTTTATCCCCTCACCATCACTCCTATTACCTGGGAGCCCTCCTATGTCAGGTTATGATAATCACCATGAAGTCATGAAGACCTCAGTCTGAAAAAATATGAATGTATTTAATGTGTTAATATTCAGAATGAGTATTCAGCAAATATAAGTTATTATTGCAGAAGCATATTCAACAACAAAGGGTGTGTCTGTGTATGTGTGTGTTATTGTTCTACAAAATATACCTTGAGTAGCACATTTCTACTGAGGCAGACAGCATTTGAAGGCAGGCTACAGTTTTAAGTTGTAGAGATATAATTCTCATTGTTTTTTTTTAATTTTTGTTTTATAGACATCATAGGACACATGGTGAAATAATCCCATAGTTTTCTCATATGCTCAGTTCTGGGAAACATGAATGCAAAATATATAGAAAAATAGTTCAATTGCAGTTTCCTTGGTTTACGGATCTGTAAAGTATGGTGATTCTGTTCAAACTCAGGAATATAAAAGGAAGGTTTGATGAGGCTATAATTTACAAAGTCCTTCACTTTCCTGCTACACACACACACACACACACACACACACACATTCATTTGTTCAGATATGTGACAAGCTGAAGTTGTGCTCCATGGACATCACAGTCACTGTGTACTAGCTGTAAAACAGCCAGATGCAACATGAGTAACGGAATAAATTTGAATGGTTAATAACTTGTCCCTGCCTAGATTGATATTTTTTCTTTCCACTCACTACCTACAAAATCTTTGTTATTTTAACTGTAAAAAAATGTCTTCACATTTTCCTGTTTTGAATAGAAATGGAAAATTCTAAAGTATAGCACCATGTTATTATCTTAGAAAACTTACACTTGTTTACTACCAGAACAGTTTTCATTTCTTAACTGTACAGTGGGTATATTTTTATTAAGTGCATATTCATCTATTCTGTGTTGCTATAACATAAGTGCATTGCTTACATAATTTATAATGAATTTATATGTACTAACTTGCAGTTTGAGAAGATGAGAATGCAAGACTTAGAGGCAAACATTAGTGAAAAATCTGATAGGAAGAAAAAAGTTCTTACTCATGGTCCAATCCCCTCTTAAGGGTCCTAGGTCTAAACACTTCTGCATTGAAAATTAACTTTCCAACCCTTCAACTTTGGTGATTGGTTCAAGCCACAGCAAGATCATCTACATCTTGTCACACTGTCTTCTAATTTAATCTCTTAAAGACAAGATAATTATAGACTGCCCATATGTTGAGAAAATTTTTCTCATTTACTCCAAGTGTATTGTATTCTAAGTGTTATTGTTTTAAAGTCATTGTACTATTCCCTCTTGCTTTTCTCTAGAAAATAAGCACACACTATTCACCACTGTGCAACACATTATCTGGATTTTCTAAGAACAAATGGAAGCATGAGCTATAATTTATTTTTCTGACCCTAGGCCACCATGAGTCTGTTTTTCTATGTCTGTTTGTTTACTTATTTGAAACTTTCTATATCAACAGAATGCAATAAGTGATATTTTGGCCCTGACTGGTTTTACTTGGTATAGTAGTCAAATTCAGTTGCTGGAATGAACTTCCAAACCAGGCACAGTTAATGGAGGAATGAATTTTCTCCCTACATGTTAAGGGGAAGTTACATACTAGCAGAAGAAGCTGGCCACAGAGAGAAAAGCAATCACAATCAGCACAAGCAAGCACACTACAGGGACACCATCACTGCAGAGCTAAAGCACTCAGCATATTTTTTTTTTTTTTTGCTGGAAACAGATCCACCCCATAACACCCCTTGGGGCTGGACCTTGGGATCCATCTACAGGGACATCTCTTCCAAAAAGATTGTTGTAGCTCTAAATTACAAGTTTTAATAAAACTCCTGGTTCTCTTGGGAGACATCCATTCAAACCACCACATTTTGACCATGACCCCCAATAGATTCATAACCATTTTACATTGTAAATTTTTATAGACCAACTTCAAAGGGCCCATAGTCTTTACCAATTTTAAGATTGTTCCAAAGTCTGAACATTCATCTGAGATTTAAGACTGTCCCTTAACTGTGATTCCTGTAAAAGCAAAATACATTGTATATTTTCAACATATAAAGACTGTGGCAGGCAGGTTCACAATGCTGGCAGAAATCACCCAAACAAGAGCAGCTTGTGGGAGAAAAGGTTTATGTTGGCTTATGGACTCAAGGGGAATCTCCATGATAAAAGAGGAAAATGACAGCATGAGCAGAGGGTGGACATCACCTCCTCACCAACATCAAGTGGATATAACCAACAGAAAAATTGTGCCAAAAACTGGCTAGTTTCCCCATGCCTAGGGGAAACTGGCTATAATACCCATAAGCCTACCCCCAACAGTATTCTGCCTCCAGGAAGCATTAATTCCTAAATCTCCATCAGCTGGGGACCTAGCATTCATAACACCCAATATTATGGGAGACACCTGAATCAAACCAACACATTCCATCCCAGACCCCCATAAACTGATAACTATCCATGATGTGAAATGCAATGCATTCATTCCAACTTTAAATGTTCCCATAGTTTTATCAATCCTAATGATATTCAAATAGCCCCATAATCCAAGGTCTTTTAACTGAAGTATAATACCATAAAAATCCCCCCAAAACCCATAATGACATGGAATAAATACTCACATAGCAAAAGATGGCATTGGACATAGCAAAGAAATATTCAACCAAAACAAGAGTTAAAGGAACCATGCAAATATCAAATTCTGTAGTTCTAAGTCCAACAACTCTAGTCAGTGACAAATCTCCATGTCCAATAATTCTAACCAGCAACAAGTATCTGGAGGTCCAATTCTGCCCCTACAGCTAGGCTACTCACAGTCCTGGAAAACTTCATCTGGGCCGGAAGCTCTCCTTAGCAGCCATCTCATGGTACCGTCATCTCCACTGGGTCTCCACTGCAACCAACAGTCCATCCTCATGGTTCCATGGGATCTCCATGCAGACAATCCAGCAAACTGACTTCACCCTGCCCATGGAGATTTACAAAACACAAGACCATTGTAAATTCAATGACCCTCTCTTTCCTGCATTTCTTATACTCCCTAATACCAGGTGGGGTGTCAATTTGTTAATCCAATGGGAAAATAAGCAGACTTTGAAGAACAGGACATGCCTTCAGCATTTAGGTCACTTCAAAACAGTCTACATTCATCCAATTGCCCCAATGCAGGTCAGCTGGTACAATCTCATATAATTGCAACTGAACAGGCAGAAGTTTCAGCCGAAAGATTTCATTTCCGTGCCATATCCCTCTGTTCACATCAGTCTGCTTCTATGCAAAGAAACCTTGCACAAGTTCTCAGGGCATGGGCATAACATCCAGCCTCTCATACGAACTGCTTCTAGCCCAGTTGAGACAAAGCTCTTTCTCATCCTCACAAGCCAATTCTCTCAGTCCATAGTTCTTACTGCATTCAGGTCTTTCAACTCTGACTAGAATAGTCCATCAAGCTGTACTTACAGCATTACAAGGCATCTCTTAGGACAATACTTCCACACTCCTCTTGAAAATCAGCTCTGAAATGCCAAAACCATACTGTCAGGTGTTTCTCAGCAATCCCTCTTCTCTGGTACCAACTTTACTGTTGTAGTCAGGTTCAAATTGCTGGTAGAAATCACCCAACCAAGAGCAGCTTGTGGGAATAAAAGGTTTATTTTGGCTTATGGACTCAAGGGGAAGCTCTGTGATGGCAGGAAAAAACAACAGCATGAGCAGAGGGTGGGCATCACCTCCTCACCAATATTAGGTGGAAAACTGCAACAGGAGAGTATGCCAAAAACTGACAAGGGGCAATTGTCTATACTACCTATAAGCCCACCCCAAAGCTGTACTCTGTCTCCAGGAGGAATTAATTCCCAAATCTCCAGCTGAAGACCTAGTACTCAGACCACCTAAGTTTCTGGGGACACCTGAATCAAACCACCACAAAGGCACAGAGCAAACATTTCCAAATGCTATAAGGTATAACAAAGAGAGACTGGATCAATGCAAACTCAATAACCATAAAGCAAACATCAAACATCTGAAGTTCAAGTCCAATATCATAACCAGTGACCAGTGAGAAGTCTTTGGCTTTATAATTGTACTCTACCAGATGGGCTGAATAGCCAAGGAAAACTTCCATCCATAGTCAACAGTGCTCCATGATAGCCCTTGCACAGGCCTGGTATATCTAAACATCCTTAGGTCTCCAATGCAAACCATGGTCCATGTCCCAATTTCTTTGCCAGCCTATCAGGGTTATCAAGCCTTGCCTCATACTGTGTCTCAGCAGTGGCTCCTGGAACTGTGCACACTTTGTGACCCACTCCACACAGTTTTCATACTTCTGAAATCAATACAGGTATTCAGGACACTACTATATTCTTGCTTCAGGAAGGAAATAAATTGTGACCTTTAAGAGCAGGTTTCTCTTGTCATATCTCCTTTCAAAGGAGTTTGTATTCCTATCATTCAGTCTTTCTGGGGAAGAATCACCTCAGGAATTATCTCCATTGTTTTAATATAAATAAGTTGGGCCCTCTGCCTTAAGATTGCTAATGTGTTTGACAATAGCAGCTTCAGTAATCTAAAACCAGTCTCCATGCCAGTAAATTTGACACTTCTTGGAGTTTTTCCAGTTTTAAATCTTATATCTCTTATTACCATATCCTTAGATAAGCACATCCTTCCATTACAAATTTAATCTTGATCAAACTGTCTGGGCATGGGCAGCAGAACACAGCCATCCCTTATGCCAGTAACTCAGTTCCAACAAATTCCTCTGCAGTCTTTCCCCTGAGAAAGTGCATAAGCCAAACCTTCAAATACAATTCTTTCTGCATGTAGTATTTTCAAACACTGATCAGAATAGTCCATAATATTGGCTTAACCACTCCAGAAGGTGTCTTCATTTGCAAGCACCAAGTTTCCATTACTTCTGTCCACAAGTCCACAAGACCAAAACCCACATGGCCAGATTAATTTTAGCACTCCCCACACTCTGGTACCAGTTCTGTAGTAGACATCTTCAAGTCACTGGACTGAACGTCCAAACCAGGTAAAGTTATGGGAGGAAGGGATTTATTGACAAATACAGAGAGAGGGTAAGTTCCATAATGGCAAGAGAAGCTAGCCCACTTTTACAGGTCCACACAAAGAGAAACACCATCACAATCAGCACAAGCAAGCACACCACAAGGACCCCAAGAACTGGACATAACATTTTTGCTGGAAATAGATCTGCCCTCAAACACAGCTTGGGGCTGGACCAGGACCTACCCACTGTGGCTAGAGATCTAAATCACCCTATGGATTTTACAATATTTCTGTTCCTTCCTTCCACAATGTGTCCTCAGCCTTGGTGGGAGTGTTATAAGTGAACTTTAGTGTTGTGCTGTCTGCATCTTATGGATTTCTTCTTTGATAAATTTTCTGTACCCTCCATGTCTATCCTGGAGCCAGTTGTCAGGATAGCATTGAGAATAGCACTCAGGTTTAAATTGCCATTTCCTTCCCTTCCTCTGTGATATCTCCTAGGCCCTGACAAATATGCCAGGGGTGGTTATCTTTTCTTGTCATATTGATGGATATGGGTTCTTCCCAGGTCTGTAAAACAGAACATATTCTCCAACCAAGAGTGAGAGTAAGCCATAATTTGTTCATGCTACTGGGTTCAAACTTGGCTAGAGTAAAAGGTCAGGATTTTCACATTTCAAATGGCATCCAATGCCACTTTTCATCTAAAGTGTTTCTAGTGCTCTTCAGAGTCAGAGAGTGCTCAAAGAATGCTTGGTTTAGCATGTTCTTTGACAATCAACTTCTCTACATAGCATTAACTTTCCAGTGAAGTTAGGTGAGCATTAGAGAAGTGCTGGAGATAAAAATAGGTATTCAGCCGGGCATGGTGGCACATGCCTTTAATCCCAGCACTCTGGAGGCAGAGATAGGAGGATTGCTATGACTTCAAGGCTACCTTTATACTACATAGTGAATTTCAGGTCAGCCTGAGCTAAAGTGAGACCCTATCTTGAAAAAAACAAACAAACAAAAATGTTTAGTATGGTGTGATATGTATCCTAGTTCCTCTTATAACAAACCTTGATCTTGTTTGTATGTGTTTTACTGTGTGTGTGCCATATATATGTATGAATAGCCACATATTATTATAAATTTAGTTATGTATCATGTGATATATATATATATCATAAGATCCATTAAATAAAGGTTACTCTGTTGTCCCAAGTTCTTGCTATGTCTCATATGTGATTTTTTTTATTTTCAATAATAAGTAGTGTTCAGTGAAGGTGCAATGAACTAGTAGAAATAAAATTAACCTGTTAAAATTACTTTGATGAAATTTTTACTTTTTTAGTTGAACATTTATTTGGTTAGAACCTGATCATTTTAAGAAATTTTAAGGCACACACACACACACAAAAAAAAAAAAAAAAAAATCATTCAGGATCAGTGAATTTAAAACCTGTCTTACCATCCACTGACAAACACCATAGATTCTCTATAAAGCAGGAGGTGGTGACAAGATGCCTTTAGAGATATTCTTGTCCTTATGCACCATCCAGTGCTCTCAATATGATTGCATGATGCTCAGTGAGGAAGGAAATGATTTCAAGTGCTGCTGTTTCCAGCTGAGAACTGACATCCAGCTCCACACTGCCTTTAGAGAATAGCAGAAAATCACGCCCCACAGTTAGCCTGAGGTCCTAGAATATGCTGTTCCCAGGATCTGATAGGTCTATCTTTACACCACAGAGTGTTATTCACATAAAATGATCCTAGAGCCTGTTACAAAAAATAGACCTCAGCATCTGTCCTATTCTATTTTATATACTAAAACTTATCAATGAAAATATGCCTACTTAATGTGATGTTTTTGCTAGATAAATTTGCCCAGAACTTTATGTTTGTTCTACTAAAATCAACATTATCTCAGTTCCTCAAACTTTGAGTGACTTAGCAGTATGATTCCCCTTTAGTCATTTAATATTATGATATCTGTGTTGATGAATTTCTCATACTTTAAACAATACTGTATGAATATTGCAGATGAGATGAGTGGACATTCTTTGTGGATCCTAAAGAATCCAGTGGGGTACTTCAATTTATAACAACTCAATAGCATTTGTCAAAAACTTTAATTAATGGAAATATGATTTAAAATGGAGTGATCATTGTTGTATCTGATGACTGGCACTCTTGATGTCATGAACACATGGGTTTGCACATTGAGTTTCCAAGGAGAAAAGACAAGAAAAAAAAAATTCTCTCTGGATTAAGAAAAAATGTGTTATCATCTACTACACTTTGCTTTTCTCTCAGATGATTTGTTGGTTATTAATGTGTGTGTGTGTGTGTGTGTGTGTGTGTGTGTGCATATCCATAAGTATGGATGTTGATATTTGCATTACACAGCATATATGTGGACATCAGAAGAAAGGTATCATCTCTGACCTTCCTCCTCATTTGAAGAAGGGTCATTTTTTCGCATTATTCAGCCTGACTTTGCCACACTTGCTTGTTCAGTTCTCCTGTCTCTTCCACCCTTCTTGCTATAGGCATTCTGGGATTACATACTAATGCTACAAAATCCAGCTTTTTGTTAGATGGGAGGATTTCGACTCAGAAACTCACATTTGCATGTCAATTCCTTTATATAGTGAGATATGTCCCTAGCCTTGTTAATAAGTTTCTCTTTATGCACTGTGTCTGGGATTCACCCAAGAGTCACAAACAGTGTTTTGAAATATTATCTATGTTGTCAAAACCTGATATGGGGAACCTCACCCATAAGTCCTCAGCACCAATGGGATAGCCATGCTTTCACCAATACATGTATCCCCTGATTGAAAAAGTAAAATTAAGAAATGCATCACGCTCTGGGCTTTGTATCTTCTTGGGTATTTTATATTCTCTGTATATTGATCACCATTGCTGCACTCTCTGCCTGTTAAAACATCTGTATAATTTTTGGAGAAAAGGTCAACATTATTAAATGTATAGGAAAAACATTAAGGGAAGAGACAAATTTGCATTTTTTGGATCATCGCCATTTGAAAACACAGTTTTCTTTCTCTAGATGATTAGTCCCTGAGTTCTCCAGAATCAACAAGATCTCTCCTCTACCCCTAAGCAGTAGTGTTCTTTCAAATCATCTCTGCTACACAGGGATCTCACACATCTCAGCATCATCTCATTGATTTTACTTCTCCTGAGCTTCTGTAGTTGATATCTCCATCATGTGGAAAGAAGTCAAATTCGAAAACCCATAAAAGGGTCTAAATCTGTGTTCAATAAACTTACTTCTTAGACTGGAAAGGTTGCTGAGTAGTTATAGGTGGTTGTTTGCCAGGTCTGCTGGCCTAGGTCCTATTCCTCAATACCCATTTAAAACCAGATGCACAGAGTTGTACATGTATTTGGCATCCATTTTCAGTGGCAAGAGGCCCTAGCATGCCTTATCTCATCATCCCCACATGTTTACATACACTCTTAAAACTCATCCTAATCCAACTCAAGTCTCACCTTTACTGATTTCATCACCTCTTACTAATTCTGCCTTCCTATGTTCTATAATTGACAGCTTCTATTCTTTACCTTAACTTCTGAACTCAACAGCTCAGCTCACAGCTAATCATGTGCTATCTTTTCCATGTGATCATGTGCAATTCTCACAATTTCAGTGAGCTAAGTATTGAACTTCAAGAATCAGCATGTTGCTAAGTCAATTGCCCTCAATTAGTATTACTAAACATTACTGCTCCATTTAGAACATGCCAAGCATAGCCTATTTGCTGAGGGCTGGAAGAAGTCATTAAATAACCAGTAACAGTGTTGGGCTGCCAATCATTCGGGACATGATGTTGAATAGACATGTTCATTAATGAATGTCCAGAAATAAGCCTTGAAAGAAAGGATTTCATTATATGCAACATTTTCATCAGCTTTCTTGCCCTGAAGAATGCAACAGAAGGATTTAGACTTTTGCAATATTTAGCAGCCACAAGTCTTAATTCTTACCAAACACGTGGTAGAAGTATTCATTTTGAGAAAATTTGAACATAGAGAAAATTTAAAATAGATTATTTTTCTCTGATTCTTGTTCTTTTTATTGTAGAGAGTAATTTATATTCTTATTATATTAAGATGATATTATCTTATACTTAACTGGGCTACCCATGCAAACTATTTTTTCATGACTCATTCTTAGACTTTTGTTTGGTTTCATGAATTCAAATATTTTTGAAAAATAGAGATTATAACATCTAACAAATTTATTTTCAGGTGTGTAGTAACTCCATACTTGGCATAAAAAGCCTTTCCACCTCAAGTCTTTTAATATTGTTTTGCATATCTAATATTGTATTGCATCTGCTCTTTACCAATAAGTTTCCTATATATTATTGAAAATAATAGTCACTTATTGAATAATTCAGGTATTAAAACAGAAAAAGGATGCTGACTGGTCATATTAAATCTAACATCAGAGAGAATGAACAGAAGGTAGAGCTATGCTCTGAAACCCCAGTCATTCCTCCAGTGACAAACTTCCTCCAGCCAGTCTTTACCTTTTAAAGCTTCCATAACCTTCCCAAACCTCAGCCCCACTAGAGATAGAGATACTAAGGGGGGTATTTTATAGTCAAACAAGTACATTTTTTATTTTAGAAAATGTCCATTAGGAAAGTTGGACTGATGTTATATTATTTGCAGAGTAAAAAGACTCTGTTACTGAATAATACAAACACCTAGTAAAATTAATTAGACCATAATTGCTACCCAAATATTCATATCACATGTAATATAATAATAATATAATAATATAATTTATAATTTTATACATATATATATTTTATAACTCAAATTTATATAAAAACATAAGTATAAATGAACATAGGAGATATAAACATATATACATTATATATGTGTGTGTGTGTGTGTGTGTGTGTGTGTGTGTGTGTGTGTGTATAACCTAAGAACTCAATCCAAGACCTTAAGCCACTGAACCACACTCCAGTGTTAAAAAATACAATTTAAATTCAAAAAAATTAAACTCAATTTAAGTTGAATTTTCAGTAAACTTAGATGTATATTTTAATAGATAGACAAACATACAAAATTTTAAAAATATATACCCTATATTTTTGCCCAATATGAATTTTTGTAATATTTCAAATATTCTCATGACAAGTACTAATGTTTTATGAGTGTCCCTATCACTGTATTACAATTGTCAGCTCCAAGATCATTCAGAAAGTTTCAGAAAGTTTCCAGTTTGTTAGTAGAAAGTATTTTATCTAATTATTTTCAAATCAACTTGATACGTAATCTACTCTATATGCAAATGTTAAAATTAGCATAAATTTTGGAAAACACACCCTATGGATTGGATAAACAAATTGTTACTACACTGTTCAAATTCATGACAACAAATATGACCTAATGAGTAATACCATAAACTGAAAAAATGAGTTATTATGTGAATTATACCTACAGCATGAGATATAAAAAATGGAAAATATTATATATGAGTTTGTCTATATAGTTAAGGTCTTCTGAAAGAGAATCAAGTGATAAAAACACTTCAAGTTTTTTTCATTTAAACATACACTTGAATAGGCTTAAATATGTTCTGTACTAAACATGGATTTTTTTTTTTCCTTTTGGTTTCTAAAATTGCTTATATTTTTATCTTCTGTTGAGTAAGCCTAATAAAAATCTGGTTGAATCCTATATTGTACTGAATTGAAAACCTTGCAAGTAGTCTATACCTCAGGCTGTTATTTTTGTAGTATAAAATTGTCATGCTTTCTAGAAACCTTTTTCATTTTTAGACTCCAGTTTTGCTTATCCCTGCTTTCATCAAGCTTAAAAGGAAATGTAATATATACAGAGGGACCAGGTTATAAAACTGTAAAGATATCACATATTTGCATAGACATGATGACTACCTTGAATACTGTGGTCTCTTTCTACAAACACATTTAGAAAGTCTCAAGGGAGACTCCAAAGCAATAGAATAAGAACAGATGAGTTCTTTTGAATTGTAAGTTGCTTAGAATGAAGGATTTCACAAGTCAGTTGTGAACACAGCTAATAAAAAGAGCTTATGTAGTTGGGGGAGAGGGATATATTGGTATGCTTTTGTATGGATTAAGTTTAGATTTATTATTCTGAACTATTCACCCAGCATTAATCATAAATCCATTTAGTGACAACATAAAAATATGAGGAAATTTTATATGCAGCCTGGATAAACCGTTTAGCAGATCAGATCAATGGTTTTACTATGCACTTTTCATCTGGGCTGTCTACTAATACTTTTTTTTTTCCAATTTTATTTTCCCAGGAAATAAGCAGGGGATACCCCATAATAATGTCATGCCTCCGTGTCATAGAACACAAATAAACATGAAAGAGTATGAACAAGAGGAATGTCAGTTTATAAGACTAAATCTTAAAGCCTCAAAAACTAAATCTGGGTCACCTTACTCTTCATGGATGCTTATATATTATAGAAATGGTTGCCTTTTTCCCTGCTGAAATATATTCTGTAGTATTTTCCAGTATATTCTAGACTTTATAATTATTTGTGACAATGAAAGCTAATGAAAGGCTCCCACACTCCCCTCCTCACCACATGTGTGATGAACAAATGCTTTTACAAGAAAGTCAAACACTTTCCTATGTGCAATAAATACATGCTGTGATTGATACTTTAATGAAGTAAATATAAAATATTTAAGTCCCATTTTTACACCATTGTCATATGCAAAATATTATGAATTTTCATGGTCTATAATAAAATGTGACATATTACTGTGAAATTCCATTACATTTAAAGATCAGTAATTAAGGTAAACTGATATATTTAAAAGTAGTATATGCTTATTACTTGAAAGATAAAACTATCATAAAGTATAGCCAATTCACTAAGAAAGCAACACAGGGGGTTTTCAGCAACTAAACAGTACAAGTGACTAGAGATATATCACTTTAAATAACAGTGTCATCCATTAAATACAAATAATAGAGACTTTGAGAAAATTGAACAGAATGTTTAATTTACTTGCTGTGCATATATTTAATTTTAAAATTAATATAATGTATTATTGGTAATAAAATATTAGTAGTAAAATTCTTATACAAATTGAATGCATTACAAACTTTTGATCATATACTATTATTGAAAGTGTGGACATTTCTTGAAAAACTCTTGTTATATAATGAACTAAAAGCCAAAACAATAAGTATGTCAAGGCTTCCTCTAATGTAACTTTGACATATAGATTTATTCAGAAATTACATTTTTACTTCTTTCTACGATTTTGGCACCTGGAAAAATTATAATTAAATTAAAGTCTATTTTCCTTGCTAGTGAACAAATAATTGAAGTTTGAGAATACTTTGAAGTTACATAAATGTTTGAGTCTATATAATAATACAGAGGCATACTCTGAAGCAGAAAATTAAAATCTATGATTTTAGACACTTTAATGATAAATCACATTAATTGCAACTGACAGTCTCCTAGACATGAAAGATCATTGTATTTTCAGCTTTACTGGAACGGGTGTGGGAAAATGTTATTCCTTGGCAGTAGATGATCTAATTTAACTGAAGAACAAACCCTATAAAGCCAGAGTTGATGAGTTAGTTGATTAATGGGCTCAGAAAATCAAGTAGCATGAAATATAATTTAGAAATTCAACCATTAAAAGTCTCTATTCTTTTGATTAGATTAATTTAAATTATAACTTTCATACAATTTATGTTAAAATTTAAGTTAATATTTCTTGTCATGGATATTTCACAGAAGCCCCAGACAAATGGACAATTCACCTAGATAATGTACATCTACAATAACTTGTGAAAACATAAAAACCGACAGATTTTTAGTGAACCTAAGTGGACTTTTAAAACTAGACAAATTACCGTGTGAATGATTGAACATTTTATATGCATGTGTTTGGTTGTAGTCTTTTCTGTGTCTTTAAGTATAAATTGCATCTTCACTGAAACCATGAATGCATAACTCTTATCTCTATCACTTGTTAAAAAAGAACAATGCATCTCTGAATTTTTACCCTTTTCTCTGGCTAAGATACTGCTAGGTAAAGGGAGTGTTCTATTGATACAGTGTGTTGTGTGTAATTTGCCAATATCAAGTAGACTACACAAGAACAAATCAGTTTTTTTTTTTTTTTTTTTTTTTAACAGGGCTGTAAATTCAGGTAAATTTTAGAGTTCTGAAACCCTGTGGATTGGCAGGTGAAATACAGATAAATGTCTGAGAATTAGCCTGCTTAATATTTGTAACTAGAGTAAATGATGGAGTTCTTAAATGTAGTGTAATTTCTGAACATAACTTTGATTTGAAGTTAGCTGTACATGAACATAAATTACTTATGTACATTTTTTTATTATTACAAACATATTTTGTATGGATACATCATGTGTTGATACCATGCTTTCCCTCCTCCCAGCCCCCATTCCACAGGGGGCTCTCATCAGTGGGATTACTGGTGTTCCCCATGAGGTGGTCGGTTATGCATTGTGCGAGCAGCAGCCAGTTACTGGGGAGGTAGTGCCTCTGGACACAACATCCCAACCTGTGACTCTTACAGTCTTTCCACACCATCTTCCACAAAATTCCATGAGCCTTTCTGCATATGATTTTTTCTGTCTGCTTCAGTGATGATCTCTTAGGAACTTCTGGATTTCTGCATTGGTATGTGTTGAGTATCCTCAGCATCTGTCTCCTTCACACTGGCACTGCTTTTCAGGCTCACCATGGAAGCAGTACTCTTGCTCATTTCCCCACATCTTCTGTGATTTCGCCTGGTCCTTGACTGAGATGTGAGGCATGGTTTATCTTCTTGGGTCTTGCTACCCTCTGAAGAAGTAAACTAATTTGTCCAATGGAGAGTAGTCAGCATAGGTTAAAATTGTGTAAGGACTACTAATATGGGGAGAGTTTGATGGGTGTAGCTACTCTTTTATCCAAAAACTATTGGGAGCTTGACATTGGAGAACATAATCTTTGTCTCCATAGGATTCAGATCTGGTTCTCAGTTCCAGATATAGATTCCCTTCCACTGAGTGGATCTCTTAGCCAATCAGGAAGCCATTGGTTACCCACCAGGACTGTGTGTCACCACTACACTGATGTGTACTTCTTGTCAGGCTGGGACTTTTATAATAAATAAAAAAGTTATTTCTTTAAAAGAGGGAGGACAGGGAGGAGGACAATGGAACCTTTACTATGAATGTAAAATCAAAACAATATAAATAAAAATATATATATATTAAAAAAAAAGTTATTTCTTTCAAAATTCTACCTCAGTCAAGATGACTGTAAATAAGAAAATCATTTATTAGAAATTTACTCAGAGATTTGATTTTGTTCACTAAATCTAGAAGTGTAGTAGAAAATTCCATGTACATTATATTGCAAAATATAATATGTATAATATATTGATTTACAGGTATATTCAATCAAGCACAAGTGAACTCTGAGTATTCAAAGAATATAAAAAGCCATAAAAAATAAGGCAGTTTTCATGGTCTTAAGTAGTCTCTCCCTAGTTAAAGCATATAGGTGTTTTGATAAATAGTATTTTAAAATTTAAAGTATAACTGAAATCATGGGGATGGATTAGGAAGCCAATTGGTTTTCAGGTCACACTTCTCAAAGAAGATAAAAGTGAAATTGGACAGAGGACTCTACTGGACTGGAAATGGACTGAGATAAGAGAAGCATTTGTGGGAGAGTTTAGTGTAAAGAAAGTTGAAATGCATGTGCTATTTATCCTAAGAGATGATTGCTATTATTTACATAGGAGAGTCTAGTTTGGGAGGGAAGTGTTAGATTGCATTATGAGTTCATAATTGTGAGCATTATGTAATGGACACATGTCAATTTACTATGTATTCCCTCTTAACAAATATATTAAAAGTGATATATTCTCAAAGAAATATGCATTAACCCAGTGATCAGGGAAATTTGGGTTGTCTGTGTTTAACACTTATTCAATCATTATTAGTGAAATATATCAGTAATAAACTCATATATAATCAATTTTTTTAATATAAGATACTGAAGTCATTCTGGAAGCCTTCACACAACTATTGTTGCAGATAACATATGTGGGGTAAAGGGTTCCTCTAAACCTCCAGAGAGTTTATCTACTCCTACCCACAAGTATGGGCTTATAAATTGTTGTTTTGATGTGTGCTTAAGCCTGTGTCATCTGAATCAAGTAGGGTTCATTAATACAAGTGAAATGCAAGTAGAAAGTGATCACAGGGCTCAGTAGGATAGGATATCATTAATCAGCATGCAGCCTTCATGTTTGACACTTGACCTTTCCAGTCAGTCTGTTACAAGACCTATATGTCACCTGAATCCAAAAGTTTGTCTTATATATATTAAAGCTGTACAACTGCACTGATGAGAATATAAAGATGTTCTAGATGTCATGCTAATATGAACTTGTATTATCTATAAGACTTGGAGCTAATATTGAAAGTTTGGATTGAGTACATATAAGAAATTTGAAAGAGACCAAAAACATTGTTCAACTGACACATTTTGAACTATTAAGCATAACCTTTAATATGAACAGAGATTTTAATTACATATCTATGTTACCAACTGAACCTACATGGCAGTCTTTGATAGCCTTGGAAATCAAAGGCAGTGAGTATATGTAACTCTAAGAATTCTTAGGAAAAATTGTCATATTTTATTAAAATGTTAGCATTCCGTAGAACATTTGGTTGCATGTTCATACAGTATTCAGATATTAGAAAGTAACATTTTGGCCTTATTTAATAAGCTTATGTTTGGAAATAGAGCATTTCTGCAACTTATCAGGCAATGTTGACTCATGAACTCAGATTACAGTAACCTCTAAGAATTAAGAAAAATAACCATATTTGTGAAAGAATTATTACAACTTTCAACGTCCACTTTCAAGTACAACTTGCTGTTGCATGAAAAATTAACCTTTGAATCACTGTAGAATTCCTCTGGGCAGTAGTCCACATCGTAAAATCAACATAATGATTAATAGACACTTTTTACGCTGAAGAAGTGCAGGAAATAAAATTTCACTGCACAATTGGGCACATGTGGTATGGAGGATTTTATCCTTTCATTAAGCATGAAAAATTGTTCACTATACAATGTTAGATGAAAGGGACTGATAGCATGAACCTTTACATAAATTGTAATATAAAACTCAAAGACTTAAGATTTTTAGTTTCTAAGCTGCAGACAATTTAAATAAGCAACCCTGGCTTTTCCAAATATGATGGCAGTTGATCAAAAGCTTAATATTACTTAATATTATTAATATTAGAATATTAAAGTGAAGCTTTACCAACATTTTTCATGTGCATGTTTCAAAATAACATATAATTCCATAGAGGTGTAAATTTATATTATATTATCCCATAATAATTCTAGATACAATCTATCCATCTAAAAGTTTTAAGACACTGCACTACCTATGTCTTAAATATTGGACATGTGTTCGCTTAAAATTATTTTAAAACATTGTTATGTACATTTTTATTTACATTAATTAAATACAAAAAAGCATAAAGGAATGTTCAGAGATAAATTATTTGTAAATTTGTGATTTTTTCTTTTGGGGAATAGTCATTGCATTTAGAATATTGACACAAATATCTTACTACCTTCCTACCTTTGCCATCATGAAGGGTATTTTCTAAAATTCTCATGAGTGTTGTCTGTCTTGTGTGCAAACTCTAGCCTCTACTATTTGATATGCACAGAAATTCAATCAGATATTTAATTACATAATAACATGAGTTCCAAACAGCTGGCTAATTCCCTTGTTTCTGATTAAAAAGATTGCAAAAAAAAAAAAATTAACATGGCATTTGCATAGAATCCTAAAGTTAAAAAAAATTAGTGGAAACAATTTCTAAAACAGTGAAACAGTCTGAGCATGGGGGGGATGGAAAGAAGAGAAAACACTCATATGGATGTTAGCAGTGTAGTTGAGCAGATACAAACACTCCATGATGAGATGTGTGGTCTTGCTATCATTGATACTTCACTGTGAGTCAGTTACCTTCTGGCTTCTACCTAAACATAAGAAAACCTGTAAGAAAAAGAGAAAGGAACAAATTAATTAAGCCAATAGAGTCCCAATGAAGGGGGGGTATTCATTTTGTTATAGCATCAATTACATTATGTTTGAGCATTTGCAAATAGATAGAATTTAAAATTTTTTAACAGTATCAAATGCAAAAATTAAGCTCATGATGTCTTTTCTAGAAAGTATTTTTACATCACTTGGAATTTTAATAGTCAAAAGGAAGGGAATTATGTTTATTAAGCTGTGGCTATTCTACTATATTTCCCTTTCAATTGAAATGATAATGAATTTGAAATAACTCTTTCACACACAAAATTCATACTGACTCAATGCAAAATATTGACCACAAATAGTAAATTTAAATTTATGTAACATATAATCTCCAATTTCTGCATGGGGTTTTGATTTTCATAAATGTGTATAAGAGAATAAATAAAGTTACTGTGTTTAGATTGTCAGAAAGAGAACTTCAGGATCACAAAGGCAAATGCATACTTTAATCCCTCAAAGTTTTCACTTGGTTATAATATTATTTATACATTTGTACTTATCAGATTTACCAACTTACAAAATTAGAAAAATATTGGCCATTTTTCATTTGAAAAAACAAGGGATGGAAAATTTCAGACAACCTGAGATTCCCCAAAATGTTAATAAGAATGTAAAATTTGAAGCAAGTGACTGACTCTAGGACTATCCCATAATTTTCCTCAATAATTTAATTACTTTAAAATGGCACAAACTTTAATCATGTACTCTAACAAATAAAAATCAATAATACAGTTTTCACATCATTATATTGTTTCTTGGAATGTAATTACACTAATCTTGATTAATAAGAAATCTAATTTAATTTTCTATTGGTGGCATAAATTATTTTTTCTAAAGTCCCTTATGAACTACACACAAATTTATATTTCATACATTAATACACAAATTGGAGCTGATCCAAATTTAAATACCAAAAGTATTTTTAAAATCAGATATTACCTGATTCTATTTCTCTGGATGAAAAAATGCATAAATAACCAATTTATTGATATAAGATATCAGTTGGATAGAATTTGAAGCTTTCCATGAAACAAGATTGCATGACACTGATTCTGGAGTTGTAAAATTGATAAGGAGGATTTGGAACAGACAGAAGTGGTGAGTCAAAGTACACATAGATAAATTGGCAAAGCTTTCTGAGGTATGCATCTGAAATCATAAGAGGGGCTTAAAGCAGTCCTTATAGAAATAGAGTTCTTACACAAGTCATTTTGTTAAATATGCATATTGTATAAGTATATGAAAATGTTACCTGACACCTTAATGAGTAAAAATTGTGTGTTTGTTTGTGTTCATGGATGTGTATCTCTAGGGCACTTGAAATGTAAGGGATGGGAAGTATTATTTGATCTCCGTATATTAAAATGTATTTGTGTAAATGTGTGTGTGTTTATGTGTATATGTAGATACAAATATAAGAGAAAAAAATTGGGAGAGGCAGAAATGAAAGACAGACTGCTGTTGTACTTTCATGCCTTCCCCTGTGGTTCACAGAATAGCCCAACTTCTTCACATGTCAGCATTCATGTAAAAATTGGCAGAGTGTAAATCCCCCAAATGTCTCAAATTACCTGAAGAAATACATTCCTGAATAGTCTACACCATATTTCCTCCCTAAAATCCCATTGCTTAAATTAACATCAAGCATGTAATGTTAGTGCAGGAGAGTACGTAGCTAGGCATTATAATATCTGTTATTGAAGACGAGTTTTGCCACCAAGCAAGGAGTGGAAAGGGGTTATCGGACAGGTAACAGCGGAGCCTGCCACATGTGCAAGATTTTAATATGGCTCGTCCCCTCGCTCCTTTATGTGAAATCAACATCTCATGTTGAAATGTACTGTCCTATATAACAGTACATTAGTTGTTTTTAGAAGAGTGGTATCCAGCAGCTTTTTGTGGAAATCATGGCATCAGGTCTTAAGTAATATTTCTCATTTGATTTCTTCTAAAATATATACCAGTCAATTAGCATCAATATTTGAGAATTCCAAAATTAGATTAGATTCCCAAGAGTTTGGATGTCACAGGGAATGTATTCCTAAATATTTCAAATCAGACTTGAAGACTTTCGGTAACTGTTCACTAACCATTTTATAATTCTGAAAAATTAGTGGTAAACTAAAGAGTTCAGGGAGTTTGGGAATTAGTCCTCTGAGTTGTTATTGAGGGGCAATTGTGTAAAATATTCTCTGCCATAGTATTAATCTAGAAAAGCCTAAACAAGCACAGTAAATGCTTGAGGTCTGAGGTCTGCCTGCTGCATGAAGGGAGGTAAAGCTCAGTCATTAGTAATTATGGCTAAGAAGGCCAAGGCAGAGAGGGAGAAGCCCTTCATGGAGGTTCAAGGGGAGGTCAGGTGAGTGCCTCCAGGACCAGATTCAAATTCTATTTGGAGACAGAAAATCTTGGAAGCTTAATTTTTAAAATAGCCTTAATAAATCTGTCTATAGATGGATTGGCTGTTTAATGAGGGAACTGCATCCCCCTGGGCAGAGAAGTCTGCTGGACATTTAGTTCCTTTGAAAACTGTTTTTTTTTTTTTTTTTTTTTTTTTTTTTTTAAGAAAATGCATTGGCATCAAAGAAATGACTGAGATTTCCTATCTTGGACAAAACAAAAAGAAGTAATAGTCTTCCTTTCTTCAAAACAGTTACAGAGGTTTTCAGGCTCAAAGATTAAAGGTGACAATATTCTCAGAAGTCTTGACTTTCCTGGTATTTATAGAAAAATGGATCTATTTCTACCATAGCCTTTAAAATAATGAGTCATAAATTGAAAAAAAAAAAAAGGCATCTAAAATTGGGCTCTGTATGGTTTTTGTACAAACTGTTTTCTATTTCTGTTGTGACAAATAAGCATAAATTTAGCATACACACAAAATGAGTTTATTAATTTAATTTCAGAAAGTCAGAATTACAGCATACCTTTCACTGAGCTGAAATTTTAGTGTTCACAAGATAATGTTCCATCAGGGAAGATAATGTGCCCCTGTGAAGGATCTGGTAGAGAATCCATGATTATAATTCTTTCCAGATACTCCAAGTGTTCCATATAATAGGGACCACTTTTCACCATCACATCCAGCACTGGGTGGGTCTTCCATCATTCTGTCACTATATCATTGAGTCCTGTGCTTCTTTCAATTGCATTTAAGAACTTTTATGAGTTGATTGGACCACGTAGATGGTCCAAGATAATTCTCTGCCTTAAGGATTATTGATTAATGGTCTTGTCTCTCTCTTCTAACTTAAGTTTAATTAGTTTCCATGAAGTAATGTATTCAATAATTACCAGAATTGCAATGTGAATATTCCCTGACAAATACAGTAGAAACACTACTAAACTATGAGGTTTCCTTCAACTCATTGCTATTAAGTCTAAGGCTTATAAACAGAGTAGTGCCCTAATTGCATTGCTACACTTCCAAAGAGCTTGAAAATTGAAATATATTAATGCTAAACAAGTACTGGTAAAAGAATTTCCAGTCAAAGAGCTGACACACACAGATAACTAGTGGTAGCAGGTGTGTGTATGATGACTATGAAGAAATTCGTGTTAGCTATGTGACTGAACACAGAGGGGACTTCTCCTCCTAGCAGAGGCATGAAATCATGGGGTCATATATTGTAAGTCTTGTGAGTCATATAATAAAATACTTTTATCTGAATGCTAAGATCAATGGAATTCCATGGAAGAGGGCAGGTGCAAGTGCAGGTTAGTTAGATAGTTAAAACTGATAAAGATCATTCTGGCTCTTCTTAGAGGCCATGTCTAGATAGTTACAACAGCAGATTTTTTTTATTTTTATTTTTTATTGGCAACTTCCATAATTTTAG
The DNA here is from genome assembly GCA_036365145.1 of Orientallactaga sibirica. NCBI lineage: Eukaryota > Metazoa > Chordata > Mammalia > Rodentia > Dipodidae > Orientallactaga > Orientallactaga sibirica. The sequence continues at coordinate 13,426,647 of JAEOAD010000060.1, read as the reverse complement.
AAAATATCCTTTGATAATTCCCTCCTCCTTCCCCTTTGAAACTCCACTCACCATCATATCCCCTCCCTCTCTCAATCAGTCTCTCTTTTATTTTGATGTCATGATCTTTTCCTACTATTATGATGGTCTTGTGTAGGTAGTATCAGGCACTGTGAGGTCATGAATCTACCATATTACCCAGCTATACCACTCCTAGGCATATATCCTAAGGACTCATATCACTACCTTAGAGATACTTGCTCAACCATGTTTATTGTCACTCTATTCACAAAAGCTAGGAAATGGAACCAGCCTACATGTCCCTCAACTGATGAGTGGATAATGAAGATGTGGAACATTTATCTAATGGAGTTTTACAACTGATTTCAGGGAGGGGAATGTCCTAAGCGAGGCCATGGGAAGAGAATGCATACAAGAAGGGCAGCAATCTAAACTCAAATATTGAAAATATGGAATAAGGGCATGTCTATGTAGACTGTTATTAGAAAATTTTCAGTACTTGGGATGGAATACCTTCCAGTGAGTTGTTGGCCAAGGAGATCCCGGTAGCCTCCAAAACATTAAAGGCTCTTGCCAAAGCCCTTGGTTTCCCTAAACAGATAGTAAGACCCTATTGCTGAAGACATCTCATGCCTGAGAAGCATGGTCACTGAGAAAGCAACCTGGTGTGGAGCAGAAAATCTTCTCCCTTGAAAGCTGGAAAAAGCTGCATTGCATGCAGCGTATGGGAGACAGAAGTCATCTACAGTGAAAACAGTGGACGCTGAATATTCAAGCTTGTCCAGACAGGCCCAATGACTGAACGGGTGCAATAGTGGCATGTCTAGTCTTGGGGTAACCAACTGCTCCATAATTGTACTGAAGGCCCTCTCTACAGGAGGGAATACATACCTGGTACTGAAAAACCTAAGTAAAAAGTCTTTGGTAGATCATGAGCCTTAGGGGTATAAGCCTGCTCCCATCTGACTAAATGTATATACTATTCCCACCAAGCTGCCCTGAAAGCACTACACTTAATGTTCATATTCACATATTAACGCTACTCTCACTTCTGGTTAGAGAAGCTTCTCTTTTCAGATGGTGATGACCGCTGGGATGACCCAAAAGGCAACATAGTACTGAGAAGAAGGGATGGAGGAGTGCCCAGCACTGAAACACCTCTGTCACACCCTACAAGGCTCAGGGACCATTGTGGAAGAGGGGGCAGATAGAATGGAAGAGCCAAAGGAAGGATATAACCTCTTACAATGCAACTGTCCAGACAGAAACTGGCCTCAATATCCATGACCTTGCAGTGCCTAGCAATACCTTTGCAAAACCCTCAAAATAGAAGAAAAAGATGATGACATCAAATTAAAAGAGAGACTAATGGAGAGAGGGAGGGGATATGATAGAGACTTGAGTTCTAAAGGGGAATGGGGGGAGGAGGGAAGGGAAATATCACGTGGGTTTTTTCTTTGTATGTGAGTATAAAAGTCAATAAGAAACAATAAAAAATTTAAAAAAAAGAAAAAAAATAAAAAAAGAAAAATGGAGTTATATAAAGGGAGCAGCTTAATTTTTTTTTATTGACAACTTCCTTAATTATAGACAATATCCCATGGTACTCCCCCCCCCCCACATACACACACTTTCCCCTTTGAAACTCCACTGTCCATCATATCCCCTTCCCATCAATCAGTCTCTTTTCATTTTGATGTCATCATCTTTTCCTGCTATTATGATGGTCTTGTGTAGGTAGTGTCAGGCATTGTGAGGTCATGGATATCCATGCCCTTTTGTGTCAGGAGGAGCACATTGTAAGGAGTCCTATCCTTCCTTTGGTGCTTACATTCTTTCTGCCACCTCTTCTGCAACAGACCCTGAGTGTTGGAAGATGTGTTAGAGATGTTTCAGTGCTGAGCACTCCTCTGTCCCTTCTTCTCAGCCCTATGTTGCATTCTGGGTCATCCCAAGTTCACCACCATCTGAAAAGAGAAGTTTCTCTAATAAAAAGTGAGAGTAGCATTAACATATGGGTATGGACATTAAGAGAAGTGCTTAGTGGGCAGTTTGGTGAGCATAGTATATACATTTAGCAAGACACCAGCAAATGTTACACCCTTAGGGCTCATGACTACCCCTGTTGTATGTTTTCAGTACCAAGGATGTATTCCCTCCCATGGAGCGGGCCTCTAGTCCAATTAGAGAGCAGTTGGTTTCCCCCATAACAAACATGCCACTATTGCACCTGATGGCTCATTTGGCCTGGATAGCCAAAATTAAAGCTTGCAGGGTTCACTGTTGAGTCCCTTCACTGGTGTTTTTCCTCTCTCCCATTGAACTGCATGCAATGTAGCTTTTCCCAGCATTCTGTCAGCTGGTCCACATGGATGAGGCTTTCAGCTCAGCTCTAGCAGGATTTCTCAGTGACCTTGAAACCCAAGTATGTAGATCCTTCAGCAATAGGGTCTTACCATCTATTCCCAGTGAGAAACTAAGGGCCTTAGCAATGGCCGAGAATGTTTTGGGGAATCTGTGACCTCCCTGGCCAACAACTCACTGGAAGGTATCCCATCCCTGGCAATGAAAATTTTCTAGTAACAACCTATTGTGTCTGAGTGTTCCATTGTCCAGAAAAGTATAAAGTTATATATAAGGAAGCAGCTTATTTTTTTGATGAGAATTACAGAAGGCTAGGACACAGGACTGACTAAACTGGATTATGGAAAGATGGTTGATATAATAAGGAACAGTAAAAATGGCTACAGGTTTCTACCTGTATTACAGACTAGACAATGCCCTTCTCTCGAAGTGTATTTTGATATGACATTTTGGGTTTTGTTTGGGACATCTTGAGTTTAGAATGTTAATTCCAATTAGCAATATCATACTGTAAGATGGAAAATAAACTGACTAAACTCTGAATAGAGTTATTGGCAAATGATGCATGCTTGAGGGTCATTATGTATAGAAAATATCTCATATCTTATCTATTCCAGTCACCTGAGGAAACTATAAACATAGAATATAAGTGACCTTGCTATAAGTGACTCTGTAGAAAACTATATCACAAAGTATGTGATATGAATTAAATTGTGTTATTTTAAAGTAATTATATACAATTGCATTATTTTATACTAGTGTGTTATCTATTAAATGTTTCTATTATTATGTATGTAAAGGAAAGAAATATCTCAAGTATTTATCTCAAGCCCTTTATTATTTTACTGAAAGTGAAAAACAATTGTCTTTTTCTATTAATGCAAAGGGACAGGTACATATGGATCTATTATTTTAAAGATAAACTTAAAAGACAGTTCTATTACTTATTTACAATATCAAAATATTTACCCAAATGTTTATCAGTAATTTTTTTTTTTCAGTTTTCTGAGGTGGGGTTTCACCGTAGTCCAGGCTGACCTGGAATTCACTATGTAGTCTCAGGGTGGCCTCGAACTCTCGGCAATCCTCCTACCTCTGCCTCCCAGTGCTGGGATTAAAGGTGTGCGCCACCACACCTGGCTTATCGGTAATATTTTAATTCAAGGCTTAAACTGATTCCAAGGAGCAAAAAATTTTGTGAAGCCAAACTTGAGATATTTTTCTTTTAACTTAGTTTTAAATGACTTATTAATAATGATCATTTTAAGCCCTGGCACTTAGTATAAGAAGCTACATAGGAGCCATACCTGAATTCTTTTTTAAAACAACTAGAAGAAAGAGTTCATGGAACTAATAATATTGTTTTATCCTTAATAATAATTTCAGTCATGAATAATTAAAACAAGTTTATTTCAGGAGATAGCTTCTTTTAAAATAACTGAATTGTTTCATAAGAATGAACAACTATTCATCTTTGGCTTTCATAGTCTTATTAAAGACATGAAGGAGTTTTAGGCATGAAATAAAGGATTTTACTACTTTGCTGATTATAGCAAAATAATTTTAATTTTTTGTTGTTGTTACCTTGTTTGATGAGGTAGGATTTCACTCTAGTTCAGGCTGAAATTGAATTCACTATATTGTTTCAGGGTGGCCTCAAACTCACAGTGATCCTCTTACCTCTGCCTCTGAATGCTGGAATTCAAAGTGTGCATCATCATGCCTGGCTTAGTAGTTTCAATTATCAAATACACAATATTTTACCTGCTATTTACAAATAGCGAAAATATAGATGAAGCAAATATGATGATGTTTCATATTCCTAGGAAGGGACATAGATTGACATATTTCACCTTAATTTGTTTAAGATTCTCATTCTATGTTCTAAAAGCTTATGGGCTATACCAGAAGACATTGTGCACAAAATGAATAAAAAATGTAGATTTCAGGCTGGAGAGGTGGCTTAGCAGCTAAGGCGCCTGCCTCCTAAGCCTAAGAACGCTGGTTCCAATCTCCAGCAGTTCCAATCTCCAGGTCCCACGTTTAGACAGATGCAAAGTGACTCAAGGGCACATTGCCGCACTTGATCACAAGGGGGCGCACACATCTGAATTTCATTCAGCAGCTGAGAGCCTACCGGCGCGCCCATCTCTGTCTTCCTCTCCTTCTCTTTCTGTCTCTCTCTGTTTCTCTCCAAAAAAAAAAAAAGAAGTAGATCTCAATTAAATATGGTCCTTGGTGAATAAACAGTAATCAAATCAGCTTTAGATTTTGTGTAATTGATTAATTGCTTCTTATTCATTTGTTTTAGTAGTGACAAAATATTATTGTGTGTGTCCCATTTCTCTGCTGCAAAATATAATTAATGGGACATGCATCCACATGTTGCAATAGAAAGGTCCACATAAACTATTCATTCATCAACAAAATCCTGAAAAAGAAAATATAAATGGGTTGTTGAGAGTTATTCACTCACATGCATCTTACTTTATTCAATGTAAGCATTTATGTGTTCCATACCTTCCAAAGAACCACAGCCTTCCCAAAGGTGCTCCAATGCCATGCAACCCTGTAACCAAGAGCTTATCTTTAACTAACATCACACATACCACATTGAATACACAGGATTCAATGGAAGTATTTGAACATAGAACATAGTCTGACCAAGACTACTGATCTGAAGCTTTCGAATTAGGTGAATAATGGCATTGTTTCTTATATCATTAATTATTACCAAGCATGTAGTTGTCATCATTCAGAATTTATACCACTTTAAGATAATGTTGATTCCTTTCTCACAAATCTATACATGCAAAGAACATATTCCTTAAAAAGTTATACATTTATTCAAACTACTATTTTCTGAGCAGTTGAGTCTGTATTTCAGGTCTGAAATAATATTGGATCATTTTCTTAGCATAAAATCATTATTTCAAAGTTTTCTAGATAAAGTCTCTTCAAATATTTTTTTTTTTCTTTAAAATTGTAAGGTCCATTTTCACTCATGTCAGTTGTGCATGTATTACAGTTTTCTTACTTGATTGAAGAATTGTGAATTGTGGATTCTACCAACATGTACTAATTTATTTGGAGATATTTACTGAGGTAAGGATTAAAATGATTTTGTAAAACCTCTTCTAATTATCAATCTAAGCCTGTTGTTTAAAGCACATAAATAATTATTGGCTGTTGTTTTAACAAGCAGGCCAGCTCTGTCTCTATGATAAAAGTATACAGCATCCCCTTATTTCATTAGCATATCACCTTTAATGTTTTATGCATTTTTCAATTCAGTTTATTACTTCCAGCATTAAAGGAATACCTAATTTTTATGCTTAGAAACAATTTCATGGTCTTTTTAGATAAAAATAGAGGATAAGTGGCTGGAGAGATGGCTTGGTGCTTAAGGGGCTTGCCTGCAAAGCCTAACAACACATGTTTGATTCCTCAGTATCCACGTAAAGCCAGATGCACAAAGTGGGGATTGTAGCTGGAGTTCATTTGCAGTGGCTGGTGTCCCTGGCACACCTATTCTCTCTGTGTCTCCTCTCTTAATTTGATTTGGTTGAAAATAAATAAATATAAAAATATTTTAAAAATGGAGGATAGCCGGGCATAGTGGCGCACACCTTTAATCCCAGCACTTGGGAGGCAAAGGTAGGAGGATCACCATGAGTTTGAGGCTACCATGAGACTATATAATTGATTCCAGGTCAGCCTGGACCAGAGTGAGACCCTACCTGGAAAAACCGAAAAAAAAAAGGAGGATAGTCAAGGGTTTGCAATTCCATTTCATGAGCTTGTTTTGCATTATGACAATTATAAACAAGTTATTAAAAGACAGCTCAATGCTACCAAATCAAAACACGTACTGTTAGGATTTCTTTATTCACTCTAATGAACCAATTTGAAATGCTACTAGGTGACACTTGCACCCATTTTTGTTAAATTCATTTCTATATGAAAATATTGTTTTTTTGATTGTTTGTTTGTTTGTTTGTTCTTATTTCTTTGTTTTTGGTTTTTCGAGATAGAGTTACACTCTAGCCCAGGCAGACCTGGAATTCACTATGTAGTCTCTGAATGGCCTCAAATTCAATGTAATCCTCCTACCTGTGTCTCCCAAGCGCTGGGATTAAAGGTGTGCACCACCACACCTGGCAATATTAGTTTTTATAATGGCATGTTATATTATAGTAAGGTAATATATTATTAAGCACTAAGGCAATAGATACCTTTGTATGAAAACAAAATTCATATCTGTAGACTAAAGTTCAGAGGTAGATGTGTGCAGCATACAACATTGCAGGGTCCACAAAGCAGATATGCTACATACAAGGAGCTTAAAAAGCAGTTATTTCTCCCTACCAGCAGGTATCACACCTTAGTCCCATCTCTCTAGCACCCCTCCCCACTCATCTCAGGAGAAATCCAAGGATAGAATAGGCCACTGGTTTCCAAGGCAAGTGACAGTAGACTTGGTGAGGGTGGGTGGATGGGTATGACAGTGGCATTAAAAAAAAAAAAAAATCTGCCAGAAGAGAATGTTTACTGAAAACCAATTCAAATGTCCTTTGCATGGGATTTTAAGAATAAGAAAGAGTACTCAGTCATCTTTACTTTTTCCACTGCTGTTACTTATACAGCCAGTTGCCATATTTTGCATATACATTAACTACAGCACACAGTGCGATTATCCTGGCATTTTTCATTCAAGTATAATAAGTAGACAACTGAACTACCAAGTCATTTTTGAAAGGGCACAAGGAGTTTCCTAGCTTCTTCTGCCACCTTGTGGTTAAAATATGACACCAGTAATAAAGTATTTCTGCACTTCAGGGAAATTATTTCCAATGTTTAACAAATATGAATCCCTAAAGACACTGAATTTTGTATGCATTTTTCTTGATAAGTATGCATTATGTAAGGGAATACAGTGCTTTACTTGAATTGTTAAAAGCTACTGTCAAAAAAATAGCATATCCTGGGACACATTGAATGAAAATTAAATTATACCAAATTCAAATGCTAAAAATGACATCCTGAACTATTTGTAACTAAACACCAAAAGTAATAAGAGAGCCATGGAGTTCCCTCCATGTTATGCTTTATCAAGGGCTCCAGGCCACACCTGCAGTCTTGCTATTTGAATGTAGCCAAAAGAGATATTCTAGAAAGATCAAAATATACTTTTTTAACTCTTTAACAATAGCTAATGTCCACAGAATATTTAAAATGCATATTTTCTCATTAATAGGAACTTTAATTAATTGTCTATTCTTTAACTAGTTTATCCTATGACTTTCATGGAAACCAATAGATTATAATCTATTACTTGGAATAACTTTTAGGAGTTACATTTTTAAAATAGAATTATTGGATATTTTAGGCTAGTGTTTAAAAAAATCATTTTTAAATATTTAAATATTTATTTTTATTTATTTGAGAGACAGAGAGAGATACAGAAATAGGCAGGTAGAGAGAGAATGGGTGTGCTAGGGTCTCCAGCCACTGCAAACGAACTCCAGATGCAAGCACCCCCTTGTGCATCTGGCTGACATGGGTCCTGGGGAGTTTGAACCTGGGTCCTTTGGCTTTGCAGGTAAGCGCCTTAACCCCTAAGCCATCTCTCCAGCCCTAAAAATACTTTTGAGTCAACAATAGATTCAATGAAAACAAGTTTGAGCAGTAAAAGTAAATTAACCTGCAGTTAATTCATGTCTGTTAATTATTCTTCTCATGTGTTTTTAATTATTCTTCTCATGTGTGCTTCTTCCCATTTAGATGCATATATCATCCACATAATCTATGCTATACTTTTCAAAAATATTTTTGTTTATTTATTTATCTATTTGTTTATGAGAGAGAGGAAGAGAGGCGGGGGCTGGGGAATGGACATGCCAGGGCCTCTAGCCATTGCAGACGAACTCCACACACATGCACCACTATGTTCACCTGGCATACATGGGTTCTGGAGAGTCTAATCTGGGTCCTTATGTTTTGCAGGCAAATGCCTTAATCACTAAGCCATCTTTCTAGCCATGTCTATACTTTTAGTTACTAGTTAAAAAATGGTCTTGGGCTGAAGAAATTGCTTAGTGGTTAAATCACTTGGTTGGGAAGCCTGCAATACTGGATTTGATTCCCCAGTACCACATAAAGCCAGATAAACAATGTGGTGCATGTGTCTCGAGTTCAATTGTAGTCACAAGAGGCTCAGGTGCACCCATGTACTCTCTTTATGTCTTTCATCTTTTTCTCTCTCTTTCTTATCTTTCTCTCTCAAATAAATAAATATTTTTCTCTACTCGTATTAATTATTGAATTTATTTATATGTTTATTAACATTTGAATGTGTGGGTACAGCTAGGTGGGGTTGGGGGAGTATACCAGGGCTTCTTCTCTCTTCAAATGAATGCCAGACATTTGTGTCACTTTTTGTTTCCAGGTAATATGTATGGCTTGGCAATTGAATCTGAGCAAGCTATCTTTGAAAACAAGGACCTTTAAACACTGAGTCATCTTCTCAACTCATCTTTTCTAAATTTTTAATGTAGCTTGTCCATAAACTACTTCAATTTCTCCCTGGTGGATTATAAACACACACAATTGTTGAATTAGTAATACTAGATCCCCTACTTTCTCTCTCTCTCTGTCTCTCTCTGTATGTGTGTGTTGGTGCAGATGTGTGTGCCCATGTTTGTAGAGGCTAGAGGACACCATCAGGCATTTTCCTCAGGCAATACACAACTTTTTCTGAGTCAGGGTTTCTATCTGGCCTAGAACTGAAAAGTAGACAGGACTTGCTTGCCAGGGAGCCTGAAAGTTCTGCCTTTATTGGTTTGCCCAGCACAGGGATAACAAACATAGATCATCATAAGCAGCATTTTTTTTTTTTTTTTTAATGTGAGTTCTGGGATTGAATTTAAGTCCTCACACGTGCAAGAGAAGCGCTTTCTGACCGAAGGATCTTTCCTGGCCTCTCCGTCTATTTTCCCTTGACATTTCTGCTCCCACTAATACCTTGAGACTGACAGTGTGTGGCATGACTACTGAGGTCCCTCATTCTCCTTTTGCTTGCTCTTTCTTTTGGATAGAAGGTGTCATTTAAAGTAAACAAATTATTTACTTAGGCTTTTCCTTGACTTCTATTTTGAAGCTACCCAGTTTCTCAATTAGCTGATGCTGTCTACCCTCTGACTCTCCTTTGCTTCCTTCCCCATGAGGATTCCCATCCAAGTGTTTATGTCAAATCTCTGAAGTGCATGATCAATTCAATATTCTTCTCAATCACTTGGCCCCTTCTCCTCATATAAGCATTATAGGTGGCTAAGTTCTATTCTCCCAGTTTTCACTTATTCTGTACTAACCATTTTACAACACATTTACTTTCAAGCCTATCCTGATTGAAACAACATATTATACTATATTTGAACATATCCACGTCTAAGTGAAAAGTCTTATTGTAAAGTTATTTGTCTTTAGTATGTCAGCTTCACCATGAGGCATGATTTGGCCAGTAAAATACAAGGCAAGAGAACAATGCTGCTTGTGAATGGAAGTTTTAGGGCCGAAGAGACTCAGAGTTCCCTTGATCTGTCTTTCCCGGCTTGACACATGACATATAATAACTCACAGCTGACTGAAACCCCTCAAAGTGGGGACCATTGAAGAGTGGAGCAGAGCCACAGCTAACTGGCCCAGTGCAATATGAATGAGAAATACATGTTCTTTAAAACTGCCTAGATTTGGAGAATATTGTTACCTCTGTACATCATACCAACAAGTTGACTTTCTTTTCTATGATCCTCTCCTTTCAAAAGATTTTAAACATAATCCACGTATATCTGATTCATTTTAGTTTTGTGGACAATTTTAAACCCATTTCTAGCATTTACTAAAGAAGATACATATTTTGGGAAATCATGGCTCTGAGACTACCTCAGCAAGAAAGGGAACAAAAGTGGGGAGTACTACCGAAGACAGGATGCATGTGACATTACGGACTCATCTCTACCTTCTACTTTGGATAAACCCAGTCACGGTTTTGTTATCTCTTTATATCTTCCTTTTCTTTTTTGTAAAAATGTTTTTTTTGTTGTTTTTTTTTTTTTTTTTTTTTTACCAAAGCAGATTTTTCTCCTGTGTAAAAGATGAAATAAATAATTCATAGGAAATCAGTGTATTTTTTCAGGTATATGTATGCAGTCAAGTAGTGAGAAAATAGATCCTAATGTGTAATCAAGTCAGCTTCTAAGAATTCTGTTGTTAGTTATTCTACGTAAATACGATAAAGCGAGTTTCTTATTCTTTTCCTCTTTTATTATTTTTTTTTGTGTGATTTTGTACTTATCAATCCTTCCTCATAGATTTTCTCCATTTCTTGCCACCAGATGGCTCTCTGAGCCAAGCTGGTCAATAAACCCACATCCCATTTAGTGGTAGTGTATCTATGAGAGATGATCTCCTCCAGAAGGGATTAGTAGTCAATCCTTAGATGGCCAAATATTCATTCATTTACTCATTTTTCTCATTAATTGATCAACAATAAAAGGCTTGAATGTGGCTCTGCTACAGAGATTATGTCACAGTATAATATTAGAACAACTGTGATTTTTGCCTCAGTTACATTGTGGCACTCAGTAATCTTAACCTAGGATTATCAGCAACTATTTTTACATATAACTGAAAGTCCTGACCATATTTTCAGATTCAACTCCTCCTTGTATTCTTGCATAAAACCTCAAGGCAGAGTATAACAATGTAAAGATGATCTGGATGCAGGTAAAGATTGGAGGACCACTCATGACATCTAAGTAGTGCATTGAGAGCTTTGAGTGTAGAAGAGCTGGAGCTGGAAGAATTTTAAAACAAGAAGAGGACAAAGCAAGGGGGTCTGTCAATATTTTCATGCCAGTGTGAGGAAAAAGGACCTATAAGAGTGCTGTAACATGGCCAACAATTTTGTTAAAACAAAAGAAATAATTTTGCTTGTGCTGTTTTTCTAAAGTTATTAGTAAGCATATGACAGGTGAAAGGGGGTGGTAATTGATAGGAAATACTCCAGAAAGAGTAAGAGATATAATTATACAAGAAAACATGGAGGGAAATTAGAAGATTTTTGGTAACCTATACAAGGGCATAAACAGTGATACACATTCTCATGAAATGGGCTCAAGTGAGTTTAAGGCAGGATGGGGTATATGAAGGTAAACAAGAAAAGCAGTGATAAACATTGAGGGAATATGTTGAATAAAAGACTTCCTTTGGGTAATGTAGCAGACAGCTTCAGGTTTGCTGAGATGAACTTCTAGACCAGGCACAGTATGGAGGAAGGGATATTATTTATTGATGCTTACAGATCCAGGGGAAGTTCCATAATGGCAGAAGAAGCTGGCCTGCCTTCACAGGACTAAGCAGAGAGAGAAAAGCCAACCAGCCACATAGCACAGCACACCTCAGGAACTCCAGCTAGGCACACTTTGCATGTCTTTACAATAGAATCTCAAACCCACCATCACACCTTAAGATCCCCCAGTGACATTGCCTCCAGCAATGTGGCTGCAGATGCAAACTATAAACTAATAAAACACTGAATATATTGGGGGCCATGTATTCAAACTACCACAGATAAAATGAAGAAATATTGAACATGTTTTTAGACATGAAAAGGGATTAAAAATAGAATGATCATCTTAGAGCATGGAAGTGAAAATATATATTGATAAAATTTTTCACTTATAAGATTGACATAATTTTAATGTGATGATGCATTCTCTTGGCAAGACTGTTGAAAACAACTTGCTTGTATTTTGTGAATATAAATAGTTGTAGGTCAGACTTGGGGAAGATGTGCAATGTCTTTCTTATTAAAACTACACATGGGGACAGGAGAAAAGGCTCCGCAAGTAAGTGAGCTTGCCATGAAAGCATGTGGGTCTGAGATGACCTGAGGTCTATCCCCAACTCCCATTCATATAAAATTTGAACCGATCCCCACACACCTCTAACCCCAAACCTCTGGGGACAGAGGCAAAAGAGAATCCCTGGGGCTTGTAGGTCAGAAACTCTGATTTTATGAGAGACTCCATTTCAAGGAGGCAACAACAGCATGGAAGAGTGAGAGGATACCCAGCGTTCTCCTCTGAATACTCCACTGAACTCTATTCGTATGTGCACGGGGCATTGGTATCTGCATCAGCACACACACTCACACTGATACGATATACACATGAACATGCTCAAACCACATGTAGTAGACACAAACCAAAAGAGTTAAAGGGAGAAAACTACACATCAATTTGTATCAGCACCTCCACCTTTAGAAATGTCTTCTGTATTAACACATAGTTGCTAATGTTTTCAAGATCATTTTTTTGTTTATGGCAGGATTCAACTGCCATATCTGTTTATAAGTCATGGTTTAATCAATTTCTGACATGGAAATTAGATCCAAACACAGTTTTAAGACAAAATAAGCTGACTACACTTAAAAGAAATCCCATGATAAATTATTTTCTGAGATTTGTTTTCAATTTTTATTTATTTATTTGCAAGCAGAGAGAGAGATAAAAAGATAGTCAGATAGTGAGAGAATGGGCACGCCAGGCCTCTAGCCACTGCAAACGAACTCCAGATTCATGTGTCCCTCATGCATCTGGCTTATGTCGGTCCTGGAGAATGGAACCGGGATCCCTTGGCTTTGCAGGCAAACACTTTAACCACTAAGCCATTTCTCCAGACTGATAAATTATTTTTTAAATGGTGTATAGTGGTATATATAAGCTGCCAATGCATTATGTATAATAATAAGTAATCATTTATTAATGTTTATGTACAGACAAAGAGTTTGAGAAGAATAAATTGTACCTAATAGAGTGGTAACCTGATTATTTGAAGGGTATCAGAGAAAATTATATAAAAATTGGGGTAGGGCTGGAGAGATGGCTTAGTGGTTAAGGCGCATGCCTGCAAAGCCTAAGGACTCCAGTTTGATCCTTCAGGTCCCACGTAAGCCAGATGCATATAGTGGCATATGCATCTGGAGTTCATTTGCAGTGGCTAGAAGCCCTGGTGCGCCCATTCTTTCTCTCTCTCTCTCTCTCTCTCTCTCTCTCTCTCTCTCTGCCTCTAATAAATAAATAAAAATAAATAACTTTAAAAAATTGGGGTAGATGGAAGGATGAGGTGGTTGGAAGACTTCCCAAAACATGTTTTATTCTCTCTCTATATATATATATTTTTTTTTTTTCAAGGTAGGGTCTCCCTCTAGCCCACGCTGACCTGGAATTCACTATGTAGTTACAGGGTGGCCTTGAACTCACAGAAATCTTCTTACCTCTGCCTCCTGAGTGTGTGCCACTAAGCTTGGCTTGCAGATTTTATTCTCTTACAATTATGTTTATCTCATGTTCAAAAATTTAAAACAATGTATTTTTACTATAATGATTCCATAAATGAAATTTGCAAGTGAATGTGTCACTGGAATAATGCCATGCAACCTGTAACCTGCTTTGATGATGTGCCTCTCCCTGAAACCTTCCACACAACCCTCTCTTGCTGGTCCTTTCTTCTCTCACTTCCCATCAGCTACCTTCTCCTTCCCCAGTGATGGCTGGTTTTTACACCATATATATAGATAGACAGATTAGATAGATAGATAGATAGATAGATAGATAGATAGATAGATGATAGATTTAGATACAGATATAGATAGATATGATTTTAATTTCAAGATATGACAGAAGCTGTATATTACTTACATTGCATTTGTATTGTATTTGTTTGTACAGAGTAATCACAGGTGAGATGAGGGCTGTGATGGAAGATAGGACAAGGATTATATGTAAAAATAATTTATTCCAGTAAATAGAAAGCTGAGGTTTATTTATGGTATGATTATTAACATTATTACTTAATTTTTTTGAGAGAGACACAAAGAGAGACACAGAGAAAGACAGAGAGAGAGGGAGAGGAAGACAGATACAGAGATGGGCACTTTAGCATCCTCTCAGCTGCTGCTAATGAAATCCAGGTGCATTCGCCCCCTTGTGGTCATGTGTGGCATTGCGTCATTTTCCATCTGGCTAAACGTGGGACCTATAGATAGGAATTGCTGGAGATTGGAACAGCGTTCTTAGGCTTAGCAGGCAGGTGCCTTAACCGCTAAGCCATCTCTCCAGCCCAACATTATTACTTAATTTTTAACTATGATATAGTCTAATTGTAAACTTGATTCCAAATTGGTTTAATGTTAATTTAGTGGGTAAATTATCATAGAGTAGTCATGTATTATATCCTATAATGTTATATTCTCCTTTTGTATATTCATTGGACATTTATAGAAGTAAACCCAGGTAACTGGTAGCACTGGGTGGAGAAAAACTTAGAAACTGAATGTCAAATGTGGGATAAAAATGATCTTGACCTTGTTAAAATTTATGATTTTTAAAATCACATAATGCATAGTATATATGACAAAACAACACATATTGATGGCAGCAATGCTACAAAAGAACACATATGCTCCACCAATAAGATATTTTCTATAAATGATTACAAACAATCTGGCTAGAGATGATACAAAGAAAATTAGACATTCTATATAGAAACTATCATCCAATTATAACATTGCTTCAATGCAATGAATATTCATTTTCACTATGCTAGGTTTCAATCATATAAACACTGAATGTAAGTTATTTCATATTATATTTTAAATATGTGAATGATACAACATTGAAAATATAGATATTTGTTAATCTACACTTAAGTATAATTCTGAGAATACTGAGACTGTCTCAAAATAGAAATCAAAAAATCTTGAAAAATAAGCCATTGAGAACACAAATTTTTAGTCACTAAAGGGATGTCTGCTGAACCACCACAGACAGCCTTGCTGGTTAAGCGGAATTTGCATCTTCATAATAAGAGTTATATAAAACAGCAGCACCCTTTTCACAAGCTGGCTCTACTATTGAAGCTATTCTTATCTTCTATCTAGACTCCTGGCTAGTAAGAATGGGAAATTTTTCATTCATTTTACCAATTATATCTGCCGTGTGCAGGCCATGCAGAGCACTGGCAAACATTCAGGAAAGCTGCGGATTGAAATTGTTGGTAGAGGACAGTTAGCATTGTTCAGCAGTGCACAGAGCTTGACTGGCTTTAATAATACATGAGGGCTCCTTTGGGCTATTTTTCAGCTTCTTGTGTTGACTGTGTGCATGAGGCTTTGAGGCTATGAGCCAGGAAGTCTGTATACTTCAGGCTCTGTTAAGAAAGGAAATCAGAAAACACAGTTTGGGGAATCTTGCATTTGATAGGATGAAGCATTTTTTGCAGTCAAAATTATCTTAGAAATAATAATATAACTGCCAACCATCATTGACTTCAATTTTACAGAAACATTTTATTTATTTATTTATTTTTATTTATTTATTTATTTTATTTATTTATATAATGTTTAAATGGGAAAATGCAGAAAAATTGTCAGTATCTTTAAATTTTTTCTAAATATTTAAACTTCAAATACACAGAGAATGCACACTAAGAACATATAAGCAAAGGCATATTTTTTATTCCATAAAAATGGAATGAATTGTCTGTAAAATTAAATTGTATGTACAACAACATATTCATTTTAGGTTTTGAGTTTGATTTTTTCAATGTATAAATTAAGTTAAAATTTAATTTCATTTTTCATTCCTAATGGTAATTTTATTCCTACTGATGAGTGTCACTGGTGTATGGACAAAGCACCACACATATTTAATATTTTTGGCAATTACTACAGGATTATAATTGCACACACCAATCAGTTAAATGGTTTTCTGGTAATAATAGGGTGTCTAGTGCTAAGTCCCTATGAACATTGGAATTCTTATCCACTGCTCCGGGGATAGGATTGAAATTCACCTGTCTCTAATCCCCTTTGAAGATGATAGTGCAAAGAACAGTGAACCCAGTGACCAGACAAAAAGGAAAATATTGTGTTGCTCAAACAAAACTTGCAACTTGTTGGTTATATCAACTAATGTAATACCACAGCTTTAAATTATATCTGGCTTTATCTAAATTTATTAAGAAGTACCTTGAGACCAGACTACAATCCTAGAGCTCACACAACCCCTGCCACCATGCACTCCTTGTGTGCATTGCTGAGTGAAATGTGATGTCTGGAATTGATGACAAGTAAAAGTATTTGACTCATCCACTTCCCCTGTTTTCCAAATTAGCTTCTCTCTGAATGTGTTCTCCAGTCTGAACCTCTCTCATTCCTCTTCTATCCCAGACAGCCTAACATTTTCTGTCTCACAAAAATCCTCTATCCCACTTCTCAAATAGCCTGCTGTTCCCAAAAGCAAAGGACAAGTGATCCAAAACCATGAGGAAAGGTGACAGAAAAAGATAGTCATTTAGAGAACAGAGTTTTGATCTCAGTGGTTGTAATCATGGAAAATCATAAGTCACATATCTGCAATTGTGCTATATTAGAATTATTTTTCTTAAAGATTCATAGTATTTTTAAAATTTCAATTATTAGGGATCTTTGAGAAATACAGTTATAACAGAGAGGTATTTAAAACTGCTTTTAAATTCCATAGGCACTGAGCAATAACATTATCTTTAGTCATCACTTCTATACTAAATTAGGCAAATCAGAAACCCAACAATAAACAATCTGTGAGCCCAGAGAAAGGGCTCTTCTTAACCATGACTAATCCAAGTTATTTTTATTAAACTTCCTGAAATATAAATGCTGGCTTTGACACAGTGACATTCTCCTTGGCTTATGTAGGTCAAGAAGTGACTTAATTGCTCTATAAACCTGCCATTATAAATTGAATTATTTCTGTTATGTAGTGAGTCTTGTGAATTTACTAGAGGATGGGAGGAGGGGAACTTTGCCTGAAACAGTAATTTAATTACTTTTCCTGTAACTGAAGGTCTAGTTTGAGTTCATGGTAATCATCTTACAGTAATGACTTTTTCTCTGTTGATATTCCTTGAAATTGAAATAGTTTTTTTTTTTTTTTATGTGATTCACCATGTTTTCTCTCTTTTAAAAAAGCATGAAAGTATTTACATTGCTATACAAATGTATTATAACATTGTTTGGTTATTCTTAGTTGTCTACTAGTTCTCTATGTTAGAATATATCAAGCTGTATATTTCATGCAATGTTTTCTTGTGAAATTTGACAAAGTATAGAGATCCATCAGAATACTTGGAAACAGTTGCTTACAGTTCATTAAATATTCTGTTGGTTTGTTTGCTGATAGTTTCTTTGGTTATTTATCATTGTCTGTGGGATTTCCTAATGCCTCCTCAAATTTCACAAAACACTAATCTGAAATGACATTCTGATGGTCAGAGCTCAAGTTATCTGCTAAATATTAAATATACCGTGTGAAAGTCAAGTTGGGTACATTCATAAATGCTTGATACAAGCAGCAGCATTCATTCCCTTTAACTCAAAACTGTTTTTTCTTTCTGTTTTTATACATAAACAATATCTCTTTTAGCATAATTTTAGAAAGACATATAATTTTCTAGGAAAGCTGAAAAGTTTACATGAAAATCCTACATGGCACATTTTCACTCTTACTGTTTATGTTATAGAATGTTTATCTCTGAATATCCCACACTAGCTTTTCCCTGTCACTTTTCAACCATTTGATTGTTTTTATTCAGTGTGATGCTAGTTCTTTGTTCTTCAATTTATTATTATATTGCAATGATTATAATTGAAGTTTATGTGATAAAATGTTTACTGTTAGAAAAAGAAATTACCCATGGCATTTTTGTTTAGTTTACTGCATTTTCTAGGAGTCATTTGGAATAGAAAAATGTAGCTCTGAAAATTTTTTTATTATTTTATTTATTTTTGGAGAGAGAAAGAGAGAAACAAATAGTTTTAGAATGGGCGCGCCAGTCTCTCAGCTGCTGTAAAAATCCCCTGGTGGTCAATCAGCATTGATCTTAATTTTATGGGACCTGAATAAACCAGCATTAGTTTTATTAACCACTAAGTCTCAGCCCATCTGAAATTATTGACCTAAGTAAGTTTTTTCATAACTATCATCTTTGAAAATGGATTTGCAGAAGGTAACTACTTCAGAGATTCAGAAAAAAATCAGAATTAATATGATTGTGTGTTTGTATGTACCTCTGGAAGAAGAAAACTAAAATAAGCAGGAAAAGAAGTCTAGTTTTAAATAGTAGGGTAAATAGGCAATCAGGATTAATTTTATGGAGAATAATAAGTTAGTTTTATTACAGCCTCATATCTGAAATTATTCATAGTTTATAAAATCTTGCAGAGTTCTGATCCCATAAAAGGAGGGTTTGTTGGCATCAATCCCAGCACTCTGGAGGCAGAGGTAGGAGGATCACCGTGAGTTCAAAGCCATCCTGAGACTACAGAGTGAATTTCAGGTCAACCTGGGCTAGAGTGGTTAGAACCTACCTCAAAATAAAACAAAAGTTGAATTTACATTTTGATCTATTGAAATGTACTTATATTTTTTATAACAACAGACTAAATCCTCTGGGCTTTGGTAGCTTCTCTTTCAAAAATTTGTACTAGATATGTAAGCCTTGGTGTTAGGTAACGTTTTCTTCCTTTCCCAGCTCTTTGGCCTTCGACAGCTAAATCTGTCTACACTGTAGCTAAAAATAAATAAATAAATAAATTACAAAATAATCATGGGGACACAACATCAGGTGTATTGTTGAATGTTCTATCAAAATGCCCAGCATATGAACTGTGGAAACTAAATGTTAACTATTTCAGAAATATGAACTAGACAACTAGTTATTTGGAAGTAAATAGCCTAAAAGTGTAAAAGAAAGAGAGTAATTTACTAATATATTCATCCTAAAGGAATTTTTTAAGTGAAATGTGGTGGAACATATTTTAAATTATGGTCATTTTATAGATGATGAAAAATTTGAGGTTCTATGATGATAATAACTATCTAATATCTCTGTGGCAGCAATAGGTAAATTTTGTTTAATAATCTATGTTTTTGGTTGTTAACAAAAATACCTAAAATTAAATTATTATTTGTTTTCTTGATTACTCTCTGCCCCCTCTCCTGTGACAAAATTATAAAACTTTAGCACAGTATGTTTGCTTTTCTGATGGTGACCATGACTGACACCCTTGAAGAGTTCCCAAATGACACACTTGGGTGGAATTGTGGGTAGGTTTTTGTAAATGTTTTGAGCAGAGTCATGCATCGCAATTGTGGTTTGTGATGTTATAGCACTCTGACATCTCAAAGAGACCATAAAGTCTTCTATATACCATTTAGTCTTAATAAATTAATTCCAAAATAAACACATGATGTTATTTTCTAGTAAAGGTTGGAATGGTGATATGGAAATCCACCAGTATCAGAATACAGAATCACTAAATCTTGGAATTTTTGGACTCAGCCAACAGCAACTTGTATAATTTTTATTCTTTTACATGAGTTCTCTTGTCTCACATATCTTTCCATGCTAACATGCATTTTTATATTCACCAGTCTCAGTGGAGATACCTTTTTTCTCAGAATGGAATAACCTGATCACTGTGATTTTCTATTAAGTGACTGGAATCATAAAGCCACTTAATGTGCCCTCCTGACTCAGGGAGGAGATAGAGCTCAGAGTAAACCTGCAATGGGACATGCAAATTATGTCACTGGAAATAGAGTAAACACTTTTTTATTTTCCATTTTTGTCCCCTGTATCCTAGATGCAGTCTAAGAATTATTTATTCCTCTTCTTCAAAGCACCATGTCTTTTTTGTGCATTTTTTTATTTATTTGGTTGTTTTATTTGTGATTATAGTCATTCCTAACTCAGTTTTCTTTAACAATATATGCTCTACATAAGAAGTATATGATAAATATTCAATAAGTAGAATGGATATTACTATACAAGTGCATAACATATACAAGAAATCAAATGAGACCTGGGGAAATGGCTTAGCGGTTAAGGAATTGCCTGCAAAGCCTAAGGACCCCGGTTCAATTCCCCAGGACCAATGTAAGCCAGATGCACAAGGGGGTGCAAACACCTCCAGTTTATTTGCAGTGGCTGGAGGCCCTGGTGTGCCCATTCTCTCTCTCTCTCTCTCCCTCTTTTTTCTGTCAAATAAATAAAATAAAATAATATTTTAAAACACAAAAAATAAATCAAATAATTAGTGATTACTGAAAATACAATTCTGAAAATATTCTTCATTGTTTTGGATTCATCAATATTGTGGACTAATATGGATGTTTCACAGAAGTTTATTAGTGAGTTTCACAGAAGCCGACTTTCTAACCAAGGAATAATTTATTGGATATTACTCATCAGCTTAAAGTAACTTTCAAGAACTATGGTGCATGGAGGGCTTGTTACATGTCCCTTGGGCTGAGTGATAGATAGCATTAGCTAAAAACATGTACAATGTGGTACTATACACAACAGAGGTAATATAAACCAAAAACCACAAAACTAATGTATGATTATAAAACAACACTTATAATTTTGAAGAAAATGAACAATGGGAAATTTATGAGTTTCTCCATAATGTGAAATAGCCATGCAGAGAATGACCTGTCCGAATAGTAATGTGTTGAATTTACTAAATTTCTTTCTTAGCATTTGCTTATTGAGTCAAGATACACTTTGAAAACACACTGGAAAAGGGGCACTAAAAATAAGTTTAATTAAAGGTGTTTTATCAACTAGGACTATGCTTAAATTCAGTCACAAATATTGTTAAGCATTAAAATTTGGATGCCTTGCTGAACATATAATATAGAACCAGCCATGGTTTCAGGCTATGTTACACTGTTTTGTTTAGTTTTTAGTTGTTTTCAGAAGAAAAAGACAAGTCTAGGTTTCTGCTTTACTTAGGCTTTCAATAGTTCTGAATCCCTGATGTAAAGGACCCTATTTTCATCCTGAAATAATACTTATTGTTTCACATAATGGGTTATCTACTTTTTCCCATATCATGAAAATTATAGTAACTGAGAACTTATCTAATGTATATTATCAAATATATTTAAGGTTAGCTGCACTTGAAAGGAAAACATTACTCCTGTCTTCAAGTATGTACTCATTTCAACATACTCCTAGAAGGTTTGCACTTTATTCAATTATATTCTTTTGTAAATAAAATGTTCGGATTTTGGAAAAGTAAAACACTAGGGATGGAGAGATGGTTTAGCAGTTAAGTCACTTGCCTGTTAAGACTAAGGACTCATGGTCAACTCCCTACATCCCACATAAGCCAGGCACAAGGTGATACAAATGTGCAAGGTCACACATGTGAACTAAGTGGCACACACATCTGGTGTTTGATTACAGTGGCCGGAAGCCCAGGCATGCCAATTCTATCTCTCTCTTTCTCTCTCTCTCATAAAAAATGGCCAGTCTGTTCAGCTTGCCTCAAAAAAAAAAAAAAAAAAAAAAAAAAAAAGTTAAACACCACTTAAGTGCCAATAAGTCACATATATGGTTCACTTTGGCTATTTACATAATAAGAAAATTGTGTGAAATTCACTTTACAGACTTCTAGCAAATTCCATGATACATAGAAAACATAGAAAATCATTCATTTTGATAAGCAGAATCCAGTTTATTTCATTTTCACATTTATACATTTTATTAGAGATAATTAGACAAGTGATATTTACATTTATTTGTTTATTTATTTCTTAGAGACACAGAGAGGGAAATAGAGAGAGGGAGAGTGAGAATGGGCGAGCCAGGGCCTCCAGCCACTGCAAACGAACTCCAGATACATGCACCCTCTTGTGCATCTGGCTTACATAAGACCTGGAGAATTGAACCAGGGTCCTTAGGCTTCACAGGCATGTGCCTTAACCACTAAGCCGTCTCTTCAGTCCTAGACAAATGATATTTGATGCTACATATTTCTCTTATTCTGGTTAAAATATTAACTAACTTTAATTTACATATTATGGAGCACTATTAACTGATTATTTTTCTAGACATTGCTTTTATTTATGCAATATGAAAACATTACTCAAATTGCCTTTATTACATTTAGCAGGATATCAGTTATCAAATCATCATATATTTTCCCTGTGTGTTCATTTTTAAGGGCTTGTATATAACGATACCACAAGTTGTGTGGTTTATAACAAATTCATTTTTGACAAATCTAGAAATGAGAAGTTTAAGACCAAGGTGAAGGCATGATTGACCTCTCCTTGAGTGATGAATGGCCATCTTCTAACATTTTTGTAGCCCTGCATCCTCATATCCTTTACTTATAATGACTCCTTTCATACTCGATGATAGTTCATGCTCATAACTCATTTTAGACTCAATATATCTTTATGTCCTTACAACCAATTAGAGTCTTATTCTTAAGTACTGGGTATTAGGACCTCAATATATGAGTTTTAAGAGTATACAATTAGATTCATAACATTATGGATGTGGGTAAAAAAATATACTGTAGTGTAAATTTAAAGACAGTTTCTTTCTGTGACACTATTGTAGGATTTAGATAGACTAACAAAGAAATTGAGACTAGCATATTTTTCTATAATAAACAACACAGTAAAGACACAGTGTTTAAAGTGCCTAAAACAAACAAAAAAATAACAACAACAAATAAACCCCAAACCTCTTTTATACTTATGCTTCCCAAAAGTGAAGGAATGCATATTTTAAGAGATGATTGAGTGGCTATAAAGAACTGCCACAAGAATGTACATGATATTCTACAGGAATAATCTTTGGTTTCAGTATCTTGTAGTATTAACATGCAGTTATATTAATAGAGTCCGAAATATGTACCTGTACCTCATTTTATTTTCTATAATCTACCTTGCATGGATTGGTTTCCTATCTATGTATCCTTGGAGTCCCTAGAGACACTTGAAGGCAGATACTTCAAGTATATATTTTTAGCAAACTACACATCATCCACAGAGGACCCCGTTCTTTCCAGATAGTCCTTTCTCTGCTTTGTTTTCTTGTCCTTTTTGTCCTCCTTCCTCGTCCATGTAAAAACAGCGCTGCTCTTGGGGGGTATTGGTAACCTATGTAGCGTTGTGACTGCACCAATCAGTTCATGTGGACAGTACCACAAAGTACCCAACATACCTCGTAGCTCATATATGCATTATGCCACATCTTCCACAATATTCTCTGGGCCTTGTAGGGTGTGATAGAAAACTCCTCTGGTGTTGAGCTCTTGACAGGCTCTTGTTGAGTTCTGAGTCTCTGCACTGTGTGTCACCATCTCCATATGGATGATTCCCAGGCTACCAGTGAGAGCACCGCTCATAATAATTCTGCCATTTCCTCTCTAATGTTTTCTGAGACCTGGGAAGTGTCATAGAATTGATTCATCCAGTACTCAACACTGGGATGTCTGTTCTTCTTCTCATTTTGATGAATCTTAGGTGTTCACAGTATTTGCTACCATGAGTAAAAAGAAAGTTTCTCCAAAGTGAGATCAGCATTAATCAAAGGGCATATGAATACACACTTGGAAGGCTTTTTTCTTTTTCTTTTCCTTTTATTTTTTATTTTTTTTTATTTTTTAGAGACAAGCCCAAGAGACTGGCCCATTTTTTATGAGAGAGACTGAGAGAGAATTCACCTGCCAGGGCCTTCGGCCATTGCAATTGTGTGACCTTGCAAACTTGCATCACTGTGTGTCTGGCTTATGTGAGCCCTGGAGGGTAGAACATGAGTTAAACACTAAGCCATCTGTCTCACCCTAGAAGGCTTTTTGATG
This sequence comes from Orientallactaga sibirica, assembly GCA_036365145.1. Classification (NCBI taxonomy): domain Eukaryota; kingdom Metazoa; phylum Chordata; class Mammalia; order Rodentia; family Dipodidae; genus Orientallactaga; species Orientallactaga sibirica. The sequence continues at coordinate 13,402,511 of JAEOAD010000060.1, read as the reverse complement.
GGCATAAATTCTTTACTTAGCAAGATAACAGTGGCAGATTCCCTCTGGGGTTATGACCTTCCAAACCATAGACTTTTGACTTGGTTTTCAGTACCAGGCATGGATTCCCTTCTACTGAGTGGGCTCTCATATTCAACCAGCGACCGGTTGATTACACCGGTAAATTCTATGCCACTATTACACCCACAGGCACATCTTTCCAGGCTGGATAAATGATACCTTGTTGGATCCACAGTTTGTTTAGACTGTAGAACACATTTCTCCCCTCACAGCTCACATACCAATTTAGAGCATTGTAATAGCTATCCAGTGGGAGATGGCTTCCATCTCAGTTCTAGCTTGATCTCTCAGTATCCTGAAAGTGCAGCTTGTGGTGTCTTCAAGCAATAGGGTCTTCCCATCTCGTTCTGGAGAGTCACAAAGCACTTTGACAATTGCATGCATTATTTTGGGGGATTATTCATATTGGACTAACTTTTTTTTATTTTTAAAAAATCTTATTTGGACTTTCTTTTGACCTTAATTTAATGTAGATTCTCTACTCACTCGGAAAACACATGTTTAATGTACTTCACAAAGTATAATTTCAGGCTTAATAACACTCAATATAGTTTTCACGTTAGAGCTGTGGTGTCATTCCATGGTAGAGTCTTGGTTTAGTGTGTGGATTTGATGCCAGCCCTGAAAAATAAAAATAAATCTGTGATTGTATGCTTTGCAAGTTGAGCAGCCTGAGTCAGGCGTTATTCCATAAAGGCCTGTGAAAGACGATTATTTACTACTTTTTAAATATTTTATTTATTTATTTTTTGGATAAAGAGAGAAAGAGGCAGATATAGAGAAATGGTTGCACCAGGGCATCTAGACACTGCAAACAAACTTGACACATGTATAACACCTTGTACATATGGCTTTATTTGGGTACTGGGGAACTGAACCTGGGTCTTTAGGATTTGCAGGCAAGTGCCATAACTGCTGAGCCATCTCTCCAACCCATAATTTACTGCTTTGTGACCATAAATTTCCTCTCTTGCCCTCACTTCATGCCATATCCATTCTTCAAAGAATTCCAAAAGTGCTGTATCTTCCATGAAGCAAGATCTTACAATGATATCTATAAATAATCTCACTGTTCTGTAAACCAGGTAGTAGATGTATTCCTTACAGCATTGAATCTTGCCATCATTTATCTACCTACTTTCTCCACTGTGCCACAGTGATCTTATAGAAGGCAAAGTCTATGGCCCTTTGCCACCTGCATCATCCTTCTTTTCTTGTTTCCTGTCACAGACACTGATAAGTCAATGGTAACCTCATTGTGCCTGTTCTGAGTTTTAGTGGTTCTGATTAGTTGTTATGTTGTCTTTCCCTCCAAACCATAAGTTTCTGTATGCTTAGGTGAAGACACATTTTTTTCTCTCTCTCTCAGGATTGAACTTAAATTGGTATAAAGCTTACACCTCCTTGTGGGCTTTGGAAATAATATTCTTAGCCTTCATGAGACTTTACTGTATATCAGATTTCATAATTCTATGTAGTGTCAGGCTGACCTCAAACACACAACAATCTCTCCTTCCTCAGCCTCCCAAGTGCTAGGTTTAAAGCATGCACCACCTAATTTCATAATCCTAATATGCTTGATCAAAGCTCTATCTTTCTCAGCTCATTGTCTAAACTTAGACTAATTGGAAAAAATGTAATCGATTCATTCCTCGCCTATCCCTCTTTCTCTTCTCCTCCTCCTGCTCTGCTTATTCTTTGCACTTTTATTATTTTTTACTGCATGACTGGAGAAAGTTTAATAAATGAGAAATATCTTCATCTAGCAATAAGTTCTCACTGATGACTTTATATACAGCCAAGTCACACTAATTCTGTCTCAATGAGAGATTATGCAGAGTTCATTTCAATGAAATAGAGAACATAATTGTTAAGGGATTAAATATTTGCAAAGTTTTCCATGGAGATAGTATTATGGATAATGCAATTTAATAGGTAGAAACTAGGATTCCGTTTCTATTAAGATCTTGAAAAATTTCCCTGACATAAATTTAGGAAGTTATCCCAGAACTGGAAGGATTTACTAAGAATCCCTTGAGCACATCAAACACAAAACCATACACAAACATATGCAGCCACAAAAAAGATGCACACACAACTTACACTACATATGATGGTGCTGGATTATCGATCACTTATTTTATATCTACAATTGCCTTTATGGAACCATGGAAGAAAAAGTTCATATATTAATTAAGAAGACAGCTTGAAATATAAAATTTGTATTGTCTATTTCAATATATAAAAGAAATTAAGCACAAGTATAAATTTAAGTTATGAGTCCTTTAATACCTGATATAGCAATACAACTTAATTTCCTACTATAAATTCTCAAATTACCCCCAAATTAATTGGTTTATATAGCTATTAAGTATATAGTTTTCTTTCTAGTATTTGTGTTTAGAAAAACACAGTTGTGAACTGTGAAAAATATACTATGATGTAACCCAGAACAGGAAAGACAAAAATTGCACAGCCATTCTCATATGGACCTCCTAATTTTCAATATTCATACATAAGTAAATAGGAGGTTGTGCATGGGTGTATGGACTATGCATCAAGAGAGATGATGATGACATAGGAACAAAAGGTGATAAGAAAGTGGGTGAGAACAAAGGAGACATGCAGGAGGAAAGAGGAGAAGCATCTAAGTGGGTGTCTAGAAGGTCCAAGTACAGGGGTTGGGAAACAGAAGAAAAGAGAAAAAAAATTAAATGTATTGAAAATCAACATAATGAATCCCAACTATTTGTATACTATTTAATTTTTTTCTCAAAATAAGACAGCTTTAAATGCTTTCTTATGATTGCTTTTAAATTATATCCTATACTTAAGAAATTCTTTGTGTGGAAATAGAAATAAAAATTAATATTTTACATTTTGTACTATAAAATGTGAATTATTTTTCTGAGAAAAGTATGAGCACATATCTGTGAACTTAACATGGAGATTTACTAATAGCTTCTTAATATAAAATAAATATTTATTAAGCCAAAGTTTTTCACAGATGTTTATGCCCTACAGATAAAAAAATTGCCTCTCCAAACTAGGGGGCAAGTAAAAACAATATCTTTTGTTATTTTCAGATATAATATTAATCAAGTCTAATATAAATGATTCAATATCAATATATTACTTGATTGAAATTCTTGTTACAAATATTAATATGATTTTATGTATTTTACTTATTTAATATTAAAAATGTGTCCGATGATCAGAATTTTCCCACTTTGCTGATAGAACTTATGAAGACATAGCTTTAGAGGAAGGTCTCAAAAGAAGGCCAGACCTTGGGAGTTCTCTAGACCTGGGCCATAAACACTTGTGTTTGGTAAAATTAAAGTTGGTAAATTTAGATAAGAACATAAAACTTCCTTCCTCAGCCATGAGGTAGCCATTCTTCCCAGGCTTGTCCCTATAAGTTCGTTGTAGGAATTTCAATTTCTGAGAGATTTTATCTGACAATTTGAGACACTGGCCATTGAGCTAAAATACTATGGAGAACCTGTTTGCTTCCCTTTATCGTGACTGCATGTAACAGGCTGAAAGCAAAGCCCTCAATGACATGTAGGGAATCACGAACCCATGTTGGTCATTATTACTTGCTTCTTCTTCTGACTCTGTCATCCTCCTTTCTGTACATGCCCCACTGCTCTGTCATAAGAAATATTTTTTTTTTTTGTCAGAAAAGACAAATGAAGGCACTTTTAAAGTAAGTCATTACAGGGTATATAATGTTAATTAGAAGTATTATCAGCACTCTTCTATCACATGATGGACAGCATCATGCTGTCCCCAGGACTTCAGTAGCCTTGCAAGTCCATATGACAAGGCAAAGGACTCTGCTTTGTCTACATTGAAAATACAACACTTTGTCATTTGTACCTTTAAATTGGGGATAGTGCCACTGCTCCATGTTAACCACTACACACATTCCATAGACCTCAAGTACACAGAACGTTATTGAATATGGCCAAAAGTGATAGTGCCTATTACTAGCAAGTAGGAGTCACATCGCCTTGGAGACATATATGTTGAAGACATAAGCAAACAAGCAATTGGTCTGACATGGAGTTCCAAACACCATTTCAAAGCTGTAATCGTGGGTAAGAATACTTACCTGACTTTTCATGAATTTGAGCAATATCTGATAAAGTTTTCACTGTTTATTTTTTTAAGTTTGGATATCAAATGAGAAAATACTTTTGAGTGGTTTCCTTTTTAACCTGTTTAACCAGAAGTTACCTGCTCTGTACAATGAGAGAATAAAGCAATTGTTAGGGAGACACTCCTCCTCAGATCCACACCGCTACTGTGTGACGCATGGGATAAGAACTGCCTTAACTTGCTGCTCCTTCAGAGGACTTTGAATCCATGAGCAACCTTTCTGCTCTGCTCTGTGGCTTTGAGAGATTGGTTTTGGGATGAGAGCATTTGTTAGTAAGTAAGCAAGCGGTGCTGGTGACTTGTAAGCGAACTACAAATCATGCTGTGGTTGTTACTGTTGTTTTTCCACAGTGTTGAGGTTCCGTATTTTAAAACCACTAACCAGTTACGTTTTAGGGAATGAAAGTTTACACAAATACAGATATAGGATTCTAATTCTAAAGCTGTATCATTCTAACCTACCTCTAGTAGAAGCAAAGCAATGCTGAAGTAGGAATCAAGAAGTGATGTAAAATTATGAAATTTTGGTAACAGTTTTAAGTGGCTACTAAAATATAAATTTTTTAATAAGATTGTGTGTTCAGCTTTTCTTTTAAAAAAAAAACATTGTGCTTTTTTAGTTTATTTATATATTTCAGAGAGAGAGAAGCAGGTGAGAGAGAGAAAGGGGCATGCCAGGACTTCCCAGCCACTGCAAATGAACTCCAAATGTCTATGCCACCTTGTGCATCTGGCTTATGTGGGTCCTGAGGGATTGAACCTGGGTCCTCTGGCTTCACAAGCAAACACTTTAACTGCTACGCCATCTCTTCAGCACCAGCTTTTCCATAATTGCATACAAATTAGAAAAAAAGATATAGCTGTATCCAAAGTCAGAAACCCCACTGTAATTAGACAGAACATCTGATCAAGGATAACAAAAATTCTTTTTTGACATTAAACTCTTTTCAAATTATTATTTTCACCACAGAACTAAAATATTGTTTCAGTCATCTTAGTTGTAGAGAGATGAGTTTTTAATAAGCATTTTACTGAGTGATCTTGGACAAAATTTCTTGGAAATGATACAAATAAAATGAAATTATATGCCTGAGCTCTTGATTTCTATATTTTGTTTTATATGAGTTACACCTTGGGTTTTAATGGGAATAAGAAACTTTTTTGTCTTTACAGTTCTTATTTTTATTAATACTCTACCTATCAATTACATTTGATTAATGGAAAGTTATTTTATAGTCCTCACTATTTTAAAAAAAAAAAAGAAGTTAATGTGTTTTCAAAATATTTAATATAGTAATCTTTGTACTGAAGATATTTGAAGTGTGCCAAAACATCATTTCATTGTTTTATATTTTTAATGCCACTAGAGGGCAACATGTACCAAGATTTTTATCCATTTTCAGTACAAGGAGGAAAACATCCTTTCTATCTCTTTTCATGGATAATGCCATTAATTTAATATCAATCTTCATACAGCACTGCTATCTCTAAGATACACATGGTCCTCAGTGGATAGCACTCAAATATAAAGATAACACGATATATTTACTTCATCTACTCCATCTCATTTTAATTAGTCAACCTGTGTTTTACAGTGACAATAATTACCAATAGGCAAAACAATACCAAATTAAAAGAGCATTGTTTTATATGTAATGGGTTAAATGGAATGAATTGTTCAATGTCTTGCATGTTTTGAACTGTAAATAAGTGTAAGTATTCTAAGTAAAATATAACGTGGGAGACATTTGCAATAAATATAAAATGCACTTTCTGTGAAATAAAAACATTTACTTATTGTGCATTCACGAACCATTTTAACAATGCGTTAGGAAGAATATATAGTTAGGAAGAATATGGTAAAGAGTACATACCTAGTGAAAACTCCTTGAACTGCTGAGAAAAGGGAAATGCTTAAAACCTGTACCATCATTGTGCTTTTTGAAGTCTTTCTACACATAACTGTCTATAACCTGCACTCTCTTATTTTCTGCTACTTCTTCTATACATTAATATTCTGCTAAAGAAAAATGTTCTAAATATGGGTAATTGTCACTAAGATACTGGAATTGGAAATGACAATGATTTGTCTTGCTGTGTTTACAAATTAAATATTCTGTACAAGAGCAAAGTAACTCTAATCGGGGGAAGGACATACAAGTCGCTTGGAAATACTCATACAATTGTGCATGCTTCAATAGAGTAGAATAGAGTTAGAAATAACAGCAGCAAAAAAAAAAAAAAATAGATACACAATGGTGTGATTCCTGATGACAGACATTCTACAGCAATGGCCATAATTATCACTTCAAAAAAAGGCAGAATTTCCCCTTAAGCATTGTTTAGCATAATAGGCAGTTTAATCCAGGTTTTGTCATCACTCAACTAAGCTTTTCTACATTTTCACATAAGTGTTGAGGATTCCAGACTTCATACATCTACCATATTTATTACTGGTAATAGCAGCAGATGAAGCAAGGCTGCTGTTTTACAGGGAGTTCTAGCACAGTGCCCTAGATTGCATGATCCTACAAGTTGTCCACGAAGGCCTCTACAGTTCTATCTCTATCTGAAGCTCCACTGAGCTCTACTGAACTCCACTGAGCTCTACTGAACTCAGCTTCCAGATGGTGATAGCAAAATAAAACAAAGTCCAAAAATAAAAGATCACAGCCAATTTTTTAAAAAATGTGGTAATGGCAAAAATAAATGCTAATATCTAAAGAGTATTGGACTCCTCTTCCATCCTCACTTCTGGGATAGCCCATATTATATGGATCCACTTGCAGACCTAATGGATTTACACCCAGATCATCATCATGTATTATGCTTCCCCACTGCCCCCAACCAAAAACGGCTCCCAGGAACTAATGAGCAGAGAAAAAGGAAGAGAGATAAGGAGTCATAAATTAGTGATCCTATGAGGATCAGGGATAAAGAACTCTCTGAATGAAGAGCCCTGGGCTAGGAATGCTAATATATATAAACAATGTATACCAGAGGGGGACGGTTCCTTGGCTGTGATTCCCTAAAGAGTCTATGATGTGCTGGCTGAAGGCCAAGCATGGTTTAAGGAAGGCCATTTGGTGAAAGTTGCAAGGAAAAACTCCTAATTTCCTGTGGTATGGAAAACTTAAATACTTCCCATGAAAGTTCAGAGTTACCATGGCTCTTTCCACCTCTTCCTTAATTACTGTTCAGATATCTGGATTTGGCTAGACTTTTCCAAATGTACTGACAAGAGACTGGCCAAAGAAATTGAAATTGTTCAGACCATGTATAATACCAGTAGATTGAGTTTCATATGCAATGATACAGAGCAATCTCCACCTCATAGAGAGCAGAAGACATGAGTGGATTCCAAGGAGTGGCATATACAAAGGCTAGGATTTACTGGAGGTGATGAAAATGAATTTGGTTTAATGGGGGTGAAAATATAAGGCAGGGTAAAGGACCCAAAATTCTAAGACTCACATATGTCATGCATTAAAATATCAAAATTGTGAACAATATAAGCACAAAAAAAAATCAAATTTCAAGAAAATACCCAAGTCATGGCTAGTAGGAGAATTAGGAATTAATGAAAAAAAGAGAGAGAGAGAGAGAGAGAGAGAGAGAGAGAGAGAAAAGACCAGATATTTGAATGTCTGTCATTTAAGAAAAAAACTGACAAAGGCTGAAGAGATGGATGTCTCAGCAGTTCAGATGCTTGCAAAGCCTGACAACCCAGGTCTGATTCCCCAGTACCCATGTAAATAGAACATGCATTTAGAGTTTTTTACAGTGGCTAGAAGCGTTGGTGCACCCATTCTCTTTCTCTCCCTCTCCAAATAAATAATTTTAAATTAAAAAAAAAAAAAAAACTGCCCAAAATTGTCTGTAGAGATGGCTTAGCAGTTAAGGTGTTTGCCTGTGAAGGCAAAGAAAGCCAGTTCAATACCCAAGGACCCATGTAAACCAGATGCACAAGGAGGCGCATGTGTCTGTAGTTCATTTGCAGTGGCTACTCCCTTTCTCTCTATCTCCATCTTTATCTCTTTCTCTCTCAAATATGTAAATAATTTTTAAAAATATATTTTTAAAAACCAAGAATTTTGGTGAATGTGTGTGGAAAAGGGAACCCTTATTCACACTGATGGTAGTGCAAAGTAGTATAGCCATTATGAAAAATATTATGGAGTTTTTCCAAAAATAGAAATAGAACTGACATATGTTCCATCTGTACCACGCTTAGACATATAACCAAATAACTCAGTACCCTACCATCAACATACTTGCGTATCTATGTATATTGCTGTTCGATTCACAATAGCTAGGAAATGTAACCAGCCTAGATAAGCGTAATACATATACACAATGGAATTTATTTCAGCTGGAAGCAAAAACAAATCTTGAAATTTTCAGGAAAATGAATAGCTCTGGAAAGAATTATATTAAGTAAGGTGACCCAAACTTAAAAAGCACAAAAGCATATGTTCTCACTTATATGTGGATCCTAGAAATATTTACTATCTATCTATCTATCATCTATCATCTATCTATCTATATCAGAGTCTATTATATATATATGTAAAGGGATAAAATTGGGTACATCCTAAAAAAAACTGATGGTGACTGAGAGCCAGTAATAGTGGCTCAGGAGGCATTTGTGTTATGAATAGAGAAGTGGCAGAATATATCAAATCTGACCAAAATAACTATGCTTATAAAAAAGCTGCCAGGCTAGAGAGGTGATTTAGCAGTTAAGGAGCTTCCCCACAAAGCTTAAGGACCCAAGTTTGAAACTGCCCCAGTGTATGTGTTCGTTTGCAGCATCTAGAGGCCCTGGCATGCCGATTTCTCTCTCTCTCTTTCTTTCTCTCTCCTCTTTCTGTGTCTTTCCCTTTCAAATTAATTAATTGATTAATATTTTTAAAGATGTGGATTATATTTGTTTTATAAAGTTCTGATTAAACCCCCAAACCCATCAATACTATGAATGATAGAAATGACTCAAATAAAATATGCCTGATGTTTTGAAACATGTGTTCGGGTAAAGGTCCAAGAATCCTTTCCATTGTGGGTAAGTACTCTTTACTGTGTGTCTAAAATACAAATAGCTTGTTAACAAACTCAAAAACATAAAGTTTCCTAATGTCACTATCTAGACAATCTCCAAATTTGTAGAATAAAAAACTATATTATAGAGAAACAAAAGTGGCACTCAGCTTCCTAATATGGAAGACCTGTTGTATATCTAGATTTATATTAAGTACAGTTACACAAATTTTAATTGAATAATCATAATTGCCTGATTTCTGTCTGAAGTTGGCTATTCTAAAGTCTTCCTTTTTGAAGATGACAATTTTCAAATTTTACAAATATATTAGTACTTACATGTGTTCATGTTCAGCTTTTATTTATTCTCTAATATATATAAACTTAGTTGAAATGCACAAACTAAAATGAGAACTAAGCATAAATTTAGAGAAAAGATAATTTATTCTTTGTTTTGGTGTAGTGTGGAAGGTAAAGAGAGAATTCCAATTCTGACCTTGGAGACTAGATTGGAGGCTAAATCGACTTCAGCAAGTTATTCATAAGGCACTCAAGGTCAGGTCCTGACTCACAATAAATAAACTGATTTCCTTGTCATTTCACAAACATGTGTAGGTCCTATCTAGACAAAGAAAAGCATTTTCTAAAGAGTATGGCTCCAAGATTTCATATCTGCTACTCTCTAATTAGCATTATATGTCCAGTAGATTCATTGTCCCTGGTGCTTAATTAGGCTTCTGTAAAATAATCTGATGGCTGTCACTTCAACAGTTTTTACAAGCTAAAAGTAATGATTCCAAACAAAGTTTAAAAATATTTTGTGAGATAATTTTGGCACATACATTTAAACTTTTAAAAATAATACTGCACAAAGAATCACTTTGTTGTTTTAGTTCTCCTGCTTTTATTTTAGTTGTCCTTCGTGTTTTATAAAAGATAGCAAATTATAAAAATAGCATTTATAACTAATATTTATTTAAATTTATTCAAAATCTATTCACCAAAAGGACGTTTGTTTCTGATGTCATTGCGAGTGCTTTGTAAATAAGCCAGAGATGTGATGATATCTTGAGAAAAAAAATACTTCCTGGATTCATGAAATCATAGTAAATAGAATACTGGGTATTGATTTGTTTCTTTTGTGCTAATTTGATTAAGATAACTGAAAATTATAATTGTGATATTGTCATTTAATTTGCTTTAATCTTATTTATTAAGTTGAGATGAATTCTCAAGTGTTTATAATTTTTCCTAAACCCTTGTTTCATTTACATTTAACTTTTAGTTTAAAACTTTAGCAGTATTTATTAAATAAGAATTAACAAATTCTAAATGTAATTATTTTGTTTACTAGGAAATAATAATTCATGTTAGATCTTTTCATTTTTAGTCATAAAGCCATTTCATATTTTCATTGGTTAACCATTTAATATCTTCATAGTGTTCAACTATTTTCAATGGCAATGCATGGAGTTACCATTCTCATTTTCCCTTCCCATCTAAGGATATTCATTTTTATAGTAATGAAGTTTCTTAATTCCTAAATCTTGAGGAATAAATCATGTATGTTTAAGGAAGATGCTTTAGTATTAAGCCTATAAGTTAGTTCAATACAGTTATGCACAGTTTGTAGGATCAAGAAAGCTTTTAAGCCTTTTAAGACCAAATGGTATAAGAAGGCTGAGATGAAGGCTTAAAGTTAATATGTTTGTAAAACACAGTATTAGCAAGTGAAGCTATAGTATTAACAATTCTTTTGGAATATATTCCTCCTAGGTGAGAGTAAATGGAAATAGCTGGAGAATGTGACCACTTCCACTTTAATGCGGATGACACTGCAACCCATTCAACCAAAAAAAAAAAAAAAAAAAAAAACATGAAGTGGCATAAAGGAGGGGTACAAAATCTCCTGTTCCACCTTGTGCTCTTACCTGGGACATCTGTCACAAACTCATTAGCAAAGCAGATTAACAAGAGAAAAACAAACAAGCAAGTTTCTTCAAAAAATGTCCTATGTAGTATGCAGGCACTGAACAATTCTCAAGGACAATTATTAATCTTCTTTCAACACAGCAGAATATAATTTTAGCAGTGATAAGACCTTTAGCAGTGATTGAAAAAAAAGAACCTTTAGACTTATGAGAGAGCCAATTAAGGGAAGACAAATAAATAGGAAAATGATGGTAGGAAAAGGCTGACCAGGAAAGTTCATTATGTAGATTTTTCTGGTGCTGATAGAGTCTACAGTGGTCTTTCCTCATCATTGCCCAGTTTCCTGGTAGAAGGGATGTGGTAACAGGATCTAGACACATCTACACATGTATGTCATGTATTTAAGCAAATCAGGCATGAAGAGAGATGGTGGTGGAATCATGGCTTCTCAGTTGTTGTCAGGTAAAGTAATCTTGATGCCGAAGAGTCACATTTTGTGAAAATGCTAACTGCACATCATTGCTTTTCAACATCTAGCAGACATCATGCAAATTGCCAGTTTTAATATGTTTTAAATTCAAGCCTATTACTATAACAATGACAAATACATAACATCACTAGATATATGGTATATATGTTATTTATATATACATAATATTATTTGTGCCATCCTTCCAGTAAATAGTCTTGTTATTTATCAAGAGCACACAGCCAGCAGTACTTTAAATTTGCATGAATAAATAGCATCTTTCAAAAACAGATTATGAGAGTGTGAGAATTAACAATTGTGAATTTTTCCTCAGGGTTCAAGCTTCACAGAGTTGCTAATAACTGAACATTTTCTTGAAAAATTACTAAACCTTAATCAGCGAAAAAAGAAAGAAATGAACAGCCTAGGACTTCCTCACCACTTTAAGCATACATCAATTGGTTCTGTAAACCAAGGCTTTTAGGCTAGAAAGGACTATTGTTGATCTCCGTCATTCCCTGAACTTAAACAAACTCCAAGGCCATTTGATAGAGATTCTTGCTGCCTATATCATCAGAGATCTATGTTTTTCTATGCAGGGGCCTTGGATAATGATGGAATTACTAAATATGTATTTTCATTGTTGGTAACATATTTGAAAACACCATCATCTCTTGTACTTCAAATGTAAGCTGCCTCCAAGCTCCCTTTCCAACTATTTCTCTGGGACAGCATTTTTTTTTTCCTCCATGATTCCACTGTCTATTCTACAGAATGAATCCCCTATCTTAAATTTCTATCCTGACTTTCTCATTGATTTCTAGCCCAACACCCATGATTAGCTGTGAGCAACATTCTTCACAAATAGAGAGTGAATGGAGAAGGGATAATATGTCAAAAACTAAGCTTGTTGTTTGTTTGTTCCTTAATGTAAGTCCCCACCTCCCAAAAGACTCACTTTTTCTTCACTGAATGGGGAAGTGATGATGAAGTCTTTACACTTTGTTTCTCCTTTCCCTTGCTCAATCTTATGCCTGGATTATCAAAGATCCTCTTCTCATTTCTTTTCAAACATCGTCCTTTGTCATAGTATGGCTTGAATATTCCTCATTCATATTAGAATTTATTGGATACAGCAAAAATACTGAACTACTGTGATATATACAAAAAAACATATATTAATCAAATGTAGCATTCTACATGAAGCACCTATGGTCAGTGGGAGAAGCAAGGTACATGGTTCTTTTGTTCTGTTGTTCCATCATCCCTTATAATGGTTGCATTGGCTATCTGATGAGAACTCATGCATTCTCTTCTTCTAGCCTATGGCAAGCAGTGAATAGAGGCATGAAAGACTGAAGCAAAAATATGAAAGTACTATATATCCTTTCACCAGGATAGAGTCACCTGACCACCCAGGTATAAGAGAGGCCAAGAAATCATCAACTGGGAAGCCCATCGCAGGGCTAAAACAATCATTATGGCAGAATGGAAAAACAGATTTTTAGGATTTAAATAACAATTTTCCCTATTGAAAAATTCATTTTCCCAAATGTATAATAATTATTACAATTACACATTAAATCTAAGTTTTTGAGATCAAATTTACTTCTTTATCTTGTTATGACAGCCCTTGCCATCTCTCTTTATAAGCCTTGCTTATTCACTCTGCATTTATTTTATGCTGTTGTATTGAGTCTCTATAAAGCTTTTTATAAGTGACTGCTATTATTATTTACATTATTTCCCCAACATATTTTTGAATTTTATGGCAGCAGGAAGTACATTTAAACTTTTTGTTGGTAATAGTTGGGTTTGTCAGTTTATTCTCCAAATAAGTAAGAAAATTATGCAGGGGAACTAACTTGGTCATGTAATTATGACAAAATTATTACTTTCATCAGTGTCATTATACAGTGCTTATTAAGCATAGAAAAGCAATAGTGGACCTGGTGAGATGGCTTAACATTTAAGGTGCTTGCCTGTGAAGCCTAAGGACCCAGGTTCAATTTCCCAGAAACCCATAAGCCAGATGCACATGTGTTGAATGCATCTAGAGTTTATTTGTAGTTGCTAGAGGCTCTGGCATGCCCATTCTCTCTCGTGCCCCCTCTCCCTTTCTATATCTCATAAATAAATAGTAATTTTTTTAAATTAAAAAAGGAAAGTATACTTCATTCCCTTGAGGTTTGAGAAACAAAATTGCAGGGTCAATGATGAGGTTGTTTTTTATGTATATGTTCAATGAAGCAGAACTTATGTATGTATAAATGCGATTGGATTAAAAGGTTAAGACCTAATAAAAAAATCCTGAATAGGAACATTCAACAAAACCTGTTTTTATGACCTCTCAATTGAAACATTTCCTCTTCCCAAATATGAAGCAGGATGATTTCTGAAATATAGGTATTATCACAAGTCAAGAGAGCAGTTTAGAGAATTTCTTTATGACTCATAGTTACACAGAAAGAATGATAAACATTAGGATAATATTTTCGGCTTTGGAAGGATGGGGATTGCATTTTTATGACTGCCAAGAGCATGAAAAATTCTAATTTCTATTCTATATTAAAGAAAATGATAGGTGGAGAGATAGTCAGTAGAAGGTTCTGTAGAGAGAAACTTTGTTTTTTTAAGGCTCTTTTTAAGATCTCCCCTTTGTGGTATCATTTTCAGAGCCACCCATAGAGTATATAAAAAGTGAGGGTTTATTTATTTATTTATTTATTTATTTATTTATTTATTTATTTGCAAGCAGAAAGAGAGAGATGGAAGAGAGACATACAGAGAGAAAATGGGCACACCAAGGCCTTCAGCTATTGCAAATGAACTCCAGATGAATGTGCCCCCTAGTACATCTGGTTTACATTGGTCCTGGGGAATCAAACTTGGGTCTTTGGCTTCATAGGCAAATGCCTTAACTGCTAAGCAGTTTCTCCAGCCTTGGAATATGGTTTTTGAATGAAGAAAAAATATGTTAATGATTAAATGAACCTCATGTTCAAATATTCATAAATATAGATTTGAATGAATCTGTATCATATTTGCCTGATTTTAAGATAATAATAGCAAGAACTTAGTATGCATCACTTCCTTGTAAAATTCATTGATAAGACAGGATTATTGATATATTTCTATCCCTATTCTACAAACACCCATACCACCCTCAACATTTAAATAACAGGTATAGATTTCTATGATTTTAAAAAGGTATGTTAGCATTTTTATTGTAAAAGAAAACTCAAATTTCCCTCTGAACAATGCCTTACTTTCATAAATTTAAAAGCATGATAAAAGTGAAAAGGTATGTCCAAGAGGCAAAATAAGAATTACTGATTCAAAATCTAAGTTAGAGTTTTAAAATGTTTTTAATATTTTCTCTTATGCTTCAATAGCATAAAATGAGAAATTTAGGAATGATTCATTCATAAGATTTTGAAACTATCTATTTATAATACTATTATCAGTTTCTTTCTCATCACTGTGAACAAATACCAGGAAGGAAGCAGATTATGTAAAAGAAAGTATCTTTCTATCACCTTCCAAAACAGCACCAGCAGGATGCAGAATTAGAATCTATGAGCCTATTGGGGTGGCATTCTACACTCAGAACACCAGAAATGCATATTTTCCTGTTGAGGTTGTGAGATAACTGATTGACTTGAGAAATGAATACATGGATTGGCTAGGTCTACTTTGGTCTATTTTCAATAATATAAACAACTGGTATATAAGTACACATATATCATTGACAGGTTAGTAAGTACTCACATATATTTCTTAGAGTTTATGTAAACCTAAATCCATCAAAACAGAACTTGTATAATTTTACAAAGAATAGGGGAAATTGTTTAGAACAAAGTTCAACTAAGCTCCAGTCTCTTGATGTCTTTTATTTTTATTTTGCAAAACAAAAGAAGTAAGTTCACTTTAAATATAAACCTCTAATTCTTTCACGTTTTCAGTTCATTCTCTTTGGCATTTTCATGAAGTGGTAGCCAATTTCTTTCTATAGAGGGATTTTATTATCCATGCTTCTCTATCAGTGGAGTGCATTATAAATTATGCAGAATGTGATAATTAGTAGCAAGCATGAGTATAAATAAAACTACATAGCCAATAAAAGGCCATAAAATCTGGCAAGTAAAATTAGCTACTGCGTTAAAATAGGAAATGTATGGAGGAAAACCACAAGCTCACATGTCTTCTCTGTGGTAGAGAAAAACTGCCATCTTTCACATACCTCTGGAATAACACCTACATAGTCAATTAAAGATGAAATGAAACCATGTGCAATGTGGTTGTTCAGAATGACCTGAGAACAAAAGAACTATGACCTCAAAAACATAGCTGGTTCTTGGCTAAGTAAATAGCATCCTTTCCTTTCTACTCTAAAATGAGCTCTTTTTTTTTTTTTTTTTCAAATGTCCATTGATTTCCAAGGTTAGCTTTTGTAATTTAAGCTTAGAAAATGTCACTGAAAATCTTCCTAATGTATATTATTAAATTAACAATGTGTGTATACAGAGAGAAATACAAACTATTTTATTTCCCCAAAATCTTATGGTCATTGAAATGACCATGTCAGCAATTCTGAACAAGAGGTAATGCCACTGTGTATAGTATGATGTGCCAACTGCATAGATAATGCTGTCTCCACTACTCAGCAAAGCCCAGCAACAGTTAGGAGAAACATTACACAGGAAGTGTCACCTTTTAAGAGGGAAAAGCTCTTTAGGTTCATATTGATTTCAAGAATTCCCTACAGATATACTTGAGAAATGGCAGTGTAAAGGTTAAGGCAATGACTACGATTCACTAGAAAAATAAATTCTAATATATTTTAATAATATACACATAAAGTGTGTCTATTACACAAAAAAGTGCCAAAATATATTGGAAACAATGACTGTCTTTTGAATCACTGTGATGTCTCATTATTAAAAGATTATTTGGCATCCTAGCAACAAAATCAGCCAGCACAAATTTGCTGTAAACATTGCGTTTAAAACTGTGTCATGTTGGTAATAGAAACCAATAGGAATTTATGCATACAAATATTTTTGGTCCTGATTTTTTATGTTTTTAGATTCATATTTTCATCATTATGGCTTTCACAAATTTCATTGTCAAGTGAAAATACCTAATAAAAATGCAAATTTCTTATTCAGTTTTCAATAGACTAACTTGGGGAAGTGGACATGTGTGCTTAAGTGGGCTGAGTTGGCAATAACATTTAGAAATACATATAGCATTGTAACCTTATGAAATGTCTTACAGTACTTATGCTTATTGAACAAGCTTACTCTGCATGACCAACAGACCAAATATCAAATATATTTGAATAACTTAGAAGGATAATAGTTCTTCTTCTCTACATGAACAAAATGAAATCAGTGAATTATTTGGACTCCCACTAAAAATCAAGATCTTGGTTGGAGCGATGACTTAGCGATTAAGCAACTTGCCTGTGAAGCCCAAGGACCCTGGCTCAAGGCTTGATTATCCAGTACCCACGTAAGCCAGATGAACAAGGTGGCAGATTCATCTGGAGTTCGTTTGCAGTGACTGGAGGCCCTGATGAGCCCATTGTCTTTCTCTCTCTGCCTCTTTATCTCTCTGTGTGTCTCTCTCAAATAAATAAATAAAAATAAACCTTTTTTAAAAAAATCAAGGTCCTTTTGAGAATACATATATATAATTTATCATGGCAAAGTAACTGCCCACCACTGGGACTTATTTAAATTCCACAAATCAAAACATCTCACTGGAGTTACTTCCTTTCACTTTGCAGATTTTCTACTTTAGATCACAGATCACCTAGAGTATGTGATTTATTTTCCATGATCGTTGATTTCTTTATTTGGGTAATGACTGATATAGTACACTTATAAGCTAGGCCAGAAAGTGATTCAAATTCACAGTATGTGGAATAGTCCAGTGATGCGCGTAAAGAACTTTTGATAAGCCTATTTAAAATCCTCTATATTTTCTTTTATTTTTCTTTATTTTGGGAATAGCATACAGAGATTTAGGCATTGTTCATTGTGGCACTTTCATGTACCATTTATTTTTGTTGATCCTTAAACCTAATACTCTTCTCTCCCCTTCTGTTTACATGTCACCTGGGTCCTTTCACATTCCTTTATCCTTCTTTCAACTCATCTCTTTATATTGTCTTTGGTTACTATTCTACCTTAAAAGTTTTATCCACATTGCCCTCTATATGCTCATTTTTACAGGTAGTAAAAGCTAAGACCAATGTATCAGACAGAACATGCGATTTTGGACTTTCTGAGTTTGGGTCACTTTACTTATCATTATTTTCAGATCCATCCATTTTCCTTCACATGTAATAATTTCATTTTTCTACACTGCTGAATAGAATTTGCTTGTATATATGTACCACATTTTTATTATCTATTCATCTGTTCATGGCATGTAGGTTGCATCAGTCTTTAGCTATTGTAAATAGAGCAGCAATCAACATGGAAATACGAGGACTTCTGTAGTAGAATGTGGGATCATTAGGGTAGATGGCCAGGAGTGATATAGCTTGATTGTGTCAGAGCCCTGATTTTTTGAGACACCTCCATACTGGTTTCCATAATATCTGTACTAGTTTGCACTCCTATTAGCAGTGAATAACAGCTCTCTTTCCCCACATCCTCCCCAGTATTTATTGTCAGCCTCCTTGGTCATAGCCATTCTAATTTAATTTACCTAAGTGTAATAAAGTTTTCATTATAGAGGTCTTTCACATTTTTGGGGGGGTAGTTTCATGCCTAGGTATATAACTTTCTGTAGCTATTGTGAACAGGGTGTTTTGTTTTGTTATTTTTTTAACTTCTTTTTTCCCTATTTCATCCTTGCTGTATATGAATGCTGCTGATTTTTGTGCATTGATTTTGTATCCTGCAACTTTACTAAATAGATTTGGGAGTTTTCTTGTAGACGCTCTTGGGCATTTTAACTATAGAATCATGCCATCATCAAATAGAGATGATTTGATTTTTTTCTCTTCTTTTTAAAATTTCACTTGTGTTTTACTTTGCATTATCTATAACTTACTTAATATTATATGCTGGTATTATTTATCCACAGTTCTCTCTAGATATAAGATTTGTTGACAGTAAAAACAAAGACTAGGTGATTTTTGCATTGTACACCTAGTCATGTGTGACATTAGAAAATCTATATTAGAGCATTAAGTAAAATTTCCTGTGACAACAGCAGAGAGAACATTGATTCTACTCAAAAGTATACAAGAATTGGGGGCAGGAGAGATGGCTTAGCCCTTAAGGCTCTTGCCTGCAAAGCCTACAGACCCAGGTTTGGTTCCCCAGAATCCATATAAGCCAGATGCACAAGGGAAGGCATGTGCACCAGGTCACACATGCACACAAGATGGTGCACATGTCTGGAGTTCCATGCAATGGTTAGAGGTTCTGGCATGCTAATTCTCTCTCTCTCTCTCTCTCACTCTCTCTCTCTCTCATTTTCTTTCTTTCTCACTCATAAATAAAAAACAATTAAAGATGCAAGAATAATGAGAAATGTTTCATAAGAACAGATAATATTTCACCTGGTGTTGGAGGTGATATTAGGGTAAAATAAGGAAAAGGAGAAAAAACCTGGAAGTGCACAGCACATGTTTAGAAAAATAATGCCTCTTATGAGTTAAGATTTCTGGGAAACAGGTAGCACAGAAGACTGAGAGTCCCCAGAACTATATAGGAAGAAAAAAAATGAAGGGACGAATCAAATAATACATGTTAAAAAAAAAAAAAAACTCCAAGCAAATTGTTCAAATAACATTTACAATAAAAAAGTTTAACATGCATATTTGACTATACTGATTTAACTGTAGACTGGCCAATGTCTGTTTCTTGGGCTTGATTACCGGTTATTATTTCCTGTCTGAAATCAAACGCAACTTTGTTAGGATGTGGGCCCCAGAAAAGCATGAAGACATTCCCCCAGAAGTTCAAAATGTTCGCTACCTCATTCTCTTAAACCAAATTGTAGGGGTAAGTCTTCACCTGATTTTGTTTTTATAGATGTCAGGACCCTTGTACCCATATTTGGTGACATAATTACTTTCAAGTTCTGATTTCAGTATTCTAAATCACAACAAACAGAGTTATCATCCATACTTTCTAGAGCATAATGAGTATGGTTACTGTAAATACAAAATGAAGGAGGAGCAATATTCGTTAACATTTTCATATTATACATTTAGAGTAAGATTTATACATTGTTTAAATGTATGTTAATATGTGCTCATTAATTAACAAACTAATCACTATTAAAGTATAGTCTAAGCCTTAAGAATATGCCAAATAATTTAGTGAGGAAAGAAATTTAAAAAGCTATAAACTAATAAATAAGAAATAATGAATTCTATGTAATGATAATACAGTGCCTCTAAAGAACTTTTCAAGAAATGTACATGTTAAAGATTCAAGTATCTATTTTAATTGCCTAGAAAAACCTCATTGTCAAAATCAAAACTATATCCAAAACATAAGGGAAATCTACTTGACACAGTACGTCTTTGCATCTACCTATTTATAGACATTGTAGCCTGCTCATACTTTGAGTCTTCTCACTTGTGGATTCAGTTCTTTGCAGAAATGTTTTTCCAGAAATGTTCTCACATATCAGCATGGTTGCTCATATACATCTAATAATGAATAAGGTGATGTTTCATGATTTAGTATTTGCTTCTCATAAATCCTCATTGCATCTTTTTCAAAAACAAGGGATTTGCAAGCGTATTGGTAGGAATGTACAAAAAAAAAAAAAAAAAAAAAAAAAACTATAGGTTCAGTACTTGAGATTAAACAAAAGAAGTTGAGAAGCTTTTAAACCAATTGTAATCAGTTAAGTGCACATTACTTGAGTCTCATACATGTCCCCAAAATGCTCAGAATAAAATTCATAGATATGAATTTGAATAAAACTATGGTATATATTTATTTATAGACCTTTATTGACATAAATTAATTTCTAGCTATGGATATAAAAGTAAATTATAATAATATTAGCAACACAAGAGACTGTCACCAGTAATATAACTGATTATTTTTATTACATTTCCATTACTATAGTGGCTTCAAATTATCATATATACTTTTAATGTTAGCAGTATAAACTTAATTATGTTCTGCTATGAGGTCATATCATTTAATAAGTTATTTAAGGATATATTGATTACCACAAGCAAATTAAGTATTTTTCTATTAACGAATGGTGATATCATTTATATTCTAGATTTTTTTGCATTTAAAATTATATTCTTGAAGGTATGGAGAAATGACTGAGTAGGTAAGCACATTTTCTGAATAAGTTTGAGTGCCTGAGAGGGCCTGATTTGCAACGAGGTCAATTCCCAGCACCCATGGAAATAGCTGGGCATGGGCATGGGCATGCATGCCTGTAACTCCAGTACTGTGGAGACCAGATACAGGAGACTCAATGAGGCTGTCAGAAATGGCATCTCTGGTTTAATGAGGGGCTCACGGAATCATGCAGATGAATGATACAAGACACACTACATTTTACATTCTCCTCTGGCCTGTGCACACACTGGAATGAAGTACATGTCTCTGAACACTTCATTTTTTCAAACGTCCTTAATCTAGTTTAGCAATATATAATGAATAATAATAATAATGTGCTGGGGTTGTAGCTCAGTTGGTAGAAAGTTTGTTTAACATGCAAAAGTCCCTAGGTTCGCTCTCCAGCACAGCGTAAATCCAAGGTGGAGGATCATGACTGTAATCTCAGTACTCAGGAAGTGAAGAAAGGAAGATGAGAAGTTTAAAGCCATCCTGTACTACATGAAGAGCGTTTCAAAACCCACCTGGACTATAAGATACCCTGTCTCAAAGTAAATAAATAAAAGATTTTAACAGTCAACGTACTTAACATATTCATAAACACAGATATGTTTTACTAGATAGAGTGCATAGCAGTCATTGGGCACTCACTGTGTATTCCTTTAAGAACTTTAAATTTCTGATTTTAGTTCATCCATACTTAACCACCTAAGATTATTATTTTAAATGTTCTTATTTTTTATTTTACTTTTTTGATAGATTTTGTTTTTATTATTTTTAAATTATTTTTTATTTTAAAGAAAAAAAAAAAAAAACAGAGAAAGGTGGGGGTTGAGTTCCAGGGCCTCAGCCACTGAAATTGATCTCCAGACACTTGCGTGACCTAGTGGGCATTTGGGACCTTGAGCTTGCCTCATCTTTGTCCACCTGGCTTACGTGGAATCTGGAGGGTTGAACATGGGTCTTTAGGCTTCCCAGGCAAGCACCTTAACTGCTAAGCCATATCTCCAGCCCTATCATTATTATTAACAACATATTTTGTATGGATAGTTCATGTGTTGGCACTGTCTTTTCCCTCATCCCTGCCCCCATTCCCTCCTCAGTGGAGTTGTAGGTATTCCCTATGGGGTTGTGGGTTATGCAGCAGTCAGTTGTTTTGGGGGGTAGGGAATGCCTCTGGGCGTGATGTCTCAACCTATGGTCTTATAATCTTTTGGCCTCCTCTTCCACAAAATTCCATGAGCTGCAGTGGGTGAGTTTTAAGTCTACTTCATTGATGACCTCTTAATTAAATATGAAGGAAGAATTAAAGTAAATTATTTTCTCTCTCAGAAAAAAGCTAATAGATGATTACAGTTTAGAAAGCCAGCTTGCCTCCAGCTCTGCAGGTTTTGTTGCTGTATTTATGATACAGAGCTTGCTGCTTCACAAAACTCTATATACTTTCTATACAAACTATCTATAGAAGTGATTTTCTTACTGGCACCTTGGAGCTGGAAATATTAAGTAACTGTATTTACTGCAAACATCCAGTGGAATCTAGTATAAATAATGATGAAGCATAGCCTGAATAGTTTTGAGTAATATGTATCAGAAATCTGTCACAAGAGAATGTTAAGCATGTCATTTTCTTCATCTGTAAAATTAAACCATTTTAAGTTCTTTTGTTACTCTAAATAATAATTATTAAATACTTTCATGTGAATTGTAATTCCCTTATTTTACAGTTTTTATTGACATATACTTCACATATAGAAATTATGGCATTCTGAATAATAGACATGATTCAATAAAGCCATAATTAATGCAGGCCTTGATATAAAGACTGTACTTTTGTTTATTTATTGGTAATTTCATACATGAAAATAATGTTTTGATCATATTCACTCTCATCAGCCTCTGCTCTCCCCCTCTCACTCCTGGTAAACCTTTTCTCCTTCCCAATTAGTCCCTCTTCTGCTTCATGCTATTTTCCTGTCATTATTTGTTCATTTTGTATTTGGTAATGAATGGAAATTCCTGAAGCACAGGCAACATACAGTGCCTCATCACTGAAGAAAATGGCTGGCCACCCTCAAGCAACGGTTAACTACCCATGATTCCTCTCAGAGAGGTGAAGCCTCATGAACTCCTGTCCCATCTATGATGAAATGTTGACAGGCCCATTCTTGGACAGGCAACCACAGCTACTATGAGTGCAAAGGCCATGCATGATCAGAAGATAGCTTTTGCAACATCCTTTCCCATCCTCCTGCTATTATGCTCTTTCTGCCCACCCCCATGGTATGATGTCCCTGAAGCACTGGAGACCCATTTTAGGGCTGAATACCACTCAACAGTCAGTGATTCTCAGAACTTTGGCAATTTATGAGTCTGGACATATAGAAACAAAGCTCTTAATGAGGTGGAAGCTTCAGCTATATTGGAAGCTAGTGCTTGAAGGTTCTATGCAGGCTGCATGGGGGAAAAGTCATCACCAGTTCTACTTAGCCGTGGACCCTGGGTGCTGTATTACTGACCTCCCTGACAAGATGTGTCCACTGGTGCAACAATGGCATGACTATTTAAGGGGTAACCTACCACATACTTCATGGATCTGAGGCCCATTCCACAGGAGGGTAAACCTGCTCACAAAACCATGGATGGGGAGGTCATAGACTTTAGGGAAGAACCTATGACTCTTGTTTTGGTAAATAAGCATGTTGTCAAACTGCTTTTCAAATATTTATGTTCATGCCCATAGATCAGTGCTATTCTCAGTCCTGATCTATGGCTATGAGCTTCTCTTCAGTGGTCAGTGATTCATGCATTGACTGAACTCTTCTTAAGCTATTTTTGGTTTTATTAAAAGCAGAATTTACTACTATCCTGGGGCTACTAGAGTGAGATGCTGAGTATATTTTCATTTAAAACTACTGAAACTTAATTTTGGATATTCTAACATTCAGAAGTCTGAAGTCAAAATCAAGTTTGGCTTAGTCTGGAATCCCTCAAGAGGTTGTTTCATGCTTCTGGTCAGGATAGACCATCTTGCCATTCTTTGCCTCAGAATACATTATTTCATTACTGCCTGAGCCTTCACCTGCTTTCTTTACTCTCTGTCTCTTCTGTGCTGTGTAACTTACGACTCCTCTCTCTTGTAAGAATGCTAATCATAGGTTTAGGAAATAGGTAGTTAATATGTAACAGCTCAATTTTCAAATAAGATCCCATTCTCAGGTACCAAATTAGGATTATTTTCCAGGCATCAATTTATTACAGTTTACAGAGAAAAAAAAAAAAACAAACAAACAAACAAACAAAAAAAAAAACCAATAGGATGCTTACTTGTAGGTCAAATTATGCCTTGAACACATTTTGATTTCCAGTCTACATACTAAATACCTTCCCTTTATCTAAGTAATGTATATTTTCTTTTGCTCTTATTTTATAATTTTTTTTATTTTTATTTTTTGAGAGAGACACAGAGAAAGACGAGGAAGAGGGAGAGGAATACAGAGAATGGGTGCAGTAGCAGCTTCTCAGATGCTGGGTACAAACTCCAGATGCGTGTGTCCCCTTGTGGGCAAGTGTGGTATTGTGCCCTTGCCTCACTTTGCATCTGGCTAAACTTGGGACCTGAAGATTGGAAATGACGTTCTTAGGCTTAGCAGGCAGACACCTAAACCACTAAGCCATATCTCCAGACCCTATACTTTATTTTTTAAGGAAAACTTTTCTAATATCAATATTGGTAACAAACCACTATGTCTTCCAAGCCATGAAATTCTAGCCATATAATGAGCTCTGATTGGGTAGGATCCATATCATATCTGTGTCCATGGAATAACTTGAGGCCAAAAAGCACATTTGGAATGTGACAATGTACTAGAATTGAACTAAAATTGAATTGATAGTAGTCCTTGGATAAATTTTTAAAAATCAAATCTCTCAATTGTTATAGAATAGTTCATTTCTTGGACTGCCCTTTCAGAATCTTCAAGTCTATTTTTAAAAAGTAAAGTATAACATTGGACAAGATAGTAAAAAATAATCATAATCATGAAGATGGAAGGAGAGAGCTATGTTTTAGAAAATTCCCCATTAAGAAGTTTTCCTTTAGTGATCAAACTTATGTTTTCATTTAGAAAAAATTATATCAGTCAGGGCTTCTTTCTTAATTATTATTATATTAATTATTATTCTTTCTTAATAAAATTTAAGTAAGACTCAAATACTCAAAATGGTGCTTGAATTCAGAAAATTTTAGTAAAGTAAAAATTGAAATTTTCAAAAAACTTGTCCTAAAACCATAGAATTTCAAACAATATTAATAAAATTCAAGTAATGTACTTTCTTCCGTTTAACACATCACCAACAAAACATGAAAAGATGGTTAAATAATTCTATGCATAAAAATTTATATTTCTATTATTATTAAATCAATTAATTTATAATATATCTTATTAATTAAATATGCTAAAGCCTGTGATCATATAAACATTAACTACTACACTTACATTGGATAATACATACTTTAAATATTAAATAAGATAATGTGAATGAATGATATTAATAGGCAATACAGAGAACACAAAACTATGTACTAATTTATTAAGCTATACATAAAATAAAAATAAGTAAATATTAAATAATTACACATAACATAATCTCTCTCATCTTTACCCAATGATCTAGATATATGTAGTTTATGCACAGTCAATTAATGTTTTGTTATTATTGCCAATGAATAATTATTCCTACCAATTTTTGTAAAATTTTCTTTATTTTATAACTTTTTAATTTTGTTTTATAACATTATCTAGCTTTTGTTAATTTGACTTTATATTTAGTTTTTTTCAGGTCTCCTGATATTCTTTACACTGTGTAAAGATGTGCTATTTTAAGTTACCTAATTTAAATGATCAGTAATTTGAAATATTTACATATATATGCAGACTTTTCTCTGGCTATTATTTCCATATTGATACTTTTTTCACTCTAAAATGGATGGTGGCCTGGAGATATGGCTTAGTGGTGAGGCACTTGCCTGCAAAGCCAAAGGACCCATGTTTAAATCCCCAGTACCCATGTTAACCAGATTCACAAGGTAGTGCATGCATCTGGAGTTCATTTGCAGTAGCTAGATGCACTGGTGTGCCCATTCCCTCTCTTTCTCTCCCTCTCCCTGCCTCTTTGTCTCTCTCAAATAAATAAATAAAAATCTAATATTTTTTAAATGGATGAAAAAATATCTGTAGTCTAGCAAATTGTTATTATAGTATTTTAAGACTTCCTTGATTTCAGATTAAAGAGGATTAGAAAAGTTATAATAGATAGTCCTAAAATTTATTACTTGTTATCTTAGTTTTTGGGCATGTTAATTCAGTTATTTCCTTTTCACTACAATACCATAGAATGATTGTCTCCATGTAGGCTGTCCAGGCAGGCATAGTTGTTGGGGTCATGTCAAGAAGCTGCCTTGCTTGCTGTTTGTCATCTGGCTCATGGTGAACAAGCATAGGGCCCTACAGTTCTTGTTCATTCTCATAAGTCAAGTATTTCACATGATTCAATAATTAAAAAATACTCAGAAGTGGGGCAGGAGAGCAGGCTTAGTGGTTAAGGCACTTGCCAGAGAAGCCTAAGGACTGAGGTTTAATTCTCCAGATCCCATGTAAGCCAGATGCACACGGTGGTGCATGCATCTGGAGTTTGTTTGTAGTGGCTAGAAGCCCTGGTGTTCTCATTCTCTCTCTCTCTTTCCCTCTCTAATAAATAAATAAAAATAAAATTTATAAAAATACTCAGAAATGATCTTGGACATTGGATTATTTTATTGTTCTGTGTTTTTTAAATTAATTTAAAACCCTACCAATATTGTCTCTTCAAAACAATTTGCCACATCCAATCAATGGGCTCATTAATATCTTCAATATATTTTCAATTCATTCCCATTATTAACATCATTAATTCAATATTCAACTATTTCTGTGTGCTGCTGCCACATGAATGTAACTATTGATTTTTTCCACTACTGGATTTTCTATTATGTGATTTCCAAATGCTTTCTTTGATAACTTACTCTTTTTTTTTTTTTTTTGAGTTTTTCTAAATTTGTTGAAAGCTGTGTCTTGTGTCTTCTCTCAACTAAACATGGGCCCACTACTTTTCATCATGAGTCTCCCCTCTTACCTAATTTCTGCAGTGTCCTGTTTCACTTCACCATTGTGTTCTACAAGTAAAATTTAAGTAGATTTTAATAATTTACTAAGAACTCAATACTCATGAAATTTATATGCATAAAATCATTATGTATTCAGGAGATTTATATCAAACAAAGGAAAAAATCAAGATAATTTATGTTTATCTTACTCTGGTACTTTGGGGAATTATGTGTTTTAGTTCTCAGGGAAGTCCCAAGGCTTTCAACACAGTCAGTAAAAGACTGCTAGAACTTGAGTTGTGTTCTTTCCAATTTTAATTTGAGATTCTCCACATATGTGGGTCTTCTTTGGAGACAAGAACTGGCCATTCTTATATTTCCCCAGTATACATTTTTCTTTTTGTGCTAAATAACTAGAGAAATCTCTTCATGATCTTCTTTTCTGGCTCTAATTCACTTGTTCAAGTTTCCCCTGGTTCCAGGTCCAACTTCCTTGATCAAAGACAGACTTTCTAGACACGTTTATTTAGGAACAGAATTGTAAGACGATGGGTAAGGCATAGTAAGCTACGAGGCATGTTCAGTGTGGATAAGGCAAATAAAAAGTAGTTGTTAAAGGCAAAAGGAGGGATAACATAATTTCTTTTTGAAATAGTAATTCTTGAATAAAAGTGTTCGTAAGAAAGATGGCATCAGTCAAAAGGAATGAAGGCAATCCTGTAGGTGTCCTTGAAGATAATTTCTGTGTTTCTGTATCTGAGATCACTCTCACTCTAGCCCAGGATGACCTGGAATTCACTATGTAGTCTCAGGGTGGCCTCAAACGCATGGCGTTCCTCCTTCCTCTCCCTCCCAAGAGCTGGGATGAAAGGCGTACGCCACCATGCCCTGTTGAACAAGGTCACTGTCCTGCGAAACTCTTGCTATAGTTCCAGTTAGTATTGGAGCATGAGAACCCCTGCTTCAGGACCTCCTGCCTTTATTTTTCTTTTATTTGTATTTGACACAACTTGATCACTTTGAGCCTGATTATGCTCGTAATTCAACACAGACACCTTAGTAGTAACTTTTTAATGATCAGCATAGTTAATTGCTATGAACTGAGGAACAGAATAGGAGGCTTTTAAGAGCACAGCCTCTGACGCATAACGCTTACATCTTACACATGTCACTTGGAAAAGTCACTTTTTTTACCTCAGTATTTTCTTTTATTTTAGTATTTTTATTTATTTGTTTGTTTGTTTGTTTATTTATTTATTTATTTATTATTTTTCTTTTTAAGGTAGAGTTTCACTCTAGTCCAGGCTGACTTAGAATTCACTATGTAGTCTCAGGGTGGCCTTGAACAGACTCATAGCAATCCTCCTACCTCTGCCTTCCAGTGCTGGGATTAAAGGAGTGCACCACCACGCCTGGCTTACTTTAGTATTTTCACGTGTAATGATGGGTAAATACAGAATATGCCTCACAGGATTGCTGAAAGAACTAAGTGAGCAGTCTGACTTGTAATATGCTTAGGAAAGGGTTTGATACAAGGTATTTATTTGTTCAGCAAACAAAAGCAGAACTCATCTTGAAGTCTTGTAATAGCTCAGGCTACCACACTGAAACGAATCAGAAGAACTTATATTTTCATTGGACTTTTGAACTTTTCTAAGTAGCCAATTTGCCTGGTGTTTGCTCCTACCAGTGCTTATATGTACAGTAGTTATGACAGAAATTCAGGAAATCCTTTGGTTGGTTTTGGTGGTGCCATTGTAGAATAAAATGAAGATTTGGAATGGGGTTCTAATAGTTGTTATCTAGAACAGCACCCTTAGTAAACTCTCTTCTCTAGGATCCTGTTGCATATTTCTAGGGACTGCACTATAGCAGGAATGTTTCCTCCAGTTTCAAGTGGTCCCGCATTCCTCTCAAACAGCTCACTTTTGTTTCAAGCAAGTATTACACTTTCCCATTAGATTCATGAGACCTTTCAATGACCCATGAGTATAAACCTTAGACATACTTTATTACCTATGCATTTGTGCTTTTGTGCTTAGTAATTCTCTCTGTTTAAGCGTTATTCATATCTGAGTCTCCATCCTCAGTCTTTATGAGCAGCCTTCCTATGAACCTGAGCGTATCCTACTTATGAGTAACATAGAATGCATACATTCAGACTGTATCCAATGCCCTTTTCCAAAAGTGTATACTAGTGCCCAAGTAACATAAATAGTCCTCTAAGTGAATAAGTTACATTTTAAAGTAACTACCATGTTTCTAGGAAACACTAGGAGATTCACCATTAGTCACCTGGGGTGCTCTATCTCTTTGAGATTCCGTGGCTCCAGTGTCTGGGCCACTGAGAAATACACACAAGAGCCATTCTCCTTCCCTAATTGCATGGAAATACCAAAGTTTTGCCTGATCATTTAACGTACTTCCAAACAGACCTGAGTCTCACAGTTTCCCTATATTTTCTGAGTATCAATGTAATCTTTTTAAATAAAGCTAGCTCATTTAACCTGTGAAACAGGCTATATTGATACCTGTTACTAGAATTTAAGGAGCCATCCATTTTAGACTTTTTAGGTGTTATTTGTCATTAAAAAATCAAAAAACCAATTTGAAATACAGGAAAAAGAAGAATTATATTACACAAGAAGTGGCATGAATGTTGGAATTAAGGTCCATGTGGGTGGTTATGTGGCTATTTAGGCCTTTGACTGCTTTAAGTGACATTAATTTTAGTTTTGGTTTTTAAAAAAGTCTGTGTTTTATAAAATTGTGTATTTTATGTATGTGTGTGTGTAGTGTGTAATGTGTAGTGTGTTGTGTATGAGCCTGTGTGTCTCCATAAACATTTGTAACAAAGGTTATCTTTTACTTGCAGAAACACTAAGAAATAAATGTAATTTTCATGGATGTTTTAGGATAAATCTCAATATTTGAAATTTTTGTTATGTCTGTTTTTCAGAATATATAAAACATATAATATTTAATTTTTAATTTTATTTGAATATATATATATATACATATATAGTATATATGTGTACATATATGTATATATATATATATATATATATATATATATATATATATATATATATACAAACCTCTATCCTTCTTCAGTAAGTTTAATCAACTAAAAATGTTTATAGACATCATAAAATGTGAGTCCTGGTAGAATTTGTGAGTCAACATAATTGAAAACTGAGATAAATTTTGTAACTCCATCATAAGAGTTCAGTAAATATGATTTCCTCAATTCAGTAGACAAGTGTTTGGATCCTACAATGAAAGTTAATATTCAATGTAATATAAAACATCATATTATTTCAGAATTCCAAAAAAACTTAACCTGTCTTTTAAGAGAGCAATATTAATTCTCATAACAATGGTGTGGTGGTTTAATTCAGATGTCCCCCATAAACTTTGGTGTTCTGAATGCTAGGTTGACAGCTGATGGAGATTTGGGAAGTAGCACCTTCTGGAGGCAATGCATTGTTGGGGGCAGACTTTTGGGTATTATGGCCAGTTTTCCCTTGCCAGTGTTTGGAACACTCCCCTGTAGCTATTGTACACCTTGTTGGCCAGGGGGTGTTGTCCACTCTCTGCTCATGCCATCATTTTCCCCTGTGATCATGGAGTTTCCCCTTGAGTCTGTAAGCCAAAATAAACCTTTCTTTCTTTTTCTTTTCTTTTCTTTTTTTTTTTTTTTTTTTTTTTTTTTTACCACAAGCTGGTTTTGGTCCGGTGATTTCTGCTAGCAATGCAAACCTGACTGTAAAAAATGGCTTACTATTGTAGCCAAAAATAAATATCCAAAATTTTAGGAAAAGGCCACCTACAAAAGCAAAATCAGAAGTGAATCTGTGTTTGAAATGACCTTACTTAATAATACTTCTAAGGTCAATATACCCATCTAATGTTCCAGAAAACCTGTTGTTAAATAGAATATGAGAAAGTAGCAGTCAATGGCTCTCAGTAAGCATTCACCGCATATGTAGATATATTATTTCATGGTTCATAATGGCAATGCTTTCAGAGAAAGTGAATGATATGGCAACTCCACTTGATTCCATAATTCCATACATAAAACATAGTTCAACTTTAATGAAGAGCAGCCTTAGAATTCTGCTTCCTGGATGGTAGGAAGGTCATGTATTCCTTTATCATTAGGAACCTTGTCTCCTTTCTGCTTCCTAAGCCAACAGAGGTGCCATGAATCCCAACTGGTCAAAGACTCTATGATTAGAAAACAAATAATGTGTTCTCTCTCATATGTGGATCCTAGTGACAAATGATTGGACTTCTATGTAAGTTGGAATAAAACTCTGTAGCAGAGGGCAGTAAGCTAGAAAAGGGATATGAAAGGAATAGAAAGGAAGGGAGGGGGCACTTAATAGGATGGTATTGTATATATGTAAGTAGAAGAACAGATTAATGGGGAGGAAAAGGCCTAAGTGAGATCAGGGGAAGGAATTGAGTAAAGGAAAGGTGGGGAGAGGACTAATCAAACTCTAAGAGGGTATGGATAAGTCATATGAAAACCTACTTTTTTGGACAGTGGAACACCCAGATGCCACAGATTGTTACTAGAAAATTTTCAGTGCCAGCGATGGAATACCTTCCAATGAGTTGTTGGCCAGGGAGGTCACAGATACCCCCAAAACATTATAGGCCATTGCTGAGATCCTTGGTTTCCCAACAGGAATAGCTGGTAAGACCCTATTGCTGATGACTCCACATACTTGGGCTGCAAGGTCACTGAAAAATCCTGCTGGAGCTGAACTGAAAGCCTCCTCCATGCGGACCAGCTGACAGAAAGCTGGAAAAAGCTATGCTGCATACAGTTCAATTGGAGAGAGAGAGAAATTACCAGTGGAGAGATACGCAAAAGTGGACACTGGAAGCCTTAAATTTGGCCAGCCAGGCCAAATGAGCGAATGGGTACAATAGTGGCCTGTCTGTTATGGGGGGAACCAACCATTCTCTAATTGAACTGGAGGCTGGAGGCACCACTCCACAGGAGGGAACATATGCCTGATACTGAAGAGCTATGACAAGGGTAGTCATGAACCCTAGGGATGTAACATCTGCTGGTGTCTGGTTAAATGTATATACTGTGTTCACCAAACTGCCCAGTAAGCACTGTTTTTAATGTTCACACCTTATATTAATGCTACTCTCACTTTTGGTTAGAGAAGCTTTTCTTTTCAGGTTGCGGTGATCTTGGGATGACTCAGAAGGCACCATGGTGCTGAGAAGAAGAGACAGAGGACTGCTCAGCACTGAAACATCTCTAACACACCTTCCAAGGCTCAGGGTTCCATTGCAGAAGAGGTGGCAGAAAGAATGTAAGAGCCAAAGGAAGGGTAGGACTCCTTACAATACACTCCTCCAGTCACCAAATGGCCTGGATCTCCATGACCTTGCAGTGCCTAACACTACCTACACAAGACCGCCATAATAAAAGGAAAAAATGATGATATCAAAATAAAATAGATACAAGAGGGTAAGAGGTATGATGGAGAGTGGAGTTTCAAGTGGGAAAAGGGGGGGGGAGGATGGAATGACCATGGGTTATTGTCCATAATTATGGAAATTATCAATAACAGTAAATAAAAGAAAAAAGAAAAGACACAGAAAAGAACTTGGAAGGATTCTAATGAAAATTTATCCATAAAATTAGAAGTTATTTGGATAGAAATATTCAGAGAAGAAAAAAAGAAAAGAATGCTTACAATGCAATGATGAATTACCACTCTACTAAAAGCTGTTGAAGGACTTGAATGGATACATCTGCAAAGAAGATGTACAACAACCAATAAGCTCTGGAAAAGAAGAGTAAAAATAGGAGTCATTAGAAATACATGGGACTACATCAAAACCAAATGCATTAAAGCTTCACATACACTAGGTTCACTATAATAAAAAAGCAATAAATATTAATGAGTTACCATAGTCTGCTTATTTTTACAGTTACCATGTTGTTTCCATATTTCTGTTATATATTTTGAAGTTAATTAATATTATTTATGTGTTTATATTCTTTTTGCTCAGGGTTTATTTGATTCAGAGACTTGTTTCTAATGCATACAAATATTTGGATTGTATATTTAATATAAAGAATGTCATTGGCATTTTGATAGTGATATTTTGAGTATAAAGATTACTTTGTATTTTGTGGACATTTTAACAATAGAAATACTTCCAGTGTATCAACATGGGTTATTTTTCCATTTATTTTTGTACTCTTCAATGTCTTTTGTTAATGTTACAGTTTTCATTAGAGATATCACTCATCACATT
The DNA here is from genome assembly GCA_036365145.1 of Orientallactaga sibirica. Lineage (NCBI taxonomy): Eukaryota > Metazoa > Chordata > Mammalia > Rodentia > Dipodidae > Orientallactaga > Orientallactaga sibirica. The sequence continues at coordinate 13,369,060 of JAEOAD010000060.1, read as the reverse complement.
GACTGAATTTTTATTAAGATTGTGTGTGTTGACTATTGTAAATGTGATTCATTCCTTATGTGCTTTATCAGATAGTTAACTATTTATTTACAACAATCCTAGAGATTTCCACATGTCTATTTTATATCTTGGAACTTTTCTGAACTCATTTATCCATTTTTTTTTTCTGGAGTCCTTATGTTCTTCTATATACAAAATTGTGTTATATAAAAACAAAAGCATTTCAACTTTATTTCTTCCTATATAAATGTAATTTGTTTGTTTCTGTTTCCTAATTATCTGGCTAGTCCTCCATGTTTTACGTTAAAGAGGTGAGTGTGAGCATTCTTGTCTTGTTCTAGGCCTTGGAAGAAAAATTTGAACCTTTCCTTGTTCACTGCAATGTTACATGTAGGTTAACACATGTGCTTTTATCATTTAAGGAACATCCATTCTATAACTGACTGGTTGAAAATCTTTATAGAGTGATCTTAACAAGTGGTTTTCTGCATCAAAATGATATGTTTTTGTCTCAGATTCTATTAACTTCATATAACATATTTTACTTATGTATGTTGCATCTTCATTATATCTTTGAAGGACTCCATTTATTCATAGTCAGTAATTTTTAAAAATAGGCTATTGAGTTACACTAAGTATTATTTTTATTTTTTTTATTTATTTATTTATTTATTTATTTATTTATTTATTTATTTATTTTTTTGGTTTTTCGAGGTAGGGTCTCACTCTGGCCCAGGCTGACCTGAAATTCACTATGTAGTCTCAGGGTGGCCTCGAACTCACAGTGATCCTCCTACCTCTGCCTCCCCAGTGCTGGGATTAAAGGCGTGCGCCACCACGCCCAGCCTAAGTATTATTTTTAATTATTCTACAAGTAATATAACAAAACATGTTTTAAACTGTCTACTGGACTGTATAGGTGGCTTAGTGGTAAGGCACTTGCCTGTGAAGCCTAAGGACCTACATTCAATTCCCTACAACCCATGTAAACCAGATGTACATAGTGGTGCATGCCTCTGGAGTTCCTTGCATTGACTAGAGGCCTTGATAAGCCCATTCTCTCTCCCTCTCTCTCTGTGTGTCTCTCAAATATATATATATATATTTTTTTAAAAACTGTTTACAATTCTGTCATAAGTTGATTTTTATGTTCTATTCTATGTACTTTATAAAATGTTTTCTTATTTCCTTAATATAATAAACAAAAGTATAAGTCTTTTTCTACTATACAAATAAATATATGTGCCAACATTTTTCATACTTTAGAATCTTCAGAATTATTTCATTTAGCACATATTGCTCTGTGATTGAAATTTCGTGTTTGATTACAACCTCAGTTTTTACTTTTATAGTAGCCAATTTTCACTTTGCATAGAAGTTTTACATGCAGAGTTAAGCACACATTTAGCACTTGTGCTTATTGTGGATAAATAAATAAGGGTGAAGCCTTACAAAGTTATTTTTTCCCTTTTGGGGGGGCTCAGTATTAAAGAATTTCTATGGCTCTAGAAATGTTCATATATGGCCATAGAGAGAGAGAGAGATGGAGAGAGGGAGGGATAAAAAGTGAGAGAATGTGATAAGTAAAATAAATGCAGTGTTAGACAATTGACTTTTGTTGCATAGTTGCTCAGTCCTAAGAACAATTATTTGAATATATTCTGGGTAGTTAATGCTGTTTAATTAATTAAGTCAGAAATAATGGCTGTAAGCAACCATTCTATATCACAATTCAGTGGACAAGGATATTGGGAAGATGAGCCTGGGTAGAGTGTGATGTGAATTGCAGTCACTGCACTGTGATTCATGGGCAGCTGAGCTAAAGGTGAGAGCCAGAGATCTACTCTGTTACACACAGTGATTTTACAGGAGTAGAGTGGGCGCTGCACTTACCTGAGCACATTTTCCTCTTCTAGTATATTTGGGTCACTTCTTGTGTCTCCCACACAGTTATCAGATTTCTTGTATGTTAGCTTTGAATATAAAAAGGCAAAATGGGATCTGTCATTCCTCAATATAATAGTTTCATTTCTGTAATGTTTTTATTTTATTTTTCCCTAATCAACTGTTGAAAATCTACAGACAGGCCTGTACAAGATCAAGGAAAAAGACATAGACCTATATTTTGACAAAAAAAAAAAAAATGTCAAAGAATTATTTACCATCTTAGATACTTGATGATCACATAAATTACAATAAAATAGAACTGAACTGAAAATTTAGCATAACAACACTGGCTGTTCTAAAATCTTTTGTTCTCTTTTAATAAAATTATTTCTCATAAGGCAATGTATTCTGAGCAACTCAGTTGCAATTTTATTACTTCTATATTGATTTCACTGTAGTTGAGTCAAGAAGAACTGAAATTAGGAGTTTGTAATCATCCCGTATAAATATGCTTAAATTCCAAAGCAGGTGATGCTATGTGCTAGGATCATAAAATACTAATTTTACATGTTCTGGTTGACTCAGAAAAACAGGTGAATTTTAAGCACTTTGCTACTATGTCCTGATTTGTCTCTCAGATGGATAAATAGTCTTGATTCTAGGATCATTAGACTTCTACACAAAGCCATCTGAGTTAGTGCTTACTATGGCTCTTTTGTTTGCATAAGCATGTACAGTATTGCTATAAATTCATTATGCAATCACATCAGTATATGCTGAAAATATATTTAACTGGTAATGTTCTTTCTTCCACTTTAAAGAAAGTATGTTAGATGAGTGGTAGATTTTCCACATTGGGCCACATCTTACGTGGTCAATTTAAAAAACAAATTGATATTTACAACTGATGCTATTATAGAATCACCATACATTAATGGCAAAAACTCTGAGGATGTGAAAATATACAACAGATGCATCAATTTACATCCTAACGATCAGCATTCCTCTTTCCTTCTAGCCTGGCACTTTATGTGAGTTATAATTGGTCGATTACTTGCTGCCCGATTCAGTGAGGCAAGAATGAGAATTTATAAAAGTAACTGAAATTGTAATTTTGGTCTTGAATTTCTCATTCAAAATAGATGCTCAATTTAAGTTTTTCTAAATTTCACACATAATTGTATTATATACCTACAAAGGAAAATATAAAGCTGCAGCTTACTAATACATATTCACTAACTTTCAAATTGATGCATGTTTTCTCTGTTCATACACAGAATTTTGGGAAAAATAAATACACAATTTGATGTTCACCAAGCTGTGAAGTTCTGACTCTCTGTGAGAGACACAGAGAGAGACAGAGAGAGAGGGAGAGGAAGACAGAGATGGGCGCGCCAGCAGCCTCTCAGCTGCTGTGAACGAAATCCTTATACGTGCTCCCCCTGGTGGTCAAGTGCGGCATTGCGCCCTTGCATCACTTTGCATCTGGCTAAACATGGGACCTGGAGATTGGAACTGCTGGAAATTGAAACCAGCGTTCTTAGGCTTAGGAGGCAGGCGCCTTAACCGCTAAGCCATCTCTCCAGCCCATAAGCAAGTTCTTTTTCTGACTATAACTATATTTTCAAATTTTAATATTTTCAAAGCATCACAGAATATGTTGAGGAAAAATGAAGTATTATTTTTTGATAAATATAAGGGCTTCTGTCATGGCAGCTTATGTAAGGGAAAGGTTTCTTCGGTCTGACAGTTTTGAGGAACAATCGTCATTGTGAAGAAAGCATGGCAAGAGCATAAGGGCAGACGTACAGAGAATGAACTACCCGAGTGTGGCAGTGGAGCTGGAATAATATTACTCAATCCTGCCCACGTTGATATACTCCCTCAGCAAGTTTCCACCTCCTAAAAGCTCCAACAGCTGGGGATTAAGTATGAGACTTAATCACAAACACATGAAATGTCCCATAGGGGACATTTCACAGTCAGACCACCCCAGCTGGGGAGCTGGCTCAGTGAGTAAGAATACTGAGTGTTTAAACATGTGGACCTGAGTTCAAACCTCACCACCCATGTAAAGAACTAATCATGACTGGACATGCCTGTAACTTATAGCACTGAGATCTGACTGCTGGGATGATGTACTAAAAAACAAGGTAGTCCCAGGGTCCTGGGCAGACTCCCTCTCTGGGAAATAAAGTTCAAAAGGAGAACATCCAATGTTCTCTGCTTAACTCAGCAGCCACACACATAGAACACAAATAGCTATACATACAAATACATGCATGCATTGCACACACACGAACACACACACACACACACACACACACACACACACATGCCCACGTCATTCATATGACACACAAAATGTTCAGTGAATAGAAATGAAGATTTTATTTGTTCTGCTAAGTTTGTTCTTGCCCTCATAAATTGTTTATTAGTTAGTGTCTGCTGCCACATATAAAAGAATCACACATCCGGCCTTTTAGAGTGTGCTCTGATTAGTTTGTAGTCTGTAGGTCTCATGTGGACACCAAGAGAATGATACCTATCTATTAATAGATTATGATGATACCTATCTATTAATAGATAACTGTTTTAGAATAATTAAAGAACTTCAAATGAGTCAAGCATATGGAAGGCATTTTTAGGGAACAATTGAGCATATGAACATGTTTATCTAAAGTAAGGCATGTGTTTTCCTGATTATTGAAATATAAATGGTATGTACATTGATAATATTTTGCTTAAAGAAATCACTGATGGGCTGGAGAGATGGCTTAGTGGTTAAACGCTTGCCTGTGAAGCCTAAGGATCCCGGTTCGAGGCTCAGTTCTCTAGGACCCACGTAAGCCAGATGCATAAGGGGGCACATGCATCTGGAGTTCGTTTGCAGTGGCTGGAGGCCCTGGTGCGCCCATTCTCTCTCTTTCTCTCTACCTGCCTATTTCTGTATCTCTCTCAAATTAGTAAATAAATTAAAACAAAATAAAAAAAAAAAAAAAAAAAAAAAATCACTGACATATGCATAGGTAGAAATTTTCATTCCCAATATTTGATCACCCAATAAAATGCTCTAAATTGTAGGTCACCAGTTTTTTTTAATTAATGAGAGAAAAATATTCTATTTTTGGCATTTTTTTATCTGAAGCAGACTATTGTTCACTGGTAAATATGGTGTAAAGAAAGTTTCATTTGGATTTCAATTTGCAATTTGTGTTTGTTTACATTTACCATGTTACTCTGAAACACTGGATGGGTATTAATTCCTTTTCTAGTATTTTTATTGGAATAATAATATTTTATTTATTTGATTTTGAAATGTTTTTAAATGAAAGACAATTAACACTTTGTTATGTTGAAAATATTTTCTCCTTGTTTCAACTGAATTTAATTTTCCCCATGAAAATTTATACTGTTTTATTTTAGAATTTCTTCATTTTATGTCATGATTAAAAGAACTAACACATCATTCTCGCATTGTCCTAATTATTTATTTTTTTCGGTTTTTATATCCTTTTAAACACAACATTTCTCAATGTTTAAATGATTATTTTGAAGAAGTTCATTTTTATAGTCTTACAGAACACTGATACTGTGACATGGAAGATATTTTTGACACATACAATTTGCATAATCCCATACCTTCATCCATCCTTCATGAACAACCTTTCAGAGTGAATTATCCATTCAAATGAGTCATACTCACTAATAGAATAGGAAGGAAGTACAGGGCTTTATATAAAGATCACAGTCTCTGGTATCATAAAAAGGAGGAAGATTCTTAGGGGAAAATTCTGCCCTTTCTTAAGACAATATCAACCCCAAGTTGGGGTTGAAGTTAGCTTTCTCCAGCTATTAGCATTTCCTTCCCTTCAAGTCATGGTTGAATTCCAGTGTGTTGAAGATGTAGCTATATTACATTTTGTAACTTTAGCTTCTTCAAATTTATTTCATCTTCTTTGTGTCAAAAGAATTTTTTTATGTATTTTTTAAAACATGCATGCTTTTCTTTCTTGCCCTGAAGCCTTTTAAATTCTGGATCATAGATCTAATTTGGTTCCTTTATAAAGTGTGATGGTAGAAAATTAACGTAGTGGTTTTTTAAGACTGTATTTAAAATGTGATTACTCCCTAATCTATGAACCAGCTTGCCCTGGCCTTTGCCTCTATCTTCTTTTCCTACTCCTTGTCAGTGGTGAGTGTTCTAGGGGTGTGAATTCCACATCCATGTGCAAGATCAACCTTGGGACAAAGAAGTCAATGGATAGTTGACAATGGAAGTTCACCTGTATGCATAACAAAAATACAGACATACACATTATTTCTTTAGTTTCATCTTGTGTGACCCTCTTAAAAATATCTATTAAGCGATAACAACATCAATAATTCACAACATAATACAGTAGAACATGACTGTATATTTAAACAATCCAAGTTAAATTGATTAAAATAATCATTTTGCAAAAATGTCAACTGACGAGTGACATTAATTTATTCAAAAGAACAATGAATACCCATAATTTATAAATTGACTATGCTTCAAACACCATCAGGAGAACCATTGTTTGTTTATGATTCTTCCAAAGCAAAAGTCATTAGTAGTGTTTGGATCTATGAGTTTAATGTTGAGACTCTAAGTGTCCAGTAATAAATACTTGGGGTTAAATTCTTTGGAAGGGAGATATATCAAGACACCATTGATAGAATATGAAAAATAAAATAACTCTGCAGTATAAGAATATATTTACCTGGAGAGAGAAAGACACATAGCAAAATCCTTCTACTATTAAGCAAGAACTTCCATGGAGAACAGTCTGTGTTACCATGCCAGTTTTTGAGTAAGGTTTAGAATTGGAAAAGTTCCAAATACTTGGCAATTGGAAATATGTCAAAAATTTAAATATCATGGAATATTCATATAAAAAGTCACTAAAGCCAAATGGCTTTCAGTGTTTACACAGTGGGTACTAGAAGTTAGATATCATATTTTAGATCTGACACAAAAATAATTAAAATTAATGAGTGCTGTAAGAATTTGGATTTGTTTCTGTGAAGAAAGCTTCATGCCAGTACTCATTTTTTTTTTTTTTTTTTGTAAAATGATCTTACTGTGCTTTGTACATCAATAAGCTGAAATTTAGGTTAAAAATAGGAGCTAGAATAATATAATAGTAACAGAGATGCATAGACTTTTGTTTGTACAAAAAAGAGCTTTAAACTTCCCCACTCCTTGCCACACTGCCTACTGCTAGCCCTGAAGAACATTTGTTTGAAGTGTTCTAGTGTTCTAGGTGTGGGTAATACTGTGACTTTCTTTTTTATTTTTTTTCAACAAATGTTTTGATGTTTTCCCTGAAGTACATTGGGCTTTATGTCAAGTCAACAGATTGAACTAAAGAATTCTGAGAAACGCTTCACATGTCAGCCTACAAAAGTTATTTTAATTAAACAGTTATAAAGACTAAATGCTTAGCAGACGTGTATTAATTTCCAAAGTCTTCTTGTTTTCTGTTAAATATTTGATTTTCAATATAATATGCATCCTTTCAATGAGGGTTATAGAAATAAAGAGTATATTATCAACAGAAGCAATGGTAAACCTCATGGTTCAGCAGGTTCAACATCTAATTCTGGACCATGATTATAAAAAAATCACTTTAAGAATATACATGTAGGTTGGAGGGATGGCTTAGCGGTTAAGGCATTTGCCTGAAAAGCCAAAGGACACAGGTTTGATTCCGCGGAACCCACGTTAGCCAGATGCACAAGGGGACACACACACACACCGGGAGTTCCTTTGCATCAGCTGGAAGCCCTGGCCCACCCATTCTCTCTCTTTCCCCTTCTTTCTCTGTCAAATAAATAAATAAATAAAAACATATTTTAAAAGTACACATGCAACTTGGAGTTTCTCAACAGAAGTGTAGCAGGATGTAACAACAAGATGGAGTTAAGTAGTGAGCTTTTGGACTTCTTTGTTTCTAGTACACCAGTAGGGACTCGGTATATGAAATCTTTGGTTAGTTAACAGAGTGGTATAATCCATACTTGTAATCATCCTTAAACATAATGCTCAAATGCTAGCTCTTCTGCAAAAAAATGAAACTTCTAGGTTATTACTACATAGACAACATCAGTGAAAAAGCACATTTTTGGATTAAATATTTCTAAACTTGAATTGAAAGCTTAGAGAAGTAGTCAGTATACTCTATTCTCGGACTCAGGGGGGTTGACTTGAACAACTCCTGAACCCGGAAGTTCCTCTGTGTATCTACATTCAAAATGCAGGAAAATTACTAAGAGCCCTACTGCTGAGGTAATTATGATACACATAAGGGAATTACAAGAGAATATTTAAATGTCACCTTAAAATACTTCACTACTGTAATATTTCAACTGGATTTTGAAAGTGTTTTTAAATGAACCTAAAATTACTCTCAGCTTCTCCCCTTGAAACTACACACCTCACTATTATGATATTTTACTTTTCTTTTAAAGAAAGTAAATTTCTAGTCTTGAAAAAAGTTGTGTAGGAAATGGCAGAACTGTTAAGCCATCTGGTCCATAATAAGCTGTATTAAGTGAAAACCAAAGATTGATGTTAAATGTGGCACTTCACCTATTCCACAGAGGTGACTGTTAAATATCATAGTCTAGTTTCGGGCCCTATTTTGTTGGCATTATAATGACTCATTCTAAAGAGCAACACTGCATGTTCTGTTCCCAGAGTCTTCTATGTGCATATTTTAGCCTTTTTTTACAAGGTGTGAATTGAAACTCAACTCTCTGAGAAGTTTTTAGTAACTTCAACCAATTAGGTAATAAGAAAAGATATTCAGAGTGAACATATTAAACTGTAATCCCTATTGCAAAGTAGAATACTGAAAATGTTCACCTAGAAAATTTTGGTGACCTCTGAAAGCTAGTTTGGTTAGCTTTCCCAGGAGTGTCTATGTAGCCAACATAACATTTAAAACGGCAAGAAAAAAGTCTCATCTTCCTTATGTGCGGCTAAGACCTCTGTGTTATTCCATTTCTGATACTTGATCAATACATTCTGGGTGTTCCTCCTTCCTGTATGCTTTATGTGAAGTTTTTCAACTCAGGATAGTCAACGTTTACATTTAAATTGAAGAAAGAAATGTAAAACACGGATAAGATAAAGAGTATAAGATCATGTGAATATAAGATCAAACAATATTGAAAAGCTTGAAAAACAATACCACTAGCTTATGAACAACCCATCTTCCACAGAGGTATCCAAAATTTTTAGGTACTTGCTCATAGAGATTTAAGCATCTGAGTTCTTCACCATGATTTTCATTTTTTTAAATTTTTGAGTGGCATTTCTTTGTCTCATGATAGAACATGTTACTAGGAATTTGATGATCCAATCACTGAAGGCCACAAGAAAAAATTGCCTATGTATGGCCAATGGCTGTGTTTTTACTTTTATTTTTGCCTTCAGTTTACGATTATAAATCAAACTCATGTTGAGTATAGTAGATTTCCCTTGTTAACATGAAATACTGGAAAGGAATAAAAACCATCTAAACATAGTATATGTTGAAAAATAAATTATAATAGTATGTATTTAATTTAAAAATCCCATCTCAATTGACTAGAAAATGAACATTTACAGCACCATTTTACAAATTCACAATTATAATAGCATAATGTAAATGTCATTTTTTCTTCTAATGGAGTGAAGTCATTTGTAGTTACTTTTTAGTTGTGTACTAAAATGACATGCTTAATGTATAGGCAAAAAGAAAATGAATACACATCAAATAATGTACATCGTCCTCACCAAATACATTTTTTTAAAAGAATAGACTTTACCTAGAGGTTATTCATTTTTTCATACTCATTTTGAGTCTAGTAGCATGCTCCCAAGACTTTGCTTTGGTTCCTATCATGGAAAGAAAGTCTTTGTAGACTGAGGCTGAACATAGAAGCAACATTTATGGCTGTTGTCTGGTCCTTCCTTCAATGTGTTCATTCCATGGAGCTGGCTGGCTAAGGAGATTGCAAGTCACGGTTTGCATTGTCATATGCTTCATTGGCCATCTGAACTCCCCCACTATGATTTTCCCACATTTTTAACCCTCTGTTTTTGAAATGGGTCATCACTGAGAACTGAATTCAGTTAGCTGCTTGAACAATTCTCAACATCTATTAATTCTGTAAGATCCTTGCTCCCTTGCTTGTGATTCCCATACCTGAATTTCTCTCAATAATTATATAAGTACTATATTCATAAGAGACATATTTTAAACACCTGGATTAGAATTTCATCCCAAAGGATTCAGTTAGCTTGTCTGAATTGTATCCCCAAAATCTTCAATTTGGCAAAACTAAATAGTATTGAGACCTAAAAATCACTCTCCTTCAATTGATACTTATGTAAGGAAAATGGAAAAAGGTATAGGTCCTTCAAGAATCATGATACCATACCAATGGTATTCTGTTTAACAATGCTAAATCATATTGTGAATTGGACAGCAAAAAGTGTTGCTTAGTCTGAAAGCTCTGAAGCTAGAATCTAGCTTTCATTCAGGATCCTACAGCATCTACTCGTTTAGGGCTCCGTCTTCCCAGGACTAATTGCAAAAGGTCATCAATCACAGAGATTTTGATAGTACAAGTAATCCGCTTGCATTTTCTCTGAATAAGACTCTTCTTGGTGGTCACCGCTGTGTTTGCCAGACTAGTTATCCTGTGAGCCTCTGGGAAGTTCCATTGTAGCCGTCTCCCTCTTGGCTGGAGGGATGTGAGATTAAAGACGTCTGCCTCAGGGTCTGGCTATCTATTTGGGTGCTGTGGATCTGAACTCAGGTATTCATGATTATGTGGCAAATGCATTATCCACTGAGCAATCTCCTTAGCCCTAAACCTAAATTTATTGTAAGCTACACTTTCTGTGTCTTTTTCCTATGGGCTGATTTTAGGTATACTTTAATCCTTATCATTGGAAATTCCTAAATGCTATATAACTTCCTACCACATAACTTCCTTTCACATACATGGAATGATTTATAAGTAGGTTAGGATACTTTTCTGGGGATCACCTGCCTCTAATCTGCTTGAAAGTTGCTTTAGAGTTATGATAATATAATGGAAAATGTCAATTATATTGTCTACTTAATCTTACTTTCTGTTGATTTCAAGTTTATATTATTTCTTTATTTTTACTGTATAGAATATTTATCATTTTATTCCTAATTGAAGAGTACTACACTGACAGTGATGATCATAAATACAAAAAATAATCTCAAATATTTATCATACCCCCAAAATAATGAATCTTGTAAAGTTCATTTTGGCATCGTGCAGTGCTCTCATTAGCATGCATATCATATGTACACAACAGTTTGTAAATAAATAGATGTTCTCTAAAAATAATGTGACAGCTGGCTGGGAGAAAACATTCTATTTGTCATATTTTAATTAGTCTTCTTACACTTTTATCAAAAATAATACTAACTGTATCATGCTCTTACTATTTTAGCACAATTAAAATTGGTTGTAATGCATATGATAGCAAATCCAAACGGCTGGTCAAATAATGTTCAGGAAGATTATTATGTGTAATATGTTGCATAACAAAATCTTAAGCATTTTAGAAAAGTGATTCCTATTGTTATGCTCATATTTTTATATACAATAAATGAAATTTTAGAGTGTTTTAATAAATTTGCATCTATTATTCATTGAAAATTTTTAAAAATTGAATTTACCATTTATACTAACATAAAACTGTATAGAATAAATACACACCGTAAAATAAGAGGCAAAATAAGTATTTTATTTTATATCACAGGTAAAAGCATAAATAATCAGAGAATATAGCTATGTAATATTTATGAAAAATAATTAAAAAGTAATGTAATTGTGAACATTAGTCTACGTTTAATTGCACTTATGCAGCTTTAATACTGAATGTGGACACTGGCGTAACTTTTTAAATTTTTTCATTGACGACTTCCTTAATTATAGACAATATACCATGGTACTTTCCTCCCACCCCCCACTTTCCCTTTTGAAACTTCACTCTCCATCATATCCCCCCCCTTTCAATCAGTCTCTCTTTTAATTTTAATGTCATCATCTTTTCTTCCTATTATGATAGTCTTGTATAAGAGGAGCACATTGTATGGAACACTACCCTTCCTTTGACTCTTACATTGTTTCTGCCACCTTTTACGCAATGGACCCTGAGCCTTGGTAGATGTGTTAGAGAATGCTTCAGTGCTGAGCATTCCTCTGTCCCTTCTTCTCAGCACCATGGTGACTTCTGAGTCATCCCAAGGTAACTACCATCTGAAAAGAGAAGCTTCTCTAACCAAAAGTGAGAGTAGCATTAATATATGGGTATGGACATTAAGGGATGTGCGTACTGGGCCGTTTGATGAGCATAGTATATCCATTTAACCAGGTACCAGCAGATGTTACACCCCTAGGGCTCATAAATACCCCTATTGTAGGTTTTCATTATCAGGGATATATTCCCTCCCAAGGGTAGGCCTCCAATCAAATTAGAGAGTGGCTGGTTTCCCCCATAACAGACATGCCACTATTGCACCCGTTGGCTCATTTGGCCTGGCTGGCCAAATTTAGAGTTTGCAGTGTCCACTGTTGAGTATCTTTACTGGTGTTTTCTCTCTCCCATTGATCTGCATGGAGCATAGCTTTTTCCAGCTTTCTGTCAGCTGGTCCACATGGAAGAGGCTTTCAGTTCAGCTCCAGCAGGATTTTTCAGTGACCTTGCAGCCCAAGTATGTGGAGTCTTCAGCAATAGGGTCTTACCATCTATTCCTGTTGGGAAAACAAGGATCTCAGCAATGGCCTATAATGTTTTGGGGGTATCTGTGACCTCCCTGGCCAACAACTCACTGGAAGGTATCCCGTCCCTGGCACTGAAAATTTTCTAGTAACAATCTATTGCTTCTGAGTGTTCCATTGTCCAGAAAAGTAGGTTTCCATATGACTTATTTATATCCTCTTAGATTTTGATTAGCCCTCCCTCCACCTTTCCTTTACTCAGTCTGCTCTCCTGACCTCACTTAGGCCTTTTCACCCCCATTAATCTGTCTTCTACTGACATATGTATAATACCATACTACTAGGTCCCCCTCCCTCCCTTTCTATTCCCTTTGCATCCCCTTTCTCACTTACTGGCTTCTGCTACTGAGTTTTGTTGCTAATAACATAGAAGTCCAATCTGGTGTAACTTTTTAAAATTTTTATTTATTTATTTATTTATTTATTGGCTTTTTGAGTTAGGGTTTCATTCTAGTCCAGGATGACCTGGAATTCACTATGTAGTCTCAGGGTGGCCTTGAACTCACAATGATCCTCCTACCTCTGCCTCCCGAGAGCTGGGATTAATGGTGTGTGCCACCATGCCCTGCTGGTGTAACTTTTTTATAGACATCTTTTTTTTGATGTGTGTATATCGGTGTGGGGTGGTGGTAGTCATGGTGGTGGTCAGGTGTGTGTGTGTTTGTGTGTGTGTGTGCTCTATATGAACATACATATACTTCAACACATACATATTGAGGCCAGAGGAAAGCGTCAAGTTCTTGTGTATGTTTTCTGACTACTTTGTCTGAGATTGAATCTTTCACTGAAATGGGAGCTCCCCATTTTTCTGCTAGGCTAGCTTATCTGAATTCTCCCTGTGATTCTTCTGTCTCCATCCTCTTCACAGTGGGTGAACAGGCATATGTGGCCATGCCTTGCTTTTTTTTAAAATATATATTATTTATCTATTTATTTGAAAAAGACAGAATGAGAATGGGTATGTCAGGGCCTCCAGCCACTGCAAAAAAACTCCAGGTGCATGCACCCCCTTGTGCATCTGGCTTACGTGTGTCCTGGAGAGTAAAACTGGGATCCTTTGTCTTTGTAGGCAAATGTGTTAACCACTAAGCCATCTCTCCAGCCCCATGTCTTGCTTTTTTATATGAGTGATGGGACTCAAACTTGGATCCTCACACTTGCACAACTGGCTTGTTAATCTGCTGAACCATCTTCCTATTTTTATTCTTATAAAATAACAGCAGTCACTGTGGAATTAAGGAGACATAAAATCTATATATTAGTTATGAAATATGAAAACTATGAATCTAATATTTACGATAATATTGTTATGACACATAAAATGTATGATGCTTTATAAAGAAACTAAATAATAAGAATCACATGCTGAAATAAGTACATAAGATAGCTATTTGTGTTACTAGAATGATGGAAAATGAAGCAACAGAATTTGTAATAGGCACTAAGTGTATGAAATACTAAGGTTAAAATACAAATTATTGGGGATGGGATGATAGCTGTCCATAAAATACTTGTCATAAAAATATAGGGAACTCAGTTCAATCCCTTGAAATTATGTTAAAACTATACTTGTGGTGGTATGTTTATGAAGTTCCAAGCTGGGGAGGCAAAGAAAGACATTTTCCTGTGTCTTCCTAAGTCATCAGGCTAACCTAATTGGGTGAGTTTGAAATCAGTGAGATATCTTGTCTCTTAAAAGGTATACCAAGCTTGAGGACCTATACTCAAGACTGAACTCTTCCCTTAACACACAGGTGTATCACACCCCACACCCATGTTCACCCCTCAATACATAGAAATGTGTGTGCCCATGCACATACATATGTGTGCTCACTCACATACAAATAGAATCATTAATAGTAATTCAGGTTCAACATTGTACTTCAGGCTTCTTATATAAGATCTTCCTCACTCATGCCCTGATAACCCAGTCACATCACTTTATTGTGTTGATATGTCTCAGTCTTTTCCTGAAAGCCTTAACATGCTTGCATTGACAACAGCTGGTGAAACCACACGAATGGAATCATATTGTATATCTTTCCCCAACATTCTTCTTGACACATTATGATTTTCATTATTTACATAGACACATATTAACTTCTGTTCATGTATATGTACATGCATACACTTATATGAGTATATATATGTATATTTCTCAAGTGAAAATGGTGCATCTTTTGTTTACTTTATCCTTTGTTAGCTATTTCTAAGAAATTTTAAGCTTTTAAAGTTTTATCTACAGTGGCTCTTATACAAATTTTCTTCAGAATATAAATCTAGTAAGAGAATCACATATATGCAATCACATTTGTAGATGACCCATTTGAAAATATTCCTTTGTCATTTTGTTTTAGGCTTGTTGCAGCTTTTAGTATAAACTCTGTATTAATCTTAGAATTAATCTAGAATACCTTCATTCAGTTTTTGATTTCTTTTGTCAATCTTTTATAATGTTTATCATGAAAAGAAATTCTTACTATGAGTGAAATCAGCATTCTATTTTGGATAGTTTGCAACCATGGCATCTTAATAAAAAATACAAATAAAAATAATCAAAATGATAAAAATATATTTCAGTCTTTAGGTTTATTTAAATTTTCAATGTACCTAGAATAGATTCTTGCATTTGAATTATTTTGCATTTTTTTCTTGTGCACTATTTTTTTCTCCTTTTATGTGTGTGTGTGTGTGTGTGTGTGTGTGTGTGTGTGTAGTTAGGTAGGTGTGTGTTGATGCCAGGATTTGTTTTTTTGTTTGTTTGTTTGTTTGCTTTTGCTGCAACAAATGAAAGCCCATCCAGCTTTATATGGGTGGTGGGGAATTGAAGCCAGATTGACAGGTTTTATAAGCAAGTACCTTTAACCAGTGGGCCAGCTCCCCAGTTCCTATTCCAGGAATTTCAGTGACTTTGGGTATCTGAGTAGGATTTCTTTGTCTTGTTATCAAAATTCATCTACAACACAAAGGACAAACCTTTTTGCCTCTTATACACAGTGCTTGAAGATACACATCCTGGGAAACAGAACAGTGAAGTTTAATTCTTCCTGTCACTCCAGCTTCATCCTGGAGTCACCAGAAACTCTGAAGATGATTTTATCAAAAGATGGTTCCAGAGGCAAAAGGTTGATCTTCATTCTACCACACAGTCAAACATTTATGGCTGTAACCCAGTATGAGGTGCTTTTTTCCTGCCAAGAATAGTTCTCTAGAAATGATGGAGGTGAGAAGTTGGCAGCCCCCACTCTGTGCATGTGGAATCCACATTCTCCTAAGAATGCACTTTGATGAACACCAACAGGACCCCTCATCAAAATATATGTTATTAATTTTAAAAATAGATCTCACTGAGCTCTTTGTATTTTTATTTAGATATGAAGGAAATGTGATAGGTACATTTGTCTAAATCCATAAGATGAGAAAAATCCAGATATACAGCAAAAGCTAAGACCTTCTCTAATATAAATCTTCATGAATGGATATTCTGAAATATATGATGGTATGGTTAGATCTTGCCTCCATGATAATCAAATTAATACATTTATATATTAGTTTTCTTTTATCTATAAAATACCACTAGCTAATATTCTACCAAAATGTGATTCAGAAAAAGGAAATGTATAAATGACTAAAAGTATTGCATAAGAATTATTTAATAACTTTACTTAACCTAAGGATGTCATGTATCATATAAAGATAATATTTGATTGTATATATTTCAGATAATTTTCTAAGAAAATTAATTATTCACATATTTGTATCTGGAAAAGTATATATGAAACTTGGTGAGCTAAAGGACTATTCTTTTCCACAGGGGCCACAGTTGCATTCATTCCATATTGATTAAAAATGCAATCTTGTACAACTGAAAACTGATTCAATACTCTTCCCTTATGATCCTCTCATTTTCTTGGAAGTCAACCATTTGTGTCACTAGGATCAACATAACTTACTTGCTAAAATCAAAAGCTGGAATAACATAATTTATAGAACTATTTCTCTGTTAAATATAAAATCATTTGATGTTGAGATTATACATTCAATCAGCTCTGAGGTAATCTCAGGAACACAGGTTTGGGCCTTTATGTTTTCCTACCCATTACTATTTTTAAATCGTTTTAAAAGTTTTTTTTTTTTTTTTTTTATCCTTCTCTTATACTAGCAATCTTCAGACTGGGATCAGAGTTATTTTTTTTTCCTTTGACATACTGGGCATCCGAGTTATATCATTATATGGAATGACCAATTGCTTTTTTTCTGGGAATAGTAATTCAAAATATCATTGTTTGAAGGACTATGGCAAGTCATAATTTGTCACATGCAATGTAATGTCTTCTTTCCATAAAAATGTAGAAATCACTTCCACTCCAATTGCATGGCTATAAAAATTATTCAGTAAAATTAATTCTAACTTAATTACTCTAAAACCTACTTTCCATAATTGCAAGAAATGCTACTAAAGCAAACAAAACTGGGCATGGTGTCACACATCTTTAATATCAATACTTTGGAAGGCTGAGGTAATAGGATTGCTGTGAGTTCAAATCCAGCCTGAGACTCCTTAGTGAATTACCGGTCAACCTAGGATAGAGTGAGACCCTACCTTGGAAAAACAAACAAACAAACAACAACAAAAAAAAAAAACCTGGAAAAGTATACACAATGCATTAGCGTGAAGGACAAAATGCTGTCTAGCATTCAGTTCCCAATGATTTACTGTTTAATAGATGAATGGTATATTTGCAGCTAAAAAATAGCCAAGACTCCTGGGATATTGTTGTACTATGTTAAGTAATTTTTTTAATGAAGACCTTTCTTAAAGAATGCTTGAGATTATCTTGTACTAATAAATGTAATGTGCTCTAACATAGACTGTATTCTTGACAGTTAACCATTAAATCTCTCATCTATTTTATTTTATTTTATTTTATTTTATTTTATTTTATTTTATTTTATTTTATTTTATTTTATTTTATTATTTATTTGCAAGCAGAGAGAGATAGATACTCACCAGGGCCTCCACCTGCTGCAAATAATTTCCAGATCCACCACCCTGTACATCTGTCTCTACGTAGGCATTGGGGAATCAAACTTAGGTCTCAAATTCGCTGGTTTTATAGGCAAGTGCCTTAACAGCTAAGGCATCTCTCCAGCTCATGAACTCTCATCTTGAAAGGCAATGCAACCATAATCAAAGAAATTGCTGTTTAGGACATATGTTTTGTGCTTGATAAGAAAAATACAAGCATGGCCTTAATTAATAAATGTGATTTGCAAAACTTCTATATGACATTTATACTTTCTATTTACAATTTAAATAAATACATGGGATCACTTATCTGTTGGCTGTAGTTGCTGACAGGCCTGTGAAAATTGAATAGTGATCAAGTTCAATGTGATTGTATTCTCCACTATCCACATGACATTTTTTTTTCCCATGCTTTTCTTCAGTATTTTAACTGCACTTAACTAACTGGCTTCTCTCCTTTACTCCACTGACACAAGAGCCGTTGCTGTTCCACATTGTTTGCACGTGCATCCTCTGAATTTGTTTCCTTCAGTCTAACTTAACCTTCAACCACACTTTCATTTGAAATATAGAAAATCTGAGCTACAAAAGGGAAAAGACGATTTTCCTTTTATGTCAAATAACTGTCACCTTAAACATCAGAGGCCCAAATCAAATGAGCATCCTTCCACCTTAGAAATGTAACACCAAATGTATACTGGAAAAAAAAGAGATTTAGATTGTTTCTGAGTAAATTTTTACCTTTTAATATTTATTTGTTTATAAGCAGAGAGAGATAGAAGAAGACAGAGAGGTTCGGTGTGCTAAGGCCTCTGGCTGCTGCAAACGAACTCCAGATGCATGTATCACTGCACATCTGGCTTTACGTGAGTACTGGGTAATTGAACCCCAGGTCGTTAGGCTTTGCAGGCACAAGTTTCAACCACTAAGCAAACTCTTCAACCCTAGTCAACCTATTTTTGTCAGGAGTTTGAGTTTTATTTTTAAAATATTTATTTATTTAATTATTTACAATGAAAGAGAGAGAGGGCACTAAAGGGCATGCCAATGCCTCTAGCCACTGAAAACTAATTCCAGACATGTGGGCCATTTTATGCATATTGCTTTATGTGGGTACTGGGGAATTGAACCTGGGACATTAGGCTTAACAGGTAAGTGCTTTGGAGCCATCTTTCCAGCCCCTTAAATTTCTTTTTTCCTATGATGGAAAGGAAAATGTAAGCATTTTTTTTTTATTTATTTATTTATTTGTTTGAAAGAGAGAGAGAGGGAGGGGGCATTCCAGAGCCTCTTGTTGCTGCAAACAAATTCCAGATGCATGTGTCACTTTGTGTATCTAACTTATCATGGATACTGCAGAATCAAACCCAGGCTGGAAGATTTGCAAGCATGCACTTTTAACAGCTGTGTCATCTCCCCATCCCAGGTAATGTAAACTTTCTTTCAAGTATAAATGTTAGTAACATAAGGAGCACATTTATATCTAATTTGAGGATGTATATATATATATAATATAATAAATAAATATATATATATATATATTATATATATATTACTTAATTATCACTAGTAGTTTTCTATACTATTTTCTTTCTTTTTGGCAGAGAATGACATCTTTATATAAGATTTAATCATAATTTCTAAGTAATTAACATCAATGACAACTTATATTAAAAACATAGCTACCCCAAGAAACACATTTCAAAAAATTATCTCAAAAATGTTCCAGAAACAAAAAAAAAAATGCACTTTCTGTTACTTATCTACACATTGAAAAGTGAGTTCACTCTCAAATTTAAGCTCCTGAAGAACACGTTGACTTGATGTGCAAATGCAATGAGGGTTACAGTTCAAGGTTTGATTCCCATTGAGGTGAAAAACAAAGCAATGATAGCAAAATGAAGTTTGTCAGACCTGTGAATCAATTTAAGCCTGTCATTTATTTGCGTAAAAATACACAGAAGCTGGGGCTGGAGAGAGTGTTCAGTGGTTAAGGTGCTTGCAGGCAAAGCCTAACAACCTTGGTTCAGTTCACCAGTATCCATACAAAGTCAGATGCACAAAGTGGTACATGAATCTGGGGTACACTTGCGATATCTGTAGGCTCTCGCATATCCATTCTCTGTCTCTTTTTTGTCTACTTTTCTCTGCTTATGAATAAATAAATAAGTAAAAGTACTAGAAAAATAAAAACACATAAGCCAAGATGTGAAGGAAAGGGAAAAGTGTGATGTAATTGGGTTAAGAAGCTTATGACCAACATTTTTTTCCCAAAATATTGTACTTGAACATGTAATAGCCTTTGGAGGAAAAAAGCAATTATTATAAAATATACAATATGAATTAAAGTATTTTTCTTATAAATTTATTTATTTACTTATTTATTACTTTTGAGACTGAGTGTCACACTGAACCTGAGCTCACTAAGTCAGCTAGTATAGTTAGCCAGTAGGTATCAGTCCTGCCTCAGCCTACCCTAAGATGGGATTATAGCATGTGTCACACTTGGTTGTTCTGTGGGAACTGAGCATCAAAATTCAGGTACTTGGAGACAGAGATAGGAGGATAGTGACTTTGAGGCCACCTGAGACTACATAGTTAATTACATGCCAGCCTGGGCCAAATAGATAGATAGATATATAGACAGATAGTCATAAATTCATGTAATAATAAAATAATATTTAAATAAGGTATAGATTACTCACATTAAAAAGGTAGAAATATAGATATAGATATTTATATTCTAATTTCCTGCCTTTTATTATGTTGTCTTTTTTTCAAAGACTGGAAGGAAATCATGATTTGGGTATGGTGATGCATGCTCACAATCCTAGCACTTGAGAGACTGAGGTAGGATTATTGTTATGAGGTCAAAGCAAGCCTAAGCATACTTTTCTAAAAATCTAAATTAAAAGATAACTAAATAAAACAAAAAGGCTCACTGTAATTGTATGTATGAAAATCGTGTTTTTTTTTAACTTTTCTCAGTTGCATTATTCAAGTTTTCTCTAAGATAAAATCTTATTGAAGTATATCCCATGGTATAGAAAAGTTGGCAAATCCTAAGGGGGGGGGACTGAGTAAGCATTTGCACAGCAAACACATCTTATGGTTGTTCATGAAGCAGAACATAGCTCCTTGAGAGAAGTACCTTGCCTTTCTCATTATCTCCCTTAAACACAAGAGCTATCGTAACATCTCTCATTATACTTTTGTTTTCCTGCTTTTAACACTATATAGAAACATGGCCATACGGTACAGATTTTTTTTTCTGGTTTAGCTTATTTTACTTGGCATTATATGTGTGAGAATTTTCTCTGCTCTTGTGGGTGGTATTCCATTGTATGGATATATTACCATTCTACTGTTGTTAGCCATGTCTCCAGTTTTCAGCTTTTGACAAGTACCAACATAAGCTTCTATAAAAAAAAAAAATGCTTGTAAAGTACATTTTGGTAAACATGTATATAAATTTGCACAGAATGTATGTGATAAGACATAAAATATGTATAAAGCTTTAGTAGAAATTTCATGGGCTGCATGCTAAGGTAGAGGAAGGATGAAAAGAAGAGGAAAAGGGGGGAAGTATTTAGTAGATCTACTTTTTCTTTCCTTTCAATAATTATGTTAGCAGTGCCTAGAACAGTCAGGAAAATTTGATCTATACTTGTATTTTGATGATGGACTGGGGAGATGACTCAGTGCATAAGGCATTTTGCCACCCAAGCATATGTACTTAAGTTCAGATCCCCAGAACAAATACAAAAAGCTGGGTGCCATAGCAAGTTCAGTAATCTTACCCTGAATTTGGTAAGATGACAGGAGGTGGAAGCAGAAGAACCACCCAGAAGATGCCAGCTAGCCTTACACACTGAGCTGTGAATGACAAGAAATGCTGTGTCAAAGGAGATAGAACATGAGGTTGTTCTCTGACCTCCATGTGTCATGCATATACACACATTCAAACAAATGAACTTCATACACACACACACACACACACACACACACACACACACACACACACACACACAGAAGATAGTAATGCCCAACCATTGTAATGCCTGACTGAACTCTAAAATTCATTTCTTGGCACTGAGGCACAGGCAAAAACTCAGAGTAAATGTCAGACATTTGCCCAGTCATGGAATAAGAGAAGAACAAGAAAAGGAAATGATATGAATGACTTGAGAGAAAATAATAAGTCCTATAAAAATCGCACTGGGGACATGAAAAGAAGTTTTAATTTTTTGAATAAATCTTTATAATCCCATACGCTGTAAGGCATGTCTTCATACCTCCCCTCACTTCCCACAATGCTTCTTGTGACACAAGGAATCACAGCCTGAAGTTTTTGGAATGATCAAAACTAAGAACATGATCTTCATTTTTGTTGGCCCAGATAACTGCTGTAACACTTCAAACACTCTTTTAAAATATCTCACACTGTATCAAAAATAACTTTCCTTAGCCACAAAGAAATATGAGTGCTCTGTCAGTCAGCAAACCCATATGTAAGTGAGAAAGAAATGTGCTGCTGCGTTTACTTGACAACCTACAGATCAAAGCACAATAAATAAATAACACTGAGCTGACTAAACCCACAATTTCTTTGGGAATAAACATTAAATATGAGATCTTTGAAATGGAAGATGGAATACAATGCAATTATTTGTGGTGAAAGAGAAAAATTTAAAGTCCCTGCTAAAAGAAAATTATCATTTTTAATGTAGAATTTACTGTTCACCCCGAGCACAAAGGAAGCATGATACAGATTGGCAGACTTCTTACTATCATTGCAGATATCCTAATGTTACAATAGAAAATGGAAAATGGGCTTTAAAATGAAAACTAGTGATATGTGATTATATTTTATTATATTTGAAATGCTCTTCTGTTTATGAAAACATGTTATTAGAATTTAATTCAAATAAAAGGAGGATTTATAATATTATAGTTACAGTAACTTTTTAAATATATATATTGGTTTTTCAAGGTAGAGTCTTGAGCTAATCCAGGCTGACCTGGAATTAACTATGTGTTTTCAGCATGGCCTCAAACTCACCTCCTACCACAGCCTCCTTAATGATGGGATTAAATGTGTTCACTAACATACCTATCTTTTTCGTTGTTGTTGTTGTTTGTTAGTTTGTTACAGTAGCTTTAGGTGAAGTTACTATTTATTTATTATTTATTTATTTATTATTTATTTTGGGGAGAATTTCATGGTAGGGTCTAACTCTAGTCCATATATTTTTTTTTTTTTATCCTGAACTCAAAATGTTGTTTTGGGCTATGATCTTATTAACTTTTATTCAAGGTTTGAATTCCCATAAGTGATTCCAACCCTCACAATGATTTCTCTTTTTCCTGTGCTTCAAATTTAATGTTAAGCAGCTTTTTGAAGGTGTGTTGAAGGAAGAAAATGCTCCTTTCAAGAGACATAAGCTCAGAAGAGCTGTATATGTTTCTCTGAGGAGACCGCCATTAGTGGCCCATTGTTTTTGCTCTTGTCTTCATTTGGAACTCGCAAGAGTAATGCAATTTTCTGGATGTAACTTTAATAGGAATTTGTGCAAATTAAGAGGCTGCAATCAATGTCACTAAACTTTCTAATGTTATCCTAACATGAACCAAATTATTTTATTCAAATTGATTACTACTCTTCAGAGGACAATCTTTGATTATCCTTTCTAGAATATCAGTAGTGCTGTGCATCTCATCCTGTGCAGCCACAGTGATTCCTACATGGATTCAACCTAAGGTACTACAAAAATGTTTTGTTTTATATAAAAAAAGATTGTTTTCCATATTGTGAGGCTTAAAAGGAAGAATAAGCCTTCTAGAATTATAGAGGGTAAAGCATACAGAAGTAAATAAAACTCAAAATGCTTTATTGTGATATTTTTTCTTTAACTTTTTTATAACATATTAACTCCACAAAAAAAAAAAAAGAAAAAAAAAACTTTGGATAAGAGACAAAGGAAGATTAATGTTTATAATACTGTCTTCCCGATACAAAGTAGCCATGGAATGCACGGCCTCACAGTAGCTGGGAAAACAACTCAGGAAAAAAAAAAAAAAAATGACACCAAAATAGAAGAGAGATTAATAGAAAAGAAGATGAAGGTATTCAGCAGGCATGGTGGCACACACCTTTAATCCCAGCAGTGAGTCGGGAGGCAGAGGTAGGACGATCAGTGGAGGGGTGATACAGGAATGGGGAAAAGAAGGGTGGTTGAATGCGTCTATGATCTATGGAGTTTTTCAATAAAGAGTTAAAAAATAAAATAATGGGAAATTGAGCATGTAATTTTCCAGTATATAAAAGCCAGTAATAATATATGGCCTACATAAATTATGCATGTGTTGGAAATACTTAATCCACTAGGATGCCTTTAATGACTCCTGAGTATACAAGTAGGTACTAGGCTTGTGGTGAAAGACAAAAATTTAAAGTTCCCGATAAAAGAAAATTATCTTTTTTGTTTGTTTGTTTTGAGGTAGGGTCTCACCCTAGCCTAGGCTGACCTGGAATTTATCTGTATTCTCATTGCAATCCTCCTACCTCTGCCTCCTTAGTGATGGGATTAAAGCACCACCAAACCCAGCTCGGAAATTATCATTTTTAATGTAGAATTTACTGATCACACCAAGCACAAAGGAAGCACAAATATATATATTATTTGTTTGAGAGTTGAATGAGAGAATGGGCATGCCTTGGCCTTTAGCCACTGCAAACTCCAGATGCATGCTCCACTTTGTGTATCTGCCTTACATGGGTCCTGGAGAATCAAACTGAGGTCCTTTGGCTTCACAGACAAGGGCTTTAACAGCTAAGCCATCTCTCCACCCAAGATATTTTTTAAACAACCTGATTACCCAAGCAATCTAACAGAAATCAGAAGCCCTGAGTTTGGGACAGGGAGAGCATGTATTTCACAGGACAGCTGATGGAAAAAGTGTGCAGTGTGTGTCAGATGAGCAGTGCACTGACTCAAGCTCAGACTGATATTGATAGAAGAAACATAAACAAATACTTCCAAAGAAATTATTATAAAATTATTAGAGTTTCCCATGTTAACTCTTTTATTTCCCAAAATAACAATCTCATAATGAATACTAAGAATGTTCAATACTACGTGTCAGAGTTAATATTATTTATTTAACAAAGCATTTCATTATCTGCTTTTTTTTTTTCTGAAAACCATATGTGTGACTCAGTATCCTCAAGTTTATTCCCTATGCCATGTGCTCAAAATTCTCAATCTATTTCAAATATAATATTTAAAACTGGTGAAAAATATAGCTTGTTGCCTTGACATTATAATCATAAAGTCAAGACTTCTCTGTTTTAAGCTGTGAATATAGAAGTAGAATTGTCTAGGGGTAGGAAAAAAATGAATGGGACAGAGGCTGGAGAGATGGCTCAGCAGTTAAGGTGCTTGCTTGCAAACCCTAACAACCCAGGTTAGATTTCCCAGTACCCACATAAAGCCATATGCATAAAGTGGCACATGCATCTACAGTGCATTTGCAGTGGCTAGATGTTCTAGTGCACCTATTTTCTCTCTCACTCTCTCTCTTTCTGCATGAAAAATCAATAAATAAAATTGATGGGACAGACAAGAAAAGGTAGTGTGGAGAGTACAAGAGCAATATGCGCAGCAAACAATGTAAGCTGTTATAAAAAAATAAAAATAAATTAAATAAATTTAGAGAAATAAAAAATAAACACAAACCATGAAACTAATTCTAATACTAGAAATAAATAATTATACATGTGAAATATTTTTAATTTGAATGAAAATAAGCCTTTTCAGCCGGGCATGGTGGCACACACCTTTAATCTCAGCACTCGGGAGGCAGAGGTAGAAGGATTGCCTTGAGTTCAAGGCCACCCTGAGACTACATAGTGAATCAGGTCAGCCTGAACTAGAGTTAGACCCTACCTCAAAATACCAAAAAAAATTTTAAAAGCCTTTTAAAATAAGAAATTCTAGACATCAAAACAAAAAAAAAGAAATTCTAGACATAGGGTTCTTGATAATATTTCAAAGCATTTTTTAGTAACCATTGACAAATTTGAAAAAAAAAAGAAAATATTTATACATCCATTTTATAAAAAATAATTTATTCCTTTTTTACTCAGAATTCTGATGATTTTTTTTTTTTTTATTTTTTTAAAGTTTTTATTTTTTATTTTTTATTTTTAGAGAGAGAGAGACAGACAGAGGGAGAGGGAGAGGGAGACAGATAGAGATGGGCGCACCAGCAGTCTCTCAGCTGCTGTGAATGAAATCCAGATGTGTGCGCCCTCTTGTGGGCATGTGCGGCATTGCACCCTTGTGTCACTTTGCATCCAGCTAACCGTGGGACCTGGAGATTGGAACCAGGTTCTTAAGCTTAGCAGGTCGGAGCCTTAACCTCTAAGCCATCTCTCCAGCCCGATTTTTGTCTTTTTAAATGGCACCTCAGATGTGATAACTATGGACAGCTAATAATTCCATCATTTCCTTGTTTCATCAAACTTTATAGTTATATGTCAAAAGTATATTTATGTTTGTGCATACATCTATTTGGCACAGTGATTTTTAAAAATGAAATAAAAAGTTTATATTATAAAAGAGGACCACAGAAACTCATCACACAACACATACACATAAAGGGAAAGTAACTAGAATTACTACAAACAAGGCAGTGTGAGAATGGGGTAATACTGGTTTTCTCCTTCCCATGGGCTTTGTCACCTGGGCTCTCTAACACCTCACATTTTCACATCAAACTCAAATATAACTGTCTTCAATGAAAGCAAATATTAACAAAGAAAAATCCTTTTAACTGGGACTATTAACTAATTATAAACTATGATGCCAGTAGATTAATCAAACAACTTTAAATACTTTCATTTCCAATTAAAATTTTAAATTACATCATTTTACATGTTGTCATTTATCTATTATAAGTATTATTCAAAAATGGCACCTTTTTATTTACCTTGCCTTTAGTCTCAAACATTGTAGACTAGTAAAATGAATGATTGAATAATTATATGACATATTTTAACTTCAGGTAATAAATTATGATAGTTTGTAACATAGTGTTTGAATAAGTACTGTTGGAACTTATTTGGGGAAAATTCAGACACTGAGTTCACAGACAAAAATTCAAATCATGTGATGAATGTGTGTTTTGTCATAAGGTGCCTGCATGAAGTTTTACCTCATGTAGCACATGCAATTTTTCATGCTGTCTAGTGAATTAAATATCTAGATTAAATAACTGAAAAGGCATTTGGTCAAATAATTACCTAGGTGAGGCAGTTCTTATTCTATTGCTTAATGAATGATATATATTTCATTTTCTGGACTATGTTTTGACTTCTCAATATATTGAATTTCTACATTTAATTAGTTTTATAAAAACTTTGCATTCCTTTCATTTCATAGACATAATTTATTGTGGGAAACAAAGCTACTTCAAGAAGAAAGGCATGTAGCACACAATAGCGTGGTTACAAATGGGCCGAAAGCCTTGGCAGTAACTGATTGTGAAAAACCTGATGATGGGAATCTAGACCACTGCACTGGCTCTTGTGAGCAAAATAGAATCTAGGGCTTTTGTCTGCACCATCCCTGGTTCTCATGCCAGGTTCTCTAGACAGGTGACTAGACTGTCACAGAGCCAACAGAAACAATGATCTCCACACAGCAGAGATCCATGCAAGTGTGTCTACCTGAAAAATACCTATTCATGAACAAAAACCTTAGTTGCAAGAAACTCTGAGAATCTCATTTTTAACTTTTCCTACCTTGCAAAAGAGGCAAGTTGGAGTGGAAGTTGAGAGAACGAACCTGGCATGTTCTAGAGAATGCCATTTGGGCTATTTAGCATCCATTCACATTTTTATTCGTTTTATAACTACATATTCTGATGGTAATAATAGTAGTGTCAACTTTGTTCAATCAAAGCATATAACAACCTTTCAGTAAGCAGATGTTGTCATTTTCTTGCCCAGCAATGGAGACTCAGGTTCCCATCAATGAGCATACTGTTCATCTGTCCTACCATACCATACAAGCTTCAAAACTGTAGAGAACAGGAAGAACCAATAATGTGGAGATTTGGTTAAACATATACATTCATTCAAAGATATGAAAAGTTAAAAGTTCCCTACATACTCTTATTTACGTAAATACTTAAAACTGTACTTGGTTTGTTCTGTTCTAATACTCCTTCTCTACTCCTTTACTCAGTGAATCTTGTAGCACATTTGTGTTTTTTTGAATTGTAGGGTAATTCGTTCTTCCTTAGGGACATGACTAGTTGAGGAAAGCATTATTTTCCTTAAAATAATATTTACTTAAGTATAAAACACTTAAAGTTAGTATATAGTGTGTTATAATTCCAAAGCTTGCTTACTTCCTTGGGATAGGTTGTCTACATTCATAGAAATGTTTAAGACTATGGTTTTTGTCTATTGAGAACTTAGTTTACCTTACTTAGTATGATTTTTTTTTCCAATTCCATCAATTTTTTAACAAATTTCATAACTTTGTTTTTCTTTACAACTGAGTAAATCTACATTGTGTATATGTAGCCCATATTCTTTGCCTGCTTATCAGATAATGGACATTTAGGACATGTTTTAGCTGTTGTGAATAAAGCAGCAATGAACATAGATGCTGGTGTGTGTGTAACTTAGGGGATGTGTGACTGAGTACTAGCTATGGGTCAAGATAGGAGATCACAAGAGAGGAAGAAGAGGTGAGGATAAGAGGGGGAAATTGCAAAAGGAAACATGTCATATGAAAAAAGAAAGGAAAATAAATTGGAAGGGGGTTTCATTAAAGACAGGGGCCAAAGAAGTGGAGGAAGAGAAACAAAAAATTTAGAACACTATAAGGAAACCTAATCCTCTGTATTCTAATAAAAACTGGATTTTAAAAATATATTAAAATTAAATTGTAAAGAAAGAATCTTAAGTAAAAAAAACTAATTCTTAAATAAAAAAACTATATCAAAACATAGAATACTTAGAATTATTTTATCTACCATAGTAATTAGTTTGTGAAAATATAAATCATAAGCATTAATTATACCTCTATAATAGAGATATTTTAATATTCATTATTTATTTATTTAAGCGAGTAACAGATTGAGTATGGGTGTATCAGGGCCTCCTATCACTTCAGAACTCCAGAAAATATGTCATTTTTGCATCTCTTTATGGGTGCACTGGAAAATTGATCCCAGGCCATCAGTCTTTGTAAGCAAATGCTTTTAACCTCTGAGCAATTACTCCAGCCTTTGAGATTTTTATAACAGATATTAATACTTGTTAGTTGTACAAATTCATGACTTTCACCATATTTTCATTCATACTCATAACAGCCTACATTGTCTTCACCCTGCCTTGTACTTTCTCTTAGCCTTTCCTCCCTCCTTCTTTCATTTGGAACACTTACTTTTAATAGTCTATACACTACTTTCAGATTGTCTTTTCTTTCAACTCCATATTGAAAGAAAACACATGATACTCCTCTTTCTTCAGCTGATTTATTTTTCTATGCATTATGCCTTCTTCAAACCATTTATTGAAAATTTAATTTTTTAAAGACTACAGTTTTTAAAGTTTACAGTACCAGGACAAAGTGATATAATTATTTTTTATTTAGCATATAAAATTATAAAATATTTTTAATATCTAAAAACACATTTTTTCAAATCCTATCAAAATTAGACTAGCTTATGAATACCATATGTGAAAAG
Source organism: Orientallactaga sibirica (assembly GCA_036365145.1). NCBI lineage: Eukaryota > Metazoa > Chordata > Mammalia > Rodentia > Dipodidae > Orientallactaga > Orientallactaga sibirica. The sequence continues at coordinate 13,339,530 of JAEOAD010000060.1, read as the reverse complement.
AGAAAAAAAAAAAAGAATAAGTGAAAAAGAACTATTCAAAAAATTAGAAATTAATTGCTGGATATCTGGTGAATAATAATAACAATCACTTATATTTAAGAAAAAAAGGAAAACAGATTTTTTGAAAATACAAATTTTAACCCTTTTCATTGACAACTTCCATAATTATAGACAATAAACCATGATAATTTCCTCCCCTCCTCCACTTTTCCCTTCACAAATCCACTATCATATCCCCTCACCCTTTTAATCAGTCTCTCTTTTATTTTGATGTTATTGACTTTTCCTCATATTATGAGGGTCCTGTGTAGGTACTACCAGGCATTGTGAGGTCATGGATATCCAGGCCATTTTGTATTTTGAAGAGTGCATTGTAAGCAGTCCTAACTTTCCTTTGGCTCTTACATTCTTTCTGCCACAATTAACCCTGAGTTTTGCAGTGTATGATAGTGCTAAATACTCCTCTGTCACTTCTTTTCAGCACTATGGTGCCTTTTGAGACATCCCAGAAGTTAACACCATCTGAAAACAGAAACTTATCTAACCTAAACATGAGAGTATAATTAATATATGAGTATGAACATTAAAAGAATTGTTTACTGGGCTACATGTGACATAGTTTTTTCCAGCTTTTCATCAGCTGATCTATAGGGAGAAGGTTTTCAGCTCAGCTCCAGCTTGATTTCACAGTGACCTTGCAGCTCAAGCATGTGGAGTCTTCAGCAATAGGGTCTTACCATCTATTTTTTGTGGAAAACCAAGATCCTTTGCAATGGACTTTAATGTTTCAGGGTCATCAGGAACCTTTCTGGGGGAAAACTCACTGGAAGGTTAATCCATTCCTGGAACTGAAATTTTTCTAGTAACAATTTATGTCTTCTGTGTGCACAATTCTCCAAAACAGTAGGTTTCCATATAGCTTATTCATATCCTCTTAAATTTGGATTAATCCTCCCCAATCCTTCCTTTATTCAGTCTCTTCTCCTGACCTCATTAGGCTATTCTCCTCCCACTAATCTGTATATATATTGCCATTCCCTTAGCCCTTCCCTCTCCTCCTTCCCTTATAGTCCCTTACTAGCTTCCTGACTGTCAATTTTTTTTACTCTAACTCACATAAAAGTCTAAGTATTTGTAGCTAGGGGTCTCATAGAGAGAGAACATGCTGTATTTGGCTTTCTGGACCTGGGTTACCTCACTTATTATAACCCTTTCCAGATCCATACATTTCCCTACAAATTTTATAATTTCATTTTTATTTACTATTGAATATAACTCCATTGAATAAATATACCACATCTTCCTTATCCATTTATCAGTTGAGGGACTTCTAGGCTGGTTCCATTTCCTAGCTATTGTGAGCACAGCAGCAATAAATATTGATATGCAAGTATAGCTAAGGTGGTGAGACAAGTCCCTAGGATATATGCCTGGGAGTGCTATAGCTGGGTCATATGGTAAATCAATTTGTAGCTGTCTCAGGAACTTCCACAATGATTTCTACAGTGATTATTACATTCCCACCAACAGTATAGAAGGGTTCCTCTTTTTCTGCATCCTTACCAGAATTTATTGTCATTTGTTTTCTTGATGATAGTCATTCTAACAGAAGTCAGATGGAATTTCAATGTAGTTTTAATTTGCATTTCTGTGAAGGCTAAGGATGTAGAGCATACTTTTAGGTGTTTATAGACCATCACTATTTCTTCTTTTCAGAACTCTCCATTTAGTTCCAAAGCCTTTTTTTTTTTTTTACTTGATTTAGTATCTCTCTTTTTATTTTTTATTTTTATTTTTTAATTTATATTATTCTAATTTTACATTCATGTTGGTGACTCTGGTAGTCTCTTCCCTGTCCTCCCCCCCTCCTAATGGACCCACATCATTGGGGAATATGGGTCATGGATTATGGGGGTAGTCAACAGTTATGGGGGAGAGGCAAAGTCTCTGTGCGTAATGACCCAACTTGTGGCTCTAACACTCTTTCCACCCCATATTCTGTGAATTTCCCTGAGCCATGTTGGGATCATTTTAGTTCTACTTCAGTGATGAGGTCTTGGGAGCCTCTGTGTCTCTGAATATCTGGCTTAGTAGGAGTTGGATGTTTTCTGTGTTTATCTCCTTCAGCCTTATTCTGGTGTCGGGTTCACCAAGAAAACTGTACTCTTGCCCTTTTCCCTGCTATTCTATGGATGAATTGTGGGCAAACACCCTTCAGATTCTCATTTATTAATATTCCCACATATTTCACCCTAGTGAATTAACATATATAAATCTCTTTTCATTTTAGATTAGGTAATTGAGATATTATTTACATAGACTAGAATAAACTCTTTCAAGTTAGGTACTGACATGAGTTTTGAAAAGGCCTATAGTAATATCACAAGCATGATAATGGACACAGTCTTCCCTTTGTCTACAGTTCTCCCAATTAAACCATTTCAGCTAGCTGAGAGAGAGTGTTTGCAATGTCTTCAAAGGTTTCTCATGTATCTATTTGTAGTGTCTCAACCTAGGTCACCCTGATTAGAGTTCCTTACAGCTTTGCCTTTTCTAGAATATCTTGTGAAACACATTATTCAATAGGTAGCCTTTTCTTTCTGGATTCTTTCATGTATGATGCATTTAAAACCTACCCATGATGCTGTGTTACCCACTACCATTCTTCTGTATTCCATTGTTTGAATGAACTATTACATGAATGTTACTAGTTGGGGACATTTACAGATAAAGCTAATATATAAGTATTCATATGCAGTGTTCATGTAATCACATGTTTTCTCTTGAGTAAATGTGTAGGAATGAAGTGGATGAGTATAAGGTAAGATTGCACCAATGGGCAATGCTGTATTGTTTTAAAACACAGTCTTCAGGCATCTTCTGTTCAGACTCAAGGTGCCAGAGTATTACTGCTTAGTGAGATCTATAACACTCATACCAAGACTCCTAAGATTTAGCAGTTGCATCTTGTTGAGCACTTTCCTCAGTGCTTCCCATGTAATAGGCACCCTGCTCAAGACTTGGCGTAGTTTTAATTCTTTACATCATCACAATAATGTATGAAGTAGATTTTATTATTATCATCTCCATTTTTAAAATGATTATATTAAAATCTATAGTGTCAGGTATTTTAGCCAAATGTTCTCAGCCTAGAAGTGATGGAGCTACGGTCTATGGCTAGATCATCTGGCTTTAGGAAAGTTGCCTCTAAACATAGCATTCTGTTCTCTCTTCATGTATGGTAAAATAGATATCATGGGTAAGATAGAGCTTGCTATATTAAAGAAAGAAAATGAATATTTCTAAAAATTTCTTTCTTAAGGAGGGTGGTGAAAAGCATCTCAAGTAGAATGTAAACTGAAAAAGTTAGCATCCAAGTCATTCAGGGAAAAAAGCCAACAGGATGTACTACTCGCATGTAAAAGTCCTCCTTTTTTCTGCATTTACATATTCTCTTTTTAAATTGGGTTCTCCTCAGCAAATTGATGTGAGGTTTAGACTACATATAAAAACCTAAATCTATAATCAGAAAGAAAAAAAAATACTCCAAGCACAGAGAAGAGAAATAGATATTAAGAAAGTTATTTGCTAATCCTTAAATTCTATTTAATTTGATGTAGATATAGGATATTATTTATATGAGAGAAAGAGAGCAGGGGAGGGGAATGAACATGCCAGGCCATTGCAAATACACTTCTAGACACATGCACCACCTTGTGCATCTGGCTTACATGGGTCTTGGGGAATAGAACCTGGGTCTTTAGGCTTCATGGTAAGGGCATTAACCACTAATTCATTTCACCAGCCCTAAGAAAGGTATCTTTTTCTTTGCATATTACTAAAACTACTGATGAGAATTAATAGATATCAAATGGCTTGGTGATTTTCTTATCCCCTTCAATTACCCATTTTTATATTTTCTTTAACTATTTTGAAAAAAAGTAGATTTGATTCTACACATCAAACTACTTTTTCCCCTCAAGCTGTTAGTTTTCCCATATGTCTTTATCTGAACACACAAAAAATGAAGATAGTAGAGCCAAGCTGTATCAGACTTTACTTATACATCATTTGCGGAGGTAGAACAAGAGGGTGAAAACTAGAGAGAGAAGAGAAAGAAGTGATGGTCATGTGGTTTCTGTAGAACCTCAGTCTGTGTCCGTCATGTATACTAGCTGGAAACCACAATATCCAAAAAGGAATCTATGACATTCTTTTTTCCTCCATTTTCCTATTTTTTTAAATCAAGTGCCAACACAATGCTGTTTAATAAAAATTCAGAGTAAAAGTTTGAATATGTATACTAATATCATACATATAACTAGAATAAATTTCTTCAATTATGGCATGTCTTTTCAGCTTTTCCAGCTGTTAAATAAAATATCCAGTAGGGGAATCTCTGCCCACAATTCTATAAAAATATCCCAGTTGTTTATAAAATATGTGTGAAGATTATATCATTATACTATAGTACATAAACATTTTTAGAATATAGAGAAAATATTAACAATAAATAATGTATATGTACTAAAAGTATAATATATAATCTATAATACACATAAATAGGGATGACTACACAAAAAAGTGACATGAGAACATATACGTACAATCATTAGAGGTATCAAACAATGCATCTTATAAGTAAGAAAGAAATCAGGTTATTATTTATCATTGTCCAACCCTATTACCAACTGGGAAATAAATGGTCAGTCTGCTGAAAGCCAATTTCACCTTCTCTACTGCATGTACATGTGTGTTTCGTGTGTGTATATGTGGCATGTGTGTGTGTTTTTGTATGTAGGTCTCACCATTCTCTTTTATGTATATTTGATCTGTAGTCTTTAGTGCTTTGGAAAACATGGACATTTTTATGAGGATTTTATCAACATCAAAGCTAATGTTTGTCTTGAGTGTCTGACATCTGTTTGTCTGTAGGCAGCAAGGTGAATATCATAATCTCTGGTGACTTGTTTTCTCTATTTGTATTGTGCTCCTTTGTATGGAGGTGTCATCAAGGTAGAAAAAAATCCTAAATCTGGTAGAAACTTGACCTACAGAATGACATTTAATGTATTCAATTTGGTTCCATTATAAATATAAAAGATATTTAAGCATTCTATTATATTATCAGAAGAACTATAGTTATTGGTAAGAAATTTTGCCTCCACGGGAATAATCCAATTGAAATAAAATATGACTGAAGTTGTTACTGTATTAGTAATGAAACATTGGTCCTATTTTAACATTCCTTTGAAGACATTTCTTTTTTTTTTTTTTTAACCACTGACCTAGGATAAAGGAGGGCATTTAAAATGAATAAAATGTGAAGAGCATACAGTTCAAATGGATTGATCGTTTTCCTCTGTAAAAGTTATGCTTGCTGATTAATTCATGCAATTTAGCCATAGCAAAATGAAGTCATTCAACCTGTTAGCCAAAATGATCAATGTTTATTGCAAGGACATATGCACAATTTTCCCAGCATAGTCCATGGGAAAGAAGAAATACTAGGAAGGCCACTTCTCTGAAAGTATAAAAAAATCCTTCACTGCTGTCTTCAGAAGTGTGTGGCACCTTAATCCCACTCAGTTCTATCTGGTTCAGGGGTGCGTTTCTATCTGCTGATTTCTGCACCTTCCACATTTCCATTTTTTTTTTCCTTTTGCTGCCTCCAAATATAAATTCTGTTATCTTATATAACAGCTCTACTTAAATTCCTTTTTGTATCCATACTTGCATTCTCTTTGATTTTACCTGTCACTGAGTTTTATGTAGCCCAGAATAGCTTCTAAGTGGTGATCCTTCTGCCTCAACCTTCCACAGCCTACTCTTTATATAAAATTCATTTTTTTAAGAATTAATATCTAAATGACACCAAAACTTGACAGAACAAATCATCATCCTGTAGATTGGTGTGTCTCAGGTCAAATTTTCACCACAGGTTGGAAAGTTACATCTCATAATTTATGTGAAGAATATTATATATTATAAACATCCTTTATCAGGGCCAGGCTCTGGGAAAATAACATGTTTGCAATGTTTTATACATCTTTTGGGAAAGACAAAGAACGGGAATGTAAGTTCCTTGATAAACAGGCCCTTATCATTTTGTGACATACCTCTGTGTCTTCTGCTCTCAGAACAGTACCTGGAATGCCTAGTGCACTTGAATGCTTATAGCATTCATGAATGAATGAGTCACTGATAGGTAATTGGTTGATGCCTAAGGAATGTGCAGATGGTTTGTGACTATATGATGATATACATGAAGTCCAGGTCATGTTCCCATGAAACATTCACAAATGTTTATGTATGTGTACATCTACTAAATGATTTTATACATGATTTATATGAGGGAAGCCTGGTTAATCTAGACTAGATAACAAGGCTTATCAGATGCCTTTTCCAGTACATGTGTGTTTGGAATAGCTGCTAAAGCAGAGGTAGGTGGATTGCCGTGTTTCGAGGCCACCCTGAGAATATAGAGTGAATTCCAGGTCAGCCTGGGATAGAGTGAGACCCTACCTTGAAAAAAGAACTAGCTGCTAAAATTAAAATATAGACTAGGTTAAATTATGTATCGTATATTAAGATAATTGTAATCTTGTTGTTTTTTGAGCCACAAGCAGCCAGCCATGTACCGACCAGGAATAGTAAGTTAGAGACATCTTTAAAAACTAAAGATGATGGGCGGGAGAGATGGCTTAGCAGTTAAGGCACCTGCCTCCTAAGCCAAAGAACACTGGTTCCAATCTCCAGCGGTTCCAATCTCTAGGTCCCACGTTTAGCCAGATGCAATGTGACACAAGGGGGCAATGCTGCACTTGACCACAAGAGGGCCACACATATCTGGATTTCATTCACAGAAGCTGAGAGGCTGCTGGCGCGCCCATCTCTATCTGTCAAAAAAAAAAAAAAAAAAAAAAACCTAAAGACGACTCTCAGGTTGATTTGTACAAAAATATAACTTTCTCCTCTTTCTCTCTGTATGTATGCAAAGAGAGAGAGAGACTTGCTATTTGGCCTTGCCATATATAGTAGAAAAAAAAAATATATATATATATATATTCATTCCATATAGAACCCCAAATGACAAAGAGGAATCATGAACCCTCTTATGAATGCAACTCTGCATTAATATGACCAATTTGAATTAAATCTGAACAAAGCTGATGTGTTACTCCATCCACCTGCCTCCATCCTGATATTCTCACTCTTCCCCATGGTTCTATACCCAGAGGGGTTCATGCCTTTGTACCCATGAATCAGTACTAGATTTCCTATGAAAACTATTGGTGACATTTTCCATCAAAATGCTAAATATTAAATCATTTGGTGACCTGCTGTCAGGAAAACAGAAAACACTATCGATATGCTAATGTTATTAATCATATGCCCAACTGTTACTTCAATGAGGCCACACAGACCTTCTGAGTCAGGCACTCTTTGCACATTTCACAGGGGAGAAAGCAGAGGCTTGGGCGGACAGAATGACCCTCCCAGATATACTCATGGAGGTTTGGGTTATTAGACTCTCTGTGACTACTTTCTAATACTTCAAAGCTCTCTCTTGAGATCTCACAGTTCATGAACATGCAATAACAACATAACCTATCACTACTTCCTGTGAATATTTAAACTTTAATGTAAAGTGGAGACAGGCAAAAAACAACCCAAATTCCTTAAGAGTAAAAAAATATATTTTGACAGATTTTTAGAAATTTATTTTTGAGCATTATATTCCCCTTTCCTATACATGATGTTGGTTCATTTTTATCTCACTTATTTTTAGACTGCCTTTTGGTCTGCAAATAGTGAAGTGAGAGTCTACTTTTTTAATTAATCTATTTTCATGGCATTTTAGTTTTGTGCATTGACTCTGTTTGATTTTTAATATGTCTTTCCATTATAATCCAAACAGTTCTTTTAAAATAGATTGGACATTTGAACATAATGAATCATTCTCACACAATATATCTCATGTTCAGTAGTAAAAATGTATTAACAAAGTTGTGTTAAGAGATGACATACTTTAGAGATACTATGAATTGAGCTCAAGACAGTGAAATTCAAAGAAATGGAGAGAGATTGGCTCTAGAATCCTATAAATTTCTTTCATCAAAGTAAAATTTCACAAGCCAAGTTGCATAACTGCATGTCTGCAGATAGGATGGTTGGCATGTGTCAACATAAACAAGATGGATAGTGACCTTACTGCTTATGTCTACTGCCCATGGCTCCAGGCTGACCCTGCTCTATCCACTCAGTACTACTTTGTGCCTCACCATGACATTGAAAAAAGTTGGGGTTAAGTTTGGGTTCCTTTAAGTGACCCAACTATACTTCTAGTGTAAATAGCATTTGCCATTCTAGAGGGTGAAGCACCAAGATCTGTGTATTTAACACGCTGGGATAGGATGGACACAGTACCACTCTTGGTGAATATCATCTGTAAGATGCTCGGGCAATTTGAGAGAGAGAGAGAGAGAGAATGGGCACCCCAGAACCTCTAGCAGCTGCAAACAAACTCCAGATGTATGCACCACCTTGTGCATCTAGCTTGCATGGGTCATGGGGAATCAAACCTAGTTCCTTTGGCTTTGCAGGAAAGTGGCTTAACCACTAAGCCATCTGTCCAGCCCTCCAGACAGTTTGATAGAAGCATCAAATAAAATTAATCTTGGTATATCTTTAAATAAATTCATTAAATTGTAGGTTTGTCACCACTTCTCTCTGTATCTGTATATGCAGGTACAAGAGGTTACATAAAATCTCTATACTTCTTTGAAAATCATCATTGTCTTCTCTGTCCCACCTTCCTAAAATAAGCTAGAATAGAACTACCAGTGCTAAACTTTCATCTACAGTTTGTTTGCAAAGTATTTTTTCCATGTGGAGATAAAAGAATCTTACAATACTCTGCAATTTCAACCATCTAGCTATTTTTGACCTCTGGCAGCATTCATCCATCTTTTCATACAGTTTGAAACCTGAGTACATGAAGTATGCTGCTTTTTCTACACACAAGGAAGCTTGTACCTTTAGAAAGATTCCCTACTGAATGTAATTGAATTGAACAATGACACCAAAAATATGAAGAAAGTGAATATTTGATAGAGATGTGGTTTTAAAAGCTTTCTTGAAGACATTTAATAGGAAGTATAAAATGTCATCAGAGGAAAGGATAAAAATATGAAGGAAGAGAAGTAACATAAATATTCTTATATCAATGTCAGTACAGTAATATAAATACCCTTCTTCCTGCTCAAGACTCAATATGATGACGCAAAAGGTAAATTCAGTGGCTAAGGAACTTGTCTGCAAAGCGAAAGGACCCAGGTTCTATTCCCCAGGATCCACATAAGCCAGTCAGATGCACAAGGTGGCACATGCATCTGTAGTTCATTTGCAGTGACTGGAGGCTCTAGAGCATCCATTCTCATTCTCTCTCTCTCTCTCTCTCTCTCTCTCTCAAAAAAAATTAAATATATTTTTTTAAATTATTTTATTTATTTTTTGGAGAGAGAGACAGAGAGGGAGAGGGAGACAGATAGAGATGGGCGCGCCAGCAGTCTCAGCTGCTGAGAATGAAATCCAGATGTGTGCGCCCCCTTGTGGGCAAGTGCGGCATTGCGCCCTTGCGTCACTTTGCATCTGGCTAAACGTGGGACCTGGAGATTGGAACCCAGTTCTTAGGCTTAGCAGGCTGGAGCCTTAACCACTAAGCCATCTCTCCAGCCCTAAATAATTTTTAAAAGTTCATTTCAAAAGCATAAACTATAAGACAGGTGTAGTACTTCACATCTTTAATTCCAGTCCTTGGGAGAGTGATTAAGAAGAACACCATGATTGCGAGGCCAGCCTGGGATACAGGGTAAGTTCCACATCAGCTTGGGCTAAAGTGACACCTGTCTCAAAAACACATCACACATATATATTCATATTTGAATCCCATACTCATATATAAACATTAATTTCTATATATAGTATTTTAAGTTTTTTGTTTTCCTTTTTTCTTTTTGATAGTTATGCTCATTATGTGAATACATCCATGTTGGTGCCATCGATAGCCTCCTCCTTGTCCTCCCCCCTCCAAAGGGACCCTCTTCATTGGGGAATGTGGGTCATGCACTGTGGGGGTAAACATCAGTTATGTGGAAGAGGCAATGTCTCTGTGCATAATGACCCAACTTGTGGCTCTAACAATCTTTCCGCCCCCCTCTTTAGCAAATTTCTCTGAGCCATGTTGAGTTCATTTTAGTTCTACTTCAGTGATGAAGTATTGGGAGCCTCTGTGTCTCTGGATATCTGCTTTAGTAGGAGTTGAGTGTTCTCTGTGTCTATCTTCTTCACTTTTGTGCTGGTGTCAGGTTCACCAAGAAAGCTACACTCTTGCTCATTTCCCCAGTTACTCTATGGTTGCAGCTGGGGCCCTGGTGAGGTGCAATGGCTGACCCTCTCCTTGGGTTCAGCGTCCATCTGAAAGAGAGAAGCAAACTCTCCAATGGAGAAAGAAGTCAGCACCGGATAAATGGGATCACCATTATTATTTTAGCGAGCATTTTATAGGTATAGGCCTTCTTGTAGCCCATGGTTGGTGGAATCTTGATATTGGAGAGTAGGCTTATTTTTTGGACATGGTTTTGACTTGTTTCCCAGTTGCGGCTATGAATTCCATTCCACTGAGTGGATCTATTAGCCAATTCAAGAGTAGTTGTTTACCCACCGTGGCTATATGCCACTATCGCACTTGTGTGAGCATCATGTCAGGTTGTTTGCTACTGAGTAGCTTAGACCACAAGTTGCTTGGACAGAATTTGGTCATTATCCCCCAGTCGCTCATGTAGCACTTTCTGACACTAGACAAAATAACTGTCTGGGAACTGACTCTCTTACAGATTCCAGCCAGGTCACCCCATGTTATGTACCAATGGCATATGGTGTCTTCAGCAGTAGGGTCTTACCACTAACCTTTGGTGGGTCATCAAGTACTCTGACAGAAATCTGTAGTTGACTGCACTTCATGAATTTTAAAGACTAGACTATCAATGTTGGTGAAAATAATAGAACAGTAGTTAAAATGAGATATATAATATTAGGTTGATGTTATAGCTATTTATATTAGGTTTTGTCTAAATTATATTTTCTTTTCTCATAGTTGTGTGCATAGAAGGTCTTTAGTATGTTAAATATCAATCAATGATAGCATATTTTAATTGTTACTTACAAGACAAACAGTTTTTTTTTTTTTTTTTTTTTTTAAGTTAAGAGCCTCAGTGCATATTGCTGGATGTGAAATGTTGGAGAGCTCTGAGTCTTTTATTAGTATATAACAACATTTAATTTACTTTTTATGAAAAAGGTAAAGGTAGAGAGAGAGAGAGAGAGAGAGAGAGAGAGATGGGGGTGCACCAGGGCCTCTAGCCACTGCAAGTGAATTCCAGATGCATGCACCACCTTATGCATCTGGCTTTATTTGTGTACTAGGGAATCAAATCTGGGTACTTCGGCTTTGCTGGCAAACACCTTAATGGCTAAGCCATCCTTCCAGCCCAGCATGCTTCTAAATCTTAGCTATAATGAAGGCATTGCTTTAAACTCTGAACTAATGTTTACAGGACATTAGGATGAAATTTGATCACCTTCAAAAATGTATGGATTGTTTTAATAACACAGTAGAGTTTTATGTATAAAATTTCATCGACATTAAGACCAATATGTAGAAAATCTTGAGTTAAAATATATTCAATGGGTTCTACATATGTTAGTATAATACATTTCATCTCCCAGCTTATTAAGATACAAATACACACATGAATTCCTTATGAATAGCTATTATGTCTTCATTATATGGAAGGAAACCAAAGTAGAGAGTTTATTTGAGTAGTTAAGGCTGTAATGAAGTTGAGACAAGAGTCCAAGACTGTCTTTAAACTAACACTGTACACAAAGCCAAGATTCCCCTCCAGTATCTCAGATAAAAAAAAAAAAAAATTCAACAGAAATTTTAAACAAGTGATTGGAGACACAGACATAGGAGACAAATTACCTCATTAATATTTCATATTACTTTATATCAGTTTATAAACTTTTTAAGCACAATTGCTTGTACCTGGGCCACAGTTCTGAGTCACAGGGAGAGTGCAGAAATGTGTGACTAATAATATTTACTTGGGAACAATGAGTCTTAGTACAGTTAGATCAAAGTCCATAATGGAATGGTTTTGTGAGCAATACTTAGTGTTTTGTAAATCTCTTTGTGCTCATTCACTATTTTCAACCATCTACTGATCAAATGTCATTGCTACTTTTTTTTTTTTTTTTGGAGAGAGACAGAGAGAGAGAGACAGAGAGAGAGGGAGAGAGAGACAAAGAGAGATTGGCAAGCCTGCATTCTCTCAGCTGCTGTGAACAAAATCCAGATGTGTGTGCCCCCTTGTGGGCAAAGTGCGGCATTGCGCCCTTTCATCACTTTGCATCTGGCTAAACGTGGCACCTGGATATTGGAACCGGGTTCTTAGGCTTAGCAGGCAGGCACCTTAACCACTAAGCCATCTCTCCAGCCCGCTACTGTCATGTTATAGAGCAAGAGACTGAGGACAAACAAAATCTTTGTGAAAAATGCAGCAGGTGAACATTTATGGATTTAACAAATATAGTTTGATTGTGGAGCACATACTGCTGGTCCCTGCTAGGTTGGAAGGTCCATTAGAGCCTTGTTTCTGTGTCTGGTAACTGTCACTCATGATCAGATTCCATTAAGTCCCACTAGGTAATTTTTGCAGCAATACCTGAGTACATTTCCAAGACAGCCAGAGCCAATACTATAAGGTCTCTTAAGCCCAACTTCAAATGTTAGACATGCTACTTTTGCTGCATTTTGTTAAGTAACACAAGTTAGAAAGATAATACAAATTCAAGTAATGCTGAAATAGACCCTGTCTCTCTATGCAAGGATTATCTAAGTTACAGATAAATTAGTAATGGGACTGAGGGCACTACTGCTGTCATCTTTACAGACACTTCCACAGTTTGCAGAACACACTATCTGATTGACAACCATATCTACAAGTCCTATACAATAGCATAGATGAAACCCAAGTATGTAAAAACCGCAATGACTAAGGAGAAACTACATTCATGTGGAATTATATATTTATTGGTCAGAACTGTAGCGATTTTGCACTATCATAGATTGAATATTCTCGGTTGACTCTCATTTAACCAGAGATTTAAATTGAATGCAGCTTTCTTTCTCTATGTGAGTATTGATTATTCCTTTTTTTTCTGTTTATAATCTTTAAATTTTCTGTTGTCAGTGATAAAATTAGATCATTGTTCCTGTTCTAAAAAATGCAGTCTTATAAATTCTGAAACACCTGCTTGAAGGTAGAAAAATTATACTTAAATAGATTAAATTAAATCATGCTATACAAAGCAGATTGTAGCTTTTAGTCTTATAATAATTTGTATTTCCATTCTAACAGACTTCATTTTTCTATCTCAATGCTATCTTGATTTTCAATCACTTGCTGGAAGGCTAACATTACATTTAGTAAGTAGGAACTGGGAAAGATAGAAACACTGAGCACTGGATGTATAACTTAGATTATGAATGCCAGTATAGAAAGATGTTAAGGACAGATTTGTAAAGTTAGTCTTAAAAAAGTTAGTCCTAAAAATTAATGTATGAAAAATCTTAACTAGTAATATTCAAAGGCTAATGCTAGAAACACCTTTCTATTGGCTTAACTGTTTATCTGTTCCACAATGAACATTAATTTCCATCTTCAATTCCTCAGTCATTATCCAGCATTCATAGGATATCTTTAGAAAAAAAAGCAACTTTAGAATTCAAAATAAAGGTTTTTAATATTTTATTTATTTATTTATTTATTTATTTATTTATTTATTTAAGAGAAATGGAATAAAGAGAGAATGGGCATGCCAGGGCCTCTAGCCACAGTAAATGAACTCCAGATGCATGTGCCCCCTGTGCTTATGTGGGTCCTGGAGAGTTGAACCCAGATCCTTTGGCTTTGCAGGCAAATGCCTTAACCACTAAGCCATTAGTCCAGCCCAAGTTGTTTTTTTTTTTTTTTTTTTTTTTTTTTTTTTTTAAGTAAAATTCTACATTGCAAAAAGAATAAGCAAGAAAGCTCATGGAAGTTGTGTTCACCAGGTACATGCTCAGCACCTGCTATCCTTTAGTTTTCTAATACATGAAAAACATGCTTTAGTTGAGCTCAGTGGTATGGTAGAGTATGCTTAGTATGTACAAGGTCTGAGTTGGATCTTCATAAAAAAGAAATAGAAATTTTGTAATTTTTCTTTTATTAAATTAAAAGAGACTAGTTGAAATAAACATGATATATAACACCCAAAATAGATTTTCTGTTCCTCAAAAGAAGGACAGCTATGTCATGACACTTGTGGTTACTCCAAAATATTAGAGGTGCTGATTCAGTTACAAGTCAGTGACAAGGGCTCATGTGGTTTGCTATTCAATATCCACCTATTTGTCAATAATTTTCTTTCCATTTATTAGTATCAGGCATCTGCCATGGGAATCATGCTCAGAGCTTGTGCTGTGTCCTTATTCTTCTCAAGTAGGACTCCATGCTCTTCAATCAATGCCCAGTGGTCTATGCCAGTAACTTCGCTTTCGCTTTCTCTACTGCATTTTTTACAAGGTTGTGTGCAAGACTGTGAAAAAGTGAAAAAAAAAAAAATGTTCTATCTTTTTTACTGGTCTAACATCAATCACCACGTTTCTTTGAACAATGCTCAATTTGAATCCCACCTAGGTCCAAACTCATGACAACTATCTAGATGCCATTTTCCAAAAACTGTTTTTTTCTGTTATTTAAAATTGATTTTATTTATTTATTTATTTATTTATTTATTTATTTATTTATTATAGACAGACACAGAGAGAGAGAGAATATGCAAGTGGGCTCTACAGGGCCTCTAGCCACTGCAAACGAACTCCAGACACATGCACCACCATGTGTATCTGGCTTACATGGGTCCTGGAGAATCAAACCGGGATCCATAGGCTTTGTAGACATGCACCTTAACTGCTAAGCCATCTCTCCAGCCCCCATTTTCCAAATCTTTTCAACATTAAATATTTTCATAATCTCTTTAAACCTAATTGCTTAAGCTTTCATCCTTTTCCTAAATTTACTTGAAATCTTGCTGGTTTGGTTGCAGATTTATGAGCATGACTGTTTCTAACACCTGTTTAATACTACCAACACAATGTCCCCATCTATCTATTTGTGGATATATCCACGTCTCATTTGTGCAGTTTCTAAAGAATTTCAGGCCTGCTAGTCGTCTATTAAATAGCTAGGTGCTTAATTTTGAAAGGTGGTGTTAATGCTATTCACACTAAACAGTTCACTTTATTTTTGTTTGTTAATTTATTCATCCAATTAAACAATTATTGAGACTATGTATAAATAGCTGCTCTAATTAATGGTTAAAAGAGCAAGAACTGCCATACCTGAGAAGTTTTTAATTGATCATGAATTGGTGTCATAATCAAATAAGTTTTGAAAAATTATTTTTAGCCAATATTTGTGTAAATACATCTATTTTGTGATTCTAATTCAGGTGATTGAAGACTGTAGCTGATTTTTAAAATTCTTATTCATCTGTAATGTGCTATCATAGTATTGATTATTTTAATTAGATGCCAAATAATAATGGGTCTTTTAACCAATGATAAATCCCAATTTATAAGTTATAAAAAGAAATTCATTTATGCCTGTCTAGAAAGCTGGTACCAGAGATAGATGATATCCTCTTGGAGGATATTTTTAAAAGAGCAAAAAATAACACAAGGCAATATCATGCACAGATGTTGGTCTCTCCATGTTGATGTTCTTTATGGAAATATCATATTATATATATAGAAGCTATTTTTGAGAGTCTATAATGTACTAGATATTGTTGTAAGGACTTAATTAGTCCTTGGCAAAGAGGTCATTTTATGGAGCATAGTGGTGACACTTTTTACCCATAACTTGACTATAATGTACATTATGAATCCAGGTCCATAAGTTAAATGTGCATGGCCATCTGGCTGGAGTGGAAAATTAGTAACTGTTAACAACTGTGTGGGTTGAGAATAAATTCCTAACTTTAAAACATGCAAAAACACACTGCTAGTCAAATATTTTAAAAAGTTGTGAGATTAACTACACAGAAACTCTTCCAGTAGGTACCATCCTCACATGAATAGCACTTTCATCACAGCACTCAGGCAGAAGACATTCCATAGCAATGTGGTTGCTAGAAGTTATGGAGGCAGCCAGTGGGCCTCATAACTAGTGTGGGAATAATCAACCACCTGCTGTGGGAATAAAAAACTCATCATTTTGAAGCAGTTGAGATGAGAAGAATGTTTATATATGACTAGAGTTATTATTCATACTATTGTAGTTATCTGATTTGTCAGATAAATTTTAAGCACCTTAAAACAGCAAATACCTATTATGGCACAGATTCAGAAGACTGGAAATTTGGGATTTCAGACTTTGTGCAGAGGCTTGAAGCAGTTGGCTGAGTGCTTTTAGTTCAAGTTAGTCAAGTTTCAGTCAAGCTGTACTCTAGGTCTATGGCATCAGACCTACCAAGTTTCCTCCCATGGTTATTAAACAGACCTCAGCCGCCTTTGGGTTAGTCCCTGTGAATTCTGGGAACCTCTCCTGCTTGTTTTTCAGCTGCTTGTTTTTCACAGAAATGGCAGCTGGTTGCCCCAGAGTGGGCACCAATAGAGAAAAGGATGAAGAGAAGAAAATACCAACTGGCTTTTACTATCCAGTTTCTAGGTCACATCAACACTTCCATCTCAATATTGTTCTCAATAGAATCCAAGACCACAATCATGGGAGATGGAAATTCAGATGTACTGAAGTGAATACCAAAGAATTCAGGGAATGTTAAACTACAAGATAATTACCAATATTCTTGATACTTGACTTTGAATATTTATTTGAATTTTATAAATATCAAATGTTTTTTTCAGATTTGAGAGGTGATTTTTTTCCAATGTGAAATTGTTAATAATCTACTCATCTACACAAAACTGGCTTGAGAATTAATCCTATGTAAAATTAGTGCAAGCAATTTGCCAAAGAGCATAGGAATAAATGTACGTTTTGTCATCAGTAGTTGGAGTTAAGATTTTTAAGACATATTTTATTTATGTATTTGTTTGAGAGAGACAATGAAGCAGAGAGAGAAAGAGAGAGAGAGAGAGAGAGAGAGAGAGAGAGAGAGAGAGAGAGAGAGAGAGGCACACCAGGGCCTCCAGCTACTGTAAACGAACTCCAGATGCATATGCCCCCTTGGGCATCTGTCTTATGTGGGTCCTGGAGAATCAAAGTGGTGTCCTTTGGCTTTGCAGGCAAACTCCTTAACCACTAAGTAATCTCTCCAGCCCAGAGTTAAGACATTTTGCTCTTGGCAAGTACATTATCTTATAAAATACAGCATGGTGATACCACACACGACAAGTCCAGAAACATTCACTTCACTCCTAGGTCAAAAAGCATCTCTTTCTTGTTCCTTAGACAGAAATGGCAGTGATCCCTTCTTTGACACCCTCTCATCCATATGTGTCTATAGCTGCTGCTTTTGGTGCTTGGGTCTCTTCTCCACCCTTGCCCCCATTGGTAAGTGACCTCATACAGTCCCCAAGGTTTTCATTGTTATCTTTATCTGGTTAGCTCCCTTGTTTCCCACTTTGACCTCTTTTGCAATGTATGCATCAATATTAACAGAAATCTTAAATTTAACATAGGCAAAATGAACACTGTCTATGACTGAGAGTATGGATGTTCATTTTCAGACAGTAATACTATGTCTTTTCACTTTTAAACTTTTGCATATCCATCTTTTCACCTCTGCTGACAGAGCTCTCTGATACATATCTCTTGCCTATGCTTCTACAATGCTATTTAAATAGTCACTTTTGATTACTACCCCTTACCATACTGTGGCTTAATTAAAATGTTTTATAAGAGGCTCTTATGTTATAGGAAAATGCACTGATTCCCACTAACTTTGAGATCTTATGTTTACATTGGTACATATACTTTCACTTTTTTACCCAACTTTCCGCATTCCTTTTCTTTCTAATGTGAAATGTTTATGACATTTTTAGACAAATATTTAACAAAGACACAAACGTCTCTTTCTCCATGATGTCCAAACATACTGATGTTGCAGCTCCACCCTTTACTCCTCATAGAAATGCAGTGGTGACCCTGGAGTCCTCTTCCTTCTCCCCATTACTGAGCTCCATCAGCTGAGCTGTCTCTTGTTTCTATTTATGCTTTCATTTCCTTTTTATATCATGCAACATATAAACCTTTTACTTAAATTACAATGTAATCTAACTTACCTTCCACTTAAATTTTGATGCTCTCTCTTGTTGATATTCTCTGCTTTGGAAAGAGAGTCATTACTTTATAAGCATGTGTGTGTGTGTGTGTGTGTGTGTGTGTGTGATGTATTGTGGTGTGTGGGTGTATAACATAGTGGGTGTTTGTATGTGTGTGGGTGGTGTATGAATATGTATGTGTCCCTGTGGCACCCGAGAGTCACTAGCTAGCAGTGGCCAAGGGGAAATCTTGTACATCTGTCTCCATTATCTGGTCTGTGCCAGAGTCTCTCTCTCTTTTTTTTTTTTTTTTTTCTGGAGATTTCAGGGCTCTATTTTTTATTGGCTCTCTGCTCCCCTGCAGAACTGGAGTTGCAGGCCCATCTGTTTACATGGGATCTGGAGATTTGAACTCAGGAAGTCTCAGCTCCCCTCAGGTCCTCATGTTGGCACAGGAAGTGTACTTAAGAGCTGAGCCATCTCTCCAGCCTAAGTGACCATTCAATGCATGTATCGAATTATTCTTAAAATCCCCTACCATCTCTTTGAAATCCTCCTTTTCCCTTCATTAAATATGCAATGAAAATGCATTCACTTAAAATTGGGTGTGGAGGAGTTAGACACATGATAGGTGCTCAGGAAGCTTTGGAGAAGGAATGAGTGACTGGAGCTCTTTGACTCTTCCCATCTATTTTAATGTGCCAGGGTTGTGTAGGTTGGCAGACATGGCCAGAATGATCAGGTTCACTCAGGGAAGAATGATAGGGATCAAGTTCAGGGTTCAGAAGAAAGGGAGTTTACACAGTCAACCTGAAGCATCTTGAAAGGACAGGAAAGATAACACATAGAAATGTATTTTGACCACTTAGTAGTTTTGAGGGAAGTAGATCTAGATATGTACAGCTTAACATGTCAGTGCCAAGCAACTGAATTTGGGTCAATTCATTATTATAGAGCTGAAAGCCCACCTGCTTAGAGTCTCCAGTGCACTTATGTGAGGTTTATAGGTTGGAAAGCTGACTTTAGAACATTTCTGAAGCCAACATTATGTGCTGATAATTACTCAATGATGACTTCTCAATATTGTCATCTAAACATAGAAGGTAAGTGTAAGGCCTTCAGTGGTGTATCATGGATTATTGAAGACCACGATGCACCTTTCATTTTGTGTGATTCACTCAAAATGATATTGAATAAAGGTAACTAGGATTTTCTTTTTGTCTGTAACATCTTGTAATACTAGTAGACAAAGAAAACAAAGGACAACATATTTTTTTTAACTACATGTAAAAAGGTGAAAGAAGTTAAGTTTATTCTTTTAGTCATATTTCAATGTTTAAAATTCCCCATTTGATTTAAGATCCAAAGCACAGAAATGTGTTAGATGTTGAACACACTTCACACTTGGAATTCTTTTTCCTTTTAGAGAAATCACTACTGAATTAGGATATCAAGAAAATACAAAATGGAATGCCCTAAATGAACTACATACATAGTACATAGTGTAGCAGACAGCTTCAGGTTCTCTTAGATGAACTTCCAGACCAGGCACAGTTATGGAGGAAGTGATATTATTTATTGAAACTTACAGATCCAGGGGAAGTTCTATAATGGCAGAAGAAGTGGCCTGCTCTCCACAGGACCAGGCAAGATTGCAAAACCAACCAGCCACACAGCACACAGAGCAAAACTACAGCCAAAGAGTCACATAGCACACTTCAGGAACTCCTGCTAGGCACACTTTGCATATCTTTACAATGGAACCTCAAACCATCACCACACCCAGTGACATTGCCTCTAGCAAGGTGATTGCAGATGCAAACTATAACTAATAAAACACTGAATATATTGGGGGACATATATTCAAACTACCACACACAGTTTTTTTTTTTTTTTTTTTTTTGCATGTGTACACTCACATACATATATAAACTTATATTCTGAGCTTTTTACTTATAGGTGAATTGGTTTTAAGAAAAATGGATAATAATTCCTGGGAATGTCTGAACAGATAAGCTTTTGTTAAACTTTTTACTTTAATGAGTTTATACCAATTTGAGTTGAGAAAAAGAAGTATTATAAGGAAAGTAGTACTAGGTAGAAGGATTTGACATGGAAATGCTTGCACTTTTTGAGGATATACCAGACCTATTGGTGCATGCCTTTAATCCCAGCACTTGGGTGGTCAAGGTAGGGTAGCATCATGAGTTCCAGTTCACCCTGAGACTGAGACTGAGACTATAGAGTGAATTCCAGATCAGCCTGAGCAAGAGTGAGACTCTGTCTCAAAAAACCAAAAGGAATAAAAAGAGATTATGAGGGACTACCTTGTATAACGAGACTATTATTCAGAGTAGGAGTGAGGAGTAAAAGCCTTCCCTGGTTCTTGTGTGTCCTTGTCCATCCTGTACAAACTGCACATGGAGCGCCATCACATTTGACATAGGACATGAATACCTGCCGATTTGTATGTGTGGGTTTGTGTCTATATTGTGCATAATGAATAAAATTTTCTGTTAATAAAATGTCTCAGTAGCTGGGGAGATGACTGAACAGGTCAAAGTCCTTGCCATGCAAGCATGAGGGCCAGAGAGGACCTTTTAACACTGTTTCAACCGCAGCACTCATGTAAAAAGCCAGAGGTTGCTACACACACCTGTAACCACAGAGCTGTGACGTGGAACAAGAGATTCACTGAGGCTTGCTGGTCAGCCAGTCTGATAAAGGCAGTAGTGAGGCACCACCACGTTCATTGAGAGACTATCTGAAGGGGAAAATGTGATAGAACAATAGAGGAAACAAAATGTTTGCCTCTACCTCCGCACACATGTGCAGGGGTTAGACACATTTGCATATACACATGTGTCTAGCATATGCACCCATCTCACATGAATAACATACATACAACAAACACACTCAGGCCAAGAAAATCTGATATGTTCTAAGCATATTTCAATTAATTAATTAATTTTATTTATTTGAGACAGTGTCTTACTCTGTAGCCCAGGCTGGCTTAAACTCACACAATCTTCTTGCCTCAGCCTCTAAATTGCTGGGATTACACTTAAGAGTCACCACATCTGTGAATCCACGAGGCTCAAAATTTTAAGTTGGATCTGCACTCAAAATGCCCTGTCTGGTCACAAGTTCACAAAGTGTGCTTGATCTGCTTCAAAAGCAGGAGATTCTGGGTGACAATCAGGGCTTTTAGTAGCTCTATACAGAAAATAAAACATTTGGCAAGCCTGACTTTGAAATCACTGGACAACACTCCAATGAAGTTGAATCACACCTGCCACCATTCACAGGCTTTCTCTGCTGGGACCCAAATCCCCATCTCCCCCTCCTGTGCTCCATGAGGCTGTTCTCCATGCACACTGCCTGCTGTCAACCTTCACTTTGCCTAGGCTACAGAACAAGGAACGGGCAGCAAATAGCGCATCATCAGGGATGTGTTTTAGAAACATCTTCCCACAGCTGTGTGAACTACTCAAGTGCAGAAGTAGGTCATTTTGAAGAACAACATCATGTGTGCAGCACTATCTGAAAATAGCTGTCTGTACTTGTTTTTAAAAAGTGTGTATTTTTGTGGGATAATGTTCTTGGAAGTATAAAATTATTTTTATGATTAAAATTAATTGATTAATTAATTGTGTTCAAAAGTGAAGGAAAGCTTCTTAAATTGATAGAGAATAGATCCAAAAGTAGTCAATGCAAAATTCCAGTTTGCACACAGGACACCTACTTTATTGTAGAACAGAGAAGGCTGACTTGCTGAAAAATCTACTCAGCTTCTCAAGTGACAAAAAAATGCAGGAAACAGTAGAGCTGGAAGATACCAACATGTATTTACAAAGCAAACGAGTGTTTATGATGCAATGCAGATGATTCCCGAATGTGCAGGGCACACTGCATTTTGCCTGCTTCACAGATCTGAGATATTTTTGGCAGACTGTCTTTATACATTATCCTCTGAATACAGAAATCGAACAGTGCGAGCTAAGTGGGAAGGATGGATGATTGTGTACCACACCCTCTTTACAGAAGTATTTTTATCATGTCTTAGCAGCCAATATTTATACATCTAATCCCTTCTCCAAGATGTTAGATAGAGCTCTGAGAATAAGTGGGCTTTTCTTCCTCCTTAACAACCACCTCTGTTTGAAATGAGGTGTGTTTGCAGTGCCAAAATTAAACATTCAGCTTCATCAAGTACTATAATCAGTGCTACAGAATGGGTAGGTGGGAAAATAGGGAAATCTCAGTTTTTTTTCCCTTTATCATGTTATAAAAGATGTTGACAAACATTTGGAAAAAGTGAGAGATGGTAGGAACAGGTTAGGAAGCAGTAGCTACAAAAAGACGGGAGCACTGTCAGCCTTTCTCTGCTGACATTTTTGTTCATATATTGAGGGAGGCTTCATATCCCTTCTATTTTTTTTTTAATTTTCTGCATAATTCAAGTGGAAAACCTGATGAGAACATACCTGTTTGGTTTTTGTAAATGTATGGGTAAAGCAGCACCTTTGCACTTCTCTGAATGAAATGACAGGCTTGGCTCTAGGTTTCTATTCCAAGTAAGAGTCTTCGGGTTCGTCGGTAACAGAACTCTTCACGGTGGTGATTTGCACCTGGCATGGCTGTGCTCTTACTGATGCTGCTGTTCTCCGTGGCTGAGATGACTTCTCCTATGGGTGTCCCAGGTAGAATGAAAGCTGGGTCAAGGTGGAGAGGTGAAAAGAACCGTGAGTAACCAGGGTTTTTAATTCTTGATTCATTTCTTTCTCTCTTCTTTATATTTAGAATTGCATCAGATCTGCCTAGCTCGGTAGTTTCTAGCATTTCAAAGAGGTGGTTTTAGGATGTAAAAATAATTTTACACATTAAATATGCATGCAGAGTAAATGGGCTCCACCTTCCCTAAGTGCCACACATCTGCAATATTGTTCTGGATTTCACTGCAAGAGTTTTCTTGTTAACTCTTACCATTCCCAGCACTTTAAAGGACTTTTGACTGATAAGATGCTATGTACTATTATTCCCTTCCTTCCATGAAGTTTAAATGACTTGCAGGGATTAGTGATATTCAGATAGTAGTTATGTAATAAAGACTCACAACCAAGGACTTTGGTCTGAGGTTCCTAACAATTTTGAATTGAATAAAATAAGAATTGATGCTTTATATTTGAAGGCTGATAAATACATTGTTCTGTCCAATCCTTTACTTGTTTGTTCTCTTCTAATGGATTTCCTTTTGGTTAATTACTCTGAAGTATGTTAGTATTTTAGAGCATAATATTTAAAATACATTTTTTAGTCATTAGGATGGAATCTGTTTCTAGCATTATAAGAAAGTAATGGGTTTAGCATTTTTCTGCCTCTGAACTAATGAGTACAAACAGCCAATATCTTTCCTACCTTTCATTTTCCCATAGTTATATCATGGGTGAAAGTGTGCTGTGTGTGTATGTCTGTGTGTCTGTGTGTATGAGTGAGATAGAGAGAGGGAGAGAGAGAAAGAGAGAATCTCAGTATGTAAGTGCCTCTTTTAACAAGTTTTGAACAAGAACTTTAGAAGTCTTCATTTCTAGTTCTATATTCAAAAAAAAAAAAAAAAAGTAATGTATACACAGACCCAGGAATTGGGGTGGAAAAATGAATGTTCTTTTAAAATGTGGTCAAATGTTCAGAAGAAGCAGGCAAGGACCATTATTTTACTGAAAGTCCAGAAGGCTCACAATAACCTGAAAACCAGTTGCTAATATATGACCTTTATTTTAACTGTGCTTGGCTATGCTATGTACTTTTCCACTAACTCCATTAGAAGGTGGGAAACTCTAATGAATATATTAATGAGAACTTCAAGCACCACAAGCTACAAAAGTTAGAGTTCCAATTGGTTCTATTTCTATTGGAGTTTATCAGACCAATTATAAGTTATTTTGTCTTTTTGCTGACAAAATACTGAAATCAAAGCAGCTGAGGGAAGGAAGGGTTTTGTTTTGTTTTGTTTTGTTTTGTTTCGTTTCGTTTTTTGCTTACACTTTCAAGAGGAAGCCTATCATAAAAAAGGCATTGCAGGAGCAGACAGCTCGTATCATATCTTCACATCAACAGGAAAAATATAAAGAGAATGTGTGAGGCTGAGTTTTATAACCCCAAGGCCAGTCCACAGTGACTTCCTCTAGCAAGGCTCTACCTTCTTAAGGTCCCTCAACCTTCCTGAAAGTCACCACTAACTGGTCGTTCAATCACATGATGTATGGAAGATTTTTTTTTTTTTTTCCTTTTTAGAGGTAGGGTTTCATTCTACTCCAGGATGACCTGGAATTTACTACATAGTCTCAGGGTGGTCTCAAACTCACTGCCATCCTCCTACCTCTGCCATGTGCTGGGATTAAAGGCATGTGGCACCACACCTGGCTGGAAGAGATTTTACATTCACTCCACTGCAATTATTACTGGCCTTTTATCTACCTAATTCTTTCTTTTTATATTGTTTCTTTTTTATATATTTTTTACTAGTTATGAATATAGTATATATACAGCCATGATAGTACCATTGTTAGCCTTCCCTGTCCTCCCCCCATGGGTAATGTGGGCCTTGCCTTATGTGTGTAGCCATCAGTTATGGGTAGAGGCAATGACTCTCTGTATAATGACCCAAGTCATGGCTCTGACAATCTTTCTGCCCCCTCTTCCACGACTTTCCTTGAGCCATGTTGGGTTCATTTTAGGGCTGTTTCAGTGGCAAGGTTTTGTGAGTTTCTGTGTCTCTGGATATCTGATTTGGTAGGGGTTGAGAGTTCTTTGTGTCTATCTCTTTCCCATGTGCTGGTACCATGTTCACCAATAAAGCAGCACTCTTGTTCATTTCCTTTATAACTCAATGGCTTTGTCTGGTGCCCTGATGTGGTGCAATGGGCTGATTCTCTCCTCCGGTTCTGCATCCTCTGAAAGAGAGAAGCAGATTCTCCAACAGAGAGTGAGGTCAGTGCAAGATACATGGATAAGAATTATTATTTTAGAGAGAATTTTATAGGTGTAGGCCTTCTTGTATCCCCCTATTGGTAGGAGCTTGATATTGGAGACTGGGCTCATTTTTTGGATATGGTTCTGACTTGTTTCCTGTTTCCAGGTATGGGTTCCATTCCAGATCCATTAGCCAAATCTAGAGCAGTTGGTAACCCACCATGGCTCTGTGCCACTACTGCACTTATGTGAGCATCACATCAGGTTGTTTGCTGCTGTGTAACTTAGACCAGGAGTTGCTTATACAGATGTTGGTCATTTTCCCCCAGTAACTTATTTTGTGCCTTCTGGCACTAGACAAGTTAACTATCCGGGGATTGACTTTCTTCCAGATTCCAACCAGGTCTTTCCATTCTGTCCGAACAGAATATGGTGTCTTCAGCAGTAGGGTCTTACCTATAACCTTTGGTGGGTCATCAAATACTATGACAGAAATCTCTCTTCTTTTTGGAAACCTTGTAGGACTCATTGATCAACAGCTCCTTATGAATGTTAACCACATGGTGGTATTGGGAGTTACAGGTCAGTGCCAAGGGAAAAGAAGGATGAAAAATATAGGTAATATGAAAGAGAAAGAGAGAAGAGAGAGAAGAGGGAGTGATACAGAGAGAAACAGGAGAAGATTAAAGTTAGTCTGCATCCCACCCTCTCCCGGCCCTGGTGATTCAGGTGTTTTCTCCAAGCACTGGATGCAGGTTCAACCATTTATTATGTCCTTCAGGATATAGAATTTTATGATACCATTTCCATTTAGGTCCTGCTTTTTGTCCCCCTCCACCCACCCTTTCCCTGCCCTCCCACCCAATCATCCTTATGGTCCAGTACTTGAGATGTGTATTGGGTGTATCAGCATCTTGAGAAAATACAAATGATGAGTGAGATCATGTGACACTTTTCTTTCTGTGATTGGATGAGTTCATGTAGAATGATCTGTCTAAGTTTGGCCATTTTTCTTCAAATTGCTTTGTGTCATTTTTTCCTTAATGCTGTGTATAATTCTATTGTGTAGATATACCACATCTTAGTTATCCATTCATCTGATGATGGACATATGGGTTGATTCCAGCTCTTAGCTATTATGAATTGAGCAGCTATAAACATGGTTGAGCAAATATCTCTGAACTGAGGCTTGGAGCTTTTAGGGTAA
Organism: Orientallactaga sibirica; assembly: GCA_036365145.1. Taxonomy (NCBI): domain Eukaryota; kingdom Metazoa; phylum Chordata; class Mammalia; order Rodentia; family Dipodidae; genus Orientallactaga; species Orientallactaga sibirica. The sequence goes on along the minus strand of JAEOAD010000060.1, from coordinate 13,312,954 downwards.
GGGGATAACTGGGTCTGTTGATACCTCTATACTCATCATTTTTAGGAGTCTCCATATTGCTTTCCATAGTGGTTGTAGCAGCTTACATTCCCACCAACAGTGAATGAGGGTTCCTATTTCTCCACATCCTCACCAAGGTTTGTTGTCGTTAATTTTCTTTTTTAGTTTTTGCTGTCTTTATTGGAGTAAGGTGGAATCTCTTAGATGTTTTAATTTGCATTTCCCTGATTATTAGGGATGTTGAACATTTTCTTAAGTGTGTGTTTGCCATTTGTATTTCTTCCTCTGAGAACTCCCTATGCAGTTATCTGCCCCATTTTGTGAGCGGGATGTTCGAGTTTTTATGGTTTAGGTTTTTGAGTTCTTTGTAGATTTTAGAAATTAGGCCTCTGTCCGATGTGTATCCAGCAAAAATTTTCTCCCCTTCCATGCTCTGCTTGTTGTATGTTTGTCAGTGAAAAAGCTTTTCAGCTTCATGAAATCCCAATGGTTGAGTGATTGTTTAATTTCCTGAGCTATTGAGGCTTTGTTCAGGAAGTCTTTACCCACTCCTATGTCATGGAAAGTGCCTCCTACTTTTTCTTCCAGTAGTAGCGGTAGACCTGCATATGGTCATTCAGTTTGTCCAGCACCATTTGTTAAAGATGCGATCTTTTTTCCAGTCTTTATTGGTGGGGTCTTGGTCAAATTTCAAGTAGCTATAGTTACTGGCCCCAAAGTCTGGATCATCAATTCTGTTCCATTGATCTATCTTCCTATTTTATGCCAGTACCATGCTGTTTTTATTAGTATGGCTTTGCAGTATAGCTTAAGATCAGGTATGGTGATGCCTCCAGAGGTATTTCTTTTGCTGAGGATATGCTTGGATATCCGAGGCCTTCTGCCATTCCATATTAATTTTGAGATCATTCTTTCTATGTCTGTGAAGAAAGATGTGATTTTTATTGGTATTGCATTAAATCTGTATATTGCCTTTGGTAACATTGCCATTGTCACAATGTTAACTCTCCCTATCCAGGAGCATAGGAGATCTTTCCATTTTCTCAAGTCCTCCTCAATTTCTTTCTTGAGTGTTTTTATGATTTCATTGTAAAGGTCTTTCACCTCCTTGGTTAATGTTATTCCAAGGTATTTTATTTTATTTTATTTTTTGATGCTATTGAAAACGGGACAATGTTGCTTATAGTTTTCTCTGTATCTTTATCTTTTGCATATAAAAGGCTACTGATTTTTGTGCATTGATTTTGTATCCTGCTACTTTACTGAAGGAGGTAATCACTTTTAAGAGTTTTGAGTTGGAGGTTCCTGGGTCACTTATGTATAGAATCATGTTGTCTGCAAATAGGGCTAACTTAGCTTCTTCCTTTCAAATTTGTATCCCTTTTATTTCTTTCTCCTCTCTTATTGCTTAAGATAGTACTTCTAGTACTATGTTGAAGAGCAGAGGTGAAAGTGGACACCCCGGTCTTCTTCCTGATCTCAATGGGAATTCCTTCAGCCTGTCCCCATTAAGTATTGTGTGGGCTTTAGGATCTTTATATATAGCCTTTATTATGTTGAGATATAGACTGCCCATGACTAGTCTCTCCAATCTTTTGATCATGAAATGATGTTGTATTTTGTCAAAGGCCTTTTCTGCATCTATGGAAGTGATCGTGTGTTTTTTGTATTTAAGCTTATTTATGAGGTTTATTACTTTGACATATTTCCTTATGTTGAACCATCCCTGTATTCCTGGGATGAAGCCTACTTGATCCAGGTCGATAATGCTTTTGATGTACTTTTGAATTTGGTTTGCAAGGATTTTGTTCAGATACTTTGCATCTAAGTTCATCAGGGAAATAGGCCTGTAGTTTTCTTTTCTTGTGGCATCTCTGACTGGTTTTGGTATTAGGGCAATACTAGCTTCATGGAAGGAGTTGGGGAGCTTTTCTGGTTTTCCGACTGTGTGGTAAAATTTGAGAAAAAAATGGTTTCAGTTCTTCCTTGAAGGTTTGATAGAATTCAGCTGAGAAGCCATCTGGTCCTGGACTCCCCTTCTTCTTCTTCTTCCTCTTCTTCTTCTTCTCCTCCTCCTCCTCCTCCTCCTCCTCCTCCTCCTCCTCCTCCTCCTCCTTCTTCTTCTTCTTTTAGAGAAAGAGAGAGAGAGAGAGAAAGAAAGGAGGGAGAGGAAGACAGATAGAGATGGGCATGCCAGCAGCCTCTCAGCTGCTGTGAATGAAATCCAGATGTGTGTGCCCCCTTGTGGTCAAGTGTGGCTTTGCACCCTGTATCACTTTGCATCTGGCTAAAGGTAGGACCTGGAGATTGGAACTGCTGGAGATTGGAACCAGCATTATTAGGCTTTAGGAGGCAGGCGACTTAACCGCTAAGCCATCTCTCTAGTCCCGACTCTTCTTCTTTTTAGGGAGGTTTTTGATTACCCTTTCAATCTCGATGGTTGTGATAGGTTTGTTTAGGAGATTAATCTACTCTGAGTTTCGCTTTGGTAGGTGGTATGTATCCAGGAATTCATCCATTTCCTCCATATTATCCAGTTTTGTGGAGTAGAGGTTTTTGAAGTAAGTCCTGATGATTCTCCCGATATCACTTATGTCCCTAATTCTTTCCTTAACTTTTATTTTTCCTTTTGTCCCTGGATATTTAGAAAATGCTAATAGCTATGGATTTTTTTTATTTATGCCACCTGCAAGTAATAAAAGCATGACCTTGGATAACCATTGTTTCCTAGCCACACCTTGCCTAAGTGTTCTCAATGTCTTAATTTTGTGCCCCACTGGAGAACAAGAGAGGAATTCTTTTATCTTCAAATTCCAAAATCCATAAAATTTACTCTATGACTTAGATGTAAGTCTAATCACTGAATTCCAAAAATTCATTATAATTTCTACTATCTAGCTATGTTTTTCATAATGTTGTTATTAGAAGAAAAAATAATAATGTATGACAGCAATGGAGGACATAACAGCTTGTACTTACAACTGAAGAAACATTGCATTTGTTACTTTTCCTATTACTATAACTAAATACCTGAGAAGAAGCAATTTAAAAGGGACAATATTTATTTTGGCCCATGCATTAAGATGACACAGTGCATCACAGTGGAGATGGTTTATGTGAGCTCATTCAGTAGGAGTCAGAAGGTTAACCTTTCTAGAAATGTTCCACAGGAATGCCCTGAGTTTATTAAGTAATAAGTTCATCAATTTATTAGTTTGTCAACTAATCATATTTATATAATTTGAGATGACTTCAAATCTAGTCAAGTTCAAATAAAATTTAACCAAAATGTTAAGTAATTCTCTCCAGAACCTTCTCCTATTTAAAAATTGTACAGATAGAGCCATTTATTCAAAGTTTTTAGATTTCTATGTCAGTGCTTTTGCCATTGTACAAAGTTCTGTCAAAGAATACTGCACTTGTAGGAATCCTCTCCATAATCCCTCTGTTTGTTATGGGCCACATTTAAGTCTCAGATGAATCAATGTGCTTCCATGTACTTAAGAGAGAATGTCTTGCCGGGTGTGGTGGCGCACGCCTTTAATCCCAGCACTCGGGAGGTAGAGGTAGGAAGGATCACAGTGAGTTCAAGGCCACCCTGAGACTACATAGTTAATTCCAGGTCAGCCTGGGCCAGAGTGAGACCCTACCTCGAAAAAAAAAAAAAAAAAAAAAAAAAAAAAAAAAAAAAGAGAGAGAGAGAGAAATGTCTTGAGATAGATACTTTCAAAGTCTTCCTTCTAAATTGATGCTAATAAATGTTTGTATCCAGCTACAAATAACATATTTGAAAATTCCCAAAATATTTCAGATATTATTTTTAGGGGAAAATGGCTTTAATTAGAGATGGGTTAGGTTGAAAAAAAGCTAGAGAGAATGGAGATAAATCAATTATTCTTATCAAGGAAAATTTTATGAGTTTAAATGATTTGATTTCCCATGAGAACTGAGATATAAAATTATAAACCACTGTTCATTTCAAAGAACAGCATAAGCTATTTCTTATGCTTTTCAAGGAAAGCCTGGGAAACACCAAAATGAATAATCACAGTATACCCTTTCACTGAAAAAAGCAGGTGAAGAAGGCTGAGTAATTCAATGAGAATTTCCCAACTAAGAAAATTAATCTAGATACATATCTGTTGACAGAAACCATAACTTGTGATAGAAAGCTTATATTCAACTTAATAAAATTGTTTGAAGGAGAGTTGTGAAATATATTTAGAAGGTTATTCATATTCCCAATGAATTGGGAAGTGTGTGGTATATATAAAATGATACTGATAATACTGTCAAGCTAAAAAATCTCAGTCAGAATCACTAATTTTCAGGGATTCAGTCACCACTTTTGATATACATCTGAAAGTCTGAGGACATTTATATCCTTTGTTGCCTATATCAGAGACTTCATGAATCTTTTTGTTATATTCTATTTATGGACTTCTGAAATCTTCAAAGGGCTTGGGTGATTATTAAAGACACTTTTCATTCAAAAGGGATTTCTTTTGTGAACTCTTTTTGAGAGTATAGTACCAAAATTTTACTTTATAGATTCTTGAAGTACTAGAACTCACCTGCTAATTTTCATATTTATCTAGCTTTTTATGCAAGAATGAGAGAGCCAGAGGGAGAATTGGCATGTCAGGGCCTCCAGGCTCTGCAATCAAACTCCACATCTGTGAACCATCTTGTCCCCATATGCAACCTTGTGCACTTGCATCACTATGCATCTAGTTTATGTGGGTCCTGGAGAATTGAACATGAATCCTTAGGCTTCACAGACAAGCATCTTAACCACTAAGCCATACCTCCAGCCCTGTCCAGCTTTTTGTATCTGCTTGTAATTTGTTTGTTGCTTGAAATTGTAAACTCTAAACAGAAGACTACCATTTGCATCATCAAATAATATACTTAGAACTTTTGAGAAATTATATAAACATTTGATGAAATTAATAGACTCCTTAAGAAGCAATCAAAATAATGTAAAATGGTTTTAATGTGAAAGCTCTAAGATTTTATTTATATTTATTCTATTTATTTATTTTTATTTTATTTTTAATTTTATTTATTTATTTATTTATTCATTGGTTTTTTGAGGTTGGGTCTCACTCTAGCCCAGGCTGACCTGGAATTCACTATGTTGACTCAGGCTAGCCTCAAAGTCAACAGCAATCCTCCTACCACTGCCTCCCAAGTGCTGGATGGAATTAAAGGCCTGCACCACCACACCTGGCAGGAAGAGACAGGGAAAGAGAAAATTTATATGGGTACAACAGGGCCTCCAGCCACTGTGAATGAACTCCAGATGAATGTGCTACCTTGTCCATCTGACTTTACATGGTTACTGTGGAATCAAACTTGGGTAGTTAGGCTTTGTAGGCAAGCAGCTTAACCACTGAGCAATCTCTCCAGTATTCTATGATTATTTTTAACTATCTGTTCCTTCTTTTCTGTTTCACATGAAGTATTATAGAAATTTTTGAAATATCAGGATAATCTGAAAAGGGTTCTTTATTATGTGCTCTAAAGTAATTTAAAATAAAGTTTTGAAAGCTTTAGAAAGCTTAGCTACATTTGGTACTACAAAATTATCCAAGAGCTCAACATTAAAAAACAATTGATTTCTCTTCTGTCAGGGTTTTTAAATTTTATTTTTTTATTAAATGGAAATTTTGTATGGACATATTATATGTTGGTACTATTATTTCCATCCTCTCTGACTCCACTCTACTGAAGGCTGTCCTTGTTGGGATTTCTGGTGTTCACCATATAGTTGTAGGTCCACGAGTTATGAAAGAAGCAGTCTGTCATTGTGGGGAAGGCTATGTCTCTGGATATTCCTTCCCACCCTGTGGCTCTTACATTCTTTCTGCATCCTCTTCTGCAAACTTCAGTTTTAAGAAGCTCCTTGCCAGCTAAAAATAAGTTTGTAATTTTTTAATAAAAAACTGCTTTATTATTTATTCTTTACTTTTCCTATGCTTAAAAACTAATTATATTTTATAATTTTGGAGAAATACCTCTTACAAATGCCTGTCCTGTTCATTAAATAATTCAAAGCAATATTTAGATTTAATCCAAAATTAAGGTACAAAAGAAAATGTGCTACTTAACATCCTTGTTATCCAGGGAGGAAAATATTCTTAAAATGTTAATTAGATAATGAAATTAATATAAAATACAGTAGGTCTTTTGGAAAAGTATACCATGATAAGTTATATATGTGTGAAGTGTAGAATCCAAGAGACACTAAAATGTAACCAGAAGTCTCTAGTACAATGCACATGACTGGGGAATAGGAGAAAGTAACAGGATCTGCTACTGAGCAGCCTTGGGCTGATTGAGTCCTATAGCAGTAAGTAACCATGTGCTTTTTTAAGGATGAAATAGTAGAAACCAATGACAATAATATGCAATTGTTACCACCCCTTAATAGTAGAAACCAATGACAATAATATGCAATTGTTACCACCCCTTAGCCAAAAAATATTTCTATAATCATCTGATATATTTTTAGCAGTGAGAAAGGCAAAAGATCTCATATAATATTTTACTGCAGGACATAACAATAGAGTGGATTGTATATATTTAATACATTTTTGAAAATCCACAGCATTTCATAGTGAAATTCAGAGGAACAATATTGTGCTGTATATCCACAATCATTTGCACTTTTAGATGTTTGGAAATAGTGTTTTCCTTATCACACATTCTTTGTAAGTTTGCAGAGTTGAAGTAAAATAGCCTGATATCAATTGAATGCTGAGAGAAAGTTAAGGAGATGAAGAATAGTTAAACTGAGATTTCTTACCTCCAAAATATCCACAGAGACTTTTAAATGATCATAGCAACAAAAGGACTGAGAGTAAAATGAATTTGATTATATAAAGATTCTACATTGTAGTAAATCAAGATACATTTGCAATGAACTATTTGATATCCAAAAAAAAATAAATAAATAATAACGGCACTTAACTTTATTCTCATTTTGTTACTACAGCACAGTAAGAACAGGCTTTCCAGCGAGGTGATGGGTCAGTGACACTTAAAGTGATGCTTAAAGCTGCCCAGCCATATTCTGCCCACATTTTGTCCTGGTGGATCAGAAAACAAGTTTAAATTATAACAAAAAATCAGCCAACTTCAGTAGTAATATCAAATCAATCCATGTGTTCTAAACAAACTACTTTTTATACCATTTTTCCAGACTGCTATGCCTATTGTCTGAGAAGGAATACAAACAACAGATGATAGATAAGGACTTTACAGTTAGTTTAGTTTCAAAGACTGAGATTTTAATTTTGAGCTTGCCTTTCTTGTAATTCCCTTTGAAGTGGGGTCCGTGAGTCACATATAGCTGTGTGAACATATGTGTTTTAGGTAAAATGGACAAGAGTTATTAAAGATCAATACAGCACAAAGGTTAATAAAGCTGTAGAAAATGAAAGAAAAGTAAATTGCTTGATAATATGCATTCCATTGTGAATTGGTGCCTCGATTTCATTTAGTTTCAAATCTGAGGACCATGAGAAAGTGCTCAGCTGTTCTGTAGATGCTTAAGAAAACAGCTGAACTCAGCTGTCACACATATGAATAAAAAAGCAATTTCTCAGGTAATCCATTCTCAACCCCTCTATACTTAAAGGTTAAAACTCTGCAGAAGCATCATTTCAAACAATAAAAACAATTTTGGTTCTCTTTTGATATAAAAAAAAAAAGTATAGGCCTTAAATGTGTACTGCTAGAATGAAAAGATGAATAACCGAAATAGGTTCCATAGTTTGAGGGTCTGTAACCTTAAGAATAATACATACTGCATTTATCCTGGATTTCACTTTCAGAGAAATGACTCTTAAGATATCCCAGCATGATATTGCTAGATGTCTCCTTTATAATTATTTTAAATATAACTTTATGGTCCTAACAAATTTGTGGAGGTATTTGAAGGAGACTAAAAGGGAAAACATACAATATTCTTTTTAACTTGTATTACAAATGTGAGCCAACAAGTTTGATTCTATAGTTTATTATAGTTTAATTAATTATATAGTTTAATTACAGTTCTATAGTTTATTTACTGGTCACTGCTATTTTCCAATTGATTTTGATTTGATAACTGAGATTTGAACTCTTAAAAGTTTTTGACTCATATTTAAACTATATCTAACAATACATTTTTAAGATACATTGTTATTTTTAAGAGAGACAATTCAACTTTACTGTTCTCTAGTCCTTTGAAACTATCATATACCATTTGAAATTGTTCCTAGGCTTATGGAAGTGTTATTTTTTTATATGATAAGACTCAGTTGGTTTTGGACAATGTGATGAAGGAGAGCAGAATGCCCAGAGAAATGTGGTGAATATATCAGTGCTGTAACTTGTCCAAAATCCCTGCCAAAGTATCTATACTTCTTCCCTTGAATCTGTTTAACACCTCCACCATTAAGGCTTCCATGCTGCATGTCAGTTCAGTGTTATGCAACTAATCTAAGCCAATGCTAAGCAAGCTAACATGCACTATAATATAGGTTCTGTGAAGTTATTAATTTTATAATTTTCTCATAATAAAGAAAAATTAGCCTGGTGTGGTAGTGCCTGCCTTTAATCCCAGAACTCAGGAGGAAGAGATAGGAGGATCATGAGTTCGAGGCCACCCAGAGACTACATAGTGAATTCCAGGTCAGCCTGAGATAGAATGAGACCCTACTTCAAAAAACCAAAATGAAATAAATAAATAATAGAGAAGATGTTCATTGTGATCAAGAAGTATATTGGTCCATGGCTTTGCAGTGCCTAGTACTACATTCACAAGACCCTCATAATAGGAGGAAAAGATGATGACATAAACATAAAAGAGAGACTAATTAAGAGAGGGAGGGCATATGACAGTGTGTGGATTTGTGAAGGGGAAAGTGGGGGAGGGGAGAAAATTATGTATATTTATTGTCTATAATTATGGAAACTATCAATAAAAAGTTAAAATAAGCATGGAGAGATGGCTTAAAGGATAAGGTGCTTGCCTGCAAAGCCAAGGACCCAAGTTCAATGACCCAGGACCCACATAAACCAGATGTGCAAAGTGGCACATGCGTCTGAAGTTCGTTTGCAGTAGCTGAAGGTCCTGGCATGCGCCCCCCCCCTCTCTTTCTCTCTCTCTTTCTCTCTCTGTACCCCTGCCTATTTCTCTCTCTCAAATAAATTTAAAAAAAAATGTTAAGCTGGGCATGGTGGTGCACGCCTTTAATCCCAGCACTGGGATGCAGAGATAGGATGACAGCCATGTGGCCACCCTGAGACTACAAAGTGAATTCCAGGTCAGCCTGAGCTAAAGTGAGACACTACCTTGAAAAACCAAAAAAAAAAAAAAAGTTAAAATTTAAAAAAGAAGTGTGTTGGGTGGGTGAGTGAGTGATAATTTAAGACATTTTGACATCCTGTTAACCTGAACACACAGTGGAACAGTCTGTCAGAATAGCTTTGGAATCAGAATAAAGTCAGTGGGCAAGGCCTCAAGAGTCATTGGAGAGTACATGATTTGCAGCCAAGAAAGTCTGTCCACTAAATGAAGCCCTCATAAAAATGATCATCAAAATCTTTCCCTTGTGAAAAGTCATGGACAGGTGTCCATGCATAGACCAACCCCAAATTTAAATAGGAAGGAAAACATTTAAGAACATTTCAATAGTTTTCAAAATCCTTCTATGATTTGAAGGCTATATGAGCAGCACTCATGAAACAGGTACCCTGAGAACCTAACTCAACCCTTCTATGCATGTGTGTTATGTGTCTGTCATGATCTTCTGGGCCTTTGCTTTCATCTGGTAGATGACATCACAATAAGATGTTTTAAAATGACAAGGGTTAGCACAATGTCATACATATTTGGTACAAAAAATGTTCACAGACTGGCAAGTCTGTTATATTTATAACTGATATTATTAATATTATGATTATTCATATTAAATTTTGCCTGCATTCAAACATACTGATGTATTGTACACTTAACCATAATATTAATGAGCAGGGAGAAAGCCATTCCCAGAAAGCATATTGCTTGGTTAGTGTACAACCAAACATGAATATTCAATGTGGAAATGCAACTAAAATATTGCAGTGAAAGAATGACTATATATTATTGTTTATAATATAAAGATATATCTTTATATTTTATATCTATTTATTTGAGAGATAGAAGGGGAGAGAGAGAGAGAGAGCGAGAATGGGCAGGCCAGGGCCTCCAGCTGCTGCAAACGAACTCCAGATGCAAGCTTATGTGGGTCCTGGGGAATCAAACCTGGATCCTATGGCTTTGCAGGTAAGTGCTAAGCCACCTCTCCAGCCCTAAAAACATATCTTAATTTAAGGACAAAACTACTTCAAAATATATTTTAATTTACATAAACAATTCTAGGTTGTAAAATACTAACATAATTCAATAAACTAATCTAATATTGTTTATTTATCTAACTTTTACATAAATCATAAAGTGTTGTGATAAATTCTGAGAAAGATAATTAATTCATATTTTGAAACTTACACTCCAAAATTTAATGTTAAGCATATCAAATATCACATTGTACATAAAATTAAATACAAATAAAATGAGTTAAATTATCATAAATTAACATTTTAGCAAATTATGTGAAATGTACATGTACACATGATATATTGAAATAAGCACTGGTATAAATCCTCTCTGAAAGGCAATTTAAAAACAATGATCTCAGGCTGGAGAGATGGCTTAGAAGTTAAGGTGCTTGCCTGAGAAGCCTAAGGACCATGTTCAATTCCCCAGTACTCATGTAAGCCAGCTGCAAAAGGTGGCACATGTGTCTAGAATGAGTTTGTAGCAGCGAGAGGTCCTGGCCTGCCCATTCTGTATCTGCCTCTCTCCCTCTCTCTCTTTGTCTCTTTCTGTCAAATGAATAAATAAATAAAACATATAAAAAACAATGATCTTGCCGGGCATGGTGGCACACACCTTTAATCCCAGCACTTGGGAGGAAGAGGTAGGAGGATTGCCATGAGTTCGAGGCCACCCTGAGATTACAGAGTGAATTACAGGTCAGCCTGGGCTATAGTGAAACCCTACCTCTAAAAAACAAAAATGAAAAACAACAACAACAAAAAAAAAAAATGATCTCATAAGTACTAGCATTAACTTTGAAAAACTAGGGGAGCTTTAGTGCTATCTTGCCAAGAATTCAATTCCTTTTCACTGATATATAATATTTTCAGTTTATGTGGTAGAAATTATTGAAGATGCTTAGATACTTTGGTTTTATTAGAAACACTATACTCATCACAAATCTTTGTCCTGACATTGATAATTATAGAGTGTATCTCATGGCACAATCATTGCTAGTCTGTATTTGTGTGTGCATGTATATAGTGCATATGGGTGAGCATTCAAAGACACTTAAAGTCCTTCACTAACTTAAAATACTTTAAAGTTAACAAAATCTATCTCTTCTTCTTCATTATCTGAATTTGTGTGACATTCAGCATTCACAAACATTTAATTTTTCCCCTTCTTTTATTAAACTTTGAGAGCAAAAAGAAACCAAATTGTCATGAATAAATCCTCAGTTTGAAAACCGGGTATTTCACTTTTCAAAACTGAGAAACCTAGCATCAATTCATACAAAATTTAGCATCCAAACTTTCCCAAACAATATCAAATTCATATTACAACTTAATATTGGAGGTGGAAATATGGCTCTGTGGTTAAGAGTACTTCCTATGCAAGCATGAGAGCCTGGAGGGGTCTGAATTGAATTCTCCAGTACCCAGAGTCTGACCACACACATCTATAACCCCAATCCTGTGGGGAACAGAGACCAGAGAATCACTGTGACTCACAAAAACTGCAAGCTGTGATAACAATGAGTGAATGATTTTCAAGGAAAGACACAGATAAATGATGGAAGATGTATATCCAATATTCTCCTCTGTTTTATGCATGCAACAGGACACATAATCTGTATGCAAACAAATGCTACATATACTACACACACACATGCAAATGCAAAAAAAAAGTGCTAAATAGGGTGAAAGAGGTTGCTTAATGGTTAAAGCACTTGCCTGCAAAGCCAAAGGACCCAGAACCGACTCTCCAGGACCCACATAAGCGAGATGCACAAGGTGGCACATGTGTCTGAAGTTTGTTTGCAGTGGCTGGATGCCCTGCTGTGCCCATTCTCTCTCAATCTTTCTCCTTCTCTCTCTCTCTCTCTCTCTCTCTCTCTCTCTCTCATAAATATATAAAAAATATTTCAAAGCACTAATTATATCAACTAATTTTAGAGACTAATCTTTAAGAAATTGTAAATTATTGAATAAGTTTAGCAAACATTCTACAATCCTTAATGTTAAAATGTGGTTATTTTTTTAAAATAGTACTTGGGAATTATTTAGAGATTGCTTTCCTTACTAAATTATAAGATATTCATTTTCAAGTAATCTTCTTTTGGCCAAAAACATTTGAATTTCCTATATATGTCAAATTTAAGTATTGTGTATAGATACTACTAAAGCTTTAAATATGTGTTTAATGAGTCAATAAATATTCAAGTATTAGTAATTGTTGCTAACTCTGTCCCATATCTTTTTGTTAAAATATGTTAACAAGTCAGGCATGGTGGTACATGCCTTTAATCACAGCACTTGGGAGGAAGAGGTAGGAAGATTTCCATGAGTTCAAGGCTATCCTGAGAATACAGAGTGAAATCCAGGTCAGCCTGGGCTACAGTGAGACCCTACTTCAAAAACAACAAACAATGTTGAAAATTTTAAAATTATTATAAGCTGGACTGGAGGCATGACTTATGGTTAAAGTACTTGCCTGCAAATCCTAAGGAGCCAGGTTCAATTCCCCAATACCCACATAAGCAAGATGTACAAGGTGATGCATGTATATGGAGTTCATTTGCAGTGGCTTGAGGTCCTGGCACACCCATTCTCTCTGTGTGTCTCACTCTATCTCCCTCTTTCCCACTCTCTCTGAAATAAATAAATAAACAAACATTTTCAAAAAAATTATTATAAGCTATAGGATTCCCACAAAATTATGCACAAATTAGAATGAACATTACAACTACCTTTATCAAATTAACGACTTATTAACTTCAATCCATTTACTTCTTTTTAAAATGTATTTACTTTATTAATTGATTTTGAGAGAGAAAGAGGCAGACAGAGAGAAAATGGGTGTTCCAGGGCCTCCAGCCAATACAAATGAAGTCCAGACACATGCACCACCTTGTGCATTTGGTTTATGTGGGTACTGGAGAATTAGGCTTCACAGGCTAATGTGTTCACTGCTAAGCAATCTCTCCAACCCCCATTTACTTTCTAACACACAAATTAGTCAGTTAGCTGAAATTCCAATATTGATTTCAAGAAGGAAAAGAATGGTGTCTTCAAATTTTCCTCAAATACTAGTCACATCTTAAACATTTACTTTTCATATATATTTTCTCAGTATGGAAAACTTAGTGTATGAAATGATAATACTATAACAGATCATTTCAAAGTCAAGCTCTCATCCTTGACTAGCTACATCTCAAAACATAGAAGAAAAAAATACTGAAACTTATTCTCAGGATAACAACAATCCTGTTTGAAGGGAAGATTTCAAAGTCAAGGTACTAAGGTTGAGTGTCATGAGTAACTCCTGAAAAGTGAAGGTAATTTTCCCATTCATATTTCTATTCATGTATGTTCAAAATAATACAATTTGAGCATATATTATGGTAATATATAATGCTTATTAAGTGCTCAGTCTAGTGTGTGTATGTGTGCATGTGTGTACTTTCTGGGAATAGTTACACATGTATTTTTACAGAGTTAATCAGGAAATTGATAGAAAACTTAGCAAAATATTTTAACACTCTAATTTTCATGTATAGGAAATAATGCAAACAGTTTTTAAATATACTTGAGCTGATTGCAATATTTTTCTAATTTATGAGTTTGGCTGAGAACTTACCCTCAATGCATTTTGAGGTCAATTTACTTTTGGTGACATAATTTGGGGAACTAATCAGAACATGTCAAACATTTCTGAATAAGTAATTCAATATGAAACCAGAATATATGTGTACCCAATAAATCCAAGTTTCATGTATCTGTTTTCCACACAAGGATCCAATGTGAGTGAATCTACCATGCTGGCGTTTAAAGTCAATAGGGATCATGACTGGAAAACACCTATGAAAATTATATCTTAATTTTAATAATTAACTGCCAGAGTATTTCATAGTCAAATTTATGTCATGACATATATATATAAAATGAAAATGTCTAGGTAGAATAATATAAAACGCTTCTCATGTATGATCCATGCAATGCACCAATACTCACCAGTCCACCTGAAAGTATCAGGTTTTTTTCTTATTAAAAACAATCTTAATGTTTTAAGTCAAATTTTATAATGTGTTAGATATTTGGTCACTTTTTTAAAGTGCATAAGTAACTTAAAATATACTGGTAGGCCTCATAAGTAAATATATGTCAGAAAGCTATAATAATCTATCTTTAATCAGGGTATATTCATTCACAAACAAAGTTGCAAATCTGCAAAAAGTGAGGGAAGGAGCTACACTCATCTTAAAAAAAGCCATTCCGAACAAATGCTGGCATGGAAAATGCAAGGAGTTAGTGTTAAGAGTTTGTTTGGCATGATCATGTGTATATGACCAGAAGTCACTGTGCCCCTAAGACAAAAGAAAGGTGAGTGAAGGAACTGACTATGCAGGCCTAGTGAAGGGTTTGAGATTTTGCCATTGATGGGATATGAAGTTATTGAGGACCTAGACCAGATGGATGAAATGATATGACTAACAGTTCACCTTATGACCCACCAACTTAAAAGTATTTCATATTTATCTAGTGCTATTTATCAAGTGTGGTTTTGGAATGGCTGGAAATGCAGTGGGCCACAGACCTGGGAACCTGTTAGTGATTGAAAGCTCTCAGCTGGCCAGGCAAGGTGGAAACTGAATGTCATGACCTGTTTCCTTTCTCTGCATGAACCTGGATTCTTGGGGTTGTCTAAGCAGCTAGTGAAAAAGAGAGGTGAATTAGTATAGACATTCTCTACAGGAGAAATTTTGCTCCCTGTAAAGACAAATTTTAATCATACTTTTGCAAATATGAACCAAGGTGTGTCTAAGCTACCTAATTTTTATTTAGAGCATAAGTAGGATATATTCATAATTTACAAAGGATTTTCAGGTTGTGTCTTGTGTATTATACTCATTAACAGCATACCTATCTCATATTCAGTCTCCATGTGTAGTTGTTATATTAAGAGTGATTATACATATAGGTATAAATATCTAGTCACCTTGTCACCAGTATATAAATGATTACATATTAAAAGGATTACCTATTGAAATATTCATGACCTTAATATAATTCACTTTCCCAACTTTCTAGTGACTTATATAGGTATGTGTATATAGATAACAAGTATGTAACAGGTTATTGCAAATACAGCTTATTTTGAGGATAATAAAAAGGGTATGGTTGAGATGGTGTGTCTCTGTAAACCTTAAAAGAAGAAACAGGAAACGGACAATAAAGTTTCTGATTCTCAAATTTCAGAAATCAAATGAATGAAATAACACTCTTTGTAAACCATATACTAGCACAGTTGTCATTTTGGGAATGAATAACTCATAGTAACTAAATGCTAACATATTAAAGAATAAATATGTTTTCTTTCTCTAACTGCTATTTGTTAACAGCATATGACTTTTAGAATTTTATTAATAGTATATTATGAACCAACCAATTCCTGTGGAAGTTAATTTAATTTAATTTAATTTATTGAAATTTCTCAAAACACCCAGGAGTTTTCCAGTTTTGGAGATGAAGAATCCAAGGTGCAGAGGTTAAACAGTGCAGACTAAAGAAACATTGCTGCAAAATCATAGAGTCAGAATGTAACTAGCAAGCCCTTGGCTGAAGTCAGTTGGCTAGATTGGTTCAGTCTCTAAAAAACTCTTACAGATTTTTTTAAATTGAGTATTCAAATATATTTAGTTTCAAACTAACTGGCTCCATGGGTCATTGGCAATTTCCTTTTTTTTTTTTTTTTCATTGCCTATTTAACTGTTTGATTGCTTATTTTACATTTAAGGTGAAATTACAAATCTTTATTACTTGAATAATAAAGATATTTTTTGTAATGGGCTATATGTATATTAGTATTGTTCTAAAAACCAGGTGGAACAAGTCTATAGTACAAGCTTCTTGGAGTGTTGAGATAAGAAGACATTATTTTTATTATTATTATTATTATTTAGAAAGCATAAGGATACATCACCTGCTCCCTACCCCAATTCAGCAGAGGGCCCTCCTCAGTGGGATTGCTTGTGTTACTTCTGGGATTGCAGATTATGAGAAGTGAGAGCATCAGTCAGTCATTGTAAGAAGAGCAGTGCTTCTGGACATCCCCTTCCACTCTATGGCTCTTACATTCTTTCTATTCTCTCTTCCACAAAATTCCCTGTGGTGGTTTAAGTCTACTGTAGGGATGTGCTCTCAGCAGGTTCTGGATTTCTGCTTTGATGCATTTGGAGTCTCCTCAGTGTCTGTCTCCATCACCCTGACTCAGGCTGTCAGGCTCACTATTGAAGCAGCACTCTTACCCATCTCACCAATTCCTCTGTGACTTCATCTGGCCCCTGCTAGTGTGCAAGGTGTGGTTTATATCCTCAGTTCTTGATGCCTTCAGGAAAAACAAAAGGGAAAAAACAAAAACAAAAAAAAAAAAAAACGGGTTCTCCAAAGGAGACTGAAGTCAGCATAGAAGTAATGTGATAAGCATTATCAATTAAGAGAGATTGTGATGGGTGTCACCTCTTTTAGCTAATGACTAGTAGGAATTTCTTGTTGAAGTCCATGATTTTAATCTCCATAATATTCTGACTCAGTTCCCAGTACCAGATATCAGTTACTATCCACTGAGCTGATCTCTTAGCCAATCAGAGAGCCATTTGTTACCCACATAGGCTGGGTGCCACAGTTGCATGGATATATGTACGTCTCGTCAGGCTGGTTGCTTTTTAGAGCAGTGGCCCCTTTTAGCACACAAGGTTGCTGGCCATTTTCCCCGAGCAGCTCATGTAGCAATTACTAGTACTATACTGCCATACCATCTGGGAACTGTCTTCCTTCCAGATTCCATCTGTTTCTCTTGATGTTCTGTGTTGATAGCTTTATGATGTCTCCAGCAGTACTATCTTACCTTTTACCTCCAGGCAGGTCATCAAGTCCTTTGACAGAAGCCTGTCTTGTTTTGGTGACTTCATAAGCTTCTCTGATCAACAGCTCAATGTGGAGTTTTGGAACCGTGTGCTACAAGCCAGAGCCAAATGTTTTAGGGTTAGGCTTCATCCCATCCTCTCCAAAGCCCTTCTTGCCCCATAATGCCTGCATACTCCTGTTGAGAGTCATATCATTTAGTCTGCTATCCAGAAGAAATGTTTCTGTGGAATTAATTCAGTTTGGATTTATTTTTTAAATATTTTTTTAGTTATGTATATAGTATATATATACAGCCATGATGTTACCATCGTTAGCCTTCTCCCTGTCCTCCCCCCATGGGTAATATGGTCTTTCCCTATGGGGTTAGCCATCACTTATGAGGGAGAGGCAATGACTCTCTGTATAATGGCCCAACTCATGGCTCTAATAATCTTTCTGCCCCCTCTTCCGCGAATTTCCCTAAGCCATGTCGGGTTCATCTTAGGTCTATTTCAGTGATGAGGTTTTGTGAGTTTCTGTGTCTCTGGATATCTGATTTGGTAGGGGTTGAGTATTCTTTGTGTCTATTTCCTTCACCCTTGTGCTGTTCCCAAGTTCACCAATAATGCAGCACTCTTGCTCATTTACTCTATTTATTTATTTATTTATTTATTTTTATGGTTTTGCAAGGTAGGGTCTCACTCTGGTCCAGGCTGACCTGGAATTAACTATGTAGTCTCAGGGTGGCCTCAAACTGTCAGTGATCCTCCTACCTCTGCCTCCTGAGTGCTGGGATTAAAGGCGTGCGCCACCACACCCGGCTTTCATTTACTCTTATAACTCTATGGCTTCAGCTGTTGCCCTGTTGAGGTGCGATGGGCTGATTTTCTCCTCAGGTTCTGCGACCATCTGAAAGAGAGAAGCAGATTCTCTAAGGGAGAGTGAAGTCAGTGCAAGATACATGGATAATCATTATTATTTTAGAGAGAATTTAATAGGTGTAGGCCCTTTTGTATCCCACTATTGGTGGGAGCTTGTTATTGGATAATGGGCTGATTTGGGGTATGGTTCTAACCCATTTCCCATTTCCAGGTAGGGTTTCCATTCTACTGAGTGGATCCTAGCCAAATCTAGAGCAATTGGTAAGCCACCATGGCTGTGTGCCACTACTGCACTTGTGTGAACATCACATCAGGTTGATTGCTGCTGAGTAGCTTAGACCACGAGTTGCTTCAAAAGATGTTGGTCGTTTTACCCCAGTCACTTACGTAGCACCTTCTGGCACTATGTTCCATCCAAACAACATATGGTGTCTTACCAATAACTTTTGGTGTGTCATCAAGTACTCTGACAGAAATCTGTCTTCTTTTGGGAAACCTTGTAGGTCTCAGTGATCATTAGCTCATTATGGATGTTAACCACATGCTGGTATTGGGAGGTACAGGTCAGTGCCAAGGGAAAAGAAGGAAGGAAAAGTATAGGTAATATGAAAGAGAAGAGAGAGAAGATGGAATGATAGAGAAACAGGAGAAGATTGAAGTTAGTCTTTATCATACCCTCTCCAGGGCCCTGTGATTTGGGTGTTCTCTCCTAGAATTTTTAGATAGAAAACCCTGAAAATTATTTGTTGAACATTCAAGTGACTGAACTGAGTGTTGATTGAATAAATGCACTGATCTACACTGCAGGATAGATAATAACTGCTACTAGCTTCTTAGTTTCAGGCATTAAAATCACTTGACATAATAATCATATGAAACAAAGCAGCAGTCTTATGTAACCCTGCTAGGTTGAATAATTATTTTACTAGGAGAGGGATTTTTGTCTGGTTTTCACAGAGTACATTTCCCCTTATTTAGTAATCAGTGATAATCCAAATGAATGAAGCAGAAAATAAACAGATTTTTTTCTTCAAATTATCTCTGAATTTTTTTTTTTTTTTTTTTTTTTTTTTTTTTAGGTAGGGTCTCACTGTAGCTCAGACTGACCTGGAATTCACAATGTAGTCTCAGGGTGGCCTCAAACCCCTGACTATCCTTTGCCTCCCAAGTGCTGGGAATAAAGGTGTGAGCAACCACACCTGGCAGCTTTTTTGTTTCTTTTTACCTGAAAATATTTTCAAAACATATTCCATGAATGTGTGCATTAGTTCTAAGTGTGCAAAATAACTTAAAATTTTAGAATACTTTCCACATTTTAGAGAGCCAAAGGAAAGCAATCCATTATCTACATAATTCATTATTTGTTTTAAGAAGTAAAAGAGGACTGGAGCTATTGCTCAGTGGTTAAAAGTGCTTGTTTAAAAAGCCTAGCAGCCTGGGATTGATTCCCCAGTACCCACATAAAGTCAGTGCACAATGTAGCACATATGTCTGGAATTCCTTTGCAGTGGCTAAAGGTCCTGGCACACCCATCTGCCCTCTCTCCTCTCTCTTTTCCTGTCTCTCTCACACTCTCTTATAAATATATATATTAAAGTGAAGTAGAAAAAAATATAAATGATATTTTATTATCAAATAAGAATCTAACTACAAAGCAGATTAACAATGGGGATTAAATGAATTCTTGGCTCATTTAATCATAGTGCTCAGCTGTATTTACAGTAAATCCAACATATTTTTATATTACACCATTTGGTACAATTTATTCCATGTATAAGAATCAGACATTACAAACTGTAATATGAATTTCTCATACAAGTATCTGAAACTTTTTGAAATAAAAGTTAAGATTGCTGTTAATATTGATCAAACATTTTTATGTTCCAAACAAGGATTGAAATACATAACAAATAATGTTCCTTTTATTATCTGAAGTATTGTCCCAGTATAATCACTGTAGATGCAAATTGATCACTTAATATTGACATTTCTCCTAGTAATTTCATATTGCACAGATGCACAGATATTAAAACAGAGAAATTTGACTTCTCAAAATGAAGTGGATGTACAATTGTCATAGTTTCCATTTACTTTCTAGAAAGTAAAAAAAAAAAAAATGTATCCAGTGCACCATTCTTTATGTTATTATTTTACTCTAAAATAATTCTAGAATTATATGTAATTCTATAATTAAAATAATTCTAAAGTCTTTTATACATCATGCTACATTTTTAAATATATGTATATATATATATATATATTTATTTATTTATATTATTCTGATTTTGCATTCATAGTATTGGTTCCATTGTCCCCCTCCCTGTCCTCCCTCTTATTGCCTCATCTTATTGTAGTTATATGCAGGTAGAATATTGGTTTTTCACATATATTAATGAAAAATCTGTAGAAAAGCTCTGTATAAAATTATGATTAAGATAGTTGGAATTTTATATTTATTTACATAGGTAGTATCATAACAAACTTGACCTTTTTGTGGTTGCTTGAGTCAGATATCACTCATAAACTCTTGTGTTATAAATGCTTGGTCCCCAGATGGAGGAAATTTGAGAGGCAGAGCTCTGATGGTGGTGTGTTATTGCTCTAGGGTGTTATAACCAACTCCATTGTGACACAATTTTCTGCTACTCTTTTCCACCTACTATGGCATATGCAATATCAAGCCTGTTCATGTCATGCTTTTCCATGTCATCATGAACTGTCCCCTTGATACTGTAAACCAAAATAAAAAAATAAAGAAAATAGACACTTTTCTCCCATCAACTGCTTTTGGTCGGGTGCTTTGTCCCATCATCAAGAAGATAACTACAGGAGCTGGAGAGATAGCTCTGCAGTTAAGGCACTCACCTGAAAAGCATAACTCACCTAGGTTCAATTCACCAGTACTCATGTCACACCATATGGACAAAGTGGCGTATGCATCTAGAGTTTGTTTGCAGTGGCCAGAGGCCCTTGTGCACCCATTTTCTCTTTACTTAACTCTTCTCTCTGTCTTTTTCTGCATGCAAATAAATAAATGACTTTTTAATAAAAGGTTACTACAGAGAAAATTTATCATAGGAATAAGGTCTTTGTGGCTAAAAATCTGGCTGTAGCTTTTGACCTTTGCAACTGAGTTGAAGGAGGAATGTGGAAAGATTTGAAAACTTGGCATAAGATATGGATTACAGTCCTAGAAGCAGAGTTTGATGGCCTATTCTGGTTAGAGTCTGAGAGAACTAAATGTAGAAAGAACTGTGGACTGTGTAGACATGCCTTATGAAGGAAAGAAATAACTTTGTCTAGACTAGTCTAGACAGACTAGTCTAAATCCATTTGTGTGAGAGGCTTGCTGCATTCTGCATGTGTCCTGAGAATTTGAGCACAAATTTAGAAGAAATGTACCGGTGTGAGCAGAATGATATGGCACAGAAAGAAATGAAAGTTGAGCAGTAGACATCACCTTATTTCTGCTAAAATTCTTTGAGAAATTACCACCATTGACTGTTTTACATTGCTACAGTATAAGAAGTGCTGACACTTTTGCAAGTTGGGTGCCTGAAGGAAGAATGCTAATGACATTATCCTACTCTTCAAAGTCAGCTTTATCCCCCCCACCTAGATTAATAATTTGATAGCCCACCTGGTACCATGGGAGTATTTACATAAGTAGTATCATAACATCCACTCAACCAAGTGCAGGAGAGTCATTGGATTTGTGGCATGGTTTGATTTGTGAAAATGTCTACTGGGAGATAGAAGACTGAGTTGTTGGAGTCCTTGTATGAAGCCTGATGGAAACATGAGGATGAACCATGAGTTTTGGTGGAGATCCCAGGTTTATTGAGATGCCAGGAGCATGGGACAACTGTCTAGGACAGCTGCTGGCTCATGATAGATTGTTTACCAGAGATGTGAACAGCTCAGGTTGTGGGGCATAATTGGAAACACTTGATGTGGATCTCAGGTGGACATGGAACTACAGGACTGGATGTTTGCTCTGTTGGTTTTAAATATTAGATTGTTCAATCTTTCCTTGCAATGTAAACTCCTGTGTCATTATGTGTTTTGGTTTTTATGAGAGACCTTGGACTATGGGAATGTGTAAAAAAAAAAAAAGTCTTAGGATCGATAAAAATATAGGGACTTTTAAAGTTGGACTGAAAGCATTGTATTTTCAACATGGATGGTCATCAGTTTACAGGGGTTAAACATGGTTGTGTGAATCATATGTCCCCCATAAATTCATGTGTTATGTATGTTTAGTCCTCAGCTCATAGCCATTTGTGAGCTAGACTCTTACTAGAAGAAGGGGGTGGGTTTGGACTGGCAGACTCCCCCTTTCCAGAGCTCGGCTTATCTCCTGTTGCTGTTTTCTACCAGCTGTGGCAGAGATGATCAGCCTTTCCCCTGCCGTCATGAAGCTTCTCCTTAAGACTGTATACCAAAATTTAAAAAAAAAAAAAAAAAAAAAAATCTTTCTTCTCATCAGCTGCCTTTGGTGAGGTGCTTTGTCATAGCAATGAGAATATAACTTCAGCAACTTTCATAATTCATTCAGACCATCATTGATGACCTCTGTGTCTCTCTTTAAACGTGAAGAGCCAAAATGTGGTAACATTTCCAGTGCTATAGGTGTCCTTCCACTTTAATATCTTCATGATAGTTTCAGATATAATAATGGTATGAATGCCCCAAAATCCAAATTGGTGACCTAATGATTTCACTGGGATTCTTTATCAGAGCACAGGTGAGGATTGCTTATGGAGCATGGATAACTCAGTGACAGCTGCATCAGCACTAAGCTCATTCCAACATAGGGGACACCTTCAAGCAAGCCGCATTCCTGAGAGCTCACTGTACCACTTGCACATGACTTCAAAAGTTGGAGAATCTCTTCTTCACCAACTGTTTACTGACTCTATAACCCTGCAGAGGGACCGTATGAGTCTTTTAAGTTTCAGGAGCTTTCTGGAACTTGTGATTACTTCTTGCATTTCATGAGCCTTCCTACTCCCTCCCAGTGGGATAGTTTCATTTCAGAAGAATGTGTTATATAAACAAAAGTTTATTTGTCACAAATCATAATTCTACCAGGAATAAAAGAGACTGACAAAACTTTCATCACTCCATTACATTGCAAAAGAATTATTTTCAGATTATAAAAATATTTTACATTCCATCAGTAATACTGAAATTAGTAATGAGTACAAAGATTATTCTTATTTCTACTTCCATAGTTATCTTTATAAATTTACTGCAAGTTGTAAAGTTATCCATATTTTTATCAATATCTTTATTTGTACATATATAGTATTGTTTTCTACTTCCCTGTAGACATTTCTACAGCAAGTACACATAATACTTACTTGTACATTGTTTCACTTTATGTTTTAAGCAGTTCTATATTATTGATAAGTATACATTTTATTGATATTTATGTTTCTAAATTTTATGCTGTATTTCAGAAATAGCTAACTTTTTCTATTTTCTGTATGGATAGTCAAAATTAAATAGCCAAAACATTTTAACTCAACACATAGCAGCCTTAATGCCTCCCTGTAGTACAAAATATTATGTTCTTTCCTGACCTAAAGCTCCAAGTATTGGTTAGATTTCTTCCAAAAGCTTACTTTTTCTCTGCTATGCCCTATAGAAAATCAGGCATCTGTTACATCTAATATCTCTTGATTTGCTTCATCAAATATTCTCCATCTGCAGGTCCTTGATATTGCATTGAGAGATACATAAGATTTCAGGTTAATATCCATCACCACAGCTTTTCTTTTCTCTGGAAAAACCTTTGCTTTATTTATTTATTTATTTATTTATTTATTTATTTATTTATTTTGATTTTTTTTCAAGGTAGGGTCCCACTCTAGTGCAGGCTGACCTGGAATTCACTATGTATTTTCAGGGTGGCCTCAAACTCATGGCAATACTCCTACCTTGCTTCCTGAATGCTGGGATTAAAGGTGTACCAACATGCCCGGCTGGAGCATTATTTATTAACAAAATGCAGGAGTTTTCCCCTATCACTGTAAGTCTTTATAATAACCATGACAGTAGCATCTTCACGGTTTCCTCTACTTTACCCTGGAGTTCTGGTGTACTTGACCTTCCCATTGCAACTGAAAGTATTGATCCATCCCTTCAAGGCTGATGATGTCATTTGACATTGGCTTTCTTATTGAGTATGACATATTCAATAAAGTATTTCTGCTGATTGTTAAAAGGCTGTTGTCTTTATTAAAGTGTTCCTTCTAAGCATGCCTCCCTGAATATGGGTACAATCCTTTCATATCAGGTCCTCACTCTGTTTCTAATTTTTGTGATGAAGGTTGAGTCAGACCATTATGCCATCTACTGTCTTTAGTTCTCTCCCACTTCAAAGGAATTTTCATTCAGTTTTTTCAGCCACTGCTCACTATGCTTTATTTTTAAACATTTATTCCTAGATCTGCTTTTCAAATTCTCTTCTCTATGTGGTATCTTTTAGAACAATTTTTGTCCAGTTCTCAAACTTGGCTCCCATGCCAGGTATATTTAAATGAATAGTACTTGTAATATTCAATTTGTTCATAGTTCCTTTAGGCTTTATGTTTAATCTATGCATTCTAAATGTTATTCCCTACAACATTGTATAAATACTCCCATTAACCCCCCTTCTGGCCTTTGTCTCTGCCTCAAATCATTACCCATCATCCACCATACCTTTACCTACTGTAGCTTATTCTCATAAAATTTTCTAATTATATACAAACAGAGACAACACAGATTTTATAAATATATCCTCAGTTCCCTCCAACATTTCAGGCTAATCTCATCTCACCACTGTATTTGCACACATCTCATACATTCACTGTGGTCAGGAAAAATAAGCCACTGTGATCCTTGGATGATGCCATATGATCCTTTGACCACAGTGGACTTGCCATGTGTAAATTCTTGTGATCATTTCCTTTTATATTGCAGCCATGTTCAGAAAGGTAATACTTGAATTACTTCCCACTGTTTTCTTCTATAGTTTCTAACCTTCCTGTCTTATTTTAATGTCTTTGTTCCATTTAAAGTTGATTTTTATAGAGTGAGGGATAAAGAACCACTTTCCATCTTTAATATCTAAACCACCAGTTTTCCTATCAGCATTTCTTGAAAGAGGTGGGTGTCTTTTTTACCGATGTATGTGTTAGGCATTTTTATCAAGAAGAAAGCTGTAGACACATGAGCTTATTTCTAGATCTATAGGTCAAGATGTCTGGATTGTGTGTCACCATCATGCTGTTTTTGTTAGCATGGCTCTAGTAGAGTTTGGAAGTCATATATTAATGAAACTTCAACAACTAATTTTTTTCATCAGGAATGCTTGGGGTATTTGAATTTTTTGTATTGCCATATCAACCATAGCATTTTCCTCTGCTTCTATGAAAAAAAAATATAATTTATGAGGTTCATATTGAATGCATTGATCACATTTTATTACAAGAAATTTTATCAATACTAATTCTCTTGATCCATGAACATGGAGCATCTTTCAATCTTCTACTCTATCCTTTAATTGCTTTCTTTATTGCTTTATAATTTTCATTATAGGGGTCTTTATCATACTTATGTGTTTCTATGTCTCTTTTATACTAACACTATTATATATCTATGACTTTATCAACTAGATTCTTTAAAACTGGATGACAATGAACATGAAGTGAATTCCAAGTTTATGGATGCTAAAGTAGAGACAAAACCAACCAAAAAATGAATCAAATAATTTATGAATTTAGTATTGAAAAATTCCAAAGCTACTCATTTTCAAATGACTCTATAGAATAACGCATTCAAAGTTTACAAATGTATGTACATACCATTGATTAGGTTTATGCATGTATCATAGATTGTATATATGCATGTATTGTAGATGACATGAACCACAATGTTATCATCATTCATAAGGAAATAATAACCACTCTGTTATATTCCCAAGTTGTATAGCCATTAAAGGTCTATATTAGATTATTATCCTTAAAATTAAATTATTCTACAGTTTTATTTTTAGTCATCTTGTAGCAGTTACTTTTGCATTGCTGGTAGAAAGCACCTGACTAAAAGCATCTTGGGGGAGAAGAAAATGTTTTTAGATTTCAGACTTGAAGGAAGTTTCTATGATGGCAGGGAAAAGTGAGGCATGAGCAGATTCTTGGCATCACCTCCTGGCCAATATCAGGTGGACAACAGCAGCAGGACAGTGTGCCAACTAACACTGGCAAAGTGTGTGTTAAAAGGCCTCAAACCCTCCCATAACACAGCTCCTCAAACAAAGTTCCAACTCCCATGGAGACACACACACACATACATACTCATACATGAACCCACACACACACACAAACACACACACACACACACACACACACACACACACACACACATATATGTGTTGTGTGTTCTAAGTGCAAATAAATTATTTTAATTACCCATGTCAATTTGCAGTGATATTAGGATGAGCCATAGGAAATGAAATCTGCCAAATTTTAATATTTAAAGAAAGGGATAATTTTCTGTACTTCTGCTAATTATTGTACCAGTATTTAGTAAGATCTACACCCAAGCTAGTTAGTGGCCTTGTGTAGTTATTTAAAATATAAAAAACAAGCAATAAAAGCAAAAAGTTAGAAGTATAGATGTACATCATAAAATTCTCTGAAAGAATAAAGAATCCAATATATTTACATTTAACTTTTTTAAAATTTTTTAAATTATTTTATTTATTTTTGGAGAGAAACACAGAGAGAGACAGACAGAGAGGGAGAGGGAGACAGATAGAGATGGGCTCGCCAGCAGTCTCTCAGCTGCTGTGAACGAAATCCAGATGAGTGTGCCCCCTTGTGGGCAAGTGCGGCATTGTGCCCTTGTGTCACTTTGCATCTGGCTAAACATGGGACCTAGAGATTGGAACCGGGTTCTTAAGCTTAGCAGGCAGGCGCCTTAACCGCTAAGCTATCTCTCCATCCCACATTTAACTTTTGGTAAGGACACGTACACATGTGTGTATGATCCTTTACTGATTCTAGATTATTAGTGCTTTGTGGATGTTGATATTTAATTCTAGGATATATCACTAGCTCTGTGTTGTTAATGGTTAAAGCATGAGGACTATACTTAGAATAATACACAATGCAGGGTTGAGGGATAGCTTAGTGATTAAGGCGTTTGCCTGCAAAGCCAAAGACCAACATTAGCCAGATGCACAAAGGGTGCACATACCTGGAGTTTGTTTGCAGTGGCTGGATGTCCTGGCACACCCATTCTCTCCTCTCTCTCTCTCTCTCTCTCTCTCTTTCTCTCTCTCTCCCTCTCTCACTAACACTTTCTCTGTCAAATAAATATATAAATATATAAAAAATTTAAAAATAATAATCCACAATGCTCTAATTTTCCTTTATAAATGATGGTGATGAAACTTGAGTACAGTTATTATGAGGGTAAAGTGTAGCTAAAAATAGTAGAATATTAATAATGGTATGATTCTCTATGGGTTTGAAAAATAACAAATATTTTTTTTTTAAATTTCTGATTCATTAAATATTCTACAACTTTAAAGATTTTAGTTGTTATTCAAAATAGGAAAGTATAGGTCTTTGATATATCATTTTAAAGAAAAGAGTTTTAAATAGAATCACATAAAATTTATTTTGTCTCTTCATGCTCAGTAGCAGAGAAATTCATTTGGCATTTCTTATCCTTGACAAACCTGTCTATTAATAATAAATTACTATTTTGGGGTAGATGAGATTAAGAGAATGGTATCAGAAGTCACACAACCTGTATAATGATTTAAACAATTATTACATTATTATACTTGAAGTTACATCCCTGTAAGAAAGGCAATAATGAATGATATTCCCATTTTAGTGATTAATGTAGCATTAACCAGTATGCTACCCTTTATTCTACTAGTAGTAATATCAAACATCATGAATACAAGTTTATTTTTCTGCTTATATTCTCTAAGTATAAGATCACTCCATTCTCTTTTACATTTGATGTGCCAAAGGAGGGAAATAAACAATTGGAAAATAGTTGGAAAACAGTATTGGATTCTATGTTGCTGGAAATTGACAGTTAAAAAATACAGAATTAAAAATACCAGGCTTACTTTAGTACTCATGTGAAGGTAGTAATATCATAAATACATTGATCTTTCAAGATACTATGGATTAAATCCAGAGTCAATGGAATTAAAGCCTTCACTGCAGAGAACAGTGAACATTACTGGTGACAGTCAAGTACATTGGATGATTTATATGATTTTGATTGCAATGTCATGTACCTGGTGTAATCTGCACCAGGAATAACAGGAATTTCTGTTGAAAATGAATATGACATTCGGGAGGCAGAGGTTAGAGGATGACCATGAGTTCAAGCCCCCACCCCCTGAGACTACATAGTGAATTCCAGGCCAGCTTGGGCCAGAGCAAGACCCTACATCAAAAAAAAAAAATTTAAAAAGTAAAATTGTATAAAACATCTTTCAAGGAATGCTGTACAATAGACTCATTGAAGCAGTAGAGAATTTCAATGATTTTATGAATGGAGATAAATTTTCTAGTGGTAGGAAATTCAGTGGAAGTTTGTTGCAGGAAAATGTAATTCTTGCCTTTTGATATTCCTCATTAAGTTTATAAATATTCAGCAGGCAGTTTGAAAAAAATATATACACACATATATGTAAATTCAAATTTGTGTGTGTGTGTGTGTGTGTGTGTGTGTACACTCTGGTATAATCACTGAGTATAGTTCTGAGCCCAGAAGAAAATGACATAACTAAACAAAGAGTAGGACTGAAGAGATGGCTTACCAGTTAAGGCATTTGCTGTGAAGCCTAAGGACCCAAGTTTGATTCCCCAGTACCCATGTAATAAAGATGCACAAGGTGGCACATGCTTGAAGAGTTTGTTTGGAGTGGCTAAAGGCCCTAGCATGCTCACTCGCTCTCTCTCCTTGCAAATAAATAAATTTAAAAAAAAAAAAAAAAAAAAAAAAAAAAGCCACATGTGGTGGTGCAAGCTGTTAATTCTAGCATTTGGGAGGCAGAGGTAGGAGGGTAAGTTTGAGGCCAACCTGAGACTGCATAGTGAATTTCAGGTCATTCTGAACTAAAAAGAGAACCTACCTCAAAGAAACCAACTAATTAAATAAATTAATTTTTAAAAAGCAAAGAGTAAACATGAGTCATTGAGAGAGGAAAATTAAGGTTCTGGGAAGGAGGCATTAAGGGGTAAGGATAAGGATCGGAAGAGGTCAGAGATGTACAGTGTCAAGTACTAAGGAGATAAGTGAAGAGGAGGAGCTGGAGATGGGCCTCTGGATTTAGTATGGAGTCAATAGTGAGCTTTGCAGGAGTGGCTGCTATGGAAAGACAGACCAAATGCTTGGTTATAATACGATGACAATATACTAAGTTGGATAATGCCTAGTGCACATAATAATCCAGTACTGTGTTTCACCTGAGTTAGTTATGTACTGCTTACTATAGCCCATGAAGACATACTATTGTCCTTAATTTTTTTAATCAAGTTAATCCTGGGGAACACACAGTGCTTCTTTTTATCTTTGTTAGTAAAAAAAAAAATAGAACCTAGAATCCAACAATGCTGATAATTTTAGAGCCTGCGATCCCAACCTTTGGTGGATTTTTTTGTATGGAATGCAGGGCCTGGGCTTGACACTGTTCTTTCCATTTTGATGTTGGCTATTTTCTCAGCCTTGAAGAAAAACCACTGAAAAAGAAAAAAAATAAATGAATCCTGGGCTCACATTTTCCATCATTCCTTTCAGTTATTAAAGAATTATATTCTCTACAGTGGACAATTATTAAAATTCATATTCCCCAAATACCCATACAGCCTTCAAAGTATAAAAAGCGACAGTGTTCTACGCCCACATCCCTAAATTTCAAATGTACTGTATCAGTTAGGCTCAATGGCAATGGACAGGTATATTAATTCCACTTATGACAAGTGATATATAGAACGAGTGTAGACCTCAGACCTAGTATAGCAGAGACTTGAGAATTCTTGGACAAAGAAGAAAGCTCTGGAGTAATCTGTCATAGGTGAATTTTGAAAGGAAAGGAAAGAGAAGCAGTGTATTTGGAGGTATAGAGTGGATCAAGTTTCAAAGGGAGATGAAAAACATTTTCTGATCTGACTAGGTTATGCCTGAAGCTGACAGATTCCATGATTTGTGACCTAGAACAAGTCATTTACTTTTCCAAGGTCTTAATATTGTTGTTTATGAAATGAGTGGTTTGGGATTAGTGACCTCTAATGTTTCTTCCAGTTGTTACATTACTTATTCAATATTACATTTGTTTAGATTGTTCATTGTTTTGTTTGATTCTCTCTGTCTGTGAAAAACAAAAGTCCTCTAATTGTGTTCTAGTGAAAACTACATGTGACTCTTAATGTGGGAGGTGAAATGGGTTCCAATGTTTGAGTCTTGATCTTCTACTTAGTCATTGTGTAGAAGTATACTTTTGCATTTGATAATGTTAAATCCACTGTTGCAAAATAATGACACATAATTTGTTATATGTCTCTTCCTAATGTTGAAGCCCATTAAAACCATATAATATATATATATATATATATATATATATATATATATATATATATATATATATGGTCATGCCAAGTGATCCTGCCTTAATATTTTTCCCTTAGAGGAGAGCCTTGTAAGAGAAATAAGTGTTCCTATGTAAACACTCAGCATATTGTTGCCTATTCCAGCTCTTGGAAAGTCTGGGCCGAAGAGGTTGGAAAGTGTTTCTGTGCTTGCTTCTTCAACTTTCTCAGAGGAGTACTTCCTTACATGACACATAAAGAATGAGCTGTTTCCTCAGTCCTCAACATTTTTTCCTTCTCAAGGATAAGTCTAAATAAAATAAATCTTTGCTTCTGGTCAGATGTCTTTAATGCATTAAAATTATTCAGTCTTCAAATAGATTGTAACTTAGATCCATGGGTATACATACCAATTAGGGAGCTTTCATAATTTGAAAGCAGATTTAGAGATAAATGATATTTGACTTGTCCTTGGAAATTATTGTTTTATTTGACTACTAACTTTATATTATCACAATGATTTTTCTTGAACCAAAATTAAACACTGCTTTGGAACAGCAATTATTAAGTATAAAAAATGTATGCATATATATATGTGTGTGTGTGTGTGTGTGTGTGTGTGTGTGTGTGTGTGTGTGTGTGTGTTTGAGAATACAGTGTCTCACTTTGTAGCCCAAGCTATACCCAATCTCACATTCCTCCTGCCTTTGCCACACAAAGTACTGGAGATTACAGGTATGTTTCACTACCAGTATTCAAGTATAATCATTCTTATTCAGGGGTTCCTGTTTGTATCTGGTGACCAAGAAAATGTATTTCTACTCTTCAACCTTTTATTGAAAGCATTAATAAAGTTCTTTCCCTATAATTTGGGGCTTAGAGGCTAGAAATGTAGCTCTGTTATAATGTTCGTATCTACCAAGGGAAAATCTTTGGGTCCATTTTTAAGTACCACAAAAAATTGCATATCTTAAATTAATTATGGGACTTCTATATATGCTTCATACAAATAAAAATGTCTTCATATATAATTAATTTGTCAGTCCTTTGAATTCCTATGTGAAGCTATATAGCTGAAATGCTGTTTTGAGATTGGAGAATGAGAGGTCAGAGACATTTCTGAATGAAGTTTACTGTAGGACCAAAAGTATATTGTTTCTCACTTCATAATTGAATTATAAGCCACCATCTGCTAAACTTGTTGAAGAGAATTTGAAATAAATTCAGCATTAATTACAAAAACTTGATTAATAATGTGTAAAGAATTATTGATCTAGTGTTAGGATGAACCTATTTCTGATCCTACTTTTGTTTTGTTTTGTTTTGTTTTGTTTTTTGAGGTAGGGTCTCACTCTAGCTCAGGCTGACCTGGAATTCACTATGTAGTCTCCAGGTAGCCTTGAACTCATGGTGATCCTCCTTCCTCTGCCTCCCGAGTGCTGGGATTAAAGGCATGCGCCTCCACGCCCGGCTTTGATCCTATTTTTAACAACTCTTCATCTATCGTTAATCATACACCACTTTGTACATCTGGCTTTATGAAAGTACTGGGGAATCGGACCCAGGCCATCATGCTTTACAAGCAAGTGCTTTAACCACTGAGCTATCTCCCAGCCCTAATTATTGTTTAATAAGTAGAAACCTTGTGTGGACACATCATATGTTGATACCTTCATTTCTCTCCTCCCTGGCCCCATTCCACTGAGGGCCCTCTTCATTGGGTTTACTAGTGTTAACCATAGGGTTGTGGGACATGAGTTGTAATGGCAGCAGTCAGTCATGGCAGGAGATGCCTCTTGACATTTCCTCCCACCATGTGTATCTTACCCGCGATCCAACCCCTCTTCCACAAATTCCCTGAGCCATGGTGGGTGTGCTTTAAGTCTACTTTAGCCTTGAGCTCTCAACAGCTTCTGAATTTCTGCTTTGGTATGTTTTGAGTATCCTCAGTATCTGTCTCCATCTTCCTGGCACAGGTTGTCAGTCTCACTGTGGAAGCAGCACACTTGCTCATCTGGACAATTCTTTTGTGATTGCACCTGGGACCTAGCTGATGAGTGAGGGGTGGTGTTGGGCAATGCTAAAAATGGGCTGTGACTGTGAGGAGGCTGGCATTAACTGTTGGACATAGCAGGAGACCTTGGGGTGTGGGGTTTGCAGCTGGCCCTATCATCGGGAACCCACCCTGGCGGTTGTGACTGTCCTGCTCTACCCTCAGGCAAGGTTGTAGTGTGCCCTGTCATTGCCCAGAGTGGGCAGAACTGGCGAGGCCCTCATCCTTGATTGCAAAAGCATCTAACCATCCCATAATTCAGGCTTTGCCCTTCCCCCACAGTTCCTGACCTTGTAGCTAGCTGCCCAAGAGACCCTTATGTGGCTGAAGTCATATAGCTTTTTCCGCCATTCCTGTTATCTCTCTTACAGCTCCTCCCTCACAGCTTTGAAGTCAGGTAGCTCTTCCGCTACTATCTCCCTTACAATCAATTAGATAGCAACCCATAAACTATGTATCCGATCACCATATAGTCTGTATGTGCCATCTCAACCTTCCTCAAGTGTTTATAAACCCACTCCCCTTTTGAATAAATGAGTGCTGTCCATCAGATGTCTCCTGGGTGTTCGTTGCCTTTTGTTGCACTCATCCACTGCTCCAGGACCCTGCTTCTTTCCCCCAACTCCTCCTGCCTGGGACATTGGTGGCCAACAACCCTGGGGAATGGGAACAGTGAGAACCAATAGGGTGATTCATCTCCTGCCAGGGAGTCAGCTATCTTTTCTGTTCTTGTTGATTGACTTCAATTCTCACTGCCTTGTGAAAAAGAAAAACAGATTCTCCAGCGAAGTGTAGGAACAGCATAGATTAAAGGGGATACGAATTGTTAATTTAGAGAGATTTTGATGGATGTAGCCTCTCTTTTAGCCATAAACTAGTGGGAGCGTCTCAATGGAGACCATAATCTTGATTTCCATGGGATTGTGGCTTAATTCCTACTTCAAGCTATGGGTTCCTTTCCACTGAGAGGATTTTGTAGCCAATCAGAAAGTCACTGGTTACCCTCCAAGGCTGGGTGCCACAATTGCAGAGGTGTGCACATCTTGTCAGGCTGGTTCTTTTGTGTGGCTGTGTCCCCTGCTTGCTCAGTGCATTGTTGGCCTTTTTCCCCAGCAGCTCTTGTGCTTTTCAGTTCTATATGGGTTAACCATCAAAAACTAGCTCCCTTCCAGGTTCCAACCAGATCTAAGGGTACTATGTGTCGGCAGCATGTGATGTCTTTTTTCTTCTTTAATGGATTTTTCTCTTGGTTGCTATCATACCAAATATACCTACCTTTCAATGTACCTTGTAAGTCAATCTATTTCTCCATCCTTTCATTCTACCTCTCATTTTCCAGTTCTCTAATTCTTGGGACACATTGTGTGTTTAGAATTTCTGGTCTCCTGTCTATAGTCTTTCTCTAAATGATCATTTTTAGTCACTTGCTATGAAATGTCAAGCATGTATCAGTGGCACCCAATTCTCTCCCACTCTCCCTTCTTCCTATGTCTTTCTCCCACTCCTGAATTATATATTCAATGATTTAGTAATTTTTTTTTATTAAAAAGGCACCCAAAACACTAAAATATTAAAGTAATACATACATAATATAATATATTTAATATTCCTGCCATTCTATTTCAACCTAACACACACTCAATCTTTCCTGTCTTGGTATTCAACACTTCAATTCATGTAATGGGTGATGTAAAGCATTAAAAAATTAATAAGTGAAGGATTTTTCTTGAGACTTTTTGATTCTCTTCCATTCTCTCTTTCAAAGTAAGGAAAGTTATATTTTATCTGTAAAGTCTATCATAAATTTATTCATGTCTTGACATCAAAATGATTACCCTTATCCAGTTTTTGGACTCATCCATCCATGTTCACACACAAATGTAATAAATGTAATGAAATGTAATAAATTCCAAATGTAATAAAATTACAAAATGTAATCAATTCATACCACTTCTCACTATTTGAATCTGTCTATAAACATCCTCTTTCACTTGTAAGAAAATGAAAATCCAACTTTGCTTTAGTCTCATAACTTTTCTAATCTTGTCCACACCTATCCCTCCAAACTCAGCTTCTACCACGAGGCCAGAATATGACCTTTCCCAGTAGCAAGTGTGCTCCCAACTTAAAGCCTTTACTTGCTTTGTTCTCTCCTTACACAAAGCTTTTCCCACCTGCAGCCATACCACCCTGAACACACTTGATCTCATCTGATCTTGAAAACTAGAGAATGTTTTTCCTCAAAAACTGAGTCTTGGGGCTGGAGGGACGGCTTAGCAGTTAAGGCATTTGCTTGCAAATCTAAAGGACCCAGGTCCGATTCCCCAGGACTCACATTAGCCAGATGCACAAGGTGGTGCATGCATCTGGAGTTCATCTGCAGTGGCTAGAGGCCCTGGCGCACCCATTCTCTCTCTCTATCAAATAAATGAATAAATAAATAAATAAATAAATAAATAAATAAAAATAGTTTTAGAAAACTGAGTCATAAAAAGCTCCATCTAATTATTTAGACCTTGGAATCACTTCCAAAGTTGCTTCCTCAGAAGTCCTTTTTCTAAAGCCAGCACTGCATCACTCATCACAGGGCACTGACCTGTTTTCCATCTTGGATCTAATGAGTAGTAGCAACCAAATGCTTTATTTCTATATTTTTTATATTTTTATTTTATTTCTTTATTTATTTATTTATTTATTTGAGAGAGAGAGAGAGAGAAAGAAAGAGAAATAGGCAGGTAGAGAGAGAGAGAGAATGGGCATGCCAGGGCCTACAGCCTCTGCAAACAAACTCCATATGCATGTGCCCCCTTGTGCATCTGGCTTACGTGGGTCCTGGAGAAATGAGCCTCAAACAAGCGTCCGTAGACTTCACAGGCAAGCTTCCAACTGCTAAGCCATTTCTCCAGACCTATGTCTATATTTTGATTTTGCTTATTTTCTATTTATCCTATCCTCAATACTATATTTTGTTTCCATAGTGGAAACCCCCAATGTTACTCATACATATATTTATTTGATCTATTCAGAATATACAAAAAATCTTACTGTTAACAAGAAACCTAACAAGTGAACTTTGAAATGTCTTTGCAATTGTTTCTGTCTCTAGTGAACTGGCAAATGTCTATATTCATAAGTTACATATTTTTTCTATATAATTATATTAACCACTTGATGTGCAAGCAGGTTTATTGTTGATACTTAAATTCAATTTTAAGCTAAGCATGGTGGCACAGACCTTTAATTCCACAACTCAGGAGGCAGAGATAAGATGATTGACATGAGTTCAAGGCCACCCTGAAACTACATAGTGTATTCCAGGTCAGTCTGGGCTAGTGTGAGACTCTACCTTGAAAAAAAATTTAATTTCATAGTTAGATTTTCATTTTTAATTGAATATTGTTTGTAAATATGAAGAACACATACAAAAAATCAAAAGTTATATCACAGAAATGTGCTATTTAAATACTAATTTATTTTAAATGATATTCAATATATAGCATCCAATCTTTATTGATAAGTTATGAATTTATATAATTATATTCTCATCATTGAAATCAGTAATTTCCCTTATTATCTACAACTTTTGATGCCCTTACTAATCTAACATTTTTGAAATTTTATTCATAATTTTCACACGTCTTTTAATTGTAATCCTCTCCTAAACCCTTCTTTTATCTGTGTTCATGTCCCCTTTCCACTGGATCCTCTTCTGTCCAATTATTTCCTGGGTTTTTAATGTTCTTTTTAAAAATTTCTAAAATTTTTCATTTTGTAAATATTTCTTTGAGAGAAAGAGGCAGATAGAAAGAGGGAGAATGGGCATTCCAGGACCTCTAGTCACTGCAAATGAACTCCAGATGTGTGTGCCACCTTGTAGAACTGTCTTATGTGGGTACTGGGCAATTGAACCTGGGTATATAGGTTTCAAGGCAAATGCCTTTACTGCTAAGCCATCTCTCTAGCCCTGATTTCTTTTGTGCCCTCCCCTAGCATCAATGATGGGATGTTTATGGGCTAAATATTTTAATTTTAAAATATTTCCCTGATGTTTTTGTTCTGTGAGACCTAATATATTTCCATTGTGTATAATGTTTTTGATATTTACTGTTGTTCTGTGTTAGAGATCTGCAATTATAATTGGCATGTTTGTATAAGTCAAAATTTACAGGAATATTAATTAGCTCAAATGATAATTTTTCTCCCAGTATATACATATAACTTAAAAGGTGCTAGAAGTTCAATATCTGTATTTAGTCCCTATTTTATCTGTATTACATGTGTACATGGCTGTACATGGCATTTGGTTCAGAGTATCATACTTGTTATAGTACCTACCTCTGGAATTCATGGTGGGTCTAGTCATGCTCTTAGAGGGATTTTTCTAGGAGTGGTTCAGGATAGTACACATCCTTTATGGTCTTGTCCTTTTTTAAAGGTTATTCTTTTATAAGAAGCAAAAATAATATATTTTATTCTTTGCAAACAAAGGATAAATATGTAATATCATAATATCAAGGATATATGGGATTTTTAATTACTTAAAATTTTCAGCAAACAACATATATATACTAAGGAAACTAAGCTTGCTGAAAAACTATCCTATGCATCTTCCCATATCTCTAATTTTGCCACACAGAAATAGAAGAAGTTGTTAAATCTACTCAAGTTTTGACTTAGGAACACATTACTCTCTATGAGTCTTCCCAAATGATTTAATTCAAGAATGGTTTAATTCAAGATTATTCTTACTCACAATTTTGGGATATGACATTTTTGCTCTGTAAGAATATCCCAAAGGACATATTCCCCTTTTTAACTCATACTGTTACACAACTGGGCTGAATAGGAGAACTCAGAAGGAGAGAGATACTCGGACACCAGAATTCCAGAACACCTATTTATCTCTTCTTAGTTATCTCCCTCTTGTTTGTTATATGAACAAATAAACTTCACATTAAGGTGTTTGATAATCATTATGTTCCCTCTCAAAATTTTTTCACTAGAGTTTACTTAAGTATACATCACACACAGGCATAAGTCAAGGGAAAGAGTAAGAAGGTAATAGGAGTAATTTTTCAGGGAATAGAGAAGGAAAATCTTAATTTCAGTACAGAAGATCCTCAATCAAGACTTCACATTAATAATGGCCTTACATATTGTTGCAGACAGCTTCAGGTTCGCTGAGATGAACTTCCAGACCAGGCAATTATGGAGGAAGGGATTTAATTCAAGAAGGTCCAGGTTCCATAAAGGCAGGAGAAGCGGCCTGCTCTTCAAGGGCCAAGCAGAGAGCAAAAGCCAACCAGCCACCACAGCACACAGAGCAAAAACTGCCGCCAAAAGGTCACACAGCACACTTCAGGAACTCCTGCTAGGCACATTTGCATATCTTTACAATGGAATCTCAAACCATCACACACCTTTTGACCTTGCTCTAGCAATGTGATTGCAGATGCAAACTATGAGTAGTAAAACATTGAATATATTGGGGACATATATTCAAACTACTTTTTCCGCTCATCCTGTTAATAGATTTATAACTATCACACATTATAAATTGTACTCAGTCCAATTTCAAAGGTTCTCACAGTCTTGACCAACTTAAGATAGTGAGTCCTATAAAATCAAACAAGTTAAATACTTTCAACATGTAAAGGCACAGAGTAAACATTTTTAACTGGTAAGGCATAGGAGAAACTAAAACAATGCAAACTCAACCACCATCAGCCATCATCAAACTTCTGCAGTTCAAGTTCAATATAACCAGAGACTAACAGTCTCCAGGTTTACCAATTCCGCCCTCCAGCTGGGCAAAGTCTCTTCTCAGTTCAACACTGCACTCCATGGTAGTCCTTTTG
Source organism: Orientallactaga sibirica (assembly GCA_036365145.1). NCBI lineage: Eukaryota > Metazoa > Chordata > Mammalia > Rodentia > Dipodidae > Orientallactaga > Orientallactaga sibirica. The sequence continues at coordinate 13,274,289 of JAEOAD010000060.1, read as the reverse complement.
CACAGTCCTGGTATATCCAAAACATCTTCAGGTCTCCATGTTCTTCCAAAAGTCTTCCAGCCTATTCCTGAACTTCATGCCCTACCTCATGCCGCATCTCAGCATTGGAACCGTGTGCAATTTGATAATGCATTTTCATATTTCCAAAACTAATACCAGGTGTGCAGGAAGCCATTTTTAATCCAGGGACAAAATAAACCATTTGAAAAGCAGGTTCCTTCTCCAGTCAGCTCTTTCCAAAATTTGCATTTTTAACAGTCTTTCCTCAGGCATCACTCCATTGTTTTAATGTAAATCATCAACCTTCCTTCCACCTTCCTTAAGATTGCTAATGTGTTTGACAAAGCAGCTAAATCAGAAATGCCTCTACTTTTAACTTGCTTCAGGTTTTTCAACTAAAATCTTAAAATCTCAGTCTGATATCTTTAGCCAAGCACATCAGTCCAAAAATTTAAGTTTGATCAAACACTCTGGGCCTGGATAGATCCATCAATCAAGAGCCCAGTTCAACAAAGTCAAGTTAATAATGGAAACCTCATAAGCCAAGCCTCGAAGTTCAGTACTATCTGCATCTTCTCAAACTCTCATCAGAATAGTCCATAAAACTTGTTCCAGAAGGCATCTTCAGTTGCAAGCACCAAGTCCATGCTCACTCCTCCAAAACAAAGGTTGCAAACTAATATCCACGTGGTAAGGTTCATCTCACCCCACTCTCGCCAGGCAGACCAGCTGGTTGCTGAGATGAACTTCCAGACCAGGCACAGTTATGGAGGAAGGGAACAGGTCCAGGGAAGTTCCATAAAGGCAGGAGAAGCACCTGCTCTTCACAGGGCCAAGCAGAGAGCAAAAGCCAACCAGCCACCACAGCACACAGGCAAAAACTGCGCTTCAGGAACTCCTGCTAGTTTGCATATCTTTACAATGGAATCTCAAACCATCACCACACACCCCCCAGTGACCTTGAGATTGCAGATGCAAACTATGAGTAGTAAAACATTGAATATATTGGGGGACATATATTCAAACTACCACACATATCTTAATGAAAATTCCATTCCATTTAATGAGTATTCATTAGAAACCCATATTGTGAGCCAGGCATGGTGGCGCACGCCTTTAATCCCAGCACTCAGGAGGCAGAGGTAGGAGGATCTCTGTGAGTTTGAGGCCACCCTGAGACTACAGAGTGAATTCCGGCTCAGCCTGGGCTAAAACGAGATCCTACCTCAAAAAAAAAAAAAAAAAAAAAAAAAAAAAAAAGATGAAACCCCTAGTGTGTTCCAAGTGTATAGTGCTTACAGCACTGTGAGAATTGCAGGACCTGCACCTTTAAAGTATAGCATCTGCTTTCAAGGAGCTATGAGTCTACTCAATGGCAGGTCAAACTGATTCCTCTGAGGAACATCTCTCAGCGCTGTCTTTACCGTGATTATCCACCCTGTTCGTAAAACCAGAATAAGATCGCTAATGTGAGGTTCAGAACAACCAATTCTTTTACTGAAATTCTGTGATAGCTTCCCATTTTCTGAATTAAGTCTAGACTGACTGTTTTTGTTTCTCTTATGTATATTTCTCACTGAGCATGTCACTTTGTAGGTATGTTTTATCTTCATTTACTTATATAATAAATGACTATATCTTTTGCTGGTGGTCATGAAGAGATATATAATTTAAAAGCAATAAAGTGAAATAAGCCATTTTAAAATATCTTGCTATCAATGATGGCATTTTATTACATTGAATACTGTTTCCAGATGTGAGCTCAGTCTTTTCTATATCTCTGCAGCCATTTATTTAACTCACAGCTGTACTGGAAACAGTAATGATGGCCACTTTGTCTTCCTGCGTGTTGTACAACTCCCGCTTGTGTCACACATACTGTCATCTGTCCCTGTTATCTATAGAAGTATGTTTTCACTAACTTCCCAATTTCAAGAGATTTAGATGATCAAAGCTTCATTCAATAAGTACATCTAAACTCATGGAGTGCTCAAGGCAAATACCTGAAGGAAGATCTCTCTTGAAATTCCATCGATATTGTACAACTCTGATCCAAACCCCAGGGAGCGGCACCTCTCTTTACATAATGAGTGACTATTCTTCCATGCTACCTGCTATAGGACTCAGTGTAAATATAGAAGAATAAATTGTAAATGTTCTTGACCTTTTAGATATAAATTGAGAATCAATCAGATTACATACCCCTGTCTATCACACCTCATGATTTATAATATATGTGTACTATACTGTGCTGGGCAACTAAGCCTCAGTGTTCTGTCTGACATCAGAGCTCTCCATCAAGACTTCAGTAGATTCAGCGTAGGAAAGAGAGGACTCGTGAGGAATGGCCCCTTTGGACACCTCTTGCACAGAGCTGCACCTGGTGTACTCTGGCTCCTGGCCAGGTTGCACACCTCTGCATCTGTTCTCTCATCCATGCAATGGTGTATTGCAGTGCCTTGTCAGCCATGGCAGGAGAAGGCAGCAAGCATCTCTGAGACATCTTCTACTTTTGCTCACATAACACAAACACTTACTATTATCACAAGTCTAATTGAGAGTGCATTGCTGGACGTTCCTGTATTTGTTGACAGTAAAGCTGCTCCAGTTCCAGATTCACTGCATTTTTTTTTTCATCCCTGAGTTCAGAATCGTTAATAGGCCTTGTATATCTGTGGAGTTTTATTTTCCTTTTCTGGTTTTGGAAAAACATCTTCAATGAGAACAGACCAATGAGAGACCAAAGACAATTTAGACAGATGCAAGGTTGCACAAATTGCAATTTGTGTTTGGCTAATGAGCAGAACAGTGTCACAGATTGCCAGATGGGAGATTTCCCCTTTCTGAAGCAGTAGGAAAAGGTTTATATGCCAAGATAGGCAGAGGAGGGCTGTAGTAAACGAGAATGTACAAAAATAATGAATACAGGATACATCAATCATGAAATACTTCAAAAGTAGCCAAATAACTATCTAAATGATTTTTTTTTTTCCCCAATGGGGTTTGAAATATGTTTCAGGAACTCCAGACAAGTGCCTGCCTAAAGTGACAGGGATTTTTGTTTGTTTGGTTGGTTTGGTTTGGTTTTTGTTTTTTCCAGGTAGGATCTTGTGCTAGCCCAAGCTGACCTGGGATTACTCTCAAGCTGGCCTTGAAAGCCGTGATTCCCCAACCTTAGCCTCCCAAGTGACGTAGAGTGTCAGTTTTTACCAAGATGGATGAAGCAGGTTAAACTGGATCTCTGTACTTTCCCTACCTTTGCTTTTTGTGTCATTAAATTTTTATTGAACTTATAAATAAATCAAAATTATTTAGATAATTAAATTAGTAGTTTTCAAAACAATCTCTGGTACACCATTAAACCTAAGCTTGTGTTATTTTTTACGTATATTTTTAAATTTAAATTACACATTATGCTATGCTATATGCCTCTAATTGGAAGCTCAGATAGCTTATGAAAAAAAAATACACAACCTTGTATAAAATTTATTATTGTGGGCTGGAGAGATGGCTTAGCACTTAAGGAATTTGCCTGCAAATCCAAAGGATTCTGGTTCAACTCTCTAGGACCCACTTAGGCTAGATGCACAAGGGGGCGCATGCATCTGGATCCCATTTGTAGTGGCTGGAGGCCCTGGCATGCCCATTCTCTCTCTCAAGTAAAGAAAAAAATAAAATATATTAAAAATTTTATTATTGTAATATTGTGGCATCAATTATATTTATACAAATATTTTAATCAGTATAACATGGAATAATATAAAGTTGGCATCACCAGTTTGAATTCCCATGGGCAATCAAAAATAAAAATTCATAGTCAATTTTATATTTAACTGTGTTCAGTGTTTTTTACTAAACAAAAGAACATAACCCAGATGCATAATGTGCAAAAAGCATTTCAACTATTCATTCTTCAATCTCTCTCATGAAATTGAGGCCTTCCTTCACGTCTACCACCAGAAGAGCTATGTTTCTAGAAGTTTCCTCCACTGAGATTTATTTCTAAACCAAGTATCTTTTATCATGTGTTGATTTTTTTTCCACTGAGAATGATTCTTCCACTTAAGTCATATAAGATTTTTTTTATGTAGTTCCTGTTCTACCAAATAACAAATGATTCACAAGGACCAAGCCAATTACCTTCTTTTACCTAAGTCTAGCATGCCAACCCTGGAGAGTTAGCAAGAAGCTATAAACTCACAGCTGATAATCACATAACAGTCTCAGGTTCCACATTGTTTTACCCAGCAAGCCTTACGTTGCCTTTAGGATTAGCTAGTATCGTGGAAAAATAACCCTTAAAGGCTTGAATATATTTATTTGTATAGCACTCTAGCATTGTATTAATGACTCTGAGATATTAAAAAAATTGAGCAAGAGTTTACCATTACCAACATGTCAACTCATATACTCTTCAGCTCCAGGCATTAGAGTGATAAATTTCTTGAATTTGCAGTTCTAAATAATTCTATTTCCAAATTGTAGCAGACAGCTTCAGGTTTGCTGAGATGAACTTCCAGACCAGGCAGAGTTATGGAGGAAGGGATATTATTTATTGAAGCTTACAGATCCAGGGGAAGTTCCATAATGGCAGAAGAAGCTGGCCTGCCTTTACAGGGCCAAGCAGAAAGAGAAAAACCCAACCAGGCACACAGCACACAAAGCAAAACTACAGCCAAAAGCCACAGCACACTTCAGGAATTCCTATTAGGCACACTTTGCATATCTTTACAATGGAATCTCAAACCATCACCACACCTTAAGACCAACCCCCAGTGACATTGCCTCTAGCAAGGTGATTGCAGATGCAAACTATAGCTAATAAAACACTGAACATATTGGGGGACATATATTCAAACTACCACACAAATCTTTGTTTTATACTTCATGGTGCTCATGGCTGAATATTGTCCTCATTCAAATCTAGGATGGATCTTTCTGCACATGCACTGGGAGGCAAGCAAGCCTGCCTATGGGATAATTCAGTTCAGAGTAGCTAATTTGAATTTTTAGAGTCAGATCATAGGAATCTTTTATTATTGTAAAACAACATAACTGTCTTTGAAAATTCACACATTCCCGTTTCACCTTCCCAATGTAAACTCAGGAGAGATGCATGACTCCTGTAGTGGGGAAGGTTTTTTATAAGTAATGGTCTTATGCATCTCAGTTTAAAGTATAGCATATCTTAACATCATTTCCTCCAAGTTTAACAGATGCATGGCTTAATCACGAATTTGACTATCAATAATTAAATGAGCATCGACTCTAAAGCCAAATAGATATGAATGTGAAATCTAGGACTTAATATAGTTTGCTAAAAAGGTTTAGACAAGTACACACTAAAAGATGGGAAGCACAAACCAGCAAAGCCAACTTTACTGCTCAGCAATGAACACTTGTTTACCTCATGATGCACTATTTAAAACCTTTTGATGTTCACAGGCTTACTGCAGTATCTCAGATTAATATTCTCTCATCCTTAGAGTTTCCTAGCTTTCTAATTTTGATGCTGTTACCCTTTAATCCATGACATAAACATCTAGAGATGAATGGTGTTTTAGGCATTCTTCATCTCTGCTTATGTTTGGGTTGATATACATATATTATTGTGGACTGGAGAGATGGCTTAGCAGTTAAAGCATTTGCCTGCAAATCTAAAGGACTCTGGTTCAACTTTTTTTGCTTTTTTGCTGCATTTTAAGAAAGAAAGTTTTACAAAGCAATTATGATCACTACATCCTCTCCTTCAATGGAGAATCAGACAGGAAAATTTTAAACTTACTGAGCACCATGTGATGATACTGAAGAATAGTAAACGCAAACTAGTCATTAGTCATACAATATAGTATTGACATTAAAAATAAAATAATATATTTTCTAAATGCTAGAATACCCTTAAGTTTGAAGTCAATTTATTAATATTTCCATTTGAAAATATTTTATTACTCTCCACAGCTTGCTTATAAATAGATAAATTGTTTTGATACACTGCATATGTAACATACCCGAGCCATCTGTTATTATCAATAGTGAAATTATTGCTAAACTAAGCCAATAGTTAATTCTTGAAGCAAGTAATGAGATGGCTGGGAAGATGACTCAGCCATAAAGAGTGCCTGCCACTAAGTATGAGAACCTAAGAGGGCCTGAGAAAATCTAACTTCAATTCTGTAGCACCCACATAAATAGCTTGATGTAATCACTCATGATTGTTACCTCATTTATACGAGGACCAACAACCAAAGATGCATAGGGATCCAAAGCCTGCATCTCTGGAAATAGTGACAGACTCTATCTCAAAGATATGTGAGGACTGAGGAATAGAGGACAGACAAATGCTGTTATCCTCTGGCCTCCTCACATGCACACATGGGACACACACATCTGCACACATCTGTGCATATATCATATAATACTACACACACACACACACACACACTCACATATACACACAGCACATACTACACAACAAAATGCAAGTGACTATATCAGTAAGGCATATGAATGAAACCATTACTTTGTACCACTTTTTACTTCCATTAAAAATGTGAGTGGATATAAATGACAAAGAGCTAAAGCTATTCATTTAAAGGGAGTTTGACCTTCCATCCACACCGCAGTCCTGTTGCTCCCCACGTTGGGCACCTGTTTTGGCACCCCACATTGGGCACCCGTTGCCGGTGTTTTTCCTCCACCACCGGCAGGTAGAGCGGAAGAGAGAGAGAGCCAGGCCAGCCGCTTCTCTCAAGGCTGAGCGGGAAGGCGGGTGTCGGCGACTCAAACCCCTCCCCCCAAAACACCGGGGAGAAAAACCACATTGAGCAGCAGAGACCGTCTGGCGGAAATTTCTCTGTTTATTGTCACGGGAAGGTATTTATATATTTTGAGAGAGGGTGGGAAAAAGGATGAGATAAAGGTGTAAGGGCCAATATTATTTCACCACGTCAGCAGCAGCTGGGCGGAGGCAGTTTCAGCTTAGGTGCTGAGTCACTCCAAGGACAGGTCACGAAACTCTACTCAGGCTCCGAAAGCTCGACTAGGCCTCACTGGGAGTAGGCCAAGACTGGCTGGGCTAACCACTCGGCTTCACACCGGGCAGGGCCCAACACAGTCCAACTAATAAAACTTTAACAAATCAAAAAAGGAAAATTTTCCAGCATGAAAGTGAAGGGAAACAGAGGTTGACTGCATGAATTTTGAAGGGAATGTGGAAACTGTCATGCTCACATTTAAAAAATATATTTATTTATTCGTTTATTTGCAAACAGATATAAAGAGAATCGAGAGATGGAATGAAGGGGGGGGGGTAGACCCAGCAGGGCCTCCTGCACTTGAAATTGAGAGGCATGTGTCACTTTGTGCATTGGACTTTTTGTGGGAACTGAGGAACTAAACCAGGGCTGTCAGGCTTTCCATGTAAGCACCTTAAACCAGTAAGCTAGCTCTCCAAGCCAGTCACTTTTTTTTTTTTTTTTTTTTTGAAGGGCCTCGCTCTAGCCCAGGCTGACCTCAGATTCACTATGTAGCCTCAGGATGGCCTCATCTTCACCACGATCCTCCTACCTTGGCCTCCCAAGTGTTGGAATTAAAGCAGTGGTCCACCACACCTGGCCGCCACTCATATTTTCGATTAAAGTTTGATGTAGATGAATAGTGACCAAAAATATTACTTTTGGGGTGAGCAAGAAAGGAAGAGAACAAAAACTGTGACTTCCATCAAAAGCCTAAAGAAAAGCCCAAGTACAGTGGCATGTGACCATTATGTGTTTATCTACACTATCCTTTCATTAAGGATATAAATTAAATGTAACCTATAATTTAACTGTTGTGCTTGATTTTTAAATATTCAAATCTACTTATTATACTGCAATTGAAACAACATAAAATAATTTATTTTGACATTTCATAACATGGAAAATTATGGAAATTCTATTCTCTATTATCAAGCTTCCAGAGTTAAAATTTTAATGATAAACAAATAAATAACTAAATAAAAATAAAGAAATAAAAGACGACTTAGAATTCCCCTTGGAATAAAGTCAGGACAAAATCTCTATGGAGGTTTTCTAGTAGTCAGAAATAATGACATTTCATTACATGGCATTGATCTTGCATATTTAACTTTGATTTAAAAGGAAATTTTGGCAGGCAATTACCCTACATATAAAGATTTGTATAATAGGAAGCTTTTTTGAATTGCTAATAGGTAACTCCTTTTCTCCCCAGCATCCCTAGGAGACCTGCTCTTTTTTAACTTAAACTATATGCTCCATAGTTTATTAGATGAGATCTTTGAGCTGCCACTTGAGTTTTCCAAAAGCTCTCTCTCCATTCTGTTTCTTAAGTGAGACTCTAAGAAGAAAACAGCTGAAGCACCAGAGCCTGCTGAAAAGTGCTGCCATATCAATCCATGCTTCATCATACCATAACTGCAGAAATTGGGTATTGCTTTAGCAAAATCAACATAATGTATCCAGAAACATGAATCACTGGACAAGAAACTTAAGGATAAAATATAAGACTACTGTAAGTTCAATGACCAAATAGCTAAAATAGAACTGTTCAGAAAAATACCGGCTTACTATGAATCATGTCTGTAGCATAATTTTTAATAGTGAACAGCGCAGGAAACCATAGATTCATCCCTATATCTCCAGTTTTAAGTTCAATATTATCAAATTAGTTCATAAGAAAATGATTTGACAACATCTATTGTAATTGTGTCCTACATCTTTAGCTCAGCATTAAAGACTATAAATTTGGCATATGACCATGTCACACTAAGAAAACTTAAATGCTAAATGCTTTCATGAACAAATCTGTATTCCTAGCCAAGTGAATCCACTGCCTCTTCTTTCCATATATGCTTACTTCTTTTTTTGTTTATTTATCTGAGAGACAGAGAAAGAGAAAATGGGTGCACCAGGGCCTTCAGCCACTGCAATCAAACTCCAAACACATGTGCCACCTTGGCATGTGGCTTACATGGGTCCTGGGAAGCAAATCTGGGTCCCTTAGTTTTATAGGCAAGTGCCTTAACCGCTAAACGATCTCTCCTGCCCCATATATGCTTATTTCTAACTCTCCTTTTATTCATCCTTGCTACACATCTGCAGTCTTAAGTTATTAGAAGTGCCATTTTCAATGAATTTCTGATATAGTATTCATAGTAATTTCAATCTATTACTCCAGATTGCAATGTTTAGGATAAAGAAATGGATATGGCTTCCTGATTTTATCATTCAAAGTGCTACTTTTTCTCCAATCTAATATAAAATCTGATTTAGTAATCATACCTTCTCTATTTATCTAAGCCTGAGGAAAGATATGGTCATTCAGATGTGAGGTGATTTGAATTACACTAGGTTGGTGATGGTAGAAATGTAGATTATAGCTGCCTAAGTAAATGTTAAGAGATGGGTTAAAAATTAGAAAATGATGGTGAGTCATGAGAAAATCTGTCTGTGGGAATATAGGGAATCAGTCAGACTATATGGAGAAAATAATTTCCATTTTGAACGTAATAAATATCTGAAGAATTACAGATTATATTCATATTTTATTTATTTATTTATTTGTGTGAGAAAGAATGTTGCTACAAACAAACTCCACATGCATGTAACACTTTGTGCATCTGGCTTTACTTGTATAGCCCATCACACTTTGAAAAAAGTGCTTTTAACCATTGAGCCATCTCTCTGGTCCCTACATATTATATTTAGCATGCACACTATTGACAATGACCATATTTATGTATCTCTGAGTTTATATGTACAGATTAATATGTAATAATTTTATTTATCAGGCTAAGGATTCTCTATAGACAAATTCATAAATATCAAGGATAGGTTTAACTGTTCAATTTTTGTCTTAAAAGCTGTTTATTGGATCCTGAAGTTAATTTAAGCTTAGATCCATCCAGCAGAGCTGAGTTTAGTAAGATCCTAGGATAGAATTAGATACTATAGGTGCATACTAGCACAGAGATATTTTGGCCCAGTATATAAGGGATGGCATGTGGAGAAACAAATAAAATGACAACTATTACAAAGATTTATGGTGTTTTCAAAAAGATATATTGTGTAATAAGTAAACTATTCAGATATCAGAAATCATACTGAGTCTGTTAGCATTAAAAAATAAGCATTAAGTATGTCCATATCTAATAAAAATAAATTTTAAAAATAAGCATTTACTATTTTGCAAAAGTCTATAGTCTTCTATTTACACTGATCAGTTTTGTGAGTATTTAGCTAGGCTTGACCAGGCATCTGTAATTCACTGGAGGATCTTCTGAACACTAGCTAATAGAACTTCAGATAGATAATTTTTGTCAATCCCATGTGCTCTGTAACAACTCTCAAGCTGGATAAAATAGTCTTATTCTTACAACACAGATAGGATTTCAAGAGAAAACTAGCAGAAGAGCTCAAAGCTTCTCTTGGCTTCAGCTAATTAACAACACACTGTTATTTGTGCCAACAATGCATGGACTGGCTTGGTAGTTCAGTTGGTAGAATGCTTGTCTTGCAAACATGCAGACCTGTGTTTGATCCACAAAAATGTAAAAGAGGCAATATGCTAGCCATGCTTGTAAACCCAGTGGTAGGAAGGCAGACAGATAAGGATCCCTGGGGCTCCAAGACTAGTTAGTCTAGCTTAATTGGGGAATTCTAGGCCAATGAATGTTCCCTTCTCAAAACAGGTGAATGACATTCTTGAGAACAGCACCTAAGATAGGCCTTGGTTCTCCACACATACATGTATACACACACACACACACACACACACATATACACACACACACACAGACACACGAGTGGAAAAGAAAGAACAAAAGAAAGAAAATCACAATGTCACCACAAAATTAGGGGGTGGGAATATTAGATTTTCCTCTGGTTATCAGAATTACATTGTATAGTGCAGGCTATAAGAATGCCATTATTTTCAGTCATTGGAATCTATGTGCTATATGGTTACATAAATTGGCAGATTAGACAATTTATGATAGCTTATATGAAGACTATTTAAAGTTAATAAAATTCTTTTGGTAATATTAGTCTGAAATAGCCAAAAGATTTATTATGAATTTCATTCTGAAGATCCTTCCACAATTCCAGGAGTGACAGTCATACACAATGATCAGGAAGTTAGTATAGTTGGTAAAATATTGACACAATGAACACTGACTGCACAGTGGCTAAAAAGCAGGTTGGATCATTTTTCTTTATATGTCATATTTGAAAATCAAAAGTAATATATATAGCTTGCATAGATACTTTAATGGTGTGAACTAAAGAAGGATGTTGATTTAGAAAACTGACAATTTTCTGCTACTGTATAATGGAAAGAAAATAAGGAAGTGTGGGATTGGAATAATTAACAAACTGATTGAGAGCTCTGGCAGGGAAAGGAGCTCCCTCTTCTTCTCTTTGAAAGATAAACTCACATTATAAAAGCTTTGTGTGGTGGCACACACCTTTAATCCCAGCACTTGGGAGGCAGAGGTAAGAGGATTACCATGAGTTCAAGGCCACCTGAGACTACATAGTGAATTCCAGGTCAGCCTGGGCTAGAGTTAGGCCCTAACTTAAAAAAAGAAAAAGAAAGAAGGAAGGAAGGAAGGAAGGAAGGAAGGAAGGAAGGAAGGAAGGAAGGAAGGAAGGAAGGAAGGAAGGAAGGAAGGGGGGAGGGAACTCACATTATAAATGAAGAGAATGAGACAAGGGGTGTAGAACATTGGCAGTGTTAAAGTAATTATGTCAGGAATGTGTAAGACATGCAGGAAATTGTGAAGCATATTGATGCTCATCATGATTATCACTGAAAGAGACAGTTACACGCTTTTGTTTCACTGAATGAGTGGTTGCATAAATGATGGCGTAACACAGTGTTTTCTACCATGAACCACACATCAAGAACAACTTCAAACCTTTCTAAAACCTAATTACTGGACTTACCACTAGAGTATCTCTTCTTAGTAAGTGTGTAATGGGATTCAAAGATTTGTAATTCGGAAAGTACACAGAAAATATGAAGATTGTTGGTTGGTTTGTGTGTTTGTTTAATATGGGGTGATAACTGTAAAACCACTGGTAAAATGTATTGTAAGTGCTCTTTGTGCCTATTAAAGTGTTAGAGATTTAATGAATGTAAAGAAAACATACTTTATTTTATAGCATTACTATATTAAAATAGTATTATTCTTTTGGAATTTCTCTCACTCCTCTCTCTCTCTCTCTCTCTCTCTCTCTCTCTCTCTGTATGTATATATATGTGTGTGTGTGTATTTATGTGTGTGTGTGTGTCTGTATGTGTGTGTGTGTGCAGATAGATGATAGATAGATAGATAGATAGATAGATAGATAGATAGATAGATAGATATAATTTCACTGTAAAAATATCACATTTACATTCTAGATCACAAGGCCATTATGTTGAAGGAATATGATGTGATTCAATTAAGACACCCTCCAACTATGGCTGCAGACATAAAAAATACTTGCACATTTTCATTCTGCATCTGACATGCAGGTACAATGCATATTGAGTAATTCCTGAATCATGGACTTGTGGGATCAGTAAAGAACACATGTAAACCCAAAATCTCTTTTAATCCTGATATTTATGAAGTCTTCTAATATCCCACTGTATAAACAGTGTCATGTGTCAGGCTGGAGAGATGGCTTAGTGGTTAAGGCACATACCTGCAAAGCCAAAGGACCCAGGTTCAATTCTTCAGGTCCCATGTCAGCCAGATGCACATGGTGGCATATGCATCTGGACCCTGACATGCCCATTCTCTCTCTGTCTCTCTCCCTCCCTATCTCTGTCACAAGGAAATAAATAAATAAATAAGAATATCATGTGTCAAGCCAAGAGAGAGAAGGAATTTTCTTCTCCAAACCATGAACCCCTGGCGAGAAGGTGGATAAATTATTCCATGACAAGATGAAGTGAATATATAATTGAAGGAAGAGATGACTGAAATTATTGATTACCATTTTATCTAAAAAGAGATTTTCACTCTTGTGGACCTCACTAACCTTATCTGTAAAAGGTAGGCTTAGCTGACCTACAAGTTCTTGTTAGCTTTATTGTATAAACATCTAAGCAATTTTGACGGGAGGTGATTCATTTTCCAAACACCTAGATTTACATGCTGTTCTTTTAGATGATTATCATGAGTGTATGTGTGTGTTTGTAAGTCACGAAATTTGAAAGAGGATGATGACAGAGAAGAAAGAGTTCATAAGGAAAGAGTTTTAGGAGAGAATGGGTAATGGAATACATATGTCAAGAAAGCAGAGGGGGGGACTCTCTGGGAAACAGCAAGAGGGGCCAGAATCCAGATTGGAGGACAGTGAAGGAGTGGCAAAGGTAAAAAACAAAGTATAAAAACACACACACACACACACACACACACACACACACAATACTTCATAAGGAACCCCATTACTTTGAATACTACTTAAAAAAAAATGAAAACCGGGCTGGAGAGATGGCTTAGCAGTTAAGGGGTTTGCATGTGAGGCCAAAGGATCCTGGTTCGATTCTCTAGGACCCACTTAAGCCAGATGCACATGGGGCGCATGCATCTGGAGTTCGATTGCAGTGGCTAGAGGCCCTGGCTTGTCCATTCTCTGTCTTCCTGTCTTCTATATCTCTCTTTGCTTGCAAATAAATAAACATTTTAAAAAATGCATTCTGCCCAACCATCCTCAGAAGATTTAAATAAATGATGGAGAATATATTATGTCAATTATACTTATGCTAATACACATTTTGAAAGAATATTGAGAAATGTCTTTGATCCTTACCTATAATTCATGAGGTAAATGACTGGGGGTTGGGAATTATTAAACTAACTTTACAGAAGGGGAAAATGAAGCTAAGGGGTCAAGTTGCCTGTTCACATAGGAAGAGACAGAGTTTGACATAAATCTTGGGCCTTTACTTATTCTTTCATTACCTTGTGCCCAAAGCAGCCTGGTAGCTAATATTCATCAAAACTTTAATTTTGGACTAGAAAGGTGCCTCAGTTGGTCAAATGCTTATAGTGCAACCATGTGGACCTGAACTGATACCCAGACACACACAAAACACTGTGTGCTGTAATGTGTACCAGTAATCTCAGCATGAGGAAGGTAGAGCCGGTCTAAAAAGGATGAGAGATCTGGTATCAAAAGGGGGTAGAGGTACATGGCACTCATGAAGATGACATGTTTAAGGTTGTTTTCTGGCCTCCCCCCAACACATACACACCCACACCCAACGTGCACCTATATTCACATGTACCACACACATATGCTTGCCACACATGCACATCGAAAAAGTTAATTTTATATGATTATATTAAGGAAACACATGAAAATATAAGACAATATATGCATGCTTTTAAAAATAGGAAAAGAGCACATCCTTTTCAGGGTAAATTTTGATTAGCAAAAAGCAGTAGAAATCCACAGAGAAATAAGAACTGAGTGAATCAATGTCTTTGAATAAAATTTTAACTGAACATAGAAATATTTTTTCTAGAAATAGTCAGAGATTCCTCACTTCATGAATATGCACATTAAAAAAAATAGCATTATCTAGAGAGATTAAGAGAAAGAAATAGCACTGTTGATGTGGGACGAGTTAACTAAAAATGTTGCTAGAAAATCAACACTGCTGCTGGGGACAGGGAAACACAGGAAAACACACGTTTTGGGACAAGGCTGTGAAAAAGAGAGAGGTCTCCAGACTTCAGACTCACTTCTGGGTGGTTTTAGGGCATGTACTAAAGAACTAAGCAGGAAGAGAAAGAGAAAGAGAGCGAAGAGAGAGAGAGAAATAAACAGAGAAGAGAGATTTAATATGTGACTTAAAGAAATACATAATCCAAAAAGTATAAAAAGTACAACCAATATTTGCTTTCCCCATTTGTGGGGTTGGGGTGGGGTTGTAGGAATCTGGAGAGGTGTAAGAAGAGTAGTAGCGTCATGGCATCAGAGCAATCCTTTCAAAGAATCACTATTTTACCTTGTCAGGTAAACGCTGCTATTCTGCTTCATTAAAATGGCCATATTCTTAGTCTATGTATTTGGATTATCACAATTTAAACAATTAATGTGTTTTTCAAGTTATTTTTCTCTCATGCGTAGGCTAGAATGTATTACTACATATGAAATTAAGAGGAAAGTAAGGTGGTGTGTGTGTGTGCACACACACACACACACACACACACACACACATATGCACTGCCCCTAAGTAGAACGATAAAGCATATTACCAAGAGAATGGCTCCTTACTGTCCCTAATGACCACCTTTCTTCATTAGCACAAGCTGATGAATTGCTAAGTAAAACTATGGTCAGTGTAATATATCACACCACATCTAATGAAGAGGATAAACATAAATCCTGCAGAAGAATTACATCAGTTGAATTAATTCAAAATAAATTAGGTGGTGATATTTTAAAGTACACGCACTACAATTCTACTATTTGAAAGCACTCTGCAATGGCGTCTTTATTCATTGCTCAATTAGATCCCCAATGACTACTAAAGTTCATTTTATATTTGAATAATAATATAAGTAGAAACACTATTTAAATGCCCGTGCTGTTTCCTCAAAGATATTTGGCAGGATTTGATTATTTGTACAATGTTATATTCTGTCAAGAAATTATTGGAGAAAAGCTGTTAAATATTTAATTTCTGCCAAAACTCTTTAGGTGTCAGAAAACGAACTTTTTAATACCCTGGCAACAGATTAAATAACATCTTTAAATATGGCTTGACATTTACTTGAAAGAGTTCTGTATTTTTTTCTTCTTATTAAACTATGGCTGTCACCAGAGAAAGATGAAAAGAGTATATTATATTATATTTATTATGTTATACTAATGTGTTTTTTTTAAACCACAAATACAATGAGCATGAGGTTTGCTCTGTCTATGGAAAGACTTGCTTTTCTTAGTAGACTGGCTTCTCACTTATCTTACAAATTAAGAGCTTTGCTGTGTATTTTGCTCATGTATCTGATTGCATATTTATATTTACCCCAATGAACCTTGATTTTGCTTGTGTGTATGTGTGGGATTATATAAATTAAGGTAGAAGTGTAGGAAAGAGTGTTAAATTTTAGTTTCTACTTGATTCCTTTGAAGATAAGCCCCTTATCTATCCCTGTCTAGTGTTCTCTTACATGTTTTGACTTAAAATTACAAAACTGAATGCTGAGGGACAAAGGCATCTGAAAACAACTATCATAGGTAGCCTGTCACAAGCTTGCCCCTGCTTGACCCTCCCTGGACACAGGAGAGGAGAGTTCTAGAAGATACATCTATTTGGGAAATGAGACTAACTTTGGAATGAGCTTCAGGTTAAATGCCTTGTGTGGTAGTTTGAATATATGTCCCCTAATATATTCAGTGTTTTACTTTATAGTTTGCATCTGCAATCACCTTGCTAGAGGCAAGGTCACTGGGCAAATGGTGATGGTTTGAGATTCCATTGTAAAGATATGCAAATGTGTCTAGCAGGAGTTCCTGAAGTGTGCTGTGTGACCTTTTGGCTGTAGTAGTTTGCTCTGTGTGCTGTGGTGGCTGGTTGGCTTTTGCTCTCTCTGCCTGGCCTTGTGAGGCAGGCTGTTTCTTCTGCCATTATGGAACTTCCCCTGGATCTGTAAGCTTCAATAAATAATATCCCTTCCTCCATAACTGTGCCTGGTCTGGAAGTTCATCTCAGCGAACCTGAAGCTGTCTGCAACAGTAAAGTGGTACCGAGGAGTGTGGGGTGAGATGAACCTGACCATGTGGATATTCGTCTTTTGGAACCTTTGTTTTGGTGGAATGGGCATGGACTTGGTGCTTGCAACTGAAGATGCCTTCTGGAATTTTATGGACTATTCTGATGAGAGTTTGAGAATGCTAAGTGCAGATAGTATTGAACTTCGAGGCTTGGCTTATGAGCTTTCTAAGGGGAAGGAAAGACTGTTAGAAATTGTTGGAACTGGGCTACTGGCATAAGGGATGGCTACGTTCTGCTATCCAGGCCCAGAGTGTTTGATCAAACTTAAATTTGTAATGGACTGATGTGCTTGGCTAAAGATACCTGACTGAGATTTTAAGATTTTAAGTTGGAAAACGTGAAGCAAGTTAAAAGTAGAGGCATTGAGACTGGTTGAGCTGCTATTGTCAACGCATTAGCAATCTTAAGGAAGGTGGAAGGAAGGTGGCCTGACTTGATTTACATTAAAACAATGGAGAGGATGCCTGAGGAAAGACTGTTAGAAATGCAAACTTTTGGAAAGAGTGTTTACTGGAGAAGGAACCTGCTTTTCAAGGCTCTGATTTATTTTGTCCCTGTATTAAGAATATGGCTGTGTCCTGCACACCTGGTATTGGTTTTGGAAGCATGAAAAATGCATGGAGTGGTCATGAGTTGCACACGGTTCCAGGAGCCGCTGCTGCGATGCGGCATGAGGCAGGGCATGCAGACCCTCAGGAATAGGCTGGAAGAGCCTTTGGAAGATGGACCGTGGTTTGCATGGAGACCTGAAGATGTTTTGGATATACCAGGACTGTGCAAAAGGGCTACCATGGAGTGCAGTGTTGGCATAGGATGAAAGATTTCCCTGGCAACTCTGCCCAGCTGGAGGGAAGGAATTGGAAAACCTGAAGACTGTTAGTCTCTGGTTATATTGAACTTGAACTGCAGAAGTTTGATGACTGCTGATGGTGGTTGAGTTTGCATTGTTTTAGTTTCTCCTTGCTATGCCTTATACCAGTTAAAAATGTTTACTCTGTGACTTTACATGTTGAAAGTATTTAACTTGTTTGATTTTACAGGACTCACTATCTTAAGTTGATCAAGACTGTGAGAACCTTTGAAATTGGACTGAGTACAATTTACAATGTGTGATAGTTATAAATCTATTGGGGGGCAGGAGCTAAATATATATTGGGGGCCAGGGCAGAATGTGGTAGTTTGAATATATGTCCCCAATATATTCAGTGTTTTACTTTATAGTTTGCATCTGCAATCACCTTGCTAGAGGCAAGGTCACTGGGGGCATGTGGTGATGGTTTGAGATTCCATTGTAAAGATATGCAAATGTGTCTAGCAGGAGTTCCTGAAGTCTGCTGTGTTTTTGGCTGTAGTAGTTTGCTCTGTGTGCTGTGGTGGCTGGTTGGCTTTTGCTCTCTCTGCCTGGCCTTGTGAGGCAGGCCATTTCTTCTGCCATTATGGAACTTCCCCTGGATCTGTAAGCTTCAATAAATAATATCCCTTCCTCCATAACTGTGCCTGGTCTGGAAGTTCATCTCAGTGAACCTGAAGCTGTCTGCAACACCTTGAAATTGAATTTTCAATGTAAAGATTATTTTTTAATATTGCAGAATGTGTCAGTGCATTAAAATAGCACAAGGAGTCAGTTTAGCTTAAAATAGGGTACACAGATCAGGAATGATACATAATGTTGATGCTGAGTGTCACAGCAAAGGTAGCCCTTTAGACTTAGATGTTACCTGCCTGTAACTGCAGGGGGCATTCACGCAGGTCCAAACCTGGTTTTCAGTGCAATACATTCTCATCATTAGTCTCTGAGAACGCTCTTTACTTTCATATGTATGGGGATTCCATGTGATCCTTTACGCGTACCAGCTTTCCCATTTGTTTTTTGTAGTCCTCTCAGTATATCTATTTCAGTTCCCATTGGAAACTTTTGTGATAGTTCCAGTCTGAATTGTGTCCCTGGCTAGAGTTCTAAGGAGTGTAGAATTTCTGAGAAGGGAATGAACGTTTCCAGTATATTCAGTATCAGTACTACCTAATGAGATTTCATCATGGAATCTTATGACCAGAACATAGATATTTATTCCCCTTATTGGAACATTTGCCATTGCTCTGTAAGTACAACAAATGCCTTCCCTTCTGGATAATGAATAGTATAATGTCATCTCAGATACAAGGAGCTCCCGTTTCAGTGCACGCCCTTTGGCCTTCTGCTTGTGGCCCTTTCCACAGGACACCCAGTCTAGCTAGCATTGTCTTTCTGCCTTTTCAGTCTAGACTTTTCAACCATTTCACCCACCAAAAAAATCCATTTTGTTTGATCCACCTGTTGACTTTTCAACCTGCATGTATCCTAACCACCCATAGAATACCTGGGATTTCCATAGAAGCATAAATGAACTCTATAGTCAAATCCAAATCACTTTTAGTGTTCACCCTGTTTGCAGTGTTTATATTTTCTGATTATCTAAATTCCAGTAGAAGGTTTGAAGAGAAATACTTTGACCAAAGCTAATGGCAACATCTAATCTAGGGGCATACACGTACATATTTATAGAGAAATTGGACAGACACAACATGTCTATTTACAAAACAGCAGTGTTTTCCCCACTTGGGCTTAAGATCTTTCCAACTGCAGTCATTTTGCAAAGGTGATAGTACCAGGTGTGAATTGGCAGAGCTATGGTTTATCAATAGTTGCTGGAGGAAGGAAAAGACATTTGACAACGACCCTGACAATGAGTAATTTGATGATGCTCTTGTAAATAACCCTAATAAGAGAGGTTGGATCACAAAAAGAAAGACAAAAAGGAAGGCAGGAAGGAAGGAAAGTCATGAAAGTAGAAGGGGGATTATGTGCAAGACGAAGGACCAGAGGATGAGGACTTGGGAGGCAGACAAGAGAAAGTAACAGAGAGAGTAATGGGAGTAAATATGATCAAAGGGTTTAAACGTACATATAAATGTATCACAATGAAACGCATTACTGTGGATTAGTCAATATGTGCTAATTAAAAACTTTAAAACAAGCCAGGCGTGGTGGCACATGCCTTCAATCCCAGCACTCAGGAGGCAGAGGTAGGGGGATCGCTGTGAGTTTGAGGCCAACCTGAGACTACATAGTGAATTCCAGGGCTAGAGTGAGACCCTACCTAGAAAAACCAATAAAATAATAAAATAAAATAAAATAAATATAAAATAAAATAATAAAAAAATAATAAAATAAATAATAAAATGGTGGGTAGTGATTGGGGAAGACATTGACATTCAAGACTTACTTCTGGCCTCCATACATGTGTATTTTTAAATATACACCTAAAAACACATATGTACACAAGCATAAAAATACACATACACATACGTATACAACACGCTCACAAAAAGGATTGACAATCTAAAAATATTAAATTACAATTATTTAATTTCAATAAAGCATTTAATTATTTATTTCCAGTTACATACAAAATATGGTGTTAAACATGACAGGATAACAGATTTTGTTTTAAAAGTTTTCTTTTTTTTTTTTTTTTTTTTTTGAGGTAGGATCTTACTCTAGCCCAGGCTGACCTGGAATTCACTATGTAGTCTCAGGGTGGCCTCGAACTCATGGTGATCCTCCTACCTCTGCCTCCCAAGTGCTGGGATTAAATGCATGTACCACCACCCACAGCCCACCTTATCTTTGAGACAGGGTCTCTCCCTGAACCCAGAGCTCTGCCCTTAGACTAGACAAGCTTTCAATCTAGCCCCAGGAATCCTCTTGTCTCTAACAGGCATGTGCATACACATCCAGCTTTTTTTAATTTTTACTTTTTTTAGAGAGACAGAGACAGAAAGAGAGAGAGAGAATTGGCAAGCCAGGGCCTCAGCCACCACAATCTAACTCCAAATGCTTATGCCTCCTAGTGGGCATGTGAGACCTTGGTCTTACCTCACCTTTTTTGTATCTGGCTTGGTAGGATCTGGACAACTGAACATGGATTCTTAGGCTTCTCAGGCAAGTGCCTGAACCACTGAGCCATATCTCCAGCCCACAGTTTTGTTTTTTTTTTTTTCCATAGATGCTAGGGATCCAAATTCAGTACAGTACCCTTCCATAGCAAGCATAGTACTAACTGTGCCATCCCCCCAACCTATCCCTAATCAATTTAAGCAGGTCACTTAAATATACATCTATCTTTTATAAGGTTCAAAGTATCATCAAACTAAAAAGTTATATATTAGTTATTAAGACATTATGTTTACTTTTAAAATATATTGTTAAAATGGATTTAATGGAAGGAGAAAGGAGATGAGAAAGTGAATGGGGAATTAAAAAATCATATTATACATGTATGACATAAAAAGTATTGCTTGTGTACATTAGTCAATGTAATTAACTAACTTGGGAATATATTTCTTCTTCCTAGAGAAGAAAATTTGAGGCAGTTTAGGTATAACAAAGCCCTAGAAAGTTAAACTGAAAAATGTCCTTGAGTCGGTCCTTGCAGTATCCATTGCAGAGAAGGATACGATCAGAAAAAGATACAGCTTCCCTTATTTCTTGCTGCCTAAAAGTGTTCCTTACATCTGTTTTTCCATAAAGTCAACCTGAGTTCCTCCCTAGGAAGGAGTTCCCTTTTCCTGTAATTAAGATTCTTGGAAGGATTAAACCTGAACCTGGCATTGTGACTGGTGAACTCAAGTTCTAAAACTTGGGTCAATGCTGGTTAGCTGAGGCCCCACACAGAACCTTTAAGAGAGCCCGATTTAGGTCTCTAGGTTGGTTTTACCTCCTCCTGTCTTCCTTCTCATAGGCAGGACTTTTATGTGCTCAGGCTTCATGCAACTTCAGCCTTTTCATGAACAAAACCTCTATGTCCTTTGGCTTTACCCTGCTGTTTCCTTCCCTTAGCAGGGGCTCTCTGTATTCTCCCTTCCTGCCCTTAAGATCTGGTCTTCTTCATTTTCAGAACTCCCTCATACCTCTTAAATATGAGCGCTTCCTTCTTTCTCTAAAATTCTATCTACAATCTAATAAAACCTGTGAGCCTCACCTTCTGTTCTGTGAATTTCAATTATTTGAATTCATAAGGCAAGAAATAAGGGACACCTCCAAATTATCATTGTGTTGATGTATATTAATGCATTGGCAAGGAACCCCAAAATTCATATTCCAAGTTAAGATCTGTTAAATGAGGCTTTCTCTGCTTTAATATAAACCTGTAGCATAATTACCACTATAAAGAAGAATATAGTCCAATTAGTCAATATGTGATAAAATGCCAGTTAGAACACCAGATGGAGGTGATGTATGAATAAACAAATAAATGAATAAACTTAATTGATTGAACTAAAGACCTACAATTTCCTAAAGGACGTCTTAAATCTGGCCCACAATACTAAATTTTGCACTTGGGAGCTTTTATTGAACTAAAAGGTCTTTAGAATGCCGTATTCTCTCTTTGTTTCTCATCCAAGGAAGGATCACAGAAAATTCAGGGTGTGGAGTATATTGGTCACATGACATCCAATTCAAGAGAGCTTTATCAAATATGCCTCATGCTATCTCATTGTAATTACCAAATTTCAAATGTAAAACTATAATTTTAAGGAAATAGTATTTTGTGCACTCCATATAGTTTTTGCCATGTCAAATATTCTTTTCCATCCTTCTGTGTGACTGTTTGAATAAGGCAGAAATATACTGTTTCCTCCTACCTATATTGGTAAGCACAGCAGAGAAACATTTTTGAAGGGTTAGTTCCATTCTGTGGAAGCTGTTTAGTTAAAAAACAGTTTTGTGGGCTTGGTAAATGGCTTGCTGTTTCAGGTATTTGTCTGCCAAGCCTAAGGACCTTGGTTTGATCCCCAGAACCCACGTAAGCCAGATGCACAAGGTAGGACATGAATCTGGATGGAGTTCATTTGCAATGGCTGGAGGCATTGGTGTGCACATTGTCTTTCTCTCTGCCTCTTTTACTCTCTCTCTCAAATAAATAAATAAATAAATAAAAAATTTTAAAAACAAAAAAACACTTTTGTGATGCAATTATAATCCCTAGTTTATCAGCTACATGTATTCTGGGTCAGATTCAAGACAGAAATGCAACAATAAAGAACCACTCAAGAGGCAGAGTACTTACTTGTAATAGCAAATACATATTTCATAGTTTATTTATGAAAAGTTACTTTAAGTAAACATAAGTGGACATCAAGAGCCTTGCTTCTTTATTATTATTATTATTATTATTATTATCATTATTATTAATTATTTTGGTTTTGCAAGTTAGTGTCTCACTCTAGCCAAAGCTGGCCTGAATTCACTACGAAGTCTCAGGGTGGGCTTGAACTCACAGTGATCCTCCTACTTCTGCCTCCTGAGTGAGTGCTGGGATTAAAGGTGTGTGCCACCACACTTGGACTAATAGTTTTGCTTCTTGCTTATAGATATCAAACAAATTTTAAATACATATTGGATATGTAATTTAATAAAATACAAAATATTATAATTTAAAAATCAGAGCTTAA
Organism: Orientallactaga sibirica; assembly: GCA_036365145.1. NCBI lineage: Eukaryota > Metazoa > Chordata > Mammalia > Rodentia > Dipodidae > Orientallactaga > Orientallactaga sibirica. The sequence continues at coordinate 13,250,994 of JAEOAD010000060.1, read as the reverse complement.
TATTAAGTATAGTTTTGTACTCTGTCTTAGGTTATGCCAGTTTTATGACAAAATATTGAGAGTCTGAAATGATAATATCTCGTTAATAAACTAAAATTTATTTTCTTATAATTCTGGAATAGTGGTAAATTTTGGTCATCTTACCAACCTATAGGTGGCACTGTCTTGCTACATGCTCACATCATGGTAGTGGCTGGAGTGGTTAACACAAGAGCACTCCTGTCTTCTTTTGTTAACAACACTCATTCTATTAGAGCAGGGTTTTACATTTAAAATCTCATTTAATCTTAATTACTTCCTTTGGGGCTTGCCTGAGAGGCCTCATCTCCAAATATAGACACAGTGGGGGTTAAGGTTTCAACAGATGTATTTGGAGCAGAAGAACCAACATTTAGCCCATGACAATTTCAATGTACATCATTTGTTCCCACATAGTTTTTCAAAACTCAGTCCCTATGGCTTAACTCTCATATTTCATTCTCCAGAAATAGATCATTTTCAAATGTGTAGATGCATTTTTGTGATCTGAATTATACACACTCACAAATCCCTATGCATAACACATTTCACATATATGTTCCTTTACATTGTGCAACTTCTACATAAATGCAATTGAATCTACACAATACCTTAGTCCCTTCTGCATGTCTATAAGCTTTCTGAAGGATGGTTGCTCATATTCATTTGAAACTCCAAATGATACCTTCTAGAAATAGGTATTCAGTTTTATTTCCAGAAGGCCTATCTTGCAGCTAAGATTAAATATTTATATCCATTGAATATGCATTAGAAAACTGGGTTGAAGAATGAGAATAAGGAGAAAGGAGTCATAAAGTTAAAAAGAGGTCAATATATTGTCAACATCAGAATAGCAATCCTTTTGTTGATCCCTTGTGGATATACAACATTGGCTTGGCCATTGATCTCCTAGATTTGTGTTCCAGTGAGAAAAATGTAGGTGTTATATATTAACTGTCTGGACCACATGCCTTTGTGCAGGGGAAAGGAAGTAGTATATTCATGAAAAACACCACACAAAGGTAGTTCATTGTTCAAAGAAACAAGTATAGGAACAAGCTTTATACTTTTTATATCTTTCTTTTTTTAAAGGATATTTGAACATGTAAGACATACAATGCAAACTTCACTGTATGCAAAGAAAGCAAAGCAAGCCTTCTTCCTATTTCTGTCAGATATTGAAAATTTTTCCCGTATATTTTTATAACATAAACTTTCAACTTTGAAGTTTAGCAACCATTTGCAAAAGTTTTAGAACTGCCAAATTATTAGGTTATTTTGGAAATATCAGTTTTACTTGAACATATTTAAGGAAAAATATAACATACTTTTTATTATTACAATAGCATTTCCTCTTTATAATTGAAAAACTGGAAAAATAGACTAAAATATGGAAGAAGCAGCCAGGCCTGGAGGTACACGCCTTTAATCCCAGTACTCAGGAGGCAGAGGTAGGAGGATGGCCATGAGTTCAAGGCCACCCTGAGAATACAGAGTGAATTCCAGGTTACCCTGGGCTAGAGTGAGACCCTACCTTGAAAAAGCAAATAAATAAATAAAATAAAATAAATGAATGAATAAATAAATAAAATATGGAAGAAATTAAGGGAACATGAAAATGTGAACATATTTGTTCAACAAAATCTGAGTATAATGAGACCTTTTTAAAAATGTATTTATTTTGGAGAGAGGAAGAAAAAGATAGAGAGAATGGCCATGCCAGGGCCTCTGGCCACTGCATATGCTCTCCATATGCATGTGCCACCTTGTGCATCTGGCTTTACGTGGGACCTGGGGAATAGAACCTCGGTCCTTTGACTTTGCAAGCAAGCACCTTAACCGCTTATACAATCTCCAACCCAATAAGAGACTTTTTGAGTGATTTGTTATTTAACCCACAGAAGGCAGAACAATGTAGCCAATGGGGAAAAGATGTGTTCTCACTACACTTGCTGAACTTAAAGGGAAGGACTAGCTCAGTCCACCTCAGTTTGCCTTCTTTTCTGTGGTGTTTGGTTCAGGAGCCGAGGCAGAGTTCTTCTTTGTGTTGGAATATGCTGAGAACTAGACTGGATGCTTAGTATTCAATAAATACTGTAACAGTCTTTTCCCAAAATGTGTGAGGGGAGTTGTTGGTGTAAGTGGGCCAAAGGGATTTCACACATGGAATTCATTTGAATTGTTCTCATATTTTATTCTTCCTACATGAGGGATTTATATTTCTATATGACTAAGGATTAGCAGATTGTCTACAGCTTGCCATTTTTTAAAACAGAAAAGAAAAAGACAGACAGTATCTTCCTGAATTGATATTTTCAGCTTGGCTCTCTGTGCTTTCAGTTTAAGACTGTTCACTTTGGTGAGATGCACAGGTTCTCAAATTTGTTGTCCATATTTATAAAGCCTCATAGGCTATGAAATCTCATGTCTGTGAATGTTATCCCATGAATTTACAGAGTGCTTAAAAGTATTCTTTATGCACAATTTATGCTTCTTATAAAGTTATAGTTGATTAAATATTTACTAGTCAAATTAGGTTTAACATACACAAAAGAACAGAGATTATTTAGAATTTAGCTGCAGTGAGTACACTTAAAAAGATCAATCTTTTGAAATGGGAATTTTGAGGTTCGTTACCAATATACAAATACACCAAATGCACCAATAAATTTAGGATTCTTGTCTCATGAGCTTAAAGAATTAAAATCCACAGACCAGAGGGTAAGGTTTAGAGAGACTTCATTAGATTAAGAGGAGGAAGTACAGACAGCTCCTGCCATGACTTAAGGGAGAGGGAGTAAAGCCCACCCTGTGGCTCCACCCTGGAGTCCTTTCCAGATTCTGAATGGGGGTTGAGCTGACCAGCCTTGATGCCAAGTTTGGGGGCTGAGCTTAACCAACCACAATGTCAACATAAGATTGAAATCTTTCAGGAATGCTCCTTCCCAAGGAGGGCTCAGGTTGTTTATGGAAAAACAGGTCTTGGAAACTCCCCTAGGCATGAGATAAGAAAAGACTCTTCTCTGATCTCTAGCAAAGTAGAGACTGCAAGGGCAAACCCAAGGACATTCCTGCTTTTTACTTTAAGGCCCACTAACCCTATATTGCCTCACCTTTGTGACATAAAAGGTTTAACTAAACTGTAGTTTGCAGAAGGATCCCAAGGAATTATAAGTAAGCCCCACTTGTATTTAATATATTTGTGGGAATAAGAAGAGCAGAAATAGTAAAAGGAGATTGATGAAGCCAAATTCAGAACTGGTAAACCACACCCGGTGATCTGAGCCCATGTGTGGCCAGACAGGAGTTACCTAGACAAGACAAGCTGAATAGGGCACCAGAGGGAAGCAAGTGAAGTGTGTTCACAGCAGTAGAACAAGTTCCTGTGGTTAGGCAAGTCTGGTGCTTGGCATAGAGACTCATACCCAGCATAGTTTTTGGAGTATTGAGCCCATAGAAAATTATTTTACCAACCCTTGGAGTGGCCATTGAGTCCAGTGAATCACTATCCATGGCTGCAGGCAGTCTACTCTAATGTGTAGGTAAATGGTCATTGGTGAAAATCTGTCATTTGTGTAATAGTTTAATAATAGGTTTAGAAAGTTTCTTTGTGAGCATCCTCTCTTGGATCTAAACAAAGAGATTTTAGTATGGATGAATTGTCAGGGAATTATGAAGAACCCTGACTGTGAGATTGTGAGGGAAAAAGAACACAAAATGTATTAAAGAAGGGAAGCATACATAATTCATTCATTTGTTCAGCACTTTTATGACAAACAGTATAATAAGCACAGAACAAGCTTGAATTGTACCTATCTTCATGACATGTGTGACTTGGAAAGCTAATGTTTTACGCTAATAAGGTCACTACTCAACTACAATTATGAGGAAAGAGGAAACTGCTTCTCAGGGCCACTGTGACTTGAAGGGTGACATGTACTTCCATTGTATTCAATTGACAGCAGGGAATCACAACTATTATTCACAGCTACTGTCCCTTATCAGTCCCTGTGTTTTAAAAGAGGAAATACAAAGTTGATAAAAGGTTACATGACTATCTAAAATCATGTGTTTTAATAAACACTGGATTTGAACCATTTTTCCTGGCAGCATAGCATTAGCAATGAGACATTCATGTCTCACAGAAATTGGAATAAACAGTAGTCTTGCAAAGGCAGGGTTCCAAGGCAGAGCAGTCTGAATGTAAATTTCCAACATCCAGACTTACCAAAGTCTGCCAGAGCACTTATGCCCTCAAGCACTAAAAATACCAGACACAGCATCACAGCTGTCCATATTACTGCTTATAAACTTCAAGAGATCCACATCAGGAATTGTCTGAAAATGGGCTTAGTATAAGGAGGGAATTTCTGTAGGTAGCCCCTATGACCAAAAATCTGGAGATTCCCTTATCCTACTCAAAGTCAGGCAGTCTTTGTTAGTCTTATGATAGAGTGAGCCAAGAAAAAAATAAATTAACATACTATATGTGATACCTCCTGCATCTAAGATTTAATTGTGTTCAGCTATTTAGGATAATTATACCTAATCATATAATTCCTGTAAATTGGTGAAGTGACATAATGTAGATGTTTAACAAGAAATGTAGATTAAATAATTATAACATATATCTGTAATTTATGATAATGAAGGGCAAATTTTAAACATTACAAAATAGTTTAAGCCTTGATGGAAATGTACCTAACCAGTTCTGACCAAGTACAGTAGGTGTGAAAGCTACATAGTGTAAATCTAAGGGCTTCCCTCTGTATCTAGGACATTCTAAATATAGAGGAAAATTAAGAGACTAATGTGGGGCTGGGAGATCTCAACAGTTAAGGGACTTGCCTGAAAAGCCTGAGGACCTATGTTCAATTCACCAGTACCCATGTAAACACAGATGTACAGAGTAGCACATCCTCTGGAGTTTGTTTGCAGTGACTGATGGCCCTAACGTTCTCTCTCTCTCTCTCTGTCTCCGTCTGTCTCTGTCTGTCTCTTTCTCTCTCTGCAAAGAAATAAATAAGATTTTTTAAAAGAGAAAGAGACGTGGGCTTAGCCTCTTCCCAGGAATCTAACATAAAATCACTGATCTCAGATGGACTTCAAGGCTCTAGCTGTTTTTAGTGGTAGGTGAACATGCCAATCACAAGCTAAGAACTTCTGCAGACATTAGTGAGATCCTGAATGGATTGGTAGTTGTCAATAAACACAGATTTTTGGTGGCCATTATGTACCATGTGTTGTGCCAAACAGATGCTGGATTCTATTTGGAGTAGGGCCCAAGGGAATTCCAGAGGGGATACATAAGGAGGACATGTCTAACAATGCTAAGTTTTATTAAGTGAGAAACTAAAAATCTTTTCATGGGGAAATGAAATTGGTAACTTGTGAGAAGTTGCAATGTCTAGCCGGCAGTTCTACTAGATGAAGTGGAGACAATATCTCTTTTAAGTAATTTCACTATGAGGTACAAAAGTGAAATTAGATTGGAATAGAATAGAAAATGAAGTGTTGATCTTTAGGGTTGTGCTCCCGCAGCTACAATGGAATTGACTTGAGTCCTAATGAGAAGTATGATAATCATTATTTTGTGCTAACTTTTTCCCGTATTAGTTAATGTGTTCAAAATTCTTATCCATAGATGTGCCTGCTATTGTTATTCCCATTGTACAGGTAAGAAAACTGAGGTTAAAGAGGATAGATATCTTGCTTTGTATGATGGTTTGAATGCAAATGTATGTCACCCATAAACTCAGGAAGTTTTGAATAAGCTTCCACTCAGGCTTTAGCAGGTGGACCCTTCCTGGAGCAGGCATGTCACTGGGGTGCTGACCTTGAGTGCAGCCCTACTAGGTGTGTAGAGCACTGGATGTTCGTGCTTATGGGTGCTGACAGTTGTTTTTCTGCTATGGATATATGAAGAGTGCCAGGTCCTTCTGCCATGATGAAACGTCCCCTCAATCTGTAAGCTTGACATAAACCCTTTCCTCCCCAAAGCTGCTTCTGGTCGGTTGTTTGTCCCAGCAACAGAAAGGTAACTGCAACATACCAAAAATGAAGATATCCAGAACAATTGGACTCTAGAGGCACAATCAGTAGTTCATAAACCAAGTAGGGATATTTGTAAAAAGTAACTATTCCAAATAAGAAATCAAAATTATCACATAGTTACTAAAATAAAGCAAGTATATAACTGAATTATGACAGAATTCATAATCACCTACTGTATAATAAATGTGTACTCTATTGCTTAAGCTACATTTTTTCTAATCCTTCAGAATTTTGACAATTGTCTATATCATTAAAGGTGTTTCCTGGCAAGTGATTGATTACAGAAATGACTTCCTTGGTTCTTATTATCATAAATATATCAAGGCTTTCAACTTAAAAGTCAGAATTAAGAAGGTTATATAAATGCCATGTGTCTGTGTATATGCACGCTTGTATACTTATATTTTCATGAGTGTACACATGTGTGTATATGTCAAGGTGTTATGTGCTCATGCATGTGTGCCAGTGTATTTCCAAGTTTATATATGCACATATGCATGCCTGAGGACCTAGAACTCAGCAGAATTGTATCTTCCTTTGCAAAAAGTTAGAAGTCATGATTTAATTATATATGCATTAATTTTAAGGTGTTCCATGAAAAAATTGTCCAGGCAACACACTTATGTAATTCTAGCTTATATTTGAATAGTGATGTGTGATTCAAGGAGAGTCTTCTTTAAAGTTTATTAAAACCCAAATTATCATCAATGGTAAACTAAAAATAAATTTAAATGGATATGATTATCATACTTCCATACATTTCTTTCTTTCTTCACATTTCATTGTCACATTTATAAAGAGCAGAGACAGGGGCCTACCCCCCAGAACTCTTGACTACCCCCACAGTGCATGACCCACATTCCCCATTGATGAGGGTCCCTTTGGAAGAGGGAGGACAGGGAGGAGGATAATAGATCCAACACTATGAATGTAAAATCAGAATAATATAAATAAAAAATAAAAATAAAGAGATAAGAAAGGAATAATGTGCCTACATGCAGAGTGTTTTAAGTAACATACAGAGAAAGAAAGAAATCACAGCTGCTTCTCTGTTTCAGCCACAGACCAAGAACACTCATCACAGCTATGACTGGAGGCAAGAGAAGCTATGTGGCTGAACTCATTCATAGCACTGTGTTTCATAAAACCATATTGTTTCCTATGAGTGGCTGAGAAAAAGACCGGCTCTCTCCTATTCTGATAGCTCATTTAGGAAATAGAAAAGCTTTCCTCCTCAGAGTGAGAACATTACACCATTGATAAATCAACCTTATGGACCCTTTTGGATCCTAGACTCCAACTTTTAAGTGTAGCATTTTTAGACAGTAAGACAATTTTGGATTCTTTTGAATTCCTCTAAGAGCAATTGGGTCTGACTAGATTGCTTTTTTTTTTTTTTTCCTTATATCCTGGGCTATGAAGAACACTTTTATCATCCCAGTATTCTAGTTGGAGCATTCCCTGGAACAGGTCAGAAAAAACTCCTACAGAGATTTTTATATTATAGCATTGTTAGCTAAACTAATCCTATTGCCTGATGTTATCCCTGAGGAGAAATTCTGTAAAGTTAATTGGAGTCTCAGGAAAAGGAGTAACAAAAGACAGAATTTCAGAAAGCACATTATCTCAAAACCAAAAAAAGATGAAGTATGAGGGTGTGGACTGGGTTTTGAATACAATTAAAGCCTGATGGGAAGCTTTTTTTTTTTTTTTTTTTTTTTTTTTTTTTTTATCTTGCCCATTGCTTTTCTTTCAAGGTAAGATAATTTCATTCTCTAAAAGTATAATTTTTATCCCGTTATTCAGAATCTAAGGTGAAAGGAGCTAATAGACTTCCCTGAAGTTACTGTCTAGTAATATACTACTTGGTAACCTGTCCCTGTTACTAGCTTAGAAGTCATGTTCCGGGATTTTACCTACTTTTACTCTAGCATCCCCCAGAGGAACAAGAAACACGTATGTCTTTTACATTCCAAATTGTTCTTAACAATAACTTTAAACACAGCCTGACACTCAGGGTGAATTCAATCTATTTTTAACTACTTTTTTATTCTAGTTTCTTCCTCTGAGGTCTTGTTAATCTTCTAAAGCTGCCTGCTATGCCTTTCATTTCTTGGCTGTCTTAGGTATATATAATGGGTTCTTGCTTACTATTTTGTTAAATATTAAAATTTAATTCAGTTTAGTTACCACACAAATGCCTCTTTATTATACATCAAATTAAATCTCCTAAACAAATAAGTTTCCATTTAAATATGCATTCCTATATGCATATGTCGGTATGTGTATTCCCTGAATTTAAGGAAGATTAGCTTACTTACTGGTTTAGCCACTAGATGGCAATGACCTGCCTTTAGAAACTCCTACCTTAGCAAACATTTGCTTGAGAAAAAAAAATTTTTTAATTAGAAAAAGGAATCAATAATTTTAACCAATAAATTTTTAAATGTGCAATGAATTTTAATACACTAACTTCTTTTGTTTCATTTCACAATAAAAAGTTAAGAGATAAATAACAAATGAATATAGTAATTTTCTGCACTGACATGCTGACATTTTTATCCCTCTTTTATAGTATGTGCAGGAAATGTAGAGTCCAACAGTGAATTTAATGTTGTTCAGTTTTAGCAATCTTCATTAATGTCTTCTATAAAAATTGTTCATTTATTGTTGTTGATGATTCTGTAATTAAAACTAAGTTACTCAGGAACTATAGTTGTACTTTTTTTTTTTAAATCTTAGCTTCTCTTTTGGGAAATTTTTGACGTGTTTTTCTCTATTCAATTACCTATAATAAAATGCACAGTAATATGTGACTTTTTTGTGTGTTGTTTATATGTGACTGTGAGTCACTCTTAATCCCATGTGAGATGATAAATTTGTTTTAATCACCTACAAAGGGTATAATTAGAAAACTCTACTATTAATAAAGATACTTTATTCCTTCCGAAATAAGATTCATTATTAAGTATATCAAAAGAAACATTGACACTTTCTGACATGCGTCATTCAATGTTGTCTTTCTGTGCACTAGAAAAGGGTAGAAATGCCATACAGTAATTTCCTATGGGGTGTGTCATACTCATTACGTGCTACAGTGCTTCAGAGGAAATGAAGAATCTATACAAGGTTCAAAATCCAAAAATAGTGAAACCAATGTTAAAATTATAGAAGCAAAGCCCCTACCACATACATTGAATTAGAAACTTTGTGGGTGACTATGGCCATGTATAGCACCTAACAATTTTAAGGGTAGCTATAATGCACAGTCAGAGATGGGCACTGATGTCCCTGAAGGGGGACCTCTGAATTCAGAGCATCATCTGACCGCTCGCTGAGTATTCTGAGACTGGAAACAGGCTTGTTGATGTACTTTCTTATCTTCTTACTTTTGATGACCTAAGTTGAGTTTGTTACTGCACTACAGGTTTCTTAACCATGTAATGGTGACAATATGAACATTCGCCTTATATAATCTATACCAACAAATAAAATGGCTACTTCAGGGCTGGAGAGATGGCTTAACAGTTAAGGCACTTGCCTGTGAAGCCTAAAAACATGTGTTCAATCTCCAGGTCCTGTGTAGACAAACACATGTTGACACAAGTGCGCAATGTCGCACATGCACCACGGGGAGGCACACATGTCTGGAGTTCATTCACAGTGGCTGAAAGACCCTGGCACACCCATCTTCCTTCTCTTCTCTCTCTTTATCTCTCTCTTTCTCCCTCTCTGTCTCTCACTCAATAATAAAATTTTAAAAAATGGCTATTTCATGTCAAGTACTGGTAATACCCTCAGTAGATGAAAGTGGTCTTTATTATCACTATGCTCATCCTAGTCATCAATGTCATTTTCACTTTCACTGTGCAAATATAAAGTTGTATAAAAACATTAGTGATAAGTTTATGATATTAAGATGTCTTTAGCTGATTGGTCTCAAAGAAAATTTTTTGTAAAGAGTTGAATTGAGAACCGGGCCTGGTGGTACATGCCTTTAATACCAGCACTTGAGAGACAGAGGTAGGAGGATCACCATGAGTTCGAGGTCACCCTGAGGCTTCATAGTGAATTCCAGGTCAGCCTAGGCTAGAATGAGACTCTACCTTGAAACAAACAAACAAACAAAAAGTTGAATTGAGAGATTTCATAAACTGAAATGTAGAATTTATGCTGTGAAAGCACCAATGCAGCTAAACAATATTGTGCAATTAAAACTGTAACTACAATGTCCTTAAAGAACATTCAGTTAGCAAACTTTTCTAAAGCTTAAAGTTGTGAATAATTAAACTCCATCAGAGGCATTCTCAGAGCATAAATAATCGCTACTGTGTTGAGTGCTACTGCTATAAATAGATTCCATAAAGAATTTTACAACTTTCTCTGCCTGAAATTATCATCCTCTGTGAGTCTGGTGACTGAAACTTTCTTCTTCAGTCACAGCTCAAGTTTCATCAACTGCAGAAATCCTCCCATATAACACTCATTCCACCTTTCCAGAAGCCCTCCTCTCCCATTGTTTTGGATGTCTCAGAGCATCCCATGCTATAGTGCTTCACATGTCAGCCCTGTTATCATGATGCCTTTCAATCAGAAATTTATTACTTTGGGAATTACATTTTTTCTTTGATATTTCTATAATCCCTGATATAAACATGTATTAGTGAAACTAACAATTTCTCTATCTATTGAATGAGACATACATAACTGACCTCATATTGACTAGATAAAGATTGAGTAAAATCTTTCAATGAGAGTAAAAAAGAAAATATGAACCAGCAAGGACATAGTTATCAATTATGAATCCAGTAAAAAATAAATACTTTAGAAGTAATCATACAAAGTCAACATGTCTAGTACGATGCTTCTGTTTAGAATTTCAAAAAACAATTGAAGTCAAACAATCTTTTTATGTTTAACCATGTATACCCAATGTCTATCATGTTTATTTTCCAAAATGTGGCCATTTTTTTTTTACATAGTCACAAAAAGGAAATAGAAAGGCTTAAGTCTGACTATAAATTTCAGCAGCAAGGTATGTTTTTGATATTTATCAAGGAGTTAACTGAGTGATTCATTTGCTGTTTCATCATTACATTGTTATAGTGTGTTGATATGTGATTTACTTTCCATTAAGAGTTGCTAGAAGATTAATTTAGTTGAAGAAGCTGACGAGGCAAGCAGAATGATCACTCACTGCAAACATCTTTATAATTAACTTAGAAGCAGAGATAAATAAAAAGGTAATATTACAGGAGCACAGAGGACATGATATGACTGGTCTTTGAATAAATATATTTCAAGTGGCAATTCATTGATATTTGTGGGAGAAAGGCCTCTCTGTAGTAAACCATTTCTTGCTTGCAGTTATTTTTAATTTACACAGCAAAAAATGTTGAGGACAGTAAAATGCATGCTATTTAATTTCAGTGCTTTACTGGAGTGTAACAACACAATATATAAATGAATGTAATTTTATATAGTCATTTTTGCCTTTTTTCGGTGGGGGAGGAGTTCAGGATAGGGTCTCACTCTAGCCGAGGCTGACATGGAATTCACTATGTAGTCTCAGGGTGGCCTTGAACTCTTGGCAATCCTCCTACCTCTGTCTCCTGAGTGCTGGGATTAAAGGTGCGTTCCACCATGCCCAGCCTTCATTTTTTGTCTTTCTATGAGAGGGAAAGTCTTCACTATTTAAAAAAAAAATAGACCGAATTTGAGAAAAGAGGTGATTAATTTAGATTCTTGCATTGCTACACCTCTTATCTGTTTATTAAAATGACAACTAGGTCTCAAATGTGCAAGTACTACTAAATGTTTCCAGAATTATCCAACAAGGGAAAATATCGTAAGACCCATGCAGACACTCCAAACACTCCCAATATTGAAATCTTAAAATGATTTATAAGCACTAAAAACTATGTGAAAAACCATCAAATAAACCAAATCTCTCCCAATCACTAGCCATTACATGACCTAAGCTGCTGCTGGGCCATCCCACTGTGATCCCATGAGATATGTGTCAGTCTTCCCAAACCAGAAACAAAGAGCAAATAGAGACTATGCTGGAGAAGTGTCTTCCTCTGACCTTGGCTTGCTCCTCTGGGCCCCTGATAATTACACAAGTAAGCCCGAATTATACCCCATTCCCTGTATCCATAATCATAGCTGGAATTAATGTAGTAGTTATTTTATACCAAAAACTATGGTTAATGCTTACAAGTCATTTTAATCCTTACAAGTCCCAATGGAGTAAGTAGTATTATTTTCACAGTCTCGTTTCTATAGATAAAGAAACCAAAGGCAAAGGGAGTAGCTCACATGGCCAAGGTCACACAGCTGTGTAAGTGATGAAAACAAAATGCAAACTAAAGAAATCTGCTCAAGAGGTCAGAGTTAAGACCAATATTCAAACCCATCCTTCAGGAAAAAGAGGAAAGAAAGGAAAACATGGACTCAGACAAACTCAACTTACTTGCTGATATTTCTTATGAGAATATAAAGCAAGAACTTGAAAATTTGTAAATGGAATGCTACCCTCCCTTTAATTTCATGTTTTATATATGTATGTTTTTTACTTATACTGATATATCCATGAAATTTGATTATACTTCTTCAGGTTAATAGAGTCAGGAACCTGATTTAAAGTTTTATATTAACAGGAATGCCTTGTGGCTCGGCAACTAGGAAGGTTAGTGCTGGAGATTAGCAATTACTCTTAAATGAAACCCATTTAAAACAAAGTCAGATGAAGGGATATGACTTGTAGATGTTTGGTGTTTTTAAAAGACTTGTCTTCTCTCCAAACCTCCCTGGCCTCAGGGAAATCCATTACCTTGCAACTAGCATTGTGGTAGATCTAGTTAAGTGGACATTTCAGTATGTGTGTACATGTAGCTTCTATGTAGCTTCAACTTTCAGTTGGGCAAACACGAGAGATAAATATCTTCATTATTTTTTCCTGTGTAACTGAAGATAATTGTATAAATTATAACTAAAAATCTATATAAACTATGTTCACCTTGTAATTACCCCATTAATGTTTTTAATTGACATAATGATACACTTTTAGCTTAATACCTGAGGCATTTCCACTAGCTCTGAAATGACACACATATTACTCATAAGATGCACTTCTAAGAGTATACCCCCTTAAATATGCTCTTTCTTTGTAAATAGAAAATAACCTTGTTAAAACATGTACTTTCACTCCCCATTAGATGCAGACAATTAGTTATAGTGTGTGTTTATAATAGTTAGAAATATTTTATTTGTATTTATTTATCTGAGGAGACAGAGGTAGACACAGAGAGCGAGCTGATGAACTGTAGATACATGTGCCACTTTGTGCATAAGGCTTTATGTGGGTACTGGTGCATCAAACTCAGGTCCTTGAACTTTGCAGGCAAGGGCCTTAACCACTGATCCATCTCTCCAGTCTGATGTTATTTCTAATACTGATAATTTCATACATGTGTATAATGTATTTTGGTTATAATCCCCTCCAGTTACCTTCTGTTGACCACTCACCCCATCCCCTTTGTGCTGAATCCTTTCTTCTTCAAAACCGGTCCTTACTCTACTTTGATGTCTCTTTTCTGTCATGGGTTCATGACCCACTACATTTAACTAGGGTTGTCTGCATGGGCACAGATAGGAGATATTTACCAGAGCATATAGATACTGTAGAGAATACCTCCAATTCTTACCATTAAATGTCAATAATTCCTCAGGGAGGGATATACCCTCTTTTGTCATCCACAAGGGAATATTGATGGGCCCAGTATTGTGTGGATCTTTTTCAGGTTAAGACTGTTAGTGCAAGGTCAAGAATGCAATAACTAGGTCATGCCAGGATGACAGTATTCCACAGCACTCTTCCTGATCCTCTGGCTCTTAACACTGGCTCTTCTGTACTGTTTCCTGAAATTGAAGGGATTGACATAGATGTATCATTTAGAATTGAGTACTCCAGAGGCACTAATTGTCAATAATCTGAAGAATTTCGTTTCTGCTCAGTAATCACCACCATCTGCAAAGAGAAGCTTCATTAACAAAAGGTGAGAACGGCACTATCTATGGGTATAGACATATATTGAGAGGAGCTTTTGATGTGTCGCAAAAATAACCACCACACCAAACAATAGTAATAGTTTCCTTCTTTTAGGCCTATGACCTCCAAGACACAGCTTTTAATGAGTTTTACAGTACCAAAACAATCAGACCAATATTGCACCTGTGGGCACATCCTGCCTGACTCTTCCATTGCGAAGCTCACAGGATCCAACATCGGATAAGAATGTTGATGACTTTTCTCCCTCAGCAGCCTGCGTAGCACCTTCCAGCACTATGAAAGTTAGCCAACATGGAGATGGAGGCTTCCACCTCAGGTCCAGATTGACAATGGCAATGGTTGGACATTATTATTATTATTATTATTATTATTATTATTTATTTATTTATTTATTTTTAGAGAGAGACAGAGAGAGAGAGGGAGAGGGAGACAGATAGAGAATGGGCGTGCCAGCCGTCACTCAACTGCCCTTGTGGGCAAGTGCGGCATTGCACCCTTGTGTCACTTTGCATCTGGCTAAACGTGGGACCTGGAGATTGGAACCAGGTTCTTAGGCTTAGCAGGCAGGCACCTTAACCGCTAAGCCATCTCTCCAGCCCTGAACATTATTTTTAACAATAGATGACTTAAGCCGAGAGTGCATCTTGAAATATCTTGAAAACTTCTATTAAGTCAAAAAAATTCTAATTTCCTGTTTTGACAGGCCCTGAGGATCTATTCTGTTCACTCATTTCTATTCTAATTAGAAAGGCAAACCACAAACCAGAATGGTTGCTAGCAAATTTCAGAATGACAAATGTCAAAACAAATTCAGATATTGATGCTTTCAGATACAGGGGCATAAACAAAGAAGTAAAAACAGTGACAGGTTAAAGTTTAAGCGACACTAGATCTTGAGATTTCTTGAACATTTACAATGTTAGTTACATTAGAGTTCATCTTGGGAAAAATTGCATCAGGTCAAAATTTTCTTATATTTGTTGAACATATCACTGATAAATATTTGATTCTAGGGACAGTCTATATACCATTGAAGGCCCTTATACTAAATTGAGGTGAACAGTAAAGAAGGGGGTTGGTATTATAATAAAAGAATCAATAATTTAGAAACTATGTCAGATTTGCATGTTGAGAATATTCTATTAATGATTTGTGATTCTGTACCCATGGATCTGTTCAGTAAGATTTTCTTTAGAAACAGTAATTATATGTCCTTGGTTTAAAAGTAAAAATATGCATACTGTGGAATGGTGTGTGGGTGATATGTAAATGATGCATTTCTTGTTATATTTAAGCATAGAAATGAAACTCTTTGACTTAAGGGTATTTTGAAATGTTAAGTCATGAGTGAATTCACTCTATGGGTTTCTACTGGTATTTATAAGCTAACTACTCTCTAGATTTGATATATTATTCCTAAGACTACTTCTGAGAGCATTAAGTAATGGAGAAACATGATTAGGCTTATAATTCCAGTCTGTTATATGTTTGTCCACTGCATATTGGAGTAGATGACTTATGAATTATGACAAAAGTAAGTGACCAAATTTATGACAAAATGGTGAGGGTTAGTTAGTGTACTGAAAGCCCTGCTATTTCCTTTCTTGTGCCCTCAACAAACATGAGTAATATAGTCCAGAGAGGCTGGCTGTGTAATTGTAGAACAAATATATGGATTATGACCTATACCAAGGTTAGACTTTTGCTGAACAGTTCTCATGGCAAAGATAGGAATGAAAACAACCAAAAATAGTGTGAGATGAGTTCCTATGGTAATTATAGGCCTTAGAAGATAAGTAAGAGAAAAGGTCAGGAGGAAGGACAAAAGAGTGAAGGGGAGGAAAAGCTTAAGATCTAGTGGAAGTTGCAAACTGGAAGAAAATTTGGAAAAATAAGAAATACTAGCTGCTCCTGCACTCTCCTTGCCTTGGACAATTGTAGGGAGGATGAAGTTTGTTTTAACATGCTTTAAGAACAGAAGCTATGTTAACATAGTAGAAAGCATAGAAATCTTATGAAGAATAAAAGATTCGCTAGTACTGATGAGGGATCAATTGTCATACAGGTGGCTGCAGAAACAATAGTATTCTAGTATCTTTATTACACTTCTGAAAGTTCCTGTGTATTCCTTTGGGACTTAGCTTCTATACCGCCTTCTGCAGTGCCACCATAGCCTTCTGATTAACACTGCTCTTGGGGGTTAGAGAGATGGTTTGACAGTTAAAGAGTTTGCCTGTAAAGCTTAAAGACCCAGGTTTGATTCCCCAGTAACCAGGTAAGCAGAATGCGCAACGTGGCACATGCATCTGTAGCTCATTTGCAATGGTTAGAGGCCCTGGCACGCACATTCTCTTTCTTTCTCTCCCTCTCCCTCTCTCTTCTCTCTCTGTCTTAAACAAATAAATAGATAAATAAATAAAATATTTTTATAAACTTCTCTGGGGTTCCTCCAGATTATGGAGTGAGCCAGAGTTATTTAGTTTGGTATAAAAACAACTATCTGAGGGCTGGAGAGATGGCTTAGCAGTTAAAGCATTAGCCTGCAAAGCCAAAGAACCTTGGTTCGATTCCCAGTACACAAGTGAGCCAAATGAACAAGGTGGCTTATGCATCTGGAGTTTGTTTGCAGTGGCTGGAGTCCCTGGCATTCCCATTCCCTGCCCCCCTCTCTGCCTCTTTCCTTCTCTTGCTCTCTCAAATAAAAAAAATAAATAAAAATTTAAAATATTAAAAAAAATAAACTAGCCGGGTGTGGTGGTGCATGCCTTTAATCCCAGAACTTGGGAGGCAGAGGTAGGAGGATTGCCATGAGTTTGAGGCTACCCTGAGACTATATAGTTAATTCCAGGTCAGCCTAGGCCAGAGTGAGACCGTACCTTAAAAAAAAAAAAAAAAAAAAAAAAAAAAAAAAAAAAAAAAAAAAAAAAAACATTTGATTTCCCTCCTTACACTCTGTAGCAGACAGCTTCAGGTTCGCTGAGATGAACTTCCAGACCAGACACAGTTATGGAGGAAGGGATATTATTTATTGAAGCTTACAGATCCAGGGGAAGTTCCATAATGGCAGAAGAAGCAGCCTGCCTTCACAGAGCCAAGCAAGAGAAAAAAAAACCAACCAGCCACACAGCACACAGAGCAAAAACTATAGTCAAAAGAGTCACACAGCACACTTCAGGAACTCCTGCTAGGCACACTTTGCATATCTTTACAACGGAATCTCAAACCCACCACACCTTAAGACTGGCCCCTAGTGACATTGCCTCTAGCAAGGTGATTGCAGATGCAAACTAACTAATAAAACACTGAATATATTGGGGGACATATATTCAAACTACCACACACTCCCATTTCCTCATGCTTCACTCGAGGGATTCAGCAGATAGAAAATAATTGCCTGCAAGAATATTATACTTCATGTGTTCTTATTACAATAGTGAACATATACTTCACTTCTTCAAATTTGGTTTTCTATGCATAAAAATAACTGTATGTGGCTCTTTTTTCTTCCTCTTTACATCTACTTTAAAATATTTAATTATTTGTTTGTTTATTTATTTTATTTATTTAAGGAAAAGAAGCATAAAAACAGGCATGTGAGAGCCTCTTGCCACAGCAAATGAACTCCAGATGCATGTACCACTTTGTGTATCTGGCTTTACATGGGTACTGGGGAATTGAACTTGGATCAGCAAGCTTTGCAAACAAGTGTCTTTAACTGCTGAGCCATTTATTTATCCCTTTATATCTACTTTAATTTTAAATATAATGTAGCACTTTCTACATGAGGTAAATTTACATGTCTCTACCACTGGGAATGACTTTCCTATAATTTGACTCCCATACTCGGTCATAGTTCATATCTAGTAACAACTAAATATTTGCAGAAGGAATAAATGTGTCAATTCTATGATCTAAACAAAGAAAATTTACCTTAAATTAACTACACTATGTTGCCTCAGTGTACTTTCATGTTGTTATCATATTTTTAAATACAAATTGTTGTAGAAAAATAGCTCATCAGCAATAAACTATTAATTCCCATTCATAATTATTATTAAACAGCTATATAATTTTTAAAAAGTAAATTTTGAACCTTAGCCCTTTTTGTGTGTGTGTGGTTTTTCGAGGTAGGGTCTCGCTCTAGCCCAGGCTGACCAGGAATTCACTATGTAATCTCAGGGCAGCCTTGAACTCATGGCGATCCTCCTACTTCTGCCTCCCGAGTGCTGGGATTAAAGGCATGCACCCCCACACCTGGCTCTTACGCCTTTCTAAAGAGAATGTCAGTAGCCACTAATTTAAAAGCTTCCTTTAAAATGTATAGTAGTTACATTCTGTGGATGTCAATTTAAAGCATATTAAATTATTCATTCATAACTAGAAGCTAGAAAACATCTCTAGACAAGTAGCAGAAGCAAAAATGTAATTGATCAAGTTATTGTGCAAAATTTTCTCTTTTTACCTTGTCTTTCTGGCAAGATTAGAGGGTAATGAAAGTGAAGCAACTAAATGAATCACGAAACACTTCCATTTCCAGTTAATGATCATGAGATTGTAAAAAGAAACAATCAGCAATTGGAAAGTCTAGCATGAAAATACTGAAGTCTAAGTGACCTTTGTTGGAATTTTTGTATAATTGAAATAACTAAGAAAGGCCAGAGGAATGCTTAAAATTGTTATAAGGTTCTTCCTACTTCAAAGTCTTGTGCTTTGATTTGTAATTACTGGAAAAACTGGTTGTATGTACTGTAATGAACTTTATCTTCACAGCTCAAGCACCAGTGCTGGCATGTGCCTACAGAACATGCAGTGTTGTTCTGTTAATTTCCAAGAAGTACTTTTTAATCACATCTCTTTTATGAGAGCCAATCACTGGATAGTTAGCTTTTACATAGTTCTGTCTTTTACTGAGTAGAGACCTGTAAGAAAAATGAACATTCTACTTAAAGAATTGAGCAGGGCTGAAATAGATAATACTAAAAAACTGCCAGGAAAAAGAAAGTAGGGGAAGCTGTTTCATCTAAAATAAGTAACCAAAGAAATTAAAACTCTGATTTTTCTTCTGTCCTCTCTTTCACTGATATTCAAAAACAAATACAGTTTTGGTAGGAGTTGAGTGTTCTCTGTGTCTATCTCCTTTTCCCTTGTCTTGGTATCAAGTTCACCAAGAAAGCTGCACTCTTGCCCATTTCCCCGGTTACTCTATGGTTTCAGCTGGGACCCAGGTGAGGTGTTATGGGTTGATTCTCTGCTTAGGTTTGGCGTCCTTCTGAAAAAGAGAAGCAAATTCTCCAACACAGAGAGAAGTCAGCACCAGATAAATGGGATAACCATTATTATTTTAGAGAGAATTTTTTAGGTGTAGGCCTTCTTGTAGCCCACGATTGGTGAGAGCTTGATATTGGAGAGAAGTCTCATTTATTGGATATGATTCTGATTTGTTTCCCTGTTCCAGCTCTGAGTTCCATTCCACTGAGTGGATCTCTTAGTCAAATCAAGAGCAGTTGCTTACCCACCATGGCTATCTTAAGATCAGATGTTACTACGTTGATGCTGTCAACTTTATAAGGAAGTTAATATGAAAAGGCCTTTTATGTTTATAGGAATATAAATTTATATCACTGAATGTTGCAGTCAGGTTCTTATTGCTGACAGAAATCACCCGACCAAGAGCAGCTTGTGGGTAGAAAAAGGTTTATTTGGGTCACATATTAGAGGGGAAGCTCCATGATAGCAGGGGAATTGATGGCTTGAGCAGAGGGTGGACATCACCTCCTGGCCAACATCAGGAGGACAAACAGTGACAGGAGAGTGTGCTAAACACTGGCAAGAGGAAGCTGGCTATAATACCCATAATACACTGCCTCCAGGAGGCATTAATTCCTAAATCTCTATCATATGGAAACCTAACATTCAGAACACGTAAGTTTATGGGGGACACCTGAATCAAACCACCACACTGATGTTTGAATTTCAGCCATCGTGAGTAGAAAACTGAACTACTTTATGCAGTTTATTCTAATAATAGATTCTTAAATATAATGAAAATGGATTTCATATGCATTCATCACTAAAATTATAAGGCAAAAATAATTTTATTAAATATATTTTTCTTTTGCCTAATAAAACCTCAAAACTCACTACTTAGTAACATATCTGATGTATCATTCATGTGTCTTGCCATTCACTATTGGAAATATATTATTCAATGGAGAATTCTCATGCAACATTCACAACAGTCAATTTTGAATATTTCCATCACTTCCAAAAGATAGCTTCACCTGTTACTAAGTCTGCCCACTCTCCAACCTGTCAGTCCTAAATGAGCACAAACCTCGTCTCTGTCTTTAAGGATTTGACTGAGCATCTCATATAAATGTAGCCATTTAACATGTAAGGCATCCATGCATTATTTTTATAGCTTGTATTTACAGGCTGCATTGTATTTATACTTTTAGATTTTTCTCTTTTGTCTATAACAAGTATAGTTACTCTGCACATTTGCGTTAAAGCAATGTGTGGACTTGTGTTCCATTTCTCTTGGAGAGGGCATTATTGAACCAAATAATAACTTTTTGACCAAATTCCAGCTATTTTTCACGGTGTACTATTTTACATTCCCCCCTTGAACTGACACTTACCATTGTCTATATTTTTCATCTGTTAGTGTGATTTGCTTTCTTCAGGTTCCAATCTGCATTCCCCAAATAATTAACGATGATAAGCATCTCCTTGTCCTTACTGGCCATCTGTTTATCTTCTTTGGTGAAATGTCTATTTAAAGTTTACTAATTATTCATGCTTTCTAAACCATTATTTATATTATTGTTCATATTATTCATATTATTGTTGATTTTTGAGATACTTTTAATATATTTCAAACACAAGCCTTTTGTCAAATATATAACTTACATGTACATTCATTGGTTATTTAGTCTTTTCACTTTCTCTTTTTAGGTAATTTAAAATTTATTTAATTTATTGTTTATTATTTATTTTTATATTTTATAATTATTTATTATTTATTTAATATAAATTTTATTTTAATATATTAAGAGAGAGAATTGGTATGCCAGGGTCTCAGCTGCTGAAATCAAACTCCAGACACTTATGCCACATAGTGGGTATGTATGATCCTGGACTTGCCTCATCTTTGTACATGGGATTGAACATGGGTCCTTAGGCTTTACAGGTAAGAACCTTAACAGCTAAGCCATCTCTCCACCCTATTTATTTATTTATTTATTTATTTTACCTTGGGGAGAGAACAAGAAAAAAAGGACAGGTCAGGGGCACTAGTCACTGCAAACCAATTCCAGATACATATGCCACTTTGTGCTTCTAGCTTTAACTGAGTACAGTACTGAGGAATCGAACCTGGGCCAGCCCAGGTTGGCAGACTTTGCAAATAAGTGCCTTTAACCACTGAGCCATCACCCCATCCACTGTTAACTTTCTTTTTAAATTTATTTTTAATTATTTTTATTTGAGAAAGAGAGAGAGGAATAGAGAGAGAGGGGGGAAGAAAATGGGCATGCCAGGGCCTCCAGCTTACATGGGACCTGGAGAATCAAATCTGGGTCCTTGGGCTTCACAGGCAAGTACCTTAACCACTAAACAATCTGTCTAGCCTTTCACTTTCTTGGTAGTGTCTTTTAAACCACAAAAAGATTCTAATCATAATGAAACCCTGTTTATTTGTTTCCCCCATTCTTGCTCATCTTTTTAGTTAGTGCCATATATGAATCCATGGTAACATTACAGGTTTGGCTCTACATTCAGGTCCTTGATTTATTTTGAGTTCACTTGAGCAAATGGCATGAGATAACGGTACAACTTAATTATGTTTCATGTGGATATAGTTGTTGGACACCACTTCTTCTCTCTTTGAAGTGATGTTTGTAATCTTGCTGAAAATTAGTATACCATAGGCACCCAGACAGCAAATGTTGATATAGGGAAAATGGAACCCTCATTAACTTACACCCTAAACACACAAAGAGAAAATGCTGGTGAGGAACTCTTATTCATTATTGATGGGAGTGTAAAGGGGCTCAACTACTACAGAAATCAATGTTGATGTTTCCCCCCAAAAAATAAAAATAAACTACCATACAACCAGCTATACTACTCCTGGGCATATAACAAAAGGATATATATCCTACCACAGAGAAACTTGCATCCATGTTCATTGCTGCTGTATTTATAATAGCAAGGAAACAGAACCATCCTATATGAATAAAATAAAGAAAATGTGGTAACTTTTCATGATGGAATTTTATTCTGGTCCAAAAGTAAATGAGGCTGTCTTTGTGAATTTAGGAAATTTGCAGAAATATAGATGGAATTGTAGAACCTCAATCATCAACATCGCCTCAATGGCGCACCCTTCTCATATCCCTGTGAGAGTTGGTTTCTTAGATTTCTGTCTCCAAATCTCTTTTTACTTATATTCTGGTCCCCACAGATGTGTGTCTTTTTCTGTCCCCTCCAAAATTACTGTGGACATTAGACAGAACAATTTTTCCTCATTTCTATTCATTGATTTATAAAATAACTCATATGTAAGAGGTAATAGTTAAATGTATTCATTTAAATATTAATGTCATTTTTCACTTTAGTTATCCAATTTTTTTTTTTTTTCTGATAGCCATGTCATAATGCATGTGTGTGTCTACAAATCAACATCGGAGCTGTGGTCCACCCAAGCCGTATGTGTGCATATGCTAGTCCAGCATCTTGAAGACTTTCATTTATAGGACTTAGTTTAAAAACTTGGTCCAGTCAATGCTTTTGTTTAAAATAAGCCTCTTTATTACTGACTAGTATGCTTGGGGTAGGTGGGCCTGTTGCTTTTCTTCCTTGATAATGAATGTTCTGCGACATATTTATTGTTGCCACTTAGCAAATATTTAAAGTGATTGAAGTGCCCCTGCTTGTAGAGGCCCATCAACAACTCATCTGCTTGCTAGGAATTCCCTGGCTCTGTCTCCTCTACAAGGAATACAAGATTATATCACCAATTATCCTACGTTGCTATTTATTTTAAGAAGTTGAATACATTGAAATTTCCTAGCATGTCAAATTTTGTTCCAATCTTGAGGATTAGAGCCAGGTTGCAAATTAAATCCCTTAATTAACTTAATGACAAACAGGCATTTGTTTACTTTCAAATTATCACTATTTGATATACTGCCTTGAGAGGATAATTTAGATTGTGTAACAGGCAGGTGAATACACGACCTTGACTGCCATCAAGAATAGTTTTGAACCAGCAAATATGCTGATGTATTGAAGAATTAAGAGTGCTCCAGAGTCCTAACATAAAATAAAATAAATTTTTTTATATATGCATGTATATCATGTTTAGTATTTTTTTCTAATTTCTTTTATTCATTTATTTGCTAGAGAGATACAGAAACAGGCAGGGAAGGAGAGAGAGAGAGAATGGGCATTCCAGGGCCTCCAGCCACCCCAAACGAACTCCAGATGCATGTGCCACCTCGTGCATCTGGCTTACATGGGTCCTGGGGAACCAAGCCTTGAACAGGGGTCCTTGGGCTTCACAGGCAAGTGCTTAACCACTAAGCCATCTCTCCAGCCTATGTTTAGTAATTTTAAAGGCATCCCCACATATAAACAGGCACACACATGTTAAAAGCACTATACCTAAGGTCACTACCATCTGGAAAGAGAAGCTTCTGTAACCCAAAGTGAAAGTAGCATTAATATATGGGTATGAAAATTAAGAGAAGTGCTTACCAGGCAGTTTGATGGGAATAGTATATACATTTAGCCAGACACCAGCAGACGTTACAACCCTAGGGCTAATGAATACCCCTGTCATAGGTTTCAGTATCAGGGATGTATTCCCTCCCATTGAACGAGCCTCTATTACAGTTAGAGAGCAGTTGGTTTCCCCCATAATAGACATGCCACTATTGCACCCATTGGCTCATTTGGCCTGGCTGGCCAAATTTAAGGCTTGTGGTTTCTACTTTTGAGTAGCTCCACTTGTGGTTTCTCTCTCTCTCCCATTGAACATTGCCTGACATTACCTACACAAGACCATCATAATAAGAAGGAAAGATGATCACATCAAAGTAAACGAAAGACTGATTGGAAGGGGAATACATATGATGGAAAGTGGAGTTACAAAGGGGAAAGTGGGAAGAGGGTATTGTCAATAATTATGGAAGTTGTCAATAAAAAAAAGTTTTTAAAAAAGCACTATGCCTTTTTGATTCATACTACTTAATGTATATTATAGAATTTAAAAAGTAAGTTAACCCCCTTCAATATTATCTGTATATGCCCATTTTGCTATAAACAGTGAAAAATTATTCTGTGCATATTTTACCTGTCATAATGAATTCTAGCTATATTATCAACAAATTAAATATTTTGACTATAATTTCAACTGTCATAATCATGGTGTCATAAAAATAAACTATGAATTATAAAATCATTTCAAATTAAATGGAAATTATAATCCAGTTCTCTTTGAAAAATTGTTGAGAACAATTACTAATGTGTACATAGACATTATGTAACAGGCATCTTTTTGCAAATGGGCTTCAGGGATTTATGATTATGAATGTAACTATGTTAGTCTCCAAAATAAAACTTGACTTCATAGTAAAAGTTGTTTACTTAAGGAAATTTAATCAGAAAAGGCAAGTTTCAGTTGGCAAATCAATGGTAACATCTCTGGAAAAATTCAAGGAATTAATATTTAATCTCCACACAGAAAAAAAAAGTAAACTTGAAAATATCCACTTAAGCACTTAGTACACAATTAGATGGCTGTCCTAAAAGTATAGGAGTACAGATGCTACAAAAATTATAGCCATTTCCTGGTCAGTCAAGTTCTGATAGGACTCCCAGAATATAGAAACCAAGTAAGGTTACCAAAGACAGACAATTTTATGTATCATCATAGATGAGGCATCAGTCCCACCCGGTCATTTCCGTCCTAAGAAAGATTATCACGATGAGAAAAAGCATGCAAAAAAACAGAAGACATAGGCATCTTGTCTTTCATCAGAAGACATTTTTTAAGCCACCCACCAGTCCTATTTTGTACAAGTACAATTTAAATTTAACTCCAAATTCAAATTACAGTATTTCTTTTAAAAAATATTTTATTTATGGGGCTAGAGAGATGGCTTAGCGTTTAAAGCACTTGCCTGTGAAGACTAAGGACCCTGGTTCGATTCTCCAAGTCCCACGTAAGCCAGATGCACAAGGGGATGCACACATCTGGAGTTCGTTTGCAGTGGCTAGAGGCCCTGGGGTGCCCATTCTCACTCTCCCTCTCTCTCTTTCCCTCTCTCTGTCTCTAATAAATAAATAAAAATAAAATTATTTAAAAAATAACAAAATAATAAAAAATATTTATGTATTTATTTTACAGCTATAGAAACAGAATGGGCATGCCAGGGCCTCTATTCACTGCAAAGAAATTCCAGATGCATGCACCACCTTGTGTATGTGGCTGACATAGGAACCTGCATCCTTAGGCATTGCAGGCAAGCATCTTAGCCACTAAGTCATCTCTCCAGACCTCAAATGATAGTATTTCTGCATGAAATAAGACAGTAGCCACTATATTGACATGGGCATTGAAGTCTAGTGGTAGACTGAGTTTTTCCTCACTGGATCTGTTTACTTAGATTTGCGGTATATGAAACTGACTTGATTCTCAGAAGAAATGATTCCTCATTAGTGAATTCCCTTCAGGTTAAATTCTCGGTACTATTCACATTTGTTGATCACCTATAGAAAATATCATAGTCAACACCTGTGCTCCAATAGAGTTTTGTTCAAACATAAAAGAGGAATAAAATATTTTGATTTGCGGCAAGATGGATAAACTGGAGATAATCATGTTAAGCATTAGAGAGACACAAAAGATAATTATCTCATTTGCACTCATGTGGAATTTAGACTTAAGGGTACCTTGAAGGTTTTGTAGGTGGTATGTGTCCAGGAATTCATCCATTTCCTCCAAATTATCCAGTTTTGTGGAATAGAGGTTTTTTTAAATAAGTCCTGATGATTCTCCCAATTTTACTTATGTCTGTTGTGATCTCTCCTTTTTCTTTTCTAATTTTATTAATTTGAAGCATCTCTTATTTTTGCTTGATCAAATTGGCCAGGGGTTTATCAATCTTGTTTATTTATTTTATTTATATTATTATTATTATTATTATTATTATTTGTTTGTTTGTTTATCAAGGCAGGGTCTTAGTCTAGCTCAGGCTGACCTGGAATTCACTATGTCGTTTCAGGGTGGCCTTGACTGCATGTCAGTCCTCCTACCTCTGCCTCCTGAGAGCTGGGATTAAAGGCATGTGCCACCAAGCCCAGCTTTGTTTTTCTTTTTTTTTTTTTTTTTTTTTTTTTTTTAAACTTTATTTATTTATTTGAGAGTAACAGACAGAGGAAGAAGGAGGCAAAGAGAGAGAGAATATGGGTGCACTAGGGCCTCTAGCCACTACCAGTGAAATCCAGATGCATGTGCCACATGTGTTCTGGGAAGACAAGCTTCAAACCAGGGTCCTTGGGTTTTGCAGGCAAGTGCTTAACCACTAAGCCATTTCTCCAGCCCCCTTGCTTATTTTTTCAAAGAACCGGCTCTTTGTTTCACCAATTTTCGTAATTGTCTTTTAGTTTCCAATTCATTAATTTCTGCTCTGATCTTAATTATTTCTTTCCTTCTGGAGCTTTTTGGGTTGGATTCTTGTTTGTCCAATGCCTTTATGTGGATGGTCAAGTTATTGATTTGGAATCTCTCTGTCTTTGTTATGATAGCATTTAGTGCTATGAATTTTCCCATGAGCACCACCTTCATTGTATACCATAAGTTTTGGTACAATGTATTCTCATTGTCATTCATTTCTAGAAATTGTACAATTTCATTTTTTTTTATTTCATCCACTTCCCATTTATTGTTTAAATGTGTGTTGTTCAGTTTACAGGAGCTGGTGGAATTCCTGATGCATCTTTTTTTGTTAATTTCTAGCAATACAGCATTGTGATCTGATATCATGCAGGAGATTATGTGGGTCTTCCTACATAGATGGAGACAAATTTTATGCCCCAGTATATGATCTATTTTAGAGATGGTTCCATGGGTTGCTCAGAAGAATGTATAATCTGTGGATTTTGGGTAGAATTTTCTGTAGATATCTGTGGTAGTTTGAATAGATGGCCCCTAATATATTCAGTGTTTTATTAGGCAGTAGTTTGGATCTGCAGCCACCTGGCCGGAGGCAATGTCACTGAGCAGATCTTAAGGTGTGGTGGTGGGTTTGAAATTTCAACGTAAAGATATGCAAAGTGTGCCTACCTGGAGTTCCTGAAATGTGTTGTGCTGTATGGTTTTTGGCTTGTGGCTTCTTTCTCTCTGTGTTTGGTCCTGTGAAAGCAAGCCAGCTTCTTATGCCCTTATGTAACTTCCCCTGGAACTGTAAGCTTAAATAAATATACCTTCCTCCATAACTGTGGCTGGTCTGGAAGTTCATCTCAGTGAACCTGAAGCTGTCTCCTACAGAAGTTGATACCAGAAGTTGGCTGAAATGATGCTGACCATGTATTTTTTGGTCTTTTGGAACCTTTGCTTTGGAGGAACAGGCATGGATTTGGTACTTGCAACTGAAGACACCTTCTGGAGTGGCTTACGAGCATTGTAAGGGGAAGGAAAGACTACAGAGGACTTTGTTGGAACTGGTCTACTGACATAAGGGCTGGCTGCATCCTTTTGCCCAGACACAGAGAATTTGATCAAGGTTCAATTTATAATGGACTGGTGTGTTTGGCTAAAGATATCAGGACTGAGATATTTAAGATTTTAGTTTGGAATACCTCAAGCAAGTTAAAATTAGAGACACTGAAACTGATTTTAGGTTACTGAAACTGCTATTGTCAACACATTAGCAATCTTAAGGAAGATGGCCCCTGCTTTACATTATAACAATAGAGAAGATGCCTGAGGAAAGACTGTTAGAAATGCAAACTCTTTTGGAAGAGTTCACTGTAGAAGGAACCTGCTCTTCAAGGTGACAATTTATTTTGTCCCTGAATTAAGAATATGGCTGTATCCTGCACACCTGGTATTAGTTTTGGAAGCATGAAAAATGTGTGGAGTGGTCATGAATTGCACATGGTTGCAGGAGCCACTGCTGAGATGCAGCATGAGGCGGGGCATGATGCCCTGATAAGCTAAAGAGCCTTTGGAAACTGACCATGGTTTGCATGGAGACCTGAAAATGTTTCGGAATATACCAGGACTGTGCAAGGACTGCCATGGAGTACACTGTTGGCCTGGGATGGAAGTCTTCCCTGTCTACTCTGCCCAGCTGGAGGGGTGGAATTGGAAAATCTGGAAATTGTCAGTCTCAGGTTGAATTGAACTTGAACTGCAGAAGTTTGATGATTGCTTGATGGTGGTTGAGTTTGCATTGTTTTAGTCTCTCCTTGCTATGCCTTATACCAGATGAAACTGTTTACTCTGTGCCTTTATATTTTCAAAGTATTTTACTTGTTTGATTTTACAGGACCCACTATCTTAAGTTAGTCAAGACCATATGGACCTTTGAAACTGGACTTAATACAATTTACAATGTGTGATGATTTTGAATATATTGGAGGCCAGGGGCAGAATGTGGTAATTTGAATAGATGGCCCTCAATATATTCAGTGTTTTATTAGACTGTAGTCTGGATCTGCAGCCACCTGGCTGGAGGCAATGTCACTGGGTAGATCTTAAGGTGTGGTGGTGGGTTTGAGATTTCAATCTAAATATATTCAAAATGTGCCTAGAAGGAGTTCCTGAAGTGTGCTGTGTTGTGTGGTTTTTGGCTTGAGGCTTCTTTCTGTCTGTGTTTGGTCCTGTGAAAGCAGGTCAGCTTCTTCTGCAGTTATGGAACTTCCCCTGGATCTGTAAGCTTCAATAAATATCCCTTCCTCCATAACTATGCCTGGTCTGGAAGTTCATCTCAATTAACCTGAAGCTGTCTGTTATAATGTTCATTAAATCTACTTGATCTGTGGTTTTGTTGAGCTCTCTTACTTCCCTGTTAGTTTTCTGTTTGGATGAACTATCTATTGCTGGTAGTGGAGTATTGAAGTTCCCAACTATGATGGTATTGGTGGTTATTTCTGTTTTGTTGTCTAGTAGGTTTTGTTTTATGAATTGTGGTGCACCTGTGTTTGGTGTATAAAGATTGATGATCGTGATAGCCTCTTGTTGGATCATTCCCTTGATAAGTAAGAAGTGGCCTACTTTGTCTTCTTTGATTACTTTTGGTTTGAGGTCTATTTTATCTGATATTAGTATAGCAATGTCTTCTTGTTTCTTATTTCAGTGTGCTTGGAATATCATTTTCCACCCTTTCACCCTGAGGAGGTGACTATCTTTAGTGGTGAGGTGGGTTTTGTGAAAACAGCAGATTGAGGGGTCTAATTTTCTGATCCACCCTGTTAGCTTATGTCTCTTGATGGGTGAATTAAGGCCATTAATATTCAGGGTAATAACTGTGAGGTTTGATTTAATTCCTGCCATGTTGTGGTGGCTTATGTGGTTTGGTGTTTGCTTGGACTTTGTTTTTTGTTTCTGTTTTTTTGCTTGTTTGTTTGTTTGCTTTTTTTTTTTTTTTCCTGCTTTGAATTTAGTTATTGTGATCTGCTTCTTCTAGGCACTTGAGGTTGGTTGTTTGATTCTTCTGTGAGGAGAATTCTCTGAAGTACTCCCTGTAGGTTTGGTTTTGCGTTCATATAGTTGTAAAGCTGAGTTTCATTGTGTATTATGAGGGATACTATTGCTGGATAGAGTAGTTTGGGTTGGAAGCCATAAGTTCTTAGACTTTGCAGTGTTCCATTCCAGGCCCTTCTGGCTTTCAGGTTTCCATTGACAAGTCTGAAGTAATTCTGATGAAGTTGCTTTTATATGTAATGTGCTGTTTCTCCCTAGCTGCTTTTAGGAGTTTCTCTTTGTTATCGATGTTTAGAGTCTTAATGATAATATGGCTTAGAGAATTTCTCCTTTGGTCCAATATGTTTGGTGTTCTGTTAGCTTCTTGTAACTTGATGGGACTTTCTTTTGAGAGAATGGGAAAGACTTCTTCAATAATTTTATTGAATATGTTCTCCATATGCCTTTGGACTTAATTTCTTCCCCTTCTGGTATCCCCATGATCTGAATATTGAGATGTTTAAGGGTATCCCACAGTTCACTCATGTTCTGTTCACAAAAAATTTTTGAACTTATTGAAACTTTTGGATTCATGAACTCTTTCTTCTACTTTGTTGTCCTATTCTGAGTTTCTATCCTCCACATGGCTGACTCTATTCTTGAGAGCTTCTATAGAGTTTTGGAATTGTTCAATCTGGTTTGTATTTTCTACTGTTTTTTTTTTTTTTTTTTTTTTTTTTTTTAATGTATAGATTCCATCACTCCTCCCACTGGATGTCTACTAGAATCAGTAGACTGTAAAAAAAAAAAAAAAAACACTTAACCCTTAATGTCTTGCTTTCCTTCCCCACAAGGTGAAGCATGGTTAGACTAATGCCATCTTCACTGGAAAAAATATATGCATGTGTTATTTTGTGGACCTATATGTGTGTGACAGAAAAGGACTGACAAGAATGGGGCAGAGGGATGGGAAAAGGCAATGGGGGTGAAAGAGGTGCAAAATCATATGCATGAATGGCAACTAAAAATAAAAATATAAAATAGAGACTAACACTATGTGAAAATTAATTTCTATATAATGACAAACTAGCAAACTTGATAAATAGGTTAAAAAACATGTCAATGTGGGGAAATATTAGCTACCTGTATACAGCTTAAGTTTTATTTTCTATGCAGCACAAAAATACCTGTTTTATTAATTTATCAAATATCTATGAAAGACTTGGTTTGCAAAGCATTATTAAACACTGAAATGATATTTTAAATGTTTGGCAAGAGAGAAAAAGCAACTGTAATTCTGATACAAGTAGGAACAGTTTATAACCTAGCCACAGCTGAAAGATAGGCTTCAGCAAAATCATTCATTATCCCAGGAATGTATGTCAGGGTAGGACAGCAAGATTACAAGTAACCGCGGGAGGAATTCAGTCACTGGAGCTTTCATATCATGATTAGCAGGTGGCAGTGTCAGGGTCTAGATAGTTCCAGTGCAAACAAGACCTTGTGGTACTTTATGTCCTTTCTCATTTTGTGTGCCTGGAGGGAGAGTTTTCAAAGTGGCAGGATAGTTTCCTATTCACAAGTATCACAGTGGCAATTAGAGCCAGCAGTGAGATGTGAAAGGGAATAAGGGGTATGGAATCTTTTGCCCCAAGAGAGCAAAAGCCATCCAGATAAGACAGAGGGAAGAGGGAAATAAAGGAGGAAGAGAGGGCAGTGCTGTCAGATGCTACATGGAGTCACTGAAGGTGAACTACAGTTCTGCCCTTGTCAGGAATTGCATCTGTGCTTTTAAATGACTAAGAATTGGATATAGTGGGAATGGCCTAAAGCAGTATAAAGATGGATATCAAAATCAATTTCTGACACAAACCAACCATGAGGAAATAATCTATCCAAATTCAAAGCACATATTATGAAAATACTTAGAATGCCACATTCTACTTCTTTTTAATATAGAAACTATAAAATGTGCCAAAAACTGAATGAATAATGAAAATTGTTGTATGTCTCACTGTGTTAAAATCCAAGGCTACTTAAATTCATACACACCCTATGTCACACGTTCCTCTTCATCCCTTCAACCAGGACCAGCTCAGAGTTTGAGTGTGCATATCTGAAATAAAAGCATTCAATTTTCAACTCCAGTAATGTCACACCTTGTACAAATAAAAATTCTTTATTATGCATAATTAGCTCATGAACTGTTTTTAATCACAAATATCACAAGGGTATATTTTATATGTATTACTGGGGTTATTTTAAAAAATATTTATTTATTTTTTTTAAGATAGAGAGAATGAGAAAACATAGCATACCAGGGCCTCTTGTTGCTGCAAACAAACTCTACCCAACTGTACCACTTCGTGCATGTTGCTTTACAAGGACACTAGGGAATTGAACCCAGGCCTGTATGCTTTGCAAGCAAGTGCCTTTAAACCACTGAGCAATCTTCCCAGAACTATTTTTTTATTTTACTTTTTAAGCAGAGTCCAAATCTGATTTGTATATTGCATGTAGCAATTGCTTCTCTTTATTTCATGGCTTCTGAGTCTTATAGTTATTGAAGTATTGGACCAACAAATACTTGCTGTGGAGCAGGGTGTTTACTTTGCATTAGAAGATGTTTAGGAGCATCATTGGTCTCCACCTACTAGAAGCCAGTTGCACTACCCTAACCTGATTGTGTGACAATCAAAATTGTCTGTGGCCAGAAATGTTGGCACATGCCTATAATCCCAGGATTTAGGAGGCTGAAGTAGTAGGATAGGAAGTTCAAAGCCATTTTAGACTACATGAGACATGGTCTCCAAAGAGAGAGAGAAAAGAAGAAAAGAAATAAAAAATAACCTACAGATGTTACCAAATGTCCTCTGAAGAGTGAAATGCCATGGAGTAAGGGCCACTGTTCTGCTTTAGTCTAGTAGAGTACCTCCATTAGCCCTTGATTTAATTTCAAGTTCCATGTCTGGAAACAAAGCTGTACTTGATAGCAGAATTACCTCAGTATATACTACCATCCCACAACAGTAAATGTGAGAATTGTGTCCCTTCTGCTTGATTTTGTTTCAAATATAAAACTAAACTTAAAAACAAAAGTCCAGCAGGGTGTGGTCCAGCACACCTTTAATCCCAACACTCGGCAGGCAGAGGAAGGAGGCTCGCAGCCACTTTGGGGCCAGCCTGAGACTACATAGTGAATTCCAGGTCAACCTGGGCTAGAGTGAGACCCTACTTTGGAAAAACAACAATAACAACAACAACAACAAAATGCAAAAACAAAAACAAAAAAGTCTATTGAATTTTTATTGACAAGCCAGCCCTCTATTGGCTGCCATGTGGTCACTGTACCCTTTTCTCATCTCTGTAACTCTGTAACTGAGTGGAGTCTCTGTGTTCTTGATTCTTCCTCTGGAGCAGGTCTCAAACTTCCCTATGAATAAGATCGATCATACAGACAACTGTTAAAATGCTAACCCTCAGTCCCCATCTGGAAAGAATTATTTTGAAAGTTCTAGAGACAGTACAGAAATATGAATTTTAACAAATATCGTAGTAATCTTGAACTAAATGATATATAAAAAAACAAGTTTTGAAACTCTTTTGCTTCCTAGTGTCAGACACATTCAGCATTTTTTCCCTTTCTATGACTTCAGTCCTGTTCTATTCACATAGCAGTTACAATAACTTCTTTGCTGGTGATCCAAATGTTAGTCTCTTTTGCTACAATTATTTCTTTGTAAACTGCTAAAATAATCTTCTGCAAATACCATCTTTATCACATCACCTCCTTGCTCAAGAATCAGCTACTCCTGACATATCAAGTCTAAACTCTTGGCCTATAATTCAAGGTCCTCTGTCAACTAGCACTTTTGTACCTCTCTAATTTTATCTTTTCCCACTACAGACTGACTCTGCCCTCCAGCTAAATCCAGCCAACTTTCCACTCGTCCATGCTACTCATTTGTGTGGCTTTGAGTTTCCCATCAGTTGAAATGCTTTCCTTTTTCATTTCCCCAACACATAATAAACATTTGTTCCCAACTCACCTACCTCAGAAAAATTCTCTTGATTAAAATTTTCCATGTACTCATTTTGCTGATAGAATGGAAACTGTACTAGACTGTGACACAGATGCCTAGAAATTACAAAAGAAAAGTCTGATGTTGTGAAGTAGGAGTGGTATGCTATTTTCCAGTGGAAATATGATAACAAATTATTGTCCTAATACTATCAAACACATTTTGAGTAAAAAATATATGTGAAAAAATTACTAAAATAGTTGAGATAAAAGTTTAATATAAGTAGAATAACAAAATAATACAATGAGGCAATAAAAAAACAAGAAGTGATCGGGGAATAAATGGGAGATGCTAAGACTTGCAGTCTATAGGGCGGTAAAGTGCAATAGCAGAGCGAAAATAGATAAGAAAAGGGAGACTTGGGGCTGGAGATACAGCTCAGCAGGTCACTTGCCTACAATGCCTAACAACCTGGGTTTGATTCCCTAAGACCCACATAAAACCCAATACACAAAGTGGTGCCTGCATCTGCAGTTCATTTGCAGTGGCTAGAAACCCTGGCTTGCTCTCTCTCTCTCTCTCTCTTTCCTTGCAAATAAATAAATAAAAAAGAAAATGGAGACTTGTTTGCCTGTACATGTAAATCATCTAAATTTTTCCCAATGACAACTTTAGTGTAAGAACATTAGCTTTTAAACCATAGGTCACACATCCAACCAACTGCTTTTTTCTTAACAGTGGCCATGTCCTAACCCTTTGCTCATTCTACTGCAGATTTCTGATTCATTCAGTCCAGGCAGATTTAATTAGAGATGGGTTAACACACTTAGAATTCCTGACTGTTCCTGGTTTCTTATGCTCTTACCAACACTTACATTTAACCAACTTCCAATTCTGTTAAAGGAATAAGTGCTATAATATATCACATTGTGACATAAATTGCACTTAAATAACTTCCAAGGAATCAGTGTGTGCCATAATGTACTGAGAGTGCCATCACTAGGTACCCTAATCGGCTACCATAATCACATTTCTATCTACCTGTTTTGCATTATCACCAATTATTTCCCTACATTCACTCTATATCAGCCATGTTGAATCCTAGAATTCACCCCCAAATCCTAAGTTTGAGCTAGCCTCCTTAGCATTGCAATGCTAATGTAAGTACTTGCAAGTACTAACCTCCAACATACTTCATACATATACTTCTATTAGAGTATTTCACATATTTTTTGAAAAAAGTTTATATGTATTTTTCCTCCATAAGAGTTTATGTAAAGCAAAACTACACTAAATCAAACAAAACAAAAAATAAATCTTTATAGACCAAACTCCTAAGGTGCCTCAGACAGGGTGGGCTGAGATACATTTCATTAGACATACTTTCTTCACCATCGTAAGGTAAAGTTTCATATTACTCTGTCCTAAGATGACATGATACAGTCAATAAAAGCTATCCTTGGGGATCTACACAAGAGCAGCTGTGAATCCTTGTCAAACCCGCAAGGCTTTTTCCTAAAAAAGAGCACTTCGCACTTTAGGCATTCACTCTGCCCAAATTCAAGCCAAGTTCTGAGTTTACTTGTAGTGGCTTCTACCTGAGAAAGGAAAAGATCTTCAAAGCAGGAGTAAGACACTCTTGTCCTTCCTTGTGATATAGCTGAGGAAGATTGTCAGGGCACGTAGCAGTCTGGAAAGGCCATAGAAATGGGATAAAACATGCCTTTTGGAGTGAGGCAGGTACTATCTTTTTGGTTCATCCAGGTGCAGGAGAAATTTATTCAGAGTGATGGGCAAAAGTCCAGCTAGACTGGCACTATTTGATGTTGAGAAATGAGTGACAGACACAGGGCTAACACAACAAACTGGCATACTCACCTGCCAAGTGGGTTGAGCCAAGATGCAGAGAATCTAGAAACAAGAATGCAGAGCTGAAATTAGATGGACTTGTCATTAAATTTCAAGATCAAAGTCACTGGAGTTAAATTTAAATTGAGCCAAGCACCAGAAGAACTACAGACCAAGTTTATTGGTAAAGACTCAAACCAGTAGTCAAGATACAAGCTCTTGAATTACTACAGGAATCATAAATTATTTTTCCTTAACAGTAAGAATTTTGAATGTCTTCCATAAGTCTGGTGCTGGTATCAAAGACATAGCAGTGAAGATAACTGACTGCAATGTTGGCCTTCAAAACACTTAAAATTTTAGTAGGAAAAGACAAAAGGATGAAAAGGAAATACATAACATATATTGTATTGACTGTTCATAAGGATAAAGAAAAAAAAAGAAGTAGCAATCAAGAGAAACAACGTGTCTGCAGGGTGAGAATAGGTGCTTTGTCCACACAGGAGCCAAAGAAAGATCGTAGCTGAATCTGTGGTAGCAGACAGAGGAGTCAGCTGTGTACTCCAGGAATAGGAAACAGCACATGCAAAAACACTGTCACTTAACTTTATTAATGATGTGTTTATGGAAAGACAGTGGGATGTGAGTGGCTGAGCAGAAGGAGAGAAAGAGTAAAAGGACCACACACTACATGTTCAGACATGTAAGAAGAATGGAAAAGAAATGGAGGTCTTGTAGCCTGTTGCAAGGATTTCTGGTTTTGGCTTTCACTGAAACACATTTTGAGCAGCTGACTTCCAGTTAAACAGGATCAGTCTTCTGCTATATTGAGAAGAGAGAAAAGTGATATAGTCACAGGAGGAACAGCAGGGAGTGATTTCAAAAAGCTGGCTGAAGAGGTTCTGGAACTGAACCGTGCAGGAGAAAAAGAAGAGACTTGGTGTATTCTAAAGTGTAATTAGGAACATTTGCTGTGGAATTAGAAGATTTTTAAGTGGGATGAGAGAACATGATGAATCAGTGTCTATTTCAATGTTTGGAAATGAACACATGAAAATTTGGTTCCATTAATTAACAAGAGAAATGCTGTAGAGTGACAGGGTAGGGCTCCTTTTTGGAATATGATGAAATTAGGATGTTTATTAGATAAGCACATATGTCATGTTGGCAGATGCGTATAAGACAGTGGATTTCAAGTGAGATGTCTGAATAGAGACAGAAATTTGAAAATTATCAATATATACATGATATTTAGATTCATGAGACCAGAGAAAATAAACAGTCA
Organism: Orientallactaga sibirica; assembly: GCA_036365145.1. Lineage (NCBI taxonomy): Eukaryota > Metazoa > Chordata > Mammalia > Rodentia > Dipodidae > Orientallactaga > Orientallactaga sibirica. The sequence goes on along the minus strand of JAEOAD010000060.1, from coordinate 13,213,996 downwards.
TTCAAAGAGAGAGAGAGATCAAATCCAAAAGATGTTTAGAACTTGAGATGCTGAGAACTTACCACAAAATCAGATCATGAAGGAGCAGACATGTAGGGCATAAACAAAGAGGCAGACATCCTTGTGAAGGAAAGATATCAACCAGAGGAAAATAATATGAAGGATAAAAACAAGGTAGTGAAATAGTGAAAATTTGGAATAATAGAGAAGTCATTTCCAAAATTGTTTCATTTTATTTTGTTGTTATTAAAGTTTTGCAGAATTAAAGTGATATTCAGTGGTATGGATTGTAAACGATGTAGACAACTAAGGCCTATGTCACCATTTTTATTGGTTTATATTCATTTTACATTGTTGCATTCCATAGAGTCAATTTCATTCAAGTACGTCATGTATTTTGACTTCTACTATTACTCAACTTAGTTTTGAAGGTATAAGCTGGAACAGCAAGAGAAGAGAAAAATAAAAAGGGATACAAATAGAAAAGGAAGAAATCAAATAATCCCTATTTGTAGGTAATAAGATCCCGTATGTGAACATCTAAAAATCCCAGCAGTATATCAACACTAATGGTAAAAGTAACATGTGCCTATTTGCTTACTCAAAGGAATAATTCTAGAAAAGTTACCATTCAAATGATATAAACATTTTGGAAATTAATTAGTGCCTAATATAACTGAGTTAAAATATTTCTTTGAAGGTTGTCAGATGCTTTCAGAAGATCATTTTAAATGACTATCACAGATCTGAGGAGATGGTTAAGTGTGTAACACACATGCTGCACTTCAGTAGCTGAGTTCAGATCCCCAGATCTCACATAAAAGCCAGAGGTTGCTGTGGCAGGCTCTTGGAACCCCAGTGCACCCACTGTGAGGATGGAAATAAACAGTGTAAGAAGAGAAGTGGGTAATTTTCAAGAAAAATTCTAGAGAAGAAGCTAAATCTAATTGGAAAATGTGATCAGTTTTGTTTGACAAAGGCAAAATACAATGAAAGGCAATCATTAAAAATAGCTACATGTTGAGGTTGGAGAGATGTCTCAGTGATTAAGGAGCTTGCCTGAAAAGCCTAATGACCTGAGTTTAATTCCCCAGTATCCATGTATTGACAGGTGTACAAATCAGCACATGCATCTAGAGTTTGCAGCAGCTAGAGTCCCTGGCATGCCCATTCTCATTCTCTTTCTCTGTCTTTTTCTCATTGAAAATAAATAAATATTAAAATACCTATCTGTTAGTTCATATAAGATGCCCTAAGTTAGAATGCTAATGTACTGATTTAAGATTAATTAACTAGAATTCTAAATAAAAAATAACAACAAATAATTAATCTTCCAGATTAAGTTGGGAAAATTGGCAATTTAAAATAATTAAATTTTAAAGACTTAAAGGCATTCAAAATTATGTTACTGATGTCTAGATAAATAGTATAAAATTAAAAAAATTATATCTTTTGTTGATTTCACATAGTAGCCTAATATTATATTCTATAAGGAATTATCCAAATTAATAAAAGATCATATTTTTAAACAAAATGATTATTTTTAATTTTCTTGGGTATGCTGAAAGCTTTAAAATAAGTATACAGAAGATTTTGTATTCTATGTGATATCTTTCTTTTACTATTTTATTACATCAGGGTTAGTTGAAGCATATATTTTAGCATAGCCTGTGCTAATATGAGCAATTATTTGGCTTATGTTTAATTTTTTTTAATTGCACTTTGTACTATACATTGAGATGGCATATAGTTATTTTTAGTTTTTTTATTATTGACAACTTCCATAATTATAGACAAAAAAACATGATAATTTCCTCCACTCCCACTTTTCCCTTCACAACTCCACTCTCCCTTATATCCCCTCCCCCTCACTATCAGTCTCTCTCTTATTTTGTTGTCATCATCTTTTGCTCCTATTATGATGGTCTTGTGTAAGAAGTACTAGGTACTGTGAGATCACGGATATCCAGGACATTGTGTGTCTGGAAGAGTGCATTGTAAGGAGTGCTACCCTTCCTTTCCCTCTTACATTCTTTCCGCCACCTCTTCCACAATGGACACTGAGCCTTGTAAGTTTCAGTGCTGAGCACTTCTGTCACTTAATTTTTAAAATATATTTTATTTATTTATTTATTTATCTATTTGAGAGACAGAAAGAGGCAGAGAGAGGGGGGAGGGAGGAAGAGAATGGGCATGTCAGGGCCTCCAGCTACTGCAAACAAACTCCAGATACATGCACCCCCTTGTTCATGATGCTTACGCGGGGCCTGGAGAATCACAGGCAAACTCCTTAACTACTAAGCCATCTCTCCAGCCTCCTCTGTCACTTCTTATCAGCAATATGATACCTTTTGAGTCATCCCAAGGTCACTATCATCTGAAAAAAGAAATTTATCTAACCAAAAGTGAGAGTAGAATTAATATATGGATGTGAACATTGATAGAAGTGCTTACTGTGTGGTTTGGTGAGCATAATATATGTATTTATCCAAACACCAGTAGGCATTGTACCCCTAGGGTTCATGAATTCCCCCATCATAATTTTTTCAGTATCAGGCATGTTTGCCCTCCCAGGGAGTGGGCCTCCATTCTAATTAGAGAGCAGTTGGCCCATATAACAGACATGCCACTACTGCACCCTTTGGCTCATTTGGCCTGGCTGGCAAAACTTAAGGCTTGCAGTGTCCACTGTTGTTTATCTCCACCGATGACTTCTCTCTCTCCCATGGAGCTGCATGCAGCCTAGCTTTTTCCAGCTTTCTGTCAGCTGGTCCATGCAAAGGAGGCTTTCAGCTCAGCTCCAGCAAGATTTCTCAGTGACCTTGAAGCCCAAGGATGTGGAATCTTCAGCAACAAGGTCTTACCATGTGTTCCTGGTGGAAAACCAAAAGCCTCAGCAATGGTCTGTAATGTTTTGGGGGCATCAGGGACCTCCCTGGACAACAACTCACCATCCCAGGGATGGCATATAGTTTTTGAGGAAAAAATCCTAAGTTATATCTGTATCAGCATGATACTCAGAATCCCTGTATGGATTTCAAGAAAATGTATGTTTCATGGGATTTGTTATACACCCACACAGATTACTATACAAATAAAATACATATTTAACTGATGCTAAAGTCTTAAAGATCACTTGAATTCTTATACTTCTGGAATGGTTTCTTTAACTCTTAACATATACATACAACAGACTTTATAATAATAGAGTTGAAAACTTTTTTTTCCATGTAGTGTAAAATAAATGAATTAAAAATTTGTTTCAAATTATAATCCAGAAATCACAGCACCATTAACCTACTAGTGTTTTCTAGCATCTAATTGGATCATGGATAGCAGTAAACACATGCAAGTTTCGTCTGACTGCACTCATGGATGCACTTATTTAGTCCTGTACTTAATGTGCACTTATGAAGTATCTGCTTTTGGCTGGGTACAGTGGGAAAGGCACAAGAGCAACACAGAAAAAAAAATAATAATCCTACTTCCATGAGTCTAACATTTGGATGTAGAAAGAAGTCAAGCCAATAAAAATCACATGTCAGATGTTAATAAGGCACACTTTAAAACATGCAAATGAGGAAAGGGATTGGAGGGTGGCTGTAATATTAAATAAGAAAATCATTGTACCCTGTGTGATTACTTGCCTGAGAAACATAAAAGAACTTTATGCCCACCTGTATATACTTTGTTTTATCACATGTTAGATAGTATTTTAGGTGTCCTGTGACTATTGACTTATTTACTTCTCACAATCAACCCATGAGATTAGAAACATTTCCATTTTACTCAGTTTGTGAGATGAGAAGGAGTTCCATTTTACCGATGAGGAATCTGAAGCTCAGAAAGGCAGGCAGCGTGGCCAAGGCTATAGACTAAGAGCAGTGAAGTTACAGTTGAACTCAGAAAGCTATTTCCAGAGTCTAGATGAGGTGTTTTAGAACCCTCGCTCCCCAGAAATAAGAAGCTGCGGGTATCAATCCCTAGAATGTGAAGTGTTGGGAGTGATGAGGAGCAGCTTCGGGCAGTCTAAGTGGGTAGAGTGAGCAGTGATGGAGGGAAAAGAGGGACTGGACAAAGTGTGGGCACGACTCCAATCTTTTGGTTAATATGAGATGGTGTGACACTAAGCCATTGTAGGCTTGATAAGAATGTGTGCTCTTGACCTGGTTATACAAGTACTTCAAATGAAAATCAAAGGTTGGGAAAGGTCAAAACTGAACCTAATCAAGGGGAAAGAAAATTCTATATGATTAAATAGCCAAGTGTTTCCTATCTATTTGCCTTGCTTTCATTTTAATTCACTTTATTTCAAAAGCAATTTGGGGTCTGTATTAAAGATGACAGAAATTACAAAGACTTCCCATAGATCTGCTGGCCCTACTCACCAACAGCCTTCCCTTCCATAGCATCACTCCCCATAATGGCACAGTACTTACAAAGGATGAACTCACATTGTCAGGTCATTATCACTCAAAGTGTGTAGTTTACAGCATGGCGATATTTTGTCTTGTATTTATTTAGAGGGGAGGGGAGAAGCACAAGAATGCATGACCCATGTGCTCAGTGACTGATTCAGTGCTGTATCTATGGTGCAAAGAAAACCCGGGAGAGGATGGATGTTCAAAGAAAGGTTTAGGAATTAATAAATTAATTCAAAAAAGATCTTTATTACCAGCAAGGGTCTCTTCATCCAATATGACAAATATAGTTATTTTTGTAGCACTGGATTTTCCAGGCTACTTGATTTTAATGTCATAGCAGTCCCTAATGCCCCCTGCTCATTCCAGTTGCTTCAGTTGCTTCAGCATGCCCAGTGTACCTCAGACATGTTTCTAGATACCAACCATAGATATACAGGCATGCTTATGCTTCGTCACTGTGGCTCTACATGTTCTAACAGGGCATTGTTCACACTGGAAGCTGAGGGTTGACTGTTTTCTCATCTCATTCCATCTTGGTCCCCTTGTTGAACTCCAATCCCAACAATAGAATATCTGTGTTTGTGATGTAAATTCACTTGTGCTCAGTTGCACTTGTTTTTAAGATTTAACTTCAAAACTTTATATAAGCTGACTTTGTAAGTCATAGATTTATTGGGGCAAGCCCAGAAGCAAATATCTGCCTCTGGAACTTTTAAATAATGAACTAATGTTAGTGCTTGTTAGAACCTGTATGCTAATTTCTTCTTCTGAAATTAGGTCACCACACAAATACAGTCACAATCTAAGTGTCTGAGAAGGTCACGCTCCCTTGTTATCATCAACAAGCTTCCTTCATGACAGGACTCTAAGAAGGCAGGAGAAAAACTGGTAGCCTATTGTCCTCAAAGACTTTATTTAGAATCCATTTTTTTTTTTTTCACAAAAGGGATTTCCCAGGCATCTGTAAAATCTACCTCTGTTGTTTGACATACTTTCCCTATGATACTCTTACAAGATGTAACTGCTCTGGGTGAAAAAAAGAAAAAGAGAAAGAAAAAAATCTTAATCACCATTATATTCTTTCTACCAGATTTCAAGTGACAATTGCATCAATAATCTTGAGACATAATTTAAAACTTTGAAATTAGCATACATACCTAATGAAACCTTGTTCTATTTCTTTACAAAAATTAAGGTCTGCCGGGCGTGGTGGTGCACGCCTTTAATCCCAGTGCTCGGGAGGCAGAGGTAGGAGGATCGCCGAGAGTTCGAGGCCACACTGAGACTACATAGTTTAGTTAATTCCAGGTCAGCCTGGGCCAGAGTGAGACCCTACCTCAAAAAACCAAAAAAAAAAAAAAAAAAAAAAAAAAAAAAAAGGTCTGTAAATGCCTTGTTTTTTTTTTTAATTTTACATTTTTTCTTTAAAAATAATTTTAGTTTAAGTTTTCACAGTATAATAATAATTAAACAGGCAAAATGAGTCAGGAATGTTGCCTAAAGTTTAAGGAAAAAATAATGTAAAAAAAAAAAAAAAAAAGAAAACCTATGTGGTTATCAAGATCAAATTGTTGACTTAATAGTAAATACTAGAGTATTTAATTCCTCATTATATTTGGATTTACATTTTTATGGTCTTGGAATTCATAATTTATTGATGCTGGAGCTTTCGTTTTCCTAAATTGCAGTTCTGTCCTTTCAAGCATAGCTCTCTGAAAATGCATTTCTTAGTCATACACAAAATGATGTCAACTGCATTATCAATGCAAAGATTTATTTTTATTACCATCCTTAGTAATCTCATGAAGTCTAGAAAGATTCTTTGAACCATGCCCTGTCTGTCGTCTCTCTTATTGAGATTCACAAATGTCAGACAGACGTGTGCATGATGCATGTCAGGAACATGAAACTGAAGAACTCTGGAGCACAGGGGGCTGATATTATAATACAGTGTCATCATTCTTCAAATATAGAATCAAAATGATATAGGATTTGGAGGTTTAGGAGCATGCCCCAAATTTTTGAACCCCAATTTTGGGTCCTATCCTACATTTAACAAAGAATTTAAAAGACAGCTCAAGAAGAATAATTATAAAATATTAAGTTTATTTAGCGAGGTGTCACAAATTCTGGGGTTTATTTAAGAGAAATTGGGCTCTAGGAAGAAGGCTAGAGCAGAGTCATTAGCATGTGGAAAGTAGGAAAGATGCACTCATGTGGAAATCACAGCATCATCCATTAGATTCATTCAAGAAAAACGGAGGTTTGTAGGGAAAGACTGGAGTGGAGCCACAAGCATGTGGAAGCTAGAACCCAGGAGCTTGTGTAGGGAGATTTAGAAGGAGCTCACATAGCATCCACCCTGAGCTTCCCCATGGAAGACAGTTAAGAGGGCAATTGGTAGTGACTTAAGGAAGAATAGCAGCAAGAAAATATCAAAGCATAAACCAAGACATTTAGAGGAGAAATGAATAGTAAACAGAGTTACACTTATGGTTACAGTGTGTCTAGAGAACTTACACAGGTAGCAGGCCTACAATTAGAGAATGCACCCTTATGATGGATCTAGAGTGGAAGGGAAATACACATGTGGTAGATTCAGATACCAGAGGATAATCATACATGTAATTAATACCCTAAAGTATGAAGCAGAGGGAAGCAGAAAAACCATTCAGACCAAGAAACAGTACTTTGGAAGCCAGACTTATGTGTACCCAAGCACTGCCGCGGAGGCCAACCTGGCCTAGATGAGGCCATCTATTTAGGTCACAGCACTCGACTGTGGGCAGTAGGGTGCACCTTAGCTGCTGTGGATGAGTTGTGTGGCATGATACAAGTTCCATTCCTGCCAAGAGTTCCATTTGTGCCAACATGGGTTGGCATGTAGAATGGCATCTCCTCCTGGTCTTCTCTTCTGGACTTATTTTTCTAACTGAAACTGCCTAAAAGAAAATAGCTTTCTCCTATTTCTGCTTCAAAAGGATGACAGCACAATATCATTTTCTAGATGTGGATAGCTAGTTCGGGACAAAACTAGCAATACACCATGAGTCTAAAAGTCTGGGGCCAGTTCAACTGATTGCACACGTTGTCACTGACTCTACACACTTTGCACACATGTATGCATGTGTGTGTGAGAGAGAGAGAAAGAGAGAGAGAGAGAAAGATACCGCATGCATGACGGTCACAGGACAATTTTGGATGTTGGTCCTTACCTTCCCCCTTGTTTAAGGCAGTATCTCTCATTCTTTACTATCTAGCATTTGCCAGCCTAGCTGGCTCAGGATCATCCCAGAAATTCTGTAGCCTCATGTCCCTTCTAGCTACTTCCCTTCTATTCCTAGGTGCTTGCTTGGACTAGAGAAGCTGGCACTACAATTTCTGACTTTATGTGGTATCTGGGGAACCTAGCAGGTACTCCCTTTTGCATGAGGCTCTACCCACTCTGCCATCTCCACAGCTCCTCTCTATACATTGCTAATAAAATTGGGATGACACTTCAGCAAATCCTTGGGTTTTATTTTAATCACCAGATACGTATTTTAGACATACCAGACCTTAGTTCATGACATATTTTGAAATACTCATATTTTTACTTGCAGCATAAAAGCAGTCATTAGACAAGGGACAAAAAACTTAGTAAAGGTAGGTTCTAAAGAAAACTATAAAATAAACTTTGACTTCATATTATTGTCAAACTTCACAAAGTAATCGTCTTCTTTTTATTTTCATCAGACCTGTGATGATGCAAAAATCCTTATGATTCATGCACTGTACAAAAATATTCTGTTCAAGGGGCTGGAGAGATGGCTTAGCGGTTAAGGCGCCTGCCTGCTAAGTCTAAGAACCCGGTTCCAATCTCCAGGTCCCACATTTAGCCAGATGGAAAGTGACACAAGAGCGCAATGCCACACTTGACCACAAGGGGGCACACACATCTGGATTTTGTTCACAGCAGCCGAGAGACTGCTGGCACGCCCATTCTCTATCTGTCTCCCTCTCCCTCTCTCTGTGTCTGTCTCTCTCTGTGTCTCTCTCCAAAAATAAAAAATAATAAAAATATATATTTAAAAATATTCTGTTCAAAATTGTACAATTATTGTCATTTTTTCTCTTGGTTATTTTCTGGACCAGTGACGTCCAAATATTTTTGTAACAATCTATTTTAAATAACTGAGCAAAATTTCAAACATCTATATTTTTTATTTTTGTAAGTTATATTTAGATATTCTAGTACACTGATATGTATATAAATTCATAAAAAGTACTAATTTAAGAGACTGATTCTCTCAATCCTATCCTATGTGTACAAGGCTTGTGAACCACATGCTTTAAACTATCCCTCATTGTGCTATATTAGGATTTGGTGAACTTAGGCCCCAAGTCTAAGTCAGTCCCACAAAATATTTTACAAGAAGAAGCTAATCACCAACTGGAAATAGTGCTTTGTATCAGACCCCATGGATTCTCATTTCTACTTGCTGAGCAAAGTGGTACATTGTGATTCGACTTTTTGTTTTTTTTCCAGGCAGACCTGGAATTCAATATATACTTTCAGGCTGGACTTGAACTCACAGTAATCCTCCTACCTATGCCTCTCAGTGCTGGGATTAAAGGTGTGTGCCACCACACCTGGCTACATTTTGCTTTTTCTGTCACATAGTTATAGCAATATTGCCAGTCTTCATGAATTCCGTTACCTGGCAACTTAGAAATGGTTAAGAGAATGGAAGAGATTGACCTAAACAAGAAAAGATTTAGTAAAGAAAGATAGAGCTATTACTTCTATGTTGGTGTAACTAAAATATCTGACAGAAACAGCATGAGGGAAGACAGGTTTATCTGGGTTCATAGCTTCATAGAGATTCCAGTCCATCACGGAGGGGAAGGTACTGCAAGCAGAGTGGTTTAGCCCATGACATGGAGTTTGCACTGATGGCTGTTCACATGGTAGCAACAGGAAGCTTTTGAGAAATTGTAAGGAATTCTGGACAGTGGAACACTTGGAGTGTGAATGGTCTATTCTCAAGAAAATGAATTTCTGTGGAACTTGCAAGATGATCTGTTAAAGAGGACTCTCTCACAAAAACAAAGTGCTTACATTCCTTGTAAGGCCCCTTATATACCTAATAATCCATAGTCCTGCATATTTTAGGATCATGGATTATAAATTTACACTATTTATAGGCTGGCTTTAATTGCATGTAATTTTATCATGGTTTCAAGTGTATGACTTGAACATTCTGACCCTGTACAATTCCTGAGCTTTACTTGAACTCAGAGAGTCTACCCTGGAAAACATAGTTCAAATAGTTTTCATTTCAAACATTTAAATTGTTCCTACATCTAAGATTGAGAACTAGGAAAAAACAAGACTTATTTCTAAAGATTTTTTCTCACTAAACTGCCAACTATCCTCTGATACAATTTTTCAAAAGATGACAAAAATTAGGATGTATCAGAGAGCCTGTGTGGATTCACACTGGTGATGCTGTTTGATGAAGCATTTTCACTCAGAGGAATACTCAAGCTAATCTCTTTAATCAAAAGTCCATAATGGACTGGAGAGATGGCTTATCAGTTATGGCTGTTTTTGCCCAGTTTCTTTTATTTTTTATTAGTTATGTAGATAGTGTGCATACACTCATAATGATACCATCTTTAGCCTCTTCCCTGTCTTCCCTCGCTCCAAAGGGACCCTCCTTGCTGGGGAATGTGGGTTGGGCATTGTAGGGTACCCATCATTTATGGGGCAGAAGCAATGTCTCGGTGCATAATGTTCCAACTTGCCTGTGAAGCCTAAGGAACCAGGTTCAATTTCCCAGTACCCATGAAAGCCAGACGCACAAGGTGGCAAATGCATCTAGAGTTCATTTGCAATGGCTAGAGGCCCTCCTCTCCCTTTCCCTCTCCCTCTCCCTCTCTCTTTCTCTCTCTCTCTCTCTCAAATAAATAAATAAAATATTTTTAAAAATTATTCATACTGATATTTATAATGTTACTTTGGTTTTATAGAAAGAATGAGCTAATGAATCATTTATATTTTGTTGCAATAAGGGTAAAAATTATAATATAGTTTTAATGAAATTTTGGTTAAATTCATTTGGTTTAAAGCTCTTATTGGCATATAAGGGTTAACACTCTCAATGGTTGTTTTTTGTTTCATTACATCTTATTTCATTATATAAAATATGCAAATCATGCAGTTCACCAAGCACTGAAAATGTGATTCACCCACAATGCTCTGGACGTGCTACATTCATTGCTGCACTGTCAGCAGGAATGGAAAAGAAGCAGGTTTTGTCTGTGGGATTTTGGCTGTCATATGCATCATTCCCCAAGAGTGAGCCCTTCACTACAGATTGGTGAGGTCCAGAGGATGGATCATGGGGTTTCTACTTTCCCTCTTGCCTTCTGACTATGAAATTTACTGCTTGACACACACAAAAAGAAGCAGAAGATGATTTATTCCCACAGGATAGAAGGCATCATTATGTACTTTCCTGTTCATTGTCCATATTTTTAAATTTTATTCTGAGAAACCCTTCTTCAGTTATGGAATATTGATTAATGGCTGTGGAGCCAGCTTGTGTGATTTGAATGGAAAGATGAATCTAGGACTGACTGCAGGAGCCTGAGCCAAAGTTAACAAGAATAATCCAACATACCTCACATGTCACCTGCTTACTACCAAAAATTCTTGCTGTGCTTTCCCAACCTTTATTCCATATACAAAGTCTTTTATTATAAAAATAAGTTAAATGCAGATTTTATTTTTATAGATATTTAATTACCAACACATTTTATACTTACATATTTCATTGTATAGTCACATACTTCTTATATTTGTATTATAAGTATGTAAATCATTTCTATACTATTTTATTCTAATATTGTGTTTCTCATATAATCAAATGGGTGATAATTGTTTTCAGTGAAAGTAAAGGCCTAAAATTCAAGTGTTGCTAAACAGAGATGCAAAATCCTAAGATACTTCTCATGTTGACTAAATTTATATGATAAAATTCTTATTATTTTGCATGTTATAAGTAATAAGTTTATTTTGCTATGAATTATGTGGTGAGTATTTTACATAAGGACTATTTGGATATCTGTTTACTGGGGGGAAAGGCGAATTCACAGAGGTTGAGTGGGTTGTAGATGGGCACACAGACAGCAGCTGAGCTGGGATTTGAACACCAGTCCAGCCTAAGGTTCAACACTATTCTCCCTTACATCATGCTGCCCACAAATAAGAACGATTTTGCTGAAGGTGCTCTTGAGATGTATGAACATATAGGTTCCTAGTATCACAAAACCATGCAATTGTCTTAAAAGTACAAATACAATTGAAATAGATTCAAATAAGTCATCTTTGTTCTCTGTGTAGAAAAGAGTCCACTGTCCTCAACACAGAGGCCTGATGCTCCTGACTTTTCACAATGTTTTCTGCCAGTCTTGTCTCCCAGAGAGCCATTTCCTGCATGGAATGCAATAAAATCTTTTCAAAGAATAGACTAGAAAATGGAGCTCCTACCTCCAACATTCTGGAGTTCCACAATGGAGGAAGAATGAAATACACATAGTTTAACTGACTGCAAGGTTCCATAGGCCTGTGAAGGTAGCTTGCATTCTGGCGTTAACTGGCACTGTTCTCTCTCACATTTGTGATGCTTTTTCTATCTCTATACACTGGGAACTGACCTCACTGTGATGTGTTTGTTCCTCCTGGAGAGAAAACTTGCTGGGAGCTCTGTGTCATCATCAAGTTTCAAATTTAGTGTCACTTCTCAGAGAGACTCCTTTGCCCTCTTTGCTTCTTCTCACTGTTACCGATCTTAGAGCATTGATCACTCCTGCAATTATCTATATGCTGCTGTTTTCCTTTTATTGACTCAATAAGATGTAAATATGCACGAGACTATCCGTGAAATCAGCAGCTCTCTAATTGAAAGGTATCTTCCCAGTGTCCATCAGACAGTTGGTGTTAAATACAAAATATTGTGTAGAATGACTGAATATATGAAGATATGCAGATTACAAAATCTCTCCAGGAGTCTGCAAGGTTGTAGAATGGGCACTATCAAAATGGAGAGATGTTGGTCACTTGAGGTTTTATGAAGCCTTGTAAGCTAAGAGAAGACAACCAGTGCTTTGATTTTTAGTTAGGATGTTCTATTCAGCCACCCCTTGTGTTCTTCATTTGTGGATTAGTTAGGTAACATCTGTTAAAATTTCATAGTTTAAAAACAATATTTTCTTCTGATCACTGAACTTGTTACAGTTGAACAGCCTTTGTAGGAACTTGTCTACTCAGAAGAATTATGGTAGTTTGGCAGATTCTCAAGGACTTACAAAACTAAATATATAAAATCTATAACAACCTTTCAAGTATTGGAATATGAAATAGACTGTTTTTTTTTTTTTTTTTTTTTTGGTTTTTCCAGGTAGGGTCTTGCTCTAGTTCAGGCTGACCTGGATCTCGTTCTTTAGTCTCGGGGTGGCCTTGAACTCACGGCAATCCTCCTACCTCTGCCTCCTGAGTGCTGGGATTAAAGGCGTGCACCACCACACCCGGCACAAAATAGACATTCTTTTAATAAGTAGTAAAACATAAGAAATCTGAAAGACACCTTAGAAATATAAAATGATAATTTAAAAAAATAACCAGTGTGGACAAATTTTTGTCTTCCTATTTTTGACATAAATTTGATGTCCATGTGAACTTTTTGCTTTTATTTTTTTTCTTTAGGATTTTATAAATTCATTTAACTGAAATACATAGTTTTTAGTATATTTTCTTCCATTCCTTCACTATGAAATATTTTTGAGTATCTGTTGTATATCAACCTCTATCTGAAAGTTTGTGCATAAAAAATATTCAGTGATGGGCTGGAGAGATGTCTTAGCGATTAAGGCACCTGCCTCCTAAGCCTAAGAACACTGATTCCATTCTCCAGTGGTTCCAATCTCCAGGTCCCACGTTTAGCCAGATGCAGAGGCGCGCAATGCCACACTTGACCACAAGGGGGCATACACATCTGGATTCCGTTCACAGCAGCTGAGATGCTACTGGCACACCCATCTCTATCTGTCTTCATCTCCCTCTCTCTGTGTCTCTCTCCCCCCCCCAAAAAAATATTCAGTGCTTAGAAAAATCCATCAGGCAAACACATAGAAAATGTATAAGCAAAGTATAGAGTGAAATGGTCAATAATACAACCTAAAGTCAGTAAATAGGAGGCATATTTTAATCTACATTTTTCTAGCGATTGAATAGGTTTATTATTTTTTTTTGTTAGTACATGTAAGCATTGACCAAGAACAGCATGACGTCTTGTGGCCTTGTTTTCTAAACTATGTGATGCCTGGTTATCCTACAATCCATAGCACTTATTTCAAAATCCTATCTTTCTTTTATGTTTGTTTTATTTATAGTGTTTTGTTACTTGTACCAATGTCTGTCTGTTTTTTTTTTTTGTTGTTGTTGTTTTGTTGTTTTGTTTTGTTTTGTTTTGGTTTGGTTTTTCAAATTAGGGTCTCACTCTGGCCCAGGCTGACCTGGAATTAACTATGTAGTCTCAGGGCAGCCTCAAACCTCGGTGATCCTCCTACCTCTGCCTCCCAGTGCTGGGATTAAAGGCATGCACCACCACACCCGGCTGTCTGTTTGTTTTTACACAGACAATTACCTATCCCAATGAAATCTTATCTCTTTCTATTTGCCTGTATCCATTTTGCTCTATAATGCATTGGAGATAATATGCAAATGTATATTAATATTTGATATATATTAATATGATATATTAATATATCTTTATATACTTCAATATCTATCTATCTATATATATAATATTTGAAACTTTTGTTGGCAAAGTGACTTCCACTGAATTCCTTCCTTCCTTCTTTCCAACTAGTCCCTCTTCTACTTTAATGTTTTAAAATTATTTTTTAATCCTTTTCTGCTATCCATGATGGCTTGTAGATGGGTCCAAGACTCCATAAAACATTACAGAAAAGGGGACAGAAAGAATGTAAGAGCCAAGGGACATAACGTGGCCATTACATTTTATGACCTCACAGCAACTGTCATTACATGCAGAAGACCTGAACAGTGTTGGACCTAACAAAATCCTATCATTTTTTATCTGTCTTATATCAGAGTGGGCCGGTCTCTTATTTTTCCTTTCATAATATTCAGGCAATACATGGAATTAATACATTGATTTGTACTTTTTAATTTCTGTTCATGCTTTATATTTATTCCCCAAGTAATTCAGAATAACAACAAAAATATATTTTGCCCTGTAATCAGAAGAGGGCTGTGTATATGCTATTTGCTTTACCACTGTAACTGTTTCAAAGTGTTAAACAGAGAAGACCTGAGAATGCCTATGGATAAGTCTAATTTATAGCATATTTTGTTTAAGTAAAACACAACTAAAGCTACTATCAATCCAAATTCTGTGCATATTATCCACATCAGTGATTCTTAGATAGTGTTTCTTTAACACACATAAATAATGTCATGGAATTATCTAGAAGCCAAGCCCAAGCACAGGGAACCAAAAACCCCTGAGGTTGGGCTAAAAATCAGGTAATCCTCATTCCTAATAAATATTAAAAACCATTTACCTCCACTAGTAAGAATAAGAAATAATGTTATAATAATATATAGTATAATAAAATGTGTAATTTCAAATTTTGGGTTTATGCTTGGGTACTTATTTAATGACATGGGTCCATACCTCCTTAAAAAGTGTAACCACAAATTCCCAGTCTCTCTGTGCCTTATTGATATGTATCTTAAACAGGAAGTTCCTACTTGAAACAAATTGCAATTATGCTAAAATAGTGTTTGCCTTGTTTCCAAACTTGCTTACTATAGGGCTCATACCAATGTCTACCTGTAATAATAGTGTTTGGTTTACTTGCTGAATTTCACTTTTCAACTTTGAATAAATGAACAGGGCAAGAGCAGTGAATGTGTTCTGAGTATCTACTTCATGGTATGAGCGTATAATTTAATCATACCCTACTACACATCTAAGCATTAATTTTATAAGAAAATGTGATGCTTGAAAAGTCATAAATAAGCCCAATATTTATATAGCTGCATTGTTTAAAAGGACTGTGCAGAAAGTTAACCAACAAAGACTAAGTGTGGAAGTGTTTAAAGTGTAGTGTTGCTAGTGTATGGTATGGGAATTCATAAATGGAAGCTGTTTTATTGTTGTGAATGGGGAAAATGCTACATGATCAGCTGTTAGGACTGTACTTAAGATGGCTAATTTTCTTCTGTCAATTTAGTATAGCTAAGGGATACCCAGATTTTTGATCATACCTTATTCTGTATATTTTGATGATATTGGTTTTGGCTGCCATTGACATTTAATTTTAGACTGTATAAAGAAGATTTATTTCCATAATATAGGGGCCCTTATCCAATCATTAATGGCCTAGATACAGCAAAAATGGACTCTGCCTGTTGATCTCTGAAACAGAGCATCGGATCTTCCTGGCCCTACAACAACCTGCTGTTTTTAGACATGAATCAGGAGATTGACTACAGATTTTAGATTTACCAATCTCCACAATTCCATGTGAGCCAATCCCTTATAAGTCTCACTGTATGTTCTTGTTGCATAATTTTGTTTCTTGAAGAATGTGAACAAATGTTTGTTCAGCCCATATAAAACACAAATAACAGACCAAAGGAAAGATTACAGCAAAGTTCAGTTGGGTGAACCAATGAGTTTATGGCATTACTTATAAGAATATGAGTGAGGAGTTATTTACGAGAGCATGGATGACTAAAAAACAGTTAGTACCATCACTAAAAAGCCTACTTCAGCATAGATAACCACTCATGACACTCTCCTTAGAGCAACATACCTTCCTGTCTAACTATGTATTGTTTTGTATCAAATATATACCAAAGTTTTTGTCAGTTGCCCCCCTTGTTCTTCCTAAGAACCAAACATTTTTCTCCCTCCCTGTCCCTGAGGCAAACAACAAGCCGTTGACTCCTCTCTTTCTCTTGTTCTTCTCCTACTTCCCTTTCATTGTCTCCTATCATCTCTATCAGTAAATCTTGCCTTTTCATCAATCTTTGAAGTCTCCCAGGAGTTTAATACCTGTGCCACTTCTCTGCTACCAGCTAACTGATGTTACTGTCACTCTGCATGCTTATTTCTTTAGTCTCCTAAGAGGCCTTGCACTTCCGTAATTACCTCTTCGTGTGTTCTCAATGTCACAGTGTGTGATATCTAACTTAAGTATGCATCACTTTGTATTATCATTCTGTTCAAAGCCACCTGTAATTTTCAGCAAGGCTTTGTGGTATATAAAGTCCTATAAGGTCTGACACCACCCTTTGGTTTCTTTCTTTTTTTCATTTCTTTTTTCTTATTTATATTATTCTGATTTTACATTCATAGTATTGGTTCCATTGTCCTCCTCCCTGTCCTCCCTCTTTCTTATCACATTTATTCAGAGATATCTTTAACATATGTCTCATGTAGAGTGACTGTAAGTTCACTAAAATGTAAGCTCTGTGAAGACAGAATTTTATGTTTGTTTTTTTATTGTTGTTATATAGCATTTATCAGAATATTAGAGAAGGAAGTATGTATTTATTGAAAGAATAAATGAGGAGAATTTTCAGAATCTGATGTAGAATTATTAATTCATAATTAAATTTGAAATACAAATTTCAGGGAAAAATCAAAATGCACATAAAGTTTATAGGGCCTCCTTTTTCATTATCATTATTATTATTACTATTAACAACATATTTCACATGAATACATCACTTTTTCCTCATCCCTGTCTCCAGACCACTGGGGACCCTCCTCAGTGGGGTTGCAGGTATTCCCTATGGTGTTGTGGGTTATGCATTGTGGGAGCAGTAGTCAGTTATTTTGCGGAGGAGGGAATGCCTTTGGGCATGATGTCTCAATTTGTGATTCTTACAATATTTTTGCCCCCTCTTCCGCAAAATTCCCTGAGCCGTGGTGGGTGAGTTTTAAGTCTACTTCAGTGAGGAGCTCTTAGGAGCCTCTGGATCTCTGCTTCAGTAATAACTGTTGAGTAACCTCAGGGTCTGTCTCCTTTGCCCTGGCACTGACCATCAGGTTCAGCATGAAAGCAGCACTCTTGCTCATCTCCCCAATTCCTCTCTGGTTTCAGCTATGACTTGGCTGAAGTGAGAGGAATGATTTACCTCCTCTTATCTCATTACGTTCTGAAAAAGAGCAAATTCTCCAATGGAGAGTGAAGTCAGCATGGTTTCAATAGGATCAACATTATTAATTTAGGGAAATTTTGATGTATGTAACTCCTCTTTTAGCCAAAGACTTGTGAGAATTTGACACTGGAGAGCATAATCTTTGTCTCCATAGGATTCTGATCTGGTCCCCAATTCCAGATAAGGGTTCCTTAACACTGAGCAGTTCTCTTAGCCAATCAGAAATCTATTGGTTACCCACCAAGGTAGTGTGCCACTATTGCACTGGCGTGTACATCCTGTCAGGGTGTTTGCTCCTCAGTAGCTTAGACCTCTGGTTGCTCAGATGGTTGTTGGCCACTTACCCCCAGTAGCTCATGTAACACTTTCCAGCACTAGACAGGCTAATTGTCAAGGGACTGGCTTTTTTCTAGATTCCAGCCAGGTTTCTTCATGATCTGTGTTGACAGCATATGGTGTCTTCAGCAATAGGGTCCTACGTTTTGCCTCAGGTCAGTAATCAAGTGCTTTGACAGGAACCTGTCTTGATTTGGGAACTTCATAGGTCTCTCTGATCAATAGCTCAATATGGGTAATAACCAATTTCTGGTACTGGGAATTATAGTAGGGCCACCTTTTTTAACCTTTTAAGGAAGAATGTGAAACGTGGATGAAATCCAAAGTTATGAAAGAAAAACATTCTTTTGTCAAATTTATATGAAATACCAAAGCTTCTTCCCTATGTACAATGTCAGCCTAGAGCCTGAAATTTGAGCTTTATCTCATGTTCATTTTACATAAGAATTTTAAAAGATAAACCTAACCTAATGCCATCACAAATCCTGTGAATTTAAACTACAAAGTTTTACACAACTGTTATGCCTCATTCTTCTTCCATTATCTTCATTTCTGGTGTCTAGTTCTCCAATGTAACTTTATATAAGTCCTTAATGACTCATGAATGCATATTGCATGTTACCAAACGTAAAATCCACCTAAAATCTTTCTTACAAATCTAATTTTCTTTAACTGGTTAGTAGCTTAGCAACATGTGAAATGAGCATTCTCTGGGGCTTATTTTCTGCCTAAGTATGCACTGGGTTGTCAGAATATAGCTAAGTGGGACAAAAAGAAAGCATTTTTTTCACATACACAATGACCTTGGGATTCTTTCTATCTCTCTGAACATAACTGAGAATTGAAAGATTAGCCATATATAATCACTCTGTTTGTGGGAAGATCTGATAGTACGAAATAATAGAATCTGTCAGTGTTTTCTATTTGAAATACAGGGAAAGGGATTTATAAAGTTTTACCAAAAATCTCCCAAAAGTACTAAAAGAAAGAATACAATTTCCTTGGCTTCATACAGTAAATCCCTTTTTAACAGACAACCCATCCATCTTAGTCGTGCAGAAGGGAGGGCACAATAAAAGTTGGGATGAATTCTTTTGGGATAGGATGTTGCATTTATATCTAAGTCTTTGTCATATTACTCATATTACCTACTAATAGGCATAAGCAGGAATTATGTTTATTTTCTGACAATAGCATTGTCTGAGGTTTCATTGTTTCTACTACTACATTTTGAGTATTCCAGAATTTTTATAGTACAATTTTAGCAATATTTTTGTGTAATACCAATGGCAGCATTGGTCTTCTTGATACTTTTTTATCTTTATAATGAATTCACATATGCATTTATATAGAGAGATATTTATTTTAATATCAAATTTCCTGAAATTAAAGACTGTCACTCTCACAGAGAATCTAACTTAAGGGTCAATGTTCTGTGTTTCTCTTTTTCTTTTAAAGCTCAATTAATGCAGTTTTCAGAATATTTTCAATGAGTGGATGGATTCCCTTTCATAAATATGTATATAGTGAAGGTGGAAGCATGATAAGAAAGTCAGTATACTGTACAGCAAGAAGCTAAATTATTCCTTCTCCAAGTTCAGAAAGGCCTGAAGACTCCTGAGGAAATGACTGATGGCTTAGTTCAAATACTGTGTAAATGATTTTACTTACACGATGCAGCTTGTTGTGTGTATTGTATCTTATCTTGGAAGCCAGAATTTTGCACATAACATCTTCTCATATGTAAATGGTGTTTAGACAATTGCTATCCATCAATAGCTATTTTAGGTTCTAGAATTGTTCTCAGAGCCTCATATTCCTTAGAAAAGATAGAAAATGAAGACTATATTAATAAATAAATGATATAATCTCTGGATGTATTCTTTTGTTGAGTTAAATAAGGAAAAAATAAATAAACTTGAAAGGATTCAAGGCGCTGAGATTCACGCCTAGTGGGGAGATCCAGAAAGATCTCATTTGCAGGCCATAGTTGACTTGACAGCCCAACAGAGAAGAGGATATTGTATTCCTCCTAGTGAGCACTAAACCTTGATTTTATCAATGAAAATAGTGAGAAGGAGTTAGAAGTGAGAAATAATGTGGAAATTAACTTTACAGTACATGGTGATAGCATTTACATTTTCTTTTATTATTATTATTATTTTATTTATTTTTGGAGAGAGACACAGAGAGAGGCAGACTGAGAGAGAGAGGGAGACAGATAGAGATGGGCGCGCCAGCAGTCTCTCAGCTGCTCTGAACGGAATCCAGATGTGTGCGTCCCCTTGTGGTCAAGTGTAGCATTGCACCCTTGCGCCACTTTGCATCTGGCTAAACGTGGGACCTGGAGATTGGAACTGGGTTTTTAGGCTTAGCAGGCAGGCACCTTAACCACTAAGCTATCTCTCCAGCCCCGCATTTACATTTTCTAAATCATGTTTGAGGGGACAGAAATTTTCAAAATATGAGTAAAGGGCCAAGAAGACAGAATTAGATTTGAATTGAATTTTACCTATGTGCCAATGAGTACAGATGTGGATAAATGGCTCAGAAGTGACAGAAAAATGTGTGTGATGGAGAGAAATTTGGAAAACCTCATGGGTGGTGTTTAAGTGTGTGGGGTCAGACAAGAATAGTAGGAACACATCTACAAAGAAGGGCTACTGGGCAGCAATAGATTCCTGGAATGTAGCAATATTTAAGTATCAGCTAGGAAAGGACAAATTGCAGTTTGTGAACTTTAAGCAGTCTCTGGAGCTATCTCATCAAGATCCATAGCATTGAGATTTCAAAGATCTTCAAAGATTTCAGTCCTCTCTGTGGTAGCCCCTCCTTTGTTATCCTACTAAGGGGTTGGCAATGGAGATAGAGGTGAAAAGGAATGAAAAAAAAAATCTCTGTATACCTATCCTAGATTTTTTGTATACTAATCAGATTTTTAAGAATAGAGAACAAACCCCCAAACTAAATACTGGAGAGATGGCTTAGCAGTTCAGCACTTGCCTGTGAAGCCTAATGGCCCATGGTTGATTCTCTAGATCCCACTTAAGCCAGATGCACAAAGGTGATGCAAGCCCAAGGTCACACATGTCCACTAGGTGGCAAAAGTGTCTGGAATTCAATTGCATTGGCTGAGGCCCTGGCATGCCAATTCTCTCTCCCTCTCTCTCTCTCTCTAAAATTAAAAAAAATAAAATCAATACCATATTTTCCATATTTTGATTGTGTGTTCTCAAACACATGGAGTAATTAAAGATCTAGTCTCTCTCTTTTTATTGGGAGGATCCCAGGCCCTACTGAATTAAGCCAAACTCACTTGATATGGAATCATATTCCTTAAGGTTGAATAAATTCCTTGTTAGCTAGAAATCTCCATATGTCAGATGTTAGTTGGTTAATCTGTTTCTCTGTACACATACTTATGAAAACTGACCAGTTTCAAATACTTTTCCAAGGGCACAAGACATGACCATGGACAAAATCATTAACTCTTTGCAACCATGAACTTTATTAACCTGTTGACTAGATAAAGGAGATAGTATTGTTTCTGGTAATGATACAAATGTAGCGAATAATGTGAGAGAATGAAGGTTGTGGAAGTGCTACTTTAGATAAGAAGTTCAGGAAAAGACTTTCTGATGGTGAAATTTAGGGCATGGATGATAGTAGAGAAAACGACATCCTAGAAGTTTTCAGGATATGACTCCCATGAAGGGAAAAGAGCTGGGACGGCAGCTCTTAAGTGGACCTGCCCTTCATGTATGTAAGAAATGAAAGAAAGGCTGAAATGTAATGAATGAAACACTGCTGGATCGGAGATAAGTGCAAATGTGTAATTACACTTTTTATTTGACAGGGAAGTCCTAATATGCACTGGAAAGATTCAATTCCCCATGCCAATTATGTAACAATATATCCATTTGTATGTATCTCCATAGTTGGAAGATTGGCGAATTTATTTAATCTCACATTCAATGTATTTATTCATTTAATTATAATATGTGCATGTGGTATGAAATTTTTACCTTATAAAGTTGCTGTGTAGCCTAAATAATGTATATAGAACAATAAAAAACAATAATTTAAAAAACAACAACAAAAATATGTATATAGAACAATTGAATTTAATGTAAAGCAATCTGAATTACTATATTTACTGTAAGCTATATTTCTGTAGATAAAGTTATTCAAAGAATATTATCTTTTCAAAAATATTTTATTAATTTATCTATTTATTTGAGAGAGACATAGGTAAGAGAGGAGAGAGAGGAATAGAGAGGGAGAGAGAGAGAGGGGAGAGAGAGAGAGAGAGAGAGAGAGAGAGAGAGAGAGAAATGGGCATGCCAGGGCCTCTAGCCACTGCAAATGAACTCCAGGTGCTTGCACCACCTTACACATCTGGATTTACATGGGTAATGGGCAATTAAACCTGGTTCCTTAGACCATCCCTCTAGCCCTAGAATATAATCTTAATGCTCTATCTTACATGTTCACCCAGGTAATTACATGATGTGTCTATGGGACTGACCTCTCTCCACTTGCTTATATTTATGATCATCTCAACAGCATGTTTACAGTATTATTGGTGGTCAAGACAGTTTCTACAAATAAAAATAATTTAATTTCCTTTATGGAAATAATCATCAGATTTAATTTCCAGAATTAAAAAAATTCTATTGTCCCTTAGTAATGATAAAGATAAATGATTTTATTTTGAAGCCTACATTTTCTTTTCTTCATTCTAGGTGTGTATTGTATACATCTTTTGTATATTCAGTGTTGTTGCATAACTTATGAAAAGCCATAAACTTTTTTCCAAAATTTCTCTCCAGTCATTGCAATTTACAAGCCTAGAAGGGGAAATGCACAGACCATTTTGCTTGCTAATCTTAGTAAATTTGATATCCCTGAACTACTGCTCACAACTAAACAAGAAGGTCCATTCACTCCAGGTAAAGATGTCAATGCCCACGAAGTCAGCCATCATCAAAATAGTGCCTAAATACAAAGCAAAGTAAATGGAGATGTCCCAATGGCCTGTGAGCCAATTCATCATGAATATAACTTGCCTTAACAAGTGAAGAAAAAAAAAAACAATGCTGATATTCAACTAGAGGTTTCTGAAGCAAATTAAAAATAGCTATTGAAAGAAAACCCCAACTGATGTCACTACATACTTTGATCAAGAGTTGTTATGTTGTTTTAAATGTCATTGAGAATGACAGCACTCATTGATTATACTTGAAAATGGATTCCACAAAATGTGTGACAACAATTTTCCCAGATAACCTTGAATTGCAGGCTTATAGAATGTGTGAGGTAAAATAAGTAAACTTCTGGCAAAGTTAAGTAGCCATATAGAGCTGTATTGTATAGCAGACTAATACAAGTGTGCATTGTCTCCAGTATGTGACCCTTGAGCAGCTGAGATTTCCACCCCAGCCTTATCATTCTGCCAGTGATAGGTGAGGTGTATTACTTAGCTGATCACACAGAGCTATGGAATATCAAAGACCCAGAGTCCCAGGAGAGGAAAGTGAGGGAACATACTTGCTTGCAGCATGATGAATAAGGTTCTTCCATACCAGCAGCTGCCAAACAGATGAGCCGCTCTGAGCAGAGTCAGGGCTCACAATGTGAGCTGGGCCCAGAACTAATCAGGTCTAATTAAAACAGACATGTGATGGTTCTGTAGTGTCTACAAGGTCAGGGTTCCTGGAGGTTTAAATGAGGCATGTTATAATTAGGATCTAATTGAAAATATGAAAGTGATACAAAACCTGTGCCCTCCATAGTCTAAGACAAGGCCTGTTTGGTTACTGGTGTATATTATGTAAGATTGTGGACTTTTGATTAAACAGTTTATTCTTAAAATTTAAGCAAGAAGGATAAAAGTGAAATATGGTTCAAAAGAGCACTATTTAAGTTATTTTTATGTATATATATAATGAAGAATTGTATATAAATTTTAGACTTACATTTTGTCCTTATAAATACTACTTATATGACTATGTTCTTGTTATTCCATATAGACAGATAACAAGTTTGAGAAATTTACTTAGTATATTTTATTAAATATTTTTGATACCTAGAACTGGAAGTAATATATTCATCCAGATTATCTTTTAATAAATATATAAAAGATCCATATTTCACAATTCTTATATAGCATTTTTGGTGTATATGTGTATGCATATGGATGCATATGGCCTGTGTGTAGAAGTCAGCCTACAACTTTGGGTGCAGTTCCTTACCCTCCATCTTATTTAAGGCAGGTACGTACTCTCATTCACCACATTATGTCCATCAGACTAGCTGGCCCACAAACTAGGCTTGGGGCATTATCTTGTCTCCATCTCCCATCTCATTGTACATGCCCTGGGATTGCAGACATTGTCATTCATGTGACTTTTACATAGTGGTCTGAGGATCTGTGCTCAGATATTCACATTTATGTGACAAGCACTTTATCCACTAGGTCATCACCCAATATACCTCATGTGTTAGTGATAAAACATCTTTGGTCACAATGGAACAATAGTTTGAGGATTTTCTTTATTTTTCCAATTTAGAGCAGATTCATAAAGATATGCCAATAAATTAGGCTGGAGATCAAATATCTGTGTTATATTGTCATCTTATCCATTTATAATTTAAAAGATTCAGGGGCCAATGTTATACTTGCTTCCTAACTATGTTATGGTTCTTTTCTTGTTACATTTATCAGGGGGATCTCCAACACACATAAACTTATATATAACCTCTTCAAACTTTTACCTGACCCTGTCTTCCTTCTTTTCTTTTTCCCTTTTAAAAAAATTATCTATCATCTATATATCTATCCATCCATCATCCATCATCTATCAATCTATCTATCTATCTATCTATCTATCATCTATCTATCATCTATCTATGGCATTTATCATATATTTGAGAGAGAGAGAGAGAGAATGGGCATGCCTCTTGCCAGAGCAAATGAACTTGGATTTATGTGCTACTTTGTATATCTGGCTTTATTTTTGAATCAAACTCAGGTGGCAGGCTTTGTAAGCAAGTACCATTAACATCTAAACCATCTCCACAGCCCTGCCTTCCTTCTTTTCATAGAACTTTTTTCCCATATGTAAAATATGTTAAATAGTTTATTCTTTAAACATCTGTTTCTCTAAGTGATTAAGGAACAGTTTTTCTCACTTTTATATTCTATATTAATGTGTACAGTTTTTGGTATATAATTGTTGCACAGGTGAATTTGTTAAATATGTGAGTAAAAAAACAAATAAGTCAAGGTCTGCCACTTCATGATGGGTTACTCACAAGATTAAATTTTAGTGCTAGTGCATTTCCAATGAAAAACAAATGCACATTTTCCATGCACAAATGATATGTGTCCCAGCTGTGGTTCCTTATCTAAGTTATTTAGGAGGTAAAGTTATTAGGTCAGCTTGTTTTTAGGCATGTTTTCAGTTTTTATTTTCCTTACAAATTATATTCTTTACATTGCCAAGAAAATTTAGAAAATTTCTAACTTTAGCCAGGCCTGGTGGCGTATGCCTTTCATCCCAGCACTCAAAAGGCAGAGGTAGGAGGATCACCGTGCATTCAAGGTGACCCTGAGACTACATAGTGAATTCTAGGTCAGCCTGGGCCAGAGTGAAATCCTATCTCAAAAAAAGAAAATGATAATAACAGAAACAGAAACAGAAAATTTCTATAATATATAATATAGTTAGCCATTTGACCTCATCTGGAATGGTTTAGTACTTGTAGCAGTCAGCTGCAAGGATTTCTATGTGTGAAGTTAGTAACACATTTAGAAATGTTTTGGCTATGTCTAGGACATTTGTAATATTAAAAAAATAATAAACTTAGATCAGGTTTATCAAATTCAAACATGTTATTTCTGCTACTTATAAACATGTATTACCTAACATAACTTCTATCTTTGCTCTTGTAATTATTGTGAAGTTATTCATTTCCATGGATATGAGTTACAGAGTGGATCAATTCACTAAACGGATTTTTTTTTTTTTCCTGATCCATTTAACCCAAACCAAAAAACAAATCTATTTTGTTTCTACTGTCATCCAGCTTCCCACTTATCTACATGGCAAACTAGACAGGGAGTCCTATTCTTGATAAATATATCATTTCAATAATTATATAGCCATCTAATAAGGCCATAACTTTTCATTAGGTTAGATTAGAAATTAATCATGTTGTAATGACAATTTATTTATTAAAAATAATTTTAGTGGGCTGGAGAGATGGCTTAGTGGCTAAGGCGCTTGCCTGCTAAGCCTAAGAACCCGGTTCCAATCTCCAGGTCCCACGTTTAGCCAGATGCAAAATGACACAAGGGCGCAATGCCGCACTTGCCCACAAGGGGGCACATACATCTTGATTTCGTTCACAGCAGCTGAAAGACTGCTGGCGTGTCCATTCTGTCTCCCTCTCCCTCTCTCTCTCTGTGTCTGTCTCCAAAAATAAAATAAAATAAAAAATGAATGAATGAAGAAATAAATAAATAAAATAATTTTAGCCATCTTATATTATCTAAGAAACAAATTAAATGTATGCTAAGTAAGATATTCGTTAAAATCCTGAAATTGAGTGTATTTCATTTTATATTCTACTGATGCTTTAAAAGGCATTGTACAGTTTTCTAAACAACACTCTTCAGAGTTATTTTTACAGAATGGCAGCTTAAATTTCACCAGATGTGAAGTCATTTGGTTGCATAAACATTTTTTTCCTTCTGAACTGCATAGGGTCTTTATTTCACTTTTAAAAAGAAACAGAGAGAAGTGTGTAAATGGATAATATGCACAGGTCAAAGCAGGTATCTCAGAGGGGCCCAAGACTGGGATATACTATGATGATTTACGATCTGGGTAAACAGATTGGCTCAGATAACATGGAGTGATGGATTTTTTCCAGCAGGAAGTGTTGTGAGAGTCAGGAGAATGACTTTTGCAAAGATTTCCTTGAATTTTGAGCTCTCCTTGACCCTTCTCTCTTCTTTTATTTCCTAAAGAAATAAAAACTAAGGGTGTAAACATTCTCTTTCTTTTGCTCTTAGAACTTTCATCTTAGTTTTTCGTTTGTGTGCATTTCTACATCAGAAGAAAAGTTAATGGAGCATTTTGACAAATTTACTTTGAGTAATCTTGCATTACTGATATCAACCTATCTGTCCCAATGGTCTAGGAAAATGTTTCTTTTACATTTTTATGGAGGGTTATAAGTAATTTAAAATTACATCTGTAAGAAAGGCTCAGTTTCACCCCTTACTTCATTCTAGTTAATGAAAATGACCTTACCATTCAAATAATTCCTCCCTTACATCTGAGAGCCTATTTTTCAAGAATTTTCAACTACCTTATCACATACATATAAAAGAAGTTCAATGTTGTGATTGTCTTGGGAATGAAAGTCCCCAGTAGATTGACATCTTGAGAAGGAAAGCAAGAAAATGGTTCTTGGGGACTGAAATTTGAGCTTCTAAATTTTAAGGTCAATTCTTACTGCCTATCTTTACCCTTCAGAATACCAGTCACCGATATGTACTGGAATTGCTACAACTATCATGAAAGATATATTTCTAAACTGTAAACTTGAAAAGGCTACATTAGCAAAATAAATTCATAAGAGGCATTATGAATATGTCTTTTATTGTTTATGTACTCTGCTGTTAAAAAGATTTATATAAAAAGTATCAGCTTGCTTATTCCTCTGAGAAAAACTATCTCAGATTTATATCCTGTTACTAATTTTAATCATCTACATATCTATTTCAGTAGCCTTTTGAAGATTAGATACTCTGCAAACAGATTCAAATTTTAATGTTCACTTCCAGCTGCTATCCTGGAGTTCATCCATTTCTCAACACTCATCTACTTGTTCTTCAAATTTCAACATGCATTAGATAAAGCAAATTATTTATATTTCTTAAAAGCCTATGGTGCAATCTGTTCTTTGCACATATTTCTATGCTGTTATTCCCATGTGAACATTAATAGTAGAACAATTGCCTTGCACTGTTCCAGTACTATTGCAGAAATGATGGTCACGTTTTCAAGCCATCTTCACTATCATTTCTTAAAATCTTCTCACAATAACTACTTTCACAGAACTGTTGTCTATGCTAAACACTATGAAAGTCAAATTAAGCCTTTAAATTTTTAAATAGCAGAATAAATTACATTTATTTATTAATTCAGACTTCTGAATATATCATCGACAATGTCTTTCTGATTCTTTGAGCATTTTTATTGACAAATAGGTTTGTTCTTTAAAAACAATTTTCATTTGTTTATAAACTTCCTTTTCATCTATTTATTTACTTATTTATTTATTTTTGCAAAAGTGTGACTCTATTTTTTCCATTTTTGTGTGAGTATGTAATAATGTATGTGGTATATTTGCAGTATATGTGGTTTGTGTGTATGCAGTATATTGCTATGTGTGTGGCATATGTGGGGTGTGTGTATGAAATATATGTGATGTGTATGATTGTGTCTGTACACAGTATGGTGTGTGCAGTATATATGGGGAAGGTGTATGTGTGAGTGTGTGATGTAGTATATGTGTTATGTATGGTATATGTGGAGTGTGCATAGTATATGTCGGTGGGTGTGAGTGTGTGATGTAGTATATGTTGTGTGTGAGTGTGTGTATATATGTGGAGTTGTGAGTGTGTGTATGTAGTATGTGGTGTGTATACATGGTGTGAAAGAGAGAGTGTGTGTATGTGTATGTATATTGTATATGTGGAGGTGTGTTTGTGCAAGTGTGAGCATGTAGTATAATTGGTGTGTATAGTTATATGTAGTGTGTGCATTTAGTATATGTGGGGTGTGTGATTCGGAGCGTATGTGTATATAGTATATGTTGTATGTGTGTGTATGTGTGTGACATAGGCATGCACATATGTTCAAATGGACACAGAAACACATCGAAGCCAGAAACCAATGTTGAGTGTCTTTTCTTTATCACTCATCCACATATTTCCATGAGGATCAGTCTCTCTCTGTCCAAGAAACTTTGTAATTAAATTTTTATATTGTTTAAATAAGTAAGACTTAAAAAGTGAAAACTAGACTATTAATAACTACTCATTCATATTTTAGAATAATTATGTGCTTCTAATGAGAACATATATAAAAGTTTTGATTTCTTTACCTGCCCTGACCTTAACTTTCAAAATTAAATTGGGCCATATAGGTTCTTAGTAGCTGTGTTGAAGCACAGCATAGTTACATAAGGAACAGAAGATATCCATGATTGGGTTTGAAGAGTCTCTCTTGTCAATACAAAGAGTAAACTGGAAATCATATTTACTGGTATAATTAATTACACATACTAAATCTCCAAAATTGGTTATTTGTTCATATAATACCAATTTAGGGGCACATCATACATAAAACACACTCTCTTCTATTTTTTGATGAATCATTTAACTTCCATTATACAAAATTACGATTTGTTTTTATACCAATTATGTTTAAAGGAACATAAGAAATTTCTTGTTTATTTTCTTCCAATGTTACTATCTGTTTTTCTTAATGTCAAAGTTTATACAACTTGGTTTCCTCCATCAATTCAGTCATAATGAATTAGATATGGACCCCCAGCATAACTCTTTGATAAACTTGTCATCATTTTGTTAAAAACCCTGTCTCTGTATATATATTTTTTAAAAAGCTTCAAATCTGACAATTAGAGAGAGAAAGATTTCATTTCTGTAAGATCATTCTTTTCGAGAATATGCCTATGACCTGTGTGCCTCCACAAAGGAACATGAACCAAATGGAACTAAATGGCATTGTGTAGTATGTTAGAGTAGTGGCTTCTTTCAAGGTTGTGCTCATAAGCAGAGTACACATTGTAGAGAAAATCATCCTGAGCTCTCATCACCTGATTTTGGCTGAATGACCCTATCAGGTGGCGAGCAGTTTGAATGTGAAACATTTTGAAGGAAGCAGAGTTGTGTATGTGGAAGTTGATTAGATTACACAGACATGTGTATGGTGTGTATAGTTCCTGTATTAACATTCAGTTGCTGGAATTTTGTCTGGCTCTTTCATTTTACTTTATCCAAAAATAAACCCCTGTGGTATATCTGTTCTCATTAACCATTTTACTTATCTCCCAGTTGGAGTCTTGAGGAATGTTGCTTATACAAAGGCTATACTGTAGCTGGTGGGTAAGTGGACATAATTCATGCCATCAAGAGATAACGTTTTATGTACCAGTTCTAAAATACCATGCTTGTGTACTAGAATTATACAGGTTTTATAAGGAAAA
Source organism: Orientallactaga sibirica (assembly GCA_036365145.1). Classification (NCBI taxonomy): domain Eukaryota; kingdom Metazoa; phylum Chordata; class Mammalia; order Rodentia; family Dipodidae; genus Orientallactaga; species Orientallactaga sibirica. The sequence continues at coordinate 13,183,678 of JAEOAD010000060.1, read as the reverse complement.
AAACTTGCTCCCAATAGTTTTTCAAGGGCAGGTCAGCAAACCTATATTGCATATTTCTTATTTTTCAGGTATGCATTTAGGAAATATGATTAAAGGATAGCTCTGCTTTTGAAGATGAAAGGAAAAGTCCTTTTCTGTGTTTTTTATTGTTGTCTTGGAATAATTACCATGCATTCCACCCATTACAATAATCCCTTTTTACTCTTGCTTTGGAACATTTATTAGATGTTTCCATCTATTGGAATGTACACAACTGCTTTAAGGTAGCTAATGAAACACAAAAAAGGAAAATTCCAATTCACACATTAAAACTCCTGCAGACATGGAAAACTGTAAAGACTCATTTATCTTTAAGCATAGAATTTGACATTGCTACAATAAGATATGGTCTTTGCATAAGGATTTATGTGTGTCTATACCATAGACAGTTTACAAACTGGAAATCTATACAGTCACAATTTTCAATGTCATAAATCCTTTTCTTGTTAATATAGCGTACCAGTCTGAAACTTATGAGCCCATGTTATCCTCCAGCTCCTACCTCCAAAGGACCTGGGACTCTAGATGTCTGGGACCTGATCGTGCTACCACATTCTTTATCACATGAATCTCATTTTAAAATGGAATATTCATTTAACTTGTATAAGCATTACTTTGTTAGGTAATTTATATTCTAAAGGCTTTAGTAAGTTTCTGACAATTTAGTAAACTTTTTAATTCTTTTATTTTTTGGCTATTTTCTACATTTTACAAAATATTTTTTTCAGAATGGATACTTAGAACACTTTGCATGTTCAGTCCATGCCCAAATGCATTTCATAGTCCTTTCTTTCTTTTCTTTTTTTTTTTTTTTTTCAATCTTAAACTGTCTTTAGTGTTTTGGATGAATTTTATAGGATCAATCATAAATTCATGCAAATGTGTGAAAAAGTTATTTTTCCCTCATAATTTTTTAGGTTAAAATTTTTTTAGCATAAATCAAACACAAAATTTTCACAAAAGGACTAAATTCATCAGAAAACACTATAGTTTTTTTTTCAATTATTCAACCTTTGAGTCATAAAACAAGTAGCACTCAAAGTATGGATATTATAATTTAATATGCAACTAAGCAGGACAAAATGGGACTCATTTCTGTAAGAAATCATAATGACAATAGCATTAGAAATCATGGAACTAATGTCAGAAACTTCAAAACTAGTCTTGTCATATCTTGATAATTCCCAGTATGCTACACATCAATCCCCTTTCTTAGTAAAGAATTTGGGCCCTGGAGAATTAGGTAATTTCTTGAATGTCAATGTTGAATTCAGAATGCAAACTCAGTATATTTGTAATTGCAAAATGAACACTCTGTTCTCTAAACTCCATTTTAACTAAAAAGATACTAAAAACCATAAATGCTGTTCCATATTTATGCATTTTAAACTTCAGAATGTGACAGCATATGACTAATGATAGAAAAACATAGAGTTGTGTTAACTCAAATGACCCACTGTTGTAGAAATACCTAGAATATCCAGCCCAGTAGTGCCAAAAGAATTAATCTTACTGTATCTACTCAATTTACTTGAATTAAATGTAGAAATATTTTCAATACAATGAGTCAAAAGGAACTGCTCATATCCCATAAAACCATTAAAATTCCATTTTCGGAGGCCTGGAGAGATGGCTTAGTGGTTAAGGCGTTTGCCTGCAAAGCCAAAGGATCCAGGTTCGACTCCCTAGGACCCATGTAAGCCAGATGCACAAGGGGGCACATGTGTCTGGAGTTCATTTGCAGTGGCTGGAAGCTCTGGCGTGCCCATGCTCAGTCTCTCACTCTGCCTCTTTCTGTCTCTCAAATAAATAAAAATAAAATATTAAAAATAAAATAAAATCCATTTTATTAAGTAAGCTTGAAATCTGTATAATACTGTATGCTGATATTCTAGCAATAATAAACTTCAGCTTCCTTCTTCCAAAGAATCATAGGTGGAAAATTTCAAAAGAAATCTTAGATTACTAAAAAAAGTGGTATTTTGAATATATGTCTCCCAATATATTCAATGTTTTATTACTTTATAGTTTGCATCTGCAATCACCTTGCTAGAGGCAAGGTCACTGGGGGCCAGTCTTAAGGTGTGGTGATGGTTTGAGATTCCATTGTAAAGATATGCAAATGTGTCTAGCAGGAGTTCCTGAAGTGTGCTGTGTGACCTTTTGGCTGTCGTTTTGCTCTGTGTGCTGTGGTGGCTGGTTGGCTTTTGCTCTCTCTGCCTGGCCTTGTGAGAGAAGGGCGCTTCTTCTGCCGTTATGGAACTTCCCCTGGATCTGTAAGCTTCAATAAATAATATCCCTTCCTCCATAACTGTGCCTGGTCTGGAAGTTCATCTCAGCGAACCTGAAGCTGTCTGCTACAGTAAAGTGGTACCAGAAGTGGGGTGAGATGAACCAGACCGTGTGGATATACATCTTTTGGAACTTTTGTTTTGGAGGAATGGGCATGGACTTGGTGCTTGCAACTGAAGATGCCTTCTGGAATGGTAAGCCAAGTTTTATGGACTATTCTGATGAGAGTTTGAGAATGCTAAGTGCAGACAGTATTGAACTTGAGGCTTGGCTTATGAGCTTTCTAAGGGAAGGAAAGACGGCAGAGGACTTTGTTGGAACTGGGCTACTGGCATAAGGGATGGCTATGTTCCGCTATCCAGGCCCAGAGTGTTTGATCAAACTTAAATTTGTAATGGACTGATGTGCTTGGCTAATGATATTGGACTGAGATTTTAAGATTTTAACTTGGAAAACCTCAAGCAAGTTAAAAGCAGAGGCACTGAGGCTGGTTTAGGTTACTGGAGCTGCTATTGTCAACGCATTAGCAATCTTAAGGAAGGTGGAAGGAAGGTGGCCCGACTTGATTTACATTAAAACAATGGAGAGGATGCCTGAGGAAAGACTGTTAGAAATGCAAACTCTTTGGAAAGAGTTGACTGGAGAAGGAACCTGCTTTTCAAGGCTATGGTTTATTTTGTCCCTGGATTTAGAATATGGCTGTGTCCTGCACACCTGGTATTAGTTTTGGAAATATGAAAAATGCATGGAGTGGTCATGAGTTGCACACGGTTCCAGGAGCCGCTGTTGAGATGCGGCATGAGGCAGGGCATGAAGACCCTCAGGAATAGGCTGGCAGAGCCTTTGGAAGATGGACCGTGGTTTGCATGGAGACCTGAAGATATTTTGGATATACCAGGACTATGCAAAGGGCTACCATGGAGTGCAGTGTTGGCATGGGATGAAAGTTTTCCCTGGAGACTCTGCCCAGCTGGAGGGGCGGAATTGGAAAAACTGGAGACTGTTAGTCTCTGGTTATATTGAACTTGAACTGCAGAAGTTTGATGACGGCTGATGGTGATTGAGTTTGCAATATTCTAGTCTCTCCTTGCTATCCCTTATACCAGTTAAAATGTTTTACTCTGTGCCTTTACATGTTGAAAGTATTTAACTTGTTTGATTTTACAGGACTCACTATCTTAAGTTGATCAAGACTGTGAGAACCTTTGAAATTGGACTGAGTACAATTTACAATGTGTGATAGTTATAAATCTATTGGGGCCCAGGAGCTAAAAATATTGGGGGCCAGGGCGGAATGTGGTAGTTTGAATATATGTCCCCAATATATTCAATGTTTTATTACTTTATAGTTTGCATCTGCAATCACCTTGCTAGAGGCAAGGTCACTGGGGGCCAGTCTTAAGGTGTGGTGATGGTTTGAGATTCCATTGTAAAGATATGCAAATGTGTCTAGCAGGAGTTCCTGAAGTGTGCTGTGTGACCTTTTGGCTGTCGTTTTGCTCTGTGTGCTGTGGTGGCTGGTTGGCTTTTGCTCTCTCTGCCTGGCCTTGTGAGAGAAGGGCGCTTCTTCTGCCGTTATGGAACTTCCCCTGGATCTGTAAGCTTCAATAAATAATATCCCTTCCTCCATAACTGTGCCTGGTCTGGAAGTTCATCTCAGCGAACCTGAAGCTGCCTGCTACAGTAAAGTGGTACCAGAAGTGGGGTGAGATGAACCAGACCGTGTGGATATACATCTTTTGGAACTTTTGTTTTGGAGGAATGGGCATGGACTTGGTGCTTGCAACTGAAGATGCCTTCTGGAATGGTAAGCCAAGTTTTATGGACTATTCTGATGAGAGTTTGAGAATGCTAAGTGCAGACAGTATTGAACTTCGAGGCTTGGCTTATGAGCTTTCTAAGGGGAAGGAAAGACGGCAGAGGACTTTGTTGGAACTGGGCTACTGGCATAAGGGATGGCTATGTTCCGCTATCCAGGCCCAGAGTGTTTGATCAAACTTAAATTTGTAATGGACTGATGTGCTTGGCTAAAGATATTGGACTGAGATTTTAAGATTTTAACTTGGAAAACCTCAAGCAAGTTAAAAGCAGAGGCACTGAGGCTGGTTTAGGTTACTGGAGCTGCTATTGTCAACGCATTAGCAATCTTAAGGAAGGTGGAAGGAAGGTGGCCTGACTTGATTTACATTAAAACAATGGAGAGGATGCCTGAGGAAAGACTGTTAGAAATGCAAACTCTTTGGAAAGAGTTGACTGGAGAAGGAACCTGCTTTTCAAGGCTATGGTTTATTTTGTCCCTGGATTTAGAATATGGCTGTGTCCTGCACACCTGGTATTAGTTTTGGAAATATGAAAAATGCATGGAGTGGTCATGAGTTGCACACGGTTCCAGGAGCCGCTGTTGAGATGCGGCATGAGGCAGGGCATGAAGACCCTCAGGAATAGGCTGGCAGAGCCTTTGGAAGATGGACCGTGGTTTGCATGGAGACCTGAAGATGTTTTGGATATACCAGGACTGTGCAAAAGGGCTACCATGGAGTGCAGTGTTGGCATGGGATGAAAGTTTTCCCTGGAGACTCTGCCCAGCTGGAGGGGCGGAATTGGAAAAACCTGGAGACTGTTAGTCTCTGGTTATATTGAACTTGAACTGCAGAAGTTTGATGACGGCTGATGGTGATTGAGTTTGCAATATTCTAGTCTCTCCTTGCTATCCCTTATACCAGTTAAAATGTTTTACTCTGTGCCTTTACATGTTGAAAGTATTTAACTTGTTTGATTTTACAGGACTCACTATCTTAAGTTGATCAAGACTGTGAGAACCTTTGAAATTGGACTGAGTACAATTTACAATGTGTGATAGTTATAAATCTATTGGGGCCCAGGAGCTAAAAATATTGGGGGCCAGGGGCGGAATGTGGTAGTTTGAATATATGTCCCCCAATATATTCAATGTTTTATTACTTTATAGTTTGCATCTGCAATCACCTTGCTAGAGGCAAGGTCACTGGGGGCCAGTCTTAAGGTGTGGTGATGGTTTGAGATTCCATTGTAAAGATATGCAAATGTGTCTAGCAGGAGTTCCTGAAGTGTGCTGTGTGACCTTTTGGCTGTCGTTTTGCTCTGTGTGCTGTGGTGGCTGGTTGGCTTTTGCTCTCTCTGCCTGGCCTTGTGAGAGAAGGGCGCTTCTTCTGCCGTTATGGAACTTCCCCTGGATCTGTAAGCTTCAATAAATAATATCCCTTCCTCCATAACTGTGCCTGGTCTGGAAGTTCATCTCAGCGAACCTGAAGCTGTCTGCTACAAAAAAGTGGTATTTTTTACAGTATAAATACCATCCTAATTATTTTTCTAAAAATAACTTTATATCCATTTTAATGGATAACTTAGCACTTGCAATATCTACTAATTTAAAATTATTTAGTAGGGTTTTATGCACCAATAACCCACAGAAAGAAATGAAAGTAAACATTATTCATTGTGGACTTTTAACCATTATAGACGTTTAAGAATCAGCTGGAATTCTGTTTCAGTATCTCAGCTCAAAACATAGAAAGTCTACTGCCATGTTAAAGTCATATTTCATTACTATTCACAAAAAAAAGAATAGTTTGGTCTTTTCAAAGGGACCATTAAATAGAGAAATAGACAGCGTGGACTACTGAAAAAATTAACTCTGAAACCCTGCTTCCTGGGGGGAGGCATATTATTGTCTATACTGTACTTCCTGATGGGAGGATATTTTCATCTATTATGTGCCTGGGCCTCATGATTTCCCCAAGGTCAGAGACAAAGAATAGAAAGGGAAAACCACATTGAATAAAAAGTATAGAATTACTTAGATAGGTGAGGATGGAAATGTCCCTTTTTCCCAAATTCATGTCTTGCCAATCAATTGTGCCAGTTGCCATGCTTATAGGAGACACCTGGTGATCTGTTTTCACAAGATCCTAAGAGAATTCTAATAAAAAAGGGCCTGCCTCTCCACCACAGAAGATATATGAAGTCACACTCACTTAAAAATACATGTACCCACATTGCAGGTGTCTATAATTTGGATTTTAATTTAGTAATTACCAGTATGAGGACAATATTTCACACACAGAGAAAAAAACACTGAAGTCCATGGCTTTGCTCCTTCTTGACAGAACTATCAAAGAGAGAAAGTGGTATCTTTTCTTGGTCTTTCCAGACAGCATGTCTTTTAAATGATGCTCAATGCTAGTTCCATTGCACGACAATATGATATTCTAGTGTGTAGATTTGGATGTCAAAGGTGAGATGATAAGACTGTACTCAGGAACACTGTTGAGTGCAGGGAATCACGGAGTTAGTTTAATAGAATGTAGTTTGCTGTCTTCTTTGGTAACAGCATAAAACTTAGAAGCTACACACTCCACATAAAAGCACACTCCAGTCAAAGCAGTATGTTAGAATGTTCAGAACAATTGTTTACTACTGCTTGGAGAAATGGTATTTTATTTACACTAATCATCTTTTTTTTTTTTTTTCATTTCTCCCTTCCCATGGGAGCTAACATAAATCAAAACAACTCAAATGTTTTTAATTTCAGTGTGAGATCAGCAGCTGTTCCCCAGAACTCCAGTTGCTGCAAAAGAGAGATTTTTGTGAGTCACATGTTAGAAAATGGAGCAAGATCTGATGACATTCCATGATCCTTACTGTGCATATGCACAGCACAGTACATCAAACAAAGAATTGTGTTTACTTAAACTCACAGTTTTGTGAAAGTCAAACTGTTACAATAGTTACGTAATTGTCCCCATAGCACTGTGAATCATGGTGCTGGAGAAATGTAATCAATTAGTGCCAAGCTCTTCTGATGTGCTCTGTAGTGGGATGACATAACAAATGACCCATTGACGAGAGCTGGGCTAAACTAAACTGCTTAAAAGGAAATTGAGTTCAAGTGAATATTCCTAACAGTTTATGTTAAAATGTGTGTACTTTATGCAGTTCCTAAAAAAATGGGTAGTTAGGCTATCTGCTTAGTTTTCAAAGTGAAAGAGAAGTATATTAGAGAGTTTCATCTGAACTGCAAACACAATTATTTTTTCAGGAAGAAATTGTAAAGCACATGACCCCACATGAAATTTTAAATTGGAGATTTTATGAATGTTGAAAATTAGTTACTTTTCAGGATTATGATACTACTTTCAATTATCATGATGTAAGTTTATGATTTTCAAACCTAGCTTTCTTAAGAATAATATATTTTTTAATGTAGTGTTTTTCATTTTATAGTTAGACAACCTATTGGAATAGCACAAAAGATGGAAACTGATACTAAGGCAGGTAATGCGATGATTTCAGGTCAGTGATTCTATAGCATTTAGCATTGGTTTCTAAGCCTCCCTTAAATTGTAGGTCTTTATTTTTAAACAATGCCTTTTTTTATTAAGTAGAAAATTGCATGGATATATCCATCAAATATTAATATCGTCATTTCCATCCTCCTTCCCCACAGTCTGCTTTTTCAAGAGATTGATCTGATTCCCCCCATGGACCATATGCTAAACTCCAAGTAGAAATTTCACCTGAAATTAAACTAGCCTGTTTTAATTCTCATAATAGAAAGTAAATCTATTTCGGCTAGAAAGCTATATAACCTCTGCTTCCTAGGCATCCCACAAAACTTGACCTGGAGGGAGCAAGCTGGAGTCAACAATACCTGATGGGCATCCGATTACCTACGCTGAATGTTCCTTTTCTTACTGAAATAAAATGGTATCCTAAAGTCACAATTTTCTTGAAGAGTTACCATTAATCAATTCAGTTTGTCATATCTGGTAACTGGACTAACTGTGCATTTATAATGGGAAGTCATGTAAAAGATGATGTTTTCATACATTATACCCTCTAAGGACAATCAATTATTAATGCCTGGAATTTCATTTTTAACTTTTGTATGAGGTAATAAGTAAGTGTACTTGTGTCATCACTTATGTGTCCCATAGAAGGTTCTCATGAGGAATTTTTCAACATTGGTCCGTGGGAGAGTCCTTGCCCTACCTACAGCGCTGTATAAGGAATTTATAACAGATTCTGTTCTTCAGTAGGGTGCTACATTCTAGTCACAGCTAATATCTGTTCACAGTACCTGATCTCATATGCATAGATTTCATATTTGCTTCATGTTTTTCTGTATGTACGGACATATGTTGCCATAACCAGGTTAACTTTTAAAAAGCAAAGGATTTAATTTTATTTATTTATTTATTTATTTATTTATTTATTTATTTATTTGAGAGAGAGAGACTGAGGGAGAGACGGAAAGAGAGAGAAAGAAAGAAAAAGACAGAGAATTGGCACACAACGGCCTCCAGCTACTGCAAACAAACTCCAGATGCATGATCCACCTTGTGCATATGGCTTACATGTTTACTGGGGAATTGAACCTGGGTCCTTTGGCTTTGCAGGCAAGCATCTCAACAACTAAGCCATCTCTGCAGCTCTAATCAAAGGATTTATATGTTCTGGAAAGAAAGAAAATTATTTCCAGGTTATTTTTTTAACAAAATACATATTTTATTTATTTATTTTTATTATTTTTGTTTCAACTTTATTTAACTCCATGATTTCATAGCCTTCAGACTTTTTTTTTTCCTTTTTTCCTTTGTGTGTGAGTGTGTGTGTGTGTGTTTGAGGTAGGGTCTCTCTCTCTCTCTCTCTAGCCCCTCCTGATCCAGAATTCACTATCTAGTCTCAGGGTGGCCTTAAACATGACAATCCTCCTGCCTCTGCCTCCCAAGTGCTATTATTAAAGGCACACACCACCACACCTGACTTATTTTCTTCCTTTTATTACTGTTCTAAGAAAATAGCAGAGAAAGGATCCCACCTCATTACAAAGCAAATTGGCTATTTTTAATTTCTTTTTTTTTGTTTGTATTCAAATTTTTGCAACAATACTTCATGCAGCCCAGTTCAGTCTTCATCTCCCATTTTTTTTGCTTCCATCCCCAAGTGCTATGAATGTATGCATGAACCACCACACCCTGCTTCTTTCTCTCTTAAGATTAGATTGCTGTGTTTGTTTTCTTATTGGTAGTTGAAAATACAGATTATATGACAATGAAACAAAATAGGTATGCAAATTTCAGTTGGCTGATTGGTTTTAAGCATGGTCCTGATTAATCATGCATTAATCCTAGCTTCTTTTCTAAATGTGTCTAACATGTTAAATGAATAATGCAGATGGACTCGGGAGATAGCTCAATCAGTGGGTAAAGTGTTTGCTAGGCCAGCATGAGAACTTGAGTTCAGATCTTCATGACCCCATTAAATACATGGCATGGTATTGTGTGCCTATAATCCCAGTGATGAGGAGAAAAAGATATGATATTACTTGGGATTATTGGCCCATTCTAGGTTCAGTGAGAAAGTCTCTGTCTCAAGCAATAAGATAGAGAGCAAGGCTGGAGAGATTGCTTAGTGCTTAAGGCACATGCCTGCTAAGCCTAAGAACACCAGTTCCAATCTCCAGGTCCAACGTTTAATCAGATGCAAAGTGACACAAGGACACAATACCACACATGCCCACAAGGGGGCTCATGCATCTGGAGTTTATTCACAGTAGCCAAGAGGCTGCTGGGACGCCCATTCTCTATCTGTCTCCCTCTCCCTGTCCCTCTCTCTCTCTCTCTCCCTGTATCTCTCTCAAAATAAATAAATAAATAAATAAATAAATAAATAAATAAATAAATAAATAAATAAAAGGAAGGAAGAACAATTAGGGAATACCTAAAATCATCCCTGGCCTCCACATGCACATGTACACATATGCCCTCACACCTATAACACTGAACATGTACATATGCATGCACTGCACATACACATGCAACTAAGAAGAAATAATGGAAAATTGAAATAGTGTGGAGGTTGAGGGAAGAAATCAGTCATAGAGCATATCCCTTATAAGCAACTGAATCTAGGGTGAGTTTAAGGTTATGGGATTTGGTAGTTTTTGAATTAGTGGAAGGTATGTCTTAGTGATAAAACTGATAGCTTTACATAGAAAGTACCTGAAGATATGTGTTGACAATTGGATTAAGAGAGAGGGAAATCTAATATACAGTATGAAAACTGTGAATCAATACATTAATTGGGTCCCAAAATAAATAGGATAGGGAGAAAACAAGAACTCAGTTACCAAGAACTCATGGGCAAACAAGAAGATGCCACTTGGGCAAAGCAGTCCTGGAAGAGAAGAAACAGAAGTGCATTAGGGATCAGTATTAAACCATCAATAACATTATAAGTTTTTAATCAGAAAAGGCAGCAAATAGAGACTTGTGGGAAGCTTTTCATAGTTGTTTTCCATTATCATATTAATAGGAAATACTTTTAGTCCTACTGTAAAGGTTCGCCTTCAGAGAAGTCGTTTAACTACAGAAACTACCTCTTTTCTTGGTAATAAAAATTGATACAACATTAAATTAACCTACACAAAATGAGAACTTGCTGATTATAATGCCCTTTGGTGATAGGATATATTTACATCATAAGAAAATATGCTATTTGGTTAAGACGTCATTAAAAAAAATCAAATGGGGCTAAAGAGATGCTTCAGTGGTTAAATATGCTTGTTTGCAATTCTGCTGGCCTGAGTTATCCCCCAGTACCCACATAAAGTCAGATGCATATAGTGACACAAGCTTCTGGTGTTCATTTGCAGTAACAAGAAGCACCAGTAAGCTTATACTAGTTCTCCTTCTTGCTCCCTTTCTTCTTCCATCTCTCTCTCTCTCTCTTCCTCTCTCTCTTTCTCCATTCCTCTCCCTCTCTCTCTCCTCTAATGGTTTGGAAATGCATAATTCTCCCTCACAAGTAAATGAAAATATTTCAAGCTATAATCATAGAAAGTTTCTTTATCTAACTACAATAGGTATTTCTTACATGTTGTTTCTTCTGATCTCCATCAAATGCACAATATTTTATTCAGGAGTATTGAGCTATAAAAAATAAACCAGGTGGCCCAGGTGCTGGATATAAACTAAGCATCAGCATCACATGCAGATCAAATCCAAGCATGCGCTTCTCTAGATGGGAGGAGCCACACTGTTCTGAATGTCAAAAATGATACCTTGAGAGGCTGGAGAGATGGCTTAGTAGTTAAGTGCTTGCCTGTGAAGCCTAAGGACCCCGGTTTGAGGCTTGATTCCCCAGGACCCACATAAGCCAGATGAACAAGGTGGCACAAGCACCTCGAGTTCATTTGCAGTGGCTGGAGGCCCTGGTGTGCCCATTCTCTCTCTCTCTGCCTCTTTCTCTGTCTGTTCCTCTCAAATGAATAAATAAAAATAAACAACAACAACAACAAAAATTATACCTTGAAAGTGATGTGTCATTGCTCATGAAAGGAAATTAAAACAGTGCCTTCCTTTTAAAGGTTTAATTATACTCTAGGGGGGTGAGGGACCCTCAAGACAAATCTAATTTGAGATCTCTTTTTGTCTGTCTTTTACCCCTACTTTTCCAATTTCTTTCTCCCTCTCTTTTCCACCTACCAGACATACACGTCTGCATGCACACACACCCTACCATTTCCAGATTGTGTTTTATTTTGTTTCATATAAACCATAGTCTTCAACTTATACCAAGCCAAAATAATCAATTAATTTGCTTGAAGATATAGTCTAGGATTTGAGAACCAAGATGTTATCACCAAACAGTGATATTATTTACATTTTTATTACTATTGTATGATAAAATAGCTTTTCAATATATTTTTGGTCTTCAATGAAGGAAACCTTGAAAAGTTCCAGTGGAATTTTTAAATAAGCGCACCAAAATTGATGTTGAACATTTTAGATATTTCTACTTCCTTCTCCAGAAATCATCACTGCAAAACACACCAAGTCAGGATGTCCCAATCTGCATGTCATATAGAAAAGCACAAGTTGTTTTATTACAATTGTATGAAATGTCCTCATCAAATACTAATATCATTTCCAAAAGGGTAAAAGTAGGCTAATATAGCATGTCCTTTGAATGTAATAAAATGATTCTACTCTATATACATGGGTAAAACAACTCCTTTTTCCTCTTTGGGTTCTTCTCACAATGGCAGAAAGCAGAAATGTGTATAAATATAAAATGACAATAACAGGTGAAGAGAAATAAAATACCCAGTGTTAATAACAATAAAATAAACTGACACAGCAGGCTGAAGGTCATTTCACTGGGCAGCTGTAGACTAGTAAAGGAAGTTGGTCCAATAATAGGGGTAAGAGTGTAAGGAAAGGCTGATTATTCCACAGGGTTTCTGCATCTGGCCTCCTTGATTTCATACATTTCCAGACTTCTATCCAAGATCGCCGGGGAGCAAACCCTGCACTCCATTTGCAATTAGGAAAGCACAAACACACAGCAACACACATTCTAGCACATCAAAGGAGATCATAAGTTTGAGGAAATGCTGAAGTAAGAATGCCAAATGTTGGCATGAAAAGTTTTTGTTTCTTTTCTTTTAGTCACTGTGGCTGTAGCCTGTGCTTTAAAGTTGAGAAGTTTGTCTTTAAAAGTAACTTCAGGCCTCATGATACCTCATCAAAGCCAGTCATTCATATTAGAATAAAATCTGAGGTCATTCAACAGGATTTCTTCAGTTTCAGAAATGGAGCAATAATAACACATTATAAGTATCAAGGGAATGTCTCTCAGGCCTTTTAGGACTTTCACTAGGAAAAAGGAAATGTTTTTTTCTATATTATCAGGTGCAAAGTTTGGAAATTGAGGAATATTGATTTTTTTTTTTGCTTTGTATAAAATCTACTAAGAAATACTAAAAGTTTAACTCAATGGGTTTAAGTTTTCCAACAGATTTTGATGTATCTTTAAGAATATTGATATCTAAATTATTTGTACCATTTTATATATACATACACACACAGTCACACACACACACACACACACACACACACACACTTATAAACAGAGAAAGAACCACATATCATTGCAGGGTGTTGGTGTCTCATTCCAAATGACCAGAATATTCTCTAAGTTATGTCCATCTGAACTCAATTTAAATTGACACAATTAAACATGACCACATAAAAGTAAACATTCAAATGCAAAGAGAAAAGAAATGGAAACTTTCTAACCTAGGGTTGAAATTCAACAGTGAACTAGAAATATTTTTATAAAATAAAATATCAGTGCATTAAATATACTTTTTATTTTGAAATGGAGCAAGGTCAGTAAAGTGAGGAGGACAGGAATAAAAATGGTAAGGAAGGAATTTGCAAATCAACTGAAATTGGTAAAGATGGAAAGCAAATGAATTTTGGATCATAAACATAGGAATGAGATACATGAAGGTATAATTTTTGGTCTCATCTTCATAACATTTAAACAAAGAAACATCTTTAAGTTGGAGGAAGGACTATTTAGCCTTGATGCTTCTTGTTTTAGTTCCTGCAAAACACACTTGCAGCTCAAGTGTAACTGACAAAGCAGGATATTTCTTCAATATGGTCTTCAACATAGCATTACACAGTGACACGGACTTTGCATAGTCAAGGGATGACTGGGGACTTTGTTTCAGTACCATCTGTGCTTCAGCCCATGCTCGTTACCCGGGCAATAACCAGGGCAGAGAGATTGATTGGTTCTGCTATCAGATTGAATGTCAGCCTTCTAGACAAAGGACAAGGCGCATCCACAGTGAATAACAAGACTACATAAACTCAAAATATTTCAAAACTTAAAAATATTATGTATATAATTTAATTCAGATGTTCAACTAGACTTTTACATATCCTCTGCAACAAGCTGAAGTATTTAGTGTTACCACTCTATGATGTCATAATCTTAAAATTTTTATAGGATCCAGTGACTCACTGTGCTCTGGAAATTTTCCTAAAATTGACATGTAAAAGAATATATATGGATAATGATGTAACCAAAAGATGACAGAGAAAGGTTGGAAAAGTACCTGTGTCTTTTTGTGATAGAACTCCATATACCAGAGTATAAAATGATTTATATTCAACTTTAAAAGTCATGTGCATTTGAAAAAAAATAATACTCATGTAATTAAATGCATATGTCTATCTGGAATTAATAAAATGAAAACCAATTTCAGTTGTGTTTCCAATCCACCCCCACCCAGGGCTGAGTTGTATTATTGTTGTTCCCATTACTCCTTGCATTATATACAAATCTGTGTACATATATAGTTATTCACTTGCTTCATTTTGAAGTCTGACACTGCTTCCTGGGCAGCCTTTTTAACAATGACCCTAAAAAATTTAAACTGCATTAATTCCTCATACTTCCATCCTATTCCTCAAAGCAATCATAGAGAGTTTAATTGAGCTTTAGTAATTTAAAAGTAAGTGGGCATGGGTGCCCCAAGCCTTTCAACCATTCATAGAAAGATTTCCAATACTTTGCTGGCAGGTTTTAGTTTCGTCTGCTTCTGTATGGCATTTAATACTGGGGAAAAAAAATCTTAGCATCTTTTAGTCAAATGAACCAGGATGCCTTTCCACAGACCATTTCTTCAGAATGTGAACAATGTAGAGAAAATGACTGGCCTATGGCAGCGAACAAGGTACACAAAACATAATAATGGGCTGGAGAGATGGCTCAGTGGTCGCTCATGCATTCGGATTTCATTTGTAGTGGCAGGAGGCCCTGGAATGCCTATTTTCTCTGTGCCTTTCTATCTCGCTCTGTTTGCAAATAAGTAATAAATAAAAATTTATTTTAAAATATAGTAATATTATTCCTCAGGATTTCATATGAAAGTTATAATTGTTCATAAAGTTGAAAATATGGAGTTATTTTCAGCAGGTGTCAGCTAGATTTTTCAGGGAACCTTTGTACATAGCTGATAAATTAATTAACCATAATATAAGAATTTGTGTCAAATTCATTTATTCATTTATTTTATCCTTGACTACATAACTGGACATTATACTAAATTATTATTATTTACTAATATGTTTTTGCACACTTAGCACTTTTTATGTACTTACTATGTAGCCCCCAAAGAATGTAAAGGAAGTTGGCATATGTTTGTCACTCATATTTATTCCTTCTGACATTGTGTCTAGTCTTTCCTTCACCTTTTCTGTCTTTCATTATTTCTTATTTTATGCAGTCATATTTCAAATGTTATCATTTTAAAAGTAAGCTATTATGAGTAATGAATTTTAAACTTGTTCAACTATTTCTCTCAGAAAGCCAGTACATTAAGTTTGTATTCCTTAACATTTTGGAATTCTAGAACTTACATGTGTTAGGTTAGGGAGAGACAAGAGTTTAATGCTCTTTGCAATATATTGTACAATTTCCTGCATGCATTCCCTTAGGATGAATTTCACAAGCGTTCTGCAGAGCTAAGAAAAAAATAAGAAGGCTTTAATATGTCTACTTCTTCCTGCTTCCTCTTTATTTCACAGCTTCCTAGAATGGTCCTATGGTCAAGACTTCTTTTGTTCCTTTGGTTTCCAGGCAAGACATGAGCATGACCAGTCAGATAACATTCCTTGCATTGCTAATTTTAGGCACAGATTAGGTGTATGGTAAAAATGAGACACTCACATTCTGGATTTAAAGGGCTTTCTATGAGAAGTAACTCTATAACCTTTGGCCTATTTAGTAATGCTTTGGGATATTACAATTATATACAGGTGCAGGCAATATGTGAAGAAAAACATTGCAGAGGGTGGTTTGCTTTCCATGATTTCACAGTCTTCCACGGGGGCTATAGATTTTAAGACAAGTCAAGTGAGTGTGAGATTTAATAACTCTTCCTCTCTCTTGCCGGTTTTTCTAACTAAAATATGACCTTTAAATAGCTTTTCATATAGACTTTTGAATACATGCTTTTGAGCACATTGATTTATAAATCACTGTGAATGTTAAAATATAATTTTCAATGTGTTCGCTTATTCAAGAGTATCTAACATAATGATACAAAGAAAAACCCTCAAGGGATCTAGTCAAACTAGTTTATACTTGTAACTTTTCATGGAAAATAATGAAAGATCAGAATAACATGAAGGAAACTGATGTGCAAAAGGAATGACTAAAGAATTCTGTTTCTCAGTTGTGTTTTCTCACCTGTTCTAAGTATTTTGAATAATTGAGTTTGCTTAGAAGTACATTTCATCACTTTTACTAGAAGTTTCAGTTTTCATAGTCTCCCCTTACAAATGAGAATCATTCTTTTGGATAATTAGTCGATAGCAGAATCAACATGTTGGCTTTGGGCACAAACTCCTCTCAGTCTACTGCAAAAGTCTTTAAAGTACAGCTAGGCGATTGGCCATGTTTTGCTAAGTAAACACATAGCTTGATATTATTTTTATGTTTATGCTAATGTAAGAGCACTCTTTAAATACTTCATTACCATCCTAAAGTGCCCTTACAGCACACAACAAAGAAGTATTTTTGCTATAAATGTAGTCTTTAAATAATAAATAATAGTTCACATATAATTGGGTGGTATTGTTTTAAGGGATAAATTTTAGTAATATTTTCTGTTGTCACAAAAAGCAATTATTATGTGTGCTGAGAAAAAGCAAACACATATTTAATATTGATTTAATAACTTACCCCTTTTCCAGTGTGCTCAGGCTATCGATTCAGCACAAGTCAGAAAGTAAAGACTACATATAAAGGAGGATAGAAAGAGAGAGAGAATGAGCAGCATGTTGGGTGGAAGTCAAAAAAATATTTATTTCAAACTTATGTAACATATTTCTTTAAATATTTGTATTGACATATTATTAAAAAGACACAACTGTTTCAGAACTTCAAATAGGTATTACTTTTTAATAACTCATGAGCAAATGTGAACACACCTTGATGTGCATCCTTTGAAAGCAAGTAAAATGCCAACTCAGTGTTAGCAGATTGGATGGAAATAGACATTTAAAAGAAAACATTCTGAAGTATTTTTAAAATATAGATGATTTAGATTATATCATATATATATATGATATATATATAACATTTATATATATATAACATTTTATATATATATATAACATTATATATATATAATGTTATAGATATTATAATTTCATTAAATCAAAACATTACTGGGTTATCCCTAAAAACTTGGAATTATTGTTTTTAATTGATAATATCAGAACTCCTACATAGAAATATGTGAATAATAAAAATAAGGCAAACACCTAAGGCCTACTAAAGGAAATGTAAATTTTAATGTTTAAAAGAGTATTACAAATGGCATAAGTGAGGAGTACCTGTGTTGATTGGGTTTGAGAAACTATTCTGAACTCTCTTGACACATATTCAAAGATGACATCTAATTTGCATAGACATAAGTTGGCACAGATTCATAATTCTTGATTTTCATAACATCATTTCAGTTCTTTCGTGTTAACTGTGTATTGGTTTATATTTAAAGTCAGTATTAGGGACTTATATTGTGGTACATGCCTGTAATCCAGCACCTGAAAGATAGAGGATCAGGAGTTTCAAGTTATCCTCAGTTACATAGTGATTTCAAAGCCAACCTTGGCTACATAAAACACTGCTTAAAAAAAAATGACCCTGTGGGCTGGAGAGATTGCCTAGTGGTTAAGGCGCTTGCCAGCAAAGACTAAGGACCCAGGTTCTATTCCCTAGTACCCATGTAAGCCAGATGCCAGATACATAAGGTGGCTCATGCATCTGGAGTTAGTTTGCAGTGGCTAGCATGCCCAGCCAATCTCTCCCCAATAGATAAATAAATAAATAATAAATAAATAAATAAATACAATTTTTCTTAAAAACCCTAAAATCTTCTAATCAATTTGTGTCCCTTCATATGTGTGTAAGTACGCTCTTCAACATCCTAATTATTAGTTAACAATTCTTTTTTCACTGATGTCTTTTGTAGTGTTTATAAAATGATATATGGCTTATGGTTTTAAATTAGTAAAAGGACATTTTCTTTCATTTCTAAATGCCTGTACTTTAATGATGGTCTCCTCAGTAGCTGGATTCTATAAGCATGTGCATACTAGACATGTCTTTTCCTGAGACACACTAAAAAATGAACATATCCAAAACTGATTTCACTTTCTGTAATTAAAATGTTGCATCTTAATTATAGTTCATTAATGTTTCTCTAATTCTCTAAGCACAAACGTTAAGCCTCTGTACACCTTTTGATATTCCATGTGCAGCATGTCCAATGAGTTAAAAGCTCTACCCAGTTTACCTTGTAAGTGTTCCTCACATATGTCCCTTATCTTCCACTTCTCCTGTCACTTCCCCTGTTCATGCTCTCATCGTGTCTTGTTTGGACATGGTTCTACACATTTCCCATCATGAAAGCTCTTCAAGAACAGGATCTTATCGGTCTCATTCTCTTAAATCAGTCAGTCCCCAGTACCTAGCAGATGCCCAAGGAGATCTTGATTGCATAAACAGTTGATGGATAGAGAGGATGCTTCTATTTCTGGTGCCCACACTCAGCTTGCTCATTCTGTGAACTTTATCTCAATTGTCCTTTATTCTTCACCACCACCATACCTTCATAACAAGATTTCATCACCCACAGAAACTCTGCTCTGGAGACTTCTGTAAGTCTAAATGTCTGGCCTGTCATAGCATAGAGAGATGATTGATTTTTTTTTTTTTCTTAGAACATACTACATTCTAGTGCATTTTTCACCTCATGTAACTTTCCATCCCTCTAAATCACTAATTTCTTAAAAACATTGTCTTATTTCCTTTGTATTTCCATCACTAGTACAGGGTCAAACTTTGAACTACCTACTTAGTACTCTTGGATTAATAATAAATGAACAAATAAATGAATAATCAAAAAGAATTTTCAGGGAGATAGAGAGATGGTTTAGTGGTTAAGGTGCTTACCTGCAAAGCCAAAGGACTCAGGTTTAACTCCCCAGGATTCACATAAGCCAGATGCACAAGGTGGCACACACACTGGAGTTCCTTTGCAGTGGCTAGAGGCCCTGGTTTGCTCATTCTCTTCCTCTCTCTCTCTCTCTCTCTCTCTCTCTCTCTGTCTCTCTCATTCTCCCTTTCTCAAATAAATAAAAATAAAATATTTTTTAAAAAGAATGTTCATCTTGAATCCTATACCCATCTCAACATATTCAAGTTGACTGGCTTCAACTATATTATTTTGAGTATCTTTGATATTTCCAATGCTTGGTTTCCTCCTCTGTAGTACAAGTTGTCATTACTTAGCACAGAAGTATAAGAATTAATTATTAATACCCCTATTATTACTGACTAAATAAATGAAATTCCAATCTAAGACGTTTTGATTCAATTAAATATAATATATTGAGAATGGGACATGATCATGTAAATTTCAATATATTTCATAAAATGCCACCAAGACTTGCATTCTTTTTCAATAACTCAACTTACTACTTTCTCTATTTCTCCTAACCTGGAAAATATTATAAAATACATCTCTATCACCTGGTAAAGAGTATAGGAAGTATACAACTTTTCAACAAAACAGATACATTATAAAGCACTAATTTTTTTATTGAATTCCTATATTAAATACAAATATGTGTATTCTCCCAAAAAGATATATTTTATTTCAATCAAAGCTTTTAAACTCCAAGATGACTGATCTCAATGATGTCTTTTAAGCTCTTTAAACATAGAAGCTCAAATCCATCTGTGTTTTGAAAGAAAGATAAATTGGAAGTTTGGTATTTACAACATATTGTTTAGTGTATCGTTTTTACTATTTGAAATATTACCTGAGAATCAGAAATTTAAAGGAGAAATTAAAATGACCAGGCTTAAAATATACTTAAGATATAAAGAATTATTTTCTGGGTGTGGTGGCACATGCCTTTAATCCTAGCACAGGCAGAGGTAGGAGGATTGCTGTGAGGTCGAGGCCATCCTGAAACTACAGAGTGAGCTCCAGGTCAGCCTGGGCTGGAGTGAGAAATAAAAAAATAAAAAGATATAAACAACTATTTACTTTTTATTTTCATGTTGACTCTTGTTTAAACCATAATCTACCAAACAGTTATATTTAGTTGTATTTTCTATGAGCAAGGGATCTTCTACAAACCTGTCTATGTGCTACTTTCAATGGCTTGAAAATATTTTTTTTTGTTTTTTTGTTTTTGGAGGTAGGGTCTTACTCTTGCTCAGGCTGACCTGGAATTCACTCTGTATTCTCAGGGTGGCCTTGAACTCATGGCAATCCTCCTTACTCTGCTTCCCTAGTGCTGGGATTAAAGGCGTGTGCCACCACACCTGGCCCCAAAATGGCTTGAATTTTTAACATGTAAATTCTGAATAACGTTTTCCTCAGTTAATTTCATACTTATACTCACAACTTGCAATGTATTTTTCATTAGATTATGATTTCTGGATGCAAAATTTATTCAGAATATTCTGCCCATTGTAATATATTGTTGAATTTTCCTTTCTTGTGCTTTCAATATTCCACTTTGCCCAACATGAGTAAAAATACAGGGCACATTAGAGGTACTCAATAAATTTTTTTGAATGCTGAGATCATCTTTTCCATAAAGAAAAGTATAAAATTATATTTCCTTTTTTTTTTTTTTTTTTTTTTTTTTTTTTTTTTTTTTTCAAGGTAGGGTTTCACTCTAGCTCAGGCTGACCTGACCTAGAATTCACTATGTAGTATCAGATCAGACAAGGCGATCTTCCTACCTCTGCCTCCCGAGTGCTAGGATTAAAGGCATGCGCCACCACGCCCGCTCCTTGTTTAATACCTTTTTTTTTTTTTTTTTTTTTTTGGAGAGAGACACAGAGAGAGAGGGAGAGGTGGGCACGCCAGCAGCCTCTCAGCTGCTGTGAACGAAATCCAGATGCATGTGCCCCTTTGTGGTCAAGTGCAGCATTGTGCCCTCGCGTCACTTTGCATCTGGCTAAACGTTGGACATGGTGTTTGGAACCGGCATTCTTAGGCTTAGGAGGCAGGCGCCTTAACTGCTAAGCCATCTTTCCAGCCCATGTTTAATACCTTTTAATCTAATATTTTTGTTTGTTTATTTGCAAGCAGAGAGAGAGAGAGGAGAGAAAGACAGAAAGAATGGGGCCTCCAGCTGCTTCAAATGAACTCCAGATGCATGCACCACCTTGTGCATTACAGAGATACTGGGGAAATGAACCCAGGTTGTTAGACTTTTCAGACAAGTGCCTTAACCACTACACCATCTGTACAGCCACTTCTTTAATATCTTGATAGTAATTATAAGGGCATAGTACCTTATACACTCACTTAATGTTTATATTTCTGTATTACATATTTCACAATTTACATCTTACTTTTACAAGATCATGTGTTTCAGAAGTCATATAATTAATCTTGAAATTTGGATAATTAAAAACATGCAATTTAGTTGTTTATTCAATCACTATTGATTTAACAAGAATTAATTTAGTAATTCCAATAATACAGATATTACAGATTCCGAAACTTTTTCCAAGTTCAGGCAAAATAGTAAAAGACATCCATAAATGCTTATCTATGTTAATTATCACTGAAGACAGAGGGACTGGTTCTTTCTGGAACTTAATAAAGACTTTGGAAAGGAAGTCAAGAGTAACTTAAAATATTGATAAGAGTTTGCCTGGAAGGGAAGAGGCAGAGGCCATTCTAGACAGAATGTGAGACAGAATGTATAACTTTCACACAGAATAGTTGCATGAGCAGCTTTCTTTTGAATATCTTAATATTTTCAAATATGTAAATTTATGCAAGGTATGTCATTATGGCAAAGAGCTCCAACCTCCAGCTGGAATGTTTTGCTTGGCCAAGTCTCCACCAAAGCCAACTGCTGAGCATGCAACAAGATAACAAAGTGAGTCCTGAATTTGGGTCACTGGAAGCTGCCCCAGCAGCTAGGCTCAACATCACACAGAGAGAACCTGAAAGCCAGAATGAACTTGAGATTCAGTCATATATTTGTGTCCCAGTCATAAACTTGGGGAATGGTTTATTTACACATGTTGATTTTTCTTCAGGCATAGACAAAGTAGAGGAAAGAATGCATGACAACCACAGTTGAGAAATTTGATATGAAAACACAGATGCTTGCAACTTACTTCTGTACCTTCTTGCAAATAGTATTGATCCATTAGTTGGCTATAGTAAGATAATAGTATTTCTTCCTTTTCACACCTCCATTTTCATAGCCATTTTAAATATTAAAATATGGCTGGAGATATGACTTAGCAGTTAAGGTGTTTGCTTACAAAGCCAAAGGACCCAGGTTCGTTCCTCAGGAACCACGTAAGCCACATGCAAAGGGTCACAGATGCATCTGGAGTTCATTTGCAGTGGCTAGAGGCCCAGACACCCATTTTTTCCTCTCTCTCTCTCTCTCTCTCTCTCTCTCTCTCTGTATTTCTCAAATCAATCAATAAATAAATAAAAATATTAATATAGGAAAACATTAAAGCAAAAATAGCAAATACTCATTAAAAAATATGGTAGCTTGGCTATTGTTAAACATAACTTATTTTATAATAAAGTTCAAATATTTATATAAAACAAATACGGTTGCACTATGAGTTCAGAAAGTATAATTTATTTATGCCAAAAAATTAATTGTCTAGGAGCATTGTTCCTCATGGAGAATTATAGATGATAAATAGATTATATGTATATATATATATATATATAGAGAGAGAGAGAGAGAAAGAGAGAGAGAGGAGAAAGAGAGATGATAGGTAGATAGATAGATAGATAGATAGATAGATAGATAGATAGATAGATAGATGATAGGTAGATAAATAGATTTCAGATAGATAGATGATAGATGATAGATAGATAATAGATAGATATAGATATAGATAGATAGACTAATAGATAGATAGACATAGATAGATAATAGATAGATGATGTACAGATGAAATACACTCCATTGCAAATGGATCTCTTGACTGGCTTTTAAAAAGATCGTAATTTGACAGTTCTAACGCTAAATATGTCTGGCAGATAATTTGTTTTACTTTTTTGGCGTGAAACATTTATGAATCAAAAATAGTAAGAGTTTTAAAAATTCTGCGTTTTATACCTAAAATTCTCATTTTGGGGGTTCTCCTGTAGTTTGATCACATTATCTTTTCTTTGTAGTAGCAATTCAGGGTGAGCTAACAAGAAAACACGCTTACTTTCCTTTACACTGTGCATACCTGCCGAGTGTTTCATCATCCTTGATAAACCCTACATTTACTTACTTGCTTGGTTAATAATGCTTGCCAGTTAGCTTAATGTTGTAGTCAAAGAAGCTGACAACCAACCAATTGTCATTACCATTGTTTAATGAGATTATATTGTGCCACAGTTTAATATGCTAAAGTCTTCTTTACAAATCAAAAAACCCTCATAACTTATAAATTCCATGGAATATTCCTAGAGAGATGATTATATTATTCTGTCTGTATCTATAATCCAAAGAGACTTCAGTGGCTCTTGCACATTACTTCTCAAGTCAGGTTAGATGCTCGTTTACCTGCAGGGCAGAAAACAGAACGTGAGCTGCCACGTGTTGCAGATGCTACATTAGAACTGCATGGTGAATAATGTGTTTCTTCACTGGCTTTCAGATAGCTGCTCTTTGAATATGTTTAATCTGTGTCACTTAAAGCATTGCTGTAAGTACCTAGTCAACAGTTTGGAGCTGAATATTCTTTGCAAGCATAAGATTTGACATATAGTATTGTGGAGTGGGAATGGGTCTTTCCATGTGTTTATGTGAGTTGTTTTGATCCTGAGTATTTTGCCAGAGTAAACACATCGGAGTCTCAGATTCCATGGTGTCTTGGGAAGGAACAGTCTCAAATTTTGTTAAAATACAGTGCTAATTACATTTTAGCTTCCACATGTTCCTTTGAGATTTCCCTAATACATTTTAATTTTCCCAAAGACTCTTTAAAATTTCCACAAATCTTGAAGAGGTACAAAGAATGATCCCAGAAAAAAAGTGTGAAGAACCAGTACTTTCTAAGTCCTAATATGATTGACATTAATTTCTGATAAATGAAATCATTGTAATTGAATTGGACTGACAAGTCTACACATATCTCTCATTTTGTCACCAAACAGTAAAAGTCTACATAATGAAACTTAAAGGAAAAATTACCAAGTAGTTTTATAAGCACAATGATATCCCAAGTAGTCATGTAAGTACAATGATATTCATTCATTATGGTGTTCTAAAACAAGTACCAGACTAAATGCTTAATAGACTAAGTTGCACACAGCATTAATCTTATCCTCAGAGAAACTTTTATAATATTGAATAGCTTCCTGGGTAAGTATAAAGAGCAGAAAAGTTAAAAACTTTAAGTACAGATTATTTTGAGGTTTATGTTGAATGTCAGTCTTTATATACATATTTGCTTTATTCAATTAAAAGTAAAATTCATCTCTGAATGATAGTCTAGGTCATTATTAGATCAAATTATCTTGAAGGTAGAAGGTGTTAAAAATGAACCAAAAAGATATTATAGTTAGAGGTGAAGGCATTTGCCTGAAAAGCCAAAGGATCCCAGTTCAAGTCTCCAGAACCCACCTAAGCCACATGCACAAGGTGGCACATGCATCTGGTGTTCATTTGCAATAGCTGGAGGCCCTGGCATGTCCTCTCTCTCTCTCTCTCTCTCTCTCTCTCTCTCTCTCTCTTCTCTCTCTCTCAAATAAATAAATAAAATATATTTCATATGTAAAACAATGAGTTAATATGATACCACATTGTATTTTGAAACATTTGAAATATGTAAAAATATTCATAAGGCTATACAATAGACATTCACGTGGACAAGAAGAGATATCATGGAATCAGAATAGTATCCATTTAGTTGACACTCAAAGCCCATGTCATTTAATTCCTCTTACAGTTATGGCTACAGTGGACTGGTAATGACAGTCTCAGACAAATAGAGACATGCAATATTGGGGTGTTCTTATTGCTGGAGCAATTCGGCTATGTGGTTTTCTACAAAAATCATAAGGAAATGAAGGCAAGCCGTGGATGAATGCCCCCATCTGAATATACTGCAGGATCCAGCCAAAAAGCCACTTTCAACTGGAATTGGGCAGGAGCTTGAGACCAATAAGAGAATGTGACACCAAGAGGGTGTATTTTTAGCTACAAAACTCACATCACCAAACAAGTTGAACCATACAATATCTTCATCAAACAGTATAGGAAAATGAAAGCCACAAAAGGGAGCAAAGCAGTTACAATCTAGTTACCCCTCTCTCTCTGACAATACCTGGGATGGAGCCCAGTTCCTGTCCATGTTAGGCAAGCTCCTTGTTACTCAGATGCATCTTGAGATCTCACAAATATTTTAATTCATTTTTAATTTAAAGATACTTTGTAAGCATTTATCATTTTCAATGAAACTTCAAATTTAAGAAGTATAAGTGTATTGTCTTGTTCTATTTTGATTTAAAATTTGACACATATAAATCCTGAAACATCAAAAAGAAAGAACATAATAAACACTATGATATTTGTTTGTGTTTTATCTCCTTTTAAGTAAAGGATGTTATTTCTTTCTGATCACAGAGTAACTGGAAAGGAAGCATAGTTTACCTGTGATTATTTTTCTTTGCACAAGAACATTAAAAAAATTCAGCAATGAATTTTTTCTGTTTTCATTGTCAGTTCATAGGCAATGACTCAAAATATAAATCTCCAAATTCAACCTAAATCTAATTTGCACCAACTTAACAAATCAATCTTATAATATGCTTACATTTTGAAAGGACTGACTGATGATGTTCAAGAGATTTCTGTTTAGCTAATTTTTTGCAGTCTTATTTCATACCAAATAATTGAAAATTCTATTCAAAATAATAAGCTTTCATAAAAACATTATGAAATTTTAGGTGATGCTGTAAGGTAACAAAAGAAAAAGAAAAAATGTAATGGCAGAGTATACCAATACAATACTATAAAGTTATGTAACTTACAATCACTTTGATAAATTGGAGCAAGGCAGTAGGAAGTAGACCATGGAACCTTCAAATAGGCTATAATTACCAGCAATGCGCATAAGTGAGATGAGTGTTTTCAAGCAATAAATAAATATATAAATATATATATAAATAATTCATTCAACAAAGAAGAGACAAAGAAAGCCATGAAGATAGATTTTATGCACATGATTCTGGCCATTATCCTGCCACACCCATTACTGTGATCAACTTCTGCACTCTACATTGTTTCACAACCGTATTAAACATATGAACCACCAATAAAAAGGCAAAATACCACATTTACTTCGGTCAATTTTAACACTTCTGAAAACTTATGCAAATTCCTTGGATAGATTTACTTCATTTCATTTCTAGGAGGAACTTTTCTATTTTTTAACATGGGCTCAACTCTGAGACTAGGGTAGCAGGAGAGCACTGTCCATATACTTCTGAACAGATAGGTTATTTTCTATTTCTCCATTTTGCATGTAGTCTTTTAGAAGAACAGAGAAATATAGTATGTACTACTGTATCTTTCAAGCTCTTGAAATAGCTTGCTGAAAATAAAAAAAATGTTATTTTCATAAATTGAAATTCAGCTAACCATATTTAGATACCGGCTGCCATGTTGGGGAGACTTGAATATATACAGCTCACTTCTTTCTCTTTCAATATCAAGAGGAACCAGATGAATAAACATAAGGCATATGTGAAAGAGGAAATTGTATTATCAGCATTTTTAAATTCTGTACAATGTGAAGCAAACTTCTTGGTAGTTATTCAGTATGGCAGTGCGTGAACAGGGTTTGTTTTTTAAGTGGAAATGTGCACCAAATGAGGGCAACGTTTGTTCCCACTCGGATTAAGATACTAGGATTTGGGCTCCTTTTCAAACAGAAGACTGTGAGAGCACTGGCTATGACTTCGTGTTGCTGCAGTCATCCAAGGTTATGAGGAATCAACTAAACAGACATATTCAGAGGGTGAACCATTGGTTTGCTTTTGACTGGGTAGCAGTGTGCTCTGAGATTTCTACGAACAATCAATACCATTAGTAGAAAAATGATCCATAGTCTAAAATGGGACATCCAAGCTTAATGTATCACCTCTGTCCTCTTATACCATGAAATAGTTGGGATACTTGGAGCAGCAGAGGCAACCACCCCCACAAGATGGACCCATGTGTCAGGGTTCAGTACCTAAGAATGTTATTTTCTATCTCCTAAAGGTTTATTCTCACTCGTAGGAAGGCTTAAAACTGAATATTCATAATTGTCACATGGCAAAACAGAATTTGATCAGATCTTTCTTTCTAATTTACTGCCTGTTTTAACTAAAATCATTGCACTGGGTTTCATCTGATTCACGTGCAACTTAAATCATTCATCATTTTAAAATATGTCTGTAGAAGGAAACATGTGTGTGGACAGCTTCCAAGCAAGGAGACAAAAGGTTTATTTATTATATACATGGGCATATGATAGCTTGTCAACCAATGCAGTAGTTTACAATAGCATCAACATGCACAAAGCTTATACAATTTTAAATTGAATATTCTTCTTAATACTTGTTCTATTGTCAAAGGTCAGTGTTATTGTACATTTTGTTATATCATAAAATATATTTCATGTTACTATCTAGTGTCATTGTGTTATAGGAGTTAAAAATTATATATATTTGGTAATACATGTGCGTGTGTGTGTGTGTGTGTGTGTGTGTGTACAAATGTGCACACAGACTAGGGGCTCTTGCTGCTGCCTACAAACACCAGATGTTTCCCCCACTTTTTGCATCTGGCTTTCATGAGTGGCTTGGGAATTAAACCTGAGCTGGCTAGCATTGGAAGTCAGCAGCTTTAACCACTTAGCAATCTTCCCATCTCCTCATATGATTTTTGTTGTTGTTGTTGTTTGTTTTTTGTTTGTTTGTTTGTTTGTTTGTTTGTTTTTCAAAGTAAGGTCTTGCTCTAGCCCAGGCTGACCTGGAATTCACTATGTAGTGTAGGGTGGCCTCAACCTCACAGTGATCCTCCTACCTCTGCTTCCCAAGTGCTGGGATTAAAGGCGTGTGCCACCATGCCCACCTTCTTCAAATTTTTCACTAAAATTATACAGAACAAATGACTAAAAATATTTTAGTTTTTATGGCAAAATGAAAAATATATAGGATAATTGTTCTAAAAGGTGACAGTTATTTTATACAATAAAATTGGCATTACAAAACATTTCTTCACATAATGATTTTTCCAGTTCAGTACATTTTTTTATGTTTTTGGTATTATTATTAT
The DNA here is from genome assembly GCA_036365145.1 of Orientallactaga sibirica. Classification (NCBI taxonomy): domain Eukaryota; kingdom Metazoa; phylum Chordata; class Mammalia; order Rodentia; family Dipodidae; genus Orientallactaga; species Orientallactaga sibirica. The sequence goes on along the minus strand of JAEOAD010000060.1, from coordinate 13,155,098 downwards.
TATTATTATTATTAATGACATACTTCATATGAATGCATTATGTGATGAATGCTTTTCCCTTGTCCCTACCCCCATTTTGTTGGGGATGACCCTCAGTGGGTTTGCAAGTTTTCCCTATGGGGTTGTGGTTTATGTATTGTGGGAGCAGCAGTCAGTTATTTTCAGGGGGAATGCCTCTGGGAATGATGTCTCAACCTGTGGTTCTTACAATCATTCTGCCCCCTCTTCTGCCACGGTGGGTGAGTCTTAAATCTACATCAGTAATGAGCTCTTAGGAGCCTCTGGATCTCTGCTTTTGTAATAATTGTTAAGTGTCCTCAGGGTCTGCCTCCTTTGCCCTGGCACTGACTGTCAGGTTCAGCATGGAAGCAGCACTCTTGCTCGTCTTCCCAGTTCCTCTGTAGATTCAGCTGTGGCTTGGCTGAAGTGTGAAGGGTAGTTTATCTCCTCTGGTCTCGCTACCTTCTGAATAAGAAGAATAGATTCTCCAAAAGAGAGTGAAGTCAGCATGGTTTAAATGGGATAACCATTATTAATTTAGGAAGAATTTGATGTATGTAACCCCTCTTTTAGCCAAAGACTAGTGAGAGCTTGACACTGGAAAGCATCATCTTTGACTCCATAGAATTCTGATCAAGTTCCCAATTCCAGATATGGGTTTCTTTACCCTGAGTGGATCTCTTAGCCAATCAGAAACCTATTGGTTATCCACTGAGGCTGTGTGTCACAATTGCAATGGCATGTATATCCTGTCTGGGTGTTTGCTTCTGAGCAGCTTAAACCTCTGGTTGATCAGACTATTGTTGGCCACTTTCTCGCAATAGCTCATGTAGCTCTTTCCAACACTAGCTAGGCTAACTGGGGACATGCCTTCTTCTGAATTCCAGCCAGGTCTCTCCGTGCTCTGTGACAGCAGCATATGGTGTCTTCAGCAATAGGGTCTTAGCTTTTGCCTCAGGCAGGTAATCAAGTGCTTTGACAAAATCCTGTCTTGATTTGGGGACTTCATAGGTCTCTCTGTTCAACAGCTCAATGTAGGTCACAACCAATCTCTGGTACTGGGAGTTACAGGCCAGAGATAGGAAAAAATTATTTTAAGTTTAGGCTTCATCCCACCCTCTCCAGGGCACTACTTTTTAGGTGCTCCCCCCTTTCTCCTTTTGAGGGTTATATCTTTTAGGCTCTCTCCAAGAATAAAGGTTTCTATGGCAGCAGCTCATTTGGGATTTAGTTTGTGTTTGGTTCCCCGCTCTCCTTCCCCTCCTCCCAAACCCTTCCAACCCTATTGTCCGGGCCTTGAGTTGCCTATGAGGTATGACAGCAACTCGGGCAGGTCCAGGTTAGGAATCGCAGATAAGTGACACTATGCAATGTTTGTCTTTCTGTGATTGTGTGAGCTCACTGAGTATGATCTGTTCCAAGTTTGTGCATTTTCTACAGATTTCATTGTATTCTTCTTTTCTTACTGCTGAGTAGAATTCCATTGTTTAAATGTACCACAACTTTTTATCCATTCATCCGATGTTGGGCATCTGAGTTGATTCCAGATTTTAGCTATAATTGATTGAGCAGCTATAAACATGGCTGAGCACATATGTGTACTGATGCATGGAGCATTTAGGACAAATGCCCAGTAAGGGGATAAGAGTGTATGTTTCTAGCACTGTATTCATCTTTCTAGAATCTCCATATTGATTTCCATAGAGGTTGTATAAGTTTACATTCCCACCAATAGCACATGAGGGTTGGTGGGTTTTTCAATAATTTTTTAAATATATTTTTATTAGTTATATATATTGTATATATACAGCCATGATGGTAGCATCGTTAGCCTTCTCCCTGTCCTCCCCCATGGGTAATGTGGGTCTTGCCTTATATGGGTAGGCATCAGTTATGCAGGAGAGGCAATGACTGGGTATAATGACCCAATTCATGGCTCTAACAATCTTTCCTCCCCGTCTTCTGCAAGTTTCCCTGAGCCATGTTGGGTTCATTTTAGGTCTATTAAGTGATGAGGCTTTTTGAGTCTCTGTGTCTCTAGATATCTGATTTGGTAGGGGTTGAGAGTTCTTTATGTCTATCTCTTTCACCCTTGTACTGGTACCAGGTTCATCAATAAAGCAGCACTCTTGCTTATTTCTCTTCATCTGGTGCCCTGTTGTTGTGTGATGGGCTGATTCTTTCCTCAGGTTCTGCGTCCATCTGAAAGAGAGAAGCAGATTCTCCAACAGAGAGTGAGGTCAGTGCAAGATATATGGATAACCATTATTATCTTAGAGAGAATTTAATAGGTGTAGGTCCTCTTGTATCCCACTATTGATGGGAGATTGATATTGGAGAGTGGGCTCATTTTTGGATATGGTTCTGAATTGTTTCCCATTTCCTTTTATGGCTTCCATTCCACTATTATTAATTGAGCAGCTATAAACATTGTTGAGCAAATATCTCTGAACTGAGGCTTTGAGATTTTAGGGTAAATGTCCAGTAAGGGGATAACTGGGTCTGTTGGTACCTCTGTAGTCATCCTTTTTAGGAGTCTCCATACTGCTCTCCATAGTGGTTGTGCTAACTTACATTCCTACCAACAGTGAATGAGGGTTCCTATTTCTCCACATCCTCTCCACATCCTCACCAGCATTTGCTGTCCTTACTGGGGTAAGGTGGACTCTCGTAGATGTTTTAATTTGCATCTCCCTGATGATTAGGGATGTTGAACATTTTCTTAAGTGTGTGTTTGCCATTTGTATTTTTTTCCTCTGAGAACTCCCTGTGCAGCTCTCTGCCCCATTTTGTAAGTAGGTTGTTTGATTTTTGTTGTTGTTGTTGTTGTTGTTGTTGTTGTTGTTTAGGTTTTTGAGTTCTTTGTAGATTTTAGAAATTAGGCAAAAATTTTCTCCCATTCTATGGGAAATCTATTGGCTCTGTTTGTTGTATGTTTGTCATTCATCCATGCCTCTCATCTGAATTTCTTCCCCTTCTGGTATACCCATAATACATATGTTGGGCGCTTAGGTGTATCCCACATTTCCCTCATGTTCTGTGGCTGATTCTATTATTGAGAGCTTCTATAGAGTTTTGAGCTTATACAATTTGGTTCGTATTTTCTACTGTTTTTTTTTTTAATTTATTTATAGTTTCCATCCCTCTGTCTAGTTCCCTTTTCACATTATTTTCTGATTTTCTTAATGCTTCTTGGAGTTCATCCCTGCATTTTTTTAATGTCTCCATTGAGTTTAGCCAGTTGTTTATTAAGGTCCTCTTCTCTCCCTCTCTCTCTCTCTCTCTCTCTCTCTCTCAGATCATTGAACTGTCTTTGGAATGCTTCCTGGTTCTTTTCTATTAGGTCTAATCTAGCAAGGATACCATTCACAGAATTATGGGCTCTTTGTTGAGTTTCTGCAAGTTCTGCTATTTACTTGGCTAGGGTTGCATAGGTTCTGATCCTATTATCTCTTCTATGTTTTCATTAGAGGCATCCATTGTGGGACTGGGCAATCTAGTACATTTACTTGCTTCTGATTTTCATGCTTTTCCTTTTGTGCTCTGGTCTGCCCGTCACAATATTACAGAAAGCCTAAGGTATGGAACACTAGTCTGATGCCCTGGAGTGGAGGGCAGCAGTGAGTTTAAGGGCAATTTTCTAAGGATTTCAGAAAGGCTGGGTGGGGGCCTGGGTCCCCATTCGGGGATGGGGGTGTCAATGGTGAGTTGCACACGGGGCTCAGAAAGGCTTGGGCAGGACACTGGTCTGGCTCCCTGTTAGTATGTGGGAGGAGTCGGTGGTAGGTACCAGTGATCATGGGTGTGGACCTAAGAAAGGCTAGGGTGGGTACAGAGGCCTGCTAGCCTGGGTCCTGTTAGTAGGTGATAAGAGTCGGCAGTGGGTATTGGTGACCATGCGTGCAGGACTCGGAAAGCATAGGGCAGGGACACTGGCCTACTGTCCTGGGACCCTGTTCATGGGTGGGAGGAGTCGGCGGCAGTACAGGTGATCTTGCATATGGGTATCAGGAAGGGTAGGGCGTGGACACTGGCCTGCTGGCCTGGGTCCCTTCTCAGCGGCTGGACCACAGAGTGGGACATACAAGGGGCTCAGAAAGGCTAGGGCAGAGACACTGGCCTGTTGGGCTGTATCCCGGCCTGGGAACAGGACCACAAAAATATAGCTTATTTAACAAAGTCAAATCCAACCATCCATCAGATTTAACATGTAATTTACCCTGACAAGAATGGTGAAATTAGCCCTTCCAATGCAAGCCTATATACCAGGCTTATTTGGTGGGACTGACCTGGTGAAATCCCAGTTACCTTTTGGGATGGCTTTGGTCTCAGCTATGCTACATGGCCACTTGGATCCCTCTTTGCTGTGCTATGGGTACAGGTAGGCCAGCTGGGTCAGTGGGTCACTGCTCTGATTGTGCCAGGTGCTGTGTAGGTGAGTTCCCATCCCCAGGTCTCTGATGCTTGCTGTGGCATGTGCTGGTGGAGGGGGAGGGGAGGCTGGGGATAGAGGCTGAAGTCCGCCAGCTGATCCTCCTGATCTTCTTCCTCACAAGTTGCTCCCTTGGTCTCTGCCTTCTTGCTTCCCCTCACCCGTTTTTTTGTTTTGTTTTGTTTTTTTTTTTTTTTTTTTTTTTTTTTTTGTGACTCAGGCTGAGGCTGAGGGCTGCAGCAGCAAGCTTGCTGTCACTGCTGGAGCCATTTCTGCCTGTTTCTGGCTCTAGACAGTCTGGATCTCTTACTTACTTCTCTGCTGTGGTTGATAATTTACTACACACTTCACTTTTTAGCAGAAGAGTATATTTTGCTATTTTTTGTGGGTTTTTTTTTTCTAGCTTTTTCTTCTCTATGCTGTTTTGATTTGGTTCCTGTGCTGCCACCTTAAGTGGAACCCTCTTCAATAATTTTGTGGAACATGTTCTCTATGCCTCTGACCTGGATTTCCTCTCCTTCTGGTATACCCACTGTGGTAGTTTGAATATATGTCCCCCAATATATTCAGTATTTTATTAGTTATAGTTTGCATCTGCAATCACCTTGCTAGAGGCAATGTCACTGGGGGCTGGTCTTAAGGTGTTAATGGTGGGTTTGAGATTCCATTGTAAAGATATGCAAATGTGCCTAGCAGGAGTTCCTGAAGTGTGCTGTGTGACCTTTTGGCTGTAGTTTTGCTCTGTGTGCTGTGGTGGCTGGTTGGCTTTTGCTCTCTTGCCTGGTCCTGTGAAGAGCAGGCTGCTTCTCTTGCCATTATGGAACTTCCCCTGGATCTGTAAGCTTCAATAAATAATATCCCTTCCTCCATAACTGTGCCTGGTCTGGAAGTTCATCTCAGCGAACCTGAAGCTGTCTGCAACACCCACGATTTGGATGTTTGGTCATTTTATGGTATCACAGTTCCCTCGTATTCTGTGCACTTGATCTTTTTGAAGTTAGCAAAGGTTTTGGCCTCACAATCAATTTCTTCTATCTTGTCTTCCAGATCAGAGGTTCTGTCTTCCACGTGAGTAACTCTGTTAGTGAGGGATTCTAGAGAGGTTTTTATAAAGTCTATTTGATTTTTATTCTCTGCTGGATTATTTTGCATCAAATTCATCTCCTTTTTGAGGTACAATTTTAGTTCAAGTTCTGATTTTCTTGATGCTTCCTGGAATTCATTTTTGCATTTGATTAAGTATTCATTTAGCTGTTGAGATCTGCCATTTGGTGACTCACCTTAAATACATTTATATCTCTTTTGAGGGTTATTATGTTTTCTTCAATTAAGTTAAGCCTACTGTCAAAAGCTGAATGCTCTAAGAGACAATTTTGCTCAATATCATTGATATGATTCTTGGGATTTTTGTTTGTTTGTTTGGTTGGTTGGATTTTTTTTTTGTTTTGTTTTGTTTTGGCCTGCTTCCACTTCAGCAATTCTTTTGATCAGGGTCACATTGGTTGTTGGAAGTTTCCATTGTGGGATTAAGCATCCTTTGTGGAGATCTCTCAGTTTTCTGACTTTTAACTGGAGCCATTTCTGCCTGTTTCTGGCTCTAGACAGTCTGGATCTCTTACTCTTCTCTGCTGTGGTTGATAATTTACTACACACTTCACTTTTTAGCAGAAGAGTATATTTTGCTATTTTTGTGGGGTTTTTTTTTTAGCTTTTTCTTCTCTATGCTGTTTTGATTTGGTTCCTGTGCTGCCACCTTAAGTGGAACCCTCTTCAATAATTTTGTGGAACATGTTCTCTATGCCTCTGACCTGGATTTCCTCTCCTTCTGGTATACCCACTGTGGTAGTTTGAATATATGTCCCCCAATATATTCAGTATTTTATTAGTTATAGTTTGCATCTGCAATCACCTTGCTAGAGGCAATGTCACTGGGGGCTGGTCTTAAGGTGTTAATGGTGGGTTTGAGATTCCATTGTAAAGATATGCAAATGTGCCTAGCAGGAGTTCCTGAAGTGTGCTGTGTGACCTTTTGGCTGTAGTTTTGCTCTGTGTGCTGTGGTGGCTGGTTGGCTTTTGCTCTCTTGCCTGGTCCTGTGAAGAGCAGGCTGCTTCTCTTGCCATTATGGAACTTCCCCTGAATCTGTAAGCTTCAATAAATAATATCCCTTCCTCCATAACTGTGCCTGGTCTGGAAGTTCATCTCAGCGAATCTGAAGCTGCTGCAACACCCACGATTTGGATGTTTGGTCATTTTATGGTATCACAGTTCCCTCGTATTCTGTGCACTTGATCTTTTTGAAGTTAGCAAAGGTTTTGGCCTCACAATCAATTTCTTCTATCTTGTCTTCCAGATCAGAGGTTCTGTCTTCCACGTGAGTAACTCTGTTAGTGAGGGATTCTAGAGAGGTTTTTATAAAGTCTATTTGATTTTTATTTTCTGCTGGATTATTTTGCATCAAATTCATCTCCTTTTTGAGGTACAATTTTAGTTCAAGTTCTGATTTTCTTGATGCTTCCTGGAATTCATTTTTGCATTTGATTAAGTATTCATTTAGCTGTTGAGATCTGCCATTTGGTGACTCACCTTAAATACATTTATATCTCTTTTGAGGGTTATTATGTTTTCTTCAATTAAGTTAAGCCTACTGTCAAAAGCTGAATGCTCTAAGAGACAATTTTGCTCAATATCATTGATATGATTCTTGGGATTTTTGTTTGTTTGTTTGGTTGGTTGGATTTTTTTTTGTTTTGTTTTGTTTTGGCCTGCTTCCACTTCAGCAATTCTTTTGATCAGGTTCACATTGGTTGTTGGAAGTTTCCATTGTGGGATTAAGCATCCTTTGTGGAGATCTCTCAGTTTTCTGACTTTTGTTGGGGTGTGTGTGTGTGTGTGTGTGTGTGTGTGTGTGTGTGTTGTGGTCTACCAATTTTGGGAAACTTTTTTTTTTTTTTTTGTGAGGGAGAAGCAAGTATTTGTCCTTGTAGGATCTTCAGTGACTGTTCTGTTTTAAATGTGATCCAGATTGGTGTATGAATGGGTTATAACCACAGGTGTGCAGATTGTGGAGATTGCAGGTACATCAGAGGTACCTGGGGAACTGGGAGCTTTGGCCTACTCACTCCACTTTCACATCCTCTTCAGGGGTTAAGAAGCCAGAATCCAGGAAGCTGGAGAGCCATGCTCAAGAGGCCAGCTCCTACAATGACCTGTGTACCCTCTGACTCAAGGAAATAGGGATTTTGGTACCCTGGGACCAATATGGAAAGCAGAACAAAAGGCCTGCTTCAGCAGCCCACACAGGGACCATGCCTCCCCAGAGCAGCAGCAGGGGTACCAGGATCAGGGGACTGGGAGGTGAGGAACCAACCAGGAGCTCTGGCCTACTCACTTTGTGTACCTACCATCAGGAACAGGGGTAGTTGGGATACTAGGGGCCATTCAAACAGGGAAGTGGAGCAAGGGGCCTGCTTCCACAGCAAGTTTGCACCGTCAAGGTAGCCCTGAGCCAGCCACTAGAAAACCTATGGGGACCAGGGAACTGGAAGGAGCAAGGGGGACAGGGAGATCTGGCCTACTTGCTCCATGAGCAAACCTCAATGTTTGACTGAAAAGTATTACTATATTTTATTATATCTTTATTATTCACAAAATAGAAACTTAGTCTAATTGCTCTTCCCTTATCCTCTGGTTAAAAAAATGAAAAAATGAAAAAATTTCTCTTCATACAATTTAAAATATTTAAAAAAATAATTGTTTATATGATTTTATATCCTTAGCATTTTTCTCTCCTTTGCATCTTAAACCCCATTAAGGCAGGTAGATGCTTGCTTAAGTCACATTATAGAAATGAGTTTTACACAGTGCATGGCACATGGAATTTTAAAATGAACAAAAAAAAATTATCATTTTGCAAGTTCTCACAAAGAAAGCTCACCAAAAGTTTGCCAGTCAGATTTGGAAATTGAATTCTACTACTCCTCCTGTATAAAGATTTATCTGCCAGGAGTGGTGGTGCATGCATTTAATTGAAGCACTTGGAAGGTTGACATAGGAGAATCACTGTGATTTCAAGGCCAGTAGAAGAATGCTTATGAATTCTAGGTCAGCCTGGGCTAGAGTGAGATCTAAACTTGAAAAAACAAACAAACAAACAAAAACAACAGCAAAAAAAGATTTATCTTTCCTGATGAAAATATAATAGAAACAATTATATATGACACTTACATTGCATGGATTAAAAGACAATTTGTTGTTTGCTATCTGATTTGATAATCTTAAAAACCCTATGAGGTAATTTTTGTCTTGACACAATTTTGGATGGCATTTCTAAAAAGAACTAACTTCTGGGAATAGGATGATGGCTTAAGGTAAAGTGGTTGCTATACAAGCACAAGAACCTGAGTTCAAATCCCCAGCCTTCATGTAAAATTCTGGGTATGGGGGTCTGGGTTTGTATTTTCCACTGCAGGAGAGGCAAAGACAATAAGATCTCTACAGTTCACTGGCTAGCAAATCTAGCCAAATTAGAGAGCTCCCGGCTGAGTGAAAGACTCTGTCTCAAAACAATTAATTAATAATGTGAAGAACAATTGAAAAAAGTACCTCAACACCTCTTTATATGTACACATATGTGCTACATACATTTGGACACAAATACATCCACACAATTTCTGTGGGCTGTTGTAGGCCTCATAGTTTCAAGGTAAAAGCAGTAATATCCAACTCATAGCACCCTCCTCCTTCCTCCATGTTCTGCTATCATTATTATCAGAAAACCTGGTGTTTCCAAAATATTACATCATCCTGGCATGAATATCAAAGGTTCTAATATGGGCAAAAGATATCCATTCATACTTCCTTATAACAGAACTGAGAATATTGCTAAGAGCTGAATATTTGTAAAGATAGATATTTTTGATGTGGCAAGAAATGCATGTCCCTACTTGTTGGCACCACACTCATCAGCAAGTTATTTCACCCTGTGTCTTCTGTCTGCAGCTTCCCAATGTGTTTAGAAGATTTTCATGACACACATGCCGTGTGCACAGCAGAGCAGTCAACATGCTTGTTTCGTCCAACATCTTGTTCCTAGGATAAGGTTCATATTTTTGGAGCAGAGAGTAGTTGTTTCAGTACATTACTAAATTATCTATATGATAAACATCACAACAGGCATGGGTATAGATGGGATCTAAAAATATACTGAGGGAAATATAATAAAAAGATAATATCAAGAAAGTTGAATGAATGACCAAATAGAAAAGAGCAATGAGACAGAAAGGGGAATTTGGAAAAATATAAAGCAAACGTTATAAGGTTTTCAATTTAACCTGGGATTAAAAAATGTTTAAATAACATACATTGAATTTTAAGATGTAATCTATGAAAGAGAGTGATATTGGGGAGCATATTGGTTCACATACAAAGAACTGTATGTCCAAGGGTACTATGGTGGAAAACATTTGCCATGATAAACAATGGTCTCCAATTCATGTCAGATGGTTGGAACACAACAGGGTGAAAACAGGCTGTATGGTATGGGAAGGATGGATTAGCAGTTAAGCCACTTGGTTGTTAAGTGTAAGGACCCAGGTTCAATTCCCCAGTACCTACATAAGCCAGATGCACAAGGTGGCACATTCATCTGGAATTTGTTTGCAGTGGACTGAGGCCCTGGCATGCCCATTCTCTCTCTCTGCCACTTTCTCTCTCTCTCGCTCTCTCATAAATAAATGAAAATAAATTAAAATATAAAAAGTAAAGTAAAAATTTTCATTATACATAATCAAATTTAAGGACAAAGCTTGGAGGGATATGATCTTAGCTTTGTCATTGAATTAGAAATTTATGACTAGGTAAGCATGCATGGAAACTTGGAGACCAGGTAAACTGTTTGGAATAGCCATCTGGACAAAAGATGGCTTAAAAAGAGGGAGGAACTGGACTGCTGATATTACTCAGCAGTTAAGACACTTGCCTGAAAAGCCTAACGACCCTGGTTCAATTCCCCAGCATATCCATAAAACCAGATGTAAAAAGCATCTGGAGTTTGTTTTCAGTGGCTAGAGGCCTTGGTGTACCTAATTTCTCTCTTTCTCTCTGTCTCTCTCACTCTCATCTTTGCTTGAAAATAAATAGAATATATTTCAAAAAAGGAAAGAGGAAGAAATACATGGATCAGAGAGAGATTTTCTAGGTAGAAGTGCAGTAACTTCATAGCAGGTGAGAAGATTTAGAATTGAAGTCAAGAGGACTAACAGGGTGATGGTTGTTGTAATGGTCCTGATGTGATGCCAGGAGCTAGTCTTTCACCTTAGCTATTAGAGAATGTGTATACACTGTCTGTAATGTTTCCTCTGAAAGAAAATAAGCAAATACAAGGAAGAAGTGAAAAGGGGGCAATACATTGAAAGAGGGAGATGCTGAACGATGACGAAGGAGACAGTGAGATTATGATGGATCCTTAAGCAAATAAAAATATCATCCAGAGCTGGGCATGGTGGCGCACGCCTTTAATCCCAGCACTTGGGAGGCAGAGGTAGAAGGATCGCTGTGAGTTCAAGGCCACCCTGAAACTACGTAGTGAATTCCAGGTCAGCCTGAGCTGCAGTGAGACCCTACCTCAAAAAAACCAAAAAAAAAAAAAAAATCATCCAGTGCATTCATAAAGAATTTTTTAACCTAGAATATCTTTTTTTTTTTTTTTTGAAACAGGAAAAAGATGGAAAAACTGAAATATAGAACTTAACGGTATGGTTTCCAGAAAATAAAATTTCTCTCCAATTGTTGAATTCTATTTTCTCAAAAAATATAAAACAATCTCCTAAAGTAAGAATGCAGGTTGAGAGTAGTTTGAAGAATACTGATGAAAGAGAAGACTTTGCAAAACTAATGGTGTGAAAATGATTATTTGGGAAGAAATGAAATATGATTGGCAACATTGGATGCCTATTTAATATCTTGAATTTTAAGTAATACTTTCAGTAAAGCTGCAAAAAATTATTTCATCATTGATCATTCCTTGCTCAAATTTAAACTGCAAGGATTGTTGGTTTCACCTGATTATGTGGATTTCCCCCTTGTGAACCTTTGTAGGATGACTGAAGTGCAGCCTTCCCTTTTAAAATTCCTAATATTTGGCAAACAACTCTATACATTATTAAATTATATTCTAGCTATAATACTTCTTCATCATTTATATGTAATAATGTATCAATTCCTTTGTAATAAAGAAGGGAAGAGCATCTTGAGAAATTCTTTTTTAATCCTAGCACTTGGGAGGGAGAGGTAGGAGGATTGCTGGGAGGTCGAGGCCACTCTGAGATTACATGGTGAATTCTAGGTCAGCCTGGGTAGAGTGAGACCCTACCTCAAAAAAAAAAAAAAAAAAAAAAAAAAAAAAAAAGAAAAAAAAAAAAGAACTTTTTGTCTTTTACCTGAAAAACTTTTTTTGAGAGAAAGACTGAGAGAGAGAAAGACAGTTGGATAGAGAATGGGCCTGCCAGCAGCCTCTCAGCCACTGTGAACAAATTACAGATGCATGTGCCCCACTGTGGGACCTAGAGAATAGAATGTGCTTTCATAGGCTTGGCAGGCAGGTGCCTTAACCATTAAAACATCTCTCCAGCCCAACATGAAGAACTTTTAATAGTGAATACTTATGAATTCCATTTGAATTGGCTCAATCTTATCTTTCTCTTTTATTTTTATGGGGGGGTGCAGGGTGATTCAAGATAGGATCTCCCTCTAGCCCACGCTGACCTGGAATTCAATATGTAGTCTCAGAGTGGCCTTGAACTCATGGCAATCCTCCTACCTCTAACTCCTCTGTGCTGGGATTAAAGGCCTGTACCACCATGCCCGGCTCAATCTTGTCTTTCAGTGTTCCATTATTTCAGTGGAAGTGCTCTCTTCCAAAACTGCTTTCTTTCTGAGTTATAAATAGCCTCAGAAGATTCAAGATCAGAAAAGTTGAAAATAACAAACATTTACTTTCCTGACACTGCTTATAAAATTCAGGTGCATTTCTGGTCCTCAGAGACTCAGCCTGATAGTCACTGTAATACCATTGTTAGGAATGAAAAAAAATCATCTAGCCAAATACCTTCCCTTTCTATTTTCATTCACAAACTTGATTTAAGTGGATATGACCATCCCTAACCCAACCTTCTGCTCATTTTCTAGAGCTTAGGGTCTTGATTAGGGCGGTTAAGAGATCTCATGTGGAAAAAGCTTCAAATGTCCTATTGCTTGATGAGTGTAGGATAGGTTACTGAGAGAATGTTTTCTGTTGGGGACATTTAAATGTTTTGTTTTACTTTTTCTGATGTTTCCTTATCTCCAAAATCATAACTAGCCTAGCCTTTTAGTCAAGGCAACATTCTTAGATTGCTACAGACCTTTAGAACTTCTTTAATGCTATCTCGTGTCAGAACCTCTGGTAGACTACTTACTTGCCATTTCTCAGAAAACTCCTCTAAGATCCTGAGAAGACTATAGCACTAGTTCAGTGAGTGAGTTACAGCATGGAACAACATCAGGTGGCTTCACTCACTTTATGGCTGTACTCAGACTGTATCGAAGAATTCCTTCCACTTCGTTTTGATGAAATTATAACATCTTCCAAATGACTTGTATTGTATTTTCTCTCTGATCTGAAAAAAACATAACTTTTGACTTATACAAAAGAATTATCAACATTTTTTACAAGTAACCAATCATATAAACAACTTAGGTCAGGCATCTAAATATATATATATTCCGAGGTAGGATCTCACACTAGCTCAGACTGACCTGGAATTCACTATGTAGTCTCAGGGTGGCCTCGAACTCATGGCAATTCTCCTACCTCTGCCTACATGCTCCACCACGCCCAGCTAATAATATTTTTTAGGGTGGTGGAGCTAGAAAATATTACCAAACACATTTAAAACAAGCTCAAGAAAATGGTCTTCAAAATGCATTGTGGAAGATAAAAGGATATTATTAATTTATTCACTATAGATTGAAAATCATTACACTGAATATAGACTCATTTTACAGAATCAGATGCTATTTAGTTTTACAACCACCAACTTCTTAGTCTCAAAAATAAAAATAAAACAAGATGAATGTTTTGGAGCTAATCTGCATGATACAAAAAAAGGTATTTGCCAAAAGAGAGTCATTATTTTATTTCTTTAATTGTGGCAAAAGACCAAGAAAACATACAAAAAAGCAGCTTGTTTCTTAAAGTCAGTCCTTAAAATCAAATCAACTACAAATAAAAAATACAACATTATTTAATGGAATTTTTTCTAAAGAGAAAAATCATTCTTTTTTATTTGTGTGAAATGCCCAAATGCAATAAAAATGGTAAAGTATGAGATTTAGAAGATTATGAATATAGCATGTTTCTTATATCTTCTGTAAAAGAATATTGATATTAAATTAAAAGTAGACTTAAATAGAACTCATTTTGATTAATTATATATACATGAGTATATTCTGTTTAAATTATTATAATGCAACTCAGATGAACTTGGGTTGGTATTGAGATCAGATATCATTTCAGGTCCCCAAAAATTCAATATGTCACTTTTAATGAAATTGTGACAGTTACAATAAGAGCTGTAACTTTTAACTAATTCTGGTTTTGTACAGTATTAGTACAAAACAGTATTTTGTACAGCAGGCACCCTGAGCCTCCAACTTCTGCCACAGACAGCTCATCCTACTGGACTGCCCTTTTGCTCTCTGACTCATGTTGTGAGATTCTTGGTAAAGCTCCTGATAACTGAAAAAATAAAAATATACTAATAACTAAATTTTCTAAAACAAGGTTTAAGCAAAACTCAGTTAATTCTATAACGAAGTTTCTTTAAACAATAAACTTTATGTCTAGAAATTCAACTTGAATTTTGAGATTGTGTCACTGAAAGTCATTAGAACTTATTTCTATGTATTTGTCTATGTGTTTATTTATTTGTTTATTTATTTTTCAAGGGAGAGTCTCACTCTATCCTAGGCTAGCCTGGAACTCACTCTGTAGTCTCAGACTGGCCTCAAGCTCAAGACAATCCACCTACCTCTGCCTCCCAAGTGCTGGATTAAAAGTGTGTGCCACCACACTGGGCTGAAATTAGTTCTAAACTCAAGATTCCAGAAAACACATATATATGGGTATCCAATCTATTTAAAATTTCCTTTTACTTTATTTTTATTTATTTTCAGGAAGATGAGAGAGCGAGAGAGAGAGAGAAAGAGAGAGAGAAGGGGTGTGTCAAGGCCCTTAGCCCCTGCAAAAGAACTCCAGATGCATGTACCACTTTGGGCATCTGGGTTTACATGGGTGCTGGGGCATCAAACCTGGGTCGTTAGGCTTTGAAGGCAAGTGCCTCAACTGCTGAGCCATGTCTCCAGCCCTATTTCTTTTATTTTAAAATAATAAATGTTAGATGACTACAAAACTAGCAAGATGGGCTGATGAGATTGCTTAGAAGTTACAGTGCTTGCCTGCAAAGCCAAAGGACCCAGGTTCTATTCCCCAGGACCCACGTAAGTCAGATGCAAAAGAGGGTGCATGCATCCGGAGTTCAGCTGGAGGCCCTAACATTCCCATTTTCCCTCTCTCTCTCTCTCTCTCTCTCTCTCTCTCTCCTGCCTATTTCTCACTCTCTCAAATAAATAAATAAAAATCAAATAAAACTTTTTTAAAAAAGTAAGATTATTCTAAGCTGTACCTAGTATTTGTAATTATAAAGTTAACATGATTTAATTCAGATTTCCTAGGCTTTCTTTGATTGCATATCAGGGAAAGCTTTAAATTAGATTTTCCATAAATGAAATTTTCTAATATAAAAACAGAAATATGAGTATACTCATACAAGCCAATATAGTTTATTTTGTTTATTAATTTTATGTCCATTCTCTCTAGTTATGTATTGTAACATTTCTTTAAAGCCTGATAAGCTGATGAGGTTAGATTTCTCTCTGGCCTTAAAGGCCAATAACTAAAATACCTTATGATGAAGAAAGAATTATGAATGCCTCTTCTTTTCTTTTCCAAAGG
The DNA here is from genome assembly GCA_036365145.1 of Orientallactaga sibirica. NCBI lineage: Eukaryota > Metazoa > Chordata > Mammalia > Rodentia > Dipodidae > Orientallactaga > Orientallactaga sibirica. The sequence continues at coordinate 13,139,615 of JAEOAD010000060.1, read as the reverse complement.
AAAGGGAGGAGTGCTTTGCAATACAGTCTTTTTTTAAAATTTTATTTATTTATTTGCAATCAGAGAAAGAGAGACAGGCAGAGAGAGAATGGGCATGTCAGGGCCTCTAGCCACTGCAAACGAACTCCAGACACATGCTTTACCATGTGCATCTGGCTTATGTGGGACCTGGAGAATCAAACCTGGGTCCTTTGGCTCCGCAGGCAAACACCTTATCTGCTAAGCCATCTCTCCAGCCCTGAATGCTTCTTAAAATTGGAAAAGTTCTCAACACTTTTGCTTGTTATCACCAGAGAATGGGGGATATCAAATGGTCATATTTTCTAAATAGAAGTGAAGGTCTTTATACAAAGTATGAAATTTTAAGACAAATTGGGCTTGAATTTTACAGATTGTGTCCAAAGTTGATCAATTATATATGTGACATTCCTCCTTCTATTAAATGAATGCATATATTCATGGAATAATATCTTTAAAATGGCACATATTGTTATAAATCCTACTTCAAATATTTCATTGTATTCCAAATAACAGCATTCATAAGTGGTTATCTAGTTGGTAAACGAATGTTCTCAGCAGCCTCTCTCTGCAACAGGTTGCCGAACCACATGATACCATTCATTGACATATACAAATGGTCCCTGACTCACCCTTGTTTGCACTTGACTTTTGGCCTCACAATAATGTGAAAGAAATACAATTTCAGTAGAGAGCATACTTTGAATTTTTATCATTCCCTGGAGTGACTTTATTTGGTACTGTAACTCCCTCATGATACTTGGCTGTGTCAAGAAACCAGAAACTCTATCTCCTAGTCAAACACAGGAAATTTGAAAATGGACATCCAACACCCTTCCCTGTACTGTACCACTAAGTGACTATATCCAGTAGATCGGGATGTAATCGTGCCATAAGTTAAGATTTATCTGCATGTTCTCTGAAGATTTGGGGTTAGAGGGTATTCTTTGACATTTTTAAATGACAGATTTTGTGTGTGTGTGTGTGTTTGTATCTCCCAGCAGAAATTGAATATTAAATATCTAAACCATTAGCTTGGAGCTGAGTAATTGAATCCCAAACAGCATGGCAGGCCAAGGTGATGATTAATTTCTGGAGGAATTGACACTGTAGTCTTGGGTCTCCCTCTGTGCTGCTGCCACATGACATGCGAAATATTAATGTTGGTATGGACAACATTAAATTAAAATGTTAGTGTGAACTTCAGTATTCACAACCAAACTGAGATATGTATGCCTAAATCAGTTCAAGATGAGGTAAAAGAGAAAAGAAAAAACATACAAAATAAACTATACTTTCAAGTTTTTTAAATGGAAAAGCCATGATGTGAGTCTCTGGATATCACCTCACATTAGCTCCTAATTTTAGAATGTAAATAGATATTTGCTTATATTTGTGAATCAAACCATATTTCACATATGTACACTTCAGTCTTTCTGAGGAGAAAGTATTTAATCCATAGCATGTATGCCAAACATTAAGCAGTTGAAACAGCAACAACTAAGATAAAATGAAGTCAATTGCATGTACAAGAGGCAAAACAAGGTTATAAAATTAGGTATGTAGAGGAAAGTTTTTAATTTGGCATCTCCTTGAAGTTGATGGAGCTAAATATTTAAAGATGTCAGACACATTGAAAGAAAGAAAGAAAAAGTAGTTTAGATTGAGTGAGAAAAATAGCCTGAAGGCTAAAACTCATCTAGTATCTAGCTGGGGCTTGGGTTACTGCTAGCTAACTTATTAATGTGAATCATAAGCTTCTCCATTAATCAGAAGCAATCCTGAATGTAATGGGCTGCTTTCTTATGCTAAGATCTTGTGCCAGTCATCATTTCAGGTTTAGGAGAATGATTATCACCCTATGTTGAAAAGGAGCATCTGACCAGATCCTGGGATAGGAAAAGAACAGAAACAGCTGAGGAAACCCGCTGCTCGGGTGCCATTTCATCCACCACCTTTAGCAAGTTACCTTGTGGAAATCAACTGGACCATTCTCAGCCTCTTTCTATTTTTATAAAATGAATGGAATATTCTCTTTCAACTTTTTTTCCAAAGATCATTAGGGGATCAAAGGAATCCATGGAATGTGGACAACTTCTGTAAACTGGAAGCTGTTTAGTAAATGAAAGGTATTGCCCTAGGTCAGATTAAGCTTGGAGCACAAGATGGAGGGGGTGCCATAAGGAAGTGGTGCCTGACCAGTAATTCATTGCAGTCCTAGTACTGGGCTGGTTGCAAGACTGGCAGTTTCCAATTTATTTGATTATTTCAAGGTCTGCTAATTTCCTCCATTCTGCCCGAGAGTCAACTTCAATTTGTACTTCTATGTTCCACTGGAGATTTTTGGCAAATTAGAAGGCCTTTAAGGATTTTCTTTTCCTGCAAAATATAAATTCCAGCATTTTCTTGTCATGTACTAGATTTAAAAAAATTAATCTTAAATTTACAAATCAAGTTTACACCCTAGTTCACCCATTGCCAAAATTCTCAGACCTGCAGTCAAAAAGTATGTTGAAATACACAAAATTTAATTCAATCTACTTTTAGCATTTGTTTATTAATGGAATGTTTCCACTATAAATATAAAAGGATTCCAACTTCAAACTTACTTTCTGTAAAGTGACAGTTACTAAATGTGCCATAGGAAATTCTAATTTGAAGACATAACCTATTCATGAAAAGGACCATTTGTGCCTACAAAATAACACTGTTTAGGAAGACAAACTGATTTAACTAAAACTATTGATTGTGAAGTAAAAACTTCTAAGAAAAGATCTAGCAGTTTATAGATGATTTTGAAATATTCCATCGTAAGTGTTCCTGGGACTCCTGTATCAAAATAATCAGGAATCCTGTTGAAAATGGTGCTTGCCCATTCCTTTGTATCACTTGCTTTCCTCACTGACAAAGCAACGTGAGGAAAGCAGCATATATATTTTGATTCATGGTTTAGGAATTGAACGGTCCACCACAGCAAGAAACTCGGTCCACCACAGCAAGAAACTCGTGGTGGCAGAAGCACAAGGTAGCTGGTCACACTGCAACTGGTCACATGTTGCCTGAAGTCAGAAAGCAGAGAGATGAATGTTGGATACAGGACTGTCACCCACATTTGGGACACTTTTTCTCTTTAGTTAATGTCTATGGACACACCACCATAGGTACTCCCAGAGGTGTGGCTCCTAGGTAATTATAAAATCCAGTTAAGCACAGTTCTGGGAGTACAGGCACATGCCATTATGCCCGGATGTAGGTGCCCTCCTCTATTGTCTGGGCATGGTGGCATGGACCTGCACTCTCAGAACTTGGAAGCCTGATGCAGAAAGACTGTGTCTGTGAGACTATCCCATGTTACATATATACTGAGTGTGCACGTCCCTCGGCAATACATCCTTACTGAGATCTATCTTAAGAGAAAACAGAAAGAATAAAAAAATGAAAATTATTATAAAGGCTTCTGTCTTTATCACTAGGTTATCATATGAATATTAAAAAATACAAAAAGTAAATATATTTAAGTATTTTAAAACTTGTGAGGAGGGGCTGGAGAGATGGCTTAGTGGTTAAGTGCTTGCCTGTGAAGCCTAAGGGCCCCGGTTTGAGGCTCAATTTCCCATTACCCATGTAAGCCAGATGCACAAGGTGGCGTGTGCATCTGGAGTTCATTTGCAGTGACTCTAGGTCCTGGTACATCCATTCTCGATCTTTCTCTTTCTCTCTGCCTTTCTTTCTGTGTCTGTCTGTTACTTTCAAATAAATAAATGAAAATAAACAATATTAAAAAAAAAAAAAAAACTTGTGAAGATACTCAACACCTACCAAAGCAGAGCTCGAGAGGATCCTAAGAGCTCATCACTGAAGTAGACATAAAACTCACCCACCACGGCTCAGGGAATTTTGCAGAAGTGGGGGCAAAAAGATTGTCAGAGTCACAGATTGAGACATCATGCCCAGAGGCATTCCCTCCCCCCAAAAATAACTGACTGCTGCTCCCGCAATGCCTAAAACACAACCCCATGGGGTATACCTGCAACCCCACTGAGGAGCATCCCCATCGGAATGGGGGCAGGGAAAAGGAAAAGAGGGTAACAACACATGATGTATCCATATGAAATATGTTGTTAATAATAATAGTAATAACAAAAAATATAAGAGGAAAACATTCAAATCTTATTCTGAGTTCATCAAATATCTTGATGACAGAATTTAGATGACTTCAAAAACTTTGTGAGTCTTCGATCCTAATATTTTACCAGGGCTTACCATTGAATCTGTCTTGTAATGGAAAGTCAACTCCAATTATAAATAAAATGTAACCTTTTTAGATTTTTTTCCTCATGCCAAACATAACAAAACAGTTTTCTTTTTACAAATCTATGGATCTACTTTCAATTGCATATTACACAACTTTTGTTAATATTAACATATAAGAAATTTCCAATGGTTTCAATCAGTTGCATTAATATGGTCAGACTGTTTTCATTCATTATGTCCTCTTGTCTTGTCTGCTGAAATGCTTTCAAATGTGCAGTTGGTAATGAACATATGTGCCATATGTCTACAGGCTGAGAGGAAAGGGTGACTCTTATCCTAATTAAAACCAAAAAGGAAGAAACTTACAAAGTATTGTTTGGCTTTTACGCAAAGTTCTGAAAGAAAATCCAGAAAATCATTATTTAAATGTGTGGATAAATGGACCTCTGTTTGTAAATGCATGTGATTACCATGATTCTTGGACTTGAAAGAGAAAAAAAAAATGTTAGAATAGAAATTGTATGTGAATCTTTTACTCAGAAGTTCTTAGCCAATGCAGATTACTGGTGTATCAAAGGATGCTTGTTTTATTACAATTTCGACAAAAGTATGCATTCCAAATCCTGAGAAAGCCCTCGGGCTGACTATATGCTTCTCATGTTCCACACGAACAGCTCTTGCTGAGGAGATAGTCCAGACTCCTTCCTCACCCAGCTTTGAGGCAGATGTTACCTCACTTATGGGGAAATGATTTTCCTAATGCACTTCTTCCTGCTGTCAGTGTTGGGAGGGGATGGGGTGGAGAAAAGGGAAGCTGAGGAATGATTCATGTTTGACATTGTGAAGTTCTGAATCTAAGTTCTGACTACTGAAATCTTTCATACATGCTACTACAAAAGTGTGTGTGTGTATGCTCACGCGCGTGTGTGTGTGTGCATGTGCATGCATACATCTCTTTTTCCACAGCAAAACTTTACTTTTACTTAATAACTGGAAAAACAATGTGACTCTATTGATTAAAATGCAGGTGAATTGTGTCTTGCTTATATAAATACTACTTTATTGACAATCCAAACAGATTGCCTAAAGTAGCCATTACACATTGAAATGGAAAGTTACTTAGCTCAGCAATAAAATCAACCACAGAGAACAATGCCATTTTGTTTAAAGGCTAAACTGCTTCTGGGAATGTGGAAAAGATAGTAATGAGACGGGAGATACGTGTGTGTGTGTGTGTGTGTGTGTGTGTGTGTGTGTGAATACTTGTGTATGCAGATATGTTTACCCATGAACACACTTGCAGAGGCCAGAGAAAGATGTCGAGTGTCCTACTTTGGTTATTTTCTTCTTTATTTCACTGAGATAGGTTCTCTCACTAAACCTAAAGCTCCCCATTTTTCATGTAAGACTGGCTGACCAGAGATCCCTCATAATCCTTATTTCTCCACCTTTCTCAAATATGCACAGCCATACTTAGCTCCTCACATGGTTGTCCGAGATTTAAGTGAGTCATCACACTAGCATGGCTAGCATTCTTACCTACCAAGCCATCACCTCAACCCCACACTTACTTTTCCATCCTGGCTTTGCATGGATGAGAGACACGCAAATGTAATTAATACATTATCCTTCTGATTGTGCATAAGATACTAATACAGTATTTTTAACAATTACTGTGAAATACATTCTCTTACAATTTCAATTTAAAAAAAAATATGCTGTGGTTGTACTTAACTACATTCAAGTTACTATTATGTGTTTGCACATGCCACTTGATTATTCACTCAATACATAAGCAGCATAATGTCTGCTGCAGATGATGGAAATAAAAGATATTCAAGCCGGGCGTGGTGGCGCACGCCTTTAATCCCAGCACTCAGGAGGCAGAGGTAGGAGGATCGCCGAGAGTTCGAGGCCACCCTGAGACTACATAGTTAATTCCAGGTCAGCTACAACCTTGTTTTTGTGAGCTCTGCTTCCTAACAAAAGAAACTGGTATCTTCTGAGGCAAATTTTAAGAGTGATGAAATTACACAGGTCACAGGCCTAGAGTTGACAGGAGTACCCACGTGGTAGATCTGGGGACTTTACTTCAAAAAACAACAAATTGGGCTGGAGAGATGGCTTACCAGCTAAGGTACTTGCCTGCAAAGCTTAAGGACTTGTGTTCCACTCTCCACATCGCACATAAGCCAGAGGCACAAAGTGATGTAAGCACGCAAGGTCGCACATGTGCACAAGGGGCACACACTTCTGGAGTTCAATTGCTGTGGCTGGATGCCCTCCTGCACCAATACCTTCTCTCTCTCTCCCTCTCTCCTTTGCATAAAAACAAACAAACAAAAAAGCAAGTGTAACAAGATTTATGTTGAGCCAAGGTTTCTAGGGAAAATATATTGACAGAAAGTCAAATGCTTCAACCTTGGGAAAGCTTTAAAGTCTGAATGGTGGTTCACCAACGGAGTGGACCATGGGAGGTACTGCTATCTACCTGTTGCAGCTTGGGTGCAGAAAAGCGGTCTTTTGGGAAGAGAACCATAAGGGTAGCTTCCCTAATGGTATGGCCAAGGTCTCCAGGTGAGGACTTTGCAGGAAGACTTTTTGGAGACCCCATTTTGAATTGCAGGTTTATTGACTGCTTATGAATGTGTGTAGACCATAAGGCATGGGTAGATGACAGGACCAGGTTGCTTTGGTTCTTGATGCCCTCCTGCTCCAGGAACCATCATGGGCAATGGACATCAGATGATGACTATGGAGAACTAATCATGGCTTGAGAGATGGCTTTGTGGCTAAAGAGCTTGCCTGCGAAGCCTAAGGACAAAGGTTCAATTTCCCAGTACCCATGTAAGCAGGATGCACAAAGTGGTACATGTGTCTTGAGTTTGAAAAAAAAAGAAAAGTACCCACATGATAGTTCAGAAAACAGAGAAAACTCATGCACATAATCAGTGAGAAGTTACCCTAAACTTTAAACCAGAGATAAGTAGAAAAGTTCCTCCATACCAATAAACAATTTTCTACCCCCCTCACCCCAGCTCACTCTGGAAGCTAGATTCACATGTATCACTGCGGCCCAAATGAATCCAGGAAGGCAGGCAGAGCACAGCCAGAAATACACAGCTGAGCTGAGCAAAGTGGGGCACAGTCCATGACAGGAAGAAGACAGGAGCCTTTATCGGCAAGAGAGAGACCTGATTGGTTGGTAGAGTTAGAGGACGGATCCCTAGGCCAGCCCATCCAGGGCCATCTCTCTAGGAAGCATGCTAGAGTGTGGGCATCAGGGAGTGCTGTAGATCAATAGATCAGACAGGGGTTACATTTCTTCCAAGAGTTCTGTTCTTGTTTTAGGGTGAGATGAGGTAGCATTGCCTGGTTCTCTCTTTGGGCCTCAAGCTCTAACTCAAACTCCTTAAAAAACTAGCTTTCTCCTATCCTCCTTCATTTTCCCATTCTGAGAAGAAACTATTAGAGGAACAAGTCACTCAGTTCACTGTAACTTCTTCAGGCTGACTGGGGTCATAGGATACATCAGTTAGAGTCTCAGAAATGTTGCTAATCTAGAAGCCCAAGGAAGAAACTTGTGAGCCAGTCTGATGTCTCATTGCCATTTATAGGTCTTTTATTCAACCCTGAGAATAACATTTAGGAAAATCAAAACGTTATAATGGTTCAAGGCAATAGGAAAGGGTTTTGCTCCATTGGAACAATACAGACATCTGAGTGGAAACTTGGGGAAAAAAATAAGGATAAAAGTCTATTGGGAGGGCTGGAGAGATGGCTTAGCGGCTAAGACGCCTGCCTGCTAAGCCTAAGAATGCTGGCTCCAATGTCCAGCAGTTCCAATCTCCAGGTCCCACGTTTAGCCAGATGCAAAGTGAGGCAAGGGCGCAATGCTGCACTAGCCCACAAGGGGGCGCACGCATCTGGATTTCACAGCAGCTGAGAGACTGCTGGCACGGCATTTCTGTCTCCCTCTCCCTCTCTGTCCTTCTCTCTCTGTCTCTCCAAAAATAAATAAATAATAATAATAATTTTTTTAAAGTCTATTGGGAGACGTGTTTGCTTGTTTGAAAGGAGTTTTAAAGTTTTTGTCACATAAGAAGCCTCTTGAAAGAGCAGGTTGTGGTGGCACACTCCTTTAATCCCAGCATTTGGGAGGTAGATTGTTGTGAGTTCGAAGCTACCCTGAGACTACATAATGAATTCCAGGTCAGCCCTGGATAGAGTGAGACACTACTTCCAAAAACCCAAGGAAAAAGAAAAAGAAAAAAAGAAGTCTTTTGATAGAAGCCTGGGTCTTATTATGAAACTGTATAGGTCTGGCTGTCTTAGCTGGAATGGTGTGTATGTGGCTGATGTTTTATTAGTTATAATGAAAAGAAAAGGAAGGGCCATGAGAAATGATATTAGTGATCAATTAGTCTTGTTGTTAGTTTCCCAGGGATAGCTGGAAGCACTTGTGTATCCTGGGAGTATAGAGCTTGAGGTCATTTCTCTTAGATGGAAGCCATCATTCATGCATGACGCCATATCCTGGAACAGAAAGTATGACTCAAGAATTGAGTTACTTATAAGCAACAAATCTGAAATATAAGAACTGAGACAATGAGTAGTAAAATATTGGCTAAAACTGTTTGATTATACATAGGTTATGAATAGAGCAGACCCTGGTTGAACTAATACACATTGGTTTTGATATAAACCTCTACAAATATACTTGGAAACAGAAAAACATAGCCAGACAAGTGAAATTTTTGTCTAATCTTGGAATTGAAATATATAACAATCTGATGAACATTACAAGCATATGAATTAACATAAAGGAACTTTATATTTTACCATGAGAGCTGAAAATAGACACAGCTTAGACAAGCTATACCAACTTGTCTGTACATAATACCAGGACAAAAGTTACAATATGTGAAATTAGATTTAAATCTAGTGATGATCATGTGGTAGGATTAGAATGAACAAGATGGTAACTATAAACCTTGAGATTCACATTCCCCAGTAGACAGGTAAATAGAGGAGCATAGCTAATGTGATAGAGCACTTTAAAGACACTTTATTACCAACAACGTGAGCAAAGCTAGCATCAGTGAGTTGAAGATTTAACCTGGACAGTTTTGAGGCATGATAACACAAATTTACAACCTGGACTAAAGAGATGGTTTAGTCAGTGAGGTAAACTACAAACACTAACTGGAATTGTTCATGTCCTGCTGGCAGTTGGGTGCAAATTGAAGTTGGTCACAGGGGTAAAAGAAGATATAGTTGTACACAAGGTACCTTCGCTCATTTTCCCTTCTCTTCTGCAGAGGTCAGCTTGAAGAATTGTACTGTGCTGAACACCGTACTAGGGGTAGCTGCAGCCACATGCTTGATAGAGAAAAAGCCAAAGCTTTTGTTCTGAGACTTATTGTGTCTATTTGAGCCCAATTTTAAGGATGTCATTTAGTGGTGACTTTGGAGGAATCATGCAGGCAGATTGTCCCATCTTGAGTGAAATGGAGGAAGAGGATTTTGTCAGGGTTTTCTCCATTTCCTTACCTGAAGGAGACTGGGACCAGGGTTTCCTGTTACTGATTTTTTTCGGGGTTTTAAGATGGGTTTAAGACTCTGGTGGAACTTTAAGTCTTCAGTATCCCAGGTGTTGCAGTCAGGTTTGTATTGCTGGCATAAATCGCCCAACCAAGAGAAGATTGTGGGGAAAAAAAGGCTTATTTTGGCTTACAGACTCGACTTGAGGGGAAGTTCCAAAATGGCAGGGGAAAATGATGACATGGGCAGAGGGTGGACATCACCTCCTGGCCAACATAAGGTGGACAATAGTAACAGGATAGTGTGCCAAACACTGGCAATGGGGAGCTGGTTATAACACCCATAACCCCGCCCCCACAATATGCTACCTCCAAGAGGAGCTAATTCCCAAATCTCCATCAGCTAGGAATCTAGCATTCAGAACACCTAAGTTTATGGGGGCCACCTGAATCAAACCACCACACCAGGTGTGTTATAAACTTAATCACCTGATCTCTTTATAGGAAGGGCTTTATGATAGGAATTCTTATTGTCCTGGTATGGGCTCTAAGCAAACCTTACATACTTTAAGGAGTTTGCAACCTAATTAAGTACCATAACACTCAATTTATCCACTTGATCCCTCTGTCGAGCAAAAGATTCTGTTTGATGAATGGCTGTAGGTGATCTTAAGCATTTTAAAATCTAGTTTACCAATCTTATTTTTTTTTTGACTAATAAATATCTAATCTGACAGAAATGACTTTAGGTGACAAAGGGCAAGAGGGAAAGTATAGATTAATATTTTCCTTGTGCTGTTTTGTTTTCCATTGTTCTCATAATTGGCCTGAGAGTCAGTCTGGTCCATGAGAAGTTATTGGGAAACATGTATTGATTTTAAATTTGCTTGCATCTGAGACAGGTGAGCTCTTCCCTGAACTCAGAGCCCGCTTGCTACATATTTAAGCAGCACATGACAATTTAACAATTGAAATCAAAACAAGGAGAGGACAGAACAGATAAATGAGCATCTTAGCCATCTTATCATGCTAAACCTGGAAGCATTTGACCAGGAGAGGTAGAGAAATGGTTAGTCTCTTACAATTACTAAGTTGTTTAAACAAAGTTAGGAGCTTTTTCAGGCTTAAGTATCAAAGGAACCTCTCTATGAAAAAGGCCTGGCATATGTGTGGCATCTATACACTAAACAGCATCTAGTACTATGCTTTTGGCATGAGTATTCACCCTGCACATGTGGCCAGCACCTAAGCACTCAGATTTTAACAGTTGGCCATAAACTTGTCTGGGTTCTATGTTAAGTTGATAAAATCTGAATTTAGCCTAAAAATTTTAGTTCTGTCTAATGGAATTGGTTTCTGGCAAGTTCTTATTACCAATTGACAGAGATGCAAGTAATCTATAATCAAAGACGAAACTATCCTTTGCAGAACAACTTAGAACTTTCTAATTATTATTTTATGTCACCAAAAATCTCTGTACTTTAAATGAACTCTAAGAAGAATGACAAAAGGACTTGATTTATAATAACTTGATAGCTTATACATGAAGGTTATATTAATTGTAGGCTTGAGAACAAATCTGTTGCCTTGCCTGGGTGCTGGGATTAAAGGCAAACACTGCCACACCCAGGTGGTGGTACTAAAGGCTTGAAATGTCACACCCTGAGTGGCCTTGAACTCACAGTGATCCTTGGACCTCTGCCTCCCAAGTACTTGGATTAAAGGCATGCTCCACCATGCCCGGCTCCTTTGAAGCCCTCTTAAGACAAAAGAACATAAGTAGCCAATCACTGTTTAGCAAACTATCCACACCTAGTAGAGGGGATTAGAACTAACATTTCCTTCCCATATTGTCAACTACTTTGTTCTGAAGATGTTTACTGGTGAATTGAAACGTAGTTGTGTGTTGTAAGAACAGAACTAGGCTCTTGCACAAGCAATGAGTTCCTGACATTCATTTCAGCAGTTAAGTCCGTCTTCATGCCCAGCTAGTGGTAAATTACCTATGGGTCTTCTAATGGTATATCTGGTATCTATTAGTATCAGTGTTACCATACAAATAATGTTTTAGCTCTCCAACTACAAATTTGGATATGAATGTGGATTATTCAAATATTTAGGGAATTTAATCCAAACAATTTCTTCTAGGTCTACACACTCCCAATAATTTTTATGTTAAATTTGAGGGTCACTTTGGTCCCTCATTGATAGCAACACATTGTGCATTTTTCTACATAGAGCATGAATAAATGTGGTTGTACTCTGCAGCTTCAAATACACAAAGCATACATAGGTGCCGTAACATAAGTTAAGACAATTGCAGATTCAGCTGAGGCATGTAGGCCAGTTTTATGGTACAGTTGGTTAGAGTAGACAATAATATACTTAATGTAGGACATCTTCTTACAAATGTGAGAAATTATGGATTTATGGGGTACTTCTGAAGGTTTGACTGTTTACATCTGTGCCAGGTGGCTTTTATGACTTATCAACTGCTAATAAAACTTCAAACAAGATTCCCAGGGTTTTTTGTTTGTTTTTGTTTGTTTGTTTGTTTGTTTTTTGATATATTTAGGGTATGAATAATGGCACAAGTCATCATGTTAAGAATATCTTTTCCAATCTTCATTTTATACTTTACACAAAGTCTTCCCTGGGTAAATGCTGACTGCTATTATAAAGATTGCCACATACTGTATTAGTTTCCTCAGATTGCCATGACAAATTACCACAAGCTGGGTCACTTGGACAAATGGAATTTATTTTCTCTAAGTTATTGTAGCAAGATGTTCAAACTCAAGGTGTTAGAAGAGCTACAGCCTCTCTTCCAGATCCTCCCAAGGCTACTTTCTATTCTAACCTCTGAGACCTGATGACAATTGTTGGTATTGCCTGGTTTATAAAAACTTGACTCTATCTCCCTTCTTCATGTGGAATTTTCCCTGTGTCTCTTTTGTGGGGTCCAGTTTCCTCCTTCTTAGGACACTGGTCACAAGGGCACCTGTCCTAATTCAGTATGGCTTCATCTTCATTATATGTACACAACCTTGTTCCAAATGAAGTCACGTTCACAAGTTCCTGGTGTCCATGGACTTGCTAAGAACTATTATTCAAGCACATATAAATACTAAGTTGTATAATTATCTAACATTTGAGGGTTTCAGAGATTTCTAGAAATTAATGGAAAACATGTTAAGGAATAGCTATAATATCCAGATAGTAATTGTTTATCCAAGCATACTTTGTGAAATAAACTATTCAACACAGTGCCATCTCACAAAATACTAGTCTTAATTTTCTTTAAAATTTCCATAAGCACTTGTTATAGATCTTGAGGAAAAAAAATTCAAGTATTTCAGCCATGTGTAATTGTAATGCAAAATTTTATTGTCCAATTTATTTTTTTATTGGTAATAGCCATGGCTTTTAGTTTCCTAATTAATAACCAAATAATCCAATGACTTTATTGCATCTAGGCAATAGTTCCAATGTGTTACTCAATTGTTAACATTTAGACATTAAAGAAAGTATTTTTCCCACTCTGAAATGGCAAAGGTAATTTGGCACACTTCTGCCAAAGAGTAGGAAGATAAACTATTTGAATAAGTCAAATTTGCATTTTAAAATAGGTCATTATAGGCCTATGGTTTTGAAGATCACTCTTTCATATACATTATAAACTCAAATTAATAAATGTTAATCTCACAGTTAGTATCTATAAATTATTTCACAAAGCTTATGTAACATAAAAATGTTTCAATGTAACATACAAACTGGCTAATAAACATTCAGATTATTTTTCATTTAATTTTCTAATACTAAGGCAACTGGGTTGACCAAGGAATTATAATATAGATTCCTTTTAAGGTTTTTAAAATTAAGATGCAAATACACATGCATACCATATATATATATATATATATGTAGATATGTAGATACATATATACATGTGTGCCCTAAATGTTAATAATACTGCCAGATAACTTTCCAAACTAGAATTTGATTTTAGCATCTTTGAAGCATTGGTTCCATCTCCAGAAGATAAGGAATGTACAGAAGTCATCTTGGCATTCCAAAGGATTTCTCACATACTATTTGTTTAGCTGTAAAATCTTGGGGGAGGGGTATGATTTGAACACTATAAAGCTGTTTTCATGCCTAAGGCCTTCACTACAAAAGTCATTCCAACCAATATATTTATATAGTAAAGTTCACAATGAATACTTTTTTTAAAATAAAATTGCTCATTTTTCCTGAACAGAAAAATAAACTAGTCTGAAGTTCCAATGATACTGTGAAAAAGTGGTGACAATTTATATGGTATATCCTTTGGTTTAAAAAGTATGAGTTTAAACTTTCCTGAGAGTAGGATATATAGAATAATGAATTAAATCACACAAGATTAAACTTAAAATTGACTTAGTTTTTTTTTTTTTTCTCATAATTTGACACAAAACATTTGTTGAAGATTCAGCATTGCACCTATGTTCCAGAGAAAATGAAAGAGCTGTGTGGTGGCAGTAGAAATTATTGTCCACATGGAAACCTTTTGGAAAGCAACAGAGCAGCCCTAATATTAAAGTCTAATGTTAGGATTGTCTGTCCCATACAAACCAGGAACCACCACCCCTGTGACACTATGGAAAAGATCCATGTTTTCCTAAAATACTCACATATCCAACTCCAAGGACAACTCATTGGTCAAGATCATGCCATGATGACCACCTCTCACTATAATGGCCATGACAGTAATTTGTATGTTTTAATTAGGAACATTATAAAGCCTGAACAAATGTCAACTGTGTGAAAAAAAAAAGATTGGAAAATAAGTAGAGCCACAATAGTGCCTGATATACATATAAACTTGCAATTTCTATTATGGTGTTTCATAAGTGTCTGAAATACAACATGTTTTAAAAAGAACCATTTCCTTGTCGCTTTTTTCTGTCCCTACCTTTCCAAAAAGTCTTGCACCATTCTGGGTGCAGTGAAAGATTTGTGCTTTTCCATCAACTCAACATCTAACTTCCCAGTGAGTCCTATTGACCCTCCAAAACAGTACTGGAATATGAGGTTTTATAACATACTGTTTGCCATCTCCTTCAAGCCAGCTACCCTCAAATTTGTGTCCAGTTCATTGAACCAAAAGATTAACTGGCCTCCACACTTCCACTCCTCCCCCTAAGCCTTTCTGTACATCTTTTTTAAAAAAAAGTGATCTTTATTTATTGGATCACAACATTTCTCTTTCAAACATTTCAGAAGCTTTCTGTCTGACCTAGAATAAAATTGAAACTCTCTACTATATATCTACTTTTTATGTACAGTATTATCCTATTTTACTTTCTGCCAATATTATGCTTGACTTTTCCTTATTTCTTCTTGAAATCTACAATTTTTGTTTTCCTGTTTTAGTCTCTGTTTTTTGTTGTTGTTGTTTCTCCTCCCCTCTAGAATATTGTTATATAACCCAATCCATTCAAAGATATCCAGCAAAGAGTAGACATTAATAAATGCTTGTTAAATGGATGAGTAAAACCTCTAGTGATCATAAAAGCAAGCATGAGGTTACTTATCTAAAAATAGAATTAAACATGTGTAGATATGCTTTCCACCTTACAGAAAAATAGAGCCAAGAACTGATGTCAGTATCATTCCCTACCCCTCAAATGTATCTAAAGTTCTCTCCCAGACATTTCTTTAACAGCTAAAGCGAACCACAACTTCCCCTCTCTTCTTTAAACATCAGGAGAACATCATTAGTGTTTAATATTTGAGCACCAGCCAAGGTTTCTGTTTGTAAGTCTCAGGGGGAAAGAATTTTGATAATTGAATGATTTCCGGCAGAGAAGCACATTCCCAAATCCACATGCACTCATGTCTGTCCCTGGCTCCACTGCCAGGATGCTTATTTATTCAGTGTCTGGGGGTTTTCCAGTTGAAATAAGTCCTTCTGCCTCATTACTATGTCCACTTGTATTTGGTGTACACATTATTTTCTATTGATTCTGTGCCATGGCATGTTACTTGAGGAGTATGGCTTGTAGATCACAGAAGTTCCAAGGTGTCTGTGAGCAGTGTAGCACAGAGTATTAAATAATTTTTTTTCTTGTGGACTCAAGTTTAAAGTAAGATTTAAGTGGTGTGTGATCAGCAGCTGAAAAGCTTCTGTTGTTAGGAAAATTGAAAATAGCAAGAGAAAGCTGAGAAAATTGTGTTTGTGCGATTCTTTCTGTAGCTGTCTTGAGAACTGTTTACTTTGTGCTGCTTCACACAAGGTTCACTTAGTAAACGTTCTTCCATGGATATTTTTCCAAATATGAAGATTGCCAAGCCTTGAATTTCTTTGTTCCAAGCACACTGCCTTTTCCTTTCTTCTTAAATCTTTTAAGCCATCTAAAAGGATATACTTAATTAGCTGCCACTGATGATTCTGGTATGGAGTTAAGCAGTCAGGATGGTAGAAAGGGGTTGCTCCTGAGATTTATGTTTCATAACATATGCACTCCAGAAAACTTTTGCTGTGTGTACATGAAAAGAAACTTCTTGCCACGTTTATATTATAGTGCTTTAAAAATTTTGTGTGCATAGGTGTTTACCCATTTTCTATCCTAATCCTTGCAAATGCTAAGCAAAAACTTTAATGTTTTCACCTAAAAATGTTCAGCAACAGTATGACATGGAAGGACCACATCACACTAGAGGATAAGACAGTGAAACGAGCTGAGGTTTGCTTGGTAGTGATGACAATTATAACAACTAGTGTGTATTTACTACTTTGTGTCAGATAGTATTTGGCATGTTTTATATGGTTTAGCATAACTCTCACTAGATCTTTGTAGGTTTAGTTATATATGGAATATGGTTAATTACACTCATTTGTCATGAAGAAATGAAACGCAAAGGACTGTGGCAACAGGTCAAAACCACACAGAACATGAGGGACAAAGCCAGAATTGGAATAAAAGGAGGGTCACCCTGAATTGCCCACTGCAAACCATATTGATTAAAACAATTGGACATTGAATCATTGTCTGATTAAGACAATGGAGACATTATTTGTATATATATGTATATATATATATATATATCAATTACATTGGATATCCATTATATTCCAAGATGCCTATGCCTAATCTTCCAATGATACCAAATACTATACACAATTGATGCAATATCACAACATCAGATCTGCTAAATAAAATGACAGCTAATGGCTAACAAACAGGGAGTGTATATAACATGGATATGTGGGCTGTGATTTCCCCATCCAGCTCAGAATATTGCACAACTGAAGATTTATACATTTAAAATGTATTTCTGGAACTTTCTACTTAACATTTTTAGACTGCAGCTGATTGATGTTAATAACTAAAACCTTGGTTGGGGAAAGCTTTGAATCAAAAGGACTTCTGGAATTTTGAATAGGTTCATGATCCCCAGTGATGGAACAAGAGTGCTGAGTCTCTTAATATGCATTAGTATAAAAATATTTCTAATAGAAACACTTACTCATATTGGTATTTGGATATGTGAACAATATGGCTCAAATTCAATCACCAGTCCCAAAACTAATCAGCCAATAGACTCAGTTGGTTTTTTTGTTTTTTTTTTTTCTCATCTATAACCTAAGATTAGGTAGAGCCTTATCATTGTATAGAAATGACTTGGTAGCCACAAAAGTACTGAAAACTGAAGAGCATGGTGTAAGGTATGTTTTAGTGATACTTTTATATATGGCATACCAATTTGAAGTTTTAAAACCACCAAATCAAATATTACACCTTTACACATAAATTAGTTTTAGTATCTTTAATCATCACATTTTTTTTGTTTTTGTATGTGTGTGTTGTTTTATTTTTATTGTTGTTGGTGGTATGTGTAGTATGTCTGGTATGCCAGGTAGTGTGTGATGTGGATATGCATAGTGAATGCACATGTGTGTGTGGATGTGAGTACTCCATGTGCACACATGGGGAGGCCAGAGAATGATGTAGGGTGTCCTCTATGTTCCATGTAGTTTCTGTGAGACACATTCTCCCTGAGCTCAAAGTAGCCATTCATTGTTTGTTAGTTTGTCTGTTTGTTTTTGTTAGACTGGCTGACCAGCAAGCCCTGGCAATTCTGTCTCCACCATTCATAGAACTTATGTTCCATACAGCCTTGCATGACTGTGCCTGTCATTCTACACAGGTAATGTGAATCCAACCCAAGCCCCCTTATGCCCTTATGCTTATTGGACTAGCACTCTTCCATGCTAAGCCATCTTCCCAGCTGCTAGTCACCATTTTTTAAATGAGCATAGTGTACATACTCAATTGTCTGGTACCAAAAGGACAATTTAACCCAGTGTTTCATCACCACCTCACCACTGGACAACACTTCTCTAGCAGCCATTGAGACAGTGCCACACCAAACCTCACTCCAGGGGAAGCACATTTCAGATATGGTTTCTAAGGGATGACAATTCTGTGAGTTAGACTATGTTCTACAGGGAGCATATTACTGAGTAATACAATGTAAAATTTCTTCATTACTGTTTCAATCACTTTAGGATAAACTTTTCACATTTCCTCATGCCTCTGTGTAGCTGGCTTGTCATTGGGCAAGATAAAACACTTCCCCCCAGGTCCCTGGTGAAGGGAGCTGGCAGTTTTCCTAATCACTCTTCCTTTCTTTCCTGTTCGTTCAACAATTTTTCCCTTTTCATTATTTTTTTCAAGTCTGGGGTTATGACCTACTTTTTTTTTGTACTTGATTTTCCTGTGTCATATATTCCTCAGGGTTCATACCTGTTCCTCCCACATATCTAGGAAGATTTCAAAACTGGCCATCTGGTTGCATAACCAAGTAAGGGTCTAAGTTAAGTGAGAGACTTCTTTCCTCAGGTAGATGTGTGTATCACTGACCACCGGGAAGGGAGCTGAGATCAGACTTTGCAGTTTCTGGTCACATTCATATAACCTTAGTGCAATTTTAAAAAGGATCCATTACAAATCCTATATGAGGTATAAATTCAAAAGAATATGTAGATGTCTCCCAGTAGTTTTCTATGTGAAAATATTTTGTTTGAAATTCAATACTAAAGAGTAGCTGGAGTTAATAAAAAGAAAAAAAATTATTCTGTCCAGATGAATGAACATAAAACCAAATTTTCTTACCAAAGAATAACAGGGTATATAATCTTTGGGATGTTATGTTAAATAGGCCCAGTGCTTTAAAAATATATATGTTATGACTAGATGAGAAATTTGCATATTAAACATTTAAGTAAAAAACAACATTTAAGCAAAAAACAACATTTAAGCAGTAAATGAAAATCTTAACCTTTTGAGAATGAATGGTAGTTAATGTAAAATTCATGTGATGGATAAATTTCTTGGTATTCTTTCATGACACATATAATTTGTTGTAGCTGGACTAAAAGAGCTATTAACACTCTGATTTCAAAAATGCTGTTATTTCTTCTAAGAGAAATAAAGTGGAAGAAAGAATAATAAATAAGGCATAATAGAATAAAGAAAAGGGGAAAGAGAACAGACTATTGATTATGATAGAATATATGCATATAGACTATGCCTATTTTATTCAGATAAAGAATATAGCAATCATTTATCCCAAGTTTTATATTACTTGATTTCGTATATGGAATCATATCAAGGACAGAAAATCCTCACCATTATTTGATTTCAACATGTCCCACGCCTGTCTGCTTTGACCACAGGTGCATAGCCTCTGGGTATAGCTACACGATGCCAGCACCAAAATCATATATATCATTTTTTTAATCAAAAACACACTTGCGAAAATATTTTAATAAAATCAAAGCCTAGTAACTCTAAGGAAGATTTTGCAGTGACCTCATGTTTTCTAGGCAATATTTAAAAGACCATCCTAAGGATACATGTTTAAATTTGTGTCTTAAAATAGAAGATATTTGTACAAGCTTGCCTTCAAATGGAGGATTATAAGAGTACAACTGTCCTTGGCATATTATTTCATTTATTTTTTGAATTATATAAAATTTATTAAGTGCTTATTGAATGATATAGGGTTCCAACCACTGAGAAGCAAATATTCAGAGAAGATGGAGAAAATGGTTAATCTAATCATTATGCAATGAGAGCAGTGATTATTAGGGAAATGAACTAAGAATATAAAATAGAAAGAACACATATTATGGCATATGGAAAACAGGTTTAAATCCTGGTTTGGATGCTACTAGCCTCATAGGATTGTGGGACTTAGTGCATGGGTTTGTGTGGACACTCAGTGCCTAGTAACTATTATCAGCAAAATACAGGACTAAGAAAACATTGTTTCCTTTCCAAAAGAAAGACTTCTCACTTATTAGTAGGTTTCAGACAGTCAGTAATAACTGATTCATAGATCAAAGAGAAAATTACAGGTGGCAAGTGTGGTACATGAGGCAGTTTGTGGGTTTTACTGGGATTTAAACTATGTCCCTGTTGCAGTCAGGTTCACATTGCTTGCAGCAAAACGGGTTTATTATGGCTTACAGACTCAAGGGAAAGTTCCATGATGGCAGGTGAAAATGACTTGAGCGGAGGATGGACATCCCCTCCTGACCAACATCAGGCAGACAACTGCAACAGGAGAGTGTGCCAAACACTGGCAAGAGGAAGCTGACTATGACACCCATAAGCCCACCCCCAACCATACAATGCCTCCAGGAGGTTTTAATTCTGTGTTGCCTTCAGCTGGGGACTTAGCATTCAGAACACATAAGTTGATGGGGAATATCTGAATCAAACCACCATGGTCCCCTTGCTGCAGAACCCACCCACACACATATTTATTACCTTCTTTTGTCCAGTACATAAGCATTTCCGCATGTGTGGAAGGCTTTCGTGAGTTGGTATTTAATGAAAGGAAGGCACAGAAGCTGCCTTATGCTTAGATTGCTTCATGGGAAATACCAGTAGCATTTTCATCACTTGAAATCTAAAAATATATGTTGTGGATTTCTTAATCAGAAACCCACAACCTATGAAATCTCAGCCCTTTAAGAATTATCATGTAGACCCACCAGCACTTCTTACTTAGGGGAGATAATAGTAAAAGTACCCTTAACTTTCAAAATTTTCGGTATTTTTCACCTTCCACTTGGGAATGTTTTACTTTTTCATTTTTTTTTTCATTGCAATTTAAAATTTGAAGTTTAGCCAGGAATGGTGGCACAGGTTTTTATTCCCAGCACTCGGGAGACAGAGGTAGGAGGATGGCTGTGAGTTAGAGGCTACCCTGAGAATACATAGTGAATTCCAGGTCAGCCTGGCTTAGAACAAAGCAATAACTCAAAAGACCAACAAAAACTTTTAGGTTTATATTTACTGAGGCTAGTGTACTGTCATACTTCAGGAGGAAATAATCACTTGAAGTCATATATTTTAACAAAAATGAAAAATAGTTGAATATAAAGAGAATATATACTTAAAACACTAAATAAGAAACTCAGAAACACTACCCTACCATATTTATTCAACTAGCATGAAATATTTTTGTTTGCAAAATAAACCTATGAATAATGAATAATTAACTGAGAGATATAGATGAAGCTACTATAACAAAGAATTAGTATAACAATGTCTTCAAAGAGAGAATTTCATTTTCTTTCATATAATTATCTAAGTATTAGTGGAGCAGATCTGCTGTGGCTTTATGAGGTCAGAGATAACAGCTTCTGTTTTTTTTGGTTGTTGTTGTTCCTCTACAATTTTATCACAGAATAGTGACACCTTGTTGGGGATGGCTGCTCCAATCTGCCACACTCTTCACAATGTAGTCACATAGAGTGAAGGAATAGAGGGGGCATGGTGATCCTTCCCTTCTGGATAGTGTTCAAAGACCGAACAGCTTCATTTTACATCTCAGTGCCCCAACATAATTACATGTGTCAGCTAGCTGCAAGGGGATCAAGGAAATATGTTTCATAGAAAAAAGCTAAAATTAAAGGGCTTATTATTAATAAGCCAATGAAATCACATATTAATAGATATCTGGCAGCACCGTCTACAGTGATATATAAGTTAAGAGGAATTTTACATGAAATTCACATTATTGTCCTAATATTTTTGTTTTTTTAATATTTTTATTTATTTGTTTATTTGAGAAAGAGGGAAAGAGACAGAGAGATAATGAGAGAGAGAGAATGGGCATGCCAGGACCTATAGTCACTACAAAGAAACTCCAGATACATGTGCCACCTAATGCATCTGACTTTATATGAGTACTGGGGAATCAAACCTGGGTCCTTTGACTTTACTGGCCAGCGCCTTAACTACTAAGCCATCTCTCCAGCCTTCTTTGTGTTTTTTTTTTTTTTTGAATATTTAATTAATTTATTTGTTTGACAGAGAGAGAGAGAGAGAGAGAGAGAGAGAAAGAAAGGCAGATATATAGAGAGAATGGGTGCACAGAGCCTCTGGCCACTGTGAACAAACTCCAGAAGCATGAACCACTCTTTGCATCTAGCTTACATGGGTTATTGGGGAATGGAACCTGGGTCCTTAGGCTTTGCAGGTAAGGACCTTAGCTGCTAAGCCATCTCTCCAGCCCACTCTTTGTGTTTTAACCAAACTAAAATTATCCTGATACTAAATTTTCATGGAATATTCATATAAATCATATGCTACATAATATCACATATGATGAATTTAATAATCCAAAATGGCAAATGATAAACATCATCCTTTCCTTCATTATAGAATAATAGGCCACAATAGCTGAAAGTTAAGGAGAACTGGATATGTGTCTACTAAATTTATCAGTTTATTTAATTTTACTATATCTCCTTAGGTTTTAAAAAAAAAAACCTCAGTTTTGTATATTAAAAATAAGGCAAATATACAATAAAAAATTCAGTATTTGTATATTCTCAACAAATAAAGTACTGATTATGGATGGCTAAACTGATAAATGTCAATCCAAAACCTTCACTTAGAAATTAGAATATTTATAATTTATTTTATTTCATGAGAGAGAGAAAGGGGTGGAGAATGGGCATGTCAGACCTTTAGCCACTGCAAATGAACTTCAACCTCATGTGCCACCTTGTGCATTTGGCTTACATATGTACTGGGGAGTTGAACCTGGGTCCTTAGTCTTCGAAGGCAAGTGCCTTAACTGCTAAGCCATCTCTCCAGTCCAGTAATAGTGACATTTAAATAATCATTTTCCCTAGGGGAAAAAATACCATTGTCCATAATGGTGATTGTAGTGATCAAAGCATTTGTGACACTCTTTGTAGAACTGTCCAGGGATCTCATGGCATAGCCCTTTGAAAATGCTTAGTAATAATTTTGATTACAATATATGTTTGGAAACAATGAGGTCATGTATAGTAACATCTATTGAATACTAAGCTAGAAGAAACCAGCTTTAGTAAAAAGGGAAATATCCTTATAAATGAGTGAAAATGTTTTTCTCATTTGACAGATAACATGATTGATTTTGTATAGCTCTAATATCTGGATGAAACGTCAAAATAAAGCAATATATTTTAAAGTAAAATATGTACACATATATGAACTCGGGTATTTTTCAGGAGTATGTACATTCTTACATACATATATGCTAATTTTGGCTTTGTTTACCCAAAAAAAAAAATAATTAGAAGACCAATAAAAAATGAAAGCTTACTGCGAATTATTTGAAAGTTTAAGCAGATTTCAATGTTTAGGCATTATTTTTCTGTGAAAACCTAGTATGTGATTATATTTTTAAATATGACAATAATAGCCATTATCCATAAAAAATAAAAAGAAGAAAATTCTGTCATTTGTGCTAACATATATGTACCAGGAGGATTGTATGTTATATTAAATAGGCTAGGCATGGAAAGTCAAATACTGAATGATCTTGCTTACATGTGAAAGCTGAAAAACTGTTAAACTTGTGCAAAATATGTCATACAATGGTGGTTACTAAAGGCTAAACATGGGGGACCAAATTGGGGAAATGTTGGTCAAGGACTGTGAATTTCAGTTGTAAAGGAATAAATCCAAATGATCTATGGTACCATAATATATTGGGTACTTGTCAATTGCTGAGCAGACTTTTAATGTCCTCACCACATGTATATAAAAATGATTTGTTTGTGAGGTAATGCAAGTTAATTAGCTGGATTTAGCCATGCCACAATGTACATCTGAAAATGTATATAGATAACAACAAAATATGTTATATATTGTTATAACATACCTGTTTTATTTGGGGCTGAAAAACAAAGTGACTAGGGAAGAAAGTCTTCTGTAGATATATTCACTCATGATTAAATCACACATTTGTTAGCTGCATTCAGTAATGCTTTATTTTAAATATTGCACTGAGCAGTAATAATCAGATTAGGAATGTGAAAAATTCAAATAGATGTGAAATAAACTGAAATCTGTTGATTCTTTTATGGTTTCTATAGTTATTAAGAGTACCCACAGCATCAGGCAGGTAGCCTGTAAGGCAGAGCCTCCTCTGGCATGATGTTAACTGGGTGAACAGCACATAGAGCCAATGCAGGCAAGGAGGAGTGAAATGAAGTGTAGAGCAGGACAAAGGCACAGGTAAATAATTTGGAAACATATTATTTTGAACTAAAATTATCAAGTCTTTTGCTTGTGGGCAATGTATAAAAACACTTGGTTAAGAAATAACACAAGATTCCAGGTCAGCAAATAGTGATGCTTTGGTTATTTTTTAAGCAAACATTGCTATGTCACAGTGTACCTAGGTGTTTTTCTGTTGTCTATCCAATGTTAACTTTTCCATATTTGTGTAAGTATAAATATATCACCAAGCATTTAAGGAGGTTGAACCTCTGTACTCTATGTTTAAGCATTGTTAGAGATTTTTGTATCAACCATGATTTGAAGTACCTTTCACCAAAATGTCACCAATATTTCCTACTCTTTGAGAGTTAAGACTTGACTCTAGTTGAATACTAATGTTGTGTTGAGTTCCAAGGAAAGAATACTAAGAAATAAACCTGGAAAATATACTTAATCCCAATAGCATCTGATGCATGATTACACAAGTTTTTGTTTTGTTTTCTTTTAATGTTACTAGAAGTGATTAGAACTGATTTCTAAGGGACTCAATCACTTGGTGGAACAAAACTACAATATAGGAAGTAGACTTGAAGGACCAGCCTTAAAAGGAGAGGTAGATGACACGTGGTAGATGACAGACTGGAGCAGAGCAGCGATGCTAAGCAGGGAATGTCAGACCAGCCTTGAAAATTACTAAGGTGTTAAAATCAATGAGACTGGGAGATCAATTACATCTAATCAGGCTGAAAGGGGCAAGGTCATGTGTGATCTACACGGTTTTTCCCAGGCCATTTCTAACCTCATACTAGTTCACCTGCTTGAGCCTTAAACTGAGCCCTTCATAATTATTGCCTTATTTAATGCTGAAGCAAAATCTTGAATTAGCTATACATTGTAAATATGGAAAATTAGAAAATGATACTTAAAGTAGCTTAGTGGGGCATCATGCCTGTAACCCTGGTTCTGCAAGTTCTGAAGAGTAGAGAGAGAATCACTGGACTCACTGACCAATCAAGCTTGATCAAGAGACTCCAATTTTAATGGAATATGAAAAGAGCTATAGAGGAGGCACCAGATGTTCTCCTCTGGCATCTGCACGGAGAGCCACATCTGCGCACACACACAGGGAAATATGCCACACACATCACATTACATAGAACATATGCTTACCACATACTCTGTACACACACATGCAAAAAAACAAGATTATTAAGTACTTTCCCAGCTCACAAATCCAACACAGGGAGAATGCTGAACCCAAAAGGGATTCTGCTTTGCGTGAGAGATTAGCGAGCCAGTATGGACATCTCTGGGGACAAGATTTTAAAATCATTACTTGGACAATCATTTGAGGGGTATTTCATGTAAAGGCTATTAAATTTCCAAAAACTTTGGATGCATAGATTTTTTTTTTCAATTTAAAATCAGGACTTTTGAATGTGGTGGATTAAATATCAGTGCTGCTCTCATGACTAGCCAGAGAACCTCCTCCAGGGATATTGTGATACACACTGAAAAGATTCAAAACTCATCAAAGCAGAAAATAAGAGAGCTCAACAAAAAGAGGGCTTTTAAAATGTCCCCCAAGGCTCAGGCCACATTGCAGAAGAGGAGCCAGAATGTGAGAGCCACACGGTGGGAAAGTGTACTTGGAGGCATTGTCCCCTCATACACTGGCCTTCACCGGTGCACTCCCAGTGAATTCTGATGTCCCCACTAATGAGGGGAGTGGGGGAAGAGCATAGGGGACATAAGAGGATAACCTGATCATAATACAACCAAACTATGATATGTTCATATATTAAATTTGTACATAACTGTCTTCTTTCACAAATTGATACATCGTATTTGAAAATTAGGGTATATTCAAGCAGAGTGGAAATGTCACTTACACTGCTAAGGAGATAACTCATTCAATAAAGTGGTGGCTTTGCAAGCATGAGAACCTTAATTTGGTCTTCAGCACCCACATAAATTTCCTGCATGGAGGTGCATACCTGTAATACAAGTCAGTGCTGAGGAGACAAAGACAGAAGGATATCTGGGGCAGGCTGACCAGCCGGTCTAGCCTACTTGGGGAACCTCAGGACACTGAATAACCCTCACTCAAAGGAGGGGGATGATGCTCCAGAGAATGACACCACAGCTGTCCTTGGACTCCACATGCATGGACACACACATGCACATGTGCCTGTGTGCATATACACACATGCGCACATATGCATAAAAGTTATAAAACTACTTTTATTTATTTTATTGCTTTGTTTCTTCATTTTATGTGGTGGTTTTCAGAGGAGTCTTAACAATGAAAGGAAGGAAGGAAGGAAGGAAGGAAGGAAGGAAGGAAGGAAGGAAGGAAGGAAGGAAGGAAGGGAGGGGGGAAAGAAGGAAGGAAGGGGAGAGAAAGAAAGAGAGAAAGAGAGAAAGAGAAAGAAAGAAAGAAAGAAAGAAAGAAAGAAAGAAAGAAAGAAAGAAAGAAAGAAAGAAAGAAAGAAGAAAAGAAAAAGCCCGCTAATCAGAGAGTTTATTGGGCTGAGTCCTAATGATAGGATTCAGGTAGCTGATTCTTGGCATAAAGCCACACTGCCTGTTTGGCTCCAAGCCTGGGTAATGTTCCGTTTTACAACATGTGCTTCTACCATTACAACATCAGCTCCAGCACACTCCTTTCATCCTAATCAGGTAAACTGGATCAAGGTGCTCCCGTTGCTGGCATTCCTTGGATCTAAAGACTGTGATTAATAAAATTTTCTCAGTAAGTTTTTTTTTTTTTTTTTTTAACAATTTCTTATCTTGGTATTTAAAGTACAACAGACTACTCTCGAAGAGCTGTCTTTTGTTCATCACTCGTGGGGTAGGCAACAAAGAGGAAGTGTGTGATTCAGAGGGAATGATCTCCAGGCAAACTGATGCTGAGCAGGTGTTTGTACACATTTGTGCATAAGTGTATAGAGGCCAGAGGACAATCTTTGGGTCATTCCTCAGGTACGCCATCCAACTTTTTCTGAGACTGGGTCTCTCATTGAGCTGGAGCTCACCAATTAGGATAGACTCAATGGCCAGAGAGCCCCAGGGATGCTCCTTACTCTGCTGGTGTCACAGGTGTGCACTACGCCTAGCATGTTCTGCGAGTACTAGAAATGAACCCAGGTCCTTATGCTTGTAAGGCTAGCACCTTATCAGTTGAGCATCTCTCCAGCTCTCTAGCACTTCAGGAGAGTGCTAAAACTCATTACAATGTTTTTGATTGTGTTTTGTTTTGTTTTGTTTTGTTTTCGAGGTAGGATCTCACTCTAGCATAGGCTGACCTGGCACTCATTCTGTAGTCACAGGCTGGCCTCAAACTCATGGTGATCCTCTTACCTCAGTTTCCCAAGTGCTGGGATTAAAGGCACACACCACCACACACAGCTCATTAAAATTTTAATTATCATGTTGAAGAAATGCAATAACGCTGTAACTGTAGTAAAAGTTTAACATCTATTCAATCTTCTTTCCTCGTCTGTTTTCATTTAATTTGCAATGGCAATCAGCAAATTGAACCTTTATGCTCGTTATCTTTAATTTCAAGTAAGTTCTAAAAGTGTACATTGCTCCATTCTTTCCTTATTACATTTTTTTAATATTGAGCTTCCACATAGCATAGAACCTATGTTGTCTTTTTCCTTTAGATAAATCTCTTTGTAATTATAGCTAGTGATTAATTCCTTATTCCAAGGGCAAAATACACATTTAATTCATGAATCTAAGTAAGAATTGCTTTAAATAATACCAAACAGATTAATAGTAAAATGGCCTACTCATTCAAATATTACTGTTTTCGAGTTTTTAACTTGTCATTAGCCATAAACAAATGTTCCTGTACAAATCTTAGCTAATTGCCATTTGATGCCACTGACAGTTAGGGGGACATCTAGAAGGCAAAGACAAAATATCCATACCCCTTTCAGATTTAACAACAGAAAGCCATTGACAACTGAAAAAGTGTTGGTTTGAACTGAATTTCCTAAATCAATTTTAAAAAATGAAATACAGATAAATAAAGAGAGCTACAGGTAGAGGCAGGTTCTGTGGTTTAGATGTAGAAAGAGAGACAGGAAAGTAAAAATTCAAATGCTTTATTTTGTTCTGACTTTTGGCATGTGTGTGTGGTATGTGATGTGTGTATGTACACAGTGTTCACATATGAATGTGCAGATGTGTAAGCCCTGTGTATACATGTGCAGAGATCAGGGAAAATGAGGTGTCCTTTTCTACAGGGGTCCTGGGTTATTTTCTGAAAACCAGAGTGGTTGGCCATGCCCAGCTTTTCTACTGTACTATATTTCTCTTTTGGGTTGCGTATCGTCTACGTCTCAATATGTCTCCTTTTGATGTATTTGTACCCTTAAATAATTTTATACAAACATAAATGGAAAAAAAAATCAATTTATTTGTGTCTTAAGGATTTTCATCACATTTGATTCATGTTTTGGCTATGTGTAGAATTTTTCTAGCTTCAAAATTATTTTCCCACCTAACTTTCCTCAATTGTTATCTGCCATTGTTTCCTGTTGCAAAAACTAACATTAATTAACAAGTGGTTTTTTTTTTTTTCTGCCTCTATGGAAGATTTTAGGGTGTCCTTAAGAATATTTATAGTTAGATCTCTTGTGTAAAGCCTACCATGCACTTGATAACTTTTTCCATCTCTGTGAAGAGTAATGTTCTCTGTCATGTCTAGGAAATCTGTCCACAGTATTTCTTTGATGTTTTTTCTCCTAAATACTTTCTCTTAACTGTTAGGAAATCTTATTAATCAAATATAAATATTTCATTTGGTTCACTATCTTTTTATGTGTTCTCCCATATTTCTAGTTTATTACATTCTAATATATACTAAAACATTGCCTGAACTGTATCTTCTTTCTATCTCTTTATATTTTTATTTTAAAATACAGAAAGTTACCTTAACTCCCCCTTTACTAATTATCTCTTTGGTAGGAATGGAAACATTACCATGTTAATGTCTCAGAGCTCCTTTAGTCTGTAATTGTTTCACCTTCATTGAAAAGAATAAAAAAAGACACAGTTTCCACTCCTTTGGCATTCAGTTATATATTATAAATAACTTATCAATCATCTTTGCTGGACAATTACTTGTGCAGAAGTTATTGACTTTAAACAAACTATTTTCAGCTTGTATTTTTTAAGTTAAGAATTTGGCCTGGGTGATGTGACTGTTTTCATTAGGGCTTACATAATTAGGCCTCAGCCAAGGTCACTCAAGTGTAACCAGTTAGCTTGGAGGTCCATAAGGACTGGCAAATTTCTGGTAGCTTTGTCTGTACAGCCTTGATAGCAGTGAAGGCAGAAGCTTGTGTCCATCTGTATCATCATCATTATTGATGGAGGTGGGCATATTTACATATGGTAGAAGGATTCCAAGCATGGATAGGAAAGCATACTCCAAGGGTAAATAGTTTTTGGAGCCTCAAGTTACTGAATATTTTCTATTTTTGTACTGACCCAAGTGGCATGGTCAAACCCCGGTCAACACAGGAGGGTCTATGCAAGGAAGAGCAGACTGGGGAACCGCTGTGCCTCGTAGTGTGTTTTCACTGAAAGAATCAGCAACACTATGACCAGAAATGTGTAAAAGACCAGATAACTTAGAACTGCTGTACAGCATACAATTTTAAAACAATTTTATGGCACATGTGATGTATAACACATGGTATGTAAGCTTTCAGTGAAAGAACATTTTAAAATCCTTGGTAAAGCTTCAGGAGAGAGCAGGCTCTGGCTGATTAATAAAAACCATAGATGAATGGGAAACGACCAGCACAATGTAGGCATATATGCAGACTGAGGAAAGGGAGGGTGGGAGGGAAACAGGACAGTGGAGAATCTAATAGACTGCACTTGTGGGTGCCCCTGTAAGACAGAAACGAAGATAGATTTGCATATTAAGGCTAGTTGCCACTCAGGAAAGCATTTTAAAAGAGGTAAAATCAGGACTGGGGCTGGAGAGATGGCACTTGCATACAAAGCCAAAGGATCTCTCCAGGTTCAATTCTCTAGGACCCGCATAAGCCAATGCACAAGGTGGTACATGCATCTGGAGTTTGTTTGCAGTGGTTGGAGGTCCAGGCACACCCATATTCCCACTCTCTCCCTCTCCCTCTTTCTCTCTCTCAAATAAATAAATAAATAATATTTTTTAAAATATTTTTTTAAATCAGGACTGAATAGATTGCTCAGTGGTTAAGACACTTGCATGCAAAACCTAATGACCCAGGTTCAATTCCCCAGTACCCATGTAAAGCCACATGCATAAGGTAGCACATGCGTCCAGTGTCCTTTTGCAGTGGATTGAGGTCTTGACACCCCTATTCTCTCTGTCTGTCTCTCTTGTATCTCTGCTTGCAAATAAGTAAATACATACATTTTAGAAAGAGCTAAAATCAAAGAATCCCTGGTATCAAAAGCATACCTTATGAAGAAAACTCAATAATTTCTAACGAACACTTTTCAATAAAGAAAATTGTGATTTGAAAATGAAGGCTACCAGATGTTTTGGATAGATGCAACCTAAAATTAGTGAGGATGAAAGAAGTTGTAATTTAACATTAGACTTTACTCAATGAGGTGGAGCTTCAAGAACAAGCCCAACAGTTGTCCTCTGACCTCTTCATATATGCCATTGCATATGTGCTCCCACAACCACATGCAAATGAAAACATATGCACATACTTATACATACCCCCAAACATGTCGGGCATGGTGGTGCACGCCTTTAATCCCAGCACTCGGGAGGCAGAGGTAGGAGGATCGCCATGAGTTCAAGGCCACCCTAAGACTACATAGTTAATTCCAGGTCAGCCTGGGCCAGAGTGAGACCCTACTTCAAAAAAAAAAAACAAACAAAAAAAAAAAACTTATCCCCAAACATGTAAAAAATAAGTAATTTAGTACCCCACAAGTGTGTGATATTTTATTTACTTATATATCAGTTAAATATATGCTGAGGTGATAGTCCATGCCATAATCTCAGTGTTCCTGAGGTAGCTATAATGAGATTGCCCACAAGTCTGAGACCAGCCTGGCCTGCATAGAAAATTGCACGCCAGCCCAGCAACACATTCTGAAATCACATTTCAACAAATCAATGAACAAATAGGTAAAACTGAAAAGGTAAAAATATATCACAAAAAAACTTTCTTTGACCTTAACGTGCAACATCTAAAAAAGGTTGTTTTTTTTTTTTTTTTTTTTTGCTTTTTGCTTTTTTTAAAATATCCTTTGAAGTATGAAAATAATTAGTAATCATATTCCAAATAACATCCGTTGTGTTATTATGAGTCAAGATCTCATCTAAGTGTACTATTTAACATTTTTAAATATATTTTATTTATTTATTTATTTGAGAGAAAGAGGCAAAGAGAGAGAGAGGGAGAGAATGGGCATGCAAGGCCTCTAGCCACTGCAAACTCCAGATGCATGCGCCCCCTTGTGCATCTGGTTTATGTGGGGCCTGGAGAATCAAACTGGGGTCCTTTGGCTTTGCAGGCAAGTGCCTTAACTGCTAAGTCATCTCTCCAACCCCTAGTTAACATTTTTAATCTGTTAAACTCAAGCAATCAGGATTCATTATATATTGGAAGAGCCTGACAAATGATAAGGTCACAGCATAGAAATGTTGGTGTTTATTTCCTTGATGCACCATTAATATAATCATCTGTAAGACTAAATTTTCAAATCTGCTTAAGGTAGAGGATATATCTTAATAAATGATGCCAGACTACCATAAAGAACACGCAGAGTATTTCATTTACCTAATAAAATGTTGTCTCACTTTTTTTCCTTGGTTCTCTATACTTTATGCATTACCTAAAGGTGGGCATATTCTCTTTTATAACCACAGGCGTGTTATCATCATCGGCAAATTTCACATGGTTAGAGTACTCTTATCTAATCCATACCCTAATTTTTGCAATTTACCCAGCCCAGTTCTCTGGCAGTTTTTCTGACCACCAAAACAGACATTTTTCTTTCATGTCTCTCTATCCCTGTTCACATGAACATTTACACAACTTGTCTTTGTCTTTTATGACACTAACATGTTTTTTGAGAATTCACTGAAACTAAAGTCTTTGGTACAAATAAATGAATGTTGAGAGATTTGTTTAAAATAAATAGTTACAGGCTGGAGAGATGGCTCAGAAGTTAAGGTGCCTGCCTATGAAGCCTAAGGACCCTTATTCTACTCTCCAGATCCCACTCTAGCCACATGCACAAAGGTGAGGCAAGGGCACACACATGTCCACTAGGTCGGTGCAAGCACCTGGAGTTCAATTTCAATAGCTGAGGTCCTTGCATACCAATTCTCTATCTCTTCTCTCTCTCTTTTTTTCTCTTTCTCTCTCTCTCTCTCTTCACTCTCTCTTAAAAAATAAACATAGATTTTTTTCTAAAAAAATTACAAATTTACAAGAGAAAAGTGTCCTGAAAGTGAATGTCTATGAATATTTTACTAGAAAAGAATATAAGAATCTGGTCAACATAGTAGAGCTTTATTCTGATCTTTCAAAGAAGTTGGGTAAGTTTTAAGTTATTACTAAACTCAACATTTTTAGTTTTACTTTAAATCTAAGTGTATAAATAAACAATTTAAAACTCTTATACCTTTGAGATCACTGAAAATCATTGTAAAGTTTATTTTAAAATTCATTCATTAGTTAGAACTATTGACTAATAAATTTATATTGACTCATGTATTTCTTTTTTATTATTATTTATGTATTTGAGAAAGATAGAGACAGAGAGAGAGAGTGAGAGAGAATGGCGTGCCAAGGCCTCCAGCCACTGCAAACAAAATCCAGATGCATGTGCCCCCTTGTGCATCTAACCAGGGTCCTTTAGGTTTGCAGGCAAATGCCTTAACCTCTAAGCCACTGACTTGTGTATTTCTTTGACGTTCTTTGGATTGGGCCCATAAAATTTACTTTGCCAGGTCAGATAATTAATTACAATAATGGTAGCTTATATTAAGTTGTTCAAAGGGTAATTTGGGAAATCAAATTGACAAGATTCTGTGATGAGCTGAACATGGGACATGAGCCAGAGGTCATAAGCCTAAGCTCTGCTCTTGCACAAATACCTCCATGACATCATTCACTGAGTCAGCCAAGGATAGAGGTGACATGTGTATCAGTAACCCTTCTCATTGGTGGAACAAAACATCTGGCAAAGAGTCAGTTTAAAGAAGCAAGGGTTGATTTTGGCATTCAGTTTGAGTTACCGTCCTTTGTGGCAGGGAAGGCAAGTTGCAGGAGTTTGAGGCCAGCTGGTCCCATCCCATCCACAGTGAGGAGGCAGAAAATGATGAATGCTGGTGCTTTGCCAACAATTTTATATTCAGTCAAGGACCCCAGCCCTGATTACAAGTGCTGCCAACAGTTAAGGGGGTTTTCCCAACTCTTTTCAGCTCATCAATATAATCCCTCACATGCATTCCCAGAGGCTGGTTTTCTAGACAACACGAGGTCAATATATATGACTACAAACCATCAAAATCAGATTGTGTGTGGCAGGGTCAAGATTTTGGCTGGGACATATCCTTTCCAATACTTAGAACTTGATACTTCGAGACCTAAAGCTCAGCAAGAACATTTGGGGTGGTAAAGCAGTTCTAGGAGCTGCCAATTTATTGGTGAGAGATGAAACCTTGAAGGTGCTAGAGATTGCTTAGGGAGAGTATTACGTTAATGGAAACAAGCCTACTTAGAAAATAAGCTTTTAATAATCCTGCTGGAAAGGGGCTGTTGGAGGATAGTTAGACAACCAAGTCACTTGGAGGGAACTATAGCCATAGAGGTAGAAGTAAGAGCTGGGGGCGGGGGGACGGGGCACAAAGACTGGAAAAGAGAGTACTTGAGGAAATTAGGAAATATTCAGAACTGTGAAATGTTGAGAATTTAAGTATAGACAATGACCTTAATATTTAGGATTCTGTGGCTCTGGTTCCTTTATGCAGTCCTTTTATTGTGGAATGATTAGTGCAGAGGATA
The DNA here is from genome assembly GCA_036365145.1 of Orientallactaga sibirica. Taxonomy (NCBI): domain Eukaryota; kingdom Metazoa; phylum Chordata; class Mammalia; order Rodentia; family Dipodidae; genus Orientallactaga; species Orientallactaga sibirica. The sequence continues at coordinate 13,105,184 of JAEOAD010000060.1, read as the reverse complement.
GACTGGACTGATAGAGGGGAAAACAAAATCATGAACAACTGTTTTAAATAAAGGCTAAAGAAACAAGGTGGATAATAAATGGAGAGATATGTCACCTTGAGAAAAGTTTGAGTCCCGCTACATTTATTCTCTACGCCACCCCATCTAAATTTACCGCATAATAGGATCAGACCATTTTGCATAAATTATTCCTCTATCTTGAATGTTCTTGCATAACATTACTTTGCAACTCACTCTCTCACCATGGCATTTAGAATTTTTTTGTAAAGGGCACCCTTTCAGTGGGACTTCTACTTAAAGATATTCAACTCAAGGCTTTCCCAACCCCCTCCATAGCATTCTTTTCCTCTTCAACACTTTCTGTCCTCTGCATGTCATGCGAGTGCCTTCTTATTGAGAGACTTTTGGTCACCTCTTTCTTCTCACACTGGTTGAAGACTTCAGCGCCATCTTTCATTCACTGCTATGTCCTCCCTCTCTAGAGCGGCCCAATAAGTCATCACAGAAGAACTGCGGGAGTACATGCAGGAATTAATAGGCAGAGAGATGCAACAGGGCCTGAAGACAATTCCAAAAGAGAAGTTATAAAAATATCTGAATCAATGAACACATTGTTGGGAAAAATGTGGGACCCTCTAGGGTTATAGCATCCAGCACACATGTGGATGTATAAATTGTGCTATGAGCGTTTTTAAAGTGGGTTCTTTATTTCAGTCACCTTCGGATTAGGGGATGATTTTAATGTCATGTGAGAATTTAATTCCCTATCAAGTAGCCTACTGAATAGTCTCCTTTTGGTTTAATTTTCAAAACCAAATAAAGCAAAGTGCTGTTACCCTGCATGAGCCTGACTTTGCAGCTGAGTGCCTCAGGGCATGTCAAGGCCTAGACTCAGGTTAACTGCCAGTTTCTTCAACTGAAGAAATAAAACCATAGGAGCTTTGAAAGCATGAAAATGGTTGAAGAAAGTAGGATATATTTCACTGTTTGAAATTTCTCACATCCCACTTGGAAAGTAGTTAACATTTTATTTCATCAAATATAAAATATATTGATGTTTTAAATATTTTATAATAAATTTAAAACATCATGGTCAAGGCATTTCAAACTTAATTCCTGCAGAGAAAAATTCTGATATTTCTAGTTATTTTCCAGGTAGACTTTTGTTTTTCATTACTTTTGTTATATTCATTTTTAAATATCAGTAAAATTATTTTATGCATATCATATGTATACATGGCTACATTTATTCCAGAGTACAATTAGCGCATATACATATTTTTTTGAGTTTTCAAAAGGTAATTTCCTAACAAGAGTTCTCATTGTTACACCAAAATGTTTACTGGCTTTAAAATGCCATTTTAATTAGACAAAATTTATACTTCATATCCTTTCAGAGTGGTATCTAAAAAGCTGACTGTCATTAAATGTGGGGAGATCATAGCTATGTCCAAACAGAGCAATGCTTGACTACCCATCCTGTGCCTCAGGCACAGACTGACAAGAAGATCCATTACTAATTTCAATTTTTCTTTTGAACTGGATGGCACTGGGTTGCTAAAATGTTGTGTAATGACCTGCATGAATCAACAGGAAGTCTGCCCATTCTTGAGGAGATAAAGATGGATGACTCCTCTGCCCTCAGTCATTTGGCATGTCTGACTTATCTCAATACAATTTATTCAGGAGGAGGAATTTGTCCTCAAATAATGATATCACTGCCTTTTTGTAAGTATCAGGCGATACATTCGATTCTTTCTATTTGTCCATGGAGAGACGAATGAAGCAATTGGCCAGTTTCCTCCAGGTTTTACAAGAATAGTAAACATCAACAGTGACTATGGTGGGATTGAAGGGAAAGGACCAAGGAGGAAGAATTAAAAGAGAGAGCTAAAATTCTGAAATACAATTCAAGTGTTTGAAACATTTATTTTCCTTTGGTACAGGTGAATTATTCCAGCAGTATTCACTGTTCCTTTTGTTTCCCCTGCTTCCTGGTTTCTCCATGTGTATCATCCAAGGAGATTGCATTTAGTTCAAAGAAATTTTTCTTTTGAATAAAATGACAGGAATAGTGGGTGGTGGGTACACAATAGAACATTGTGTTTCTCAATTTCTTTTCTTCTGTTCTCTCTGTAACCACAGGAATACTTATGCTTAGTTTACCACTTACCTGAAATAGCTCCGAATGGTTTGGAGCTAGTTCGTATGTTAGTCTGTTGAAATATCTGTAACACACAGAGGATGGGAAGTGGGAAGGATAATCTCAGCTTCCAAAGCTTCCAAAATATTACTTGTTCCAATAAAATTCTCTCTTTTTCCCTCTCTCTCTCTCTCTCTCTCTCTCTCTCTCTCACACACACACACACACACACACTCACTCTCTCTTCTTCTCTCCTATATCTCTGATAATAATTTAGCAAGTTTTTAATTATACATAGATATGTTCAAGAACTATTGCAATGCATATTATAGTAAAAACTCCATTCAGATATTGGTCATAATCATTGGGTTTAGCAATACAAATCTCAGTGCTCAACTTAAAAACCTAATCTATGTATTTTGTTAATAAGAAGGGGAAAAATGTACTTCCTTTTTTAAACATTTTAGGTCTTTTATAATTCACAGATGCAACCATTTTAAGAAACAAAATCATATAAGAGAAAAGTGTCCTAATAAAATTAAATGTCTCTAAATTTAGAATAAACATAGTATGTTATATTATATTTCTTCATTTTTTTTATTTTATAATACTGTAATAACCTTTCCCAGTGAAGAAAAAATGTTACAGGATATTTAGCCTAGTGAAAAATAATATTTACTTATGGACAGTCTACTCTTAAATAAAATCTGTACTAATGAGGTAACTTCATTTACACATGAAATCCTGAGACATTGGAAAGGAAATAACTGGTCTAGGTTCAGATGTCTTGATAGAAAGTGCACTTTTTTTCCATTTATGTTACACATACAATATTTCCCTTGCCCTCCAGGGAAGCCAAGGCAAAAGCTATCATAATTGGAAAATATGATGATGATAATGATGATTGATGGGAGAAAAAAGATGACATTTCATGGAAGGATGGGTACAGATAAGAAGAATAGAACCTGAGGTTAAATGTATAGCATTGTGCTTGAATGTGTGTTTAGTCTTCTTGGGGTTGGCTGTATATTTAATTACTAGCCCATCACCCACCCCTAAAACATATCTGCGGGACAGTTGACATACCTTCAGCTTAGTGTAAGCTCAAACTCTGCTCTAGAATGCCATGCTGTTGAGAGCCCCACAACATATGTCAGCTTCCATTTCATAAGCAAGACGTCTTTAAGCATATTGGATTTGGAATAAATATATGAAATTTGGTATATTTATACAATATTCAAGCAGATTATGGACCAATTTTCCAACTGATGTTTTTGTCTCATTGAGATATATATATTATTTCTATAACTAATACATAATTAAATTAATATAATTAGAATAATTGTGAGAAACAAATTATATTTTCTTGAATTTTTAAGACAGATTTTTAAAGCTGTTTCCTCAATCTGCACAATATTGTATCAAAAACTATTAACAACAAAAATATTTTTTTTCTACTCTTCATATACTCTTATGTATTGATTTGGATGTAAGATAGTATGATAGAAAATTATTGTAAAACCCTTTCATGAGTTTAATTATCCTCTTACAAAAGTGAATAAATTCATTCAGACAATAATGTTTGAAATGGGATCCATAAACCTACAGTAACTTGGGAATAATAACTGATTCATTTAAAATAGTTAAACAGCTTTCTTGAGTACGTCGAGCAGATGCATTGAATGTGACAGTGTGCCCCCTTTGCCTGTGCTCATTTGATTTAAAACTTCAAAAATAGAAGAGGTTCTGCTTCTCATCAGTGTCAAAATACCATAATTTTCTATAAAAATATATTTTCTTCAATTACTAACGTGGGTTTGTCCTTTCCCCCCATCCCAGGGGTACCTGTATTCTGGAAAAGATTTTAAACTATGTACATAATATATCTAAAGCTGTATACTACTTTTTTTTTTTATTATCTCCTTATCTGGAAGACATTACTATTTGCTATCCCAGGAAGATAAAACATACCATACATAATTATGTGTGTTAAGAATGGGAGAATGGGCCATCAGTTTTAACCTAAATCTATACTTGCAGACTGGAGTCATCTTGCCTCCTCGCTCCAGAAGCATATGGTAATGTCTGAAGGCATGTTGTCTTTATCACACTGACAAGGAATGCTGCTGCTGGTTAGATGTTAGGAATAGTGCTGAATACATTACAGTTCATAGACAAGAACTCTAAAACCAAATTGCTCCACACAAAATGTCAATATTGCTGAAGTGGAGAAATCCTGAGTTGTCATGAAGAAAATTTGGAAACAACAAAACTATTTAGCAATTTGTCAGCTACTTATTTTCACCCGAATATAAATTCATATGAGAGAATAAAGGAGAATCTACTATATGCCATGATTTATTTGCTAAATGATTAATTTAGTCTTTCTTTAAGAGAAATGACAAGCTGAGCCCTTATCAACCACCTTCTTGGGGGAAAACTCACATCACACACATGGGGGGGAGAGAGACAAAGAGAGAGAGAGAGAGAAGGAGGGATGGAGGAAAGAGGAGAGAGAGAGGGAGGGAAGGAGAAAGGGAGAGAAAGAGGGAGAGAGAGCAAGCAAATGAAAGTGGATCCTGTGACACTTGGTTCAACAGTACTCCAACACATTGTCACTGACTTTGGTTACTCTCGGATATTTAAGGAAATTCAAGTGATAACTATAGCAAATTAATTAGAAATAAGAATAGATATTTACATTTAATTCATTGCTTTTTTGCTTATGTGTTATACACTAGAATAATATCTTATTGTGGATAATACAACAGAATTTCAAGGTACAAACAGACACATAACATTAAGAAAATGAGAGTGGTAGTTGAAGGAGAGAGAAAGAATATTTGTACAGGAATTTGGGGTGTCAATGATATCAATGGAGTCCTACTCTGCTCTTACTTTTTTTAATTTCTTTAGTATTTAACTTATTTATTTGAAAGAGAAAAAGAAGAGACAGAAAGATCTAGAAAGAGAATTGGTATGTCACAGCCTCTACCCACAGCAAACAAACTGGATGTATGAGCCACCTTCTGCATCTGGCTTTACATGGGTACTGGGGAATCAAATCCAGGTCCTTCGGATTTGCAGGCAAGCACCTTAACTGCTGAGCCATCCCTCCAGCCCCAACTCTGCTCTTGGTTTGGAATTTAACTCTGGAGTTAGTGTGCTGGACACCCAGAGTCACACAAAACTTCCACTGTATCAGTGGCCTGCATGTTCTTATTTTGTGAATCAAAAAATGAAATACACAAACCACGGAGGATAATGTTTAGAGAGAATTTATTACAGTTGTTTAGAAAAGGAAAGAAGAGAGAGCACACAGCGCTCCTATATAGCAGGGGGAGTCTTCTGAAATGGAATACCACTAAGGAAATTGAAGCTGAAGGTTCCCAAGTTTGGAGGAGATCTGGAGATGCAGGTAACCCACGTGACAACTCTCATGGAGGCTTTTTATGTGAATAAGATGCTACTGGGTGGGAATGAGCCAGTCAGTATAGGTCACACGCCAGGTGTCTAGACGCCTTGCAATTGTACCTCCAGTTTCTAGGGAAGGGAAAATCTGTTAGGGAAAATGAAGAAAGACCAGACCCTTCTGACATTTCTGTCCTCTAGCAAGATGGAAGCTACAAAGACTCCTTTAGGGGAAAACCAGACTCCTCTTTATAGGCTCAAGGACAATTCCTGATTTGAACCATTTTTATTTTACTGTTGGGGCCCTTTTAAACATAAACTGCATCAAGGTGAGAAGAATATCTATTTTCGCATCTTTTCTTCTTCTCTTTCCTGGATTATTATCCCTTCATTTTTTATTCATAGTATATATAAATATTTTAAATTTGATAATTATATTCTTTACTAAGTGTGATATTAATTTGCTTTACATATTATTATATTCTCCAATTTAGCAACAATACTCATATTACATTATTGTCAACACAAAATCTGCCATACCATGCTTCTATAGGAAATAATAGAGTGTGAATACAACAGATGAATCAGAGGGATGAGTATGAAAACAGTATAACATGGAAAATATAGTTATGTTGTTTTATAATAATTGTTATATAATTACAATTTGTGATGCTAAAGTTCTTAACTGAACTTTCAAGAAAAGATAAATTAAAAAAAGTTTGCAACTTTTACATTGGAAGTTCTTTGCAGAATTCATATTCTATTTTCTCTGAAAACAGAAAGGCATGCATTCCCTTTCCTATCTCTCAGCACACACGCAGGGGAGTTGAAGTCTTTCCCTGAATGTATCCCTATAAAGGAACATATTCTCTGCATTAATTTTATTCTGCTGGGTGGGTCTTCACCACACATAGAATGATTCAATTTCTATTGTTTTTCCTTTTTTTAGCATTGAAGAAGTTAGGTTTCATTATTTTGAATTTAAAACAATTTTGTTTTTTGTTTCTCTTCCTCCTTTTTTTCCTTCTCCCTCACTAGGACCTCCTCTCAACATGGCTTCCTTTTGGCTTCCATGCTATGATTTTTTTTTTTATTTTTTTTTTGGTCACCCTTCGCTGTTCATCAACTCTTGTGGCTCTCTCTGAGTCTACTTATTTTGATCCATGGATATAACTGGTTTTTAAATAGTTAAATACTTTTTATAATTTTAGTAATATGGTTTATATTTGTACTTCATAAACAAGTAGGGAAAGCATTTTTGCATTATGACTATAGGAGACCAAAACTATATTTATCACTGTTGTCTCTAAGCAGCTGCCATAACCCTGTCTTCTGTGCTCTATACAAATGGCATTCATACCAATATTAAAGAAGGCCTTGAGTAAAGAGGCTGTCTGATCAGTTATGTGCAATTTTGGTCATTCCTGTAAGACTCAGCAAGGGCATATTGTTGTGCAATTAGTAGAAAAATGAACATCACTGTTCACAAGAGCTTAGCAATTAATGAAATGATATGCTTGTTCATCTGCAGGTCAAGCTGATAATTATGCTGAGAATTGCTTTGAAATCATGCATGGTTCAATTTAGCCCTTCTGAATCCCAGGAGAGATTTACAGGTCACACTGTGTATCACACTTCTTGTGGACAGAAGACTAATACCATCTAATCCCATTAGCATTCACAATGTGATAAGAGATAGCTAGGGAGTCACATTGTCACATTTACATGGTACAATCTGACATGCACGGTAATGGGGACCTCCTAGTTCAGACTCACTTTTTATTTATAGGTAAATAAAATATAATAATTTTGTTTGATGTTACGTGGCATGTTTGAATATTATGACACCATTTCTTTTTCATCTTATATGACTGTTATCCTAATCACTCAAGTAAAACTTAGTACTTCCTCTTTCCCCTAAAAAATCTAGCAGGTGTAAAATAAGAATACATATTGAGCCTATCCTTAATGTCAAATTTTCAATACATTTAAATATAGTGTATATATATTGTATACTATTATAAATATATATTATATCTTTTCATATAGAGTTAAGATTGCCATTAAAGAAAATAGAGAATTATAATACTTTACTGAAATAGGTTAATCAAAAGTTTTTTAGGGCTGGAAGATGGTTAAGGCTGTGAAGCCTAAGGACACAGGTCAATTCCCCAGTACCCATGTAAGCCAGGTGCACAAAGTGGCACATGTGTCTGGAGTTCATTTGCAGTGGGCTGGAAGCCCTGGTGTACCCATTCTGTTTCTCTCTCTCTCTTTCCTCCAGCCCCTCTGTCTCTGTCTCTCTCTCTAATAAATAAATAAACACAATATTTTAAAAGCTATTTAATAATTTGCTAAATACTTTTGTTAGTAATATAATGTATATTGTATTCTCTTTATTATATTTGAGCAACTTAATTATATAATTCATGGGCTCATATATTATAAATTAGTTTATTCTTTGGGGGGAACAGAAACTATAGTAGGCTATAAAATACTTCTTAGTATTTGTATACTCTGTATATACTTAGTATTTGGATCCTTCTTAGTCTCTGAATAAATAAGATTACTTTTAACAGATAGCTTGTCCATTATATCTGTACTATAAACTAAAATGTATTTGGGCACCTTTCACAATAGGAAAAAATGCAGCATTTTTTGGAATTAGTACTGGTCAACCATTTACTTTTGGCAATGTCTGTAGTCTACTTAGAGATATACCTTGAAAGTAATTGTTTTTTACCCTGTGTCTGTTGCTTTCTAAAAATAAATGATTTATTATTATTTATAAAAGCATGCTGCCATAACTCTTAAAAACTAGATGATCAGTTATATCCAGATATTTTAGAATTCTCTCATGCAATAATTTATTGTCCATCATGTTAGAACATGGATATTTAATTATGTATAATAAATTTATCATATCCCTCTCTACAATAAAATGTGATTCAGAATAAGAAAGATGCATTTTGGACTCTATCCAAAAGACGTTATTTATTATACTTAAGAAGAGTTTAAACTTCAATGTCGACAGCTCTGGGCAGGTACTGTGCATGTGTGAAATGGCTTGAATGGAAGGAAATGGAAAATGGCAAATGATGAAGGTGTCACACTTCTACAGCAAGTTCTGTCCATGTAGGAATTCCAGCAAACTGTTGCTAGAGCTTTGGATTTTTCAAGGGACAATAACTAATACAATTTATATATTAAAATTAATATTATTAAATGGTAGATTATGTCTTTCGCTCATCTCATAGGGGCAATGAATATATATGGCAATAACATGCAAGATATTGACTTGGGAAACTCTTCCAAGGTGTATATTAAATTCAGGGTAAGATTTTAGTATCTAATAAGCATTTGTGTATCATTATTAATTTCTTATATTTAAATAATCTTAAGAAATGTTGATTGCTTAAGATTATTTTTATATCTCCAGCTTTTTAAACTCTGTATAATCTATAATATGAAGTCTTATTAATCATATTTGAAGTGTTTTATTATTTTTATTTATTATTACTATTATTGTTACACAAGTACATGTTGCTTCCAATGAAACCATAAATTATTTTCTACTCTTTAGGGTTTTTTTTTTTTTTTTAATTCTATCAGATGCAATTTTAAGTACTAATTTGAAATAGTTTTTAGGTTGTAATTGCATCCTAAAATATCAGAAATGGCATTTATATTAAATTGTAAGAATTTTAGATGTTCATGTTTTCTTTTATGATTTATTTATTTATTTACTTTATTTATTTATTTATTTATTTATTTATTTATTTATTTATTTTAACAGATTGTACTCTTTTATGCCCTCTCTCCTCTTTCCCTTTTGCTGGGGTGGTCCTCAGTGAGGTTATGGGATTCACTGTGGGATCATGAAAGACTCAGTCAGTACCAGTGGGATAGTGGGGGGGGCATGCCTCAGGGTATTCCACCCACTCTGTGACTCTGACAATATTTCCGCCTCTTTTTAAGTCAGTGTTCCTTGAGTCATGGCAGGACTGTTGGAAGTCTGATTTACTGTTGAGTTCTTTGTGGCCTCTGGATTTCTGTTCTGATAGGTTGTGCTAGATCACCATCACCTTGGAGCTCCAACCAAGAGCGAGAGCAGCTTCGGATAAAGGGGATATGCAAAGGTTTTTTTGAGAGATTTTTGGTGTGCAAGCCCACTCTTCTTCTCCAGAGAGCAGTGGGGCCTTCTCTCTGATGTATGAGTTTCCTGACAGTGGGAATCTGACTTGGTTTTCTGTACCAGGTCTGAGTTCCCTCCCACTGAGCCAGGCCTCATGTCCCAGTCAGAGAAGAGTTGGTTACCCAAAGAGGCTGTGTGACAGTGTGTGTACTTCTTTTTGTTGTTGTTGTTTTTTGGTGTTTTGTTTTTCGAGGTAGGGTCTCACTCTGGTCCAGGCTGACCTGGAATTTACTATGTAGTCTCAGGGTGGCCTCGAACTCTCAGCGACCCTCCTACCTCTGCCTCCCGAGTGCTGGGATTAAAGGTGTGTGCCACCACGCCCGGCTACTGTGTGTACTTCTTGTCCAGCTGGTTGATTTTGTAGTCTGCAGGGTCATCTGCTTATTCATGCTGTTGGTGACTTGTCTTCCAGAAGCTCCCATAGGGCTCTGCATCACTATGAGTTCTAGCCAGGAGGGAGCTAGTTTTCTTTTCAGTTCCAGCATGGTGTCCTGATGGCCTGTGACTGTAGGCTGGGGTGTCTTCGGCAATAGGGTCTTCTTACCTTTTAGCTCTGGCAGATAATCAAGTGCTCTGTCAATGGCTTGCATTGTTTAGGGGACCTCATGGGTCTCTCTGGCTAACTATGCTTTCTTTATTCTTTGGTCTACTTCTTTACTGGTGACCCATGGATGAAGAAAGAATGCAGAAATACAGAAATACTCTAAAGCATAAAGTAACATAAATTACCACCCAAGAAGCCAGCACAGAGGAGGTTGAATACCATGCCTTTGCTGGGTGAAGCAGAAAATAGTGAAAAACTCTTGAAGGGGTATGGATAGGACCAAGCTGGTCTAAGAATGTTAAGGAGGATCAGTTCCTTCGAAAGAATCTGTTAAAATGTCAACTTTGAAGTGTGATGGTCAAAGCATTTGCTGAAATTTTTTTTCTAAAATTGTACTCATCTTACAGTGAAAGAATATTTGAAACAGAACTCTAATCCTGTAGTTAATTTTAGCTAAACTAGGAAGTTTAACAAATGATGTGGAATCTTTAAAAACATATATGCTACCTTTTATCAATTGAGGGGATCTTGCAGCTGTTCGCATTTTCTCTTCACAGCACGTGTCACTGAGACAAATGAAAAATATTTTCATCCACTAGGATTACTGGGCTGCTGAAAAGCAATAAACAAACTGTAACAGAATTATGTGTGTAACTGACAGGTAATCAGACTATTCAGAGCGCTAATGAAAAAAATAAAGAGATTGGATAATGTTTTTTACTGACAAATGGTCTACGTTACATTAATAATTTATTAGCTAAAGTATGTAATTGTTACTGGTTAATTTGGTTAGCATTGACTTATTGTAATGGTTTCTCACAAACATAGGATGAAACCATTTAGCTCTTTAGTAGCTTTTGTGAATTCAAGTTAAGCTTCTATTCATGGTCTTTCAAATGGGAAACTAAGATTGGTTGATTAAATGTCTCCACATTGTCCACCTTATTCCAAATGCATATAATGCAGAGTTGCTTATATGTTATTATCCTTTTGAATATTTTATTATTTGAGAGAAAGAGTGAAAAAAAGTCAGACAAAGAAACAAGCTCCAGACTCATGCACCATTTTGTGCATCTGGCTTTACTTGGGTACTGTGGAATCGAACCCAGGCTATTAGGCTTTGCAAGCAAGTGTTTTAACCACTGAGCCATCTCTCTAGCCCTTATATTTTTTATAACTCCATGGTAAAGAGGTGAATAATAATTTTGAGTACAGGCGTTTCTTGAAAAGAGAGCCTTAGAAAGACAAATATATATAATGTTTAGTAGTACTCCACAGGGACAGGGATATGGATGTAACTCCATCAAAATAGTAAAAGTTTTTCCATAATATTCTTCAACATGGGAATCCATACACCTGCAATGAAATAAATATTCTTAATTTCAACACAGACTTTCATCAACACTTCTTTAATCAAAACATGTAAAATGTAAGTGAAATATTTTATGGAAATCCAATAATAAAGTAAAATAAAATCTAAGAATAAAAGATGTATGTATGACAAAAGTCATTCCTATTCTGGCAATTAGCTTCAAATTAGCTTTTAGGAATAAGTTCTGTAAGCCTCAAGACAATAAAATTTTCCTTTAAAATTGGCTTGATTAGCCAGGTGTGGTGGTTCATTCCTGTAATCACAGCCTTGGGGAGGCTGGGATAAGATGACTGCCAAGATTTGAAGGCCATCTTTGGCTACATAGTGAGCTACAGACCAACTGGAGTGAAGAGTGAGATTCTGTCTCAAATAAACAAAAATCTGCTTGATGAAAAAAAAAAAATTAACTGTGTATGTCAAAATCAATGCTTATTTCATTAAAAAAATAATAATAACCTTAATACCTAGAAGATTTATGACATTTTTGACTAATGATTTACAGAGAAAGAGAATGTCAGCAAAGAATTAAAGTACTGTTCATTTTCTAAGGACGTGTACAGATATGAAACTTTTCCCCCTGGGTGTCTAGTAATACATAAGGATTTTTTTTCTTTGTACCCAACAAACAAAAACAGCACTTTCTCCCTCAAAAATCCATACAGATTAAAAAAAGAAAGAAAATGAGCATGAAAATTTATTTTCATTCATATAATGTTCTCATAGTATACACTACATAAAAAGGTGTAAAAGATAATGTCCTTGCCACATGTGACATTTAAGTTATAGAGTGAATATAAGTTAAGCTATTTAAAAGAGACAGTATTTTAATAAATATTGTCAAAACGGGCAACAGAATGAAAAGCTTTCTGTGTATACTACAATCACAGACGTGCTCACCAATCAGACTGAGTTCTGTGTATGCAAATGGGTGGACTGAGAGTGTATATCTATTATCTAAACAATCCTTTGTCTTGTCAGGCAGTGAAAGAGAAAGACCATAATGCTTAGTTTCCTGGAGAATGTTTGCTGGTCCTCAGGGAGTGACTGTCGTTTAATTTAGGCAAGTTAGTTGTCTGCCTTAGGTCTGTGTATTTACATATAAATAGTTTGGTGGGTGGGGGAAGGAGAAAGCAAAGATATATAACAAATTCCCCCACAATTATTTTATGAGGTCTGTTTTCCTGTGAAGTGCATCCGCAGAAAATGAGCAGCGCAGAAGGAACGGGAGGGTTGTTGCATATGGACTTTTCTATTCTCCCACATGTAGGAAATGAGCACTGGCGCACAAGGAACCAGCATAATGACCCATTTCTACACGTCATGAAAGAGCAGTGAGTGAACGCAGAGACATATTGCTAGTTTGGCAGAAGTGCATAGGACATGCACTGTGCTCTACTCTTCAGGTTCATTAGTGCTCAGTGACCCATCTACAGATGGTCTAGATTCTAGATACCTTCCAAGGGCTCCCGTAGGAATGACACACGTGCATTTTAGGAGTATGAGCTCATGCTGGCAGAAGGTTTTACAGATGCTGCCACCATTTTCCAACACACGGGATGCCGAGCTTAACAGTTCAAAGAGTCCTCTGTTAGAGGAACGGAAACTTGTTCCACATTCGCAAATCCAGTGCATTCGCTGGGGTGGACTAGAAGTGAGGGCAGTTGGCCGAGGAAAGAGACTATTAACTTCAAAGTAAACGCTGAACTACCAAATGGCAAAATAACAATTATTATTATCGTGATAATTATATAGGAATTACTAACAGAAAATTTAACCACAAGTAAAAGCACCAAGAATGAACCATCATGTCCCTGGCATGTATGGACCACCTCCTAAGAACTTTTGTTTTGTGCTTCTCCCAAAGTTATCATTTGTTAAGCTCTTTTTGCATGACCAGCATCCTGCTAAGAATTTCATCTACTTTCACAGGTTGAATTTTCCCTATAATTACATAGGGTCAGGATTTCATTCATTTTCCCATTCTCTAGAACCACATAGGGAGACCCAACAACCCGGGCTGTCAAGGGGAATGTAAAGGGAAATGAGATCCAAATGAGCCACAGTAAGCCTTTACCTATCATGCTATCGGGCCCAACCTTTGCCTATTGAGAAATGGAAAACAATACGCTGTTGACAAACCACAAACTCAGGCATCAATTGCCTTTTCCATATTAATGTTCTTTGTTACTTTTAAATGTCGACATAGTGAGGAATTAAAATTATTTGAATCCAAAGCTTCTCGCTGCAGCAATGACCATCTGTTCCAGTCTCACCTGAGGTATACACAGCAACTCAACTTGAGCCCAGGAGCCAAGTAAAAGGCAACTGATGAGGACTGGAGAGATGGAATAGCAGTTAAGGTCCCTGCCTGCAAAGCCAAAAGACTCAGGTTTCATTCACTGGGGCCCAAGTAAGCCATATGCACAAGGGGGTGCTCAGGCATCTGGAGTTCATTTATAGCAGCTAGAGGCCCTGGCATGCCCATTCTCTCTCTGTCTCTCTCCCTCTTTCTCTCTGTCATTTCTTTGTCCCACTCTCAAATAAATTAATTAATTGAATTAAATACTTTTTAAAATGTGAATGGGAGGGCATTATGATCACAATATATTAAGTATATGTATGAAAATTATCAATGACAAGTTAAAAATTGAAGGCTGAAACTTGGTCATCTTCTTAGTTATTATCAGAAAGAATTATTTATAGATATTTCACATTTGAAGGAAGGATGTAGGCTGGAGGCATCTTAAGATGGTGATTGCTACAGAAACTGTCACCGCAGAGGAGGGGATTACCTGATATCTCACGCAGAAGTAAATTCCCTTGGGTTGCTGGAGGCATGACAAAGAGGCATAGCTTTCTCTGATACCATGTCAGACCTTTGCAACAAACTGGATGACTTGCAATGATAGTCTTTGAAGGTTTAGGGCTGATTTATACCATTTCTACTTTCAAACTAATTATAGATAGCATCTAAAACTGAACAAAAAGCAGAAAGGGTTATTAGGACTAAAAACAATCAAAGCTGAAATTACATAACTTTGAAAATTAGACCATAACTTTGATAATATTAATACTGTTATAATTTAATCCAACAAGGTACTAAATATTTATGTTTTTTACTCAGATATAATTTACAGTTCAAATAAATAATTCATTAATGTTTCTACTGATATGCCATGTTGCAATTTGGTTTAAAGAGTTAATGTTTGGGGACTTCATAAGACTGAACAAAGTAAGTTAATAGCAAAACCTCATGAAAAATATTTGTCAAAGACCATATTCAGCCAAACCTGGTGGGCAAAACCTGAATATGGGTCTGTATTTCAACACATAGTAACTGTGTGATCCCAAGAAAATTATAAAAACATTCCAAACTTTGGGATATTTGTTGACATTGTGAATGTTTTAATTTATTATATTCATTTGAGAGACATAAAAGGCAGAGAGAGAGATAAAGTGAGAATGGGTGCTCCAGGCCCTCCAGCTACTGCAAACAAACTACAGATGCATTCTCTACCATGTGCATCTGTCTTACGTTGGTACTGGGGACTCGAACTTGGGTCCTGAGGCTTCACATTCACCTTAGCGTTGATCAGTATCTCCAGCCCAATCTTGTAAATTTAACAACAGTATCAGCCTCACAAATATTTAATGTTGTTTAACATATGACATGTAAGAAAGTAAAATGTTTAATAATTTTCTAGCACATAGTAAGCCCTTTAATAAGTGATAGCTCTTATGAATTGTAGTACATTGTGGAAAAGTCATGCAAGAAAGTCCCTAAGATATCACAGAAAGAAAGTGATTTACCTAATGAACACTCTGTTATGGATAAATATCATACATATTCTATATGTATAGATTCCATCTAACATGTTGTGATAGTTTGAATATATGTCCCCAATATATTCAGTGTTTTATTAGTTTATAGTTTGTTCTGCAGCTACCTTGCTGGAGGCAATGTCACTGGGCGGATCTTAAGGTGTGATGGTAGGTTTGAGATTCCATTGTAAAGATATGCAAAGTGTGCCCAGAGGGAGTTCCTGAAGTGTGCTGTGGCTTTTGGCAATAGCTTTGCTCTGTGTGCTGTGTGACTGGTGGCTTTTCTCTTTTTGCTTGGACCTATGAAGGCAGGCTAGCTTCTTCTGCCATTATTGGAACTTCCCCTGGATCTGTAATCTTCAATAAATAATATCCCTTCCTCTATAACTGTACCTGGTCTGGAAGTTTATCTCAGCGAACCTGAAGCTGTCTGCTACACATGTATACAGAATAAAATAAAATAACTTGCAGGCTGAAGAAATGCCTCAGCAGTTAGGTCTGCTTCTGGGGCAAGCAGGAGAGCCTGAGCTGGTCTTAGCCCTTCCAAGTTCAAATCTCTAGAAAGTACATTACAGGCCATGTGTCTCTAACCCAGGTCTTGTAGGGAAGCAAAGACCAAGGAACTTCCAGAGCTCATGGAAAAAAAACAAAAAAAAAAAAAAAAAACAAAAAAAAAAAAAACCAAAGATCCTGAATCAGATAGAGGCTTAGACTCAAATAAGAATGGGCAAAAGAGAGATGGAGTAGGACACCCAATGTTTCACTCCAGTCACCACAGCCTATCCACCCTCCACCACAGGCACATACGTGAATACATAAATGCACAGACACGCACACATACCTCTCATTGTACACACACAAGTAAAAGATAAACAAAGTGGGAGACAGGTGGAAATGCAGTGAATCAGCTTTGATTCACTTACACAAGATCAAAATGAGGAAATCTTCCAAACCTTACATCAGTGTTTTCATGTGTTGCAAATACAAAGCAATTTTGCAACTCAAAAGTGAGTTCAAATGAATATGTCTTAACATGGCTATGCATTTTAAGGTAAGTTTAAATTTATTAGTTTGTTAAATTTAGGAAGCATGTTTAAATTGGGCCTGCATAGTTTGGTTTTACTTCAATAGGATCTGTTGGTCAAAGAACTTTTCCAGCCTGTTTTTTTTTTATGTTTATTACATACATGAAAAATATTTTAAAGACTTGTGGAGTACTGAAACATCCCTAAGGCCTAGTCTTTACAGTTTTCTGAATGGTATTATGAAACTTTATTTCTTTAGAGTTTTTTATTCCATATCTCATTTACTTTCTAAACAACTGTGAAGTGAAAGGCAACAAAAATGTTTTGATATAATAGGAACAATTTTATGTGGCTTTTCGAGGTAGGGTCTTGATCTAGCCCAGGCTGACCTAAAATTCACTATATAGTCTCAGAGTGGCCTCAGACTCAAGGTGCTCCTCCTCCCTCTGCCTCCTGCATGTTGAGATTAATGGCATGTGCCACCATGCCCAGCTAGGAACACTTTTAAAATATACTAAAGCAGGATATGAAAAAAAATTGAGGTGTGAAAACCAAAAGCCTAGGTGTTTTTATCTAACAAACATGAACTTGTGCTCAAAGTAGTCAAATCATCTGAAGAATATGTTATATTTCATAGTTATCCTTTCTGATAGATGAATAGTAGCATATTTGTTAATCTATAAAAACACATTTTCCCATTATTTCCATTGAAATTTGCACTGTGAGAAATGACTGTATCCAGTGTATTTCTGTTCTTGTAGCAATTATGTGTTATTCTGGAAAAGGGGGTGCAGTTCACCTTATTTATTTCTACACACAAAAGGTGCAGATACAATAGCATGTACTAGAGTCGTTCTCAGCAGTATTGGAGTTGGCCACTGTGAGGGACATTTTCACCACATCATTCTTGATTGGTTTAAAGATAACAGATCTGGTGTAGGGTACTGAGGCAAATAGAAGGAGAAATATTCCAGGCATTCCTGGGTATCCTCAGTGTGGCCAGATTTATTTTCCTTCAAGTTTCTGATTTGAATGGATGTATCTATATGTATTCTAGTAAATAATCAAAAAGCATTTGGAATTGACTTTTAGAAATAAATGAATCAATAACCTGGCTGATGCTATTTTAGAATTTAAAAATAAAATAAATGTGACATGAAAAGAGAAACAACTATAGCTATCACCTTAACTCCTATGGGGAAAAAAAGGGTTTTGATCACCTATGCACTGGGTTTTCTTTAATAAAAAATTTAAGGTGCATGAAGGGGCTGCGAAGATTCATAAACGATTAAAGATGTTTGCTTGCAAAGTCTGCTGGCCCAGGTTCAATTACCCAGCCACCCATAAAAAGCTTGATTGGCATGATGATTTCAAAGCAAGAGATCCTGGCTTGCCCATACACATACATGCACACATTTAATTAATAAAATTATGAAAAATATCCATGATATATTAAAAGTTTCTATTGAGCTCAAAGGTAACTCCAAACCATTTTAGCCCCATGTGCAATATATACTACTATTTTAAATATTCAGAATCACCAGTTTGCTAGTGTTAACTATGTAGCTAATATTAGTTAATATTTTCTGCATATTCTTATACCAATTTTCCCACCTATGGACACCATCATTCTCTCTTCCATATTTTAGGATACTTTTTATCTTCTAATTTTATTCACCAAAAATGCAAGTCAGTATGACTTCGGGTTTTCCAGAAAGCATTCTTCTCATTGTTCCTATGGTCTCTTCAGTTGTGTATTTTATTAAAAGCATGCATAGAACTACACTTCTGCTCAAATGAAAACCATGCTTGGGATACAGTTGAGCAACACTGAGTATCATGTGTCAGTCAATCAAGAAAAGGAAGGAGCAGATACTGACCCGAGACCCAACAGGGTAACTCTAGCATTCTGAAGGAACTGAAAATGCTTTTGCTAAGTTGCCATTCGCAAGAGTCTTCTCGTCTCATTTCCTTGCCTTGTATCTTTTCCCACAGGCGTTCTTCTTGGCTGAGCTACTGATGCTCATATGGGGTCTGCAAAGAAAACAATGTTTTCCTTCTTAGCAGAAGCATAGAGAAAAAGTGTCAAATTACACATGCGAATGCTCATGTTTAGAGTGGCCTTTTTGTGGACTCTGAGTGAGCGCTGATTCACATGGAGAGTTCACCACTCGCAGCTCTGAGAAGGAAAAAGAAGAAATGTTGTGATTGGTATTTGCATGTGGACGGCACACGCTGAGATTTCATGCATTCTAAATATAAAACTAACTTTCATCTAATAATAAAATATGCAATTACATTCTTGCTGGTAGATTGTATCCCCCCACACACACACACATATGTTCACATCTGAAAAGTGACTACAGAACATTAAAGAGCACTAAGCACATAGAACATGGTAACACTTCCCCATACCACTCAATTCATGTGGTTGCACTGCATGTATCATGTATGTTCTTCAGAAATATAAAGCAAAATACAATTCCATTTGCACTAAACAAGATAGCAGAAAGCAGTGTCCTTTAATTTTAGTGTTAATTCCATAAAAAAATGAAAATGGGATGATTTGGAATACAAAATGATTTGAGTGAATGCTCATTTATTTCATCATAAATTGTAACTTCCATTAATAGAAAACCATTTTGTTTTCCCATTTTCTCCTAATCTATTCACATTTTCTGTTTCTGACAAAGATCATTTAGGAGCTTAGGAGATGGCCCAGAACTCACAGGTGCTTGCTCTCAAAGCCTGCCCACGTGAGTTCAGAACCCACGTAAAGCCAGGTGCAAAGGGGCAAATCCATCTGCAATTGCAGTGCGCCTCCAGCCATAAGAAGCAGAGTCGGGAGAATCCCAAAGCTCATGGGCCAGCTAATTTGGCATTTCCGGTAGCAAAAGTGGAAAGAGAGACCCAGTTTTAACATGGCGGAAGACAAAGACCGACACCCTGAGATCATAAAGTTGTCTCTCACCTCCATGTATATACCCTGTAATGCATCCCCACACACACAGGGGGAAAAAAGGATTACTTAGAATTCATTATAAATCTATTTGCATATTAGTTCTTGCCTAGAATCAATGAGCAGCCTCCATCCTTCATCTACCCTTCATGCTACTTTGGGGAGCTTCTGCTGTGTAGGTTGCAAGCCCTCAGTCTCTTTCTCACCTGTAGTGATGGTTGCTCTGATGAGATTGTGTCTGGGGAAATGATTGTTCTTCAGCTGCATTACTCAGAAAAATCTAGAGACCTGTAGATGGAGAGCACCTTAAAACAACAATGAATAAAAGAGAAGTTTGAGGCTCATCACTTCACCAGTTGAACAGGTTTCTTTGTTATTCTCTTGCTGAAAACCCTTCAGCAAATTCCTTTGACCTTCAAAAAACACACATACTCTTTAGAAAAGCTTATAAAGCTATGCATAATTTGGCTTTATCTTGGCTCTAAATATCATCTTTCATATCTCTCAGCCATACTTAACCAGTGCTACGTCCTTGCAAATTCTTGCTTCTCAAACATTCCCTTTTGCTCCCTGACTCCTGTACTAGAATCGCGCTGCTCCCAATGAGGGGCTGATTGTCCTTGTGCTCTACCCTAACTGGAATCTTCAGGAAGTGAGGAGAGGCTCTTCCAGCGTTGGCAACCTGGGCCTTTCAATGTCAAAAATCTCTCAGTGCTGGATTGGCAAACACAGTGTCTTCCAGTTCCTTGTCTTGTAGCTAAAGGCCTTATTGCTCCAGACTTTGGAATTCAGAACCTTATGGCTTTGGGCAGTGAGACTGGAGGCTTATTTAATGAGTTTTGTTCCACCTGAGACCCTGAAACTTGCAGCTATTGTAATCCTGGGCTTCCAGCAGCAGTGAATTGTATGAACAGACACTCAGCAGCAGGCTAAGAGTACTGGTGTCACTGCTCCTGGGCTGGTCTTGACTTTTGAGACACCTAACTCCTATGGCAGCTGATGCTATAGCTCTCAAACCTAGGATGTGAAGACCCTAGGCCCCTTAAGGCTTGACAGCTCCCTAGAACTCTCAGTACATTTCCTCCTATCCATGGCACCACCTCCACCTCTTGCTGTTTCTGCTTCAACCTCTTCAGCTGCACTCTCACTGGCACTGCTCCTGGCATTGCCTTTGTTGCTGCTACCAACATAAATTGATAGTTCTACCTGTTCAGCCCATTGCACAAATGATAAAGATAATTAGTAAGCAAGAAAAGACCACTTCAGAGAAACCATTTTATGGGCTTCTTTCTGCAACATTAAGGGCAGGAGGGTGTCTCACAGCCAATCAAAAAGTGAGCCAAAGACTGTGTATATATAGAAAGAAAAGAGGACAGGACAGTGGCAAGGCTGTTTGCCCCAGTCATGGCATAGTATACCATACTGTGTTTGTAACAATCATAAGCCTTAAAATGACTATTGGAGGTTTGTGATTTGAAAAGAAAGAAAGCAGTAACAAAAACAACTTTATCTTAAGCTTTCTGAAACATCTGTAACAATATTGCTTAGTGACTTTTGGTACCAGGGGCTTACTTTCAACAGCAAGCAGCTGCCATTAGAATACAGCTTCCTCACCATGTCCGCAGAGTACTCACAACAGGGAGGCTACCGTGAGGATAGTCTGGCTGGCAACCAAATGAGAACCACTTCTCTAGTGATTCTCCCACCAAAGTAGCTGGACACAGGCAGGGGTCTAGCAGCCATCCAATAGGGAGTACAATTACTCTGCTCCCAACATCTTCAATTGTTTAAAGAAAACTTAAACATTAATATGGGTGCTTTCAAGAAAGCCTATGTTTATCATTAACAATATTTTAACAATATTTTGCATTGCTTTCACAGTATTTGAAACAGTGTTCTGCTCCTAGCCAAATACCAAATTGGGCCAAATTGGAGCATGTTATCTATTTTGTTCCAGTCATCTCTCCTTACTTCTTTTAGACCCAAGTCAATAATCACCTCCTTCTACAGGATTCCTTCTTAACCATTCTTAATTATATGGGCCTTCCAGTGGATCCAAATTATGTTAACTTCTCGCCTGTCTGACTGGAGTAAACACATCTCTTTGCAAAATAAGTTCTTCAAAGTAGTGCCCCCTGTTTATTGTCATGTGTGCATAGATACATTGTGGCATAGAATTAATATATTTAGGACTCATGAAAGACCATATGATGAAATAACTTCTTGAACTAAAGCCATCCCTGAATTGATACGTGTAGGGAAATATACAGAAGGAAACAGAGGAGTGGGACAATTTAGGACTTGGTGAGCTCTTATCATCAAGTAAGACCACAAAAAGATACTTAGGAAAGAGGGAAACAGCAAATGCCTGAATGCTACATATACTACAGAGTCGCTGACAGCATCCTTGGGCAGATGAAGAACCATTTTAAATATGAGATAACTATGTCTTAATTGTACAAAGATAGGATTGTGTTCACCATGGGGAATTTAACTATAGTCAATTATTTTTTACATCAAAATTGTTCTTTTTTTACTTATTTTAATTGTTCAATTTCATATGCTTTGTTTTATTTCTTTCAAAATTAAACATTTTATTGGAGAGTTTCTTTTATGGGTGATTTTTAAAATATATTATTTTTTTGTTTTTACTCTTAAACAGATAATGGAGTTAGTTAATCAATTTAACTAAGTTAATTGGGACTCCAAGCTATGTTCAAATTCCAGAATCCCATTACTACATCAAATCATATCTTATTTCTAATGATTTATCTGCTAAAGTCATTTTTTATCAGGTTAGAATTCATTTTTCTTTTTTTCTTTTTTTTGTTTTTGTTTTGTTTTGTTTGTTTTTGTTTTTGAAGGTAGGGTCTCGCTCTAGCCCAGGCTGACCTGGAATTTACTATGTAGTCTCAGGGTGGTCTTGAACTCATGGCAATCCTCCTTCCTCTGCCTCCCAAGTGCTGGGATTAAAGGCATGTTCCACCACACCTGGCAAATTCATCTTTCAATCTTATATCTGTGTGTCTTGAGCATGCTTTGTCAGAGACATAGATGAATGAACATTGTGGGGATGTGAACATAAGATGTCCCACTTAGCCTCAAGTGTTTGTGAATAAGCTTCCCGCTTAGTCCCGAGATGGTGGAGTCTTTGGACAGGGCCTTGCTGGAGGAGGTGTGTCACTGAGGCTGACCTGGGGGTTCCTTAGTCCAGCCCACAGTGTGACCAGCATTGGCTCACTCAGGCTGCTTCTTCCCTGCTGTGGATGCATGAAGATGTGAGCTGGCTGAGGAAACTTCCCCAAGGAACTGTAAGGCTGAAATAAACCCTGCCTTTGGTCAGATGTTATAGTCCAGCAATGAGAAAGTAACTACTACAAACATGTTTGTGTCTTTCCACAATGTAAGAACTTACTTAATAGCAACAAATTTACCAGTTTTGTCAGTTTCATGGAAGCAATTGTCAAATAGTCCCAATTTCCTTAACAGACAGGGCCAAGGTAAGCACAGGTTCTTTTATTCCAATCTTAATTACTAATATTAACTCTTCAAAAACACATTATGAGACAGGCGTGGTTGTGCATGCCTTTAATCCCAGCACTCAGAAGTCAGGTGTAGGAGGATCACCATGAGTTCAAGGCCACCCTGAGACTGCAAAGTGAATTCCAGGTCAGCCTGGACTAGAGTGAGACTCTACCTCAAAAAACAAAAAACAAACAAACAAAAAAAAAAACACATTATGGACTGGAGAGTTGGCTTAGCAGTTAATATACTTGCCTGTAAACCCTAAAGACCCAAGCCCATTCCCTAGTACCCATGTAGAGCCAGATGCACAAGGTGGCATATGAGTCTGGAGTTCCTTTCCAGTGGCTAGAGGCCCTAGTGCACCATTCTCTATCTGTCTCTTTCTCTTTCTGTCTGTGAAATAAATAAATAAAATAATAAAAACACATTACACCTTACACAGGGTACGTGTGTGTGTGTGTGTGTGTGTGTGTGTGTGTGTGTGTGTTACAGAATGGCTACAATGGGTTAAAAAACCATAGCCATGTTCATGGAGTTTCAAAGAAGCCTGAGAGGTAGAAGGAATACAGAAAGAGTCTGAGAGTGATTTAGATAATAAAACCTGATGGAGGTCTGCTGGAGTAGCAGCTATAGAATCAGGCTTCAGAGGCAGAGGTGAGGCAAGTCTCAGTGTACAATTGTGCTGTGGAAGAAAAGGTGAGGGAACATGGAGGCTCTGGAAGCAAAGGGAAGGAACTTCTCTAGGTAAGCAGACTGGCATACAGATGAACCGAAGAGTGGATAATAATTTCAAGTAGGCTGTACCAAAATCAAGGGACATTCAAATGTTATCCACATGTCAATCCCTTGATGCATACACTGGTGGTCAGATGACTTGATGGAGAGGCTGGGGACATGGCAGTGTCATGTGACCTTCCTTTTATGGGGTCCAGGTGAGGGCACTGTACCCTTTCCTCAGTCAAGTGTACCTGACAAATTCTTAGGTCTGATTTCCCTGATATGATGGAAATACACCCAGGAGCCCCTATAGGCCCAATGTACTTTGATAAATTTATAGGGTGGCACCCCTGCTACTTTCTAGGGTTAAGCTCTTTATCAGTCTCTGCCCTGTGAGTGAGTTGTTGCCAGATGGTGGTACTTACAGTATGCCAAGGGGTAGAGTCAGCCTGCTACTGCATTTGCAAACAAAATGAAGTCAAATGTGACTATAAAAGGGAGTCTCCCACGGCAAAGCACAGCCTGCAAAACCAGTGCTTTACACAGTATGGAGTGACAGGGCAGGACACAATCTCAAGACTATGTAAAAAACAAAGTTTTGTTGTGTGGATTTTTTTTTTTTTTTTTGCAAGCCTCAAACATGGAATGCCTGGTTGCAAAGATCAGAAAGTCATCATTCTGCTCAAAAAAAAAAAAAGTGCATCAATAAAATAGATGATAGATAGATAAATACAGAGACAGATACATAATAGATAACAAGGTTGTTATTGGATGTCCATGCCCCTGTCATGAGACTGGATTCTAGTCTACTTGATAATCAAGCATAATTCTTATCTGGCTTATTTTACTTTTCATCCAAATTCTAATTTTTTTATTTCATTTTTTAGTTTTAGAAAGACACACAGAGAGAGACAGAGAGAGAGGGAGAGGGAGACAGATAGAGAATGGGCGCACCAGCAGTCTCTCAGCTGCTGTGAACGAAATCCAGATGTGTGCATCCCTTGTGGGCAAGTGCGGCATTGCGCCCTTGTGTCACTTTGCATCTGGCTAAACGTGGGACCTGGAGATTGGAACCGGGATCTTAGGCTTAGTAGGCAGGCACCTTAACTGCTAAGCCATCTCTCCAGCCCCCAAATTCTAAATTTTTAAAAGCAAAAATATGAACTTAGGCATTGTGCTGTGCTCAATTTCAGTCAACTATGACCACACAGTAGGGAGTTGGTAGTAAGAGATTAAGGAACATTAGACTCCCTTTCCAGGTCAGGTTAGAGGAGTTTATAGATTGTCTGGTCATGACTCTTCCCTTCAAAAAAGATTAGCAAAAAAGAATCAGTCTCATTTTTATGATATTATAGAAGATCTTTTAATAATGATCTTGGAAAATTAGATTTTTTCCTCTTATAATTGTATACAAAAGAAAACTCATTTCTTCTAATTAAACCAGCTATTTACACAGTGTTCCATCCTGCCCCCTACTTCCCACCCTCTGGCTCAAGAATCTATACTTACACCAAATTTAATTATTTTCCCCTTGGCTCATTGCTTTAAATGAGATTTGAATGTAATGCAATAGTCTAAAGTTAAAAGTGACTCCTATTCAATCTTATTGAATACCACCATGCAAATGCACTTTATGTAAATTAATTTGAAACCTTTATATGTTTTTGCAAATGAGTTCATAGAAGAGTATCATTTTCAGGAAAACAACTGCTTGATTTCTTGTGGCTGTAGCTCGTAACAAATTTTATGAATCAAGTATTCTTTGATATGCAGCTAATGGAATTATCTCTAAAATAGTTGACAACATAGCAAAAATTAAATTATTTCCTCAAAATGACTTTACTTATTCAGGACTCCTGGAAGGACTGTTCTTTCTCTCAGAGATCCTAGCCATTTCTCATCATTGTCATATTTCCTCCAGAGAATCAATATTATTTTAACTATCTTAGCAGAAGTTAAAAGTTTTAACATTTTTGTTGATGCTGTTTAATTGAAGCCTTTCCTGGCTTCATGTACCAGAAAAGAAAATCTAATCAAGTATGACCCAAAAGTGAATTTATCACTTTAATATACCCCGTAAATCACTCATATGGCTGGCTTGAAATTGCATCTTACTATATTTTCTTTTTTCTTTTCTTTTTTTTTTTTTTTGCGGGGGAGGGGAAGTTGGTTTTGGTTTGTTGAGATAGGGTCTCAGTCTAGCCCAAATGACTTGAAATTCACTCTGTAATCTCAGAGTGGCCTTGAACTCATGGTGATCCTCCTACCTCTGCCTCTCAAGTGCTGGGATTAAAGGCATGCACCACCACACCTGGCTACATCTTACTATATTTTCTGTGTTCTCAAATGAGTTCTCTCTTCAAGTTGGAAGATGAAAGTCTCATCTTATTCTTGCATACACTTTCCTGCCATCACCAACCAGTGCCTCAGAAACCAGTCTCAGAGACTGCACTTGACCTAATTCAGGTCTTAAATCCAGCTCTCAGTCAATCACTCTGCCCCAAGGATGGCTTATTTCTCTTGGGTGTGATCACAAACCTCATTCCTGTGCATATAGTACCCTGCCAAATGCATGCCAGGGGAATGCAAGACTGGTAGTTGTTCAAACAAGTTTAGAGCTGTGACTCTCACGGCCCTTTAAAGGAGTAGGTCTATTAAAAGTGTCTATTTCAGGATACAATCACTTAAAAGTGATAATTCATAAGTATCTCTACTTCAGTTAGGGTCAATCTAGCAGATTTCATATATATGAACAAAGGCAGATGATTTTCATTTCCTCATATTCTTTGCAATAAATGGATATATGGAGAAGTTAATCAACTGATCTAAAGTCTGATAGTTTATTAGCAACATTTACAGGATTTTACTTTCAGTGGCACAACTCCTCCCTAATCCAATGACTAACACTACAGGCACTAGATTTTGCTTATTTCTGGAGAAGGATGTTCGGCCTAGTGATATACAATTCTTTTTTTTTTTTTTTTTCCTTTCTTTTCTTTTCTTTGTTTCTTCTTTTCTTTTGTTTTCTTCTTTACTTTTCTTTTTTCTTTTTTTTTTTTTTTTTTTTTTTTTTTTTGAGGTAGGGTCTCACTCTAGTTCAGGCTGACCTGGAGTTCACTCTGTATTCTCAGGGTGGCCTCAAACTCACAAGGATCCTCTTACTTCTGCCTCCCGAGTGCTGGGATTAAAGGCATGCGCCACCACACCCGGCATTCTTTTCTTTTCTTTTCTTTTCTTTTCTTTTCTTTTCTTTTCTTTTCTTTTCTTTTCTTTTCTTTTCTTTCTTTCTTTCTTTCTTTCTTTCTTTTTTTTTTTTTTTTGAGAGAGACACAGAGAGAGACAGAGAGTGAGGGAGAGAGATAGATAATCGGTGTGCCAGCAGCCTCTCAGCCACTGTGAATGAACACCAGATGAGTATGCCCCCTTGTGGGAAAATGAGGCACTGTGCCCTTGCGTCACTGCATCTGGCTAAACCTGGGACCTGGAGATTGGAACTTGAGTTCTTAAGCTTAGCAGGCAGGCGCCTTAACCACTAAGCCATCTCTCCAGCCCCCTTTTCTTTTCATTTTTTAAAATAGGATGGTCTTGGCTAAAGAAATGGCTTAGCAGTTAAAGCATTTGCCTGCAAAACTGAAGGACCCAGGTTTGATTCCCCAGTACCCGCATAAGCCAGATGCACAAAGTGGCACATGGGTATGGAGTTTATGTGCAGTGGCTGGAGGCCTTTATGTGCCCATTCTCTATCTGCTCTTTTCCCTGTCTCTCTCTCTCTCTCTCTTAAATAAATAAATAATTTCATTAATGAATTAATTTAAAAAATAGGTTGTTCCTACAATTATAAAGTATCACTAATAGTTATTCCTACCCTCCAAAAAGTGGCTTTAGGATCTGGCCATGTTTCTCAGTTTCACTGCAAAATTCTACCGCTGGTTCTCAACCCCGGGGGTAGTCTTCACAGCATCCTCATTTGGTTAGGCTGCTGCCAGGATCCTCGCTGTCACCCCATCCTCCTGTGGTCCTGTGCTGTTGTGTAATGATAACCAATGCAATGCTGATCTCTGACTCCTGCTCTCTGTCTACACACTGTTGAAAACTGGATCAAATTGAGAATCCTTAGTCTGATATGTAAATCCTTTAAGCATCCCGTGCTTTCCTGACTGAGCTAACTGGGCAATTCTGAGTAAATCCTTTAATCTGACCATAACCTGCCACTGGAACAATAGACATAGTTCCTTCTTCTCTCTTGACCTTCGTTAACATTTAACTTCTTACATTGTCAAAAGTCTGCCCTCCATATCCTTTAAAGTCTACATTCTCCTTGTTGTCCATTTCTGATTTTTCTAAGGATAGATGATGAACAAACTGATTCTATGTAGCTCTTGCTGCCACTCCCAACGATAGCTATGCATGCCTTTCTGTCATCAGGATTTACATGGAAATGTGTAAAATGTGTGGACAAATAGATGTTCCCTAGAAAACCTTGGGCACATCACTGTGAAAACCCTCATATCAGTTAAGAATGTTCTGTGTTTTTTCACTTCACTCATCTCTAAACCAGCATAACCATTGACTGATGCCTGACACATGTATCTTAATATGGCAGAAGTATCACATGTGTAGAGCACAAAGCTATTCTTCCTCTTCATGCTTACATGTGTCCTCAAAATATCTAATCATCAATTTTTCCTCTAGACTCTGGTAGTAAGAGACACAATAAAAAAATCAAAAAAAAAAAAAAACCACACCCTGATGATTTAACTTTCAGGAATCTGAATAAGACTAGATGGATATATTACATTATGTTATAACAGTCCTCCATCAAATGTTGTGCATCACCTGGTCAGGGGAAGATCCACATCTTTACTCAAAACTACACTGATTATTCAAAATCAAACTGAGAGGTGGTTTTCACGTGGTTGGGGTAACTAGACACGTCACAATAATACTAGGCTAGACCCTTTTGAAGATTGGAAGAATGAGATATAATGTAACATATAAAAATATATTTTTATTTATTTATTTATTTGCAAGCTGAGGGAGTGCAAGAGAGGAGAACAAGAGAGAGAGAGAGAATGGGCACACCCAGGCCTCTGGTCACTGCAAACAAACTCCACATGCATGCACCACTTTTGCATCTGGCTTACATGGGTACTGCAGAATTGGACCTGGGTCCTTTGGCTTCATAGGCAAGTGCCTTAACTACTAAAAAATCTCTCCATCCCTAACTTAAAATTTTTATAAGAATATTAGTAGTTCAATTTCCCAAATTTCTGATCCTCATCAATATACTCAAACATAGTTTATAATGAGAATCTGGCCATGGATTTCAATAACGTCTCAAGGATGTGAAAACTCTGCTGAATTTAAGAGGATATAAAATAGCGGGATTTAAGAAGCAAAGGATTATAGTCACAGATACTAATGTATAAATTATAAGAAAAAGTACAGATAAAATACTAGTTGAAGGCCATCTTATCTGGATCATTTCTAGGAATGCTTCACAAAGTGCTGGCTCTCAAGAACACAGTTCTGTAAATGCAAAGTTTCCAGTAGCATTTCTTTATCATACAATATCATTACAATAATGTACATGTATTTAAGTTCATTTTGTAAAGTAAGAAATTCATAATGAAAATATTTCCAAAAGTATTTTGGTTTTTATTACTTTAAAATGGCTACTTTCTAATGAAATTATGCCATAGTCTCTAATTTTGATGCATGCTATAGAAGCAAATATGTTTGCCTTAAGGTATTTTGTATGTTTGTAGTGTTAAACCCCGGAAGTAAAAGTACAAGTTGATGCCAACCATTACTTTATTACCCAAGAAGATTATTTCTCAATATAAGGAAAACATGTCAGCTCTTTAAGCTGATTGCACCTCTGATATGTTTCCTTTAATTCTCTAAACAGTGCATTCACTCTTACATGAATGTCTCAGGGAAGAGTATTCTCCACAGTGTTTCAGCTGATGCTTGAATTTACTATCTGAAAACAAGTACTATAATTCAAGTAAAGGAGCTAACAGGAAAGTAGACCAGAAACTTCCAGAGGACACACATGAAACTGTAAAACCCAAAAGGGATTTATAGAGATAACATAAAATAACTCTGAGAGGGGGGAGAGGAAATAAAAATTCAAACAGGTTTTCTTGTTTTGTTTGTTTTGCTTTTTTGAGGTAGGGTTTCACTCTACCCAAGGCTAACCTGGAATTCAGTCGGGCAGTTATTTTTGAAAAGACAATTGGAAATGTAGGCAATCCAGAAGACTCACAAACATGAAATGTGTTCCAGTCGATTAGGAATTAGAGACATGCTAATTAAAACAACAATGACATATCACTTTCCACCCAGGAGATTAGCAAAATTTTAGAAAGCTGGATAGTGCCAGATGCTGGATGACGTAGTAGGAAACGAGAAACCCCTGTCCACAGAGTAAAGCCAGCCACGCAGCCATCCTGAAAGACAATCTGTGGCATTTCTTAATCCAATTAAGTTCACATACCTACTATATCCCCACAACCATCCCAAGCATAGTATGGAAAATTCCTGCACAGTCAGTTTTGGAACACGCACAGAAATGTGTTCCATGAGACAAGAAGTTGGGGATGCAGGTGTCTGTACCTGGGGAAACAGATCAATAAAGAAATGAAGCTATAGAATATACCACTATGAATGTAGAGTATCTACCATAGAATACTGAACAGGAGTTAGAGGAAACATACTAGATATTCAGACAGCAATAGGAATAACCCTTTAAATTGAAATGTGTAAAAATATGCACACAACACAAATATTTCTGTTTCATAACATACAAGCACACAAGATTGTAGTTTTATAAAACACATAATAAAAAGGTACAAATCATATACATTACAATGATCACTTTTTTGAGGGTGGGAAAGTGACGGAGAAATTAGAAATGGGAACAGAAGGAAACAAAGCAAGGTAAAGATCTTTGTTAGCAATGACGAAAATTATGGAGAGGTACTATCTATGAAGTTGTAGTTCTATTCACCTCATACTTGCAGTCCAAGAAGAATACATAAATTAAGAACTGAAACCCATACAGCGGTACAAACAAAGCTGCATATCTTTGGGAACTTCCATTTTCACTGATGTTCAAGTCAATGAACACACACTGTTATATTTGAATTGTGTGAAAGCAATATCTGCATACCCCTAAAATCAAAATTGCCTGACAGAAATCCTGCCAAGATTCACCTGGAAGCACTAGCCCAAATTCAATAACCCTTTCAATGAGATTTCTCAAATTTCAAGGCATTTGTAACCTACTTGACTACATAAAGAGCCAGTCTACTGAAGCTAGTCATTTATAATTTTGAGCTGTCCATTCAAAAGGAACGGACAGTCCTCTGAATTCTAATAGAAATCAACCCTTGCCTGGGAAGAGTCCCGCTCACCGTTCTTATGTCTTAGTGCTTCAGAGCTATCGTATTTTGTTGTGCCAATTCAGGCACGCTATGTGTCCAGACAAAATATCTCTCAGCAAGATGGTTTTGATATAAAATCACTTATATTTAAACATCAAAATGTAGCTCTATGGCCTGGCAATAACCCTCCATGTGGGAGGCTAGGATGAGGTTTCCAGACCTGCATCCCTGTCCTTGGAGTTGCACCATCTGGAAATGATACTTGTGGTCATGGTCTACTTTAGCCTGTCAGAATATATTTTATCCGAAGTTTCCAGTATGTTTTACAATTTATTAATCCTTGCAACACCTATAGGAGGTAGGCAGATATCATTTCCCTTGAGGAACAAAAATAATAGAGTGGAAATGATCGTCCAAGGCCAGGCAGTTGGATGTGTGGCAGGAGGAAGCCCTCTACAAAGAGGATAAAAGCCGTACTCACCAGACACGACCTTTAAACACGTTTTCAAGGAAACCCAATAGATTCCGAGTGAAGGACAAGGCTTACATCCGCTGCAGATTTTTCATGTAGCCTGAAAGAAGGTCCCTGATCAGTCATAAGCAGCTTACACATGCTCCTTGTTTGCTAACGATGATATCAAAGTTAATGAGTGGATTCTTTTCATTGATTGTAAGCCCTTCTCTAGGTCAGAGTGAGTGTCCATTAGCTGTCTCAACTTCCTGGAAATACAAAAGACAGACTGAACATTTAGAAGGTTTTGTTTGTGACTAAAAAATGAATCACCCAGCTGTAGAGATGGCTTAGTGGTTAAGGAACCTGCCTGCAGAGCCTAGGAATCCCCTTTCTGTTCTCCAGGTCCCACGTTTAGCCAGACGCAAGTGACGCAAACACGCAATGCAGTGCTCACAGGGGGCACACGTGTCTGGAGTTCCTTCACAGCAGCTGAGAGGCCACTAGCACACAATTCTTTCTCTGTCTCTCTCAAAAACAAACAAAAAAAAAATGAATCACTCTGGTATGTAGTATCCTTGAATTTAATTGTGACAATCATATATGATTATCACTATGTATATATATATATATATATATATATATATATATATATATATATATGTGTGTGTGTGTGTGTGTGTGTGTGTGTGTGTGTGTGTGTATCAAAATCTCTGCCTTTTTCAAGGGGTTCCTACAAAGCCAGTTCTTCCAATGATCCTGTACTTTTCAATATTAAGTGGTGGCCATATATCAAAATGGTACATGATACTTTCTGCAGAATGCAATTGTCTTTCATTAATATTTTAATATAAAAAATGCATTTTATTAATCAATATATCAATTGCTTTGGTACTTAGTATTATTTCATGTACGAACAATATTGCACATAGACTTTGTCAGAAATTCTAATATTTTCATTGAATGCTAAGCTTTGAATACAACTACTTTCTTTAAAATTAGGTTGTTTTATTATTAATGCTGCTATAAGATTATTACAATATTCACATTAATATTAATGTTACAATCATATAACACTTATGTTACTACATTACTAATATTATATTAAAACTAATAATTTTATAACAATAAGCAATCCTTTCTTTTAATCAACCTGCCTTCAAAATGTTTGTCATATACCTATGTGTGCTTGCAAGTACAAGTTACCTTTGCAAACAAAATTATAACATTCTGCATCCTCCACTGAAATTTTGCTTAGCTATCACAGACACTTATCTCACAGACATGATGACGTAATGCAGGTCTGCTAAAGTCTTTCATGACATTAAACAGGTCTATTCAATACATGTCTTCTATGGCCCAACTGATACTATAGGAATCAAACAAATATTCAATGCAACAGATTTCCCAGAGGATCCACAATTTTCAAGTTTTATTGCCAAGAAAATCTTCCCTATTTTGAACCTATAACACAAGAACTATTTTAGGATGACTTTTTTTTATTATTAGTATCTCACAATTATGGGCTTTTTCTTGCTATAGTCTGCTAGTTGCCATTTCATTGTACATCTACAACTCGATTGTTTGTGTTCTATAAAAGTTATTCCTCATTTCTACCCACTCTACAATGACCAACTTAGTTGGCACTTTTTTGTGACATTGCCATTTCCTGCTTTCTTATTGCACTATGCAATATTTAAACTTTCTAGTTCATCTAATTTTAAGAGTAAAATTATAGTGTTAAGAAATCTGTAACCTATGAATTTAATTTCTAATTTTAGTTCTTTAAATGCCACAATTTCCTACAAAAATAGCAAAATATACAAGTAAAATAATATTTTTCACATAAATGCATTATTGCAAAATAAAGCATGGTACAGCCAGTCCTTAAATTCAGAATTATATCCTGTGAGTTTTACTGACTTGTCCTCATCCTTCTATACATAAACCACCGAACTGTAGTAAATTTGAACTTAAGTAGCACCAGTCCTTTTCTATTTCCACTCATTACAATATTTCTCATGCCCTGACTTGACCTGCTTCCACCCTTGACATGACCATTTTCCTTCCTGTAGTTATAGCTCTGATGGCCCTCCTTGCATTTTACCTCTCTTCTTTAGTGCTTGTTTGCACACTGAACAGACTTTTTGTCCCATTCCCACACTCAGAATATCCATTTTATACACCTGAGCATGAAAAGACATAAATTTTCATACCGTCTACCTTTATTTTATGAAGTTCATAATAAGATTATTTCTTTTGCCATAAAGGGGTTATATAAATAAAACAAATGACTAAAATCTTATACTGAGGGTGACAAGAAAGGAATGCAAATTGAACATATATAGAAAAATGTGTCATTAGGGGGATGGAGAGATGGCTTAGCAGTTAAAGCACTTGCCTGTGAAGCATAAGGACTCAGGTTCAATTCCCCAGAACCCACGTAAGCCAGATGCACAAGGTGGCACCTGCATCTCGAGTTCATCTGCAGGGACTAGAGGCATGCCCATTCTCTACTTTGCCTTTTTCTCACTCTCTCAAGTAAATAAATAAACTATAAAAAAAAAGTATCATTAGATGATACTCATGATCTTGAGAATATGTATTTCTTATCTCCATGTATCTCATGCAACTGTCATTTTAACAATCTTGGCATGCAGAAAAGACAGGGTGTAAACAAAAAAAAAATGGTAATTGGGTTTTCAAGGTAAATAACCCATTTGAATATGTTTAAGCAGTGAGAGTAATATAACTTGAAATTGTTTGTGATTTTTAAAAAAACATTTTTATTTACTTATTTGCAAGCAGAGAGAGACAGAGACAGAAGAGAAAGAGAAACACAGAAAGACAGATAAACTGGGCACTCCATTGCCTCTAACAAACAAACTCCAGGTGCATGTGCCACTTTGTATATCTGGCTTTACATGGGTACTGGGGAATCAAACCCAGGTCATTAGACTTTGCAGGCAAGAGTCTTAAGAGTGCTATCTCTCCAGCCCTGTGTGTGAATTTCTGGAAACCACTGAAGGACTGCTCGGTTCATTATTTCCCACTCTGCTTTATTGTCACAGATCTCTGAAAAAATGCACTAGTTCTTACTAAGTTGTCATTATCCAGGAACATAGGAAAGTTGAAGAAATTAGGTGAACTATACTGATTGGCATGAAGCTGAGAAAGAAGAAATCAAAATAATGACATTTTAAGACATGTGATAATATAATACACCCAGACAAAGAGAGTGAAAAGCACTATCTGTAGCATGGAAATGTCAGAAATAGTCTGAGCTATTTCCTGTCTGGATATCACATCTGCAGGCTAGGCATTCTAAAACTAGGATGATTTAACCTGGAGAAAGGAATAAATTGCCATGGGTGCTGGCAGCAGATAATCTCAGGGACACTGGGTTTACTCGACATGGAGACAAGCTGTGCAGCACGTGGATCTTAATCATTAGTTGTAAATCCTGTATCTTCCCAGGATGTTTAGCCTCCTGTGTTTGGGCTAGTCTACAAAAAGATCTCTTGCCTCAGTTGATCTTGACAAGCCATGTGAGTAGTGGTGGTGATCTCTGTAAAGTAAAGCATTAGCTTGTTTTGGAAAAACTCTGACTTCACTACAGTTAGCTGTGCTGATTTAGTTTGAGAAAATATTTTTTTAATTCTCAATTGCTCACTCCATTAGCCATACATTTGTACTCTGTCTCTCTCACTTTCTTTCTCACTCGCTCCCTTTCCCTTCTTCCTTCCCTCCCTCCTTCATGTGTGTGTGTGTGTGTGTGTGTGTGTGTGTGTGTGAATTCATCTTCTAGGAAGTGAATCAAGTCTTCCTCAACTGCCTAGCCCAATGTAAGTTCCCAAATACTAAATAATGTGAGAAAATGTCACTAGTTTTCTTTAAAATATTAATAAATTTTTCCACAGTACATTAGTATTCCACCAACATTCTTATTAGTCTTTGTTGGAAAATATATGTAAGTTTCCAATTAAACTCAAATTTTTCATCTTAATGATTGCTGTGTTTTATTCAATGCTGGCTTGAAGTAAGTGTTCAATAATTCTCTATTTACTGAATAATTAAGCTAATTTGTCTATTATTTTTAAATATTTTATTTGTTTGTTTATTTGAGAGAGAGAGAGAAAGAGGTAGATAGAGAGAGAATGGGCATGCCAAGTCCTCCAGCCACTGGAAATGAATTCAAGATGCTTGTACCACCTTGTGCATCTGGCTTTAAGTGGGTAGTGGGGAATCTAACCTAGGTCCTCTGGCTTAGCCCTAAAGTGCCTTAACTGCTAAGCCATTCCTCCAGCTCCATGTGTCTATTATTAATTAATTAAATAAAATTCTAGAGATTAAAAACATGTAATAATATTCCTGTACTTATATTTGGAGCTTACAATGAATAAGGGTGACACAAATTAATAAAGCAATTATAATGGAAGACAACTGCTATTATTAAAAAAGAGACATTAACATCTAACTTGTTCAAATGTAGATTTTTGGAATTTCTGAAAATAAAAACACAAATGCTAATTGCCACAGACGCAATTACTGGTCAAAACTTTACTATAGGAAGCCAAGGCAATTTTATTAACTACTGTCAATTTCTATTTCTATTTTGTTACTAATACTCAATGGAAACAACAAAATGGCCTTGATTTCTATGTATTATATATTTAAAAGTTTCCTTTTAATTTGTGTCTGGGTGAAAATGGATGTAAATGCCACAACATGAATATGGAGATCACCGGACAACTTTAAGGTGTCTATGCCCCACTTTCATTGAGACAGTATCTACTGCCATTGCAAAGGAATTGCAAGACTGCTGATCTGTGACCTTCTGAGTTCTCCCGACTCTGCCTCCTATTGTCATAGACGCCTTGCTGTCATAACATGCATGCATAACTTTGCAACTGGCTTTATATGGATACTGGGAATTGAACCTAGACTGGTAATGTCCCCAACTGAAAGCAGTTTTAAGTTTAGATGTCTTTCTACTTTTATAACAAAAACAAATTCATGCCTTCCTTTTTTTTAATAACAAAAACAAATTCATCAAATAGCTTTTTTATTTTATCTCAGAATAAAAAAGTAATAAATCCAATATAAATGAAGCAAATAGCATGGCAAGATGCCAGTAAGTAGTTCCGAGCTTTTGACATCAGCCCATGTTAAATTTTAATTGATAATGTATATACTGACACCCAGCTTACCATAGTTCAACTTACAATGTTTAACTTCATAAAAATTGGAAAATATTCTCCTATCACTAGGCTGGGTGTGGCAGTCAGAGGACAGCCTTGAGGTGGTTTCTTCTCCTTTTCCACCATTTAGAGAAAGGGGGTCTCCTGCTGCTGTTACTTGAAGGCTCCTGGATTCTCCTGGCTCCACCTTCCAAAGCCATAGGTTAGTTGGGATTGCAGATATGCACTGTTGTATAAGTAGATTTAAAGGAGCACAGAGAATGATCCAACTCAAGTGAGAAGGCTTTCAAGCAAATGCTTTTAACTATTGAACAATCTCCCTGCCCCCATTCCATTTTCATATTTTGTATAGTACTGATAACTTACATGACCATAGCTTATTGTGAAATAAAGTGTGTTAGATGATTTTACCCAAGTGTAGTTTAAAGTAATTGTCTTGAGCTGGATTAAGGAAAAGCCATCGTTTTTTTTTTTTTTTTTTTTTTTTTTTTAAAGCACATTAAATGTCATATATATATATATATATATATATATATATATATATGGATAAATTAGATATATATGGATATAGACATATAGATATTATTAACTTATGATGACTTTATAAGATATATGCAAGTACCATCTGTATTTGATCACCCAAAATCATAAATCTGGTTAGTGTCATCATCTTGCAATGTCCATTCCCCACCTGCTTCAATATATTTTTAATTTTTTTTTCCCAAGGTAGGGTCTCACTCTAGCCCAGCCTGATCTGGAATTCACTATGTAGTCTCAGGGTGGCCTTGAACTCATGGTGATCCTCCTACCTCTGCCTCCCAAGTACTAGGATTAAAAGCGTGTGGCACCACACCTGGCAATGTATTTTTATATTATTTTATTTATCCAAACATTTTATATATGTATTTACTGTATTTTGATCAGATTTTAAACAGAATCCCTTCCATTACTTTCTGGTTTTCTATATATATATATATAGCAAGCAGACAGAGATAGAGAAATGAGAAGCAGACAGAGAGAATGAGCATGCTAGGGCCTCCAACTTCTGCAAACAAACTCCAGACACATGTGCCACTTTGTACATCTGGCTTTAAATTGGTACTGGGGAATCGGGCCTAGGTCATCAGGCTTTGCAGGCAAGCATCTAAACAGCTGAGCCATCTCTTCAGCCCCCATTGCCTTCTATTGACACCCTTTGCCATGTACTTTCTGCCAAACTTCTTTACAACTAGCCCTTCTTTTACTTTGATGTTTTGTTTCTTCCTTATACATGGATATAACACACTGAATTTATTTATGGTTGCCTGCATGACTCTATTTATTTTCCCAATTGTAGCACCAACATCACCATTAAGAATCCATCATCTACCCCTTATAAAAATATCACATTCTGAACTCTCATTGAACTGTTTTCCACCCATAACATATCAACCACTAAACAGACAGAATGACCATTTGTTTTTTTTAGTATGGGATAACTTGGCTTAACACTGTAGGTATGATTCTATTGCTATTAAGTCAAAGATAAGTTTTTCCTGTGCTCACATAATCTTGGCTTTTCCAGCAGATTCCCGACAGTTATCTTGTCTTTCATTATGTACTAGTGACTGGCCACTGAGAGTCCCTACGACATGAGATTTGTCTTTTAGACTTCCTGCTTTCTCTCATACTATCCACCACACTGTCACCCTTGCCCTCTGCAGATACTTCCTAGGAATGCCTCCTGGTAGTTCTTTGTGTCTCAGCTCATATATCATTCTTTAAAGAAGCCTTTTCTGATAAATTGCTCATCAATCTAAATTACCTCCATCTTTATTTCCATACATTGCTTATTACAATTATTAATTGCATATTACTTGCATGTTGATTTAACATCAGTCACTTTCTCAAGAACATAATTCCAGCATGAACTACGTACAATAGCATAGTTTCTGACCAACTGCTTATACTTAGTTATCTGTTAAAGAAACAAGTATGTTTGGCTAATAAGCAATGGAACACTTTGTAAAACGAACTGATGAGCATAAGAAAGGTCATATATCACAGCTGGGAGGATAAGAATTGTGACTAATAGACATGAGAACATTGACTTTATCCAAGCATGAGGCACATGTTTTTTTTTTTTTTTTTTTTTTTTTAACATTTAACTGGTGGACAAACTATTTGTCAAGACTGAAGTCAACTCTAGAAAGACTGGAATACCAATATGTTAATATAAAATGGAAAGCAAGCAAGTGTTAAGGAATCACATGTTCTTCTGCTACAGACACTAAAACTATTAACTGATTTTCTTCTATTAAGAAGTCTTTTGAGGGCTGGAGAGATGGCTTAGTGATTAAGGAACTTGCCTGAGAAGCCTAAGAACCCAGGTTCTACTCTGGAGAGCCCACCTAAACCAGATGCACAAGGTGACACATGAACACAAGGTGGTGCATGCATCTGGAATTTGATTGCAGTGGCCAGTAGCCCTGGCATGTCAATTCTCTCTCTCTCTTCCTCCCTCTCTCATAAAAAGAAATAAAAAAGAAGGCTTCCTGAGCTGTGCATATAGCTCAGTGATTAAAGGCACCTGCTGGCAAAGCCTGATGGCCAAGAGTTCAATTTTCCAGAAGCCACATAAAACCAGATGTACACAGTGACTCCTGCATTTGAAGTTCATTTACAATGACAGGAAGCCCTAGCATGCCCAAACACACACATTCTCTATGTGTGTGTCTGCCTCTCTCTGTGTGTCTCAAATAAACATATTTCTAAAAGAATGCTAAAGGAATGTGCAAAAAGGAAGTCTTCTCAGATAGAAGCCCATTATGTAATCAAAGCTTTTCTAATAATAAAATAGTTACAAACTCTTGAAGTATTATTTAAACATAAACTGCTTTCCTAGATGGCAGAAAACTATCTGAAATCTAAAGAATGAGGGGTTTTAGAGAATATTCTCATTATATTGTTGAATATACAAAAAACTATTTTTAAATAAAATACTATAATCAAAGTATGATACATTTCTTAAATTCTGCCATTAATCAAATTCCTCCCATTAGTTGTGCCTATATAAAACCAGGTTAGCATGCATTGTTCTCTTGCCCATTAACTTCCATGGGAAATGAGGAAGTAATATCCTTATGATCAGACTTCAGTTAGACAATTTGTAGAGTATATTAATAATTTATATTTTATATGAATATTTTATTATCTGAATTTTTAATGTGAGCTTCATACCATTAATTACCTACACATAGCTAATTATCTATTCTCATAAGTGAAATACAATAAAATACAGTGTTAAAAGCTTGTACACTGTCTTATAATATATGATCACATATGTTTCCCTTATGAACTCATCCATACATGCAACTTAACCTTGATGTCACAGTGCATTTGACAGTGGGATAGCAAGTTATTCATGTGTTACTCACTTGCCATGTAATTTTCACTCCATACAAGTTGATGCTATCAACCAATTCAAAAAAATCATGTTAATTTTTTTTTCAAAATTCATACTAGTAAAATATGGGAAACAGAGAAAGTTACTTCAAAGCAAGATTTTTTTTTACTTAAGCAGCATTAATTCTTCAATTTATGAAAAAAATAAGATACTTTGCTTAGAGTCCCCCCATGTTTAAAAGCAAAAATAAGCCAATATTTAATTACTATTT
This sequence comes from Orientallactaga sibirica, assembly GCA_036365145.1. Taxonomy (NCBI): domain Eukaryota; kingdom Metazoa; phylum Chordata; class Mammalia; order Rodentia; family Dipodidae; genus Orientallactaga; species Orientallactaga sibirica. The sequence goes on along the minus strand of JAEOAD010000060.1, from coordinate 13,064,772 downwards.
CCTACCTTATTTGAAACTTTCAGCAGATGACTTTCCTCTGTCTTCCATACATGTTCATATAGTCTAACCTACTTTATGACCTAAAATAATGGAGAGAATAGGAAAAACTCTGTGACTACATCTTTTATAAATTCCCCTGAATAAAGGTCCTTCTCTCAGACACTGAGCATCAACTTCTCCAGAAACATTAATGTTGAAGAGTAAAATCGACATCAGATAAATTTTGTGCATGAGCATCTGTTTTAAAAACCTGCAAGTACAAGATACTGTGGTACAGGTATTAATTTTCATGTTTGCAAAGAAGATAGTAACTGCAGCAAGCAAGGAAGCACCTTTCAAAGGATGCATGCAAGTTGGGTCTCAAAGCAGAGATGCTCTTCTCCAGGAGGACGTGGATGCAAGACAACCAGGGAGAGGCAAGCTCCAGCACCTGACATGTCTGCAGACAGTGAGTTGCCAAGATGCCATCCTGTACTATCCCATGATCATTACATGGCAATCACATGGGAGTGACCTACCTCTCTGCTCTTTTCTAACATGAAATTGGCAACAAGGGCTTAGAAACACGTACTAAACGTGTGCTGGACAATAAAGTGGCCACTATCCACACATGCTTATAGTTAAATCAAACTTCCAAAAATGAATAATTCAGTTTTCTTATAAACATGAAACTAGCCACACTCTATGTACATGTGGGATTTATTGAACATTTCTGTCAAGACAGAAGATCTACTGGGCAACACTACAAGACAGCTCCTCAATTCTTTTGTCTAAAGACAGGTACTTCCAGGGATTCAAAATGCATGCCTGAGCAATGTGTAAGAGGAAGGTGAGTTTTAGTTAAAATGTGCTATTATTAGTGCTGTTTTAGGATATATTACAAATCTTTAGGGATGTTTTAAAAATAGAGACATTATTTAAACATTCCTCTATGAAAAACACATTCCAAGTAAAGAAAACAATGAATGAATAAAATTTTGTAACACAATCATTTATAATTTTAGGATGTATGCTAAAGAAATATGTGGTTCTAATTTTTGCCTCATTATCGTTAAACTGTCAAAATCTGCTATAAATTTCTTTAGGAATCTCTGAATATATTCTCTCAACTCTCCAACTCTCCAGTGCATCTACTCAAGTCACAGGTTCTACATGATGTTTGCTCTTCTAAAATAAAACATTGCTTTATTTATGTTTCTTTAAAGTTATACATCTTTTAAAAACATATTTAATTGATCATTAGAGTAAGATTTAGGTTCAAGAACATTATAAATGCCTTTGCATTACCTCTTATCTCCCCCATGAAGCAGTATCATGAAATACTTACTGCAATTTTATTTTGATATTTCATGTTATAGTTTTATGCTGAAAGTTCGAATTTATTGGCCTAACATATTTACCTTTCTTTTGGAAACATGTATAAATATCCTTTATGTCAATCTTATACTTTCCTTATAAAGGGCCTTTAGCTGTTCACTAACATAAGCAAAAATGCATGCACATAGAGACATATACAATCACTTTTTCTTAGGACAAGTAGTGAAATCTCACCTAGCATGACCTGTGTGATAGTTTTCTTATGACCTCTGTCCTACTTTACTCATTCAACTTCCAGACATATATATATATACACATATATATATAGAATCTGAAATGTATATAACTAAATGTAATATATAGAACATTAATATATATGAACATTTTAATTCAGGCAAAATTCTTTTTTAAGATTTTATTTTTACTTATTTATTAGAGACAGAGAGAGGGAAAGAGAGTGAGAGTGAGAATGGGTGTGCCAGGGCCTCTAGCCACTGCAAATGAACTCCAAACGCATGCACCACCTTGTTTATCTGGCTTATGTGGCACCTGGAGAATTGAACTGGTGTCCTTAGGCTTGGCAGGCATGTGCCTTAACCACTAAGCCATCACTCTGGCCCCAAATTCTTAACCTCATCTGGCATGTAGTTTTATTTCTATTCTTCTATTCCTTTTATATTTTTATTTATTTATTTGAGAGAGTGGAGGAGAGGGAGAGGTGTATATTTGCACCTGGTCTTGCCACTGCAAACTCCAGATACATGGGCCACTTTGTGCACCTGTGTGCATTGGTACTGGAGACATGAACTTGGGCCAACAGGTTTTGTAAACAAGCACCCTTAATCTCTGATCCATATCCTGAGACTTGTATCTCTAGTCTGAGTGTTTTAAATAAAATTATATGAATCTTACCAAACAAAAATCAGTTATGGCACTTATTCAGTAGTCTTACAACAGCTTTCTATATTCATATTTCTTTTAACAAATAAGTTCATAAGTGCATTTTTCAGTTTCTTACTTTCATATATGTATTCATTGAAACTTTTTTTTTTTTTTTAATTTGAGAGAGAGACAGAAAGAAAGACAGACAAAGAATGGGTGTGCCAGGGCTTCTCAGCCTCTGTGAACAAGCTCCAGACACGTGAGCCCCCTTGTGGTCATGTGTGACATTGTGTACTTGCATCACTTTTGCTGGCTGGAATGTGGGACCTGGAAATTCAAACAGGCATTCTTAGGCTTCTCAGGCAGGTACCTTAACTGCTAAGCCATCTCTCCAGCCCAATTGAAATTTAATTGTATATTTTAACCTGTCCACTCTGCTGTAACAAAATAGTATAAATCAGGTAGCTAGTTAAAAACTTAAAATTACTCTTCACAATTCTGAAGTTTGCTATGAAAGATCAGAAAACCTACTGAGTCAGCATTTGCTCAGTAAACCAGGATTCCAGGAGACATGTTCTTACAGAGTGGAAGATGAACATATGATCTCTTTGGCCTCTTTCATAAGGGCATGAATACATGTAATGAAGGTGGCATCCTCATTACCCAATCAAATGCCAAAGAACTCCACCTCATTATAAATCACCTTGGGCATCGGGTTTCTACCTATGCATTTGATAGGCACAAATATTCATATCATAATAAATTACTTGAACATTGATGGATCTGAGAAATGCAGTAAATATTCATTATAAAAGAGTCTTTGGGGCTGGAGAGATAGCTTAGCAGTTAAGGTATTTGACTGCAAAGCCAAAGGACCCAGGTTCGATTCCCCAGGACCCATGTTTGCCAGATGCCCAAGGGGGCACACATCTGGAGTTCATTTGCAGTGGCTGGAGGCCCTGACTGGCTCATTTTCTCCCTTTCTCTCTCTCCCTCATTTTCTGTCAAAAAATAAATAAATAAAAATAAACAAATATTTTTTAAAAGTAATCTTTGCTCTCAGAACACATAGGACCTGAGCATATTTACCAAAATTGGGTTCAGACTCTATGAGATGCATGGGTTCAATAAACAGCATGCTCAAGAGTAAAAAAAAAAAAAAAAAATAAAAATAAAAAGTTAGTGTGATGAAAAGGTGAATTTGGGTGAGCAAGCCTGTCATCCAGCACTTGGACTTGGATGTCTAAGACAGAAAGATCTTCAGTTTGAGTCCAGCCTGAGCTATGAAACAAGACCTTCTCTAATGGAAAATAATTTAAAAAGGAAAATTTTCCATTTTTTTAATAATTTGTTTTTATTTATATTATTCTAATTTTACATTCATAATGGTGACTCCATTAACCTCCTCCCTGTCTTCCCTCTTCCATAGGGACCCTCATCAATGGGGATGTGGGTCATGCATTGTGGGGGTAGTAAAAAGTTATGGGGGATTGTTTTTACAAATTGAAAACTAATCTTTGTTGATGTGTGTGTGTGTGTGTGTGTGTATTTAGTATATACCCAAACACATAACAACTTATACAAGACATGTGTGCTTATTTTTAAGGTTCCAGGTGTATAAATACAATAATGTTCACAGAATACTTTTGAATCATATACTATTATATTTCTGTAATAATATGTGGTTAGAGAAACAAAAAAGAAAAAAAAACCTGTATCCTCTCCCAAAATTAATTTAATGAATTCTTTCATGCTTATGTCAAAAATCAAACAAGCAACACAACCCCATCCCACAGTCAAAATGCACAAAGATATTTGATACTTACATTAAAAATACAGTAAATTGGGCTGGAGAGTGGTTAAGGCGCATGCCTGTCAAGCCTCAGGACCCCAGTTCAATTCTCCAGGTCCCACGTAAGCCAGATGCACATGGTGGTGCATGTGTCTGGAGTTCGTTTGCAGTGGCTAGAGGCCCTAGCACACTCATTCTCACTCTTTCTCCCTAGGTCTGTTTCTACTAAATAAAAATAAATCTTAAAAAAAATACTGTAAATTAGTTATAAAAATGTAACAAGTCTAATATAGGCTAGATGTTGGTATAAAAGATTGAAAGACCAATAGATTCCATGTTCCATGTTAAAATACTGAACACTTATTTGTATCTGCATTTTCTTACCCATTGTCCTTCACATATGTTGTAGGCTCAGAAATTGAGGAGTAACCATTGTCTGTTGCAATCTGTAAGTATTCTATATTCAGCATTAAGCTAGGAGGGCCAGCTGTGGTGGCCCAAGCCTTTAATCACAAAGCTTCAGAGGCAGAGATAAGAGGATCGCTGTGAGTTCAAGGCCAGCCTGAGACTACTCTACCTCAAAATAAAATAAAATAAAATAATAAATTGAATAAAATAAATAGTTACAAGAAAAATTTGCTTTTATCAATGAAATAGCCTCTCAAAGAATGCTAATACATTTGACATGACCTTTTAGCGATATTTGCTTGGGACCACATGGGAAATTACTGGCAAAAGCAGAGTTATGAACTACATTTCCTGCTTCTCTGGTGGTTTTCTTCATACATCACCTAAATCACATGAGCTAAATTGAGTTGAATACTATGCATGCTGATGGCTTAAAATAAACACAGGCTTGTGAATGTGCCAGAATGAGTTTTAATTATTTTTATGTCTGTCTATAGCTGAGCTTGAAACCCAATTTTCATTTTACCAATTAGATTATATACTATTCAGATTAAAATATGTCCCAGAAATTCTGGCAAAGTGGGCTAATTCTGGGACCATCTGTTTTTTGGATTGCTTTTGGAATTTTTCTTCAAAAGAGTTCTGCCAACACTTTGCATGTCAATGGCTCCTGTTGGAGTGACTGAATTATTCAGTGTTGCACAAAAATTATTCAGCACCAGGTTTAAATTCTTACAGTAATTGATTGAGAATGAATATCCAATTTGAGGTGATTATGGTCTGCATGATTCTCATGACCATGTAGTGTTTAAGAATGTTCATATGAGTGTGACTTTAACAGCTCCAGAGAAAACCTAGAGTGATGTGGAATGAGAAGAAGAGATGACAGAATCTTGGCACTTGCCCCAAAGTTAGCGATGGCCTAGAAACCCCTCTTCCACATCTCTTGAAAACAGTCACCTGTCCCCACAACAGAACAGAACACAAGTGCTCCTCCATCAGTATATGCATATCCTCCAAAGACATACATGAGTATATCTTTTCCTATGATACTGGGGTTTGCTAGGGGTTTTAAGAAAAGGATTGAGCTCTCCTAAACTAATGAGAACATTGTTCTTCAGGTAGCAGCAGGTGCTGAATCACATTCTAGCTCTTAAACCTCCTGAGTTTCCACTGAAGTCTGTTCAGTGGGTCACAGCCAGCTATCAAAAAGGGCAGGAGACTGGACATCTCTAAAAGGCAGCCATCAGAGCATGCAGGGCCCAGCCCTAATGATTGCCAAAACCAGTATGAGGGCGCAAAGTGAAGGCATGAGAAGAGAACCTTATATGGAAACAGCTAGCATGTAAGGCAATAGAGACGATGGACATGTTGGAGAGGGCAGGGAGATGTGGAAAGAGGCTTGGGAAAAAAAATGAATGTATTAGCAAGCAAATACAGAATAACTCAGATGAAACACTAATTTGTCCACCAAAGAAGGAAAGTTGAGCATTGACTTGTGTATTGAAGAACACGTATACCCACTGTGGTAGTTTGAATTGATGACCCCCAATATATTCAGTGTTTTATTAGCTTTTAGTTGGAGGCAGTGTCACAGGGTGGATCTTGGGGTCCAGCCCTGAGGTGTGGTGGTGGGTTTGAGATTCCATTCTAAAGATATGCAAAGTGTGCCTAGCTGGAGTTCCTGAAGTGTGCTATGCTGTGTGGCTTTTACTTTTGGTTTTTTGGTTTCCTCTTTCTCTCTTGCCTGTTCCTGTAAAAGCAGACCAGCTTCTTCTGCCATTATGGAAATTCCCCTGGATCTATAAGCTTCAATAAATCCCCTCCTCCATGACTGTGCCTGGTCTGGAAGTTCATCTCAGTGAACCTGAAGCTGTCTGCTACACCCACCTATGTAGACGACCAAATAGTTATATCAATCAATTCTTCAGCCAAAATTATATTAAGACTACAGAACAATGTTCAAAAAACTGTCATCAAAGACCCTAGTCATTTTGAACACCCAATTGCTCAATCTTTTTGGTCCATGAGTAATTCATTATTAAAATAAAGGGTGTGAGGTACATAAATTACAATTCTAGTCCTAGTCCTTGAAGACTTTGTACTAAATATATGACGGTGAAAAGTATCTAAAAAATCTGTTCTCCCAGCTAAAAAATGTGTGTGTGTGTGTGTGTGTGTGTGTGAGAGAGAGAGAGAGAGAGAGAGAGAAAGGCCTTTTTTAATGATTTTATTTTTATTCATTTATTAGAGACAGAAAGAGGGAAAGAGAGAGAGGGAATGAGAATGGGTGTGCCAGTGCCTCTAGCCACTACAAACAAACTCCAGACGCACGCACCCCCTTGTGCTTCTGGCTTACGTGGGACCTAGAGAATTGAACAGGGGTCCTTAAGCTTCGCAGGCATGTGCCTTAACTACTAGGCCATCTCTCCAGCCCCAGAGAAACCTGGAGAATCAAACCGGGGTCCTTAGGCTTCCCAGGCATGTGCCTTAACTACTAAGCCATGTCTCAAGTCCTAGAGAAAGTTTTATAATGAGCTGTATTATCTGAATTTAATCTTGAGTCCCATGTTGAAAAAAGGATTTCAGGCTGTCTTCCTATTATGAGATGAAGCATTTAGTGCATGGCTTCTCTCCAAGTTGACAACAAAAATACTGAACCACAGCAACAAATTAATTCAAAATAGCTCCCCAAGTTATGTGGGTCTTTACTGAATCTCTGTCATCATCACTAATCCTATGATACTTAAACAGGTTCCCTAGAGACAGACGTCTTCATGTGAGTGTTTTCTAGTCATCTGTTTAACTGTCACTGTCTAACATGTGTGCATAAACAAGCACTTCAGAATATGACATGTAAAAATTCTGATTAGAGAATATCCCCAAAGATTAAAAGATGTCAGAGTGATCAGACAACATAAATGTCACAGCTAAGTGTTTGCACAATGGGAAAACAGTTGCAAATCAAATGGAAGAATAAAACATTTTGTAGTGAGTGTCTCCACTTGTTACCACCCAAATTTTGTCATTAGAATCATTCTTTTATTGTCAACCATTTCTTTTTTTAAATATTTTATTTATTTATTTACTTTTCAAGAGAAAGAGAGAGCCAGAGAGAGAGAAAAAAAAAATAGTTATGCCAAGGCCATTTTCCACTGCAAAGAACTCCAGATGCATGTGCCACCTTGTACATCTAGCTTTACATAGGTACTGGGGAATCGAACCTGAATCCTTAGGCTTTGTATACAAGTTTCTTAACCCCTAAGCCATCTCTACAGCCCAACCATTTCTCATAAAAAGGAAATTTTCTATAAAAGTTAATTGTTATAATAAATTTAAAGCCTTAAGACGTGTGGAGAAATAGAGACAACAGAAGGCGCTGAGCCGTCAAAGATATTCCCTTTCTCAGAGTGTTGCCGAAGTAAGGTTAGGCAACCTCTTTACAACATGAGTTACTGTTTTAGGTGTGCCTCCCTCCGACAGGTACTGTGCTTGTCACATCCACCTATGTAATACAAGTCATAGCCTTACCATATAGAGAAGGAAACAGTACTGTCACAGTTGGGTGGTCTCCCAAATGGCCACCGGCTGGAATGTGGTCAATGGGAGTCTTGATGTGTCAAACCTGCACATTGTCCACTATTATGAGAAAGGAAAATGATGGGCCCTGGCTTGTGCTCTAGAGGAAATAGGAGATTCTCATGGAGCTCAAAAACTATAGATGGATAAAGATAAGGAAAGTCCAAGAAGGAATGCTTAAGTGCCAAGGACTGTTCTCTCTTCATTTCAGAGGTCATAGCCAGTCTTCTGAGTCTTTCTGGTAACTTTTACAAAAAGGGGTCTTCCTTAAAACAACAAATTTGGCACTGATTCCCTTCCCTATAACTCAGTTCGGCCCCAGCCTTGGTGCCAGCTGATTCACCTGTAATAAGTCCTAGTCCTGACCTCAATCAGGGAGTCTTGGTAGCCAGATGAAATTTGTGTATGCATCACATTCTGGCTTCCTTAAAGCCCCAGCAACTGTATGTTTATGGTAACTCCCTGTAACATTCTCACAATGTATTCTACCCATTCATAAGAGAGTGTGTTAGTATGTGCTGCACTGGCAATTTATACATAATCTTAAATTAGAAAACAGCTCTTGTCCCAAGGGCCAAGAAAACCTACATTTTTTTAAAACCTACATTTTTTAAAGATTTTGTTGATAGGATTATTGTTTTGTTTTGTTTTGTTTTTGTTAGTTTGTTTGTTTGTTTAAAATGGGCCTGGTTAAGGGAACTAATATGAGAAACATGTAGGCATTAACAATCATTACTGTACTGTCCAATACTTTCTCATTTAGGGCATTTAAAAGTCATGTGTTTCTGCTCCTTTCCCTGTATCCTACCAATGTTTTCATTTTATTATTATTTTCACTTGACATTACTGGTGATTGGGTAAAATCAGCAACTGTTCAAAAGAACCAAACTGGAGAAAAAAAAAAGTTTCCAGAACTCAAACAATGCATTTTATTTATCTTGAAACATAGTTCTATGCACTGTCTTATTAATAATAATTGAATAACAGGTTGGCATTGGCAGGAATAACAAAAATGAATGTGCTTATTGGCAACAGATGTTTTAATATCCCATCAAGTCTACTGCTCGAGGAATTGCCTTATGTTCTGATAAGTTTTTCACAAATCTGATTATATCTGACTCAGAAACAAAGTTGGATGATAACTGACTAGCAATCTTTGACAAATATGTGATCAAGGTGATACATAAACAGCCAAAAGCAAAAAAAGAAAGTAATCTCATTTTTATGCTATAAAAACACAAACATAAAAAAACACAAATATGCAGACTATTAACTGGTTCTTGGGATTGAGTTTTAGTTAATTTTTTACTACTAATTTCAGTTTTAGAGGCAAAAATGTTCACATTTTAAAGCTTTTTAAGTATACATTTGGACCACCAACAGATTCAAAAACACCCACCACTTGGGCCACGAGTGGCCTTCAGCTTCTATTTAGCTCTAATTGTAGGACATGTTCCTTTCTTGAATACCTGTATCTTTCAAGAGTTCCTCCCATCATCTCACACTTTCCTCTTAGGTCAGGTAAGATGTTACAGTGTACATACAGAGTCTTTACAATGCTGTGCTACTGTGAGCATTGAATCAGCTGAACAAGAAATGTATAAAGTCCCCCCCCCCCGCAAGAATAATCAAGGACACTGTCCCAGAGTTACAGAAAGTTTAACATTTTGGACTTTCTCCTTCAATGGAGCCATTCTTTTCTGTTTTGCTTACATCAGTCACAGGTACCTGCAGAGTGCACTTTGTAAGACATTGGCTTTTCTACCTGCTGTCATTAGAAAGTTACTGAACACTAGCCTTTGTGCACTTCTAAATATTGGAATTTTTTTTTTTTTTTACTTATTTGAACACATGCAGAGAAATTCTAGGTTTTTAATACAGTTTTAAATGGGAAATTACATGAAACTGAACTCTCCACTGTTTCTTTACTGGTTCTCCTTCTTCTCTCCTAGGGACAAAAATAAAAAGTAAGGGAGCATGGCGTCCTCGGTATTTCCTGTTTGCACTTATATATGAAAGGAAATGCATGGCTCTCTTTCTCCTCCTCGTAGTAAACCTGTGTGCAAGTGTCTGTGTTAAGATCTCAATGCAATCAACTTTCTTATGCTTAGAGTTTTGCCTACTAAAAACAGTAATTGTTTTTAGGTAATTATATCACTTCAAATTGTTAGGGTTATAATAATGTTGAAATTTTCAGCATGTTAAAGTGAATGAGATTTTTCAAACATGTTCAGTAAATACACTATTAGTAAATATTGATAATATCATTAAGATTTATTTCCTCTTGAAATAAACATATGTTTTTTCTGGATTTCTTTAATATAAGTGTGGCATCCAATGATTTTATACATGAATAAGTGGATATAAAAGCAAAAATGTATGTGGAGTTGGACTTAGTTTACTTAAAATCAGCCTTGATTATTGACTAAGCTATGGGCTATTATTTCTATAGCAGAGATACATAGAAAGTTAAAATGGATTTTCTATTGTTTTTCCTGCTGCTTAATTATTTTGTTTGCTTTTAGAAAAAAGCATCAACATTCTTACAAACTGTAGCTTTAAAAAAAAAAAAAAAAAAAAAAAAACAGTACCCTGGTAAAAATTTGTGAAACTTAAACGAGGAAATAAAGTCCCAGAAAAAAGTTAGGCAAAATCCTAGCTTCTTTATCATCCTTCAATCATTGTTTTGTCCTTCATGCCAGACCCCTGTATTACCTGAAGCAGGTCCCTTCTCTCTTTTCATTCAAACCCAGCAGTCACTAACAACACCAGCTCTTCTTCACTCTTCCACAGCAGTCCACTGACACTGGAGAACGTTTCTTAGCAACAACAACAAAAAAATGTATTTCTGGTTTCTGTACCCATTTGTTCTCTCCCTGAACTTTTAAAATCCAATTACATGTTCATAGACAGCTATGTTTGCCACTCATCAAGGGCTGGGGGAACCTGGAGAGATTTTTTTTTTTAATGGGAGAAAAGTTTTCTCTCTGCAGACAGGCTAACCCTCAACTTACAACTTTGTCAGCCCCACACCCATCTGTCTTCTGCCAGTGGTGCCGCTTTCATGGTACTGGAGAAAGCAAAAGACCTTTCTAAGTCTAAAATACTCTGTTTCCCCTTTGTTTTCATGGTGGAACCTATAGTTAATGGACATGAATCTTATAAAAAGTATTGAACTTTATTTAAGATAGTGCAAAAGCAATACACATTAGGTAGAATGTGTTCTGCATATTTTAAATACTGACCATCCCTGGGATGGTAATAGGCAGTATGACTGAGATGGTTTGAACTAGGTGTCCCCATAGACTCATGTATTCTGATTGCTTCATACCCAGCTGAAATGTAGATGTGAAATCTTGCTAGCGGAGGTGTGTTGCTCCGAATGGACAATGATGGTTTATTAACCCTAGATTCCCAATGTTAGTTCTGCTCACATTCCTGCTTCTGTGTTCCACCTGCGGAGGCAGAGGTGATGTCCAGCCTCTGGTCATGCCATCCTTTCCCTTGCCATCATAGAGCTTCTCCTCAAGATTGTAAACCAAAAGAATTCCTTTTTCTCATTTGCTGCTTTTGGTCAGGTGTTTTGTGCCAGCAACTAGAAGGTAACCACACAATTATATATGTTGTCCTGTCAGACATGAGGTCATAAGGGAAAATAGCCAACACCCTTTAGGGATGGTATTGCTATGGTAAGCTGTGATGTTCAGTTGGATATGTGTGCCAAATACAGTTCCTACTTACAATATTTTCAACTTGTGCTTTCTGTTATAAGAGGAAGAGTACAGGTATGCACTTGTAGTCTAAAACATTAAGATGTGCTCTGAGGAGACATATTGCAGTTCATTTCCTCTTTGACAAACCTTGGAACATGTGGTAGGCAAGGGACTTCCCAATGCCAAGCCAGTGTCATTTCAAAGGTAAATGGGGCAGAAGCCCTGTGGAGATGTAGTTTCCTGTCTAACAGATAGCATAGGTTAAAATACATGTTATTTTTTATTTATTTTTGGATTTTCATTTAAAAAATTACAAAAAGCAATGTCAAGGGATATAATGATTATTTCTATGTTATATAGCCTAAATTTATTTTTTCTTGAATCAAGGGAATATTTGGGGGAAAAATTTTATCACAAAGGTTCTAACCTGGTTTTCTTTTATTATTATTGATATGGGATAGAACTGATAGAATATTTAGTAACTTATTATATCTTTATAGCAATTGAGCTAAATAAATTCTAAATTATACTGATATTGCAGAATTACTCATTAAAGCAACTTGATAAATTAAAATCCTTTTTAAAATCAATTCTATTGCATTTTTATAATCCAGATTTTTTAACTAAACAATTTTACTATTAAAGATGTGAACCATCTCATGTGCAGTAGACTCTAAAATTACCTAAACTAGCATTTATTGCTTAGAACAATTCTTCCTTTCAACTCAAGTTTACGTTGAATGGTTACTATTTCTGGGCCTCTTTTGTTTATTTGTTTATTTTTAGTGGGCTTTGAAATATCATTTGAGGGAAAAGCCCATCTGATGTCAGTTCTTTCTTTGTTGAAGTTCCACTGAGTCAGCCTGAGATAAATGGAATTTTCTTCCTCAATCCAAGGCTTAATTATGGTAATTAGTCTGTGCAATTTGTAAAGTTTGGCAGCCAATTCAGGTCCTAATATGCATAAGCCTCTTTCTGTTACCAATTGAGTAGGTTTTAATCAGTTTTTAAAAGACAGTGTCATACTATGTCTGCGTGCCATACTCTTAGATTGTGAGATTGGATGTTGTTTCGAACCCTGCTACATCATTAGAGGTTTGATATTTTTAATATTCATGAAGCTTTCATCTTAGCATTAATCCCACAGCATCTGTGATTATGATGGGCACTTCGGGATCTGCCTATTGTGCGCCTTTAGAGAGTGAAAGGCCAGGCAGCTCCTGGCAGTAAATTAACCCTCACAATGCCACTTGGTGCCAAATGCCTTTTGAAATGTTGCCTTCTGCTCTGTGCCTTTCTGTTCGGATTTCACACTGATGTTTGATTCTCTCAACAGATCCATGCTTCATTTCATTCTGACAGCCATCTGTGGTCCTCCCCAACCCTTTTCATTGAAAAGCATATATTTCACAAGTTTTTTTTCCTCTCTCTCTCTCTCTCTCTCTCTCTTCTCTCTCTTTCCTTTTTTCTATAATGGGCATGTTAGTCAATTGAGGAAAAAGAGCCAGGAGTATTAATTCCTATTATGTGGATGTTGATGCACATTAGGGGAATTTGTAGGGATGTGTGTGTATATGTGTGTATTGCCTTGTTGGAGTAAATTCTTAAGTCAGCAATAGTTTTATTTACTACTTATTGACTATTATAACTTTTTCAAAATGCTTCAAATTCTTTAGCATCAGTTGTTTTCATTATTTTTTTTTATATTCTAAACAAATAAATTGAAACTCCTGATGAATGTAATGTTGTTGACTTAGCCTCTTTTACCAGTCACTATTTTGTCTTTAGATAAATAAATGTGCAGATGCGTAAGTAGTCATGCTGTTAAAATTTAAGGTAACTTTTCATCTTTCCATTCTAATATTTAGTCAGGATTTACTTGTCTCGTTTGCAATGCTTATTCTCTTTGCAGATAAAAGAAGTCTTTTAATTAGCCACATGATCTTATTTACAGTAAGGCTAATCAATTTTTGCTTCATAGCTTTTCAAGAAGAATCAGTTCTTAAAATGTAATCAGTTACTTTTACTATAATTATAAATAAGATCAGAGCCGTGCTGCTTACATATAACCTTAAACAATAAGCATCAAATTGTGAAGATTAAAGGGAATGGAATTCCATGAAAAACCCAGGCAGCAAAAAGTCAGTAATCCTTTATAGAAAACCAAGAAGAGAAATGGTTGAAGACTTGGAAGTTAGTTCAGGAATGATCCTAAGCCATGTTCACTTTATGTGAAAAAAAAAAAAATAGCTTCAGTAATCAAAGCCAGTCTTCCTCCTGTCTCTTGTATTTCTACTGAATGTAAGATAAGATAGCCCTTATGTTTTTCTTTAGGGGATGTGAGGCAATAACTCTTTGTAGCCTTCACAAATAGGGGAGGGTTGGTATAGGATCCCTTTGTGACAGGTGTGGATGGTGGTAGGGGAAAGGCTGAGATAGGAAGGTCTGCCAGTCCTATATATGTCTAGCTTTTTAATCTGGAAGAAAAGAGAGATTATTGGAAAACAAAATGATGGGTTTGTGGGGGAAGAGTGAGTCATGTGGAGCCACACATTTGTGAGCAAAACAAAACCACTAAAGTTGCTTAAACCTCCAAGAAACTGGCAAAGGTCACTAGTAGGACCAGCCAGGTGCAACTATTTCAAGAAGGTAAAGCTGATTAGACACTAATCACTGCCCTGCACTCTGCATCTTTACTGTCCTTGGCAACTAAATTTTATCATTTGGAAGTTGTTAAAGGCAAACTTTAGATTTCCATTTCTGTTTGGCTAGTCTCCTGGAGAAGCTGGGAGTGGCTAGGGGAGCAATCTGGAAATGAAAAGATTTTTGTAGAAAAGCTAAAATTTTGCTGAAGTAATTACATCTGAAAAAATTCAAAATTTTATCAGGCAGCACATGTAATCTTTCCTAAATTATCCCTATATTCCCTCTGAGCAGATTGTTTTAATAATAGTCTGTGTTGAAATGGAAATACTTAATATTCACTAAGTACATAAATAAGTAATACGTACCTCTATAAAGTAATGTTTTGCAGAACATGAAGCTAAAATTTAGTAATTACAAGATTTTCAATTATGTCCATGCAAAATTACATAATTTTAGGTAAAATCTAAAATAGATATTGCAGTGTTCTGAATATAGTGAAAAAAACTTCATTAATTATTTTGCAGCCTAAGCTGAAAAAATATCTTACATATATAACTGAAAGAAATTACTGGTAAATAGTATTTATGTCATTATCCTGCCTATCTATTATATTATTTAGAAAGTTGAGCAAAATAATTATTTGTCCTTTTCAATTGTCATTTTAACCAGAGAAACATATTTATTACAGATGTTACTCATGTATAGAACGAGGTAAAATAAATATTCATTGAGGAACAATAACGCAAAAGATAGGTTGCCTTGCTAAAGTATGTAATTAGAATGCATTTTGGACTTTCTTGACAACCTCATCACCTGGAAGACTTTAAGCAGCCAGAGGTCCTTTGGGCTTAGTGTGCTGGCTCCATTCCATTTTGTTTCACTGTTGTTTAGACGTAAACCAGAATGACCCCTACCTCAGGGTAACAGTGGATTAACCTAGCCTTCATGGGTCTCAGTGTGAAGGTGAAGGAAGGGAAAGAAGATAACCAGAACATATCCAGACCTTCCTTTGTTTATTATTTTGTCAAATTATAATTTTCATTTGTATATGAAGTTATGAAATTCATGGTACATAGGTAGCATTGTAACCTTTCATCTGCTATTCTGAAAGGCACCAAAAAATGAAGAGAGAGAAAACTAAATCTCACTAATATTCTTGACCAATTATTGTGACTGAAAATCTATGTGTTACAATAGCTAGTCATATTCTATAATAATCCAGCACTTTAAACAATGTTAGTTTCTTTTTATGAGCAATGTGATCCAGATAAATTCTTCAACAGTGTTCTAGTATTTAAAAGAATGGAAGATGAACACTACAGGTAAATAACATGATTTAATCCAAGCAGATGAACTAATATGGCTTATATAAGGTAATAACTGATTCAGGATAGTGCAAACTGCATTTTAACTAAAGTAAAAATACAAAAATGGGTGTAAAACAATCAATACATGCTACATTAATTTTATTGTATCTTTTAGAAATAAGAATGCCTAAACATTTTGGTGTTTCTCCTGAGGGCAAGAAAAACAACTAAAATAAAATATCTACCTATTGGTAAATTAGTAGGGCCTGTAACATTTTTTCTTTAACAGCAAAAATTTAGCAACACCAAGGTTGTGAAATGTATATATATATATATGTATGTATATATATATATATACTTAATGTTAGTTTTCTTTTCCCTTCTTCTAATGCATGGAAATGGCTCCTTTCTAACTTGTTTATCATCTGACTATTATATGTACCCTTTGAAAATAAGCAGCTAAAAAGCCCTTATAAGAACAAATGTTTTCTAAGTTGGGAGGTAAGCTTTCTGAAATCTGATTAGTAGAAAGTATATTCACTGCTAGTCATCATTCTGGGGAAAATGAACCTGTTTTGCTATTTACCTATACCATTCCCATCAGTTGTTAGCCATAGGCTTGGAAATAGTTGAACGTACTTTGCACGTGGTGATTGTCACCCTCAGTCCTTGTGCAATTATTTGCAGTTGGCATTTCTTTGTAAGTAACCCATGCAAAGCACGTGTACTCCTCACCATTGCCTTCAGTTTCAACAGGTAGATAGAAATGGAGCTCAAATCTTGCTCTTCACAAAAAATTAAAAATCTATTCATATGAAATACCTTCTAGAATCAAAGAAGGAAACCCCTTGAACTCTGGGAGGATCAAGAGTTAGCATTTGAGTCCTCATCTCAAAGGATGAATAGGAATTTCCTAATTGGAACTAAGGATTGGAAGGTGTTTCAGACAGAGAGAATGAATGTCATGAGCAAAACCAAATGTTACTAAGTGTGTGGTGCATTTTAAAAGTGGTGAGCACTTCCGTATAGTCAGTACAACTAGCAAGTTAGATCTTAGGAAACAGGGCAGCTGGAAAGTAGTTCAGACTTAAAATGAAAATAATGGCATGGACACTTATAATTGGGAACAATGAGGTCTTATACCGCTGCTTTATTATAACTCGTATAAAATGTCTGGTTGCTCCAAATTAACAAAAATGAAGACAGCATGTTGTGGTTACGCCTTCTGAGGACTTTGAAATTCATTCTCTGAACAGGCTCCATCCTTAGAGGGAAAGTCATAAAAGAGCTCCTTTCAAGGCTGCTGCTCCTAAGGGAATCATTAAGTAGAGAAAATGTTGGGAGTTTTTTTTTTTTTTCAGTGATTTAGTTCATAGAAGAAAGATGTTTTACTTTTAGCAATGGAAGGGGATTGTTCTTTATTTGTTTGGGTATTTTGTAATCATTAATAAAAACCTGTAATGATTGAAATTGATCCAAGTTGAAACAAAAGCAGTGACAAAAGTAGTTTATCCTAAATAATCAATATGCTTGCATCTAAAACAAGTTGAAAATTAGTAATCATCTGGATCTTATTCATTAAGCTATAGGTAAATGTATATTTAAACTACACATAAAGATCTTAGAAGTTTTATTTTATTTTATTTTATTTTATTTTATTTTATTTTTTGGTTTTTCGAGGTAGGATCTTGCTCTAGCCCAGGCTGACCTTGAATTCACTCTGTAGTCTCAGGATGGCTTTGAATTCACACAGTAAGTTCAAGTGAGTTCAAATTCACAGTGACCGGCCGACTTCTGCCTCCCTAAGCTGGGATAAAAGGCATGAGCCACCATGCCCATCTAGACTGTTAAAACCTTTTTTTTTTTTTTTTTTTTTTTTTTTTTTTTTTTTGGTTTGCTTCTAATAAGTTCTTTCAATATTTGAAAGGAATTTATTTCTCCTTTATTTATCTTTATTTATTTATTTGTTTTTGGAGAGAGACACAGAGAGAGAGAGAGAGAGAGGGAGAGGGAGAGGGAGAGCGAGAGGGAGAGGAAGACAGTGATGGGCGCTCCAGCAGTGTCTCAGCTGCTGAGAACGAAATCCAGATGCATGCTCTGCCTTGTGGTCAAGTGCAGCATTGCACCCTTGTGTCACTTTGCATCTGGCTAAACATGGGACATGGAGATTGGAACCTCTGGAGATTGGAACCAGCGTTCTTAGGCTTAGGAGGCAGGCGCCTTAACCCCTAAGCCATCTCTCCAGCCCCTCTCCTTCATTTTTAAAAATATTTTATTTATTTATTTGAGAGAGAGAGAACAGCGGCCAGGGCATTTAACCACTGCAAATGAACTCCAGATGCATGTGCCATCTTGTGCATCTAACTTATAATTGTTTTGCTTTTGTTATTATTATTATTATTATTATTATTATTATTATTATTATTATTATCAACAACATGTTTTGTACAGATACATCATGTGTTGCTCTTGTCCCTGCCCCCATTCCATTGGGGACGCTCCTCAGTGGAGTTGCAGGTATTCCCCATGAGATTGTGGTTTATGCGTTGTGCGATCAGTTGTCAGTTTTATTTTGTGGGGTGGGTGGGGAGGGAATACCTCTGATCATGATGTCTCAACCTGTGGCTTTTACAATCTTTCTGTCCCCTCTTGGACAAAATCCCTGAGCTGTGGTTGGTGAGGTTTTTTTTTTTTTTGTTTTTGTTTTTTTGTTTTGTTTTATTTTATTTTGTTTTATTTTGTTTTTCAAGGTAAGGTCTCACTCTGGTCCAGGCTGACCTGGAATTAGCTATTGTGGTAGTTTGAATATATGTCCCCCAATATATTCAATGTTTT
Organism: Orientallactaga sibirica; assembly: GCA_036365145.1. NCBI lineage: Eukaryota > Metazoa > Chordata > Mammalia > Rodentia > Dipodidae > Orientallactaga > Orientallactaga sibirica. The sequence goes on along the minus strand of JAEOAD010000060.1, from coordinate 13,046,293 downwards.
ATTAGTTATAGTTTGCATCTGCAATTACCTTGCTAGAGGCAAGGTCGCTGGGGGCGGGTCTTAAGGTGTGGTGATGGTTTGAGATTCCATTGTATAGATATGCAAATATGCCTAGCAGGAGTTCCTGAAGTGTGCTGTGTGACCTTTTGGCTGTAGTTTTGCTCTGTGTGCTGTGGTGGCTGGTTGGTTTCTCTCTCTTCTCTGCTTGGCCCTGTGAAGAGCAGGCCGCTTCTCTTGCCATTATGGAACTTCCCCTGGATCTGTAAGCTTCAATAAATAATATCCCTTCCTCCATAACTGTGCCTGGTCTGGAAGTTCATCTCAGCGAACCTGAAGCTGTCTGCTACAGCTATGTAGTCTCAGGGTGGCCTCGAACTCATGGCAATCCTCCTACCTCTGCCTCCCGAGTGCTGGGATTAAAGGCGTGCGCCACCACGCCCAGCTGTGGGTGAGTGTTAAGTCTACTTCAGTGATAAGCTATTAGCAGCCTCTGGACCTCTGCTTTGGTAGGTGTTGAGTGTCCTCAGGATCTGTCTTCTTCGCCCTGGTGCTGATTCTTAGGTTCAGCATGGAAGTAGCACTCTTGCCCATCTCCCCAGTTCCTCTGAGGTTTCATCTGTGTCTTGGCTGAATCGTGAGGGGTAATTTATTTCTGCCAGTCTCACTACCTTCTGAAAAAGAAGAAAAGATTCTCCTCAAAGGGTGAAGTCAGCATAGTTTAAATGGGAAAAATATTTTTAATTTAGGGAGAATTTGATGTATGTAACCACTCTTTTAGCAAAAGACTAGTGAGATCTTGACACTGGAGAGCATAATTTTTGTCTCCATAGAATTCTGATCTGGTTCACAATTCCAGATTTGGGTTTCTTTACTCTGAGTAGATCTGATAGCCAATCAGAAAGTTATTGGTTACCCACCGAGGCTGTGTGCCACTATTGCACTGTTGTGAACATTCTGTCAGGGCATTTGCTTTTGAGCAGCTTATACCTCTGGTTGTTCAGACCTTTGTTGGCCACTTTCCCCCAGTAGATCATGTAATGTTTTCCAGCACTAGATTGGCTAACTGTCTGGGAACTGTCTTTCTTCTGAATTTTCCACGCTCTGTGTTAACAGCATATGGTGTCTTCAGCAATAGGGTTTTAGCTTTTGCCTCAAGTGGGTAATCAAGTGCTTTGACAGAAAGCTGTCTTGATATGGGGACCTCATAGGTCTCTCTGATCAATAGTTCAATGTGGGGAGCAACCAATCTCTGGTACTGGGAGTTACAGGACAGAGACAGAATTTGTGTGTGTGTGTGTGTGTGTGTGTGTCTGTGTCTGTGTGTGTGTGTGTTCTTTTAAGCTTAGGCTTCATCCCACCCTCTCTAGGGCCCTGATTTTCCAGTGCTTCCCCCCTTACCCCTTTTTTGAGGGTTATATCTTTTAGGCTGTCTACAAGGATAAAGGTTTCTATGGTGCCAGCTCATTTTGGATTTACTTTTATGTTTGTTTCCCCCTTCCCCTCATCCCAAACCTTCCCATCACTATTGTCTGGGCCTTGTGTTGCCTATCAGGTATGTCAGCAAGTCAAGCAGGTCCAGGTTAGGAACTTCAGATAAGTGACACCATGCAGCATTTGTCTTTCTATGATTGTGTGAATTCTCTGAGTATAATCTTTTCCAAGTCTGTCGATTTTTCTACAAATTTCACTGTATCATTTTTTCTTACTGCTAAGTAGAATTCCATTGTGTAAATGTACCACAACTTAATTATCCATTCATCCAATAATGGGCATCTGGGTTGATTCCAGTTTTTACCTATAATGAATTGAGTAGCTGAAAACATGGTTGAGCAAATTTCTCTGTAGTGATTCATGGAGCATTTAGGAACAATGCCCAGTAAAGGAATAACTGGGTCTGTTGGTAGCTCTATGTTCATCCTTTTCAAGAATCTCCATGTTGTTTTCCACAGAGGTCATACAGGTTCACATACCCACCAGCAGTGGATGAGGGTACCTCTTTCCCCACATCCTCGCCCAAATTTGTTGTTTTTAGATTTTTTTTAATGATTGCCATCCTTATTGGAGTAAGGTGGAATCTCATGGTTGTTTTAATTTGCATTTCTGTAATGGTTAGGGATGTTGAACTTTTTTTTTAAGTGTGTGTTAGCCATTTGTAATTCTTCCCCTGAGAACTCCCTATTCAGTTCTCTACCCCGTTTTTGGAATGTATGTTGAATTTTTATAGTTTAGTTTTTTAAGTTCTTTGTAGTTTCTAGATATTAGGCTTTTTTTCAGTGGTATAGCTGGCAAAGATTTTGCCCATTCAGTGGGTAATCTATTGGCTTTGCTTATGGTACATTTGTCTGTGGAAAAGCTTTTTAGCTGCTTGAGATCCCACTGGTTGAGTGATTGTTTAATTTCCTGGGATACCGGGGTTTTGTTCAGCAAGTCTTTTCCCACTCCTATATCCTGAAGAATGCCTCCTATTTTTTTCTTCCAGTAGGAAAAGAGCGTAAGGTCTTATATTGAGGTCTTTAATCCATTTGGAATTGATTTTTGTGTATGGAGAGATGAATGTGTCTAGTTTCATTTTTCTGCATATAGTCATCCAATTTGTCCAACACCATTTGTTGAAGATGTTGTCTTTTCTCCAGTAAACATTATTGGCACCTTTGTCAAAGATCAGGAAACTGTAGTTACTTGACTTGATCTTCAGTTATGTTCCATTGGTCTATATTTCTGTTTTTATGCCAGTATGATGCTGTTTTTATTACTATGGCTTATTGTTTTGGTGGAGGATATGTTTGGATATATGAGACCTGCTGAAATTCCATATGAATTTTGAGATCATTTTTTTCTATCTCTGTGAAGAATGATGCTGGTATTTTAATTGGTATTGCATTAAATCTGAATATTGCTTTTGGTAGAATTGCCATTTTCACAATATTAATTCTGTCTATCCAGGAGTGTGGGAGGTCTTTCCATCTTTCCATCTTCTCAAGTCCTCCTTGATTTCTTTCTTGATTTTTTTAGGTTTTCATTCTATAGGTCTTTCACATCCTTGGTTAGTGTTACTCCAAGGGATTTAATATTTTTCAAAGTCATTTAAGTCCTTCATTTCAATTCCTTTTTGTTTTCTTTATCATATAATTCTCATTCACATATTTCTTTGTTGAGATATATATATATATATATATATATATATATATATATATATATATATATGCAGTACTATTCCAAAGGAAAGATGTGTATATGCTTATTATGCTAATTAAGGAATAAAGCACATCATTTACAAATATTGCAGAATTTTTATTGTAGCTCTCATATGGTCAACTGTATTTCAGCAAAAGATATGACTTTTGTATCCCTAGCTGACCTGTAATTACTGTTCTCATATACTGTTTTCACTTGAATGTTGGCTGCTATTTTCCTTTACAGTAACAAATAAAACAGAAATTACTTTAGGGGCCTAGCTCAATTAGAGCATGTCGTTAGCATTAGATAACGTGAGCTCCTGTGATTGAACTCAGCACAAAATGAATAAACACATACATAAATAAAACAAAACTCCTAACAATAAAAGTCTATGGCAGGCTTTTACAATTTCATCAAAAACATAAGTGACTTTTTTTCTAAGCAGTCAATAGCTTTTGAAGGATGGACTTTTTTATTAGATATGGACACACTTAGTATGTAAAAAATACCTGTTAGTTCCATCCTTTCCCTCATCCCTGCCTCTTTTCCAAAGAGGCCTTCATCGTTGGGGATCAAGGTCAACCCCATGGGGATTGTGGGTCATGCATTATGGGGGAGAGGCAATGTCTCTGCGTATAATGTCCTAGCCTGTGGTTCTAACACTGAGCTATATTAGTTGCATTTTAAGTTTACTTCAGTCATGGACTCTTAGGAGCCTCTGGATCTCTGCTTAGGTAGATGTTGAGTGTCCTCAGTGTCTATTCTTTCCACCTTGTGTTGATAGCAGCTTCACTGAGAAAGCAGAACTCTTGTTCATTTCCCCAATTCCTCTGTGGCTTCAGCTGGGGCCAGGGTGAAGTGCACTGGGTCGTTACCTGTTCAGATCCCCCACTCCCATCTGGAAAAGGGAAGCAAAATTCCATACCTGCCTGCACATACTCCTGCGCAGCAAGAATGGAGTTTTTTTTGTTTGTTTGTTTTTGGTTTTTTTTTAATCTTGATGTGTATGTGTGTGTTCATGCCCCACAGACAGGCACAACTTTGGTTTAAGCTACATTTTTAATATATTCCTCGTCACATTCCTAAATGCTTAGGAGCAACAAAATCATAACTCAAACCTCAATGGGTAACATAGGTGTTGAATTTCTATGGCATAAATGCTTTCCCAATTGCTACTAATCTGCCCTGCCTGGGCTACAGAGTGAGTTCCAGGTCAGCTTGGGGTAAGAGTGAGACCTGGTTTCAAAAAAACACAAGAATCAGTCATTAGCCTCATGCAGTTGTCTAATGGGTAAATTAAATTGTTAAAGAGCCAATTTTTTTTATTTACCTCCTAGCTTATTTATTTGTGATCTTTCTCTGACTCTGCTGCAGGCTTGTTTGATGGATCCTTAATTCCCGTGGGAGGGTCACCATATTTGTTAGGCACTTGTAAAACGAGCAGTGTATCCTAAAGTATGCAAGGCCATATTTTCTGTTAGCTAGACATAGAAAGGAAATCTGATTCAGTTCATTACACAAGAGGCTACTAATTTTACATTTAGCGACAAGGCTTTCTGAACATGCCAGATTTTCTATTTTGAATGCAAAATATTTACAAATACAATTTTTAGATTCTGAAGTCAGTGGTCATATTGTGGATTACATGTATTTCCCTTATCCAGATTCATACAAGAAGAGGAGTGACCTCTGAATGCTAACTGAACTGGAAACACATTTAAATTTTCTGATAAATAGGAACCTGAACAGCAGTATGCTCTGGCCTCTGACAGCATTCATGTGGTAACAGAAATGAGTGGTGTGTTAACTGACAGAGGCCGCATTATGATTTCATCAGTAATTAGTAGATAAATGAGGCTCCGGGATAAAAGCCTGAAGGTTCCATTTGCCACTTTCCCTTTGATTAGCACACTGCCCTGAACAGTAGCCTGGTGAGAAAGCTTCATGAAAAAGCTATCCTCGGGATCTGAGACCCAGGCCTGGCCTTGCTGTGTGTTAACAAACAGGCATGAGGCGAGAGTGCTAATGTCTCTCTCTCTCTCCTCTGCCTTCACCTCTCCCTCTTGCTCTCTTTCTTTTTTTTTTTTTTTTTTTTTTTTTGTTTTGTTTTGTTTTGTTTTGTTTTGTTTTGTTTTGTTTTGTTTTGTTTTGTTTGTTTTGCAAGGTAGGGTCTCACTCTGGTCCAGGCTGACCTGGAATTAACTATGTAGTCTCAGGGTCCTCTTGCTCTCTTTCTGATCAAACATTTATATTTTAGAGTTTTTAAGCTTCTAATTACAATTCTTTAGATATTTACTTATTTGCAAGCAGAGGGATAGAGGGTCAGGAAAAGAGAGAGAGAGTGAGAATAGATGTGCCACTGTCTCTTGTCACTGCAAATGATTTCCAGACTCGTGTACAACTTTGTGCATCTAGCTTTATATGGGTACTGAGAAATTGAACCTGGGACATCAGGTTTTACAAAAAAAAAAAAAAAAACTTTAACAACTGAGCTATCCCCCAACACCTATTTATATTTTTATAACTTAAAATCTTGTAGAATGTTAATGTCAAAGTGTTTCTATAGTTTCCCTTTATAAAATCCATATTTTGTAAGTCCTTTCTTATTTTTCATAAGCCATGCCCATAACTCAAGGACATTGCTACTTACTATGATTTGCACATTACCAATCATAGACCCTGTAAACACGGATGCAGACAACAAAGTAGACTGTATCTATTGATCATCAACCTTGCCTAACACCCTCTTTGGTTCTAAAATGGAAAAGCCAAAGTCGAACCCTTTTTACTATCTGTACCAAGTGGAGGGATTTTATAATGCTTACATACGAAGGTTTTATTTCAGGTTTTCACTCATTTAAATCTTTAGTCATGGAAAAGGGTTATCTTTTGCCTGGATTAAAATCAAATCGTCCCAGTCATTACTTGAGTGTCTGGAAAGCATTTGACATTTTATATCCCTATAATATTAGAAACCCATGTGTATGAGTGTTCCATTCTACCATCAAAAAAAGTAAGTTTGAAAAAGATTAAAATGGAATCCTGGAATTTCAACAAGCAGCTATTGATTCTCAAAAATATGCCTATGAGGCAAACAAAAGAAATAAATGTCAAGAACACTACACGTATACCATATTGTCTTGTTATGGAATGTTTGTAGAAATTTACTGGAACTACTGAAATGATTAGTAGTAATATATGATGAATAGTTGATTCATTATTACATTTTTCTTGATTTTCAAGATTTAAAATCTTGGCAGTAAGTAATGCTTAGGTAGGACACATCATTACTACTCCAATTTCAGAATATCTTTATCCCTTAATTAACTATAGTATAGCTACATGGTCATCTTTCAGTTTTCTAGTATCTTCACTCTCCTCATCTTCTGGTTTTCAACCAACCTCTGGTCTCATGCTACAAACATTAGTTGTCCCTTTAACTTGGTCTCCTATCTCTAAATTGCCTTACTGTGCACATTTTCTGCATCTTTACTAATGAATACATTCTGCAAAATTAAAAGTGCCACTTGACCAACATCTGGTAAAAAGTAAGATAATTACTGACAGTAAGAATAGCTAAAGTATACCACCTCACCAGTACCATTCTAAAGTATTTTCATGCATGCTCACTGCCTATGCCTACCACCTCCAGGAAGTAGATACTGTTATCATCTCACTTTTACAGGTAAGTATGGTAAAGCCTAATGTGGTAAAGCAACTTTCATGAGCTATATATCTAATAAACTTCAAAACAAAAATTCAAGCGTAGTCATTCTGACTTTGAGTACATATTTTTTAATGTAATAATAATTACTGTGGTAGTTTATATGTCCGCTATTGACTCAGATGTTAAAATTTGTCTTGTAATTTGGATCTCCAGCCACATAGATAGAGGAAGTGTCACTATAGGTGAATCCTGGAGTCTAGTCCTATGGTGTCACTGATGGCAGAGCTGAATTCCAGCCCAAAGGTATAAAAGAGCAATTTTGAGCTCTGGGTGCCCTGCTTGTTGTGTTAAGATGAACATCAACTGGTTGTTGTAGCCTATGCCAGGAGGAAATTGCTGAAGAAGCAGAGGCAGTGGATCAAGAAGATATTCAATGGGCTGGGGAGATTGTTCAGTGGGTTTAGGTACTTGCTTGCAAAATCTGTTAACCTGGGTTTGATTCCCCAGTACCCACATAAATCCAGCTGCACAAAGTGACATATTGTGTCTGGAATTCTTTGGTAGTGGCAAGAGGCCTTGATGTGCTCATTCTCTCTCTGACTATCTGTCTATCTATCTATCATCTATCTATGTATCTATCTATCTATTTATCTATCTATCTATCTATCATCTATCTCTCCCCACTCTCTTGCCTTGTAAATAAATATTTTTAAGAAAAAAATATGTATATCAAGAGAATTTATAAGAGATGAGCAGTGACAGTGATGCCATGTCAAAGATGTGGTCTGTAGAGAAGACAGAAGGCCAAAATCCATCCTCTACTCTTGTGCTAGCTTGCCCTTTCTGCTGTCAAGTTGACAAGCTAAAGTGAGTAATAATAAACAAATATATGAGTTTTAACTTTAAAATATTAACATGAGGGCTTAGCAGTTAAGGCACCTGCCTGCTAAGCCTAAGAACTGGGTTCCAATCTCCAGGTCCCACGTTTAGCCAGATGCAAAGTGACACAAGGGCGCAATGCTGCACTTGCCCACAAGGGGGCACACACATCTGGATTTCGTTCACAGCAGCTGAGAGACTGTTGGCGCACCCATTCTCTATCTGTCTCCCTCTCTCTCTGTCTGTCTCTCTCTCTAAAAATAAAAAATAAATTAATTAATTAAATTAAATTAAAAAATATTAACATGAGTTTAGATGCTTTGGATGGATGAGGAAATCATTTTTGACATTCATTTTCTAGTGCTCACAAACACTTTCCTATAATTATTGATAAACAATATCAGCAATACCTTGACCAGCAGAATGAAGTGACTGGATACTATTGTTTCTTTAAGAATCATCATGAAAACATAGTCAGAAATGGAGTAGACACTGCTGGTGGGAACAGGAACTCATCTAGCCACTTTGGAAATTAGTATGGAGGTTCCTCAAAAAGCTAAAAGTAGATCTATCATATGACCCAGGTATACTATTCCTGGATATTTACACAAAAGTCAACATATCACAGAAATGCATGTACTTTTCAAACAAGCTAAGCTATGGAACAAACCTAGGTCCATCAACAGAGGAATGGGTGAAGTCAGTGTGGTTTATATATACAATAGGATTTTTTTTGCATCCATAAGGAATTTATGTCATTTGCAGAAAAATGAATGCAACTGGAGATCATTATATTAAGCAAGTTAAGACAGTCTCAGAAAGTCGATATCATATGTTTTCTCTCTTATTCATTAGATACATAAAATCACATGTACACTAATGAAAATAGAAGCAAAACTGAGTAAGGAAATACAGGGGACAGATGGGAAGGGGGAAGAAGAGGGCAGCAGGTAGAGGAATGGGTAGGATCAGCTTGAGTACATTTATATACTTGCAAGAAAACGTTATGTAACTCAGCAAACCATGGAAAAATGAAAAGAAAAAGAAAAGAAAAGAAAAGAAAAGAAAAGAAAAGAAAAAAGAAAAGAAAAGAAGAAATGGAATAGCCAGGATTTGAATAGTCTTTACAACACTGGAGACTCAAAGGTATGTATGCTGTCACTTGAATCAGAGTGAATGCCAGTTACATGAATTTAGAATCTAAGAAGTCTCTGGAAGTTTCTTTACTTGGATTAAAAGTACATTTGACACTTTCACTCAACACACATCATCAATCTCTTACTGACTTAGGTATTTATTTATAGTACATTAGTAAGCATATCAGAATAAAATAAAAGCCTATCTTCTATTGACTTATATTCTAGTGGGCAAGTGGGAAATTTCATGAAGGTTTTTGCTCTTGTGATTGAAATGCCGTGTGTGTGTGAGTGTGTGTGTGTGTGTGTGTGTGTGTGTGTGTGTGTAATTTAAATCATAGAAAATAGAATTTCCTAAGTGTAGGCAATAATTATGTAGACATTAAAATTCCAACTGAAGGGCTGGGAGATGGCTTAGTGGTTAAGGCACTTGCCTGCAAAGCAAAAGAACCCAGGTTCAATTCCCCAAAACCCACATAAGCCAGATGCACAAGGTGACACATGTGTCTAGAGTTTGTTTACAGGGATAGAGTCCCTTTCATGTCCAATCTCTCTCTCTCTCTCTCTCTCTCTCTCTCTCTCTTTCTCTCTCTCTCTCTCCTTCTTTCTCTCTCCCAAGTAAATAAATAAAATAAAATATTTTTAAAATTCCATTTGAAGGCAATTGATAAATAATGAATATGCAATCTCTGCAACACCATCATAAGCAAATGAACAAAACTTAAGTAGTGTGTAAAGATTTTCCATTTTCTACTTATTTTTTTCCATTTATTTCTCAAACTTCTACTTTCTTCTGAGAGTAGGATTGTCTGCATGGATAAGATTAAGTTGATAACTTGTTATATTCTTATGATCCCCCACCATTTTACTTCACTTGGAGGCATTAATAGCTCTATCAGCCAGAGTTCCTTCAAAGAAGCAGAACCTACAGAAGATGCACATTAAAAGCTTAGACTGCACAGTAGTAAGAGTGAGGTAAGTCTGAAATCTACACACCAGGCCATGAAAGGGTAGGCTGGGACTGTTCAGCATGAACTAGACAACTGTGCACAAGTATGACCTCTTCCTCCAGAAAATCTTCAACCATGTTCATAAGCCTTTGAACTAACTGTACAAGGCCCATTCAGATTACTTAAATTAATCTTCCTTAACTAAAGACAATTGATTATGGTCTTTAATCAGAGCTACAAAATATTTTCACTGCAACCCCTCAATTAGTGTTTGGTTATATAACCAGAGATCACAGCCTTACCAAACTGACACATCAAAAGAAGTGTCACCGAAGATTGTATCAAACGTGTATCTGGCCTTGTGCATTGATTTTTATGTATATCCAAATTATATAGGCATTTTCCTTAGGGTAAAACTTGAATTTTTCAATTAATGGCTCCAAAACCTACATCTTTGGGACTTCTGGGAATCTCCCCATCACTGAAAAATAATATGAATGAGGTTTTTTTTTCATCAGATACTTATTTATTTTAACTTTTACTCACTTGTGTTTTCTTTTTGTTTCTTTCTTCTTTCCTTCCTTCTTTTTTTTCTTTTTGAAAGCTGGAGATAGAATTCAGAGCCTTTTACATTCTACAAATTTATTCCACACACTGAGCTACATCTTTCAGCCCATTATGAGTTTGTGACATTGATTCTTGGTTATGGAATTACCTCCTTCTGAGAAGGCATTGGGAATAATGTCATCAAAATAAGCAATATCAAAATGTCTTAGAGGATATTTACTCAGAATATTTCCAACAATCTCAATAGATGGACAGTTCTAAAATCCTAGGTCCAGCAACAGAGACATGAATAAAAAAATATGTAGTTTAGGGCAAGAGAGATGGCTTAGCAGTTAAGGTGTTTGCCTGCAAAGCCAAAAGATCCTGGTTCGATTCTCCAGGACCCAGATAAGCCAGATGCACAAGGGGTCACATGCATCTGGAGTTCATTTACAGTGGCTGGAGGTCCTAGTGTGCCCATTCTCTCTTCTCTCTCTCCCTCTCTCTCTCTCTCTCTCTCTCTCCCTCCCTCCCTCCCTCTTCCTCTCTCTCAAATAAATAAAATATATGTCCTTAGCAAGACATGCTAACAGTAATAAAGTGATTAAGCTTCAAGATTATGGGAATGATAAATATTTACTGAAGATATTCTATATGAGAAGAACTATTATAGACACTGAAGATGTATTTGTGGGGGAAAGAGGGATATGATGAAGGGTGGATTTTTGAGGGGGGAAAGTGAGGGAGGGGAGAGAATTATCATGATTTATTGTTTAAAATTATGGAAGGTGGCAATAAAAACGTTACAAAAAGGAAAAAATGGAACCCCCTCCCCCCAAAAAGAATCTCTGTTCTCATGAATATGAGAGGCACTGAGATAAATTATTAAAAAGACAAATGAAAGTTTAAGGCAAGTCAGAATGTGGTGAGGATGATGCAAAAACATGATCAGAGTAAGAGAGGATGGAAGATCCCATGAGATAGGGTCTGTTGTAATTTTAAATGAGGCTCTCAGATTTGCAAGGGTAATAGTTGAACAAAAACATGGAGAATTCTAGAAATGAGCGAAAGAATCAACATGGTGGTGTCATGACAGCCTGTATGCTTCACTATGTGAAAGGCTGGAGCAGTAAGTGCCTTGAGTTGAGGAGTTCAAGACTAGCCTGGGCAACCTAATGAGACCCTGTTTCAAAGCAAAAGAAAAACTTCATGCAGCTATATGGGAAAAGAATATTTGCAATGTGTTGTGGAAACAGTAAAGCCACTGAGGGAGAACAGAAGTAGCAGGGATAGAGGGGTAGGGAAGGATATAAAGTCACCATAGGGACAAAGTCATGAATTAGTCCCTGGGAGAACCACGCTTTTCATTCAGACACAAAAGAGGATTCATCAGATGGTTTACAGCAGAAGAAAAGTAAACTATGGCTTGACTTATAATGGGATTTTTGAGGCTGCTATATTGAAAGAATATTGTAGGGAAGTAAAAGTGAAAATACAAATACACAATGCTGCATCAACAATGCACATAAGTGACGAGTTGTAGGGTGCACCATGAATAAAGTTGTGGTGGTTTCATTATAGAGAAGGTGGCAATTAATTTTATGCCACATAATTGTAAAATTAGTCACCTGGTAGATATCATGTACCTCTACCACAAATACACCATTCATATATATATAGTCTTCACATATACATACATACATCATACATACATGCACACATATACACTTCTGATGCATTTCCTTCTGAGAAAACTACAAGGTACTTTTACCTCAAGGTGCCCTTGTGACTTCTGCTATCTGCCGCAGTGTACAAGAATCAAATGCCCTGCAGAGACTCTTGTTGAATTTGCTAAAGGACTTGTACCACATTATCACCAACACTTGCTTCTGTAGTAATTTATACTATGTATTACTGATGTCCATTTGTTTCTTGTTTTCCTTTTTCTAGCCCTGTACCAATATAAATATCTATAAGACTATGCTTCTGCAACTTAACCAGGAATTTCATTACCAGATTAATAGCATTAGTAATCTGTGAGTCTCTGGAAACTGTTCCTTCAATGTTCCTGGTAGATTTGAAGTCAGAGGAGGAACAATGAATAAACATTACCATGAAACTTTGCTTCACCGTGAAAGCCTCTGAATATGAGGTCCAGAGGCAGCTGTTGACAAAGGAAAACGTAGCAAGTGCTGTAAGAATGTGGTAAAACTGGACACTTATGTTGATAAGAATTAACAATTGTCTAATAGCTGTGAGAAACGGAAAGACTGTTCTTCAAAAACTAAAACCAGGGCTGAGAGATGGCTTAGTGGTTAAGGCACCTGCCTACAAAGCCCAAGAACACTTGTTCAAATCTCTAGGTCCCACGGTTAGCCAGACGGAAACGTGACGCAAGCGCACAATGTTGCACATGCACACAAGAGGCACACACACCTGGAGTTTGTTCACGGGGCCTGAAAAGGCCCTGGCATGCCCATTCTCTCTCTGCCTCTTCCTCTCTCTCTCTCTTAAAAAAAAAAAAATTAAAATTAAAAAAAAAAAAAAAAAAAAAAAAAACTAAACCAGTGCTGGAAAGAGATGGTTAAGCAGTTAAGGCGCTTGACTGCAAATTCCAGTTTGATTCCCTGTTACCCACATAAAACCAGATGTGCAAGGTGACACATGCACCTGGAGTTCATTTGCAGTGGCTAAAGGCCCTAGCGTGCCTATTCTCTCTCCCTCTCGCTCTCTCTCTGCCCCCTCAGCCTCCCCCACTCATTCTCTCTCTCTGCCTCTTTTTCTCATAAATAAATAATAGATAATTTTTTTAAAAATACTAAAGCCAAGCTGAGTGTGGTGGCACACACCTTTAATCCCAGCATTCAGGAGGCAGAGGTAGGACCACTGTGAGTTCGAGGGCAGCCTGGGACTATGCAGTAAGTTCCAGGTAAGCCTGGACTAGAGTAAGACCTTACCTTGAAAAAAACGGATAATAAAACCTAAACCCAGAATTGCTATATGAAATGGAAACTCTACCTTTTGCAATATACGCAAAATAATTGAAAGACAGGTTTTGAATAAGTATGTGAGTAAGGTTTGGGAATGACCAAGACCTTGCAGACCACTCTGAGGCAAAGATGAAAGCTTTTATTCAAGAAAAGCATGGGCTGCTAGTGTTGACTCTCAAGAGCAGAGCACAGCCAACCCGAGTTTTCAGGTAGGGAGCTTTATAGGGCTTCTTCAGTTGGGAGGAGGTGAGCAAGGAGATAAAAAAAGTTCCTTTAGGGGAGATCTTTACATTAGCCATTTAAAATAGCTAGGGTGTGAGACCAGGTGGCTTATTGAGATAAAAGGGCAGAAAACCATGACATGGGGGCATTGTTAGGCAAGGAAGGGATAATGGCTGGGTGGTTTCTTGAGGAATGCCTCTGTCAGTCATTCTATGATCCTTAGTGACTCCATCTTGGGAGCCTGTCCCGACCTAACAATGTGTACACCCTTATACCTAGTGTCATTATTCAACATAAGTAATTCAAAAAAAAAAAAGAAAAAAAAAAAACCTTCATTGGCAGATGCATGAAGAAGGATCATGTTGGACAGACATTCAATGACATTACTCACTTTGAAAAGAAAGAAGAGCCTAACATATTCTGAAACACAGAGGGGCCTTAATAAAATTATGCTAAATTAAATAAGCCAGTCACAATAAATGCTCTTTTATTCCACTTAAACAAAGTAAAGTAGTCAAAATCATAAAGAGAAAAAGAATGTTGGTTTTCAGAGCCTTGGGGAGAAAGAAATGGGATATTCATTGTTGAATGGCTATAGAATTTCAGCTTTGCAAGGCAGAGTGTTCATTAGATGAATATTGATGCTAGTTACATATTATGAATATATTTAACGTGATTGAGTGGACAGTTAAAGATATGTTGATAAACTTTATGTAGTACAGGTGTGTTTTTTTACCATGGTAGAAATAATATTTTAAATTTAGGCTTAAGAAACAAATACCCAATATAAATTGCTTTAAAGAACTTGAAATAACGTAGAGTAGCATGTTTTATGTGTATTCATTCCAGGAGTTGATATCATATTCAATTTCTACCAGTGACTCATGATGACATAGCCTTCACTACAATAATCAGTTTTTTTCTTTATCTTATTTTTTTTAGAATTTCATGCCTGCTTTTAAGATTATTTCTGATAATATCCATGTAAGCAAAATACAAATAAGCTTTTCAGTAAGTTGATGTCTCACAGACATTAAAGCTATTCTCAGATAATCCCACTGTGAGTTAATATTTTATTACAGATATCTGTAAAACCTTAGTATGTTATTTTTGGGAACCTTGAGAGTTAGAATTGAGAGAGGATTTGCTTGATTTGTCTTACATTATAGTGCCCCCCCAATGAAAGACAAATATGTGCCTTTCTTTCATTTAATCACATTTCATGAGATAATGCTATTAGAAATAAGTGTATCATGTGAATATAAGAAGATTAAAGCAAAAACATCAGTGGCAAATACCCCTTTTATATACATTACCTATAACAGGTTCTCTCTTACTTTAACTTTCGATGTAATTCTAGATCATTTCCATCACATATTCTGTTCTTTGTTCTACATTTTCCTTAGTCTTCAGTTCTTGGCAACATTTTATATGACATTTCTGGCCAGATGAAATATATCTTCACTGGGATCTTTTGTGGAATCTCAAGCTCTAGCAAGCATTCAAAGAGCTCCTTCCTCATCTTATGATTAAAGGAACAGGAAATGGCTCTGGTCCCCATTGCGTATTAGGAAAATTTCTCACTGGCAAATCTAAAGAGACATGGCTCTTCTCTTCCTCATTCAAAGAAGTAGTGGAATAAATGAATTCAAAGAGGAAAACAAATGTTCAAATAGTTTAGTCTTTATCCATTAACATGCTCTCCACAGTAATGTCACATCTAATGTGGTTCCCAGAAGCCAAGTGTTCCATTTTGGAGTTGTGGGTATCAGAACTTCTGCATGCACATACCAGGCTAGAATAGATGAGTCATGAATAGTGGAAACTTCAGGACAGTGATCAGGGTCCAGGAATGAGAGGGATGTTACTAGAGGTTGGATCTGGCTTACTGGCCCAATGCTATTGCACAGACAGATGAATGTTAATGTTCACATTTATTTACAAAGAGTATTTTCAGATATTTTAAGATGTCTACAAAATCGTGGAAGGAAGTTGAAATACATGAATAACTAATATCCTGGCTAGTTTGTTTTCTTAATAGTTATATTTTCAATAGCTAATATTATTTCTTTCAATGTTTTTCCTTTCCTGGCAGAAACCATTGTCTATGTGTAGAAATTACTTTTGCAAAGGTATATGCAGTAAGCTTCTCACACAAATGTACAGGCCAGTGCTTATTTGGGCTTCTTCTGGTGCTCTTCTTCTTTTGCTTAAAAATAACTGATCATATGTTTAAAGAAAACGCTGCTAATGATGCTATTGAGGTTGTACACTCATATCAAAAAAACAGAAATTTGACTTGTTTTAGCAAATTAATAGAATTACTTTCCCCACAATATTTTGTCATTGTGGATGACATGCAGCAGTTAGGGTCATAAGGTGGGCTCTTTCATGCCTTCATGCTGGCTTGTGGACTTGGCAGATAGCCTTGAGAACGAATATAACAACCCAACCATCCTTCTGCCATTTGTGAAATTTGCATAATTAAAGAGCAATTATACATGGTATTGTTTTCTAGCAGGATACTCAGCTGGCTTCTCCTTATTATGGTTTCATGCCACTTTCCCATGGTGATTACCAAACATACTTTGAGTTTTATCATTCTGATGAGGAGTTTTAAAGCAAGGCATATCTATGAGTATTATACATAATTACTAAACTTAGAGAATGACCTTATAAACAAAATAGACTTAATGGATTTGCCATTAATTCCTTGGATGTATGCAATAACATAACGTGTTACCTATGAGGAGTGGGTATATGTTTGTATGTATGACATGTAATGCTTATGCCCAGTAAATAAAAAGACAAAGCTTATAGATAACTTATTATTGGCAAGTGTTCTTAACTTCCTTCTGTTTGAGGAATGCATTATATTATCTTCCTTCCAGAATTTCTCATGGATCATACTGTCAATCCATACTGTGATCACAGAATTGTCACATGAGCTTTCACAACATAACAGTTTATCTAAATGACTAGTTGCATGACATATTAGGACAGTCAGTCATGTGAAAATCAGCTAAGAGGTTAGCGAGTCAACTTTAACATTTATAAGCTTATATTTCACTGCATTGACAAGTAGAGTGCAGTGGTATTTTTTTACAAGCTGCTCTTGATAATGTTTCTGGAACGGTGATAGAGGGCACAATGCTACCTCAGCTAACTAACACCAGCTGCTCAACAGTTCCCCAAAAGAGGCTGTCAGACAATAGTGACATTCAAGAGGTCATGTCTTTGAAAAACTAGAAATCCTTTATTTGAAAGGAAGATTTTTAAAGAACCTCTTAAATTTGGCATTGATAATTAAAAGAACTTACTGAAAAGCATGTTTAGTGTCTGTTTTTGAGATTACAATCTATAAATACTTAAAATAATGTTGGAAGTATAAAAACTTGAGTAATCATTTATAATGGTGAACTGTATAGTAATGTTAAGTAATTTTAAATTCTTCATACTCTTCTGTAAATAAAAATGGCTTTAAGTTGAATTTAGGTGAATGGTTTGTATCACATATATCTAGGTTCTGCACTAAAAAATAATCTTTAGGGCTTGGTAACTCCATTTCTTTTGAAATCTGTGAGAGACTGTATGTGTATGTTAGCATGTGTGTGTGTGTGTTTGTGTGTGTTCAAACATTATAAAGTTGCTGATAGCGATAGAGACTTTATATCTGTTCATATGCAAGTATAAATTCAAAAAAGTTTCTAGTAAAAGACCCATCATGCTTCATGCAATTTGATTGGCATTTATTCATCTGTGAATTATTCTCTGAGGAGCCCAAGGACATAGAATCATGAGAGTCATTATGTGGAAGAAACTGATAGGTGTGGGAAATTTTTCTTAAGTCACTTTAAGGTTAATATAAGTTATATTTTTTGAAAGTTGGCAGTCAATCCAATAGTAAATCTAGCTAAGTTAGACTTGATTGCTAGTATTTTATAGGTAAGCCTGATGTTTATGATTATGAAGATTATTTTGAGAGTGGTCTCTATATTTTAAATTATTCATGTGTTCCTATAAAAAATTATTAAAATAGAGCTTACATATGATTCATCTCTGTATACTCTCAACCCCAAGCACTAAGGATAACTCTCTTCAAATGTTGGATCTGAGCTGAAATATTTCTAATTTTGGAGGATGTATGTTGTTTTAGAATATGGTGAAAAAGAACAGTGGAACTACATGCTGGAATTCCTCGGGAGCACTGTGAGCTCAGGTAATGAGAATCACAGTAAGATCCTCAGAGAGAACCCCACAGATGGTACAAAGCTCACTGAGCAGGCCACCGCACAATCAGTGTAAATCTGACTTATTGAAATGATCTCAAAGATAATTTCCCTTTAGGAATAAATTGACTATACATATAGTCCCGACAGCAAATTTATAAGGCATGGTGAGAAGATTTTTCCTAGTCAAGACTAAATAGGTGTTTATCAAGATCAAAGGGCATTCTCAAATGCTATCAGGTGTTAGAACTCGACTATATATTTCAACTTTTCATGCAAAATTAAGTTCCTTGGGCCAAAACTCTACTTTTCCTTCATAGTAGTACAGATTTGACTTAATTAATGTGGCAAATATGACTGATTTCATAAATATTTTCTATTTTTAATCCTGCATAGTTTTGAATTTCAACTCTGATTTAATCCTGCATAGTTCACTAACAGAAGAATCATATGTAGTATTTAATAACTACTTTTTATGGGGACACATGAAAATTCTTTAAATGTAGTGAATCCTTCCCAAATACTTCTCACTACTAAAAGTGGCAGGCATACAGGTAAAATGCCAAAAAAGTTACCCTTTGTGAATGAATGGAGGCAGAAAGGCCACATATTAAACATGAACCAAATATTGAGTGATTTGTAAAAACAGACTAAAACAGAATAGAGACCTCATGGTAACAGCAGCATTCTGATTACAGGGAAAACACATAATTTCTCACATAGTACTGAAACAAGGTATTTCATGTCTTGGGAAACTTGCTTCATTCTTCTGTACAACAAAGTACATTTCCAGGAGAGCTAAAATTAATATCAATGAAACAGTAAATTATATAGAAAAATATCAGGGAATGCTTAAAATCATGATGAAGGGATTGTATTTTTGTAATATAAAAATGCAAGACAGGTTTTGTATGAAAATATTACTAAGAAAATGTAAGCATTAGACTAGAAGAATATTTTAAATATATTACATAAAATGCTGAAATTTTTTTAATGTTTTGACATCATTATATGTAAATATAGTAATAATGTATGATGTTTTGCCATTAACATACAAATAAAGAATAAGAAACTTTGGTTTACTATTTTACCAACTACATGATCAGAGAGATCCTAAGGAAACAAAAATGTGTTTTGTGTATGCATTCTTCCTGTATTTGAATAACCCTGCAAAAACACTTCCATAATTGAAAAAAATTATAGGTCAAATATGTTAATTGTAGCATTGTATTTACTAGAAATAAGGATCAGTTTACTAAAACTATATATCCTAGAAGGAACCACCATAAAAATAAAAGAAGTAAATATACGATGTCACTTTAGCCACAGTCTCAACAGTACTACTTAGGAGGACAATAAGTTAACTTTAGAAATGGTGCTTAGAGTTTTAAAAGGAAAGAAACTCACAGTATTTCTGGGGGAAAAAAGCTTGCAAATAATAGGCAAGTATTTATATACCCTTACCCAGATCATTTGTTCATTGTGGTTGATTTTTTTTTTTTTTTTTTATAGCTTTGGTTTAGTTAACTAACAACTACTTTCTCAAACAAATCATTCAGGGGAAGAAAGGTATCTTATTCCTTTTGATACACATTTAGAATTCTTGGTTACCAGTTGAACACCTTTTATTCTTTGTTCCATCTTAAAGTTTTTAATAATTCTAAATATGCAATAAAGAAATCATGAACATTTTAAATTACTGATGGCAAAATTTACTGGAAATGTACTAATGATGCTTGAATTTTTTACTTCCACTACATCCTTAGACAAATCCCAGGTCTGAGCTGAGTTCTGCAAACAAGAGTA
The DNA here is from genome assembly GCA_036365145.1 of Orientallactaga sibirica. Classification (NCBI taxonomy): domain Eukaryota; kingdom Metazoa; phylum Chordata; class Mammalia; order Rodentia; family Dipodidae; genus Orientallactaga; species Orientallactaga sibirica. The sequence goes on along the minus strand of JAEOAD010000060.1, from coordinate 13,026,691 downwards.
CATGGCCTCATTACAGAATGCCCATTTGGTTTCTCAACAAGGATCTGTACCTGATATGCCAGCCTCCACCAATTGGCTTCAGTTCCCAAGGCTCATCAATAAACCATGGTGTGTGGCACATAGCCCTGGGCCTTGGGGCCAACCTGTCAGTGATCGTAGACAATAAAAAATTATATGTGCTCACCAGGTCATTGCAGGGACACAGCTCAAAAGAAAACTTCCCCAAAGTACTAACCATAACTTAAAAGCAGAATCAAGAGAAACAGAGAAAGAAAGAGAGACAGAGAGAAAAGTTGACTCTTATGCTAATATAAAATATATGTTATTAAATGGGGGTGATGGGTATAACTATTGCCGGTCTGCTGACATACAGTAAAATGCACTTCCCCAGCCCGCCATTGCATAGAAAACCAGCACAGTCTAGAGTGCTGAACCCCCAGTCAGAAGTTCCTTTTGTCTCTATCGGCCTCTTACCATAAGGATTTCAGAATTGAAAGTGGTTTAGAACATAAAGGAATCTAATGGGGTCCTGAGCAATAGACTGTGTACCAACTCCAATAGTTTAGCTTCCTTGTCACCAAGAAAGCTACACATAACTATGAACTTGGTTATATTTTGCTACTAAAATTTAGAAATAATGTAATTTAACTATTATTATTACATCTTCTGTAGTAAGATACTTTGTCATATCTCCATTGTTGTGTCATTCTATCTCTGTTCTATAGCTCTCCCATTTAAGATATTACTCTAAAGGAAATTAGAAAGAATTTTCTGATTTTGCATATGAGTTGTCAACCTCCTGACCAAGTTGACTTGCTTCCAGATAATAGACTGTGCTAACTAACTCAAGTGAATGCATGCAAAAAATTGAATATTTTTCTTTATGACTTTCAAGTAGAATGATGTTTTTATTTTATACATTTAGTAAACATAGTTATCACTTATTATGTAATAATGTGAAAAATGAAAGGCATACCAGAATAAAGAGGTTTCTGGCCCTGAAGAATTCAGTTAATAGACTCAATATTCCCATCAATAAAATCTATGATCCCACATGTTATTTTTATTGTACCTATAGGTATAGCATGCTTTGGCCTGACAGGAAAGAGCAATTAACAGTTAACTCCATATTGGGGAAAGGAATCATAATAAAGGGTAAGCTGAGCAGGGTAAAGGGAAACCCATCAAGGATAAAAGTTGAAAGACATTTAGAGTGGAGTGTGAATTTGGCTGGGATGAAGTGCTCAGGAATCAGTGGAGGGTGGAAAAGTAGCAGTAGCCAGGTACTCAAAAGACTTCCAAGCTTTGTGGGGACACTGCAAGTTAATTTTGTTAGACATTCAGGATTGAAAACCAGAAAGCAAGTTATTCGGTGGATGCTTGTTGGTTCTAGGAGCAAGTGAGTGATAGCGTGTAGTGAGAGGGTTCAAGACAAGGTTAAAGATGAAGACCTGACTTCATTCGTGACTATGAAATAAACTTTATTTTTGTAAGCCCTTTCTGTAGGGCAATTTGCCTGTCCTGGAGCTCTGGTTCCAGTCCTGAATTGGCTACTTTCCAGCCATGCAAACTTGAGATTATTCTAACCTCTTGGAAGCTCTGGTCCTTCTTTCTGAAAACAGGAGCGGCACATCTGGTCCTGCCTTTTAGGGTTGTTAGGAGTGGATGAAATAGTACCTTAAAAATGTTAAAACAGTTTTGGCCATATGCACTGTGTTCCATTGCCATAGAGAAGAGATGCTGGCCATTCTATCATGGTCGGCATGGGAAATATGAAATACCTGTCCAGATCACTAACGCTAAATACTTTACACAAAATATATATATAATGTTTACCTTTGCACACATCAACAGACTTTCTATTTTTGCACTTATTTGTTGGTGGGTTGAATGAAAGTACAATTCAATGCAGGACAAGTGCAGTGAATTCATTTTCTAGATACCTTCATGAACTTTCCTATAGACTCCTTATCCCTCCCTCTTCAAAACATGTGCCATTCTCTTACACTCTTTTCATTGGCAAGCAAACAAGCAAGTTGTAACAAACTGGATCTTTAGAATGCTGCCTTGTGCATTGTCCACAGTGACCTGGTGCCACTGGGTGCTTGAGACATGGGTGGTATCTCCTATCTTATGAGCCACATTCATGGTTGGTAATGGGACCCAATATACCCTTGTCCTTTGAGAGGCGCTCCTGTGTATTCCCCAGCAGTGCTGTCCTTACCTTCACACGGGCTGCCACTGAATTCAACCTCAAAGAACAGGAAGCAAATAAAACAAGGAGGCAGTAACGATTTTTTTTCTCTCTCTTAGATACTGTTGTGCTGAATAAACACATTCCAAGTACTGACTGTTATACATAAGGTAAATTTCAGCGTAGCATCAGTGTTGAAGAGACAGGCTTTTAGAGGCTTACTTCTGAAAAGCTAAAAGAGAATCTATCTGTTAAATATTACTCAGCATACATATAGGACTAATGAATACATTAAAATGACTTACTTTTTATAAAATTTAATGGAAATTGCAGTTGACTAGAAAAAACATAAAATTTCTATGTAAAGACTGTCCATGGGAATTAATGTTAACACTAGAAAGAGGCTGCTATCTACATCAAGGCACAATATTTTAAGAACTCGTGGATTTCCTCTTACTTATTCATTTGCAAAGGTTAAATGTGAGGTGTTTTATGCAACACTTTGATCAATGTCAGGCAGCCGCGGTGACTGATCTCATCTTCCTCATGTCACCTGCAGCCCAGACACTGTCACAAGAAATTCCATTCTGCAGCAAAGGCATGTGACTGTGGTCCATTTGAAATAAAAATTTTCCTCCCTGAAACTCCTTTTGAAGTGTAAAATAGCATTTCATTTACTACGACCTTCCATGGTCTGCAGTGCCCATGATCTAAGATGATGGAGCCATGTGAGGCAACAAGCATAAAGAAAGACTGTGGCACAGTGAATGTCAATCCAGGGCTTGCAATTGGATCCAATTACTGGTTTTAAAATAATATGCAATATTTTTTTTCTGAACCTGCTATGTGTAGAAAACATTTAGAGACTAGAGAACAAGACAAAGTTTCATTTTATTGACCTGATATTTTCAATGAAGGAAACAAAAAAAATTTCTCAAAAGTCAAGATAATTTATATGGTGATGCATTCTATGAGTACTATAAAATAAGAAATGACTAGAGGACGCTTCTGAAAATAGGCATATAGAGGTGGCTTTGCTAAGGAGCAGATATTTAAATACGTTGTGTAGGCATGGATTAGCTCAATTAAAATGCTTCATAAAGAGGAAAATTAACAAAACAATTATCATACATACCACATGAACTATTTTTAAGGATAAAATATGATATGTCTGTTAATACTTAGCATAATATACTTAAGTAATATGTTATTTACATGTAATATAAGTGTTAGTATATTTTACTCAAATAATTGACTATGATAATCTATAGATATGCATAAAAGAACTATGAAACAAATGAGTATATTTTAAGATAATCTAAATTTAGCTCTGGATTGAAAGGAATAAAGAACAGAAATGAAAACTTTGTGGAGCAAAAGCTATGTATGCTTGCTGCATTAACATCTCGGCAGCAGCTAGAAGATTCTTTCCTATTCATTTTTTTAAAAAGCTTACAGCACAGAGCTGCCATTCAGCTTGCCTATATTGGCACTTAAAATTGGCATTAAATAAAAATAGTTACTTTTGTTCCTGTTGGTTGTTGAGTATCTATGGAGACCAGCCTTTCATATTCGTGATGATTATAAAGGATGGATCATCAGCAACCCAATGCTGAGTGTAAGTCTTCAGCCTTAATTAACTTGAGCCTTGCTTTTCAAGACTATCAAATATCACTATAAAAAATAATCCATCATGGATCTGGGAAGATTGCTCAGTGGGTAAAAGGTTTTTTTCTGTATAAGCACAAGGGCATGAAAGAACTTAAGACTGAGTTCTGTTCCCCAGGAGCCACACAAAACACCCTGGGGTTAACCATGCACAAATTTAACCCCAATCCTGTAGGATGAACAAGAAAGATTTCTAAGAGGAAACCCAGTGCTGTCCTCTAATCTGCAAGCACACCACGTTATACACCACACCACACATACTTTATATCACACACCATTTTCTTAATGTCCATTACTCCTTGCTCCCACCTCCACTGTATACACATCCTTTCTTCTCTTAACAGCTAGGTTAGTATTTTAAAGAACATAATGCCCCACTTAATGCTCCCCAGTACTTACATCTGATCCATACTAGACTTGTACCTTTTTCACTTTTTAAAATAATGATTTTTGTTGTCCACATACTTTGTTGAAAACCTAAGTCTGTTCTACCTCCCAGCCTTTGTAGATACTGTACTTCTGAAATATTCAGACACCTGCCTCTTTACCCCTCACATCTCAGAACATCTTCCTCTCTTTTTTTTTTCCCCAGTACTAAGACTTACATGCTAGGCAAGTGCTGTAACCCTCTTTTTAGTCTTTACTTTAATATAGGGCCTCACAGTCTGGCCTTAATTCAGTCTGTCGCCCAGGCAGACCTTGAACTTCTGTTTGTCCTGCCTCAGTCTCTTGCATAGCTAGGATTATGGGTTGGCAGGCACCAATAGGTCCACCTTTATTTTTTTTCTGTCTGTGATTATGTTAATTAGCTTAATGAAATGTTTACTTAAGGAATGAATAAATGGTTGTTTCACATTATAGTAATAATCAACATATTTTTTCCTTGAATTTGAAATACAGATAATGAAAACTGATTGGCCTTCCCTTGCCAGTTCAATTAAAATGGATAGTAGTCTGGGTGATGGATCAATGAGTAAGGACCTTGCTATTCAAACATAAAGGCCTGAGCTCATGTCCCCAGAACCCATGTTGTGATAGATATCTATAATCCCAGTGCTGGGGAGATGAAAACAGAGCCTTGGGGCTTACTGCCTATCTCATCTAGTCCAATGTCTGAGCTCCAGGTTGTAAGTTAAGTAAAAGAAGAAATACACATACACATACATTCATTATGATACAGGAATTTGAGGCATCTTTGAAGGCACCAAAGCCTTTCTTAGCTCTTGGTTGGGCTGCACCCTTCCTGTCAAGGTTCCAGCAAACTCAATGTTACACAAAGCTTCCACTGAGTCAGTGGCCTCCAGATTCCTGTCATATGAATCCAAATTAAAATCCACAGACTAGAGAATAAGGTTCAGAAAGATTAGAACTTTCAGGAGGAACTGAAAAGGATGGCAGGCATCATGTCCATAAAGGCAAGAGGGGTTTCTAGACATGGGGAAATGCATCTCGAGATCCAGATTTGCGTCTTTTATGTATCACATGTCCCCCAGATGGTCAGTTGAATAAATTAGTTTACTCCTGGCTCCAGGTGTCCAGGTGGCGTTAGCTCTGCGGAAGGGGCTCCCTCCTTTGCACTCCTTCCTGTCCCAGGAAAGGAAGCGATAAGAACCAAGGCACATATTTGCCTCTGCTGGTGAGGTTTTGGGAGATTAAAAAAAAAAAAAAAAAAAGTCACATTCTCCCTTAAGAATGCCATCAAAGTGGAATAGCCTAGATTCTCCCCACTATAGGCCCAAGGACTCGTCCCACCTTTAGCCAAGAGAAAGCCCTTGACTTCCGGGTTCTGTTATGCTTAAGCAGCCTCAATATGAGCACAAGTTCACTTGTGCAAAGTAACTGCTCCTTTTCCTTACCGCACCAATCCTTGCCCCAATTTGGCCTTCACTCCATGCTTACACCATTAACTTTTCTTTTTATATTCTCGTTTTCTTTTTTGTGCTCAACCCTTTCACCACTCTGCTGGGAAGTTATGCAGATTTTTCTCTTACTGCAACTCAAAGCCTTGGCTTGATTTATTCCTATCCCACAGTGGCACTTAGGGCAGAATATTCAATGCTTTCAAGGATATGACTATGATTCTGAATGTTTCAGATTCTTTTTTCTTCAAATTTGTATTCTTAATATCACTTAGTAAGATTCCTAAAATATATTAGAAATTTAATATTTTTTTCCTAAGAATTAGAAGGCATCAAGGCAAGGAATAAAAATAAACTAACCTAAACATGTGCCCCAATGTGCTAGAACAAACAGTGTGGTGAAGAAAGACTTCAACAAGATTGAAATTTCATACTAAGCAATTTTCTTCAAGAGTAATCATCCAGGTTGGACTAAGTTACATCATTTCCATAGATTAATGGTAGACCAAAACAAGTCATATTAAAAAAAAAAAAAATCTGATTTTAATGAGAAAGTAGGACTGTTAAAATTCAGTATATTTTCCCTACAAATCTATACTTTGTGTTGCCTATGTAGTAACAATTTTTGGCAATTATCAAGAATTGAAAGGCTGTTTGCCTTTCCATGTAATATTTGAGAGAGTTATTTGGGGTTCCACAATTGAAGTGACTCACTTCTTGGAAATACATACTTTACACTAGCAAGCCTGTCTTTGTGATGACCCTGGAGCAAATTGTCCTCTCCAGGGGCCAGAGGACAGCTGTGTAAACTGCAGCAGGCTCCTTGTCTCTGCTATATGGGGGCCAAGGTCACTGGTAAAGACTGGCTGTTCCAAGAGAGCTGGGAGACTCTGTTTGTAACTGTTGCTTGATTCTTAACACCAGAATGCTGGAGACTTTTTCCACGTGTTAAGATCCTGACATTTGCAGAAAGAAATGCCCCAGCATTATCATGTATGAAAAGTTACCACCTTCTCATTCCTTTGTCTATGAAAAGAGGTCCTTGGCTAGAAGGCCACAAAGAGTAGTGAGAAAACAAAGGGGGAACTCACAGTTTATCTCCCACCTGCAGGTCACACTTGTGAATTGACCTCAGGATTCCAGAGCAAGTGTTGTTTGGAACACTGCCATTTCTATTGCATCCGTGGGGCTCTTTTACTGTTTTTGTCTTTCCTGTTCAACTAAAAGAGCTTCTGCATGGTAAAGGCCATAGATATTACTGAATAGCAAGACGCTTATTGTCAGAACAATAAACTCAACAAAAATCTCTATATATGTAGTATACATAGCCTTTATTTGTTTTCACTCACAATTTCTATGACCTAGGTGCTTTACTCATCATCAGTTTACACATGAAGAAACCAAGTCACAGAAAGTTTATTGTGTCTAAAGTACAGCAGAAAGTGAATTACAGACTTAGAATTGAAAGGATGCAGTAGAAATAAGGAATTCTCTACTTCATCTCACTAAACCAAGTTACAGGACAGGGAGTCTGGGGATGTTACTAAGTTTGAAAATATGTTCTCTAAAATCTCAACCTTGGAGCTGGAAAGATGGCTCAGCAGTTAAGATGCTTGCCTGCAAAGCCTGATGATCTGAGTTTGATTCCCTAGTATCTACGTAACACCAAATGCACCAAGGGGCATATGAGTCTGGAGTTCATTTGCTGAGGCCCTAGAGTGCCCAGTCTGTCTGTCTCTCTTCTCTCTATCTCTCTCTGCTTACAAACAAGTAAATTTTTCTTAAAAATAAATAAAATCACAGTCTTGGGGGTTTATGATTCATTGTTGATTTAACACTGCAAAATACATATTGAAGAAAACAGAAATTGATTTTTTTCTTTTATTTTTCTTACCACAAAGTTTCAATTTTGTTCCTAAAATGAGATTGGCATTCTGAAATGCACAGAGATCAAAGATTTAAGTGATTGTTTAATTAGCCCATCTGAAATCCTCTTGTCTTCTCTGTGGAGTTCTTTCCATTGATCAAGTCCAAGACTTCTGGAAGATGGAAACGTAAGCACATGAGAACTCACTTCCTCATAAATACCTGTGCTTTGCCCTTTAGTGCTTTATTTGTCCATGACATCTGTGGGTAATTTCACAAGTAAAATATGTTTTCTATGAAACACATATTTTGAACACGACACTAGATAGTATCTGAAAGATGAATTATTTTTTTTAAAAATAAAGTATGCAAACCTGTTTCTCATGAAATTTATTTTCAAAAGGAAGGGGACAACATTCAATATGTATCCAAATAAACATAAGAAATACAAGATCAGTTTATAAAAGGTGCTTTAAAAGGAAAGAATGCTATAAGTAAAATAAAGTGTGTATTATAACTGGAGTGGGGCAGGGAGAAACACTGAGACATTTGACTTGAAACCTAAATGAAGAGAAGGAATCAATTCATCAAGACACAGGAATGCATTCCAGAGAAAGATGCAGAGATGAGAATGAATTTTGCTATTATTTACACAGACTGTCCAATGTTTGAGTATAGTGAGCTGAGGGAAGGCTGCTGCAAATTATGGTTTCAGACAAAGGCATGGTAAATGTTGCAGACCATTAGAGGGGCTGTCATTTTTCTTTCAACATAAATTAATTTAAAGACATAAGCAGAGAAAAACTAAATCCATTTTTTCTTTTTATTTTTTTACAGTTTAAAAAATTATCTATTTGCAAGGAAACAGGGGTAAGAGAGAGAATATGAATATGGATGCTCCAGGGTCTCTAGCTGTTGCAAATGAACTCCAGAGACACATACCACTTTCTGTATCTGGCTTTACATGGATACTGGGGAATCAAACCCGGGTCTTTAGGCTTTGCTGGCAAGTCCTTTAACCACTGAGTCATCTCTCTAGCTCCCCCCACCTTTAATTTTCACCTTCTTAATGATAAGTTAGTTTTTTTAATTATTAAGTAGAAACTTTGTATGGACACAAAATGTGTTGGTACCATCATTTCCCTCCTCCCTGCGCCCACTCCACTGACGGCCCTCCTTAGTGGGATTGTTGGTATTCACCATGGAGTTGTGGATTATAATCCAATTAGTATTTTCTAAATTAATTTCTTTGTTAATTTTTTTATTTAATTAATTTATTTATTTGAGGGGGGGCATTCCAGGGCCTTCAGGCTCTGCAAATGAACTCCAGGTACATGTGTCATCTTTGCATCTGGCTTACGTGGGTCCTGGGGAATTGAACCTGGGTCCTTTGGCTTTGCAGGCAAGTCCCTTAACCACTAAGCAATCTCTCTAACTCCAATTATTATTTTTAATAAAACATGCTGCTTGTTTTCTGTGGAAAAAAAGTAGTATAGAGAAAGATGGGCAGAGAATCGGGGATACTAATTGGGATACTAGTGCACTGATCCTGGTGTGAGATTAAAATGATTGACAGATGAGAGATGACAACACCAAGAATAGTGAAATATTTTGTTGATTCACTTAACAGTGCTTGGTAACTGAATGGATTATAAAAAGAACAAGTGAGAGGCTGGACAAGAACTTTTAAGTTCGGGGTTTACAAAATGAGGCAGAAGATGGTGTTGTTCATTTGGCATGTCTACCTGCTGATGGTGGGCAGGAAACTCAAGAATTCCCCTTCTGATCACTGAAGAGAACAAATGGACATGCATGTGCCTGTGTTGATCACTGGTGTATGATCTGGGAGTCAGGCTCACCCCTATAGTCTCAGCACTTGGGAAGCTGAGTGAAGAGCATCCCTGTGAGTCCCAGGCCAGCCTGGGCCACAGTATGAGTTTGACTTCAACCTGGGTCAAAGCTTCCCTCGAAGAAAACTATGTATAGATGGCTGACTCTGTCCTTCATTTTGCAGAACAAGTCTTTATAGTTTACTTTTGAATCTTTAAAACTATTGAGAGCTTTTTAACATTGAAGCATTAAGTGCATATATATATATATATATATATATATATATATATATATATATATATATGGCTCTAAGAATATATTTTAATATTAAAAATAAATATTTTACTTTATATAACTTATGATCATTCTTTCATGAATATTACACAGCAGAATACTCCTACATGTGTTCTACCAGCCATACTATTGTCTTTGAAATGCCACAATTGACATTTGCTACAGGCATAACTCTTTGTGATGCATTTCAATTTAATGTACTATGCAGATACTAGTTTTTTCCAAGGTGAAATTGTGAGGCAGTTCTGAATTGAGCAAGTCTAGCAGAATGTGTTTTCTAACAATGCACATTCACAGTGTTTGAAATGTTGGCGTATTTGAAATATTTGTACATTTCAAACTATCATTATTGGATTTGTTATAGTCTCCTTTGATCTATGTTACAAGTTTGTGGGGCATCATAAGGTATATTCAACCAATCAATGAATGTAAGGTACCAATATATGTTTGACAGCTCTGCCAACTATCTGTTTTCCCTCCTCTCTCCCTCTTGGTCTTTCTTTTTTGGTTGGTTGCTTTTTGGTTTTGTTTCAAGGTATTGTCTCACTCTTGCACAGGCTAACCTGAAACTCACTCTGTAGTCCCAGGCTGGCCTTGAACTCAAAGCAATCCTTTTACCTCTGTCTCCCTTGGCTGTGACTAAACACATGTGCTATCACACCCAGCTGGGCTTTTTTGTTCCTTGAGAAACTACTAAGTGTTCAAGTGAAAGAATCTCACGTATCCCTTTTTAAGCCAAAAGCTACAAATGGGTTTGAGGCAATATTCAGTGGGTAAAGCACTTGCCACACAATGACTAGGACCTCCTTTCAGCTCTGCAGCCCTCACATAAAATGTTAGGCATAAAAATGTGTGCCTGTAATCTAGCACTTGGGAAGCAGAGATGGGTGGATTCCAGGAGCAAGTTAGCTAGGTAAACTAGCAGAATAGGCATGTTGTGCATTCAGCAAGAGACCCTCTCTCAATCAATAAGATGGAGAGCAATGGAGAAAGACACCTCACATTAACCTCTGGCCTTCACATGCATGCACATACACACATGTTCACATACATTTGAACATGCATATACATATGGATGCACACCACACACACATGCACATACTAAAAAATCCTAAAAATAATGGAAGGCAGAAACAGGAGAATTTCTTAGAAGCTTATACACCACCTAGCCTGGGGAATGAAGCATTGACAGAGAAACCCTGCCTCAAATGAGGTGATACTGATACTAGAACATTTTCCTCTGACTTCCACAGCATGCCATGGCACACAGACACATGTGCTCACACATGAACACATCAGCATGCATACACACATATACACACAGGAACAAAAACAATTTTACTAAATCTAGGTGGCCTTTGATCTGTTGAACTTGGATCACTAGTTAAGTCCACTGTTGAGACCTTTTTGTTTTATTTAGTATTTTAATACATGAACAAACTACATGCAAGTTGATCATAATCCTTTCCCTCTACCCTCATTATTCCCCCTCCCTCCAATTCTACTTAACTTACTTCACTTCCCATACATGTAGACCCTTTCCAATTTTGACGTGACATTCTATGGTGTACCTCCTTCATCGTATATGTCAACATACTGATGTTCTCAATATTGTGCAGGTCTTACAGAAGTAGGAGCTTGCACTGTGTGGTCCTGAATGCAATAGTCCCTTCATGTCTGGACAATAGTGTCCCAAAGTTCTCTTCCCCAATAGACTGTAAAAAAATAAGTTGTTTCCATTTCTTTCAATATATTTATTGATAATGCTCCTGGTGTCTCAAGAGTACCAGTATAAGTCTACAATAATATTAAATGTTTTAAAGTTTGCTAATGCACCATCCATTCTGTGACCTTCAGATAAAAGAGTCTTATTATTTATGAAATATAATTCATGAGGTTACGCCTGCCATAGACAGTTATTCATCTTGTGGATTTGGTATAAGTAAATTGAAAACTCTCAAGAAAGGGTTCACTACAGTAGATGTCACAAATGACATGTCAACATTAGGAGTTTGGAAGAAGTTAACTCTAATTCTTGAGGTGTTCAATACTTGAGTGAAGGAAGTTACTGAAAATGAGGAAATAGTAAAGAATTAGAAGCAGAGCCTGAAGATATGGCTGTCTGACTTCAATCTCATGATGAACTTAAACTGATAGGGATTTGCTTCTTACAGATGAAACAGGAAAGTTATTTCCTGAAAAGAAGTCTACTTTTTTGTCACATGCTATGAGCACTCAGAACAAAAAATGTTCAATTTAGTTGCAAAAAAAAAAAAAAAAACAGTGGGAGTATGTATTTAAGAGATTTGGCTCAAACTGAAAGATTTGAAAGAAGTTCTATTGTGGGTAAAATAATATCAAGCTGCATGCTAAGATACAGAGAAATATTTCATGAAAAGTACAGTCAACATTGTAGCAAACTTCACTGTTGTATTACTATAAGAAAATGATATAGCCATCCCAGCCTTTAGCAACTACTACCCTGAGAATAGAGCATTGAAGTGAGACCCTCCAATCTGCTGAAGGCTCAGGTGATTTATAATTATTAGTAATGAGTTATTTTAAATCAAGGTACATGACTTATTTTAAACATAATTAACATAATAACATTGTATACGTAATATATTAGCATAAAGGGATGAAAAACATATATTTTCATTTATACTTGAAAACCAAGAAACTCATGTGAGTCACTTTCTGTGATGTTCTGAAATTGAACCCACAATGTCTCCATGGTGGGACTATAAATGTAGATTAAAAAAATAAGCAAAAATAATAATAAGGTTGCTTGCAAAACTCAAAATACATATGTAGAGAGAACATTGCTTTACATTTCCTGTGTATCATATCAACAGATAAAGACAGGGCATTTGAGGAATTAAAGACAGGGCATTTGAGGAATTTAGCAATTATCATTATATCATAACAAGTAAAAAGATGGACTCACAAATCAGCAACTCCTCTAAGATCCATCGCAGAAGTACACTCAGAAGTACACTGCCACTAGATTCTGTGAAAGCCACAACTTACCAGAGCAAAACCTTCTGTGGGAGCCAGCCCACAGGCAGAAAAGCCTGAGCTGTCAGCTAGACAATCTGCTGGAATCCATAAGCACAGACTGAGACTTGAATGCTTGAGGAGGTTCATATGGATTAGGGTCCCCACAATTTTGTGTATTTTACTTCTCAGAGCTGTATCAGGTCATCACGTTAGAAAATCCTCTCTTCTTCTCCTAGGCAGAGGAAAAATTGCCACACGAATCTGTTCTTTATGGGGCCTCCATCAAGAGAAACTGCTTTACCAGAGTCTAAACTTTAGAGGTTTTATCAAAGCCTGGCAGAACAAAAGGGAGAGCAATACTGAGCCCCAGGACCCTCAAGCCATCATACCCCACATATGTGACAAACAAATGACTGAGACACACTGGTAAATTTCACACACCAGGATCACAGCCACACAGAGACCTCATCATGGGACCACTGGCATCTCCATCCCCTCCATATCAACTTTACCACTGCACCACTAAATGCCTGTTTACCACAGTGCATCTTATTCAATTTCAACAAAGTGCTACAAGGCATATGAAAATACAGAAAGATTAAATAAGCATAACAAAAGAGTCAAATATGACAAGGGTGTTAGAAATATATTGCACCAGGACATTTTTGAACACTATGAATAATAAGTTATAATGGAAAAGTGCATGCTATGCAAGACAGATGGATAATATACAAAGAGCTTAAAATTCTAGTGAGCAATTTAAAGGAAAGATTAGAAGTGAAAATATTCCTATAGAAATCAATGGCCTTAATGGGCTCATTGATAGACTTGGCATGCTCAGAGGAGATCTCTGAATTTGAAACTATGACCATGAAATCTTCAAAAATGAGAAGCAAAGAAAAAATTGATGAAAAATAGTACAAAATATCAAAAGTGAATTAACTAAAAAGAGAATGGAGACTGACGAGATGGCTTACTGCTTAAGGTAGTTGTCTGCGAAGCCAAAGGACTCCCCAGAACCGATGTAAGCCAGACACACAAGGTGATGCATATGCACAAGGTCACACATGCACACACGGTGGCACATGTGTATAGAGTTCGACTGTAGGGGCTACAAGCCCTGTAGCATCAATTATTTCTTTCTTTCTCTCTCTCTAAAATAAAATAAATAAATAAATAAATAAATAAATAAATAAATAAATAAATAAAAGAGAATCATATGAATAGCAAGAATACCAGAGGAAAGAGAAACCTGAAAAAAAGCAACATCTTACACAATGACTGCAAGTTTCCCTTGATCAATTTCACATACCAAATATAGACCCAGAAATCCAGAAGGTACAAAGTAGGATAGATAACCAAAACTACTACCTTTAGAGATCATGTATTCAAATTTCATAAAAATTAAAAACAAGGAAAAGTATTCCAAAAGCCAGTATGTATAATATCTTACATACAATAAGCAAAATGAGAATTATGTTCAATTTCCCAGACATCATAGAAGCTTAATAAAGGAAGTGAAAATATTAAGAGATTTAAAATATTGAACAATTTAGAATTATGTGTGCTACAATGTTTTTCTTGAAATTTGAAGGAGAAACAAAGATTTCTTCAGACAAATCACGTTGAGACAATTTCTCAGTAGCCCGTCATTTAAAGGAGAATTGAAAGGTTGTAGGTTTATTTGAAAGATGGAAAATGAAATGTCACAACTGATGATCTAGAGAAAGAAACCAAGAGCGTCAAGGGGTTGTATCTCAGGGTAAGAGCATTGCCTAGTATGTGTGAGGACCAATGTTCAATCCCCACCCCAGCTACAAAAATTAAAAAGAAAAATTCTATGTAATTTCATACATAAGAAATAATATGTATATAACAAATGAATATGTGAGATAGGGCCTATAATACTTATTTTAGTCATTCCACATTGTGTGAATTTCAGAAGACAATGATGTGCATTATAAATGTGTAGAGTAATGGTTATTTTGAGAATTTCTCGTCAAAGAACATAAAGTTCTTTAAAAGTCTATTTGCTATGCTAATAAAGAGAAGAAAATAGGATTACATCCATGCTCTATTAAAACCACACAATTATAATAAAAAATAGGCTGCTATGCAGATTTCAAATAGCAAAATGCATTTTGAGGCTCTGTTTCAAAATAAGATATTAGAGACATTAAAACAGATAAAACAGGTTTATATTCTCAGTAAATAATTTAAGTTTGGAGTTTGTAGTAATCCTTTGACAGGATTATCTGAAGGCAGTAGTGTGCTGGTAAATAGTTAACTTGATCTTGGGGAAAATATTTTTAATAATAGTTTTGTCATGGAATTATTACTCGAACTGTCAAGATGCCAATACAAAGATGGAGGTAAAAACAAATTGTTGGGTGCAGTTATTGGGTAACAAGTGTGAAGTCTCAATTACTAGGAAATAATGACCCTCTTAAAGTTGGTATACAAGACTCCAGGATGCAACTATGTGAAAACATCTTGGATTTTTCTAAAGTTATGTTCATGCAACATCTCAGTTGTAGTTATCATTGATATCAACAGTGACATGTTGTGGTAATTTGAATATGAAAAGTTGTCCTGCATAGACTCACATGTTTTTAATGCTTGGTACCCAGCTAGTGATTATTTGGGAAAGTTGTGGGGCCTCTGGGAGTTGGAACCTTGCTGGAAGTGCTGTCTTGCTAAGGGTGAGCTTTGGGATAATAGAGCTCAGATGTAAGCCCAGGCCATAAGGTATTTCCTTCCTGTTGATGTGGGGATGTGACCCAGGCTTCATGCTCAGGCCTGATTGCTTTCTACCCAGTGATGAAATTTCCCCTGGAAAGTGAAAACTGAAACATTCCCATCACTTCCATAAGATCCTTCTATTTGGATGTTTTGTCCCAACAATCAGAAGGTAATTGTGATACCAGCTAATCCTACCCATAATTCTTATCATACAATCCATACTAAAACTTCAACATATCAGTGAATGTATCCTAGTAATGAGTATGAGTGTTAGCAACTGATTTTTGTGGAATTATTTTATTTAATAGTGACTTCAGGTAGATCTGAGTTATAGTTACATAATTTATGCTAACATGTCTAGTAGATATGATCATGCTTATGCACAAATAGATAACACATATACTGCTGATAGTGACCACTTAACTCAGTTTAGAAAAGAACATAAACAATTTTTTTCTGTTTTGTTTTCTTATGTGATATTTCATCCTTGCTTTTTGGTCTAGGATTATACCTTATTGGTAAGATTTTTTTCTTTTACTTTTTATTTCAATCTTTTTTAAAATTTTATTTATTTATTTTTATTAGAGAGAGAATTGGTGAACTAGGGCCTCAGGCACTGCAATTGAATTCCAGATGCCTGTGCCACCTAGTGGGCATGTTCAACCTTGTGCTTGTCTCACCTTTGTACATCTGGCTTATGTGGGATCTGGAGAGTCAAGCATGGGTCCTTGGGCTTCCCCAGCCAGTGCCTTAATGCTAAGCCATCTCTACAGCCATCTTTTAATTTTTTTAAATATTTTGATTTATTTCTTTGCATAATTGTATCAAGGTCTTTTGCCACTACAAAGGAATGCCAGATGCTTGTGCCCCTTTTTGCATCTGATTTTAAACAAGTTCTGGGGAATTAATCATTCACTGGCAGGCTTTGCAAGCAGCTACTCTTGTGCTTTTTAAGCCATTGCTACAATAATTACCCCATGCAAGATTGTAAGCTTGCATTAGAGTACTCCCTCTCATTTGTCTGCTCCATTTTGACATCATATAACCATATTTGCTATCTCCTCATGTTTACTGTGCTTTCAGTTATTTTGCTAAAACAGGGTATTATAGAAATGCACCATATCAACCTTAAATAAGAGCTAATAATAACAAAATAATTATAGTGACCTATATAAATAAAGGGTGGGGCTATAACAGAAGCAAAGGATAAAAGACAGAGGGACAATCTATTTCTGAAAAGTGTGTGAACAACCTTGCTGGCAAAGATACACTACTCTTTTACTTCCTATTGAAAGGAAAAGCAGACCCAGAGCTCACTGTGGGAATGGAAAAATATCTGACATTCAGAATAAATGAAAACTGAGAATTAATATGCAGTTTGAGCTATAGCCCCTAAAATGTCCCTTTTGAAATCAATACTTAGAGTGATGAATAAAAATAATTTAGATGTATCAATAACAAATGGAAAACAAATCCCGTATTCAGTCACACATTGCTTAAATGTGATATATAAAGCTTAGCTTGAAAAAAATCAATAGAGTCATTAACTATCTCATCCACTGGCTATGATAAATTACAGATTAGCTGAAGTGGGATGAAACTTTTCCCCATTCAAAGAAACACACTTTTCTGTGTAAGGACCATTTAATGGAATGGTGTTGCATGTCTCCCTAACACTCAATGTCTGAAGATTATTTGAAGGATGGGATTATTTAACAAAAAATCTAAGCAACTAATTTCACTTTGGGACAATGGCTATGTGAGGGGAGAGTAAAGTTGCCCAGGGTGCTGCTGCCCTGAATATTGAGATCTTATCCTCAGCCTCTTTGATCTCTTGAAAAAAAAAAGATTCATGACTGAAAAGTGCATGCCCCTCCTCATTTCTATTCATATGTCTTCTTCTAGAAAAAGGCCACTTTCCAGTTTTACAGACAGACCATCTTGGTATTTACCACACAGAAAATACGTTCTGAATTTTGTGATTGACGAAGTATACCTTTAAGATAGAGTGAAAGCGGACTCTCCTCTGAGCTGTAGCTGAAGGGAATTCTTATCAGCCCACTGCATTCATTGTGAGTTGCTACCTTCCAGGTGGTACGAGTACATTCTAAAAAAGAAATAAATTACATTTTAAACTCAGCATTTAAGTGCTATCTTTCTCCTTACTGTTTAAAAAGTGACTTTTTAACATTTCCACTATGTATCTAGCTACTTTTGAATCAAAATACTTCAAGCTGTTTTTCATAGACATGTACATATTTATTTACATTAATTTCCAAGCCCACTCCTACATTTCTACATACATTTTAGAAGTTTTCCCATACATTTTTAAAGTTTCTATTACACTACACCAATATGGAAATAAACCCTGTAGCAGACAGCTTCAGGTTTGCTGAGATGAACTTCCAGACCAGGCACAGTTATGGAGGAAGGGATATTATTTATTGAAGCTTACAGATCCAGGGGAAGTTCCATAAAGGCAAGAGAAGCGGCCTGCTCTCCACAGGGCCAAGCAGAGAGAGAAAAAGCCAACCAGCCACCACAGCACACAGAGCAAAACGACAGCCAAAAGGTCACACAGCATACTTCAGGAACTCCTGCTAGGCACATTTGCATATCTTTACAATGGAATCTCAAACCATCACCACACCTTAAGACTGGCCCCCAGTGACCTTGCCTCTAGCAAGGTGATTGCAGATGCAAACTATAAAGTAATAAAACATTGAATATATTGGGGGACATATATTCAAACTACCACATTCCGCCCCGGCCCCCAATATATTTAGTTCCTGGCCCCCAATAGATTTATAACTATCACACATTGTAAATTGTACTCAGTCCAATTTCAAAGGTTCTCACAGTCTTGATCAACTTAAGATAGTGAGTCCTGTAAAATCAAACAAGTTAAATACTTTCAACATGTAAAGGCACAGAGTAAACATTTTTAACTGGTATAAGGCATAGCAAGGAGAAACTAAAACAATGCAAACTCAACCACCATCAGCAGTCATCAAACTTCTGCAGTTCAAGTTCAATATAACCAGAGACTAACAGTCTTCAGGTTTTCCAATTCCACCCCTCCAGCTGGGCAGAGTCGCCAGGGAAAACTTTCATCCCATGCCAACACTGCACTCCATGGTAGCCCTTTTGCACAGTCCTGGTATATCCAAAACATCTTCAGGTCTCCATGCAAACCACGGTCCATCTTCCAAAAGGCTCTTCCAGCCTATTCCTGAGGGTCTTCATGCCCTGCCTCATGCCACATCTCAGCAGCAGCTCCTGGAACCGTGTGCAATTCATGACCACTCCATGCATTTTTCATGCTTCCAAAACCAATACCAGGTGTGCAGGACACAGCCATATTCTTAATCCAGGGACAAAATAAATCATAGCCTTGAAAAGCAGGTTCCTTCTCCAGTCAACTCTTTCCAAGAGTTTGCATTTTTAACAGTCTTTCCTCAGGCATCATCTCCATTGTTTTAATGTAAATCAAGTCGAGCCACTTTCCTTCCACCTTCCTTAAGATTGCTAATGCGTTGACAATAGCAGCTCCAGTAAACTAAAACCAGTCTCAGTGCCTCTACTTTTTACTTGCTTCAGGTTTTCCAACTTAAAATCTTAAAATCTCAGTCCGATATCTTTAGCCAAGCACATCAGTCCATTACAAATTTAAGTTTGATCAAACTTTCTGGGCCTGCATAGCAGAACATAGCCATCCCTTATGCCAGTAGCCCAGTTCCAACAATTTCTAACAGTCTTTCCTCAGGCATCCTCTCCATTGTTTTAATGTAAATCAAGTCAGGCCACCTTCCTTCCACCTTCCTTAAGATTGCTAATGTGTTTGACAATAGCAGTTAAACCAGCCTCAATGCCTCTACTTTTAACTTGCTTGAGATTTTCCAACTTAAAATCTTAAAATCTCAGTCCGATATCTTCAGCCAAGCACATCAGTCCATTACAAATTTAACCTTGATCAAACTTTCTGGGCCTGGATAGCGGAACATAGCCATCCCTTATGCCAGTAGCCCAGTTCCAGCAAAGTCCTCTGCACTCTTTCCTTCCCCTTAGAAAGCTCATAAGCCAAGCCTCGAAGTTCAATACAGTCTGCACTTAGCATTCTCAAACTCTCATCAGAATAGTCCATAAAACTTGGCTTACCACTCCAGAAGGCATCTTCAGTTGCAAGCACCAAGTCCATGCCCATTCCTCCAAAACAAAGGTTCCAAAAGATGAACACCCACACGATCTGGTTCATCTCACCCCACACTCCTTGGTACCACTTTACTGTAGCAGACAGCTTCAGGTTCGCTGAGATGAACTTCCAGACCAGGCACAGTTATGGAGGAAGGGATATTATTTATTGAAGCTTACAGATCCAGGGGAAGTTCCATAAAGGCAAGAGAAGCGGCCTGCTCTCCATAGGGCCAAGCAGAGAGAGAAAAAGCCAACCAGCCACCACAGCACACAGAGCAAAACGACAGCCAAAAGGTCACACAGCATACTTCAGGAACTCCTGCTAGGCGCATTTGCATATCTTTACAATGGAATCTCAAACCATCACCACACCTTAAGACCGGCCCCCAGTGACCTTGCCTCTAGCAAGGTGATTGCAGATGCAAACTATAAAGTAATAAAACATTGAATATATTGGGGGACATATATTCAAACTATCACAAACCCATTACAGAGAAAATATTTCTTTCACTATTCTTTTATTCCTATATTTGTCTTCTATTTGAATTAAAGAAAATGAGCCACTTTAATATTTCAATGCTCAATCAGAATCACCTTTTAAGATACTTAAGTCAGCATATTGATCTACCTTTTCCAGTACTCTTTATTTCTCTCAGTCCTCTTCATATCCTTTCTGTTTTTAATTTAATTATCTATGACATAATATACTCTTAATTCTCTGCAGTATAGAATAACAGTGTAAAACTCATGAGTGAGAAATAATCTTAAAATATCAAAGTCAAGAGAGAGAACTCAGCAGAGAAGAGCTTTGGCTACACAAGCATGAAGATCTGAGTTCTGTTCCCACTATACACACACATGCAAATGCATACACACACTTTTTAAAAAGTGCATTTATTCTGATTTTTTAAATATTTCAAACAAGTCCAGAATATATGTGTGGGTACACATGTACATGTATACATATATGATTTTTATATCTGTACTTTTTAGTTCTCTCTATATATAATAATAAACATATTTTCTATATTTTTGTTCACAAAAAATGACAAGCAATCAATATAGCTCAGAGAATTAATGGTCTCTAATTTCATGGACAATTTCCCTTCTGAATGTTTCCTGAGGTTTATTCTTTTCCATCTTTATTCCCTGAGGCCTTAACCTGAAGCCCTGAACATCCATTCACAAGGCCCTCTTGAACGGTGACTGATGATGGGTGGGACACAGTTAGGGATGAGGAGAATTCAAACACTTAAGAATGCATTTATAGTAAAGGCTTTTGTTTTTGAATAATTGTTTATTATTTCATAAATATAAATGATATATGAAATTCCTTAGGCAGGTTTTTTAGTAGGCAGTTTCTTCTTTATCTTTAAATTTGAATTTATCTTGAATTTATCTTTGGAAATATTTTCAGAGAGTGCATAATTGAGCTCACAGTATACCAACTGTAATTTCCTAATAGCTAAACAACCTCAAATTGTGTCACCTGTATTAGAGTTATCTATATTTCCTATAATATTCATCATATATGTCACTCAACAAACAATATCGCATTGATCCTTTTACTGTATTTTATGCTATTTTATCACACTTCAAGGGAAATAATGCCAGTATGACCTGAACTTTCCCAAGTGATCAGAAATTATTGAATCAAAGCTTGTGGCTTAAGTTCAGGACAATCCACTCTCTGACCCCCATCAATATTCTTTCAAAGACATTGACTTGGTCAGTTGGACATTTTTTTTATCTCTTACAAGATCTTTTATTGTGGTAGCCTGATAATCTATTTATGAGTTGACATAAAGTTTGTCATAAGTTTGTATAACAAGATTTTCCATGTATGTTAAATATATTCATATCAAGGACAGCCTTTTCCTATGCTAAATAATTTTACCTTTCTTATACTCTTTATAATGAAAAAATTGTACACTTTAATGTGACATGTATTTTGGAAATCGGGAATTTTCCTTCAGTTCCCATTGAATCTATAAGTATGACATTTTGAGAATATAGGTGATTTTTATCAATTTTACAAGACTACCTACTGCTCTTATGTCTTCTCTAGTGATAGGTTATGTGAATTACTCTCCTTGACATTGTAAATTTACCTGTGTAGTTTAGTAATGTGTGTGTGTGTGGGCATGCACATGAGCTTACAGAAGGTGTATCCCATGCATATATATGTGAAAGTCAGAGGAGTACAGCAGATATCTTCCACTATCCTTCATCCACTTGTTGCCTTGACACAGAGTATCTCATTGAATTGGAAGCCATGGTTTTTTGGTCAAATTCGCTGACCAGCGATCCCTAGCAATTCTCTGGTCTTTACCTCCTCAGCACTAGTTTTATAACAGTGTGTGGCCATGGTGAGTTGTTTATATCAATGCTATAGAACCAAATCAGGGTGAATGAGACCCTCTCAGACCCACATGCTTGACAATCTTACCTGCTAAACCATCTCCACCACCCCATGTAATTGATAATATAAAGTATTGACAATGAGTTTTTATAGATCAATAATGGCAAACCAATCTAACTTTCATCATTTGTATTTTACTGATGTAACATTGTTAAGGTATTGAAAATATTGAGGATGAACAAAAGCAACACGCATTTTTTGTAGAACATAATTATACACATGCATGGTTTTTTACTCCTCTCTATAGTTAGGATCTATCAGAGATAAAAATCATATGGGTGGGTTTATGGTTACAAACATGCCTTCTTCAGTGCTACATAAAAAACACATATTGGGGTAGAGAGATACCTTAGCAGTTAAGGTGCTTGCCTGCAAAGCACAAGGACACAGGTTCAATTCTCCAGGTCCCATGTAAGTGAGATGTATAAGGTTGCTCAAGCATCTGGAGTTCACTTGCAGTAGCCAGAGGTCCTGGTGCACCCATTCTCTCTTTCTCTCTTTATCTCCCTCACCCCCTCCTTATTTCTGTCTCTATTAAGTAAATAAATTTTTTTTAAATACACATTAATTTTTAACTAAGAAAGTTCAGTCTTATGACTTTTTATACTTAAATGTTTTTTTTACATTTTATTTATTTATTTATTTATTTATTTGACACAGAAAGAGGGAGAGAGAGAGAGAATGGGCATGGCAGGGCCTCTAGCCACTACAAATGAACTCCAGATATGTGAGCCCTCTCGTGCATCTGGCTAATGTGGGTCCTGGGGAATCAAACCTGGGTCCTTGGGCTTTGCAGGCAAACACCTTAACCACTAAGCCATCCCTCCAGCCTGATTTAAATGTTTTTTTTTTTAATTTGGGATTTAAGCTTTCCACTATCAAAACAAAAAAGACTCTGAGGATAGTCAACACTTACCAAAGCAGAAATGTAGAGGTTCCTAAGATCTTATCACTGAAGTAGACTTAAAACTCACTTACCATGGTTCAAGAACTTTTGCAGACGAGGGGGTGGAAAGATTGTAAGAGCCACAGGTAGAGATATCATGCCCAGAGGCATTCCCTGCCCCCCCCAAAAGAAATAACTGACTGCTGCTTCCACAACCCATAAACCTCAACCCTGTGGGAAACACCTGCAACCCCACTGAGAAGCCTCCCAAATGGAATGGGGAGGCAGGGACAAGGCAAACATATGAAATATGTTGTTAATAATAATAATAATGTAAGGGTTGGAGAGATAGCTTAGCGGTTAAATGCTTGCCTGTAAAGCCTAAGGACCTGGTTGGAGGCTCCATTCTCCAGGACCAACGTAAGCCAGATGCACAAAGAGGAGCATGCATCTGGAGTTTGTTTGCAGTGGCTGGAGGCCCTGGAGTGCCCATTCACTCTCTCTTTACCTGCCTATTTTTGTATGTCGCTCTCTCTCTCTCTCTCTCTCTTTTTCTCTCAAATAAATAAGTAAATAATAATAAATAATAATAATTTAAGATAAAAAGGAAAAAAGAAACTATAAAGATATAGTTATTCATTATTTTCTTTTGCTTAATAGAAATTATGTGGGATTTTTATCCCTTTTGATACCAAAAGAATAGGATGATAATATTATAAATTTAATATCTAATAAAGTTAAAAGAAGCCTATTAAACTTACTTGGTGCTTTCAGAGCGACAATGCTATAATGCTTGCCTTTCTGAACCTTGAATTAAACTCACATACTTCATAACTTTTATCAAAGTTTCATGGGTACATATGAAGAAGGGAAACAAGAGAGAAAAGAGAAAGGGAGAGAGGATGGGGAGAGAAATCAAGAAGGAAGAGAAAAAGAAGGAAGGGAGGGAGGGATAGAAAGAAGGAAGGAGGAAAATGGAGGAAAGAAGTGACAGCGAGGAAAACTAGAGGAAAGGAAGAAGGAGGAGGTGGAAGAGGGGGTCATGGGGAGAAAAGGATAGAGCTCTCAGAGATGGACTTTAAATTTAATTCTAACACTACAGAGCTATTACTTCTATGTGAACACAGAAGTGCCTGTTGAAACCTGATTGACTGATTATAAGCCATTCTGAAGTAGAATTTGGCAGTTTTTCAAAAAACTAATCAGCTACCATATGTCCCAGCAACTCCACTTCTGGGCATTTATCACAGAGAAATGAAAACTCATGTTTAACACTAAAACCTGCACACCAATGTTTAAAGCAGCTTGATTCATCATAGACAAGACCTGGAAACAGCCCAGATACACCTCAGTAGGTCAACAAACTGTAGTAAATCCATATCTTGGAAAACTACACAACAATAAAAAGGAATGGACTCTTAAAACATGCAAAAGTCTGGGAAAACCTTTACAGAACTCCACTGAGTAAAGATGTCTTTCTCAGAAAGCTTTATACTGTATGATTTCAGTTATAGAAGGTTCTCAGGATGACCAAGTTAAAGGCAGGGAGACTAGTCGATCCAGAACAGAAGGACTGAATGGATGAGAGGAAAGTATGTGGGTCCATAAAAGTGGTACTGGAAGGATTCATTAGATGATGTTAAGGCTCTTTTTCTTGTTTGTATTTTCAAGTCGATATCCTATTTTAAATACTATTCTTAGTTTCCACCCATCCTCCTGTACTCTTTGTGTAAACCTACAAGTATCCTTTTAATAATAATTCCTTTTTAAAACCTACTGAACATGTAAGATAGTTTCTAAGCTTTTCAGATTCTATAGAAATCAGCACAGCCTTAAGCATTTGCATTAAGTTTCAGTATAGACTTTGTTAAGCTCTACAAACCTTCTGAGTATGTTACCTTAGCAGGTAGAATCTATAGCAGAATTCCTATTGGCAGAGTAAAGTAAGTATGTATGTGGTTGATGGGGCAGTTGACAATAATACCTTATTCTTTTATTGTGAGACACAACATGCCATTGTCATCATTGTAATGATCAGCCTATGTTATGTGTAATCACTATGTTATGTGTAGTCACTATGGCAAAATTTCTTTGTTTTCACATGTATTACCATGTTTTATGACTATCTATATTCACCAGAATTATGTACAATTACAGATTTAATAAAAAAATAAGAATGATAGAAACATAGGTAAGCAAGCAATTTATAATTGGTGAAAGATTTATACTTTCTGGCAGGATTTGTTGCCAGGTGCAAGGCTGTCAGGAAATTTTCACAACCATACTTAAGCATTCAAATATACTTTCCATGGGAAAGTTTTCACATTGACATACAGCTCTGTTGTATTCCAGAAGACCCAAAAATAAAACTTCATAATCTTAAATGTTTGACCTAAATGCACAAAAATTTACCACTAGTAAAATTTTGACCATACAGTTGTTAAATGAAACATATCCATCTTGTTAAATGAAACAGACCCACCTCTGATGCCTCCACTATGACTCTAAAATTTGTGCTGAAATCTGAAGACTTTCTCAAGGCCAAATTTTGCACCTTACAGAGATTTTCCTTGGTTATTTTTCTCCATCCATATGAACTAATTTTTTTATGATTTCTATAATATTTCCTTAAAATACTCATGCATAGTTACCAAGATTCTGGCAATATATAGAATCAGGAGGGTTTTTTTTTTCAGTTCAGGAGTTTTATTCCATATCTATGAACATTTCTTCTTCCCATTTTTTATGAAAACATTTTTTTTTCCTTACATTTTGACCTCCGTTAAAAAGTGCCCACACATGCCCAATGGGAGCAGTCTTAGTTATTATATTAATATTTCATCCACTTCATGCATGTGTTGACTAAGAATACTCACATATGATCTGCATCTTTGCAAACAAAATCTCATATTTGCTTAGCTAAGCTGTCTCCATTCTGAACATTTCTGGAAAGTCTGCAAGAAGGAATAATAAGTCAGAAAGTATAAAAGAGATAATAGTGCGCAGACCACTGAATCCAGACATGAACATATTTCCACTTGCAAGGAAAAGAAAGAATCAATGCAATATTTTCAAATCTAAATATGCAGAATAGTGTTTGAAAGCCATCCATCAGCAAGGCATGGTAGCTCACCCCTGTCATCTCAACACTTGGGAAACTGAAGCTAGAGGGTCATTCTGACTTCCAGACCAGCCTGGGAAACCCGGTGAGCTTCAGACCAGCCCAAGCTTCAGTGTAGGAGATGTCAAAAGTCCACCAAAAACACCTCAGCAAGAAGAAAAGAAATGCAGGCCTGCTTATGAGGCATATTTGTAATTAATAGGCTACAGGTCATAACATTTTTACTCTGAGCCTCACAGGAGGTCTGTCAACTTGTAAACCTTTCATTGTTTCCTCTTTGGAGGAAATTTACCAAGATGAACCTACATTCTGAAGTGTCACATCAGTGATGAAGAAATTGATCTCTGTGCCAGCTAAGAGTATTGATGCCACAGAAAATATTTTTGCATTCTAAATTTTCCTTGTCATCACTTAAAAGTGAATAATAATATAGACAGACTAATGCTCTTGAAGGTATTTGGTTGGGGCATATGTTCAGGACTTCTATTCTGTCTTCATTCATTCACATGTCCAGATTATTTAAAACATACCTACTTTTATCGACTTTAGTTTCATAAATTTCGATTCATCTACAATAAGAATGTCTCTCATGGAAAAGATATCTTAAACTGAGACATTTCTTAAAAGAAATGTACCTGTGACTATAGTTTCCTACTAAAAAAACACAAAATTAAGAGTTAAAAAAAGCAAACCAAATAAAGAGGAAAACAAAAAGCAGCATTTTTGCTACATATGTGATTGGAATTGAGTCTATAAAATTATGTAGTTAACATATTTGTATGTAATTAATTAGCTTGCTTATCTGAGAAAAGAGATGTTGTTCTAAAATACAGTTTGATGGTGTAAAAGAGAAATTAATGCCCAGTGGCCGTAAGTCAAGTCAACAGAATCAAGAGCAAACGGATTAGATCAACAGTCAATTCGCTTCCTCGAAGCGTAACCACTGCGCACAGGGCTCTCTTCTAAGGGTAGTGAGGGAGCCATGCAAAGACAATAACAAGTGAGAATTGAGAAGAGAAAGTAGCCTCATTGCCACTCACGGAGGGGCAATCAATGCAAGCAGATGAATGGGCAGTAAGCCTCACCCTCTCTTTGGCACTCCATCCGACACAGCTAATCCCTGTGACCTTTAGGAAAGCTAAAGGCATAAAATGACCCCAATAATCAAGAGCACAATTAGAATGAAGAGGGCAAAACCGTGACTATGGTTAGAAAAGACCCACAATGAAGAGACTGTACAGAAAATTTGTCCTCTTAGCAGTTAAGTAAATGCAGTCTTGAAATGCCCTTAATGGTTACAAATGGATGGGACTTGGAAGGAGGGCATGTGGGGAAGGACAGGCAGTTTTTGTGTGTCTTTGGGTGAATCTCGTTTTTTTTTTTTTTTTTTTTTTTTTTTTTTTTTTTTTTTTTTAGAATTTCCTCATATCTCAGCCAGGCACAAGCCTGTTTTCCAAACGGAGACAGGAGAAGAATTTAGGTGCTAAACAACTCTAGACATGAAGGAAAGCTTCCACCAATCAGTAAATGAATCTGTAAAGCAATTACAGTATCCAACTCTGCCTGTGTGTGTGTGTGTGTGTGTGTGTGTGTGTGTGTGTGTGTAGTCCCCCAGCACAGTAGATGAAATTCACTAAATTCATCTTTTTAAGCACAAATGGACCAGGCAACTAATCTGACTTAATATTCAAGCTACTTCCTCTTCCCCCTCCCCCTCTCTCTGCTTGCAAATAAATTTTTAAAAATTGAGAAAGAAAAAATAAAAATAAATAAATAAAAAGTGCTGTAGAGACTGCTCAATGATTAAGGCACTTGCCTGCAAAGCCTAAGGCCCAGGGTTCAATTACCCAGTACCACATAAAGCCAGATGCACAAAGCGGTGCACACATCTGGAGATCCTTTGCAGTGGCTAGAGGCCCTGGATTGTCTATATTCTCTCTCTCTTTCTCTCTCTCCTTGCAAATAAGTAGAAGTATTTTTAAAAAGAAAAATAATTCAAGCTAGAAGGATTACCTGTTGTTTTCTGAATGGTTCAGGGGGCTAGCAACACCAAATGTTCTTAAAGAGTCACAGTGCTAGGGACATAGGAAAGCTGGGAAGAGAAATAGAAAAACCTCATAGCCCAGATAGTGGCACACGCCTTTAACCAACTCTCAGCACTTGGGAGGCAGAGGTAGGAGGATCTCTGTGAGTTCAAGACCACCCTGAGACTACATAGTGAATTCCAGGTCAGTCTGGGCTAGAATGAGACGCTACCCCAAAAAACCAAAGGGTAAAAATAAAAGGAAAGAAAGAAAGAAAAGAAAAATCTCAAAATCCATTTTGTGTTGAATTTTAACCACTACTTGATTTACTTCTTCTCTTATATAGACAGTAAATTGACACATTAAAATAGAAACAGAATAGGATTTTTCCTTTTCAGGTGGCAAGGTATATTTTAATTATTAATGATCCTTTAAAAAGTGATTTCTAATTTTGATTGACTATGATAATTTTAAATAAAATCAGAAGTTACTGAGTTCCTGCTAAGTGTACAGAAAACACATTTGAGGAGATGACAGTAATTTACATATGCTATGATGAGAAATGAGCAAGAGTCAAAGAATAAGGTTATCTTAGTCTTTGTCTAAGTCTCAGATGTGCTCACCATGCCTTAAGCTCAGACTTGGACACCTACAAATAAGAATGCTCCTATTTCTTCCTCACTCCCTATCATCATTTTCTTGGTATTAAAGGAACATTTTATTAATTTAGGTATTGCTGTTGTGCCATATGTTCCCCTTAAAATGCAAGATGTATGTGTTCCTATATGAGAACAGCTGGGACACCACCTGTTAACCAACTTGGAGCATGAGTTAATTAGCTATGTTGGAGGTGTCCTGTGCTTTGACTGGAGGGAGTGGAATAGTAGCATATGCTAAACCCAATGAAAGAAAGGCCTTTGAGTATGGGGCAAAGTGGGTGGAGAGAATAACAAAAAGTCCACAGACGGAGGCAGCCAGAGATGCTGAGTAAAATGGACCAGATGAAATTAACTCTCTCTGATAAAGTTCAAGGCAGTAAATCTCTACAGACTAACTTCCACCCCACCACAGTATCCATCACATCATGCAGTCCCGAGGCTTTCATTTGAGGCCTGTAAATAAATGCAGAACTCAGCTGGGCTATTGGCTTAGATTCTAATTGTAAAAAGGGAAAGTCATCACTTAGCATCCCCCTGAAAACCTCCATGACATCCTGACACCAAAAATTCAGACATCAAAGAAAAAAGCATGTTGTCATATTGAAGAATAATTTTCCCATTTATCTTAAGAGCCCTACGTTGTCGGTGTTTCTACTAGAAGAGATCTGGAAACAAATGCATTTGAAATTATAAGCATTTCCCCATCAATAGGATTATTGCCATGCAGAAAGCGCTCTGTCTTGTTGGGTCGCATCAAGTTGAATTTAAATGAGTTCAAAAACTTCCTCCCTGGCATGAAGAAGTCTGTCACAGCCTTTTTGCTTAATGCACTAACTTTCCTAACATTTCTCTGGGATTTTGCATGTTGTGCGAATTGTTACACTCGCTTCTCTTCTACACATTTTAACTTACATATATTTTAGGTGCATACTATTTAATATTTCATTAGCCTAAACTGGTGTGATGTATACCCAAATTATTTTACAGAAAACTCTTCTTGAGATTGTTTACATTGCCATTTTTTAAGAACTTAAAAAATTGCAATATTCAAATCTAGAAGGAAACATCAACAAACCAAGTCTTATTTCCAAATTGGTATCTAGCATTTAGTGCCTCTCATAAAAACGTACTCCATTCATTTAAATCAGACTGTATTTATATTGATAGCTATAAAACAGAAACTTCTCAAATCAGAGGAAGCATACATGAGTAAATTCAATTTTTCTTACCTGATGACAATATTTAATATTCCTTCATACTTTATTCATAGAACAATTTCTTTCAGCTAAGTTTTGTCAATATTTATTACTCTTGTTTGATAAAATAATTTCAGTCATATCTACATTTAACAAACAAATAAGAAAACACTATTAAAACTATCACTGTAATTAAATAAAATAATCATATTTTTAAGAAACGTAATTTGGGGGAGGAAGAAAATACCATTCCATCAGAAATAGTAAATTAGATTTGTTATATTTATAGACATACATATATATGTGTGTGTATATGTATATTTGAGTGCAATTATCATATTATAGCTAGATAAATGAATAACAATGTCAGGGAAATAAATACCCATGGAGAAAAGTTATCTTTATCTTAATACTGGACTCCAGCAAAATTATATCCTAATGTTTCTTACAGCTTTACAACAACATTCTATCAATGTCTACTTTATCCTTAAACCCAAGATTAGTGTGAGGCCTATGAAAATAGAATAGAGCCATGTTTTAAGAGCCCTTAAAATTTTGCCATAAAACATGTCTTTTCATTAAAAAATAAGTCTCTTAATCTTACTTAGTAATTTTAACCCATAATCAACATACCTAGTCTCAAAACTATGCAAAACAACCTATTCCTTGTAACTCATATTTTAATATACTATTGGATATGTCTTGCTTAAACATAAGTTACTATCTCATTAAATAGTTTATCTTGTCTATCAAAGAAAACAATGCAGCAGTCCTGCTGGGATGTTTAATGGAGCTGAGGACTTGAGTTGAGGAAATCTCTCATCTAATTGGTCAGTAACTGGAAAAAGAGAACCTAACTGGTATTTCATTGTCAGTGTAGTATTGAAATTCCATCTAGTTCCTGGAATGAGATCAATGAGTAAAGAGGTCAGGTGACATAGTGAAGAGTAGCTCCTTAGAGTCAGAAGACATTGGGAATGAAATTTCGAGTCAACAGTTTGCTAGTTGCATGAGACCCAAGAGCCTCTCTCAGGTATGGTGTCTGACACTCAAACACAAGAACATAGGTGGTGATCACAATAACAGTGTTATAGTCATGACAGAACTATAAAAAATTATCCAGAAATATAAGTGAATATTAATATTTTATACTAAAGTGATTAAAGTAATGAATTTTGAGATCATGTACAAAAACTGTTCTTTTATAATACATTATTGGCATTCCAAATCAGAGGTTAAAAACCTACTCTATCATTAAAATCATATACTGTAGTCAAATAGCAAATAATATTATAAGATTAAGTTTATAAATTTTGAAATAACTTATAAAATTTTTATTTGCATATATAATTTATGACAATTATAACACTTTGGTTCATTTTATCTGAATATATTTTTTAGTAATCATTCTCCACATGAATCTGGATAGTTATGGTTTTTCAAAATTCAGAAGAAGTATAAATAATTATCCTTGACTTTTCCTTATAACAGCAAAATTAGAGACTATTGTGGCACATTGTTTGCTATTATCATGTTGTTGCTTAGAGAAAAACAACTAAGCATGCAGAAGAACTTTTTTTTCATGATATAGGTAATATTTGATGATGCATAGTATGTAGATTTATGCAAACATTAAAATTGAAGTGTGAGCTTTCAAGTCTCTCTACCAGGTAGGTACTATCAGAAAACAACTTTTGATTCCAGTCTTTCCTTTATACCTCTACAATATAACATTAATTCAAAAGAATGGGGCAAATAATATTTGTTTAATATTTATTTTAACCATATATAACTAAAACAAAAGTTTGAATTGAATTTTAATTTTATATTATGGAATTAAGTTGCAGAATAAATCTTTACATTTGCCTACTTAATTTTGTAATTCATTGCCTATCTTTCTAATTAAATGTTCTTGGAACTTCATTTACAGGACCCATTCCCTGCATTCCTCTTGATTAGTAGGAAAGAATCAATAAGAATTGATCCAATTTGTAGAACACAATTCTCATATTGAT
Source organism: Orientallactaga sibirica (assembly GCA_036365145.1). Classification (NCBI taxonomy): domain Eukaryota; kingdom Metazoa; phylum Chordata; class Mammalia; order Rodentia; family Dipodidae; genus Orientallactaga; species Orientallactaga sibirica. The sequence continues at coordinate 12,994,721 of JAEOAD010000060.1, read as the reverse complement.
AGTAGTTTATATTCATTTGCTTTCCCCTAATCTTTTATTAATGGCCATCTTCAAAATGTCAGTTGATGCCAATGCATAGCACCATGATAATGCCAATCTATACAGAAACCCATAGCACCCTGTACAATTGGACAAAAGGAAGACTTTCATGTTTAATGTGAATTTATTTAAATAAATCTGACTAAATGGAAGGGACAGTAGAAAGAAATAATTATTTTGAAAGCCCTAATGTTTTGATCTGTAACTGACAAAAGGAGACAAAATTTTTTAAAAAGAAAGATAACACTTCAAATTTAGACAAGTTTTTCTCTAAGACCTTTTTAAATTCTATATCATAACAGTGGTCACCAGGGTATGGTGAACAATTTAGAGAAATATTGGTGGAATGCTTTCCAGTATGAAATTGTATTAGCCATCTTAACCATGACAAAATAGAAAGAGAAGCATTACTCCATGAACGCTTAATATTGCAGAATGCTTTAGACCACACAGTCGTCCTCTTATCTTCTTTGAAATTCATTGAATGTTTTCATAGCAGGCTATATGTTGATATAATGCCATATTGCTTTAGCCCCTATTAAGATACTTTAATCTGCTTGTTGAAGTAAGTCAGAAATATCATGACAGTTCAATGTGTAAATATTTTAATGCATATTCTAATAGCTATAGACTTTTTTCTATAAACTTTATGTTCAGTCTTAAGTCTTGCAAGGTGGTTCACAGGAAAGTGTCATAGGTGATGCTGTGTGCTGTATCACATGTCTTCCCAGTCTTTGTCATCCACTATTGATGATACTAAGGTTTGACAGTTGAGTTAAAGTAGCAACTGCCCAGTGCATCCATTATTTGTAGTTAGCAAATAATCCTGAAGGTGAATTTAGGTACTTTGAAATAAATAGCTCCATAACTAAAAGATTTTGAATAAGTAGTCACTGTCCAAACAATACAAAGTTTCATTTATATAGAAGGTGTTATTTCAAGAGATCTATTATGTAATATAGTGACTAGAGTTGATAACAACTTATGTGTTCCTGATAATCACAGAGGGTAGGTTGGATCTGTTTTCAACATGAATGTGCTAATTAGCTGTATCGAGCCATTCCAAATGTATCCATATTCCAAAACACTGTATAAAATATTATAAATACATACAATATTTCTCTTAGTTTAAAAATGAATTAATTTAAAATTAACACATCGAATAAATTGTATTTAAAGATAAAGTTTACTTGAAGACATAATTTCCGTTGTAAAGGAAAATACAAGTTTTTATTGCCTTTTGTAGTTTTCACTCTTAAAAAAATAATTTTTATTTATTTGCAAGAAGAAAGAGAGAGATAAAGAAAAAGAGTGAATGCGTGGGTCAGCGCATCTTGCTGCTGCAAATTAACTCCAGACACATGTGCCCCTTTGTGCATCTGGCTTTACATAGGTTCTGGGTAATAGAACCCCAGCCAGCAGGCTTTGCAAAAAAGTGCCTTTAACTACTAAGCCATGTCCCAAACCTAGTCTTTGCTCTTTAAGATACTATTTTAAGATATTCCACTTTTACATATCTTATAAGATATATTATAAAACTACACATAGTACTTATGAGTGAGTAAATGTGTATTCATATATCATAGGTTTAAATGTGCAACTAGCCTTCATCTGAAAAATAAAATCATGTAGGTAATTTTTGTCAATAATAAGCCTGTAGTTTATATTTCAGTTCAACTTAGATAATAGCATTTTAAATATATGTTTATTTATTTATTTACTTATTTGAGAGATAATTGTAAAATATTGTAAAATATTGAAAATATTTTGACATTTATATAAAATATGTGACACAGACAAGGACTTTAGGGCAGGTACAGATTGACGGAACAGCTGACGAGGCTTGTATTAACTGAGGGAGATGTGAGGCTTGTTGGAGTGCACATGCAGTTGAATACAGGGGTGTACATATCAAGCAGCTCGTGGGTCATTCAATAAGCACAGTGGAAGTTGCATCACTTATAAAACACACAGGGAGCTGTCAGCCTAAATGGAAGCAACTATAGAGAGAATTTGTTGGAAAAGATGGAGTTGTGATAACTGTGAAATGCAAGCACTTAAGAGATGTTGCAAGAGAAAAGGCTGTGAAGAGATAAGCATTAGTGCTATGCATCCTGACAGATTAGTAGAAAATCTGAAAAGCACGTTTAAACCAAATCAAAATAAATAAATAAATAAATAAATAAATGAAAGGATTTCATTGAAAAATTGGATTTGTTTGTTTTGAACACCAAGTAGCCACTAACTTCCCAGGAGGCTATGAATCTGATACACCTGAGGTTCTCTTGTATTTCTTTCTCACCATTGACATCTATTGTTTTATGACACAGATCCCATTTATGTTTCATAAAATTCTTCACATGTCTTTATAGAGACATAAAGAATACAACACTATTTGAGTTTATTTAAGTGATTTTCCCCTGGTCCATGATATTGGTGCAAAAAATACAAATGTTTCCTTTTCCTATTGGTTCTGGTTTATAGCCTATAATTTAATAAAATTTGCCATCATTCTTAGTGGTTAAGTGGTTGCCTGTGAAGCCAAAGGACCTAGGTTCAAGGCTCGATTCCCCAGTGCCCATGTAAGCCAGATCCACAAGGTGTCACATGCATATGGAGTTAGCTTGCAGTGGCTGGAAGCCCTGGTGTGCCCATTCTCTCTCCCTCTTTCTCCCTCTGTCACTCTCAAATAAAGAAAAATAAAATAAATTTGTGATCAGTAATTAATTAGGTACCTTGTATTCCATGTAAGAGGATTGGATATAAAATTTTAAAAAGTAAGTACATGGCCTGGAGAGACTGACAATCCCACGGAGGTAAATTTTCCATGAAACCCAGCGACTCCAAAGCCAATGCATTTGTAGATGACATGGTGGCTTTGATCAACCACAGCTATATCTACTTCACTTTTGGCTCATCTGACCCTAAACTTTTTCTGCCTATAAGCCCTCTTTCACATACAATAAACTAAAAGTATCTCTTCTGTGTTCATCTTTTAATCTGTGACTCACCAAATGATGTTTAACAAACAAAAAATAAGTATGTAACTTTTGGACTCTGCATTCATTCTCTAGATCACACAGTGAAACAAATAGGCATTTCTGAAGTTAGTAAAAGTGACACCTTTTGTTTCCTTCAGATTCAGCATGTATTTAATTAAAAACAGTAGTGGGTAGACAGATGGGCTTTGTAGATATGGTAAAGTCATTGATGAATGCATATTCTTTTCTGAACTCAAAAACGGACCATAGCATGGTCAACAGAAACAAAGAAACATGTATAATGCCACCTAGGATAAATTAGAGGTGAATTTTTCCTCTAAATAGATTTAAATGTCTCATTTCAGGGATAACAGGCTCATTTTCCTTATATTTGTTCCTTTTGGAATAATATCTTCATTGTAAGGACGGCTGCAATGACAAAAAAAAAGTGCACAAATCCTATACCAAGGTTTTAAAATATTGTGCAAGCTAACCAGTTTAATCCATGTCATGGAGTTGAGTGAATGTTTCTGATATTTTGACAGAGTCACTATAAATATGTGCGTCCACATTAACTAAACTATATCTTCATAAACTAAAAGGAGCACAGCTGGCCTTGGATGTTTGCACATAAAATCAGAGGTACCCCCAAAACGTTGCATTTTTAAAACAAGACTGTAAGCAAGAAAGGATTGTACCCTTCCTTAAAAGCCATTTCATACATTTAACCAAATTCTAGTTATCTTTCTCTGTCAACCTCTAATTTGGTTACTCTCATTAACAAGATAATAAATTTGTTTTCCAGCTTTATGTAAGTAATACTGGCTCAAATTAGGCAAGGAACCCTGGTCTGCATTTGCTCTAGTAGAAAGGACTTACAGCTCTCAAATAGCATATGTATATAATAAGTTAATGGCTGCTCAGAGAAAGTGGACACTTTCACCGCCTTCTTGATTCCAATGCCAAGTGTAAGGATAAATGCCACAGAGCTATCACTGAAGAGACTAGGATGGATAAAGCTACAATAAACATGCTTTTCTTTTTGTTGGCACAGATCCGAACATCCTCACCTTAGTCACGTCATTTTTACCATTTGATACTTGTGGTAGGAAGGAGGCAAGAGAGAGAGGTGAGAGCGGATGAATACATTACATGCAAAAACCACCATGCCATCTCATGTTGGACTTTTTCCCCCTTGTTAAAAAATTCTTAACTCATTCCTCAGTAACACTAAGAGAAAATAACCTAACCAGAAACAAGCAGAGACACAAAATTAATGATGCCTGTGATGTTCCTAGACGGACATTACTTGTTGCCTCATTCATGAGTGACACACTTTTTTCCCTGAGCAAACAGTGGTCCTTCCTCACTCACAGACTGAGAAGCCCTCCGCAATTGCTGCCTAGGACAATACTTTTTTAGAAGCCCACAGAATATTATAGCCTAAATCACCTATCACTCCACAATATTCAATTTCAGAGACATATATTTTTGTCTGTTTGTTCATTTATTTTTCTACATTGTTTCTTTGCGTGCTTATCAGCCAGTAGAGCAGTAGGTGCAGGTCACATTAATAGAGTGCTCACAGATCTGACATGTAGCACCAGTGTCATTAGGCTGTGGTTGCATCCGTGCACTGAACCTCGGCTGCTGGATTGAAGGTTGTGCTCAGCTTCACTTCCAAAACTCTACATGTGAACATGAATGTGTCATTTGGAAAACATTAAAAAACGTTTCTATTTGAGAAAAAAATAAGGGTATGTGAATGAAAACACACATATAGATAAATGTAATATAGACTCTCAAGCAATTTGGAATACACTTTAAAAGTCTTAACAAAATATCCCCAGTTCGATGCACTTTTGCTCAAGTATCTGTTTCTGTACATTTTTCTCAGTCATCAGAGAAGAAATGGTTGTTGCCCAGAGAGACGTGAGGTTGCACCACTTTCCTAGCTGTGTTTCAGCAAAAGTAGGATGTTTTTATCATCCTTCCTCTGCTAGGAGAAGACCCTGCATTTCCCCACACCCTCCCTCTCTCATGTGAAGTACAGTCCCTGGAGTCCGTAATTGCCAGGAGATGAAGCGATGATGGGGAGTGATCACAGTCAATAGCTTTGATTAACAATAAGGTAGAAAATTAGCAATGCTAGCATTCAGCCACCCTGCCCTCTCCCTCCTCCAGATGCTCCCTCAGTCCTGCTGGCGGCCTCACAGAGGGCAGTCAGAGCCCTTCTCCAGCTTTGAAGTGCTGAGAAGGTACAGGCTGAGCAGAGAATTAGGGAAATTAAGGGAAGAAGGAGAAACTAAGCCATGGTGCTGAGACCTTTGCCGGGCTCAGTGTGCCGCTGGAGGGGCGAGGAAGAAGTGTGCTGTGTGTTGTCCCTGTGTGTGTTTCTGTCACATGTGGATTTACTTGTGTCTGGACATGCTGTGATCGAAATGGCAACTACTGTGAGTACTGTGACCCCATCAGCAGCTCTGGTGTTGTTTCCGACAGACCCTGAAGATCTAGAGAGGGGAAACAGCGATGGCACACCGGCTCCCACCTCTGATAACGATGACAATTCGCTGGGCTATACAGGTAGAGTGTCTCTTTCTGAAATGCTAACTTCCTCCTGAAATGCCTCCACTTCCATCCATCCTCAGCCACCTGTGTAAAATTATCTAACCATCCCTGCTTCCAGCTAACAGTCACAACTTCTCATCCTCATATTCCAGGAAAGTTATAGTACAAGCAAACACTTTGGGTAAAAGAAATTAACATGAAACCTGTACTGGTTCTTGATCTTCTCTTTGAAAATAAAAGAAAGTTTATCGATCTGAAACTTACATATTACTAACATATTTAGAAGGACAAATGTTTAAAGATTGACTATTTGGTTAAATTACTATCGAAAAAGGTAAGACTCACCTGCAAGTAATTTGGCTACAAAATTAACTGGACTTTTTTTTTCTTTGTTATAGTCTTACAGACATCTCTTAATAAGAGTGATGCAATTCATAATTACCAAGTTACAACTTGGAATTTTGTTTGCATGAGTCCACGAGCCACTTCTGAAGTAGATGCATGTGTATGTATGTACATGAGCTTTAAATAAAAAAAAAAAAAGTAAGAATTAAAGGAATGTGTTCAAAATAATTTACATGCAAAGGTCCAAGATTGATCAGTCTGAAAATATGTGAATGTTTTCAGCAGATTTTAAATATAGTTCTAATTATAACTGCATAATGACCTATCTAACTCTGAGATAATTTGTCTGAAACTTTAGATAAGAATAAATAAAAGGCATCACTTCAAACCCATTGAATCACATAATGATATAACAGTGGTCCAGTGTGACAGTAGCTCTTTACTTGTCATTTTCCTTGCTGCTTGTTAGCGGGGTTCTCCATAGACTGCAGGTCTGGGGGCAGAGGGCTGGGTGTAAGGCGTGGGGGAGGGGTGGCTGGTGTTAGACATAATGGAGACTTCTGTCTTTACAGTTTTACAGATAAGATTGTACTAAACAGAATGAACCAACAGACACATTTCAATTTGGTCTAAATAATAAGCTGATCATTTACTGTAGAAGCATTTCAGTGTCTTCAAAGAAGTATTATACTTTCCCTTAGTCCAAGTTTTGGTTTTAAACCCTTGGAATAAGTATGAAAAATAGTAATAATTATATAAACAACTTTAATACTTACATGTCTTTTTCCTGATGAGATCCAATTCACATTTTGCCTCCTATCTTTCACTAGAAGGATAGAAATTAAAAGGCCAACTAATCAAAGTTTATGGAGATCATGAGTCAGTCTGCATGATTCTTTTCCAGACTTGGCTAAAATAGAGCTGCAAATGCCATCCTTATCATCTTGAACACCAGAGAAGTTCCCACATACGAAAGCATCTTCCTCAAGGGAATCATCATTTGCCAGTGCATCCTAGTGCTCTCCATGCACTCAAACACACTGCATTGTTCAGATACACTAACAGGGTGTACTCTTTGTCTTGTATAGATTGCCTGGAGATTGTGCAACCAACATACACACCATGTTGGAGCACTGAATTAAGAGAATTTAAGTAGCAATACAGTTAAGATTAAATGTTGCATTTACTTTTTTAATTTATTTCCCCCCTTGGGTTGGTTAGTCTAGTTATATCTCTGCTATTAAGCATACCATTAGATAAATTAATGTGCAGTAATAAACTTAGAGATAATCTTTATTTTCTAAAAGAAAAATAATTAAAGCTATATCATTCATGCAAAGTAACTGAATGACAATATTCTGAATAATCTTTTTTCTGAGACTATGATTGATTTTGATACTTGAATATTTAAGAATATATTCAGTATATATTATTTTAGTATATTATTGATAAGTCAGAAACATCTCTCCTACTCTATGAACTAAACACACTACTTCATGTCTATTTATTTAAATATTAACTATGTTTTTACTCCTTAAAGCCTCCACTGGAATTGATAAGAAAAATAAAGTATAATGCATTAGCTGCTTATAATCATGACAAAGCTCAGTAAACTCTAATGTTTAAGTCATAATTCAAAGCATTATTTGAACACCCCACAGTTTCCTTTCCTTTTGTGTGTACATGTGCATGGGTGTGCATTTGTGTATGGAAGGGAAAGAAAGAGAGAGAGGGAGGGAGAGAGAGGAAAGGAGGTGGGAGGAAAGTAAGGAGGGACGAAAAGAGAGACAGAGACAGAGAAGAAGAAAAATCCCTTTACTTGGACCTCAAATAACTGCATTGACAGAATTTGTGCATTAGAGAAAATTCAGTTCAGAGAGAAGCAAAATTGCCTATCTTCTAAGAAAGTTTTACTTATTTAATGTAAATGACATATAGTTTAGTACACTGAAAATTGAGTAAACCTGAATATAGCAGTAAAAACAATACAAGAGGCAAAACATACATATCACACAACATGGAAAACACTCACAGCAATTGGTCAGAAGGCAATAGTATGAATTAGTTACAAAGCAATTTCCTTGAAAGTTTCAAGAAGGTGTATTTGGTATTTTCTATGGACTCTATTTTTAATAACATTTTTAATTAACATACAAAAACATACTGTGTATCAGGTGTTTATTTAAGTACATGTTTCTTCATTTATATGAGGTGATATGTGAGACCATACTCTCAGTATTACTTTCATACTGATGGACACATGAATATACACATATATATTAATAAGTACAAATTTGGAGAACATATTTTGCTGACATTACACAAAAATTCACCATGTGACTAAAATTCACATTCACATCCCCTATCATCCTTTATATACTTAGTTTTTGAGCAGTATATGGAGAGTATAATTTCCACAGCAAGCTAATTTGTCACTAGAACACCTGATCTGGTACTCAAATCATTTGGGACCATAACTGTCAAATTGATCCATCGTAGAATCCATGAATCTCATGTCATACACATGGAATTTATGTTTTCATTATCAACCTGGTAAACAAATGATAATCTTTTATAATACCATACACCATTCTTATCTAAATTGTGTAAGTGATTTACTTTAGAGACTTGGGGGAGATGGCAATATGGAGTTTCAGGGAAGGACCATATTGATTCCTTTTCTCCTTACTATCACTAAATACAGTACTATAAGGTCATGTAAGGTTTTAAAATATTTCAGTTACACCCTTACTAATCAATAAACGCAAAGCAATTTCTAAGGTGACACTGTGGTGTGTTATTAAAGTGGACTTGTGCATTATTTATAGTGAAATACCCCATTTCCTGTTTAACCAAGCATGGCATAAATATTAGGGGTTATTTTACAGTTCACAGAATATAGCCTTTGTCACAAGAACAAGGTAGACAGGGCTTCAAATCTCCCTTTATGGGGTCAGGCACACAACCCAAAGAGGATGAGTATGTAATGATCAATGGCTTTTTAGGAGCTTCTGTTTAGAAAGATGTTTATTTAATAATATTTATTCTTTCATTAGTTAATATAAAGCTTCTGCTTGTTGACTATATGAAGTACAAATGTTTAACAAATATGAAATATACATAATATTTTCAAGAATATTTAAATTTCTGAAATATACACATAACATGAGATTTATATCATTTATGTGCAAACTTCAATAACATAAGCTAATTTTATCCACTTTTTGCATAGGAAAAAGTCTATGAATATGTTTATATATTTAAAATATATCATTTGTCCCTATAGCAGTTACCTTCTTTTTGCTGGGGAAAATACCTGACCAGATGCAGCTTACTGAAGGAAAGGATTTATTTCCAGCTTACAATTTTGAAGGGAAGTTTCATCATGCAAGGGGTAGGAGGAAAGTATGGGAGGGACAGACAACCAGGCAGCACATCTCCTCACTAGCAAGCATAAAGGAGAATGAGCTACATGTGACAAGCAAGGCTGGGCTTCAACCCAAGACACACCCCCAATAAGACACATCCCCAGCAAGTAAGGCTTTATTGGTAAATGTTAAGAAATAAATCATGCTTGAATTGTAGCAATCACAACAAAGTGACGAATTATTTGAATCACTGTCAGTGAAACTCTTCATTCACACAGCAAATACTATAAGAGAATTAATATATTAGCTAAACTACCCTAAACTCTGTCTCTAGTTGCCCTGCTCTGGAACTTACTGCCTGCTTACCTGCAAGATATATAGGCTGGGCTCAGAGCTTCCTGTGCATAGGTTATAGGTAGTATAATGGTCTCCACTCAGAACACAACCTAATGTTCTCTGAGCTTCCTGCTACAGAGTGCCCTCCTCCTTTTTTTGCTTGAATTTTTTGATTCATAAAAAGGAAATAATATTTGGAAGTTTTGTTTTTTTCTTGAAAACCAAAAGAGAATTGGATAACCCTTTCAAATCTGTTTAGAAAGATGTTTAGTTAATAATATTTTCCCTTTCATTACTTCATATAAATTTTCTTTCAAAGTTCAATCGTGTAAGTCAAAAAAGTAAGAGTTCAATTTTTATTAAAACGTTAGTATTTGGTAAGCTATACAAAGTGTGCAAGTCAAACATTTTAGTAGGGGGCTGGAGGTATGGCTTAACAGTGAAGATACCAGCCTGCAAAGCCAAAGGACACAGCTTTGCTTCTCCAGGACCCGCAAAAGCCAGATGCACAAGGTGGTACATGCTTCTGTAGTTAATTTGCAGCTGTTGAAGGCCCTGGCATACCCATTCTCTCCCCCTCTCTCTCTCTATCTGCTTCTCTCTCTCTCTCTCTCTCTCTCAAATAAATATAATTAATTAATTAAAATGTAAAAACAAACATTTTAACATGATTTTACGTTGCTGGAAAGAAACTATTGAATCAAGTACAGGTTGGTATTTCAGCTATTGGTTTGATTTTATAGCGATAAGCAAAACAAAAATTTACCATGAAAACACAACAGAAATTTATCTTTCAGTTCAGCTTCACATGTCAAAGGACTATGTTAAATTTAGTAACTCCAACCTGATAAATACCCTTGCAACAGACTTCCATGCACAAATAGCCATGAACCCACTTTATAAACCTCACAGACAGACTTCTGTTCTTCTATTTATCCAGTAAAGTCATGTAAACATTCCTACCTTCAACAGAGAAAGGAAATAGGGCTCAATTATGGCTCTTGAAAGAGATAAACTTAAAAATTCTTGGTTAGCAATACTAATCACAACTAGATTAACAATGTGCATAACAAGACATTAATGACTGCCTTAGAACACATGCTACTTCTTTGGAAACAGCAAAATAACCTTAGTCTTAAGTCACCTACATGGTGGTTTAACTAAATATATTGAATGCTCAATTGGTCATTCTACACTCATTGCAGTCGGAATTCAATTCTTTCCTTTAACTCTTTACTGAAAAAACATATTCCTTCAATGACAATGCTACTTATGATAACCTAATATAAAAAAAGGTATGTGACAAATGCACAATGACAGTGTTGCAAAAGTGTGGTGGGAAAGAAGGAGCATTCATTCACGCAACATCTATTCTAGTGAAGACAAAAATCACTTCTCCCTTTCCCATGATGATGACTTCAACATAATTATCTTAATGTTCCTGCATATGGACATCATGGGCTTTAAATCACATTGGTGGTTTGATACTCTGGTTTTGAGTAGACTGTGTCTTCAGCAGTTTGGGTGACCAGGCCATTCAATTTTATTTAATGAGATGTTATTAATTCAATACATGATCCTTGCCCATGTTACTCTGCACACATTGTTCATGAGCCAGTCATGCAAGCAGTGGAAGAAACTGAATGGCATTTGAGTCATAATTTCTACATGCTTTCACAAAGCTGCCTACATAATACAAGTTCATTTTTAAGTATTCACCCTGAACACTAATATGCTCATATTTTGTAATCACTCCGAAGGTCTGTTTTAAACTTCCTGGCCACATTGAAAATTTTTCCAAGTTCTTCTTGCAAGTACCACACATATCCACCCAGTGCTTTACCCATTGTTGCTCAATCAATCTAGATCTTTCCAGGGAAAGTACATGAGCAGTTAGTTTTGCTGCTCACTTTTTCCTATTGTCTTTTCTTCCAATGTCTTGGAATCTGCTTAAGCTTGATATTATTTTCCCTAGACTAGTTCTGCTAGTTGATGTCATGTGTTCCTTTCGTAATTGGTCCAATGACTTCTATTCTTAAGTTTCAAGACAGAAGCAAGTTTTCAAATGGACTTTATCTTGAAAAGAAGTTGTTTTTCTTTAAAGACGTCATGGTTATTTTAGTCAGATTCTCATTGCTGGCAGAAATCACCTGACCAAGAGCAGTTTTGGGAGAAAAAGGGTTTATTTTCACTTACAGACTCCAGGAGAAGCTCCATGATGGCAGGGGAAAACGGTGGCATAAGCAGATTGTAGAAATCACCCCCTGTGCAACATAAGATGGACAATAGCATCAGGAGAGTGTGCCAAATGCTGGCAAGGAGATACTGGCTGTATACCCATAAGCCGGCCCCCAACAGTACACTGCCTCCAGGACACGTTAATTCCCAAATCTCCATCAGCTGGGAACCTAGCAGTCAGAACACCTAAGTTTATGGGGGACACCTGAATCAAACCCCCACAATGGTCTCTGCTGTGGTTCTGTCAGAACATGACAGAAAGGCCATAGCTCATCCCCTTGTGGCAAAACTGACTTTTCTAAAGCAGGTAGTCTGAGAGCAGAACTGATTTTTACCACAGACAGATCAGCAAGACAGCCTTTTCTTGCCTTGGGTCATGCAGGAAAATGGAAGCACTGCAAAGCAGTGAAAGGGAAGAAATGAATCACACACTTGTGGTGTTTATTTCCTCCAAAATAGATTTGCTGAAACATATAGGTAAAGTAACCACTTTCCTTTCACTTCGTGGAAGATGCCCTGAGGTGACTGAACTCAACTGCATTCACAGACAGTAAGCAATGCCCTAATGTTTTATTACAGTTCCCTTCCCTTTTCTGAAGTTGTCATGCCTCACAAAGGCAAGCAAAATCACTTCTGCTCACTGCTGACCAAGATCAGTGATCTGAAGAATGCCGTGGGCCCGCATGATGAGCGGACCATGAATGAACGACAAGGACCCCAAAGTGGTGAACACAGACAAGTTAAGGAATCTTTAACAATGGGCTAGAGAGAGGGCTCAGCAGAGGCTTTCAAAGCCTCAGGGTCCAGGTTCAATTCCCCAGTACCCATGTAAAGCCAGATGCACAAATTTGAAGTTTTCTTTTATGGAAAGTAGTAATTCTATGGACTTCCTCCCATTAAAAACTGGGTCAGGGATCTGGGAAAAAAAATATTCAGTGAGACCATGTGTTTGTTGTTCTGCTGATTGCTGGTTCAACGATGTACTCAAAAATTATATAAAATAATACATTGTCACTTAGACTCTGAATTACCTGCTTCACTTTGGCCTTCACTATTCATAGTATTCTTTCACACATTGAAATTGGAAGCTAACTTCATGGGCAGGGCATCCTCACTCCATCATGAGACTACAGAGAGTACACTCTACAGTTCTTTCTTTAAAGATGCAGGTTTAGGCTGGAGAGATGGCTTAGCAGTTAAGGCACCTGCCTACAAAGCCTAAGAATGCTTGTTCAAATCTCCAGGTCCCACATTTAGCCAAATGCAAAAGTGACACTAGTGTACAATGTCCCACATGTACACACAGGGGCACATATGTCTAGAGTTTGTTCACAGAGGCTGAGAGGCCCTGGTACACCCACTCTCTCTCTCTTCCTCTTCCTCTTTCTGTCTCTCTCCCTGTCTCTCTCAAATAAAAAATAAAAATAAAATAAAAAATAAAGATGCTGGAGTAACTCTCTGGGATGTCCAGGACTTTCAAAAGTCTTCATGAAGTTCATGTTTTCTGAGTCATGTCTGTAAACAGTTGAAGACTGAATACAACATCCCAAAGAAGTCCATCAAACATTTCTGTCCTTCCTCATCAGCACTTCCTAGTAAAAATATCATGCCACAGATGTAAGCCACATGTGCAATTTTAAATCTTCTAGACTCCATATTTTAAAACAAAGAAAAAATAAACCAGTAAAATGACTTTCAAAACTTATATTTTGTTTAAACCAATATAGCCAAGATGTTAACCTTTCAACATGAAATCAATATAAAAGGTATCATTGACACACTCTTCTCTTTGTTTTCTGCACCATTTTACATTTTAAAACATCTTGGACATGCCACATGTCAAGTCCTTACAACCACATGAATTCTTCCTCCTCTGGTATGCAAGAGAATTTCTGGCATCAAAACTTTATTTACTGAAAACCTCATTTGAGTCTCAGTTTCAATTGATACCAAGCACACAGCTGGAACCATTTCTAGCTGTTCAAGCTAATCCTTGAATACACATCTGTGCTACATGTAGGGACATTAGTAAATTCAACTATTTGTAAATTCACTGTTCTTTTCTGTTCTAGCACATTAAAATAATAATTCAAAAAACATTTGTAGAGATTCTCCATGTTTCTGCTAATATAAATTAGCAAACTCTAGTAAACCTTCTCTTCCTGGGTTTGGTATCACAGTTGGGACATGTTGGGAATTGAATATGATCTTTGCTCTAGAGGTGATGAGGAGTCTTGGAGTCAGGTGTAAAGGTGAATAGGTGTTTTCAAACATGTTGACATAGGTCATAAGTCCAACTCCACACATGGAAGAAGTGGACCTTCATTAGGCGGCAGATGAAGTGAACCGTGACGATAGGGAAGATGTGGGCTCAGATTTCTTTGAACCCATTATGTGATGCTATTTCAGTTTCCAGGGACCCAAGCTACCCCCCAATCAATGATCAAAACTTTTGCATGAGTTACACAAGCTATTTCACATTTCATGTATTCATATAATCCAGCACCCCAGTTTAGCAACACTGTGTCACATTTTCAAACACAATAGCTCTGTGGTTACACATCGAAAGATATTTTCTTGTCTTTGGTTGTTCCTGGATCAAGAATTAATAACGTAGGTGAGGGGCATGTTTGTAAATAATTCAGGACCATCAGAAGCAGCAAGCCTGACCACATAGGTCTTATATGCATTGTTAATGTCACAAGTGCCTATCACAGGAGCCAATATTGCCTTAGTTGGCACTTCATTGCAGGTGACAACAGGTGATATGTCATGACCCTGCCATGTCATTGCTAGGGCCCCATTATCAAATTGAATCCCTATTTCACTCACTTTAGTAAAGCAGGTGAGATAAGAAATCCGATTCCCTCCATGATGCCCTGTGACCAACAATTAGCCTCTGCTATAGTGGCCTGTCCTCCCAAAATCTTTATCATGGAGGAGCTAGAAATTACTCCAGTTATTTCTCATAAGAAAGGGACTAAAGATAGCAGTTATATACTGAACATTTCAAAAAGCTGAAAGATAGGATTCTGAGTGTGTTCAACATAGGGTTTTGATAAATATTTAAAGAAATACATGTGTAACTTGATTTGCACACTATCTAGTATATACATGTATTAAAACATCACACAGTACCCCATTAACAGAGGATTTTTTTTTTTTGTTTTGTGTTTGTTTTCTTCAAGATAGGGTCTCACTGTAGACCTGGCTGACCTGGAATTCACTATGTAGTCTCAGAGTGGCCTCAAACTCTTAACAGTCCTGTTACCTCTGCCTCCGGAGTTCTGGGATTAATGGTGTGCACAACCACACCCAGTTCCTAAATGCAAACTTTTTAATTATTTATTTATCCATTGAAAGGTAAATTTTAAAGAAAAGGAGTAAAGCAGTCAATTAGGAGCTCACATGATCACTGGAAGGAGAGAATAGGTTAAAACTCTATGAAAATGGTATGCATAATAATTTCAAGTTATTCATCAGAGAAGCAATGATGTTTCAGTTACCCAAGGAATTGAGTATCAAAACACTTTCATGTTGCCCACACCCAGAATCTAGCACTCAGGGACTAAAGGAGGGAGATTCCAAGTTGCAGTCCATCCTGGAGAACATTATCCATTCCAGGAGGCTGGGCTACACAACAAAACTGTCTCAACAAAAACAAAAAGACTGGGATCAGGAGACATCACCGATACAAAGATTCTTTGGGTATGAGGTCTCTCAGTTAATCTCTGAGCAAGTAACTAATTTATTAGTTCTAAAAGTTTATAATGTCCCCTATTCATTTTTTACAATTACATTATTAGGCATGTAACACTATTTTTTCATATAATTTTACATCATCCTCATAATAGCTTGGCAAATTAGGTTGTTTTGTCTCTGTTTTGTACATTAGGAAACTGAGTGAGAGAAAGGCTAAGACAATTCTCCTGATTAGATACACTAGTCCATCTCAATTACTTATACCAATGGAGGGCTTCTCAGTGGTAAGCTTCATGTATTATTAATAATTGCAAAGTAAGCATGTATAAGCTTTCAAATTACCACAGTTACTCAATTAACCCATGGTTACTTATATAGCCTTTAGTGCTTCTTCTCAGGAACCAACTAATGAATTTCAGGATAAGTGATTATACAAGTGGGAAACAAAGGTCATGATAAAATGGAACACTTCATAACAGCGGCTGTATAAAGGGCTTTTTACTTCCCCCCAAATCAATGTTAAAGATTGAAGCCTCAACAGCGACAGGATCCATTGTAATTCAAGTGCTCTTCAGATAGCTCTACCACAAATGTTAAAAACTAGCAATAATTACATAGTAATTTCTTATCTATAACACTCTAATTTTATGGATGAAATAAGAAAACTTTACATAGGTAGTAAAACATAAAATCATCCAAGGGATGATTTGTACCAACTTCAGAATACAATCTACCTCTGGGAAAGTGACAGTAGGAAAGGCTTAGAACAATAATACTGATATTTATATATTTTTCTACTTAGAGGACATAATATAAATGTACCGAAAATAAAAATTGTATATCTGATGGATAACTGGATGTGTTCTATATTTGTTTAATTTTCTCCATGTGTGAAAAGTGTCATAAAATGACATTAAAGAACTTTAAAAAATTAAACATTTATTCTTTTTTAACATTTTGTTGAAAACTTCCACACATAGAGAATTGTCTATATGTATAACATGATACTAATCTCCTCCCACACCCTTCCTTTATAACCTCTGGAATCCCCCTGCTACTGAATCTCTTCTCCTTTTCAACTAATCTCTCTTCTTTCTTTGGTGTTTGTTTTATTAATTATAAACTTTACTGTGTGAACATATCACATAGTAGTCAATTTCCCATCAGGTTATACTCAGTGGGGTTATTGGTATTCACTGGGAGGCCATGAATATACAAGACAGTCTCAGTAGCAAGGGCGAACAGTAACACAGGATACTTTTTTCTACCCTAAGAATCTTACAATATTTCCTACCACTCTTCCTGAATGTTCCCAGAGCCTTGATGGACATGTTATAAGTCTCCCTTAGTATTAAGCTCTCTGCAACCTATGGATTTCTGCTCTGGTAAGTTTTGAGTCTCCTCAATGTCTATTGCCATCTTCCTGGAACAGGTTGTCATGCTAGTAGTGAGAGCAGCACTCATGTTTAAATCTCTATTTCCCCTGTGATATCTGCTGGGCCCTGGCAGATGTGCTAGAGAGTGCTCATCCCAAGTTAGGCAGTTGGTTGTCTTTTCTCATCCTACAGATGGTTCTTTGCTCTCCACAGTACTTGTTCCTATCTATAAAAACAGACATTCTCTGGGCTGAAGGGATGGCTTATCAGTTAAAGTGCTTGCCTATGAAGCCTAAGGATCCAGTTTCAATTCTCCAGATCCCACATAAGCTAGATGTACATGAAGGCACATGAATCTGGCGATCGTTTGCAGTGGCTTGAGTTCCTGACATGCCCATTCTCTCTTTCTCTCTCTCTCCCTCTCTCTCTCTCTCTCATGATTAAATAATATACTTTTTAAAAAATAGCCATTCTCCAACTGAGAGTGAAAGCAGCATGGATCAAAGGTGATAAGCACAGTTGTTTAAGAAACTTTTTTTGATGGGCTCACCCTCTCTTCTTAGCCAAAGCATGTGTAGGGCTTCTCTCTGGAGACCATGACCTTCTATCCACAGGATTCTGACTAAGTTATCAGTTCAGGTAAGAATGCCATCCTGTGGAGTGGGACTCATATCCAATCAGAAAGCAGTAGATTAACTACATAACCTATGTACCAGTATTATACAGGTATGGACATCTTGCCCATTTAGTTGATTTTGTAGTTTACAATATGCCCTGCTTTTCCATGCTATAGGTGACTGATATCCCCCAGCAGGTTGAATAGCACTTTCTGGGGGTATGAGGGCTAGCCAGAAGGCTGGCTTCCTTGTAAATTTCAGTTTGATCTCTTGATGTTCTGGGACTGCAGCCCATGGTGTCTTTACTAATAGGGTCTTATCATTTAACTCTGGGGTAACCAAGTGATTTTTCAATGGCCTAAATTTCATTGGGGATCTTTCTGACCAACTGTTTGTAGGGACAACCCAGTTCTACTACTGGGATTTACCAGCCAAAGCCTATTGTAATAAGGTTATGTTTTCTCCACTCTCTATGGGACACTTCAACCTGAATTGTTTCCCTACCACCTACACCACCAATTAACAGTTACATCTTTTAGTGGGCTGGAGAGATGCCTTAGGGATTAAGGTATTTGCCAGCAAAGCCATAGGACTTTGGTTCAATTCCACAGGATCCACTTCAGCCAGATGCACAAGGTGGTACATGCATCTGGAGTCCGTTTGCAGTGGCTAGAAGCCCTTCCATGCCCATTATCTCTCTCTCTCTCTTTCTCTCTCTCCCTCTTTCCCTCTCTCAAATAAATAAATAAATAAATAAAATTTTAAAAGAGTTATTTTATTGAGTAAGCTGAACAGGAGGATGGATCTTTGGTACTAATTCATGCCATCATTTATTTTTGTGTAATCCCCTCAACCTTCCTAACACCCATTCCTCCAAGATACTTCCACCCACCCCTGTGTTCCATTCCTCCACTAGCCTGTCAAGTATCAAATGCTCTGATCCCTCCCTGTTTCCACAATGTCCTAGCCTCATTCTAGTTCCTTGCCAATACTACTGATGTATTACATTAACTTACAATTTAAATCAAATCAAGCTGTTTCAAGTTAGTAATCACACATGAGATAGAACATGTGATGTTTGTTTTTCTCAGCCTGTGTGACCTTGTTAAGTGTGATTTCCTTCCAATTCCATCCAATTTCCTGCAAATTTCATTATTTCATTTTTCCTTACTACTGAGTAGATTTATATTATGGATCTGTATGACATCTTTATTATCCATTCATCAGTTGATGGGCATCAGGATTGATTCCAGTTCCTAGCAATTTTGAAGAGAGAAACAATAAGCATGGATTAGCAAGTACTGCTATAGTCTTTATGGTGTATGTCCAGCAGTAACAGATGGAACAGATGGTACATCTATTTGCAGGTTCTTGAGGATTCTCCATACTGATTTCCATAGTGGTTGTAAAGCTTATACTCCCACCAACAGTCAATGGGGGTTCCTCTTTCCCTACAGCTGGCCAGCATTTGTTGTCATTTAATTTTTGATGATTTCCATTCTGAATGGAGTGAGATAGAACCTCAAAGTAATTGTGAATAGCGTTTCCTGATGGCTAAAGATGTTGAAAATATTTTTATGTACTGATTGACCATTTGTATTTCTTTCTTGAATAGCTGTGTTTGGTTTCATGCCTCATTTTTTCTGAGTGTGTGTTGGAAGACTTCTTTATTGCTTATATTTGAGTTCTTTGTATATTCTAGATATTAAACCTCTTTGAGATAAATAGCTGCCAAAGATTTTCTCCCATTTTATAGATTGTCTATTGACTCCTAAGATTAATTCTATAAAAATTAACATCATGCTCACAACATCCATTATGTAATGCATTGTATTGGCTATGTCATAGGCCTTATGATATCATTTTAAGACAAACAAAAATTGAGTGTAAACAGGATTCTTGTCTGACATAGCTGTGGTAAAATAAAATCAAAAGGAAAAATGAACAAATGTTTGCCCCAAATCTAAATTTTATTAAATAAGCTTTTGATGCATTGTGATTTCAGTGTCCATTCTTGCCAGACATTATCTTGACCTTGCTTTTATAAAAATCACATCTGGAGGTAAATGCTAATAACTGATTCATTTGATTTAAAAAGAACAAAAATTGTTCTATGATACTTAACATAAAGAATATTAGGAATTGGGGCTGTGGAGATGGTTTACCTATTAAGGCACTTGCCTGTGAAACCTAAGGACCCAGGTTTGACTCCTCAAGTCCCATGTAAGCCAGATGAACATGGTGGCGTATGTGTTTGGAGTTTGTTTGCAGTAGCTAGAGGTCTTGATGTGCCCATTCTCTCACTCTTGCTCTTTCATAAATAAATAAAAATAAATATTTTAAATGAATATAAGGAATTATATAAAATACTATCATCAAAACTATGCTTCAAAAATATAATGCATTGTAATTTTATGAATAAGTACACTAATTATGTATCACTCTTCAAATGCACTTTTTAGAGAACTGTATACTTTCGTGACATATACAGAGCAAAATTACCATTTCTGGAATAGGGGGTAGCCATAAACATACTCATTAATAACCATGTCTGAAGAGAATCTCTCACTATTCATGCTACAACTGAAACAAAAACAATCAAAGATAGGACACCCAGCTCAGACTGGCATATCATAGACAAGTAGTTCCTTTCAACTTTATCCTTTTACTATCTTAAATTTCCACTAGTGACAACAGTTGTGCAAATGGAGAACCAGAACTGTGCTCAATAATTAGACAATGGTTGCACTTTTAAAATAAAATGAAGAGAAACTTCTGGAAACAAATTCAGCTATTATCATTTTGTCTGATTTTGACAATATTCTCTAGAGCATAAATCAGAGAGAAATATTAAGATGAATGTGTTAATTTATTAAGACAGTGGAATGGACATTAAGATTTTTCCATTGATATGTACAAGAAACTAGACAGGTAGACAGGTAAAATGCTAATAAAAAGCAAAAATGAAGCTACATATAAATAACAGAAGTACATTGCATAAATATGATGTTATAACTATCTTGTTGCTTTGATTTTTTAGCATGTTAGATATTTATTTTGGTAGATCTTGGAGTGCATTTTACATATCAAGGAAATAATTTTGAGCAAAATCAATCATTTTAATCACTCAATATATTCACTTAAATTTGTTTTGCAAACAACTGTGAGACTCAAACAATTCAAACAAAATATTAGAAAAAAAAGTATATGGTATGTTTTTGTATTGAGTTACCATTCTGCCACATAGTAATGAATCACATGACCATTTCTCAGGAATAGGTGGTCTGTCTTTTACTCTGAGCACCTGTTTCCAACTGCAAATGATATAACTTGGCATTAGTCAAGTTGTAGGAAAAATTTTGTGCTTTGGGCTGGGGAAATGGCTTATTCGGTACTATGCTTGTTGTCCAGCATGAGCTCTTCAACTCAATTCCCAGCACCCATGGAAAAACCAGGTGTGGTGGTGTATATCAGTAATCTCAACACTGGAGAGGCAGAAGCGAGAGGATTCCCAAGGCTTGCTAGCTAGCTAATGTAGCTTCATCACTCCAGGTTTAGTGAGAGACCCTGTTATAGTTACTTTCTCATTGCTGCAACAAACACCCAACCAGAAGCAACTTATGGGAAGAAAGGGTTTATTTTAGCCTTGCAGAGTCTAGAAGAAGTTCCACCATGGCAGAAAAAGCTGGTTCGCTTCCATAGATTTATAGCAGAATGACACCACCAAAGAACCAGCAAACATGAGCAGCCAGAGTGCAAAGTGGCTCGCTACACACACAGTAGGAATGGATGAAAAGATACACCCTTGGTGACACTCCCTCCAGTAGGCTGCTGAAGTCATATAGAAGAGACTATAAATAAGTCTATATGCTATAAGTAGTAAACTTACTAATACCAAAAATCTCTGAGGCTATGAGGAACATACATTCACATTCAAACCTTCACATTCTACCCCTAGATCCCATAAACTCATGACAATCTCACAATGAAAATTGCACTCAGTCCAGTTTAAAAGGTATCAATAGTCTTTATAAACTTTAAAGTCCAAAATACTCATCTGAGACACAATATGCAATAACCAGTGACTAAAAGTCTCTGAATTCCAATTCCACCCCTCCAGTTTGGCTGAGAAGCCTGGTAAATATTCCATCCTGAGTCAACAGCACTCCATGTCATCTGTTCCAGAGCCCTGGTATATCCAAAAAAATCTTCAGATATATACTGAAAACCATGGTTCATCTTCATATCTCCACATAATGGCCACACATGGCCTCTATTACAGCAATTTAAACTTTGTTTCCCTTGCCACATCTCAGCAGTGGCTCCAGTTCACCTTCATACAATGGCCTTACTGGGCTCAACCTTGGTTAACTTTGTCATGTTCACAAAAAACAAAACCATGTTATACATCCAATAACCCTTTCTTTCAGCATTTGTTATACTTCATAGTACCAAATCTTTTAATCCAAGGTGAAATAAACCTTGACCTTGTGGAGCAAGTTACTTCTTTATAATTCTTCCTTCAAGTCTCCTCCATATTCATCCAAGCCAAATGTTATAAAAGACCAAAATACACATGAACAATTTCATCACAGCAACGACCTCCCTCTCAGAACCATTTGCTGCTAAACTTACCTTCTCATTGCTGGGACAAACATCTGACCAGATGAAGTTTATCAGAGGGAAGAGTTCGTTTTAAGCTTACAGAATGCAGGGAAAGTTTCAATAAGGTAGAAGAAGCTGCCTCAGTTCCAAATCTACAGCAGAGGGAAACAGCTGCCATAGCAGCAAGCACCAACAGCCAACAGACATGAGCAGCCAAAGCTCAAACTCCTCTGAACACACCTTAGGGATGATCTACTAGGTTTGCCCCCAGGGACACCCCCTCCAGTGCCAGAAATTTAAATTACAGGCTTAATCAACAGTACTTCAGGCTATGGGGGATATATACTAACATTTAAACCACCATATTTCACCCCTGGTCCCCATAGTCTCATGATCATCTCACAATGCAAATTGAACTCAGTCAAACTTAAAAGGCTCCCATGATTTTTACCAATTTAACATTGTTCAGAAGTCTCAAGTCTTACCTGAGATTCAAGACTGTCTCAGAACTTTGAGCCATTTAAGATCAAAATACATGTTATAGTCTACCAATACATAATGGTACAGAATAAACCTTTTCATTTAAAAAAAAGCATAACAAGGACAGATTGGAGCAATAAGAAAATCAATAATGAGCAGGCAAACATCAAACATCTGCATTTCAAGTCTAACAACCATAACCAGTGACTCTCTGGATTTCAATTCCACCCCTCAATGTGGAATCAGCAGCTGGTAAAAATTCTACCCTGACCAAGCAGCTTCCCATGGTAACCATTCCATAGTCCTGGTATATCCATAATAACTTCTGGTATACACTGTAAACCATGTTTCACTTTCCTAACACCATACAATGGCCTGACTTTGCCTCCAATATAGGGATTTCAACTCTGTTTTCCATTTTCAAATCTCTGCCACTCCTAGAACCAGTTCATCTTCATATAAAGGCTTTACTGGCTGTTTATACAGAGATTTGAAGCCTGCTTCACTTAGACACATCTTAGTGGCTTCTGGAACTATATGCATCTCATGACCCACTTCCCTGCATTTTTTATGCATCCAAAACCAATACCAGGTAAGCAGGATATCCACATTTGTAAATCTAGGGAAAATATAACTAGACCTTGAAGAGTAGTTTACTTCTTTAGAATTCTTTCTGCAAGCCTCCTCCTTGAAAAAAAAATTATATTCTTACTCATTTGAACCTTCTGTTGCTGGATTTCACTCTCAGACATCTTTTCCATTGTCCCAGTGCAAAACAGATGGCCCACCCTTAATGGTGGTAATCAACTTAACAATCATAGTTTCAGTAACTAAAAATCAGTCTCTGTGCCAATAACTTCAAACTTGTGATAACATGAGCATCTTTCACACATTTCTGTTCTATATTTCCATCGAGCATACCAGTCAATTACTTTTAAATTCAACCTTGATCAAACACTCTTGGAAAAGGCAGAACAATGCAGCCAGACTTACACCAGTAGACAAGTTCCAACAAAGTCCTCCTTTTCCCTTTAAAAATTCATAAGCCAGGCTGGAGAAATGGCTTAGTGATTAAGGCACTTGCCTGTGAAGCCAAGAGACCCAGTTTCGATTCCCCAGGACCCAGATAAGCCAGATGCACAAGGGACATATCATCTGGAGTTTGTTTGCAGTGGCTAGAAGCCCTGGTATGCCCATTCTGTCTCTGTCTGTCTCTCTTCTATCTCTCTATCTCTGCTTGCAAATAAATAATTTTTAAAAAAATTTAAAAAGTTCATAAGCCAAGCCCTTTACAGTCCACAATTCTCTCTACATCTAGCATTTTTGGTTTCTCATGAGAATAGCTCCTAGAGCTCTGCTTACAACACTATAACTTGGTAAGGTTTCCCCAGTACAAAGTACCAAATTCTTCCATATTCCTCCTGCCAACACATTACAAAAGATCAAAATCCACATGGTCAGATTCATTGCTTAAATGAACCAGTCCTCAGTACCAATTTTCTGTTGTAATTACTGTCTGTTGCTGGAACAAACACTGGACTAGAAGCAGCTTAAGGTAAAAAGGGTTTGATAATATGCAGATTTTAATAAAAAAGAAAAAATACAAGTCAAGTGGAGAGGCACATGCCTTTAATCCCAGGACTCAGGGAGCAGAGGCCAGAGGATTGCTGTGAGTTTGAGGCCACCCTGAGACTACATAGTGAATTCTGGGTCAACCTGAGCTAAAGTAAGACCCTACCTCCAAAAACAAAAACAAAACAGTGATATGTTTCCCAGAAAGAGCCCATAAATGGTACACACACTGTCTGCTAAGTGTCTGATTTCTAGGCTTCTAGAAACCTTTTATGTAACAAATAAATAAAGATAGTATCTTTCTTTTTTTCAATATTTTATTTATTTATTTATTTTGGTTTTTCGAGGTAGGGTCTCACTCTAGCTCAGGCTGACCTGGAATTCACTATGTAGTCTCAGGGTAAGATATTATCTTTCTATTCATATGGCTAGTTCTTTTATTATTAAAGTAAAGAAATGTTTGACAATTTTAAGACAGTTGTTAGAAGAGTTTTTGTTTTGATTAATTCATTTTATTATTTATGTGTGTGTGTAGAGGCCCACAGTATGTGGAGGTCAGAGGTCAGCTTGTAGGAAAGCACTCCATCTCTCCACCACATTTGAGGCAGGATTTCTCAGTTTGCATTCACCTAGAGCTTCCAGGAAATCCTCCTGTCTCTGCCTTGCTGTCAGCATTCACATGCTGGGATTATAGAAGCCCAACACTGTCTTTAGCCTTTTATGTGGGGTCTGGGTATCAAACTCCAATATACCAGCTTGTGCTGTAAACTCTTTATCCACTGAGCCATGTTCGCAGCCCCTGTATTTTTTTTTTTTTTTAATTTAACTTTAAGCAAGAAATCTAGCTATGGGAAGAACAATTTTGCTACCACATGTAATTGATTAGCCTTCCAAGATAACAAGGGCTTCCTAGGTATGCATACCTCATTTCAAATTTAACACATAAACTCATGTGGCATGAGAATCCAAGATAATATCTGTAGGGACCCTAGCAACTGTCAGTGGCAATCATTCTATGAAACATGTTCTCCAAAGCCTTATACTCATAGGGAACTCCTATTTAGAGAGTAGTTGGTGGTCGTAACACACATTAGTCTAAAAGTGTTTGGTGACTTCAAGACTAAGGATGTCAAACCTGGGCAACATGCTTTTGACTGCCTACATACAATACTGAGGCATTTGTCAATCCATTTTCATATTTCTTCCACAGTGTTCTGTTGAGGAAAAAAATCATAACTATAAAAATTTTGACAGTACCAATCTTAAGATATATTCAGAAAACATATTTTCTTCCTAATATTAACATATATTCAGAGAACATAGTTCCTTCCTAATTTTAACATATATTTAGAGAACTTATTTTCTTCCTGTTCTTCCTCTTCAACATAAGCATAGAACAAATTAGATAAAATGTATATATGAAACAACCTAAAGTGGCCCTAGGTGTATTTGTTGTGTTTTCAGCTGGAGCACCAGCACATTTGCCAGTGCCTGCTGTGAACATCCAGACAAGCTGTGACATGCCACCCGCCCACAGTAGCCCATGCGCAGTCAGCCTGATAAACTCACAACCACATTTTCTATCACTAACAAGTTGGGGTTTCCCTTTGCACATAATAATGATCATTGGTGTCTCCTGTTCAGTTGCTTGATTTTTTTAATATTTTATTTTTTTATTTATTTATTTGAGAGAGAGAGAGAGATACAGAAATAGGCAGGTAGATAGAGAGAGAGAATGGGTGCGCCAGGGCCTCCAGCCACTGCAAACAAACTCCAGATGCATGCACCCCCTTGTGCATCTGGCTTACGTGGGTCCTGGAGAATCGAGCCTCGAACCGGGGTCCTTAGGCTTCACAGGCAAGCGCTTAACCGCTAAGCCATCTCTCAAGCCCTGATTTTTTTTTTTAAACTTATTCATCTCTCCTTTAGAGTCATTGTTCTTTCCTATTGATTTTCAGGATGGCTTTGGTGATTTTTAACTATGGTTAAAAAAAAAAAAAAAAAAAAAAAAACCTTTCTCAAGGCTGGGTGTGGTCACACCTTTAATCCCAGCACTGGGGAGGCAGAGGTAGGAGGATCGCCATGAGTTCTAGCCTGGGCTAGAGTGAAACCCTACCTCGAAAAATTGAAAAAGAAAAAAGTTTTTCTCCTTTATCTTTCTCCGTGGTGTGGTGGGCAGACATCTCCCCTGCCACACAGACCGTGCTCTCATACTTTGACTTATGCTTTGACTTTTGAGTCAGCCAAATACTCCTATACCGTTTTCACTATGAACATGATAGGTTTACCTTTCACAATTAAGTCTTTAGTGCATCTTAAGGTCACTTTTGGATTTTTGTTTTGTTTTTTTGATTTTTTGAGGTAGGGTCTCACTCTAGCTCAGGCTGACCTGGAATTCACTATGTAGTCTCAGGGTGGCCTCGAACTCATGGCAATCCTCCTACCTCTGCCTCCCGAGTGCTTGAATTAAAGGCGTGTGCCACCATGACCGGCTTAAGGTCACTTTTGGATAGCATTTATTTTTCTTCATGTGAGTCAGCTTCTCCACACTATTTATGAAATAATCACTTCCAAATAGCAGTGATATTTCAGATATCATATTCCTGTGTATGCCTGGGAATGCCTGCAAGCTCTCTATTCTGTTATGTGTTAGTTTTTGTACCAATGCCATATTTTCTCTTGGTATAGTCTTTAAAATAAGAAAAAGGGCATTGCTATCGCTGTCAGTTACCCCTTTTGGAGGCCTAGATTTTGTCTACATTAATTAAAATAATATAGTAATGTACCCTTGAGCAAAGTGACTTCTCCATTATCTGAATAATATTAATAATACCTAATTTACATAGTTTAGTGAGAACTAAAGAACAAAAGTGTCAGTATATACAAATGAGAATGCATCTTAATGCAATGATAGTAATAAAACAGGAAATAATATAAATGTGCTGTTCTTGTTAAAGAACAAAGGCAATCTACACAGCATTGTAAATACCTACCTAATTTACTATAATACCCAGTTCAACTATTAGATTTGTTTATTTGTGAATAACAATTTGACAAAATAAACTGCCTAGTGCTTTTACATAAGCATTTTTTTCAGGACATAACCCAACTGCATCTAAACATTTACAATTTAATGGGTCTGACTTCATACACATTTTAATTGCTTATTATATTATCTGTCAAATAACTTGAATATGCAGGAGTTCAGAATTCTTCAATCAGAGAACTCAGAATTCCCCCAAATTGTGATGTTATCCTATACTAGTTTCAGTCTTGTTTTCAAAAATATTGATTCCTGAACTGGCTTCAGTAAGCAGGATCTGCCTTGGGCCTAGAAGTTGGATACCAAAGAATGGAAAGCAATATGGTATTTTTTCTTTTCAAGTCTCCACTGGATGATTGGAATATGCTAGATCACTGTTGAGAGAAGTGCTCAGGCCACAGCCCCCTCCTTCTCAAGCACCATCTAGACTTTGCAGCCATTGTGAATCCCTGACTAAATGTAACATTTGCTAAATTAAAATGCAACTTAACTATTCATGTTCATCATTGTCTTTAATGAATATTGAATGCCTTATGTAAAACCAATAAATGATTGGATTTCATAATGGAAAAGTCAAAGAACGCCTGACCCTCACTTTTACCTATAATTGTGTAACTTACACGTGAATATACACATACATGGATGGGTTATCATGCTCCTTGGACAATTTTTTTTTTTTTTTTGTAGGAGACTTCAAGTGTGATAAAGAAAATAGAATTTCTGCCGGATACTTCTAGATATTTCATCCAACTAGGATAAATAATGAATTTCTTCTCTGAATTCACTGTTTTTCAGTGCCCTTCAATTGTAATGTATAAAGATGGAAGAACATTAGCAAATCCATAGGACTATGTGTGCTTTAAACTGCTTACTTAACAAAAAGCATCCATTTGTTTAAACTAAGGTCAGCCTTCCTTTATTACAGTAATTACTGCCTTCAACTAGAGATAATGTGCTTGATATTCCAAGTATCTGTGAAACCTATCTTAGGAGTCACCAAGCCTCAGTCAATAATGCAAAAATTGACCTAACAGCAGGGTCTTGCTTCTATTTGAATGTACTAATAGGTCATTCCTGTTTGTGGGTATTAGTCTATGTTCACTTTTCAAATGCCTTATTTTCTGTTTGCTTTTGTGTTCATTTAATACACAGATGTAGATATAGAATCTTAACATTAATAAGTTTAATAAACAAATTTGTACATAACACATACTAAAAAGATTACATTTGCTAAGTTTAATTCAGTAAGTTTGATGGTTTCACTGAATAGCAAATAATTTCACTGATCTTTCTTTGTTATAAGTTTTGGAAGTATGTTAGGACAAACATTAATAATTGACTTTTAAGTTTTCCTGTAGTTTAATTATCAGGCATATGTGAGGTTTTCTTTTTATTCCAGATCCCAAGAAATATATAGCTGCTAATAATTTTATGTACAGATGTATTTAACATCTCTAAATTAGATGAATCATTAAATGCTCAAAGAAAGAAAACCTGAAATAACACTCATCATAAATAATGAAATGTTTTTAATAATTTATCAAGGACAAAATAGCACAAATCATTTTTATGTGCTTGTCTCTTTAGAAATACATATTTTCTTGGTGGTCTTTGCTCTATAATCAGTCCCAAGGATAGTTTTATCAAAGTGAAGCAAAAATTACCTGCCAACTCCTTGGTTAAATATTATTTTTGTCCACCAATCATCTATACAAATGTTTGGAACTGCCACATATGTAATAATTTGATTCTTAATGTCAAAAGTAATACCATTGAAAGTAATTCATGCAAATTGGCATAGAAAGGATTTGGGATAGCTTGTGATGGATTTATGGAGTGGCTGAATGCCACCTTTGCCTCAACCATGTACTTTATGGTGAAAGAAACTGTTTTTGATATGGATTAATTTCACTCATGTGATTGAAAATGTCAGACTTTCAGAGCTTCTTGCAGAAAATATGAGCCTGTTTGATGGTATAGTGAAGGCTATAGCTGTGGGTCTATACCCTTTCAGTAAAAATGCATTCTCTTAACTAAAAATAGCTTTAGTTGAGTAAAAGAGGAAAATGCTACATGTGTTACAAAATTATACATCTTCACATCTGAAAATTGCATGTTTTTAAATTAGCATGTATAAATATGAAATATACTACTTTCATGTATTAAATATTAAAATCCTATACTTACTTTTAAAAACAATTATAAAATACATCCACATGTGTCCATACACATCATGATCAACAGTAATACTAAAAATAATTCAATACTGGTGCTGAAGTTAGGCAGGTCAAAACCCTGGCTACATCCCCTAGGGTACAATGAGATCAGCTTCAATTAAATCCAATCTCTGTGAGCAGAGCAATATATCGGTTCACATGAAACTTGTTTTACTAAACTCATCTGCATTTATTGACATTTTGTCCAATCATGCTTTAAATTTTAAACCCTAACATAACTGTCTGCACTTCTCTAAACTGCTTAAATGAAAGCTAATAAACTTTAGGGGATTTCCTGCAAAGTTCAATTCCATAAATATTTTTGGTGTTAGTGCATCCTAGACAATGTTGACGATATACTTATTCTTAATGCTGTATCATTTGTACATAGTAAGCTTCTAAATGCACACATACGGAAGCTATTGTTCCTCCTTTGGAGTCTTGTCATTTTCAGATTTTAAAAAATCTGCCAAGAGTAAAACCCCAAGGAATTATTGAGAATCAGAGCCTTAAAGCCAAAAGAAATGGGAATACATGAAGATCCAGGCTAAAAACCTTGCAGAACTCAGAATCCCTGGGTGGACAGGCAACCTCTAGGCAGGTGGCAGATGAGTATTCACCCAAGCCTATAGCCTCTTAATCAGTAACCTCCTCTGATGATCATTATTTGTCATCACTTCTGTCAATGTAAAATTTTGTTTACAGTGATTCAAGTAACAACACAGACATTAAATCATGAATTGCTAATGGTGTTTGCGCTGTCCACCCAAGGGACTTGGCCTAGCTCATTTGTTGCTACCTTTGTTCCCAAACATGGCTTGACCACCAAATTTGTCTTTTAACTCATGAATGTCATTAGGCCTCTGTCTTATGTGCAGTATTGATCTCAATTTTCTAAAGCGTTCTCAGGTGCCAAAGAAGCTATGCCTGTGTTTTTTAAATGATTTCTAGTTTCCAATCATGTGAAAGCTGTTTCTTCCACGGCCCCTGGAAGCCATTTGAAGTCCTTGTATTGCACAATCTATCCTCAATATGTACCACTGACCATCTGTTAGATTGGCACCATGCCTGATTACAGAAAGGGGAAAAAAGAAAGAAAATAATGAAGAAGTGCCAGAGGTGCTAATACCCTTTAGTTTATCCAGGCAGGTTTCTCAACCCTGCAAGTTATAGATTATCCTGGAGGAAATCACTTTGGTTCAAAAACAAAACAGCAGCGCCCCAAGCCTCCTTTCAATGGGACCCCATCTGCTAATTAAGAGTTCAAATAGTCTTTACTGTGAAGTCTTCCTTTCAAACTGCCCTTTGGCTTGAAAGTAGGAAATATCTTCATTTCAGACCTTCCTAGCTTGCGTAAGGATCACATAAACACAAAGGCTCAGGGTACCCCCAAACAGTGTCAAAAGGATGTTTGAAGACTCTAAAGGGGACTTATTATTTATAATTTAACATAAATTATGTGAACTTTTTGACCAAAAGCCACACTTAATTTACTTTCATTTTCAGGTTTAGATGGGTTCATCTGAATACATGCTACTTTTTCTCCAAATAAGATATATTCATTCTTTGTGGAGTTTTAAAATTATTGATTGAATTTTCATGCTCTTAGGCCAGTTATTGTATCCTTGAAGTTAGCATCCTAATCTATCCTCTCCCTGCATTCTGATGAACGCATCGAAGGAACAAAAAAAAAAAAAAACTTTTGACATAGGGAGAAAGGTATAAGGTTTGAAACACTTCAATCATACTGAAGCCAACTGATGAAAAGATTGGGAAAACTGATAAACTTTTCCATGGAAGGTATCTTTAAAAGATAGATGAATGTTATTTAAAGCCATATTTGTAGGTAGTTAATGTAATGTATTGAATTGGTAGTCATTTAATACATATTTTTCAGATTTTAAAAGAAATAATGCTTCTCAAATATATATATATATATATGGGTGTATTGTTTGTTTTATGAAGATTCTCAGTACCAATTTCTCAATATTGAACAAACAAAACTGTAGCACAGAGGAAATAAAGACATCTTACTTTTGTGATAGTTCTTACCCCACTTAACTAGACTTGAGGCAGCAATCCACCACTTTAAATGTAGTATAGGCTCCCCCTGCTATCAAATGTACTCATGTCATTCTCATTTGTTTCCCATTGTCTTCAGATAAAAAAAAAATAATATACATTCATGACTCTATTATTTCTATTTCTCAGAAAGCATGATACCCATTTTAAAATTTTTTAAAAAATTGAGATAGTGTACTAGTTGAGTTTTATAACCGTGAATATATATATATATATATATATATATATATATATATGCATAACAAATTAGGAAATATATAAATATTTTATTTGTCAACTTTCATTTAATGATTAGCAACAGTAAATAGTATGCCTAGAATACTGTTTTCATTTCCAAAGATAAGAATTGTGAATTCTCATTTTTAAATGATAAAAATAAATCTCTCTTCTTCAAAAATTACTCTCTTATAGTCTTGCATACACAGCCAATAGTGTGTAATTTTCTCCCAAAGTATAAACAAAGCCAAAAATTTAATTGTACAGTTTCACACTTGTCTCCCTTTCACCTTCAAGTTTCTTATGTAAAATCCCCTTTACTCATATCTCAATGTCACTCTTTCAGAGACTTCCTGAATCACTCCCAACTATGGTCTTATTTTACATTTTACTGGGCATTTAGGTTTTTTTGTTTGTTTGTTTATTGTTCTTATTATAGATCTGTTAGTTCATGTATTTGTCTTCTCCCCATTCCCTGATTGTTCCTCCTCAGGGATAAGGTGAGATCTTATTCATGCCTTGTTATACTCAGCACAGAATTACAATGTTTGCTTCTCAGTGCTTCAATTATCTGAATATATTTAAAGGTTTTGACAGAATACAAATGTATTTTGAAAATAGAAAACAAACTCAGAAGGGGGAAAGTATATGTCATTTTATTTGTAGAAGAAAAATTTGTGTGTGTGTGTTTGAAAATTTTAATTTTTTTTCATTTGAGAATGATATTATAATTGGAGAAAAATTCTAACACAGTCAAGAAAGTTCTCATATGCTCTGCAATTTTATGAGTATCTTACATTAGTTTGGTACAATTATCACAGTTAATGCATCTATACCTATACATTATTATTAACTAAAATTCCTACTCTTTTTATTTTTATTTTGTTTTTATTTTATTTATTTATTTATTTATTTATTTATTTATTTTTGTTTTTTTGAGGTAGGGTCTCACTCTGGCCCAGGATGACCTGGAATTTACTATGTGAATTCTCTCAGGGTGGCCTTGAACTCTAAGCAATCCTCCTACCTCCCAAGTGCTGAGATTAAAGGCATGTTCCACCATGCCCAGTGTTTTTAGATTTCCTTTTTTAATTTTTTTTGTTAATACATATAATTAGTTTTGGTTAACCCTCTCCTCCTCTGGCCCATCTCATTGCATTGTTTTCATTCTCCCAACCCTGGCAGAAGTCCTTTGACTTTCATATTACTTAAGATCTGCTAGCGCATGAACACGCACATACGCACACGCACACACACACAAAACAGTTAATGACAAGATTAAGTAGGTTTTTAAATATTCACTTGAAAGAAAGATCAAGAGTTGGAGGTAAATAGAAGAGTTATGAAATGGGTTTGAATCTTCTTTTTTGTTATAAAAAGTAAGAAGATTCCCCAAAACACTAATAGAATTCTTTTATCCTTTTCTTATTATGCATTATCATCTATATAGAGAAATACATAGAGTTATATGTAGTTATATAGAGTTATACATTTACTGTAATACATTATTATGGAAAAAGTTCCTGTCCATAAGAAAACCACTTATGAGGACAGAAAATGGTAACCTCAGCATTTGCCCATCTATAGTTGCCATTTTGTTCAGTGACATTATTTTGTAAAAATAAACTCCAGGCTGGAGAGGTGGCTTAGCAGTTAAGGGGCATGCCTGTGAAGCCTAAGAACCCAAGTTCGATTCTCCAGGACCCACATAAGCCAGATGCACATGGTGGCACATGCATCTGGAGTTCGTTTGCAATGGCTAGAGGCCCTGGCGTTCCCTCTCTCTCTCTCTCTCACACACACACACACAAATAAATAAATAGAATCTTAAAAAATACTCCAAAGTAATAAATATTTTAAAAATAACTCAAAAAAAGAGAAACCAAAAGATCTCTTCTATGGTCTTCTAAGGAGAAGGTTATTATTAAATGGAGTACTGTTCTGGTTTACTATATATTAAAATCTATATGCACTACTGCAATCGATTCTTAAGGCCACATAAAATATATCATCTGTTTCTTATATATAATCATGCTACATAGTTTAGAAATTTATTCCCACTGGGTGTAACCTTTGTCATCTAAATTCAGTAAATGCTTAACAGGCATAGGCCAGGACCATGTGTGTTTTGCTTTAAGGGTAAATAATGTGCACTAAGACAGACAGCCCCTGAGAATATTCCTCCCATATGTCAATATCATGGTTCTTATTGCAGCATGCCTAATATATCATGTCACCAGCATGGTCACAACAACATGATGGCAATGAGAACCCAATGTCGGCAGTATTGGCTTGGAAATGCCTTTGGAGTCCAGGACTACTGTCTAACTGTTAAAATTCTGTGCCAGGATTCCTATCTATAATAAAGCCACACCAGGAACTCCAGTTCAAAGTAAGGACAACAAAAAGCAAAGAATTTATATACTGACCTGTCCACAATTGTAAGTCTGTACCACTGGAAAGAAGCAGACATTCAGATCATTCCTTGGCCTATAAATCTCATCTGTGGGACAAAAGTATATGAGCATGAACAGGCCTTCATTTTCATTCTAAATCATCAAACCTTTCTTCTTTAAGTTCATTGTCTTCACCTTCCTATGGAACATGTCTTCTAAGTACACAGATGAGGTAACGAACCTGCTCTCTTCTTGTGTACAAAGTGTTTATTAATTTACCATTCTATGCTAGAATTTCACTAAGGAAATCAGCAAAACACACTTTATTGTAATAATCACCTGTGTATTAGAATTCATTTACTTTTTTTTTTATTTTTGACACTTTCATCCATGTATACAATTCACTTTTTCTCACTGCCCCCAACTAAAAAAAAAAAAAAAAAAAAAAGGAGTACCTTTTTCTCCCTCTGCTTTCCACTGAAACCCTTCTTCCCACTACATTTTCACCCTAGTCTTCATGCACAACTTTTTGCCTTTCTTTGCTTGTTTGTAGACCAAATTAACTTAGGATTGCTAGAGAATGGTCAGCCTAACCAGTGGTTAGACCACTAAAAGATGTGACTTCCCTTCACCCAGCAATCATCCATTGTCACTATTTATTCTGAGGTGTGCCCCACCCTCATCTATTAGGAAGCATTGACAGGCTCAGACTTGTACAGGCAACATCTGATCTGAGATCATGAGTGTAGTGACCATGTCAGAGTCAGATAACAGAATCGGCAGCCCCATCCTTAAAACCGCTGCTCTTAAAACTACCCCCTTCTATGGAAGTCCCAAGCTTTGGAGGGTGTGGTCAGATGTCTGGTTTGAGATGAGCACACACACTAGTTACTTAATCTTGGTGAAGTTACCTAGTACACATCTGTGTATTATCCTTTGCATTTTGCACAAACCAAGCTCTGAGTGCAATGCTATGAGCAGTACCAGTCTTCTTTTTCCACAAGTTGAGCAGGGTCATAAAAAAATCCGAATTTAGATAACATAGCTCATCAAAAAAAATGGTAGTTATAAAATACGTATAATCAAATTTTAAAATTTAGAATGATATGAAAAAGAAACTGGTATAAAATGAATTAGCTGAATAATTAAAGTAACATTATGATCCAATAGAGCTTTCTCTCACCAAATTCAGGAAATTTCTTCTAAAAACATAAAACACTGAAAACATTCATTAACCTCTTGATTGATTTTCAAGGAGCATTTACTTAGTGGATAATGAAGTAATAATTTATCTCCAAAGATGTTACTTTGCATTTATTGAGCATACTATCACATTCATTATAAAATCCTAAAATCATAACTGGAAATAGGTTTAGTTTTTCCACAAACAAAGCATCACATATCACATAGTAAGGTCAAATTTCTATTTGTTCAGTAGTTTCTTGTTTTATTTTAACTAGCCCATGCTTTACATTACTTGAAGCAAAGCATATGTCTGTCTACCTCACAATGAAAAATCCAATAAGCTAGTTCCATTTTCTTAAGCAGATCAAAAGTTTTTGTAGCTCTCTCTCTATGAAGAATCTAGATTGATATTTGGATATTAACTATACTTTATAAATGAAGTGCTTGTCTCTGGGAATGAATGAATAATTTAGAAATGACATACTTACTAGCTGAGTCAGTGGTGAGGTTCTTATGAGAGACTTTTGTATATGTGTTTATAAATATTCCCATATGTAGATTTTGACAGCAGATTTCTACACAATGCCATGTTTTTATTGCTGATTGTGTCTGTCTTATTAGTCTTTATTATGTTCATATTTAGCTCTTTGAGATTAGATTTGTTTAAGATCAGTTTTGAAAGGCTAATCATGAATAAAGGCTAATACTAGAAATATTTCTGAAACAAAAATGAGGTGTTTCCATAACTAAGTGTTGCATTTTGAAGGGAGATAAAGGAAGAAAGCATTCTGTATCCCAAGTCCTCTGCCATCCTTACTATTTCTTTGCCTGAGTGTTTTTTATTTGGGGGGGGGGATTATGAAAGAGAAAGAGAGACAGAGTTGGCAGCCAGAGCCTCTAGCGACTGCAATTAAACTTCAGACATGTGTGCCACCTTGTGCACATCTGCGACCTTATGCATGTGTCACGTTGTGTGTCTGGCTTAGGTGGGATTGGGGGAGTACAATATGGGTCCTTAGGCTTTGCAAGGAAGCGCCATACCCACTAAGCCATCTCTCCAGCCCCTGAGTCATTTTTTACCAAACTCAAACTTTTTTTTTTTTTTTTTTTTTGAGAGAAGGTCTTGCTCTAGCAGTCTCAGGGTGGTCTCAAACTCATGGCAGTCCTCCTACCTTGGCCTCCCAGAGTGCTGTGATTAAACGTGTGCACACAAAAGTTGTTATTACCTTACCATTCTGTCAATTACTATTTACAATGTCTCTACATGCAGAAAAATATATTGACTATAGAATTATTCAATCTTACTTTAGCAAATCCATATTACCATTTCCAAGGCATCCTAGTGGCCTGAACTGTAAGTGCTGATTTAAAAAAAAAAATGTACACAGGAGCAAAGAGTTAGACAAAATCTTCTTCCAAGGTTGTCTCACTTTTTCTACTGAGTCGTGACCCAACTTGAGAATGATATCAGAAAAAAACAAAACAGTGATGGCAACTGCCTCAAAGTTCTGCCAAGAAAGGGTATGAAAGGAATCATCAAACGGCAGCTGGCTTAAAGCTCTGCCAAGAAATGGTATGAAAGGAATAGTCGATTTCTAATATGAGCTGATGAGGCCAAGGCATTCAATATCACTTCTACTTAATCTGAACTTTTACCTCTTCAAACTAAATATGAGGTATTTGATATCAAAGGAAATATTTTATATATAACCCTGTGTTCTATTTATATCACATGGCATGGTACTAAAACGTATAGGTTCTTTCAAAATATCTATATGAATAATTAATTTTTTTAATATTTTCTAAATTTTATTTACTTATTTCAGGAAGACAGTGGGAAAGAGTCAGTACATGCAGAGAGAGAGGGAGAGATAGAGGGAAAGAATGAGTGCACCGGGCCCTCTAGCCACTGCAAAGGAACTTCAGATGCATGTGCTGCCACCTTGTCCATCTGTTTTTACGTGGGTACTGGGGAATCAAACATGGGTCCTTTGGCTTTGCTAAGCCATCTATCCATCCCTGGTAATTAATTTTTAAAATGTTTATTTATTAATTTGCAATTGTAGACAGATACAGAGAAGACAGACAGATAGAATAGGTGAACTGGGGCCTTCAGCACTTTAAAGGAATTCCAGATGCATGTGCCACTTTGTGCACTTGGCTATGTATGGGTACTAGGGAATCAAACTCAGTTCCTTAAAGCTTTGCAGGCAAGTACCTTAGCTGTTAAGTTATCTTTCCAGCCTTAAATAATTAATTTTAATGTCAGCATATATGCCTTTGGTGATGACCTAACGTTGCATGTGTATTTCCCTGGATCTAGGCAGTCAGTTATCAGGAACAAAGAAAACCTCATATTGCTCTCAGTACACATTAATGACTTCACATACCTTTAATAATCTCTATGTATTATATTCATTAGTTATATTTGAAAATATGCCTCCAAAGTTCAAGTATAAATTAATATCCATAAGATGTGTAAAATTAGGTGAAAAGAAGTGAGAAAAATGTCCCTTTTTGAAT
Organism: Orientallactaga sibirica; assembly: GCA_036365145.1. Classification (NCBI taxonomy): domain Eukaryota; kingdom Metazoa; phylum Chordata; class Mammalia; order Rodentia; family Dipodidae; genus Orientallactaga; species Orientallactaga sibirica. Next base: position 12,956,833 of record JAEOAD010000060.1, on the reverse strand, counting down.
CACCTTACATGACATTTCATTCACCGTTTTGTAACAAAGTGACATTTTAAATTCATTTATTTCTGGACTTAAGACCTGATCTTATAGAATGCAAATGGGAAGACAATATGATTTGGCTTTCAAACTACAGTCTATTCATGAAAATTATAGAGTACCAGATTCATATATATTAAAATTTGTTTCTTGCTAATTTATCTCAGCCTCTCAAACTCTCAGCTTGAGGAATAAAATAAGCCACCACAGTAAGAGAAGAATAAATCATGGGTAAGCGTGCAGTATTCAAAATGAATTTTATGAATTGCAAAGAAAATGTAAATGTGTGCATGCATGCTGAAGATATAAACTTACTTCAAGAAAGTAATTTTTTGTGAATTTTACCCTGATGTTACAGGCTGAAATACTTAGCATTCATTGGTATGCACTTTTCATTGAACCTCAACAAAAGTTTTAATTCTTCACTTAAAATTCCAAGGTTCCATGCTGAGTTACTCTACCTGATCATATATGTAGATAAAATTATGAAGGGTAGTATGGGTGAATTTCATATTCATACATGTTTTTCTCAGTGTACCTGCCCTGCTAGCTAGCAATCTTTCATATCAATCTTTCATTTCTCATAATAATTCCTTAATCTTGGGAATATATTTTCTACATTCTCCAAGATGTAAAAGATCACTTGTTCATGTGTGACTGCCCCCCTCAATCTAATGCTGTGTGCCTATATACATCATAATCACACATAGAGTATCCATTTATTGGGAAGTGATGTCATCTTGATAAAAGTACAGGAGAGCAAAATATTTCAGACTCTTTCTTGAATTATAAATTTACAGTTCATTCTGCAGATGCATTTTCCATGTGTTCAAAATATTTTTTAGGGAGTTGGGAGGGTTGGCTTAGTGATTAAGGCATTTGCCTGCAAAGCCAAAGGACCCAGGTTCAATTCCCCAGGACCCATGTTAGCCAGCTCTGCACAAGGGGGCACAAGTATCTGGAGTTTGTTTGCAGTGACTGGAGGCCCTGGTGTGCCCATTCTCTCTCTCTCTTCTCTCTCCCCCTCTCTCTGTCAAGTAAATAAATAAATATAAAATATTTTTAAAAATATTTGTTAGGGCTGTGGGAAAGGCTCAGTGGTTAAAAGCACTTGCCAATGTGATACTGACTGCCAGAGTCCAGATCCCCAGAATATACATCAAGCTGGATGCCAGTATTGCACACATTTATAACCCCATCACACCTATATCAAGGAGAAGTAGAGGCAAGAAATGCCAATGCTCTTGGCTGCCTAGTCTGGCATTCATGGCAATGAAAGACAGTGAGGTACTATACTGCAAGCTTCTGCTTTAAACTACACACATGCTCAGTGGCTCTGGATCGTGCACATACATGCACATGCACATATGAGTATACACACACACACACACACACACACACAAAGAAATTTGCTCCTGCATGTCCATCCTAGCATTTATTATTGTACTGAAAGACTGGGAATAAGAAGTTCATCTAAAGTAACCTGGTTAAAACCCAGAGTAACACATAACAGTAACCACATGACTCATAATCTGTCACATGTCAAATTATATAATCACTGAAAGGACTAACTTTACACATAACCGTAGTAGGTGCAGAGAAATAAGAAAGCTCTGCGCACATAAAACATATAGCTCTCAGTCACCTCCAAGGAAATAAGATGTAGTTTATTGTGAATCCAAATGTGAATGACCATGGCCTGGGAATACAGATTCAGATTAGCCTAAATTCCATGTTCTGGTATGTTAACAATCTCATGAAGGTTTTATACTTAGAGAACAACAGAATCATTAATGATGGCACTTTTCAAATACAGTGGTCAAGGCATCAGGTAGGTGAGTGTCAGCCCAGCACGGGCACCTCTGTTACAGGCTTTGGATGTTATGATGATATTCTTAGCCCTTGGGTTGGTGGAAGGTGGTGGTCTGTCAGTGCATTCCAAAGAGATTTTGCCTGGTAGGTGAGACACAGAGGTGGGCCATAAATGTGTATGAAGGGGTGAAGGTAGCCCAGATTACACTGACTGATACCTCAACCTTCCATGTCTCCAGGATCACAGAGTTCTGTCAGGACATTCAGCCTTGTTTGACATAGATGCAGTGCTTTTAGGAACTTTAGTTCAATGTATGCTTAAAATGAAAAAAAAAAAAAAGGATATCTCCCAGGATATTGTTTTTAGTATGATATGATTTGTTAAAAAAACAAAAACAAACAAAAACAAAAACCCCACAGAACTTGCCCAGGTGTTGCAGTGCATGCCATTAATCCCAGCACTCAGGAGGCAGAGGTAGGAGGATCACCTTGAGTTTGAGGCCACCCTGAGATTATAAACCAAAAAAGAGGAACTCTGAGTGATCATTTTAATAAGTGAATTTATTATGTATTATAATAAATAACAGAATATCTTTCTTTAGTTATTCATTGCCATGCCAGGATTTTAATTTCTTAGAACGAAAAAAAAATATGAAAACAAAACAAACAAAATGTAAACCCAAAACCCCCTCGATTCATCATTGACTTTCCCTCTCTCCCCTTTCAATTCTTTCACATTCAATACTTTAGTGAATCTGACTTTACCTGTAAAATAAAGGCATCTTTCAACCTCTTCCCAGTGCTACCCCTGCTCTGAGATCAAAGCCACCTTCACCTCATCAGAGTAGCCTCTCAGTTATTCTTTCTGCTCTTGATAAGACTCTTTTTGAAAAGCATACTTCCTGATCCTAGCTCCATGATTACAGGCAAGACTAAGAGGTGAAATTGCAACAGAGTGAAAAGAAGAGCATTTGCTTGCATTCTAAGGCTCAAGTCACTCACTAGGAGACAGTGTCTAAGACAGGCTTAGATGAAATTTCTACACACAGGAGAGGCTGAGAATAATTCCAGAATGGAACAAGAAGTCAGAAGCTATGCAGTAAGTATGAATAAAATAGACACTGAATAAAGGACAAGGCATCAAGATTCCTGGGTGAACTTTGCCACTTCACAGTTGTTGTTGTCCCCATTGTTGTTTGTTTGACTGGAGCTGAAGGTTTTTACCTTCCAGATGGCTTTCACACTTGGTCCTTGTCACACAGTAGTCACCACAGGACAGTTGGAGGGTCTTCCCAAGATGGCAGCCAGCTTTCCCCAGAAGGAGACATCCAAGAGATGGAGCAAGAAGGAAGCCAGAATGTTTTCATGCCATCCATTCCCTGCGGTCACACCTCACCCTTTCATCTATTTCTTGTATGTGTGAGATTCATTACCACTCTAGGTCAAATCCACAGGGAAGAAAATTAATCACTGGGCCTTGAAGAAAGGAATATAAAAAGTGTGCACATATATTTTTAAATAATCATATTTTTACAAATAATATGTTGCAGCTTTGACACTTGAACTTTAAAATGTAAATGTTAATTTTAATGAAATTCACTTGACTAAGAATCCCATGAATTTCAGGGAGATTTCCTGATTAAGTATCTCAGTGCATGTCAGAATAACTGAGCCGTGGTAGCTACTTTATATTTGCTCAATGAATGAAGGATACATCTTCACAGTTCATCTCAAAAGAGGTGTTTAGAGGTCTATAGAGTGTTCATTTCTTCAGATTTGCCATACCAGGAATGCCTTCTCTATAGCCTCTCAAAAAATCAAATTTATGATTTAACAAATTCCAAGATAAACATTTCTGTTTTTTTTTTTTAAGGTACTATTGGAAATTAAACACTTCTCAGAAAATTGATCAAAATAAAAGCTGACCGCCTGCCTTTGAGCACTCAAAGTAATGCTTTTAGCAAAAACATTACTTTCCCATCTTCTGTGAAAGATGCAACTTGGTAATTCAAACCTATAGACTTCTAATTAGACCTGCCATATGCCATGAGCAAGATGAGAGCTAAGACCCTTACTCAATGCATTTTGGAGAAGGCCCATGGAGGACCAATCACGAGAGGAGAGATCATTATTCTGATTCAAACTTGCGCTCCCTTGCAGAGGTGTTCCTGGTACCGAACCATTATCTGATCTTGTTTGGTCTTTATGCCACACTGAAACTGTTTTTTGTTTGTTTGTTTGTTTGTTTGTTTGTTTGTTTGTTTTGGGGGGGTCGGGGTAAGGTTTCTCCCCGGTCCAGGCTGACCTGGAATTAACTATGTAGTCTCAGGGTGGCCTCGAATTCATGGTGATCCTTCTACCTCTGCCTCCCGAGTGCTGGGATTAAAGGCGTGCACCACCACGCCCGGCTCTTCTTATTGTTCTTAGGGAATTTCATACCAGTTTAGAAAATATTGGGTTTTCCTGCAGTAACAAACAAACCTCCAATGTGGGTTGTTCATAGCCGCTTGTTATTTCTTACCTCAATTCACTTGATTCTTCTGCATACCTTGAGAATACTCTTGAGGTCTGGGCTCTTTGTGTTGTTAGACAGAGAGAAATAACAATTTGGTTATATGCATGCTGCCTGTAAAACTACTGTCTAGAAGTGAGCCATCTAGCTTCCATTAACATTTATTAGGCAAAGGTAATCAGGCAGTCAAGCCTAATGTAAATGGAGGAGCAGAATGCAATCCTCCCCCACAGGTGCTCGCAGCTCACCTCACATTTCCTAATCCTCTCCTCTCTGCTCCCTGTCATCTCATGCCCAGTGGCCCTCAAGCTTTCACATATTTAGGCTTCATCTAGAGACCTGTTAGACATGTAAATTCCATTAATTGGTGCAATTTTATATTCTGTATTTTACTTGCTGCCACTTTAATAAAGATAATAACCCAAAACATAACAATGGATAACATGCTTGGCAGTGGCATACTAAAGGCATGTTGGATATATCTGTCCTGAGGACAGGCAATAGGGGAGGCATTGTGTGTAAGAATGTTTTTATAAAATAACATAATTGACTTAAATTTTGTGTTTTTAAAATATTATCTCTATCTTGTACTGTCTTTAGAACTTTCAGCTCCATCTTCCCACAAATTCACTTGCTTAATTAACTCAAGTTTTAAGTCTTAGCAGAAATTGCACCTTGTTAATTGGGAATTGTAAACCCAAATTTGTATTTTCATAGTCCTCATTACTATATTGCATTTGTTTATTTCTGTGCCCCCAACTAAAGCTCAAACTTTGTAAGTGTTTATTTGCCATATTTCATTGGCCATTGCCCTTACAGAATATTATCTGGTGCATGGTAAATCTTTACTCTACATTTTCAATAATTTTGGCAATGAATGATATGGTGATGAGATGTGAGTCAGTTATTCTAGAGGTTAAAGGTACGCTTGCCTAATACGCACAAGAATTATTTTATACTTTTACCAAAAAAAAAAAATGCCTTAAAATTATTTCTTAGAAAGAAGACTAAAGGAAGACTTGCTTTAAGTGTAGGAATTACAACAATATTATTCTTATTGTGAGAGAATATAAACTATTTTATTTTTTCAACCATGTTAAGTAGGTGATATTATAATCAACAATTTCAATTTACAGATTTAAAAAGTGGAGGTACAAAAGGTAAGCACAAGAAGCATACAGATAGGACTCAGAATATAGCTGTCAGTAAAGTGCTTCCCATGTAAGCATGTGAACCTGAGTTATAGCCACAGAACTCATGTTTTTTTTTTAAAGATGGGCAAAATGGCACACACTTGTAACCCAGCAAGGAGGAGGAATAGACAGGAGGGTCTCTCGGGCTTGCTGGCCTGCCAGTCCAGCCTACTGGCAAGCTACAAGACAAGGACAGACCCTATCTCAAAAACAAAGGCAGACAGCATCCGAGGATGACACTTGAGGTTGTCTTCTGGACTCCACACACATGTATATACACACAGAACCACACACATACACACATGTACAAACACATATACACATACTGATGCACACTCACAGACATTAAACCATAGAATCAAGTGTCTGAAGCAAGCATCTGTGAATCTGAAGGCTCTGCAAGTGAAATGAAGATCTAGAATAACAAAAGTCATGTCAGAATATTCAAAAAAATGTCTTTAACAACATCAAGGACTTTCTCGTTATTATGTTAGCCAGAAGTTTTACAGGCATTTGGTTAAAAGAAAAATTAAGAAGCCAGTTGTCTTAGTGCACACCTGTAATCATGGCACCCAGGAGGCTGAGACAGGAAATTGCCCTGAGTTTGATGTCAGCCTGGACTACAGAACATCCCGTACCAAAAAGAAAAAAATAACTTGAAAATGTATAATAAGTAGTTATATTCTCTAAAAGAGAAAGCTTCTTACTTATAAGTTGGTAAGTAAACTGATAAACAAAGCCAGGAGGAATGAAGGCAGAAGACATGAACACAAAATTCACGAAAGAATACAAAACACTTTCTAATAAGTATGTGTACCATGCACTCAGTTTTTGCACCAAAAAAAAAAAAATGAGAAAGGAAAGGATAATCGATACAATTAAGTTATGTACTGACAGATCCAACAATGAATTAAAGCATGCCGTCTTGAGAATATGGGGACTTGTTGAGAACATGAATAGGGTTAGTTCTTGGGTCTAAGAGTGAATGAGGATTTTTATCATATAACAAGCTTGGAACACACTAAATTTGTATGAATGAGGATATAATGAAATAAGGAATGGTAGATCAAGATAGTTGATTAGCCAACCATTTAAAAAGGTTGACATTTTAGTAACTGACATTAAAAATAACATTTTAAAAATTATATTTGTATTTATTTATTTATTTGAGAGACAGAAATAGGGAGAGAGAGGGAGAGAATGGGGTGTGCCGAGAGCCTCTACCCACTGCAAACAAATGCCAAATAAATGTGCCACCTTCTTCATCTGGCTTTACATGGGTACTGGAGAAAAGAACCCAAATTGTTAGGCTTTGCAGGCAAGTGCCTGAACCACCTCGCCATCCATCTCTGTAGGCCTAAAAGTTCTGTAATGGAAAAATTGGGGTTCTGGGGTGCTTCCTGAAACCCCAAGTCCTGAGTTCATATCTGCAAACTAATCATAGAATTGGCAATTCCAGATTCAAGAGAATGATTCTTTAAATACAACATTTTATTCAGATTTTACCAAGGAGTGCATTAAGGGGAAGGCTAGGAGGTAAGGGGAGAGAAAAGTGGGAAGAAGAGACTTACACCACGTGGAGCCCAAAAGCCCATATGGGCCACATGCAGACCAGCAGTCCATGTGACCAGATACGGATCTGGGGGGAAAATGTGTGAAAAGAAAAAAGAAGGTTCAAGGAGCTCCTGCCATCCATGTAGGGAGCTTGAGGAGATAAAGAACCCATGCAGAGAGTATGGGCTAGACTAGCCTTCCCACCTGGGCCTGGGCCTGAGCCTGTGCAGAGACAGCCCAGGCCCAGCCAAGGGAAAAAACTCACCCATAGCTGGAAGTTCCCAAATGATCAGAGAGCCAGAGAGCCTGCCCTCTCCTTGCTAAGGTATTTATAACCTTAGGGTGGTGGGCTGTCTTTTGGCCGAGGTGAACCAGAGGTTGGTTAGGGCTAGTGGCTGTCTCAGGAAGAGATTAGCCCTGACTAATCGGGGCTGAACTTGATCAACCATAGTGTTTAAAGCCTATTAAAGACCTCCCTCCCACGTGGGGTCCTGACTGGAAACACAGTTCTTTGGACCTAGGCAAGAGATAAGAAAAACTTTCCTGCCCTTTTTACCTTCGGGAGTCCAGTCACCCTAAATCTATGCCCCCATCAGTTCCTTTTTTTTTTTTTTTTCTTTTTTGAGAGAAAAATACAAGTAAAGTTAGCACATTGGCATGCATCTATAATCCCAACTAATCTGCAGCTGAAGCAAGATCACTTGAGTCAGACAGTTTGGAACCAGCCTGCACAACATATGAGGCACACACACACACACACACACACACACACGCACAATTAAAATAGACCTAGAACCCAACATTGTAGCCACTACCTACATGGAGTTACTTAGCCACTGAATGGTAGCCAGTGTATGAGGAACTGGATTATTTAAATGTCTATTAATTTAAATTTTCCTGTTGCCATGAGATACCATCTTGGATAACACAATACTGAGACATAAACACCTACAAGATTAGATATTTTTAAAAATATTTTTTTTTTATTTATTTGAGAGAGAGAAAGAGGCAGAGAGAGAGAGAGAGAGAGAGACAGATAAATAGAGAATGGGCACACCAGGGCATCCAGCCACTGCAAACAAACTCCAGATGCATGTGCCCCCTTGTGCATCTGGTTTACATGGGTCCTGAAAAAGCAAACTAGGATCCTTTGGCTTTGCAGATAAATGCCTTAACCACTAGGCCATCTCTCCATACCAAGATTAGATTTTAATTAGACCTTAAAGTTAGATTTTAAATACTTAAAAAGAAAGATAATGGGTAATGTCTATTTTTTTTTCTTAACCTGACAAGATTCTTTATCCTAGGAAATGTATATGTGGGACATAGACTCATATAATACCAAGAAAAACATTCATTTTCAAAAGTAGACCTATTAAAATGGTTCAGTAGTTAAAAGTGCTTGCTTGCAAAGCCTACTGGCCTGGGTTCAATTTCCCCAGCCACCCATATAAACAGGGATTGGTGTTTATCGGCAGCAACAAGAAACTCTAGTATTTGTGCATGCACACACACACACACACACACACACACACACAAACGTGCGCGCACAATTTTGTGCAAATAAAGAAAAAATCAAAGTAAAATAGGCATGTAGCTGGTTGTCTATGTTAGTGATGGATGACTCTTTTTCTCTTTGAAGAAAGGACCTCACTGTGTAAGCCAGGCTGGCCCACAATGTATAGTCTTCCTTCCTCAGTCTCTCAAGTGATAAGAATATAGATGTGAGCAGCCCGTTCCTGGCAATGAGTTTAAGAATTTTGAGTAACAATTTTGTGGTTTTTTTTTTTTTTCTTATGATTAGTTTTTTCTATGAATATTAGGCACATGGTTTAAATGGTAATTTGTAAAAATTTTAAGAGTTTAGACAAGATGTAGTTTTCTTTATCAGGATATGTGTTCTCTTTTATATTTGAGAATTATGAAAGACTCGGTGAATCCAAAGCTTCACTAAAAGTAAAGAACAAATGTTTTTCTGGGGTTTTATTTTGGGAAATAATAGAGTCTCTCCACAATCCATATATAAGTATATGTATTTTCACTCTAATTTTTCCCAATCTCAAAAAACTCACTTCTCAATTATCTTCCCTGTCTATGGTGTTGTTGTTTGCTGGGTTTTTTTTTTTTTTTTTTGTATGTTTGTTTCATTTCATTTTGATTCATTTTGTTTTGTTTGACACAGGGTCTTTTGTAGACCTGTCTGCTTAGAGTTCATAGAAACCCAACCAGCCTTGAACTTACAGCCATCCTCCTGCTTCTACTTGCAGAATGGTGGATAATACAGGTATGAGATACCATACCTGGCTCCACTTAATTTTTCTAAGTGAGTATAACATGTAACTGTATATCCCATACATGCACCCACAAACTAATCTATCATAAGCATTCTTAAGACTATGAGTAAAAAATAAATAGTTTTATTATTGACTAGTTATTATTCACAATAAGCTAGACAAAAATCTCCACACACCAATGATGACAAAACACCTGACTGTTAAATATCAATAACTTTGCGCAGAATATTTAGTGTTTTCCTCATGTCAAAAGCAAGGTCCTTCTGCTGCTCGGTGAATGAAGCTCAATGGAGTGAACAGCATGCCTCTTACCTTTCCTGTTACCCTCTTTGCAAAAGTCCTTCCTCTGTTTATTTAAAAAGTAATTAAACCTAACAACCCAGTATACACAATTTAAACATGCATATTTTTACAACACTGGTTAAGAATGTGTATATTTTGAAAAATATAAACTCAAAGGACTGCAATTTAACTTCTCTGGTGAATAATTAAATAAAGCAAGCTTCAAGTCTGTCTGCTAGTCTAAGCACAGTTCCAGTCCAAAGTAGCTTCAAGACAGTAGCTTAAGCTCTACATCACTTTTATGAGGAAAATTAATCTTGTCCAATTTAACAAAGATAGTAGATGTTTATAATAAATAATGCTAAATCAATTTAACAGCCATTCTGTTTCACATGAATCACATGGAAGATATTCCAGTGACAGAATGTTTTCCCATATTGAATAACCAGCAGAATTAAAGTGTTGCCCCTTGAGAAGCAGACCGAATTTAGTGTGAAATTGGACACAACAGTCAGGAACACTCGTTGAGTTTAGCATTGTGACACCATTGTTCACTATGACAGAAGTAGACAGAAAGAACCTTTTTCCTTTCCAAAATTGTTGAACACCCAACAATTGAAGTAAATAAGTTTTAAACATATGTAAATGGGGATACCCTTGACAACAGGAAATCACAAGAGATGTCCACTGACTTAAGTCTTTAGAAAGACGAGTCTAGGGAGTACAACAACACTTGATGAACACAGGTCTCACTACTGTCAGGGGTGGATTTGGTTACACAATCTCCTTTGTTGCTTCTTTTTCTTCCAACAAAAAATAAGCTTTTTCTAAAATGTTCCCTGAATTTACCCTTCTCCTTTCCTCATTAATCAGTCAACTTTGAAAGATCAATAGCTTACTGTAGCATGCATTTTTCACATCATAATCAGAAACTAGAAACAAGGAAAGGCAAAAAGGAAAACAAAGGGAGAGAGAAGGCAATGGAAGAAAGAAAAGTCAAAGCAGGCAAGTGTGGAGGGAGGAATGTAAGAAAAGAAAAGAGAGAGGAGTATGTTGAAGTCATTCATGTTACTTCATTTGAAAGAAAGAAAATTGCTTAGGGTCATTGTGTTTTAATAACACATCTTGAAAGTTGGGAAACCAGCCTGGATGTAGTTAAGAAGTTTTAACAATTTTGAAATAGTTCACAAACATAATCTTGAAATAGTGTAACTTAAATCAAATCAATGTATTTTAAGTTTGGCTTTAAAATAAGGAAAATCCTTTGAATACCCTTTTAAATGTGCTACTTATCTTCTTTTATGTAAGTAAGTTGTATGCTATGTTCTGATATTGGAAAAGCCTTGAATTCTATGTTTTTTTAAATATGCATCAGCTCTCCCATTACTTAAAATGATTACATTCCTCAGGGAAAATTAGAGGTGTTCTTTAAAAAATTCTAATAATGTTACTAGCAGCTTTAGCCATTATTAATGATCCACATCAAAATGTTTGAGGATTTTAGTAAATTATTCAGGTATTCTTTAAATTCTTAGAAACACATAGGAAATATGTTATGACACTGGTTCCCAAAATTTCCTTATGAAAGATATAAGGAAATGAAAGACCTTACGAAAGAGCCCTTTTAATATTCATTACAATCATTGCTAATTGTTGCCTATGGAGAACTCACTCTTAAATATCACAATGTCATATATATTTATTATATCTGTGTAAGTGTTCATTTTATGTATAAATGTTCTATATATGTGTATAAATATATATGAACAGAAAAATCAAAGTATTTATTACACATAAATGCATATATTAGAAAAGATAAAAGAAACTGCCGGTTCTTGGAAATGAGTTTCTCGACATGGCCAAATGAGCGCCCTCTCGTGGCAAGCCTGTAGTCTGCATCTGAAGCTTTATACAGAACAGTGACTTCCATTAGAAGAGAGTATCACTCGTTTATCTTTTCTGATAGACTTTTAGAGATGTGTACTGGGCTCAATATAAAACTAACAAGGACTTTTATAGAAAACCATATTATCTCATTTCTTATTGTACACACTCTAGTAATAACCATCTGATTCTTATAATTGTACCTTAATGGTACAAATGTTTCTTATTTTTAAAGACATAAGAGCTTCTCCATGTGTAATAATCCTTTATACTTTATGTATATTATATAAAGGCCATTAAATTTGTCAAAGACTATGAAAAGAGTTATTATGTAACCCCTACTTACATGGTCTATTGTAAGACACTTTAGACTTACCCATTATGTTTCTCAAATAAGCTAGGATGTGTAATTTGCTTTTACCATAATGCTTGTTTTATCAAACATGAATGTTTTGGCTTTTATCTGAAATGAATTAATTTTTAACTACATGTATAAATTGTTTTGAGAAGCATTTACCACCTTGCAATAGAAAATCCTATTAGACTGAGGGACAGCAATTCCCAATTTAGAACATTATCACTTCACAGAGTGTTTTCAATATTCAGAAAACAGTGCCACTAAATTTTCCCCTCGGGAGCCAGCGGGTAAATTAACCTTCTTTTAGGCATTTTGGCACTATCTAGATGAAAAACACATGAAGGTTTTGTTTTCATGGTCACATGAACTGAAAATAGTACCAAAAGGATTTTGTTAGAATTGAATAAAACTTTTATGCAGAGGCGCTGTCTCACAGAGCCACCAACCACACCAGCCGGTGGCACATGTCAGTAGTACTGCCCTTGGTTCTGTGCCAGTAAGAAGTTTGTGAAGGACATTTTTGGGTGGAAGATCATTTCCTTCTGTGCTTGGATAAAAATCAAAGTGACTTTTCATCCAAGAGAAATCCATTTGTTTATTTCCTAAGTGTGAATGAGCTGAGGGATACTGTGGTTCTGCACTGACCTCTGGACTCACAAGATGCTAGCCAATAATATGTTAGCTGTTTGTAGAGTAAATACATTAACTGGTTAACACAGAAGTTATGATCATTTTCTTTCTTATCACATTAGTTGGAATTATAAGCTAGACGTGGTTATGGAGGACTTAACAGTATATTCACTTGCCATTAATTTATTGAAACATAATCATCAAATATTTTTCTGAGGCTGAATGGCATATGTCTTGAATTTTTCTTCATGCACACTTCTTTTGCACTGAACTAAGCACAGTTTCCTCTTGTCTGCTTTCATCTGATCAGAATTATTGCAGTTTACTGCATTCTCACCCCAGAAACAGAACTGGAGTTTCAACACTGTTGACCAAATGGTAGTGACAAGCTCCAGGAAGTCTATCACTTTCTTGTGTATTACAGTCCTATATAAGGGCAAATTCTATCCTGTCTCCTTGTTTGGACTTCTCTGAAAAACCAATAATTTCCTCAGTGCCATATCTTCCCCTTTAGTTTCGTAAGATGAATCTTAGGTGAGGTCTCTCTCATAAAGACACATGAAGCTAAAATATATGTCCAAACCATGTAAATTAAGTCAACATGACCCATCTGCTTCAGCCATGTACTTACTGATTCTGAATTTTTGTAGATTGACACTTGACGGCAATAATATTTGGATAAATATTTCCAATGGAAGTCTTCATAATCACTAAAATTAAAAAAGTAGAAAAATCACTTATTCAGTTCTACATACCTCAAAATCTATCCATGATTGAAATGCTGAATTTGGACTGTTTTCAGTTCTTAGTGTTTTCACTCTCAGGAGATGCACAACTAAAAGAGTAACTGTTAGTTTTACAAACTGAATATATATGTTGAAACAATATTTCAAAGTAGAGATAAAATGTTGGCAACTTATGTTATTTGCTATAAATAAATTAGAACCTTTTGTATTAAGTATAATTTTATATTAAATTTAAAGTATTTTATTTTTATATATTCAACATTTACTTTTTGTTATGAGAAAATAAAATAACATGTCCGATTCTTATCTCACTTCAGCAAGGTTGTAGGTTTCTTAGCCCATTCTACTTAGAGTGACAAGAATTTGACCTTCACTGACGATTTTGTGGGCACAACACTGACTTGATCTTACGTAGTAGGTTAAGAGTGTAGATTTTGAAAGGAAATTTCTGAGCTCAAAAATTTAGCTCTAAAATTCAGTAACCCTATGTCTTTGGGAAAAATCACCTAATATGTTGTAAATTCTTAAATAAAAATTACTCAATAAAACTAGTTGTTGTTAATATTCTCAACATTTGAAAGGTTTTGTTTAACCATATTTTACAATTAAGGAAACCAAAACAAGTATAAAACGACTTGTTTGTTGTCACCTGACAAAGACATGACAAAGACAGAACTTAAAACTAGCAATTCTCTAAATATACTTTTCCAACAGTAAACTAGACCATCTCATAATCAACCAGAAATGTTAAAGCTATTAAGTTGCTTCAACAGTTATTGTGATCACATTAATGATGGCTTAAAGGTTTTATGGTACAAACACTGGAATTGTTGAGATTAGAATAAGTTTATGTCAGTAAAATACGTGTAGTTACTTTTGCACTGCTGGGACAAAATACCAGGCCAAAATCAGCAGATGGGAAGAATGTCTTTATTATGGTTTACAGTCGCAAGGAGTAGACAGGAAAATGGCAGGAAAAGCATGGTACAGCCAAGGCTAGATATCAGTTCTTGCCACAGCAGCAAGAGAATGAGCTGGGGTCAGGCAAAAGGGAAGCTGAGCTATCACACCCCAAAGCCCACCACCAGGAGCACATGTTCTCCAGCAAGGCTCTACCTTCCAAATTTTCACTAGCTAAAGGCCAACATTCAAAACACATGAGTCTGTGGGTGATGTCCAGTTCAAACCACCACAGTATTTTTCTATAAAATCTAAAACGTCCTAAAGTTTAGGTAGGGGTCAGAATGGAAATTCAACTCCTGCAAGTCACCAGTGTATAGGTTCTCACCTGCAAATCTATACAAAATGGGAGAGAGCTGTCCATCACAGACTAGAGTCATATGTGTGAAAGGGTCTTTCAGTTGCACAGGTGACTCTTCTTTCTCCATTTTAGTTGCTTCTTTAAACACTGATTGATTGGCCAATGGGGAGGAAGTCATAGCACTGAGATTAACTTGGATGGAGTTCAAGTAACTACTGTCCTCTAAGAGAAACTTTTCCGCTAGCTTTTCTGCTTACAGGCTTGAGTACTAAATGAAAATAATTTCAGTTGAATATTTATTTTTTATTTTTCTATTATTTTCATTCTTTCAGATTTAAACTTCTCTATATCCAGTTTAGTTTTGATTCACTAGTTAAAAGAAATAATAGAAGTCTGGAGAAATGGCTTAGTGGTTAAATCACTTGCCTGCGAAAGCCTAATGACCCATGTTCAACTTTCCAGATCCCATGTAAGCCAGATATAAGCCAGATGCACAAAGGTGAGGCAAGGGCAAGGTCGCACGTGACCACTACTTGGCTAAAGTGCCTGGAATTCAGTTTCAGTGACTGAGGCCCTGGTATGCCAATTCTCTCTCTCTCCTCTCTCTCTCTCTCTCTCTCTCTCTTTCATTCTAAATTAATTAAAATAAAATAATAAGTAGTAGGTACATGGGTACATAAATGTAGAATTTATAATCAAGTAAATAGGTAGATAGGTAGATGAAAGATAATAAGCAATAAATTATTTTCAAAATTCTTTACAAACCACTTTTGAAAATAGCACACAAATATATTATTTTCATTTTAACATTTCTACATTATATCCAAAAGCCAAATATCTTAAACTCTTATTTCTTCTTTTTTAAACAGTTATGTCCTTCACTTATGGTTTTTTTTTTTTTTTTTTTTTTTTTTTACTTCTTATTGTGACCAAATAACTGACAAAAAGAAGCTTAAGGAAAGAACGGCACGATTGCAACCACGACTAGGAAGTAGAAAGACAGAGAGAGTGCAGGATTGTGGCTGGGCTATAAAATCTCAAGGCCTGCCTCCAGAGACTCAGCTAGGCTCCATCTACTAAAGGTTCCACAACATCCTCAAACAGCACCACCAGCTAGAGACCAAGAATCCAAACACATGAGCCAATGTGAGACACTCAGCATTCAAACCAAAATCACTATTCACAAACAATCATTCTTTAATCGTGTAAAGTAAGCTAAAGGCATTTTCACAGCTTCTGTACCAGACATTCTTTATGGTCTCATTGGAAATTTACTATTTCACTGTAGAAAAATACACCACAACAGATAAGGAGATTTTTTTTTTCCCGAGTTAATTCACCTACCTCTCTCCAGATCATAGAACTCAGTGTACAATGATGCAAGAGACATGGACATGAGAAGATGCTGAGAAAAGAGATCTGAGAGGATCTCAGTGAGGGAGACATTGGTTGACCCATGTAAGAAAATAACTCTGGAGATTCTACCCTTAATGAGCTGGGATTGGGAACTTTTTTCTTTGTATTTACTGGTAATATTTTTACATTAAGATTTTCACTTATTTTTGTTTACCAAATATTGAACTGTACATTACATTTAACAGTAAGATGTTTATTAGACTTGGAGCATAAAAAAATAATTCTTCACTTCTTCATTCTCAAAGTTTGTCTTGGACAGGAAATAGCTCTGCAGTTAAAGACACTTGCTTAAAAGTTTCTGTCTAGTACACATGTGACTGCATCACTCTAATGAGCATCATCAATACATAAACATAGAAAATGCGATTTAGTCAGGATGAGAGGCAGAATGTTATTTAAATAATTGGAATAATTAATTTCCCTAGGCATAGAATTTCTAGTACCTTCAGTTGAATGAGACAATTTTCCAAAACCCTGCATAGTATTTTAAATCGAATTACTTGAAGTCATTTGAATTGTAAAAGGATACATTGAAGTTAGCTTGCTGTGTAATATTTTATTCTGCATACTTATGATATTAAATAATAACACAAAAATGCTATTGCCAAGCCAAAAAAATTCCAAATTAAAAACTGATCTTAATAGGTTCAAAGATAGTCAACTTAAGTAAATGATCAATACAGGCAATAAAAATGTCATTGTTATGAAATTTCATAGTGTGATCCTTTGTTAATTTTACTTATGGATTTTAGAGATGTTATATCAAAATTTCCCCTTTTTCCCAATTTGGTGAACTATCTTTCCCATGTTATCACAAATGCTAGATTCCTAAGAAATGAGCCATAGCATTTGATCCTGCATCAAGGCGCTACATGAAACGTTAGCCAGGCAGTTTGCACAAACAGTTAAAGGTCCCTTTGTGTTGTTAGCACCCCTGTGTCAGCTTTCTTGTGTTGGCAGCTTTGGGCTTTTCCAAGGAAAGCCCCAAAGAAGAAAGTTGTTACCAGCATATATTCTACAGTTCACAGACTCTCAAAAAGGACACATTAAAACAGTTAGAATCCCCAGGGCAAATGGGGAGATTAAGTAGCCTGCTCCCTCAACAGAAGCCCCAAACAGACAAAGCTCCTTATTGTGTATTCAGCACACTATCTTTTTCCAGGACTGAACTTTACCATTGTGCACAAAGACTCAAGTTTACAAAGTGTTTGGGGGTCTTTGCATAACGCTTGGCTGGCACCCCCATTGACAGCCATCTGAGTGTGGGAATTTTGCAAAAAGACATGATGCCCACCAGATGACTGACCTATTACATTCTGCAAAGACAGCATCATTGCATGGAGGAGGAGATTGGGGGAATTTGCACCAATTAGCTGGAGCAGCCTTCTTTGTCATACGAATATAAATTAAGGCCAAAAAAAGCCTATTTCAAAAAATATTGCGTTCTTTAGAAGTCATATTACAGAGTATTGTGCCTGCTTAATGTGAAGTATATTTGGATATTTGATGAATAATTTCTGATTGCCTATAACTTGTTTTATTTTTTTCCTTTTATGGAAACTTACAGCTGCCTTGGTTTTCACCTAAGAGCAATTGTATCTGTTGTACTCTCAAATTTAGAAGCATGGGTCCTGATCTGATTCACCACATCTAAAAGCTCCCCTCCTCCACCTCTTTAATATTTGGGGGAGGTGGCATACTAAAATATAGTCCAATGTAAACTTCCAGTTTGTGATCAACACTGTAGGAGAGGTTCAGAAAAAAATTAATCAGTAATTAAATTTACAGCTTTAATTGTTCTAACCAAATGGGAAGAGATGACAATGTTCCAACTAAAGCTTTTTAATACACCACTTTGAAATCATAAATCCTGCATGAATTTGCATAGCCATGACCTTTCCTAAAGTTTACATATTCCTTGCTCATTTCATTGAAGGATCAGACATGTTTTAGCAAGCATTAATAGTAATAATACTTTATGCAAATGTTTTTCATACATCTTTCCATTTCATACATTTTCCTAGTTGAAACATAAGATTTAACTGTATCTTTAAATGCAGCGCTTTAAATGTTAAAAAAAATTATATTACAAGATAAAAATGTGTCTGGATTGGCTACTCCAATGAATCTAAATTAATTCTTTTTTTGGTTTATAGTTTGTATATATGTAAATTTCATGCAAATTATGGACATGATGCAAATTTCAGGTGATAATTATCAATTACTCATCAAGGTTATTAGTAGATTAGTGCAGTAAAATACCAGAAACTATCAGAGCTGCTGGAGAGATGGCTCCATGATTACAGTCACTTGCGTTCAAAACCTACTGGCCCCAGTTAAATTCTTCAGTACCATGTGAAGCCAGATGCACAAAGTGATGCATGCATTTGGAGCTTCTTTGCAGTACAAGAGGCTCTGGCATGCTCATACATACATACACACTCTCTCTCAAAGAAATAAAAATATTGTTTAAAGAATTGTAATTTGAATGAGGCTTCTTATAATTCAAATACAGCATAACACCAATTAGTAATGAGTTTCCATTTTTAAGTATGCACTATACCAGACCCATACCACTTTTATGAGCATACCACACACATTGTTATCTTGCTTATATTCTTGTTCTAACTTTTCTACAAGATATATACATTTTTGAATCATAGTATATGCCATTAAATATTATCATAACGTGAGGGTTTAATACTGATTGTATTTTTCCAAGAGGAAACTTGATATTGTGAAATTTGAATGCAGTCACTTTGGATTTAATAAATAGATTCTAACTTATTTGCAGTACTCTAGTTTTTGAAAAGTTGATACTCTTACTGATACAAATTTCTGCCCAAGATTACATTGACATTAACCTAGACACCATTACTTTTCTTTTTGTCTGAATCACTTTACCTTAATACAGGCTGCCTTTTATTGGTGATGTTCAAGTTTACATTAGGTCAAAAAACCAGTATAGTGAGCACATTTCATTGCAATGTGCAACTTCCACAGACAGCTGTCATTATGCCTTATTATCTGTCCCACTATACAATCTTCACAGTTTTAATTTGTTCATTAAAAAATTTGGAACCACCTACTGAAATAGGTTACTTTGCAACCATCATCCCATTGGAAAACATTGAGCTGATAAGAGTGATTCCTATTTTAAAAAAATGTTTATTTATTTTAGAGATAGAGAGAGAAAGAAGCAGAGGGAGAGAGAGAATGGTCTCACAAGGCCTCTAGCCACTGCAAATGAACTCCAGATGCATGTGTCACCATGTGTATCTTGTTTATGTGGTACTGAGTCCTTAGGCTTCACAGGCCAATTCCTTAACCACTAAGCCATTTCTCCAGCCCAAAAGAGTGATTCTTATTTAAAATTCAGAAACTTTATGTGCTCACATAACCTGTGTGGATCATTTTATTAGCAATGGTTCTTTGAGTTCTAGAATTTAGCTTGGGGGATTATTATAAGTAATGGTTTAAAGTAAATTGCAGTTCTTACAGAAGATACATTGTACATATTTGTAAACATTACTTTTTTGTTGTTGTTTTGTTTCTTTTTTTCAAGGTAGGATCTTGCTCTTGCCCAGGCTGACCTGGAATTCACTATGTAGTCTCAGGATGGCCTCAAACTCAAACACACAGTGATCCTCCTACCTCTGCTTCTCTAGTGCTGTGATTAAAGGCATGTGCCACTATGCCCAGTCTGTTTTTTAAGCGGTCACTATCATTTTTACTTGGGAAAATATAAACCATGACGTTTCACTCCTGCTCTTGAATGTTCCATGTTTCTTAAGTTGCTGTTCAAGTGGTGAATATAGGAACTGTAACTACATTGGCCGCCAGAGGCCTAGTGAATATTGGGATATCCCATCACCCTCTGTTGCTTGGAATGTGTAAAAAAGTCATGCACAATTCTCCAAATGTTAATTGATTGATCAATAGAATTTCCAAGCAGAGGGAATGACAGTATGAGCATGCTAGGGACTCCTGTTACCACAAATGACCTCCAGACACATGTGGCATTTTGTATATCTGGCTCTTCATGGGTACTGGGGAATTACGTTCCAGCCTATAGGCTTGGTGATCACCTTTAACCTCTAAGCTATCTCCTCAGCCCCAAGTATTCTTTTTCTTGATTATCTAAAATACGAGTATTTTGAAACTCATACAATGAAGTCCCCAGAATATACATATGGACAACAAATGTCCAGTGTATATTTTAATCTAAAGGACAGTGTTTGTTGTAGCCACTAGAGGTACCACCTACATATATTGAACAGTCCTGTCTTATATCCAAGAACAGTTAACAGATCAATAGACCCTTAATTCTTTAATGTCATACAGTTGCATCTAGTTGAAAAAGATTTAAAATATTGAAATTAATTAACACTTAGAGTTAATGTATTTAGAAAAATGTGTCAGTGTATCAAATATGTGATATAGTAAATATTGCGATACATATTTATGATGCCATATAATTATGACAAAGAAAATTTACTTTTATTTTATTACATTTTTGTGATTTCAGGAAGCAGTGACATATATACAAGAATAACAGAGATGTTTAATATTTATTCCATATATACAAGTAAGGATATATGCATACATTTATGTACATGTAAGATAGTTTTAGAGACACCATATGACAATCTGCTACCATTTTACCTGAACTTGGTAATTTTATTTTCATCCTTGTATAGTTCTTAGAAACTTGATTTGGAAAAGCTTTAAAAGTTCCTATCATAGCAATACAGAATGTTACTATGTTTACAAGGGGTGGAGGGAGGATAATGAGCAAAGCTCGGTCAAAAGGAACACAGTTCATCTATAAAACAAGCTCTCACAAGCTCATCTGCGCCATGGGTGGTGTCTGTCTTCATCACTGTGATTGTGGTAATGAGTGTCCACTATCAGCATGAATCCAGTCAATTTGTCAATTAAGTATTTCTTTCTTGGTGCATTATAATTATAGTCAGCATATACACTTAAAAATTTTTAAGTTATTTTCAAAGCATTTGTTCCTACACTCTATACAAAATCTGATTTCCCCTTTACAACAGTATGTAATGAGGTATTCTCACTTCTTTATTTGGGGGTCAAGGGAATCTCTGCTCTTACCTACAGCCTGTTCTAGTTCAAGACTACTAATTGGTTACTCATTCCTATGTCCAAAAAAATCTTCTTTCCTATAAATTCTATCATTTGTCTTTCATTTTTTTTGTCATATTGCAACAATATTCTTTGAGTAAGTCATGCAAGTAGATTTGACAGAAATAGTTCTGTTCCACTCTTTACTAAACTTCCTAGCCTATGCTGATAGCACATGAACTAAATATCACAACATATGTCAAATATCCCATGGATGTAATTGCAATATATATATGCATGTTTAAATATTGTCATTTATTTATTTGAGAAAGAGGAAGAAAGAATGAATATGGACATGCCAAGGCTTCTTGCCACTGAAAACAAACTCGAGATGCATATGCCACTTTGTGCATCCGACTTTACATGAGTACTGAGGAAACAAACCCAGCCTAGCAGGCTTTGCATGCAAGCACCTTTAACTGCTGAGCCATCTCCTCAGCCGTGTACTTTTATATTTTTTTGATTTGCTAATTTATACCACCCTCACCATAAATTTGAGTTTCTATTTCTGATTTGATTAGTAAATGCACTACTAGGACTGATTGTCATGTGGAAATATTTTTGTTACCTTAGTTTATATATGCCTGTGGAACATGTGTGTGTGTGTGTGTGTGTGTGCATGTGTTGTATGTGTGTTTGTAAGCACATGTGCATGGTCCATTTACACATGTGCAGAGTCCAGAGCAGAACTTTTGGTGTCCTCCAATATCTCTTACCCATGTGTTTCCTTGAGATAGAGTCTCTCACTGACCTTGGATCTGCCATGTTCAGTCAGACTGGCTGAGCAGCAAGCCCCAGGCATTTTCTGGTCTCTGCTCTCCTCAGGGCTGAGGATCTATCCATGTGGGGCCATGCACAGCTGTTTAGGTTGGTACTGGGGAACTGAACTGGGAGCAAGTCAGGCCCTCTCTGGCCATCGTGCTTGAGGGGTCAACACTCTTACCTGATGAACCATCTCCTCAACCCCTCATTTATTATCTTAATATCTCTTTTTCTCTGTCATGAGAAAAATAGTTTGCATTTAATGGTAACATATTAAATTATAATATAAAAGAAATAAGTAATATCAAATGTAGATGTAAATACTGTATATTTGTTTACAAGTAACATGAATTCATTTGTTTTTCTAGAGTAATATTTATAAAGTCTATGCTCTTTTTATGATTTTTGTGCTGGTAGTTATTTTTATTTATTTTAATTGAAACTTTATTGAATGAACCCATTACATATTGGTCATATTCCCATAGGGTTGACCTCTTATGTCCCCTGTCCTCTGTCCCCAGAACACTCTCCTTAGTGTTGTTTTTGCTAATCACTCAGGAGAAATGAATGCACCAGTCCATCTCTGAGGAGGCAACAATGCCTTAGCATATCCCTTCCCAGCCTATGGCACTTCCATTCTTTCCACCTCCTTTTCAGCAATGTTCCCTGAGCTTGGCCATATGTGTTATAAGTCTTCTCAGCAACCTCTCATTTTCTGCTTTGATGAGTTTTGAGTCTCCTCATTGTCTACCACCTTCTCCCTGGAGGAGGTTCTTCAGCTAGCATTGAGAGCAGAACTCATATTTAATCAGACACTTCCTCTGAGATATTTCCTGGGCTTTGGCAGATGTAATGGAGATGACTTTTCTAGTGCTAGGCAGTAGGCTTTCTTTTCTTATCCTATTGATGGGTCTTGGGTCTGCCTGCTGTTTGCTTTCACTTGTAAATAGCAGCTTCTGTAACCAAGAATGAGAGCAGTGTGGATAAACATAGACATTTAGAAGACTTTTGGATGGTCATATCCTCTCATTTTAAACAAAACACAGTGGGAGCTCCCCTCTAGAGTCTATGATCTTCCAAGCCATGGGCTTTGGACTTGGTTCTTACTGCCAGATATGAATTCCCTTTTACTGAATGTGCCTCCTATCCCATCTGAGATCAGCTGATTACACCCATAGCCTATATGCCACTTCTGCACCAGTATGAACATCTTGTCTGGCTGATTGATTTTGTAGATTGCAGGAAACATTGCTTGTTCAAGCTGTTGGTGGTCATTTTCCCCCCAGCAGCCTACATAGCATTTTCCAGCTATATAAGAACTAGCCACCAGGGAGCTGGCTTCCATCTCAGTTCCAACAAACCTCTTTCATGCCATAAACCATAGCTTGGGTGTCTGCAGCAATAAAGTCTTACCATTTAGACCAAGTGCTTTGGCCATGTCCCATATTGTTGGAGGTCTCATGGGCATCCCTAAACAAGACAGTTTTTTTTTTTCTGAGACAGAGTCTAATACTTAACTTGGGCTGGTGTAGGACTCACCATGTATCTCTGCTGGCTTCAAACTAGAGATCCTCCAGCTTCAGACTCTGGAATGCAAGAGATTGCAAGTGTGCGACAGCATATCTGCTCATAAATTCTTTATAAACAGAAACAATATTTTATACTACTTTTATCAAACAGGTGCCATTATCCAATTCATATAGATAGGAACTGGAGGCATGAAGAGGTTTTGTTAGCAAGGTGGCCCTAAACACTCGGCTTCAAATTCAAAATTATTAGTTCTCAACTTCTGAAATCTACTGCCTCATATGAGACATAATTAATAAAAGAGGTTTTTCTAACAATATTTATTGTACAAAGCTCCTATTCTATTTCTGTCGTTATGAATTTGTATTATTAGATTATGAAAGAATCATGAAACTATTAGGGAGATTGTCTTATTGTAATAATACCACACAGCCTAAGGCAACACAATGAAGTTAAACCTCTAATTCCTCCAATATACTTTCAGATAACCTGAGAAGTCTTTTTAATATATCTTTGACTCTAAAGTGGTCTTTTTTTGTTTCCCATGAAATGTCCTTTAGCCAGAGCCTAGTTCTGCTTTGTTCCTTAGACCTCTGTACCTGCTGTCCACACATAGCACCACTCTGCTGTTTCTATTCTCCACTCTAGACAATAAAATGATGGGAACCAAGATTGTCAACCTAACTGTAAACACCATAGTAGGCCAGAAAACTGCCTATGCTACACCTATTTAAGTGCTTTCATGGACCCAAACATAAGTAGAAGCTGTTCATTTTATTACTCCTTTACTTGCAATCATTTTGTCCTCACCCCTTCCTGGAAGACAGTAAAATTCGTCTGAAACATCACTAAAGACTCATATGTAAAGCAGAATTACTATTTTTCTTTCAAATGCATATCTATAAGTGAAGCCATATAAATACTGATCTTTTGCCCTGAAGGTCAACACATCTTCGTGCACCCTGACATACTTATAGGTCATCTCTCTGCTCGGGTAAGGTTTATCTGCACAAATATTTAACATGGCATGATGTTAGTTGTGAATATGGAGATGTCACTGGTGGTAAATTTGTGAGATATCTTATTGAAATTGCTAAGTAATCCATGGTGAGGAAGCATGTCAAACCAGAGTAACTTTTTTCTGAGTTATTAGGAAATTTTCAAACTGTTATGTAATTTTATGACCAGTTCTGCCTTACTACTGTCTACTTGAATTGCATGAAGAAAATTTAAAGCTAATTGTTCTTTTGTATCATATGAATTTTAATTATAATAACATTTACTACAATTTAAGATGTGGAATATTTAAAACTATTGATCTTTGTTGTTTTTTGTTAGGAAACATTATTTTACCATATTTTTGCAGTATTTAGTAGGTACTTAGTAATCAACAAAAACACACATATCTTTCAATGTGAACTTAGGGTAGAAAAGCACATTTTATTTATTAAAAGTGGCTGATATATACATATATGTGTGTGTGTGTGTGTGTGTGTGTGTGTGTGTGTATGTATGTTGAGATATGTATATGTATATACAGCTCGGCTGCATTTTTTGGTCCACACCTGAAATTCCAGCACTTGGGAGGATAAGGCTGGAACATAGTTGCAAACCCAAAGCCATCCTGAGCTACAGAGTGAGTTCCAGGCCAGCTCATTCAACATTCTTCATCCAGGAGCATTCATATATGTAAAAAGCCCCCTTCTCTAATTGTGTATATTTTTTCTTTAATTATCAATGCTAAGAACAAAGATACATTGAGCCAGAACAAAGAAGGCAGACAAAACAAGTAAGAAAGGGCTCTCAATTCAAGGTGCTTCACTTGGAAGCTAATGAAACTTAACAAAATTAAGCGACTTTTTAAAAATATTCTTATTTATTTAGCCGAGCGTGGTGGCTCACGCCTTTAATCCCAGCACTCGGGAGGCAGAGGTAGGAGGATTGCCGTGAGTTCGAGGCCACCCTGAGACTACATAGTGAATTCCAGGTCAGCCTGGACCAGAATGAGACCCTACCTCAAAAACAAAAAAAAAAAAAAAAAAATATATATATATATATATATATATATATATATATATATATATATATTCTTATTTATTTGCAAGCAGAGAGACAGAGAGAAGAGAGAGGGATAATGGGCACACCAGGTCCTCCAGCCACCGCAAATGAACTCCAGATGCATGCATCACTATGCATCTGGCTTTATGTGGGTTCTCGTGGATCACTCCTTAACCACTGAGCCATCTCTCCAGCCTGGAAGAAACATTTTAAAAATCATTTCTAAGCCTGATAAGGATCTCAAAAATGTAATTCTTCATCTGTTTTCTATTCTAAGACGTAATGATGGTCACAAACAAAACATAAGAAACCTATGTTTGAAGAGGAGCTGGTACATAAGAGCATCTGAGCAGGGATGTGTGCAGCATTCTCACAGAGCCCTGTTGGCATCTATTTCAGAGAAGAGAAATGTTGACAGCATCCTTATGTTTATTGCTCCCACATATCTATCATCCTGTTTAGAAAAGAAAGAGCAGGGAAGCAAGAGACCCTTGTGGAGAGGAATCATGGCCTCACCAGGGCAGACACCAGCAGCAGTGTCACATCCACTGTCTTTCTGGCATTTGGGGATGATCTTCCTATACAAAGCATTAAAAGCAAAAACGTTCTCAGATGGGCTCAGCCTACATGAAACAAAATGTTTTTGAATGCTAAGAACTATTCTCTTTGTTCCATTTTATAAAGCTCTCCAGAGAGTGGGCACATCAACCAACATCATATTCTTAAATGTATGTTCTGTCTGAATATTGATCATGTTCTTTCAGTGCTCCCCATAATCACGGCCAGTATTAAAGCATGCATGGGGCATGAAAGGCTCCCCATGGCCTCGTCCTCAGTAACGGGCACTGTCTCTGGCTAATTAGGAAATGAAACTATAGATGTCTCAGACTTAGGTTGGAAGATTTCATCTATTGTTATTCTACATGCCTCCCATATCCACTTAGAGCTCTCTCACAGATTTGAGTCTCAGCAACAGTTTGATCACTCAGCCTTTATAAACACAATAGGGTCATGCAACTAAGAAATTAAATCTTGGTAGAAAATAAAAAATAAATGATGAGAATCATTTTCTAATTACACATTCATTTCAATAACTGGGCTTTTAATTAAATGACATATCCTAAGAGTCTAAACATAAATAAGTTCCAATTTACTTTAAAACTGTGTTTTATTTCCCTTAAAGCCAATGGAAAACTGGGATTTAGGCTACTTGTTCAGAATTTAAATACTATCTTGCTGTCTGGCCCAATGCTAGTATTAGAGGACACTGTTGCAACGTTTCAGGCCATACATTGGCAGTTGTTAACAGACTGTGCAAGAATCTAATCACTCTCTAGTATTCTTTGCAGTTTCTCTTCTCTCTAAAGGAATTCATCATATAGGTTGCAGTGCACAGGTATTTACTGAGTTAACAAATACCCCTAGGCCTATTTAATTATAGTTGACTGGAATATACATATTACATCATTTGTTTCTATAACAATAATTCTGTGTTTCCAAAGTATGTAAAATTATGACATGTAAAGGTTAAGAATATATTTGGGTTGAAAGGTAGCTGATTATAAATTAGTGCTCTTGTACTACTGGGAAACTTATTGCAAATAGAAGGCAGTAAAATTGTTCATACTGTGGCCTAAGCCAATAATAACTGGGGGAAAATGAGCTTTGAAAAATGTTTCTGATCCATATCCCAAAACTTTAAATATTTACTGGAGCCACGTAGAACTATAACTGAGTCTAGTGGACAGTCTAAGTTACAGAGAAGTAAGTAGTGGCACTGTGGTAAACCTGAATGCCCCTCCACACAGAGCAACTGCAACCTGGTTTTCAGTATTGGTCAAAAAAAAAAAAAAAAAAAAAAAAAGATGCAGAACGCCCAGCACTCGGGAGGCAGAGGTAGGAGGATTGCCATGAGTTCAAGACAGAGTGAATTCCAGGTCAGCCTGGACTAGAGTGAAACCCTACCTAGAAACACCAAAATAAATAAATAAATAAATAAATAAATAAATAAATAAATAAATAAAAAGATGCAGAACAATTTCTCCTGGGTTACTTTTTTTTTTCACAAATTCACACACTCTAAAGATGATAAATATTAATGTCTCTATTATATTGATTTCTAAATGAAGCCAACAAATTTCTCATTATTTTTTAAATGGAGTATCAAACTTGCCTATATGTTCGCTGACTTCATTCCTTAGTGAATGAATAGAAGCCCTGCCTGAGAATTTCTGTACCATATCAAAGGTGACTGCATAATAGTGTCAGAGGAAGAGCCAGAGAAACAGTATTTCTGAGGGAGAATGAAGAGAAAGAAACTCAAACAAGCAGATTATAGACATGCATGAACAAGAAAAGAAAAATGAAACAATCTTACATATGATTTCCTTTCTCTCAAAAAAAGAAAAATCATCCACTGGAGACTGACAAATTGAATCCTTTCAAACATTTTCCCTTAACAGTAATACATATTAGAAACAGTGGGGTAAATATCTTTACCATGCTGGCAGACAAGCACTTGCAAGCCTAGAATTCCATATGTAGAAAATCCATTATAAAAGAGTAAGAACTGGGAGATAGTTCAGTCAGGAAAGTGGCTTACCTTGCCAGCATGAGGAGTTGAGTTTGATGCCTACAGCCCTTGTAGAAATGCCAGCATGGTGGCTCAGGTTTATAATCCCCGCACTTAGGAGATGATAGCAGGAGAACCCTTGAGGCTCCCTGGCTAGTCAGTTTAGCCTAATTGACAAGACCCCGTCTCCAAAATGATAAACAGCACGGCTGAGTCATAACACCTGAGGTTGTTCTCTGACCTCCACACGTTCTTGTGCACACACACACACACACACACACACACACACACACATGCATGTGTGTACACACACATAAAAATGAAAATAAAAGACTAAGGGTAAAATAAATACCATTTTTAGGAAAAGCATAAGGTTTTCTTCTAAGTTGTTTGCAGAAAGACCTGAAAGAGAAGATGATCTCACCAGACTGATGGCAGCAGTCTGTAATCTCCAGACTCGGGAGGCTGAGGCAGGAGGATGGTGAGGTGGATGTCAACCTGGACAACACTATAGATCCTCATCCTGACTCAGGAGAATAAAATGGTTATTGTATGTCTGGAAGTGTAGCCCCCACTAAAATGTCTGTCTTACGTGGGTGAGTCCATGAGTCACATACTCAGTACCACAAAGAAATAAGAAGAAGGGGGGGGGGGGCTTTACTGTCTAAGAACAAAACGGGCGGGGGAGGTAGAAGACATGAAGAAAGTGTAAGAAATTATATATATTATTTACCCATATAATATATATTATATAGTATAACATATTATACTATATAATACAATATATCCAAATAAACACTTCAAATAACAACAACAATTTGCTCACTGAGAAGGTCATCACAGACATATAGTACTTTACAATAGTAAAATGGAAAATGGCAATGGCCAAGTTCATGCATTCAATGAATCCTTTTTACTTTTTTCCAGAAAGAAGTCAACAGTACTGGTTGAAGTGAGTGCTCTGTTAAATCAAATGTTCATCATTAAATAGTAATCAATAAGTGAACAGAAATAATGATAGCCAGTAAATGAGCAGAAACAGCATAAATAATATCAGAACTAGTTGAAACAAAAAAAAAAAAAAGTAGAACAGTTAAAAATACTTGATGACTTTAGCAAAACTCTGGGAAGGGAGGCAGAAAAATACAAAGTACAATGAACAGAAAACAAAATGTGAGATTGTAGGACTAAGTTTACTTAGTAATAATAAGTATTGGAGCTCATATTTCCAAAGAGTCATTTTAATATATTGATTATTTCAATAAGGCACTATTATTGTTATCAGATGATTGCTCATGCATTAGGAAACTGAGTCACAGAAAGGTTAAGAAACATCGTCAAAGACACAACTAAATTGCAAAACTAGGTGGGGATGCAAGCAGAGGTTAGAGGTAGGGTCTGCTCCAAAAGCATTTACTGCCTCTCCTAGCAAATGGGAGGAAAAGAATAACTAGAGATAAAATTTTAGTGGTAGGTGTAGGCCAGGCTTTACAGGACTGCATTTATATGGCAAGAAGGCTGATCTTAATCTAAGAGTTAAGGAGGTCCTCAAGTAGTTGTAAACAGCAAACATGCTGAAAAGAACACAGAATAGGGACATGAGTACGTGCAATCAATGAGGAATGAATGAAGAAGTACAATCTTTCTGACTGACGTGGGAATGCTAATGAATGCACACCTGGGGATTTAGGATCTATGAGCCTCTCTATCCATGCATTCTAATCCTCTTGTTTTATAAAAAGTGACCTTGGGTTCAAATCAGAGGAGCAAGTTCCCCAAGTGTCACCCAGTTGGCAATTGGCAGAACCCGACTCACCTTCACTCCTTGAACTTAAGCTTCCGTACAATTTTGCTACTCCATGAACTAAGTATGACATTACTCTCATAAATAATCACTCTTCAAAAGCATCATTAAGTCATAAGATTTTAAATTTCCCTATGGGAAGTTTATCAAATATAAAAAGCGTACCCCTTGTTAATTCACTGACTGATATTAGTCGAAAGATAGTTTCTATAAAGAGTTTAACATTCATTAAGGGACCTCTTGCAACAGAATAATGAACATTTTCTCAAACAAGTATCATATGCACTGTTGGCTTCTTACAATCACAACACATATTCCTCAGGAAATAAAAAACTGTAACGTCGCTGAGCATTTAAATGAAAATTAATTTTATTTTCCTGCCTTGGGAGCCCACCAAACTTTTTTCCCACTTAAAATATTTGTAACTCACATCAATGAGAGCAGAATGACTTTTCTTTTTTAATCATATCTTAACAGCTCTGGGAGGCTTTCCTGTGCTTCCTGACAACATAAAGAAATCATAAAAGCTTTATAGTTTAACTGTGTCTCCACCTCTCACTGTTCTTTGTCATGCTTGAAGTCTACCTTTGCTTATACAGCTTTGGAAGAAAGCGTCTCCTTCACATTCCAAACAAGTTATCAGTATCTGCTGACAATGATTACAGGCTTGCTAGGCATGCCAGTGCTCCCTCTAAACTATCGCCTCTGCCTTGTATCTTCTTGAAGAATATTCCTTCATGTGTAATCTACCGTAAGTTTCAAGTATCTCCCAAGAGCTCATTATTATGGTAGAAAGAACAAAGAGAGCGTGCATGGCAGTGAGAACCTCCTGCTTGCATTTCTTACTAATAAGGTCAGTCTCCATGTAGTAGTTAACTCTGCAACGTATTTTTCTTGTGTCACAAAGGAACGTTTGGGCAATTTTTACTAGTCACATTTGTAATTTTAATATCCGTGACAATAAGAATTACACAATGATTCTGTAATTTTCTTCAGTAATTTAAAATCTGAGGATGGTATTTTTATCCTATTCTTGTGACATAAAGTGCAGATAAGAAAACTAAAGCAAACACAAGTAAAGAGGAAAAATACCCAGGTGACCCTGGTGAGGACAAAGCATCTTGTGTCTGTCTCAGAAGTCCTTATAACCTCTTCATATCACAAACACTTCTATTCAGCTAAAAATCATGATTTTTTTGGTTTTTATAATAATCTATCCCAGGTTTTTCTATATAATTTTAACATGCAAATTTGCATGAATAGACACATTAGCTTAACTTTACTCATTTTCAAGTTGTACCAACTTACCCACCAACTGTGGTTAAAAATAGTTCTCCCCATCATTCCAGCAAGGAATGTCAGTAAATATGTTCTTCTTTTGGCAGTTTCATGCAGTTTTTAACTCAATTTACCTAATACATGAGAGTGTAACTATTACATATGCAATGTTATCTTATGACTGCCCTTACCTACAGCTCACCCTCAAACCCATTTCTTTTTCTTTTACATTATCTGTTAAAGAACTAGATTTGGCTTTTGAGTCTTCCCATGGTTTGGCTCAGTATCTTCTTCTGGGCCCAGTTCCTCTAACTCAGCACCTGAGTCCATGGTTCAAATTATATCCATGGGGCAAGTCCTTAGTCATCCAAATAGGAAGGACATAATGTCCGTTTTTCTCTTTACTGATGTTACCTGCATAGACTCATCCATTCCTTAGAAGTTGCAAGATGGAAGTGCTCTAATGCTTTAACTAAACTAGCTAGAGTAACTTTTTTTAAATGTTCTATTTTTTTGTTGGTTTGTTTATTTGCAAGCAGAGAGAGAGACAGAGAGAGAATGGACATGCCAGGGCCTCCAGCTACTGCAAATGAACTCCAAATGCATATGCCACTTTGTGCATCTGGCTTTACATGCTGGGAAATCAAACTCAGGTCATTAGATTTTGCAGGCAAGCACCTTAACCACTGAGCAATCTCTCCAGCCCTGGAATAATTTTTAAAAGAAAGACCTGCCATTACCTGCTCTTGGGCCATTTATTGATCACGTAAGAAAAACATGATTTATACTGCATTGTTTTCTTTTGTATAAATCATTTTAAATGACTTAGTTCATGGGTACCTTAAAATAGTGAATATATATTATTTGTAAATAGTTATAGGTTTGTGGCTATAAATGTATTTGATGAGCATTAATGCACTATAAATATTGCCCCTTATAAAGATAAAATTATCTCAACTTTGGCAATAGAATCTTTTTGAATTGGCTTCCCCAACAACCCTGGTAATCTTTGGCAATTCCTTTGCTACACTAAGAAAATTACTGTACATTTATTGCCCAGACCTAGAATCAGCCATTTCCCCAAAAATTCCTGGATTCTTAAATGGAAACTTATATTTCAAGATATCAGCTCCACACGGGGAATGCTCCAAGGTTGATCAATTGCTATTTCTAAGCCTTTTTAAGGGACAGAGTTGGGATACAACTTTCTTTCTTGAATTTTTGTTTATTTTTATTTATTTACTTGAAACAGACAGACAGAGAGAGAAAGAGACAGAAAGAGAGAATGGGAGCACCAGGGCCTCCAGCCACTGCAAACAAATTCCAGAGACATGCACCACCATTTGCATCTGGCTTACGTGGGTACTGGGGGTACTGCTAAGCCATCCCTCCAGCCCTGGGATACAACTTTCACTCATAAGCTGTTAAATCCCTGCATAGCAAGTGAGTCCCAGTGGGCTCAGCATGTTTCCCAGGGGGAAGGCAGCTGTTCCCTTGCATTTCTTCAACTTTCAGATTTGGCACACAAGCTCTGCAGATCATAGATCTTAATGCAAAGGCCTCTTAGTCTTTCTGTTTTTTTCTACACATAAGGCTTTTCAGTGCCCCCACTGTTGTCATGTTTTTACTCTTATTTAATAAAACACCTTATGTATTTGAAGGAAAACATGGGGAAAAATATGTCTGCAGTGGGTATTTGAGTCAGAGTATCAGGAGGTGAAGACATGAGATGGATCTGGCGAAGAAGATTTGTAAGAAAGGTGGCTTTGGGGGCTGGAGAGATGGCTTAGTGCTAAGAGCTTGCCTGTGAAGCCTAAGTACCCTGGTTTGAGGCTCAATTTCCCAGTCCCCACATAAGCCAGATGCGCTTTGCATTGGCGCATTGCATCTGGAGTTCGTTTGCAGTGGCTGGAGGCCCTGGTGTGCCCATTCTCTCTCTCTCTCTCGCTCTCGCTCTCGCTCTCAAATAAATAAATAAAACTAAAATTTTAAAAAAGAAATGCATCTTTTGCTTGGAATGAGATAATCCAGTAGGGGACCATTCAAAGAAAGCATATGATTTTATTTATTTCTTCAAATAAAAACTCTTGGCTGCTTGAGTAGAGAATGAACGTTGGCAGAGTAAAAGACTAGAACAAGTAAATGTAGAGGTCTGACCCTATGAAAGGAGGAAAGACTATAATCTCAGGCTTCACTCTGGGTCAGGATCAGTCATGTGTATCAGAGAAGTTTTACTTTGGTGTTGTGTCTCTTAGTCTTTGGCCAAGAGCCTCACATGGAGAGTTGTTCTGCTTGCAAACACCGTCACTGATGTAGTGCTCAGCAAGTGTGCTCATCAGTCAGCTGTCCTCTTGTTGCCAGAAATCTGATTGGAGAGAATAGACTGAGAATGAATTTAACCAGAGGCCACCTCTTATAAAGACAAAGAAGCTGAAAGAGAAGGGTTACAGATCTTGCGACATCGGCAAGAAAATAATTATAATAAAGGATAAAGGAACAGGATATAAGAAGGGAACAAAACATGAGCTATGGAAGGAACAACGCTAATTGTTTTTAAGTAGAAGAGCAATAGATGGGTGGTATTTCTCTCTAGTCAGGACACTATTAGGGTCAGTGAGGAGGGGAGCTGAAAGATACAAAGGTGTTAAAAGAAGAGAAAACTTGAACTGAAACTATGGAGTTAATAGCTATTGGAAATGTCAGTGACAAGTTTTAAAGATAAACAAAAGTAAGCCAGGTGTGATGGTGCACACTTTCATCAAAGTACTCAGGAGGCAGAGGGAGGAGGATGGCCACGAGTGCAAGGCCAGCCAGGCGCTACAGAATGAGTTCCAGGTCAGCCTGGGATAGAGCAAGACCCTAAAACCACACAAAAAAAAAGGTAAACAGAAAAGTATGTCAAGCAAGAAGAAGAATAAACAGAGAGCATTGGAATATTGCCCCATGGCAGCCTGGTGAGCAGTAGAGCTTAAAGACCTGATGGTCAAAGTCGTGGTTTTCCTCTGAATGTTCAGGAAGCAACAAAAGCCATTCAACATTTAAGCCACTCAGGGGCAAGAATGTGGGCAATAAACACATCCTGGGAGGACTGTAAGGTAGCCATATAGTCAGCAAAGACCCGGATTTCACTAACACGTAGAAGTAGAAAAATATTGAGAGCACTGGCCAAAGCTCCCTGAGGCTTTCAAGGAAAACTCGATGTTGCAAAGGAATCTGCCTGCATGCCCTTCCTTTGGTGGTTGACAAATAATCTCTTAGCTCTACATCATGAAATAGCATCCTTTGTGTATCATCACAAGGGTAACCTCACCTACACCTCATCATACAGATTCACTGTTTGCCTTCTTCCAAGAAACCTCAGGAAG
Organism: Orientallactaga sibirica; assembly: GCA_036365145.1. Classification (NCBI taxonomy): domain Eukaryota; kingdom Metazoa; phylum Chordata; class Mammalia; order Rodentia; family Dipodidae; genus Orientallactaga; species Orientallactaga sibirica. The sequence continues at coordinate 12,922,344 of JAEOAD010000060.1, read as the reverse complement.
AATGGGAGATAGGGCGATGTTGTATATAAATGGTTTTCCCAGGTATGGACGCCACGTATAACAATATGAGGAGTGATTTCTGTAGTGATGGGGTCGTAGTTCTACTAACTGTCTGATTACTACTCTACAGCTATCTGCTACTGTGTAACAGTTTACCACATAATTTAGTGGTCTAAAACAAGAACTTTTTTTCCTCATTGCTTCTATAGCTCAGAAATTTCCTTGCCTATGTTACAATCCTTCAGAGAGATTTAAAGAGAATGATAGTCAAGCCCTCTGCTTTAAATCTAGTCACATTATTCTGCCCAGGCCCTAGGTCTCATCTGTTCTCAGCAGGCATTTCTTAATTGTAATGTCATCTGTCATTATGCATAGGCTGAGAACGTTCAAAAGTCTGGGCACCGTTTTTTTCATCAATCAGTTCTTCCATCAGTTTCTTTTCCTTTTCTTATTTTGTATTATAAGCATTGAGATTAAATAAATAAATGAAAAAATAGAATAAAATGTGCAGTACCTGAACAGGAGCATTTCACTTAGAGGTACTTGAGCTCACCCAACTCATTAAGCACATTCTCTGCTTTCCACATTGCTGTAGCAACAGGGATGCTACAGGCAGCTTCTACATAACAGCCTCCCTTCCTTAATTCACAATTACAGGCCCTCGTTTCCTACTGAGCCCTCACCAGCAACGTCCTCAAAGTCCAGATTCTAATATTCTGTTCAAGGCATGTGAGGCCTTCCTACTGAGCACCTCAACGTTCTTCCAACTTCTACTCAGGGACTGCTTCCAAAGCTACAAACACATTTTTCGAAGTCTTTGTTTTTGTTTTTTGAGGTAGGGCTTTAGTCTAGCCCAGGCTGGTCTGGAATTCACTTTATAGTCACAAGTAGCCTCAAATTCACAGCTATCATCCTACTTCTACCTGCCAAGTGCTGACATTAAAGGCCTGCACAACCACTTTTTAAGCGGCTGATGGAGCCACACCCTCCTTCCAGGTACCAAAGTCTATATTAGTTTTCCGTTTCTATAGAACAAATGAAGTCTTTTTTTTTTTTTTCATGTAAAAAAAATATTTGCCAGGCATGGTGGTGCACGCCTTTAATCCCAGCACTTGGGAGGCAGAGATAGGAGGATCGCTGAGAGTTCGAGGCCACCCTGAGACTACATAGTTAATTCCAGGTCAGCCTGGACCAGAGTGAGACCCTACCTCGAAAAACCAAAAAAAAAAAAAAAAAAAAAAAAATTTATTTGAGAGAGAAAAAAAAAAAATAGAGAGAGAGAGGGAGGGAGAAAAAGGCAGATAAAGAGAATGAGAATGGTTGTGCCAGGGTCTCCAACCACTGCAAACAAATTCCAGACATATGTGCCACCTTGTGCATCTGGCTTAGGTGGATCCTGGGGAATTGAACCTGGGTCCTTTGGCTTTGGCTTTGCAGGCACCCACCTGAACCACTAAACCATCTTTCCAGCCCCAAATTCTAAGTCTTTTAACAAACATTCATTATGGCAGACATAAGCATAGCCCAGGGTGAAAGCAGGCCTAAGCTATCAGACATGATTAGGGCCCTCAGCTCACAGCAGACTGGACCCTGGGTGAATCTCGGGTCCCAGGAACTGGCAGGAGTAAGGCCGCTCTCTCTCTCTCTCTCTCTCTCTCTCTCTCTCTCTCTCTCTGGAGGGCTGCTCCCTCCCCACAGCCCAGGGTACCTAGATGTCCTGATAAGACTTAGACTTCATAGCCCTGTGACCTTTGGCCAGTTACCTAGGAATCTCCTTATACAGTATCAGCCAACAGCCTTTACATAGTCCCATTCCCCTATGACTCATACCCTATACCTCTACCCGCCACTACATAGATCACCTGACCCTCTCCGTATGTGCTACAATGAACATCCCTATCTGCCAACCAGGCATCAACAAACAACCTTTGAATCCACCAATCCCATTGGGACCTTCTTCCTGCTCTCTCTCTCTGTCAACTTCTTACAAAAACCCAGTTCCTTGTTGAATAAACGAGACGAGAGCTGTCCCCTGAAGCTTTCTCCAGGCATCATACTCACAGGCACTGGAAACCCTGCTCCGCAGTTGCCTGGATGCCCTGGGACACCGAGGCACCATGGCCTTAGTATGACCAGGAACCACAATCTCACAGTTTCTGTGAGCCAGAAATCTGGATATAGATTAGTGGAGTACACTTCCCTAAGAGTCTCATCCAAAGCTGCTTTTGAGGTACTGGCTGGACATCTCAAGATCTGGCTGAGAGAACCCTACCGCATGCTCCCACAGGTAGGTGTTAGTGGGTATCAGGCAACTTTGGCTATTGGTTCCCAAAACAGCAGCTGTTCTCCTTGAGTGATTAAATGAGAGAGCCTAAGAGGATACTCCAGGCACGAACTCATCTCAAAATTGTTGCAGACCTGGTAGCACAGACCTGGAATCCCAGCTACTTACTTAGGAGATTGAGACAGGAGAATAGCAAGTTCAGGATCTGTCTGGTCAATTTAGCAAGGCCTTAGCTCAAAATAAAAAGTATAAAAGGGGTCCTGGGATATATGCATGCAGTAGCACACTTGCATAGCATGTGCAAAGCCCTAAATTCAATCTTTAGCATAGAAAACAAAACTGAAAATGACATAACATTGTTTTTATTATATTTCTCTTCTCTCTCTCTCTCTCTCTCTCTCTCTCTCTCTCTCTCTCTCTCTCTCTCTCCTCTCTGTCTTTCTCTGTGTGTATGAGAGAAAGAGAGAGTTATGGACCTGCATAAGAGGTGGGTGAGTGTGTGCATACAGTGGCTAGAGGTTGGTTCTGTTTTACTGAGGCAAGACTTCTCACAGGAGCCCAGAGGTTGCACATTCAGTTAGATGAGGAAGGCAGTGTTACATGACAGATGGCTTTAAAAGGACAGATACTACTTCTTTGGAGGGCATCAGCCACACTCCTCAGTGGCTTGTCTCCCACCAGCTTCCTGCCACCCAGGGCCAAGGCAACTGAGTTAAGATCTTGTGTCCTATCTGTGCCTTCCCTAGCTCCTAGCACATAGTAGCCCCAAATCACACCAAGTTTTCCTTTATTCTTAGTATACAAATTCCAAATATAAAGTTACACTTTACCTCTTTGAACCTGGAAAGAATCTTTATTATTTAAGATAGCTGGCCTGCTCCAGGGATTTCCTGTCTCTCACATGCTGGGATTACAGTCAGCCACCACACCTATCCAAAATTTACATGAGTGCTGGGGGTGGGAACTCATGGTCCTGCAAGTGCTTTACCAACTAAGCTATCTCCCCAGCCAGCTTCGATTTTATTGTATTCTAACTGAAGCAAGACATAAGATAGAGCCTAAACTAAAGCAGAGGGTTTGTGCAAGAAATACACAGCACATATGGGCCTCCAGGCAGGCCCTGGTGAAGCTGCTAAAAAAATTTATATTCATAGCAGAAGTAAAGTCCGATTTATAGTTACGATTAAGTGACAAGAAAGAGGAAGGAAGAGCGGAAGGAAGGAAGGAAAGAAGGAAGGAAGGGAGGGAAAAACGGAGGGAGGAAGGAAGATTCTCACAGCCTTTTTTCTTTTTTTTCTATAAACCATCTGGAGCTGGGGATGCAGCTTGCTGGTACTGCACTCCTCTACCATTAGTGAGGTCCCTAGCATCCCCCCAGCCCCTTAGGAACAAAATCTGGAAATTTATTTTCCTAAGCAAGAAAGCAATTTCCAAAGTATAGAATTTTAAATAAGTGCTTAGTGTCTATATGCTGTTTTGTTATTTTATATTATATATTCAATACCTAGATCTGCTATCTCTATTACTCTATTATGATTCTTCCTCTATAATTGTTGAAGTCTATAACAAGCCAAGGAATTTAATATGGATAATTTTATATCTGATCATTTTAAACCTAGCAACAACAGATCATTAATCTCTCTCATTTTTACTATTTTTTAGTAAAACTTCCATATGAAGTTCTTCATTCCATGATTTGTGCTGTTAATTAATGTCTCTATCTTTCACTATAATGATGACAATTAGGAAATTTAAAAATTAACCCCATTTTACTCTATTTCTGGATTAATTTATATAGCATGACTGAATCATTCTTTCTATAGGTGGAGAGGACAGAAAGTAATATCTATTTGTTTCTGGCTCAGGATGTAGCTCAGTTGGTTAAGTGCTTACCTAATGTGCATAAAGCCCTAGGTTTGATACCTAGTACCATATGAAACCAAGTCTAGTGGCTCATGCCTATAATCCTAGCACTGGAGGAAAGAGGTTAGGAGGTTAGAAGTTCAAGGTCAGCCGGACATTGTGGGAAGCAGAAGTAGGAGGATCTTTGAGTGCAAAGCCAGGCTGAGACTGTATTTTCACTTGTATTCATTATCATAATTTTTTATTGATGATGAATTATCTCTGAAACCAAAATATCTTCTGAGGGGAATCATATTATATTTTTATGTCTTCTAGAATGTTAGTCACATGATATATGCTTTTATAAATGTGACTATTTTAAGATTTGCTATTGATGTAAATAAGAGAATTATAAATAAGATCCAGTTACATATGATTTTCACCTCATTTCATCAAAATAATAAAAAATACTGATGGTTTGGATGGATGGCTTAGTGGTTAATGCACACTCCTCAGCGGCTTGTCTCCCACCAGCTTCCTGCCACCCAGGGCCAAGGCAACTGAGTTAAGATCTTGTGTCCTATCTGTGCCTTCCCTAGCTCCTAGCACATAGTAGCCCCAAATCACACCAAGTTTTCCTTTATTCTTAGTATACAAATTCCAAATATAAAGTTACACTTTACCTCTTTGAACCTGGAAAGAATCTTTATTATTTAAGATAGCTGGCCTGCTCCAGGGATTTCCTGTCTCTCACATGCTGGGATTACAGTCAGCCACCACACCTATCCAAAATTTACATGAGTGCTGGGGGTGGGAACTCATGGTCCTGCAAGTGCTTTACCAACTAAGCTATCTCCCCAGCCAGCTTCGATTTTATTGTATTCTAACTGAAGCAAGACATAAGATAGAGCCTAAACTACAGCAGAGGGTTTGTGCAAGAAATACACAGCACATATGGGCCTCCAGGCAGGCCCTGGTGAAGCTGCTAAAAAAAGTTATATTCATAGCAGAAGTAAAGTCCGATTTATAGTTACGATTAAGTGACAAGAAAGAGGAAGGAAGAGCGGAAGGAAGGAAGGAAAGAAGGAAGGAAGGGAGGGAAAAACGGAGGGAGGAAGGAAGATTCTCACAGCCTTTTTTCTTTTTTTTCTATAAACCATCTGGAGCTGGGGATGCAGCTCGCTGGTACTGCACTCCTCTACCATTAGTGAGGTCCCCAGCATCCCCCCAGCCCCTTAGGAACAAAATCTGGAAATTTATTTTCCTAAGCAAGAAAGCAATTTCCAAAGTATAGAATTTTAAATAAGTGCTTAGTGTCTATATGCTGTTTGTTATTTTATATTATATATTCAATACCTAGATCTGCTATCTCTATTACTCTGTTATGATTCTTCCTCTATAATTGTTGAAGTCTATAACAAGCCAAGGAATTTAATATGGATAATTTTATATCTGATCATTTTAAACCTAGCAACAACAGATCATTAATCTCTCTCATTTTTACTATTTTTTAGTAAAACTTCCATATGAAGTTCTTCATTCCATGATTTGTGCTGTTAATTAATGTCTCTATCTTTCACTATAATGATGACAATTAGGAAATTTAAAAATTAACCCCATTTTACTCTATTTCTGGATTAATTTATATAGCATGACTGAATCATTCTTTCTATAGGTGGAGAGGACAGAAAGTAATATCTATTTGTTTCTGGCTCAGGATGTAGCTCAGTTGGTTAAGTTCTTACCTAATGTGCATAAAGCCCTAGGTTTGATACCTAGTACCATATGAAACCAAGTCTAGTGGCTCATGCCTATAATCCTAGCACTGGAGGAAAGAGGTTAGGAGGTTAGAAGTTCAAGGTCAGCCGGACATTGTGGGAAGCAGAAGTAGGAGGATCTTTGAGTGCAAAGCCAGGCTGAGACTGTATTTTCACTTGTATTCATTATCATAATTTTTTACATTGATGATGAATTATCTCTGAAACCAAAATATCTTCTGAGGGGAATCATATTATATTTTTATGTCTTCTAGAATGTTAGTCACATGATATATGCTTTTATAAATGTGACTATTTTAAGATTTGCTATTGATGTAAATAAGAGAATTATAAATAAGATCCAGTTACATATGATTTTCACCTCATTTCATCAAAATAATAAAAAATACTGATGGTTTGGATGGATGGCTTAGTGGTTAATGCATTTGCCTGCAAAACCAAAGGATCTGGGTTCAACCCTCCAGGATCCACGAAAGCCAGAAGCACAAGGGGGCACATGCATCTGGAGTTCGTTTGCAGTGGCTGGAGGCCATAGCATGCTCATATTCTCCCCCCGCCCCTGCCTCTCTCTCTCTCTCTCTCCCTCTCTCTCTCAAATAAATAAATAAAATATATTTTTAAAAAGACTGAGAGCAAAGTTTCAAATGATTTCCTCCACATTAAACATTAGAAAGTTAAACATATAAATAAATGATGCTTTATCCCATGTCTGATTATTTCAAGGAAATTTTCAGTAATCACATTGGTAGTGCTAATTGTGAAGGTGAATCATTGTGCAGAAATCTACCGCAAGCCATATCTGTTCGGCTACATTTTTCAAGTGCAAAGCATTTTTTTTAAAAAATCATTTCATTACAAAAATCCACCCTTGCCTTTAAATATTACCTTGATTTGACTGTGAAAGTTGTAACTCTTGGATAAGAGGAGTCCACATTTGCCTCCTGTGACAGTAGCCTGGTTGCTGGATGCATGTCTATAGTAAATGTTTGTTATCATCTTAGTCTGACAGCTTCAATCTCACATGATGATGTGGAAATATACACAAATGTTAAATGCATTTTGGAATGCCAAAAGATGACCCCACCACCCAAATCTTGCCTTTAAAACTTCAGGAAGAATGTAAAATCTGAGCTGGGCGTGGTGGCGCACGCCTTTAATCCCAGCACTTGGGAGGCAGAGGTAGGAGGATTGCCGAGAGTTCGAGGCCACCCTGAGACTACATAGTGGATTCCAGGTCAGCCTAGACCAGAGTGAGATCCTACCTCAGAAAAACCAAGAAAAAAAAAAAAAAAGAATGTAAAAAAATCTGTTTTTTTTTTTTATGCATATGATGTCATTTTATGTATCTAATAGTTCAATTTGAACACTTTTCAGGTTACCCTAAGTTTAAACCAACTTTGATATGGGCTTTGACCTGAAGTGAATTCCTTTCCTTTGAAAAGGAGTTGTTTGAATAAACAGATGGATCATTTTCCTAAGAGATTTTTTAAAAAAAAATAGTAGTCATTAAGATCCACATATGACTTTTGTGTCTGAGAATAGCAAACTTAAACAGCAAATTTGGGATATCGTGTTCTTTATTATACTCATTTATGAGTGTCCCTTTATTTAATGTGATTTGTCTTGTGCAATTCTTTAAGCTAAGTATCCACAAACCTCCCATGAGCAGATTCTTGCAAACATTTGATGGGCTGTGTTTAGTGTTTCTAATTGATAATCTTTCTGAACATTAGGTAATTGTGTTTATTTTATCTGCTACAAAGTACTACATTAGCATAATTTTTGGATCACTTTGCATGATAGTCTAAAGAAAAGACAGAAGTTGCAAGATAAAAGGAGTAGAATTAAATGCAGAAGCTTTTGTATCATGGAGTATGAATTAAAGATATGGTAAAAAGCGACTTTGTGGTTTGTATATTAAAAAGCTGGGAAAACCCAGAGCGTGTGGCAGAAGTGGGATACTATTAGCCATAAAACTGAGCTGCAGGAAACAATTACTGTGAATTCGGATTTAACCATAGAACTTCATTTCAGTAGAACCCTCTGGTGCATATAAAATATAGTTTGATTTGCTCATTTGAGGAGTCATCTGTCATCTAAATTGCTCAGCACATGTGATGATCCTCATGCACATTTGCGTATGGATTCAGTGACAAGCTTCTCCTTTCTCACATACAGAAAGTTTTCATTTGGTAACTCAATTGATAAAAGAAAATGTATGTTTGGAACTCTACAGCATTACTTCTTAGAAATGTGATGTAATCTGTTGTTAAATTCAAAATATGAGCGTCTTTACATTACCAATTATTAAATCTGACTTTTAAAATTACCAGGCAAACTTTCTCTTTCCCTGAGGTGATCTCAGCCTACACAACATACAAAGGTTTGCATGTTCTACATGAACTTCAAAGGAGCTCCTCCTCGGTTATTTTTGACCATAATCAAAGTATGCATCTTTCTGTAATTTCTTACTTCAGTATGTTATCTATCCTAAGAGGATAAGTATAGTTAGGATGACATCATCTTAAAATATGTGTATGTGAGGGTTGTTTACTCATGTACACAATAACGTTCAGAGATCTGGCTCTTCCAAATAGTTTTGAGTAAATGAATGGAGAATGGACTGAATATGTGTATGTGCATGTGTGTGTGTGTGTGCGTGTGTGTGTATGTGCATGTGTGTGTGTGCATGTGCTCATACAAATGTCATCTGGGAATTGTGTGTCAGTGTATGTCTAATACCTGGGTGTTAGAACTGCTTAAAAATGTAACTGTGATCCTTTTCTCTGGCTCTGGGCAATGAAACATGGGTGAATCCAGAGAATCTGAGTTCTTGGTGCTTTGTGTTACCTATCCAGAGAATCACCAGAGACAACGAAAGTGCCTGGACCATATCTACCTTGCTGGGGCTGTGTACTCTTGTCACAGACAGGCATGTAGACTGAAAATAACTTTGTGCCTTCTTCCTTTCCATCACCACCATGAACTTGGATGTGGACCAGTAGCTGGGTCATAGTAGAGCTTCCCATTCTGACTTCCAATCCGAAGGCTGGGCATGCGAGTGACACATAACTCTACTTGCCCAGGGACCATAGCAAGGGAGGCAGCTCTCTATCCTCCTCTTCACAGACAACTCATTGTTAAAGGCCATCTGTGTGCAGAGACCATATGAACTACTCAGAGCATCCTTTTTTGGTGGAAGCAGATCAGTCCTTGCAGAGTTTGCCAACCTGTCATTTAATATCTGGCCCATCAGAAAACAAGGCACCCTGATTGTCAGGCTCATGCAAAAAGAAGAGTCTGCTTTTTTATTGTAACTTAATTATTATTTGGCTTTTTTTTTTTTTCTACTTCATGGCAACCATAAGGTCAGAGGTATGAGAAGAGAAAAAAATCACTCAAAAATGTATCCAATAATATGATATGCATAGATGAGGTAAAGAAACTTCTATGGAGTATGTTAAAAGAATGTTTGTACAACCTAGGGCAAATCCTTTTAGGCACTGTTATTTCAACTTGAATATGAAGACGTGACTCAAAATGACTTTAAGTCATTCAGCCTGGATTGTAAGGGCAGAAGAGAGAGAAAGCCCAAGTCTAGGCGATAAAATTCTGAACAAGACACTAAGTTCTTCACTTGAACAAATACCACATGTTCTTTCTCTTATGGGTCCTAGCTTTTAATACTTTATATATGTGGGGGAGGGTGAGAGTGGTATAGGTCATAAAACTAGGAAAGGGACCTCCAGAGAGGGGAAAAGAGCAATGAGGAAGGGGAAAAGCAATAGAACACTTCTGACATAAGAGCAGAAAGATGGCTACTGGCTGTGAAAGGATATATGGAAGAGCAGTAACATAAAGGAGTAATATCAACAAAACAAATAATACAATCAACACTTTTATGGAAATTTCAAAAATAAATTTAAAAAAATACTTAATATTGAGCTGGGCGTGGTGGCGCACGCCTTTAATCCCAGCACTCAGGAGGCAGAGGTAGGAGGATCACTGTGAGTTCAAGGCCACCCTGAGAATACATAGTGAATTCCAGGTCAGCCTGGGCCAGAGTGAGACCCTACCTCGAAAAACCAAAATAAATAAATAAATAAATAAATAAATAAATAAATAAAAAAATACTTAATATCCCGGCATGGTAGTGCATGCTTACAAGCCCGTCCCTAGGTAGCTGAGGAAATAGGGTTGCTGTGAGTTTGTCATACAAAGTGAAAATTTGACTCAAAAATGAATTAATTAGGGCTGGAGAGAATGGCTTAGAGATTAAGGCATTTGCCTGCAAAGCCAAATGATCCCGATTCGATTCTCCAGGACCCACGTAAGGCAGATGCACAAGGGGGTGCATGTGTCTGGAGTTCGTTTGCAGTGGCTGGAAGCCCTGGTGCTCCCATTCTCTCTCTCCCTGTCTCTGCCTCTTTCTCTCTATCTCGAATAAATAAGTAAATAAAATATATATTTTTAAAAATGAATTACTTAACAAAAATGTCACTTTATAAATGAAGGAAACAAACACAGAAGTAATAAAAAGAAATAGAAGAAAGAGTGGAATAATACTATATAAATGAATGGACAAAGTAATATGAGTCTATAAAACCTGATTTCTCTACCACAGAGGAATTCTACCTAGAGGAGAGAGAGAACAGTAATGGCAGCTGTGACATCTCAGTTAGTATCCTTGAGGAAGGGAGGGAGAAGCCATAAGAAATGACTTATCTGGGGAGGGATGTGAGGATATTGTAGGAGCTGGAAATTCAGCCAAGGCACATAAAAAGCCAGGGGAGGGAAAGGGTTAAGCAGTGTGGTACACTGGTAAGAGCCCTGTGGACTACTGTGGTGTGTCTGGAATGTTTCTTGTAAGAAGTATTGTGTGATTGAATGCTTCATGTTGAGAAAGAGAGAACTATAATTCAGGTGAGCTGGGACTAGGAACTGTATTTTCTTATTGGATACTAAAGTAAACACTGGAAACCAGTGTAATTTTAGTGTGTTTATGACCACATCAAGGCATATAAAGGAATACTCTAGTAGCAAGAGCCAACAAGGACTAAAATATATTTTAGAGATGAGTTAAAAAAGCTATGGTTTACATAAAAGTCAAAACATCTTAAGTGTTGGAACTGAAAAGTAAAAACAGATTAAGTATATGTTAGGTGTTTGGTTTGGAGATAAAGGTATAACTAGAACATGGGTATGCAATTCCATCAATTATGGTTAAGAATTATGAGTTTTAAGATTATTGGCTGGATTTCAGCTGGAATTGTTGTTGTTGTTGTTGTTGTTGTTGTTGTTGTTGTTGTTGTTAATAGGGTCTCCCTCTAGCCCAGGCTGACCTAGATTCACTATGTAGTCTCAGGGTGGCCTCAAACTCATGGTGATCCTCCTACCTCTGCCTCCCTAGTGCTGTGATTAAAAGTGTGTACCACCATGCCCAGCTTGCTGAAAATCTTAATATTTAAGATCAAAGGATATATTTTGCATTTATTGAAACTCATGACTGAGATAATTGAGCATATCTGCAATCTTTGGCTCAGGGGAAGTTAGGAATCATTGGAAAGTAAGGATGCTTTAGCATTATTTTGTTATATAAACCCTTGCAAAGCACCTTTTAACCAATGAACCTGTTTCATATACACACTGCTGATGTGTGATGCATCCTTGTGAACAGACGCACTGCTACCCACAAGCCTCGCTGGAGAGGACAGAGAAGGAACAGGGGAATCCCGACCCTGTATTAAGAATGAATTTAGAAAAGGAAAACAACAGGATGCAAGGGTTTAAGAGAAAAAACAAGTTTCCCAGAAAATAATAAAGAATGGGATGTGAAAGAAATGAAAGGAAGTACATACTTTCATTGTGCCTCCAAGTGAAGCTATGTTCTCTATTTTATGAGATAAATATTAAACCATTCCTCCTTAACTACCTTCTTACCAAAATATATCCAAAATGAAACTGAAGTCAGTTTGTCTTATTGTTGTTCTGGAGACAAGTTCTCATGTAGCTCAAGCCAGTCCTCAAACTTACTTTGTAGATAAGGATAACTAAACTCTGATCCTTCTTCCCCCACTGCCCTAGTGTTGCTATAGACATGTACCACCAAGCCTGGTTTATGCTATGCTGGGGATGGAAGTTGGTGCCAGCTAGGCAAGTACCTTTTCAACTGGGCTATATCCCCAGTCCTTGAGACTGGTTATTTTTGCTTAGCGTTTCTGGAGAGTTTTCTAGATAGGAATGCTCAGTCATCATCCTTCACCAAAGCAGAAAGTTCATACAAAGAGAACTCCCTTCTCTTAGTCTGTCTTTCCACATTCAGCAAACATAAATGCAAACATAGTGATGGGTGGAGAAAGAGAAGCATTCTCTATAAGGTTTTCATCTCTGTTATTGCAAGTCTTATGCAGCACAATCCTTTCTGCTCTTGACCTCTTACTTTGCTTGTGAACCTTTCTATTTGAGCACAGAAAATGCTACAGTTGGCCCTGGACGTGGAATGTGGGGTTTAATCCATAGCTTCATGTGCAACTGGGAGTGTGGCTACAATTTACTTTAGTGATAGGTGTAGTGATGCTGTTTTCAAGGAGAGATATAGGGGTATGAGATGCACTTAGTGTTATTATCGTATCAATGGTTTATAAGTTATTTGTAAAATCAATTCTTGCAGATATTAACTTGTGAGGTGTGATAAAGTCAGTGACATAAGGAAAGAACCTTGCAAACTTGACGAGCGTACCAGTAAACATTTCCCTCACTTAAAAAAAAAAAAATAAAGCCAGGTATGGTGGTCAGCACACCTTTAATCTTGGGAGGCAGAGATAGGAGGATTGCTATGAGTCCAAGGCCACGCTGAGACTATGTAGTAAATTCCAGGTCAGCCGGGGCTAGAGTAAGACCTTGCCTTGAAAACCCAAAATATAAAAATAAAAATAAAAAGTGGGGCTGGAGAGATGGCTTAGTAGTTAAAGTGCTAGCCTGCAAAGTATAAGGACCTAGGTTTGACTTCTCAGAATGCATGTAACCCAGATGTACATGGTGGTACATGCATCTGGAGTTCATTTGCAACGGCTAGAGGCTCGAGAATGATGTTATTCTCTCTCTGTCTCATAAATAAATAAAAACATATTTAAAATGTGATAGGGTATAATGGTACACACCTTTTAAACACACACATGCACATACAAATTGAAAAAAAAAATGTAGCCAGGTGTCGTGGTGCACGCCTTTAATCCCAGCACTTGGAAACAAGGTAGGAGGACTACTCAGAGTTTGAGGCCACCCTGAGGCTAAATAGTGAATTCCAGGTCAGCCTGGGCTAGAGTGAGACTCTACCTCAAAAAAATAAATTGCACATGCGAATGCCAGCACATGCATACCATATGTGTGGAGAACATGTGTTATAGCAGTTTAAATGTGAATGTCCCCCATATCCTCAGGTACTTTTTATTACAATTCCCACTTAGTCCCCAACAGGCCCAGACCAGCCATACTGGAGGAGTTAGACCAGTGAGTTATCACCAAAGGTTATTTCTGTAAAGTAAGTATATATGTTCTTGCTGTTATTGTTATTCTTTCTAATTTGTGTTGGTGGTGATGCATAAAATGGTTGAAATTAAACTGTATCATTGAAGTAAAGAAGTTCACCCTCCTGTGATAGATGTCGTCAGGGCCCCACCCACAAAGGTAGACTATATAGAAATCCACTCAAAAAATATAGCTCACGTGATTTTATTATTTTGGGGCTTTTGTTTCGTTTTGTTTTGTTTTGTTTTTTTGAAGTATGGTCTCACTCTAGCCCAAGCTAACCTGGAATTCACTATGTAATCTCAGAACTTGAACTCATGGCAAACCTCCTACCTCTACTTGCCAAGTGCTGGGATTAAAGGCGTGTGCCACCATGCCTGGCTAACTCGTGTGATATATGTGTGTGTGTGTGTGTGTGTGTGTGTGTGTGTGTGCACGTGTGTGTGTGTGTGTGTGTATTTGAGAGAAAGAGGCAGAGAGAGAGACAGAGAAAGAGAGAAAGAGAGCCAGAGAATAAGTGTGCCAGGGCCTCCAGCCACTGCAAATGAACTCCAGATGCATGTGCTCCCTTGTGTATGTGGCTTACCTGGGTCCTGGAGAATTGAACCAGCCTTCTCTCCAGCCCCCTCACATGTTTTATTCAGTAATCCGTGTCTTTCTAGAGAGTCTGCCACATGTACCCTGGCTCTGTTTGTGTCACATAAATCACTACATAATAGAGGAATCTGTGCTAGAGTTAACTTTTAGCTGTCCTGTGCTTTAATTTTGATCCGATGTGTAAATGCATCCCATGATTCTTTTATATTAAATATGTTATAAAGTTGTCCATGGCTATATAGTTAAGATATTACTATCCATACATGGGACATTGCCTTGATTCAGATGAGCTTAAAATCTCAGCTGATATGATTTTTTTTTTTTAAAGAAATCTGACATGAGGCATGGTGGCACACACCTTTAATCCCGGCACTTGAGTGGCAGAGGTAGGAGGATCGTCATGAGTTTGAGGCCAGCCTTAGCAGCCAGAGACTGCATAGTGAATTTCACTATGAGCTGCACTGAAACCCTACCTTGAGAAACAAACAAACAAACAAACAAACAAACAAACAAACAAAAAAAGCAATCAAGCAAGCTGGCATGGATTTCATGAAGAGTTCAGAGAGAAGCAAGTAAATTGGTTTTATTTGTCCAAATTAAATTAATGTCTTAAAGAAATGTCATCTTGGGCTGGAGACATGGTTTGTTGTGCAAGCACAATGATCAGAGTGCAGATCCCCAGGAACAACGCAGAGCTGGGGTGGTGGAGCACGTGTGTAATGCCAGCACACCAACACAATGGTGGGAGGCAGAGACCAGAGAATCTGTGATGCTCATGGGCCAACTAGCCTGGCAAGGGTTGTCCTCTCTTTGCACACACATGCTATGGCACACTTGCATCCACACTCTCACCCACACCCACATACATACACACATTAAATAGATGTACACAAATTAAAAATAAAATATGAAAGTTAGAAGAAAAATATCACTTGATTTGAATAGTAATAACAACTTCAAGGCAGGTTAAATATCATCAGAAACACAGTTGTAAGGAATTCTAGTGCCCCTGCACAATTAAACTTAAATTTTAACATAAGACAAAGTTTGAAAATATATTGTTTTCAAGTCACTTTGAATAACTTCACAAATTTTTATGATGCCCTTGGCAACAACAGTTAAGATTTTGCAAGAGGCATTTTTCTTGGCATAAAACATTCCTGCAAACCCATCCCCAACTATCTGCAAACATGAAAACAGACTGCACTCAGCAATAGTTTCGAATCAATGTCCATAGTAAACACAAGACCTCGTTGTAGTATGGATAAATTCTGTAACAACTTTTTATCAAAGTATGCCTAAATCCTTTACTTTTTATGGCACTAAAGAATAATATTTTGCTTGAATGATCAAGACAATCCTTTCATAATACTGACCTTGGGGTAACATATTAAACTTGTCAATATCCACATATTCTAATTTATCTACTGACTGATTGTGTTTAATTAGATGCCAGATGCATTAATGAAGAAAAATGTTTCAGAGGGGAATAAATGTGAAAGGGAAGAGAAAATTATTGAAATATAACTAGCGAGTCTAAATAAATTATGCAGCATTCACACAGAGAAAACTTTGATGGCTGCCACTGTACTGCACATAATACCTAGAATACTTAAGAAATACAACAAAGGTTAATTAAAATAAATTCTGAGAGTGTCAGTAAGTCTTGTTTCCAAAGATATAAGAACAGAAAAGAAATGAGAGAGGCAACTATCTCAACCCTCTTTTTTTGTCTTGATGGAAATTGAGCTGGATTTAAATTCTTAACTTGGCTAGGTATTTGTTTCATGCATCAGGTTGAATTCTTGTTCCCATGAGACCTGAAAGAACTTTTTTATATTCTTTTTAGAGTCATCCAGGGATGTTTCCTCACAAACACTTCATCGCTTTACAGGCAGCATTTGCTGCAAGAACCCGAGAACCCACAGCATCCCTCTTGATGTGCTGCGCTGGAATCCCAGAGTTCAATCCCACAGGCCTTTTTAATCACAGCAAAGTCTTCACCCCTTTTGGGTTTGACTTTTCATATCCAGCACACTGTAACATGAGCCATACCCCAGATTTGGCCCTGGATAATTCGGTAATTCTTAACAGCTGACTCTAACTTACCATATTGGGTTTAAGCACACAGAGACCTTTCCTTTAGACCATTATAAAACTCTGTCAATGCCACTTTTTTCCAAAAGGAAGAGGAAAGGAAGCACAGTGTGTTACATTTGTGTTTTTAAATAACACACTGACATCACTACCTGATTAATGCTTTAATCATAAATTGTTTTAAGTTTTTAGGTTGTGTGTTTGTGTGTGTGTGCGTGTGTGTGTGTGTGTAAAATATGCATGTGTGTAAGCACACGCATGTATGACTGCGCACATGGGCATGTGGAGGCCAGTGGCCAGCATTTGGTTTCTGTTTTTCGCTGAACCTGGTGCTCACTAACTTGGTTTAACTACCTATCAGCACTGGAATTCCAGGCCATTCTGGTTGTGACACGATATGATATCTCAGCTTAGGCCCACATACTTGTACAGCAAGAACTTTACTGACTAAGCCATTTCTCCAGCCCCAGTTTTTAGATTTTCTTACAAATTAGAAGACCATCTACTGTAGGACTTTGAGACCCAAAGAAAGCATTTTTTTTTTAATTTTTAAGCATAAAGATTCAAAATTCCTTTGAAGATTACATTTAAAATATTTTATAAGTGAATATTATACAAGAAATAAGGCAAGTTAATGTATAGCCTTTTCCAGCAGAGAGAACTAGAAAGAATATCTCTCACATTGAAAGAAAAACAGTGATAAGCACATCAATACTATTTTTATATAGCAACAATCACTCAAATAAAAAATATATTAATAGTACAAATTATTACTTAGCAATATCCTTATAATGAAGAGAAAAAGTTAAAGATATCAGAAAGGTAAAGGACTAATACTTTCAAATTTCACAAACCTTTAGAAATTGAAGTTTATTAGAAAAATTAAAAGATGAAATTTGTTAGTATTCTGTGCTAGTTCTCATAGAAAACTCACATTAAGTCATGTAAGGTTGATAGACGAAGTCAAAACTTTGCAATTTCAAGAACTTAGAGCCTTGATTTTAAAGAGAATGTTTAATAAATACATAAGGGATGTCTAAAGTATATGAATTCTAAATGAACAAATATCTCTAGAGTACTTGAGGCTTTTGAAAACTGTGAGGTCTACTTAAATGCTGTAGTGGGGCTAGAGAGATGGCTTAGTGGTTAAGGCACTTGCCTGTGAAGGACCAAGGTTCAATTCTTCATAAACCAGATGTACAAGGTGGCACATGTATCTGGAGTTCATTCATGGTGGGTGGAGGCCCTAGAATGTTCATTCTCTCTCTCTCTCTCTCTCTCTCTCTCTCTCTCTCTGCCTCTTCTCTCTCTCTCAAATACATAATCAATAAAATATTTAAAAATGCTTCACTGATCTATCTTTATTTATTTTATTCAACTTATATAACCATCGCTAAATTTCAGGTTACCACTATCAGTAAATGACAAGTTGGCAATTATTAAAAGACTTATTAAGTATGTTTTCTTATTATTACTTAATGACATCAGCATTGGTCCAGTCAAGCTGGTTTTCAATTTCAAACTTTCTACATACAGTGGCTCTGTAAGAGGAATGTCCCACCTTGAGTATCAATCCATGGAATTCGTTCATTCAAAGAGCCTGCAATATATGAAAAGAACAGGAAAGCAAAAGAATATTTCTCAAGAAAGAATAAGAAGATGGGGAAATAACAGAAAAAGATTTAGAAACAGATGGACATTTAGAAACAGTGACAACACCTATCATCCTTACTTACAGAAGCTGGAAGATCACAAATTGGAGTCCAGCCTAGGCTACATAGCAAGACACTGTTACAAACAAACAACAGGTAGAAAGACATTTCATTGTTTTAAAATCCTTATTTTTTGGGCTGGAGAAATGGCTTAGCGGTTAAGGTGTTTGCCTGCAAAGCCAAAAGATCCCGGTTCAATTCTCCAGGACCCATGTAAACCAGATGCACAAGGGGCACATGTATCTGGAGTTCGTTTGCAGTAGCTAGAGGCTCTGGCATGCCCATTCTCTATGTCTGCCTCTCTTCTATCTCTCTCTCTGCTTGCAAATAAATAAATAAATAATTTTTTTTAAATCCTTATTTTATTTTATTTATTAGAGAGAGAGAGAGCGAGAATAGGTGTGCCAGGGCCTCCAGCAACTGAAACAAACTCCAGACACATGCACCACCATGTGCACCTGGCTTAAAAGGGGATGAGAGAATTGTACCTGGGTCCTTAGGCTTTGCAGGCAAGTGTCTTAACCACCAAGCCACTTCTCCAGCCCCTTAATTTATTTTTAAACAAATAAAAATAAGCTTATTGAAAACATGTTACATTGAGGGAATAAATAAATATGCATTCTCTACAGTGAAATATCAACTATTGTTATTTTAATCTATTTCACCAAAGGCCAATTAAACTACTATTTTCATACATTCATTATTTTCATACTGGCAAAATATAGGTTCTAAAACTGAAATAGTGTGCACTTAGAATTACTGTCTTACTAGATATAGTATGAAGTAGTTTGTTTTCAGTGCTGCTGCTTTGGGACAGTGTTTCACTATGAGATTCCTATGCTTAGCTTATGAAGTTCTTTATATAATACTGTCTTATTACTAATGCATCTACTTGACTCAAATATGTGTATGTATTACAGTATATTATTCTCACACAGTCTAGGATATATATATATATATATATATATATATATATATATATAGAGAGAGAGAGAGAGAGAGAGAGAGAGAGAGAGCTATTGTTATTCAAAATGTTATATTATTGTTTCACAACTTTCTTACTCAAGAATGCAGGACACCATTCTGTTAATACCTGTGAACTTGTGTTTTCTATGTTTTTTTAAACAGTGGTTTCCGTTCTTTTTTATTTTTATTTATTTATTTGAGAGAGAGAGGTAGAGATAGAGAGACAGACAGGGAAAGAATGGGTGCACCAGTGCCTATAGCTCCTGTAAAGGAACTCCAAACGCATGCACCCCCCCACCTGTGCATCTGGCTTATATAGGTCCTGGGGAACCAAATCTGGGTTCTTTGGAATTGCACGCAAGCACTTTAACCTCTAAGCCATCTCCCAAGTCCATTCTATATTAATTATATAATATGTAAATTTTTATTTTCCAATTGTATCTTCAGCAATTCATAACTTTTCAAGTAACTTCTACTTTAATGTAAGTAATATTCCCTTAAAAGACATTATATAGTAGACTTCCTTTGATATTATATTTTATGCAAAAGCTTACACCTCTTCTAAATTTATCCCTTTTATTTCCACACTATTTTAATGAACACTGTTTTCAATATCTTTTACAGTGCCTGGGATGTTTCCTTATCTTTACAGATTTAGAATTAGTATTTCAAAATGCACCATGACTTTAGAATTCAATAAAAGTGGGTTCCCAGCTTTATCCTTCATCCCCAGAAACCATATCATAAATGCACACACACACATGCGTGCACACACACACACACACACACACACACACACACCTCTTGGAGTTAAGAATATCTAGCTTCTGATGGACAAGATTTCCTCTGAAAACTTGAGCAAGTCATCTATTTATCTTTGTGTCATTTTCCTCTGTTCCTGACTATTATTAATATTAAAACAATCCAGTGCTATGAGCACAAATGTAAAAAAAATGGAAGCTGCATCATTCTTATCTCACTTTTGTACTGGGAAGGAAAATATTTGTTGTTTATACTACAATATTTAGTGATGAATTATTTTCTATAACTTTATAGAGTGCTAGTGACTTCCAGCAACTTGCAGTTTGGACAGAAAAAAATATTTTTGGAAAGTTTGAGATATGAATACACCCTAGATCAGAGGTAGAGTAAATTCTCAAGTAACATTTGGTCTACAACATTTACAAGGATTGACAGGAGTTTGGACAGGGCAGCCAGGAGGGAAAAGTATCCTCTTGATTCGCTCTAGAGTCTGCTCTGAGGGTAGAATGAGAAGCAGAGTCCATGGAATACAACCGCATGACAAAGAACCGGACTGGTGCTGCGTGAGTGTGCTGAGGAAGCACAGTGTGAGAGATGAAAACCAGATTATTTCAATGTTCTTTGCAGCTACAGAAAGTAACAAAAGTAGAAAATAAATCTCAGAATGACCAACAACACATGGCCTTAATCAAGTTTGCGCCTTTTTCCATGGATTGCAAGGCCACAAACTTTAAAATGCTTTTGAGAGAAAAGTCACCAAACATGGGCTGGAGAAATGGCTTAGTGGTTAAGGCGTTTGCCTTTGAAGTCAAAGGATACCGGGTCGATTCTCCAGGACCCACGTAAGCTAGATGCACAAGGGGCACATGCATCTGGAGTTCGTTTGCAGTGGCTAGAGGCCCTGGCGTGCCCATTCTGTCTGCTGCTCTTCTATCTCTCTCTCTGCTTGCAAATAAATAAATTAAAAAATTTTTTAAAAGTCACCAAACATTATAGCACCACACAGTGCTAACATGAAATCAGGTAGACTCATTGCTCTGCATGTTTTATGTTCCTTGCTCCATTACCGCTATTTTTATTGAAGAATTTATAAACCCGTTACATAGATTGTAACCATCGTAAATTAGTGCTCGTTTTTCCTCACCGAAATGTGAATAGTATGTAAACAACACTTGAAAAGATAGAAATCTGTAATATAAATCACTCATGTATACACAAAAAATATTGTTTCAACTACATAGGAAAATATCTTTTAAAAAACTCATATTCTAACACCATAAACTCATTATAAAAATATTCCAAAAGTGTGCCAACAATTAGATATGTGCATATCTTGTTGGAAAACCCCAAGAATTCCTGGACAATTCTGAGTCTTGCAATAAACACTGACAGCTTTATCTTGAGTGAACACTAAATAATCAAATTTCATCTAATACAAAAAAAACTAATTAAAATGAATAAAATTTTTGAAAATTCAAAAGAATGTTTTATATATCTATATTTTAATCGCCGTGCACTATAATATGATGTTTCATTATTTAGAATTGTCTTTTTTTTTTTTTTTTTTTTTTTTTTTTTTTTTTTTTTTTGCATAATTTCTTCCCTGGAAGGAAAGTGGTTTTCACACGGTCACCAGCAGAGGGCAACAGAGCATTGTGGACTGCTAATCCTCCGCCAGAGGACTCATTCCCTTGAAGTCTTCTTCCTTGTGAACAAACATGCAAGCCTAGCCCACTAGCTACTTCCATATCCTGAACTGTGTGCTGACGTGGGTCCTCAAGTTTAGCATTACATTCTGACAATTCATTATAACCTCAGTGAATTTTCTTCGAAAATGAGTCCAAGGGAACACGCTTGAAAAACTAAGATAAAAAGTATAATGCTAAATGTGATTCTGTCTAAGGAAAATGCAAACAGTACACATTCTCAAGGTGTATAGTGAAAGAGATTTTATTGTTCCTTTCATAGTGGCAGACATTTTTTTAAAGTAATTCTTCACGTTTTCGCGAATGAAAGTTTCCCAGTATTTACACTAGGCAACTTTTTTGTGAATACATTCTAGGCTTAAGGTCTAAATTCATTATATTACTTAGCATTTAAAAATAATTTTAACCCTGGCATGGTGGCACACACCTTTAATCCCAGCACTCAGGAGGCAGAGGTAGAAGTATCACCATAAGTTCGAGGCCACCCTGAGACTACATAGTCAATTCCAGGTCACCCTGGGCTAGAGTGGGACCCTACCTCAAAAAAGAAAGAAAGAAAGAAAGAAAGAAAGAAAGAAAGAAAGAAAGAAAGAAAGAAAGAAAGAAAGAAAGAAAAAAGAAAGAAAATAAAGAAAATAGAAAGAAAGAAAAAAGAAAGAGCGAAAAAAGAAAGGAAATAATGTTATGATGTACTAATAAAATCTATTTTAAAAGTGAACATTAATAAAGTGAGGAAATTTTCGATTAAAATCTAATTTAAATAACATATGCTCCCTGAAGATTAAATTAGTACTTACAGTATTGTCTTTTTTTTTTTTTTTTTTGCTGTGTATTCAAAACTCAATTCACTCAGTATGTATTGCTCTTATGAGGTCAAAGAGTGTCTTGTCATCCCAGACAACAGTGATGCTTTTAAGAATGATTGTCTCTTTCCTACATCTCACATTCCCATAAATGCATAAGCATTTAGATAGTGCATGTCATGATACTTACATGTGTTCATTAGGTAAATGCACATTATCCACTGTCTCCTATATAAATCAAACTCTGTTCTGAAGCACAATGCTAGTGTAAATGAGTTGACTTTTTTAGTCAGGGAAAAACAAATGCATGCAATTTTTCTTTTTCTTTTCCTTTTTTTAGTAAACCAATGACATTATTGTGCTTAGTTACAGAGAATAAATTAAGGGTTCCTTACCGGAGACCCCAAAAGAGTTAAATCATCACAAAGTCCCACCCTATTATGAAAACCTCATAGAAACCATGCCATAGAATACCATTTTCAGTTAACCTATATTTCAAAATTTTCCAAATTACCAATTTAAAAAGTTTAGTCTGTACCTGAATTTAATATGATCATTGTTTTGATTGAAGTTGATAGTCAGAAACCATCTTCTCCTTGTTTAAAAACTGACAAATTATAATTACATATCAATTTATCACACTTCTGTTAGAATCACGTTTGCTTGTTCTCACTTTCCAGACGGGGTCTATTTTGAGAATGCTGCATTAATTCCATCGCTTCTAGCTTGTCGGAGCTCAGATAGGCCTTGGCAATTTCAGCTTTCTACACTTGGGCTATTCAAAGCTAGATCACCGAGTAGTTCAAGATCATTCTCGGCTACATAGCATGATAGAGGTTAGCCTGAGTCAGGTCCTGTCTCAAAAACAACAATCAAAAAAATAAAATGAATTAATAAATAAATAAACTCGGTTGGTGTAGTGGCAAGGCAGAAGTAGGAGGATAGCTGTGCCTTCAGAATTCAAAGCCACCCTGAGATTTCAAAGTGAATGCCAGGTCAGCCTGGTCTAGAGTGAGACTTTACCTCAGAAAAACCAAAACCAAAACAAACAAACAAAAATTCCAAATCAGAATACCATTAGCGCTATTCTTTAAGAGTACTCGGTTGTAAATACTATATTAATTGCAAGTCTACTTATTAAAATAACAAAGGACTATATATGTCACTCATTATATGTACATTTTTTAAATTATACACATGGTTTTGTGCATAATCTTTTAAACAGTAATCATTATACAATTTCCTAATGAAATTTAAAACTTTCAGCCTTATTATATCATCTATAAACATAATCTTGATGTATTTAGAATAGTCTCTTTTTCATAATAAGATCACAACAGCAGAACTTTATGTGTATTAATTTATTAATTTCCTGCTTAAACCCTTGCAACACCTCTATAATGTAAGAGCTATTCTTCTCTTCACTTAATATATGTTAAAAAAAAGAAAGAAAACCAGCCTTAGAAATACTAAGTGATGTTCCCACACTCAACCAAATAGCTAGTGACAGAGATGGACATTTGGGTCCTTATCCCTATCTTAAAAATAAATAATTGTAACACATCTTCAGTTTACATATTCACCTCATCTTGTTCTTTTCCCTGGTCTAAAGAGCAACATTTAAGTAAACACTAACTTTTAAGTTTTCTGAGATATTCCATTACCGTGGACCTTACTCTGAGTAGGAGATGCTATGTATCCACAGTCCCTTCACCACAAAGCATTATCTACAGAAGAACAAATGTCTGCTGATGTCATTCCATCAATTCAAGTTGGGGAGCATTTAGATATTATCACCATAAAAATGTTCTTGTCGGGCTGGAGAGATGGCTTAGTGGTTAAGACGCCTGCCTGCTAAGCCTAAGAACGCTGGTTCCAATGTCCAGCGGTTCCAATCTCCAGGTCCCACGTTAAGCCAGATGCAAAGTGAGCCAAGGGCGCAATGGCGCACTTGCCCACAAAGGGGCGCACACATCTGGATTTCGTTCACAGCAGCTGAGAGACTGCTGGCACGCCCATCTCTGTCTCCCTCTCCCTCTCCCTCTATCTCTCTCTGTCTCTCTCTCTCCAAAAATAAATAAAAAATAATTTTAAAAAAATTTAAAAAATGTTCTTGTCAACCTCCTAATACCATATCAATTCCACTGTATGCCATATCACCTTACTCTTCTAGATCCAAGTATACATGGAAGTAAATGCAGTGAGAAGATATGCTTCTTTATAGAATCATGCCCAGGACTGCTCAACATTTTCACGTTGTAATAAAACATTGTTATCTACAAATATGTTGGGCTGCATTCATATACCTACTTTGGGATTCAAGTAGCCCAAAACCCACAAGATGAATACACCTGCAGAGGGTAGTTTATTAGAAAATGGAAATAAAAGTTCTGCTTTTGATACGCAAGCATTTCACATCACAATTCCAGCACGCTTTCATTTACTAGACATAAATAACAATAGAACCTAACACACGTTACTCCTAAAACATGTATCCACTGAGAACTGATTTCTCTTTACAAGAACAAAAGCAGCCCTCAGTGTTTATTGTAAGACTAGAGCAATTACTCCATCTCTTTCACTATCAACATTTGGGGTCAGATAATTCTTGGCTGTGGGTGGGAGCTGTCTTGTGCAATGTGGATCGTTTAACTATATCACTTGCTTACACACTGGAGACCAGTAGGCTAACTTCACTCTCCCCCATTGACAACCACAAATGTCTACAGGCACTGCTGAATGTCAATAGGGTGCTACTGGGTGAGGAATCACCCACGAGAGAGAGTAAACCCACAACTGTTTAGGAATGGAATGAATAGTTGGATTCATTAAAGAATCAATAATAATAAATATAGATAAATAATAATACATTAATAATTTGCCTATAGATTTTCTTCTTCCCCTACTTTTTTGTCTAGCTAAGCATCTTTCAAAAACTCAGTTTATTATGTAGAATTATGAGCAAAAAGCATGCTCTATGGCCTTGGGTAAGCTAACCTGAACTCCTTAATTACTACTGTGACATTTACAAGACTTACAGAAGAGACAGGATTAAAACATAATGTTTGTACAGCAATTATTGGTGATGAGTGCTATAGAAAGATGGCCAAAGTTGTTCTAGAAATATGTCACACAGGAACCTAACCTATTGGATCAGACTGGAAATGGCAAGTCTGGATGGGCTTTTCTGAGAAGGAAAGGTCCATCTGAGACTTAGAGATTGAGTAAGAGTTACTCAGCAGTCTGTGCCAAAAGTCAAGTTTCCCGGCTCTGTTTGCTTGCTTTAATCACATGGCTTTGGCTTCCACCTGGAAAACACATTTCAGTGGCGTTCCAAGCAATGCACTATGTCTAGAAGCCCTCTGTTCACTATGACCATTCTGAAAGGATTCTAATTGCTAGAAATAATCAGGGGAGCAAGATCAGAATACTTTAGTGTAGTGGATCATCTGATTTATTAGATTTTCTCAGTGTTCTTTACATCTCAGTATGAGCTATACAGAACTGACAAAAGTTCACAAGTATTTTAAAGAGATGGATTTTCCAGATAATGATCTGGTGTTTAAAAAGTGACAAAAGTATTCAGCTCCAGTAATAATAACATTATCCTTCCCTCCCTGAAGTACTCACTATGAGAATTGTCACCCCTTCCTTCCCTTTTTCTAAATTTATGGTACATACATTGACAAGAAACGAGGATAATTGAATCTTTCCAACTCTCATTGTATGGTAAGCCACATATGAAATTTAGGATAAAATTAAGAAAAGAGGAGTGTTAGCCAGACATGTGACTTGGATAAACTAGTATGCATATATCACATGCATGTTGTTTCCTGTTATGAACATTGTGTTTATGTATGGATGGATGCATTGAGCTTCCTGTCCATAATCAGGTTGGCCACATGTTGCCCAATCTGTGCTCCCACCAGAAAAGTGTGAGTATCAAAGTAAGGAAATGTTCTTACATTTTGAGTCTGTCCCCAAAGTAACCATGTAGAAACAGCCCTGATGTCCTGATTTATTGCCCCTACTAAAATCAGAGTTTACTTTCTGGTGTGAAATAACAAGACCTGTGAAATTCAAGCACACTTGTGAAATCCAAACATTTTGTTTTATTAATTAGCTGTAATGAAAACAAATGGCATCCCTTGAACAAACATGTAATAACCCTGTTGGATGATAGAATGGGTAGTTGTTTAAAAATTCGGATAATTCTTCACTGGTGCCTGTAATCTTTAACTGTCATGTCTATTGGTTCAAAGACCAAATTATAATAACTGACTGCTACTCCCACAATGCAGAAACCACAACCCTATGAGGAATACCTGCAACACCACTGAGGAGGTTCCCAATGGAATGGGGGCAGGGACGAGGGAAAAGAGGGTACCAACACATTATGTATCCATACAAAACATGTTGTTAATCAAAAGAATAAAAATTTTATGCCGGGCGTGGTGGCGCATGCCTTTAATCCCAGCACTTGGGAGGCTGGGAGGTAGGAGGATCACCTTGAGTTCAAGGCCAGCCTGAGACTACATAGTGAATTCCAGGCCAGCCTGGACTAGAGTGAGACCCTACCTAGAAAAACCCAAATAAATAAATAAATAAATAAATAAATAATAATAATTTTATAATTTTTTCCCTTTTTTCTTTTTTTCTTTTTTTTAACTAAGGTCTCACTCTAGCCCAGGCTGACCTGGAATTCACTATGCAATCTCAGGGTGGCCTCAAACTCACTGCGATCCTCCTACCTCTGACTCCCCAGGGCTGGGATTAAAGGCGTGCGCCACCACGCTTGGTTTTATAAGAGATTTTTTTTTAAAAGACCAATTCTAGAAATCACCTGCATGGTAACATCAAACCATCTAGTGGCTTAGTAAGTTGTGAAAGTGTGTGTTTTGTCACACGAATGACCTCATTTAACATGAAATCCACTAAGAACTCTAACTCACAAGGCAGTGTTCTAATATGATTTTTAAAGTCGGATTCTGTGTACCTTATGATCACATGAAAACAACTGAAATCTTTAATAATTTGAGATTAGTTATATATAGTTTAACATATTCATGTAGTTATTTCATGCTTTTGGGTTTTTTTTTTAATATGTTGAGGAACATTTAATGGCAAGGGAAAATTCTTATGATATATGGTGGAGTGAAAAATGTAGATTTTAAGCCAGGTGTGGTGGCACACCCCTTTAATCCCAGCACTCAGGAGGCATAGGTAGGGGAATCATTGTGAGTTCAAGGCCACCCAGAGACTACATAGTGAATTCCAGGTCAGCCTGGACAAGAGTGAGACCCTACTTCAAAAAAAAAAAAAAAAAAAAAAAAAAAGTAGATTTTTATAGTGTGTGTCTGTTGCTGAGCATCAAACACTGGGCCCTCTTTCTTTGAGGCAAAAACATCTCCACTGTACTTTACCCCCAGACAATTCATAGTAGTGTTTAGTGTATTATTTTTCAGCATGAGAAGAAAACTCTATATAAGAAGATTAAGAAAAACAATAAAATGTTGATTAAACATATGATTATATATGAAAAAATGATTATTTTTCATTTTATTTATTTATTCATTTATTGTTTTTTCTTCAACGTAGGGTCTCATTCTAGCCCAGGCTGACCTGAAATTCACTATGTAGTCTCAGGGTGGCCTGGAACTCAGAGCAATCCTCCTACCTCTGCCTCCTGAGAGTGCTGGGATTAAAGGCGTGCACCACCACACCCAGCTATTTTTCTTTCTTTTGTTTTTTCAAGTATTATAAAGTATAGTAGCCCTATGTTATGAAGTAAAATGATTAAGATCTCATTAGGAACAATTAGCATTTAAATATAAATGCAAAAATGTAACTTTTAGTATTTATTTACAATTCTTTCTTGCCAAATATAAGCATGACAGACAAATCAAACAATTTTTTCTTTTCTTGATCAAACATTATTAGAATAAACTAGCTTCTAGAAATTGCTATATAAGTAGAATAATTTTTGTATGATATTTCTGGGTACAGTTGCTTTACTAACTTCAACAAGCACTAGTTTTGTTTCAATGATACTCATCTGCTGTGTAAACTCAATAAAACATTACTATCCCAGTGAAATCCTACCTTTCAGGTGCCATAAGGCAGCGTTAAAGCAACATACAGTGAAGGGAAATTGAGAAGATGAGATTAGATCCAATCAACAAAGACTTTTGGTTGCAATACTGGAATTGGATGATTTCTTTTGGAATGTGGCCAGGATACTGGAGAAGGGTGATTAAACTCTTGGGAAAATATATAATTATCCTTGTTGTTAAGACAGTAGGTTTACATTTCATGTCAATTTTCAGCACCAGCTTTTTTTTCTCAGAGACAATTGTAGGATGTGGATTCAGTATTTATCCACAAGAATGAGCACCTCCATATTTAGAACCCTCTTCTTCACTTACACCAGGCGGCAACTAAATCCCAGAGCCTCAATTTAGCTTTCTAAATGTGAAGTCATTTTTCTATAAGCAGTAGGAGATAATATGCTAATAGGCTGTAAAATAAATAACTCAAATTGTCTATGGCACTACAATGTAGTGAATTATTATTATTATTATTATTATTTATTTTCAACTTGGATAGTCTCTATTTCCAAAATTATTGTTAGATTATCTATTTAAGTCTCCCTTTTTAAGCGGGAAGTGACCTCTAAATAGGAAATTCATACATGTCAAGATATATTTTTCAAATTATCATGATGCTTCCTTAAGGAACTCATTAAATTAATTGTTAGAATCTAGGTAAAAGATTTAAAATTAACAAAGCAGCAGGTGGGACAAAACATAATGAGCATAGGAAGGAAAATGTAAACCCCAACAGATCTCCCTCAATCCTATAGACATTTCCTGAAAGAAGTTTTTAAAAAGCAATGAAAACTCAAAAGAATTAAACAGTTTTATCAAAACACATCTGCAGAACGACACATGAGGTACATTACGCACAAGCTAGGTTGTGTTCAAAATGTAAGCCTTTAGAGCATGTCCTTCAGCAGTGCAGCTGTTAACCATGACCCCAATTTAAGAGAATTTTAATTCATGGTTCGAAGAGTATATACTTATGTCCAGATATATATGGAAGTAAGAAACCAAAAGATAGCAAAATCCTATGGTATGATATAAATATGGACATACATTTCCCATTTTCCAATGTTCTTTCAATGTCTGAACACATTTGTAGTATGTTTCTGTGTCACCTCACTCAATTAAAAAAAAAAACAACATTAGACCACTTTGAACATTTAGACATGAAATTAAAAAAAAAAGATTTAATATCCAGATGGAAGTAGAGTTACAAAATGCACATAGCTCAGTCTGTTTCTTGATTTGAATCCTAAGGTGAAGCTACATCCTTACATAAATCACAGCTTCCTTATAGCATTGTCCTAGAACCTAATCTATGCCAATGATGTTGCTTGTGTGTGTGTCTGTATGTGTGTTCATATGTGTGTGGGCACACGGGAGTGTATGCATATGTACATGTGTGCACATATGTGTGCAAAAGGAAAGACGACATCAGATACTTTCCTCAGTAGCTCTCCCCCTTGTTTGTGAGAGTGACTAGCTGAACCTAGGGCACACAAATTTGGGACTTGACAACACTATCTTTCTCAGCATGCCTCAGGGGTCCATCTGTCTCCACCGCCCCAGTGCTTCTAGTACAGGCATATGCTACCATGCCCAGCTTTTACAAGGGTGTTGTAATCAAACTCAGGTCCACATACTTATGCTAGCAAACATCTTACCCATCGAGTCATCTCCCAAAATCAAACTCAGGTCCACATACTTATGCTAGCAAACATCTTACCCATCGAGTCATCTCCCAAAATCAAACTCAGGTCCACATACTTATGCTAGCAAACATCTTACCCATCGAGTCATCTCCCAAACTCCAAACAATGTTATGTTAATCAATAACTTCTATTTGTGCCCCAAAGGGTGTTGTGAGAGTAAATCAATGAATGCTTTCCATTCCCACAACAAAAGGTCAAACCTGAGCTCAGCCTCATGCTAGGTGATCAGTCCCTGTCTCTTTCTGTACAAAATAAAATGATGAAAGCAACTGACCTGAAATTGTTTTTTCAAACAAGGATTTAATGAGTTCAGATATACAAAGTACATACCGAGTCAGTGCATACAGTGCTAACTAAACATTAAGTACTGATTAAAAAAAATTAACTTCTATTTGGAACTAGTTATAGCAAAACCAAACAAACCTAAGGCATGTTTCCTAAATACCTGGTGATAAATCAGGGATTTGTAAAAAAATCATTAGATAATGTGATAATATTAAATTAGGCATTACTCTGTGTCATATCTAATGACAAAATTTTCTAATGGGAAATCTGATCAAGAATTTCTGACTAAACTGTCAAATCAAAAGAAATCTCCACTATTTTTTTTTTTTTTTTTTTTTTTTTTTTTTTTTTTTTTTGGTTTTGCAAGGTAGGGTCTCACTCTGGCCCAGGCTGACCTGGAATTAACTATGTAGTCTCAGGGTGGCCTTGAACTCTTGGCGATCTTCCTACCTCTGCCTCCCGAGTGCTGGGATTAAAGGCGTGCACCACCATGCCCGGCAGAAATCTCCACTATTAATGAACAAGACAGTAAGAGGGTACGCTAAGGGAACTTTATTTCAGCTTCAGATTACTCCCCTATGAAAAGCTAACCTTGACTCTGGCTTCAATGTTACACACTTAAAGTTCAATAAAGATTTCCTATTTCTTTGCTCCCCATAAGCTTGACCATGTATTTATTTAGTCAGAGTCTTAGGTGCCAAGCACTATCCTGAGTATATTAGTAAATCCTTAAACTCATGTATCATCTTACAGTGAGAGCTGCAGCCAATCAAATAATGATGTAAACAGATAATATAGTTTTTTCGTTTTTGTTTTTGTTTTTATAGGTAGGGTCTCACTCTAGCTCAGGCTGACCTGGCATTCACTATGTACTCTAGGGAAGGCCTTGAACTCTGGACAATCCTGCTACCTCTGCCTCTTGAGCTGGGATTAAAGGGTGTGCCACCATGCCTGGCTAGGTAATATCTTAAATGGGGACAATTGCTGTGAAAAACAAGACATTTAACAAAGAAGAAGAGGATATGGGACATATTATGGAAAGCTGTAATTTTAAAGATTGTTCAGACAAAAAAAAAACACTTCTGAAGATTCTTTATATTATAAACATTTAAGAAAAAGGAGAGTGCCCATTTATAGATTTATGGAGGTGAATACTCAAGACAGAGCAATGCACAATATCCAAGGTAGGTAGTTGCCTGACTCATTGTAGCAATAGCATGGACACGACTATAGTGAGACCAAGTAAGCAAGAGTCAAGCAAATGTAGGGAGAGAAGTTCAGGAAATGATGGGGGACAAGCCTATGAGTCTATGATAGGCCCTATAGACTCCTGGAGAGATATGCACTTCCTTCCTTTCTTTTTCTTTCTTTCTTTCTTTCTTTCTTTCTTTCTTTCTTTCTTTCTTTCTTTCTTTTCTTTCTTTCTTCTTTCTTTCTTTGTTTCTTTCTTTGTTTCTTTCTTTCTTTTATTTATTTGCAAGCAGAGGGAAATAGGGAGAAGAGAGACAGAGAGAAATTAGTATGCTAAGACCCCCAGCTGCTGCAAAAACTCCAGGTGCATGCAACACCTAGTGCCTCTGGCTTTACTTGGGGAATGGGAAATGGAAGCCAAGTCATTAGGCAGGTCATTAGGCTTTGCAGTCAAACACCTTAACTGCTGAACCATCTCTCCAGTCCTGAGACGTGCAGTCTTAACTTAAGTGAGAATGGAAACAACTGGAGGGTTTTGAGCAGAGGAGAGATTGACTTATTCTGTCTCTGGATTTAAACAGCTTTATGAAGAATGAGCTAGATTCAGAGTTACTTCAATGAAGGGTCTTTCTCCGTGAGGAAAATAGCATTGCTCATGTTAGTGCAAGTTTCTTCCAGGTGACGACAGTTTTGTCTGGAAAGCTGATGATATGAATTTTTTTTTTCAGGGTTCATAAGAAATGGTGACCACAAGAGTAGGATGCTGTTGTCTGAAGGATGTTTACTGGAGGCCAGGTTTCTCTAAAGCATCTTGCTTTAGACACTCACAATGCTTATTTGCATCTTAAAGGCTTTGAGAAACCTTTGAATATGTTGAATGTAAAGCCTATTCTACCATAGAGCTCCCCCCTACTTTTTTTTTTTCCTTTTCCCCATGTGTCTTGGTTCAAAACAAGCTGGGTTCAAATACAGGCTATAAGGCTTCTGGGCCACTGAACTTTGACTTAATCTTTTAGTCTTCTGACCTCTTCTCTAAATGAGGATAATAATAGCGCTTCATATGGTGAGAATTAGATCAGATAATGTTTACAAAGAGCCCCAAACACTGTCCTCAATTAATGCTAATTTCCTGTGTCCTTTTTTATTTAATCTTCAAAAACTAACCATTTGTTAACATTAAAGGTATAAATTCAAGTGAGATACCAAAAGCTCAGCAGTATATATGGTACCTGGCTTAGAATATCCACACTGGCATCATGATGCTGGCATGCAAATGAGCAAACCCGTTCCCAAGCAGTCCATTGCAAATTGGAATGCATCAGTTTACAATTTTATAAGCTTAGAAGGCCTTTGTGAAGCTGGTGGGACCAATGAGGTTCTGCACCAACTTTCAAAGTGCTAGGTTGAAAGCATTGCATGGGAGTCACTCACTGACAGTGACTTAAACCTTGAAGTAAACGAAAATGATTAATACAGGGCATCTGTGTTCTCCCAGTGGCTTTCTGGTTTGAATTACATATGCCTGTTCTAAATGGCAAAGAAGTACAAAAGCCATGCTGCTGCACGTATGTCCTATGGGCAACCTAAATGTCCAACACGTGAGGATTAGATAATGAAGATGTGGTATACACACACACAATGCTGTTTTACTCAGCTGTAGAGAAAAGTGAAGTTATTCAGTTTTCAGGAAAAATGGATGGGATTGGAAAAATTATGCTGAGGTAAACCCAGATCCGCAAAGTCAAACAGTGTGTGCTCTATCTCCTCTGATAATATGAACTTTCAATGTTGGTGTGCATGTAAATAAGGAGATGTAGCACTGAGAACAGGCTATGATTTGAGATATGGGATCATGAG
Source organism: Orientallactaga sibirica (assembly GCA_036365145.1). Taxonomy (NCBI): domain Eukaryota; kingdom Metazoa; phylum Chordata; class Mammalia; order Rodentia; family Dipodidae; genus Orientallactaga; species Orientallactaga sibirica. The sequence goes on along the minus strand of JAEOAD010000060.1, from coordinate 12,889,124 downwards.
AGAGGAATGAGAGGTGGGGAGGGAGGGGAAAGGACAAAAGGAAACATATTGTATGAAAGCAGAAAGAAGGCCAAGATGGGGGGAGAACAAAAAGGTGGAGAGGGAAAGGAGAAAGAAAGGGGAAGGGAAACAAAAATTATATGAAAATACCACAATGAAAACTTAATTCTTTGTAAGCTTTGTCCCTTCGTAGATGAGATTTGATTTCTCAAAGGACAGTAAATAATAAATAGTCATAATTTAATAATATAATAAATGTGAATTTACTCAACTTTTATTAAGAGTGCTAAAGGTTACTCTCTAATAAGAGACAAATAGCTCCATGCTTGGAGAAATATTCAATATTCCTTTCAGAACATGATTTTAGAAACAAAGCATGACACCAATTATCTAGCCATTTTCATGTAGAAAATGCTCACTAAGCCATTGTCTCCCAAGGGATGCTCTCCTGGAGCCTGCAGAGCCTTACTGTGGACTTCTTGCCAGATCCGCTCTGCTCACCAGATCTGCTGGAACTTGTGGCTTGCTTCCCAGGCTGTTTGATGCTCAGAATTCTTGCTAGAAAGGAGGAAAAAAGACAGACAGATGTTCTGGTTTGTAGTTTCTTTAGGAACTCTACTCTGCTTCCCCTTCCCCATCTGAATCAATGCTATCTGGGATCTCTAGAGCAATGCTGGAGTCCTGTTATTTCCTGCGTTCTTGTAGCTACCCAAGTGAATGATAAAATCAGATCACAGTAACCCAAGAGATCACTACTGCTTTAGAGTTGTGCCCATCAAGAGGTCCTTTATCATGAGACTTCCAGAATGTATTATAAAGTTTCCTCAAACTTCTCAAGGAGACTGAGCAATCTTGAATTTCATAGGTTTGATATGAGATCAAAAGTGTCTAAATGGGGTTTATAAACTCACAGTTCATGCTTCCCCCGCCCCCTTTTCTTTTCTTTTCTTTTCTTTTCTTTTCTTTTCTTTTTTTCTGTTTCTTTTCTTTTCTTTTCTGTTTCTTTTCTTTTCTTTTCTTTTCTTTTTTTTCCTTTTCCTTTCCCTTTCCTTTCCTTTCCTTTCCTTTCCTTTCCTTTCCTTTCCTTTTTCTTTTTAGTTTTTCAAGGCAGGGTCTCATTCTGGCCCAAGCTGACCTGGAATTTACTATCTAGTCTCAAAGTGGCCTTAACCTCATGGCAATCCTTGTATCTCTGTCTTCTGAGTGCTGGGATTAAAAGCGTGTGCCACCATGCCTGGCTATAATACATGCTTTTTAAACTTTATTTATTTATTATTTTTATTTAGTTGTATGTGTGTGTTTGCGTGTTCATGGGTATGCCAAAGTCTCTACCAATGAACACTACAGGCCTTACATGGGTGGATTGTGAATGGTACCCTGACCAATAGGCTTTGCAAGCAAGCACCTACTTTTCAGCCCGTTTTTGACTTTTAAAGTTAGCATGCAAAGTAATGGGTTTTGTCATGGCATTTCCACCACATGTTCTTATGAATGATCAAAAGTGAATTCCTGAGTGCAAATTAAGATGCTTTCTCTTACACTGCTTTTTGTCTCAGAGTTGGCTGGAATTCTGTTGTCTATGCTTGAATTGCCTGAAACCTGACTTGAGTATGTTTCCTATCCACGTGCACACACTTACATGTGTGCTCACACTTATATAGACCACTGGATATTCTCTGCATTCTTCTAGGCAGTTTAACGTTCAATAACAAAATCAGAGCAGTGACAAGCTGCTCTGAGTAACCCGTCTGTGGGGGTTGACTGAGCACCCATCATAATCCGATGGTAGTATGTACTTTTATTTTGGTAAGGGCTGGAAAGAAGGTTTAGCAGTTAAGTCACTTGCCTGCAAAGCTAAAGGACACAGCTTTGATTTCCCAGTACCCACATAAAGGCCAGTTGCACATGGTGGCTCATGCATCTGGAGTTTATTTACTGTGATTGGAGGCCCTGGCACACCCATTTTCTCTATTAATGTCTCTCTGTCTTTGCTTCTTTCTCTGTCTTTCTCTCTCAAATAAAGAAATAAAAATATTTTGGGTAGATTTTACTCTGGATTCTGTTGAGGAACTGTGAAAACTGACAGGGCTGCCATAGTGAGAGCTGTTAGGACCTGGGATTGGGGCTATGTTTGCATCTTGTACCACGTGCACCCTTAACGTGCATGTAGGTGCTCGGTTTCTGCTTGTGTATGTGTAAAGTGGTGATAGAAGTTTTCTGCTACACTGACTTTTACATGTAAGAGGCCTCTAATTCCTTCTGAATGCAAATTTCTTACTTAGACGCCAGCTTTACTGATGTCATTGAAAAGAAAACCCTTTGGCTGAGGAGGGAGAGGAAGAAAAGGCCAACATAAACAAACTGGTGATGCTAGTCTCCAGAAGTTCATTCCAATAGTTTACTGGCTTTCATATCTGGGGCTCGATAGGGAGATTTGGTGTTATAGCTTTACTGAATTTGAGAAATGGAAGGCCGTATGGATGTGTTTTCCATTCAATGGAAAAATGATAGTGAAACAATTATTGTTAAATATTTTATTAACTTATTTGCAAGAAGAGAGAAAGATAGAGGGAGAGACAGAAAAAGAGAGAAAGCAAGAAGACAGAAACAATGGACGTGCCAGGACCTCTAGCCACTGCAAAGGAACTCGAGATCTGTTTGCTACTTTGTGCATCTGGCTTTACATGAATACTGAGGAATCAAACCCAGGTCCTTAGGTTTTGCAGGCAAGCATCTTAAACACTGAACCATCTCTCCAGCCTTGAAATAGTTCCTGATAGACCTTAGGCAACCTGTGGTGACCAGGTGGCCATTTAGGACACCATGTGGTAGGGATTGTTGCATGCATTCTGCTGTATAAAAATACATGGTTGGACAGAATGTGTACCTCAGTGTTAGACTGTGTTTAGTGAAAATGGGACCATCATTAAAATCCCCCGCACCGTAAAAACATAAATCAATACATAAACATAAAGCTATATAACCTTCACTAAAGGGAAGTTCAGACTTTTTATATGAAATCCATTTAATGAAATGAGGATTTAAGGATTTTTCTCTTCCTCTCATTCACCACACATTAGTTTATTGATTTTCTATTACTAGGTACCTTTACCTTAAAAACACATTTTTAATAGAAAAAGAAGTTGCATTTTATGTTTTTCACTAAACATCTTTTCACATAGACCAAATCAATGCATGTCTTCAGCATTTACTGCACATTCTTGTCTTTATTGCTGAAAAGATTCTGGTTGGAGTCTTTGAATTCTTATCTCCAGCCTGTTTACTGAATTTTCAGTCAGCTTTCTCAGGATTAAACTATCTTTCACTTTCAAAGATTGCTTTGAAGCCAGAGCTGCTTTGCACAGGATGCAGCTCTGAGGCCATGGGCTAAAGCCACAGTGACCACTGTGAGAGTACAACTTTCTATTACGTTTTCACTTTTCACTAGGAAATGTATGCACTAACTCAAAAAAAAAAAAAAAATAGAAAAGTACAACACCACCCAGAAAAACAATAACAGAAAACCTCTCACTGCTTCTTCCAAAGGCTACAATACTAAATCATCATTTTAGAGTTATGACACACAACTCTGCAGGCACTTACGTATTGATAAAGAGCAGCTCTGAGTGTTAATACCTACCATTTCCTTACTCCTAGGTGTGTGTGTGTGTGTCATAGGTTTTCCTCAGTGCTTTATTGAATAGAGAGAAAAAGAAAAGAATGCCTGTCAAATACCACAGGTCTGTTTGTTTTACTTTAGGTGTGCCTGGTTCCCAGCTCCATTGTCCAACTTTTTCAAAGGAGAACAGAGCTGGTAAGGTCGAAGGGAGAATTTAGGGAGGTTGTAATGGGTATCAAGACCCAGGCCCAATCGATTTTGAAATGGGGAATGCTTATCACTACAACTTCTGTAATAAAATGAACCCCTCAGTTTCCATCTTCCTTAATTGCCTCTCCATTACTAAGTTTTTACCACGCACGGTCTATGAAATTGAAGAGACTCTCCTGTAAATATCATGAAAACATCCCAGGCCTAACCCCTCACCCCTCCCATTGGACAGTCTTGCTACTGGACCCTGTGGAACTTCAATAAAAAAGATTCCCCTCTCAATGTTGTACTCTAGCTAGTTCTTTGTGTACTAATAGTTCATTGCTCAAAAATAAAATAAAATAAAATAAAACTTAAGTGGGAATAAGAAGAAAGGGTTAAGTTACTTGGGAGTTCACTACAAACTTTGAAGCGGTAAGGAAGAGGTTAAACGGGACCTGGTGGATTTTTGAAGTCTTTGGCTGGGAGGTTCCATTTGGAGAAAGGTGCAGGGGAGACCCGGGTGACAAGAGAAACCAGACAAGTTCGCATTCGCTTGGATTTCCGCTCCCGAGCACTTTCCTGCTCACCTGAGGGCGCAGCCGGGCACCTCAGGCCGGTGCCTGGAAATATTCACAGGCACAAGTTGTCTGAGCAGCGCCCGGGAGGCCCGGCGAGGACGGCGCGGCCCCTTTAAGGCTTCCCTGGCCCGGCTGCCGAGGGAGGAACCGGCGAGCGGCGGGGACGGTGGGGAAACCCGCAAGCGGCTGAGCCGGGAGGAGGCAGCGTGAGGGGAACGGGAGGGAGAGGAGAGAGCGAGCGGAAACTTCAGACGCGCTGCCCCCGCCGCAGCATCCTCATCCCCGCGCCTCTCCGCCCACCCGAGGACGTGCGCGGGCTGCTGCCCCTCCGCAGCGTCCACGAGCCCGCGGCGAGGCGCCGGAGACACCCCGGGAAGTTTGGACTCCGGCGTGGTTCGGGGTGCCCGGAGAGCGCGCCCACGGGGAGCGGAGCCGGAGCGATGCTGGGCGCCGCGCGGGGCTGGGGTTGTCCGGCTGGCGTGCGCGCGTCTGCGGTCCAGCGGCCGTCCGGGGCGCCCTCGGCATCCCGCAAGTGATGGGAGCAGGGGCCCGCCCAGGCCGCCGCACCGCGCTCGCCCCCAGCGCACCCCCGGCACCCCGATCCTGTCTCCCTGAGCTGCCGTCGCTACCTTGACCACCACCACCAGGCCGACACCCCGAGAAGAGAAGCACTTTTTTTGTTTTGTTTTGTTTTTTGCTCTTGTTCTTGGTTTCTCACACCCCAACTTTGCTCGTTCGGGCACACGCTGTGGGGGCGCACGCAAGGAGGCAGGAAACCGCACAACTGTTCCTCGGCTTCATCTCTTTGTTGGCTTTGGATGGTCCTTGGAAGCGGCTGAGCCTCCTCGGGAACCTTGGGACCCCAGAAGACCAGCCTTGGAAGTCTTCCTTTGCAAAGGACTCTGAGAGACTGACAAGCGTCAGGAAGGGTCCACGAGACACTGCCCCGAAAACTCCTGGTGGATTTGACCCACGTTGCTTATATTAAGCCTTTGTGTGTAGGGTGTGTGGTGTTGGGGACTTTCATACCTTTTGGGCACCCCGTTTCTCCTCCCTTCTCTTGGCATGAGACTGGATGCAGGACCCACACGAGGACAATGATCGCGGAGTCTGCTCACATTTACCTCTTTGGATTGATATGTCTCTGTACAGGTAACCCGCCTCTTCTTTCCTCACCCCCGATCTCCTGCTCCACTTTGCAGACTCAAATCCTGAATTGCATTTTTTTTTTTTTTTGGCCGACTCCTCCCTTCTTAGGCCGGAGGGGCTCGACCCCTGCAGAACTTTTCTAGGCGAAACAGGCTCCTAGTTCATATTTGAAGGTGACCCTCTAGCCCCTGCCCTCCAAACTTCCCCCTAACACCCCTTCTTCAAAGCCCCTTCCCAGACCCCGGCTTTTTGCCAAGTTCAGGGCACGCCCTGATTACTCTGGGCAAAAGCTGTCTCAGCACCCGGTGAGAGGGAGGAGGCTGCGGTTGGTGGTGAGCTTGGATGCCCGGGATGAGCCCAGTGAGTATGGCATCCACCCGCGGGATTCTAGGGGGTGCTAGTGTGGAGGGCCGATCCAGACTCCCCAGGAGTCCAGAACCTGGTCCTCCAATTCGCTCCTCCTCTGGAGAGCACCAGGGCTTATTAGCAGTTGTTTTATGTAACCAAAGTCTGTAATTAAGTTCGATTCTGAAGAAACTTCAGGAAATAACTCCTTCTCAATGGTAGGATATAAACTAGCCACTGGCTGGCTGGGTTTAGGAGGAAAACAGACGGTTGTAAGTGTCTGAAAGGGAACAGTTAGTTGCTTGGGAGTCCTCTTTGGCAAGATCGAGCAGAAGGCTGGCTTAGGATTTGCAGGATGAATTAAATAGGACTGCAGCTCCATATGAAGTGTTGGAAAGAAAGATGCTTCACGGGAAACCTTCTGGCGTGAGAGTGCGCGCCGCATCTGCGCTTGGAAATGATGTTCTTGCGCTCGTGAAGAAACTTCCTAAGGGTGAACTGAGCCATGGACTTTTGTTTCTCTTCCTTTTGGTGGATTCTGGTTTCAATCATGGATCCAATTTCAGGCCTTAAAGCGCGTGCGCGCGCGCACACACACACACACACACACACACACACACTCACTCAAACACTGCACCTTGGGGAATTTCTTGTAGTCACATACTGAGCTTCAAGTTGCATCAGGGCCTAAAGGTTAGAGCCACTTAATTTGCATAATTATGAAATCATCAAGTCTTTTTGAAGGCCTGAACTTTTTTCAGTCTATGGCCAACCTTTTTTTTTTTTTAATTGAACCTGAGTACTTAATAGGAAAAGGAAAAAAAGAAAAAAAAAAAAAAACATCAGCCAACTCATAGCAAATAAATCCCTAAAAGAAGAGAAGCCTAGGGATGTGCTTCCTGACTGGAAGTAACCAGGGACATTTGCACCAAATAGGAAATTCATTAAATTGTTACTCCTTTGAAGCAAACAGAGATTGAAGTTTCAGCCTTAGTGTTTCATGTATGTTACAGTGGACACATGAGTAAATTAAATAGACTGCCATCACCTTTCCCCACAACCACCCTTCCTTGTTTGTGACGCAGCAGCTTTTGTCTTAGTTTGCATATCTGGATGTTTCAATAGTTCCCCACCTTCCAGCCATGGTTGCTAATCAAAAACATTAAGATCTGATCTTTCTATTTGCCTCTTTTTGCTTTGTCTCCCCCTAGTTTCATTTACAACTTCAGATACCTTTGAGATTTTTGTTGATTCACCTTCTCAGTTAAAGTTTATTCACGTGTGTAAAGTGTAGTGTCAGTGTGATAAATGACTGGAGGGGCAGATTACTGAAGATAGGGGGATTAATGGTCATTAGTCACTGTTTGAGCTGAGTTTGTATATGTTGGGACATTTTATCATGGCTGTAGATTAAAGATAGGGTCACATTAATAGGATATCCCTGAAAGCTGGTCCTGTCAGCTTGCAAGTTCTGTCTTCACTTGGAGAAATGTATGGGGGTGGAGTCTCTGGACAGATTTAATAATTTGATTGGTAGTTCCTGTCTGAAGATCATAATTTGAACAGATGTGCTTCATGTTTAGAATCTTAGTGCTAAACTGATTTCTTGCTTTAGTTTTCTTATTATTTTTCATGTAAGCCATTGATGATTTTTATAGGCCTTACATTTCTCTTTGTGTAGACTTACCTACTCTGCCAGGTACCAGGCCAGAGCTGTCTTTGGAGTTACTCTCTCATATTTAACCTGAAGCCTTTTACTACATCTTTGATAGCTTTCAGTCATGCTATGAATCTGAACTTGGGAGGCTGGTCAAATTATTGGACTGGTAGGGTGATTTCATGAACATGTGCTCTATTAAGGAATGCTGTTGATTTGAATAAAACCTCATAGAGTTAGGTAAGTGAGTAGTAACTTGGATGTACTGAAGGCACCTGGACAGGGAATGAATGAAGTTCTTGAAAGATTGTGTTTCTTGTCTTGCCTCAAGCCTGAGATCACAGTCTAGCACTTGTTAATGGAGTGTATTTAAGAGAAATGTGGTGAGCTTAAATAAATCAAAGTGTACTGAGGGGGTAAGGCACCTTCGACAAGATTTAACCTGTAAAAGCATCTATTGATTGTCAGGTTTTTTTTTTTTTTCTTCTCTTTTATTCTGGCTGCCAATTTAACAAAGTCCTACAGTTATCTTCAAACAGATTGTAAATTCCATTTTGCTGTGTTGATGGCACATTTAGCATCAAGTATTATGTTTGAGAATGTTTACACTTGTAACCTTAAAAAAACCATATATATATATATGCAAGCAAAGAGAGGCAGAGAGAGGCAGAGAGAGGGAGAATGGGCACACCAGGGCCTCTTCTCCCTACAGAAGAACTCCAGACACATGCACCACTTTGTGCATCTGCCTTTACGTGGTTACTGGGGAATTGAACTCCGGTCATTAGGCTTTGTTGGAAAGTGTTTTAATCGTTGAGCCATCTCTCCAGGCCTAAACTCCTAATTCTTTTCTAAAAAATATTTTATTTATTCATTTATTTATTATGAGGGGTGGGGGTTAGGACATTCCAGCACCTCTAGCCACTGCAAATGAACTCCAGAACCATGTACTAGATGTGCATCTGGCTTTATATAGGTACTGGTGAGTCAAACCTGGGTCCATAAGCTTTCCTGGCAGGTGCCTTAACCACTAAGGCATCTCTCCAGCCCAAATCCTAATTCTTAATAAGCTTTTTTTTTTTTTTTTTTTTTTTTTTTTAATTTTGTGAGACAAAACCTTGGGGTAAAGGTGAGTGTTACTGTAGCAGTACATTTTTAAGGTTGATTCATCTGATTAGTTTGCATGACTGTGTTCCTGGTGAGGTGGGGTGGGGAGAGCAGAAAGGGTGGATCTGACAACAATCTGTGCACTGTCTCAGCATCTGATTCTAAACATTTTTCTTTCTACACTTCCTCTTCTCCTAGCCATTGGCTAAAACCAGCTTTTAAGTGAAAAAGTGATTGAATTTCAGATCAAACTTAGGATAAGATCTGAATTTCAAATAAAGTAGATGTTCCCTAGGGCTCTCTTCTTAACTGGGGGGTGGCCTTTCTGTCCCTAGAGGGACTTGAGGGACTTTCTTTTTTCTTTTTCTTTTTCTTTTTCTTTTTTCTTTTTTTTTTGTATGTTTCACTATATGAGCCACTTCCAAGTGGGTCTGTATGTCTCTTCTCTCCCCTCCTCTGTTCTCCTTTTTCCTTAACTTCCTCTCTCTGGCTAGGGTTTCACTCTAGCCCAGCTGACCTGGAATTCACCATGTAGTCTCAGGGTGGCCTTGAACTCACAGTGATCCTCCTACCTGTGCCTCCTGAGTGCTGGGATTAAAGGCATGCGCCACCATGCCCCATCAATTGTTTGAGTAATTCTAACAAGTGTTGTTGTTTTCTTTTTATTTTTAATTACTTAATTAATTGATTTATTTACTAGAGACAGAGAGAGGGAAAGAGAGGCGCTCCAGGGCCCCTAGCCACTGCAAATGAACTCCAGACACATTTGCCACCATGTGCATCTGGCTTACATGGGACCTGGAGAATCTAATTGGGGTCCTTAGGCTTAGCAGGGATGTACTTTAACTGCTAAGGCATCTCTCCAGCCCTGTTGTTGTTTTTTTAATAAGCTTTGTTAACTCTTACATATACATATATGGCTATGTTTTGTCTATGAAATGTCTATTTCCTGGTAATGGTCCTGAAACACATGAGATATTTAAGGTTAAACTGTCTTAAAAAAAAAAAAAGTTTACTGAGAGTCTTTTTTTTTCTTAATTAAAAAAATTATTAATTTGAGAGAGCGAGAGAGAGCAGAGAGGAGGGGGTGGGGGTGGGGCTTCTAGCCATTGCAAAGAACTCCATATACATGACCCTCTTTGTGTATCAGGCTTACGTGGGTCTTGGGAAATTGAACCTGGGTCCTTTGGCTTTGCAGGCAAACACCTTAACCATTAAGCAATTTCTCCAGGCCTGTTCTTAATTTTTGCTATGACAATTGAAATACTTTTATGCCAAAGTGGTATAAAATGCCACATTTTAACTAACAGTGACAATACTCATTTAGTTTTTACATTAGCTAGATATTAGCTAATTAGCTATTACAATATCTATAATGTAAAATAGCTGGCTAATAGGAATTTGATTGGAAAAATTTAGGAAAACAGGTTTTAATGAAGATTATGGGTGTTTGACTTTCATTTGTTATCTTCCACGTTCATAAGACACCCAAACAATAAATATTTTAATTTTTTTTAGAATGTTTAATTCCTTTTAAAATGAAATTTGATTTTGTTTTTTTTCTTTCTTTCTTTTTTTTTCTTTCTTTTTTTAGAACTCACTATATTGATTTACTTTACATTATGGCATTTTTTTTTCATTTTTTTGTTTCTTTTTTCCTCTCTTGTCCTTCTCTTGTAAAACCCGCTCCTCCCCAGTCTCTCTTCCACTATCATGTCACATGTCCTTCCCCCTTTCTCCTCACTTCTTCCCTATTTAGCTTCATATCTAGACCATTTCTCCCCTTCCCTTATTTACAGTCACATAAACCTTCCAAGTTAGAACCCACGTATGAGACAGAATATATTATTTTTGTCTTTCTGGGCCTGGATAACCTTGCTTAGTATGAGCTTTTCTGATTCCATCAATTTTCATGCAAATGTAATTTTAATTAACTTTTTAAGGCTAAATAAAATGCCACTGTGTCTGTGTATGTCGTTTTCATTATCTTGTCATCTGTTGATGGACATCTACGTTGATTCCATTTCCTAGTTGATGTAATAGAGCGGCAATAAGCATACATGTGCAAGTGTCTCTGTGGTAGAATATCTACTCCTTTGAGTATATGCGTAGCAGTGGTATAGTTGGGTCATATGGTAGTTTGATTTTTAGCTGTTTGAGAAACGGCCACACTGATTTTCACAGTGGCTGCCCCGCTTTACATTCCCTCCAACAGTGTTTAAGGGCTTCCGTTCCCCCACATCCTCACCCTCATTTATTGTTATTTGATGCTAGCCATTTTGACTGGGACAAAATAGACGCTCAAAGTAGTTTTAATTTGCACTTGTCTGATGGCTAGAGATGTAGAATACATTACTAATGTATCTGTTGGGCTTTTATGGTTTTATGGTTCTTCTCTCGAAAACTATTTCTTCCATTTTTGTTGCAGTCAGATTCACATTGCTGGCAGAAATTGCCCCACCAAGAGCAGCTTTTGTGGAAAAAAAAAAAAAAAAAGTTTATTTTGATTTACAGACTCAAGGGGAAGTTCCATGATGGTGGGGGAAAAAGATGACATGAGCAGAGGGTGGACATCACCCCCTGACCAACATAAGATGGACAATAGCAACAGGAGAGAATGCCAAACACTGACAAGGGGAACCGGCCATAACACCCATAAGCCCGCCCCAACAATACACTGCCTCCAGGAAGCATTAATTCCCAAATCTCCATCAGCTGGGAACCTTGTATTCAGAACACCTAAGTTTATGGGGGACACCTGAATCAAACCACCACAATTCCATTAGATCATTTATTTTTATTTTTATTTTTATTTTTATTTTTCGGTTTTTTGAGGTAGGGTCTCACTCTGGCCCAGGCTGACCTGGAATTAACTATGCAATCTCAGGGTGGCCTTGAACTCATGGCGATCCTCCTACCTCTGCCTCCCGAGTGCTGGGATTAAAGGCGTGCGCCACCACGCCCGGCTCCATTAGACCATTTATTGATTGGTAATTTTAGTTTTAGTATTTAGGTTTTGTAGTTTGTAGTTTTTGTTTGTTTGTTTCTTTGTTTTTAGAGAGACAGAGAGAGAGGGAGAGGGAGACAGACAGAGAATGGGCTTGCCAGCAGCCTCTCCGCCGCTGTGAATGAACTCCAGATGTGTTCGCCCCCTTGTGGGCAAGTGCAGCATTGCACCCTTGCATCACTTTACATCTGGCTAAATCTGGGACCTGGAGATTGGAACTGCCTTTCTTAGGCTCAGCAGGCAGGCGCCTTAACCGCTAAGCCATCTCTCCAGCCCTTGTAATTTTTTAAAATATATATTCTTTCTTTCTTCTTATTATTAACAACATATTTTGTGTGGATACATTATGCGTTGGTATCCTCTTTTCCCTCTCCCCTGTTCCATTACTCTGGGAGCCCTGCTCAGTGAGGGTTCAGGTTTTCCCTATGGGTTGTAGATTATGTGTTGTGGGAGCAGTAGTTGGTTATTTTTTTGGGGGGAGCAAATGCCTCTGGGCCATGATATCTCAACCTGTGGCTCTTACAATCTTCCTGCCCCTTCTTCCATAACATTCCCTGAGCTGTGGTGGGTGAGTTTTAAGTCTACTTCAGTGATGAGCTCTTAGGAGTCTCTGGATCTCTGTTTTGGTAAGTGTTGAATATCCTCAGGGTCTGTCTCCTTCATCCTGGCCCTGCTTATCAGGCTCAGCATGGATTTTTTAAAATATATATTCTTGATATCCAACCCCTATCTGACATGCAGCTTGCAATTATCTTCTCCTATTTTGTAGGCTTTCTGTTCTCTGCTAATAGCTTCATTTGAAAAATAGTTAACCTTTTTTTTTTTTTTTTTTTTTTTTTTTTTTTTCCCAGGCTAGGTTGGAACTTACTCTGTAGCCTCAGGTAGATTGGTCTCGAACTCATGGTGATCCTCCTGTGTCTGCTTCCCATCCCAAGTGCTGGGATTAAAGGCATGTGTCCCCACCCCCAGATTGTTAATTTGTGTGTGTGTGTGTGTGTGTGTATGGCAGAGAGGGGAGAACAAGAATATGATTATGGGCACACATCAGGGCTTCTTGATGCTGCAGATGAATTCCACAGGCAGGCACCACTTTATGCATCTGAATCTGACACTGGCTGGCAGGCTTTGCAAGTGAGCACCTTTAACCACTTAGCCATCTCCAGCAAAGAATTTCTGTTAAGCTACACTTAATAAGATTTTAGAATAGTGACTGCCGCAGTCTATTGAGAAGAGTGAGAAGCCAGGCAGTTTACTGTAGCATGACACTTTCTCTTAGAGTTGACCAGTGACCTGACAAGAGGAAGTAACTTAAAAGTGAGACTGAGTTCAAATTCTGGGGCAAATTGAGAAACGTTTGATGACTACTACTGGTGCTTTGAAGCTATGGCTGTCATTTAGAGAGCATTGATCACTATCTCACTTAATGGGTATGAGAACTTCATGACCCAGTTGCTGTTAATTGGTAAGATATTTCTTTACCTCCCCTTATTTTGTACTTGTGGAAATCGTTTTGTAGAGAACTTAGGGCATGTGGATGAGCAGGGTTTTGACTAGTTTGTTCCAAATCTCTTAACCCTATTGTCCAGATTTAAAGAGGTAAATGAATTTAAATTTAAAAATATGTGTGGTTCAATTAATTTTTGCCTTAACCCTTGTTTCCAGAATCAACCTAGGTAAGATTGTGGATTGAGCACTTGAGAATTTGGAAGGAAGACACTGTTTCCCTGTGATTAAGAAACTTCTAGTTCCCCCAGTAAGACAGTGAGTTCTTTATATCCTACCAGTTCACATTCAGCCTTGATCCAGTCTGCATTTTGTGCAGGCTGGAAGGAGGAGACGCTGTATGTCACAGCACTGGCTCCTGGAGGTTCAGCTGCATATAGAGCCCAAGTTGGGTTTGGGGAAATGAAAGCTATTCTCATTCATGCACACTTCAGGAGAGATGTTGCTCTGACTCCCAAGGCAAATAATTGGTACTTGTCAGGGAAGAGCCTGTGGAGAGAGACAATCATTTCCCTTGTGGCTGCTCGTACCCTCTGGGTTAGCTGTGGGCTGGTGGTCGGTCATCTAGTGGTAGATGAGCCTTCTGCTTGATTGCTGTTCACAGATGACTCACTTCATGGTCACTGATCATGGAAGGGTTGAGCATTAATACCTGGTTGATCAGCTGGTTGCATGCTGCTTATGCATAGCCAATAAAGTTGCCATCCTGTGGAGATCAAAAGACCACCTCCTTTCTTTACAATTCTGGATTAGTGTGGTTTCCTTTTCTCCCATCTCCTTCCACTTTCAGTCTTTTAATTCAATCTTGCTGCTGAAGAAGAGGAAGCAAAAAAGATTATAGTGTACAAGGAGGTAGCTTTGATCTCTCTCTGCTTCTCTCTGGGTCTCTCTCTCACACACAGTGGATGGTGTCATGTTGCTTGCTTCATGGGAGAGCTAAGCCTCATTTCCTTTCAGCCAAAACAGCTCTACAAATCTCCTTACTTCTGTGATTTTACTTGGCTTCCAAACATCTTATGACTGTTGTTTCGCACATAAAATAATATTTTGAACAGCATGACTGTGCATATCTTTCTGACTTCGTTCAAGTGCCTCTGAGGCGCTCACAGCTGTGCATAGCTTACAGCTGGAAAAGAATATCTACTGGTTTTGTTTAATTCATTTTGTTTTGTGAGGGTGTATGCATAGAAGATAAACAATAAAATCTTGGATCACAAGTCTGAGGTTAAATAGTCTATGGCTTAATGCCTGCCACCTAGTTTGACACTTAAATGAAGTGTTAAAAGCACCATCAATGGATACAAGCAGATGTCAGCAAGTGATGTGGTTCTATCGCAAGTGGGAATATAGTACTTTTGTGTCAAGTGATTGATTTGCATACATCATATAAGTGGCTGGCCTTGGTTCCAAATAATGCAATGCATTTTGGGGATAAAAGAAATTCACATAATTTTTCCAGTTTAGTAGATCAAGGTTTACTAAAAACACATTTTATAGTGGCTGGAAAGATGGTTGAGCAGCTAAAGACACTTGCTTGCAAAGCCTTCTGGCCTGGGTTCAGTTCCCAAGTCACTTATGTAAGCTGGTTGCAAAAAATGGCATAATTATCTGTTGTTTCTTTGAAGTGGCAAGAGGACCACATACACATAAACACACCCTGAATAATCAATAATTTAAAAATTAATCTTATTTTAATTATATTTGTGACATTTTCATGCATATATATTACATTTTGATATGGACCCACAGTACCCTTTTTTGTTCCCCCTCAGTCTTACTATACTCCTCCCTGTCACATACTAGCAACTAAATGACTATGCCAAGGAAGAGAAAGGGTCCCCCTCCCTGTCAAGCTTTGACTGGCATTAGCTTTTAAAGGAGGGAGTGGCCTCCCAAGCCCCTCCTCTACTTGTAAGTGAACTGAATGTGAACTGGCCCAGTCACGTGTAGGTCTTGTGTTATAACCACAGCTTGAGTGCCATGCATGGCCTTGTCATGACTGGGTCCCAGAGTACCACAGTGCTCCTCCCCATCCTCCAGCTCTTGCATTCTTTCCTTCCTGTCTTCCTCAATGTTCCCTGAGCCCTGCAGCAATGATGTGTATGTTTCACTTAGGAGCAGGTGCTCATCAGTCACTTATTAAAATACATATTTTAAAAAGAACTTTTTACAGTAGCAAAAACACTTTACACTGTTACACTTTCCTAAAATGCTCTTGATTAGATTTTAGAAAGTATCAAGTTGAAAATATGTTCAACTCATCTCTGAACAAGACAAGACACGCTTTTCAGTCAGCCTTAGAAGGAACATGGACCCTTAGTACATTCCCTTACAATTATTCACAAGGTATTCTGTTCAAGAATGCTAGAGACCCAGTTTTCATTGCTACCTCCCTATAGATTATCTTTTGAATGTTAAAAAAATGGTCTTTGGGGACGAGGTGATGGTTTAACCTGCAAAGCCTAAGGACCCAGGTTTGATTCCCCATTACCCATGTAAACCAGATATACAAGGTGGCACATGCGTCTGGAGTTCATTTGCAGTGGCTGGAGGCCCTGGTGTGCCCATTCTCTCTCCATCTACTTCTCTGTCTCTCAAATAAATAAATACATAAATAATATTTAAAAAAAAAAAATGATATTTGGAGAATAGTAAAATTGCTATATGTAAGCATTTTGTACTTTAAAAATTCATTTCATGTATACCTCATCTATTGACAATTCCAAATTTCAATGGCCATGTCAAGGGATCGTGTTCATATGACCATGAAATTCTTCCTAGCATGTTCTTTATGATAGTAATTCACCATTGTATTGAATCAAAATGGTGTCCTCCTTCCTGGATTGTAGTTGATGAGAAACAAAAGCTAGTGTTGTGTAGCTAAGGATGACCTTGAACTTCTGAGTCTCCTTCCAACTCCCAAGTGATGGGATTGCAAGTGTGTACCTCAGCACCAGTCTTATGCCCTATAGTGATCAAGCTTAAGGCCTTGTTCATGCTAGGCAAGGATTCTACCAAATGGGCTACATCCTCAGTCTACACTAAAGAATTTTGATGCATTAGAGACTCCAGGGTACAGAAATAAAATGGAACCAAAGAATGAGTGGGGGCCGGATGTGCTGTCACACGCCTTTAATCCCAGCACTTAGGGAAAAAGTTAGGAGGTTCAGGAAAGCCTGGGACTATAGAGTGAGTAGTAGGTCAGTGTGGGCTAAAGTGAGACCCTACCTTGAATAAACCAAAAAGAAAAAAAAATAAATGAATGAATCAGGTTACAAATGTTCCTTTCAAGATATATAATAAAATGTTAGTGAGATAAGAGGCTTCAAAATTTGACCTCTAAACCTGCATTCTGTCATAGTTTCTGCTTTAAGGTGGAATAGTGGATTTTTTTTATTTTGTCTTAGGAATGATGGACTAACTTCTATTTATATATTATTTATTTGAGAGAGTATGAAGAGGTAGAGACAGAGAGAGAAAATGAAAATATGAGTGCTCCAGGGCCTCTATTTACTGCAAACAAACTCCAGGTGTATGAGCCACCTTGTGCATCTGTCTTTATATGTGGGTACTGGGGAATCAAATCTGGGTACTTAGGCTTTGCAGGCAAGTGCTTTGAGCTCTTTCTCCAGCCTTGGACTAACTTCGAATTTAGCTAAAGGAATGTGCCTATCTGCAGTTACTTGCTCATGAAACAAAAGCCCTGGTTTTAGTTTCATGGGATCTAAAGTGTGTTCTGTTCACTCAGACTTGATTTAAAAGACAGGCTTTATCACCTGAAACATCACTAAAATGCTGCTTGCTCATATAACAAAGTGAGTTCTAGCACATTTGTACGTGTTAAGTACACACCTCTGGGTAGCTTTAAACTACCTTAGCTGCTTTGTTTGGGAAGTGGTTTCACTAACACTAGGCCATTCAATTAGGAAGTTGTCTGTCTAAAATAAACTGCCTGGTACAGCCTGTGGAAGATAAAACTCATCTGGCTTTTTCCTTCAGATCTGAAGAGAAGCAAAAATTTCCCATCAGTCTCTTATTAAGTTCCCAACTACATCTTTCACAAATAAATGAAGTTATTCAACCATGGGTTTTCAAACCTAGGAAAGTAGAAGGAAAATGGGGTAGGGGAAAGCAAAGTCTTCATTTGAACAGCTCTGTATATGGGAGGTGCCTCTCTGCACAGAGTCTCAGCTGTTACATCTCCACAAGTTTAGATTGCAGAGAAGAGTCAGTACTGTGAGACAGGAAGAGTAAGTTGTTTGGCTTTTAACTCGTGGGAGCTCATCACTTCTTAGAAGCATATAATAACTGTTTTTCCCATGGTGGAAAGAAGCATGCCTCATTAATTAAATGATGCATTGATATAGTATTTGCCCAGTTGTAGGCACCAAATCTGAAGGATTAGGAATGAGTAGCAGTATCTCTAATAATCATAGTAGTCCTGATAAGACCTAAAATTTATAGAGTGTTATTATCTGCCAGGCAAAGTGCTAACAAGCCTTATCTTACTCCATTCTTGAAGCAGCCGTGTTCAGAAGGAATGTGCAGCTGTTTATCAATATGGAAAACGAGGCTCAGAAAAGTTAAGCTCCTTGATTACAATCAGTCAGTGAGTTGGAGTGAGGATTTGAAGCCAGCCTGTGCGGTGTCAGAAGTTTAATTCTTCACAGTTAAGCAGACATGCCACATTATACTGTAAAGGAATGAATGGAGGGGAAACTGTGAAATAGGTTGGTAACATTAAGATGGCTGTTTTTGTTTTTGTTTTTGGTAGGGAACTAGACTTTTGCTAACCAGACTTAGCTTCCTGTTTGGTGATTGAACTTTTTATCTTATTGTCCATTCCTCTTCTGATAACCTATGAAAAGAGCATCCTGATATTACATACCACAGACAACTCACACTCAAGTTGTAATCAAGACATGGACTGTGTGGAATTCAGTGCTGCTCAGTGTGGGGAATAAAGCTGAGGTAATAAGTCCCCAGTCAGTTTTGTGATAGTTCAATGGGTGAACTGAATTCTCATTAAGTAGAAATCACCACCAGGGAGGGGGAGGGGGCATCTAACATCTCTGAGAAACTGATCAATAAATTTTTGTTTGTTTGGAAATATTATTAATAAGACATTTATTTGCAAACTGAATTTGTGATTATTGTTCCTTTAGAGGTGAATCCTTCTCCAGTGACAGGCTTCAATGAAAATAATGTTGCATTGCTTAACATGATTCCTGCCAGGAAAACCTTGAATGAGCCTGCAGTCACTATCAGAAAAATTATTGCATTAATATGATTTCAGAATGAGTGAAGTTTGTTTGAGAAAGGTTATTCTTTTGCTTTTTTGAAATACTTTTTATGAAGCATTCTGAGCATGTCTATTCTGTTGTTTCTGAGGATGGTTTTCTTAGGTGCACTGGTCTTCCGATGTGATTTCCAAATGCCTAGATGGGATCATGTGTTTAGAGTTTTTTCTATTTCCATAAATTTATGACTTGTCATTACTCTTAAAGGAAGATTGGCTATTTCTATCCTGACTCCATGCCACTACTATAACAATATCATGTCTGGAATGCTTCCGTATTTGAAACCTTTGTTCTTATCTTTAAGGTCTTTATCTTAACATACACTTCATTATGAATTTATTTCCATGCATTCATTGCTTTGCAGTAGCAGTTTTCCATGTCTACTTCTCCAGTATTATTAGTGGAGTTTAATAACACTGTTTCATTTCTCAGTAAGCTATTTGCTATCCCACGTGCTAATAAAAAAATCATTAGTAAGTAGCTGTCAACTTTTTTTGCTATTAAAGAATATTTCAGACAAATCTGATAATATAGAAGAGCTTTTAATATAAGACCCAGCATTAGTGATTTGTTGGCACTATTGGAATGAATGATGTATTGGATTTGATGAGCAAAGGTAGATGTGCATCTGGGAAGTGGTACATTAAGGAGATTCACAGAGTTAGGAACATCTTCTGGGACTCTCAGAGTGTTGAGAGAAATAAGGGAGATGAATAACTTGTTGGGCTTGGGGAAGTATTGGAGAAGGGGTATCAAAGCAGGGCAACCAGAAAAGCCAAAATAGCATATAAGACCAGGTAGATATCAGTACAGATTACTAATAGGTATTGCTTTTATTATATTGTTATATTTAAGAGGACATTTGCATTGCTGTTATTGTTATTGTGTGTTTGAAGTACATGTGGTGTGTTGTGATGTATGCACATGTGTGTACACAGAGGCACACATCCTTGTGGAGGCCAGAGGAGAATGTCAGATGTCCAGAATTTCAGCTTGCGTGAGCCCCAGTTATTCTCTGGTTTCTTCTCCCTGTAGGACTGCAGTTGCAGGCATGCGTGGCCATTTGCAGCTGTTCATATGGGAACTGGGGAATGGAACTGAGGCAGTCTTGGGCCCTCTCCTGCCCTTAGGCTTGTCCTACACGCCGTCTTAACTGCTGAGTCATTTCCACATCCCCAAGAGGACATTATCTAATAAACATTCTTTCATTTACTTACTAGTCATCAAAGTAGGAAAAAAATACTCAGTTCTTGTTATAATGAATTTATTATAGATGATTGATGGTGTACAGGTAATCTAATAGAGATGCATGACTGCTCTGAGAGCTTGTGTTTAGATGAAAAAGTAATGCGTGGATTATTGCTTAATTTAGACAATCCACAATGTATACAACTTTCAAAGAATCGTATACCATAGATATTTATAAATTTTATTTTTCCACTTAAATGATATTTAAGGAACAACAACAAATAAAGAACAGGTAAAATAAAGGAGGTTTGATCATCTGTTTCTGGGAGATTAAAACATTTGTTTTCTGACATTCTTGTCTGAGAATATGGAAGCAGTGTACAGATAGACAATGAACTGAAATGTATAATTGTTTGTGTAGTTCTTAAACTGTCAGTTGGACAGCATCTTAGAAGCGGCATTTTCTCTGTGTGCTTCTACCCCTCCTTCTTCAGGCGTGCAGTCTTCCTGCTTCTTCTTCCCTCTTAACCGCGTGGGTCGAGAGTCCTCTTCTAGAAGACATGGTTCCATTTACAACAGTTAGAATTTAGCTTCAACTTGAGTTGAATTTCTAATCTAATAGCCTTGGCTCTACCCTCTGGATGTAGCCAGGACACATCTAATCTGGCAAGATATTGAATATCTAATAGATACTGAAACTATATTGAAATACTGAGTCTGTTTTAATACATGATGACAGTTGAGTTCATTCTAAAGTGTCTAGAGTCCTGTTATCTTAATCATCTAAAGATTTTTCTATGGGTACATTGTTTTTATTTGCATTATTTTTAATATTTGTTCTGTTAGTTTTTAAAATAAAGGCAACTTGAGGCATCTCTACCCTAATTACTTGAAATCTATGCTCTTTTAAAATTTCAAAGTGTAAGAAAATTCAACTTTTCATTTTCTTTTTTTTAATTAATTTTTTTTTCATTTATTTGAGAGAGAGAGAGAGAGAGAGAGAGAGAGAGAGATACAGATAGAAAATGGGCATGTCAGGGCCTCCAGACACTGCAAATGAACTCCAGACACATGTGCCCCTTTGTTCATCTGGCTTATGTGGGTCCTGGGGAATTGAACCGGGGCCCTTTGGCTTGGCAAACCCTAAACCACTAAGCCATCTCTCCAACCCAACTTTTCATTTTCTAATGCATCTTTCATATCACCTAAAACTCATCTGAATATGTAGGTTGGAATGATTTTTCTGGATCCAGATTTAAAAATGAATTAGGAAGCTAGATCTTTGTCTTCTCACCATCATTTTCTACTGAATCATCTGGTTTAAAGTCAAATATTTTCAAGTTAAAGAAAAAAAAAGTAGAATTTGATCCAGGCAAGATGGCACATGCCTTTAATCCCAGCTCTTGGGTGGCAAAGGCAGGAGAATACTGTGAGTTTGAGACCAGCCTGGAACTACAGAGTGAGTTTCAGCCTGGGCTAGAGTGAGACTCTATTTCTAAAACAAACAAACAAACAAACAAACAAACAAACAAACAAGCAAAAAAATAATAATTTGATCATTTGTGTTCTCTGTTTTTATGGTTGAAAACCAAAATGCCTCTTCAGAACTTGAAAGTGGAGGAAGGGCCTGGATAAGGTCCTGGTGGTTTTTAGCTGGAATTTGCCACGGAGAGAGATGGTGCCAATGTAGATAGACTTTCAAAAGACTTTGAGAGTTTTCAGGAGAAGGCCTAATCCTCAACTTTTCAAAAAGTTCCCAAGTGGTAAATGGGGGTAGCTGAATCTAAATTAATAGCAACTACAGCACTAATAGTTAGAGTTCTTACATCAGGTCATGAACTTGGGGCTACCATGTTACACTGCCAGTTCCATGCCAGACTGATCTTTTTGTTCATGCTTGTTCTATTACTATCATTTCACTCACTGTTTTCCAATATTTTACAAGTTTTTTCTTCTTTTCTTTTCCAGCGTCTGGCTTTTCTCATTGTGTTGTTACTAATTAAATGATTACATAATGGCTTATTTATTTAACCTAAAGCTTCTGCTTTTATTTGGAGTTATTTACACTTCCCAAATTGTGTTTGTGGAGTGGGCAAATCGATCATCAGGTTTACTGTTTATATTTATTCTTTTGTCCTAAAGCAAACAAACAGAAAACAAAACCCACAAGCTCTTTGGTTCATCAGGAGCCCTTGATGGACTGAACAAATAAATATAGTCTTGAATAAGAAGAGAAGTGGTCAACACAGAGTAAAGGTTTACTGATTGCTGTTAAGAGATGCACCACTGTGTTTGTGAATTCCAGATTAAGAAAATACATGAAGGAAAACTGATGAAAAAAGAAGGAAGACTGAAGTTATGTCTAGATGGCCGTGAGACCATGAATTTATTGCAGGATGGTTCCTCAAATCAGGGCTTCTTTTTTTGTTTCATTGTTTGTTTATAGATCATTAGCTAGTTGACAGAAATATTATCAGGGGAGAAGCTTAATCTAAAAGGTCAGTAATCATTTCCAATTGTATATTACCCAGAAATGAAAATGAAGCATCTCTGAAATTACTTGTCAGTAAAAAAATGTGATTTAATTTGTGAAATATTGATTTATTTCCAGTTTTTAAGAGCATATCTAGCATTTCTATGAGAAATCTTGTGCATAATTCATAGGTGTTTCTAAAATAACATAGGGAGGTTTCACTAAGTAGTATGGGACTGGTATAATTTACTCAGGTGACCACGATATATCATAATGCAGCATACATAAAGGGAAGCCATTTGGTCATTTCTTGGTAGTTCTAAGTAAAATATTTCTATATGTAGAATTTTTTTGTTCTGTTTCGTTGTTGAGCTCATAAAATTTCTTTTTGTTTCTGAATGGCTCATCGTGCAGGAATAATGTGGCAGGTCCCATCGGGGATCATTAGGAGCATTACTCATGTACAACATCTATCAGGGCAGCCCTCCTCATACTACATTCTAGAGCTGCCGCTTGGAATAATATGAGATGCTTTCAGGCATGAGGCAGGGAATAGCATCTGAGTGGAAGAAGGTCAAGGCAGGGGCAGGGAAGAGGTCAGGAGCAGTAATGTGCCCTGAGCAAGAAGAGCGGATTCATTTGAGGCTAGAAACCTCCACCAGCATTTCATTGTCCATGGGAGGCATGTTTAAAGATGAGCATGAGCTGATACTTTGACAAAATAGCCTGCCAAGAATAAGCGCTCTTCATCACCAGGAAGGGTGGCAGGGAATTCCACAGTTCTTGGGAAATTATTTCTATAGTTGATTTGTCCAGGTCCTCCTGATCCTTAGCATTTGGGGATCCTAAGTCTATTTCTTCTTTTGCCTGATGCATAAAAATGCCCTCTTTTGGAATTGTAGATATGTTCTGTTTGCTTATTTTCTTATTATTCAGTACCTGCATTTGACTGCATGGTATTACTGATTACTTTAAATGGCTCAGCTGCCTAGTTAGGGAAACATCTTGGGGCTCATGAAGATGTCACTGTGCTGGCTTTAAAAAAATAATAATTTTTTTTTCAAGGTTGGGTCTTGCTTGCTTTAGCACAGACCTACCTGGAATCCACTTGGTAGTCTCGGGGTGGCCTTGAACTCACAGCCATCCTCCTACCTCTGCCTCTCAAGTGCTGGGATTAAAAGTGTGTGCCACCACACCTGGTTTATGCTTATGCTCGCTTTTGAAAAGCTGCTGCTGGTATCCACAATGCCTGCCAAGAACCTTTTCTTTCTGTTCTTTTCCCTCCTGTTTTGCATGCCATTTCTTGGTTGGCTTGATGGATCTATACTGTGTCTTCTCCCCAAAGTCTTAGCTGTTTGGCCCACTTACCCAATATAGAGCTGATGTACTTGAGTTTCCATAGCAGCCTGTACATGATTAACCATGCCCACTACCATGCCTTGCTTCATATACTACTCTTTATCTCCTATGAGTCTACCTCTAGTCGATTAATTATAACCAGTACATAAGGCATTCATAGTGATTTATCAGATAAAATCGAGTTATGAATGTCTTTGGTTTGGTAAGCATGATAGAAGGGGTTGATACTGCTTTATTTTTGAGGAAAAAAAAAACACTTTGCTGATATAAAAAAGTGAACAATTAGAAAAAAAATACCAGAAATTTCAAGTAACAAACTTAATCCAAATATTGAAAAAGTATTATATATAGTATATATGTTATATTATAAAGTAAATATATATACACACACACACACACATCCACACACATATGTATTATGTCTAAGAACAACTTCAGGATAGAAATGTTATGTAATAGCAACTTCAGACTTTACAGCTAAAATCTGCTACTTAATACTAATTATGTCACCTTGAGTAAGTTTTGTCACTTTTGTTTCCTTACCTGTAAAATGGAGGTAAGATTGGTACCTATTTCATAAGATTGTTCTGCAAATTAAATAAATTAGCACATGTAAAGTGATTGAAATTGGTGTGCATTTGAATGTGCATTTAAGTGTGAATCATTGTAGTGTTTTATTGCTGGTTTGCTAGAATTTATTAATGACTTTTGGAAGAAACTAGTTTGAAATAAGTTTTGAAAGAAACAATAGAGACTGGGTATGGACCCTAATTTGTCAAGTGTAAATTTAAAAAAAGCTCCTGTATAGAATTCACATTTTAAAACTTCTTACCAGAGACTAAAACATCCAACAAACTAAGCAGGCAAAGAATGAGCATCATTAAGAGAAAATTCAGGGTTAATTTGACAGGTTAGAGACAGATGAATTCCTGGGCAGACTGCCATGCCAATGTGATAGCCATTTCTATCTGAATAAAGAAGAATATAATATTATTGATGCTGCACAAAAATGCCAAACAATTAAAGGCTGCATCAGGTAGCCTCCCTGTCCCACCCCCAATTTGAAAAAAAAATGTTAATTCCTCTAAGAGGATTAAGGGATTTGCAATTTACTGTGAATTATTTTAATCAGATTATAGTTCCTTTTTTTACTTGGAGCTCAGTTTTTTTTTTTTTTTTTTTTTTTTTTTTCAGGGAATGGTGGTTTTCCTTTGGGGAGCAGAGGATGAGAACCTACACTTTTGTGGGGCTTTGGAGAAAAATAGGGGTCCGTCTGGATCCTGTAGTAATATATTGGTCTAGTCTTGGGAAGAGAAGCTGTAGCTTGAGGTAGCACAGAAATACTGCTTGGAAACTTCCCATGTGAAAAAGTGTTCTCAAGATACAGAAAAGTTGTATACAGCTCCCTTCTTTACTACATACATACTTCCTTCAAGAATCAAAGGTCATAGTAGTATTCAAAATATGGTTTAAGAACATGATATTTAAGTGAGCAGTTGACACAGCCTGAGAAATTCAGTGTGGTGTATAAATTAATGGGGTGATTATAAACTTGAATTCCAGTGATTCATTTATTTAATAATTATCACCTTTTGTGTCTGGCTGTCCCTAATTTACTAGTGGCCCTATCACTAGCAAACTGTAAATTTGATTATACTACTTAACTTTTCTAAGTCTTGATTCCCTTATCTGTAAACTAGGGGCAAATGGAATAAAAAAGGGCTTGTAAACATCTTTATCCATTAAAAATATCCAATCATTTGTAGAAGTTTTTGTTTAAAAAAAAGGTATAGGAATAAATTGGTGATGTTCAAATCACCATTTAGTTACTGAGGCCTATTATAGTGGGATTTATTTTTTTAAATATAATGTTATAAATTTATGTGCTTACTAGTGAGGAAAATTAAAATTAAATTACTTATTAGACTATTCAACCCGATATCACTTTATTCATTGTTATAGAAGAGCAAATGGGTGTGTTTGTTTTGGTAGTGTTGGGAATCCATTTCAGGGACTAATTCCCTACCACTGAGGTACATATTATGTGTAACTCTTATCTTCAACCTGTAATGCACAGAGAAGGAGAGAAGAAAAAAAATAGGTGGGCTAGAACTTATAGCCACTGCACATGAATTCCAGACTCATGCACCACTTTGAATGCACACATGTCTTATGTTTGTTTTTATCCCTTTTTATTTCCAGGAATGTAGAAAAATCAGAGTAACAATATTTTACAATAAAGTACCAATTGGCAATATTAATAGTAGAAAAAAATTATCAGAGAATGGCCAAGGTCAAGCACGAAGACTGATGTTTGACTGGTGCTGCTAGTCTAAGTGTGACACACACACCCATCTGTTGTGTGTGTATGTGTGTGTTCCCAAGGGTGTATTCAATATACCTGTCCCTGCTGATGCTTTGATGTGTTCATGATCTCTCAGGGAAGCTTTCTCTGTGTTCCTGACTCTAGTGATACTTACCAACCACACATCTTCAAATCAATTATGTTAACATTCTAAAATAAAAAGGCAATTCGATGGTACAAGAATTAATCCTTTACCCCCAAACCAAATATGAATAAGTCTATACTGGCTAACATTTGAACTATCTTTCATAAGAGCTACTTTTTCCACTCATATAATAGCAAAGAACTCATAGTGTTTGTGCTGGCTGGCCTGAATATTACTAAGGAAACATATTTATATGTTTGATTATTTCTTTGTGGAATCTACAATGGTAAGCCCTATTGACGATACAGGGAAACATCTAGATAATTCAACAGCTTCAAGTTATTTAAAAAATCAATTTAAAAATTTGTCTGATAGTTTACTGAAACTTACTCATAAGTCGGAAATGGAATGTTAAAGTACTTTCTTCATTAGATAAAACATTTCAGTGTTTTATTTGATTAGGATATTTGCCACTTAAAACTAGTTTTCTAGGCACTGATGATATGGAAGCAAATTTAGCTATACTCACTATATATAAAGTTGTATTGTTTGATAATTGAAGAAAGCATATGAATAATTAGAATATCCCACATACATGCACAACAGGCATATAAAAAGAAAATATATTTCCTATGAGGGAAAAATGACAAACTGTTGAAGACAAACTGTTGAAGAAGAAGATCCTTTCTCTTATTTACATATCAGAGTGAATAAAAGAAGCACACTTCTGAAGGAATAGAGAAAATATTCCATGTTGTACACTGGGGAAGTCATAAGCAGTTTGGCATTACAGAGGCTCTTTCCTGTCTGTGAAATCTTTATAGGTTCACTCAAGCTTGGATTAAAGTATTTGGGGGGCAGGGAGAAACTTCATTTGCATTGGCAGGGTTGTCTTTTTTTTTAAAAAAAATGTATATTTTATTTATTTATTTAAGAGAGAGAAACAGGGAGAGAAAGAGAGAGAGAGAGAGAGAGAGAGAGAGAGAGAGAGAGAGAATGAGTACTCCAGGGCCTCAAGCCATTGCAAACGATCTCCAGATACATGCACCCCCTTGTGCATCTGGCTTACGTGGGTCCTGGAGAATCGAACCGGGATTCTTTGGCTTTGCAGCCAAATGCCTTAACCGCTAAGCCATCTCTCCAGCTGCCCCAGGGTTGTCCTTTTGTTATCATTGTTTCTTTTTTATTTGGTGTATGTTTATAGTATATGTGTGGTGTATATACATGTGTATGCAGATGTATTTGCCCATGCACATGTATGTGAGGACCAAAAGAATAACTTTATTGCTCTTCCACATTATTTTTTTGAGACTGGGTCTCACTGAACCTGAACCTCATGCTTCCACTCCTACTCCTGGCCCCTTAGACTGACAGAAGTGAGCCCCTGCGATTCTTCTTTTTCCACCCACTTTACATGGATACTGGAGATAGAACTCATGTCCTCTTGCTTGCAGAGTCAACATTCTTACCCACCATACTAGTCCTTTTTATTATTATTATTCTTTAAATAATACAGTAGAATAGCTATTTTCATTATCTTTGCTTTTACAGGTCATCTAGAAAGTATTTAAAATACATAATGTATATAGGCCATGCACAAAATTTGTGAAGTTCTCTTTTCCCTTATAAGTGATTTGAACATGCATGGATTTAGGTGTCTTGGTGTCCCTGTCAGTTGTGAATGATGACGAGACTTACAGAGCTGGTGCCTTTGAAAATACTTTTCCATGGAAATTGTGGGCAGAATATGAAGGCTT
The DNA here is from genome assembly GCA_036365145.1 of Orientallactaga sibirica. Taxonomy (NCBI): domain Eukaryota; kingdom Metazoa; phylum Chordata; class Mammalia; order Rodentia; family Dipodidae; genus Orientallactaga; species Orientallactaga sibirica. Next base: position 12,861,440 of record JAEOAD010000060.1, on the reverse strand, counting down.
TCTTACTCCAAGTTAAGTAAACTGAATTTCACTATGTAACAAAAGAAAAACATTCAGTATTTTCAGATAGTGAGGAAATGTCATATTTAATTTTTTAGCATCTATTAATTACACAAGTTAATGAGTTGCATCAGGACATTTTCATCCATGTATGGAATGTGTTTCTTCTTCTTTTTTTTTTTTTTTTTTTTTTTTAAATCACATTCCCCTCTAGTACCTTCTCTTGTTCCCCTCTTACTTCTGGTGATCCCATTTTTCTTTCCAGCTAAGACTGTTTATTTGTGTGGCTTACAAAGAACTTCAAGTCAAGTAGCCTGGGAGAATTATTAGGCTATTAAATTAATAAAGAAAGAATAAACTAAACATTGGAGAAATGAGAGTAAGGGGAAAGATAGGAGTTTATTATGGTAGAATGAGAGATAGACATGACAGAAAGTATGTGAGAGGAAGAGATTCAGAAGACTGCCAGATTAGGAAACCTTCAGGAATTAGGGAGGAACCATATGCATGGAAAAGGTACAGTGAATCGTACTTACCACAACAACAGTGCAGTGCCCAAAACTCTTTTCCAAATGTACCTGAATTTTAAGAGAATAATCTGAGCATATAGCTTAGTAAGAAGTCTAAGTGCTAAGCCAAAGAAGCATGAGAGGAGAGGGAGAAAGGCAACAAGACCCAAATAAAGCAAGCTCTTCCTGCCCGCTTTGGTGGTGGATATTATTTTGTTTTAGTTTCTATACTGTTAGCTTGTACATGAGATTAGAGGTCTGCATTGTTAGCAAAGAGAAAACTAAATGAAACCGTCATTTCTGAGTCTGGTTTTGCTGCATTTACTTCAATTTTGAACAAGTTTGCTCTTTTATAAGGATATGACCATTTTATTAATGCACTATGGATTTAGAAAAAAAAAAAAAAAACATGGAGTCTCGAGTAGTTTCCAGTTACTTTAAAATTTTATGTATTTGAGAAAAAGAGAGGGAGGCAGGTAGAGAGAGAATGAGTGCTCCGTGGCCTCTAGCTACTGCAGATAAATTCCAGATGCATGCACCATCTGGCTTACGTGGGTTCTGTGGAAACAAACCTGGGTCCTTTGACATTTTAGGCAAGTTCCTTAACTGCTAAGCCATCTCTGTAGCCCAAAATACTTTATTTATTTATGAGAGAGAGAGAGGGATAGAGAGAGAAAGAGAGAGAGAGAAAGTAGCTGGGTGCTTCAGGGCCTCTAGCCACTGCAAATAAACTCTAGATGCTTGTGCCACCTGGTACATCTGGTTTTATGTGGGTACTGGGGAGTCAAATCTGGATTCTTTGGCTTTGCAAGTAAGTGCCTTTACTGCTAAGCCATCTCTTCAGCCCTGCAGTTACAATTTTATTCCACAAATATTTACTGAGGACACCCTATGTAACAGTACTGGGATAAAATGACAGGCTCAGGGAATCTCAGAGTGGGATGAAAACAAAGAATTCTGTTCCAATGTATATGAAGGCATAAACTTACTCATCTTTATGTATTGGGTTTTAGTGTGTTTTATACTCTTGATCCTAGTGGGAAACCACTCTCTTACTCCAGTAATGTTAAAACATTTACACTCTTTGTCAGATTAAAAGTCTCATCTTTGGAAATGCTGTTTTTTCCACTTCCTTTTCTAACTCATAGAGGCACACACGAGAGAAGGCAGGCATCATCTATAGGAAGTCATCTGTCTCTCTCATTCCCTTCACTTCAGCTCTCTGCTTTGACACTCTCAGGGACTCAGGTCTTCCAGGTATTATTATAGTATTCTGTGCCCGCCCACAGTCTAAGACACCAATAGTAATGCATTGCATTTTATCATTATTATTTTTTTGTTTCATTTGCCCGATCTTGAATAATTTGAAGATAAATGGATCAGAGTGTCTCACATTTTAGCCTGAGTGCTTCAGTTGCTGAGCAGATATTCTGTGTTGTGGCCAATGAGAGTTATGTAATACCGAGCCATTGCTGCTTCGTTCATTTCTTCACTAACTGAAGATATCAGGTGTTCCAACTCTTCTAGGACAAACCAGAATCTAAACAACAAAAGGTTCTTTCCTGGTGTTGAGTAAAACTTTCATGCTGGTTGTCAGACAAGCAATCAGTACGTTTAAAAATGATTTCTCAGTGCTATTAAGGTACTAATTTAACATACTCTGCCATACCCAAAAAAAAATGAGGATCAGCTAGTCCTTCCTTTAGCAAAGTTCAAATGAATCTTCTTACCAGGAATTGTGAAGCTTGGTAAATAGGACATACTCGACCAGATAATTCTTCCATGTGAGGTTTTCCATCCTCCTCAGCCTGTATCACAACCTCCAGCTGTAAGAGACAGACATGTCACTGCCAAACCTCCCACACAGTAGGAATTCACATCTCCTCTCTTGGGGCCAAGAATGTAGCCTGGTTTGTAAAGTGCTTGCCTAGCATGCATGGGTCCCTGGATGTGTACCCACTCAGCATCACACACAATCTGGTGTGTTGGCATGGCATTTGGGAGGTAGAGGTAAGAGCATCAGAAGTTCCAGATTAAACTTCAGTACATAGTGAGTTGTAGACCAGACTGAGCTACATAAGACTGAAATTGAAATAAGTCCACACAAACTAATATGTCTACATAAAGGATCCCAAAGAAGCAATCTTGTAGAAACTCAGGAAGGTAGCTACATGCTGTATATATATCTCTATCTCTATCTCTATCTCTATCTCTATCTCTATCTCTATATCTATATCTATATCTATATATATATGTAAATTATGTACGTATCACCATGACTTATACTTATTTGTATTCATACATGTATATTTTTCTTTGTTCTTATAGAAATACCATTTGCATATGTTTAGCTAACAATAACAATAACCTAGATATGATAGTTTTATGAAGCAAGGAAGTCACAAATTTGGGTGTATCTGTCTTAATGGCCAGGCTCAACATATCCTGTACTGACTTAATGAAAGTAGGCTTCTCAGCATATCAGTAATGTCATTTTTCTTTAGACAAGGTCTCATGTAACCCGAGTTGCTCTTGAAGTCCCTATGTCGTCGAGATTGGCCTTGTACATCTGATCCTACTTCCTCTCCTTCCCAAGTGCTAGGATGCAAAAGTATGCACTACCATCCCTAGCCAGTGAAGTAATTTCTATCTGACTAGATTTACTAGTGTGGACTGGATGTATCCCCTTCTCTGAGGATGATGCTGTGTAGTTGAAATCAAATAGGAAATAAGGTGATGTGATCTTATAGGGAGGACCCAATATCAGACATAGAGTATTCAGGTGAAGGCAAGAAAACAAGGTATAGTGAGGTAAGTGAAATGTATGACGGTAGGAAAAGCTTCATAAGTTAGAGAATCTGAAGAGATAGATTTTAACTGTGGAGGTAAAAGGGGAAATTGTTGTGAGAAGTTATTACCTAACATCTTCTTCCTATGCAAATGAACACATGAATTATTTGAGTCGTATCTCATTGTTTTAAACATTTTTTTCGGCAACAAGCTAATTTTAATTTTCTCAAAAAAAAAAAAAAATCTGGTTTTCTAGCTGCTCTCAAAAAAAAAAAAATTAGACAGTGTGACAATTTTGTTTTCTTCTTACCACATGGACCACTAACTTGGAAGTGGAATGGAGCACCCCCTTTAGTCAACTTCCCCACCCTGTATGTTGGTATGCCCATTCATACCAAGGTTGTCTTTGTTTTAACATTGGCCTATCTTGTTCTTATACTTAACTACAAAGATTTTATTAGATTTCATTTCTAATTTTGTAACTAGTAAGAATTGTTTTAAGTTTAAGTGTATCAAAATGACATTAATTGAAGGACCACTCAGCATACTCTGGATGGATGCACTGTAGAGGCAAGAGTAGAATTAGGGTAGGAGAGGGTACTTATTGCACACGGAGTTAATGAGGGACCACGTCCTGGAACATGGGCTCTGTAGGTGATAAGACCCAGGCTATTTGAATTGTGCAATTGAACAGAACTGATGGAAGGGTTTTGGTTATACTTTGAAGGCTGAAATCAAGGATCTGATGCTATTGGCCTGTATGGGAAGTCATGGTAGTTAGGGAAAGGAAGGGATACCATTAATTACTCAACTTTGATTTGGATTTTTCTTTGTTCAGTTACAGATGGAATTTGTTAGAATTAATTTATGTCAGTACTAAAAGTATAAGGTGTGTGCCATCAGATAGCAGAACAGACACTTCTGGTTTTGTGTGTATAGCAGTCATTATTTTCCATCTGGTTCTCTAAACAAGTGCCATATGAGAAGGATCCTGGTGAGTTGAATGTATGGACTCATGTCTGTGAGGTATTTATAAACATACGATGTGAATTCTTGCCCCCTCTAGCATTTTAATGGCTTCACATTAAATGGTAGGTCATTATACTTTTCAGTGAGACAGTGAAGGGTGATTAACTCCGTCTGGGTTCAACCAGTGTAATTTTAGAGGCTACAAATATTGTTACAAGTCAGGTTAAGGTTTAAAGGTGAAAGTATAGTGGAGCTCGACTGAATGACTTTTACAGCATCTAGTTACTGTACACAAACAAAGAAACTCTTGTTTTCTTTCCATTATGAGGACAGGGAACAAATGACTTGCTTGTTACAGGGAGGAAAATGTGAAAATTAGGTTAGTCTACAATAAAATTCATGCTGTGTGGACTCATTTGCTCGGCATTTCAAACTGAAAGTTCTTTTTAAAGCCCTGTTTGACATTGCTGAGATTTAGAAACTTTAGACTCTGAATGTGATGCCTTCTGTTGAGATAAGACTATGCTAACAAATATTGCCAACAGATTTACTATCTTTTACATAAAGAAGGCCCTTTACCTTAATAGAATGCACTAATACACTCCAACATGGGAACATTACCTTTTTCTCCCCACTGACTTCTTTTCAGAGATCCAACTCTCCTGGTTTTCCATGCCATGTCTCTGGGTCATTGGAGATAGTCTTTTCCTTTTTTTCTGGTTAGATTCAAATATTGGATACTGAATTTCAATCAAGGTATGGAGGTTGAGGCATAAGGTGCTAATTATAACTGAATGGGAATAAAAGTATTTAATATGTGGTCCAGAGAAGCCAAAAGGTTGATACCCTGGATAGCTTGTTAAAGGTGTGTCTGGCATCTACCTTGTTCTTAAAAGCAGAAGAGAAATGAAGATTATCATGCCTGTCTATGCTACATTTACTTAAATGACTAGATTTATTGAAGCTTGTCACATGCAACTTCAGGTTAGTGCCTCAAACTGTAATTCATCATTCTCGTCATCAGAACAATCCTATATCTATCTAATAATCTGCATTCTTTTCTTCTTCTTTGATACTTAACATTCGTTTTACCTACAGCTTTGATTTGGTTTGTATAACAGACATAACAGCATTTGGTGGGGAGCCTGACAGATTTTGATGCAAACTTAAAAGGTTTTAGGAAACACTTTCTTTTCACAGAAATGAATAGATTTGGGTGATTTAGAAATGACCCCCCCCCCCAAAAAACCAAAACAACTCTCAGAGGAATTCACGATGACAGGGAAAGTAAATAACTTTCATTTGAGTGAACCGATCCTTTAAACACAACAGCCTGATCTGACATCACTCAAGTTGTAAAGGTTAGGGTGAGATGAGTAAGTCCAGTCCCTAGGTCATGGCCAAAAAGCCGAGGTCAAGGCTTTGCACTTAGCTTGTGTCAACACGGTCATGCCCTGATGACTCTGTGTAAGATGTGACTGGGTTAGCCTCCATGTAGAAGTACAGTGCCTTCCCTCCCTCCCCCACCTTTAATTAAGATGTAAAATTTCAGGCTTTATGTCTTTGTATTGCTGCCCACATTTACATCACATTCAAGGAATTTACAACTTCTTGAAGAAAATAGTTTCATAAAAAATGTTTAAAAATTTAGAATTTGAATATGCTTTAGTTTTTTGTTCCTTAGAAACTCTCTCTCTCTCTCTCTCTCTCTCTCTCTCTCTGTGTGTGTGTGTGTGTTTCTTACCTGTAAATAGCAATCTTTAGAAATAGCAGTTTTTTATCCTTCACAAGGCTGTTAGGGAATATGTTTAGTTCAGGAGTGTGCTTTTGAAATATTGGTTGAATTCAGACTTACTGTGTTCACACTTCTATAGTTGTGATTTTTGTTTTGTATGCTAGCCATTATACTAGTGGACTTGAGAAGGTTCGAACCCAGTGTTCGTGAATATTTAGATAAAATATACTCAGCTTTTCTGCCACACTAAGGCAAACTAGAAGGTTATGAGCCTTCTCATCGTCAAGGCAAATCTTGGCATGCTGGTTGGTCTTTACTTCTGATTCAGTTTCTGGTGAAATGGAGAGATTGTTCTACTTCAGATCTTTCATTGAAAACTGGTTGCTCTGGTAAAGGATTGTATCTGGAAAAGAAATGCACAGAGTTGCTTGGTCTTCTTGGATATTGTCTAGTATTAGATGTTTTTCATGATCTCATTGCATTTCTAGACCTTGGCTTTGCTTGTTACATGTGTCCGTCGTGTCTGTCCTAAGCTTGACTTTAAAGCTTGAGACTGTAAATCTTAGGCCACAACTTCAAGGGTACTTGTATTCTGTTTGAAAGCTTTCTTCTTCTACACTTCCCTGCTGCCAGAGTTCTGTAGCTTTTGCTGCAATATCACAGCAACCTTGACTCACTCTGCTTTGAACAGTGAGCCAATATATCCCATCATAGATATAGACCTGCATGTAACATAAATTGCTGAATGACATAATTAAGCACTGTGCTTTCTCTGCCTCTCTACCATGTTCAAAGTTCATTTCGATTTGGGACTGTTTCCCTTTGGTTATTCAAAATGGAGACTGACAAGTATCTCCTCCATTTCTGTATAAGATATTTTTACATGTCTGATGGTATTTCTTCAGCCATATGCCACCTTTGGACCAATAAATAACCCAAGAAAATGATATGCAGAGTTTGGCTTAGTCAAATGATAGCTACCGTTGTTGCCAGGAGGGATCGTCTTCACCCAAGGCATGCTGGGGAAAGGTTAATATTTGAACAATATGAGAGCTACTGTCAGTGCAAATGAACTCCAAATGCACACATCACTTTGTGCACCTGGTTTTACATGGGTACTAATGGGTACTAGGGGATCAAATATGGGCTGGCAGCTTTGCAAGCAAGTGCCTTTAATCTCTGAGCCATCTCCCCAGCAGGGGACTGCTTTTTTTCCCCCTGTAGGCTTTAACCACAATTTTAATTTAACCATAATTTTAATATGCATGATTTTGTCATTTATTTTTCAATGTATTCTCCTTTTTGTGGATGTTACATAGATAGTGAATTTAGATGAAGCTATATAGCCTATTTAGCCCATTGTAAATTAAAAAGCTTCTAAGTTGAAACTACACTTAACTACACAACATCATAGCTTAGGAACACAGAGCAGAGTAGAGGACTGCCTATTTGTTCTCAGGACAGTGGGTCGCACTGGAGGCCCTGACCATGGTTCCCAGGCCTTTACTGGATTTCATTAGCCTATGAACAGATCAAAATTTCAAACTGAAGCTGGAGAGATGGCTCAGCAATTTGACACTTGCTTGCAAAGCCCGCATGCCCAGATTCGATACCCCTAGTACCCACATAAAGCCAGATAAACATAGTAGGGAACTTATCTGGAGTTCATTTGTAGCAGCAAAAAGCCCTTGTACACCCATTCTCTCTCCTTGCACTCAGGTAAATAAATAAATGAATATTTTTAAAGATAAAAAACTTATTTATTTATTTATTTATTTATTTATTTATTTATTTATTTTGGTTTTTTGAGGTAGGGTTTTACTCTAGCCCAGGCTGACCTGGAATTCACTATGTTGTCCCAGGGTGGTCTCGAACTCACAAAGATACTCCTACCTCTGCCTCCTCAGTGCTAGGATTAAAGGAGTGCGCCTAGCTTGAATGTATAATTATTATTTGGTTTTTCAGGAGGCAGAGGTGGGAGGATCATTGTGAATGTATATTTTTTTAAGAAGCACTTTCACAGTACACTTGAATCATTGTAAGTTAGAGACTATCTGGGTCTTACTGAGTATGTTTTCATTTATTCATTACCATTTTCTTCCCACTCTGTTACAACTAGCTCCTATGTGTAATTCTCACTTGCAGTTCTCTGTGAGATAAATAAACAAATGTGACCCTTGAGGGATCAGGAAGGAATCTAAGAAGCCAGTTACTGGCATGCAGGACCACATATACTGAGGTTATAATAGGATTTACCTGACATATTATTCAGCTTCTCTAGAAAAGAGTGAACTGCTTTGGGTGGAGGTGAGTGCCCCTGCTGGTATTCTCTGGACTGGGAGGATGGGTGTCTAGCAAATGTACTGCCCTTCTGCAAACCTTTCCTCAGCCTCCTTCCTCTCAAGTTCCTTTTCTCATCCATCTTCCAGAGTTCCTTTTGACTTTTGGGCTAGACTTCCTGGCAGCCTCAGTAGACGTTGTCTTTAACCAGATCCTCTTCTTGGGTGGTTGTCATCTGCACCTCAGTTTAATTCCCAAACACGTTCCCACTCATTCTCTTTCTTCCAGAAACTCACTGATATTTTTCATACTTTGGTGGTATCCATGCCATAGTCTTAATTTTGTTTTAATTGCATAGGATAATTTGTAGTTACTCTTAAGTTCTCTTTCAGTAAGTTCTTGAGAGAAGAGCTTAATGTGTCATTATTCTAATCTTACCCATGAAATTATTAAAACATTTAAACAGATTAAATTTTGTAATAAGTGACATGGTCATAATGCAGTGTTAATATTTCCACAATGATGTGTATGTCACAACAGTAGAACAAACACAAACTGATTCTTCCTGCCAAGGCAATGATTTCATCTGAATATTCTGTAGTTCATATTTACCATAAGCATTGTGCTTATAATAACCACTTTATATATATATTAGAAAGAGGAATATTTTCCCTTTGCTTTATTAGTTTTATATTAGTGATAGTATACTTAACTTATTTTCTCTTTTACATACAAATTTAAAGGAAATTTGATGTATTTGACAAAATCTGTTTCAGATTTATTAAACCATATGTGTAGGTGGCCAATTTTGGGGAGGCCATTCTCAACTGAGGTCCTCTTTCAATGCCAGAGGAGCTGCACAATATGACTATGAAATGATCAGCAAAACTTGTTTGATTTGATCCAAGTGCATGCTGCTAAACAGTAGTGATTGAGTCCTAAGGAAAAAAAATTGTTCAGTGCATTAGGGAAGAATTTTTAAAAGCATTATTAACTTTAAAGAAAAAATACAATGTTCAAAGAATGTTTCTTTTCCTCTCCTCTCTCCTCCCACTTCCCTTTTCTCCCCCTCTTTGTCTCTCTCTTCTTTTCTCCTGGTGTGGGTATTGCTATCATTAGTCACCAAGTAGATATGAAAATATTTTACTAAAAGGCAAATGCTGTATTTTTATACCCATTATGGGATGTTATTTTGACCTTCTGTAAGTTTTTTAGGCTGCTCCTAAATTATTTATAGTATTCAGTTATATCTTAAAAATCTGAAAGGGCAATAATTTGAATATCAAATTTAAAAATCTATCAACCTGAGTGCATATTTATAGAAAATACATACTTTTAAAAGTGAATTAGTGATTAATCAACAATGAATATTAATTTGTACAACAGAAGGTGAACCCAGGGCAGCTGTGTCTGCCATACCTCCTGAGGCTGCTAAAAGTCAGTGTTACATCCTAAAGAACACAGGAGGCTTTTTCATGCTCAGGAAACAGCTTTATCCTTCTATTAAAACAAGAATCAATATCTTGCTTTTTGAAGCAGGCATTTGTTTTCTTTTTATATAATTAGTGGTTGTCACATTCCTCTATCATTTATCTTCTGGGATATGTGATCTTAGCTTAGCCTTCTCTTTTCCTGAGTACCTAAATTTCACAACTGCCTAGTCACTCATGATGCCATCACTTTTTTTTTTTTTTTTTTTGGCCAAATAATTACATGATGATTTTCATGAAATGTAATGGCAAGCTTTAAAACTCCAAAAGAAATGGAAGAGTTTGAGGGTTGCAGATTAATCCAATGACAGGAATACTGTACTAAATCTTAGAACAGGCAATTTTAAGCCCATTTCATGTAAACATTTTTTTTTTTTATTCTGAAATATGTCAATGATTTTCTAGTACCTAGTTATGTTTTTTGCTTCCAGCAGGTGGGGATAAAAGGTCTCTGGAGATAAAAGCAGTCCAGTGTGTCCTTTGAGAGGAAGGCTGGAGCATGGACAAATGAGACTTGAGAATGACCTAGAGGAACTTAGAAAAGGCATTGTCCCACCCCCTTCTCCACAGGTGTTGGACCTTGAATTTTAGTGAACTGAAGAAAGTTTCCCCAGATTAGACCAGGTAAAAGAAGAGTCTAGGATCTTGTAGGACAGACCTATTTCTCTTTGTAAACAAATGACTTTAATTCATGTCTCTGTTTAAGTGGGATGAAGACTGTGACAAAAAGGGAACCGAGAACAAATTCTAAGCTATGAGAAACATAGATAGAGAACCATATTTCACACTTCCCCCAAGGGAAAACAGCATTGGACTAGAGAGTTCTTTGCATATTCACACTTTTACACTCCAGTTTGAGTTCAGTGTCTTTGATGCTAACAAAGACAATGCATATTGATTCACCAAAAGATAGAGATATACAGGTTTTTGTAGAAAACAAATGTGGATTCATTTACTGTTTACATTTGGTTCTATGTGCTTAGTGCCTTAGATGATATGTATTTATATTTTCATAGGATAGCTCTTGTCTTAGGGATCATGATGAAGACAAGAGCCAAAGATAATTGAAGTGTTTTAAACTGGAAAGGTGTTGATAGAATCTTGTGATTTCTCAGAAAACAAATGTCCTCACAGAAAGGCTAGCTCATCCCTTCAGAGGTCACACTGTTTATCAGCCAGGGCCTTTCTACCTTATTGCCAGTATAATTCTGTGAGGTCTAAGAGTCCTTCCCACTTGCTGTGATTCATTGTTTTTATTTATTTATTACTATTTTGTTGTGGTTGTGCACAGTGTACCATTGCCCAATTTTGCAGACTAGATAGCGCCAAGGATTTTTTAATTTTTTTTTTTTTATTTTTTGAGAATACTATTTCAAATAATCTTCCTTTTTCTTTCCCATCTCTTCATTCTGTTTGTGGAAAGAAAATAAAGGCATTTTTTCCCCCTCACAGAAAACTCACAGCACAGTTATGTTTTAGGGGAAGAGGTTAACATGCTGAAACACTGCTGTGTTTTATTGCCAGTAAATGTTTTTACTCACTAGTGAAAAGTTTGTAAATAGGCCCTGTTTAAGAACACAAAGAGATAATAAGTACTCAGACTTCTTCCCTTCAAATGCTCTTTACCTAGGAAAATGCATTGGTGATCTCAGCCCTTCTGAACAATAGCGGGGATCACAAAACCAGTACTCATCATTCAGCCTGCCTGGCATAATTAGCAGCTTTGATTCAAAGGAGACTAAGGGGTGTTTAGAATAGGGCAAAAGCTTTCTTTCTTTCTTTCTTTCTTTCTTTCTTTCTTTCTTTCTTTCTTTCTTTCTTTCTTAATTTCTTTCTTTCTTTTTCTTTCTTTTTTTCTTTTTTCCATATCCTCCATTATTCAGACCCAAGGCTCCATATATCTCAAAAGGCCAGGCTTGCTGCTGAGCCAGTAGCTAGCTGCCTTGCATACCTGTTCTTCCTATGAGAATGTTCCCCTGTGTTTCATTTGAAGAGACCCCCCATTAAAAGTAAGAAGAGAGTGTGCACCAGACTGATGTGGAGGAAACATTGTCTGGCCATCCAGTAAGGTGAAGGGGTGCTGAACCATCTCTGTGGCCCACATTTGATCAGCTTGGGACACATGAATAGCTGTCATTGAAGACTCCAGGCAGGGTGAATAGTATATATTACAAAGCGATTGAGAGGCAGGATTTGGCCAGCATGGTTGACTGGTTAGCACCCACACCTCAGAAGAAATGGGATTGATTCTTTCTCTTCTCACTGAATGCTGCTATGGAAGTAAGAATCTATGCTGATGGTAACTGCTAGCGACCCATGCAGGTTAGAGCATACGTGAACTCCTTCATTCCATTATTGTAATTAAGGGCGGCTCCAGGGCACCAAATGGGGAGGTGGTGGCCTGAAATGCTCTCTCTGGAACCCTTTTGTTAAGATAGCCAATCTTTCCCTTTTGGCTCAAAGCAAAAGCATTGTCATGTGGGTTCTCATTTTGTTGGACCTTTCTGTGAACTCTGTCTCTGATTACCTTCCTCTTCAATCACCTTATGCCTTTGGAAAAGATGGGATGCAATAAGCTTGTTCTTTTCTTTCAGCAAGTTTTTTTCTGCTGGCTCTTCTTGTGCGGGATCAGTAATTTTATGTTACTCACTGAAGTCCACAGTCCCCCCCTTCCCTCCTGAGGTTTTCATCATCTGTACAATTGAATCCCTGACTGTTTATCTAACATTTGATTTGACTATGTGCAATAGTTACAAGGCCACAGCAGCATGGAATTCCACGGAGCTGCTGGAATTCCTTTGTTACTGTCTGCACAGCATCTTTTGGATGGCCCTTGATAATAATAATAATTAACAATAATAAGCGAAACTAAACCCTTACATGTGTAAGATAGCTATCTTGGGTCTTTGGTAATTTTGATGTTAGAGCTGTGTTACTGGCTGATAGCCAGTGCGCACTAGTCAAGGGTGCTGCTGGTTATCTTTGTTAAGAAGACCAAGGCTGAGAAACCTCAATGTCAAATTAAATCATTTCTCTTCCTAATTCTACCTTCATAACCTTGAAACACTACCTTCAGTTCCAATGTGGCATCCTTCCTCCCTCCTTTTCTTCATGGTTCCCTACCTTCCTTCCTCTCTCTCTTCCTCCCTCCCACCAAATTGGAAGTTGCTTTCCAATGGAACATACTGGCCTATCATCACTTAAATGCTGTCAGAGACCTATTATCATGCTGAGTTTGAGCATTTGAACCTTGTGACAATTTCATGACAAAATCCTTCTGTAAGCTGCTTAGTAGCAAGTGACCTGCCCTCTGGGATTGAGAAACATTCTCCTTGTATGTCTCCCAGGGTTCTTTGTCCTTGCATCTAAGCAACTAAGGGGATACATAGTATAAGATAATGTAGTTTAATAATTGTTTCTAAGTTTCCTTTAGGAAATTGGAGTGTGTGGAGAATGGGGGGTGGGGTGGGGAAGAAAGTTAAGAGGAAGGAGGGCATGACTATGTTCTCTGGTTGATACTACTGAATTTTTTTTTTTTGCCAGCCATTTAATTGTGATGGCTGTGATTAGTTTATTCAGCTTTTCAAAGTGATTTTAACTCTGGTCAAGACAATTTGAAAACACCATTGATAGCTATTGAACTTACACTTGCAACTTTGTAGAAATGCTAACTTGTACTACGTAAATGCTTTCCAGCCAGCTTGTTTGCTACTTCTATACTGTGAAGGTGCTTTGTTTTAAGCAGAAGTTAATTTCAATGAAGTTACTCTCATTTTAGGATGGGCACATTTGTGGAATTGTATAAAACACAACAATGCTTGTTATGTCTGCTGTAAGAGGAAGGGGAAACTGGAATTGTTCAATGGAGAAAGTGTTTTAGGTTTGCAGGATGACAAAGTTCTGGAAATCTGTTTAATAACATTATTGAACTGTACACTACAAAACAACGAAGATGGCATACTTTATAGTACCTATTTTTGTCACCACACTGAAAAGAAAAATCTCCATGTTTAATCAAGTCCTGAATGCTCTGGATTGAGTAGTTTTGTATGGCTACTCTGAGGCATGACTCTTGTTTGAGAGGCTAGTTGGCAGGCATGGCTTAGGCTTATGGTGAGAGGTGCTTGACAAATTTCAGTGAGGTAATTTGTGTAAGGTGTTTAACACACAGAGTTTCTGACCTTTCATAAATATGAGCCAGGACTTCTATATAGAATACAATAAAACAAACTGTAATTTATTTAATTATATATAATGACATGATTATGAGCACAAACTCAGTGTCTAATTACAAGCTATATGAGCTTGGGAAAGTTACATTTTTAAAATACTTTGTCTGCAGTTCTCACCTTTCTGTAATGGATAAAACACAGTATCTGCTTTAGATCTCATGGGAGGGATTAAATAAGTTAATGCAGATAATACATATGCCATGTTTTGTATAAGAGACTCATTATTATCTTTGATAACTTAGGAGATAATAATAGTTTGGGTGTTAGTACTGATTTATAGGTTTAAATTAATGTGTATCAGTACTTCTTCCCAGTTATTATTTCTTCCAATTTAATATTGTCTCTCTCTCGATGGATCATTTAGCTATATCTGCTAGGATGTAATAGGTACATTCCCATAGACGGAAGTGTTTTGATGCGGTTAGTATAATTGCATGTAACTAAGAAAGGCTGTGGTGGGGGTGTACCTAAGTAGCTAATTTCCATCTAAAAATTTCTACCACAAATCTTTCAGCCATGTCTCTGTGCTACAAATACTAGTAGTGATTATTACTGAAATTTTCTGTTTTCTTTTTCCTTTTTCTTAATGAATACCAAGTGCCAGTGAAAGCTATTTTATATACAAAAGCCCGTGGTAAAGATATTTAAGTTTTTCAGCATATGGAATGTGTTCTTCTTGCAAAAGAATGCACTATTAAAATATCATGCATTTCTATTTTGGGAGCCTTTAGAGATTTTAAGTAGCTTCAAAACTTTACTGGGTGTCTCATGAAGGTTTCTCAGCACCTTGTGACAGGGTGCCAAGAGGAGATGGAAATCTGTGAGGGGTTTATGGCCCAAGCTTTTGCGGTGGGCCTGGGAACAGAGGCGGGGCGTCTTGCTTGTTACCTTCTACTCAGGTGTCTTGCATCCTGATGAATTTGAGGGAGGTAGATCACTTTTTCACACTTACAGTTTGGGGCTCTTTGAACATGTGGAATGTTACTTAATGTATTGATTTAAAAAAATATAATTATAATGTGGCTTTAATTTGGTAGATGTCTTTGGAACATGTGGTGTTCCTTGGCAAATGTATCCTGAAATTATATGCTAGTACATGTATTTAAGTGTAGGAAATTATTGTTTTACTTGTAACATGCTCAAGGTGCATTTTAATAAATATAAAGGAATACCCCGAGGCAGGGGAACAGTAAGATCAAAAGCTTACTCTAGTTAAGAAGTCGGTTTATTAAGGTTGGTTATTAATTTAAGGATTTATTTTTGGTAAGTATAATGACTAGGAAAGGTCTGAGCCCACATAGATCACGTGCATGTCTGCGTGTGTTCAGTTTCTTTCTTTTTGCTGCATCCTGTGTTCTCCCACTTCCCCCTCCCACTTTTATTTTGTTTATTATGCCAGCAGGCTTTCATAAGACAGCAGAGAGCCCCCTCCAAACTCTGGGGACAGATTTCAAAGAACGCAGTGTTATTTTAACTCTTAGGCTGGTAAATTGTGTTAAAAGCCAACAACAAAACAATGGTCATCATTTTATCAGGCCACCATCCATCCCCAATCTATGTGATTCTAAATGAGAGTGAATTTCTTTGGCGATACTTTATCAGAATGTGATTTACTTTGCTGAGGAGACAGAAATCTTTTAACAGTTGCCTTTAAGAAACTGTAAATTTCAACAATTATTCAGCCCATTGCTTTCAGCACCTTTTGTTGGCTTATTAGCGTATAGAACAGCAGGGTTGTAATGGCAGGAAGAGCTTGTGCATTTTAATCAGCCCCAAAGACAGTGTGAGATAAAAGCCAGGATTTTGCTTCATTTTGATTTCATGTTGGCTGATTAAGGACTATTGTAGGCTGAGCTGGCTTGACCTAATCTCGGTGACCACCCATTTAAGGAAGGGGAATGACTGAACCTCGCTCTAGTTTTCTGAATGGGATTAGGAAAGCACTAATTAGTAAACCCTGAAAGCCATGAGGCATGGATGGGAACAGAGCGCCCATCCATAAGAAACAAATGCAGTCTGGGGAAACATTCACCAATTGAACCATTAATGCCTGCATATGTTAGTCACTTGGTGATGTGCTTTCTGTTTTTAATTACTTAGTCATGAATAAGAGCCTGATGTTCCTCAAGCTGTACTTGTTGATTAAATAAATACTTCTGTCCTGAAGAGAGATGTCAGACCTTGAAGAGTACTAATGTTGATAAAGAGGTCTGCAAATAGTTGGAGAACAGACTTGAGCAGCATTTGACCTCAGCTAGGACAAAAGAGGCTGGGAGTACAAGTCTAGGGTACTTTAATGTTAACTCTTTGAGCTCTGGTACAATCAAGTTTTTTAAAAAATGTTTTTATTTATTTATTTATTTATTTATTTATTTATTTATTTATTTATTTATGTGTGTGTGTGAGAGAGAGAGAGAGAGTGAGAGAGAGAGAGAGAGAATGGGCATGCTGGGGCCTCAAGCCACTGCAAATGAACTCCAGATACATGTGCCATCATGTGCGTCTGGCTTAAGTGGGTTCTGGGGGATCAAACCTGGGTCCTCAGGCTTCACAGGCAAGCACTTTAACCGTTAAGTCATCTCTCCAGCCCAAATCAAGTTTTAATTATGGGGGAAATTATCTATTTTTGAAATATCCAACTGTTTAATTCTCTGTTACACACTTCCTTTTATTTGTGGAAAGTATTATTGAAAGAGCAAGGATGCTGAAAGGGGCAGAATGAGTAGTGAGTGTGTATCACTTTAATAGGTGACGAATATGGAACATTTGGGAAGTTACCCTCCATCTCTGTCACATAATAAGGATAAGAACCATTTTACAACATCGTTGTGATGCCTAAGAATGATAGATGCAATATTGTAATTGGCACCTGACATTCAACAAGCACTCCCAAAATGCATTTTGACCTTTCACCATTCCAGTATTAATACAATTCATAGTCTTACCAATAATAATGTCATTAATACTCTTTTTTATTTATTTATTTATTTTTTATTTTTATTTTTTTTTTTTTGTGGTACAGTCTCGCTCTAGCCCAGGCTGACCTGGAATTCATTATGTAGTCTCAGGCTGACCTCAAACTCATAGTAATCTTCCTACCTGTATCTCCTGAGTGCTGGGATTTTAAAAGATATTTTGATTTGTTTATTTATTTGAGGATCGCCAGAGACTACAGAGTGAATTCCAGGTCAGCCTGGGCTTGAGTGAGACCCTACCTCGAAACCAAAAAAAAAAAAAAAAAAAAAAAAAAAAAAAAAGATATTTTGATTTGTTTATTTATTTGAGAGAGAGAGAGAGAGAGAAGAAAAGAAAGTTAATGGGTGCACCAGTGCCTCTCACCACTGCAAATGATCTCCAGATTCATGGACCACCTTGTCCATCTGGTTTTATGTGGTTTCCAGGGACTGGAACCTGGGTCGTTTTGCTTTGCAGGCAAGTGCCTTAACCACTAAGTCATCTCTCCATGGCAACATTAAATATGGAGTGAATAAAAACTGAAGAAACTTAGTGTCAAAAGTTTGGTCCAAAAGATTTAATTGTCTGAAATGAAATTGGGAGTTATGCATAGATTTCCTTCCTCTATTCTTATCTTGGTTAATTGAATTGGCCACTAGGTGGAAGCATCTAATTTTATTGGGTTTGCATCTGTGAATACACAGGTCATTTATAGCTCTGCAAATCTAACAACACTTTCATTTCGTCAGATGCAAGCACCATGCTCTTGGACTTCCCAGCCTCTGGATCCATGGGCTCAAGACACGTCCTTCCATTTCTTAATCAATTGGTTTAACAACCCATTCAGATTCCGTCAACACAACTGATTATGTTTGACATCAGTAAAGGTAGATTGGAACTCTTCGATATAAGAATAGGGAGGCATGAAATCACAGAAGTTCTGATGATAAACATGTGGGATTTGGATGCCCACGTTTTATGTGTAATAAACTGGTAACACTTGGGAGGCTGAGGATGATGGATCACTGGAAGCTGAGGCCAGCTTTGGCTATATGGTGAGTACAAGGCAGGCCTGGGGCATAGAATAAGACCTTGTCTCAAAAAGAGGAAAAATATATTGTTAAAAATGAT
Organism: Orientallactaga sibirica; assembly: GCA_036365145.1. Taxonomy (NCBI): domain Eukaryota; kingdom Metazoa; phylum Chordata; class Mammalia; order Rodentia; family Dipodidae; genus Orientallactaga; species Orientallactaga sibirica. The sequence goes on along the minus strand of JAEOAD010000060.1, from coordinate 12,843,349 downwards.
TACCAAGCATTCCTAGTTTAGATGACACCTTTATAATTATTTTTACATCAATTATATATGTTAAAGTGTTTATTATATAAACATTACAAGTTCATAGAGTGATAAGTTCTTCCTACCTGCCTAGAACTATGATTGGCTAAGGAAGTGCCCAGTGATCATAATTACTGTGTTCACGTATTCCATATTTTAATGATCATGCTACTGGCATGCTTGGAAGTGAAATCCTAATACGTTTATGTATATGTACATAGAAATGTACTTAAATGTAGGTTGAGTGCTTTATTCAAGATCATGTGCTAGATGCTATAGTGAAGAGAAGACATTGTAAATTTCCTGTGCATGTCCTATAGATTTTTGGTGCAAGGTAGGGGTGGACAGTAGGGAATCCACAAGTTATACACTTGCTCTTCCATGGAGGGACACCTCCATTTCTCTGTTCTTGCCTTCAAAGTACTGCAGCTTGGGTGAAAAAAAGACAGAACAGTAATATAATATATATAGTTTCAAATATATTCAAACATGAAGAAAGAAATCAATTCAAGCCAAAAATAAGTACTTCAAAATGATGATGGTCATACCATGAACAATAATGATCATCTTGAAGAAGAAAGTGAAATGGAGGGTGGTATTGAGAGGGGTTGTCAGGATGAGAGAGCTTGAATATAGAACAAAACATGTTGAGTCTCAGTGAATACTTTGATTTTTCCAGATCACAAGGGGATTGTGGGAATGGGGTTTTAAAAGGCACATTGAGATCAGGTTTTGGAAGGTTTTACTTGACAGGCTAAGTGGTTTGGAATTTATCTTGTAGACAATTGGGGATATTCTGTTTAAACAGCTACAGCTATTTTAGAAGACAAAAGTGGTGAAATGCTGCTCCCCACTCCCTTTGGCTCTAGTAGAATCCTTTTCAAAAGTACTCTGGAAAGATGGCTTAGCAGTTAAGGCTCTTGCTTGCAAAGCCAAAGGACCTCTGTCAATTACCCAGGATCCATGTAAGCCAGATGCACAAGGTGGCACATGTGTCTGGAGTTTGCAGTGGCTGGAGACCTGCGCATGCATACTTTCCCTCTCTTGGTTTTTCTATCTCTCTTTATGCTCCCCTCTCTTTCTCTCAAATAAATAAATAAATAAATAAATAAATAAATAAATAAATAAATAAATAACATAAAAAAAGTATTTATCATTAGGCAAAGTTCTGATTCCACAGCCAAAACCTGGGAATGTATATCTTACTATTGGTGTAATTAACAAAATTTATGAGCCAACTTCATATACTGATCTTTAAGAAAGTTTTGGAGAAAGATAATCTGTTCTTAATCTCTGGTACAAAGGTACCATTTATGCTTTGATTGTATAAGTCATTAGCTTTCTTTCAATACAAGAATAATTGATTATTATACTAAGCCAAGAAAGGCTTCCAAAGGAATTGGCTGTATACATAGCCAAACATATGCTTGCACGCCTTTAATCCCAGCACCCGGAAGGCAGAGGTAGGAGGATTGCCATGAGTTCAAGGCCACCCTGAGACTACAGAGTGAATACAGGTCAGCCTGGAATAGAGTGAGACCCTACCTCGAAAAATCCAATAAAAAAAAAAAATTTCTGAAAAATTAAAAGCAAAGAATCCTTGCTCACTGGTTTGAAACAAGCATTCTGCACATATGCCCACAGTAACAGAAAACACGACCTCCAGGTACCTATCAGAACCTTTTATGTTCCATGAACTCTTAATTGTTCAAGCACAAAAAGAGGCAGACTTGTCTTGGCTCCACACATATCACACCCATGCACTGCTTTGTACGCCTGGCTTGATGTGGGTACTGTGAAATAAAACTCGGGCTTTAGAAGCAAGCACCTTTCCCTGCTTTGAACTATCTCCCCAGCTCAAATGCATTCTTTTGCATCAGGTTGTATTATCTTTTTCACATTGCATTTTACCAGAGCATCTCAATAATTACTTTTCTTTTTTTAATTAAAAAAGTAATATTAAGAAACTGGTAGCATTGGGCCAGGGAAGTAATCCGTAAGGTGCTTGCCTAGCAAGGATGAAGACCAAAATTTAATATTCATTAACCCATGTAACAAAAACAAAACAAAACAACAACAACAACAAAAAAACAAAAACCAGGTGTAGTGGTACATGCTTGCAATGCTAGTGTTGGGGAGACAGGAGGACCCCTGAGGTGTGCTGTTCAGCGAATCTAGTCTAATTAGGCAGTGAAAGACCTGTTTCATAAAGGGTGCACAGTGCCTGAAGGAATGACACTGAGCTTGTTCTCTGGCCTCCACATGCATACATACTCACATGTGCACATCCACATGCACGTGCACACACACACACACACACACACACACACACACACAAAAAAAAAACAACTGGTGACACATTTTTACACAACGAGTTAAATGACAGAATTAGGACTTTCTCTGATACCAAGGTCTCGTTCAGTGGATCCATTAATGGAGCCATCAGCTTTCTCTGGAGAATCTGGGAAGGAAGGGGCGGCATTTGCACACCTGCAATTCCAGCACTCAGGAGGTGGAGGTGGGAAGATCCAGAGTGCGGGGCTGTCCTCAACTACAGAGTCTGAGGCCATCTTAGGCTACCTGAGATCCTGTCTCCAAAAAACAAGCAAACTAATAATCAGAAGAACAAACAAACAAATACCAGGAAGGCATGCTTGTCTTATCTGTATGCAACCCCAAATGAGATTGTTGTAAAAATCCTTTTATTTGTTTAAATTTCTCTTAGATGCAGGCAAGGACAGGGCAACAGCAGATAATCTTTTTTTCATGTGCATGATATGTTCAGAGTGAACCAGAATGTTCATCTAACTGTCCTTTATTATAAGAGCTGGGCTGGAAAAGATGGTAGTTTAAATGTAAATGAGTGCCTTCTCTTGATCACACTAGAACTGTGGAAGCCAAGTGGAGTTGAAGAGATAACTCCTTGACACTTCACATTTTAAAAGCAGCACCAGTTTTCTTGATTTAAAAATCAACAATTTTTGTCTTCAGGGCCCCATATCTTGGTCTCATTCCCATGCTAATGAAACCACTAATTTACATTTGAAGGGCCCCAAACTCGCCAGGAAAATTACTAATCAAATTGAGCTTTCTGGTTTTGATTTAATTTGGTGGCATTAGTAGACATGGTCTTAAGCTCTTGGGGAAGAATTATTGAATGCTAATTTTAATTTGGCTGTATATAATCTAATATAAAATTCTACCTTGAGCAAACAAAAATTAAATTATTGTATTAGTATCTGTAAATAGGACCATTTTGTTTTTAGTACAGATATTGCTACCTTAGGTTATGAATAAATTCTCAAATGGCCTATTTTTAAGAAACAGGGATCTGCACTGTTATTCTATATTAGATAGAAAACAAGAAAGAAAATCAGGCGTGTGCTTGGATAGGAAAACCATTAGATGGGATCCCTTCACCTGTTAAACCCAGCTGTCCCTACTGAGATCTGGCTTTTGTGTTCTGAGAACCATTTCCATGAAAATCTAACGAGGAAACTCTAAACTGCTGGTGACAAGAGTAGCCTATTTTATAAACCGTGCAGTAGCCAGGATCATGTATCAGAGGACAGATTCAGGCCTCGTTCTCCTCTTTCATATCTTCAGTTTGGTGGCATTTCGTAAAAGTATCCTCCTTCCATTGCCAAGCTGACTAATCGAATGGGCTGTTGACACCATCTGTCTGAAGAATCCACAGCCGCTAAGAGTTTTGGTTCAATTTTCAATAGAGACACATTCCTTCGAGTCTCTCTCTCTCTTTTTTTTCGTTTTTCTTTCTTTCTTTTTTCTTTTTTTTTTTTTTTTTGTAATGTCCTAAGTCTAAATTTGTGAATCATGGTGGAATTTCCCTTTTCTATTTCTTCCATTCCCCTTTTATCTCTCTCTTAACCTTTTGAGTACTGTGGGTTTCATATATTAATAGAAATTTATTGTGCTTGGGGACATCATTTTGTGGTAGAGAATGTGTAATTCTCTGATTTGGATACCTAACACCAGAGAATGAGAGAGAGGGACAAGTAGCAGAAAATAGGAGGAGAGGAGAAAAGAGGGGAGGAGAGAGAGAAGGGGAGAGCTGTGTTGACACACAGTGTGAATATAACATCAAGTGCTTGTAATATTTGAAAAGAATGATTTATACATTGCTTATTGCAAAAAGTCCTCCCTGGTGCCTTTGAATTTAGAACAGGTAGAGTATGTGAAGAAAAATACTACAGACTTGCTGGCTAAACACTTCTTGAAAATGAAATTTCTTTTAATAAAACAACTGAATGAAGTGTTCTCCATGCTTGCCTCAGATACTGTTATTTGTAATAAAATTAACAACTCAGAGCACCTATGTAAGATAAATACCAGATAGCTACATAACTTGTTTTATCTGAGTGAAATAGTATCTGTGTATGTTTGGTAGATATTTGCTTACTTCTTTGTTAGTGACAGAAACAACTCACAGGAAGAAGGCATTTTCTTTCTTTCTTCTGGCTGACAGTATAAGTAGGGATATAACACACCATGTCTTCCAGGCATAGCAGCAGAAGTGTGAGGTGAGGTGAGGTGAGATGGCTGGTGACGTGTCTGCAGTCAAGCAGCAAAGAGAGGATACTAGTGCTCAGTAACGTTCTTTTCCCTTCCTTTCTATTCAGTCCAGACCTCAGTCCAGGGCATGGTGCTGCTCGCACTTTGGGCACTTTGGGTGGGTCTGTCCTCCACAGTTAACCCTCTTTGACATGCTTACAGACATAACCTGGAGATTTATTTCCTAAAGGATCCTTAATTCAGTCCTGCTGGCAATGGATATTAGCAATTATAAAATTGTAAAGAAAAAAAACAAAACAAAAAAAACCCCAAAAATATTTATGGGCTGGACAGATGGCTCAGTGGTTAAAGGCATTTGCTAGCAAAATCTTATGACCTAGGTTAATTGCGTCAGTTAGAGGCCCAGGTGCGATTCCTTGCCCCCCCTCCCCCCCGCTGGGCAGGGCTCTGTACCATTGGCAGCCTGGGCAGAGTAAGGAGGTTATGCACCAGGGCTAGATGTCATTCCAGGGTGGCTGCCCGGGAGGGTATAGACCAGCAGAAGATGACAGAGAAATCGGAGGAGAGCTAAGATCCATCCACAAGACAAGAAGCTAGCCAACTGCCCACTGCAAGACTTGACGCCTCTACCACATTTGCCAGTGCCCAGGAGAAATTGCAGAGAAAGCAGTGACATGAATACAGCTCCAAATGCTGTCATGACAACAAGCTGCAGGGTGATGGTGACAGGCACAGTGACCACTCAAAACCTATCAAAGCAGAAATCCAGAGGCTACAGAGAACTCAACACTAAGTCAGACTGCCAACAGTTCTGCCATGGCTCAGGAAACACTGTGGAAGCGGGCACCAAAAGACTGTAAGAGCCACAGAGTGGAGCTTGGCATGCTGGTGTGCGCCTTTAATCCCAGTACTCAGGAGGCAGAGGTAAGAGGATTGCTGAGAGTTTGAGGCCACCCGGAGACTACATAGTGGATTCCAGATCAGCCTGAGCTTGAGTGAGACCCTACCTTGAAAAACCACACACACACACACAAACACACACACACACACACACACACAGCCACAGAATGGGTACAAGTACCCTGAGGCAAGGTCCCTTGTTACCCCATAGAGACTGACTGAGGCCTTCATGGCCCCACTGAGGCTGGTAATGGGAGCCAGGGTGAGGGATATAAGAGTATTTTATCATATTATATCTAAAATAAAACTTAAAAAGTATTTAAAGAAAACATTTAGGATATGGGTTTCACTTGTAAGCTGTGTTAACAATTTCGTTAGGTATAAAGTGCACACATGTGAAGTGTGAATATTGTTGATACTTCTTTGTTTATTTTTACTTTTATTAAATTTTTTTTGTTTGTTTATTATTTGAGAACCACATACACAGAGAGAAAGAGACAGATAAATAGAGAATGGTTTCACCAGGGCCTCCAGCCACTGCAAATGAACTTCAGACACATGCACCCCCTTGTGCATCTGCCTTATGTGGGTCTTGGAGAATTGAACTGGGATCCTTTGGCTTCTCAGGCAAATACCTTAACTGCTAAGGCATCTCTCCAGGCCTGTTTATTTTTATTTTTTGTAAGTACAACATGGACTGTTCTGTCAGCCAAGGCTTCCAGGAGGAAGTGGAGGGAATAGAACCTTGAAGACATTATAGAATCAAATTGAGAGTGCAGAAGTCCAGCAAGATCATAGAGAGGTGCAGTGCAGGGAAGAGAAAGCCAAAGTTAATGGGGAAGTTAGTGTATTGTGTGTATTTTGGCTATTTGCTTGCAGAATTAAGAAAAAAATGTGTTCAGTAACAAAGAAAGCATACCATTGACCAATGTGCTTCAGCCAGAGCAGATACCTTGGTGGGATCAGGACTGGATATCGGCTAGACATTCCACTTCTTTCTCCACAGCTTCCTCTTGTGTGATTGTTATATTATTATTATTTAACTATATATTCATTTCTTTATTTGAGAGGGAGAGGGTGGGAAGAATGAGCATGCCGGGGCATCCTACCTTTGTCAGAAACCCTAGACATATGCCCACTGTGTGCACTTGGCTTTTAGTGGGTACTGGGTTATTGAAGCCAGGCCGTCAGTGTTTGCAAGCAAGTGCCTTTAACTACTGAGCAATCTCACCAGCCCAGTTATTTTTCTACTTTAGAGACAATTCTTTGCATGCAAGCACAAACACGATTCTTGGTAAGTTGCCATCTAATAGGTTTTCCTCCCAGCTCCAGGTTGGAAAATCTCAGAAAAGGATTGCAGTACCCCCAGTGTGCATTTCTGGACTAATAATGGGTGTCACCAGTCTGGGGCCTTGCACAGTGGTGGCTTAGGAGTGAAATATAATCAGAAGACCGAAGGAAAGATGTAGTGGTCTAGGAATCCCTCAGTGACACCAGAAAGTTGTCAGTTAAGACAATGAGGAAACGAATGATTTAAATAATTTTCTGAATTAATTCACAAAGCTGAATTGTGAATGAAATGAGAAATGCCATTCACTGTCACTAATTCTCCTCACCAGAGCTAGGTGTATTGCTTGTTTACTGTTTCTGTTTTTCTTTGTTTTGTTTTGGTTTTTCAACGTAGGGTCTCACTCTAGCCCAGGCTGACCTGCAATTCACTGTGTAGTCTCAGGGTGGTCTCAAACTCATAGTGATCCTTGTACCTCCACCATTACTGGCCTTTTTTCTATTTTAAAATATATTTTATTTAGTTATTCATTTGAGACAGAGGGAGAGAGAATGAAAGACAGAGAGAGAGAGAAAGAGAGAGAGGGAGAGAGAATGGGCACACCAGGGCCTCTAGCCACTGCAAATAAACTCCATATGTGTGCGCCCTCTTGTGAATCTGACTTACGTTGGTCCTGGAGAGTTGAACCTGGATCCTTTGGCTTTGCAGGCAAATGCATTAACCGCTAAGCCATCTCTGCAGCCCTGTTTCTATTTTTAAAATGGGATCTCATTGTATTACCCAGGCCGATTTTGAACTCCTGGACTCATGTGATCCTCCTACTGCAGTCTGTGCTCACCTATTTTTAAAGTTTCATCTTTCCATTATTAATACTTTTTAAAATTCCCAAGATTTAAGTTCTCAAGCTACTTAATGGTAAACCTGTCAACCATCTTCATGTTTATAAAATAGATGAAATTATGATGGTGCAACGTATCTCTGACCTGGATTTCAAAACACATGTATGGCAAGATTTGCGCTGTTTGTTAACAATCCTTCTAAGATATATTTTTGACACTGCTTGGAAAGTTTTTGAACCAAGGGTTTGTGGATACAAGAAATAAAAGGAATTATAAAAAAGTGCACTTTGGATTATGGTCAGCTATGTGACAGTTAACTCATGTGACCATTGGCCATCTTCCTCATTATGAATATTTATGAACAGAATGATTTAATAGCCTTGGTATATTTTAAGGACTTAATCTGTCACTATACAGCATTAGATTGTTATCTGTTATCCCAATCTGTTGTCATAGAAACTTTTCCTTTGGTCCATTAGCTATAGGCATTTTAGGCCTCTAGTGCTAGGTAGGTTAATTACAAGATTCTTAGTCAGAATCTGGGAGGTCATTGTTCTGGCCAGCTTATCTACTTATTTCACACTTCTGTCTTACCCACTGCTTGCCGCAGGACCTCTTTTTCTGTGAATCACTGCTTTTCCTGTCATGGTTGTTGGTTCTCTGGATATACTTCAACACTTACAAATAGCTACCTCTTGAGTGTTCCTCTTCTGTACCAAGTCAGGGAAACAGTTCTTTCTCTCTCTCTCATTTTTTCTCTCATTCTCTCTCTCTTCCTCGCTCTCTCTGTCTGTCTGTATATATATAAAATCCTCGGTGCCTTCTATTATTCCCCTCTCAGTTCTGCTGAATCTTTTCTTCCTACCCCTGACCAGTGACTACACCACTGAAGAGATTGATCCTCCCTTTCCCAGCAACCATTAACAGTCATTAGCTTCTCAGTAGAAAGAGCTTAATGAACTCCTCCCCTACTTTTCCCTCTCAATTCCATATTTGCTACATTTCAGAAGACACGGACTTCCTTTGTTTATAAGTATACAAATAGCAAACACCCCGTGATAACAAGTATGTGGTGTGTAGCTTGGAATTCAAATGACTGAAATTTGGGTCCTAGCTCCGAAAGCTAGGATATAAGCTCAGGGTGAGAGTGATGCTTACTGGGCAGCAGGGATTAGATTTGATCCTAGCACCAAAACAAAAATAATAATAAATCAAATTGTAACTCTTAGACCAATTGACTAAATAACTTTGGAAGTGTTACTTTATTCCTGTTACTAGTTTCCTCATGGCTAACAGGATAAGAAAGTATCTCGTGGATTAGGACAAATTATAAAGCTTCTGGGTGAAATTACTGCTAACCTCAACAAAGTTTTCTTTGCGGTTGTAATGATTACTTCATTGGTCTACCATTATAATTATTTTATATTATAGATTTTTTTTTTTGAGGCAAGCTCAACAGACTGGCCAGTTGTTATGTGAGAGAGTAAGAGAGAGCAAGAGAGAGAGATAGAGAGAGAGAGAATTGATGAACTAGGGCCTCTAGCCACTGCAATCGAACTTCAGACATGTGTGCTACCTTGTGTGCATATGCAACCTTTCACGCTTGTGTCACTGTGCGTCTGGCTTATATGGGCCCTTTAGAGTCAAATGTGAGTCTTTAGGCTTCACAGGCAAGTGCCAGATTTGAGATTTAGTCCTTAGTTCATATTGTATGCTAGATGGTGTTATTCATCAGTGCATCCTTAGTCTGTTTTGCTCACATCAAATAACAAGAGCAGAAGGGAGCACTATCGTGTCAACATGTATTATGTTCCGGGGTTAGTTGTTTCCTATCATATTTAATCTGAGAAGCAGATCATATCATCAGTTCCACAGAATCCTTGATACATGGAGTTTGTTCATGCACACACTACCATATTCTCAGTAATGAGGAAACACTGTCCTGTTGAGATAGTGCATTCTTTGCTATTTCTCTTTTCATTTACTCTTTGATTACTCTTTAGCTCCTCTGTTTAGGTTTGAGAAACAAAATATATTGTAAAATATTAACAGGCATGCTGACCACATATAGGTCATTCCCTTTCCCTAGCATCTAAAAAGATTGCAATTCAAAACTACAAACTCAATGAGAGGTATATTGTCCAAAGTTTTGCTTTTATAGGAAATAATTCTCTTATTTTTAAATGAGTGATTAAGAATGTGCAGTGTTTAATAAATGCTCTTTAACTTTGTAAATTATATATTTCGAGTTTCATGTGCAATGCAAAATTACATTTGTGTCCATATGATTTTCATATAAAATAATCATTTTCATATGTTTGGCTTCTGGGTTGTTTGAAAGACAAACTTCAGAAAGGTGAAGGTTAAAGTCTCCACCTGTGGCTCTGCAGGGCATGTTTCTGTACAACACACGCTCCATTGAACAGACATAAAGTGATACTGTGCATCCTAAGGGCATGGACAAGACTGCCCAGGATGTGGCATTTTCTGTAGAATTGTTTGGTTCTACTGTATATATAGACAAATGTTTTGATGTGGAGGTAGAAAAAATATGTGTTGTCAGTCTTTGTTGTCTTGTATTTTCAGTATTCTGTGCAAGGTAGTAAAGCCATCTAATCAATATGTGACTCAGATACTAGAAGAAAGCTAAATCTAACATGCTGCTATCCTCTGCCATGCGCTTGTCTATCCTATCTGAATGAACTACTTTGGTCTTTCATATCTGAGCATACATAATGGTAATCGTTGAGTTTTTAGTAGCCATTTGACTTGGGAATAAAGCTAGAAATTCAGTATTGTTTCGGGGAAAGAAATCATATTCTATCTTCCTTTTTTGTCAGTTATATAATGGAGACTCATTGAGATAGACTATATAAAGCCTTGGTATCTCATTGTGTCTGGCATAAAATTCATTTTTATTTATTCTTGTCAGTCATGAAATATAGTCCAAAATTTTCTGGACTGAATGAAGCAGGTTAATCAGGTAAGAAAGATTCCATGCTCATCTTAAAGCAAAAACTCCTACTTGAAAATTGTTATTCTTGTTGAATTGACCTAGAAAATAGCTCCCAAGAATGAAATGAGATTGAAATTAGTCACATTTGATTACTTTTTTCTTTTAATCTTAAAAGGTTTCATTTGTCAGTCTAAAAATCCACTTTTTACTTAAAATTTGATTTCTGAACTTACTGTAAAGCACTGTACTTTCTTTTTGATGGCTTCTGTGGGCTCTGCCCACGCTTCATGCTGGCATTCAAGGTTCTTATGAAGTTGACAATCAAAGTGGTTTGTGTACAGAGTTCAATCACACAGCCTCTCCAGTGAGCTAACAAGTAGATCTTGAAGATCTTTTGATCTTTTTGTAATAGAACTTGAAAAATAAACTGTTACATATGAAATATTGATTTCCCCTATCCATAGCTGCTTGTACTTAAATAAGGAAGTTCATTTGTTTGCCTTTCTAGTTTCAAAATGTCCTTCAAAATTGTGATGTGCTGTTTAGATTAAAGCAGCTAAATCTTCAAAGAATTTTATATGCAATTACAGCCAATGGCTTTGTCTCTGTCTTTATGGTACCATTCCATTTCACCCTCATCCAAGAGTAATTATCCATATTTTTCTATTGGAAGAAGAAACAATTACATATGATAAAATATTTTTATTAGATTTATGATTTAAATATCATTAGTATTGATACAAGTCATTAATTTTTCAAAATTAAAAAACACTAAAAGCATGTTTCCATTTCAGAGCTATGTAGCACAACTAATAACAAAATATAATTATGATGCTTTTGTTTTATACCAGGTGTATCAAATGTTGTATGCCTCAGTCAAGGATAGTCCTACTCCCAAGTTGTGTCTGTATAGGAAGAGACTTCAGTGTGTAGTTTTCTTTCCTTGTTTGAAGTATGGAAGAAACTATTGCATGTAAAAACCAAACTTTAAAATAAAATCATGAGTAAGAAAGCATGAATGTCCCTATAGGAACTAGGTTTGGCCTGCATGAAAGGGTCATGTAATAGAACACATAGTAATAGAAAAGAGAGAGGTGAGATAGGGTAGGAGGTAGGAAGGGGTGAGCAGGCCTTTGATGAGAATCCCATGAGTCACAATGTCCTTAGATAGCCTCTGTCCTAGGGAAGTGACCCTTTGGCCTCTACCTGGCCTTAAACTGTCACTTTTCCAGCAACACTGAGTGGTACTGATGGAGTGATTAAAAGAGACATAAAGAGAAAAAGACAAAAACAATCATTGGGAAGAGGCAGGGAACTAGATATCTAACATTTACTACATATGTGCCAGACGCTCTGCTAGGCCCTTTACATCTGGCTATCCCAACAGTCCCGTGAAGGAGGAGTTTGCATCTAGTTACTTCATTTTACAGATGAGGAAATGGAAAACCACAAAAGTACTGGATAGATTTCTATAACAAGTATTAGAATATGGACTTACATGCAGAGAACTTAAAAAAAAAAAAAGTTGTGTCCAAAAATTATGGCAAACAATTTATTTGCTTAGAGTCTACAGAGACTAGATCGGATGACGTGTAACATTTGTTCAGGGAAATTAGTTGATACCTAGTAGTATTGTAGACAGTGAAGTGATTGATTTTCCAGTCCTTTCTAAAGAATGGAGCACTAAAAGAAAGTCTACTAAGAGATCTGAGATGAACTTCCAAACCAGGCACAGTTATGGAGGAAGGGATATTCATTGAAACTTATAGATTCAGGGGAAGTTCCATAATGGAAGAAGAAGCTGGACTGCTTTCACAGGTCCAAGGAGAGAGGGAGGGAGAGAGAGAAAGAGAGAGAGAGAGAGAGAGAGAAGCCACAAGGCAAAAAGCCACATCATACAGAACACTTTAAGAACACCTGGCAGAACTCAGATACTTTGCATATCTTTAGATTGAAATTCCAAATCCACCACCACATCTTAGGGCTGGACCCCAGGATCTGCCCAGTGAAACCTCCTCAAGCCAGGTAGCTGGTATTATACAAGAAGCTTTAATAAACTCCTGAATGTGTTGGGGGGGCAATGATTCCAACTATTACAAGGTGCCAATGTTATTTAAATCAAAACAATATGTTTTTTTTTTATATTAGAACTCAACAGTTACACAGAACAAATTTATATTTCCTTTTACAAAAAAGCAGTGACCACACTTTGGAATAGATTAAGTGTAGTCAACATTTAATGTACATTAGAACAGCCCTTGTTGCGCCTTAAAAATAGACTTATGGCTGGGAAGGTTGCTCAACAGGAGAACACTTGGCTAGCATGTTGAAGGCTGTGGGTTCAATCCCTAGTACTGCAAAAATAAGATATAAACTAAAGTAGACGTATTAGTTTTGGCACACATATCTGAACTCTCAGGGCTTAGGTGGAGATTGGGTGGAAAGATCTAACTTGAGGCTAGCTTGGGCCATCAAGTGAGACTGTGTCTCAATGAAGGAAAGAGATTTCTTCCAATGCATTTGGTTTGATACACTGGGAGTGGGAGCCCTGAGTTATTAAACCCCCACATCTCCAGTTTACTGTGATGTGTTGTCAGTTCAAGATTCTTCTATACATTATGACTTTCCTTGGGATGTAGGCCAGTATTTGAGAGGCATTACTACAGGTTGAAAGCTTCCCTTTCCATTTTTTTTTTTTTTCCACTGTAGATAAGGAAGTCAGCTAACCAGGTAGTTAGCACTTGCATGTTTCCGTTTGACTTAAATTAATTGAAATGAAATACATTTCAGTTTCACAGGCTGCGGAGTCTCCGGGGACTGGTGCCTGATGAGCACCAGAGGAGCCGATCCAGAACACTGGATCATTACCATGTTAGCTTACACTGGGAGAGTATTCAAAGTATGCCTTTAAATGTGCTACTGCAGTGCCAGGAATATTTCTTTTTGAGTTATCCTTATTAAATATTACTTATTCAAGTAAGAGCAGACATATTCTTAACAGAAGTATCTTTCTTGTTAAAAATACTTAGAGGGGCTGAAGAGATGGCTTAGTGGTTAAGATGCTTGCCTGCGAAGCCTAAGGAGGCCAGGATCAACTCCCTAGAATTCACGTAAACCAGATACACAAGGTGATACATGTGTACATGGTGTCATATGTGCACAAGGTGGCCCACTCATCTGGAATTCCAGTGGCTAAAGGCCCTGGTGCACCAATTCTCTCTCTCTCTCATAAATAATAATAATAATAATAATAATAATGATAAAAGGATTAAAAAATACCTTGAGTTATAGAAGACAGATTTCTTGCCTTTTTATTTAATGTGTAAACATGAGTAGGGAAAACACATGACTTACATGGCTTGGATTTGACCTGGACCGGTAATCATTTTAAGACACTTTGATGGCCATGGGATTTTCCCACCCAAGAACTTCCTTCCCCAATACATCTTCCTTTGCTCAAAGTAGTAAGTTCTTGAGTATTTTGTCACTTTATGAAACAGTATTACAATTCTGCAAAAGTATGACTAAGTAAGTACACTTAAACACTCTCGGGGATTTATCCTAATATTGCTGTTAGAACAGGTTGTGATATTATCAAGAGAGCCTGTTTATACAGAATACATAGATTGCACATTACCTTACATACAGCCATGGTTTTTGTTAGCATTTTTCTGGACTTAATTCAATATAATTTATAAATCATTACATGAAATTGTCTTAGTATAATTTCAGAAAATATATAGTTTATACTCTTAACTACTGATTATATTTGAATCACGATTCTTGAACTAGTGAGCTTTAAGGGAATGACATTGGGGCATTCATTTCACAAGTTTTCTGTCATCTGTTGAGCACCAAGTTGGATTTCAGTTTTTAGAGTTATGTGCCATTTTATTTTAACTTTATTTATTTATTTATTTATTTATTTATTTATTTATTTATTTTTTTATTTTTTTCGTGGTAGGGACTCACTCTAGCCCCGTCTGACCTGGAATTCATTATGTAGTCTTGAACCTCCTACCTCTGACTCCCGAGTGCTGGGATGAAAGGCGAGTGCCACCATGCCCACTTATATTCCATTTTAAATACATGAAAGACCTATAGTTTTGTCAGTGTTGTTGTCTGAGTCACTCACAAATTTAAAATAAAAGTATGCCTGTTTACCCTCTTCCTGTCTTTTCCTTTCCTTTCTTTTCTTACTTTCATTTACTTTCTTTTTCCCACTTTCCATTACTTCTTTTCTTTCCTCTTGCCTTACCCTTTTCTTTTCTTTTCTTTTCTTTTCTTTTCTTTTCTTTTCTTTTCTTTTCTTTTCTTTTCTTTTCTTTTCTTTTCTTTTCTTTTTTCTTTTCTTTTCTTTTCTCTTTTCCTCTCCTCTCCTCTCCTCTCCTCTCCTCTCCTCTCCTCTCCTCTCCTCTCCTCTCCTCTCCTTTCCTTTCCTTTCCTTTCCTTTCCTTTCCTTTCCTTTCCTTTCCCTCAACCCTTCCTCCCTCCCTCTTCTCTGTTTCCTTTCCTTCTTTCTTCATTCATTCTTGAAGCAGCATGTCATTCTAGCCCAGACTTCCCTGGAAATCCTCCTCCCTCAGCCTCCTGAGTGCTGGTACTAAAGGTGTGTGCCACCATACCTGACTTCTTTCTGTTTTTTAGATCCATGTCTTGTAACCCTTGGACCTAATTTTGTTAATTATTTTGTCATATGTTGCTATAAAATTTTCATGTCTTTTATTTTGTACTGTGTTGTCTCTCATGGATACCTCAACAGGTCTTGAATTGCTCCCCACCACTTTTCCTCCTGCCCAGCGCTGTTAGCTCAGGGCTCCTAGTAAGCATTTCATTAGGCTCCTTTATTTCTCAGTCTCTCTTCAGAAGGACCCCGATATCTTTCCGGAACATGTTTTAGAGTTTGAATATTTGACCATCATTCGGACTGATTGCAGCTTCTGTGTTCCACACATCTTTTACTCCATCCTTCATACAAGCCAGCCAGCCTTCCTTTCCTTCCTTCCTTCCTTCCTTCCTTCCTTCCTTCCTTCCTTCCTTCTTTCTTTCTTTCTTTCTTTCCTTCCTTCTTTTTTTTTTTGTTCCTCCCTCTATGCCCCATTTGAAACATCCTCTTCACTCATCTCTGCTTTGAATTTCTTGCCTCCAAATGCTGCTCAAGTCTTCACCCTCACCACCTGTGAATGTGGGGTTACTTGGAGAAGGGGTCATTATGCTGATCTGGATAAGAGGACATCATTCCTGTGAGCCCTAATCCAACATAACCCTGTCCCTATAAAGGGGAAAATTGGAAAGAAGGACAAAGATACTGAGAAAATGCCACATCAAAGCAGACACTGAGTTCAGAGTTCATGAGTGTTGCAATGGTAGCCAAGTAACAGCCTGCAGACCCAGAGGAGGGGCTGGCTGGGAGAGGCTTGGAGCAGATGTTCACTCTCTCCCTTAAGGACGAACCAACCCTGCTGGCACCTAACTCAGTCTTGACTTTAGCCTCCAGAGTCTGGATACAATGGATTCCCACTTTCTAAGCCACTCCGTTTTTGGAGCTTTGTTATAGCAGCTTAGCAATTCAATTTTTCATTCTTTGTTTCTTTTTTTTTTTTTTTTTTTAAATTTGTGTGCATGTGTGTGTACATGTGGACATGCTAGGCTTCTACAACTGAAAACCAACACCAGACTCTTGGGGCAATTTTTGTATCAGGCTCTACGTGGATGGCTTGGAAATTGAACCTTGGCCCACTGGTGTTGCAAGCAAGTACCTTTAATCACTCAGCCATCTTTCCAGCCCCAAGGCTTTAATTTATTAAAGATTTTTTTTTAGTACCTACTACCATTCAAAATCCAATATATATATATATATATATTTTTTTCCTATAGATAGATAAGGCATCCCTAAACATAAAACTTCAAATACTTTCAATGGTTAAGTATCTTTGACCAAACAAACAAACAAAAAAACAAGATCATAACTATCCCTGTGTATACAACCCAAACATAAGCCCCATAGAAACGGGTCTGACTATATATATCCTTCACATTGATTTTTTTTTTTTTTTTTTTTTTTTTTTTTGGTCTGGATGCATGTATATGTTTGTGTGTGTGTGTGTGTGTGTGTGTGTGTGTGTGTGTGTACCTGCATGTGCATTTCCATGTTGTGTGCATGTGTGTATGCATGTGGAAGTTAGAATTCTACAGTGTGTGTTTTCCAGAATTGTTCACTTCCTTATTTATTGAGGGAAGGGTCTCAAACTCAGAGTTCACTAATTTGGTTGGTTTATCTGGGCAGCCTCTCTAGGGATCCACATCTCTGTGAGTCCTGCATGTTGGGATTATAGGTTTGCCGCCATGCCCAACATTTATGTGTGGATTGGGGATCCCAAGTCAGGTCTTCATGACTGTGCAATTACACAGATGTTCATATTTGCCACGCTGTAGAATAATATAGATAAGGAGTGAGAGCTTACCTACCCAGTGCTTGAAATGTGGCTGAAACATGCCAGGTGCTTGATAGTACAATACTTAAAGAATTCACAACTGCTGTTCTGTTTGCACTAATATTGCTATCTGGTAAAATACTTATGAACAGACTATAACTTGAGCTTCCTGCTCGGGCAAAGAATAATAACAGGTGTTACTTTGCTCTGCCTGTGCTGAGGCCAGCCTCAAGTGAACAATAGGTGTAAAAGGTTTAAATTGAGAAAACAGAGAGGCAGTGTTGCATGGAAACACAGCCATAGCTTTGATTTGACTCTGATCCCTCCACAAATTTTATGGGATATACTCTGCAAGTTATTTAATTTCTTTTTTCACTTAATTAAGAGTCAAGAAACATATCCTCATATTTCTTAAAATTAATCCCTCTTCTAAAACCTTGTAGTTTTTATAAGGCCATCCACACCCAAACAAATTTTACATTCTCTTTCAAGAATTCCCACACATTGAAGCACACCCTTTCTAGAGTAGGAATGCCAGTTTTTTTTTTTTTTTTTTTTTTTTTTTTTTTTTTTTTTTTTTAAGAAAAAGTTTTACTCCTGTGTTGTGCTGTTGGGACTTAAAGGAAAGTTTTCCTGGATCTAGCCAGAGGGTACTTTTTGTTGTCAACTTTGATCAACTATTTTCACTCTGGTGATTAGTTTTTCTTTGTTTGGAGAATGTGAGAGCTGACAAATTTATCTGCTTTTATTTCAACTTTCACATGCTGTATTAACTTCATTTTATGGATGAAGAAACTGGCCCATTAACTGAGGCTATTCAGAGGTAGAACTTGATGAGCCTCAAAGAAAAGCCAGAGCATTTTGACTATGAATGCCCCACCTTTTCTCTCCTGTTTGCCATCTTGAACTGCAGTATACATTGCAGTTTTTCTTACATTTTGAAGGTTCCAAATTCTGTTCTCAGAATGTTCTTTGAAGTGCTGGGATCAAACCTGGGGACCCTTGCATGCTATACTCCTATCACCTGTTCTGTGTATTTTTACACAAGGGAATGTTTTACACCATCCCATTGCTTCACAGGATAGTTTAGTGTTAAATGTCCAGATTTTGGAATGGATTGCAGAAATTTGAGTCTCACTTTCTTTAGATAGAACCTATGATCTTGGACAAGTTGCTGAATTTTTATGCCTCAGTTTCTCACATATAACTTATGGATAATACCTTTACTACTTTAGGAAGTTTTGAAGATTGGGAGAGTTAAAACACTTACTGGTGTAACTTCACATTCACGGTTAATCATATCATTATAAAGGTCTCATGTGTTTCTCTAACTTTGAGAGGGCATCATTTACTTGTACTAATTTTTTTCTATTCTAATTTTTATTACCTTTTGTAAGCTATACAGACTATTGTTGGTAATCTGACACACCTAAACAATGGTTAATGAATCTTGCCATCTGTTCCCTTCCTGTACTCCCACCCCTCACCACTTGCATACACTTTTAAGAGATAGTCCTAGGCTGAGCCTTTTCAATCTCAGAACTACCTTCCTTCTAGTGTGAGTCAGATCACAGGTGAAAATAAGTAAGAAACAAGATTACTGAGAAATTAACCTTTACTGGTATATTGTGTTTTCTATGTACTGGACAAGATTTTTTTAAATGGTATCTTTGTGGGGCTTTTATAAGCTATATAACTAGTTAATTACATAGTTGGTGAATTTAGAAAACCTAGTAAATCTATCATACAGCTATATCTGGAACTTCTGAGGGGTTTATTTTTTTCCCCCTTTGTGAATTATAGCTCCCTTGGATGCTATAAAATTTTAGTCTACACTCTATACAACCAACCACAGAAAATTTACTCAGTAAGTACTTGTTGAGTTGAAAAAATTTTAATTCCATGCATTATTTTAGATTATTTTCTTTTTAGATTTCTTTATTTAACAAGCATTGTTCTTGTGGTTTGAAAATTAAGACACGTACCCATAACAAGGAAAGAATTTATGAGAGTTTCTTCTTTGCATTGAATTTCTGTGTGTACTTTCACACTGGTAGAATATTCAATCCTTCCATTAAAACTATAGTGATCCAATCTCATAGTAATGAGACCATCTTTTCTTTTATATGTAATGTCTTTAGGTAAAGCCTTTTCTTATTTGGTCAATAAATCCATCAAGAATCTCTGATTTTTAGGCTCACTGTAGTGCTGCATGCTTGAAATCTCAGTACTTGTGAGACAAACACCAGAGGATCTCCACAAGTTCCAGTCCAGCCTGGTGGGCATTTGGAAGTCCAGGCTAGCCAGGGCTACATAGAGCCTATCTCAAACAAATAGCAAACAAACTAACTGAAATAAACAAAAAGAATTTCTGATTTTTTTCTATTTGTTTTCATGATATTTATTTACTATGGTTTTAGATATAATTTATTATTTGTCCCCCCAAAATTATAGAGCAATTTCAATATATTTCATATTGAAAATTATTTTATTTATTATTGTTTTTATATTTTATTCATTTATTTAAGACAGAGAGAGAGTGAGAGAGAGAGAGGACACTTCAGGACCTCTACCCACTGCAAATGAGCTCCAGATGCATGTGCCATTTTGTGCATCTGGCTTTTACATGGGTCTTGGTGAGTCAAACCTGGGTCTTTCAGCTTCACAGACAAGTGGCTTAACTGCTAAACCATCTCTTCAGCCCTTATTAGTGATTTTATAGCACTTACAATGATAGATTTTTTTTTTTTTGATGAAATGTTGTGAAATTCTCTTTCAATGCATTATTCTGTCTGACTTAGAGATGATAGGTAGGTAGGTAGGTAGATAGATAGATAGATAGATAGATAGATAGATCCACCATTATCATTTACTGATTGAGTGGTTTTTCATTTCTAAAACTGGGAGGAGTTTCCTAACCTAAGAGAGGACCGCTTTAAAACCGTTTTAAAACAAATAAGTTAATGGTGTCCTACTAGTTCCACCAATAATCTGGTGGAGTTTTGTCTACTTCTTCTTGCAAACTGTATTCATGAAACTGACATCCGTGCTTGCATGCTGAGAGTGGTCACTATAAGGCATTTCTCAGCACTTGGCTCTAAGATGATGTACTGTATCTGGCTATACCATCAAAATTTTGAATTGTGTTTACAAATTATATACTGAAATCATTGAAATGTGTAGTTAATGGGTAAATTAAGAATTAGCAGGGCTAGAGAGATGGCTCAGCAATTAAAGGTGCTTGCTTGCAAAGCATGATGGCCTGCATTTGATTCCCCAGTGTGTATGGCACAATACAGGTCAGACCCTAGCCAGACACATGCTAAAAAAAAACAGGCCACACCCTGTGATGTGGCAGGTAGTCAATGACGGGTAAGACCCCACGAGATGGGGCAACCTAAGACAGTCACTGTCGCATGTGATGATCCCTTGGGTCCTGGAGTGAACAATGGCTTGGCAAAGAACCATGCCTCCCAGGGTCGCCAATAATAAAACCAAAAAGGAGTATATGTAAGGCACAATGCAGTACTGGCCCTAGCCAGACCACATGCTAAAAGAAACCAGGTCACACCCCTTGGGTTTTCTCACCAGGATGGCGGGTAGTCAATGACAGGTAAAACCCCATGAGATAGGGCAACCTAAGATAGTCACCGACGCATGTGGTGATCCCTTGGGGCCTGGGATCAACAATGGCTTGGCAAAGAACCATGCCTCCCAGGGTTGCCAATAATAAAAACAAAAAGGAGAATAAGTATGGCACAATGCAGGTTGGGCCCTAGCCAGACCGCATGCCAGAAGAAACCAGGAAGTGGCTTCTGTGGACATGGCGTCCTGTGCAGGCCTGGCATGACAACAGCTACAGTCCCATGCTTGTGAGAAACCTGCTACGAGATGATCTGCCTGGAGACAGGCTGTCATTGGTCACAGGAAGGGAACACCCCATACAATGATTGACCAGCCAAACCACTTAACACCCCCTACACTTCCTTGAATAAATGAGTTTGCAGCAGCTCACCCTCTGCCTGCTTCCATCCAACTCCCAGAGTCTGTGTCATACTCTGCACCTCTCACCCCCCCCACTTGGCAGAGACCCTGCCATCCCTCCTGGGCTGGCCCTAGGAGGGGCCCCAACACCAGTGCCCATATAAAGCCAGATGCATAAAGTGGCATATACATCTGGAGTTGATCTGCAGAGACAAGAGGCTCTGGTGTGCCTATATTCACTCTTTTTGTCTGCCTCTTTGTGTCTGTCTCCCAAATAAATAAAAATATCAAAAAAAAATTAGAGCATGTAAATTTAATTGTTTTTTAAGGTAGGGTCTCACTCTAGCCTATGCTGATCTGGATTTCACTATGTAGTTTCAGGCAGGTCTCAGACTCATAGTGATCCTCCTACCTTTGTCTCCAGAGTGCTGGGATTAAAGTCTGGCATCACCATACCTGGGACAGAGAGAGACAGAGAAAGAGAGAATGAATGGTCACACTAGGGCCTCTAGCTGCTGCAAATGAACTCCAGGTACATGAGCCACCCTGTGATTCTGGCTTTCTATCGGTACTAGAGAATTGAACTCCAGTCATCATGCTTTGCAGGCAAGCACCTCAACCACTGAGCCATGTCTCCAGGCCCAAATTTAGTTTTTATTTTGTGTGTGTATATGCATGTGCATTGGTGTGCTTTCACGTGTGTGCATGTGGAGTCCTGAGGACAAGTTTGCTGCCATTCTTACATCCTTAGGTCCGCTGTCAACCTCTTATTGGTTTTTCAAGGTAGCTTGGGGCTACCTGGAATTCACTATGTATGTATTCTTAGGCTGGCCTTGAACTCTTGGCGATCCTCCTACCTCTGCCTCCCAAGTACTGAGATTAAAGGCGTGTGCCACTACGCCTGGCTCACTGTCAACCTCTTTTTCAGACAGGGTCCTTCATTGGCCTGGAGCTCACCAGTTAGGCTAGACTGATGTCTTCTCAGAGCTGTGGTTACAAGTGTTTATTACCATGCCTGGCTTTTCTTATGTAGATTCTGGGTATCAAACTCAGATTCTCATGCTTGCATAACAAGTATTTTGTGGACTAAAATAATTCTCCAGCCTCAAACTTGAAGATATTCTGAGACTAGAGCTAAAGTTCTCTTGAGAATTAATCCATGTTTCTATGTAAGATTTAGTTCAAAATCCCTGAAGGCTTGGAGTTTTAACTAGTCATTAGTCCTTTTTTTGTTTATTTGTTTTTCAAGGTAGGGTCTCACTCTGGCCCAGGCTGACCTGGAATTTACTACAGTCTCAGGGTGGCCTCAAACTCACAGCCATCCACCTACCTCTGACTCCCTAGTGTTGGCCTTAAAGGCATGCACCACCACGCCCAGCTTTCATTAGTCTTTTAAAAGGAGGTTTTGAATAGAATGAACCAAATTGAGGGCATACATAAGCTTATTTTCAGAGGTAATATCACTAGGCATGTAATATTAAGGAAAGCCAGATATTTAACTGATATTCATATATATGCGTGGATTAAAGATACTTCAAAAGTATACTTTTAGAAGGACACTATAAAATCACTGTTCCAGAGAACTGTGAATTGAATGAAAATCTGGAATTCAGAATATTTAACAAGGCATTAAAATCTTTTGTAAGATTAATTTTATTTTTTCTAAAGAAATCATTTCTCTTTTTCTATTTCTTTTTTTCTCCTTCTCTTCCACTTTCTTTCTTTCTTTCTTTTTTTTTTTTTTTATCCCAACCTGGTCTTAAATCAGAAGCAATCCTCCTGTCTCGGCTTTCCAGCTGATGAGATTATAGACATGAACCACCTGGCCTTAAAGAATTTTTATTTATTTATTTATTTGAGAGCAAGAAAGAGGGATAAAAGAGAGAGAGAGAGAGAGAGAGAGAGAGAGAAAGAGAGAAAGGGCATGCCAAGGCATCCAGCGACTGCAAACAAACTCCAGATGCATGTGCCCTGTGCATCAGGCTTATGTGGGTCCTGGAGTATCGATTCGTGATCCTTTGGCTTTGCAGGCAAATGCCTTAACTGCTAAGCCATCTCTCTAGCCCTTAAAGACATTTTTTAAGCAACTTTTTGTTTTGCTTTGCTTTGAGGCTGAGTCTACTAGTCAGACACACTGTATATCCTGAGATAGCCTGATCTCGTGCTCTTTCTTTCTGCTTTTGACTGGTGTGCTGGCATTACAGATGTGAATCAGCACTCCTGGCTTTAAACAATGTGTTTTTTGAAGGTGTGTGTCAAGTCTTCAATATTTTCAAACATGCCCAAATTCCCTGTGAATATTCCATGTTTATATACATTCACACATGATATTATTTCATACTAAGGCTATCGATTATGAAATAAACTATACACAAATGGTATACTGGTTTATCATGTTAAACTATACTTCTTATCCCTGGAACAAAACTTGAAACTTCATTAATTGATATAATGTTGTGATGCATAAAATGATGACTAAAATGTTATTTCTTTTTAAATATTTTATATTTATTTATTTATTTGAGAAGGGGGGGAGAGGAAAGGAGTGAGAGAGGATGGGT
Organism: Orientallactaga sibirica; assembly: GCA_036365145.1. Classification (NCBI taxonomy): domain Eukaryota; kingdom Metazoa; phylum Chordata; class Mammalia; order Rodentia; family Dipodidae; genus Orientallactaga; species Orientallactaga sibirica. The sequence continues at coordinate 12,819,824 of JAEOAD010000060.1, read as the reverse complement.
GTGCCAGGGCCTCCAGCTGCAGATGAACTCCAGGTGCGTGTGCCAACTTGTGCATCTGGCTTATGTGGGTCCTGAGGAATTGAACCTGGGTCCTCTTCCTTTGCAGGCAAGCACCTTAATTGCTAAGCCATCATTCCAGCCTGAAATGTTATTTCTTTTTAAAAATTAATTAATTTATTTATTAAGGGAGAGAGAGAGAAGGTGGGCGTAGTGGCATATGCCTTTAATCCCAGCACTTGGGAGGCATAGGGAGGATCACCACGAGTTCGAGGCCACCCTGAGACTACATAGTGAATTTCAGGTCAGCCTGTGCTAGAGTGAAACCCTACCTCACAAAAAACAAAAAACAAAAATAAAAAAAAAAAGAATGGGTATGACAGGGCTTCTAGCCACTGCAAACGACTTCCATATACATGTGCCACCTTGTGCATCTGGCTTACATGGATACTGGGGAATCGAACCTAGGTTCTTAAGCTTTTCATAGGCAAGTACATTAACCACTGAGCCAATTCTCCACAGCCAAAGTGTTATTTCTTAATCTTGTTGAAGAATATGAATAAATTGCTGGAATGCAGAGATGGCTTAGTGGTTAAGGTGCTTGCCTGCAAAGCCTAATGACCCAGGTTCGATTTCCCAGTACCCACATAAGCCAAGTGCTCAAGGTGGCATATGTGTCTCGAGTCTGTTTGCAGGCGCTGGAAGCCCTGGTGCACCCAATCTTGCTCTATCTGACTCCCCTTTCTCAAATAAGTAATAAAATACATTTTCTTAAAAGAATACATTGCTTGAGGCAGTTTACCATCTGGCATGTGGTAGCTGTGTAGCTCTCAGGTAAGTTACTTAACTTTGCTGGTTCTCACCAATAATCACACTGCAGCCATTTTCTGGTAAGGACTACATGAGAGGATGTCCCTAACACACTCAGGAAAGGGCCAGCTGCTCAGCACGTGCTGGCTAACCTTTTGCTAGTATGAGTAGTGGCGATAGTCACAATTGGTATGTGAACAAATGCTTCATGATTGTTTAGCCTGATCTGGGAGGTGGCCTGTGATCAGTTCCCAGATCTTGACCCCTCCATGCATGGTAGAATATTGTAACACTCAATAACATGACAAATACACATCACACAGTAGGTTCACCCACCAGTTAAGCAGTTGTCAGATGATGGTGTGCATTGAAATAACTTTGTATATCTGTAAAATACCAGTTACAGTGTTCATGCTCTGATTGCCCATTTCAGGGGCTGGTGATCCACATTTGTATCTAGAAAAGGGAGGTAAACATTATACAGAATAGCATGGAGGCACATGCTTGTAAATCCAGAACTCTTCAGGCAGAACCAGGACCTTCAAAAGTTTAAGGCCAATCTGGGTGCATACTTTGATCCTGTCGAAGAAAAACAGTGCCAGGGAATTTAGCTCACTGGTAGAATACATGTTCAATAGGACCTAGGCCAGATTCTCAGCATGACAAACAGCACACACACACACACACACACACACACACACACACACACACACACACTAACAACAATGATGACAACAACAACAAAACAAGAGAAGACAAATGATGAATCAGATATTTTAAAACACAGGCTCTTCCACTGAATGTGGAGCTCACTGAGTCTGCACTAGCTAGCCAGCAAACCCTGGGGATGCCTTTATCTCCAACTCACCACCACTGAATGATACAAACACCTGCCATGATGGCTGGCATTTTATCCTGGGCACAGCGACCTGAACTCACATCCTCACACTTGTGCAAGTGCTTTTACCCACTACTCCTCTTCCCGAGTGTACTATACTGATTTTCTTACAAAGGTATTTTTATTTATTGATGTGTAAGGAGAGAGAGAGAGAGAGAGAGAGAGAGAGAGAGAGAGTTAGAGAGAAGAGAGAAAGATGTGGAGAATTGGCATACGAGGACCTCCTGGAACTGCAAAAACTCCAGATGCATGCACCACTTTGTGCATCTGGCTTTACATGGGTACTAGGGAATTGTGCCAGGGTCATTAGGCCTTGCAGATAAGTGCCTTAACCACTGAGCCATCATCTCTCCGGACCAACTAGCTTTTAATTTTAATGACCTACTGGCTTCTAAAAGTACATGTAGTTTTATGTGTTCACGGAGTAAACAAAATACTTCGTTTGAAGATGCTTGTTCAAGACTATATTTAATAAATATTATTTTAAAATTGACAAAGTGTTCAACAAAAGAAAAACAGTAGCAGCCTTAAGCCTCATCTCTTAGTCTCTGGATTCTAGATTCAATAGTTAGACAAAAAGAAAAAAAGAAAGAGAGGAAAATCCATTATATTGTGATATTCTACCCATTATTACAGGCAGGGCAAGAAACACACATTTAGATGTATAATTGGGATTTAATTTATAACTACCAGGGGAATAGAGATTGCTCCAAAAAAATTCTCAAATGTGAAGTGAAAAAACATTTCAGGTTCATGTAATTGACTTTCCCTGAGTGGGCAAGACCAGGAATTAGCTTGCAGGGGCATGGGAGATAAGTGAAACAATTGGTTTATTTGCTTCCTGAAGAGAAGAGGCTAATTGATAGCCCTTAATCGGTTTAAATCCATAGCCAGTCTTAACTCCCAGTGAGCACGCAGACATAACCAAGCAGCTATGTGCCTCAGGGTTTGTCACCCCCAATCACTGACTCTCACACAGGCTTTGCACCTTTTTGGGAAAACCTGTTTTTGTGGAGACATTTGCTACCACTCATGTATCTACATTGCGTAAATCTTTGTGTGTAGAACTCGTTCAAATTTCACTGCTTGCTTATATGGCCCACAAAAATATTTCATGGTTGGGTAAAAGCCGTGTTTCTTCATACACTTTATTTAAGTACCTATATTGTGATTCATATGTCCTGTATATTAACTTCATATTATTCCCAGCTACAAAAGAGACAATTCCTGCTCAGTGTTTATTTTGGTACTCCTGTGTTGCTTGCTGACTATACATAACACTATATATAACACAGGTTGAACATATATATATATATATATATATATATATATATATATATATATATATATGAAACAAAGGTTGAATTTTATTTTCTTGATTTTTTTTTGTTGTTTTTTAGATTAAAAAAATGTTGACTTACACTAGTTTATTCAACTGTGAGTAACCTCATGGAATATTTACAAACTAGGGAAACAGAAAACAAAACACCATTTTTTCTGACTTTCTTAAAAATCAGATCATTTTTTCTAACTCTTTCTCCCATTTTCTCCCTCTCTTTTTCATGGTCTCTTAGCTAGAGTTGAGCTAGATTTAGCTACAGTTATGCCTGTGCTCATGCCTGTAATGTGTAACACATGATTCTGAGGACAAGCCTCTGTGTTCAGAGAACGACTTTTAAACAGCGCCCCCCCAAATGGGATGGACTCCCTAACTTTTGGTTTTCTGCATCTTGGAAGCAGAAGGGAAAAATTTTTCTTTGCTTCAGCTGTTTAGAGGGAACATTGGCTTCTAGGATGGGTATTTCTCTATAAACACACCTGGGCTCATCCGTCATTTTCTTCTTCCACTTATTGATCATGTATTCAACATGTGGGGATTGAAAATCTGCTTCATGCTAGGTGCTATTGGGAATAGCGCTATTTATTAACTAAATATTTTAAGAGATGTCTACATAAAATTGATGTTACAGTCTTTTTCCTTCAAGATAAAGAATTACTTGCAGGAATTGGGGTGGGGACACAAGAGGATTATGGTATGGGAATGCATACAATTTACAACATGTTCATAAAGTTTCCAATAAAATTTAAATTAAAGAGTGTTAAAAATTAAAGAACTCTAGGATTACATTCCCCTTCTAAATTTGCATTGCAGTATAAAGTGATAAAAGCATGTGGCATCATATTGCTCATAAGAGAGAGAACTTGGGATGCATTCTTAGAAGTTTGCATCAGAAGTTATATAATATATATTTTAATATTTTATTTATCATTGATTTCCCTATTGAATTAATTATATACAATTTTGTATTGAAATGATTAATTGTACCCTACCTCCTTATGGGACAAAGTTTATGACTATTTAAATATTTGTTATTACTTACACATGTAGATCATAAGTTAATGTTTAAAATACTTACTGGATTCTTCATGTCCAGCCTCTCAGCATTCGTTTTTTCAGAGCCTCTCTTAGAATCTGTGAAAATGAAGACAAGGATATAAGGAAGGAAAGATGAGGAAGATATAGGGAGATAATGGTTACAATTATTTTGCTAATGTGTGAAAGATTTACTTCAGAAATTCCTGTTCATGTCAAAAATTCTGTTTTTACATTGAGTGAAGCTGACTGCATTCCTATGGGGATTTTTCAGTAATCCTTTAAAAGGTTATTTTAAGAATTTTGTTTTTCAAAGTGTAATTGTCTTTAAACAATTACCCTAAAAACTCCAATTCCATACTCTTATTTTGCAGACATAAACAACTCACCAGAGACAAATTCTTTAAATATGACACAAGTATGACTAATCCAAAAAGTAAAATTAAAATTAATTTTAGCATTTAATTTCTTTTAGATTATTGACTATTAGCAAAATATTTATGTAATGTTCATATCTTATGAAAATCTAATGCAACCCTTTAGTAAAAGAATTGATCAAATTTGCTTTACATAGAGTCAAAGAACTCACTATGGTAGAATACTTGGAGAATATTTATTCTGGTTTTATGTGCTTTTATTTATGACTTAAAAGTATCTTTTGGACACACAAGTAATATTGATTTCAGACTATTCATTCAGAAGTTAAAATGAGGATAGGGAAAGTTTTGTTTTATAGAGTTGTGTGTTTCTGAATTGCCATTTCCAGAGCAAGATGTGCTCGTGCACTGTTTATTGAGGTTGTAGTTGGCCCACATGTAATACCATCTGCTAATCCCACACTATATGTAAATAAATGAGCTGCATACTCACATGGCTTGCCATACCAAGTGATTTGTTCTAATATGTGGAAAATCCAAGATTATGAGTAAGTATATCTTCATGGAAATGAAAAAAAATAAATCACAGGACCAAACAAATACTGTTTTCAACAATTCAAAATATTGCCCCAAATCCTTTCTCAGTAAAAACTTCAAAAATCCAATTGGTCTTAACAACTAAAATAGGGCATAATATATTATGACTTAATGTGTACTGTGTTTTAAGATCTAGATATTAGTATATTGGAATTCCATCAGCAGACACATTAGGATGAACTGTTACACACAGACTTGGTCTTTGTTCTGAAGGTCTATGGAATTTTTGTCTTTGTAATGAAAAGGAAATGAATGACAAATATGACTACTCACTCCATAATGTTTTAAAAGCTATACAATGGCTTTTCAATTTGAAAGTAATATACCTGAGCACTCAGTGGATCCATTTGAAATATTTCCTCCAAGGTACAGAGGTGTTTTATTATAGATGGCTTTAGGTAGTCAACCTGTGACATTTCTCAGTAAAGCATGAAGTTGGCTCTGTTCCATGTGCCAGTTTTGTTTTATTTTGTTCTTTTATATTGAATGATGTTTTACAGGAATTGTGGTGGAACCTGCCAAGAAATGTGTAAATTAATAAATTACTTTGCATTGCAACCTTAAATAATACTTGGGACTGAATTTAGTTTGTATTTTTTTTTTCAAGTCCATGGTGGGGGAGCAGGGATTCTTTTTAAACTAGAAAGAGTCCTGTCCAGGTTTTGCTTTCCATGCCAGTGGGAAGGGGGATTACAAAATCAATCAGTGGTGTTTGTGCAACTTCCAGAATGCTAGATGAAAGGGTCCAACCCAGGTATTGATGTAGAAATACTCTGTGCATCTGGAAATGTCCTAGCCTATAAAATACAGATGTTATCTTGTCCTCTTTGGGCAGAAGCATAGACTAGCATCCCCAGAAGTTTAGCAGATTATCAAGGCAATGTGACGCCAGTCTAGGTTACAGATGCTAGAGTAGTAAATGGTGAATACCCAATCCTATTCCTTTTTTTATTACAATTTTTTACTACTTTTTCATCAATTAATAACTTATATGTGTAATTAATTAATTTTGGTGTTTAAAATATAAATATCTCTATCTATCTATCTATCTATCTATCTATCTATCTATCTATCTATCTATCTCTAGATATATACACATACTTCTTTGTATGTGTGTGTGTGTGTGTGTGTGTGTGTACTTTCACCCACACCAGAATCTCTAATGCCACACACAAATGTTTGTCCAGTTGTAAGAGGGTGGTTTGGTAAGTGAACCAAGGTCAGGAGATTTTACATGCAACCTTTAACCACTGAGCCATCTCCTTAGCCACAGTGTTTTCTGAGACAGGATCTAATTATGTAATCAAAGTTAGCCTTGAACTTGAAATGATCCTGCCTCTACCTCCAGAATGTGGAGACTGCAAGCGTGTACCCCGCCCTTGCTTCCCATCTTCCTTGTTAATATTTTTGTATTGCTTAGAAAATTTCAGGCTGAGCCTTGTGATTTGATTTCATGTTTCTCTGTGTTGCCAAAGCTTAGCACAAGTCACAACAGAATAACGTTCCCAGTGCAAGATAGGAAGAGTATGTAGGCACATAATGAGTTGGTAGATGGATGAGATGACAAAAACCTCTGGGCTTTAAGAATTTTTTGGAATTTTATTTTGCTCTACTTTGGTGATCATTTGCGATGATATGTTCTGCCAGTGGCATACAGTTAATTACTGGCATCACTATAAAATTCAGTTACAAAAGGTTCTTTTTTCTTTGTTTCTTTCTATCTGCTAAATGATTTTAAGTAAAATTATAGTCAATAAAAATTAGGAAAAAGCAGGAAATAATGAAAATGAAGAAAATCCAGTCATTATGAATTTCTTTTAATACATTCTCTGTTTACCTTGAATTCCTTTATGTGTATAATTTTATCTGCAAATATTTTGTCTTTCTGCAGCATTTGTATTATTTTTATACTCACTTTTCAGCATTAATGTATTTTAAAAATGTATATAACTCTATAGAACATACTTATGTCTACTTTTTATCCAGTGAGTAATTAATGGGTGCTACTTACTGTCTTATTTTTTAATATCTTTTATTTACTTGAGAGAGAGAGAGAGAGAGAGAGAGAGAGAGAGAGAGAGAGAGAATGGGTATGCCAGGGCCTCCAGCCACTGCAAATGAACTCCAGATGCATGCACCCCCCTTGTGCATCTGGCTTACTTGGGTCCTGGAGAACTGAACTGGGATCTTTTGGCTTTGCAGGCAAACGCCTTAACCACTAAGCAATCTCTCCAGCCCCTACTTTCTTATCTTTAACACATAATCTTCTTGTATGATGAGATTCTGGCAGGAAATAGGTTGATTGGTACTGGTATTTGGGTGTATATTTATTACTATAAAGCAGAATTATTATTAAAATTGTAGATGAAGCATAAATAGAAAAGTTAGAAGTCAAAATTCTTTTTAAATATAAATATTCTTTTACAAGGCAATTATAGACTAACATTGGACAGATGTCACCAAACAAATTGTCAGTCTAGGTCTGTCATCTACTGGTCAAATTTGTTGATCTTGTGATGTTAGCAAATTTTTAAGGAGTATTGGGCTTCAAGATACTTTAGTAGAATATTTTAAACATAACTATCTTAATTATACTTACCAAACATTTGAAAAACAGAGATTTAGAGGTTGGAGGTTTGACTCATTGGGAAGAGTGCTTTCTCAACATGCACAAAGCAATGGGGTGTGTCTCTGAACACTGAATAAACCAGTCGTGGTAATGCATGCCTGTATTCTTAGCAGTCAGGAGGTAGAGGTGGCGACAGAGGGATCAAAAGTTCAAGGACATCTTTGGTCACCTAGAAAGTTTAAAGCCAGCCTGCAACACATGAGACCCTGTCTCAAAAAAAAAAAAAAAAAAAAAAAAAAAAAAAAAAAAAAAAAAAAAAAAAAAGAAAAAAAAAAAAGAAAAAGAAAAAGAAAAAAAAAAAAAAAAAAAATAGGGACTCAAGCAAGTCTTTCTTTCTTGATATAATTCTGTATTCCCCCAGAGTCTACTTAGAATTCGACTTGAAACCATAAAGCCCTAACACAAATATTACTTTTGTGCTAGAGAGAAAGAAGAAACAATACATTGCTCATGCTCCTATACAGAGTATCAAGAATATCAACAAGATCAATCTCTTGATTGCTTACCTCCTTGTGTTTCTGTGAAAGTGATGTCTTGCAGGGAGGGGCAGTTTGAATTCCTCATCATCAATCTCATGTGACTTTGATATATTCCTCTGAAATACTTAGCACTTTCCAGCTGTGGTTGGATAAATATTTAGATATTTCTGTTACTTCTGTGTATATTTTATCTTCCAACTGGGTCGTTTTGGAAGGACTCCTGCACTGCCCTTCCTTGCAGTGCTGGTTTTGCTGCAGTTGGTTGTGTTGCATTCCTGGAGTTGCACCAGGATTCTTCCTGAGGGCAGTGGACAGTATCTGTCTCCTTCCTTCTTTTTTCCTTCCTTTCTTGTAACTTGGACATTTCTTAAGCAGAGTATGGTTGAAACCTGGAAGTTGGTTTTGCTAATCATTGTACAAACTTTTTAGCTTTCCATAAAGTGGTGGTTGGGAGGTAATTTTAGAACTCAGAAATTATGAGTGGAGAAAGCTTTTATAATGTACTAGGAATGAGGCATGCTTATTTTATGATAAATATGGATTCAATCGTGACAGAGCATAGTTGGACACCACTTTCAGGAAAGACATGGATTGCTAGTAGTTGATCCATGTATTTTCTTGCCTGTGTGATATTAGTGTCACACTGAGTCCTCCATTAAGGACTGAGGAGTGGAGACTTGAGAGCTTCATATGTGAGGCTTCAGTTTAATCCTAGCCCCCAAACGCTACCAGCTCCAAGTCCCTGAGGTGAACTGCCATAATTCTTTTGGAAGTTGGGAGCCCATGATGTCACTTCTTTCTTTCTGGATAGGGTTCTTACTATTCCAGTCTTGAAAAAAAAAAAAAAAAAAAGAAAAAGAAAAAAAAAAAGAAAAAAAAAAAAAAAAATAGGGACTCAAGCAAGTCTTTCTTTCTTGATATAATTCTGTATTCCCAGAGTCTACTTAGAATTCGACTTGAAACCATAAAGCCCTAACACAAATATTACTTTTGTGCTAGAGAGAAAGAAGAAACAATACATTGCTCATGCTCCTATACAGAGTATCAAGAATATCAACAAGATCAATCTCTTGATTGCTTACCTCCTTGTGTTTCTGTGAAAGTGATGTCTTGCAGGGAGGGGCAGTTTGAATTCCTCATCATCAATCTCATGTGACTTTGATATATTCCTCTGAAATACTTAGCACTTTCCAGCTGTGGTTGGATAAATATTTAGATATTTCTGTTACTTCTGTGTATATTTTATCTTCCAACTGGGTCGTTTTGGAAGGACTCCTGCACTGCCCTTCCTTGCAGTGCTGGTTTTGCTGCAGTTGGTTGTGTTGCATTCCTGGAGTTGCACCAGGATTCTTCCTGAGGGCAGTGGACAGTATCTGTCTCCTTCCTTCTTTTTTCCTTCCTTTCTTGTAACTTGGACATTTCTTAAGCAGAGTATGGTTGAAACCTGGAAGTTGGTTTTGCTAATCATTGTACAAACTTTTTAGCTTTCCATAAAGTGGTGGTTGGGAGGTAATTTTAGAACTCAGAAATTATGAGTGGAGAAAGCTTTTATAATGTACTAGGAATGAGGCATGCTTATTTTATGATAAATATGGATTCAATCGTGACAGAGCATAGTTGGACACCACTTTCAGGAAAGACATGGATTGCTAGTAGTTGATCCATGTATTTTCTTGCCTGTGTGATATTAGTGTCACACTGAGTCCTCCATTAAGGACTGAGGAGTGGAGACTTCGAGCTTCATATGTGAGGCTTCAGTTTAATCCTAGCCCCCAAACGCTACCAGCTCCAAGTCCCTGAGGTGAACTGCCATAATTCTTTTGGAAGTTGGGAGCCCATGATGTCACTTCTTTCTTTCTGGATAGGGTTCTTACTATTCCAGTCTTGAAATTAAGAACCTCTTTCCTCAGCCTCCTGAGTTATGAGATTACAGTGTATGCCACCACATCTAGCTATGATACTGGTTTAAAAAATTTATTTATTTAGTTAATTATTTATGAGAGAGAGGGAGAAAGAGAGAGAATATGGAAGTGCCAGGATCTCTAGCCAACTTGTGCATCTGGATTTATGTGGGTTCTGGGGAATTATACCAGGCCCATAGGCTTTGCAGGCAAGTGACTTAAACACTGAGCCATCTCTCTAGCCGGATACTAGTCATATATCTATCTTTATCGCTACCTCATCTATATCTGTCTGTCTGTCTGTCTATCTATCTATCTATCTATCTATCTATCTATCTATCTATCTATCATCTATCTATCTATCTATCTATCATTTAGTTAGACCGAGAAGAAGAGACTGGGCATGCTAGGGTCACTAGTCATCCTGCAAACAAACTCTAGATACATGCACCGCCTTGTGCATCTGGCTTCTGTGCATGATGGGGAATCAAACCTGGGTCCTTTGGCTATGCAGGCAAGCACCATAACTGCTAACCTCTCTCTCCAGTCTAGATACTAGTTTTAATTATACAAGTAGTTATAGAAAACTGAAGATCTCAAAAAATAATAAAAAAAACTGATAAAGCAAGGATATCTATCTATCAGGATATCTAACAACGTGAACTCAGGAAGGGAACAAGGCAAGGCATAAGGAAATCCATACATAAGGTCTTTCTTGCATTAAGTGTCTGGAATCATTTGATTTGCAGGTAGATATTCTGTACCTATGGAAAGAACAATATGCCCTTGGGTTTGATTGCTACTTGTTAACTTTATTTCATTAGCATTTACAAAAGGAAGCCATCAAATGGAACAATCCAACATTGAAATAAAAATGGACTGAGCATATTTATGTATACATTTGAACCAATTAGTCCAAGTAGTATTTATGGAATAATTGGAAAGAACATGAATTTTGGATTTGTGTAGAATTTGAATCCCAGCACTGACATCTCCCAACTAAATGACAGCTGAGATTTCAGTTCCCCATATGGACACCAGATATAACAACACCCACCTCATAAAGATGTTGTTGTGAGAAAGGGGATGATGGTTAATTGACAGTAGTTTTCTTTTCGGCCTCTTTTCTTCCCTGCTTATCCATGATTGCAAATGATAATTTATTATAGTTTTTATAAAGATGATGACTACCATTTGCTGTTGTTATTATGGAGGAAAACTCATTATAAATGTGAGTCAGCTGCTGAAAAGACCTTTTTCTGAAGGCTATACATTATAAGAAGTGAGAGATTGCAACATTTTTGTTATGATTTCCAAGGGCATTTGTTCATCCCCAAAAGACTATTTTTCTGCTACCTTTATTTATTCTCTCATATTATTGTTATACTTAATGTTGTATATCTTCTTGTTAAATGTATTTCTTAGAAACAAAGTTCAGTAGAATACCTTGTGAAGAATAAAAGTAAACAGAGTTCAATGGTTATATGTTTGGGAAATGGTGTGTATTATATTTCTTTTCTGGCATGTCATTATGTACATTTGCATGGCCAATGCCTCTGTGAACTGCACCTTCCTTATCATCAATCTGGGGCAAGTGTACTGCACAGAGATTTTAACTGTAATCATTAATAATACTGAAAGCATTTTTATTGCTGAAACTGTTACCGAATGCTGCTGTGCAAACATCATGGTGAAAACTCCAGTCTGTGTTCTCTATTCCCCGAAGTCCTGGTGGCTGTGGTCCAGCTGCAGGGAACTGCTGGATAGGTTTGCATGTTGGTATGTCGGGGAGGGGGGAGTCCCCAGCAACTTTACATTATAGTAGAGCCTGGGAGATCGCCAGGTTCTGCACTGGCTATTTACTTCCTTTGCACTGTGTCTCTCAGTAATTTTATTTTTTCCCACGATTTCTGCCTCCAGCTCTATTCCAGTCAACAGCTTCAGCTGAGATTTCTGCTCTTGGGTCAAGCTTGGATATACAGTTGTCAATTGGCATTTCCGTGTGTATATTCTACCAGTATACTCAGCTTCATGTCTTGCTCAATAAATATTTTCTCTGTTCATTCTTCTCTCCAATTCTCACTTTCCCCGTACATTCACTGAATTTGAGAAGTCATTACCTGTCTGTCTTCCATCCTATGATTTCTTTTCCATCATCCTCTGTTCTGCCAGTAAGCAGGCTCTGTGGACTGAATGACCTCAAATCTGTATAGCTCTCCTATATTCCTGTTTGTCTGTCAATGTCTAAGTACAGATTTATAGATTTAGTATTTGAAGGGTGTAACAATAACTGATTTTATTATTGCATTAAGCTCCTCTTTGCTGGGCAAACATTCTACCTGAGATAGCTTAGGGGTAAAAGGGGTTGATTTCAGGCTTATAAAATCCAGGGGAAGTTCCATCAATGGCAGAAGAAACTGCTTACTTCCACATATCCAAGGAGAGAGACACAATTGCAGCAAGCAGACACCAGCACGAGCAAGAGCACAAACTGGACACACCTCGTAGGGCTTCACTGAAGACCCACACAACACCCTTCGCACTTGAACTAACTGAACACACCTGAAGACCCTCCCAGCACCCCTTACAGCGGGACATACTGAACACACCTAGTAAGGCTGCACTGAAGACCCATCCAACACTTCACAGCTGCATGCCAGGATCCACCCCAGTGCCATGCCCCTTTGGAGAAGATATCTGCCTGCCCTGCTAGGGGCTCAAGTAGGAAGTTTAATTGACAATGACTGAGTGGGAGGCAGAGGTAGGAGGATCACCATGAGTTTAAGGCCACCCTGAGACTACATAGTGAATTCAAGGTCAGACTGAGCTAGAGTGAGACCCTCCCTCAAAAAAATATATATACACACCCACATACATACTAAGTCATTCAAACTTCCACACTTATTTTCTCCTGACTTAATCTATTAAGTCTAGCTTCCTACCATACGAATACACTCTTTAAAACAAAGCTTGGTGCAGGAGAGACAGCTTAGCAGTTAAGGTGCTTGCTTGCAAAGCCAAAGGACCCAGGTTTGATTCCCCAGTATCCACGTAAGTCAGATGCACAAGGTGTTGCATGCGTCTGGAGTTCATTTGCAGTGGTTGGAGGCCCTGGTGCACTCCTTCTCTCCTTCTCTGTCTCTTTCTCTCTGTCAAATAAATAAATCAATAAAATATTTTTTTTAAAAAACAAGCTTGATGATACCCATTCTTTAGTTATCAAAATTTTAATCACTTCCTGTTGCCTTTAGCTAGGTTCCAGAACTATGTTTTGATGGACAAAGCCTTTTATACCATTTCTTTTTATTTGTTTTTAATTTTTTTATTCTTTCAGCTATTTTTATTATTTTTTGACAGTTTCATATTTTCATATAATGTATTTTGATCCTATTCATCCACATTACCCTGGTTCGCCTCTTCCCTGCTAACCCCTATCCTTATCTCAGTTAGTCCTTCTTCTATTTTCATGTCTTTATTAGCATTTTTTTTATTTTTGGTGGTCTAATGATGGATTGCTTACATGAGCACACGTGGGGGTTATTTACCAAAGCATGGACAACTTCCAAGTGGCTCTACCACCAAGAAAAAATGTCTCCCCCTCCCTGTCCATGATGGAATGTTGACCAGCTCAGTCTTTTGCAGGTAACATGGCTGCTGTGAGTTTATGCGCACCCAGCCGCGCCATGTCCTTCAGGCAGACAGCATTCCACAACACTCTTCCCCATCCTCTAGCTCTTGCATTCTTTGAGTTTGTGTTTCTCCCACAGGCCTTGAGCCTTGAATGGGTGTTATAGATGTCCCCTTTAGGGCTGAGCACTGAGCAGTATCTTATTATCAGCACTTTGACCAGTCATGTCTCCCTGCTGATTCATGTTCATCCACTGAATATTCTGTGACCTAGGCTGACTAATCCATGGTCATAAGCATAAATACTTAGAAGGCAGCTTGGCAGGCACCACATGTCCATTTTGCCAAACAACATTAATAGCTTCCCCCATACAAGCTAGTTGTTCAGGCTCATGCTGCCCATGCACTTTACTATACACAGGCCCTGCTCCTCTACCTCCAGATCCTGAACACACACTCCATGGCCTTGCAGATGTGCCCTGTACATATCATTGCCTTTCTTTTCCTTGAGAACATTCTTCTCTGGCTCCTCTCAAGTTCCATGGTCTAGATCCTTCTCTGATGGCCTGATTTGTGCTTGGTTCCTCTTCTTTGTTTTTATCAAGCAACCTATGCAGTCTTATTTCCTATCTCAAGTAGACTTTTAAAACTTTATGAACTGGTCATCATTAGATTCTATCTTTCATAATCATACACACAGTAAGGCCATGATATATATGGTGCTTTATTTTCTTGGAAATTTATAGCACTAGAAATCTAAAAGCCAATTTACATTTCTTTTTTGTCAGTATAGCCATTGTGACAGAGTAAGTGTTTTCAAAATTTTTCGCCCAAATTTCTGGTTTATTCTCCAACCTCACCCCCACAAACTATGGCTTCCCCTACAAAAATTTACAGCATTTTTTAAAGCCAGGCACTAAACTAAAGCTATTTCTCAGTAATTCTGATTATAAAATTCTTACTCATTGTTTCAGTTTATAACTTTTGGTTTCCTAGAGATCATTAGCAAATAATGAATACTTTTTATAATATATTTATTCATTTTATTAATAAACATTAACAGCAATAGATACATAATAAATAAGCCCCATAGATTATTTGTAATCTATTATGGTTGAATAGTGAAAATACTAGCACAGTTTTAAAAGATAAAATCTTTTAAAAGTATTTTTAGACTGAAAGATTTTTTTTATTTATATGTTTGCTTGCTTGAGATTTTGTTTGTTTTGAGACAGGGTTTCATGTAGCCCCAACTGGCCTGGAATTGGCTATACAGCTTAGGATGGCCTTGGAGATTTTTAATTTTTTTTTTTTTTTTTATTGCCAGTTGAGGTGGTGCACACCTTTATAATCCCAGAACCCTGGAGGCAGAGGTAGAATTGCTGTGAGTTTGAGGTCATCCTGAGATTACATAGTGAATTCCAGGTTTCCCTACCTGGAAAAACAAAAACAACATCAAACAAAATTATTATTTTTTATTTATTTGAGAGGGAGAGAGAGTGAGAGAGAGAGAGAGAGAGAGAGAGAAGAAAATGGGCGCTCCAGGGCCTCTAGCCACTGCAAACAAACTGCAGATTCATGGGCCACCCTGTACATCTGGCTTATGTGGGTTACATGGATTTTTGATCCTCTTGCCTCCACTTCCCATCACTGTGGTTGAGTCATGTACTACCATACCCAGTCTTTCTTGAGTGCAACCTTCTTAATCTCCACTTCATTCTTCACAGTGGACACAACATTTTTTTTCACTGACTTTAACACACACACATACACACACACCCACACACACACACCCACATACACATTGAATACTATAGTGTGTTCATTCTGCCACCCTCTGCAAACAGATCTTATATATGAGTAAGAAAAACACTATTTTAAATATTGGGTAAACAAAATTCAATTATAACTGTTCCTTTTAAATGATGATGGTCATACAGCTCTTTAGGCATAAAAATGGACTTCTGTTTTGTGGGAAATGCTAGGGAGAGTACATACTTGAAGGAAGACTGGGCTGTCTGGAGCCCAGTGGATAGAGCAGGCCTGGGGTGGGGCAGGAGGAAGGTCTATATATGTAGGAACAGCAGAGGACTAGGAGAAGTGAGCAGGAGGACTGAGAAGGTTGGAGAACTTTACTGGGAGAGGGACAGAACACTCCTGGGTCACCTGAAGTTGTAGCCCTTGTCCTGCTCCTTTCTTTCCCTCTAGGCCTGAGCTGGCAGTTCCTGCCAACCATCCCTCGGAGCCTCAAACACCTTGCTCCTGGTCCCTGTCTTTCTTTGGCCCTATAAAGTCATGCCACCCCACTTGGAGCCCATAATAAAGTCTCAGAACCTTTATCTCAAACTCTTTAACTCCTGACAGTAATTCTTTTCTTTTCCTTTGATATACATTTAATTATTTAACCTCAGTTATTTAATACTTCACTTGGAATTGTAGTAAAATATTGTCATCATAATGATTAGATTATTTTTTTAATTTAAATATTTTATTTATTTGTTTATGAGAGAGGGAGAAAGACAGAGAGAGAGAAAGAGAGAGAGAATGGGTGTGCCATGGCCTCTAGCCACTGCAAACCAACTCCAGACACATATACCAACTTGTGTATCTGCCTTTACGTGAGTATCGAGACTTGAACCTGGGAATAAGGGTTTGCAAGCAAGCATCTTTAACCACTGAGTTAACTCCCCAGTCCCTTAGATTAATTTGTTTATTAAACCTTGAGGGAGGGCTGGAGAAATGGCTTAGCAGTTGAGGCGCCTGCCTGCTAAGCCTAGGAACGCGGTTCCAATCTCCAGGTCCCACGTTTAGTCAGATGCAAACAGACGCAAGGGTGCAATGCTATGCTTGCACACAAGTGGATGTATTGAGCTGTGCTTGCCCACAAGTGGACATACACATCTGGAGTTCGTTCACAGCACAGCAGAGAGGCTGCTGACGTCCCCATTCTCTATCTGTCTCCCTCTCCCTCTCTTGTCTGTCTCTCTCTGTGTCTCTTTCAAAAAAAAATGAGGGAAAACATATGTATGTATAGGTATATAGTTTTATAACTTAGTAAGATAAATATCTATATAAAAAGTTTTGTTATACATGAATTTATTTTTTTTTCTATTTGAATCTTAATTTGCATTAGTATATAACCTATGCATTGTGGAAATGTTTGGTGATACTGGTTAAAAGGAAATTCCAGGAGTTCATGCCTTGATTTGTAATCCTCAGGAAGCACTTTAGCCTTTCTTTTAACACATTCCTTTGTAAAGACTAGCCCCTCATGAGGTATAAACAGTGTCATGGTTTCTGAAAAGATTCCTGGACAAGGATTTAAAGAGAAGGTAGGATCAGTTTAGACAGAGTTTAAGAGAACTGTCTAAGCGGTGGGCTAACAAGATTCAGGAATTGGAAGATACGGTCAAGGTGGACCCTAGGAACCCGGGAGGATGAGTTGGTAAATAGGGGAGGAAGTGTATGTCAGTGTCAGACAGTGTTTAAGTGGTGCCATTAAAGCCTTTACCTGTTTTCAAGTTACATATGAGGATATTTTGTTAATTCTTCTGCAGGCTCCCGTCTTCGTCAGGAGGATTTTCCACCTCGCATTGTTGAACACCCTTCAGACCTAATTGTCTCAAAAGGAGAACCAGCCACGTTGAACTGTAAAGCCGAAGGCCGCCCCACACCCACCATCGAATGGTACAAAGGTGGGGAGAGAGTGGAGACAGACAAAGATGACCCTCGCTCACACCGAATGTTGCTGCCAAGTGGATCTTTATTTTTCTTACGTATAGTCCATGGACGAAAAAGTAGACCTGATGAAGGGGTCTATGTCTGTGTAGCAAGGAATTACCTTGGGGAGGCGGTGAGCCACAATGCATCGCTGGAGGTAGCCAGTAAGTAAAATGGGCTTTCTGTGTCTGGCAGGGGGCGTGGCAGGGTGGGATCATGTGCTTTCTGTGTCTGGCAGGGGCGTGGCAGGGTGGGATCATGTGCTTTCTGTGTCTGGCAGGGGGCGTGGCAGGGTGGGATCATGTGTCTTGATACTAGGCAAACACATGAGACAGGCCTTCCATCCTTTACATATGTGATAAGTATGAACACCCACTGTATTTGAATATTTTTAGTTCTCCTCTGGTTTTGGTTTATTCATTCTAACTTGAGATTTACACATAGAATAGGAATAATTTTATTTTTCATTTGAAATTGTTTTCAGTTGAATATTGTTAATGAAATTGTTTTAGTCTCCTGTGTTGCTTCTGACTATTGAACATATGAGTTTGTAAGGAAACTGGGGTGAGGCATTTTTTTTTTTAATCTTCATTAGCAGTTCTTTAAATGTGTGGCATGAGGTATTGTTTTAAGCTGTTTCTAGCATAGAAAAAAAGCATATTTATATACTTCTATCCAGTAAAGTACATTTGCACACTTCATGCTTGGCATCTGGGGTACAACCTGGGTGGAAACAGGTTTTTGTTACCCTCAGCAGTTGATTTGTTTATTTGAATACCAAACACAGCCCTTTTGCAGTCATGTTTTCAGGACTTTGTTGACTAATGGTTGTTATATCCAGAGTCTAGATGCATATGGTGTTTGAATAATAATTGAACTTTGCTCACTTGCAATACATATTTGAGAGTTAACATAAATCTTTCTTCTTTTTCAAGAATTTTGTTCTATGTGTTTATGTCTGTGTACATATGTACATATATAAGTGTATCTATAGTCACACGAAATTTAAGTCTAAGATTTGGAGAGACCAATGAGATTTATGTTAATTCATTTTAAGTGAATATATACAACTATACATATAGCTATATTTATAACTGAGTATATATTTATAAAGGCTGTCTTTCCCAAAATGACTAATATTTTGATTTCATCCAAAATTTTAATTATAATAGATTCTCATAGTCTCCAACATTCAGCTCGAATTTGAATAGCTAGAACCATAAGTAATTGCAAAATTTCAAGATGCATTTTGCTAACTTAATATTAGTATGGAATCAACTCTTGAGGAAATACCCAGAGACATGCAGTACTTACATTGAGACAGAATGGCAAAGATGACTGATTGGTGAAGAAAATATAAAATATAACGGGATAGGAAAAATAACCATTATAAACTAGACACTGGCCAAAAACACATATTATTTTGTGTTAACTGACTACCCCCACAATGTGTGAACCACATTCCCCATTGATGAGGGTCTCTATAGAAGAGGGAGGACAGGAAGGAGGATAATGGAGTCACCACTATGAATGTAAAACCAGAATAATATACATAAGAATAAATAAAAATTTAAAAAAGGTAGTGTTTTGTTCTGTAACCCAGGCTTGTTTGAATTTCCAGTCTTTCTGCATCAACTCACTGAATGCTAGGATTACAGGTATATGCCATGACACTTAGTTCGCATTTAAAAAAAAAATATTTACTTGAAACCTGAGTATGTTTTTCTGTCTTTTTTTTTTTAATTTGAGAAACACACACACACACACATACACACACACACGCACACACACACAGAGAGAGAGAGAGAATGGGCGCGCCAGCACCCACTCAGCCACTGTGAATGAACTCCAGACCCATGCATCCCCTTGTGCGCATGTATGACATTGCATGCTTGTGTCACTTTTGCATCTGGCTAAATGCGGGACCTGGAGACTCAAATGGGAGTTCTTAGGCTTCACAGGCAGACACCTTAACCGCTAAGCCATGTCTCCAGCCCCTAAGTATATTTTTCTTGTCCCTTTCTCATGGCACTGACTCTCAGTGAAGGTGTTGAAACTATATCTGCAACCTGTATGGAAACTACCTCTACTGCAGAAGGGATTGAATTCTAATCTTTAAGACACATTCTAATGCAATCCAAACGAAAGAGGTTTATATTTTGAATGCATTTATAAATCTATGTATTTCTTTTGATAAGGTGTCTTTTCAAGTTGCCATGTTGACACCTCTGTAACTTTTGGCATGCATCTCTTCAAGTATAATTTTTCCTCATGGAGGTAAAATTAAGGAAGGTAGATTTTGACAACAAATTTAGAGGATCAGCAAAGTTGATATAGAAGGCTTAGGCTGGATCTCAACTTTGACACCCAGAAGGAGAACCAAAGTGACTGTCTGGTGGCAGTGATGTGTGTACCCAGAGAAATAGCAAGGGTCCCCTCGTGTTTCTGTGTTGTTTACCACACTAACACTTCCTTTCCAAAATACCCCATCTCTGTCCACAGTGGTCAGGATACCATTCATGCATCTTTTCTGATCTGACCTTTTTAAAGATATTTTAAAGAGACTTTTAGTTTCCAGTTAAGTTGCTTTCTAGGTTGGAAATGCCATTACTTTGAGAGGCTATTGGGAAACCTCTCCAATCTTTATCAACAAATACATTGCTCATGGATCTGAAACCAAAATCAAAGAAGCTCATTGATATTCCAGTCCCAGTTTGTTAGTTACTTTATTTCAAAATGTTTTCAGCTCTAAAAAAATAATACAATTTGCTGAATAGAATGTGCTATAAGAATTTAAAAATACTTTAACATAAAGCTTGGTATCAATTACTATATGTACAAAGGAAAATATGTATAAAAACTATGTATTTATCAAATATAGTTTGCTATTAATAAGTATCATTGTTAGTGATATATTTTTGAAACTCTGAAAGTGTTTGAATGGCATCAACGTCAAGTAATTTTACTTGTGTGTGTATGTGTGTACATGTTCATATGTGTGCATGTGTTTGAAGATGCAATCAGGTGTCTTCTTCAAGCACTATCCACCTTATTATTTTTTTTTTTTGAAACAGGGTCTCTCACTGTACCTGGGGCTCAGTGATGGGCTAGATGAGCTAGACAGCAAGCCTCAGGGGTCCTCTTATGTCTGCCTCCCCAGCACTGGGATTGCACTCTTGGCTTTTACACAGGTTCTGGGGTTCAAACTCAGGTCTTCCGGCTTGTAGGGCAAGTACTTTACAAACTAAGCCATTGCCTGAAGCCACTCAAGGAATTTTATACTGGTTTAGTCAACAGTGATTAGAAATATGTTCATATGGATACACTGTATATTTTCAGCCCCTTGCCTTGAGAAAAGATTTTGTATATTCAGAAAGTTTGGAAACTATATTCATTGTATACATACTTTAGCATACTGCAAAACAGATACATAGTAATTAAATTCATTATATTTCAGTTGGTTATTCTAGCCAATGAGTATTACTCTTGCACCATTTTTAAGGATGTTTCTGTGTCCTAAAGCCACAAGTAATCTTTTGTATGTAACATGAAGCTGAAGGTAGGGAGGCACATTGGGGCATTTTACTGTGAATTCATCTGTAGATAGTTATAGTATGGATTTTATTTTTTCCTGGAGTATATGACTACTCTTTTTTGTTTGCTTTTTGCATGTTTCCTCAGTTTAGGTATCATGAGTAAAATTAGAACTCTTCTTATATTCCCCAAGGCTCAGACACAGGAAAACAGAAATCACATCTAATTTCAGAGTGACGCTGTGGCTCTAAGTCATACCATTAGTAAGAGTGTCTTGAAGCAATGCAGGTTCTCAGTGAGTTGTTACTAATGCTTCTAAAAACATTTATCAGTGTTTTACTTGCCTCTTGACCAAGTTTTACAGCTGTAACAACAACAGGATTTCTTGGTTCCTAATAATTGTCAATCTCTTAAACTTTAAAAAAAAATGACATGGAATGCTATTTAATGTTTCTTTTTATATAGAAATGATAATATTCTTTTCTATTTATTGTACCTTAAATATTCATTTAAATTGGCAATTATGCACCTACAGGATTGTATTTGTTGTGTAGTTGTATAATTATTTGATTTTGTTTTCATTTATATCCTGATTGTAACTAGGGTAGTTCTCAGGGCATATCAGCCTATGCTTGCCATGAAGTAAAAACTGTATTCCACAAAAAAACAAACAAACAAACAAACAAACAAAAACCTTCTAAAGAGCTGGGCGTGGTGGCGCACGCTTTTAATCCCAGCACTCGGGAGGCAGAGGTAGGAGAATCGCTGAGAGTTCGAGGCCACCCTGACCAGAGTGAGACCCTACCTCAAAAAAAAAAACAAAAAAAAAAAAAACTGTATTCCATGTTGTAACATGATCACACAATCTGAAAACTGGAATGGTAAGAAATACTTTATTCATACTGAAAGTTTGGTTTTGCAAAGGAAAAGTATGTTTAGCCCAAGTGTTTCTAAACTGTTTTTCAATTATTATTTTCTTTACAGAGCAAAAACGTTCTATCTTGATGATATCTAAATTATATTATATAATGAAATACATAATTATATAATGTTTCTAAAATTTATGAAAACTTATTTTGTATATTTCCTTTTAAAAATGAGCTTTCTAAAAGGGTCTTGCAACTATAATTTCTTGCTTGATTTGAATATTTCCTTTAGAGAGTCTATGAACTATTTAGGAAAATACTTAAGTGATCTGTTCTTTTCTACTCAGCATTGCCAATTATTAAATTTATGTTATGCTGGGCACAAATTTATAGCCCAGTTCTTTGATGGAGTTATGTTTAATAAGTAATTTGATCCTTGATTATTACATTGAATTTGAAGAAAAATTAATGTGAACCTTGCCCCTCATATTTCCCGTTGCAGAACATGGCCTGCACGTCATCTGCTAAGCAGCCTACAGTCAGCATATGGTTATTTGCTTCTTATTTAAGCTGTTTTCTCCTGAGGAAGAGAAATTCCCTTTGGACTAGGCAGGCATCTGCTCACTATCATAGCAGCAAAAACCATGGAAGAACAAAACACACCCACCCCTGAAAAAAACATTGCATTAATCAAATATTCTTTCTAGACTTGTGAACTGGGGTATTTTTGTAAAATCATGAGTTTGAGGTGCCATGTTCTATGCTGAATGGATGTTTTCCACTATTTTTTATATATTATGGCTCTTTAAAATTATTATGAAAGGATGGTTATCAAGTGATTATGAAATAAAATTGAGGCTGGAGAGATGGCTCAGCTGTTAAGGTACTTGCCTGAAATGTCTAATGACCTGGGTTTGAGTCTCTAGTACCCCTATAAAGCCAGATGCACAAAGTAGTGCATGCATTTGGAGTTCATTTGCATTGGCTAGAGGCCCTGATAAACCCATATTCTCTCTCTCCTTATAAATAAGTAAATAAATTTAATATATTTTAAAAGAAGCAGAATTGTCTGATTTTTCTTACGTAGGTGAAATGAGAAAGTGGTGTATGCTAAGTAAACATGTATCTTACATGGCAAAATAATGTTTTATTTGCAAACAATATTTTATGGAAGATGGAAGTGTTCCTGTTGGGGGTGAAATGTTCTAGATGAGATGAGGTAGAAATAAAATATGACACTAAAGTTTAATGTTTTGACTGATTTCGTGTGTGTGTGTGTGTGTGTGTATGGGTGTACATGCCATGTTGCACATGTGGAGGTCACAGGATTTTTGAGGTGTTTGTGCTCCACAAGCTGTAAATGCATGTCTTCTGGCTGGTCAGCAAGCTTCCCTCTTCCTTGGCTTGTGTCCCTCATTGTCATAGGCGCCATGGGGTCACAGATGCCTGTATCACTTTGCATCTACCTCTATTTGGGTACCAGCGAATTGAACCCAGGCTGGCCAGTTTTGCAAGCAAGAACGTTTAACCTTTATGTCATCTTCCCAGACCCCTTATATTGCAATAAAAAATACGAGTTTACAAAGTATTAATTTCATTATGGTGTTTCCAATATTTTTTCTTATCCTCTCTTTTTCCATTTTCCTCCTTATACCCTACCTCCAATGTAGCCTCCTTTCTGCTTTCATGCTCTGTGTTTCCTTTTGTCTTTTCCCTCTTTCTCATCACTTGTTTCCTTCTTATGGTCTTCTGTCTAGACTCAGCTGTTTATGGAAATCTCCTTGCTCTCACCTCAAAGGGAATAATAAATAGTTTTTTTTTCTATATGATGGAGAGTGGAGTTTCAAAGGGGACAGTGGAGGGGAGGGAGGGAATTACAATGGGTTATTGTCTACAATTATGGAAGTTGTCAATTAAAAAAAAGACATCACACACAAAAAAGAAATAAATAGTTTATGCTTGCACCAGATTTGACTGACCATAGCCCAGGAACACAGATTTAGGTTACCCCAAATTCCATGTTCCAACATATTAACAATTGCATGAATGTGTTATAGTGACAGAAAAAAGGAAAGTCATAAACATGGCTCTTTTCAAATACAAGGGCTATAACCTTAGGTGGGTGGGTTACAGCAAAATGAGATGAGGAAATCTCTGATATAGGCTTCAGATGCTACTGATGACATTCTTAGCCTTTGTGTTAGTGGAAGCTGGTGGTCTGTTGCTACATTCCAAAAAAGATTTTACCTGATCATCTGATAGTTATAAGGATGTTAGATCAGACACAGAGGTGGACAGTAAATGGCTATTACAGGTGCCTAAAGAGCCCAAGATAATTTGTCTCTGGACTTGCAACATTCCAATCTCTCCACTTTGAAGTTCTAATCAGTTGTGTAGTCTTGCAGGATAGAACCAGATTTTCCCCCAACCAGACCCAGAACTTCAGTTTACATAGTCCATTCTCTGTCTCACATCCCTTCTTCACATACATATAAACATTACAGTTAGAATTCACAGATGAGGAAGAACATGTTATTTTTATTTTTCTGGCCTTGGATTTATAGTACAATTATTTTCTAGTTCCATCCATTTTCTTGCAAATTTTTAAAGATTTTATTTTTATTTGTTTATTAGGGACAGAGAGGGAAAGAGAGAGAGGGAGAGGGAGAATGGGTGTGTCAGGGCCTCTATCCACTGTAAACGAACTCCAGACGTGTGCACCGGCTTGTGCATCTGGCTTACATGGGACATGGGGAACTGAAACAGGGTCGTTAGGCTTCACAGGCATGTGCCTCAACAACTCAACCATCTCTCCAGCCCTCTTGCAAATTTTATAACTTCATTTTTCTATATAGTTTAGTAAAACTCCATTTTTAAGATATGCATCACATTATCTAGTCATTGTATGATGGGCACTTAGGTTGATTCCATTTTTAGCTGTTGTGAATAGAGTAGCATTGAACATGGTTGTGCAAGTATCTCTATAGTAGCATAGCATATGGCCGGTGGTGGTATAGCTAGGTCATATGGTAGTTCTGTTTTTAGCATTTTAAGAAACTTCCTCATTCATTTCCATAGTGGCTATCCTACTTTAGCCCACCAACATTGAATAAGTGTCCTTTTCTTCCCACACTTTCACCAGCATTTATTTCCATTCATTTTCTTGATGATAGGCATTCTGACTAGAGTCAGATGAAATTTCCGGGTGGCCTTTTCACATTTTACCAATCACTAAAGATATTGTATTTTAGCGTAATATTTTTAATTTCCTTCACTGATTTTGTTTCATTATTGAAAAAAATAACTTGTCATTTTAAAATTATTTAGTCCATATAAACATTTTTCTCTTACATTTAATTTTTCTTTTCATTATTCTAAAGAAGAGTGTTAGAGGTCACTGTAGTTCAATGCTTTTAAAATTTTTCCAGCAGGGCATGGTGGTACATGCCTTTAATGTAAGCACTTAGAAGGCTGAAGTAGAGGATCAGTATGAGTTCTAGGCCAGCATGGGGCTACAGAGTGAGTCCTAACTCAGTCTGAGCTAGAGTGTGACCTTACCTCAATGCTAGCAAGCAAACAAACCTTTCAACTTGCTTGTAAATTTATATTTTATACTACACAGCCTCCTTTTCTAAAATTGATTCATGATTAAATGAAGTAATTCATGTGAATTATGTCACCCAGTGATTGGCATATAGGTATAATTTCCTACTTCTAATTGCCATTGTAGCTTCAGTACTTTTTCTCATGATCCCACCCTAGACAATTGAAGGGATAACACACCCTTATCTGAAGGCAGTCTGCATAATTCTGAGTTAGAATGAGGATTCCAGGGCATGAGGTATGAATTTAAAATAAATGTGTGCTAAGAATGTAAAATTTAAATAAAATTATGCAATAATTAAATGTTCCTCATTAACTTGTGAGCACAGTTTAAAACTGTGTTGAATACTAGATTCCATTTTGATTGATCTTGATGGTGTAGACATATATCCTCATTATTTAATTCTTATTTATAATGCTGGGCCTGCATAGAGTACTGTCTGTTTTGTTTCAGGTACAAGGTAATAAATTTATTTTTATAACATTTACTGTTAGAATACTATTCCAATTTTCTTTTAGAATGGTTATAATTGTTCACTTATGAGAAGAACTAATATTTCCATGCCATGATAAAACATAATAAAGATTTACATTTCCCCTATTGATTAAAATTAATTACTTTTGCACTTCCTTTTATAAAAGAGAAATTTGGGCTGGAGGGATGGCTTAGCAGTTAAGGCATCTGCCTCCTAAGCCTAAGAACGCTGGCTCCAATCTCCAGGTCCCACATTTAACCAGATGCAAAGTGAGGCGAGGGTGCAATGCCACACTTGACCACAAGGGGGCACACACATCTGGATTTCGTTCGCAGCAGCTGAGAGGCTGCTGGTGCGCCCATCTCTATCTGTCTTCCTCTCCTTCTCTCTCTGTCTCTGTCTCTCTCCCCCCCCCACCAAAAAAAAAAAAGAAAGAAAGAAAAAAAGAAAAAGAAAAAAAAAAAATTTAATTTTTTTTTCTGTTAAGCTTCTAGTTCTTTGTTATTTTACATGTCAGGAATTCAATCAGAAAAGCAGTTAAAAATCATGAAATCCTAGTGATGCCAATAAGTAGATCCCATAAGGAAGTCAATGAGTAGTGGCCCATCAGACCTCGTGACACATCCAAATCACTGGACAGACCACACTTCTTTTAAGTAATATTGTGACAATTCAGTATTTGTTAACAAAGTCAAAAACAACATTCTTTGGATAGTGCATTACAAATGGTTGGCATTTTGTTTTTCACAGGGCATACAGATTCTTCCCTTCTGTGAGTGTTGCCTTTCCCAGTGTAGCTGTCTGTAGTTATGAAATATAAGTGGAGAGTGGGATTCCCTGGTCCACATGAGATGACAGTGGTAATGAACACCATCAGGGACGGTTTGAGTTGTGATGAGTGTTTCAGTAGCAAAGCATAGTTTGTCCAGCATTTCAGTGTGTTAGAACCTAGTTCTTTTGGCCACTAATCAAATTCTAGTCTGTTTTAAACTACATTTGAGAGATGGCTCCATGGTTAAGAGCATATCCTCATTGTTCATGAGAAGCTGCAGGGTCCTGTGAATGCCCAAGTTCAAATCTTCAGATCCCATGTAAAACAGCTGGCCATGGCCATGTATGCCTGTAACCTCCATCTGGAAGGGGAGCAGAGCCCAACAAGCTCAGGAATGTGTACGCCTCAAAAACAAGACCGACTGAAGGAGCAATGGAGTGGGACCCCAGGCACTCCACTTTATTTCCTGTTTACCAGAAGTAATTTATGTTCCGTTTCAAACAATTTTAGAACACATACGTGCTCTTATAATTTCACCACCCACAGTGTGGAACAGATAAAATTTTGGTGGATATTCCCTCAGTCTTTTCTTTTTCTATTTCTTATACATACAATAGTCCATTGAGCAGATATTCTGTATGGACTCTCAATTACTATTCAGATGGTCAGTCTACCTCTCTCTTTTTCTTTCTTTCTCCCTTCCTTCCCCCACCCTCTAATCCTTTCTTTTTTTAAAATTATTTTATTTATTTTTGGAGAGAGACACAGAGAGAGAGAGGGAGAGGGAGACAGATAGAGATGGGCACGCCAGCAGTCTCTCAGCTGCTGTGAATGAAATCCAGATGTGTGCGCCCCCTTGTGGGAAAGTGTGGCATTGCGCCCTTGTGTCACTGCATCTGGCTAAACGTGGAACCTGGAGATTGGAACCGGGTTCTTAGGCTTAGCAGGCGGGCGCCTTAACCGCTAAGCCATCTCTCCAGCCCTAATCCTTTCTTTTTATTATTTACTCCTTCCCTCTTTTTTTTCCCCATACAGAGGTGTAAATCCATGGTTTTTACTTTTTAGGCAAACACTGAGCTACAGTTCCAACCCTCAGGCCTTTCTTAAATAGCACAAACAAGCAGGAGATATGTTGGAACACATAGTATATGTCACAGAAAGTACATGGAAAAGTTCAGCTACCTTGATTGCATGTTACAAAATGGGTGCCACCTACTAGACAGTGGTAGACACATTGACTTGGAACTGATTCTTCACAGTAATCCAGGGTCATAGGTGACATTCTCCCTTATGAACTTCATGAACCTATTGTTCTATTTTCTTAAAAAATAAATGATGAGCCAGGCATGGTGGCACACGCCTTTAATCCCAGCACTTGGGAGGCCGAGGTAGTAGTATCACTGTGAATTCAAGGCCACCGTGAGACTATAGAGTGAATTCCAGGTTAGCCTGGGCTAGAGTGAAAGTCTACCTCAAAGAAAAAAAAAAAAAAAGATATTTATACGCTCTGTAAATATCAATGATGATTATTTCAACACTAGTTGATACTTATATATAAAGCCTTTCAGGCAGCCAATTCAGAAATGGGTTATGTATGAGAAATTCTTGGCATTGTGTCCTTGTATAAACAGTACTATCTTTTTATATTTTTAATATTTATTTATTTATGGGAGGGAGAGAAAGAGAGAGAGAGCAAGAGAGAGAAAGAGGCAGATAGAGAATATGTGCACCAGGGCCTCCAGCCACTGTAAAAGAACTCCAGATGCATGTACCCCCTTATGCATCTGGCTTATATGGGTCCTGGGAAATTGAACCTGGATCCTTTGGCTTTTCAGGCAAATGCCTTAAAACTAAGACATCTCTACATCCCAACAGTACTATCTTTTAAAGCAAATAAAACAAAAGGTGGACTATGCTATCTCTTAAAACTTATCAAATCACTTTTCCTTGAGCTCTTGTAATTTACTTATGATTTAAATGCTGGAAGTGATCCTCATATGCATAGCCTAACTTGAGCCCATTTTTACTTATTTTAAAATCTTTCCATGACAGCTTTATTTACTTTGAACACACTTAAATTTTCTTAATGTAATTAATTTTAATTACCACAATATGGTTTAACTAAAGCTGTCATTTCTTACCAATTTAAATGTTTTTAGCTGTACTTGCTTGACCATATATTTTGCAGGTTAAAATGAGGTATCACTGAATACATTTGTGGGATAAAAGTGGTTCTATTGCTTGGCTGCTCCATAATTAGGTAACTTTAAAAAAAGTGTTTTTTAAAAAGTAAAAGTCAAATAAAAATATGGAGAATACTAATGTTGTTTATGTTAAAATTTAGTTTTCTAAATATTTTTTTCTAGGCCTTTTGGTAAGCTGCTACCCTTTGTGGTGAGACAAACAACAACAACAACAAAAACAAACAAGAAAAACAAAACAAATAAAACAAACAAAAAAAAACCTTGCCTTCATAATGGCAAGAGGGAAGGTGATTAAAAACAAGCAACTAACCATTCAAGTAAATACTTTATGCTTAATTTTGACACATG
The DNA here is from genome assembly GCA_036365145.1 of Orientallactaga sibirica. NCBI lineage: Eukaryota > Metazoa > Chordata > Mammalia > Rodentia > Dipodidae > Orientallactaga > Orientallactaga sibirica. Next base: position 12,790,612 of record JAEOAD010000060.1, on the reverse strand, counting down.
GCAGAGCAAATAAATTAGAGCTGAGAGTTGAATTTTTGAGGATGTTATTAGAATTGGCTATAAAGCGATTCAGGCTGAATGAGCAGTTATCTGAAGGGTCATGAGTAAATGATAGATTTAAACATGTTTTAGAATGTGGAAGATGGCATGTGTGATGTATGAGTGAAGGAAGTGAAAAGACAGGTCCTTGGTCAGAGTCTAGGATGTGCTGGCCCTTTATCCATACTGACAATATTACATGTTCAGTGCAGGGGAAGCCACAGCTGGCTTTCAGATAATGGTGGAGGTGGCTTGCTCTTATTGATAGCTGAAAATCTCAGGTGAGTGGTACCTGGTTCCACCTGTGTGCAACCTGAGTTTCAGAATGGTGAGTGGATGGATGCTGTATTATAGACAGAAGTGTTCCTACTTTGAAGCTGATGGTAGAGATAAGAAGAGAAAAGAGAGGATTAGATTTGTAGAGTGGAGAGCTGACTGAATTTTGGAGGGTGAAAGGGAAGTTAACTTGAAAAGTTTCAAAAGATGTGATTATGGTTATGGTAGACACAAAGTCACGTCTATGAGTGTGCAAGTCGAACAGGCATTTGGCACCGGACTTGGTAACTTTGAGTGGTTGTAGTGTTGAGTGTGCTCTAGCCCCTTGTCATCCCAGGAACCCAGCTCCTCCTTCTCTTCACCTGGAATCCACTTCTCTTCCTATTCCTCTTGTCACCTCCCTACACTCAGCTCCAGAGTAACTGACATGCCTGCATCCTGTCTTGTCTTGTGTTTGCCTTTTTCTCTTTCTGTTTCCAAGGCAGCCAGACCAACCTCCAGTGCACTGCTTCAGAGCAGAGCCTTTATCCTTACAGTATGGACACCTAGTGCCAGTACTGGCCTGTTTTATATAAGGTGCTCTAACCTGTAACTCAGATAAGAATGATGATGCCGTATAACTTCAAGCATCAGTATGATCTACCCTTGCCATTCACAGTTCAACCAACTTTTTGACAAACTTAAGTAGCTTCCATGACTGCAAACACTCCATTGAAAGAACAGTACATACAACACACATTCCCATCTTATTCATGACTGATGATACCCCACTGAAAGCACAGTTCATACAACCTACAGTCCCTTGTTAAGAGCACTATTTCCTATAATCAAGATGTAGAACCAACCAAAGCATATTTGTTAATCAGCTCTCTATCTCTGTGACAGGATACCTGAGATAAAATCAAAGGAAGGAAGATTCATTTCATGTGGATGATAATTTCAAAGTTTCTTGGCCCTATGATTTTGGGCTTGTGGTGAGCAGAACATGGCATGGAGTTTGTGACAAGACGTAGGTGCTCACTGCATATCAACTGGGAAGCCAAGAGAAGGGGCCAGTGTGTCACCATCAAGGAAAGGCAGGCCCCGATGACTTGACTTCTTTTCACTGGGCCCACATCTTAGTTCTGCCACTTCCTAGTTGTAAGACATTGTCCTCCAGTTGATGAATAGATAAGAAAAATGCAGTGCGTGTGTATGTGTGTGACATATTATTCTGCCATAGAGAAAGAATGCAACCCTGTTATTTGTAGCACAATGGATAGAACTGGGGGTCATTATGTTCAATGAACTAAGACAGACCCAGAAAGGCAAACACCACATTATCTTATGTATGTGGTGAAACTAGGAAGTCCAGCTCATGCAACAATGGAGTGGAGTAGTGGTTACCAGATGGCAGGAAGGATGAAGGGGGAAGAGAGGACAAAGAAAAATTAAAGGCCGCTGAAACACAACTAGGGAAAATTAGCTGTGGTCTTCTGTAACCGAGCAGGGTAACTATGGGGTTACAATGGTTTATTATATGTTTCAAAATAACTAGAGGAGAAGTAAGTTTCTAACACAGAAATGATTAATGTTTGAGAAGATGGAAGTGTTCTTTACCCTGATTGTATCATTTCTCACTGTGATGTGGATCAACTCCATCAACATGTATAAATATTATGTCACAATAAAAATAATAATTATTGGACTGGAGAAATGGCTCACTGGTTAAGGTGTTTGCTTGCAAAGCCCAAGGACCCTGGTTCAATTCCCTTGTATCCTCATAAAGCCAGATGTACAAGGTGGCATATTGTCTGGAGTTGGTTTGCAGTGGCTAGAGGCCCTGGAGTGCCCATTCTTTCTCAATTCCTCTTTGTTTTTTCCTCCCTGTATCTGTCCCCCTCTCTCATAAATAAATCAATATAATATTAAAAATGATAATTAGTGTGATTGTGGGATCAAACCTTGGGCCTCACAATTCTGTGATAACACTCTACTACTGAACTACATTTTTATCCCTTCAATAAAATTAATTTTTAGAAAGGTAATCGTAAAACACGATTTTCTGGAAAATTATTATCTCATTCAGAGTTCTGGAATATTTATGTATCTTCTTTTTTGGTGAATAACACTCAGAATTTAGCTGATTCTTATTGGATTTTCCAAATGTAGCAAGCCCCTCTGAGCAAGGTGGGACCCCAATGATAAGCTAATAGACAATGAGAAATATTAAACTTACAAACTTGCAGGGGAAAATGTTGACTGTAGTCTAAATGAGACATTTTATAAATGCAAACAGGACCTATCAACCTTACAGTTTTTCCCCCTCCCAACTGTCATCTTAGGAGATAATCACCAGATAGTTTATAAAGTTGTGTTCACCCTTGTGCTTTGCTAGTATAGGTTCTTGGTAAAACTACCATCATATTCAATTAGTTATGTTCAGTGAAACAACTTTGATGAGAAATCAGAGGAAATTATAGCATAGTAATGCAAACTCTTACTATAATACTAAGCTTAGGTTTGTGGTGGATGAAACTAAAATTGACCAGAAAAAAGAAGCATAGTTAAAATAGGATGTAACGTGCTAGCAGCAATCTTAATGATGCAATGAGGAGGCCATTTAGGAAGAACTATATGGATAACAGTGTAGAGTCCTTAGTGCAAACTCCGGAGTAAGAAGGATTGTGGGTAGGACAGGCACTATGGAGCCTTGGCCACTCAAACTGCGGTTCATGGACCTGTAACATAAGTGTCACCTCTAAGCATTTTAGACTTTCTGAATGTTGGATCTCATTCCAAGTGAGACAGACTTCTACTGTGATTCGTATGAAAATTCAATATTGAGATACACTGATATGTACTATAGCTCTGTATTAACATCAGCTTTTCCAACACATTTTGGAAACAAAGGCAGAGTTTTATAAAACTTCATTGGAGTTCCCAGTGTTCAGGGCGTTCCTAGAGGCACACGTATCCTTTGGGCACATGAGCCCAGTGTGGTCGATTTTTGAGAGAAAGAGCCTGAACATCATTGCTGATGAATTATTCTGGGCTTCAAAATCAGTGAGGAATTGAGAAGAGTGTAGGATGGGTTGGACAGGGAAGAAGATACTGCGGAGACAGCAAGTTAGAGGCAGAAACAGAAAAACCCACAGACAGAAAAGCACAAGTGAGATATAGAGGAAGGCAGTAGAGGAACACACCCGGATGCGGGATGAACACTATAAACCAGGAAAAGAGATTGCATATGGGCTGGCACAATTAAAACCAGTGCTGAGGAAATACAGGTGAGGTAGGAATTAGGCTGTGAAGAGTAGAGAAATATATTTTTTCGGATTGGAAAAAAAAAAACTTTTCTTAACAAGTTAGGCTGGAGTAATTACAGCTAGTGCGATGTTAATCAGTAAGCAATGGCCAACCTTTATTAACATCCATTTCTCTGTTTAGTCAAGGAGAGGAGTATGTGAGAAATATTTTGGATGTAAAGTAACTTCATGAATGCCTGTATTTAACATAATCAAATGTAAAATGCTACATTCTCTTATTTGCTTTATATCTTATGTGAATGAAAATTTTAGAAAATGTAGGGCTTTTTGGTAAGCCAGGGAACATGCTCAAAGGGTAACTTGGAAGTCATTTAATCTATCATTTAGTTTAAATTACCTAAATATAATTTGTTGAGGTAAAAGAGGTTCAAAGTAAAAGAGTATTCAGCCACCTTCATCAATATAGCATATGCTAACACAAAGTTATTACTTTAATTTACTCAAATTCTGTGCTGCCACCTAGGCCTTTCATTCATTTTACATTCTGATAACAGAGAACAGCTATTTTTTATATGACAGCTTATGTGTTTGAAGATTGCTATTAAGTGGAACCTAATTTTTAATAAGGTGGATCTCATGTTTAATTTAAGTTTTTGAGTATAATAAAACGGTTTCTAATCTCCTTCTTAGTCTCTAAAGTAGAAATTGTAGTCACATTTTAAGTTGTATCATATTTAACCTAGGCTGAAATTGAAGTTTTAATAGTGCATATGACATTTTACACTTGTCAAGAGAAATAAAAGTTTATGATCAAGATATTTAGTATGCCTGACTGAGGACATTTTTAATGTCATATAGTCAATCTTTAAGCAAAACTTAAAATAAGAAAGAATGTTAAAAAGAACATGGGAAGTACAACTTCTTAGTGAAACTGGTATTATCTTCTGTTTTGGAGCTAGCACTCTATGCCGAGTCACATTAAATCACTCATCAGATTCTTATTTTAGCAGGTACCAGAAAAATGGATTAGGATCATACTGCATTTGATATGGAAGAACATTTGGAACATTTTGATTATATTAACTCAATATTGTCATATTTTCCCAAAATTATTTCCCTTAATTCTCAAATGGGTGGGTAGTATAGCTTGCAATTTTATTAAACCTCCTCTAGGGGAGTTCTTGAAGTACATGGTTGACTGTTTTCCCTTGGGCCCTTCTGGGAAGAAAGCTGTGATGAGCCAAAATATACTAGTAGAGGTAAGATATGTCAGAGGGTTAAGAACTTGCCATTCCCTCTATCCCTTTTTTTCTTTTACCTGCCTCCTCCAAGAAACCTAAAATTCTGGGCTTCAAACCCAATACTGTTGGACAATAAAGTAATAAAGTCAATTCATTCATAATTTTCTTTTTCTTTCTTCAACTCATGTCTTATTCTCTCATGAAATGGATTCTCTCTAGACCCTCATCAGGCTTTCCTCAGTTTAATGATCAAACTCTAAAGGAATAACAATACATTTTGAATGCCTCTACACTGGATCATATTTGTAGAAGACATCATGGGAACTCTTCATAAAGAGAGACAAACTACTTAAAGCATAGCTTATAGAGGGGATGGAAGGTGCTTTAGGTTGGATGTGGAATGTCTCTCATGGGCCATATGAGGAAGTCTTGGTTCTTAGACCTGTAGCACTATTGGGAAGAAATGGAACCTTCAGGAAGACTGGCCTTGTGTGAGGATGTTATACCTGTAGGAACAACGGGCCTGCCTCGGGGCCAAAGAGAAGGAGCACAGTCCTTCCCTTCTCATTCCTTTGTTTTTTGGCAGCCATGAGGTGAGCAGCTGCCTCTGCCCTCCTTCCATGATGTACGGGGCTGCCACAGGCCCTTAGCACCAAGAAAAAGCATTTGAGTGTATGAATTAAAATAAGTGATTCCTCATTTTAACTTGATTAACTTCCTTCGTAAAAACAAAAACTGACTAACACAGAAGATTGTACAAGTTGATGACACAGAGTTTTGAATTGTGCTTGGTGGAGAGAAAGCATCATATATAAGTGGTAGTTGTTTCTCTCTCTGCTGTTTAATATGCCAGGCATACTAGTATGTGGCGTCTTGCAGTTTCTTTTGGTTATCTCTTCCTATTTGAGGGAGGCAAATTCTGAAAAATTAATGCCATATATGGTCTCCATTACAATGATCTCTCAGTCACCAGGGTCATGCATCTTCTCATATACAGTAGGATTTAAAATAGGCATAAATATTTGCATTTTAATGTTTATGTTTTGTGAGCATTTGGCATGTTTGATCTTCTTTGTGAAGTATTCTCTCAAGAATTTCATGGCATCCGGCTTTGACCCATGTGTATCTAGTGTTAAGCAATATAATAAGTTATAATTTGATTCTGGAGATAGACCATCTGGTGGAATTCCAGTCAGTGATATGACTTTTATCTATCAGGCTGACTTTTTTTGGCCTAGATTTAAAGTAGCCAAGTCTCTGAGGATTTGTTGGAGGGCCTCTTCTGTCTCTTGCTCTAGGGCTTACTTTGGATGGTCTCACCAACCTCCTTGGATTCACATCCCAACCTTGTCTTGATTTACTAACCTGCTCTTTTACCTATAGCCTGGTTCTCTGTAATCATCTTCATTTGCAGGGCCTGGTGGCAATTTTGGGTCACATATCCAAGTTGATATTATCAGTTCCCTTATCTTCTGTTTTCTATCTGCGGAAATGATACCACCATCTAACCAGAGCTCCAAACCAGAAAGACAAGATGAATTCTTCCCTCCTGTCTCCATCTCTCTACAGCAGTCAGTCAACAGATTTTGACAGATTTTGTTCTCATAAATAGCTTTCAAATCTCTCCACTAACTTCCAATCCCCTTGCTGTCCTTCTCATTAGATGTAGCATCACTTCTCACCTAGATAATGGTCGTAGTTCCCTACGAGTAACATTTCATCTGTGCTACTAGACTGCTCCCTTAAAGATTATTTCTTGCTTTGCAAACATTTGTGAAATGGCCTAGTTAGAACTCATATATTTCTGTTTGACCTGGAAGAAGGCATTCATTACTTCAGAATGCAGCTGAGCCATTTCTTCATTTAAGCAACTATTCTGTAATCCTCTACTCTTGACCCCAGCCCATGTCAAGAGAAACCCTTTCATCAGGCTGGGTTGCTTTCTCATTGTATGGAACCCCTTATTGTGGCTATGTCTTTCCTTGTGAATCACTGTTTGATTTGTCTATTCCTTGTATTTCTTAGCTTGGCTCACAAAGGATGCATTGTTACTGAATTTTTGTCAATAAAAGATTCTATGCAATAATCCTTTCCAACTAACAGCAAAAGAAAGCAGTGTCTTTCTTTATATGAGGTGTTCAAGCACAATTTACATATTTGTTCCTTCAGTAGAAAAGAGAGATTGCACACAAATTATCCAGTTTAACATCTGCTCTGCTTTATGTCTCATTTTTTTCCACTTTGAAACAAATGTTCTTTTCTAGAGTCAACTCCAATTAGAAGGTTGTTTTTTTTTTTTTTCTTTTTCTTTTTTGGTGTGTGTATGTGTGTGTGTATATGTGTGGTGTATGCATGTTATGTCTACTCCCTGGACTGGTACATGCAGAGGCTAGAAGAGAACATCAGGTGACCGCTATTGCCCATTCTCATGTCTCCTCGTGAAAGTGTCCCACCGACCCTGGAGCTGCTGTTTTGCTGGTCAGACTGGCTGACCAGTAAACTCTGGTGATTCTTTAATCCCTACAGGACTGGAATTACAGGCATGTATGGTCATGGCTAGCTGTTTTATGTGGGTATGGGGGAATCAAATTCAGGGTAAATCAGACCTTCTCAGGCCCATCATGCCTTGGGGGCAAGCACTCTTACTTGCTGACTCATCTCCCCCATCCCAAAAGTCACGTTTTTGATTGTAAAGCTCTACTGAACCTATTCTTTATTACGCTGTTGCTTGTGAGAATGTCTTATTGCCCAGCTTGCCTTCAAACTGTAAATTGTCTAGCCTTGGGCTCCTTAGTGCTCTGATTACAGACATGCTTCATAATACCTGGCCCAAACTCTTCTAAACACCTTCAAATTGCATACAGCATGTGACTTATGATAACTGAATACTTTGTTTTTAAATCTTAGCATAGTGAAAAGTTATGGAAATTCAGGACAAAGTTTACTTTTAATTTTTATTCTCAGGCCAGTGCTATGAGAGCAATGGCAGCAAGCTAAAATTGAGAGTCTGCAAAGAGATCCTAAGGGCGAACAACCACTCTATAGCATGTTTTGCTAGGCTTATACTCTTGCTATGTGACTTGTATTAAATGCCTATTTAATTTGTATTATTTTCAGCTTAACATGATGTGATCTGGACCCAACCCAATCTGTTTTAGTTCATTTGTTATTTATTTATTTTGTCTCTGAACAAACTTTGTTTTTGTCTGTAAACAAAATTCTTGAGAGAAACAAGGTTATTTTGGCTCCTAGGTTTGGAAGTTTCAGTCTGTCATGGTGGTGGGGGTGGGGGGGCATTTGAATTCACACCATGGGAGGCCTGGAACCACAGAGCATGACAGAAAGCACCCAGGGATACTATGCCCCAAAGGGCCCTTCCCTTGTCATGTCTGTACTTGCTCCAGCCAGGACCCATTGCCTAGAACTTCCAGAACTGCCCAGAATAGTTTCATTATCAGCTGTGGACCAAAGCATTCCAAGCCTGTGGGGACATTTCATAAGTAATCCATGGCACTGTCACAAATCAAGGAGAATCTATAGAACATTAATCATTTAACACAATATTTTGATGCTTAGTATAGATTATAAAATGTAATGGATGTTAAGTAGAATGAAATCGTCCTCAAGTCTGTACTAAAAAAGAGGTACTGGGCTGGAGAGATGGCTTAGGGGTTAAGGCGCCTGCCTCCTAAGCCTAAGAACACTGGTTCCGATCTCCAGCGGTTCCAATCTCCAGGTTCCACGTTTAAACAGATGCAAAGTGATGCAAGGGCGCAATGCTGCACTTGACCACAAAGGGTCGCTCACATCTGGATTTCGTTCACAGCAGCTGAGAGACTGCTGTTGCACCCATCTCTGTCTCCCTCTCCCCCTCTCTCTCTGTCTCTCTCTCTCTGTCTATCTCTGTGTCTCTCTCCAAAAAAATAATAAAAAAAGGGGTACTTTACATGTATGCATGTATGTATGTATGTATGTATGTATGTATGTATTGAGGTAGGGTCTCACTCTAGTGCACTATGTAGTCTCAGGGTGGCCTCGAACTAAAGGTGATCCTCCTACCTCTGCCTCCTGAATGCTAGGATTAAAGCTGTGTGCCACCATGACCAGCTGAAATAGGCTTTTTTTTTTGGGGGGGGGGGTTGAGGTATGGTCTCACTCTGGTCCAGGCTGACCTGAAATTAACTATGTAGTCTCAGAGTGTCCTCAAACTCTTGGCAATCCTCCTACCTCTGCCTCCCAAATGCTGGAATTAAAGATGTGTGCCACCACACCCGGCTGAAATAGGCATTTTTAAACACAACAGAAATGTTTCATGCTTTCCCTAAATTATTAGGTAACCTAAGCAAGGAGATTTTATTAATATCTATAGTTTAAAAATGAGATATAAAGTTTATCTCAATGCTTGTTTAAAACAGGTTTTGATTAGTTATGCCCACATACATGTGTGTGGGCATTTGTGTTATGTGTATGGGTGTGCCATGCTCTAATGCTACTTGAAGTGAATATCAGATGTCTCTTTTTTTTTTTTTTTAAAGTATTTATTCATTTATGATAGAAAGAGAGTGTAAGAGAGAGAGAGAATGCATGCTCCAGGGCCTCTAGCCACTGCAAATGAACTTCAGACACATGCAGCACCATGCACATCTAGCTTATGTGAGTTCTGGGGAATGAACCTGGGTCCTGAGACTTTGTAGGCAAGCATCTTAACCACTGAGCAATCTCTCCAGCACATTGTGCCTGTTTTTGCACTGGGTCTAGATTGGTGATAAGAAATTGAATCCAGACCAACAAGCTCTGCAAGAGATCACCTTAAACTGCTGAGCCATCACACACAACACTCAATGCTTGTTTTAACAATTAATGTATACTCTTTTAATACTAGTTAATAGACTAAAATTAGCCACTTAATATAATTAAAAGTTAAGTATAATTATTTCATCTACAATTAATTTTTATGTAGAAATACATTAAACATAAAAATTTGAATTATTTACTGATTGTAGGGAAATGTGCTTTTCTTTAAAGCACTAAGTGCAGAAACTAGGTCCCAGTACTTGTCATTGATGTTCTTTATTGACTGAGATACCTGTACTTAGCCGTTGGCTAAGCTATGACAGTGTACTTGATGGCAGTAGTAAAGGAAGTTCATGTGGTTGATGGATTTCTAGTTTTAGAGAACTTTTATGAAGGCCAAAAATGACACACACATGCATACAAATATATACATATGCAGAAACCAAGCACATATTTTTGTGTCCATTTTGTAGATTCATTTACTGTTTTTTTAAAAAATGTGATTCAAATATTCTGTATTTTTTAAAAATAGGGTTGAATGATATGATTTATACATGAAGTTTTAGATAGAGAAAATAGAGGAATCTACTTCTCTCTAACCTTGCTCCACAACACTTTAATTACTGTGATAATTAGCTCAATGTTGTTATAGATTATTTTTCCTATAAATAATTTATACTTCAACTTGTTTTCTTCCTTTAAAATGTCAAGGCATGAAATTGATTAGGTATAATTGCACATGTGATTAATATTTAATCTGAAAATATTTTACAGCCTCAAGTTTAGATGTTACTTTGTCACATTTTGGGATGCTGAAGTGAAACTTGATATACATATCTCTATACTTCCTCCTTTAAATTCAAATGCACCTTTTCCTCATAGTGATGCATATTTTACAATGCATGTATATATAGATGTATGCATATCTATTTATATGCAAAATATATATAAAATGAAATTATATGTGTATGTAGATTTTTACATGTATATAATAGATGCTTTCTTTTGGGATACTCAGTTCACACAATTGACTGGATTGAGCCATTGTTTTTCTTTTCCTCTATAAGTAATTTTTTTTTTTTTTTTTTTGGTTTTTTGTTTTTCGAGGTAGGGTCTCACTCTGGTCCAGGTTGACCTGGATTTCACTCTGTAGTCTCAGGGTGGCCTTGAACTCACGGCAATCCTCCAACCTCTGCCTCCTGAGAGCTGGGATTAAAGGTGTGTGCCACTACAACTGTCTGAGTAATTCATTCATATCCCTATAATATAAAAAAAGTGTAACCCATTACTATTAATGAAAATATTACTCCACAGCAAATTGGCTAAGCCTCTTGTATATGGAACGGCACCAAAGCCTTTGTTTAAATATCTCAGAGGAACTTGGGAAATCAGCTCCTGACTGAACCTATGTGTGCTTCCTCTGAGGCTCGTGGAGATGCAGAGGCTGAAGGAGACTTCAGACTGCTCAGGAAGCTTAGGTTGATGAGCTGGGAAATTAGTTTAAGAAGGACATGAACTCCTCTGGTATAAGCCTCACTGTCTCTTCCCTTGCTTCCTCATCACACACTCAGAGTCTTGATTTTCCAAGGCTCTGGCTACTTTAATGTAGCTTTATACGTATCACTGAAATCTTGTTGACTCAGCATAAATCTCTGTAATCTGTCCAACCTATGATTCCATAGCAGGTACTGCGACCCTGGGGAGGGCAAAGACATTAATCATTACCTTGCTATTTTGACAGTAACTGACTGACAACAAACATTCACACAATACAAATAGATATAGTATGTGAATAATTAAAAATAATGTAGAGGGTTGTAGAGATGGTTCAGTGATAAACCACACTGCTTGCAAAGCCTGACAGCCTGGGTTCAATTTTCCAGTACCCATGATGCAGAAAGTTGCACATTTGTCTGGAATTTGTTTGCACTGGCAAGAGGCCCTGACATGCTCATATCCTCTCCCTCTCCTTGCAAATAAATAATAAATAAAATGTAAAAGCAAATGCTGACAGTTTCCTCAAAAATTAATATGTATTTGTCTACCATTGGTTTTCTTTCTTTAGATGCATATTGTACTGCAGAGTATACATATGGACTTTGCCAATCTTAGTGTTGTTGACTGACACTGAAAACTTCTTACACATGTTTTGTGAATAAATGTTCTGTGAGTTTGACTCTGGCATTGACTTTTTGACGTTTTCATGAAGACTTGCAAATAGGTCTGAACCTCTTTGATTTTCCTTTATTACACAAAAGTTGATAGTGGTATTTTTTATCATGTGTTATAATCGAATAATTTTATACTTGTTAGGATACAATTTTGAATGTGCAGATAGACATTATTCAGACTGAGAGAGAGTTATTATTTGATAATCAGTGAAACTTCTGATGTTTCTTACAGTTTTATACAGTTGTAACCTAAGTACCTGAAACTCAGGAAGAGGCTTTAGTAAAATAATTAGGACAGAAGTCTAATTCCCCAAGCTACTTTTTTAAATTTAAAATTATTTTTATTTAGAGAAACAGAGAAAGAGAAAGAATGAGTGTACCAGGGTCTCTTGCCTTTACAAATGCACTCCTGGTTCATGTGCTACTTTGTACATCAGGCTTTATGTGTGTATTGGGGAATCATACCAGGTCAGTAGGTTTTACAAGCAGGCACCTTTAATGGCTGAACTATCTCCCCAACCAGCCCTCTCCATATTTTTGATGATATAAAGCTGAGAGAATTTATTTCTATGAAAAGGTTAAATTGGAGGAAGTTTTTTTTTTTTTTTTTTTGAAAGAGCATGCTTAACATTGCATTTAAATTATCTTATTTTTTTTTTTTCTGATGACTAATCTTCTATACCTTCAATCTCTCTCTTTAGTATATCTTTTATTTGACTTCCTAAGTGGCTAGAGCTCTGTTCATCTTTTTTATGTGCATTGAATTTTTCTTGTATATGAAAATTCTTCAACAAATTTAACCTCATGCTAAATTGTACTCCCTGTTTAAAATGATATCTTTGCGCAGTGACCTGTCACACATTGCGTGTGTAACCATACTTATTTGTATTTTGGTACTTAAAAAGATCTTCAAAACTGCTTGCTCCTTTGGTAAAGTTTTGACCGTTAAACCCTACCTCGATAAAAAAAAAAAGTAAAAAATAAAAAAAAATAGATGTATTATGAGAACAAAAATCATATGATTTCAGGGGCATTCCACTTGGAACGTTTATGGGACTACCGGGACTCTCTTATTTCAAAATGACCTGTATTTCACTGAGTGTTTACAGAAACTGTTCATTTATCTGACATAAGGGTCTAATCAACCTGCCTAAGTATATTTTAGTATGTTTGGAATTTTTTAAGCACCGTAGAAAGGGTACTTATGTTATAGGAATTGTCTTTCTATATGTGGAAAATCACCACCGGAATTCTAAACAGACCCAAAGGACAAAGAGAATTGAGATTTAAATATTCTGCAGCACACAATTAATTCATATATACCTTATATTTGGCGTAGTGTGATGAATGACTCCTTAGTAAAGCTATATTATTTAAGATAACCTATGTTTTCTAAAGTTGTAGAAGAATTTGAGGTGAAAGATCATGGAAATTATAACAGTAAGCCAAGACTTGCAATGGTTACCACATATGAGCTAGATACACGTTTACATTTATTCGTTTACAGAATTCTACAATCCTAGTGAGGTAGTGAGTGCTGTTGTCACTCTCATAGAGTGAATTCAATGCAGAGGTAGTAGAAATAAATTTGATAATGCCCACAGTATCTATGCCAGTTTGCCTTATATGCTTAATGATTTTTCTTTATCATGGAGGATTCTTAACTATAAGTGTATATTATGAGAATAAAACTTAAGAAAAAAATCATGTTTTATGTGAGACAGCTTTGCACAAAATTATTCCAAGGCCTAGCTTTGCATTGAGAAAACAGCTGACAACATGGCAGGCAATATGCTTTAAAATATGTGATTTATATTTATACTTTCCTGTGTGCTTCCCTAATCTGCACAGGGTCGTAGAAGAGAATCAGTAAAATGTCACCTCTGTTTTACATGCACTTCTTACGCTTGAAACTTTAAATAGATTTTTAGTGTGATGCAGTTGTTTCCAGACCTGCTTGCTTTACATGTAAGATTAAACTGTGGTTTATATATAGATAGGTAGGTAGGTAGATACATACTTAGACAGATATAGATTAACATATTCAAAAGTAGACATCCCCCAGTAAATCTGAGGTGGATTAAAAAGTTAGAGTAAATTGAAGCAATTTATTCATTCTGCTCTCTTAGTTCTTTACTAAGGCCTAACATTTTAGCCTCTCCCAGTTTACATTCCTTGTAGTCTGTGAGGTTAGGACACAGTGGCTTAGGGAAAAGGCCCCACCATCTGATATGGCCCCTTCAAAGAACATGCCTGACCAGGTCACCTCTAAGGGAGACCAACACTGAGGACCTTCCACAATGAAATGGTACTATTTTAAAGCTTAGAAATTTACATGACAATATAAGTAGCTAAGAAGCAGTAAGGTTCGGTTTATATACTGTGGGGGTGCATCCCGATTCCCTTTTCTTGCCCTGATGGAGCTATTCTTGTGTGTGGTTCAACTTCCTCTTAGGGCCATGCACAGGGACTGTACTTAGTTCATGCTCAGCCTTGTTTTGTTGAATCCATATTCTTCACCTTTAAAAGATCAGCTGTTCTCATCTCTGGCTAGTAAAGTTTAATTTTTAATACCTTGTATTTCAATCTTGTGTTTTCAAAAAGTTTGATTTCTCTTGTTTAGAGGCTCCTCTTTGTAAAACTCTTCGTAGCTGCAGTGATGGCAATATACTGGTGGTCAGATAAAGTCATTCCTTTGAGTGAACCGATAGTATTGAAATGACACATGCGTCTGAGAATGGGGTTCATAATTTACTTTGATATGACAGCTTTTGAGGTATATTTTAAGTATATTGACCTTCATCTGGACAGTCAAACTATTTTTAATCATATATAAATCATTATATTAATGTGGAGCTTTTTGGGGATAGCCAAAAAGAAAGGGTTACTGTGACGAAGAGCTTGCTCAGATGTACAGGTTGGGGAAGTTGCCACATCACAGACTACTTAATGGTGAGGAGCATTGCATTCTATGTGAGCTGTCCTAGAAATATGTACCACACATGGGCATCTGCACTCATGGGCATACCTGCTGGCTTCTTATAAGGTAGTTGAAAAGATGAGAACAAAGCTCTTGGCGAATTGTAAAATTGAGACAGAGAAGGGTGGGAGATGGCTAGTCAGTTTGTGTTGAGGGACAATTTCTAGTGTTCTGTATAGCACATTTGGTTAACCGTGGTTCACAGATAATTGTGTACTTAAAGTTAGCTAATAGAGAGTATTCTGAACGTTTCCAAAACAGAGCAATGAAAAGTGTTTGAGGTGATGGATATGCCAGTTATCCCATACTGATCATTGCGTATTTATGTGCATTGAAATATCATAGTGTTCCAATAAAAACATATAGTTATGTCAACTAATATATAAATCAACATATATTGAATATGATAAACTTGGACAGTTCAAAAATAGAAGCAGAATGTAGTTAAGTTGGTTCTTATTTTTTGTTTTCTTTGTTTTTTTAAGAATTTCTTTGACAGCATAGTGCTCCAAATAGTACAAAACTGTTTGCTCAGTACCAAATATTGAGTTATTTTTTGAAAATTAATATGAAATAAAGTCCAAATTCATCTTTAATTGTTAGAAGTATTAAGTAGTTACCTGAAACTTATACTTATACTTCAGATGTCTGGGCAGAGGTTTATGCCTGTGTGGCAGTCAGTATTCCATTGACTTGCATTATGGAAACACTCTTTTTCCCTCAGACAAAAGTTACCATGTGATTCATGCTGGAGTCTTTGTTGGGCTCAGTGCTTTTCCCAGCCCAATATTGGTTTGTGTCTTGATCTTTCCTTCATACCATATAAAGCTCTAACTCGCTAATATGGTATTTCTTTTGCAATATGGGCTTTTCATAGATGTCTTTTTTATTTATAAAAGTAAATACCACACACACACTCAGTCAGCAAAGGGTGGACATGGTGGCACACATCTTTAAATCCAGAACGTGGCAGGCAGATGTAGGAGGATCATTGCGCGTTCCAGGCCACCCTGAGACTATAAAGAAAATTCCAGTTCAGCCTGGGTTAAAGCGAGACCCTACCTTGAAGTGATTGAAGTGATACTCTACCTCAAAGACCCCCCCCCAAAAAAAAGAAAATGTCATCAACACAACCCCTCTATTCCTTTACCCCTGGGAAGTTTGTATTTAGTAAAATCATTTGTTATTATGACCAGTCTTCAGAAGACAATGTATAATTCTTTCTACCATTTTCATTAGGCAGTAACTTCTGGAGACTACTATTTAGCTAAAAAAGAATATATCTTTTTTTTTTTTTGTTTGTTTGTTTTGCGAGGTAGGGTCTCACTGTGGTCTAGGCTGACCTGGAATTAACTATGTAGTCTCAGGGTGGCCTTGAACTCTAAGCGATCCTCCTACCTCTGCCTCCCCGAATGCGGGGATTAAAGATGTGCGCCACCACTTCTGGCTTTAAAAGAATATATCTTTGACTAAAAATATAACTGCTAGAATACTCTACTTAGGAGTCATGAAGATGATGATTCTTTATACTAATTTTCAGTTTTGTTTCTTTTTTTGGTTTTTCGAGGTAGGGTGTCACTCTAGCCCAGGCTGACCTGGAATTCATTCTGTAGTCTCAGGGTGGCCCCGAACTCACGGCGATCCTCGTACCTCTGCCTCCCGAGTGCTGGGATTAGAGGTGTGCGCCACCACACCCCGCACTTTATACTGATTCTTATGAGTATTCATTGCAATTTGAAGTAATGTCAGAAAGATACTTAGACCTTGTGACCATTGGAACCCAAGAAGAGGACTGGTTGAGTAAGATGTTTGTGTTATCTATGGAGTTATTGGTTATCCCAAGTTTTGATGTGATCCCTTATATCCTGTGGGATTTTTGAAGAGATTTTGAAAATATAATATAAAATTATAGTTTGAAATAGTCATGAATATATATATATCCCTTATTATCTATAGTCAGTGATTTATAAAATGAAATACAGATGTAAAGAACTAAGACTAGATATTAAAATAAATCTCAGCCACATGGAGGACTCCATTTTCTTTTGTTTATCTGCTTGGAATTGGTACTGGCTTGTCCTCAGATAAGATGAAAATCACATCCTTGTCCTCCTACTTTGATTACCAAATCTTAGTGTTCAATGAATGAATGAATTGTTCTAGCCACAGAAATCAAGGCCTGGGGCAGTTAAGTTGTCTTGATCACTAGCCCAAGGTAATCCAACACTCTGTCCCAGCAGCTCTCATCTACACATATAAAAGAACTCTGTTTTTAACCTTTGTAGCCATCTTTTCGCTTCCCTTTCAGAAAAGTTTTGTAAATCAAGAAAGCCTTTGTAGTATGTGTCCCTTTAATCTCTGCTTGCTTCTCCCTCTTCCCTTTATTTCAAAATTGAATCAGGGATTCTAACATTTCACAAGCTGAGAAGAAATAAGATGGATAATTCCTACGAATTAGAACTAAAAGAGCCCAGTAAAAGCAACTTAATCATACTAGCTCATTATTTTTCTCAAGAGAACTAGACTTTATTGCTTTTTATAATAAATATAATTAAGACATTAATTATATTAATATACTTATCACTGTACTTATAACTGTTTTATCTTTTTAGTTGATATAAGGTGGTGCATTTAAATTTTAAATATACTTCTGTTTTTCATTACTTTAGTTCAATTTTTTGGAGATTTCAAATATTATTAATTTTTAGACTAATCTATATTGGCTTGAGATTTAGAATTTGGGTATTACATGGCTGATGTCCTATAACCTCGGCCACTTGAGTACTGGGGTTGTAGGTGTGAACCACCTCACCCAGCTAGATGTTGCTTTCTTGTTCATGGAGGCTGCTGTGCTTTATGTAATCATACTAAGGCCCAAAGGCTTTTGTTGTTATTGTTTGGCAGTGTTGAAAATTGAACACGGGACTTCATGCTTGTGAGTCTAGCCCTCTTCTGTTTAAGTCCAATATTCCATCACATATATTTCACATATTATTGGTTGCATATGAGGCTAGCCCCAGATAGAAATGCATGTGGTACATATTATATTTCTACAACTATTCCATTGTAAAACTGCATGCTAGAAAATTTAAAATAAATAAAAAATATAAAATAACAAAACAAAATCTTCACACTTCTGTGACAATTCCCACTAGTGGGTTAGATTAATTTGTTAGAAAAATAACTTATGAAATCATAAATGTCCATTTTATTTTTTAAGTAATCCCTTTAAAAAAAAAAACTATCATCATTCTTAAAAACCCGTGCTTCTTTTCATAAGTCATATTTTGTCTATGGCCTTTAATAGTGTAAGTTTTTTGTAAGTGATGTGGAGAAAATTGGATGTTAAGGGACTTGTAACCTTTTTGCTACAATCCAAAAAACATTCTGAAGTATTATTATTTAAATTACAAATACCATTTTTTCTGTTGAACATCTAATGTTTCCTTCTTTTTAAAAACTTTATGACTGTTTTAAAAATTAAAATGTGTTTAAACATTTAAACATTTATAATAACATTTAGGTTGAAAGTTACTATGTCTTATAAATAAAAGTTCTCTATTTGCACTTAGATGTTTCACTATTTAGCTAAAATTGGCGATTTTATCCAAAATGTGGCCTGTACATGGTTTTGAGTACAAGGATTGAGGTTTAATAAAATAGGGGCTTAGACTAAGCTTAAACATCCTGACTCCAATGTTAATCTCCTATTTACAGTGGTCCAGTACGAATATTTAATGGTAGGTTGCATACAGACCTGAATTAAAGAACATATGGGTGCAGTTATCCAGAGCAAAATGGCCAACGTGCCTTGTATTGTGTATGGAAGATAACAGGACAGGTGGTAATCCGTCTTCACAGAGTGGAGACAGCTGGTATTTTCCGTAAACTGAAGCAGTCTTTTGCAATGTAGCCTCACCTCGCAGCTGATGTGTTAGTGCTTATTAGAATAATTTAAACCATACATTGATGTATAAGACAGTTCTATTCTTCTGTCTGGTACACAAAGTACCCTACAGCACAAGCATAAATGAGAGAAAAACATATACATACATATATATCCCAATTTTTGAAATTGTAAACATTTATCTTCTATTTAATTGTCTTTTATAATAAAGATTATCTTTAGAGTCTTCCTTAAATGATTTTTCCTTTGCAGTCTTATCTCTTTGATCCATATTCTCCAAAATTATGATATTAGGGGAAATTATTAATTCAAAGTAAATCAAAATATATTTCTTGAATTCATTTTAAAACAGTTTTTAATCACATACTTTAAAATATGTTTCCCATATTCAGCAGAATATCTCAGTTTCTGAAAAACATTTAACCTTTTTGCGTACCTTATGGTATCAAGTATGAAGAAATAAGGTATGGAGGATTCTAGGACTACTGAAAACTGCTTCCCTGTGGTTTATAGGCCATTGCAGATTCCAATTACTCCTTTTGGAAACTTTAAAAATTTTGACAGGGCCTTCAATTGCAATGGCCATATCAGTTGATTTAGTCCATCTCAAAATTCCCCAAAGGCAAGCTCAGGTTAAAGGTCAGGTTACTAGTGCATGACACCACGGTTCATTTTAGTGAGATCAGGGTCCACAGTTCCACAGCACACTGGGCATGATTTCCATTTCTCCTGTCCACGCATCACCCAGACAAGATTGCTAATGCACTTTCATCCATAAAGGAGGCAGGGCTGGTCACAAAGTAACTGAATGCACACATAGGCAAGGGGGTTGAAACATGCATGACTAGATTCTTGTTTGTCAATGAGTAAATGCTGTGTGACCAAGCTCAATTTCAGTTTAGTAAATTCATGGCTTAAGCACTCATACATGATTTGAATGTAATGGTGTTCTATGAAAGTAGGGTAAAAAAAAAAAAAATCTATGGATAGGATTTTGGGCCTTCTCAAAGTATAGATCTAAGCTTTTTTGCTTTTTTGCTTTTAAGTTGTTTTCTTATCTGTGGTATGATGTTATCAAATTGTAAGCATTTTTTTTAATGCTAGCATTGTTGGAATAGTTGGCATTACATAGTGACAAACTGAATGATGTGTGTGATCAACCTTTTCAGGATGTAAATACCCCCAAGCTCCATTTCCTTAAACTCTAAAGCAATGATTCTCACAGTTGGTGCGTATCAGGAATATTTGGATGGCTTGTCTCAAGGTGGATTGCTGGGCTCCACTCCTGGTCTTCTGATAGTGCTGGTGTGGGGTGGAGCTCAAAAATTTGTATTTCTCTAATTACCAGGTGTAGTTGAAAAAGCTCATTTTTGAGACTGCCCACTGAGAAATTCTGCTTTGCAAAAAGAACCTCTTTAGCATGGCAACAGCATATTTCCATTACATAACATCTTCCAAGGCAGCAATATCTTCTGGAATCGGGAAATTTTACTCAGAGCTATACCTACAAAACCTCCATAGCACAGGAAGAAACCATTATAGCAAGCATTCTTGTCAGTTGGACTGGAAAGGACAGTTATAAAACCCATTGTCATTTGTTTCTGCTTGTTACTTTCTTACTTTCTTCCCATTTCTCACTGTCCTAATATTTGATTCTGATCCATTTCTTTCACATTATGATATTTTATATTATTGTTGGTCCCTTGACAACATTATAGCAATTTTGGTAAGATAAGTATGAGATGCCTTATTTCTGTATAAAGCAACTTAAAATTTAAATTTAAGAAGGCCTTCATGATGTAGAACCATGTACAATCATTAATGAACACACACTGATGATTGCTGTCTATGTTGGAGGTCATTTCCTTTTAAGCTATAAATTTGCTATCCCGCCTTTGTTCTAACATTCAAAATACAGTTCTCCTTTATTCTCAAGGAGTGTCATCTAAAGTTTAGAGGTATTTCAATGCAATATATTTTTCTTTTTTTAAAAAACTTTATTTTTTATTTTTTATTATTTTTTTGAGAGAGAGAGAGAGAGAGTGAGAGAGAGAGAGGAAGACAGAGATGGGCGCGCCAGCACTGTCTCAGCTGCTGTGAATGAAATCCAGATGTGTGCGCGCCCTTGTGTCACTTTGCATCTGGCTAAATGTGGGACCTGGAGATTGGAACTGCTGGAGATTGGAACCAGTGTTCTTAGGCTTAGGAGGCAGGCGCCTTAACCCCTAAGCCATCTCTCCAGCCCACAATATATTTTTCTTGTTAATGTCTTTATAAAATGTCCCTATTCCAATCTAACCTTACATTAATTCAGACTTCCAAAGTATGAAGGGTTAACTTTATTCTTTTATTGTGGCATCATTGCTTTTTATAACTGAAAATGTTTGAATCAATTTAGGGTACTAAGTGGTTATTTAACAATAAATACTGATAGCTATTAAAATTAGCTTTATATCATTTTAATTGCAATATACATTATTATAAAACCAAATAAGCATTTTCCAACGCACACTAATGATATGTTGTTCAAAACCAAGCATTTTGCCTTCCATTTTTCTATTGAAATTTAATTTCTATTTTTGATGTATCATTGATTAGAAATACCAACCAGACATCTTTATTCTAAAGAAAAAGGAAATAAGAATAACAGTTTACATGTTTATTTATTTAATTTGTTGATACAGTACAATATCCATGACCACAAATGATTTCACTGCCAGGAAATCAAATTTTAATCAGAAAGCTTTCTGTGAGTGGTTAGAGAATGGATGTGTGATTCTTAATGTGCTTCCTTGGCCTACATGTAGTTACCTGTTACCCTGTGGTGTAACCTTTGTGTTTGCAACTCTCCACTAAGACATTCATGCTTTTAACAGGAGAAAACTCACAGGGCTACATTTCCCTTTTTGAAACCAGTACTGAGAGGTCTTTAAATAACATGAAAATTTTAACACCATTTCCTGAGAACATGAAATATATATATAAATTAAGTTTGTTATTACTTTTTTTTTTTTTTTTTGTTTTTCAAGGTAGCGTTTCACTGTAGTCCAGGCTAACCTGGAATTCACTATGTAGTCTCTCGTGGTAATCCTCCTACCTCTGCATCCTGAGTGCTGTGATTAACAGTATGTGCTACCACGCCCAGCTTTTCATTATGACATTTCAAACAAATTATAAAGTTGATGTGAAATGCCATTTTTCTAATTAAAGAGGAAGTATTCATCTAAACTATCTATGGACTACATTGGAGATTGACTCTCATAGGACATCAGTTCATAGATATAGTCACATTAAACTCCATTTTCTCATCCTTAGGCTTAGAGAACCAAAAGTCATCATTGTGATACACAAGTTGTAATCAAATTTTCTTTCTAATCTACTGTCTAATTTTTGTTCTTTTCTTTTTTGAGACAAGGCCTCACTCTAGCCTGGCTAAACTAGAATTTATTCTGTTAGCCCAGGCTGGCCTTGAAGTCATGGAGATCCTTGTACCTCAGTCTCCCCAGTGCTGGGATTAAAGACATGTGCCATTATGCCTAGCCTTCTAATTTACTATCTGTATATCTTTTTTTAAATTTTTAAAATTATTTTTATTATTTATTTTTGGAGAGAGACACAGAGAGAGAGAGAGAGAGAGAGAGAGAGAGAAACAGACAGAGAGGGAGAGGGAGACAGATAGAGAATGGGCGCACCAGCAGTCAGTCTCTCAGCTGCTGTGAACGAAATCCAGATGTGTGCACCCGCTTGTGGGCAAGTGCGGCATTGCACCCTTGCGTCACTTTGCATCTGGCTAAATGTAGGACCTGGAGATTGGAACCACTGGAGATTGGAACCAGCGTTCTTAGGCTTAGCAGGCAGGTGCCTTAACCGCTAAGCCATCTCTCCAGCCCATACTATCTGTATATCTTTAAGTCATTTTTATAATGAAAATAAATCACTAAGTTGCTTTATACTTAGCATTCATATTTTGCATTTCAAATTATTTTAAGGTTTATTTTAAGGATAACTTTAAAATATGACTTTTAAAGTATGGCTCTTATTTAGGTTTTCCTTGTAAATATTGAAGAACAGCTCCCGACATCTGTTTGAAAGGTTGCTCCAGTGTGTGGTTGATTCTAATGCTCCCTTCAGGCCATGCATGCTTTCTTTCCATCAGTGGACCAAGAGTGCACTTAGCTCTGGCACAGAATGTACCTCCGGTGCTTTGCAGCCTGGACGAGTGAGAACTAACGCCAACTAGTGTATGAGAGTGGCTTCCAAAATGGAGGAGGTCAAACGATACCCCCACCTCCCTTGTTTTTTTGACATAGCCTTGTAAGGCAAGGGTGGCCTCAAACTCCTTCCTGTTTCAGCCTTTCAAGTGCTTCAGTTACAGACATGCTCTGCCTCATCCACCTACAGCATGTGATTCTAATAAGGTCAAAAAATGGTTACCCCCCCCCCAAAGAAGCCACAATTAGGGGCTCCATGTGCTGATTTTTCTACTTACAGTCAGCTTTTAATATATTCCTTTCAAATTATACTCAAAAGCTTTGGTGCTCTCCAGTCTGGGTGAGTCATCCTTAGAAACCCTATGTTTTTCAGATCTGTGTACTCACTATATAGTTTCTGAAAGACACTGATGCTCTGCTCGTAATTTCTTTGGATCTGTGCTCTGTTCCCTCATTTGAGTGGGAAATAGCTAGTTTTCTGCATGGTAGGTTAGGTTTGTCACCATCCGATTTACATTATAGTTAAGTACAAATGAATAAGGTCACATTTTGAATTCAACAGTGACTGCAGCATGGTGTAATAATTGAAAAATACAGTGAAATAGAAACTGATTTTTGCTGTTTCTTCACTTATGCCTTCTTTGATGCTCTTCAGTTGGTATATGACAGCTGACATTAGTGACCATCAAATTTTACATTGAAACACAGTACTGTAGGCTCTTCGCTCTTTCAGTTTTTATACATTTTGCTATTTTCAAATATCTTAAATGATACTTTCTTTTGACCCTTACTTACATCCCATTATGGAATAATGTCAAAATGATTAGAAATTTTGTTATTTCCTTTAAGAGAAAGAATTCATTAAAAAGAGAATCTTTTAACATTAGGTCTTATAAATCCCCTTCTTTTGGGTGTGTATGTGTTCAGATGTTTGAGTTCAGATGTACACATGTGATAGTGTTTGCCTTGAGGTCAGACAATGTCAGGTGTCAGTCCTTGCCTTTTACCTTGTTTTGAGGTATGACCAGTTGTAGTTCAGTGTTAGATTTGCCAGGTTAGCAGGCCTGCAGTTACTTGGTTATTCTTCTGTGTCTGCCTCTGATTTTGCCTCAGACACACTGGGATCAAAGATGCCTGCTAACCTTAGTGGCTTGGCACGAGTTCTGGGGATAAAAACTCAGGTACTTACGCTTGCACGAGCCGCACTTAATCCACTGAGTCATCTCCTCAGAATAGTCGCTCCTTTAAAATATTTCTTTGGGCTTATTTTCTTGCTGATAATTTTCATGTTATAAAATAAAACTAGTTACTCTGCTGGGACCTGATGTTTTTTGTAATGACCATAAATTGTCAACTTATCTTCAATATACAGCAGATATGAAGCATTCTATAAAAACTAGGCAGTCACATGAATTATATCATTTATGACTCTCAAGTAAATTTATTTTCTTTTCCTTTTTCCTGATGTATGACTTGTCACTGCTTGTTGTTGGTGTAACCGAGACTGTGATATGCTGTTATATAATTCGTTCATGGTAAGAAGACCTCAGGCCAACAGCACATATGTTGCTTGCAATTGAACTGACTGTTTAAGTCAAATTTGCAAAGTTGGATCTCAAAGATGAGCCTCTCCCTCCCCCCTTTAAAAAAATAGAACAAGGTAGATATGAATGAAGCAAAATCTGAACCCCTTCTTTAAGGAACTTTATACAGTTTGTACATCTTTTCTTGTCAATGTGCTAGACCTATTCTTTCCATGATTTTTTTTTTTTTTTTTCAGGAGAGGTGATTGTCAAAGTGTGGCACATAGGTCCTTTCAGGAGGTCCGTAAGATTAAGGTCATGCATGGGTAAATGGCTCACTTAAAGTTGAAGACAGAATGGTGGACTTTAATATAACAGAGTACACAGAGCTCAGTGATACTACTTTACATTTTCTATTGCCAAGAAACTTTATGAATTGACCATGTTGAGTGATGGTATACTATGAAAGGAAAATATTCAAACTACTTCAAAGGGCTATTAAAATTCTACTCCCTTTGCCAGCCAGATGTCTCTGTGAGTCTGAATATTCTTCTAACATCTTAACAAAACAACATATTGCAACAGTCTGAAGGAGAATGTAGACAGAAGAACCCAGCTCCACTTAAGCCCCACATTCACAAAAGTTTGCAAAAATGCCAAGCAATGCCCTTCTTCGTGCTAAGTGGATTTGTCTTGGAAAAGATAGCTATTTTTCATGAAAGATTGTGTTAGCATGTCATTTGGTTACTTTTATTTTAAAATAAATTAGTAAATATTTAAATTTTTCTCCATTTCAACGTGTCACATGCTAAGCATTTACATATGTAATTATCACATAAATGAAATCACTCTGGGATCCTCATCAGTTTTAAGAGTGTCAAAGTCTCTTGACACCAAACTATTTGAGAACAGCTGCATTAAGCTCTCAGAATAGCTAATGGTCCTTTGTTAGAAAGAATAGGAATGATCCAAATACTGGACTGAGCATCCATGTATACATTTGGTTGCTTATCTTAGGAAAAAGGAATCCAAACCTGCTTTTCCAGGATCACTTAGTTTTCACATTAGATTTGTCATGAGCTAGCCTACAGGTGCAGATGTGTTGACTCAACTGGGCAAACACCGCAGAGCTGCCTCAAAAGGCCAAGTCCGTGGCTGTCAGGATGGTTTTAATTAACAGGAAGGCACTCACGCTCCCATTTTGTGTGCACTTCAGAATGTTAGTTGTCCGCTGAGATGGCTCACAGATGAGGCACTCCATGAGCCTGGTGTACATGCAGCTGTGACAGAAGCGTTTCAAAGATGACAGGAGAATAGAGTTTGGGGCAAATGATTCCATGTGAATTAGGAGCTGTGTTATGAGAGATGCTAGACAGCTGGTCTGTTCAAAGTGGATGTCAGAGAATACCTAGTACAGCAGGGAGAGTCTTCAATTTCTGAAAGAAGAATGTTCTTCTTAATTGTAGCTGTGTGTATGTGTGTGCATGCATGCATGCGGTGTGTATGCTTGTATAACAAGCCAAACCAAAACAAAGACCAAAAACTAGATGTCTATACATTTGTAACATTCTTAGACTTTGATTAAAATTGTGTTGAACTGTATGAGGAAATCATTTCACTGTCACACCCAACCTTGCCTACCCTGTTCTTAGTGGTGGAAGGCAGCCCATCACAGTGGCTGAGACATTGCCTTTGAAGTCAGTCCAAGTCTGGTCTCAACCTTGTAGTGATTGTCTGTTGGCAATTTCCTTACTGTACTGAAACTTGTTTTTACATGAAATAATGAGTGGTACTACTTCTCTTAAATATTTATTTTGACCTTTGAAGTACTTTTTTAAAGCACATTTAAGTATAATAGATATTGCCATTTTCATTGTGAGTGCTTAATTATATTGGTAACTGAATGTGCACAGGTGTTCATTTATTTTCTAGGTGTGCTCATTTAAATAGTTCTAAATAAATATGGATTTATTATTTATGGCATAACATATTATCCATCAATTAAAAAGTGAGATTTGATTTTTGGTTCATGTGAAAGCAATTTTTTTTACCCAGATAATGATAATAGGGGTTCATTTTATTGATTTAATGACTAAGAGCAGGAATTATGTAAATTAAAGTAAGTAACCATAATTAAAAAAAAATTGAAATTTGTCTGATAATTCCTGGGGTTCACTATTTTGCTGAATTCTAATGTGAAGCCAACAAAAGAGTTGTGTTGCATGTGTGCATGCATAGGTCTGTATGTTTGTGTGCATATGGGTCACACAAGCTTACAGGGCTTGAGTCATTGAGGATGACTGTGGACATAGTTGAATTTGCGTCAGCCTTTATTGAGAGTATGGGATTGTGACATACTGTGGTTGCTTATCCAGTCCCAACACCTAATAAGTTCAGCTTGAATATCGAATAAGATATTAATGTTTGGTGACTTTTTTCCTCCCTAGTTACAACTTTATATTTTTAAATTTTAATTATTTTTTATTATTTTATTTATTTTTGGAGAGAGACACAGAGAGAGAGAGACAGACAGAGAGGGAGAGGGAGACAGATAGAGATGGGCGTGCCAGCAGTCTCTCAGCTGCTGTGAACGAAATCCAGATGTGTGTGCCCCCTTGTGGGCAAATGCGGCATTGTGACCTTGCGTCACTTTGCATCTGGCTAAACGTGGGACCTGGAGATTGGAGCCGCTGGAGATTGGAACCAGGGTTCTTAGGCTTAGCAAAAAGGCACCTTAACCACTAAGCCATCTCTCCAGCCCGACAACTTTATATTTTGTTGGTGTGTTTGTTTGTATGTGTGTTGTGTGTGTTGTGTGTGCACTGTACATGTTCATGTGTATAAGAGCAGGTATACCGTGCCACAGTGTGTATGTAGAGATAAGACAACTTAGAGTGTTAGCCTTCTGCCTAGTTTGAGACTGGGTTTCTTGATATCATTGTGTTCATCTGGATAGCTGGCCCATGAGCTTTTAGAAGATTCTCCTCCCTCTACCACTTATCTTGCTGTAGACATGCTGGACTTCAGATGCTCATGCTATTATTTGGCTTTTACATGGCTTTTTGGGATTTTGAACTCAAGTACTGAAGCTTTTGTGACAAGAGCTTTATCTACAGCACTGTCCCCCTCAGTCTGCAGGGATACTCTTAATTATAAAAAGCATGAATTGAAATCTGGTCTCAGTTTAATATGCCATTTCATATACTAGGTGGTGGTGTGGATATTAATGGTGGATTAGTTACCATTGTACATAAAAATTGTGAGATGGTTTATATATTCGACTCATTATCGGTGCTTAATACCACCTGCTATTGTTAATTTCTAGTAGGTGCACTTTTACTTAACTGCCTCATACTTTGAGATGGTTTATGTATATATATGTGTACATGTGATGATAATTATCGAACAATGAATACTTTATCTTTTATTGAGTATTCTGTCAAGTGATATTATAAATGCTTTATACGGAATCACCCTGTTATTTCATACAACAGTGTTTTAAGGTGAAAAAGAAAACATTACTACCATTTTGTAGGATATAATGATTAGTTAACTCACCCAAAGCCACTTAACGATTTAACAGCAGAACCTGGATTTTAATCAAATTCATTTTTTTTTAATTGCATGTCCTCTCTAATAATTAAACATTGAAGAAACTCCCGGAAAGACTTTTATTGCTTCAGAGTTCTAAGTTTGCTGGTTTTATATTTTTTAAAATATTGGATAAGAAAAGAGTGTCGTATCAGATTTTACTTCTCTCACATCCTTTTATGTGAAATAATCCCTTTGAAGTTAAGCTAGAAAGCAGGTGTTGGGTATGGGTGTGTTGTAGGACCAAACTTCCATAAGCAGGATAAACTAATTGTGGGAAAAGTATGTAATTATTTAGGGACTAGCATTTTGTGTTGGCCATGTTGAAAATCCATAATATTTATGTTATGTGATATATGTAGTACTAGAGAAGATTTGAAATAATGGACTTCTTTGAGGATTTTATTAATAAAAATGACAAATATTACAAATATCATTCATTATTTTACATATTTATTTGAATATATTTGAAAAATGTTATGTTTCTGGGGGCTGGAGAGATGGCTTAGCAGTTAAGGTGCTTGCTTGCGAAACCAAAGGATCCCGGTTTGTTTCTCCAGGATCCACGATAGCCAGATGCACAAGGGGGCAAAGGCATCTCAAGTTCGTTTGCAGTGGCTGGAGTCTCTGATGCACCCATTCTCTCTCTCTCTGTCTCTGTCTGTCTTTCTCTCTCTCTCTCCCTTCTTCCATCCCCCCCTCTTTCTCTCTCTCGAATAACTAAATAAAATATATTTAAAAAAAAAAAAGAAAAATGTTATGTTTCTGTTTGCCTCATTAAATTGTGTTTGGCTAGTCCTATACTACTGGTTCACAAAATTCAATTTTTATAAACAAGCGAATTTTTATAAAGTTTTTCTATTTATTAAAATATTTTCCTTTGAATTAGGCATAAGAATTCATTAAATGAAAATGAAATTCTATAATTTTATCATAATGCTAGAAAATATGATAATGCATTTAGTCATTTCCTTTCAATAGACATTTTGGGTTCTTGGGAGATGGCTTAATGGTTAAAGGCACTAGTTTATGAAGATTGCTGGTCCAGGTTCAATTCCCCAGCCACCCAAGTAAAACCAGATAAAGCATTCATTTACAAGAGATCCTGGCACACCCCATGCACATGCACATACAAATAAATTTAAAAATAGTCATTTTGTATAAAAAGCCATATTAAAATGTAAAGGGCTGGGGATGATGAGTTTGAGAGTAAGAGAACTTGCTGCAGAAGCACAAGGGCCTGACAGGGTTTGATTAGACATGAGTTTGATTCTCCAGTGGGTGTAGTCACACATGGCTATAATCCCCTTCCGGTGGCAGCAGAGAGTAGAGAATCTCTGGGGTTAGAAATAATAATAATAAAAACAAACAATGAAAAAGCCCAGCAACATCAAAGAAAATCATCTCTAGGTTACAGAGAGACTTCCATCTTAAGGAAAAAAGCAGATGAGAAATAGAGCAAGATACCCAGCGTGCTTCTCTGGCCTCCACATGCATACTCCCATTCATACACGTATGTCTTTGTACCATACACACCATGCCACACCACATACTGCATACACACACACAACAACTGCAAAGTAAAAATTTTGGAACATCTATAATTAAACAGTTGCACTTTGAAAAATACTTAATTATTTGCGTACCAAATTCAGTAAAGTACAAGGGAAATCCATTAATTTATATTTTAATATCTCTATGACCTAATACTTAGAATCCAAAACACCATTATTCTCTAAGAAGGAAGTAATATGGGCACTAAAGTCACATGAAGTAAAGTGTATCTTTAAATTCTTCTTTAGAGTCTATTATCTTCTGCCTCTTTTTCATTGTATTTATTTTGAGGCAGGGCTAGCCTAGGCTGACCTGACAGTTTGTAACCCAGGCTGGCCTCATACTCATAGAAAAATTCTCCTATATTAGCATCTGTAGTGCCTGGTTAAAGGTATGATCAAACACACCTGGATGGCTTTATAGTATTATTTGTAGAACAAAATACACTTTTATTTCATCATGTACTAAAATTGTAAGCATGCATTTATTTTGGTTGACATTTCTTCTAAAACTCTAAATAATATTCATTTATTTCAAGAAATACTATAATAGCTGTTTAAAGCAACAAATATACCAAAATTCCAAATTGTCACTAAATGATGGTCTAAGTTCTCTGGTATCCCCCAAGTATCTTAGGCTTTAAGAATGACCTGGAGTCACTATAAGAAAACAAACTTATATCATGTAAAAAAAACAAAAAAAAAAAACCTAAGGGAAAAGCAATTTAGTTTCTGTACAGAGCCATGCAGGACAAATGTTTCCTCGGACTTCTTTCTCCTTCCTCTGCCCTAAAAGACAAAACAATGGAAAAGTAGCCATTGTAAGGGAAAGATGGGCCCTCGCAGGAGTTATTAGTGTAGATGTCTGGTTGTCTGATGGGTCTAATCTACCTACAGAGCACTTTTCTGTCAGGAAAAGGGAGTTAATGCATCTTCTAAATATCAAAAGACAGGAGCCAATTTATGCCTGTCAGGCCTCACGGTTCACAGATTTAAATCACTTCTGGTAGGCAGTGACACGAGTCCCATTGTAGTCAAATTTCCCTCTTGATTTTAGTTAAAAAAAATTAAAAGCTTTCTGACAATTTAAAGGAACATTTTAAACTAACTGACATTTTAAAATTCCCTGCTTGATATCAGAAATTATCTATGATTAGAAGTAAGTTTTAATATAATATACCACTTCTCTGTTTTATTTATTGTGTTTTAAAGTAGAAGTTCTTCAAGGCAATGCACCTCCATTATTATATCTTAATTTTTTTTTTTTTACTTTGTAAAAATGTTAAAGAGTCGCATAAAACTTTTCCTGTCAATAATCCACGTGAACTTTACATTACTATTTTTCGCTGGCTAAATGATAATCCCTGATGATATGCCATTGGTTAATTAACTTCCTAATATTTGTAGGTGTGGCATCTGTTGTTCTCCTGCTTGTCATGGCATAATGAAATTATGGCCGGACAGACATGAATGTGATAGCCCCCTACTCATTATCTATCGCATGCATGCAATATCTCCTCCTTCCGTCAGGTCAGCCTGACATTGTGTGTGAAATTGCACACAACACTGGACCAGATGAGCCATTGCCATATATTGTTCATGTGGATGCAAATTTCCAATTTATCTGAAGATGATTCTTACAATAAATGAACATATAATTTCTCTGTCTGCAGTGAGGCTGTTAATGCCTGGATGGATCGATAACAAGGAAGGAACACGTGACATAGATGAAGTTGCTAGGCTTCACTTTCTCCTTTGTCTTTATTTATAATTTCTATGAAAATAGGGTTATAAATTTATTCTTTACATTTAGCCCAAAGGATAAAATTATTTTATTTTGCATAGGTGTTAGTTAAAATATTTTGTAATTACTCAAATGACACTTTTTTTTGAAGAAAATATCTAAAAATGGATTTTGAAACATTTCCATGCCCAGAATCATACCTTAGATTTCCATGCCCATATTTGCCCATGTATTTTAGAGGAAGTATGTAGAGAAAGATAAAAATGATGGAATGTTTGTCTTCTTTGAAACTGATATTTTCTGTATCTAAATCGAGGGCCAGTTTATGATGGTTTAACATTTAACTTTGGAACATGAATGTATATTTAACATTAAGAACATCATGAAATTTAGATTAAACCCTTCAAAGGGGGCTGGGGAAATGGCTCAGCAGGAAGGAGGGATTGTCTTGTAAGCATGAAGCCTCATTGCCCCTGAGTTTGATCCTTAGTGCTCACATAAACAGCTGGTCATGGCCACACACGGCAGAGAATTCCTGGGTCTTGCTGGACAGTCATCTGAGGAGAAAACTGTGAACTTGGGGTTCTGAGAGAGACTGTTTCATAGAGACAAGGCAGAAAGACAGACAGAGGAGAGACCGGATGTTCTCCTCTAGCCCCTGCATGTACACATCTGGAGACACAAAAGCATATATCAAACCGCACATTCTCCACACACCACACACCCACACTAAAATATAAAAGTAAAAGTGCCACGCATGGGCTGGAGAGATGGCTTAGCCATTAAATGCTTGCCTGTGAAGCCTAAGGACCCTGATTTGAGGCTTGATTCTTCAGGACCCACGTAAGTCAGATGCACAAGGGGTCACACTCATCTGAAGTTCTTTTGCAGTGCGTGGAGAACCTGGCGTGCTCATTCTTTCTCTCTACCTTCCTATTTCTGTATCTCTCTCTCTTAAATAAATAAATAAATAATAAAATATATAAAAAATAAAATGTTGGTAAAAAGCCAGGCATGGTGGCACATGCCTTTCATCCCAGTATTTGGGAGGCAGAGGTAGGAGGATTGCCTGAGTTTGAGGCTAGCCTGAGACTACATAGTAAATTCCAGGTCAGCCTGAACTAGAACAAGACCTACAATGAAAAACAAAACAAAACAAAACAAAACAAAACAAAATCAAACAAACAAAACACCTTCAAAATAACATTCTTAGGACGCTCTAAAAAGTCTAACATGTTCACAAATAATATTGTTATGTCATGTGTTATAATGTGTTTTGATTTTATTCTCCCAATTAGCCTCTGTTATCTGTCTTCCCCTCCCATTAATACCCTTTCTTCTGCATTAGTCCCATCTGACTTTTATGCTTTTTATTTTCACACATTGAGTTAAGTTTGTGTGGATTACAGGATCATTGATGAATGGTTATTTACTGTAAAGTGGGGAATTCAGAGTATCGATACATATTACTATTTATTTATCTATTTCATGATTTTTTCTTGGTTCTTGAGGTTCGGTCTGAGATGTTGCTTGAAAGCAAGTTCATAGTAAACCATCGATATCCACATTTATCTCATTGTTAAGTGTTAAGTATATAGCTTGCATTTTTTCTGTAACATGTGAGCTATCATAGGGTGTAGCTTAAAGGAGATAAACGGTGTTAAAAATCTGAATATGTATGCTTTCATTGGTAATTATGAAAGCATATCATCTTTTGTCAGTCACAAATAAAGGATCATTATTTTTAATTAATTGTTTGGTGCTAGGGGTTGACTCCAAGGCCTTATGCCTGCCAACAATATCTCCTCCTATTGAATTAGACAATATACTTTTTCTACTTCCCATATACTGTCTAAGACAAACATAAGATTGAGTAACCTAGAACGCTGATGAACTTTCTGGAGTATAGCATAATCATGCATTGTGCTTTTGGATATTGAATTACACAAAATTAACTCTTGACCCGTATTTAAATCATATTACTATTTAATAAGTTACTTATGTGAGTTATCCATATATATATATATATATATATATATATATATATATATATATATATATATTTTTTTTTTTTTTTGAGGTAGGGTCTCACTGTGGTCCAGGCTGTCCTGGAATTCACTATGTAGTCTCAGGGTAGCCTCGAACTCATGGCGATCCTCCTACCTCTGCCTCCCGAGTGCTGGGATTAAAGGCGTGCGCCAAGATGCCCGGCAGCTCCTTGATATTTTACACTCTATCCTCTAGTTATTTTTATTGTGTTTACAAAGTAAATAAAAGTGGACATGACCTCTGTGAGAAAGTAAAAAATGGTTTTGGCATGTGTGTGTTTGTATTTGTGTTATTAACTATAACATGACCCTACCTAAAAAAAAAACAAAAACAAAAAACAAACAAACAAACAAAAAAACATATGTGCATTTTACTTTGACCTCTATTATTTTTATAGTTTGGTGAATCCACATCAATATCTTATAGGTCTTTCTTCTCTTATCTTTTCAATTCCACTCTAGACTAAGGGCTTATTAATAATGTACATTTTAGATTAAAAAAATTGTTTATTTTTTATTTTATTTTATTTTTTTTTGAGAGTGACAGACAGAGAGAGAAAGAGAGGGAGAATGGGTGCACTAGGGCCTCCAGCCACTGCAAACGAACTCCAGAAGCATGAGCCACCTTGTGCATCTGGCTTACATGGGTAATAGGGAATCAAACCTGGGTCCTTAGGCTTTCTAAGGACTTTAAGTTATGAAGATGGTCGACCATTAATCCTGACAGTGAATACATGTATACATACAAAATGCAGTCTTAGTTCCCAACTGGATATCCCCACACTGGCAGATGTGAGACCAAGTAACCATGCTGTTTAATTTACTACACACTCCTACTCCAGCCTCCCATCTGCCCACCTGCTCACAGCTGTTTTTGTTAAATTAATAAAAATGGAAAGAAGGGAAAGAGGGGAAGGAAGGAAGAAAGGAAGGGAGGGAGGGTGGGAGGGAGGAAGGGAGGGAGGGAAAATTTGGTGCTGGGGAAGTGATGGGTGTCACCTTTACAATGCTACACACAAACTGTCTAGCAGATTCCAAGACTTTCCTGAGCAACAGAACCACCTGGGACCTCTTACAACTTTCAAAAGCCAAGCCCACTTCAACATTATAAATTCTTAGACTCTGGGATCAGTATCTTCAGAAGTCACCTTCTTTACAGGTGATGAGAGTGTGAGGATGGTCTGGGAACCATAAACTTATCAAAAGCAATCTCCAGCCATGGAACATGTTCAGAAGTAGAGATTAAAAAAGCTTCTATATGTTTCTGTATGTCTTGAGTACTCGTCTTAGCTGCCATTTGGTTGATGTGTTCATCCACTGACTTTGTAGAACTTAAAAGAAAAATGAGTTTAATAGCAAACTGAAAATCGGGAGGTAATATTTGAAAGAGAACTGGTGTGTTGCACTTAACGTGAGTTTAAAAACAGCCTGGATGAGCAAGAACACATTTGTAAAAGAGGATCATTGTATTGTTTATGCTTATTATAGTACATCATAATACTGTTTTGCATATTTTAAATAAAGCAGTCAGAAACTGAACATATCATTCGTGTTCAATAAAATAGGAAAAAAAGTCCACACAAGAATGAAGAATAAAATACTTTAACCATAGTTAGAAACCTAAAATGTAGGGCTGGAAAGATGGGTTAGTGGTTAAGTGCTTGCTTGTAAAGCCTAAGGACCCTGGTTCGAGGTTTGATTTATTGGACAAAAAGAGCCCTATCCTTTAGTGATACTGTCACCATTTTACAGCTGAGGAAACTAATACCAAGAGCTCCGAGTATACTCTTGTTTGGGGACATCCTCATTTAAATCATGTTACAATTTGTGGTAGTAACACTCTACCTGTGTGAATTATTTTTCTCTTTTATGAGGGAGGAGAGGAACTGCTAGAGTGACTTGAATCCTGATAACTCGAGACATGAATGGCCAAAAGCAGCTGGTTCTTATACTCTTTGATGGTTTTGACGTCTCAAACAGTTGAAGATCTTTGAATGGCAATGGATAATTACTTTTCTTTATTCAGATCTTTTAAATTTTGAGGGTGATTACTGAGAGCATGAATAATGTGTAGTCCTTAGTCTGAGATCATTCCAATTCAGTACAATTCACTCCAGTTGCAAAATGTGTGTGTGTGTGTGTGTGTGTGTGTGTGTGTGTGAGAGAGAGAGAGAGAGAGAGAGAGAGAGAGAGAGAGAGCGAGAGGGAAGGAGAATTGGCACACCAGGGCCTTCAGCCACTTTAGTCTAACTCCAGATGTGTACACCATCTTGGGCACATGTGTCACCTTGTATGCTTGTGTCACCTTGTGCATCTGGCTTATGTGGGACCTGGAGAGTCCAACATGGGTCCTTAGGCTTCACAGGCAAGTTTCTTAACTGCCAAGCCACTTCTCCAACCATGGATGTCATTATTTTTTTAAAGATACTTTCAGACTAAAGAAATTATGTTCACAATTGTAACAACCACCACAACATAACCACGGTTTCCTGTCCAAGTGAAGTCTTCTTGATCAAATTCTACCCCCAAAAAAAACAATTTTTCCCCCAAGATAAATATTGCCTCCTTGACTCACATGCTGCTCTTTCTGTTCATCCAGGTAAATAGTGTATATATGATTGACATAACTAAATAATTTTTAAACTTATTTATTTCATATTGAAAGTTATAATATGTGTCACCCAGCAAGATAGTGGATAAATATGGTTTTCTTCCCACTATGGTATTTTAAAACCATTCTATTCTATAAACTAGGATTCAGTTTAGAATCTTCAACTATTCGGAGGAACAATGAAGACTTTAAAAAGTGATTATAACTCTCCTACTCTGGATATTGTTTTCCTTCTCTTAATTTTCTCTCCCATTCCTCTTTATTTCAAGAATCACATGAACCTCTCTGATTTTTCTGATCAAAATCCTCCATTGGTTCTTCCAGAACATCATGGGTGTTTGTAGGTATCATTTTCTTTCTTTCTTTCTTTCTTTCTTTCTTTCTTTCTTTCTTTCTTTCTTTCTTTCTTTTTTTTTTTTTTTTTTTTTTTTTTTTGGTTTTGCGAGGTAAGGTCTCACTCTGGTCCAGGCTGACCTGGAATTAACTATGTAATCGTAGTCTCAGGGTGGTCTCGAACTCTCCGTGATCCTCCTACCTCTGCCTCCCGAGTGCTAGGATTAAAGGTGTGCGCCACCACGCCCGGCTTGTAGCTATCATTTTCAACACCAGTGTTCTTCCTGTCCAGGAAAGATTTGTGTCTGCATTTAGTATTTTGTACCTGCAGCCGTTCCTCCCCGCCCCCCTTCAGTAGCAGCTCTAAACTCCCAACTTGTTTTGTGTCAAGTCCATGTTGGGCTCTGTAATGAATCACTGATGAACAGCTTAGTCAGTATTTCGGAGGCTGCACCTCTGAACATTGATGAATGGGATTCTTCCCAATGGAACAATGGCCAGTGTGCATATGCACAAGAAAGGCTTCTTCACAGCAAAAGATAGCTTTGTTCCATGTGACCAGCCTCTCTCAGTAGAGGGTTCTCTTTCTGGGTTGGCAGGGACCTCAGCTAATTGATTAACCGAATCTTTAGTCAGCCTGAGGTGGGCCCAAAACAGGGATGTAATCAGTGCTTTTGAAAGACTCCATTCTTGTCCTTGGGGATTCCTGCAGGAGTGTAGGGCAGTCTCTGTAGGCACCACAGCAAGGATTCTTATTGGGGAGGTTTTGGTGGACTGCAGTGAAAATTTGTTTCTGTTGTTTTATTTCTTCTTTGTCTTTAGTCCAGTTGGTGGCTTTTCTGCATTTGGCAGGTATTTGTAAGACAAAAACAAAAACCACAAAAAGTCATACTGGATTGATTCTTCCTTGCCCTTTATCCCGTCTTTGTTCCCATTCTTTTCATGAGCTGTGTTGGAGCACCCATTTCCTAGATTAACACTCGTCCATCAATAATGAATATTCTTAACAGATAAAAATACAAAGACAATTGGAAAATGAAACTCTGGTTTTTCTTTATCCAAATACACTTTTGAATGTCATAAACTTGAACAAATGTTGGAATATTCAATATTGCTTAAATGTTAAAGGTAAGCTGCTTTGTTAAATTTAAATATTTAGTAGAAGGATATGTGTAATAGTCACAAAGTGATAATTCATTGTATATTTGTAGTTTTGATTTTTTACGATTACCCCTATTTTTAAAGTTATATTTATTTTTAATTGAAAGTAAGGTTAGAACAATATATTGTTTTATTTTACCTTAGATATTATAAAAGTATAAGCATTTTAAGTTTATAGGCAAAAAAAATGATACACAGTTATGTGCTGAAAATGTGAAGCATTTTTTGTCAAACTACCTCTGTGTGTTCTTAAATCTTACTAGAAATTTTATGATCCATTCTTCCCACTTTATGAATAGGAAGGCTAAAGAAACCAATTGTGTCAAAGTTCAGTATTGGAAGGTTCTGAAGAAAGGAACAGCTGTCCTTTGTGGTCTTTTGTATACTAATTTACTCCTTTTTTCTTTAAAAACAGAGGCATCTGTACTACCAAATACTACAGGAAAATCTGCTATAAAACTCTGTCTTTGGAGAAGTCAGTTATACTTTTGTACTGTAGCAAAAAAGCAGCTTTAGTTGGATTAGGAAAAAATATATATATAATTTTTATATATGTATATATATACATATATAATTTATAAATAAAATATATATAAATAAATGAAATATCTTTTTCCAAAGTATAAAATAAATAAATTGTTTCCTTGTTAAATCCTGTGGTGGTGGATTTTTAATCTGTTTAAGAAACAAAATAGCTAGTTTTTACACACAAGGTAAGGCATTAATAGTAATATATGCTCTAAGAATGAGACTTAACTGTGATTCTGTAACAAATGTATGCAGAATTTTACATGAGTTACCAAGAACTAATGTCTTAGTTAGCTCTCCGGACCCAAGTGAGATGGCATTGGATAGGAGAAAGATAGGGGAGATACCCTTCTTTGCTCCATCTTGAATGAGCTTTTTCTTTCATGATATCTCTGGGTTCGATAAGGATAAGGACCAAGAGCAGGTTGGAAAGTGGTAGAGTAGAGGATTTGGGGTGAGTGGAGGATACGTGGTGGAGTGGAAGACACGTGGTGGAGGAGGACTTGTGTTGGAATAGGGACACATGAGTGTTGATGCGTGTTGAGTAGAGGATGCATGGTGGAGTGGAGTACTTGTGGCAGAGAGGGGGACTTGTGGTGGAATAGGGACACACAGTGAGTAGAAGATACCTGGTGAGCAGAGGATATGTGGTGGAGTGGAAGGAAGCCTTGTGGAGTGGAAGACACATGATGGAGTGGAGGACACAAGGGTAGCAGAGGATACATGGTTGAATATAGTACATGACACGTTGTGGAGTAGAGGACATGTACTAGAGTGGAGAAAGTGTGGAAGAGTAGAGAACACAAGATGAGACAGAATATGCAGTGCAGTGCAGGATACATGGTGGCATGGAAGATAAGTGGAGGAGAAGAACAGTTTTTTAGAAATCTAAGGAAGGAGGTAGAATGAGATGGGAAAAACCAGTTCATTGTTGTGGTACTTTTTTTAATGTACATGATGCAGGAGAAGTCAAGGGGGAGAAACTAGGAATGCTTCTGATATCCACAGGGTCCCTTTGCATAGGAAAATTAGAAGAACTCTCCTGTATAAAACATGAGCTAAGCACATACTCCATTGATCCACCCCCAAAACCATTGCAGCCATGTAACTCACCAGAATGAAACATCTTCCTCTTTGTTGCTGACCCTGGATAGTGATGATGGTGAATTGGGCCCTATGCTATGATGAGGCAGGCATTATTTCCTCAGATTTCTTAAGGTCTTGCTAACTTGACTCTGTGGTCAATGTCATCTCTTGCTCAGTAGCTCCTCCTTTCTTCTGTAACCATTACTCTTTCCCAGCCATGCCTAACATCATATAAATAACCCAACTTACATTTCAAGAAATAATAAAAACAGCAGTAATATATATCCCATTTAAATAAGGTTGTTAATCTTCCTAAGAATCATTTTCAAACTGATTCCTAGTTTACTGGCCTCTGCTACCAAGTTTTATTCCAACTCACATACAAGTCCAAACATTTGTAACTAGAATCCACACATGAGAGAGAACATGTGGCACTTGGATTTTTGGGCTTGGGTTACCTCGTCAATTATAATTCTTTCCAGGTCCATCTATCTCCTTGCAAATTTCATAATTTCATTTTTCTTTACCACTGAATAGAATTCCATTGTATAAATATACCACATCTTCATTACCTACTCATCAGTTGAGAGACATCTAGGCTGTTTCCATTTCCTAGCTATTGTGAATAGAGTGGTAATAAACATGAATGTGCAAGTATCTCTAAGGTACATCCCATTTAAGTAGGGTTGCTAATCTTCATAAGATTCCTTTATGAACTGATTTTTTTTTACCCTTTATTCAATATTTTTTTTTCTTTCCATGTACCAGTATTTACTGAACTCTTAAAAATATTTTATTTATTTGAGAGTGACATACACAGAGAGAGATAGACATAAAGAAAAAGTCAGAGAGTATGAGTGCTCTAGTGTGAATGCCTCTGTGAAATTACTCCAGACTCATGCACCATATTGTACACCTGGCTTTATGTGGGTATTGGGGAATTGAACCTGGGATGGCAGACATTGCAAGCAAGCAATTTTTACTACTGAGGCTTCTTCCAAGTCCTTTATGAAAGCTTCTATGTGCCAGGTGTCCTGCTGTTTGTCACATGGATAATATGTTGAAAAGTCAACATTGTCTGCCCAAGAACTTCATGCCCATATTTAGTTTCTTAGAAAGACTCAAATATATTTGTTGATGTAGGATCTGTGCCCTTGGTAGAGGTTATTTCCTGAGATGACTATATCTTTGACATTACTGCTAGTGCAAAACAGTAATTCATTTTACTAAGGCATTCCTGTCCCTTCATTTATTTTAAATTTCTAAAACATTTTATTGACTATTTTCATACATGTACATAATACATTTTGATCTTTTCCCATTTGGTTTTGTGCCCCCCCCCCAATCCCTCTTCCATGGAACTGTCATTTCTTCTCTCTAGCTTGTCTATCATTTTGATATCACATTTTTTTTTAAACTTGTCCTTCATCATTTGTGAAGGCATGTTGATGTTCTCAATATTGTGCAGGCCTTGTGCAGCTAAGCACAGCCACTGTGAGATCATGAATGCAGTGGCTGACCCATGCCCAGAAGATAGTGAGGAATTAGAGATTTGTCAGAACTTTTTCTGCTTCACATTCTAAAATTTTGATTTTCACAGTGCTTAAGTTTTAGTGAAATTTCAAAAGTAGAACAAACATTTCAGACACTAAGATTACTTTTATATTAGGTGTTATATTTATATTTAGATTGATCTTGTATATTCCTATGCACTAAAGTATGAACTGTTTCTATAATCTATGTAATCTGCTTTCAGTTGCTATGAGATTTCTAGCTTATTCCTATATGCCATTTGCATTCTTGTGCACTGAAGACACAATAATTCAAGTGTAGATGTGGCCAGAATAGTGTGCTACAAAATTGGATAGAAGTGCAGTGTTCACATATTTTAAAGTAAACTCTCCTCCTTATGTATTTATTAACTTTGTGGCTCAGAAATATTCTTAGTTTTAAGTACATGGTTCTGTTCTAAATCAAAATGTACTCTAACATTACTCCCACAATGAAATTTTGGCATATGTAGTACACAATGTGGATCCTGGGCTAACACTGCATTCCAAAATTTCTAAGCTTTTAAATCTTGGAAGGATTAGCACCTGCCCTTTCATTTCATTTAAGTTTTGACTTAAAATCAGCATTATACCTAAGCTAAACTATAATTAATTGTATTTGTTGACATTTTGTTTTCTCATTTAAATTAAACTGTTATGCCACTTTTTTAAGAATGGCTTTAGGACTAGAGAGATGCTCAGCAATTAAAATGTTTGCCTGCAAAAGTTAATGACCCAGGTTTGATTCCCTAGTACCCACTTAAAACCAGAAGCACAAAGTGGCACATGCATCTAGAGTTCATTTGCAGTGACTAGAGGCCCTGGTGTACCCATTCTCTGTCTCTCTTTCTCTCTCCTTGCAAATAAGTAAATAAATAAAATATTTTTAAAGAGTTGCAAGAACAAGAGTTATAAAAAATGACTGGAAACGTTCTGCCTTGGTTGCAGCCTCATGTAAATATCATTTGAACAAGAATGAAAAAAGAACCCTCCAGTAGTTAAATGTGCTGTGTCAATTGTAACACTTGTGCTAGTCACTTTTTTCATGAAAGAAATTTCTTAATATGTTTTACAAATGAGACTTTTAGATAAGAACATTTTTATAAATGTTAAAAAAGGAATACTTTTAAATTAGAGAAAGGTGCTAAGTACCCAAGAACTCTTTTTCCTCCCACTTAGTTTTAGAGATACTGAAAGAACTATTCTAAGACCGAGGTTACCCTTCAGTGTGTTTTACTGTGAACATGAAAGTTGAGTGAAGGATAAATGCATCCTAGCCAGGTGTGGTGGCACACAGCTTTAATCCCAGTACTTGGGAAGCAGAGGCAGGAGGACTGCAGTAAGTTTGAAGCCACCCTGAGACTACATAGTGAATTCCAGGTCAGTCTGGACTAGATCGACATCCTACCTCAAAAAACAAAAGCAAATCAAAACAAAATAAAAGAAAAAGAATAAACATAGCCTTTAAGTGCTTTAATGCTGATGGTAACATGCATGAATTCTGAAATACCAGTTCTCATAGAATTATTGATGAACATGTAAATCATCAAGTTATAGGACAGGTGTGGCCAACCTGTGCCCTCTGGACCCTATGTGTCCTGAGGTAGCTATAAATGTAGTCTGACCCATTTGTAGATGACAGCATTGTGCCATAATGTCACAAGACTGGACATTCTGGTAGAGACCACGTATATCATTTGAGATGTTTCCTCATTCTTTTTCCTATTCAACCCCTATTACTATGGAACACTGTTCACATATTATGTCATGATAGATTAACTTCATCTGTTCTTTTACTCCATATAGATGATGGAATCATGTAGTGTGTAGCTTCTTACACTAAACATATTTACAAAATTCTTCTGCAATTCTATGCACTAGGAGTTGATTCTTTCTCACTGCCAAGTGGAATTCCCTTGTATGAATATATATCACAATTTGTTTATCCATTCTTCTATTAATGGATTCCTGGCTTGTTTCCAGTGTGGTCTAATATGAATATACTGTTAAAAGCATTATTCTACAAGTTTTCTAATGCACATATGTTTTCATTTCTTTGAAATAAACAGTTTGGAAT
Organism: Orientallactaga sibirica; assembly: GCA_036365145.1. Classification (NCBI taxonomy): domain Eukaryota; kingdom Metazoa; phylum Chordata; class Mammalia; order Rodentia; family Dipodidae; genus Orientallactaga; species Orientallactaga sibirica. Next base: position 12,747,940 of record JAEOAD010000060.1, on the reverse strand, counting down.
AGAATTGCTGGATTGTATTTTAAGTGTGTGTTTAACTTTATAAAAGTCAGCAGAATACTTTTCCAAAGTGATTGTCCCACATCATTCTCTCATCAGCAGTAAAAGTGCCACTGTGCGTCCATGATGTCCTTGGTCTTCCTGTTTTAGAAATTGATTAGATTCGAATAATTTTTCTTTCAAAATGCATTTCAAAATTTAATTGCCTTTCTAACCATATCAAGACTTAGGTCCTGTGAAAGGTGTTTAAGCCATGATGGTCTTTAGTCTCATACATGCTTTTAGTGCATTAATAGAAAAGCTTTTGAAAGTTCTGAGATCACTCTATCTCTTTCTTTTTTCTTACCCTCTCCTATCCTTCTGCCTTTTGCTATAAGAAAATGTCTCAAGGGCCCAGAGAGATGGCTCAGTCAGCAATGTGTTTGCCACACAAATATAAACATCTCAGTTGACATCACCAGTATGCAAGTAGAAGCCAGGCATGACAGTGTGTACCTTAAATCCTCGTGCTGGGGTGAGGAGACAGGAGTATCCCCAGGACTTACTGGCTAGCTTGTCTAGCCACATCAGTCAGGTCCAGGATCAGTGAGAGACCATGTCTCAAAAATAATGTGTATAGGGGCTGGAGAGTTGGCTCTGTGGTTAAAGACACTTGCTTATAAAGCCTGACAGCCTGTGTTCAGTTCCCCAGTACCCACATAAGATGCACAAAAAGTAGTGCATGCATTTGGAGTTTCTTTGCAGTGGTAGAAGACCCTAGCATGCCCATTATCTCTTTCTCTCTCATAAATAAAATATTAAAAAAATAAGGTGTACAGCAATTGAAGGTTATCCTTAACATCAACCTCTTGCCTACACACACACATATTTATGAACATTGCACCACACACCACTCATGCAAAATGTAAAAGAATAAAAAAGGAAAATATGCCAAGAAGGCTATTGCTAGATGTCAGCCCTTTGACCTTTTACTTCATAGACTTCCGAACCTTGAGCCAATAAATGTCTGTTCATTATAAATTATCTGGCATAGTACTGAATCAGCCATTTGAGTAAGCATTAGATATTTTCCACTATGATTCGTATCATGTTTTGTGTTATTTCATGATGTTCAACTTTCTAACAAAATGATCATGAATCATTCATATATCTTTTGTCAATTGGCTGTACTGATGGATAACAGGAAAGCAATGTCTTATAATTTAAGTAATTTATAGTGACTTAAGCAATAAACTCCACACCATAATGTTATATTTTGCTTGCTTTAAAAATTGTTTTTTTAAGAAGTGAGAGATAAAAATCCCATTTAATTTACCCATGGTTTTTATCATGTGTGGTGCTTTTCATTTCTTACTGTACATAGGTTAAGATTTCTATCTGGAGTTATTTTTCTTCACCCCAGTGAGGTTCTTAGGATTTGTTGTGGTGTTTGGCAATAAATTCAGCTCTTACTTATCAAGAAATATTGTTGACTTTTATTTTTAAAGCATAAATTCACTGGATATAGAAATGTGTGTGAGGTTTTTAATCTTTGCTTTTCTTTTTTCTTCCAAGATTTAGATACTGTAACAGTACAATTTTCAGCAGGATTTTGTTGATTCAGAGGTGAAATTAAGTAAACTACATGCCTGACTTCATATATATATATATATATATATACACACACACACACACACACACACACACATATATATATATATATATATATATATATATATATATATCTATCTATCTATCTATCTATCTATATATATAGTCTCTCTCTCTCTCTCTCTCTATCTCTCTCTATATATATATATATATATATATATATATATAGATATATAGAAACATATATATTTATATTTCTATGTGTAAGAGTGTAGTTGTGTGCTCACTTGTGTATGTTTGTGGATATACATGTGTGTTCATTACATTTTCGTATATGTGCATATAGAAGACAGAAGTTGATGTTTGATGTTTTTCTCATTCACCCTGACTTGAATTTTTGAGACTTGGTATTTCCCTGGATACACATCTTACTGATCAGGCAAGACTGGCCAGCAAGTCCTGGGTATCTTTCTGTCTCTGTGTCCCCAGCACTGAGATTAAGGCATGCATAGCAAGGATTTTACCAAGTGAGCTATGTCCCCAGCCCCATACATATATAAGTTTAATAACAGCCCCCCCATGTCACTCAGGCCTGCCTCTAAGCTGCAATATCCTCCTGCCTAAGTCACTCCTATATCTGGTTTAAGCGATGTGAATCATTGTGCCCATCTCAGAGCATGTGGTGCTTATGTCAGAGCATCTGACTCTCTTGGAGGGCTTTTTCTCCTTGCATTTGTAGCCACATTGGCTGTTCTGCTCTCCATCCTTTTGTGGCTCTGATTACTAGGAGTGTGGCTTTTATCCAGAGTTCTTCATTGAATCTGAGCTCCTCAGTTCTCCTGGACTACAAGTGGCCTCGGTGACAAAATTGCCTGAAGAGCATCTCCCCAGGACATCTGCGTTGCCTTCCGTGATATCCGCTCTTCCTTGTCCACAGTTCAGACACATGGTGCTTTCAAAGACTTTGATCTTATTTCTTTGCCAGAATGCAAATTGGCAATTTGCATGTATATTATTTCTAATTTACCTACATGGCTATTACTGAAACTAGTTATTTTTAAATTGTTTCAACCTTGTCTTGCCATGCTGGCTTCTAACATTCTTATTTTATAGTGTTTTATTTTTCATGCTGAAAAAAAATACCATTCCATATAAGAATGGATGAAAAGGATTTTGAACCTACTTTCCAAAAACTCCACTTCCAAATAATATCACATTGAGTCTTAGAGCTCCAGCAGATAAATTTTTGGGTCACACAAACATTCAATTCATAACAATAGTGATTGTGTTTGTGTGTCTATATTACAGAAAGTTATTAAACACCTAGTTTAAACAAGATTCAAGAATTTTCTGGGTCTATAGCAGTAAACAAAACTGAAAGCATGGCTTCCCTTCCCATCTTGTAGTCCAGTAGGAAAAGATGCACACTGTGTGAACTAGTGAAATATATGGTGTGTGTTGTGGTGGAATTCTGTGGAGGAAACATAAAGGGAGTAAGAGGCTATAGAAAGTGCAGTGGGCCCAGAAAAGGTTCACGTTGAGTAATTTCTGGATGCTTGTCTGAGAGAGAGAGACATTTCAAAAAAACTTGACAGCAGTGAGGAAGCCAGGATGAGAAAGAATGCACGGACAGTTTGGTTATTGACTTATTATTTTTTTAAATTAAAATCTTAATTCTGGGCTGGAGAGATGCCTTAGAGGTTAAGGTATTTGCCTGCAAAGAGGAAGTACTCAGGTTCAATTCCCCAGGACCCACATAAACCAGATGCTTAAATGGTGGTGCATGCATGTGGAGTTCATTTGCAGTGGCTAGAGACACTGGTATACCCATTCTGTCTGCTTCTCACTCTCTCTCTCTAATAAATAAATACAAATAAAAACATTAAATAAATCTTAATTCTTCCAATATAATTTATTTTATATCCTACATCATGATGTTAATTTTTTAAACTGTGTATTTCTATGTACATCCTGTTGTACCAACTGACTCTCCTCTCTTTTCTTGGAGTTAATTTCTGTGTTCCTTCCATCCAAACGAGAGGTTCATGCTGCTATGAACACACAGTTCCCAGGCAGGAATCAAAGCCCCGCTCTGACAAGCTGCCCAACTGGCATTCTGCATGGCAGGCTTTGCTCCTGCCAAGTTGCTGACTTCTAACATTTCTGCCCAAATCAGAAGAAATATCCTGTGGACTTTAGTCACTGTATCTGCCCTGAGGAAGATTGTGAGAGTGTATGTGTACATGTGCAGGTGTGTATGTGCTTCCTTCCTGATCATACCTCTGTAATGCAAGTTGGTGGATTTAGTTTAATTTTAGGGTTTTGTATGCAGTAGACTTGGGAAAGTAACTGAATTTGGAAAGAAGGAATGCTCATAGCCTCAAGCATTCCTCTAATATGCCTTTGTGGCATATGTGAATAAAAAAAGTGCCGTCTTGGCTCATCCTTAATTCTTTTATGAAATATAAGCAAGCACATTTTGAAGGAAATGTCTAATGTAAATGTGGCAGGAGGCAAGCACAAACACTATTACCCAACATGTAAAATGACATTATTTTCCCATTGAATTAATTGATGTTCACTTCGGAAAACTTACTGGTTTCACCCTGGCAATCACAGCTTCATCAAGGTGAGGATTTGTGTGTGTGTGTGTGTGTGTGTGTGTGTGTGTGTGTGTACATGTGCAAGTGTATATGTGTGTTGTGCAAGTGTGTTTATGTAGGTTTATATGTTTGGGGGGTATTACATGGATGTGTATGTGCCTAACATATGTTCACATATAAATAGAGGGCAGAGGTATACATTGGGTGTCTTTCTTGATTGCTTTGTTTTTATTCATTTTTATTTGAGAGAGAGATGTGCCAGGGCCTCAGCTACTGCAATCAAACTCTGGATGCTTGAGCCACCTAGTGGGCACTTGTGACCTGTGTGTCTGGCTTATGTGGGATCTGGAGAGTTGAATATGGGTCCTTAGGCTTTGTAGGCAAGTGCCTTAAGTGCTAAGCCATCTCTCCAGCCTGGTAGCTTTATTTGTTTTATACAGGGTCTCTTACTGAATACGGAGCTTAGCAATTCAGTTAGTATAGCTAGTCAGCAATCCCTAAGGAGCCTCTTACCTCTGCCTCCACAGTGCTGTTTTTACAGGAGAGTGCCACTGCACCTAGCATGTACATGGGTACTGGGGATCCCAGCTTAAGATCTCATGCTTATGCAGCAAGCACTTTCCTGACTGAGCCATCTCCCCAGATTGAGCATACTTTTCTTACAAACCAGATCTCTAAGTGAGGGCTTGGGTCTCAACGTTGAGGGCTTTGAGAGTGAAGCTGTGAGTGTAGGGATGCACTGTGCCTGGCGGGTCACCACAGTGCTGTTCTCTTCCAGAGAGCCATTGTTTACATTCTGCTTACATCTACTATGACACACCAGCAACATCAAGGGGTGAATCATGACTTTTCCACATGACTCATGGGTCTTAAATCAATCTTAATGTAATAGCTGGCTATTTTATGGCTACTAACAGGAATTTTTATAAGACTTGTACAGTTTCTAGTATATTCGGAGGTGGGTTCACCGTGACCTGAGACAGAGCCTGGCCTTGTTTCTTGTCATGCAACAGTCCACTGCAAAATTGATCTAAGCCTATGGCCCTCTTTGAAGTCAGGACAAGAAAGGGAACCAGAGGGCTCCAGGAAATGTAAAGAACGACTGTTTCAAGGCCGAAAGGGACTTCTACAACATGTTTGTTTGCTGACAGGGTGCAAACAGTTGCTTAAATTTTACTCAACTGGCATTCTAAACATGGTGTGTGTCTCTGGGTGTGCTTTGGGCATAAAAGGGAATATTTGAAGTCAGTCTTGTTTAAGGATAGTATCATTAGCTGTTTCATATGTTACCATAAAAGGCGAGCAGGCTCAGCTTTTCTGTAGTACCCACCACAGTTTAAATCTTCCTCCCCTGAAATCTGAATAGAGAATGAAAACCTGCACACCTATAAAAATTAGTGAAACAGTGCTAGCCAGTAACTAGCCAGTGTTTATGTTAAAATTCCTTCAATTTAACTTCAGGGAAAGAGTTGTTGTATTTAGTTAATTATAAATTTATCTAGAGAAGCACTTTTTCAATGATTGAATTAGGTCCAGTTAAATTAATATTTTTGTTATCATAAAGTTCTAAACTACGCTCTTTCATTATATTCCCTTGCATGAGGCAAGTTCAAGAGGAATGGAGTCACAAATGCGAAAGGGTGTGTGTGTGTGTGTGTGTGTGTGTGTGTGTGTGTGTGTGTGTGTGTGAGAGAGAGAGAGAGAGAGAGAGAGAGAGAGAGAGATTTTGTGAAAACCTGGAAAGAAGCTAAGTTTCCTATGTACTGATTCAATAAAAAGTAGATGCCCCAGCTACAGAAGCAGCATTCAGTGATACAAAACTAAACTTTTGAAAGCTAAAAACCTTTAGGAGAGCTGTGTGTAGTAGTGTTGACTATAGTGCCAGCGTGGAAGTCAAAGCAGGAAGATACCAAATTCCAAGCCAGCCTGTGCACATAGTAAACCCTGCCTAACCAATAAACACACAGCCCCCCTCATCACTTTGGGAGAGATTTGAACCTTCCAGGAATGCAAAGAGGTTTGATATGATTTTATTCAGATTTTAAGCCACCAGCCAAGTCTAATTCATCTCTTAGCGACCCTTAGGCCTGGGCTATGTAATAGAAGTCGACTCAGCAAGGACTCCTGCTCCAGCCTGCAGGCATGCACAGACCAACCACACATGCTGTCCAGTTTCTGTGCATCGCATTCTCCTGTCCCAGCCTCTACTTTTAAATGTCCTGTCTTGTCTTCCACTTTGAAATGCAGAAAATTCCCAATATAAGTATGTAGCCACATAAAATTAAGTTCCTCCACGTACTCATGTTGCAGAATAATAAATAGGGTATGGACAGCAACCCAGGATCCCCTTAGAATTCTCCATCTTTACCCTCTCCCTTCTCTTGCAAAGTCTCATTACTTTAACCCTGAACCATATATATATATATATATATATATATATATATATATATATATATATATAGAGAGAGAGAGAGAGAGAGAGAGAGAGCTCTGTTTGGATAGGTCATATATTAAAACCTATAACACATACAATTTATGCATGGATTCTTATATTTCACCTTATCTTTTAGAGAGATTCATTTATGAGAGTATACAGCATTACTAACATAAAGATTGATATTTTTATTGTATTTTTTTTCTGTGCATGTTCAGTATTTTTTGTGTATACTGTGTGTGTGTGTGTGTGTGTGTGTGTGTGTGTGTGTGTGCTCACGTGCATGCGTGCACAGATGCATCCATTTCATACACACATCATGGAGGCCAGAGGTAGTCCTCCTCAGTTGTTCTGATTACTTCTGAGACAGAGTTCTCATTGTACTTATAGAACACTGTTTGACAGTCTGGCTGACCAGTGGGCCCGATACCCTCCTGTTTCTGTCCACGCCCCACTGGTGTTATAGCCATGCATAGCACTCAGCTTTTTACTTGGGCTCTAGGGATTGAACTCAAGACTTAAAGCTTGTTCTGCAAGCACTCTTGTTCACTGAGCTATCTTACCTTGAGCACCTTTCCTTCTTTCATCTAGTAATATGGTTTGCAAGTGTAACAGTTCAATTTTTAAAGAATAGGGTTAATTGAATATGTTAGCAGTGCATTAAATTGTGTTAAAAAGTCTAAAATAAGAGTTTCATTATTACAACTGCCTGCCTTATTATTTATTTTTTCTCCTAAAAGATATTCTAATATCTACGCAAAATTATAATCCTAATTAATTAGATGTAGCTCCTCATTGTAAGAAATGTATGAATTAAAATTTGATATAGATTTTAAAATGTGACAGTTTGTTTAAAAAAAACTGGGAGGAAATGTCTGGCAATGTAAATGTTAAAAGACATTTCACAAAAATATGAACTTATACTTAACCACATCATGTTATTCTTTAGATAAATACTGAATTCCTTTATTGACTGACTAATGAAGTTCAAAACATGGGTTTACCATCTTTGTGATTAAATGTGTATCTAAGTTTGCTATTCCATAAAATGGAGTGACATTGGTAGTTACCTCATAAAATTGATTTATTAAATTAGTTAATTCATATTGTAAAACACTTCTAATATTGTTTGCCACATGTATATTCCAGTGTTAAATGTTATTATTGCCTTATCAAATCAGCTATTTCATTACTTTGTTTTGTGGAGATTGAAAATCTCACCTTGGTAAATAGAAGAAGAATGTTCACTTTCAGAGAAATATTATTTTTGAGAATACTCACTGTAAGGGCTGAAGAGATGGCTTAGTGGTTAAGACACTTGCCTGTGAAGCCTGAGGATCCAGGATCAATTTCCCAGCACCCTTGTTAGCCAGATGCACAAGGTGGCACATGTATCTGGAGTTCATTTGCTGTGGCTGGAGGCCCTGGTGTGCTCATTTTCTCTGTCTCTCACTACCTCTCTATCTATCTCTTTCAAATGAATAATGAATAAATAAGAAACTTCATCTCACAATGAAAAGAAAATACAAGAGAATTCTCACTGTTATTCTATGATGTTTTTTTATCCTTTATGAAGATTCTCTCTTAAGATTCATACAGATTTTAGAAGAGGTTACAGTGATATAAATGGAGTAACCAATAGCTTTTTTATACAAAGAAAAGTATTTGCATTACATGATGAAATCACATGTTTTACACACACACACACACACACACACACACACACACACACACACACACACACTGAAATAGAGGGAGAGAGAGAGAGATTTTCCCCTCTGACATGATCTCAGTCCAGCACCTTATCTCTTACCTGAAATACTGCATGCTCTTTCTCCCTGCCTCCCTCCTCTTCCTCACTCCTCTTCCTCCCTCCATCCCTCCCTCCCTCCCTTCCTTCTTTTTTTCCTGTCTGTGTGTCATTTATGTGTTCATGTGTGGGGTGGGTACACCGACATGTGCTGGAACACGGGTGCATGTGGTGTTCAGAGGCCAGAGTGTCTTTCTCAATCACTTTCCACTTTATTCTCTGAACCTGGGCTGGGATTATCAGTTTGGCTGGATCTAGGGATCCACCTGTCTCTGCCTCCGCAGTGGTGGGAATGCAATATTTGTCATGGTATTGGAATTTTACATGGAATCTGTGGATCAAATTCAGGTTCTCAAGCTTGTGTCACAAGCACTTTACCAAATAGACCGTCTCCCCAGACCTGGACAATTGCATGTTCTTACGGGCTTTCTTGCTCTTAGAACATCTCAAAGCAAAACACTTTTTACTGTATCATAGGAAAAGTCTGGTGTCATTATTTCCTTTATTATAATTTGACATTTACTACCTGTGACCCTTATAGGAAAATTTATGTTCTCCTGACAGTCTGTTCTCTCACACACACACACACACACACACACACACGAAACAAAAGAAATGAAAATGAATATTGTGTGATCACCATGTGCTAGCCACACAAATAATCCTTCATGTGAAGCCCTTGCCTTCCCTTTTTCCTTTATCCTTCTCCCCTTTCTACTTAAAATCCAAAGCGACTGAGCATGTTCTGACCACGGACCAGGGCTACCCCTGGCACTCTGGCTTTGTACACACAGCGTATTCTTCTGCCCCAAGTTCTGCATTCCCAAAACAAGATGGTTATTTGTACTCTGAAGACTTTCCTGAACCCAAACTCTATCAATCAAAAAAGTATTGCAGATATTATCTGGGAAAGAAAGCAAGTATACAGTGGTGGTATGACATGAAAAACCTCGCAAATACCTTTACTATCTTTAAAGTGTTCAGCATTCACAGTCACTAAAAACACACCAGAATAGTAGAGTGTAGTAGCCATTTAAAGAGCCAGCGCCTGAAGAAAAACAGGTGGATTTGGAGCAGTGTTTGTTGCTGTAATGGGGCACCTGGAAACATGGAGAAACAGCTATACATTTTATGGGTATCTAAATTCCTTTGGGCCACCTACATGCTTTTTTGTTTTAACTAGCAGAACGTAGATTGAAACCTTGAACATGAATGCCCAAGTAGAAAATATGTGGTAACTAACACATGTTTTGTTTTAGTGACCAGCCATGAAGAGGAACAGGTGAGAGAAAAGGTTGCGTCAAATGAAAGTGACATTCTCTAGGGGAAAGAGACCAAGAAATACTTTCTCTAAGCCTTTGGCCAAAGTGAGTGAGGGAAGTAATTATACAATGACATTCCAAAGAATAAAGACACTGAGTGGATGCACTAAATATCAGTAACACAGTTAGATAAAGGGATCCTCGAAGGGGAGGGGAGGAGAAAGATGGAAAGGGAAGAATCAAGAGTGGTTAGGTGATAGTTGAGTGGCGGAGACTGGGGAATGTGCAAAGAGGAGGCTGGGTACATCCCTGAGGTGACAGAGATGCAATGGGAAAGCAGCATTTGGCAGATCTTTCAGAAGAATGGCCGGATGCTCAAAATGTCAGCTAGAAACAGCTTGTTTTATTTTGAAGTAAGAAAGGGTGTGAGCTGGAAGACAGAAAGAAGCAGACGGGAAGACTGTACACAATGGGCTATGAACATGCAGTGTGTTCCCAGGGTCTTTGTCAAGCAGTTGAATGCATGATCCTACTTCTAAGGATCAATCAGAAAGTCTTCACTCGTTTTAGTTTTTCAGTGACCATGTTCCATACTATTGATTTTTCTACCTTTTTCACCTTTGTTTTTCCAGAAAAAGACATCAAATTAAGCCTCCAAACTAGACTCATGGTTGCTCTGGTTGCATACACATCTCCAAATGTAGCCCTGTTTCTTTACTTTAAAAGTAAAAAAAAAGTTGTCTCCAATTTATTATATGTAAGATTTCAGAACTTTAAAATCAAGGCTAAGAAAAGAGGTCTGAAGTCCTCTTGGGTTTTGTTTGTTTTGAGACAGAGATCCCATTCTGTTGCCCATGCTGGTCTTTAACTCATTAGATAATCCTGAAGGGCTTCAAACTCAGCACAGTCCTCTGCCGCAACCTCCTGATATGGGATTGTAAGCATAGACCACCATGCTTGGCTTTAGAATCCACTTTATAAATACTATTATTTTTAAATAGATGAGAAAAAATATTCAAACACACATAAACCTCAAACCAAAGACATAAAATTTATCCTGAAATGCATGTGCTATTACTGTCCATCTGACAATAAAGTTAAAAATAATAACTTCTATTTGTATGTTAATTTCATTTCCGTTTGATCTGTGACCATCTAAAATATCACATCAAATTGGTAACTCTTACTAAAATGTTGAGTAATTACTTCTCTTTTTGGAAGCCCATAAACCATTTTGATGGCATTTCTATCTAAACAACTGGAAAGTTTTTCTCTTTCTATCTCTGTATTTCCTTTTTACTGGGAGTGTTTATAGCAGCAGACCCTACTGCAACCATTAATAAAACCTGCCACTTTTTATTCTCTGGGTGAATGGATTTAAGCAGGATATAAAGGAAGAATTTAGAAAGTAGTGGCTCCAGTTAGGAAATCAGCTCATTATGGTTAAACTCAGTGAAGCACACTACTTATATAAAATACTGTCTGTCTAAAAGTAATCATCTTTTTCAAAATTAGATAATAAAAGAAAAATGCTCTTAGTTGTTGCTTTTTTCCATTTTTAGTGCCATTTATTATAATTTCTCTCAAATGTTTTATTGCTGGACAAATATGTCCATACATGAGACTAACCGGTTCCACCATAAAAGAGGCAAAACAAAGTGCTTTACATTTGTTATGAAAGGGGAACTTCTGAGGTGAATGGTTTAAAGGGGGGATTGCAAGCTGAAAGAGACCCCCCCCCAATACACATTCCCACCAACTTGGAGATGCTGAAATGAGTTGATGGGGATCTACAATGGTCTTTTGTCCTTCATACCACTCAGAATCCTCTCATCAATATTTCTTCCCACTATTAGAGAAACAAATAAAAATCTTCTCTGCTGGGATTAATTTGCCGCAGCCTGAAGCCATGAGTCTCACTGGCAGCCAGTCCTGCGCTGAGTAAGCAGCGTCCCGGCATCTGTTGACAATATGAAATTGTTGCAGCTGCCAATATTCCTGAGAGCAGCCCCCACCATCCAAGGGGAACTCACCAGTCAATAACCGACAGAGTCTGACCACTGGAAGAATAGCGTATCATTCTACATTTTCTAAGCTGCATTTAAATGAGGACGTTTTGCTCCTTGAATCAGAATGTGGGCAGTCTGCACAGACCTAATTTTACTTGAAGATACCTAGTTATAGAGCTGGTTTGGACTCAAAATGCCTGAAGTTATTTCCAGCTGGACAAGGTTCCATCTTATGAAATCTTAACATAAATAGCTCCTGCTTAGCTGAATGGTCCCTTCTGGTATGGAGTGCTGGGATAGGAGTTGAAACAGAAAAATGGAGAAAGGCATGGGTCTCAAGGCACTGGGTGTGCTGAGAAAGCAGTGGTTTGGTGATGGTGCTGTTCTTGATAGTTTTTTTTTTTTTTAATTTAAACATAGAACAACTTTATTCTTTTATGTCTATAACCACTTAAGCAGTCTGATTTGCTTTGTTCCTTCTTTTGTAATGACTTAATATCATTTTTCTCCCTGTGGAGGAAGCAACAAGGTGCCTTTTCAGTTAGACATAATAAGTTGATGTATACATCTCACACACATTTTCTAAAGGAAAACCAGTTTTTAAATTCACAAAATGCTCCCCTCCCCCTTTTTTTGAGGTAGGGTCTCACCTCTGGGTGACCTTGAACTCATCGTGATCCATCCTCCTACCTCTGCTTTCCAAGTGCTGGGATTAAAGGTGTATGCCATCACGCCTAGCCTTTTTTACTTTTTTTTTTTTTTTTGCCACTTTTTTATAGTTATGAGATACAAGAGAATTGCACTGCTCTCAGTTTGCAGATGAATTTAGTTGCTGAAATCTTTAAAAGCTGTGTGGGCTTCACTCATCTGATTGAGGTGGTAGTATGAGTGGATTTATGCCATGTTAGATTGTATCATTTTTATAGTTTGAAGTAATGTTAGTATGGTACTTTTCCAGAATTCCAGACAAAAATGCTAGTGCAATTTGATAATAGTCAATGGGGTGTTTTGAATTTTCTATATGAACTCAAGCCTACTAACGGGGCTTCTATAATGTAGTAGATATAAAACCAATGTGTGGCTTGTGTAGGTATTCCAGGTTCTGTTTTATATATCATGCAGCGCCATGTATGCCTTATCCATTAGTCCAGAGTGATAACTAGAATACATTTATTTTCTTTTCAGAACAAATTTTTATTATCATTTGATTTTTCTATTTTAGGCACCAACTTTAGAAGAAAAAAAAATCTCTCCAGTATGTTGCAGACTGTAAATACCAGCGCTCTGAAAAATGTTGTTTGAACTTATTAAAATTTGATTCATGTGATGCCAGGTCTATATGCAGGCTTGTGCTGGGGCAGGTGTGCACATCAAGGAGAAAGAAGAGGTGATTTCCAAGGAGAGAGAGAGTGCAGACAGCTCAGCTCCATGGGGATACTTTACTCTAGCTGTCAGGGCTGAATCCAAAGGGACACTTCTCACTACCTTTTCATTGTTCACTTTTATTTTTTTCCATGCTGTGGTCAAAGGGGCATGTGCTTGAACATGTGAGCCTGCAAAGCGTCTGTGGTTCTAATCCCCTAATTAGACTATCGTGCACAGATGGTATTTAGTTCCTTTTTTAAACGAATGAAAGCATGTGGTAATGATGTTCATGAATTTTTATAAGATAAAAATATGTTCCTGGACTTTTGCTTGTGTTTGCCTAACCTCTGTAGAAGTCAAACCATGGGTGGAAAGATATTTGAAATTTAATATAAATAGAGGATGCTATTTCCTCAGCCTGTTTGTTTCCATGACACATGTGCTGACATACATGTATCCCTGCCACACATGTGCCAAGATCAGCTACTCAAAATTGTGGGATGTTTTAGTAGAAGAATAAGAAGTTTTCTCTTATCCTGCCTATCATAACATAAGGGTTTAGAAATATTCCTATCAAATTCTTCCATTATGTTCTTTGCCAGTTTTCATGAGGTGGAATTTAAGATAAAGAAGAACTTTGTGACATATGTTGTTTCATGTACTTTAGAAGACTATGGATGAAAGTGTGGTAGAACATCCAATCAGGGCAGTTGTCAGGGCAATACAGTGAACTACTCCAGCAACACTTTTGATGGAAATACAGTGATCAGCTTTTCCTGGTGTTGAAATGTTAAAATCCACCAAAAAAAAAAAAAAAAAAAAAATCCAACTGTGACCAGTAACATGATGTTTGTGTCATGTTCATTTTTCTTTGAGAAATCATTATCATCTGCTCGTTCTGTAGCCAAGCAGGTATTTTAATATGAACCTTAGAAGATAACATTCATCTTGGTCTAAAGAGCCCCAGTGCGTTTTCCTGTACATTATATATGACTTATGAAAATAGATGCCATTTGGCTCCATCTATTCTGTTCAGTTTAAATACTCTATGGCTGCATTTATTTTGCTTACATTTTAAAAAAGGTTTATTTATTTATTTATTTATTTATTTGAGAGTGACAGGGAGAGAAAGAGGCAGATAGAGAGAGAAAGAATGGGTGAATCAGGCCCTCCAGCCACTGCAAATGAACTCTAGATGTATGCGCCACCTTGTGCATCTGGCTTACATGGGTCCTTGGGAATCGAGCCTCAAACTGGGGTTCTTAGGCTTCACAGGCAAGCACTTAACTGCTAAGCCATCTCTCCAGGCCTTATGGCTGCATTTTTGTCATTGAGAAAGAAATTTCCCCATTTATTTTAGCCGATTGTTTTAAAAGTAGTTAAAATCCAGGTGCATGTTGTGCAATAGTGAAAATTGCATTTATCATAGCTCTCGTTTAGACACTGGAGCTTTGATGAGGCTTGAGCCTATGCTGAAGATATGTTTGGGTATATTGGGATTGTGACTAAACCTGGATTAATCAGCATTAGCATATTGCTTGCATTTTGTGTTTTAAACAAGAACATTCCAGAGTACTAACATTCAAAGCAGAACAAAAGATGGTCCTTCAGTAAAAGAAATCTTCTGGAGAATCTGATAATGTGGAGTGAGGATGTACGTAGTAAACATACCATTACCTGAATCATGAATGTATGAGTCAGAGAGCAGAAGCCTGGACACATTTCTACACTTTCAGTGAAACATGGTTGAATGGATAGAAATGATTCAATGTGGGATAACATTCAAGAACTTTTATGACAAGTTTATATAATTGCTATATTTTTATATATAATCCTTTTATCTTTTATATGCTTTTAATATTATTTTTAATTTTTATTTATTCATTTGAAAGAGAGAAAGAAAAGAGCAGAGAGAGAGAGAGAGAATGAGAGAGAGAGGGAGAGAATGGGCACGGCAGGGCCTCTGGCTACTGCAAACGAACTCTAGGCATATGTGCTACCTTATGCATCTGGCTTTACATGGTTTCTGGGTCCTTTGGCTTTGCAGGCAAAAACCTTAACTGCTAAGCCATCTCAAGGACCCATGTAAGCCAGATGCACAAGGTGGCACATGCATCTGGAGTTTGTTTACAGTGACTAAACGACCTGGCATGCTCACTCTCTCTCTATCTACCTCTGTCTGTCTTACTCAAATAAATTAAATAAATAACAATAAAATAAATTAATAAATTAAACATTGAGGTGATTATGTTTTGTAATTAGTATGAAAGGGTTATTTTTCTTATTTTTTTCTTTTAAAAAATATTTTATTTGTTTATTTGAAAGAGAGAGGCTGATAGATAGATAGCCATGCCAGAGCTTCTAGCCACTGGAAACAAACTCCAGATGCATGTGTACCTTATGCATCCACCTTTACCTGGGTACTGGGGAATTGAACCTGAGTGCTCTTGCTTTACCAGCAAGTAACTTAACTTCGAAGCCTTCTCTCCAACCCTTTTTAATTCTTTTTTTTTTTTTTTTTTTTTTTTTTTTTTTGGGTAGGATTTCACTCTGGCCCGGGCTGACCTGGAATTCACTCTGTATTCTCAGGGTGGCCTTGAACTCATGGCGATCCTCCTACCTCTCCCTCCTGAGTGCTGGGATTAAAGGTGCGCACCAGCACGCCTGGATCCCTTTCTTAAGTTTTTAATGAGCTATTGGAATACTCTTTTGACTACTTGCACATTTAGTGTAAGTCAATGTGCTAGTTAATGCTTTTGTTTATTTACTTATTTACTTATTATTTATTTATTTATTTATTTATTTATTTATTTATTTTTGAGAGAGAGAAAGAGAGAGAGAGGGAAAGAGAGAAGAAGAGGCAGAGAAAATGGGTGCGCCAGGGCCTTTTCAGGCACTGTGAACAAACTCCAGATGTGTGTGCCCCCTTGTGTGCATGTGCAACATTGCACTCTTGCATCACTTTTGCATCTGGCTAAATGTGGGACCTGAAGATTTGAATAAGCATTTTAGGCTTGGCAGGCAGGTGCCTTAACCACTAAGAAAGCCATCTCTCCAGCCCTAGTTAATGTTTTTTATTTAATTGGATTTATCTATTACCATTATTTTGTGAAGTCTCTCTTTTTTTGTAGCTTTGGGCCTGGAACTCATTTTGTAGAACAGGTTAGGCACAAACTGTTGCCTCTCCCTCATAGTGCTACAATTCCAGGCATAAGCCACAATATTCAGCTCAGTTAGATTTATTTTTCTGATGTTCCATTCTTTCTGGTATTTAATATTTCTTTAAAGGAATAGAAGCATTCATTCATTAATTATTCTTATTTAATTTTTAGCCTTGCCTTTCATGTGGAGATTTTCAATTGTTCCTCAGTATTTCTTGTATTCTATAGATTTGATTTTTGAAGATCTTAAATCTCCACAGAATTTCTTTCCTTTGTATTTATTATGCTTTAAAATACAATGTCAATATGCTCCCAACTATCAAGTTTAATTTTTAAAATGTCAGTGTGTTCATTGGCTTTTTCATTTATTATTGTCACTCATCCAATTATTCGTTCAGTACATTGTACCCAATGGCTTCTAAGGGCTACACACTGTTTTGGATCATTGGGTCCAGCATGGATAGAATTTTTATGGGTATGGAGCTCATGTCTTATTGTATGTGCAGGAATTGATATTAATTGCATGCTACAGAATTAAGTGGACTTAACTATTAAATTATGTCTTCAAACAAAGTGAATTTCAAAGATAGTCTTTCTTATGATAATTTTTTCCATAGATATAATTTTAAAATATAATGCAATTTCAAAGTGAATTCTTTGGTTGGAGGTCTTCAGATACCAACTCCTATATTTGGTTTGATCACATGTATTTTACATGGATTGCACCTGAGTTTTCACGGTACATGTACTTGTAAAACACCTCTGAACATGTTCTATACTAGTTTCTCACCTTCACCTATACTGCAGTTTGTCAGACACTTATGCTGATGATTGGCTTATTTCAGATAACTTTATTTTTGCTCTAAATGTGACATTTTCTTTTTTTTTTTTTTTACTGTTTCCCACATTGGATGGAATGATTATTTTATTCCAAGAATCACTGATTATGTGTGTAGCCAAATTCTAGTTTGCATTCTCCCATTATGCCTATTTGCATAGACTTAGTTGAGTTATTAAAAGCTGAATAACAATTCAGGTAATCATACGATAGACTTTAATACAATCAGGTAAATTGATCTTCATAAAATGAAATATAATTATGGCTGTAATGCTTAAGTTTTTTCATTTCTGCAAAGGAATTATCTTTAATGTCATAGATTATTTTATGTTTGTTGACACACTTTAGGCATTTTAGTGATATAATGTATTTATTTCTTATGAAAAAATTATGCATGCCACAATATAATTTATTTCATGAGATGTTTAAAAATATAATACCTCTCATCTTTGGAAAATATTTTTATAGATTATTCAGTTTTAGTAATCTTTCTTTTCTTGCCTTTGTGCTTGTGGTAATTATTCTCTGTGTATCACATAAATGTCACGTGTGTCTATAGCCACACCTCGTTGAAAGCATCCTGTCTCATCTGAGTAAGTCATTTGTGCCAAGATGCAACTGTTTCTTGCTAAAAGTTCTCGGTTCTCAGGCTTATATTTAATGTGCTGACATAGTGTTCATTTGGCAAATGGTGATTGATTTCAAGTAAAAAAAATTTTTTTAAATCTGCCACTTAAGAAAAGTAGAGTGTAAGCTGTAAAGATTATATATGTGAAACATTTATTAATAGCTCCACTTTTTCCTCCCAGTTGTTAGTTCCTAACATTTGTCTGGTAAAGTTTGATGTTTTTTCCACTTTGATTCCTCTTTTAATCTCCATGTGGTACCCATTTCCATGATTCTCCCTGTAACTTTTTGTCTTCCTAAAACCAAATTGTCTCAATTGTCTGATGTTTGGAGACTGCTAGAATACTTGGCCTGAATTCTGATGGTTTTTCAATTGGTACCATACCCTTCTCTGTAGTCTTTGTTTGGACTGGTGGATGTTTTGCAAATGCTCCCATGAGTTATTCTGAACACATGCATTTTGATTTTGCTTCTTTTCTAGTTTTATAAGTTACTAATCAGTGAAAATAAGTTACTTTAACTATTGGATATCTCCCCCCACCCAATTTGCCTTTGAGAATCACTTATATGATGATATCTCAACACCTTATGATTTAAAAAAAAATTAATACTGCATAATTTATTTTGCTTCCGCTTTTCCATTCTACCCTTCTTCTGAGTCATTTCACTTCACCTCATTTTCCTGTCCCATGTGTCTAGAACTCCTGGACAGTGGAATGGCTTAATTGTGGTGAATCTACACTAATTCCTTATGATATCTCCTTTTTCCATTTCTAGTCATTCATAACTACTGTGTTGTTCAAAGTTAATCCTTACAGGACACTGCCAAGATTGCTGCCAATGTTACTAGTGTGCACAACTTTGACTCAACTTATTTTACTTATAAAAATAAAAAAGCTGCATTGCCACGTATTGCCATTCTCTCCCTTCCCTTGACTTTCAGACCAATTGTGGCTAAGCTCTGTAATGCAGGTCTACACTCCTCAGCCATTCTTATATTTCTGTTTTATGACATATGTTAGAGTTCTAATCTATTAGTAGAATAATGAATTGTTGCATTCTGAAAGTGACACATATGAGGGCCAGGTTAGGATCTAGAGTTGTTTCCATCTAAAGTAAGGTTTAAAAGAATAATGATTTTTAATTTGAGGTGTCTCAGGTATTGTTTTATATCAAAGACCAAAAATATTTTAAATGTACTGAGTGTTGATAAATCCCACACCCTGTTCATAGTACTGAAGAACTTTAAAATAAAAAAAAAAAGATTTATTTATTTATTTATTTTGAGACAGAGAGAGTGGGGTGGTGCGGGGGGGGAGGGGGACAGGAGAGAATGGGCATTCCAGGGCCTCCAGCCACTGCACAGGAACTCCAGACGCATGCACCACCATGTACATCTGACTTATGTGGGACCTGGAGAATCAAACCTGGGTCCTTAGGCTTTGGAGGCAAGTGCCTTAACCGCTAAGCTATTTCTCCAGCTCATCAAGAACTTTTTGATTGATACTATGAGCTCTGGGAAGAAATAATTTGACAACTCTTGTTTTTTATGCTTGAGTTTATTTAAAATTTTGCTCTGACTAATGATATAATCACATATAATAGTTGATTATAATTCAGTTAAATAATCTGTTAATTAATTCTGTTATAAAAGTTTTTACTTCAGCTTTTTAAAATAAATGTTTTTGAACATAATCATATAATTCTTAATGTAAAAATAAACTCACAGTTATTAAGTGTGTGAAAGTGTATAAAAGATGATTTTCAAAGCTCTCCTTCTACATGCTTAGTCTTTATAGTGCTAGTTTTAATACTTCATTTTATATTAAATTATTTATGTATTATAATGTGAACTATCATATAATTATGGTTTACGTTTTAGAGTTAGTTTTATATTGGGTTTTAAAAATGTGTTAGCCTGGGGATGTGGCTCAGAGTAGAATGACTGTCTTAGATAAAGCCCTGGGTTCAATTCCAAGCACCATATAAAAATCAGGCATGGTGGCCCAAACCTTTTACCTCAGCAGGAGGATCAGACGTTCAAATTTATCCTTATCTATGTAGCAAGTTCAGGCTCTTCTCCGTAGACACGTGAGATCTGTTACAGAACAAACAAAATAATTGTGTTAAAGAGTTGGGGGCTAGGGAGGTGGCTCAGCGGGTAAGAGTCCTTGCTGTGAAAGCATGAGGAACTGCGTCCAGACTTTGGAACCCAGGTAAAAATCAGGACATGACCACACATGCAAATAACCCTGGTGCTGAGGATGAAAGGAGAATCACTGGGGATTGCTGGTCAGCCAGGTTGATTGCAAGATGAAAGTTTCTGGTTCAGTAAGAGACTGTGTCTCAAGGAACAAATTTGGAAGAGCAATAGAGGAGGAAATGTGGGGTTCTACTCTGGCCACTGCACAGGATGAGTTCCACTGCATGCACACACATGCAGATACTCTGCATCTACATGCCACATACACACACATGCACCACTCCACACTTTCACACAAATAAAAAGTACATTATGAATTGTGAGAGGAAATTTATTGAGCTATCTACCCATCATTCTTTCACATCACAGAGTTTTATGGAGACAAATTTACACAGTTCATTGACAAATAAATACAGCTGTATTAATGAACAATGATCTAGTGAACATTTATTTACTGCCTACCATGTGTGAGGTGTTTGCTAAGAGTTTTATAGCCATCATAAGTAATTTTTCTAACCAATACCATGATTTGATACAGTGCAAACATTTTAATACTTAACCTGGTATAATGTTTAAACTCATATTTCCTTTAGAACATTTCCTTTGAAAATGCCAGTACATGCCAGGCGTGGTGGCGCATGCCTTTAATCCCAGCACTTGGGAAGCAGAGGTAGGAGGATCTTCGTGAGTTCAAGGCCACCCTGAGACTATATAGCGAATTCCAGGTCAGCCTGAACTAGAGTGAGACCCTACCTCAAAAAATTAAAAAAAAAAAAAAAAAGGAAGAAGAAGAAGCTGGGTGTGGTGGCACACGCCTTTAATCCCAGCACTCGGGAGGCAGAGGTAGGAGGATTGCCATGAGTTCGAGGCCACCTTGAGATTACATAGTTAATTCCAGGTCAGCCTGGACCAGAGTGAGACCCTACCTTGAAAAACCAAAAAGAAAAAGAAAAAAAAAAAAAAGAAAATGCCAGGACAGGATGGGAAAGCTTTGCTTATAACTATTGCTAGTATTTTGAAGTTAGTAATTGCAGCCATACATCATAGAATGTGTCCTCCAAAGTTCCTAAGGAGTATGTGGTGAATTCTGTTAGAGTTACTGAGGCAAATTCAGCATGAATCTATGCCTTAGATTTATACCTCATTTCATTGTTTTCTCTTTTTAAGGCTTTCATATTTTTTTCACTGTAGAACAAATAAAAAAATATTGATGTTTGTCAGGCATGGTGATAAATATCTATAATCCCAACATTTGGGAGGTGAATGCAACAGGATTCTTGTGAGTTCTAGGTCATCCTGGGCTTCTCAAGAAGACCCTTTCTCAAACAATAGAGCAGAAAAAACAAGAAAGATATATTAGTAATAGGATTGATGATTATATTCAGTGAGATAATTGAAGTATCGTTTACTCAGCTTAAAGTGTGGCCAATAGAAATTACCTAAAAACAATTGAAATACAGAAAGATATATATTCACACTTCAAATTTTTTTCTTGCAAAGAATTTATGCATAATTCCTTATCTCCATTCAGAAGCATACATAATAAGTATAGATTTAAAAAGAAATATTCCCTTACCTTAATTTTGTATTGGACCCTTTCCGTGACTAAAATATTGGGAATATCTTTTTCGTAGACTGTTTTACTACATTAATTTATTCATGTTTAAAAAAAGGTTTTCTTGATCCCAAGCCCATTAGAAGTGATAAAACACTATCTTAGACTATCAGTCTGGATAAAAAAAAAAATGGAATTCATGTGTTTGATGTTGTTTCAGCTAGAATTTCAATTCATGGGCTGAAATCTGTGGAGAATCCAGAAGTAAGATCTAACAGTTTAGCCAGCTCATCTATTTTCTTTTTGAAGGACGAGATAGGGTTGAATTGGATATTTCCAGAGGGAGATCTAAGTACAGTGGCACAATAAATCCCCTTGCCTCTGATGGAGCTACCTGAGCTCCCTTGGAGGGCTGGAGGTGGGCTGAGGAGAGAAGAGAGGGCCTGACTGAGTTAGTCTTAAACATAGCAATTTAATATATAGAGGTAAAGTGAGTTCTCAGTATTTCCCTTCAGACTGTTTTAGTTAGGGTAATGAATTTCATGTAAATGTAACAGGATGTTAGTATATTTAATATTTATTTAACAAAGGAACACAGAAAAAAAACAATATTAAGTCTTGTTTCATAAGGCTTTTTCATGCTTTTCAATCTAAAGGCTGTACTGTTTATCCCTATATAAAAAATACAAACTGAATTTCAGTGTTGGCTTTCCTAATTTTAAAGTGAACCATAAATTAAAATTTGTAAATCATGGAAAGACACATTGTTGCAGAACATTCTTCATTACTTAACATTTTAAACATTTGTTCACTTAAGATTTTGAAGTGGAAAGCAGTGTTTTGGAATTCCCAGTGTCATGGAAATTGCTGAACCTCTTATACTCTGGCTATTGAATTAATTAAGACTTTGGAAGGGCAGATGCCTTGATTTGTCTAGGGAGCTTACTGATAATGTGAGTGTTACAACCTGGAAACTCTCTTGCATTTTAATGTTCAACATCCCCCCACCTCCATCTCCACAAGGGTGGATTTCATTTTGGATTTCTAACTAAACAGAATTTGTCCTTCACTTAGTTTGCTTAATATCATGTTGCGGTCTTGAAGGGAGTTACTTGTTTTTAGGAAAATAAAATAATCTGTCCCAAGTGTCAGACTTCAGAGGGAAGGTCATAAAAGTTTTAACAATGAAAGAAATGTCTTTTGTCCTGTTTCTAGGATTCCACAATGATTCAGATAGTAGAGAGGAAGTGGAAACCAGAGCAGAGTTTGCAAGTCCAGACCACATTTATCAAACCACTCATTGTGCCATCCCCCAGACTCAGCATTCTTGGGAGTCACTTCCTTATCAAAGCACACAGGCTGTTCTGGGAAGGTTGTCTGTGTTCCCCCAGGATTGAGTCTTCTTACTATAATGTCAGGTTGGGGTGAGCTGAGCAGACACAGAGGGGGTGCTCAGAATAAGGAGTCATGGAAACCAGCATGTGTTTAAAGTCAGAAACATCTCCAGAGGCGGGTACATGTAATCACAAGTTTCAGGAAACAGTAAGATCTCAGGTAATGCATGCCAGCATCTCATAAAAGATTTGCAATAAAATGTGGTCCAGAGAGACTTAAACTCAACCTGAAGTTTCATATTGTGGATAGCAAGGGACAAAAAAAAGCTCTTATGTCTAAAATTGATGGGTGATGAATTTAAAGCAAATAGAGATGACCTTCCTTTCACTCCTGCTCTGTTTCTCATAGCATTTCACTGATATATTGATCTATCCCACATTCAGGTAGATGGACATAGAAATACAAATGGCCTGTATCAGAATCAGAGTTTTATTTTTTATTTTTTTGTTTTTTTTTGTTTTTATGAGGTAGATTCTCATTCTAGCCCAGGAAGACCTGGAATTTACTCTGTAGTCTCAGGCTGGCTTCGAACTCACAGTGATCCTCCTACTTCTGCCTCCCAAGTGCAGGGATTAAATGCATGTGTCACTATGCCTGGCTCCAGAATCAGTTTTAACAAGTCGGTGTCTCAAATTCTTCTTTGCCATGTGATGCATACCATAAAGATTATCTTTTTCTAGTTCTCAAGTCTGTGAAAGAACACTCCCCAATTTATCTTGCTTTTCCATGCAATTAGAAAACATATGATCTGCTAATGCCAAGTATAAATATAGCAACTTATGTTTTAGAATTAAGTCCACAGGGAGAAATATGTTATATTCTGTAACTTAAGCATCCTTGTGAATAAAAATAAACATGATTCAGTGAAGTGACGTGAATAAAATTATAAGTGACTAGAAAGCACCTTTATTCTTATTAGTTATGGACATAGTGTGTAAACAGCACATGTTGGTACAATCCTTACTCTCATCTCTGTCCCCCCTCCAAAGGGACCCTCCTCATTGGGGATGCTGGTTTTCCCCATGGGTATTGAGGGTCGTGAATTGTGTGGGCTGCCATCAGTTATGCAGAAGAGGCAATGTCTCTATGCATAATGTCCCAATGTGTGCCTCTAACTATCTTTCTGTCCCCCTTCCACGAATTGCCCTGAGTCATGTTGGGTTCATTTTTAGGTCTTCTTCAGAGATGGGCTCTTGGGAGCCTCTGTGTCTCTAGATCTCTGATTTGGTAGCAATTGAGTGTCTTCTGTGTCTATCTCCTTCACCCTTGTGCTGATAACATTTTTTTCCAAGAAAGCAGCAATCTTGCTCATTTCCCCAATTACTCTATGTTTTCATCTAGAGCCCTGGAGAACTGCAATGGTCTGATTCTCTCCTCAGGTTCTGTGTCTATCTGAAAAAGAGAAGCATATTCTCCAATGGAGAGTGAGGTCAGCACAGGTTAAATCGGATAACCATTGTTAGTTTAGAGAGAATGTAATAGGTCTAGGCCCTCTTGTAGCCTAAGATTGGTGGGAGCTTGATATTCAAGAGCGAACTCATTATTTGGATATGATTCTGACTTGTTTCCCAGGTCCAGTTGTGGGTTCCTTTACACTGAGCAGATCCATTATCCAATCCAAGAGCAGTTGGTTACCCACCATAGCTGTGTGCCACTATTGCACTTGGGTGAGCATCATGCCAGGTTGTTTGCTGCTGAGTAGCTTAGACCTTGAGTTGCTCAGACACATGTTGACTCTTTTCCCCCAGTAGCTCATGTACCACCTTCCGATACTAGATGAGCTACCTTTCTGGGGACTGACTCTCTTCCAGATTCCAGCCAGGTCTCTCCATGTTCCATACGGACAGTGTATGGTGTCTTCAGCAGTAGGATGGTAATCAAATGCTCTGACAGAAGTCTGTCTTCTTTTTGGAAACCTTGTTGGTCTGTCTGATCAACAGCTCATTGTGGATGTTAATTGCATCCTGGTACTGGGAGTTATAGGCCAGTGCCAAGGGAAAAGAAGGAAGAAAAAGATAGATAATATAAAAGAGAAAGAAGAGAGAGAGAGAGAGAGAGAGAGAGAGAGAGAGAGAAAACTTAAGATTAGTCTTCATCTTACCCTCTCCAAGGCCCTTTGACTCAGGGGTTCCCTCTAAGGTTCTGATGAGGGATCATTCTTTTAGTCAGTCTTCCAGGATATAGGATTTTATGATACCAGTTTCATTTGGGTCCAATTTTCTGTCCTCCCCAACAACCGTACCCTCCCCTCCAGCCCTACCCTTCCCATTGTCTGGTTCTCGGGATGCCTATTAGGTATGTCAGCATCTTGGGCTGATCCTGGTTAGGAGCCACAGATGAGTGCGACCATACTATGATTGTCTTTCTGTGATTGGGTGAGTGTGCTGAGAATGATCTGTTCTAAGTTCGACCATTTTTCTACAATTTTTATTGTGTCATTTTTTTTAACTGCTTAATAGAATTCCATCATGTAGATATACCACATCTTGGTTATCCATTCATCCAGTGATGGACATCTGGGTTGATTCCAGTTCTTAGCTATTATAAATTGAGCAGCTATAAACATGGTTGAGCAAATACCTCTTACTCTTAGAGTAAATACGCAGTAAGGGAATAACTGGGTCTTTGGTAACTTTAGAGTCAGGATTTTTAGGAACCTCCATATCATAGAAAACAACTTTTTTAATCTTTCAAAGGAAAGTTAATAAACTATAAGAAATAAAATACCAGAAAAAATGAAAATTCAAAGCTCACCATATTTAAATTACATAATGATGTTCACATGAGAAGTAGAAACTCTCCTTAATCATTGATTCTCAGAGATTTGGGTTCAGTGCCTGCAGTCCTCTACAAACATTACACTTAGAGAGACACTGTATCTTTACATTAGATTTTTTTTTCTTAGAGCAGAATACTGAGATAAAATGAGGACAAGCAGGTGTTCTTTATGTAGGCATTGCATCATTCCTGACAGTGCCAGAGTAGCTAAGAGCATGCCACTTACAGGCTGATGTCCACATTCCAGTAGTGTTCCTTAGGCCTTACACAAACCATACCACTTAACTTGCAACACTGCCATAAGGCGCATATTATTATTTTTCTCTATTATACAGATGAGGAAATTGGTTTAGAGATGAAAGCAAGGTTCCTTGAATCACAGGGAAAGTTAAGTGGAGAACCAAGACCCAATATCAGTAGCTACTAGTGCTTGTGACACTTCCCAGATTTCTCTTGCTAAATAATTTGGGAATACCTGCAAAGCTTTCTGCTCAGCTGAAAGTGGAGTCCTGATGGAGTGAGCAAGTTTGGCAATCCCTTGACTTCTTGCCACTAGTGCTGGGCTCAGCCAGTAGGTTTCCAAAGGAAGTGTGCTTGGTAGCAGAGGGAAACTTTTCCTTCTTATAAGGCAGTGCAAGAGAAAGTCTACATATTCTTGCCCATTTCTCTCTCTCTCTCTCTCTTTTTAAGTTTTTATTTATTAGAGAGGGAGAGAGAACCAATATGGGCATGCCAGAGTCTTCTGCTATTGTAAATCAACTCCAGATGTGTCTACCTGAATCGAGTTTTACATGGGTATTGGGAGTCGAAACCAGGCCAGTAGGCTTTGCAAAAAAGTGCCTTTAACAGTTGAGCCATCTCTCCAGCCCCACTTCTCTCTTTTTGAACAGACAAATGTATGAAAATCATGTCTTTGCTTTAAGGCAGAGCAATGGAAAGCCTTTCACTCCTAACTGCTTCTGTTCATCTGGTGCCATTGTTGGGTGAATATAAGATAGTTGGATCTGGAAAAGTCATCTTTTGAACACAGAGGGGAAGTATGGCAAATATGATTACATGCTAGAATTGGAAAGCCAAGACAGGGAATTTCATCAGAACAAATCTGCGATCAGTAACCTAAGTTCAGCAAAATGTTCTTCCACTTGAAGGCAAACGGATAGGGTTAGCCAGGCTCCTAGAAACAACAAGGCCGTGTGGTACAGAGACAGGATACAGATGAAAACAAAACAAGAACTGAATCGAAGCTACAAATGGAAGACATGAATACCTGTAAAAGTTAACTTTCTCTTTGCTTTAAATTTGTTAACCAGAATTTTATTTCAAGTTGTGTTTACAATTGTCATGGGACCAGTTTCTCTTAAAAAGCTACAGAAATCCTCTTAACATTTATAATGATCAACTATATACTGAAGTTACTCCCCACTACATTGGAGAAAAGAAAACTTTTGTACATAGAAAGAAAGTATAAATAGTTGAAACCTTTATGACAAAATGTGTTGGTTTAAATGAATATTCACACCATAAAATACTGCATGTGGACTTAATTACTAGATTAATTGAACAATTGATGAGACAAGTGATAGGGCTAGGGAGATGGCTCAGTGGTTAAAGGTGCTTGCTAACAAAGCCTGCCCAGAAAACTAGACACACAAAGTAGGACATGCCTCTGCAGTTTGTTTGCAACTGCAAAATGCCCTGATGTACCCTCCTCTCATCTTCTCTCCTCTCCTTTCTTCTCCTCTCGTCTTCTTTCTTCTCCTCTCGTCTTCTTTCTTCCCCCTCCCTTCTACAATCCTTTCCTTCCCCTCTGGAGTTCATTCTAGACAGTGTCTAGAGGCCCTGGCACGCCTCTTCTCTCTCTCTCACACACTCTCTCTCTGCCTCTGTCTTGCAAAAAAATAAATAAATAAAACTTTAAGAAATGATAATTGGGCTGGAGAGATGGCTTAGTGGTTAAAGCACATGCCTGCAAAGCCTAAGGACCCCAGTTCAATTCACCAGGTTCCACGTACATGAGATGCACAAGAAGGGACATGCATCTGGAGTTCATTTGCAGTGGTTAGATGCCCTGGCATGCTCATTCTCACTCTGCCTCTCTCTTTCCCTCTCTCTGTCTCAAATAAATAAGTAAATAAATAAATAAATCCTTAAGAAATGATAAGTAACAAAAGAGGTAGAGTAATTCAACTTTTTAAAGTCTAATATACTGATATTATAACTTTGAATTTGAAATTTTTTTTCACTTGATTGGATAAATAAACTAATTTTATGGAGTATCTTTTTATAATGAGTTTACAAACAAGGCTATGATGTTTATTAATTGCTGATTTCCAACCTAAAAACTTGAATTTGTTACATTTTGCCTCAAAAGCAGAAAAACCTTACAATTTACTGTTTGATAGCTATGTCACCCTTAAGTAATATGCTTACCACCATTTTATGCAAGCTTGCAAAAATAAACCAAATTTTGAACACAGAAACAGGTTGTTTTTGTTCTATCTATACTTTAAAAACTAAAAGGCAAAATAGGTGAAGAGAAGTATTGCCATTTGACATCTACATAGCCATTGTTCTTTCTGAGCTTTTCTTCCCTAGCTCAGCCTGAGAATGGATAATTATATGTAATGGAAGACAGCTGTGATGTACCAAGTGTATTTCTTTCCTTTTCATCTTGTGCTTGAGTGCATAATTCCTTTCCTGCTTTAGAGTTACATAAGGTTCAATTTTCCTATGCTTATTTTATCCTGAAATTTTAATATGAGGACCTTAGCAACCCAAACCTATTAGAGTTTTATTGTCACCTTTTGGATAATGTCTTCAATTATGAATTAAAGTGTAAGATTTCAAGTACTACACACCTTTGTTAAGGGAGATAGTACTTGTTTTGTGTTTGTAAGAAATTAACTCAATATTGAAATAAAAGGAAATAAAAGTTTAAAACACACACCCAATTCACTAGTATTTCTTACTAGGTCTTTTTTTTTTTGGATAATACTGTGTCAACTTTTTAATTTATTTTGTTTTTTTTTTTTAGTTCTAATTCAGTTCTTTGTTTCGAATCCACATAGAATCTGTTAATTTATTACTGGATATGACACAGTGTTTACTGTATTTTTACCTGTGACCTCATCCTTGTGATATATTACGGAAGAAGGAATATAGAGTTATCAAGTTATCTTGGCCCATGCCCTTAATTCTCTATACATACTTTCTATCAGTGGTAATTGGGTAATTAGCTGGAGATGCTGTCACCTGATTCAAGGACTAAGAAATGTCTCATTAGGTAAAGTAATCTTCCTTTGTGCTCATGATTCATCTTTGATGTGATACTACTCTATCAGCAGGGACACTCTCCTCCCCATGGAGACTCTAACAAGCCTTCAAGACAAGAATACACAGAGGTTCTGCTATTAGTCTCATTTTTGAGGCAAATTGGGTTATTTTGCAGTAGTAGCATTTTTTTTTTTTTTTGCCTGCACAGTATGTGATCTTGGGATATGGCAGAAAAAAAAAAAAAATCTTCTGTTGATAAATGAGAAGATAAATGAGAAGATCAGTTCTATTGTGGCCCACTTGAAAAAAATATGTAACAGACTCGGCTTATGAAAAAAATGAGCTTAGAGGCATTTCTAGAAGTCTGAAGAGCCCACTGGGTTATTTGTCTTCAACTCCATTTTGATGTAGAATATAGATATTCAAAGCAAAATGCCCCTCAGTGAAAGCAAAGAAAAATTCTGTTTCTGGCTATCAGTTGCATCACAATTCCTAAGCAAATAACGCAATGAAAGAAAACATCCTTTTAAGAGTCTACTACATTCTTGTAATAAATCACAAAAACATAGGTATCAGCTTTCTTGGTCATTCTGCAAGACTATAGTTAAGAATATTTCCAGATGTGTCTTACTGAAGGGAAGGTAATTTTCTTTCATGCACAAGAGATCTTTTCTTAACATGGAAGGGAAAAATATCAGACACTTTTTTAGTCCTCTGCAGGTGACAAAACTTCAATTTCCTGTATCCTTAGACTGCTAGCATTCTGCTCTTATCCCATGGGAATGAAGAGAGATATAATCGTAAGACTACAAATACTTCTAAGGTAATATAAATGAAGAAGGCAATTTTCCAGTTTCCTGTCTAGGTAGCTTCATGGAACAATAATCTGAAGAAAGGAGTGCACAAGCATGGAACTGATTGTCTGGTTTGTGGTAAAAGACCCATCCCTTGGAATATTCCTGCTAAGAGAAAAGAGATTTTCTTAATGACGTACTGAAATGGTCTCTGGGATAAGCAGAAATTTCAGTGAAATAATGCCCTAAATTGTTAAAATGAATTTCACACCTACTAAACTCAAGTAAAATGGAAACCCTAGTGAACATTTTAATCTTCTTATTCTGATCACATTCTTGGTTGGTGGGATTAGTGAACAAAACAGTCTCAAACTCTCTTGATCAAATGGATGCTGCCTGAGGTAGTGTTATACCAACAGTGATCGTCCAGGGCTTAGTATTATAAATTCTAAGTATTTCTTTTCCTCACTCATTATCCCACCCCTAGTACTCTTTTCCCAAGAGATAATTCACTACAGACAAAGCACCACATGAATGAACACTGTGTATCTTCATTTTGCAACCATGCCACTTAAGGTAGACCTACAGTTAGCCATCAAACAACAATTATGTGGTGCTCTCAGATTTCAAGTGCATGGCATGGATTCTTACCATAATAATTAGTATAAAGTATATTTCTAGTATTAACGTTCTACTTGTTTCCTTAAGAAACTATATCTCATTGCACTGATGAGGATGAGGATGGAAAAATGAGTATCTGTACATAATTACCCAATTGCATAAACTGGGTAAACTGAGGCACTCCAGGTCTCAGTTTTGTAAAATGTAGCAGCCCTCACCTTCCTTTCCTTCTATTAGAGGGTGCCTCTGTTTTATACACTGGTGGTCCAGAGAATACCTGTGAGAATTTCTGCCCTTATAATTTTTTTCTTTTACAAATGTAAATTTATGATTAATAATCATGAAATTATTTCCTAGATGTTTTTATTGCCTTTGTTTGGCAAATCTTTTATTCATTATTAGTAATATTCTAAGAGTGTTTTATTCCCTTTCTAATTTCTAAATCTAATATAAGTAGTATGATTCTTACACTGCACAAACAAATGATATTTCTATAAAATAACACAAGACAGATAAATGTGTTTGTTTTACAAAATGTGCAACATTTGGAGTTTAATAACAGATATTTTTCAAGAAGTTCATTTCTGTTGCAGTTGAGTTTGGCTGAGCTACATGTGAACTATATAGATATTAGGAGATTATATGTACATTCTCTGTTTGAGGATTTTCACCAGTATTTTAATGTAAAGCTAAGTGTGTTTTACATTGAAATGAGGATTTGCCAATGAGGAGTCTGGTTCTCATGATACAGCAAAGTGCAAGTACTTTGAGTTAGTAAGCATAAACCATGTATTGTCCAAGATACAATGTAGTTTATAGAATAAAATTGATTCTTCATCAAGCACTTAAGTGTGCCACATGACATTCACAGCTTAAAAACGGAACTTTAGAATTTTTATCCCCAAATGAGAAGAGCATAGGGTGATAATAAAATTCTTTGCCATTTTGGTCCTGTAGTATACTGTCGAATTTTGTTAAACATCACAGCAACCTTTTCACCGCTGGATTTGCTATGACTCTTATGGCCATTTTGACAGCTACTTTGTTGTTATTTATTTGGCAGTGTTTGCATATTGTGTTCCCATTATTTGTTTTTCTTCTAAATGCTGCACAAAGGGAACTATGCTAAAGTAAAGAAATTAAAATTAATAAGTAAAATGTGTCCTGATGTGAACAGTTTCCCTCAGGCAATGAGACAGCAAGGCAGGGTGGTGACCAGCACAACTCAGGCACTGTGCCACATTTTAAAATGAATTGATGCTAGGCAAGAAATAGAAGTACATTTTAGTAAAGATGTTATTATTCTTAAACAGAAAGGAGTTATGTGACTACTTTCAAATGTTAACAATTTATCAGAGAAACAAAAGCTAGCTGTAAGAAAAAAAAAAAAAACTTTTATAAGCATGAAAATCTTTTAACTAAAAAGTATTGTGAGCTGGGTGTGCTGGACCATCCTTTAATTGCAACACTCAGAAGTAGATATAGGAGGATTACCTTGAACTCAAGGCCAGCTTAGGCTAGAATGAAATGTTGCCCCAGAACAAGCAAGCAAATATGTATATATATGCACACACACACACACACGGCTCACACATGTGCGATGCACATGTGCACAACGCACACACGCGCACACACACACACACACACACAATATTTTGTGGTAGTGACATTCTATTCTTTGTATATTATCTTCTTTTCTCTCTTCCATGGGTAAAATATCTTTCATGTTATTTGTTTACTCAGGTTAAGCTGGATTGATAATTTAAAATGAAAAAATCAGGGCTGGAGAGATGGCTTAGCGGTTAAGACGCCTGCCTGCTAAGCCTAAAAAACTGGTTCCAATCTCCAGGTCCCACGTTTAGGCAGATGCAAAGTGACGCAGAGGCACAATGCCGCACTTGACCACAAGGGGGCGCACACATCTGGATTTTGTTCACAGCAGCTTAGAGGCTGCTGGTGCGCCCATTCTCTGTCTGTCTCCCTCTCTGTCTGTGTCTCTCTCCAAAAATAAAAAAATAAAAAATAAATGAAAAAAAATCAATAAATCAGCAACATTTTTCTATATATTATGAATTTTGAAACTTCAAATGTATATGATGCTTTCAGTAATATCATTATATAGTACAGTTGTTACATTTAATTAAAGTATATCTATTTTCTCAATATTTAAAATAAATTTCAAGGTCAATTTGCTTACAATTTAATAATTAAAGAATTCATCAACTAAAAAAAAAATGTTTCTGAGACAAGATCTCTCACTGTGTAGCCCAGGCTGGCTTGTCAAGTTCCAGCACTCTAGGGGTCAGCCCTCATGATTAGGTTCAATTTGTAAATGTGTTATTTTTTTATTTTTATTTTTTTGATATATATATATTTTTTATTTATATTATTTTGATTTTACATTCATAGTAAAGGATCCATTGTCCTCCTCCCTGTCCTCCCTCTTTCAAAGGGACCCTTGTCAATGGGGAATGTGGGTCAAGCATTGTGAGGTTGGTTAAGAGTTCTGGGGGGTTGGCCCCAGTCTCTGTGCATAATGCCCCAACTATGGCTCTAACAATCTTTCCGCCCCCTCTTCCGCAAGTTTCCCTGAGCCACATTGGGGTCATTTTAGTTCTGCTTCAGTGATGCGGTTTCGGGAGCCTCTGTGTCTCTGGATCTCTGGCTTAGTTGGAGGTGGATGTTCTCTGTGTTTATCTCCTTCGCCTTTTGCTGGTGTCATGATCGCCATGAATACTGAACTCTTGCCCTTCCCCTGCGTTGTTCTATGGTTTCAGCTGGGGCCCTGGTGAGGTGTGGTTAGCTGATCCTCCCTTCAGGTTCGATGTCCACCTGAAAAAAGATAAGCAAATTCTCCATCGGAGAGAAAAGTTAGTACTAGATAGAAGGGATGACCATCTATGTTTTGGAGGGAAATTTATATGCGTTGGCTCTCTTCTAGCCCACATTTGGTGGTATCTTGATCTTGGAGACTGAGCTCATTTTTTGTACCTGGTTTTGACTTATTTCCCAGTTCCAGCAATGAGTTCCATACCACTGAGTGGATCTATTAGCCAAATCAAGAGCAGTTGGTTACCCACCATGGCTGATTGCCACTACTGCACTTGTATGAGCATTACGTCAAGTTGTTTCCAGCTGGGTATCTTAGACTGCCAGTTGTTTGGACAGATGTCGGTCATTTTCCCCCAGTTGCTTGTATAGCGCCCTCTGTTACTAGACTAGCTAACTGTCTGGGGACTGACCCTCTTCCAGATTCTGAACATATCTCTTCGTGTTTGGTCTCACACATGTAAGCTGTCTTTACTTTAAAAAGTAAAATAATACTAATATCCTTTCTGTCATTAACAATATTATTTGCATTTATGCATTCTCAGAAAAATCATTAAAAATACAATATTTCTATGTATAATACTCCCAAGGAATATTGTATATCAATTTATATCTGAATTCCCTCATATTTACACTCATTATGCAGAGAAATTTATTTATTATCATTTTAATAAATATTGTGGTTGCCATGGTTATTGTTTTGGATAAGATCTACCACTATCAAAGTAATTGATTTTTCCAATACAAAGACTAATTCAGGGTTAAAAATGAGATTGCTGCATAAGCCATGAGTCCAGTTACTTATTTCTTTCCTTCCTTTGTTTTTAGGAGTGACATGGATGATATTGACCAGTGTATTTGTAAGGCAATAAATGAAAATATTCTTCCTGATGAGGAAAGAATACATTAGGTTTCTAAGCCGGGCGTGGTGGTGCACGCCTTTAATCCCAGCACTTGGGAGGCAGAGGTAGGAGGATCGCTGAGAGTTCAAGGCCACCCTGAGACTACATAGTTAATTCCAGGTCAGCCTGGACCAGAGTGAAACCCTACCTCGAAAAAAAAAAAAAAAAAAAAAAAAGAATACATTAGGTTTCTAATGAGACTGACAAGAGGGAGTGAATGAACGTGTGAGGAGGACATGCATGAACTCATAGTGACAAAGACTGCAGCAAGCAGACCTCTCACCGTTATAGTGCCGTTCAGGCAACAGGTTGCAGAACAATAAATTTTAACTGAACTGAATAAAAAGTTATATTGTCATCAGCTCAATCAGTTTCTATCCTCCCATGTGATCCCAGATGAGACATTTGTCTACCTAAGCTGTGCCAAAACTGATCTTGACAGTGGAGGGCCCCTTCTAACTCTTTCCACTCCTGCTTGTTCGACTAGAAAGTGTGCAGTGCAGTGGAGACTACATTTGTTGGGTATATTTTGGCGTAGGTCCCTAAACTCTTAACCGAAAACAGCTGAAATTTAACTCAGAGAACATGGTGGAAGGAAACCAAGCATATGAAATTTCAAATTCAAAGAATTCCCTGAAATGAAGGAACTATAAAACATGTATAAATTTTGGACTTTTTCCTGCACTTACTGGGAGGAACTGTTGGCTCAGGGGCTGGGAGGTTACATCCTTCCAGCTCCAAGCCTGTCCTCCACCTCCCAAAATTACCTTCCCGGGATTGACACCCAGCCGTCCCTGGAAATACCTCTGCTAGGGCCTCCCTTGCTGGCTTTCTAGTTGCTTTGTTTCTGTGTTTGCATTGTTTTCATGGTTTATGTCATTCAGGATTGGATCCTGCTTCTTGCACTTAGTCCTAAAACACATGAAGATTGTAAAGAAAATGCACACATGGTCTATAATTGATATGAAATATAATAGTGTGTCACTGGATATTGGATACTCATTCAATTTCATATGAATCAGATGTTCAGAAAAGTGGTCTTAGGATGATTAAAGCCTATACCACTTAGTAAAATTAAGTACAGGCAAATTAGTGAACGGATTTTCTCTCAGTTTCCTCTGCTGTACAGTAGACACTTAACCGAAGATTGTGAAAGAATTGAATGGGATTGTCTCTATAGAACATTGCCTAACTCAGAGTGTAAACTCTGTTAATATTTTCTCTGGTCGTTATGGTTGGTTATGTTTATATTAATCTGGCATACCTATATTCATCATTTCAATAACTGGATACTAGTGGGAAGCAATAATGTTTTAAATTAGAAAATGTTTAAAGTGCAGCCTCTATCCTTGGTACTCCTAACACAGTGGCTCTCAGCTAGCTAGGGTATATGAATCCATTAACTGTCTTTGGATACTAAGAAGTTATCATATCATATTGGATTATCTCAGATCATATATCTCAAGTAGGTTTGGAATAGGAAAGAAGCTGTGGTCCATATTTAAGAACCACTGAGGTTTTCTTATTATTGAAATTCATGAGGGTCGTTGTGAACATTTGTGACATTTCAAGGATTGATATGGGCATACTTTCAAGCACTCTTGGTTACTTATATAGAAACTGCTGCCTTTAATCTGCTATATTAGTTCTCTATTGCTACCTTAACAAATTATCACAAGTTTAGCAGTTGAGAACAATGAAGGCTTACTTTCTAAAATTCATGTAGGCGTGTCCTTTGTAAAGGTTCTCTGAAGGCTGGGAGGAAAGGTGTTGAGAGAGCTCCTTTCTTACCCGAAGCCATAGAGGGGAATTCACTTCTGAGTTTATGAATGACAATTCAGTTTTTAGTGCTTGTGTGATCGAAATTAGGTCCTGTCATTTTTGCTTCCTTTTGATGAGCAGCTTGTTCCTAGTTGCTTTTATCCATGCCTACTTACCCTGCTAAGGTGGCCTAGGTCACCTCACATGTCCAGCCTCTCAGATTCTCTTCCTGCATCTGTCAGATGCCAAACATAGACTGTTTTCAGCTCTGAGAGCATTTTGGTTTCATAGGACCTGTTTGGATAATCTCTATCCTCTCCTTAAATTCAGTAACATTAACCATTTTCTCCAGGTTCCTTTTGTTGTGCAAAGTTATTCAATAGGTTACAGAAAGCATCATACTTGCATTGTTATAGGTCTAAATATTGTACTTCTAAGTTATATTTGTCCCTAACATGTGGGCAACCTTTCTACCATGTTATTCCTTTCCATTTGATCAATAGTTTGTACTGTAAGGTGCCCAAGTCAACCTACTTGTACTAGTTATAATATTCAAGGGAGATACAAACTAAGTGTCTGAGGCTTCAGAGGATATTGGAGTTTGTTCTAATGTGGAGAAATGATGATCAAAGACAGATCCATTGAAAAGATAATTTTAGAAGTATGTTCTGCAGAATGACTAATGGAAAGGCAATTTGCACTTTATTAAAATGAAATTAAGGAATTTTGCTGCATAAAATATGTAACATACATCTAGAATTCTTGGCAATATGTAATGACTACAATGTTTTCACAACCATGCTGAGACATGCAACCTTCAAATAGGACCCACTGATGTTTTTAGATCTCAGGAAATGATGAGCTAAAAGTCATGTTGTGGAAACTCTCAGTCTGGAGTTAATGTGTAGGATGCCTTAAAGGCAAGACTGGTTGGAAGGGTGTTGTGCATAATGGGGGAGGTGATCAGAAGCTCGAAATGCTCTGGTAGAAATGGAGGATAGTGATGATGTAATGAAACTCTTCCAGGATGGTTGATTGAATGAGGACTTGGCGGTAAATGTGGTTCAGATATGATACTTTCTCGTCTCAGAAACTGTGAGCAATGTGATGCCATTTTCCACTAAAAGGGAGATGTGAAGAGTAGAATTTCTCAGTGTGAAGATAAAGATTTATGGATTTAATACATGGGGTCATGAAATGTCCAAAAGTAGGTATGGAAGAAGGGAATTCGGAGAATTAAGGGAAGAGATTCTATCAAAAACCCATCTTCATGTATAAGATAGTCAATGAACATAAATGAATGAATCATTCACTGAAATATGTTGAACAGGGAGCCGACAACTCTTTAAAAGGAAGAGCAATCTTCCTATTAAGTACAGGTTAATCTCCAGGCAGTACAGCTACCATCACTTGAGTCAAACAGATTCATTTCAGGAAAGCTTGCGAACAAATATTCCACAACCAATGGAGGGGCTAGGAGCAGGAAGCAAGTACCTTCTGTAAGAAGAATGTTAGAGTGAGGGAATTCAAAGAGAAGAGGACACTGATGTAGCTGCAACTGTTATAATTATTTAGTTATGTACACCAACTTTTGGAAGAATTTATTTTATGCCTTTAACATGATTAGGTTACCTTGAAGAATTCAGTGACCTCTAAATTTATTATATATATATTCCTTGTAATAAGCTGGAAAAAAATCCCTCAGCTTCTGATGTTTCTCTGTTCTTCTGTTTACATGTTTATTTACTTTATTTCTGTGCTTGTTCTTGGTCTTTTCCCCTGTTGTTTTTCATACTTGTATGAGGGGCTTATGTTCAATATTACTGTAGGTTGCATATTCTCAAGTTTAGTTCATGTTTGTGTATTTCATATGAAAAATTCATAGTGAGTCCTAGACAGAGCAACCCAGATTTCCTGTTCAAAACTGATTTCTTATGTTCCAAATTGTTGCAGAATTGCAACCATTATGTAGATTACTTAGGAAATAGATCTTACTCTTAGAATGTAATGTGTACCCTTGAAGCTAAAAAAAAAAAAAAAAAAAAAAGTTCTGGTAGTGTATTATTTCTGAATATTCCCATGGAATTAACTATACTTTAAATTGTTTCTTTTTTAGTATAATAAAAACAGCATGTGCCAGTAATTTTGACCCTGATGATGTTTCCTGGTTTCATTTCCCCTAGTATTTAACAAGGAAAAAGAAAAGTTTCTGTCTTTTTATGTTGAGTAAGTAAGCTGTTTGTATTGCTTGAGGTTCTTTGTGTAGTTGTTTGTTCATATCCAGATGCTAAAACAAAATGATTTTGTATCTAAGGACATTTAAAATAGGTTTCTCTTCTTTACTCTGTGTTTTCTGTAACCTAGTTGTAAAGTTAAGGTTAATATAATAGTAGTTGGGTTGGAGAGATGGCTTAGTGGTTAAGGCACTTGCCTACAAAGTCAAAGGAGCCAGGTGAGATTCCCCAGGACCCACATAAACCAGGTGTAGAAGGTGGCACATGCATCTGTAATTCATTTGTAGTGGCTGAAGGCCTTGGTTTTCAACCTATTCTTAATATAATAGTAGTTGGGTTGGACTTAGTTCCCTTCCTTCCTTCCTTCCAGGTCCTTCCTTCCTTCCTTCTCTCCTTCCCTTCCTTCCTTCCTTCCTTCCTTCCTTCCTTCCTTCCTTCCTTCCTTCCTTCCTTCCTTCCTTTCTCTCTCTCAAATAAATATTATTAAATAAATAATTAAAAAATATAATTGGAGTTGTATTTGCCCTATCATTATACTGCACAGAATATGAAAAGTTGAAAGATGTCTGACAATAATGGTCTTGAGAGATGGTTCAGTGAGCAAAGTGCTTGCTGTGGAAACAGTGGACCTGAGTTTGGATCTGAGCCCAGATAAAAATGCTGATATAGGGCTGGAGAGATGGTTTAGCAGTTAAGGCACCTGCCTGCTAAGCCTAAGAGTGTTAGTTCCAATCTCCAGGTCCCACGTTTAGCCAGATGCAAAGTGACGCAAGGGCGCAATGCCGCACAGCTGAGAGGCTGCTGGCATGCCCATTCTGTCTGTCTTCCTCTCCCTCTCTCTCTGTCTCTCTCTGTGTCTCTCTCTCAAAAAAAAAAAAATGCTGATATAATGCTGCATGCATTCTGTAGGCAGCACTGTGGAGCACTGTAGAGGCAGACAAGTGGATTCCTGGGGATTGCTAGCTAGCTCATAAAGGCAAATTGGGTCAATGAAATACTCTGTCTGAAGAACATAAGGTAGAGAAACATTGAGGAAGATACTAAAAGTTGATCTCTAGCCTCCACATGCCCATGCACATGTGTGAGTGTGCAGCCATGTGCACACATATACCACATGTACACACATCTACTCATAAAAGCAAAAATTTCTGTAACAATCACTTGTCTATGGGAGTTTTCTGGACCATGTTAATTTGTTAGAATAATCTGGTTCAAGCAGTCATGACATAAACTATTATATAGAGTCATTTTTTCAATTTCTTCCAGGCAAATGATCTACATATTATTTCTCACTGGATGGTTTTGTGAGGTTTCCTTGGTGAATTTTCCTTTGTTCACTTTTCTGCTTATCTTGGAGGTATGGAAACCTGGGTTGTTAGGGCTCCAAGCATAGATCTGTTTCTCTGGCTCTCACATTAATCAATCACTTATTAGTGTATAAGGCAGAATGCTAACTCAGACACTTAGGGTCTCTACCAAATTTTCTTTAATTGACTCTGCCACAATGGAAGATTCCTTTTGGGGTGGTGCTTGGATTTCAGCATTTGCATCACACACACACACACACACACACACACACACACACACACACTCATTTCAACTTATATGTGATTATAAAAGTTCTCTCAAGGAAAAACCAGTAAGACATCTCCGTCTCTGTATCTTTCTGTCTCTCTTAGTATGCAGTATATTTGAGGAGAGGGGTTAAGGATTTATGTTCAGATATCAGCCTACATGCTTGTGTCATTGTGGGTGCAGGTAATTCAAGATCAGAAGAGTTTTCCCATAGATTGGAGGTCCTGGGGAGTGTTGATGTTCCTGACTGTAGAGTGAAGTGATTATGACATATATTTATTATCGTTAGCAGGCATTATGTTCTTCAGAATTCCATGTGCTATACCCTCACATGTCTGCAGAGTGCTAGATTTGTTTATTACACCAGAATCAGCACAAACACCTGGGCAAGGTATTGTTAAGTACAGGGGGGCAGCAATGTTATCACTAGGCAATAAGACATTTTCAGCTACATTATAATCTAATAGAAGATATATGTTATCTCATATGCAGAGTCTCCACTGTCTAAATTCGTTATGAGGCATACATGTACCCAAATATGTGCAAATAAATATCTTTAGGAAAGGATGAGTGAGTGAAAAGAACAAAATAACAACTTGCAGGGCTGATCATAGTCTCATCTGTCTGTAAAAATTTCCAACCCATAAATCACAGTAAAAATATTGTGTATTATTTATTAAAGGGTGCCTTGAACCTACCATCAAATCCTTTTGGTGCTTTCATATTATATACTTGCTACTAGAAGGAAGAATGAGACCAGTGAAGAAGGGAAAATAATAAGATCCCTACAAATAACACATTTTTTTTTTTTTTTACAAAAAAATACCACACAGACACAGCTT
Source organism: Orientallactaga sibirica (assembly GCA_036365145.1). Taxonomy (NCBI): domain Eukaryota; kingdom Metazoa; phylum Chordata; class Mammalia; order Rodentia; family Dipodidae; genus Orientallactaga; species Orientallactaga sibirica. Next base: position 12,707,482 of record JAEOAD010000060.1, on the reverse strand, counting down.
CCCAGGATGCACTTTCCCAACTTTATATTTTAGTTGGTATTCTCATAAGGCTGAGGCATCAAAACAGCTAACAAACTTTGTGTACTATCATAAGCAAGACCAGTAACATCAATTCCACTTAATCAGACTGAGAATGTGCAGTTCTTTAAAAATGTTTTCACCATGATTTCATACATACTTAGAATGATACAAGGGAGGAGAGATAAGCTTGGATTTAGAAGACCTTGGTCCCTCTCAGAGATCTTTGGTGAGCACATTGATGGGAACATTTTCTCTGTGTTCCTGCAGTAAATAAAGAACATTTGTTAGATCCCTTAAACCTCTATAATTTCAAAGTATTGCTCTGCAGAACCATCCACCTACCATGCCCACTAGGTGATTTAAAAGACACCTCAACCTTAGTCTTCTCATAGCAAGTATCTAAAGACCATTCCATTCAGAGCCCATGCCTGCTCTGTGAAATAGAAATTAATTCATCCAGTCGCTCAACTCCAATGCCACGAAGTCTGTCTTGACTTTCCTTTCATGTTCCTTGATACTCTATCAGCACATGTTATATATCAGATGTTAGTATATATTCAATTTCCCATCCTCTTTTATTACCACCATTAATGTGGCAGACTGAGCCTTCACCCTTTCGCCCCAAAGAGTCAAATGCCATAGTCGCCTAAGAGTGCCTGTCTGTTTTCCACCACTGTTTGTCCACGCCCATTTCTACTTTTTCTCAGGAAGCTTGAATGATCCATCTTAAATATGAATCAGTTCATGCTTACTGAGTTCTAAGATAGCATGTCTACCAGGGCTTCAGACATGAGATGCTCTCCATCCATCTTTCTTTAGTCCTAGAACCCTCTCTGACCTTATGCTTCACCAAAGACCACTTCTCTGCAGCCTTTCTGGACACCTTTTCCTCGGACAGTTCTCTCCCCCGATGGCCACTTCATCCCTCACTTTCATATGGTTTGTACTGTAGCAAAGAATCCCCTGACCTCCCCTGTACCAGCAAACCCTGCATCCTTTCTTCTGTGCACTGAGTCTTTACCTTGCTTCAGTGAGGTTTTGCCATTTGTCACCATGGGGGGCGGGGGATTTGTTGATCACTTCATCCTCAGGACCTAGAACTGTTAGTTAAATGATTAACTGACAATATTTATCCATGAAGTTATGATATAATGTTTCATTTTGTCAGACATTGTAGATGGGATGAAGTCAAATCTCTTTGCCCTTTGAAATCCGATAGATCATAGGTTGGCTTTACATGTTCTTTGGGCAAGAATAAGTGGGGAAAAATGATTGAAGGATGACTGGTTACCTAATAATGTAAATAAGTTCTTGGTTCCTAAATGCACATTTGATACCAAACCAAACAAAAACAATAGCATATGAAGTACCATGCTTTTGATTATCATAATCTTCTCCTTATATGGGTGGTGTAGAATTTCCAGACCAACATGACCTAGCTTGGTATATTTCTTCCTTTAACGTGGTGTGTGGCCTTGACAAAGTTCCACTACATAAGCAAGCCAGGACTCTTATCTTTAAAATAAGTGTAATAATAGGTGTCAACTCTCTTACCTGCCTGAATGGGTTGTTAAGGTTAATGAGATAATGTCTGTTTAGAACTTTGAACTCTTTGGAAGGAAGGTGTTATCATGTGAACACCTAAGTTTTTCTTATATTTTACATGGATGAGAGGATGGGAACCATCCAAATATTTTGTCTTAGCTTCCCTGAAGGATGCATGGAAGCATATTTCTTGTTGAACAACTGTTGGGAGGAAAAACTTCAGGTAACATACATGATGACATAGTTAATCTCTAAGATCTATCAGTTTTGCACATGTGTTCTGTGGTATAAATATTAAAAAGAAACAAACTGTAGCACGAGATATTTCTGACTCCTATTATGCAAGAGAGTTTTTGCCAACTCCCACTTTTTATTACAATCAGTAGAAACTATAGAAATACCTGCCCAAGGTAAACTTGGTTTCATGAGAAGTAATATCCAATCCTCTCCATAAATTCTTTAAGTTGAGATAGTGTCTCAAGAGTGGATATCTACAGGAATCTAAGAGGATTTCCCCTTCCCTTGCTTTTTTATTATTTCTATATTTTAATATTTTCATGTTGCAGCCTGGAGCCTAGATTTGATTCATTGATTCCCCTGTTCTATTTAAAGACTGTTTTTATTAATGCACTTTTCAAACCTAGACACGGTATTATCGCCTTCTCCATCACTGTACTAAGTGTTGAGATCTAAGCTCACCAGCTGTAGCAGCTGGGTTTCTCCTTGGATCTCAGAGCTAAAAACTTTCATCTCCTTTGCTGTCTCAGCTGCTGCTCTGAGGCTGTGGCCTTCTCATAACTCAAACCAGTTTCAAAGCAATGCAAGTAACTTCTTTGGAATGCATTTGGAAAACCACAGAAAGGTTCTTTAAAAGTACACCACTTATATACTGTAAATGAATGTTTCCATTTTAAGGTAATAACAGCATAATGTCAGGAGCCAGCATGTGATATTTAACTACATTATGGACACAGTGGATAAAAGTATCCGTAGACCAATATAAAAAAGTAGAAAAGAAAGGAAAAGAAACACTAGGTTCACAATTTGCTGTCTTGAAAATGGTCTCATAGTTGTGGAATCTATGAATCAAAGATTTCATTTTTAAAAATTCTATTTATGAAGTAAGATTTTCTATAGGGTAAAAGATATTTTCCTGTCTTAAATATGTGAATTAAGCCAGATGTGATGGTGCACACTTTTAATCCCAGCACTCAGAAGGCAGAGGTAGGAGGGTCGCAGTGAGTCCACCCTGAGAATACATAGTGAATTCCAGGTCAGCCTGAGGTAGAATGAAGCCCTACCTCGAAAAATGAAAAAAAAAAAAAAAAAAAAAAAAAAAAACACAAAAAGGTGTTGTTTTCAAAAATGAGAATGAGGGCTGGAGAGATGGCTTAGTGGTTAAGGTGCTTGCCTACAAAGCCAAAGGACCCAGGTTTGATTACCCAGGACTCATGTAAGCCAGATAAACAAGGTGGCACATGCATCTGGAGTTTGTTTGCAGTGGCTGGGTGCCCTGGCATTCTCTCTCTTTCTCTGCTCTCTCTCTCTCAAATAAGTAAGTAAAAATAAAAATATTTAAAAAATGATATTAATTGCCAACCAGGCCAGAAGGCTTGGACTTCATAGACTTAGAATGAACTTGAAATTATGAATATTGGCGTGGGGAAGGCTCAATTTTGCATTCATTTTAATAGAAATTTGTTATATGAAATTGTCAGTAAAATAAAGGGTGACTTGCATTTTATAAAATTAGAGATTATTTTAGTGAAATTTTATATTTACCACATGTCTGACACAGTCAGGCCCTGGCTTCCTTTGCTAACCTTGCCTTGAAGGAATTTACCCTTCCTCCGAACCTGGCTTCTTCACTTGTGTGGTGACCTCGCTAAAGCAGGACTCCATGATTCAGGTTTGTTTGTAATTATCAAGAGATTACATTTATATCTTTCTTAACCATCTCCCTAGCATTTTGTGGTGGGAAGCAGTCTCCTTCCAGAGACTGGAAAAAGAAAAGAAATCTTTGGGGGTAGTTTATGTGTCTGCTGATGGTGCATTAAAAAAAAAAAAAAAAAAAAGATTCCAATATTTCACTATTCCCCACGGTGCCTTTACAATTCAGCAAAGTAGTATATGCTGCTAAATAGGGGGAAAATAATTCACTAGAATTCTAAGCACATTGTTTTTTTAATGATTTACTGCATGGATTTTAAAGCTTTCCTTCATAAGCACTTGTATTACCTTATCTCGAAAGGCAGCTTATGGCAGCAACTGCCTGTGCTACCAGGGGATTAGAACAGGTAGACATGCGATCACTTTCCCCTCTGGGGCTCCCCAGACATTACAGGCATTAGGCTGAGCTTCTACTGACCTGCTCTTGAACTTGTGCCATTCAAAGGGAGCATTTGTTTGCGTAGTATTTGGAATGCATCATTATGTTTTTAATGCTATAGCTACTGGAAAGTGTTTTCTGTGATTTTTATCACTCTCACTCTGTGCATGTCCATACTTATGTCACATTTAAGATGAAACAAATAAGTAAATATAATATAAACATACTAGAAATGCATATTATACATGAGTCAAATACATATTTAAATATTTGAGAAGCTACCTTTCTGAAAGACAAATATAAAATCAATTTTAATAGTATGCTATTTAACTCAGGATTGAAAATGTAAATATTTTAAGTGCTACCAGTTTGAAGAGTATTAATAATTAAACTATGAAATGTTATCCATAGTTTCCCATTAATTTGTCAGAATATGTATGAATTTTACACATATAACCAGACCTTAATTCATAATAGCAACAGTTGTTCACTGGCTGTCTTACCAGTGCAACTATACATGTACGTTAAGCAACTTATTTTGAAATAAACCTTTAATGAAAGTCTCTAGAATTTTAGCCAAATTCTATTTCGACTGTTTTTGAAATTCCACATTGTAACTTATATTTTCAAAAAAATTAAAGATACACTTTAGAGATTGGCAGTAGTTGTAAACATCTCTTTTCCAATACCATTGATCCTGTAAAGTAAGATACATGCCTGTTAGGTGGTTCTTTTAGCCCTGTAACTTCCATTTTCCAGAGACTGCTTTGGAGGAATTTCAAGGTGTTACCCACACCCAAGTGGAAGTTGAATTCATTAATTATTAAACCATGAGTCCATTGAAACTTTCATACTATTCATGGATTGTATACTTTCTTGACTTAATTTAAAGTGCACAGGCAACAAAAACCTTGTATTGAAATTATTGCAAATATTAGAAATTATCCTTTAAGCTTGTGTTTTGTTATATTTGTAATAGTGAAGTGGAGGGTTTGGGGTGAGGTAAAAAGGCAAGGAAGACTATATTTTTAAAGTACAGGTTTCCCTGAGCCCTCTGAACAATTTGCCCTCTGCTCGCGAATCCTTTGCTATGGTCCACATAAAGCCTTGTATTGATTTACCAGTGAAGCATCTTGTCATCTCTGGACTCAGGTCCCTTGACCTTTTGTTTGTTCCTGTAAAACTATGGTTTATCTAAACTTCTTTTCTAATAGGTCCTTCAATCTTCAAAAGGCCACGAGACTCTGTGGGAATACATTAAACAGTTGGATAATCCAGAAAACGGAAGTATTTAAAAGAAAAGAGATTGTAGACAGTTAAAGGTCAGACAGGCACTTATTAAGTCCAAAACACAAATGAATTCTCTTAAGAGGAAAAGACTCTGAAGGAGAGGCCTGAGTTCAATTTAATATAAAACTAAATTTAGTTTGAGATTGTCAGGAAAGCATGTCCCATGTATACTTTTTTCATGGTACCAAAGAGGGTGACAAGGAATTTTAATGTGAGTCTGCTTCTGAGTGCTATAAAAGAAACAGGGTAGTATGAGCAAGCATAATTAGTCCAAATGTTACTACCATCTTTATTTCCTAAAATTCCAGTGTTGGAATGAAGTGAATGTGCTGGCATCATGTGTGTATCCTTATAATTTTTTATTTAAAGATAAGCTCAACTTTGGTAGCTTGAATCTTGGTGTTTCAACTACCATTCACCTCTTTCCATATTGTTTCATCCAACTTACTGAACATGTAATTTAATATACAGGCTGACACTTGATAGTTTCTCTAACACACACACACACACACACACACACACACACACACACCTTTTTTTTCCCCTGTGAAATGATTTTTCTTGAACTCCAGTTTCTAAGGTTGCTATTTCCTATATTTCTCTATGGAAAAGAATGAAAATTAGTTGTGCATTTTATTTTGTATCATTTGTTCCCATATTGTGGCATATCTTCATTACAACTTTTGAAGAAAGGTATTATTATTGACAGATACTACCCTGAAGTCATTTTCAGCAAGTACCTACTTGTCCCAGGTGAAGTTAACATGCTGTGCTTGGTGAATAATGGACTTCAAAGAGTTTTATGGAAGAATTACATAAAATATTGACTAAATAGTTTAAAAACATTTTTCAGTTCTTAACATTAACACTCTTAACACTTAACATTCTTTTTAAATTTTTTATTGTTTATTTTTATTTATTTTATTTGAGAGTGACAGAGAAAAAGGCAGGAGGGGGCATGCCAGGGCCTCCAGCCACTGCAAACGAACTCCAGATGCATATGCCACCTTGTGCATCTGTCTTACGTGGGTCCTGGGGAATGAACCTCAAGTCGGAGTCCTTAGGCTTCACAGGCATATGCTTAACTGCTAAGCCATCTCTCCAGGCCCCAACACTTAACATTCTTAACAGTGTCCGAAAGATATTTATGAGTTTAAATTCAACCTTGCTGTTGAGTTTTAGTCCACTAATCAATGGCATGATTTTTGGGTCTGAAAACCAGAGTATGATTTTAAATTGATTTTTAAGTAGTTAAGACATTCACATAGTTCAATACTCAATAATTTTATAGATTATACATTTAACAATTTTCAAGCCTGTAGTTATCCACAGAAAACTTTTAATCATCAAGGTTTTAAAATCCTTCAGAGAGAAATTTAAATATATGAAAATAATTGTTTGCTTATTTTTCATATGTTCACATGTCGTAGATATTTATATCAGTACATTAGAAATTATTCCAATCCTTATTGGAATTGAATAGTATTCAATAGGGTGACTAGAACACACTTTATTCAGTTCTTTTCTTAAAACATGAATATATGGTTTGTTCTGTGAACCATTGTTATGAATAATCCTGTATGTGTCTTTTTATAACTTTGTATTATTACTGGTAAGAAAATTCCTGCAGTTAAATTACTTGTTTAAAAATATGCATTAGTAAGTATTGCTAAATTTTTCTTTCTAGCAGTTATAGAAATATTGTCCCACCCACAATAGAATATAGTTCAATTTTTCTGAAACCCTCAACAATACCATAAAATTTTTTTAAATGTTGAACTTCTGTCTGTGTCAGTATAGTTTTAATTTAAATTCCCTTTATATGATGACATGGTTTGTTATTTCATATGCTGAGTTGTCACTTGGAGCTACCACATAAGCGTGTAAAGAACTCGATTGTGCATTCTTTCATGTTTCCTTTCCAAGTCTATTTCTTATTGATTTGTATGAATTCTTGGTATATTAAGAAATTGGGTATTGTTTGTAACATGTTATAGGGATTACAGACCTTTTCAGTTTGACATTTGTCTTTTAATCTTGTTTATGGTGTTTTTGCAGCACAGAAAAATTGGGTCTAAGTAATTAGCTTTATTGATTTTTTTTTCTTTTTCATGAACATGGCTATTGTGATATTTTTAGAAAGGAAGGCCTTCCTTATGTGAAGAGCATACCTTAGTTCTCTCATCATTATTTCCACTGCACTTATGGTCAAAATCAGGCAATTGGGTCAGATCAGCTTTCAGTGATTCTGTTTATTATAATTTGCTGATTAATCGTGGCTGGAACACTATGGAGGATATGCATTTGTTCTGATGAGAAACGGAGGAGTAAGTTTATGCATGCCAAGGTTCCAGTGTCAACAATTCCCTCATCATCCTTTAAGCATAAAAGGTTCCTTTCGCTACCAGAGGCACCAACATGAATGTAAAATTAAAATAAATAAAATAATTAAAAAGAAAAGGTTCCTTTCTAGGAACTGTCTAATTTGTAGGACTGCTGTTCCCAATGCCTTGTTCATGTTTATATGTTCTCTGATAATCAAAAATTCCAGATAGTTTTGTTTTTTGTGTCACTGGGGTTTATTCATGATTATCCAGGAGCATTTGAAGTTTACTGTTTATTATTACTATGTTATTTTATTAAAAGATGACATTTCCTGATTGGTATTATAAATAATGAACCATAATATATAATTCAATTCTGATAATTTAGTCCTTAGAATTAAAAAGTTTATTGGGTTTGAATCTACATAAATCCAAATTGACTTTCCACATTAATTTAACATTTAGAATTCATTTGAAATAAATATTTTAATTGTATTACTATGAATGGATTGAATCTTGATAGTAAAGTGATACAGTTACCTGCTTTTAATCTGGAACAGTTGTTGGGTATGCAACTTCAAGCTTTTGTGACCTCATCTTACTTTTCCCATCTTTAAAATGAGAGTAATAGCTACTCCTCTTAGAAAACTGTTGGAATTATGAACAAATTAAAGCCTGTGAAGCAATTAAAGTAATGCAAGGTGCCTCTTGAGGCTTCATTAAGCATTTTTAATTTCAAAAATTATAATTACTATTGTTTTAATTATGATATCCAGATACAGATAATTTAATTGAAGGTAAGTAAGTATGGTGGGAAACTGTGTGTAATCTTTGGACTATTTTTTCCATATAAAGGTGTTGTTTTATTCACTTTTAGACTGCCCACATCACAAGATCATCTCTCTCTCTGTCTCTCATATATATATAAAACTATGACCCTATCTATTTCCTTTGGATGATCAGGACAGCTGAACATCTAATCCATTCATTTTGGCCTCATTGTGATTGAAACAGCTGAATCCATCATGTAGTGCTTTGCTTTGATCATGACGACAGCCAAAATGAAAGCATTGTCCATGCTAGCTAAGGTCCATTTATTTTGGAAATAACTTTTGACAGGTAAAGCATAGCTCTATATTGCCTTCTTGACATCACATTGGTATCTTCTGTGGCTTCTGGTGGTGTATTCATCCTTTAGCTAATACATCTTTTGTTTTCATTTGTTCCCTGTTATCTTAATAAATGTAAACAGATGATTCATGGAGGTAATTTACTCAGAACCATTTTAACTGCACATGGCCTGAGAGGCAGCAGAGGAGGTGGGATTTTGTACTTTTCTTGCAGAAGGTTGTGATCTAAGGCACAGGAATAATGCAGAGTAGAGCCAAGTAAAACAGAAATAAACAGTTTTTATATGCTTTATAGTGGTAAGAAGAGAAGTATCTAGATTTAATTTGAATTTGATATCATTAAAATTTATTCACCGTACTTTTTCTAAGATGAACTAGATTTGTTTCTAAAGAAAGAGCTTTATTAAAATTGTGAAAGAAGTTTTGTTTCAGGAAAATAAATATTTATTTGACAAATTTTACTTTTTCTATACCAATACCTATTCGTTTAATTAATTGTGTTGCTTCATTAATAGTACCTGAAAAGGAATATCTACTGTAGACTAGCAAGAATGCCTAGGACTAGCAAAGATCAATATATAATACATGTGTTCATATATACACACATATGTATATATGAAACAAAGCATTTTTAAATTAACAAATAGGATTTGGTGATCAAAATTCTAGACACAACACTTTTATATTATACATTGGACAGCATTGGATATTGGTATATTAAATATTGGATTATTAGACTGAAATGGTATGCAGTGACTGATAACATTTTATTCTTCAATATCTTCTGGAAAATTGTCAACTCTTAGGTAGTGAATCTCAGCTTAGAGTGAGAAGGTAGGCACAATAATACATGGTGCTCTCAGGATATCTAAATGGATAGTTTTTATTTGTTTATCAGACAAGTTCATACTGAAGATTATTTGAAATATGCCATAGTCCATATTAACCAACATTTAAAAAATCTAGTTTTAGTCAAAGGAATGCCAGAAATATCTAGGTAGGAAAGCATGAGCCTTCTGTTTTAGATTACCACTTTTTGAGTAAAGATTTATATCTAAGTAGAAAAATGGATCATAGCAAAAGGCTTTTTAAGTAGTAGACTTAAGCCAAAAATAGGAGTGCTACCTAGACAGGTTTGTTGGTCAGGTATTGATTCATAAGTACATACGATGTGTTCTCTGTCAACATGCCCTTGAAATGTGGCAGACACCTTTTTGATTATTTTGAGTTTTCTCAAAGTTGCTGTGATTTAATGTACTCATTGAAGACCAAGCACTTATCAAACTGTATTAAGCGTTAAAAACATGAACAAAACATTTAGATATTAATTTATTAATTGAATTAATGATTATAGATAGGATTCTTTATATGTGTAAATGCCTTCAGTCCATTAAGAATCCTGAAGTAACTCTGGATTTTCGTTTCATTTTTGAAAGACAGAAGTGCTAAAATATTAAATATGTACAAATTTGGAATGCATATACATTCATAAATTAAGGAATTTGTCAAATTTATAACCATAACTTGTTTTCTTATGCCATGTGGTTTCCCCATGTACTCATTTGGTATGTGATGTTGGACTTTCAGTGCTGGGCATGTTGATCTTCCAATGATGCACATCATGTTGGACTTCAATGGTGTGTGTGTTCGTGTATTACCTTACTTCATGCTTTGTTGTTAATTGATATTTTTGTATACTTCTTGAGTTTTGGGGAACAATAAATGATTATTTTGCATTTCACCACTGGTAGTAAATAAGATAGAAATTATTCCCCCCCCCTTTTTTTTTTTTGGTTTTTGAGATAGGGTTTCACTCTGGTCCAGGCTGACGTGGAATTAACTATGTAGTCTCAGGGTGGCCTCAAACTCATGGCGATCCTCCTACCTCTGCCTCCTGAGTGCTAGGATTAAAGGCATGCACCACCACATCTGGCTTATTTTTCCCATTTTGTTTTCATAAAGTCACTGCTATATAAATAAGCCTAGCCACATTTCATGCTTCACCTATGATATTGCTTTGTTTCTTTGCGTATAGCACCAAGCCATTGTTGTTGCCATGTAACATCTTTTTTTAGTTTATTAACTTGATGACTTCATTATATATTACTTTAGATTTAGCTGTTAGGTGCTACATAGGACTCATTTCATGAAACATCGATAGTTTTGTCATTTAGTTCCAATATCTGCATTTGATGTGTTTTTTCTTATCTATGTGTATTGGATAGTATATTAAGAATAACATAAAAAGATAGCATATTTTGTTTTAGATTTCAATAAGTCTTCCTTACTTTTAAATATTGTTTCTATTATCTATTTAATATAAATTATTTTTTAATACTTTTTATTTATTCATAAGAAAAATGGCGAATTGGCATGATGCTAGAACCTCTTGCTACTACAAATGAACTCCAGACACCTGCACTACTTTGTGCATTGAGCTTACATGGATACTGGGGAATTGAACCAAAGCCATGAGGCTTTGCAGGCAAGTGGCCTTGAACTCTGTGCCCTCTCTCCAATCCCCCAAATTATCTATTTTAAATAAGATTCAAAACTACTTTTTTTTTTTTTTTTTTTGACAAATGAAGTCAAAACCAGATCATATATATAACAAAATTTCTTTTTGTTAGTTTTACTGAAAGAAAATGTGTTTGGAGAATTTTAGTTGCTTAGGACTTTTATTTATTTATTTATTTATTTATTTATTTAGAGAGAGAAAGAGAGATAGAGGAAGATTGAACTGGCATGCCAGGGCCTCAGCCAGGGCAGTGGAACTCCAGATGCTTGCACCACTTAGTGGGCATGTGAGACCTTGTGCTTGCCTCACTTTTGTACTTCTGGCTTATATAGGATCTCAACAGTCGAACATGGGTCCCTAGGCTTCACAGGCCAGCACCTTTACTGCTTAGCCATCTCTCCAGCCCTGCTTAGGACTTTTAATCATGTGTTTGTCTGTTAATTCAATAAGTCCACCAGTCCATTTTCTTCAGTAAGGCTATTAATTATATTAGGAATTTCTTAGAAAAAAGTTCTAAGTAATATATATCCTTATGATTAAATGTTTTTGAACTGGGAAGAACTGTTACATATTCATATTTATGATTTTATTTAAGTATTTTCATTAATAATCTTTATTGTCAATTCATGAATAATCAGAGTTCGTCCATAATATCTATTTTATGTTGTTTTGATTTCACTTTTTAAACTTTTTTCACAGTATGTTTACATTTAGTCCTTAAGATGTGATGGTGTCTTATTATCTTTCAACAAGTAAATAGAAAATTGCATGCTAGAGCCACTTCTTTTGGTATTGCTACTCTGAATGACAGTGAGTATGCATGTGCGCTCTTTTTGTTTCCATGTAACAATCTTCTTAAAACTTAGTATATTTGATCACTGTAATTTAAAATTTGTATGTAAACATCATTTTGTTTTATTAGCAAACCCAAAAGACACTTTGTTTGCAACTTAATTTTGTGAAAAAGTAAAAGGAAACCTTAGATGAATACGATCATTTTTAGTTTTAATCAGGCAGACTAATTTTATCCGACAGTAGATGTCAGTTTGTAATGTTCCTTCACATGTAATTATTTTGCCATATTTTTTACTTATGCATAGCTTAAAAAATAGTAACTTATACTTTTTACAATCAATTAATATATAATAATATAATAATGAATATATTTTTTATGAAACATATTTTATATGTGTGCTTTTCATGTTTTATAAAAGAATTTCTAAATATTAAGATTTTTTAAAGGATGAGAATGGCTCTAAGCAAGAATCTAGCTTTGCACATAATTTAAATGAGGGACATGCAGACATTTCTGACTATCTTTTTACAAATATGAATCATTAAACGTCTTTTACCAATTCATAACACAAGAAGAAAGATTATTTGGATTAGGTAATATTATTCATTTAAGCATTTTATATTTTAATTTTACTAAATTCCACATTACTAGATTCTGTATAATAAGTTTGCACTCACCCAGTTGGAATGATTCAGTTCCACACAAAAATTAAGTAAAGTATTAAGACATAGCTGGGTGTGGTGGCACATGCCTTTAATCCCAGCACTTTGGAGGCAGAGGTAGGAGCATCGCCAAGAGTTCGAGGCCACCATGAGACTACATAGTGAATTCCAGGTCAGCCTGAGCTAGAGTGAGACCACACCTTGAAAAACAAAAGCAAAAGAAAACAAAAAAAAAGTATTAAGACATAATATGAAAACTGCCATCCCTAAGATTATAATTAGACTTTTGCTTTTGTATGACAGGAGTAATTTTAGTTACAACCTGAATATATAACTATGGCCTTAAAGATGTTTAATTTGGCTGTCTTAGTGCATTGAGAAGCAGAAGATTAATGTATCAGTTAGAAATACAACAGAATGTACAATTCCTTAGTGATTAAATGTGCAAATTTATAATTTTCAAGTTGTATACTTTCTTAGGCACATTGGCTGTGTGAAACAATGATTATGCCATGTTCAGAAGGGTTTTTACCTAGAAATTACTCTTTCGTAATAAAACTGTAAGCATAGATTGTGGGAAATTCGGTAGTCAATATTGTAATGTGAAAAACAAATCTAGGTGACTGTGTCACAGCGGGTCTTAGGTCTTTTGATTTGGAGGCATTATAATGGTTTTTATAATACCATGCACTGATCACTGTCTTTTCAAAATATCATGTCAGGGTGTCATGTCTGGCAAGTTATAACTCTTATCTCTGAGTGGTTTTCTATGTCTTTACTAGAAACTGCTTATCTTGGTGTTATCTGGGGGATAATTTACTTTTATATTGATTTCCTGTTGTTCCATCTAGAAGCATAGTAAGACAATGTTTGCAGAACATTATTACATGAATAATTTGTGGTGCTATTCCTCACAAAGGAAAATAAAATAGTTGAGTTCATTGAAACATGGAGCTTGAAGGGGTGATTCCAGTGGCACCTTCACCTCTGTGAGTAACGAAAAAGGTAGATGACAGAAGCATCAGTTTAATACGGAAGAGTCGTCCTTTGGCTTCATTCTGGTACGCTACACTATGTAAAATGTGAACAAGTCCCATCATTAAAGAAAATGTAAAGTTTTGTTTTTAACAGTTTTTTGGGGGCAAGAGGTTCATATTTTTTGATGTCAATCTATATTATAGACATAACTATTCACAATTTAGGAATGTGGGTTATTTTCATCTTTAGTATGAAAGAAGGAAATCTCATCTTTTATAGAAGTTCATAGAAAAATGATGATATAATCATGAAAATATGATTCTTTAATTTTTTAATATATGCTACGGACTGTGTTTAAAAGTCAAGGCAAAGAATTTCAGTACTTCAGTTCAAAACCAGGCCAATCCTCAAGGTCACTGCTGGGTGATGGCTCATGGATAGTCTTTCTAGGCTAGATAAGATTATGAACAGATTTAGTAACCTTTTAAAATTGTCTTATATTTTTGAAGATATTAGCTTCTCTCCCTGTAAGCAGTTTTGATCATCATAAAAATTAAGCACCTGGTTGATGGCGTGAATACCAACTGGTGATATACTATTTCTGTAGAGCTTTTGGAGGTGTGCTTCAAAGATCAAACATGAAACTCACCTTCTTGCTGTGTTCTTTCTCTGCCTCTGTCTCTTTCTCAAAAAATAAAATAATAATACAAAAGAATATTTTCTCTTATACTCTTCCCAGATTACGCTAGTGTATATTGCTCTTTCATAATGTTCTTTTTTAAAATATTTCATTTATTTATTTGCAATCAGAGAGATACAGAGAGAGAGGAGGAGAGAGGATTACAGAGAATGAGCGAGAGAGTATAGGCAGTGCCCTTATGTATCTGGCCTTACGTGTGTACTGGGGAATGGAACCCATGTAATTATACTTTGCAGGCAAGCTCCTTAAACACTGAGCCATCTTTTCAGCCCCATAATGTTGTTTTTTGAAACAATGAAATTTTAAATTCTTATGTAAGATTACTGTTCTTTCACTGTTACCATAGAACCTGTGTTTGCTAAAAGTCTGAGTGTTGCCTGTTTTCTTGTTATCATTTTGTTGTTGTTGTTTTAAAATTTTTATTTTTATTTATGAGGGAGAGAGAGAAAGAGAGAGAGAGAGAGAGAATATGGGCATGCCAGTGCCTTTAGCCACTGCAAATGAACTCCAGATGCATGTATCATCATGAGCATCTGGCTTATTTTGGAACCTGGAGAATCAAACCTGGGTTCTTAGGCTTCATAGGCATGCACCTTAACCGTTAAGCCATCTCCAGCCCTCTTTGTTGTTTTTTTCCTGGTATTTTTTTTTTTTTTTTTTACTCTGTGCAATATTCCTCTTTAAACCCATTAAGGATCATAATGTCATGTAGGTTGCTGAATTACCAACGTTTTTCTAATATGTTTCCATATAGTCTGAGTTTTTTTTTTTTTACTAGAACTATTTGTATCGGTCCTCTCCATTGTAGGTAACATTTGTAGAAAGTCTACCGTATACGCTTGGTACTAAATATTTTATTTCTTGCTTATTGGTTTCATACCAATAATCCTAAAATAATACCCCAGATAATTCATCTCTAAAACGAAATATTATTTTTAGTTCATATTCTCCATAAAATCAATTTCAATACACTTGATTAGATCATTGCATAAGCTAACAAGTTGGAAATAAGGTTTTGCCTTTCTCCTAGCTTTTTCTATCCTACTACCCTCATGGCTTCAACATTACTTATTGTGTAATATCTGAAGTAATTTCTTGATACTTCTTTCTCACGGCCTTGCAATAAGCCTCAGGATATCTCCTGTGGCCTCTTTTAAGAGCATCCCAGCTGAAGTCCCTTCAAAATCAGCCCTACATACACTGTGGCCTCTGTGATCCAGCTAGGAAGGAAATCTGACCTGCTCATTGACTTGTTTAAACATTTGGTTTCTAATTTCCTCTAGGACAAAGTTCAAGGTCATAAACTTTTCTTTTGTTTTGGTTTCTTTTCTTTCTTTTTTGGTTTTTCAAGGTAGGGTCTTACTCTAGCCCAGGCTGACTTGGAATTCACTATGGTAGTCTCAGGGTGGTCTCGAACTCACAAAGATCCTTCTTCCTCTTCCTCCCGAGTGCTGGGATTAAAGGCATGTGTCACCAAACCGGCAAGGTCCTACACTTTTGAAGTAGGGTCTTCTGTTATCATGCCTCGTTGGATCAATAGAGTTTTCTCACACCATCCCGGTCCTCTTACCTTAGCTGTGTTGAAACTGAACTGGGGGTAGGAGGGAATCACTCCATGCACCATCTCCTCACCATGTTTCCCTGTTCCACCTTCTCCAAAGTCTGTACTCAGTTCTTGGAATACATCCTCCTGTATTTGTATTTTTCTATTCCTTTTTTGTTTGTTTGTTTTTGTTTTTCAACTTTTTATTTTGAGACATGGTCTCACTAAGTTGGTCAGACTGGCCTTGAACTCACTCTGTAGCTCAGAGGATTTGAACTTGGGTTTCTCTTGCTCATCCACCAGGCCATGCCCATTTTAAATTTGTGAGGCTGGCTTGAACTCATTGCTGGCCTCCAATTCAAAATCCACCTGCCTCAGCCTCCCACGAGTAAGGATTGCATGTTTGAAACATCTACTGTGTGTCCCCTTTTTCATTTCTCTCCTCAGGACATAAGGCCTCAGAGGTATTTTCCCTCCTCCTATTCTCATTCATCTGAAAAACTTACCTAAAGTCTGTCTCTGTTTCAAGAACATTAAAAGACACATCACCTCTACTCATTTGCTATGTAGTTTTATGTGCTGTACTTGGCTTTTAACACAATGTAAGATGTAGTTCCAACTTAATAAAATATTGTTGAATGAGAGATGAAAGAAACAATGAGTAAGTGAGTTATCTGTCGGCAAGTATCACTATTTCACAGTAAGAGACAGATGGCCAACGGTTCATGAAGCTAAACCTCTTCTGAGGAAAGGAGTCTCCAGTGCTCAGTAATTTTGGCTATGATTGGCTTGGAGGTGGAGCATATGCACCTGCACAAATATCTGAGTTTATACAAAAGAACAAAGGATGAGTCAAAGAAAATATTTTGAGTCTAAAAAGGAAAATGACTGTGGAGAAAGGTTAACAAGTAGGAACTGAAATTTAAGATATATCTAACACTGTATTTCCATGTAGGAGCTAGAGAATGATTATCATCAAGTTATTTCTGAGGGATAGAAAGAGGATGGAGGGTCACTAAGTGACTTTGTTTTTACTTTGTTTTGAAAAATTGAAACAACTTCGCAGATGAAAAAATATAATAAAGTTAACCCTAGAGTACCCACTACTAAGCCGAACAGTTCTTTCACAAATTAATTCACAAACGTTGTTTCATTTGCCTCCTTCCTTTAACCGCTCATCTATACACCATTCATTTTTAGTCCATTTTGAAGAGTGAGATATTACATACAGAATACTTCCTCTCAGCATTTTATTATGGGCAAGATAATCTTTCTTTTGTGTACGGTGCACAGTTAAACATTTGTGCTATGTATCTTATTAGCTGTAGGAAAAACTGCAAAATAGAGGAATTAAGGTAAATCCCTTTCATGTATCTTAAACATGTTCTTTGTTGGTAAAACAATATCAAATTGGCTAGAGATTTGGTCTAGTGGTTAAGGCATTTGCCTGTGAAGCCTAAGGATCCGTGTTCTACTCTCCATGTCCCACGGAAGCCAGGCACACAAGGTGACACAAGCACACAAGTTTGCACATGTGCACAAGATGATGCACACATTTGTGGAGTTTGATTACGGTGGTTAGAGGCCCTGTCTCTCTCTGTGTCCCCCTTCCTCCCTTTCCCTAACTCTCTCTCACATGAAAACAAGGCCAGTCTGTTAGGCTTGCCTAAAAAATAAATGAAATAAATATCAAATGTAACAAACCAGTTGCTCTTATTTGCATCTCTAGTCCCATACCCTGCTTGTATTCGAGGGTTAGTCTTTTTCGTGGCCCTAGGGGAAGGTGCAGGAAAGCTTCATGTGGTAGACATGGGTGGGTGGCATTGGGTCATGAGGCATACACTGAGGGCATATGTTGGAAGGAGCTCTCTTTTTCCTCCCATTACTTCTGCACTTGAGAAAGAAGCTTGGTTCCACCATGTTTCTCCTGCCATGATTTGTTGTCCTAACCACAGTCCAAAGAACAAGGCCAGCTGACTTCAGAAAGCTCTGCATCTGTGATCCAAAATAAAATATAACTTGTCTATTTTAGGTATTGTTTAACAATGGAGAACTGACAAAAACAATATTATTTGGAGGATGTTGTCATTCATCTATAAATTTATGTATTTATGAAAAAGTATATTTACTATAATTTTAGGCAAGCTAACTTGACATTAGTGAATTTGTATGAGTACTTTTGTTAGCATGAGATCGTCATGTATGTTTGTGAAGTGAAGCACTATGTCAGTGAATTTGAGTTTGAAATTGGGATGCATGCTTACTAAAGCATGAGTTTGAAAAGAAAGTGGCCGTACTTGGGTATATATCCAATCTATATTCAAAATCTATTATTATTATTTTTATTTTTATTTTTATTTATTTATTTGGAGAGAGAGAGAGAGAGAGATGGCCATTCCAGGGTCTCTTGGCACTGCAAACAAACTTTGTGCATCTGGCTTTATGTAGGTACTGGGGAACAAACCTGAGCCTTCAGGCTTAGGCAGCAAGCATCTTTAACTACTGAGCCACTATTTTGGAGTTCATATTCTATATATTCTTGTCAGAAGACTATGTTGTTTCCTTGTTGTATCTTAGTAACTGGCAGAATAACCTAACAAATAATACTGTCCATGCCCCATTTTCGTGCGTGTGCGTGTGCGTGTGTGTGTGCTTATGTGTGAAGTTCATAGCTGTATGTATGAGGGCACTTATGTGAGCAGATGTGTACTCCTTTACGTGTGCATGCATATGGAGGTAGGAGGCTGATCTTGCATGTATTCCTCTATTGCTGCCTACCATATTTATCAAGGAAGAGTCTCTCATTGAAGCCAGAGCTCACCTGTTCAGCTTGCTTAGCTTACCCTGGTGATCTCTCTGTCTGTGCCAGGAACCTGATCGTAGTTCTCACATTTGCATGGTGTTGTTCTAACCTTCTCATTGCTGGGTTAAAACAACCGATCTCAAGCAGATGGTAGCAGGAAATTTTATTTATTTACTTATTTATTTATTTAATTTTGGCTTATAGTCTCAAGGGGAACCTCCACAGTGACAGAGAAAGCATGGCATGAGCACAGGCTGGGTATGACCACTGTTACAGTAGGTGGAAAACAGTAACTGGAGAATGAGCTGAATTCTAGAAAGGTTGAACTGGCTATAGTACCCTTAAGCTCACCCCCAATAATATACTTCCTCCAGCAAGGCTCCACCTCCCAAATTACCATCAGGTAGGAACCAAACTTTCAAAACACTTGAGTTTATGGGGGACATATGATTGAAACCACCACATGATGGCAAGTTCTTTAGCCACTGAGGCCCATTCCCTAGGTATATAAACCTACCCATTCTCTGTGTGTTTATAAATTGGTTTAATAAATCTGACCTCATGGAGCTTGAGTTCCAATGATCCTTTCAGCACCATGACATACAACATACACCTGTGTTCAAGTGATGACGTTAAATGGTTAACAGTATAATCAGGGCTAGCAACATTTGGAAAGAAGTCTTCTGATAATGGTAAGGGCCTTTGTTCTGCTATGATCTGATGCTAAAAAATGTGGATCCAGTCCTTTTGATAGTTTATCATGTACCAAGAGGCAGATGAAGTACATACAAAGGAAAACAGGACTAGATGCCTGAATGAGTTTCTAATCAACATGAATGTTTTTTCTGTTTTCTTTCTTTTTTTTTTTCTTCCAGCAGACTTTTAATGGAAAGTTGATCATGATTAGACAAGTCCACGCTTGGGTTTGTGTTACCTTTATCTTATATAGTATAGCACACCTATGTAAATTACATACTAGAACTGTGTAAGATTGATTCATAGATTGGTACTTATTCATCCTGACAATTTTCTGTTTTCTAACTTTAAGGCCCTAAGAAATGGATAATCAATGACAAAAATACTATTCATATATTTCCAACATGAAATATACTAACACAGCCAGGTTTTTATTTACCCATAGATACAAGTCGCACAGGCAGCTTCTCAACATCACTTCTGAGAGGGAGTTAAAACTCTTATCTACAACCCACTTCTTTTCTTAAGAGGGAGCTTTATGGTGTCAAGAGTGAAAATAGGCAGAGATGTCCTTGGGACCACACTGGGCAAAACATGAGAGGCAGCAATCATTAGCTGTTAATGACATGACCATATTCATGCTATCAAAGATATCTCCTCATATTCTCTGGAATGGCTGGCTTGAGCTTTTATTATGTACCAAAAAGATATTGTGAGGGCAGAAAAAAACAGAGCTAAGTCAAAAAGGTATCAAGTGAAGGCTGCAGAGTTAATCTTAACCTGTCCTCTTATATCATTAATGGTTTCATTAGTAGAAAAAAAATCAATGAAATTTAATATGTATATCTCTACTTAAATTTATTAGAATTGCATTCGTTTTTTTAAATGACAAAGTCCACATCATTGTAATTCTTAAGTATAATGATAAAAAGTAGCCAAACATCTTCATTACATAAAGTATTTGTCAAGGAGCAGCTCTGTTTCTCACATAGTGCTAGTGTTATTTTTAACGAGAATTATACAATGTAATTATACATCTTTACTCAGGATAAGGGATTGAATAATGATTTAGGTGGAAGCTAAACACTATGTTTTTGTTACACCATTAGAAACACTAGATTATTAGCATCTTTCCCTGTGAGCAAAACT
The DNA here is from genome assembly GCA_036365145.1 of Orientallactaga sibirica. Taxonomy (NCBI): domain Eukaryota; kingdom Metazoa; phylum Chordata; class Mammalia; order Rodentia; family Dipodidae; genus Orientallactaga; species Orientallactaga sibirica. The sequence continues at coordinate 12,686,998 of JAEOAD010000060.1, read as the reverse complement.
GTATACTTTCCCAGCTATAAGCCATTTTGCTTAATGTTGCAATGTGATCACTTAAGTGGCTTCTGGAGAAACATCACCCAATATTTCCATCATAAAATGTTTACAGTGAAAACATATAAAAGCTTTTTGCTTCAGTTATCTAGATAGAAAAGAGGCAGATGGGCTAGAGAAATGGCTTAGCCATTAAGGATTAAGCCATGAAGCCTGAGGATATGGGTTTGATTCCTCAGTACCCATGTAAGCCAGAAGCACAATGTGGCACATTCATCTAGAGTTCGTTTGTGGTGGATGGAGACCCTGGTATGCCCATTCTCTCTCTTCCATCTAAGGGCTAACTGTGCCCAACCCTACTTGACTTCAGAGATCAGTTGAGATCAGTCCCATTCAGAATGGTATGGCTGTACACACTCTCTCTGCCTCTTTCTCTCACGCTCTCAAATGAATAAATAAAATAATAATTATAGAGAAAACAGAAAGATTACAGGGTTTATATTTTTAGAGACTATTTTTTTATATTTGACTTATGTCATCATTGATCAATAACTTTCCCATTGGGAACCCAACTATTATAGAGGAAAGAAAAACATCCCAATGATTCCTGGCATGGTTCTCTGCCTAACAAGCTATATGATCTTTTACAAGAATAATAGTTTGCTCTTCTAGAAAATGAAGATCACAGAGTAGAATATACTGAGGTTCCTTTAAAGTTGCTCTATTCCACAACTTGTACAAATGATCAAATTTTTAGCTAATATCCTATGTGATTTAAAAGAAAACTTTATTTCTTCATTATTAGAGTCATACCTCTGTCATCCTCCCCCCAACATTTTAGGATTAGTGTGCTATCAGAAAACCTGCCTGCCAATAAAATATTGTTCTTATGCTTGGATACATGCATCACTTTCCTAGGTCATTAAGCACACATTTTGAAATGAAGGCTACAGTAATACATTAATGTGTGCTTGCAATGCAATCTGTTCCACTGGCTACCTTTTGCCTTGTTGGAAATACTCTGGAGCTTGTTTAAAAATTGGCCTTTTAGACAAGATTAAACTGCATTCTGGAAGAATAAATATGTATCACAGAGAACTGAAAATGCTGCATCAATGAAAATCAACTTGCAGAGCATGAATTTTATTCTGTGAAGAAAAATTAAGTAAAATTAATAGTGTAGTCACTTCTTTTTAAGCAACTGAATAAGTTAACTTGCCTTCCAATCACCTGTACAGAAGCAGAAAAATGTGGCTTCAAAGTTTGGATGTAATTAGACATATGGGTTTAAATTTGGCCCTGTGGGTAAACCAATTTTATTTTTCCCCAAATAATGACTACAGGACCATGAATTGAAATGCTACATGTCCTCTTGTGCATGTCATAATGTGTACACATTTAATAAAGTTTAATTGTAGTTTTTCCATATATATATTTTTTTTTCAGTACTGAGGACTGAACCCAGGGCCTTGTGCTTGCTAGGCAAGCGCTCATCCACTGAGCCAAATCCCAACCCCCATAGACATATTTTTATTTTTACTTATTTATTTGAGAGAGAGGCAGAGAGAAGGAGAGAGAGGGAGAGAGAGAGAGAGAGAGAGAGAGAGAATGAGCGCAACTAGGTCATCCAGGCACCACAAATGAACTCCAAATGTATGTGCCACCTTGTGCATCTGGTTTACATGTGTACTGGGGAATCGAACCTGGGTCCTCTGGCTTTGCAGTAATGTTAGAGTAAGACAAAAGTCCCACCAGGCTGAGATCTCTGTAAGAAATGAGAAATTTGCCTCCAGATATGAACTGAATTAGCATCTTGTAGATAGTTCAATGTTGCTGGGATGACTATCCAGCCAGACACAGTTTTTGAGAGGAAAGGATTTCTTTTAAGCTCACAGATCCAGGGGAAGTTCCATCAATGGTCCATGAAGCTGGCTCCCTTTAACAGATCCAGGCAGAGTGAAACAACCAAACAGATTACAAACACTAAAAATACCTAAACACACACCCGCCAAAGCTTGCAAAGCTCTCTTCTCCCCTTGAGGCTAGAATCAGATCTGCCCCCAAACTCACTGTAGGGCTGGACCCTAGGATATGCCCCCAGTGACACCTCCTTCAACCATGAGGCTAGAGACCCAATTATAAGCTTAATAAAACACTTGAGTCTATGGGGGAAATATATTCACATTCAAACCATCACAGGTCTCCAATATGCTAGCCTGCTATAGATTATAAAGTCCTAGTGCCTACCCTACCTTTGTTACATGAGCCAACTTCTTTTTTAAAATTTTTTTATTATTTTATTTATTTTTGGAGAGAGACACACAGAGAGATAGGTAGAGAGGGAGAAGGAGACAGATAGAGATGGGTGCGCGCCAGCAGTCTCTCAGCTGCTGTGAACGAAATCCAGATGTGTGCGCCTCCTGTGGTCAAGTGTGACATTGTGCCCTTGTGTCACTGCATCTGGCTAAATGTGGGACCTGGAGACTGGAACCGGGTTCTTAGGCTTAGCAGGAAGGCACCTTAACCACTAAGCCATCTCTCCAGCCCATGAGCCAACTTCTTAAAATGATCTCTCTCTCTTTCCCCATACATACACACTTATATACATGTATACACACACATTATTTTTTTCCCCTAGGGAATTCTAGTAAATATCAGAATGACATAATACTACTAATAAAGTATATGACATTATTCATCCTTTTTTAATGGTTTCCATGCCCAAACAATCATCCAACTCTGCAAGGAAAACTATTAGAGGGGAAACATGAATCTATATTGAATATGTACAGATTTTATGTATTTATCATTAATCCCTCACCAATCTAGCATAACAATTATTTTCATATCATCCACATTGTACTGGATTTTACAAGTGATGTAGAAATGATATTCAGCAAAACACTGTAGGTCATAGGCCAAAATACTGTGCCATTATATAAAGGACTTGAGCATTTGTGCATTTTGCTGTCCTCTGGCTCTTGTATAATTCCAGTATGGATAACAAGAATAGGATGAATGACTATAGTAGGAATATACAGGCATTACCTATTATATGAAATTAAGTTTGTCTCTAAATTAAGGGCTTCATATTTTTTCCAGGAGATTAGACTATAGCTGTCATTTATAGCTTCATCCATTATAAGATACCAAATGTGAATTATGTGGATCAAGTTCAGTCTTTGTATACTTCGAAAATGTTAGTACCTTTTATTTTTTATTTTATTTATGTTACATGTATATGTGATATACATGCTAGTTTATATGTGCATGTTTATGTGTGTGAGAGAGAGAAAGATAGAGAACATACATATGCATGTGCATTTCAGGCCACAGGTTGATATCAGATGTCTATATCTGTTGCTTTCTACTATCTTTTTATGATATAGAGTCTCTCTGAATCTGAAAGTCATCAATTTGGCTAGACAAGGAAACCAAGATACCCTTGGTATTTTACATGGGTGCTCAGAAACCAAAGTCATATTTTCATGCTGTATAGCAAGCACTTTACTACATGTTCCATCTCCCTATTTCCATATTTGGTCAGATTATAGAAAACAAAATGAGAATCACCATTCTGTAAATGCCAAAATATAGGTATAATTTCTAATTCTGTCTCACTGTTTAAAAATATGTTGTAGTTATCTTTGTGTTGCTGGTCAAAAACACCTGAACAAAAGCAACTGAAAGTTTTTTATTTTTTTATTTTTGTTTTGGCTTAGTCTCTAGGGAAAGTCTCACAATGGCAGGAAAAGGATGGTAGAGCAGAAGAGGTTAGGCATTATTTCATGCCCCAGTGGCTGGCAGAAAATAGTAACAGTAAACTGAACTCTGGCAAGGAAGAAGTTGGGCTGTAACACCATAGCAACACACCTCTTTCAGAAAGGCTCCACCTCCCAAATTACCACCAGCTGGGGACCAAAACACATTTGGCTGTGGGTACATTCCACATTAAAATGACAGCACATTGTCTTTGAAATTGTTTCACAGTTTTTTTTTTTTTTGTTTGTTTGTTTGTTTTTTGTTTTTTTATGGTAGAGTCTCACTCTGGTCCAGGCTAACCTGGAATTAACTATGTAGTCTCAGGGTGGCCTTGAACTCTCCGCGATCCTCCTACCTCTGCCTCCCGAGTGCTGAGATTAAAGGCATGCACCACCACGCCCGGCTTTGTTTCACAGTTTTAATAAGCTTCCATTGAAGCTTTCAGTTGAAATTATGTTAACTTTTTCCTACCCTAGTTTATACTAGGAATTATACGTGAGTATTATATATATTTCTAGTATCAGAATTTAATTTCTATTTCCATTTTATTTTTCTATAACTGTAATAAAATTTAAGTGTATGTACACGTGCACAATACACATCATATGTATGTTAAAATAACTAGAGAAACATTATTGCCCAAAGACATATGACAAATGCCAAATTTGAAATGTCTTCTGCCATTCTTTGTCACCTAACAGTTGCTTCAGCTGATGTCACACTTGTGAGTTCATGATACAAAGTCTTATTTTAGGCTGTCCATATCTGATGTATAAATTGGTAAAATGTATTAAAGATGGATAAATTAATGGAAAACATTGATGGTTGTTGTGGAATGCTTTGACTGAAGCTACGATTGGTGAACAGGAGATTAAGTTGTCTATAACCCATTATCTTCTTGCTCCATCTAGACACTTAATAACGATATTCAGCAGAACATTTTGTTACTCAGACCATAGGTTCCAAGTAGCTTCCATGATCCCTTTCTGCTCTTGCATTCACGCCACTAGTATTATTCATGGAAGAAGTACTTTCTATACAGACATCCCTTGCCTTGCCCACTAATCTCGTGCTTATGCCTCTCCCATTGACCTTTAACAACTATGGGCTGTCCCATAGATGTCAAAGTGTACAAAGCACCGCTTTGGCTCAAGCACTGTTAGTTTTAGTCCAAAACCATGCTATGTTATGACCTCAAACTGACGCAAATTATAGACTTAAAACCATGTAATGATTCAATGAGCAGAAAGTTCATTTTAGCAATAATTTGCTAGTACACAGTAATTATTTCACTGAATATAATTTACATTGTACATCCACTGTGGGATTACATGGGATTAAAGGAGAGATACTCAGATACAAGCTAGTCTTTTCAGGGTTTATTACTGAAGCAGAGATCTTTTATGTCAAATGATGTGTTTCAGGAAAATTTAATTTTGCTCAAATGGCTTCCTTAATGAATTACAGCTGACTTTGGCCTTAGTAGGGAAAATAGAAAATGTGACAGCTCTGTGGCAATTATGCAGACATGGCTCTGGGCATGATGATTCAGTAGTGTTTGTATGTCTGAGGTGGGAGGAATTATTATTTGGATGTTTCCCCATAGGAGCTGCTGTGAAGGGGTCTTTGTGGATACTTTCACTATTTCAAAGTCTTAACAGAAGTTACATTATTTTTTGTTTAATAAATGTCCTTGAGATATGACAGATTTAATTATAGCACTGAGTGTGAACAGTATCAGCACATTTTGCAAGAAAGGATTGTCCCGTAGAGAATATCACTTCTGCAGTTGATATCCAAATCAGATTTACACTGAGCTAGTCTCTTGAATTTGAAACAGGGGTGACATACATGTAATGTATTTTGTCAGGTAGGGACTCTGTTAAATATCTTGTGTGAATAATGACACCTAGACTCCGTGTACCCCTCTCTCCTGAGGGTATGATTAAAGGGATCAAAGAAAAATCAAGAGCAGGAACTGTATTCAGCTTCCGTCTTTGCATTCTAAAAAGTACATGCCCTAGTCTTTATTAATAATACTGTCTCTCTGCATGAAAATCACGTATGGGTCTCTTCAGAAAGACTTCTCCTGGCCGGGCGTGGTGGCGCATTCCTTTAATCCCAGCATTTGGAAGGCAGAGGTAGGATCACCATGAGTTCAAGCCACCCTGAGACTACAGAGTGAATTCCAGGTTGGCCTGGGCTAGAGTGAGACCTTACCTCAAAAATAAATAAATAAATAAATAAATAAATAAATAAATAAATAAATAAATAAATAAAAGAAAATGTAAAAGAAAAAAGAAAAGAAAAGAAAAGAAAAGAAAAGAAAAGACCTCCTGGAGATGGAACCTTCCTACACTTTTTCCTTAGGAAGATTTTGGTTAAGTTGTTATCAGCTGTCCTGGTTCATGTGTTTTGCTTTTGGATGCTCCCTTTGCTCCTTCAATCCCAGCTATTTCTCCATCAGGGACATTTGATGAACAATGCCATCTGGCTGAAGACCATATTGTTTGGAATCATGATTTATGCCAAAACTAAACTGACTGGGATTTCTTTGTATACTCCTGTGGTTGCCATTAAGCTACCAATTTGTAAGCTTTAGAAATGCCTCTGTAAGTATCAGTGGGAACTGTCTGAAGCTGACATTTAAAAACTATGTAGTATGTACTTACTCAAAAGCAAGAACTTGTACCTAATTCATTCTGTATGCTTGTGAGAATGGCAGTTTAAAATGATATTCTGTATTCATAGCTGGCCATATATTGCTTTTGAACAAAAGCTATTTGTAATAAATGCTAAATGGCAAAGGCTGGCTTAAGATACTGTTTTGAACTATGGAGTATAAGGATGGAAATCAGCGTGGAATAGAAATCATGAGATAGCTGAAGTTATGAAAACATAGGTGGTTATCAAAACTCCTAGAATGAAACCCCGATTTAACTGGGTACAATATGAATGACTTTGGGTAAATGATTTATACTGAAAAAAACAAACACTATAAATTGAGTGTCCAAGGGGGAAAAAAAGGATTATGGAGAGGAGAAAATAAAGTGGGGTGGGAAAAGTGGTGTGAGTAATTTAGGTGAAAAGATGGTATCAATGCATGATATACCCCTAGAAAGTATGTTCTTAATTTAAAAAAAAAAAAAAAAATATATATATATATATATATATATATATATATATATATATATATATGTAAAAAGAATATATAGGTAAAGAAAAGTGCATTTCTAAAAAATAACAAAATTATCATACAGTGGGAGCAGAAGCAGAGAGAAAGGGAGAATCATAGTAATAAAATAATGACATTAACAACATCAGAGAGAACAGCTATAGCTGCCAGTAAATGTGTTTCTTCCCCTATATGGTCTCTAAGTCCTGCCAAAACTATATGAGGCTTTTTATATCCTTGCTAAGTGGCTGAGGATTAGGGGTCTTCTTTTTCTGTAATGTATCCAAAGCCACCGATATTTACCCAGTTAAATAAAGACTTTAATCTTGGTTTGTTCAATTATGAACCTTTTTTTTTTTTTTAAATTTAACTTCCATTAGCTCATGATACCAACTTCATTCTAACTTCCATCATTGAACACCAAAGTTGACAACAGTATATTAAGCCAATATTTGCCATTTTGCATTAGAAATATATTTTGTTGTAAGATGGTTTATGGATTGATTATATGGCTTAGCAGTTGAGGTGCTTGCTGGCAAGCCAAAGGACCTGGGTTCAATTCCCCAGTACCCACAGAAAGCCAGATGCACAAGGTGGTACATGAGTCTAAGTTCAGTTGTAATGGTTAGAGGTCCTAAGACACACATTTTCTCTCTCTCTCTCCCTCCTTCTTTCTCTCTCTGACTCTCAAATAAATAAAATGTTTTAAAATGGTTTATAGTCATCCTTGCATCCTAAAAAAAGTAAAAAAAAAGTAAATATTTTCCAGCTAGAGAGTAAATGATCCCTTTATTTAGGCTAAAAGTCCTTTAAGGAAGAAATAGAATTACTTTCAGAGGGTAGAGGATAAAGAACATTTCTAATCAACATCACACTGTAGAATAATATGTTATTTTTCAATGACTAGTGTGAACATTTGTACACTTTCAGGCATCTTTACTGATTTCCTAAATTTGACAAATCTCAGGTTGAATGTTCCTAGAGTAGGCTAGATACTACTGTAGAAATGACAACACAAACCAAATAGTTTCCAGCTCATGCTTTTGCAAAGGCATGTGGTCCAGTCTCAAGGAGTTTTTCAAGTCACATTTGTCTTTCATTGTCAACAAATAATAACTGTTTGACCATGTGTGCGCATTCACACATGCACATTGAAAAAAAGCACCTTTAACCACTGAACCATCTTTTGAGCCCTATACATGCACATTGGAACAATGTTTATGAGGATAAAAACAGAATAGAAAATATCTTGGTAGGGATTGACTTTAAATTTGTTTCAGGGTTAAAACTCTCCAAAACAGGGCTGGAGAGTTGGCTTAGCGGTTAAGGCGCCTGTCTCCTAAGCCTAAGAATGCTGGTTCCAATCTCCAGGTCCCAAGTTTAGCCAGATGCAAAGTAACGGAAAGGCACAATGCCACACTTGACCACAAGGGGGCACATACATCTGGATTTCGTTGGCAGAAGCTGAGAGCCTGCTGGCACCCCTCTCTGTCTCTCTCTCAAAAAAAAAAAAAAAAAATCAGGTCACGGGGCTGGGGAGATGTCTCAGTGGATAAAGTGTATGCTGTGCAAGTGTGCATAGCTACACCTGGACCCTCAGAACACATGTAAAGCATCTATAATCTCACCATGCCTAGATCTAGAAGGGACACGGAGACAGAAAACTCTCACAGAAGCTCATGGGCCAGCTAGTCTGGAGAACAAAGTGGTGAACAACAAAATGGGAGACCCTGCCTCAAGCAAGGTGGAAAGTAAGGATTGGCACCTGAAGTTGCTCTCTGACATCCATACACGTGCACACGCGTGCCCGCGCGCGGGCACACACACAGACACAAATAATAAAAATCAGGTATGACCTCTAGAACCTGAGATGTCTTACACAGACATCTAATGACCTATAGTACCTTATCCCCAATGACAGTCTTAAGAAAAACAACTTATGCTTTAAATTTTACTTCTCAGGGGCTAGAAAGGTGGTTCAATGGTACTTGCAAAGTCTGCCCACCTGTGTTCAGTTCCCCAACACCCATGTAAAGCCTGAAGCAAAGTGGTACGTGCATCTGTGATCCCAGCATAGTTATGACCATGGGATGTAGAACCAGCAGAACTGAAGCTTGCTGGCCGGACCCATTTGCAGTAAGATAAAGAGTCTCATGCACTCTACGAACTGAGCTAACTATCCCAGAAGCTCTCAATAAGGTAAGAGAGACATGCCTGTCTCTTCAGGTATGGCCCCACACAGGAATCTCAGGATTCTGAACGCTTTGTCCCTCCCCTCCCTGCCACCCACTGGTGGTGCTGTTTGAGAGGCTAGTTCTGGAACTTTTGAGAGATGGGGCTTAGCTGGAGGAGTGACTTTCCTGGGAACAGGACTTGAAGTTTCTAGGTTGGCTTTGCTTCTTGTCCCGTCTCTTCTTCCTGGTCCATATATTCCTACTGCCATCGAGCCACATGCCACCATGCAGAGGCACATCAGGTCTCTCTGCTCTTAGCTTACTTCTCGCCAGGTATTTGTTTAGGATAATGTGAATAGTCATTGACTGCTGAGAAGAATGGGTGGGCTAGGTTGAGGGAGGAAATAGCTTGCCTACAGAGTGGCCATGGGAATAAACAGTGTTGACTGGGATTAAAAAGGAGGACAGGGGAAAAAAAGAAAAAGAAAGAGAAAGAGAAAAAGAAAAGAAAAAAAAAAAAAAAACAGGAGGATAGTGCCAGACCTCAAGTTACATTATGGCACGCTATTTTTTTCCACAGGTTCATATTGCTTGGATGATGATTTAAAGAAGTAACAGTCTTTTCACTACTTAATTTCCTATGTTAGATTTTTGGAGTATGTTAACAAACTATTTAAGTTAGCCTATTTAATCTGAGTTATTTGAGATGCATATTAGCCAATTAATTCCCATTTTTTAATTTTTATGTAGATCTTAGAGCTCTTATTACAAAACTAGAGAGTAAATTATCTTAAACTTCTATATACTGTGTAATTTTCTGTATTTATAGTTATTCTCTAAAAAAAAAAAAAAAAAAAAAAACAAGCAAGCAAAGGCATTGAAAAACCAATGGGAAAATGTAATAATGAGCTTCCCAAGAGCTGAAAATGCATAAAGGATAAAAAAATAACATTTAAATCATTGCTATTATTTTTCAAGTTTCTCTTTGACACAAAAGGCTGAATCTTCACTATTGAAGACATGTCAAAAGTAGCTCGATTAGAAACAGCACTATTTCATCTTTGCCATTAGAATAAAAAGACTGAATTGTTGCTGAAAAGCCATGCAGTACAGAACTCTGGAATTTGTGGTGAAAGGAAATTGAAAAAGAACAGAACATTTGGATTCATGTTTCTTGAAATAATTTGTGTGACAGAATAGGAAGGCAGTTCGAGGGAAAATTGACATAATTTTTTCCTAGGATTGGGAAAGGTCAGATAAATATGTCGCTGTTAACAAATGCAGTATTGTGTGTGAACAAAATGTATTCTACTTAATTTTATAAATATTAGTTTTCAGGTATTGGAAAATAGTTGTATGTTTATAGAGTATCAACAAAACTCTCTTCTTGTTGGTACGTTCTTATTTTGAGTCTCAATAGTATTCAGTTGAACCACCATGAGGTAGGCAGGTGATTTTTACCTCATGGAAACATTGATCCTTCAGGGGAAAGAAATCTGCATCATGCACTGTGACATATACAGTGCGCAATCTGTAAGTCTTCTGTTTGCAACATAAAACCTAGCTGTTTCCAGTTTAGTGAGCCCATGTATCTGCCAGATTGTAGAACCACAGAAGTTCATCCCCTAGTCTTTTTGGTGCTAAGAGAGTGTTTCTGTCTGCAGTATTGTTCTTTCTCCCAGAAAACCTAATACAAATTTGGCGTATCGATGGTATATAGAATATACTTAGCTGGTTCAGAGTAAGTAGCTCAGGTGACCAAACCAGGAACAGAGAGACAGAAGGTTCTTATATCACAGTTTAAGGATTTTGTAGATGATGACTTTGGTATGTCACCCACCTCTTCTTTGTAATAACTGCTGGTTTATGTGGTAGGGCTTCCTTCTGAAAGTAATTGTAACCATATTTTGTGCCTTTGGCCTTTGGAGGTACATACAGATACCTTAAAATAGCTGGTGATTAGAATGTACAGAATAGCCTTCTACCAGCCAGGAGTATGTGTGCGTGTGTGCGTGTCCACACACCCGCACACACACACACCCCATGCATGCCTGTGCCTGTGTGTGCCATTTGTAGTTATGCTCTAGCTTTTCTCCTCTCAGATGGGAAAACTATCTATGTCAGAAGTTTATGCAGTGTCTTGAGGGTGGACGTGGGAAAGAACCACTGACCACAGTGAAACCTGGCTGCTCATGAAGACATGTATTACATTTTCTTCTGTCTAAATTCTCCATACCCTTGCAGATGATAGCACCCAAATCTTATCTGGGGATTTGCTTGTGGAACAAGGCAAAGGGTCCTAGGCTCTTGGAGGATGGGATCAGCTACAGATGTCTATAAAAGTTTGTTGAAAGGAATTGAATTATGTACAATTGAATTGAATTAAATTAAATTATGCTGCAACCTTGTCTTTTTGGGACAAATCCAAACATTCATTATATGCTGTTATGGGAGCTTGGGAAGAAGGGATGGGGTGTGTTATTATTTTCAATCTGTTCACAATTTATAAGCAATTTTAACTAGTTTGTAAGCTGATATCTAAAACCTAATGCATAGATTTGGAGGGAAAAAATTAGATGAAAAAATAAACTGTTAGGCATAGGCACATTCACATAGGTAAAATTGACTTTACAAATGGGATGTCATATGACAAACATCACAGCCATAAAATCCACATGTAAGAAGTTATTTATAATTTTATGCTTTCACTATATTAATTGACATTTTAAGGTTAAAGAATAATTTTTTGCTACATAGAATGTGTTAATAAAACCATAGCTAAGTGATTGGGAACTAGCTAAGTATCCTAAATTATTTCCTATGTGAGCCAGATAGGTACAGTTACTCTATACCTAGTCATATTTTAATTTAAGAAATATCAAAAAGCAATTTATGTTACATTCCCAATGTACTTATTTAGATGTCTGTGTACGGGTGAGTTGGGCAGAAGGACAATAGTGAGAAAGGGAGGGAAGAAGAAAAATGAGCAAGGAGAGAGGGATATTAGAAAGGGGGAATTTACTTTTATATCCTCAAAAGAAAAGGATGTTTCAGCATATTTTATGGTGTCTGAATCAGAAAGAACTTGCGGTGGCACATTGCCATTGGGCTTCTGGTTTGAATGATAGAAGAGTAAGTCTATTCTGCAGTTATTTGTAGCAGTTTTAATATAGTTATAGACCCGCATGTGAGGTTCTTTGGACGAGCTGAGGTTCTTGGCAGACAGGCCAGCATAGATCTAGCCACAACAGAATGGAACCATTCCAGAGTGCAGAGCTCAAAGCCTAGTGTAGACTCAGCCTATCAGCATTGAATTATTTAAGTCAATAAAAATCTCAATTAATACCATGCACCTTTAATCACTTATATTGTGTCCACATTGGTCCTTTCCAAATCTGAGTTCCATTACCAATTTGTTTTATAGTTAGAAAAAGTCAAGTTTGAATTCAAATCTTGTCTTGATACTGTTTGGAAAATACTCTGTCTTAGATTAAGTTTTTGAAATTAAAAATGAATACAATGTTATCTATCCTATAGGATTATTGTAGGCATAAACAACTTAACATACAATACTTTAATGCTATGCATGTCCTATGCATGTGATAAACATCAGATTCAACAGTGCAAGATGTATGTGCCAAAGTGTGGTGCTGCAGAGTCAGTTGTTCCTCTTGTTAAAGAGGTTTTCATCTAATCAGAAAGACAGTACATACACTAAAATCATGAGTGTGTAATTCCAACCTAACAGAAGGTAAGGAAATGATGGCGTGTGGGCTTAATATAAAATCTCCTAGCTTTCCAATTGGAGCCTTCTATGTTTTCTTTAGATCATACTATTTCCATTCTGTTCCAGAATTATAAAGACCAGTTTATAGAGATGGAAGAATTGACTGAAAAAAAATGTTTCAAAACTCCCCTCACATATGGCAGTAAAAAGCTCCAGAGGCTCTTAATTGGAAGTCATTTTCTTACTATTAATTGAGAATGAGGATTTTATTTTGTTTAATTTTTCTTTCAATTCCAGTAAAGTTCTCAATAAGCCTGTGTATAGTGAGGTCATTAGGTGAACCTGACAATTGACTGAATATTTTCTTATAATAACAAGCTGTTATATGAATTAGTTGGGAGGCTTTGCCATTTAAAATTAACTGAGGCAGTAATAATGATGATTGTTAATGCTGGAGTAGAATAATAAGTAGGTTTTGCAGAATATTGAGAGCCCTTTGACTTATGACTGAGCTGAAAATGTAGGCTAAGAAAAAGGTGACCTTCTGAGTAAAGAATTCTAGAAATCCAGGTACTCTGTATGGGGAGAAGGGGTGAAAGGTGAACTACATCATATTATCTAATGAAAGCAGTTTCAGATGGAGAAGGCCCTAAATGTAAAAATAAAATGTAAAAAAACACGTTGAAAGAAATGTAGAAATAACACTTTATAACTTTGATGTAATTAAAAATAAGCAAGATTCAAAAATCATTAATCATAAATAAAAACTTACTAAATTTGATGTTAAAATTACCATCCACCAAAAAGAACCAACAAGGAAACTAAGAACACAAGGCAGGAGTGGAGATTTGTGAAGAAAGATGCTTTAAAGAGCCCCCACCATACAATCATTGTACCACATATAATCCAATAGAAAAGTAGTGGTGGAGGGAGCAGAAAAGACACTCAACCTCAGGATCAGCTGCGACATCCCTAGCAGTACTCCAGGGATGAAAGGCAGAAGCTCTGTGCTGGCTACCGGCAGCCTGGTTTGTCTGTCCTACTTGGTCCCCCATACATCGATGACCCTTCTTCAGATGGTCTCAGAACTGCAGGTTCCTGTCCAGGGTGGGTCCAAGACCTGGTGTACTGAGATACCAGTGAGGAAGTGGGAGGAAGGTTTCCCTATGGCTATGGCTGCTTTGTTTCTATGCAGTGAGATGGAGGAGGTCATGCCTGGCTGCAGCCTCACAAGGGCTCACTGTATTGTGACTGGTGCTTGTTACCATTGCAATTCTTATGAAAGTCTTTTGCCAGTTTTATTTATTTATTTTTAAAATTTATTTGTTTATTTGCACATGTATGGAGGGGAGGGAGGAAGATTTGTTTCTGCTGCTGCTGCAAAAAAAAAATTCTTCTCTGCTTACACATGGGTGGCTGGGGAATTGAACCTAGGCTGATAAGCTTTGTAAGCAGACATGTTCCACCACTTGGCCATCTCCTGAGAACCTACTTTGTAAGATGTCTTGTGTGATGTGACACTAGGCTGTTTCTTCTTATTTTTGATCAAAATAGAACTGCTTGCAATGCTTTCACAGTCAACATACTACTTCCCCTACATTTTCATTAGATAACCTTTTCCTGTTCTGCTGCTTTTTTGTTTTTACTAATGAATTTTTATTTTCCTGAATCTACTGAATATGTCACCTGTCTCCCCCTGCTAATCAGAATTTATGCATAAATTTTCCAGTGATAAACCAACCTTGAATTTTTGGACCATAACAGTTTAATATGATCCCTTCTGTTTTTTTCTCATTATTATTATTAGCAACATATCCTGTATGGATACATCATGTGTTGGTACCCTCTTTTCCCTCTGCACTGCCCCAGTTCCATTGGGGACACTCCTTAGCCGGGTTGCAGATATTCCCCATGGGGTTTTGGTTTATGTGTTGTGGGAGCAGCAGTCAGTTATTTTGGTGGGGAGGAATGCCTCTGGCCATGATGTCTCAACCTGTGGCTCTTACAATCTTTCTGTCCCCTCTCCACAAAATTCCCTGATCCGTGGTAGATGAGTTTTATCAGTGATGAGCTCTTCGGAGCCTCTGGATCTCTGCTTTGGTAGGTGATGAGTATCCCAGGGTCTGTCTCCTTCCTATGCCCTGGTGCTGATTATCGGGTTCAGCATGGAAGCAGCACTCATGTCCTTCTCCCCAATTCTTCTGTGGTTTCAGCTGTGGCTTGGCTGAGTAAGAGGGGTAGTTTATCTCCTCCAGGCTTGCTATCTTCTGAAAAAGAAGAACAGAGTCTCCCATGGAGCATGAAGTCAGCATGGTTTAAATTTGATAAGCATTATTAATTTAGGGAGAATTTGATGTATGTAGCATCTCTTTTAGCGATGATCCCTTCTATTTTTATGTATACTAGCTGAATTCTGTTTGCATAAATTTTGCTTTAGGAATTTGTGTTTTATTTATTTAGGATCTATTATTATTACTTTAGGATTTTTCTTTCAATTTTTGGTATCATTGTACATTAATCAGTTGACTTAATTTTTTTTTTTTTCTTATCTGGCTGGCCTTGCCTAATTTTTATTGCAAAGCTTTTTTTGTTAACAAGAAATGAGTTGAAAATTATTGTTTCTTTTCTATACTGGCCACATGTTAGTCTTGCACATTTGAAATGTGGATTAGGATGCAAGAAATTTCAATTTATTTTTAAAATGTATGAAGTATTTCTTGATTGCACCTTGGATTATTTTCCTATACCACATTGAAAAAAGGTGTTAAAATTAATTTTACTTTCTCATTTTGATGTGATAACTGGAAACTTAGTAAGTCATATTTCATCATAATTGGGCAATATTGATGGAGAAATTGTTTTCTGTCCCCAGATTCAAAGGCATAAAGTGTCATTAAAGCTGTAACTTTCAGGCCAGGTGTGGAGGCGACCTCCTTTAATCCCAGCCCTGGGGAGGCAGAAGTAGGAGGATCACTGTGATCTTGATGCTAGTCTGGGACAATAGAGTGAGTTCCATGTTAGCCTGGGCTAGAGTGAGACCCTACCTTGAAAAAAACACCACAACAGCAATAACAACAACAACAACAACAACAACAACAACAACAACAAAAAGCCTGTATTTTCCAACTGGTAAAGAGCAAAAACGTCTAGTCAGTATTGGGAATGTAGTTCCTGAAACTCCTTGCACATTATGGAAATGTTACACACTGAAACTCATCCTTGCAACTTTCTAAGAAAACCTTGCCAGCTATTTTTAAAATCAAAAAGTGCTTGCTTACAAAAAAAGTGGGCAAGTAATTTAGGAGTCTAGAGTTTCGGAGGAGTGAATCCTTTTACTTGAGTGAATAAGTATTTTAGCTCTAGACCCAACCCAATAGGGCAACACTGTTGTATTATCTACTTATTACTGCTTAGAAGTAGGACTCAGAGGAGCTTTCTCGGAAGTGGGCTTTCAGTAAATGGCAGATCTTACTTTGGAGACATAAGACTGGGATGAATGTCATTAGCCTTAGACCAGTGCTACAGGGAGGAAGGCAGCATGATGTGTTGGTTAATAATGGGCTCAGGAGTCTAAAGGTATGAGATGAGATCTCTGATCTACCAAATATATGACCTTGAGAGTGAAGTCAGAAATGTGGAAATATAAAACACAACTTTGTTTTTTCATGATTGACAAAAATTGTGCTCTTTAATAGAACAATATTGGTATTTCTTGTCATGTTTGTGTGACTGTAAGGAAGGGCATCAATGTTTCTATAGAAAAATAATCATGTATATTAAGAAGTCTCTCTCTCTCTCTCTCTCTCTCTCTATATATATATATATATATATATATATATATATATATATATATATATGGTCCAAGTGAATATAGACATATTTAGATATTGATAAATAAGGAGTATTTCTTGTAAAACCTATGAGCCTTAAGAAATAATTTCAACCTGACATTTTGCAACCTTGAACTTTCAAATGAGACATTATGTGAATACCAAGCTGTATGTCTTTAATGAAATTCTATTTCCATTTAATTATAAAAATGTGATGTGTATGCTTAAAGTTTCTGGATGAGTAATAATTGGTATGAAAACTTTGTTGGTATTTTAACATGAACTAAATTTTGGTTTATTTTTCAATGATTAAATCGAATGATAATTGACAAAATGCGTGTTGGCATACTTTTTAAGTATTTAGGACAGTTGTTGCTATTTTATTTTTGTCACTTTTAAAGCATTATCATATGAATTATTTTATTAGTGCAGTAAAAACAATAGTTCCACTTAAAATTTTTATAAAATTTTCTGTGTGTATATGTGTGTGCTGTGTTTGCATGTGACTATGCATGTTGCATGTATATGGGAACAGTATATGGGAGAACAAAGGTTAGTAGTAGAGATCATCGTCTGTAGCTTTCCACTTTATTTGCTGAGGCAGAGTCTTTCCCTTCCACCTGGGTCTTGTCGTTCTAGCCGGCTTGCCCCAGGATCCTCTGTCTTCACCTCCTGAGCATGGGAATGACAGGCTGCAATACCCTGCTGGCTTTCATGTGGGTGGTGAAGATCTGAACTCAGGACCTCAAGCTTTTGTGGCAAGTCCTTTAACCATTGAGTTAATTTCCCAGGCATTAATTTATTTTTAAGATACTTAGATGTCATGGATAAAAATAAAAATTTAGTTCAATGTTCTCATATATTATTGCATTTATTTATATTAATTACAAATACTATTCTGTGTGCTAGAGTGACACAAATAAATAAATAAATACTAAGCAGTCTTGGGCTAGGCAGATGACTCAGTGATTAAAGGAACTCACTTGCTTGCAAGGCCTGCTGGCCAGGTTTCAATTCCTTAATAACCACATAAAGCACAAGATGGGACATGTGTCTGAAATTTGTTTGCAGGGTCAAGAGGCCCTGATACATCTATTCACAATTAATCACTCTCTCTTTCTCAAATAAATGTAAAAGAAAAGCATCCTCAACAGTGTCTTGAAATTCATAGCCTAGAAAGAAAGGACATAGAATAAATAATATAAATAAGAGTAAGTTTTTTGATGATGGAAGAAAAATAAACCAGGAAGAGAAGCTGGAGAAGGTTAAGGGCCAGGATGTCCTCTGAGGTCTAAAGAAGGGAATCAGGATCCACCTCATGAGTATGTGTCTCTGGAGGAGAAATTTGAAGGTGCTGAGGAGAGAGCCTTATGGGTATGCATTATCCTGGCTGATGACTTAGGAGCTGCCACCACCTCGAGGGAAGAAGTGTGCCAGGTGCATTTAGAAAACGAGAATGATGAGATTTAAGACAGAAGTATATTGAGAGAGATGGTAATATGGACAGTAGTCTTATAATTGCTGTTTTCCTACATTCTGAGATGGGAGGATGGGACAATTTTGAGAAATGTTACTTGTTAAGATAAGGATGGTTTAAGGCAGAGACTTTGGGACAGATTAACATGACAAAACTCATTCTTCATTTTGGTGCATGATTGCTGCATACCAAAATCTGTTCATGTTGTAGCAATACTAAGACATGTTCACTTACAAGTATATATTCAAAGGACTCCTAAAATTCAGGACCTTGCTAGAAGATTTTGTGATCGCTTTAAAATAGATCCTACTGGAAAGGAGCTTGGGTGGCGTTGATGAGTGCAATGTAGAACTAAGGACTATACCCCATGTAAACACATAAGAATAAGAGTCCTTCCACTTATTTTGAGAGGACAATGATTAAGATGCAAATGCTAAATAAAGGAAGGAGTTAGAAAACTTTTAGGTGAATAAGAGATCTATGTTAAGACTGATAGAACAAATAGGAGTTAACTAATTCACCCTTTAGGAAACAGTATACTAACATCTAATTGGTTACTGGAGTGATGGTGACGAGTCTACAAAAGTGGACTTATTTCTGTTTTCTTTGAATACAGAGCCATGGGAAGGCAAGAGTTAGAGTGGACAAGTGAGCAGGAATGAAGCAATCTCACACAGTGCTTGTCAAACCTGACCATGCTGTCTAGCCTCAGGCCAATGTGAAATGTTAAAGGTATTAGCTGTTTCCATTGGTTAGAAGAGCAGCTACAATGTCAATAGTTAGAAGGTATGCATGCAGAGAGTGTCTTATAAGGTACTCTGCATTGTTAGTTAGGTCTTCCAGCACAGAAACACTTCCAAGTAGTAAACGTTTTCCAATTAAAGAGAGACTTATAGAAAATTCCATTAGGGCTTCAAGACTTCTTGTCTCTGATTACACTAGACTGTGCAGACTTTTTGAACTGGAACCAGCTTTAGTTGAATTTGTTAATGATACTTTATTACATTTGTTGAGAAACAAAGCCTAGATCCAAATTATTTTGGCACTTCAGCCAGCAGCTTGGTAATTTCATAGAGTTCCTAGGCTTTTGGGCTTCCATTTGAATCCCATTAAGGATTTCTGTGTAATCTTGAAAGACACTATTAAGTTGTATGGACTAAGAATGAGCTTTAGCAATGAAGTCTCAGCTTTAGTCAGAGAACAAAGTTCCATACAAAGCAAATAGCCCAGTTATGGTGGAAAACTGGTAAGCAATGTGCAGATTTGGCCTGGCTGGAAGGAATCATTTTCTTTTTCTCTTTATTCTTGCTTTTGCCCTTTTGCTGGGAATGTTGCTTTAACATAAGAAAATGACTAACTTGAGGAAATAATTTGTTTTAACTCTTTAAAAACATCACGTTTGTTCCCTTTCTGAAGATAAAAATATTCTTTTTTTTTTTTTTTTTTTTTTTTTTTTCCTAGGTAGGGTCTCACTCTGACCCAGGCTGGCCTGGAATTAACTATGTAGTCTCAGGGTGGCCTTTAACTCATGGCGATCCTCCTACCTCTGCCTCCCGAGTGCTGGGATTAAAGGCGTGCACCACCACACCCAGCTCATTCAGTGTTTTAATAAGTAGTACCAAAGGGGTGTGTGTGAGTGTGTGTGTGTGTGTGTGCATGTGTGCGTGTCCAGATAGACTGACAGATAGTCTAAAGTTGATATCTTAAGATCTTTTAGGCATCAAGAATGAATTGCAAAGGTGAGGGAGAGAATATAAGTGGATTGCCAATTTTGCAAGGTGATAACATTTTCATATGCATGTTACTAGCAGAATAAAGCTATCAGTAATCTACACTAATATAAGCAAGTTTGAAAGTCAAATAAGCTAAGGCTTGTTTAATTAGTTTTTGTTATAAAATCTATGCTATGTTACTTGGTGCATGCTTACTTCCCAATCATATAGCACTTCATTTCTGCATCAGCAGTTGTTGGCTGGATGACTTTTTGCCCCAATACTAAAAAAAAAAAAAAAAAAAAAAAAAAAAAAAAAAAGTTTCTCGGTAAATCTAAAATCAAGTAATATTAGAACATGTAGCCATTAACGTTCCCATGAATGCAGCAAAATGGTGCAATATTTATTCCAAAGGAAAAACTTCTTTCTCCTTGTATTAAAAAGAAAGAAAAAAAAAGTGCTGCAGTTGTTGGATGAAGGATAACAGTTGATTTGGAAGGAACCAGCCAAAAATGTCCCAAACAAATTAATAGCATAGAAACATCTGCTGCTGTTTTATTAGAGTTTCACATAAAAACCTAGTTTTCAAGCTGGCGTTTGGAACGCTTTTCTTTACACTGAAGTCTTAATGGAGCTGCAAAAGGCAATCAAGACCATATGTCTTACATTTTTAGGTCCAAATTTTCCTGCATCTCACTCCAACCTGGGACAGTTGCTTGTAACATGAGTGCTGAATTATGAAACCCATTTTTAAAAAATCATTATTTTTTTTGTAGCAGTATGTTTTAAGTCATTGAAAGTATGGCATCTATCTTCTTTGGCTGTTATTATAATTCCATTTGCAAATCATTGTATTTCATTTTATTCATCATTATTTCAGTTATTTTGGCTATAGTTCAGCATAATAGTTAAATATATATTATAGTATTAATTTGGGATGTTTTGAACCCAATTACGCTCCAGGAAAATGAGTACTGATTTTTTTTTATGGAGATGAAAACCATATAATAGCCTATGAAATAAATTATTTTGTACAACAAATTCAGTTAGTTGTTTAGCTAATATTACTTAAACTCAAAACTCTCCCCAGGAAAATGGAAGAATTTTAGTTTCCACATCAAGGAACCTAGTTATTTATTACTGTTTTGTCACTCTGTGACAGAACACTGTGAAGACACATCTTGTTAACATTTCCAATAGGGTTCTAACAATATATTTTTTTAATGTATTAACACCAGAAAGAGTGCTGCAGTGCATTTTCTTTTTACCATGTGGTATGCTCAGTTTTCAGTATCCTGCACTTCTCAAAATCTTCCTTCTGGTGGTGCTTTGTTTTCCTTTTGATATTCAGTCTTTACCCACACGTGTATGAACACACACACAAGCAGAAAATGTACATGCACATACTGTATGTATGCATATAAATGTTTAAATTAAACCTTAAGAGGATGCCAACATCTGTTCACATAGGCTTTTGTTTGTATATAAGAAAATTCATTTTGCTTTAGTTCTGACAAAGATGTGAGAAAGTTGCCTAGAAACTTACTCAGTAGCCTTAGGGTTTTTAATCACTTGCAATAAGTTCTTTTCATTCATATTTAATGGCCCTGAAAT
Source organism: Orientallactaga sibirica (assembly GCA_036365145.1). Classification (NCBI taxonomy): domain Eukaryota; kingdom Metazoa; phylum Chordata; class Mammalia; order Rodentia; family Dipodidae; genus Orientallactaga; species Orientallactaga sibirica. The sequence continues at coordinate 12,665,536 of JAEOAD010000060.1, read as the reverse complement.
CAGGGTAACTTTCACAGCTGCATTTTAAGTTCAGTGAGACATGCTAACATTTTTCACTAAAAGAAGGGGGGGGGTGGAAACCCTTCACAGAGCCTCATTTTCCCTATGGAAAGGAAATTCCTTTTGCCCTGCTGGCTTGTTTCCTATGCTGTTTCCCATCATTTAGAGCTTTGTCATTTGGGGTGGTGGGGGGAATATCTTAGGTTTAAATAAAGAACCCAAAAAGTGAAAAGATATGGAAAATGTTGCTTGATTTCTCTATGAACTCATTAGGAACATTAGGGCTAGGAAGATACCTCACTGGATGTGTTTTACTACTTAAATATGAGTATCCAAGTTCACATCCTCAGAACACACAAAAAACTGGACACTGCACTGGACTTCTGTAATCTCACCAGGTTTCCAGTGAGAAGTGAGACAGAGACATGACCAGTGCCTGAAAATTGTCCCTTAACTCCACATGCACACCATGGCTTATACATGCCTGCCTTCACTAAAACACACACTCAATAAAAAACAAAATTAATAACCAACATGAATAGCGTTTTCTTCTTCATAAGTTCTTTGACTATTGTTGTTTCTTGCTTTGTAGCCCAGCCTCCCAAGTGCAGGAATTATAATCTCATGCTACCATGTTCCACTTAATACTACAGAATATATTATTTACCCAGTCTTTGCACATTGCTCCTTTAAAAATATTTTATTTATTTATTTATTTATTTATTTATTTATTTATTTATTTATGAGAGAGAGAGAGAGAGAGAGAGAGAGAGAGCCTGCCAGGGCCTCTAGCCACTGCAAACAAATTCCAAAAGCATGTGCCATCTTGTATATCTGGCCTATGTGGGTCCTGGGGAATTGAGCTTGGATCCTTTAGCTTTGCAGGCAAGTGCCTTAACTACTAAGCTATCTCTCCAACCCCACATTCCTCCTTTCTGTGTCACTCAGTTCGTCTTAGAAAAACACTGTTCCCATAAGACACCAAATTGAAAGATGAGTTCTTTAAAAAATTCAAATGCTTTCTATGTGGACTAAGATCAGTTGGCTATTGCAGTTCACAACCCTAGAAAGTTTACATCATGTAGTGACTATACAAGAGACATTAGCAGTTATAAAGCCCAAGGTATGTTAGCTACTGTTCTTCTTTCAAGGTACAAAATAACATGACAGCCCCATCTCAGAACACACACAAACATAATGGCTAATTAAAGATAATATCATAGAGAGAAGTGTGATAGCCAAACCATATATTTTGGTGCAATAGTGTTTAAACTCATTCTTCCATGGAGTGGGCTGGCACAAGTTATTCACTCTACAAGAATATCATTGTCATTGGAATGGATTTCTTGATATCTCTTGCCAAAATAATCATATTGTAATGTTAATCTGATTATGTAACTCCTCTGCTTAAAACAAAACAGAATAAAACACTTCAGGGGCTTCCCAAGTCTCAAAATAGAAACTGTAAATTTCTTAGTTCAGCTCAGAAGTCCTTCTGCACATGGCCTTGTTTCTATCTGTAGTCTATCTCTTGCAATCTACCTCCCACTTCCACTCACTTTTCCACACATGTTTACCTACTTAGCAAACCACACCATGTTCTCCTTGCTTGCCTCGATACTCCCCTGTCACGCAATGTCTTCATTGCCTCTCAGACAGATTCACTCTCACAGTAAGCTCTCCATTTTCAAGTTCTTCCTAGAAACTTTCTGTGTGGCTTCAAATTTAAATCAGGATGAGAGCTGGGTATAAGTAACTCCAGCATTGGAGTTAGTAAACTGAAAGGTATTTTTGAACAATTCCTATGAAAACAACCTTTCTAATAATAATATTGCGGTATGTAGTATTTATAAATGTATCACAAATACATCACTAGATAGGACAAAATGTATTAATACCGCAGAGCTTGTAACTTTGTCAACTTACAATGTATGATTAATAGATCAAAATATATGTGTAGGGTCTATTTTAACATACAGAGAGCATGCACTGTCAGTGAATAGTATGAGATGAAATATTGTTGAATGATGTCATGGAATTTCAGTCATCTTCATTGAGACTGTTGTGTCTGAAAGAAGATTCTCTAATGAATTCTATTAACATTATTTTTCTCAAATCATGAACTATTCAAATTTGGATAAAAGTATAAGCAGAAGTAAATACTCACCAAAGTACAAATTTAAGATCAACTTCAAAAGCTAAATAAATTGTAAATTTATTTATTAAATGTATTTCAGAAAATTATGTAGGTCATAATTAACTGAATATTGTTTATGTATAATTAAATAGAGTCCTTGAAAAGAATTATAGTTTTAAATTTTTAGTGATTTTTTTTTCTCATGGGAATTTTGTTATTAAGAAACCAAAAAGGAAGGAGACTAAATTAGTCAAAGAAATATTTCTGTAAATATTCTTACCAGCTGATGAAAATGTGAACAGAAAGTGCATACATTTGAATTTTCTGTTCATTTAGTAGAAACTTTCCCACAGTAAAGCTCGGTAGTACAGGAATGAGCATGTGTTAATTGGGCTGACAGACTTTCAGCGGTACAAAGAGGACAGGACCAACACTAATTTTTTCCACACATTTGAAGATCAAATGAATCATAATGAATCCTGTAAAAGTTCCAGCAGTCAATGGGTACTTAGAAGGGGACATTTAATAAACAGGCACAAACAGGGGACTATAAACGAGACAGCCAGAGGAGCTCTTGTATCCAAAGGAAGAATTTGAAACTGAACCTTCCTGGAGTTCTACAAGTTCCCAAAGTGCTCAACTAAGAGAGTGAAACAGAAGTAGATGAAACAACCCATAGGCATTGGGACTCAACGAAATTACGTCTGCTTGTGCATGTGCAAGCCCATGGAATGTGCCCAGGAGAAAGTGGTTATACCAAGCCTTCCCTCTCCTTCCCTCCCTCCTTCTCTCTGTCAGTCCCTCCCTTCCTCCCTCCCTTCTTACTTTTGCTTAACTAAGCTGGATGAAGGAAGACAAACTGAGTTTTTCATCCAGTGGTTAAATCCCAGACCATTTCTTGTTTATGAAATTCAGTATCTTCCCAGAACTCCTGCCCCTCACCCTGATCTGGTTGGGTGGTGATCAAGAAGTATAGTGAGTTTAATAAAGATTATTTGGCCAAAAGAGGGGAGAGTGTGATGGAGAAGGGAGTTACTTTGAAGTATTGGTTTTTGAAACATTCCCACTGGCAAACCTCAAACAACTGTTGTGGTTTTCCTTAATTATGTTATATACAGAACCAATGTTTTAATGGAAGAAATAAGAAACCTAGCTAAGATGCCTGAGAAATGAGAGTTTCTTTACTTAATTTTTAATATGAAAATAAGTTCTCTTATATGTTTGAGGGGGGTAATCAAAGCTTTCCTAATATTCCATTTCTTTTAATTTCTGACAGTTAATGGAAATACTTCAAAGTCAACAAACAGACAGAAGTCTGCAAATAATTTTTCAACATAATTATCAAGTCTAAGTATAATCATTTCTGTGCAAGGAAGTAGTGGAATTAGTATTTTTGAAAGACTATTTCAAAATGCTGATGGGATTATTAGCTTCAATTAAGTTTAACAATCCTGGGCTAGGATTGCTTAGTGGTTAAGGCACTTGCCTGTGAAGATTAAGGTCCCAGGTTCGATTCTCCAATACCCATGTAAGCCAGATGCACAAGGTGACACATGCATCTGGAGTTTGTTTGTAGTGACTAGAGGCCCTGCCATGCCATCCTCATAAGTCCCCCTCTCTCTCTTTCTCTCTCTCTGCTTCTGTCTGATAAATAAGTAAATAGTGAATAAATAAATAAATAAATTTAATAAGCCCAAACTTTGGAGGAATGTGATTTGGTATGAACTGTGTGTGTGAACATGTGGGATTACAGGTCAGTTTCCAGGTGTTGATCCTGTCCTGCCTCATTTGAGGCCGGGTCTCCCATTCTCCTTGTTGCTCACTCCTCCAGCGGCCAAGGGATCTGGCTTGCTACCTTTCTGGGAAATTTCTCTGTGTCCACCTCTCTCTTCTCTTCAGTCACACTGGTATTAATGAAGCTTTCCAAGGTTTCTGCCTTCTTACATAGGATCTGTGGTTCCAAACGCAGGTACTCACATTTTTGTGACAAGTGCTTTATCCATTGAGCCATGTTTCTAGCCCCCTAAATTGGGAGATTCTTGAAGAAACCAAATTATGATGTAAGACACACACAGGAATCATGTGCATATAATTAATATGTAGACATGAAATCAAAAGATTTTCAAAAATCCATCAATATTGGTATCTAGTTTACACATGGAGTCCCTGCACAATCTCAGATCGTTTAGTATGTACAAGCACACTTACAAGCTGATCACTCTCAAACACCATGTGAAATTCTCCTTGATGAGACAAACCCAATGTCCATCCTAACCCTGTCTTTTGTGCATAGTAAGTTTTGTCCATGTTGAGTTCATGGGTTCACTTAGTCCTGTGGGGACACTCTTTATCCTGCTCACAGCATCCCGGGCTTAGCTGGAGGAAAACTGAAGAACATGGGACTGTCTCAGAAACAAAATGCGTATCATTAAAAATGATGTTCAGACAACTAAAGCCCACTAATGGATTACAGCTAAACTCATCTGCTGAAACTACTAGCACAAAAGGACTAAGTTAGGTCACTTTTAATGTGAAATAGCATCATATCTAAGAGTCATTGGTGCCTCATATTTTTGAAATCTATCATTTATACTACTCGGCCTTAGTTTTTTTTTTTTTTTTTTCTTTCAATGATGAACAGGGTGTATATCATTTTTTCCCCTTAGGTCGTGTTAAGTACTCAGAATAAATTGTTCTAATGTCAAGAGGAAAGGGAATAATATTTTAAATGTCTATTCACATATGGTATTGTAAATATTGCATCTCATTGAATTTTCATGGTACCTCATACAGGAGTGAAAGGGAGCCCTGTTTTTTTTTTTTTTTTTTTTTTTTTTTTTTTTTTTTCCATGATATCAAATGAAGAAGTTTAGGATGTGGATTCTTACTGGCTTACCAAGTCATACACATAGTAAGTGGAGAACTGAGAATTTAAACCCCTGTGAGTTGGCTTGCCAGGCCTATGTTTATCTATTAATGGTGTGGTTCATCCTGGTTGAGTAGATGACTGTAGCAATTACGGATTACTCATGTCTTTTCAGTGGTGCAATAGAACTACTTTTTAGTATAGGAAAATAATAGTCTTTATTTGGGATAGTGTTGCCCCCACCCCAGAATTTGCTATTTTTCTTTGTCTGTATCATTGTGAAGAAGTTTTTTTTTTTTTTTTTTTTTTTTTGAGGTAGGATTTTATGTTAGCTGAGGCTGACCTGTATTCACTCTGTAGTCTCAAGGTGATCTCGAACTCATGATGATTCTCTTACCTCTGCCTCCCAAGTGCAGGGATTAAATGTGTGCACCACCACACCCAGCTCATTTAATTTTTATATGCCTTTTTGATATAGTCTCAGAGTTTTTGCAGTATAGTTCAGTCTTAATACTTGTAAATTATGAGAACATATATTATCATTCTATTCTCCATATTCTAATTCCTATATAATCATTATATATTATACCTCATGTGCTATACTTCCAGAAGGGAATTCCACATTCAAAAGAATTTTATCAAGTCATTGAAATGTTCATTCTTACTTTTGTCATTACTGTTGGTAAGTGGGCTCCTTCAGTTACACCCATTAAATAAAACTCTTCTGTAATAAAAAAGTCATGTTTATTGAGTTATAATTAACTAAGTAGACTTGATAAATGAAAATAAGCATATCTTCAGACAAGTATCTGTTTTTGTGTCAGATGGTTTCATGAATCCACCCATGTGTATTTAACATGTATTCTTTTTTTTAAGAATTTAATGAGTTTTATTTATTTATGTTATTTATTTATTTATTTATTTTAGTAGTTATGGACATACTTAATATGTAAACAGCATATGTTGGTACCATCCTTTCCCTCATCCCACCCCCCTCCAAAGGGACCCTCCTCATTGGAGATGCCAGTCATCCCCGTGGGGATTGTGGGTCATGCATTGTGAGGGCAGCTGACAGTTATAGGGAAGAGGCAATGTTTCTGTGCATAATGTTCCAACTTTTTGATCTAAAAATCTTTCCACCCTCTCTTCCACAAAATTCTCTGAGCCATGTTGGGAGCATTTTAAGTCTACTTCAGTGATGGGCTCTGAGGAGCCTCTAGATCTCTGTTTTCATAGGTGTTGTGTGTCCTCATTGTCTATCTCCTTCACCTTGTGTTGATATGAGGTTCACTGAGAAAGCAGCTTTCTTGCTCATTTTTCCAATTACTCTATGGTTTCAGCTGGGGCCCTGATAAAATGTGATGGGACATTTCTCTCAGACATTCCATCTAAAAAGAGAAGCATATTTTCCAATGGAGATTGAAGTCAGCACAGGTTAAACGGAATAACCATTATTAGTTTAGGAGAATTTAATGGGTGTAGACCAAGATTAGTGGGAGCTTGATATTGGAAAGCAAACTCATTATATGAATATGATTCTGACTTGTTTCCCAATTCCAAGTATGGTTTCCTTTCCACTGAGGAAATCTGTTAGCCAATCCAAGAACAGTGTGTTACACCCAAGTCATGGCAGGCTTGTGGGCAGTCTGATTTAGTGTGGAGTTCTTTATAGTCTCTGGGTTTCTGTTTCCAAAGGTTTTAAATACTCTTGTCTGTAACCATCAACTTGTAGCTGGTTGTCAGGCTAGCAGTAAGAGCAGTATTCATGGCATCACTTCCTCTGCAATTTTCTCCTGGGTCCTGGCAGTTGTGGTAGAGTTGGAAATCCTCATGGTGGGCAGTTAGCTATCTTCTTGTCTTGTTGATGGACTTAGGCTCTCCTCCATTTTCTCTGCCATCTGTAAAATAAAACCATGAGAGCAATTGGGATTAAAAGGGGGTATGCAAAGTTGTTTTGGAGAATTTTGGTATGCAAGCCCACTCTTTCCTGACCATGGGATTCTGACTTGGTTTCTAGTACTAGATAGGAATTCCTTCCCAATAAGTGGGCCTCGTGTCCAATCAGAGAACAGTTGGTTACCTGTAGAGGATATATGTCACTATTTCACAAGTGTATAGATCTTATCTGGCTAGTTGATTTCTTAGTCTGTAGTATCCCCTGCTTAATCATGTTTTGGGGGACCTTTATCCTGTGGCAGCTTCAATAGGGCTCTCCCTAGGTAGAGAGCTAGTTTTCCTTTTGGTTCCAGCATGGTAAACACATATTCTTGTTACAGCACAGTAAATATATGTTAGACTTTTGTGTTGTCTTTCAGTGTTTTGGCACTCTGAACTATGTGACTCCACATATTAATGATCTTAATGTCCAGTTTGAATGGCTGCATCACAAAACACCCTGAGTTATGTTCTAGATCAAGGTAATAACAAAAATGGCAAATTTTTGTATCCAGTTGATATCACAACATCACTATGGAAATGTTCTTTCATAAACTGTCCATTCTTAAGAAAGTGATAGTAGAATTGATGTAATATGTCTTTTCTATAAAAGTAGAACACTCAGGCAGTCTTTTAAATCCATCGGATTGCATCCCTCATTCCCTATAACACTATTCTGCTTTGGCTTCTCATGAAAATCTTTTTGTACTCTAATTTCTTGGTCTGTTTAAATAATCTGATTTTAATTGAAAAATAATGGAAATGATCAGAAATTTTATTTTCCAGTATAAATGTCTGTTAGCCAAATATATCACATATATTTTTGCAAGTATATGGTAGTAGTGCTTCTTGTTGGAACATGTTCACTTACATAGAAATGTTGAATTAGTCTAATATTGGAAAGTCTTAAGATTACAAAGTTGAACTAAGTCCTCCATCTAACAGACTTGGAGTATTAGAAAAAATTTCACCACAGAATATGAGTTGAACAAAATTTCAGCAGAACAAGTGATATGGCATGCACTAATTCATCCTGTTCAGAATTCTGAGAATCCTTTTTCTGGTAGAACGTTATAAACTTATGGACAAATTAATTTGAAAAGTTCCTAACAACAAAGCACATGGTAGGAATATATGAGGAATATCAATGAAGCACATAAAAGAAACTTGCATAATCAAATGATAGTCTAATTGCAGATCTTGAACTTATTTGGATGCAGAAATAACCGCTGTTATGAATACTTCAGGTGAAAATTAAATGAATAATAAAGTCAACAGAGTTTTTTTCTCATTATGTGTAAAGGCCCTGTATACTTTTAATTTCCTCTGCCTATACAGGCAGGTGGTGAAAAAGCAATGAGAATTGGCAAGAAGCAAAGACAGTTCCAGGAATGTCTTTAGACATGATGTTCATCTATCACGTCACCACTCTTGGAGCATTAGATAAACCATCCATGTTGGTTTCCATGTAGTCCTAGTGGCACTTTCCCCAAGAATGCTCTGTTTCATTTTCTATCTGGGAGTAGAGTTGGACCTCTGTTACCAACTTAATGATGTTTTATTATTCATCTTCCTCCTCACTCATGTCTTACCCCCAGACAGCTGCTAAGTACATTTCTATGAATAGTCACACCTGTAAGATGTCAGTTAGGAAGATATGACAGTACACTAAACTGCTCTTCATAGACGTTTCATTGAACAGAAAATTTCCAAGTTGTTCTACCTTTGGATAACTTGATGTTTTGACATGTCTGTGTTCCTATATGTTTGCCCAGTTGGAGATCTAAAAATATATGATGAAATTCCTTTTGATCTACTTTCTTGAACATCTGAAAAGGTTTACTTAGCATGTGGTAGCAATTTTAATTTGGGAGCATGCTGATAATAAAAAGATGTGTGTGCAGTGCATGCATCCACAAGTTAAAAATGAGTTCACATTTATTTGTTCTCCACATTGAGCTTGCCTAACTTTGTTTTTATAAACAGAACTATTAAGCTTGTGGCTTTGGTAAGTAAATGCAGAGTAAACAAAGTATGACTCCATCAAAAATTTTGATGGTATCTTTCTACTTTACCTAGTAATTCCATGTATTTTGTGCATCTGCTCTAACATGCTTATTTGATATTTTGGTGAACATATCATATGTAGTGTCTGTGAGCAACTTAAATAAGTAATTTGTTATAACAACAGTATGATTTGATCACAAGAAGAATTATTAAGTACAACAGTTACAGAAATGATAATGGACCATATTTTATACCTACAGAACAAGTTCTTTTATAGCCATTTTAATTTTAAAGAATGTGTTCTAAATAACCCATTTCCTTGGTAGGGTTATTCCCTATATAAAATTTCAAGAAAATATCATATACTTCTCAACATTTTTGGTGACTTGAATTATTATTACTATTATTATTTTTTAACTTTTTTGAGGTAAGCTCAACAGACTGGTCTTTTTTAATGTGAGAGAGCAAGAGGGAGAGAGTGAGAGAGAAACAGAGAGAGAGAGAGAGAGAGAGAGAGAGAGAGAGAGAGAATTGGCAGGGTAGGGCCTCCAGCCAATGTAATCAAACTCCAGACCAGACACATGTGCCACCTTGTGCACATGTGAGACCTTATGCACTTGCATCATGTTGTGAGTCTGGCATATGTGGGATCTAAAGAGTCAAACATGGGTTCTTAGGCTTCATGGGCAAGCACCTTAACCACTAATCCATCTCTCCAGCCTATGGCTTTAATTATTTAGTGCTTCTTCCAAAAAAGGAAAAGTTTTTAAAACTGTTACACCTGAGAATGAACATTATTGTTCTCTGTTTCCTCAAATCATGCATGAAGCAACATAATTATACACACAACCAAGGCCCACTTTTTGCTTTGTAATCTAGGGCAAGTATCCCATGATTTGCAAATAAATATCAGTTAATTATTACTGTTCTTTTCACCACCATGACTGATTTCTGAAAACTGTATAAAAATGTTCTTTAGTTCTTCCTGATTGTCAGGATGTTCAATTGGGACACACTCCACTTTATGCTGAGATAATCATATCTCAGAAGCAGCATGGAAATGGAGAAGCAGAAGTACAGCTATGTGGGGAGGTTGTGCAACATCAATCCAAAAGGGCACTGGAGCCTGGGCTATCACTAGCAACAGACCCTTCCCAGGTACATATAGAGCAATGTGGAGATCATAGTAGGATTACGTGAAAATATTGTACCAATAGCATAGAATCTGAACCTTTCAAGGTTCATCCCCAAAGGTGGTGGTTTTGCTTAGAGAAGCTCTAATCCCCAAAGAAAATGTCATCAGATTCCCAATTCATGCCTGAAGCCACAGATAATACTGAATCCCATATGATTTCTTATATATCCATTTCTACAATAAAGCTTAATGCAATAGCCAAGTAAGAGATTTATAACAATAACTATCAATAACATAGAATACTAATAAAAATACACTACAGGGTCTATCTAAACAAAAGTTATGTGATATGGAAGGAAAGTGTTTAGATGGTAGAGAGGATAGCATATAATAGATGGAAAGATGGAAATAATGTTTAAATGAATATTATCAAATTATTAATGATAAACTATACTACTAGAAATATGGGTTTCTAGTTATTGACAGTTTTCTTCATTAGCATTGGTCAAATCTTAACCAGATATGACTCAGTTGTATAGATCATGACCTCGAGATAGCTGTCACTTACTAATTTGATGTGCATATCTATAGTGATTAGAGAAATAATAAGTGCCCAACATACATAGAATACTTTCCAAGTGAGAAGCCTCATTTCAAACACTATGTCTAAGTTACTTCATTTACTATTCATAGTTTCTACACAAGATGGCTACTATTATAAATCACCCACATTTAGTGAGAAATGAAACTGAATTGGGCGAGTGTGCCTTGCCCAATATCACATTGCTAGTACATGTTAGAGCTGGGATTCAAACCTAGATGATTCTGTCCCAAGGATTTGAAGTTCAAAGTCTGAGGATAAACATTTACAAAGCACGGGTAAAACCCTGGGTTTATTCTCCAGCACAAAATATTTAAAAAGTCGATGTAAGTAAATTCTACTTCACTCATGCATATGAAGGTTATGCTATTTGAGCATGATTTGGTTTGTCCTCCTTTTATGTGCATAATCAAGATCTGCTCCATGTTCAGATATCTCTTCACAAGCTGCTTGGTTCCCTTTGAGAGCCAGTGTCACTACCCATTTTGGTGAAGGAGCCTACAGCAATTTTGCCAATTGATTTTGTGAGAACATGAATATTAAAAAAAAAAAAAAAAAAAAAAAAAAAAAAAAAGCTTTCTGTGTGGCCCTTTAGCTTGCTTCAGCCGATACAGGTTTGTCTTTTCTTCTGTTTTGGTATAGGATAGTACTGCTATATTCTGACTTCCTTCATATATTTACATGTAACTATAGTTATCTTCTTATTTAAGTTTCACACTGCGTGAAGGAAATGGTCTTGACCATTTTGCCACATCCTTTCCATACTATCTTGTCCTCTGAAATCTCAAATGCCTATATATGCAAATCTTGTCATGAAGGCTTCAAAGTTCTCTGAAGGTTTCCTACCAAATACAATGGTGTGGAAACCAGATGTTATCCATTTTCTTTTATAGGAGTATTAGGCCGGTACTCTTGGTTCTTGGATTATGTTGAGGAATAACTTTTTATCCTACTGAGAAATATCTCATTTATTAATGGTATTAATACAGGTACTTAAAAAGGTGCCTGAACTATGAGTTAGTGTGCCCTGATGTTTATCATGTTTCAATATTTTTCTTGTGTAATTGAGAGGCTTTGTAGCTGGAGAATGGATTTGATTAGATTAGGACATTATTATCTAGGTTTGGTGTTGCAGTTACCTTTTTGTTGCTGAAACACTCCTGACTATTAGCAGCGTATGGGAGGAAAGGATTCATTTTAGGCTTACAGTTTCATCTTGGTGGAAGATGCATATATCCATAGCAGAGAGAGAGAGAGAGAGAGAGAGAGAGAGAGGAAGTGAGAGAACTGCTAGCACACATGAGCATGAACCCCAGAGATCAAACTCAACACCCCTAGTGTGGCTGAGCTCAAGGTCTGCCCCCAGTGACAGGCCATAGCCAGGCTGACCTTACTAGAGTCTTAAGTATGAAGTTTAATTTTAATCAAAAATACCCGAGTATATGGGATTGTTTTCCTTTAAAGGAGGTTATGTTGAGGAAGAGCTTTTTATCCTATTTAGAAATATCTTATTTACTAATATGAATACTTCACAAGATACTGGCACAATGAGTTAGGGCTCTGATATGTATCATGTTTCATTATTTCTCTTGTGTAAATGATAGACTTGTAGTGTGGGGATAGATTTAATTGTATCAGTACATGATTATTAATAGTCAGATCTTCATCACTCTAACAAAATACCTATGATGTCGAAATAAAAGCAGCAAAAATTTATTTTGGTTCACAGTTTTAGAGGTTGTAACCCTGTTTCTTTTGGCCTGTCATGGTATAGTATATCATATCTGGAATGGGTGGCAGAGTCCTTTCTCAATAGATGATTGTCAGGGAACAGAGAGTGTGGAATGGGCAGTGGTCTCAACCTCCCCTTCAGGGACATTCCTGAAAGACCTAATGTCCTAGGCCAGGTCCCAAGATTAGTATATGGGTCTATGGCAAGATGGGGAGGGGCATTTAAAATCCCAACAATGGTATTAGAAGGAAATGTTATGTTTTTACAGACCAAAATTATTTTCTGCCAAAAAAAAAAAAAAATACAAACAGAACACCAGTAGTTTGAGCACATGGCACAATTTCAGCTGCATAATTTACAGTATAGATTGTTTTCTCTTACATCTAATCACCAGTGCTGTGGCAGGCTGTTTATAAGATATATTTGTGAAAAGTATTGAAACTGACTCATTCGAAGTGACTCCTTAGAACTCCAGGGATGTCATCACTGAGAAAGAATGTCCCTGCAACTGAACCACTGCTGCCTTCCTCCAGAACACTGCATTCTCGTGGTGATGGTGCATTTTAATGGGCGTGCAAGCTCTGCTCTGGGCTTTCTTTCCCTGTGTGTAAAATTAAGAATCCCTTCCAACCAGGACACTCCAAACTCCTCTACTGGAGACTGGAGTTTTCAATCTTTAAAATAGAGTGACCATACTCAGTCTTTATAGAGTATGTACACTCAGCAGTCTGTTACATTTTGTTTTTCTCATTCTGTATGTGTAGCAGACAACTTTAGGTTTCTTGAGATGAACTTTTAGACAGGCACAGTTATGGAAGAAGGGATATTTATTGAAGTTTACAGATCCAAGGTGAGTTTCATAATGGTAGAAGGGCCAAGCAGAGAGAAAGAAAGAGGCCACAAGTCCCAAAGCCAAAAAGCTACATACCACACTTTAGGGACTCTAGGTAGAACTAGGCACTTTGTATATCTTTACATTGGAGGTTTTAAACCCACCACCTCCTTAAGGTCCACCCAGTGACACCTCCTCCAGCCAGATGGCCATAGATCCAAACTATAAACTAATAAAACACTGAATATATTGAGGGCCATCTGTTTAATCTGTCACATTGCCCTGTGTGTAAAATTAGGGGTCCCTTCCAATCATGACACTCCAAACTCCTCTACTGGAGACTGGAGTTTTCCAATTCTAAAATAAGAGTGACCATACTCAGTCTTTATAGAGTACGCTCGGTGATCAGCAGTGTTCTCTGTTACGTTTTTCATTCGCTCTGCTCCTCCCAATTAGGGAAGGTTGTTCTGTCCCTTTTGTTAGTGAGAAGTTGAGGTAAGAGGAGGTAAGTAACCTGTCCCCAGTGTCAAGCTAACATAAGGTACTAACCCAAATAATGATTCAAATCCAGACAGTTGGGTCCGAAAATACCTATTCATAACTCACACACACACACACACTCCCATTGCAACTTTATATGCTGCTTTTTCTTTTTTTTTTTTTTTTTTAGTTTTTCGAGGTAGAGTCTCACTCTGGCCCAGGCTGACCTGGAATTCACTATGTAGTCTCAGGGTGGCCTTGAACTCATGGCGATCCTCCTACCTCTGCCTCCCGAGTGCTGGGATTAAAGGCCTGCACCACCACGCCCGGCTATATGCTGCATTTTTGTGAATTTTGAATTAAAAATGGAGTATGGGCCTTTCATATATGTAGAAAGATGGGTAAGTATTAAGTCATAAAATTGATGCTCTTTTAGCTGGTAGTTTAGTCAACAAATATACTACAGTCAACTTACATCTTGAAATTATTCCTTAAAGAAAATGAATTTCAGGAATATGTTTTTTTTTAATTTATTTATTTACTTATTTGAGAGAGATACAGAAATAGGCAGATGGAGAAAGGGAATGGTTGCACCAGGGCCTCCACCCCCTGCAATCAAACTCCAGATGCATGTGCCCCCTTGTGCATCTGGCTTATATGGGTTCTGGGAATCAAACCTGGGTCCTTTGGATTTGTAGGCAAGCACTTTAACCATAAGCCATCTCTCCAGGCCTCAGGAATATGTTTTTTTGATCACAGAGAATTGCGTGAGTTTTTGGGAAATAATATTTAAAAAAATTTATTTATTTATTTGCAGTGAGAGAGAGAGAGAGAGACAGAAAGAGAATTGGCATGCTATGGTCTCTAGCCACTGCACATGAACTCCAGATGCATGCGTCTCTTTGTGCATCTGACTTTATGCGAGTAATAGGGAATTGAGCTTGGGTTGTTAGATATTATAGGCAAGTGCCTTTATTGCTGAGCCATCTCTCCAGCATGAAAATAATATTTTTTAACATTTACTTATATACTTCTTTATTTGAGAAAGAGAGAGAAAATGCACACACCAGGGCCTCCAGCAGCTGCAAACAAACACCAGACGCATGCACCACTTTGTGCATCTGGCTTATGTGGGTCCTGGGAAATCAAACCTGGGTCCTTTGCCTTTGCAGGCAATTGCCTTAATGGCTAAGCCATCTCTCTAGCCTGAAAATAATACTTTTTAATGAACCTCAGTTATTATGTCCATATAGATGAATTTGTGCTTTTCACATTTTTTAAAAGTTAATTTTGTTTCAACTTTTACTTGCCCTCCTCTACTTCCAAATATAAAATGTAACATAGCTTTAGCATTTTCCTTTTGTATTCATCTCGTGTCACCCTCACCCTATGACCCAGTAACAAGCCCAAATGCTCTAGATGGTCTGTCACACAGGGAAGAAGCTCGTCCTGCCATATTTAGACAAGAAAAACAAAACAACAGAAACAGACAGGTAGAACATGTACCTATAATGAGATTCCTCTTTGTCATCACTGCATTCAGCAACATTTTACAATTATTCCTGTGAGGTTAAATATAATCATAGGGTTTCCATGAAAAATGCCTTTCAGAACCACCTGTATAATTTTTAAATGCAAGAACTCAAATTCCAAGAACTATAAATGTGACAGGCATCAGTATTTTTCTTAAAAAAAAAAAAAAACTCAGGAGGTGATTTTATTATCTAATTACTGCTTTAAGAAAGGAATTAAAGTGAAGCCTTCAGAAGCTAATTGACTCTCATTTATGTCCTAGCTATACAAGTTACTTAGTCTAGTTAATGAATATGTTCACCTACCAATTTTAAGATTTTGAATTAAGTGAAAGAATGTTGACATGCTTTATTCCGCATGATTGCTAGGGGGTTTAAATACAATGACATTCAAAAAGAGCACCAGGGAGCTTGAGGGATGGCCTTGCGGTTCAGGTGCTTGCCTGCAAAGCCAAAGGAACCAGGTTCAATTCCCTAGGTCCCACATAAGCCAGTGGCACAAGGTATTACATGCTTCGTTTGCAGCATGAAGGCACTGGTGTGCCCACCCCCCCCTCCTTCCTTAAAAAAAAAAAAATGCCATGCTTTAAATGTGCAGTGAGGTAACGGACCTGTTATCTTCACTTCAGTTTCCTTCAGCCATCTAAAATGATGTGGAGAGGCGGGAAGAATGGTTACTGCCAGGTTGATCTGATTAGAGTCCTGGCCTGCTTTGACAGTGCTGCAGTGACAGTCAGCCCAGGAAGATCCCTGCCTCTTTGAAAGAAACGCTGGTACCTTTCTGTCTGTTCTTGTCCTTCCAACTCCTATAGCACTTGGATGCTCTCAACCCCGAAAGTGCATAATTACTTGTGAAATTGCTTGTTACCAAATTTTGCTTACTTCAGCAGCTTATGATCTAATAAAGGCACATTAGTAGGTAACATAATAAATCATATTTTAAAACTCCTAACATTTGTGAGAATGACAGGATGATGAAAACAAAGGAACACATTCCAGACCCAAATTAAAGTCTCCTAAGCTATTGTGCTGTCTGGTCTTGTTTATGGAAATGACACCTATCTTCACTACATTCAATTATGAGACAAATTCTATCAGCATCTCTCAGTACCACACTTTGCACCAGATGGCAGGGCATAGTTTCCCACAATGAGGACTCAGGATTCATGCAATTCTACGAAGTAGTAACCATCCTCCATGAAAGTCAACTCCCTGGGGCTAGAAGGGAGTTGAGCACATGGCAGACAGATGAAACCTATGAGGCTTCCCTGTAGCACAGCCTGAAGCAAGGTAACATCACAGTGGATAGCGGGGGAAACACCTGCCGCTGACGGGCATTCTGCACAGCAGTCAGGGATGGCTCCGCTCATTTAGAGCTTAGCTCTTGTCATATCACAGAGACAAACTGGCAGGAGCAGATGCCTCAGCAGCCTCTTGCTGGAGCAGAGCGGCCACCAGAGAACACTGTACGTCGATGATTACAGTAATTACATGGAGCACTGCTACAGCATGCTTTTATGTGTAGACTTCTGATCTCCATCTATTTTTGCAGGACAGCTAGGGTGCCTTTTATTAAACCATTTTTTTAGTCAGCAGATACGAATGGATCAAAAGGTAAGTGATGTGCCTAATAATATGTAGATAGTTTAGAGAAAGAAAAGGTTCATCTATTTGCACAGTTAGATGGGGATTCTTAGTTTTTCTTTTCCCTTTCTTTCTTTCTTCCTTCCTTCCTTCCTTCCTTCCTTCCTTCCTTCCTTCCTTCCTTCCTTCCTTTCTTTCTTTCTTTTTCTTTCTTTCTTTCTTTCTTTCTTTCTTTCTTTCTTTCTTTTCTCTTCAAGGTAGGGTCTCACTCTAGCCCAGGGGGATGACTTGAAATTTATTATGTAGTCTCAGGCTGGCCTTGAACTCACAGTGATCCTTCTTCCTCAGATTCCCAAATGCTGGGATTAAAGGCGTGCACCATCATATCTGGCATAGAGATTTTGCTGTTTGAGGCAAAGGACTCTTTCTGTCTTGCTCTGAGACTAAGTTTTTTTTTTTTTGTGTGTGCAAAATTTAGCAAATTGGTATAAACTCATCAATTTATGGAATAAAACCATTAATATAATTTTATCACTTCTTTCCTAATACAATATCTTACTATAAAAAGAAGGAGGGAAGAGCATTAGTAAACAAAATTTAATACTGATAAAATAAAGGGGTAGTACTTTGAGTCATTACCAGCCACTCTGACTTCTGTAGATGCTGGCAGAGCCTCTGATTTGATCTGCTGTCCTTCCCTCCTCACATCAAGTAGGGCAGGAAGGTCCACTCACTAGTACCAGGTAAATCCCGACTTAGGGTACCTCACTTCCTAGTAAGTGGTTGTGGAAGTAAGGCTTGGTTCCTTCCTTGACAATGACATGTGCATATCATGGGGGCTATCACAGAGATTGTTTTTTTTTTCCCCTCCTTGTTCCATCCCTCAGTGTTGCTTCAAACATGTGAGACCTAGAAATACAGCCATTCTCCTTCAGCTATGAACGGAAAGCAAGCACTGATGCTGACTTGGAGAATGGAAAGGTGAGAGATTATGGACCCTCAGATATTCTGACCTTCACAATGGATGATCTCTGCAGCTTCCATGCCTCAGGAATGTTTGTTTTATGGGATAATTCTTCATTGTTGATTAACCCAAATAAGCAGGGAATTTTGTGAATCTGGAGCCTTTCCTGATGCAAATGTGTACAGCAATGGACTCACAATTTGAAGCTACATAGAAAGATATGAGGGGAATGATAGAAAGAAAGGAAGGCCTGAATGTTTTGGTACACTTTACTTTCCTGATACCAGACACAAGAGCAGGAAAACTGGAAAATGGGCTAACAAATGTGAATAGAAGAGGTTATCTTTTAGAGTTCAAACAGACTCCCAGTTTTTTTTAATTTTTTTAATTGACAACTTCTATACTTACAGACAAAAACCCATGATATTTCCCTCCCCTCCCCCATTCCCCTCAGAACTCCATTCTCCGTCATATCCCCTCCCTCTCTCCATTAGTCTCTCTTTTAATTTGATGCCATCATGTTTTTCTTCTTTTATGAGGGTCTTGCGACGGTATTGCTAGGCACTGCAACGGTTTTGTCAAGGAAAATATTATGTGGATAGCTCTTTCCAAAGAAGGGGAGGTTAAGTTCACTACACAGGTTTGAAGAAAGCTAGGATTTTTGTATGAATGGTCTGTATGGATTTTACAGTAGCCCAAGATGTTGGTAGAATTGAGCATCTTGTAGTAAGGATATGTGGAGGAGGGAGAAATGTGCAAGTCCTGAATCATAGATGTGTTGCTGAAAAGGGTAAGATAAGACAAGTTGTTTGGATGGATAGCTTGAGCTTATCATAAACAGGGAGAAATGTATTTATTTATTTTTTGCTCAAGAGTATATAAACAGTCGGGCTGGAAAGATGGCTTAGTGGTTAAGGCGCCTGCCTCCTTAGCCTAAGTACACTGGTTCTAATCTCCAGCGGTTCCAATCTCCAGGTCCCACATTTAGCCAGATGCAAAGTGACGCAAGGGCGCAATGCCACACTTGACCACAAGGGGATGCACACATCTGGATTTCATTTGCAGCGGCTGAAAGGCTACTGGCATATCCATCTCTATCTGTCTTCCTCTCCCTCCCTCTCTTTGTCTCTGTCTGTGTCTTTCTCCAAAAAAAGGGGGAGGGGTATATAAACAGTGGACTGAACATCCCACTGAGTTCAAAAAATAAATGTTAAACTTCTTTCCTATCATAAGAAAGCTGTGGAAGAGCTTTCCAGTGTTTTCTTAGGTCAACTAGATTTCATTAAAGAAAATGAATATGGAAGAAACTGAAGCAATAAAAGGGAGACCATTTATAATTTTTAAAGGTTGTGGTAAAAATTGAAGATAGGGAATTTCTAAGATCATAAATTAGATTTATCATGTATATTTTAAAGATATGGTTTATTTTTATTCATATTTGTAATATAACCACACTGTTCAAAATGTCAGTCACAAATCATTACTTTGAACCATCCTTTACTTCTTTATTCCAAGGTGCTGAGAGATTACGGAAAAGCCCTCTTACTACTCATTAAAAGATTGCTTCATCTTTTGTCTGTAATTCCATGTGTGAATTTGGGCCAAAAGCAGAAGTCAGGTTCAGATGAATGCTTTTGAAATATGAATACTATTATCAATATCTTAGCTTGATACGTTTTCATATTTTCTCATTAAAAGTAGTAATCTTGCTTTTGTTCATTCTATTCCTCTGAGACACAAAACCAGTGATGACTCATTGAATTTTAGTTATGTGTGGTCTATTTCTCTAGATTTGCCAAGATCAGTCAACACTTATTAGAAATTGATTTCAGCACTTTATTCGGAGTTACTAAGAAGGGTTTATTATGTTGGATGACAGTACTGATGTTTCATCTTAGTGTTTGGCACAGAGCACATTGCATTAGTCAAGTGACTCCATTCATAATTTTTCCCTCCAGGTTGGAGAGGCTATTACCTGCTCTTGAATATTGAGTTGTGGTATTATTAAAATTTTATAGTGCACCATCTTGTCTAAGTTTTCCTGTGATACATTTATAGAATCATGAAATAATCTACTGCTTTAGACATATAGTTTTCTAATTCCTCATTAATTCATCGTAAATTTAGTATTTGATTTTTGCCAATTTGAAGAATGACCCTTGTTACAACTATAAAACTATACAACTAGATGTTCTAAGGATGTCAGACTTTTTTTTAAATTTTAACAAAATGAGCAAAATACCAGTCAGATATGTTAATTTGTTAGATAATTTGCAAGTATTTCCAGTTGTAACAGTGTTGGGGTGTCTTCATAGGATAAAATATATTTAATGCCTCTAGAAAAGAATCAAGTACAATCTGACCCACTGGGGATGAATTTTGATGTCTGAACATTATTTTATTTGGCAATATTGAATATGCCAGTTCCTCACAATGACCTTTTAAATTGTAATTCTTTAGACTGTTTTTGGATCAGTATACATGAATCTGTTATATAAAAACTGCACATAACTGATTGCTTGTTTTAAATAAGATTTGTTTTAAAAACCTTAAACAATGTGGATTCACAAATACAAAATAAACTATGACAAAGTGAAAGTAGTTCTGGTAAGGATGTATCTTGGATGAACTTATTCTCTTTAATAAATTAGTATCTTCTTGCTTCCAAAAGTTTGGATGGGAGTATAAAGAAATTCTGACTTCAACTAAATAAACAGTACATGGATTTGACTCTATTAAATACTGCTTTATAATTCCTAAATCACATAAAGATTATATCACTGAGTAGTCCTGCTACAATGATCTTGCATGCATGATTACTAATTAATTTTGTTATACATACGTGCACACACACACACACACACACACAGGCAAGCACAACAGACTGGCTTTTTTATGTGGTATAGAAAGAGAGAGAGAGAGCTAGCCAGCATTGGTGCACCATGGCCTCCTGCCACTGTAATAGAACTCTAGACACATAAACCATCTTGTGTGCATGTGTGACTTTGCATACTTGTATTACCTTGTGCGTCTGGCTTATGTGGGATTTGAAGAATCAAACACAGGTCCTTAGGCTTTGCAGGCAAGTGCCTTAATGGAGAGGCCATCTCACTAGCACATATATATTATAAAACAGATCAGTTTATTTCACAATTTATGTCAGTGGTTCTTACTATTTGGTTCCTTGGAGGCTGTGCCTGGAAACTGTAAGAAGTCAGCCCCTCAGGTGTTACTGTTGAAGATTTTCATACCATAGAGTTCTTTGTCTTGCAACCAAGAAACATTAGGCACAAGGGTCATGACGAGTGAGTATGGCAAAGGGGATTGATTGAGAAATAAGTGGAAAATCCCCAAAGTGTTCGAGCAAGCATACTTAAGATTTCAGCCAGCATCTAATGAAGAAAAAGAAAAGAAAAAGGAAAAAAATGGAACAATCATTCTTTCTTAGTCAGAGCTCAGAACAGAAAAGTGAGCAGACTACTTAGTGAAGGTCTATGAGCAACTGCACTGGGGGAAGGGCTTCTGGGGGCCCAGTACACTATTTTATGCCTCCCATTTCCTTAGCACGATTTTCGGTACGGGGTGGTGTGTTGCCTAGGTAAGTGATTGGCAGGCTCCATGGGCTTGAGTCTTAATGAAGGGGCAAGTGCCTCCACCCAGGGCGAGAGGAGCTTGTTCTTCTGGTCTGGAGGAGAGGGCTTGTCCCTTTCATGTGGTATTTAAGAGCCTATGGAGGGGCAGTTGTAAGATTTCCCTTTTCAATGTTACCAGTGGAGAAAGGAGGTTGAATCCATTCTTCAGTGATCCCCAGTCTAATGTCTACCTAGCTACCGTTCTCTACATTCAAGTAATTGAATTAAAAACTTGGAGGAGTATCACACAAATATTTTCATGAAAGCCTTTTGTATGATTAAGGTATGACCTGAAATCCAAAACCTCTAATTCAGTTAAAAACAAACAAACAAAAAAAGGACCATGCAGTCTAAAGAGATGGCTCAGTAGTTTAGATCACTTCCTAACTTCCTGTCAAAGTACTAGATCCTGTGGAGGCCTGAGACACCACTGGAATGTGACTCCAGGACCCACATACAGTGCTGAGCCTGACCACAGGCATGTGTATCCTCAATCCTATAGGTGAACAGAGACCTGAGAATAGCACAAGCTCAGAGTAGACGAGAAAGAGATGAAAGAAAGAAAGAAAGAAAGAAAGAAAGAAAGAAAGAAAGAAAGAAAGAAAGAAAGAAAGAAAGAAAGAAAGGAGGGAGAAAGAAAGAAAGAAAGAAAGAAAGAAAGAAAGAAAGAAAGAAAGAAAGAAAGAAAGAAAGAGAGAGAGAAAGAGGAGAGGAACGGAAGGTGGGGAGAAGGAAGGAAGGGACAAAGGGAAGGAGGGAAGAAGGAAGGAAGGAAGGAAAAAAGAAAGGAGGTAGGAAATGCACTTAATGTGATCATGTGAGGCTTACAGTTTTGTGCATAACTTGTTGCTCTTAACATAATTGTCTCTAGTTCCATCAGTTTTAGCACAAATAGTAGTATTTCCTTCTCTTATGGTGAATATTATATTTGACTTATCCATTGGTCAGTTGATGGACATTTAGCTTGTTTCCACATGTAGTTGCAATGAACATGAGAGTGTAGATATCTCTTCAATACACAGATCCTATTAATATAACCTGTGGTGGGATTGTTGTGTATCACAACAGTTCTAGTTTCAATTTCTTGGGGAAGCTCCATTTATTGGTAAGTGCCCCTACTGGACGGAGGTGATTTTTTTTTTTTTTTATTCTAATTTGTAACACATATTTTTTTTTCTTTTTTTTTATTGACTTTTAATCTTACATACCAAAAAAACCCCACCTGATATTTCCCTCCCCCCCATTCCACTTTAGAACTCCGGTCTCCATCATATCCCCTCCCTCTCTCCATTAGTCTCTCTCCTAATTTGATGACATCATCTTTCTCTTCTATTTTGAGGGTCTTGCAAAGGTATTGCTAGGCACTGCAAGATCATGGATATCGAGGCCAATTTCTGTCTGGGCAGCTGCATAGTAAGAGGTCATATCCTTCCTTTGGCTCTTCCATTCTATCCGCCCCCTCTTCCGCAATGGTCCCTGAGCCACTGGAGGATGTGACAGAGGTGTTTCAGTGCACTCCTCCATCCCTTCTTCTCAGCACTATGTTGCCTTTTGTGTCATCCCAGTGGTCATCACCATCTGAAAAGAGAAGCTTCTCTAGCCAGAAGTGAGAATAGCGTTAATATGTGGACATGAACATTTAGTGTAGTGTCCCCAGGGCAGCTTGGTGGGAATAATATATACATTTAGTCAGACATGAGCAGGCTTATACCCCCAAGGCTCATGACCTCACCTACCATAGACTTTTACTTAGGTTTTTCAGTACCAGGTATGTATTCCCTCCCGTAGAGAGGGCCTTCAGTCCAATTATGGAGCACTTGGTTACCCCAAGAGTAGACACACCACTATTGCACCCGTTCAGTCATTGGGCCTGTCTGGCCAAGCTTGAATATTCAGCATCCACTATTTTCACTGTTGATGGCTTCTGTCTCCCATACACTGCGTGCAGTGCAGCTTTTTCCAGCTTTCAGTTGGCTGGTCTACAGGGAGAAGGTTTTCTGCTCAGCACCAGCTTGCTTTCTCAGTGTCCTTGCCTCTCAGGCATGAGATGTCTTCAGCAATAGGGTCTTACTATCTATTTCTGTAGGGAAACCAAGGGCTTTGGCAAAAGCCTTAATGTTTTGGAGGCTACCTGGACCTCCTTGGCCAACATCTCACTGGAAGGAATTCCATCCCAGGTACTGAAAATTTTCTAGTAACAGTCTACATCTTCTAGACGTGCCCTTATTCAAAAAAGTAATTTTACATATGTCTTATTGATAATATCTTGAGTTTAGATTGTCCCTCCCCCTGCCCTTTTTGTATGCATTCTCTTCCCATGGCCTCGCTTAGGCCATTCCCCCCTGTACTCAGTTCTTCTACTTACATATGTGTATTACCATACACTTAAGTCCTTCCCTTTCTTCCCTCCCTTATAGCCTTTTACCTGCTTACTGGTTTCTGGTACCTATTTTTGGTTCCAGTTCATACACAAGTCTATACATTGGTAGCTAGGATCCACATATGAGAGAGAACATGTGACGATTGGCTTTCTGAGCCTGGGTTATCTCACTAAGTATAATCCTTTCCAGATCCATCCATTTCCCTGCAAATTTCATAATTTCATTTTTCTTTACTGCTGAATAGAACTCCATTGTGTAAATGTACCACAACTTTATTATCCACTCATCTGTGGACGGACATCTAGGCTGCTTCCATTTCCTAGCTATTGTGAATAGAGCAGCAATAAACATGGTTTTGCAAGTATCTCTAAGGAAGTGAGAAGAGTCCTCTGGATATATGCCTAGGAGTGCTATAGCTGGAGGTGATTTTGATTTCTAGTTTCAGGTGATATGTGACACTGAACATTTTAAAAGTATTCCAGGTGCACATATGTATGCCAAGAAGTAATTCTGGAAATTCACTGACACTTGTTTTACACATTACCTCATCAGTGATTTTTTTCTGGCATTTATTGCTCACATTAAACTTAGCTACATAATATTGATAGTGATAGTAATAGGTCACTTTCCCAAAGTACATGAACCTCAAACTCATGAGATCATAGCTGTGTCAACTTCCCTTTACAGAAGAGGTTAAGAGTAGCAGGAAAAAAAAATGGACAGTAAGTCATGGAACCAGTTTCTATCCCAAAGACCTGACGATAGAATGTGTGCACTTACATGTTTCTCTAGATTTTATATTGTTCACAACTAATATAATTCATTTTGATTTATGCTATGTAGACTCTTTTATAAAGAAAACTAGATGTTTAATTAGCATTTGCAATCCTGATCTTGGTTTTGAATTGGTCAATGTATCTGTTGAAAATCAGTGATGGTCCTTGGACCATTGGCTGTTGTGTACAACACTGAGCTAAGAAGAAAACTAAGCAAAAAGTCCCTGACTTAACAAGGACAATTTTTTCCCTTCATTACAGCATGTAAAACAAAGAGATGAATGTAGGAATATGAACTGTAACTATGCAGTTTCATTACTTACTGAGGCAAAATGTAAGGTGGACAGATGTAGAAAGTATAAGAACTTGTAGGGATAACTTGGGCTAGATTTGTCTCAAGCCAAATTGTAAGAAGAAAGGTATGATACACCAGGAAGGATTTATGTACTTTTCTTCATGTAAAAATGAATTGAATCACAGGCAGAATATGTGGTGATATTTTCTACTTGTCAAATATCCCATGTATGCATGAGGAGTAGCAGGAAGAAGCAGGTAAAGACAGTAGAAAACATATTAAATAAGCCTTTCACAGCTCCATGTTGGGAAAGCAGTGACATGGTAAAATGAGAAATCTTAGCTGTTATAAGAGAAGGTGGTAGGCTGATGTGTTCCTGTGGTCTCACAAAGGGAGATTGCCCATCTTGCAGGTGCCTAAGATCTTATACCAGTGCAGTAAGTTTTCATAACAAACTTCAATAGTTAAAGAAAAAATATATAGGGGGTTGGGGAGCTATTTTACTGGGTAAAGAGTTTGTCAAGCATGAGGTCTCAAGTTGCAACTCCAGTTCCTATGTTAAGTAAAACAAACAAATAAACAAACAGTAAAACCCCACATGATTGCACATACGTGTAGTCCCATTTCTGGAGAGGCAGATAAAGGAGGATCCCTGGGGGTCACTGGCCTATCAGTCTAGCTTCATTGGCAAGTTTCAGGCTAGTGAGAAATCCTATCTCAAAAACAGGTGATAGCACTTGATGACACTGAGCTTATCTTTTGGCCTACAGGCACAGAAAGAGAGAGAGAGAGAGAGAGAGGAGGGAGAAAGAGAAAGCAAAGAAAAAGAGTAAGAAAGTAAAAAAGGCTTTTGCAATTATTTTAACAGAAATAAAGAAGGACAAATATTTCTATAAAATCACATTTATTGTAATATGTTTATAATATTCCCTGCTTTTTGACAGGACTGTATTTCCAGGCTATGTCATTACACTGTATACAGCACTCTCTTTTTTTAAGGCAGTCACATCCCTGACCACAATGGTCAAGCTGAATTTCAGACCCATTTGTCCATTTTCCATGAATAGCCTGTTAAAGTGCACAGGGTGGTCCTTCTTGAGTCACTTTTGTAATAAAAAGAGATCTTGTCAACTATTCTCATGAACATGTTGACATTGATGATGAAAAATGAATCCCATAGGTAGGAAAAAAATTGCTATTGATTCAGTAAGCCCTAATATGTTAAAATGGCTAGTAGCCTCCAAAATTAGTGTGCAAGCAGTTAATTTAATGTGCAAGAAGTTAATTTAATTTCCAGGGCCAATTTTGGCCTATGTAAAAAAAAAAATTTATGTAGCAATTATGTTACTGCTATTATTTTGGACAAATATAATGTACATTTTGTTTCATTTCCTTTACTATAAGAACATCAATGTTTCTTGAAAAACATTTTTTCTTTCCAATTTAAATCAAAGTTTGTTGTTATTTTTTTCCAGAAGAATTCCATGCATTGTCACTGTAATTTAGTCATTCACAAGCATGTATAATCATGTGTTCTATTCCTGGACTTTTGTGATTCTATAGGCCATGAAGCTACACACTTGGAGCAAGAATCTGAATAAATGTACGATTGGACTTAATTCTTACCTTCTTAACCATTTATCCACCATGGCTGCTTGCTTATGCTTTTCATAATAATAACTGTGGGTATTTTTAGTGTTTAGAATATACAAGATATGATGTTTTGGACATATATAGCTAGTGTCATTTAAATGTTCCAATCAAAAAATTACTATTAGTATCCCTATTTTACAAGAAAATTGAAATATTAAATAGAACGTGGGGCTTTGACTGTGAATGTACTCAAAATCTCCGTCAATCGGTGCTACAACTCTTGTCTCTAAATGACTAATTACTAATGTTTTGGTTATACTTGACATGTACTGATATGCTTATATAAGTTAGCACATATAAGAAATCACTGGCCTATGATTTACAGTACTTTTTTTCTGATTATGCATCATTGCCTAATACACATTTGATTTAAATGCTTAAAAATGTATCAGTTCCGCATAACTTAATATTTCATAGAGTCATAATGATGATTTAGGTTTCTTAAATTTCACTACATTTAAACAATGAATAGCGATGCTTTATTCACAGTGGTAGTCTGTTCCATGGACACTTAAGTACAATCACATGATTTAGTGTGGGATAAGATGTTGCGCCATGTTTCACCATGAGAAGAGTCACTTTGGTGTAGTCCAAGGAGACTTAAGAACAATCTTAGGAAACCTGACTTATACCAGCAGTTTAGTTACATCAGGTAAATTATCTAAATCAACATCGGGATCAATACTTTTACTGCTACTTCTTGGAATCTGTTTTCGTATCCCTAAAGCAAGGAATTCATCTCTTCTAGCACTCTTATTCCCCACGTATGAATTTTTTTCTGGATTTAGAATATTACGAAATTCAGCAGGACCAAAGAAGAGAGTAAATATAATAACGATCTTTTGTAAGATGGCATTTTAGAATCTTCAGCTTCCTCGGGATTGTGGTCAGGAATTTTTGAATTGACACAGGAGATATTTACAGCTGGTACTGTATGTTTGGAAGTAAGTATGTTTGGAAAGAAAAAAATAACACAGCCAATGATACATGTAGGCAACATCTTTGGACTGCTGTCAATAATGAGCTGTTTTTAAATATCTAGTTCAGCTTTCATTTTCTTTATTTTACAATAATGTTCAATTTTAATAAAAAATTGCTTATTGCTGCATTGCCTAGTCAGCAGTGAAACTACTGCTTCCTAATTACGGTGGTATTTCTGAATTCCTAACGACTTGGGTTCGATGTACCAGTACCCACAGAAAGCCAGCGGTGCATGAAGCTGGAGTTTGTTTACAGCACCTGGAGTCCCTGGTGCGCTCGCTCTCTCTCTCTCTCTCTCTCTGCAAGTAAATAAATAAATAAAAATTAAGAAGAAACCTGCACAATAATAATTGCAGGCTCATGTGATAATAGGACTAGTGGACGGCCATTTTTGTCTAGAATGCTAGAGTACTTGAAGAGGAGTTCTGCTTTGTCTTCGGTACATTAAATGTAAGATGAAGTAAAACAAAGGCAAGTTTCCCAGGCAGAAAAGACTCTTGTGGACTGAGGACAGGTAAAGTGAAGAGTGCTTGGCAGATTTAGCTACAAGGGAAAATATTTCAGCCCACACTGTGTGAATGAAGAATGGAGAGATTAGGCTGTAGAGTTTGAAAATAAATTGTAAAGTCTTTTATGAGCCTCAGCAAGAATCCACAATCAATTTTTGTTAATTTAAACAAGCATTTGGGGATCAAAGGAGACATCTAGGAGTCAGGAAAGATATTAGAGCAAGGGAGTGACAGGTTCATATTTGGTTTTACAGAAGATAACTACCGTGTAATCAATGCACGGCCCAACAAAACCTGCAGGCTGAGTAAAAAAAGATTAGATGGTAGGCATTCACATCCCCAAATGATCAACTACAGAGGGTACAGCTAAGTGCTGGGTTGCTGTATGCCTGATTAGCAGCAAATATATGCCTATATTTTAAAATTTTCATGAATGTACTTACTTAACATATAGCAATACTTACAAGTATTACACTAGTACATGATAAATACATAAATACAACATAAATATAAATATATGTATGATGTATATAAAATATGAATATGTATATGATGCATATGAGTATCATTAAAATTTAGGTATTAAGAAATAAATATCAGTAAAATCCCTACAAATCTTCTCGACTGGTTGTTTTTCTGTAGCCCTCAAGTGTGGGTCGCTGACTTCAAGTATTATTAGTCTAGAACAGTGGTTCTACCCTGGCTCATATTGGAATTGGTAGACTGCATCCAGAACAAATATTTCTAAAAATTTCCTAGGAGACCCAAACATCTAAATTATTCTGTGTCCCGGGGGGATTTCAGTGTTCAGTGGAGGATCAGAGCCACTTGAAAGGATTACCAGGGTGGTTTTACCATCAAGCACAGCGAACTCGGGAGGGAAGAGTGCTGTCTTCCATTAGAAGCATAGGAAATGATTTCAATCTACTTCCACTGTTTTACTCTCTTGTAGTTTATACTTTCACTTGGAGCAATTTTTCTTTTTCTTTTTCTTTTTTCCTTTTTTATTTGGTTTTGGATTTTGCATAGATACAGAAAGAGATATGTTGGAAATGAGACTCAAGTCTAAACATGAAATTCACTTATTTTCACAAACTCCAATCTCATTTTGTATGATAGTTTTAATAACGTTGTATCTATGACAAGGTTTGTGCCCAACAAATCATTGTAAAACTGTGACAATGGTCCATGAGGACAAGCTAGGATCACTTGGCATTGGCATCTTCATTCATTCAGCTTATATGGTATTATTATGCAATTTTAATTTATTTTTTATTTATTTATTTATTTTATTTTATTTATTTATTTTTTTTGGTTTTGCAAGGTAGGGTGTCACTCTGGTCCAGGCTGACCTGGAATTAACTATGTAGTCTCAGGGTGGCCTCGAACTCTCGGCGATCCTCCTACCTCTGCCTCCCGAGTGCTGGGATTAAAGGTGTTCGCCACCATGCCCGGCTATGCAATTATTTTTAAATGTATTCACTCACGTGTAACAGTAAAGAATAACATACCACTAATGTAGCTAAACAGTACTGTATTCAGAGTAACTAGACAGCACAATCGCACCAGACATAGTATCTGAATGCCAATATGAACTGTTAACCACGACAACAGAGTCTATTCTAGAGAGTGGCGTATAAGGAAAATCCAGGTAGGAGCCAGACTTTGGTGTACACAACCTACACACACTGTTTTGTTACACTTTCTAGTTGTGCTTGTTTGGTAAATCAACATATGCAGAAGAGCTAGATGTCAACAAAAAGGGGGGGTGTTCATCTTTGGGTTGCTGAATTCCAACCTTTTGCTGAAGTTACATGTGGAATTTTTCACATGTGTGGTCATGTCAGGGCTCAGAAATTTTAGATATAGGACCATTTCAGATGCTGGGTTTTCAGACTAAAAACTATAAATCTATCATACATGATTTGAGTCTACCTGGTGACTTTCAACTGCAAAGAAATATAAATTATGCTTTGAATTATATTTACTGACTTGAATATGGGGAGTAGTCAGAAAAGCAAGGTGGTACCAGGTGACATTTGTTACATATATGTCCTGGAGAAACGTAGGTAACCATCAAAGCTTGTCATCTCTTCAGCCTCAGTGGGTCTTTGTCTTAATTTTAAAATCCTTCTCTAATTGACACTGTTGTATACTTTCTTGGCAGCTCACTTCCTGTTCTTCAGAAGTTAATTGTTATGACTGCAATTAAAATATGTTACTGATATTAATTGTTATTGGTATGGTTTACATGAGTAGTCAAAATGTCTGTACCCCATCTATATGTATTCTAGCCAGACTTCCATATCTTGAGTTTGGTGTTGCATGAATGGGAAACAAAATTAACTGTCTAGTTAAAACTTTTAGTTTCTTTGGGTTCAGTTTAATGTATCCCAAATCCCAGAGGAATTGATACATGTTATTATTAGTCATTTCATGTACTAAAAACTTGATAGAACATACTTTACCAGACATGGTGCTACACACCTTTAATCCCAGCTCTTGGGAAGTTGAGGTAGGAGGTTGATGTGAGTTTGAGACCAGCCTGGGCTAAGGTGAGAACCAACCTCAGGGAAAAAAAAAAAAAAAGAGGAAAAAGAAGACCATGCAAATTTAATTTTGTCTGCCACAGCTAGTATTTTCAGCTAGAATGCAGGTGTATTGGGTAATGTTATAAGTGCATCATATGTAATGATGTTTGTAGTCTTTATAACAGTTCTCATTATTCTCTCTCTCTTTTTTTTTTTTTTTTTTTTTTTGCAAGGTAGGGTCTCACTCTGGTCCAGGCTGACCTGGAATTAACTATGTAGTCTCAGGGTGGCCTCGAACTCTCGGCGATCCTCCTACCTCTGCCTCCCGAGTGCTGGGATTAAAGGCGTGCGCCACCACGCCCGGCTTCATTATTCTCTCTTTTATAAACCATCTAGAAATCTAAGTACAAAAATAGGATAGGACTGGAGAGATAGTCTAGTGGTTAAGGTGCCTGCCTGCTAAGCCTAAGAACCGGGTTCCAATCTCCAGGTCCCACATTTAGCCAGATGCAAAGTGATGCAAGGGCGCAATACCGCACTTGCCCACGAGGAGGCACACACATCTGGATTTCATTCACAGCAGCTGACAGACTGCTGGCGCGCCCGTTCTCTATCTGTCTCCCTCTCCCTCTCTCTCTGTCTGTCTCTCTCTGTGTATCTCTCCAAAACTAAAAAAATAAAAATTAAAAAAATAGGATAAGAAACTTGGCCAAAGTCATGGATTATTGAAATGGTAAAACTGAGTGCTCTGCTCAATGAAACTCTTTATTTAGTCTCTGCTCTTAAACATGCTTCTATCCAATATGTATGCACACAAATACAAATTAATTTACACAGGGAAATCTTGTCATCCAGGAGAATGCATTTTCTTGCCGATACATTGCTTGTTGTTTAGAAAATCATACTAAAGGCATCAGACACCAATTCCTCATGGAAACATTTTTAAGTATTTCTATTTTTATTTTTGTTACACATGACAGTATCCGATAGGGGATTCATGGTTCATTCAATCATTCCTTCTCTGAACAATACTTACCAAATGTGGGATCTGTATATAATCCTGTATCTGTAACACATATAAGCCAAATATGACAGAAGAAAAGGAACAATACAACATAGTAAACACACCATGTAATAATAAATAGGAGATTCTAAATCCATGGAAATGCTTCAAATTTAGAAGTGTGCATAAGTGGATTCAAAGAACTGTTTTCTCCCCTCCTGACTACTCTCTGAGTCCTATGAGGTCTCAACTATTGAAAAAGTTCATTGGACAGAATCTGTTTCTAGACTCTAGCAAGAACTGGTTAAATCAATAGCTGGAACGACTGAGGAATAAAAAGCACCTTTCAATCGAAGGCCAAAAATGGTTTCCAGACAATAATTCCATTATGAACAATAGAACAGAACACAGCCTAGTGGACTATTGTAAAATGAAATACTGTGAACCAGCATCTGAACACAAGGCAAGCTTGTTAGAGAGAAGTGTTTTGAATGCTTTCAAGCTGGGGTCATTGGGATTTTCCTTTCTTCTCAGCAGCTGATTAAAGACTTTGCAATATTTAAAGGCATGTGCCATTGCTCCTTGTTCTGGAACCTTGCCTCTTTGTCTGGGGAATGACTAAATTATTGGATGTTGACTGAAGTGCTATTGCAAAGGAAATAACCAGTCTTTTAGCACAGGCTTTTAAAGCTTACCAGACTCATTCTACTTTATAATTTTTTGTGCTAAGTATACATGAATCATGTATGGCAGAACAAAATGTAGTATGTAAGTAGAATTTATCATGGAAGAGAAAGCCCCTTGTTTTGTTTGGTCATCTGAACCTGAACATCTGCACCCTCATACTTGCTGCAATTTTCCTCCCTAGCAATTACTCACATGAGCTGGTTGGGATGTAATTGTCCAAGGTTTGTGATCATCTGGGTAATTTAGTGGAAAACCTTCTATTAGATAAGCTGGCCAACAGAATTTCATGGGATAGTTTACCAGCTAATCAGCTTTGTTTTATGTTGGGTACAAATTGCTCTCCTCTGAAAAGGAGATATGATAATGCATATGATAATATATGCATTTGTTCAATGTAGAAATCATGGAAAGTCAGACTATCAGAGGTACTAAATATAAGAGGCTATACAAAAATTGGACACATCTATTCTTAGATTTGTAAAATTATACATAAAAGTACAATGTATGATATGCTATGAGGAATATTGTTTAATTACCTATCTTTCTCATTTCAGTACTGCATCAGCATGATAGTTATGGAGGGTTGATTGAATGATTGATTGATTGATTGATTGATTGATTGATTTTTCGAGGTAGGGTTTCACCCTAGCTGAGGCTGACCTGGGACTCACTCTGTAGTTCCAGGCTGGCCTCGAACTTACAGTGATCCTCCTACCTCACCCTCCTGAGTGCTGGGATTTGAGGTGTGGGTCACCACAACTGGCTGGTTATAGAAGTTTTGAACATGCATTGAGAGAGCGTTACCATCCCTATCTCATCACACCTCCCCCCTCCAAGTTAATAAATATAGGAGACTTAGTTTTCTGCTCTTGTGTAAAGATTGGTAGGTTTCAAAACAAATTCATCAGCAATAGGCGTGTAGATGCTGTCTAACCTCTTTCCTCCTTTGCTGATTCTCAGTCTCAGAATCCACATCCATAGCAAGACCAGTTTCTGCCCTTTGTAGGAGAGAACATCTGCCTTGGCTCAGTTGAAGGGAGTTCTACATGCTGTGTTCTCAGCTCTGACATATCTTGACATCATTTCTCAGCTTGTTTCTCATCTGTAAATTGAGCTTTCAGTTTCAAAAGAGCTCTAAAATTCTAGGAACTCATGAATTGAAACTGAATTCTATCAATTAAATTTTCCCCTTAAATATATCTTTAGGAGTTTGAAAATTTTGGGCTCTGGAGTCATTTGGAAACAGTACTGACAATCGTGCATGCCTTTTGCTTTGGATGGCTTATCACATTTTATTTTCAATATCTAAGTCGAAGCTTTAGCTATAATCTAATTTCCAAATATTTTGTCTTGGCTAAAGTTAGCAAATGCTAAAAATTCATATTTGGATTAAATAATTTGGTTAGATTCCAGTACAAGAAATACTATCTTTACAAAAACCTCAGTATCATTAAAACAACAACAAAAAAAAAAAAAAAAAAAAAAACTGAAATCAAGCAGTAGGTTTAAGACTCAGTGGATAAGAGTACTTACTGTGCTAGCATGAAAGTTTGATCCAGGCAGGGCTGGAGATATGCCTGTAAAGCCAAAGGACCCAGGTTTGATTTCTCAGGACCCATGTATGCCAGCTGCACATGGTGGCACATGCTTCTGGAGTTCATTGACAGTGGCTAGAAGCCCTGGCACACCCATTCTCTCCCTCTCTCTCTCTCCCTCACATAAATAAATAAACTATAAAAGAGTTTGATAAAAATTATATAGGATATTTATATTTGAGCTAAGTTTAAAAAAAATACATTAGGAAAAAAATTTCCTAGAAGGAAGTGGTTAAAAATAAACATCTGGGGCTGGAGAGATGGCTTAGTGGTTACGGCATTTGCCTGTGAAAACTAAGGACCCAGGTTCAATTCTCCAGGTCCCACATAAGCCA
This sequence comes from Orientallactaga sibirica, assembly GCA_036365145.1. Lineage (NCBI taxonomy): Eukaryota > Metazoa > Chordata > Mammalia > Rodentia > Dipodidae > Orientallactaga > Orientallactaga sibirica. Next base: position 12,631,353 of record JAEOAD010000060.1, on the reverse strand, counting down.
GAATCTGCACAAGGTGGAGTTTGTTTGCAGTGGCTAGAGGCCCTGTCGTCCCCATTCTCTCTTTCTCCCTCTCTCTGTCTCTAATAAATAAAAATAATAATAAAAATAAAAAATAAACATCTGAACTATCTTATGATATTGATTTTCTCATCACTTACATAACAGTTTTATTATATAAAAATCAAATAAATATTTGTGTTGATTCATATAAACATTTTTTGTCAAGAAAGAACTGTTTTAAAACAGAACGTCCATTTGTTGGGTGATTCTGTTTTCATGTGAGAGAACTGATTTTTATATTAAACATAGGTATGTGTACCTCACTAACGCTCTGTTCTCCCATCCATGAAAGCTTATATGTGTTATGTGAGAATTAGTGAAATAAACATGTAACACATTGCTAACTTCATTCCTCAGTAATATTACTGATATATGTTATTCATGGATTTAAAGCATGTTTATTCTGCTCCTCATAGCTGATGTGTAAGCATTACTAATTTATTTAGATCTTATTACATGGTGCTATTATTTTGTACTTTGGAAAAAGATACATAGTTCTTACTTATAAGTTCATCAGAGTACATGGACATCTGATAGACCTAAGGAGTAATCCTGGTTTCTCCATAGAATCAACAGGTGACATAACCTCCTTAAATATCATGTTTTGCATTTGCAAAACAAGGAAAATTCTTCCCCCTCTTGGGAAAGGATAGAAACCTTCTAAGTACTCAATTATGTATTTCTAACCACTTTTAGTAGAGGCATAAAAAGTAATCACATGGAATTTTAGAAACTTTATTATATCACATTTTTAAAAATTATTAAGGACATACTTAGTATGGAGACATCATGTGTTCATACCATCTTTCCCCTCATCCCTGCCCCACTCCGCTGGGGACACTTCTCAGTAGGGTTGTCGGTTATGTGTTATGAGAGCAGCAGTCAGTTATTTATCACTTTTATATATGATATAATATTTTATCTTGAGTATATATTTAATGCCTATGTAATATCATTTGAAATACATTTATTAAATAACAAGGTAAGATCTTTACTCTAAAGTGATTATGGATGCAGAAAGGTTGTAATTTAAAAATGATAAGTGTACCTAACAAATCTTTAGGTAGGCACAAAGGTTCTGGGGGAGTAGGGTGATGCAAACGAAAAGTATTGGTTCAGAACGACACTACTAAATGACATTTCTGTGGTGCGCTAGGATGAATTGCTTTCAGTGATTTCATAGCTGCCTGGTCGTCTGCAGCGACTGCTCCCTTTCTTCCTCTGTAAACAACAGGCTTACTAGAGTATGCCTTTTTCTTTTGTTCAAGACCGTTTTGTAAGGATAATTTTTATACAAAATTATCTTAACTGGGGTGTTCCAAGGAGGAGGTTAGGAAAATTTATTCAGGCAAGCATTTTAATCAAAGAAGTATTTGTTAAAAATGTGGTCCAAAAAAGACTTGGCCAAGTCATACAAATAGTAAACTTTTTTTCCTTTGAGCTCTAGTCCAAGGCTTTAGAAATGAGTTATGAATGTAAATAAATACAAATAAATAGGAGTACTCTTTTTATTACTTCTCAGGGAATTTCTGTACAATTTGAGAGCAACTTGCTACAAGTTCAGCAGATGATTAAGTTTAACCTTGATCCTGAGCCAACAGAATTGGCTTGCTTTCTATCAGCAAGGGATGTAAATTTACTCGGACACATTTTAATTGGCATTTATGCAACTTGTACACACAGATGCTGAATTCATTGAGAAATCCTGAGTGCCATCTGTTTAACAAGCTCTGCCCTGTATTTAGGCCCATGATAAAATAAGACCAGACCGGAACTCGTTTTCTTCCTCAAGGATTTATCTCATGACATGTTGAATGACCACCCTGTTAGTGTGCTGTTGTGTTGACATTAGTGCTTACTACACTAATTTAAAGCCTACTTTTCCTCTTAACCTTTATGTATGTGAACAGTTTCTTTCATCTGTTCAAAAGTATCATAATGTATCTTTTTGTAGTAAAAGAAGTAGTATTGCTGTGGATGTGAATTTAAAATGTTTCATAAAATTAAAATTTATTTTTAATTATAAATTTAATATTCATAAATTTAAATTATGAATTTCATTGATACCTTTGAGCTCCTTGTGAAGTTTGTCTTACAAATGAATAAATCTTTGAAGATGAGTCTGCACTTTCTTCTACATATAATCAAAACTTATAGTTGGACCCAGTTCCAAGTAAATTTAGATTCCTTCCCTATAAGACTTAGAGTAAACAATAATAATAACATAATATTCTGCATCTGTTCATCTTGAAGATCTATATCATATGAAAATTAATAGCGAATTGCTGTGTATAGTTATGACAATAAAGCTATCATTCTAAAATACACATTGGACAGATATCTAAATGGCAGCCTGGGAATGTCCCTCCATTGACAGACTTCCCAGGTTAATATGCACGAGGCTCCCCAGCATTGCATAAAACTGGCCATAGTGGTGCAAACCTGTAATCTCAGCAATTGAGATGTGAAGGCAGGAGGATCAACAATTCCAGATCCTGTACTACATAGTGAGTTCAAGGCCAGCTGGGGCTGCATGAGACCCTGTCAAAAATAAATAATGGATATTGATTTGTTGATGCAGTAGTACAATTTGAATTAAGATTACCACTTTGCCTTCCTGATATAGTAAGTTTTTTTTTTTCTTAAAAATGTCACACATATCATCAAATAATTTTTGTACTCTAACGTAAGTCATCAATCCAATAAGGGCTGTCAGATTTTAAAGCTGTCATGATGACAGAATGAGCCATTATTTGATCACCTCAGGCCTTCTATCTCTGTGACAGCCAGAAACTATGATGACACTGACTTCAACCTAAATTCATAAGCCCAAGAAGGAAATCCCAAAGTTTGAAAGTAAACTAACAAATATCGAATTTAAGTGGTTCCTAGAGAATTGGTTTTGGTTAATTTCCTCTTGTGGCTAGTACCTAAAGATGAGATATTACTAACCATATTAATATAGTTGTCATCTAAGTATTAGGATTGGTTTAAGGTGAAAACTATGAAATGAGCAACCCTTTCTCCATAAACCACTTTGATCAAATTTCCTGCCTGACAAGGACTTTCATGAAATCCATACTTAGAACTGATTTTCTCAAGTCTATTTCAAAGAAAGAAAAAAATCTTAATTTTTTTTGACTCAAGGCTTTTTGTTATCTTTGCAATCTGCTCATGTTGTCATTGACAAATGGTAGTCTAATTAGAAGCTGGGGAACTTTCTTTGCTTTTCAATTATTTTCATATTAAACCCATTACTAACTTTCTAAACTCAGTTTTTCCATCTCTAAAATGGAGACTAGGAGTAATAAGAAAGCACTTCGAAATTCTTTAGCCAGAAAATGCTAGAAATCAAATAACATACACATAAAATAAGGTCATGATAGGACTGGATTACCTTTTTAGTTTGTGTCTCCAAACTAGAAATCTGTAGAACATCTATTGAATTAATTCTGCAAATTCATGTAAAACTCCTCCTCGCCTTCAAAAAGCATAGTTACCTATTGAAATTCCACATCTAGGGGCTGCAGAGATGGCTACGTGGGTAAATTGCTTTGCTGCACAAGTGTGAGGACCTGATTTCAACCCCCAGCACCCATGTAAACTTGGACACAGAAGCACATGCCTACCAGCCCAGTGCTCTGGAGGCAGAGGCAGGAGAATCCCTGAGGTTTTCTGGTGAGAGAGTCTTGATCAAACAAGGAGACCCAGGTTCAATGAGACAACCTGCCCCAAAGAAGATTGTGGAGAGCAATTGAACAAGACACCAACATTGACTTTTGGCTTTCACATGAGCACATGCGTGCACGTGCACACACACACACACAAACACACACACCACCCACACATACATATGAACATGCAAATATACATATGTAAGCATACCACAAACATGCACAAAATATATTTGAGAAGAGAAAATCCACATCCAAAACCATCAACTTAGATTTTCTTGGCACAAAAATTAATTCCTTTAAGACATAGGAGCATGTCTTCTTTATAAGCCTTTTTTTTTTTTCTTCCACAAACTAGGGTCTCTCTCTTGCCCAGACTGACCTGGAACTCAATGTGTAGTCCCAAGCTGTCGTTGAACTGGATCCTCCTACCTCTGCCTCCTAAATGCTGGGATTAAAGGTGTATGCCATCATATCCAGTTACTTTATAAAGCTTTTATTATATACTGTAACTTAACTGATGAAACTCATGTAATTCTCCAGAATCAGGCAGCCTTTAGGCTAAGGTGGAAGTGAGAAATGGGGTCTGGGGAGGAAAGAAAGACAGGAGGTGAAGGTGGCCTGTGGGTGGAGGGTTAGCTCATTTTTCTTGTGGCGTGAAGGGGGTTTCATGATTAGTATTAAGGATGGAGACTTTGGGTTTTTATGTTTGTTTTTGTTGTTTTTCAACTGCTTTATAATGAGAAATTAAATATTTGTGTACCGAATTACGATAAAAGATGAATAATTACTCAATTGAGATGAAAGTCTGAATATGTGCGTCTATTATCAAGTCTCATAATGAACATGCATAAAATCTACGTAACTAAAAGTTACAGTAACCTCAGAATACTGTTCAGTTTTGGGTATACTTGGGAGACCAACATCTGCATTTGAAATGACAGGCAACAAAGTACTGCTCCTCTCACGCCTCAAGATATTTAAGGTGGAGGCAGAGTTCAGCCGTGAAAATATTCAACCGTTTCTCAGTTCACATGGCCTTCTGTAATTGCTGTAAATTTTGAACCAATAGGGTACCAAAAAAGCTACTAGATGATTACTTATTAACCTACTTTTCCATATGCCTCTACTTTGTTTAAGTGCTACTTTGCTACTCACACTGAAGTTATGCAACTCTGTGCTGCCAAAGAGGATGTTTTCATTGCCAGTCTTTTCCTTTGGCCACAGATTATCCCTGTGAGAAGTATGGCTGAGTTTATTTCAAGTGTTAACTTAGATCAATTAATTATAGAAGCTGTCAATTATTTGTATTTGGAAGTAAAATACATGTATGTCTCTCATGTCAGTTTTGTGGTATGGTGCCGAGTTCATTTACCTCTTCCATATTTAATTACCTATCACAGCATGTCTCTGATCCCTTCCAGTCCTGAACATTGTATAATCATTGGTTGTGGAGTTTTGTTTACTTTTCACGATGGTTTGAAATGCCTTCCTTTGATTCAGCTCAGAAAGAGAAAGGGTGTTACTTAAATATCATAAAGATTTACCCACATAAGTTGTTTTTAAAGACAATAAAATTGGCTAACCTTAAAATAAGTTATACGTTTAATCATAAAAATTAAACATAACTGATTTTTTTCTGAAATGAAATATTGGTCATTATCTTTTATTACTTTTTGGAAGTTAAGAGAACTTTATGACTCAAATATGCATGACTCACATCAAATGCTTAGCTATTTCAGAGACTGAGAACACAAAATGAAAAATGAGAAATGTGTTTGAGAAATGCTGGTGCATCTCATGTTTAGAGGCATGATATGGTAAATGATATTCATTACAGAACACCATATGTTCACATACACTTCCCTACCAATGAGGTTAACACCAATCAGTGGTCAAGAATAACAGCTAGGAATATAATTGATAGTGGGACCAACAATGTGTTTTTAATTTTATAACTTCCTGTCTTTTGGTATTTAGGTCAAAAGGCATTCTATGTTTTGCCATAGTACTCTTTGTTGAGCTCATAAATAATTTTTAAAATGACTCAACTTTTTGCTCATTAAGACTGTGGAATTGTGCCATGTGCCTGAATTCTAAGCCCTCATCTAATAATCAGAGGTTATTGTCAACTAAAAATAATCATGCATTTAAAGTAGGCCTTTTACTTATTTCCTGAGAAATTTGTTAAAAGCCAAGGGAACCTATTTAGACCTAGAAAGTTCTTTATATTTTCTTTATCAACAAAACCTATGTGACTTAGTAAAATAGGTTCTCTAAGATCAGTATGTATTATGAAACCTAGAAATATCAATTTAGCTGAACATCACATTTACTTTACAAAGCCAGAAATTTACAGGATGAAGGAAATATTTGTATGTAGGAAGCTCTGACATAGACTTTAAGAACTGAAGTTTAATTTTAATTAGTAATATCAGTTAAGTTATGCTTTCTTTTTTCAAAATTATTAGCAATTGCACCTGAGATAATTATACACTATCAATAAGCAATTCTAAATTTACTTTTCCTAATTGATAAGGCATGAATAATTAAGATCTGTTAAGATGTTTATCTTTTTAAAATGTTATTATCAAAACAGTTGCTGATGTAGAGATGGAATGTATTTTCCATATGTCAAAAAGCTAATCAAATGAAACAAGTTTATCAACAAACTTAAAACATGGACTAAAGTTTTATGATAATCAGAGGTTTTATTGACTACTTATAAACTACTTGGTTCAGTAGAAATAGAACTGTCTTTCAACACTTAGAAAAATAAAAGATTTTATAAGACAGCCAAAGTTACAGCTGCTACTTGGAAAACAAAACCTTAATTTACAAGAAATGTTGCCATTCCAACTGGGGACTGTTAAAAGAGAAAACTAACTCAAAACTGCAAGCATTGCAAAAATCTCAGAGCTTTCTTTGTATTACCCCCACCCCAAGTTGCTAATGATTTTATAGTTCTTTACATTGCTTGTAAGATATTTCCATAAACTGCTCTGTTAAGTTTGTCCTTAGAACCATTTGTCCCTCATTATAAGCAGAGGTTGTAAACGCTCTAGAGAAGCACTCTGCCCTTCATCCATTTCACTGAGTTCTGGCACATTACATTCCCATTTTGACTTAATCACATAAGATTGTTTGGTCTAAAGGCACCTGGCAAATAAATTTTTATTTACCAAACTAAAGATGCTGATTAGATTTGTTCATTTGCTTGGGATTATTTGTCTTTAAATTTTATAATTAAGAATATAACAACTAGAAATATTAGCTCAAATTTAGGGAAATTCAGCAAAATCTATTGAAAGTTAATTGTCCCTCACTTATGCGATGCTTTTAGGCTCTGGTTTCATTTATAACACAGATGTATTGAAAATTTCTAGAAAACCTTTGACTTTCTATAAAGGGAATAGGGCCTTATTTTGGACAGAGGTCCATACCTGGATACTGTAGATTTCAAAGGTATAAAGGTATGATAATTTTACATTTTCCAAATTCTCATTCTCCATCTCTATTACTCCTAAAACTATTTTTATGAGTATAGTTATGGAATTGCTCGTTTCTTTTTGACTTTTGTGTTTTCACTGCTTTTGCTTTATAACTAAGGACCAAGGACCATTTAGAGTACCCGAACTTTCTGTGGTACAAAATTCTCCAGGTTAGGAAGTTTAGGAACATTTCCTCAGTATATCATGGAACTAAGATTGGATGAACAATAAACAGTAGTATTAAGTTTTACTACATACAAACGCAGTGCATAAAGTTTATATCGGACAGAAATTGGGATATAAAGCCAGATTCAGTGATAATATGAACAGGATAAAATTCACAAATTAAAAACTGTATGCATGCACATAGTTGTCTGTCAATATCCCCCAGAATTATTCAATCTAGGAACGCTTGAAACACGAATATCTGAAGATGTGGGTATTATAAAGCATGGAATAGCACACATAACCTGCACTTTAAACCTCTCTAGGTTACTTGCTCGTATATAATTTCTTTATACTCTGTTGGTTGACAAGTCAAAAGGAAAAGGTTGTACATATTTAGTAAAAGGCAGTTAAAATACTTTTATTATGTACTTTATTGAATATACAAATGGAAAATATCAGAGATATGAAGGTCCAAGAATTTAACTAAATAGATAATAAAAGATCAAATCACAGTGACTCATGTGATGCATTCAATGGGGTAATAGAACAGTTTTATTTTTTTTAACTCAATGTATATATTAACAACTAACATCCTTTGTGGGATGTAACTAGTTTTTTCACCATTTTTTCTGTTGTTCTTGTGTTATTTTTTAAATAGTGGACTTATGTATTGTAAGCAGGGGAGATGGGGATGATTGGGGGTGCCTCTTTTCACCGCAAAGGAACTCCAGATACATGAACCACTTTGTTCATATGGCTTTACATAGATCCTGGGGAACTCAAACAGCTTTTTCAAGCAATTGTCTTTAGCCACTGAAGAATCTTTCCAGCCCCAAACCCTGGTTTTTATTTGTTCATTTGTTGCCTTTGAAGTTGAATTGGGTGATATGTAGGTTTGAGATGTTTTTCATTAACCCTTAACTACCACATAACTATGGAAACTGTGACCAACCACTTTATAGCTTTGTTTCTGTAATCATTTGAGCCTGCTTGTTCCTCTTCTGTCTTGTTGTGATCAGCATTATTTTAGTTAGTTAGATTTTCTGTTCAACACAAGAAGAATCCATCGGCATTCCACATAGGGAGGGGAACACAGACAGATGTCGTGGTGCTGTTGAAGGCTTTGGCAAGAAGACCACTTACCAAGTTATTGTGGATAAGGGAGATGGCAGCACCTGACGTCAAGCAGCATGGACCACCATTACACCATCAGGCATGGTAGTGGGTTACAGGTGAAGCCAAATAGCTAAGGCATCTCATGGCACATCCAGGACTTTCTTCTATGTAAGCCACGTGCATCAGAGAAAGAGCAAGTGTCATACCATGCCTCTCCTACTGACTGTAGTAACTCCAAGACACGCACTGACCTTCTCATTTCTCATTACATGGGTTTTGCATTTAGTAAACTCACCTAAGACTGACATTGAGGTTAATGGGAGAAAGTCTTGTAGAAGTTTTATTATTATTATTATTATTTATTTTTTGATTTTTCAAGGTAGGGTTTCACTCTGTCCCAGGCTGACCTGGAATTCACTGTGTAGTCTCAGGGTGGCCTCACACTAACAGCAACCCTCCTACCTCTGCCTCCCAAGTGCTGTAATTAAAGGCATGTGCCACCATGCCCAGCTCAAAGATATGTTTTTAATTTTTAATTTCGGTATTTGTGTGTATATGTGTTGGTGTTTGTATGTATGTATGAATGCATGCATGCATGTATGTGTATGTGTGCTGTAGAGTACATGTGAAAGTCAGAGGACAACTTCAAGGTGTCTGAGCTCTTATTCCTCCTTCTGTGAGACAGGATTCCTTTCTTCTACGACTAAACTCCAGGCTACTTGGCCTGTGCACTTCAGATTCTCCTGCTGGCTTGTGCCATTATATGTGTCAGATATTAGAAGGATAGGCTCATTGGGACCACAGACATGTCACTTTGTACCCAACTTTATGTGGGTGCTGAGAACTTGAATGTAAGTCAACAAGTCTGGCAAATAAGTGCTTTTTGTGCTGGTGAGATGGCTTAGTGGCTAAGGCACCTGCCTGCTAAGCCTAAGAATGCTGGTTCCAATGTCCAGCGGTTCCAATCTCCAGGTCCCACGTTTAGCCAGATGCAAAGTGAAGCAAGGGCGCAATGCCGCACTTGCCCACAAGGGGGCGCACGCATCTGGATTTCGTTCACAGCAGCTGAGAGACTGCTGGCGCACCCATTTCTGTCTCCCTCTCTGTCTATCTCTCTCTGTCTCTCTCTCCAAATAAATAAAATAATAATAATTTTTAAAAATGAGTGCTTTTAACCTCTATGCCATTTTCCTCAGCCCAAAGATGTACTTTTTGTAGCAAAAACTTCCCCTGCACTGAAATCATTCCATTATCTGATTTAAAAAAAAAAAAAAATGTAACAAATTCAGTTAGCATTAAAAATAGTCATAAGAATATTATGTATAGTTATTTAATTACTATGTTCAGTATTCTTTTCCTTCTAATACTTTGTGGGGGGGGAACACATTTTATATTGCATAAAACAGATATATACATATAATCATTAATAAGACTATAAAATGATTTATTTTTCTGTTAATTTAATCCCTAGTACCTTTAGATAGGGCTTGTTAGTGTGTTTGCAGCTCTCAGCAAAAAGGTTTGCAAGACTTATGTGCCAGAGAGTTGAAGGCTGGGCAGACTCTCCCAAGGGCTCTGCAGTTTGTTAGGAAAAGGCAGCTAACATAGTTACACAATTGCATGCTTGTTATGGTCCTTGGAGATTGAAAAGCCTGTTAGGTGCTTGCCATTATTATTCTGAAGCCCTGGACAGCCCGTGATAGCAGAAGATACAAGGAATGAACAGATCTGAGAGCTGTTATGTTCGGAAATGGTAATAGTGATTTAGGCAGATTGTCACCAATTAAAGACCTTTTTGTTTTGATGATGTGGCCCTGTGTGTACTATTTAGACTTGTTTTTTTCCTATCACTGAAATATTCCTTTGGGTTTTGAGGGGAAATGTTATAATTGGCAACCCTAATTATGCTGCACAAAAATACCTTGGTGAGAAGATTTTTTTAATCCAATAGCTATTTTTTTAGTGCCTCACAATTGCTAGGGAGGTTTTAACAAGATCATTTTAAACTGTGAGGAATTTTCTCCCTTGAGACCACTATAGTTACATTCCTCCCGCCCCCACCATCTAGTAAAATCTGAAAACTCTCTTTGGTTCTCCTGGGCTTTCGTAGATAAAGAATCACTTGTGTTTTTGCACTTCTTTGAACTACCCTTGTTTCCCAGAAGATATTTTAGTGAGAAAACATTCTAGTCTTTTTCAGGCACTTTATAAAACCTAAAAGTCCTTATAATAATAAAATGTGAAAAACTTTATTGCTGGGATTGAATCTTGTGTATGTACAGTGACACATAGTACAACCTTAAGTGCTTTGGCCCTCTGATACCTCACTTTGTGTCCTTGCTTGTAGTGGCAGGTGAGAGTGAGTGAAGGATGTCATACACAGAACTTAGGAATGTGTGCATGAATAAAGCTATAGTGGAGCCTGTGTGCATTTGAAATCAGAAATGCTAGAAAGAGTACTCCTCCACTTTTCTGCTCAAAGTGACAGCCATTCTTCATTGGCTGTGTTTGGAAGTGGTAGAGAAGCAGGCTATTCAAACATCTATAATATCAGTGTTGGATATGTCTTAGATCAGATGAGATGCTAGGAAGATGGCTCAGTGGTTAAAGATACTTGTTTGCAACACCTTCCAGCCCAGGTTCAATTCCTCAGTACCCATGTAAGCTGGATGTAATAATTGGTACAAGTGTCTGCTATTTCTTCACAGTGGCAAGAGGCCTTGAAAAACCCATAAATACACACATGTGCACACACACACATACACAAATAAACAATTTATTTTTTTAATGGGCGTCAAGTTTGGGCTGGAGGAATGGCTCAGCAGTTAAGGTGCTTGCCTACAAAGCCTAAGGACCCAAATTTGATTCCCCAGGATCCATGTAAAGCCAGATGCACAGGGTGGCACAAGTTTTTGAAGTTCTTTTGCAGTGGCTGGAGGCCTTGGCGTGCCCATTCTCTCTCTCTGTCTGCCTCTTTCTCTCTATCTCATAAATAAATAAATAAATAAATAAATAAATAAATAAATAAATAAATACTGGCATTCATATAGAAGATATTTTATATATTGATTACCCATATATAAAAATGTTATTCATATTAATATTTCCCATATATTTTAATTTTGATTTTTTTCAGTCAGCTAAAAAGGTATGATCTGCATTAAGTTAAGTTAAAATGTGCCATCCTAAAATTTTTAGCAAAGGTTAGTTTATCAAGAGATATTATCAGTTAGCAACTGAGATTCAGATTATGGTCACATAAAGGTCCAAGTCAAAATGAATTCTGAATTAAATAGTTAGGGTAGGACTCAAAAACATAATGTATTAAATGAAATTGTTTTCATATTATCTCTGTATTGTCATCTTGTTATATCTTCCTATTCTTCTCCATAAGAGAATTTACTTAACATTATCTGTATATTTTCCTATACCTTAAAATGGCATGTTCAATTATGTATACAAGAAATGTAGGAATTAGTTTTGATCTCTACCTTTGTCCACTTCAGTGTCACAAGAAGTCCATTTGATTTTGACCTACAAAATGACCTCTAAACTGTCCTCATTTCACCTAAAGCAGCATCAGTATGGCTACATTAACCACTTGTTTTTCCCTTAATATACTTGGTTTGTCCACTCCCATTTTTTTTTTCCCTTGGCATATCATTCTTTGAGCACCCCGAGGGAACATTTTTGCATGGCAATTCCATCACAAAACTACTCTGCTTGGCACGTTGGTATCTCTTTGGGACATGGATAAGAAGCTGAATGTGAATAGCACACTTGGCCCCTACCTTCCCTGACAAGTTCGTATCACAGTGCTGGCAGCTTGACCACTCCCCAGGATCTAAGTCCTGTAGACTTCCTGTAGAAGCCAGATTTCACCCTCTAACTGGACAATGTCCTCTTCTTTCAATGTGCTTCCCTAGGATAAGTTCTTATTTTTCAGCTTCAGCTCTCACTTTCTCAGTGTTTCTCATCTCCAATCTAAATTCCATTTTCTGTTACTATCTCATACAGCATTTTGTCCTTTGATGGCATTGATCACAATTATAAACGGGTGTGTTTTGTGTGTGCACAGAATTTAGTTCAATGTTGTCTGTCTACCTCCTTGTACCTAAAGCTTCATGATCATAGGACCGCTACAACGTAAGTGACCATTTCATATCCAGTGTGTAATACTTAAAAGTGTACTGTAGAGCTAGCAAAACGGCTCAGCAAAGTAGGAACTCTTGCCACCCAAGCACACATGTCTGCAATACCTTGAGTTCATTTCCTCAGCTTCTATGTAAATGGCCACACATAACAAAATGTCCAGTCCAGTGGGGAGCCACGGTGAGATAATCTCTGGGACTGGCTGGTCAGCAACTCTGACTGAAAACAGAAGCTCTGGGTTCCGTGTGAGCCGTTGTGAGAGATAGAGGACACCCAACATTCTTTTCTTGCCTCTACACTTGTGTACATCTATCCCACCATGTGCAGACCCCCTCACACACACACGCACAGGCACACACAAAACAGTGTACTGTACATGCTCACTGCATGCATCCTGTGTTAGGAGGATTGTCCTGGCCAAAGAATGTGTATAATTGATGACACATTTCTTGTTTTCATGGAGTTGACCTTTGAGTCCAAAGAGCCAGACAATAATGACACAAATCTATCCCATCAACGGAGGACTCTGGGAGTGCAGGTCACTAAATAGAAAGTTGATTTTCTGAAAGAAAGAATGCATGCCTGTCTTGCTCTAATCAGGGTCCCATAGCTCAGATATCCTCATTCTGTCTGTGTTTTTTTAACCCTGCCAGGCTATTCCTGAGTGTGACTTTCACTCTGGCACTTAGAAACCCTCATCAATGGCATTCTTTGTCCTCCATTCCATTTGTACTGGCAGCTGAGAACTTGGCAATGCCTCGCAGAGTGACTAATAGCAATACTTCTTCACAGATGTAATGCACCATAAAAATGGCAAGTCCTGTATAAACATCAAATAATTAGTTTTCCTAATAACCCTATCAAGATCGAATGTAAAACTGCTTTGTATGACTAAGTCATTGTGAATATAGCTATCAAAATCATAGCATAGTGACAGAATCTGTTGCAATTCTGAAAATCCTGACTTCCATTGTCTAACTCATATATATATCAACAAATACTGTAAACATTTAAAATTCTATCCAAGGCATGTTGTATTTTACATTAATAAATTCATTACATTTATAATTTGTATTTAAGTGTATAATACACAAACAGCCATATATCCCTGACATCTTTATGATAGGAGGTATGAGTTTAGCCATTTGAGTTACTTTATTTGGTGATATAATATTTCATGTTCCCTCTGACTCTCACGTCTGCTGGATTTTATCTATTTGAATGTTAATACTTATTAATCCTTATTAATTTAATGTACACTTTTATTTGGAGTTCATTAATGATTTTACATAAATCTAGCATGCCAAACTAAATATTGTTTGTCTTTATAAAGTAGTGCTATTGTCATAAACCCTAGGCACTGTCTTGAATTGAAGGGCAGGAAGCGTCATTATGATGTCCAAGTTTCTGCAAAATAGAAATGTGCTTTAAATGTGACCAAAGCGGAAGTAAATCTAACCAGTAGAGACCAGGATGGGACTGAGGGTATAGCTCACTGGTAGAGTGCTTGAAAGTTCTCGAATTTGATACCTAGCATGACAAAGAAAACAACAGAGAGACAAACAAACAATCCAAAACAAAACAACACCAAGGATGTCATACCTACAGTAGTGTGGTACCAAAAATCAGCAGAATTCACTGATCTTGCCCCACCTGTGTGCCTTCCATAAAGAAACAATGTGCAGCTAAGTAGATTTCTTGTTAGGAATAGCTTCTCTTTCTACTTGCAATAGTTTATGCACAGCTGTCCCCTAACATTGACTAGTGTTTGACATCTATGCACTATATGACTAGGAACATTTATTTAACTTTTAAATAAAACATGTGTGTCTGACTTTCCTTGATTGAGCATAAGAGTTTGTAAAATCTTCAGAAGCCTCAGCAGTTAAGAAAATAAGTGCTTCTTCCAGCATATTTTCTTCCATAGTCGTAACCAAAGCATAATTTAAGGTTTTAAAAGATGGTGGGATGTTATTAAAACCACTTGTACAAGATGACATACTTAGTGAAGAATAGTCATAGATATATTCAGTGTCGATTTGAAAAAGCCTAGACAGATATCCTTTAGGAAAATGTCGTCATGAAGTCATAACTTTGCACAGAATCGATGCCTCAACATCTTTTTTAAAACAGAGTTTGGCTTTAGTAGTGTAACATGGTTGATACTTGATTTTACATGCTGTTATTTTTGTTTTCATTTCTAATGGATTATCTTTTGTGGATTCTCCATGGAATACCCCTAAGGCTTAAATTTGATAATTATTCAAGAAGTTTTAAGACTTTATACACTTTTGCCTACACATAACACTTTGTTCTCCTGGATAATGGTATGAGCTAAAAGTTAAGAAGGCAGATAGTTTAGATATACCTAGATGTTCTTATCATGTTCACAGAATTACCTGTAGTAAATGCAATTGAATTCCCATTCTCTGAGAAGGTGAATATTGACTGTTGACAGCCATCAACATTTTATGTATAATTCTTCTATGCTTAAAAAAATACAAGAGATATATAATAGCAAAATTGTCAGGCACAGTGTGGTCTCAATATACACATGTTAAATAAAAGAGTTAAGGTCATTTTAAATTAAATAACATTGCTTAATGTCACCATGTAAGTTGGCACTGAGACAGAGGTCAAGTATTGTACTGATGTGGCAAATATTCTCTACCCCAAGTTAATAATTAAATGAGTGTTTTATAAATTTGATAATAATTTAAATGATATATTAGGTAGATGCATATGTTACTTAGCATCTCTTACATTGCTTTCTTCTGGAACATACTTTCTTGTTCTCCAGTGCCCTCCACTTTTCAAGTGTGTCATTAATGTTTTTCTTTTCCTCATAAAATTCCATGAGTTTACTCAAGGCATTATTGATAATATAGCCTTGTAGGTAGGAAAATATATATACCATGACTGAAAATCATCTTCATTTTTTTCCCCAAGATAACCTCTTTTAATTAACAACACATAATATGTGATTAAAATGCACATGATTGTGCAATCTATTAGTTGTGCTGTGGTTGAAATAAAAGAACCATTGATAAGACACAATATCTTTTCTGGATAATGAGTTATAATACTTAATATGCTGCTTAAAATGTGACATGGTCTCTCCCAAACATGTAAAACAAAGAAAATATAGAATATATTGAAGATAGGCTAGGGCTGTCAGTTTGAAAACTTCTCATTTAGCTTCTATTCTATTGGAACTTGTGTGAAATATTATTCTATCACAATGCTTATGTGTTTGTAATTACAAACAAAGTAAAATAAGACATTTTGAATAAGCAACTTTTAAATGAAGCACTCTATGTATTGAGATCCAAGTTCTAGTTTGGCCATATGCCTTTCCAAATTCCTCATTTGTATAATTAAACTAAAAACCACTTCTTCATAAATGTGTTATAAAAAGTAAATAAATGGTTATTTGGGGTATTGCTTAAACAGTAGGCATTCATTAGGTGTTCATGATTACTGAGATTATCATTATATTGCTAATATCACTGAGATCTTCATTACTTTTGTGAGTATTCTGATCTCCTGAGAAAAGTTTTAATTTTGTTAATTTATGAAGCAAGAACTTTGGACCACACAGCATTAGACCCCTAACTGGACTGAGAATCTTTGATTTAGAAGGCTAAAGGCATTGTGGTTCACAGTAATTTACCACATGATTAGGGAACAAAAGTAACTTGAGGAGCTGAGGTTTAACCACTGAGATTGTATGGCTATGAGACTGCTGTGCATGGAAGCAAACTCATCATAAGTCTCTCAATCTTTCTACAGATGTGGTGTGACCTTATTAAAAGCATAAAGGATTAGATAATGTAATTACTTTTTTCAGGGCAGGAAGAAATTGTTATAAAAAATAAAGGCAGTACGTTGGAAATCAGGATTTCTGTCTTGTGGTCTTTTTATAACACAACATTTGGCTCTCTCTCACTGAGGATCAAAACATATGAGACAAACATTCTACAAACTGAGCTACAATATCAACTACATTTTCTCTTATGAAGTGAATATATGCTATGTTATTGGGCCAAATATTTTATACCAATTTGTTAATATTTGACAAAATTATATAAATATGGAGAATATGTTATGGATATAATGGTACCTGTTTAATTATCTGCTTAGTTGATGCCTACTTGAAATATCTGTGTTATTTTATCTTTTTCAAATTAATATTAAACTTTCTTTTTGAAAATTTAGCTCAAAAATTTAAAATCATACGATTCAAGTCAATAAACATTAAAAGATACATACTTTGATTAAGAGGCAAAAAGAATTATTTTAAACATCTTTACTTTGAAAACTGGTAGATTCCAAGTTTTTTTTTTTTTTTTTCTGTCAAGATGTAACAATTGCTCAAATTTGACAAATATACACATGAATTAAGAAAATTGGACTATTTGATTAAAATTTCATGTCATTTTATAAAGACACATAATATTTTTCTTCCAAAGGCAAAATTTCGATACAAGTATGGGAAGAAATATTGCTATTACAGAAGAAGGGACTCAGTTTTATGTAAGGTTGCCTGTAGCCATTGGTAATACTAGACTTCTGTGCTCTGCAGCTGCAAAAATAATTACATGAGCATTATCTGAACAACAATCTTGAC
Source organism: Orientallactaga sibirica (assembly GCA_036365145.1). Taxonomy (NCBI): domain Eukaryota; kingdom Metazoa; phylum Chordata; class Mammalia; order Rodentia; family Dipodidae; genus Orientallactaga; species Orientallactaga sibirica. The sequence goes on along the minus strand of JAEOAD010000060.1, from coordinate 12,614,062 downwards.
TGGATTATATTTTGTTAGCTTTTCATTATACACTGGAAAAACAGGACCAAATATTATAATAAATGGAAAATATAGCCTGACTTATCTGACTTAGACCTTTGAAATGTTTGCAAGACTTTTAATTATGTGTTGGTTTGTTTGAGATATGATCTCAATTTGTAAACAAGATATTGTATTTCCAAGATGGTTTTAAACCTACTACTTAGAAAAATTGTACAAATTATTTACTTTATTAGAAAAGTATTTTACTTTAGGGTTTTGGGAAGGTGTTGAAACTTTCCAGAGGTGTTATGATAGATTAATAATGTGATCCAGCATGAGAGCATGCTGCTGGCCATGTCATTTGCCTTTCCTATAAACCTTACATTTTGTTTTGGGTATTTCTTTAACACCACCTAAAAATAATATAAGCTTATAAACAGTGAATGTCTTCATGTTCTTTTGTTTTATTATGAGATAACAGTAGGTAATTTTCAATTGCAGAGGTTTACATATGCATTTTTGCATGTATGTTTGTGTATACCTTATTAATAGTGTACTGTTTTAACCCTGCATTTATATGCTATGTTTATAGTGTACAGTATTACAATTATGAACCATTTGGGGCAGTGGTAGTTTCTTTTCTATTTATGAGAATAGTGTTTTTTTTTTTTCAAATATAAGGAAACAAGACACTTTTTGAAGCAGCATTTTCAATGTGCTAACATAATCACAGTGTGCCCAAATTGTCTCTAAAGACAGGTTAGAAAACAGAGCTTTGGAATGATGCTATGAATTACTCACATATACATTCATATTTAGTGAGTACTAAGGAAATAAAAACAGAAACTTGAAATGGTAGAATATAAGCAATTATAAACTTGTAAATTCATTTGTAGCTATGAAAGCAAAATTTAAGATTTACTTTTCAAATAATGGTTTGAGTATCAGTGTTTAAAATTGTAATATTTCATCTATGAAAGCATTTAAAAATACCATTAGCACGAACATATATCCATTCCAGTTTATAACTGTAATATCAAATATTGATTGCAATGGATTTTAAAGATAAATACTAGTTCACTCCAAATTATGCACTTAAGTACAAATAAATATTTTGAGTGTTCTCTTAACTCACCTTGCTAAAATGATTCACATGTTATTGCACATAAGATTAAGGAAAATGAGGTGAAGGAAAGTTAACTATTGATTAGATTTCATATTGAACTATGTCTCTCCCTTCTTTTTATGTAAATTGGGAAGCAGGTTATAAATCATGTGCTTAAGATTGTATATCTAGTATATAATGAAGTTGTGCTTTTAGTCTTACTGATGACATTAAATTCATGAACTCATGCTATTATCATGAAATTTAATACAATTATATTGTATGAACTATTTGGGGGATATAAATTTGGTTAATTTTCCACATTTTTTAACTTTAGTCAGTAACTGAATAATATTGCTTTTTTTATAGTATCTTAATAGTATATTCTTGTCCTGTTGATATTATAAGAATAGATATTTTACACTTTTAAAATTTAGAGTTCATAATATAAGTGGGATTGATAATATCTTTCATTCTAATTATTTAATGGATTAAGTAATATAGGACATAATAAAATATCTGTGGCCATCACTTTGATGTCATTGCCCACTGTATCAAAATTTTGAAACAATGGAAACACACAATGATTTTGAATGGAGTCTCTTATCAAATATGTGAAAAGTTTTCAGGATTAATATATTTAAATAAGAGTATAGTTTTATAGATTGTTTAAATATCTGTAAAAACAATCAAGTGTATTCTTAAAAATATCATTATTTTGACATTTGTGTTTGTATGTGTGCATAGTGTCCTTGAAGACAGTGAGAGAGTATCATCCAGACATATCCTATAAATAAAAAAGGATTCAGTTATATAGAGATGAGAACAATATGGGCAGTGGGGCAGGAAGGACATGTAAGTTCAAATGAAGTCCAGTGCTAAATGTGAAAGCATGAAGCAGCAGAGTGCCTCTGCCCACTGGCCTGTGGTGAATGTAAAATAATCCCTCTTGAGCATGCATAAGGCCAAGTATCCTTATTAAATTGCAAGTGTCTGCAATAGATATATATTTCCCAGACTGTATTGAGATAGCTAGTAGTAGTAGTTTATTATAATAAATGTCTCTTGCTGAAGTTTAGAGATAAGGACAATGTGTATCATCTTTGATATGATGATTTAATCTTGTTCCCACAGTACTGCGGGATGACTTCAGACAGAACCCTTCCGATGTCATGGTGGCAGTAGGGGAGCCTGCAGTAATGGAGTGCCAGCCTCCACGGGGCCACCCAGAGCCCACCATCTCCTGGAAGAAGGATGGCTCACCACTGGATGACAAAGATGAAAGAATCACTGTGAGTCTTTAATCCAGCCACGGGTAACTTCTATCTTCACCCAAGGAAAAAGCGAAATTGAAATCACTTCTCTGAGATAAGACTTTGCATTAACTCCTGTTTCTATCTATTTTTTTAAAAGGAATATAGTTCAATTTTCCATGTGTAGAAATGAAGTTAGAAATGCATGTTTATAGAGTAGTAAAAGACCAGATATCTTTTATATTTTAATGTTCTAGAGTAAACACTTTTATGTAGCCTTAATTGTTACTATAAGTCAGAGTTCAGAATATTTCCATTGAAATTAGTATAAAAATCATTTATCTAGAATATTTCCAGAAGACCACTTAAGTCACTGCAGGATTTGTTGTGACTCTTTTTCCGTGACTTTTCTCTATACAGTTTAGCATTGATTATGAAAAATAAAATCCCATTCTTAGTCATGTTAGTGATGATTTTACCTCATTCTGAAATAAAATCATATGATTAGGCTATTGGATTTCAAATTCCTCCTCTAAGCACAGAATCTTACGATCTGTACTAAGCTTGATGTGATTCCACATGACTTCTTTGCCTGTTCTGTCTTGTAAGGTGTTCACCAACCATATCAATCAACAAGCTCTCATTGAATCTGTGATTATACAACATTCCCTTTTGTAATTTCCTTTGGTCTAGACATTCTCATATCTATCCATTGTGAATTTATTCCCTGGGAAAATACGTGTGTGGAACAAACAAAGATCTCTGCTAAGGTTGTCAGACAACAAAGTGAAAACACACACTACATAAATCTAAGAAAAGCTTGCACTATTTTTGCACAACAAGTTAACTTCCTGGCATGACAGTTAAGTGGTGAAAGAAAGAGGGAATGTTGTGTTCGATCAAATCATTATGATGAAGTGTGTTTTCTAAACACTGATCTCATTTAGAATGACTCTCAAAGGATTCTGATCTTTCTCTCCTTGGATGACGACAATTCAGCTTTATCTACTGTTAAGAGATGCTGAAAAGTCACATGTGAAATGAAAACTGCATGTGTCAACTTGGGTATTAGGAAAGAAATTCCATAACACAGAGGATTGAAATTGTAAGAATAAATATTTATCTGCTCATGTTAACAGAGACCTTTGGGGTCAGTGCACCATTAACATAAGAATAATTTTTCTTTAAAAACATATCCTAGAGCTCTTGCTATCCACTCTGCAATTCCCATTTCACCACCTAAACAGTTCAAATGCACCGAGCCCATTACTTTGACCTCCTCGTACTTGATACAAATTAATGACAACTTTCTCAGCACTGAGGTTGCAGTATTAAGTAAACAGTGTTAAGTGTTATTGTGGAGTTTATGTTCTATGAGTACAAAAGCACATAAAACCAACTAGATAACTATATTGTGTAGTTTGCAAACTGTAATAAGTCCCATAGAATATAATAACCAAGAGTAGAGGAATTCATTAGAGGCTGAGTGGGTCTGAGACTTTGAAAGGCTGATCAGTAATTACTTTAAATTAAAAAAACACCCAAGCCTGGGAAATGTCCAAGTATTTGGAGAAAACATTAATCAGGACAGACAAAAGAGTCAAGTCCCCAAAGGTGGCAGCCACCTGACATTTCTATTATATCAGTGTGGTTTGAATAGAGTGAGCAAAGGAGAGATTCTTAGGAGATAGTGTTTGGACAAGCAAGTGAGCAGGTCTTTAAGCCCTTAAATACGTTGCAAATAGCTCATTTTCCCTAAGTGGGAAGAAGTAGAAGTTTGTTAGCAGAAGTCTCTGTCTCTATGACCGAATGTGTCAAGGTGGCCAAGTCAGTAGCTAGTAGACCAATTGTGAGTTTTGTCATGATAAAGGCTAAAATTTAATGGTGGTTTGAACTAGCCTGCTAGGAGCAGAAATAGTGAGATAGTTACATTCTGAACATACTGAAAAGCAAAAACAAACAAAATTTCTAACATTTCATGAGGCCTGTGAGGTAGAATGATGATTCAAAACTTCCTCTCACTGATCTGTCTGAGAACATGAACAGGTGCACCTGCCTTTACCTGGGATGGTGCTGAATACAGAAGATGAGTTGGGATGAGATGAGATGTAACAGAAACTCAGTTTAGACATGATAATTTTCAAATGATTGTAAAATTATCCAAGTATACATCAAATAGGCACTTGGATATGTGAGTCAGAAATTCAGAGTTGAGGTTGAGACTGGAGAACAAATTAAGTTGTGGTAGACATACAAGTACTCATTACTGTACAGTACCTCCCTCTTTCTGAGCAAATTAAATCCTATTCCCAGCTCCCTGCTTTGCATCAGATCTGTTTGACTATTTCAGTTCCAGTGATTGTAACTGAACATTAAAGATACTAACTGCCAGTATTAAAACTGAGTATCAGGTATGCTCTTTCCTTTTGCTAGGAAAGCAGGAATGTCACCTATGTTAGGTGTGGCAGCTACTGTGGAGGTCAGACACCTTGAGGTCCTAGCTCCTGATTTATGTGCCACTGAAGTTTATACTCTGTCTGCATTCTTGTGTGCCCATGACTGGCACATAGAATGAATGCACCGTTGTCCATTGCTGCATGAAGTCACTGAGAATTTCCTAACCCAACACAATCTGTAGTGTCTCCCAATGCATGGACATTCACCAGTGCAAACCCGGTGCTCAAATACTGGAGACTGCCATCAGTGAGGCAATGGTTCTGGCTAGAAGAGAAGAGAGTCTACACTTACCTCTCAGGGAGAACAGGTGGAAAAGAAAGAGAAGTAAGCTAAAAGGAACACTGAGTGGAAAAGGAAGTGAATCAGAAGGACAGTCAAAGCCAGACAACCTTTTAAGGAGGGGTCCAGAGCTAAATCAATTGCAGTTGGTAGATCAAGTAATATGAAGACCAACTATTGACTTTAGATTTAGTAACTTGGCATCAGTCACAGATGAGTCTGACAAGAGCCATTTCAGAAGAATGCCAAAGGTTAGACACTCACTGAATTGATTCAACAGCCTAGAAAAATGGAAATTGGGCATAGACTATGCAGGATTCTTTGTAGCTTGTCTCTCCATATGGCTTAGTAAGAAATACAAATAATTGTACTGTCTGGAACTCTTTCAAAGCTACTAGTTAATTGTTGTACATTATCATTTGTTGATATGTGTTATTTTTATTGCATTCATCATTTTATATTAACATATTAAGTTTGTTTAGTTTTAAAAACAAATGTTTGAAATTTCTTGCTATATCGTATTGTGGATTAGGCAAAATTTTATGATATTTTGTAGAACTTTCAATGTCTAGAGAGACTTTTTTTTTTTAATTTAAAAACACCAATCCTGGTCTGGTGAGATGGCTTAGCTGTGAAGTACTTGCTTGTGAAGCCTAAGGACCCTGGTTCAAGACTCTATTTCCCAGTACCCACAAAAGCCAGATGAACAAGTTGTCGCATGCATCTGCTGTTCATTTGCAGTGGCTGGAGGCCCTGGTGTGCCCATTCTCTCTCTCTCTCTCTCTCTCTCTCTCTCTCTTTCTTTTCTGTCTGTCAATCTCAAATAAATAAACAAAAATAAATTAAATAAAAAACACCAATGCTCTAATTCCATTAGCACTTTATAGCCTCAGAACCACTTCTAATAGGAATCAAACAACTTAAAGATGTCATAACCTACTATGGAAATGATGTCAACATGTTAATGTATAAATAAGTTTGCATCATCTAAATGCTACCAAGACAACAATCCATGAAAGTGCTGCATATGCTAGGAAGTTGTAACATCCTTATTGCCAAGACCACCTATGCTTTTTAGATTAATCATGACCCTTGACCTTATAAAAATATCTATACACTTAGGGAAGTGAATGGATTGAAAAGTCAGCAAGTGTGTTTTAAAATCACTTTTCTTATTTAGGTCATTATTGTTTTTTGTCTTATTCGCTCCCTTTAGGCAAAACTAAATCTGAGTGATTAAAACAACAACAAAATAGCTTAGGTCACCAAATGATTTCCATGGTTTTATTTCCAGTTCTTTTTTTAAAATTTGAAACCAGATTCTCATGGGGTGTTGGTCAACAGACACCTTCCACAGTTCTTCTTTCTTAAGCATTGTATTCAAATGATTGTTTTTATTTCTACTGTTTGTGTACTTTGCCCAGTGTGCTGAAGTCAGAGGGCCAGGCAATGACAGTCCTTTTACCTCTATGAAAGGCAATTGAAGAGTGCATGGCCATGGCTACAGTTATAGTTGTAGAAATGTCTAGAGCTCTTTATAGCAGTGAAATTTTCTTTTCTGAAAATTTAAAGCACACATCTTACAGCTGTGAGAACAAAAGCATACCTTACAAAAAGGGAAATATGTGATTGAACTGTGGCTGCACCTGTAGTTTTGATATTCGTTGGTCATTTCTTTCTGCATAGGCCTGGATTCTGAGCCAAATTTTAGATCCACCGTGCTTATAAACCAGGAGTATAACATTTTCCTACTCTTGCATGACAAGAGGATCTTTTCAGACTCCTTTGGCATGGATTTCTTAGAATAAAAGAGGCCTCAGGTGATGCTTGTCTCTAGTACATATATATATATATATTTTGTTTTTGCTAGACATGAGTTTTTAAAGTGTTAGAAATGGGAATAATTTTACTGTCAGACTGGATAAAATTGACTTCATGTCTTTGAGGCTTAGTCATAATCATCATTATTAATAAATAATTTTTCCATAGAGATGAACCAGAGGGCTGGAGGCTTTCTTTTGTAAGAAATAGCTGTTAAAAAATAGACCAATAAAAAAGTGGTATATTTCATTACATTTTGGAAATATTGTATGTAAAATCAAAATATGTTGTAAGGGTATAAAAGAGAAACAAAAACTAAAGCCAACTATTGAAATATCAATATAATGTTTATTTAAAAAAAAAAAACTAAAAATCAGGAGAAAGAAAATGGTTCAATAATTAAAGCACTTGTGGTGCAAGTGTAAAGGTCTGACTTTGAACCTACAAATATTAAGTGGGCATGGTGGCCACCCTGCAATCCCAGTATCAAGAGGGAGAGACAAGGAATATCCAGGGCAACCTGGCTAGTTAGGCTAGCCAAACTGGTGAGCCATGGAGGCACCTGAGGAAGACATTAGATGTCAACTCCTATCTGCTATATTCTCATGCACATATGTATCCATGAATCTGCATGCATACACATGTTCACACACATGCACAAACACGCACACAAAACCCATAAATGCACATACAAAAATTACTTTTGGATTAAAGAAAAAAGTTAAGTTCAAAGAAGCCATCACAAATACTTTCATAGATTAAAGGCCTTGAAAATTCATTAAGATGGCTACTTATATAAATAAATACAAGGAAAGTAGACATGTAGATACAAGAACAGGCATGACAAAAACTACAATATAATTTTGGATATCTGAATGGAGTGAAGTGTCAACAGTAAAGAGAGGGAAAAGATAGTAATGCCAAAACATTGTTAAAAAAAAGTGTTTATTTCAAAGCTTAGTACTTATTTCAGGTCTTATTAACTTCCATGATTTTACCATTATGTTAGTGAAAGTTTGTTATATATATGCACAATTTTTTAAATTCTGTTTTTAGTGGGAGGAGGGTGTCACACAATTTCACAATGTCCCAGGCCTCATTTTTACATGTTGTCTCCTGAATCTTAATGAAATGAATAACATCCTGGTTTTCAGTACAAGAATCACAGGCACAGAGAAGGAAACAATTTTTTTTGGAGACATGGAAATAATTTTAATAAAGCATTATTGACTTGATTGCTATAAAAAACAAATGTATTATAAACTAATAAATAAAGGCATTCAATAGAACTGATATGATCATTAACAAAACAAGAACCATTGAAGCCCAGCCTCCAAACTTATTGGTTCCATGGATTCAACCTTCCTCCATCATAATTAGAAAAAAAATACATCTATAATGAAAAGATACAGACTTTTTCCTTGTCATTATTTTCAAAAATAACAATGGGTTATTTATAAGTGCTTACTGAACTTTTATTATGAGTTTGGCTGTCAGACAATGTGATCTCCGTAGTTGATCCTAGAATCAATCCCACATAGGTCCTAGGTAACAGTGGAATATGGTTTATTGTGATACATGACAAAAATGAGATAGTGAATTCATACTGCTGTATCAACAAAACAAAATGTTGCTTTTGTGTATTTATATAAGGATCTGATAATTGAACACTAGGGATTAAGCCATTTAAAAAAATATGAGATGGATATATACAGTAACCATCAATAGTATATCAATATGTCTAGCTCACTATAAATATGAAATAAATTGCTTTGAATGTTGCAAGTTGGCATTTAACATATTACATTCAATCCTTCTGTTTAAGTGTATCATGAAAATGAAATGAAAAAGATGACACTTCTTTTTTAGTTGAAACTTGGCAAACAAATGTTTAAAATTTTAGGTATGGTTACCTTGCTATTGTAATTGCAACCTGCTATATATAAAATGCTTTCAGTTGTTTGATTTCATCTGCTTGAGCACGGAGCAAAATAATTTCTTTTCATTTGTGAAAATTTATTTCTCAATTCAGTTTCTAGGGGGAGGAGATAAGGATAAGAAAAGTTGAATGTAGTAGTTACAATGAGCCATTCCATGTTTTAATCACTTGTGCATAGACCATTAATAATGTCAAAAATGCTGAACATCTTTGTCATTTATTTTGATAATTTCACTTCAATATATAAAAACCATAAATCGAAACCATTCTTTTTTAATGTTTGAGCTTCTCAATTAGACTGACATGGTGACATACAGTTATAAATAACTTGTGCTTTTTTTTCTGAGATAAATTGTACTTTTATTCTCCCTTTTTCCTCAAGGTTGCATGTCACAAAGTAGCCACAGACCAGTCTGATATTAGCAATACAAGCTGTAGTCTAAGGAAAGGAAAACAAGTCCCCCCAATCCAATGTAGTTCAAGTGATTTGTTTTGTGTATGGTTTGCATTGAAGGATAATTCACACTCGTGCAAGATAAAGAGGAATAACTACAGATAGAAAAGTGGGTCTCATCCCTATCATTTCTTTCTAAAGCACACTTCAGATTTGAAAATCAATAATGAAGTTGGGAGAAAATTCAGTTATGCATCAAACAATTACTTAGCCACTTCCCCTTCCTGGTTCAATGTGCAAAATTGCTAGGATGGCACATGGCGTAGCTTCTCCCAGTCCCTTTCTACATCCTGTATTTCTTTACAGGCCTCTTTGATTTCCCTTGTTGGTGTGATATTTTGGTGAAAAGCATCTGACTCACATCCCATCCAAATCCCCAGTGTCCTCCCAGATCCTTCACAAAATTGGCATCCAGCCCACTCATTGCCAATTGCTTCCTTTCTCCCCAATTCCCACATGTCTCCTTCCTAAGCCATCTGCTCCTCCTCCCTTCCTTCCACTGGCGCTTTTGCCCAGTCTTCCAAGTTCTTTCATTGTTCAACGTCCAGGCTTCCTTTCTCCCACTTCTCCCCTAGAGGAAATCATTGTCCTTAACACAGCTGATGCTATAGAGCCATTCTTCCATGAAAGGTTGAATTTGTATTCCTGTAATATAAATGTGTAGATCAGTTGTTTAAAGGTCAGAGGAAGCTGCAGTGGTAAACTACAAATAGACATTTTCCTGTCCATCTTATGCTGTGGCCCTGCACATTATATACATTTTTAAAAAGTAGAATTTTCATTTGTAATTCAAGTATGAGTTAAATTAATATACTTGCATAATAATAATAATAATAATAATAATAATAATAATAATAATATGATATGGAGAAATGAATTAAAAATCTGTCTCTAATCCTGCTGCTTAATTATCAAAGTTAAGAATCAGAAACAGGATCAGTACAACAAAACATACTCATGAGCATTATGAAACCAAATGCTCATTTCAGTTTGCAACATATTCATGCTTACTAATCATATTTGATCTGCATAAATTTCATTGTCTGAGTCTGTCAAATCAATTGCCTAATAACAATTTATTATTTCACTATGTCATGCAAATATTGTAAGAAAGTAAAGTCCACTATAAGCAGCAACATGTATATATTCTAGAGTATTCTGGGCATTTAAGATTGCTGCTCTGGGCTAGTAGACCTGTATAGATTCTCACTACATTTTGTTGTCAGATTTGGCAGAAAAGGAAAATCAGAGCTTATTGTACCTGGACAGTACTAATAAATTTTATAAATATGCTAAAAAGTCATATCAATATCTGTAAAAGAGCCATTTGCCCATATTTGTACTGGTGTCTGATTTACAGCTACATCTTCAGTTTCCTTAGACTTATTTGAGTAGTTAGCTGAGGTGAGTATTATGAGCCAGTCTTAAGACTAACCCTGAAATGAGGAACCTGATTGAAGTTCAGTGTACACTTGCATTGTGAAATGCATTCTTCAGCTACAAAGTTCCCAGGGAAATAAGTCTCAACACCCTAAGGCTTCCACTGAATCACCTGTTTTCCTCATGCATCTAGAGCCCTTCTGCTTATGTTGTATCCTTAGGGGAGTTGAGAAATTCTGTGGTTCAGATGAGAAACTCTAGTTGAGAAAGGCTGGTTTATCTTATTTGGGAACATTCTGAGTCTTTCACAGACTTACAATTCTGTTTAAATGATTGCACATAGTCCCATCATGTCTGTACCCTGAAACTAGCAAAAGCCAAGCTAAGCATTCCTGGCCTACTTGTGAAGACAAATCCCTCTTGGAGGATTGGAATATGCTAAGGCGTTTTCAGTTCTAGCATATGGGTTAAGTAGTACACAAAGATAACACAATTCTGAGGAGCATTTGATTATTGCTATAACTGTTTTTTTTTTTTTTTTAACCAATCATATGTTAGATTTGACTTTAAAAGTTGGATATTGTGATGGGTTATGCAACTGGCTCACTCTGCAAGCATGAGGACCTGAGTTCAGATCCTCAGTATATACACAAAATCTAGGCCCTGGCACATTTGTCTATAAACCCTGAAGTGGGGAGGCAAAAACTGTGACTTCTTGAGGTTTATTGAGCATGTAGACTAGTCCAAATTATAAGCTACAGGCACAGTGAGAGAATCTGTCTCAAAAAGAACGTGGAAAATCACCGAGGAAAACACCTGACACCAACCTCTGTCCTCCACACACATGTGTACACACATTCATATGCACACTTACATATGTGTATACCGCACAAACACACATAAACTCATGCATTTACCACACACACAATAAGATGCAAAATAATGAGTAAAAATGTTAAATCTAAAACTTTCCTACTTGGACAAATAGTATCTTAATAGAAAAAAGTTGGGTACCAGTTTGTGAGAGTTTTTGCATATGCTGTTTTACCTGTCTGGAATAGTCTGCCTTCTATTCTCACCTACCTGTTTATTCTAATTTACTCATTTTCACATCACAATATGGAGGCAAATTCTTCATAGGACCATCTACAAACCCCCACTTGAAATGTCCACACTCGATTTCTTTTGCTCTAAAAGGAGACTTTGACCACATATTGTAATCTATTGCAAATCATGATCTATACATTTCTCGCCTGTTCTACATAAGGCACGTCATGTCTCTCTTACAGTGGGAGCTCTCAATATTCAGAACACTGGATGGAGAGTATCTTCCAAGCTTATTTGTCAGCATCATTCTGAAAATCAAACCATCACAGTCCCTCCTGTTTTGGCTCATAGAGCAGTTCATTGAGCACGTGTCTAAGATGTGTGTAACCAAATATTTGATGTTTCAAACTTAAAACATGAGAGGAGAGAACAAAAGAAAGAAAAAGCGAGTTTTCAAGATGACTGATAACAGTATCATTATACTAGTACTATTTTTTTGCTGATATTAATTACTTATGAGTGCTGAAGAGTCAGGCATACTTAATTTCAGAAATTATAATATCTCTGTAGAATAAGATATTTAGTAGAACAGTATCCCAGGTCTTTGTAAAAGCTATATTTTACATGTACACATTTATTTAACTAATGTATAAGTATATATCAAACTTGTGTCTTGTTGTATATATGATATATAATCCTAGTAGACTTGACACTTTGTAGTATATTTTCCCAGCTTGGTCTAAGTTACCAAGTTGACACTCCTTATAAAGACCCTATAAACTGATGTAAACACATTCAAGAACCATAGAGATGAAGAGAGTAACTTTAGATGCAGCGTGACAGCAGTAAAGGCCAGAGGTTGCCAGATAATAGATTTTCTAGTTTAACAAATGTGCTTTATTACTTTGGGAAATCATGTGTACTTTCCATGGTTCCACCAAGCAATGCATTGGACTTCCATGTGAACAAATGTCCTCATGAAAACATGAAAAATGTGTGGACTCAAACAGTTTGGGTGTTATAATCACACTGATATTTTGTCCTGTGTTGGTTGTTGCATGTTGTCTTTTAATCCTGAGATTGTTCTGCATTTCTAATATTTTTCTTTCCAAACATGTTTCCTCAAAACCAAATTTGATATTTTTCCAAAAAGCTAGGCCCACCCAAATGTTGGCTTTAGTGAGAATAACATTAGACAACATAGAGAACTTTCTAGCAGATAATTCTGCCCCTTTCACAATCACTGGGCCAAAACCTTCTATGTGTGTGCTTCTGGTTATTCCTCCACCATTCTCTAGAAGGGAGAAAGTGCTCAGAAATTCTTGTAAGCATGACACAATAGTTGGATTACCTGATACACAGTGATTACCAATAGTGTACACTAAGGAGTATTATGACTCAAAAAAAAAAAATGAGCTCGCATGGCCAAACATTAATACCTGCAGTGGGAAGTGGAGATTAGCTAGCTATCTTAACAAAGAAAGCATACGTCCAAATGCTATAGTAGCTTTATTTTTCTTTCCTTACCATATATGCTTACTCAAGCAGCTGAATTCTCTCAGCTCTAAGCACTTTGATATATCTGATCAGGCCATTAAATTTCTTCAAATTGCCATGGGCTAGTGGAATTTTACTACTGTCTGGGAGCACTTTGTTTAATTATAGGTTAAAGTCGGTTGCCAAATGAAAGGCACAACCTTTTGTGGGTTCTAATCAGTTTGTATTTTTTCAGTGTTCTAAATGAGATGTTTCTCTAAAATATAGTTTAAAAATCTATCTGAAAGCATTGCTTATTGATCTAATTTTCAAATTGGAAAATATGTCAGATAGCTGGAGTTTTTTTTTTAATAAATCCTTTGTTTTTAAAAAGTTACTTATATGATTGTAATCCTTGTGATTGCTTATGATGGCTGGACGACATTTTAGTTCTGTCTATTTACTATAAACAAATTGAATCCTAATCCTTTTTTTTTTTTTTATTTAATAGTACATTCAAACGTGTTCTTGATTATATAAGGCATTATTTGCTTAAAACAGGGCCCAAAATTCAGAAAGCAAAGAAACAGCTTAAGCCGTTTAGGTCTAAATCACATTTAATTTGAACCCCTTAAAGGGACCTGGGGTTTCCTCGTCATTATTTGTACATGGCCAAATTCAACTTTATTTTTCCATCATGTCCACATCACCATTGTAGCTTAAGATTCTCTCTCCAAAAAATAATATCACCCTTTGGGCTGAGGCTCAAGTGTCCTCTCATCTCGTTCTGATTTAGCTTTTTCTTTGTTTAAAGGCTAGTGGCCTGAACCAAATAGCTATTGGCAACATCTGACTGCTTCAGTTTTTATCTCCTTAAAACCAGAGAATTTGATAATATGATAAATCATACACTTGTAAAATAATCTGGTGTGCATTAACAAGATTACTACCAGATGGCACAGGTTTTCTCTTCTTAAATCTTCAACATCTAGAATGAAGGGCCTACACATTAGAAATAGGCTTGCCTTTATGATCCTCATTTGTATGGGGAAATTTCAAGAGCAGTTGAACTCAATCTATATAAAACTGGTTGTACATAATGGAAATTCGTCTCCTTGAGTGAATAAAGTGTAATTTAGTAAGGAATCCAGTATATCTTACATTGCTTTTGAACATTCATGGTGTCACTCTTCTCTCGCTTGGACATGTCACACCACCACATTGTAGCTGGCACCACACTTGTAAGAGATCTTGTCAGATTACCACATCTGTATTAGTGAATCTTATAAATATGCTGTTTAAACTTTAAGAATTCTATAATAATAAACTCATGTTCATAAGAAAACAGGAGAGCCAGTCTCTTTCTAATGTGGGATAGTTTCCTAATGCAATGTTTCCAACCGATACCACATAAATGCATGGAGTGTTAATATATGCACATTTTTCCAGATAGTAGGTTTTTCAGTAGGTGCATTATGTGAAATTCAAGTCAGATTATCCATATCAGACAGGAATAAATCTAGAGTATGCTAGGAAGACGACCCTGAATCTGACATACCCAGGCAGACCCATAGGTTACATTATTTGTTTGTATGGCTATTTCTGACTTATACTTTGGAAGCAAAGAAAATCCAAGTGCCTCTTCTCTATCCAAAAGCAAGCCCTGTAGTGAAGATTTATTCTGGATATATGTAGAATGGACTCCTGTATCATTACCAAATGACCTGGAGACTATTTCTGATATTCCCAGAAACTTAGTTGCCTCCTCCAAAAATAGATAATACATCTTTCCTGTGAGAATGCCATAACACTGATGACAACACCATGTATACTGCAGGTATTGGTGCATCAGGGCTCTCAATACCTGCACCAGGAGTCATTCACATTGTTAAATTCAGGAATACAATTATTAAATTTACCCCAGACTCACTGATGTATTTTTCATATCTCCGTGAACTCCATCAATGTATTTTGCAGAGAAACCCATCAATGGCATTTTTTTGCCTAGTGCATACAGTTTTCAGCTGTCATAGTTTTGTACTTGTTCATTCATTTAAAATATCTATGGAAACAATAAAGGATTTAAATGAGTTTATGTGGTATAAAGTAGTCACTGTGTGAATTTGCCTTCCACAATGCAGTATAAAATAGTGTGCTACTAACCTGAATTCTAATATACTGTACACTTTCTGAAGAGATGATAACTTAAGTGCTAATCATTTTGTATATCCAACCTCTATGAAAAAAAGCAGATGTGTTTTCTATATAGGTGCTGTGCATTTTAAATGTTCAAAGTTAAAACATAGTCCTTGTCATAGTGGAACATATGTACCTTTGTACAATGGAAGTGAGAAATGGTAAATCAAAGTTTTCCTAATGATTTTATTTTGTTCCTTAATCCTCCCATTAATTAACCATACTCTTTACAGAACCTTTCCAACCTCATAATTTTAGAACTCCTATTTGTTTTGGAAGGGGCAGAGGGCATGAAAGTTACTTAGGATTCACAGAATTCCGATTTTCAGCTCCAAATGCCAGCAACATTATTTAGGCAGGAGCAATCCATTGCATTTATTTTTTTTTTCTTCAGAATATTTTGTCTTGGCAGTAGAATGAACCCATTTATGACTGCAAAAGAATGTCTTAAACAACTGCAAATGATCTTGAACTACTTAAAAATTTTTTAAATTAGGTTGCATAGATCACTATAGAAATAGGTAAAGTACACTTATTTTTACCTTTTATGTCCTTGAGATAGTAATTTGTTTTCAGGGAATAATGAGAGTTGTGTGTGTATTTAATGCAGAAATTTTAGTGGTAGTTCAAGCCTTTCTTCCTAAGATTACATTTTCTTCCTCACATAGGTCAAATAGTCAACAAATGTTGACTATTTAGGAAATATGTAGGTATATTTTTATTTATCTTAATATGTATAGTGTTGAAGGATACAGGAGTCATGTATACCTTATAAAATGAGGCACACAGTCATCAAATAACTGAGGTAGGTTCTAGCAAAGTCTTTTGAAGGATAATAGAGAGTGAAATGTCTTCCTGTATGGATTGAGAATCTCTGCATCTGGTCTGAATAGCCTTGCCTTCTGGTTAATCAGTTTAGCTCCTCTTGAACTCCGGTGAAGAGAGGGATAAAAATACTCTAGACGCTGTGTGAGGCTTCACTTCACATCGTAATCGCTACACTCCTTCACCATTTTATGGGATCTTAGTTTAATACAATGAAATGATTTTTTATTTCATTTTGTACTGACAAATTGAGCATACATTTTTTTGTAAAATAATTTTCTGAATCTACACATCTCTTGTCTATTCAACTTGCCTTGATTGGCTGTGGTCTATTATTTGGTCTTGTGTCTTCTTCAGTATATAAGCAAATTAAAATTTCCAGAGTAACAAATTACATGGGTTCTCTGGAAAAGGCATTATCTTAGCAAGAAAATTCTCACATTGGAGCAAAACTACACATGAGGACTAAACTTAGGAAACCATCCAGAAGAAAGCGGATTTACTGTTGGAAAGTATTTTCAGCTGCTGTACTTGTAACTGGAAAGGGCCAAAAGTTTGAAAGTGAGCTTTTCTCTTCTCAAACACTATGAACATTTATCATCTTTATTTCTAAAGTATAGTCATAATTCCTCCATAGATTTTCATTTCAGGCTGTCTTAGCAGTGACTGTATGTAAATTCAGAATTACAGCCAGATGCTTGGATGAGGTGATAAAAAGCGAACCTGTTTTTGTGGGAGAGTGAAAATTGCCCATAAGACTTTGTTTTTACCTTTTAAACAGCAGGACATTGTTTCGCAAGACCTGTGAAGGAAATAATACATTAAGTTTAATAGCATGAGCAAAATTAATTTTTCATATCCATGCTCTGTACTACCATGTAATCTGCCTAGACTTTTCATCGAGGCAAAAGCCAGTCCTCTCCCTTGCTTTTAGGAGATAGCTCAAAAACGTTGTTTTATTACCCAACCACTCTATATTGTGTGCTTTTTATAGGACTCACATTTGGGTTCTAGTCTTAATGACTTGGGCACCAGACACCTGGGGAAGCTACTCAAAGACTTCACTGTGTCGTCTGCTTTCCATTTCATCAGCACGCCATCATTGCCTGTCTCGTTCTGGAAATGCATAAATGAGAGGAGGCTTTCTCCAATGATTGCTATAGGCTATATAGCTGAGTGGTCTGAGAAAATGGATTTGGGAGAGAAAATGCCAAGTTCAAGGCTTCCTTTGGCTTTGAACCACTCTTTTTTTAATTTATTATTATTATTTTTTATTTATTTTTGGAGAGAGAGATAGAGAGGGAGAGGGAGACAGAAATGGGCACGCCATCAGTCTCTCAGCTGCTGTGAACGAAATCCAGATGTGTGCGCCCGCTTGTGGTCAAGTGTGGCATTGCGCCCTTGCGTCACTGCATCTGGCTAAACGTGGGACCTGGAGATTGGAACTGCTGGAGATTGGAACCAGCATTCTTAGGCTTAGCAGTTAGGCGCCTTAGCCGCTAAGCCATCTCTCCAGCCCAGCTTTGAGCCACTCTTAAGCAAGCAATTCGGGTAGGCTTTAAGAAGCCTGTGTTTCTTTCCTTCTGTTAAAATTAGGATTCATCAAAAGGTCCTCTGGTGATGTACTCTCAATAGATAGGTATTAATTTATACCTTCACAGAGAAAATCATCCTTTTCTTTTAACTTAACTATGTCCCTACAGGGTGGCTCTCACTTGCCTGCAATTAACAACCCAGATCTTCCTGATGTAGTCTGTCATCAAAATACCATATAGGTGTGCTGCTACTGCTGCTGCAAACAGCCAACTACCAATTTATAAATTGCGAGGAGGAAGAAAGGAGTTTAGGAGTGATGAAAGTAAAGGGAGTGCAGGCACCACAGTTCTAGGCAGCATCTCCCCCTGGCCCCAGTTCTCAGCTGGCAGCTCCCGAAGCTGAGTGTGAGCCACGTGCTCCCACAGGGATAATTGCTTTTTCTGCGTCTTGCTGCTGCTTTCCGATGATCAAGTCTGTTTAAACTCCTGGCTCAATTCACGTTGGTTTTCAAATGGCATTGTAAACTGTATCAGCAAGCAAATGAAATCGGATCTTGCTCTCTTGTTTGTGGGCATCCCAGGCAAATACAGGACACCGGTAGGGAAGTCTCAATTACCTACTTTCCCTCTCAATTCTGCTCTTTGGAGAACAATTGGAAGACTTGCAGCAAGTTTTGTTATTTTTAGTTTTTTTTTTTTTTTTTGGTGTGTGTGTGTGTGTGTCACTGTGCTATTTATGTCACTACTAGGAAAAACTGTTTTCAATTTGCCATCTTGTCTTCTCTTTATAGTGCATCTGTTCTTTCCTGACCTTCTTTTGTTATGTGTGTGATTGTGTGTGTGTACATGTACACACACCCTCCACCTAGTTCCCAGAAGCATTATTTACATTTTAAATAGACAACAAAAATACTAAATAGATTTTGCTTTAAAAATTGACTAGAATGCTGGGCGTGCTGGCGCACGCCTTTAATCCCAGCACTTGGGAAGCGGAGGTAGGAGGATCACCCTGAGATTACATAGTGAATTCCAGGTCAGCCTGGGCTAGAGTGAAACCCTACCTTGAAAAAAAAAAATTGACTAGAAAATGGATTAGTACAATAAAGATAAGTCCTTAAAATCAAGTTAAATATTTTGTACGCTGGGATTGAAATATGCCTGGTTTAATTTTTATAAAAGAAAATCTGGCCAATATTAACATTATCTTATAATCTATTTTCTTATTTTGACCCAACTATGGATACAAGTGCTTTTCTTTAGTGTCTGATCACGAGTACACAATGACTTTACCTAACAGGCTTAGTATGGACAGCATAAAATATCTCTGATAAAAGACTTCAGGAAAGTCCTCCCCACACTGCTCCTCCTTCTCCATTTACTCATCCTCCTGTTTAGGCAACTGTGAACCAGAATGAACTAAGGACAGGGAGAAATGAAACACTGGGGAAAACGAATTATCTCTAGTTTCATGAAAACTAGAAGAGTACATCAACTTTTAATAAACTATGCTAATTAGGGGGAACTAGGACTTGGCAGACTTTAGCTTATTATTTACATTAATCTAAACACTTGTGCTCTGACACATCTATAAAACTCATCCTTTCATGAGCTCAGCAAATGATATCATTTATAATGTTATTTTGTGTGATACTATTAGCACAAATAAGGAGAGTATATAAAAGTTCTTGAATTTGTTCTTGAGCTTAAGAGAAATATTGATGATAATTTAGAGTGTTACTTTTATTCCAATGATTTGTTGTTGTTGTTGTTGTTGTGGGAATTTAATGATTTGAATTTTTTTATATATTTATTTATTTATTTATTTGGTTTTTCAAGGTAGGGTCTCATTCAGGTCCAGGCTGACCTGGAATTAACTACGTAGTTTCAGAGTGGCCTGGAACTCACTGCGATCTCCTACCTCTGCCTCCCAAGTGCTGGGAATAATAGTGTGCGCCACCACGCTTGGCTTGAATTTGTTCTCACAATGGCATTAAACTTAAGTGAAGGAGAAAAACAATTATTGATGTATATATTTAGAAATATAAATTACTTACATATGATACTGAATTAAAATTAAAACACTATCAGGTGTCTTTATAAATGCGTGTGTGTGTGTGTGTGTGTGTTTGTACTTGCATGCGTGTGTGTTTGCATGTGAGTGCCGGTGCAAGCATATGGAGGTCAGAGAACAACTTTTAGACTGGTCCACGCCTGTCTACCTCATTTGAGTCAGAGTTTATCATTTGAGATTCTCAGTCTGCTAACGTTCTTTACTGGGTTTACCTTGAGCTTCCATAGAATTCTCTAATCTGTGCCTATTTCACCATCACCATCAGCCTGCTGGGATAAGAAAAACTCACCATACCTTCCAGCTTTTTACATGGGGTCTGGGGATCAAATTCAAGTATTCTAGCTTGAGAGGTGAGTGCCTTATCCTCTGAACCATCTATACAGCCCACATCTTGCTCTTACCAAAACTGCTTTTGTTTGATTATCTAACTAGGGAAATGAGTAAGAAGAATGCCCAAAGAAATAGTGCACTCTCTTTGATGTTACATGAAATATGAATTGCCTAAAGTATCTTTTACTTGATCATAATATTTTACTTAATGAGACATTTTGAATTATTTACATAACCTTTTGTCATTTGTGCAGTATGATTATGTTACCATGTTTTTGCTTCAATTAGAATGCAGTAAAATATTAATGATATTATTATATTAATATGTGTTATATTACCCACGCTGGCTTGAAATGATACTTATTATATAGACCAGGCTGGCCTTGAACACACAGCAATCTTCCTCTCTTGCTTTCCTAAGGGTTGTAATGATCAGTGTATGCCAACATGCTCAGCATTATTTCTGAAAAATGAGATCATTTCAGTTAGAAGACTGAAATGCATTGATCTGAACTTCCCAACATTAAAAAGGTTTTAGCCACTGTTGTTAACCCCTTTTAAAATAAAAAGTATTCCATTTCCTCTTTCTCTGTGTTCCACTCTCAAACAAAGTTTTTAAGTTTTTATTTTTTATGATTGGTACTCTGGTTAGAATTGGGCTACATTATAAGGAAATAAAAGCTGATGCTGTTGTGCTTCATCCTTGTATGTTTCTTTAGAAAGAATTCCTAGGGGACCATGCAGAGCTTTCCTACAGCTTATTTCACCAAAGAGAATGTCCACAGGCTGTGACTGGCCATCTGGGTAACCTACATCTCATTGTCACTAAGGGGCTCTGACAGGCACTTCTATACTTCACAGCAGCTTACCATATAGAATGTGGATCAGGGATCCAGGCAAAAGTGACAGCATTGCTACGAAGAGATGTCTTGCCCAAGGAGAGCTAGTGGGAAATTATTGAACAGTAACGCTATAATTCCAATCTCCCCATGTCACTTACTCTGCTAGATAGCATAGAAATGATTCCATAAGGAAACAAGCTTTTTTGTTGTTGTTTTTTTTTTGTTTTTTGTTTTTTGTTTTTTATTTCCCCAAGGTAAGGTCTCACTCTAGCACAGGATGACTTGGAATTCATTCACTCTGTATTCTCAGGGTGCCCTCAAACTCATGGTGATCCTCCTACCTCTGCCTCCCAAGTGCTGGGATTAAAGGCATGCGCCACCATGCCCGGCTAGGAAACAAGCTTTTTGCAATAAACAAACAAACAAATACATAAATAACTTCTAAGCCCAGGTGCATTCAAAAACTTTATGCATTAATCATACTTATCAAGACTTTACTATTATGAACAAGTATTTCCAAGCCTTTGGTCTTGCAGAAAACTTTAATTAAATATAACACAATTTCCCCTTGACACGATGATGACTATGTATGTCTTGCAGGTATTATTTTAAATAAATTTTAGCATTTAAAGTGAGTATTCTCGGAATCTGTTGTTCATTGATATGTCTCAAATAGTATTTCTAAAGAACACAGGGTTTTGAAAGTAAATTCTATTAAAGGAAATGAGATAAATTGTAGGACAGTTTGTTGGTTAGCAATTTGAAATCATCTTTGAAGCCCTTAATATAATTAGCGGTTTCGTTTTTGGTCTGGTGAATTCAAGTCACATTAAGTTAATGTAATTAAAAGCAGAAAAGACTTTGTGTGGCTAAATGAGTTAGTGAGCCCCAGTCGGTATAGATGCTAACCTAGAGGTGTAGAGATGACATTGAGGAGGTGGTGCCTGAAAAAAAACCCTCTGTAACACATACTGCAAATCATCTGATTTGCTTTAGGGTAGAAAACGAAGACATACCAAGGAGTTCACTGTAAGTTCATCTCTATTTCTGATTGTGAGCACTGATTGCAGGGAAAGCTGTCTATCCTGAAGAATAAGCAGACCAAAACACGTGTTTACTCCTAACCCCCCTTTATAAGGAAGCATGTTACTATGTGTGCAAATAATTGATTTCTCTTTCTAAAAATAAGAGAATTGATAGTTATATTTTTTCATGCTAATCAGAAGGTATAAAACTATTCTCGTCACTTTGGGTGGAAAAGCTGTATCTTTTACCGGAGGGTGTCTTTTATAAAGATTTTACTAGTATATATTCATTATGTATAATAACTAATGGACATCTTTCTTATTTTTTCATAAATGTACATAATGTATTTTGGTCATATTCATCCACACACCCTCTCACCTGTGCCCAGTCTCATTGATCCTCTTCCTCTTCCTAAGTGTTATACCTGATGTTTCTCATGGTCTTACTCCATAAGTAGAAAATGTAAAGGAGATCAAGGATTTAAGCAAAAAGATTTCCTCCTGCTCAGACATAATCTTTAAGTGATTGGAGAGTTGGAGAGGACTCTTACCCCCCTCCAAGGAAAATAATTATGTCTAGTTTGCCATGGGGAAAATTCCTAGTATATGAAAATCATATGCATCAAGTACATAGTGAATATTCACATCTTAACATACCATAATATCACTAAAACAATTTTTAGGACTGGAGACTGTTCCACAGGAAAAAAAATATTAAGTTGAAAGATATTTGAGACTTTAAAATGTTTAACACCTTCTTCTCTCCCCCCTCCTCCTGTCTCCTTGCCCAGAAGGAGCAAGACCATTGGGACCTTTTCCTGTTTTGCTTTCATCAAGTGTGTACATAGCTGAGGGCCCCCCTTAAAGCACTGTCTAGGGCTTATGGAAATGCAGGAGTCTAATGTGGTTACCACTGAGGGCCAGTAAGGTATATGGTAATGAGGAAGTAAGACTGCTGCCTTGGATTTTTGACATCGGCCGGATGCCAGCATATTGTCTGAAAGCTTAGCAAGTTCTGCTTTCTCTATTCCCTGGATTATGTTAATTGTAGTAACACTGCAGCAGTTCACTGCTGAACCTTGTGTCTGTTCATTATACAAACTAGTTTTTGATAGGTTTACAATGTGGCTGTCAAATCCAGCTGCAGGAAGAGACCTGCCAAGAAACATTTCTTAACTTCTTTTCAATAGTGCTATGTTCACATTTATACTGTTTTGTGGGTGTTAAACATATTTTTCTCTCTTTTACGGAGAGAAAATGTCATGTTTTGGGTTAGAAAGGGCACCATGGTTTTTCATGTATGTCAACCTGAATTTGCAATCAGCATTTTTATGACAATGTAATGGTGATCATACTCATACTTACTGCGTGAAAGCTGGGGTGTTGATGTAATCAAGGTAATAAGTCTACATAGTTACTGTTATTTTGTTTATTGGTAAGAACAGTCCAGCCTTTCCTCCACATTTGCTGTCACAGGAGGACAGGATTGTGGCTTTTGCATAGTACATTTCACTATAACTATTTTTGTAATGCCCAAACTAATTTAGCTTCATAGAAATTGAAGGTTATATTTTCACCCTGTTTATTTCTTTACTGTGTCAATTTCTGCCTCTATCAGTTTTGAGAAGTCGTTTTCCTTGGCGTAGTCTACTTTGCAATCATTGACCATTGTTCCTAGTGAGCATCAAATGGAATATATTTTATAATGAAATTAATATGTTGATTAGAGTGGTGCTAGTTGCAGTAGTGATAATGAAGACTGAAAGTTTTTTGTTGGTGAAGGATTTATAGCAATCTGGGAAGTCTTAGCATATTTTCCCCAAACAGAACAAACACTTCGATGTCATCAAATTTTACATCATCTCTTTTTTGTTTGTTTGTTTCAATCCACTGTTTATCCTTTGTCCAAAGCTAGGTCTTTAAAACATAGTTTTTCAACTTCAGCAACACTGACATTTAAATTGAATTAATTCTTTGATGTGGAGAAGTGTAGGCAACATCTCTGGCCTTTGGCCACAAGATAACAGTGGCATGTCCCTGCTTCTTTTCTGACAACCAAGTCAGTCTCCGGATACTGCAGATGTCCCCAGGGTGACTGGCCCACTAAACAATCATTGTTTAGGAGGACATAATCTTAACAGAAAGCCAAAGAATTTGTTCTTTCTATGGCTTTACAGTGTCAATGCAAGAACAGGAAGTTTATTTTTACTTTTTGACAGAATCAAAAAAATGCATTAGTAATTAATTGTAATAAAAAGCTTGTGGTTTGATATAACAAAGGAATATTAAAGATTTTTTTTTTGGGGGGGGTTGCGAGGTAGTATCTCACTCTAACCCAAGCTGACCTAGAATTCACTATGTAGTCTCAGGGTGGCCTTGAACTCACAGTAATCCTCTTACTTCTGCCTCCCAAATGCTGGGATTTTTGATAATCCAAGTGAAATATATAATTGCAATGTTGTACAATCATTTTTCCTAAGCTTTTTATAATAATTTATCACTTTCATTCCTCATTACTTTCTTGGAGATAGTATTATCAGTTTCCTTATTTTATTTTATTTTATTTTATTTTATTTTATTTTATTTTATTTTATTTATTTTATTTTGTTAGTTTTTTTGGAGAGAGACACAGAGAGCCAGAGGGAAAGGGAGAAGAAGACAGGAAGACAGATAGAAATGGGCGTGCCAGCAGTCTCTCAGCTGCTGTGAACGAAATCCAGATGCATGTGCCCCCTTGTGGTCAAGTGCAGCATTGCACCCTTGCATCACTTTGCATCTGACTAAACGTGGGACATGGAGATTGGAACCGCTGGAGATTGGAACCAGCGTTCTTAGGCTTAGGAAGCAGCGCCTTAACCGCTAAGCCATCTCTCCAGCCCCAGGTTCCTTATTTTAGAGAGGCAGAGAAAATAATATTTTCTATACTCGCATATATAAACTAATATATGTGCTCACTTGCTTTGCTTTTTATGTATCTGACTTGGAAAATATTTCTAAAATTAATCAAGTTTGGTGTATGTTTTTATTTGAAGTTTGATTCTTACCTAGGTAATGAGAGAAAATACTCTGAAAGGATAAACAAAAGTACACCATTTAATTGACCTTACTTGACCCTTGATCATCTATGTCTTTGTTATTATTGAAAGAAAGAATTAATTAAAATTATCTTGTAAGTTTAAATTTTTTCTCAGAACTTAATCAGTCTTGATTTCTTTGCCTCAATATAGAAATTGTACATGCACAAATTACCTAGATAAATATATGCTTACAGTCCTACTGTGCTACTAATAAGTAAAGTGTCTCAGAATACCTCATTCATCAGAAAACCTTTCTTGACAAAAATTCATTAGTATTTGTGTACTTCCAAAAAAATCTCACGTTTCCTCTATACAGTAAATATGACTTAAGCCATGTTCCTGTAGTTGGGACTATACCACCAAGGCATATACTAGACATTCTTTAGGATGCTATAGATCTCTGCTTTCAACTACTGTCCCTCCTGTTCATCTCACCATTGGATTTGTTCCAGCCTAAGAATCTCCCAGCAGCTCTCTCATAACTCTTGTTAACTAAATTCTCCTCCTTCTCCATTTGTATGAATTCTTTCAAACTGTAATAGCATTGGGCTGTAATATATAATGTTAATTGATGTCCCATGTGTGTATAAGCAAGTTGATTTAAAACTCAGCATTCCCAAGTATTTAAAGATTGCAAAAGTAAATGAGTACTATATTATACCAACACTATAGAAATAAATCTTTACTGTTGGAATGTATTTATATGTTATCATCCTTTGGCTCTCATTTTTCTATATATTTGAATATGTTTTAAAATTACTCTCAAAGCCTTTTAATTTATTGTAGATAAGACACACTGACGTAAGTGACTTTCAGAGCAAAGGGAATTTTTAAAGCATTTGTTTCTTCTTTTTTTGCTATTAAGTTTATCTAGTACTGTGTAATGACTTCTCAGATGAATTACAAGGACACTTTCTAAATATGCAAGGCATAAGAAGAAGCTCAGTGTGCTGTCCAAAGTTACAGAACTAGATTTGGAGAAATAGGAAGTAGATAAAGTGCTTGCTGTGCAAGCGTGAGGACCTGAGTTCAGATCCCTATCACCCATGTAAAAAACTAGGCATGGTGGTGTGGAATTGTAATCCTAGTTCTGGAAGGCCGACCAGAGGTTCCCTGAGGCTTGCTCACTAGCTTGTCTACCTGAGTCAGTAAGCTCCTGATTCAGAGAGACCTTGCCTCAGAAAAGAAAATAAGATGCAGAGAAAGTTAGGAAGACAGCTAGCATTGATCTGTGACCTCTACCCACACGCACACACACACTCACCTGCACAAATATAAGCATGCATGCATGCCTAATACACATACACAAACAAAAAGAAGGAAGGATGGAGGGAGGGAGGCAGGGAAGGAAAACAAAGTCCATATTGGACCACATCTCCATCATTTCCATTTTAGAAATGGCTTTTTTAAACTCTTCATTTACTGGAATAAAATTGTCCCCACCCACCACCAATTTTTGGAAACATTGATACGTTTCAAAGTCAGTACATAGTAGTAGGTGACAATGAATCTTGATGAGAGGATCTTGAGTGTACAATACTTAACTGGTTCTAATATCAATAATTCAAGTTTATCAAACAAATGTTTATTAAACAGTAACTGCAACAGCTGTGGGCTGTGTGTTTACTACCATTTGTGCAACTAACAGAAGGCACATATGTCTAAAATATTTGTAAAGTATCAGCCCTGAACCAACTTGTAGCATGACACTAGCCAAGTCACTTTCCTCTCACAAAAATGTGACTTGTTCCTAGGCTTTGTGGCAAGTTCTAGGCCTATGAAGAGGAACTTTAGGTCCCTTTGTCTCATAGTTTACAGTGAGGAAGAAAGCCAATTTTAACTACATATATAAAACCTTTTGTGATGGTAGGCAGAGTGAAAGCATGCGAGAAGATGTTGTACTTTTCTGCAGCTCTAGTCTTTGTCATGAAAGGTGGGTTGTTATGATAGTTCCCCAGAACTCTCATGACAGAGTGATATCAAAGAACAAAACTTTAAGGACTCGTGTACACAACACACAAAAAAAAATCTCCCATTTATTTCAAGTTTGGTTTGCATTTTATTTTTTGGACTTCTTGTTTTGTTTATTTGAGACAGACTATTATTCATTCTGCAGCCCAAGCTTGTCTTGAAACTCACATTGTAACCTAGGCTGGCATGAAACTTATGGAAGTCCTCCTGCCTTGGCCTCCCAAGAATTGGGGTTACAAGCCTAAGCCACCATGTCCAACTTTTATATTTGATGTAAGAATCCTACTTTGAAACATTCTACAACAATTGACCATCTGATAAGAATGATGTTGATTTCATGCTGTTTATAAAAATGAATAATTTGATAAAATTAAGGTAAAGCCATATAATATAATAATATATCAGATTATCTGTACTTAATATCTTCAATAATTAAAGTGAAAAATTGTTCCAATTTTGGTGTAATATGCAGGTTATAGACATGTCATATGATCCTACTTAAATAAAAGTGTGATTACCTATACAAACATACATGTACTGCAACTGTGAGTTACGTGCAAATGTGTATACATATGTGTATGCATGCAGAGAGAGATAAAAGACTGCGCAAGAGTACGGACACTAGATAACTTGAAAAGTTTTCCTTAGTGTGGCATTTGTTTTATCTGAATATATGGTAATAAGACTATACTTAATGTTTGTTGGTTCTTATAAACCTTTAAGAAATGCATTGAATTGGAAAACAGACTTCATTTTGTCCATGGTAGTCTGCAGCCATCAAATGTGTTTTCAGTGCATACTATATGCATGCATGATTGTAGTAGATGCGAAGGACAGACTAATAGTACAGAGAAAAGTCCCTGCATTATTTTCAAAAATATTTTATTTATTTATTTATTTGTTTGTTTGTTTGTTTATTATCACTGCAAATGAACTCTAGATGCCCCCTTGTGCATCTGGCTAACGTGGGTCCTGGGGAATCGAACCTGTGTCCTTTGGCTTTGCAGGTAAACGCCTTAACTGCTAATCCATTCCTCCAGCCCCCACCCCACATTATTTTTAAGTGGAACTTTAGAGGACCTGATCAGTTGCTAATGGAAATACTGAAAGAAAAAAATAATCAAGTTCTAAATCCACAGAGGTTACAACCTCTCTGATGATATTTGGTTTTTTAATTTGACTTAAGTAGTAGGGCACAACTACTCAACCAAAATAAGTTAAGTTACACAAAGAAAGTCAAATCCCTATATCTCAACCTGAATTCATATTCAATTCCCATGTACTCCTTGTCTTGGATATTTGTTTACATTTGTAATTAATTTTTACTCAATGAAATGCTTTAGTTAGTTTAGTTAGTACTGTAGTGTAACTTTTCAAATGACTTAATGCTGCTGCTTAAAAAAAAAAAAAAAAAAACTACTTAGGACAAGCAAACCAATTAGAGAAATTTGTATTTCCACATCTTATAATAATATTAGAATGTACATATTTAAATCACTTGTAGCTGATATATCACATATAGTAATTGTATTCCTATAGTCCTGAATATATAGTCCTCAACTTGCTAATCAATTTACACAAGCAGGTTTTTGTGGTTCTCACTTGGCTGACATGAAAGAATTAGTGTGAAACATAAGTTAATACTTAAACTATTGAAACTACCTGAAGTGTAGGTAAGGGGAAAAATTTCATTCTTTGATATTTACACAGTTGGAATTAATTCTGTTCAAAGCAACTAACTATAAATACTGCAAATAGTACCCACCTGCTATTTGATATAACTATGTATTAATTTATATGCTTAGAGAGTGGACCTCATTTATGAAGACCCCAGTCTTACAAACAGTTAAAGCTCTTTTAATTAAATCTATGTTGAACTTTTTTTTTTTTTTTTTTTTTAAAGATTCGAGGAGGAAAGCTCATGATTACTTATACCCGTAAAAGTGATGCTGGCAAGTACGTCTGTGTTGGTACCAACATGGTTGGGGAACGGGAGAGTGAAGTAGCAGAGCTAACTGTCTTAGGTGAGTGAAGTTTTATACATTTAATCTGCGTACTGTAAAACATACTCAAACTTTGTATCTCTGTGCAAAGCAGAAAAACCTTTCATCACAATATAAATATTCTTTTTTAAATATTTTTTATTTTTATTTATTTATTAGAGACAGAGAGAGGGAAAGAGAGAGTGAGAATGGGAGCACCAGGGCCTCAAGCCACTGCAAATGAACTCCAGATGCATGTGCCATCTTGTGCATCTGGCTTATGTGGGTACTGGGGAATTGAGACTCGAACCGCGGTCCTTAGGCTTCACAGGCTGTAGCAGACAGCTTCAGGTTTGCTGAGATGAACTTCCAGACCAGGCACAGTTATGGAGGAAGGGATATTATTTATTGAAGCTTACAGATCCAGGGGAAGTTGCATAACGGTAGAAGAAGCAGCCTGCTCTCACAAGGCCAGGCAGAGAGAGCAAAAGCCAACCAGCCACCACAGCACACAGAGCAAAAACTACAGCCAAAAGCCCAGCACTCTTCAGGAACTCCCTCTAGGCACACTTTGCATATCTTTACAATGGAATCTCAAACCCACCATTAACACCTTAAGACCAGCCCCCAGTGACATTGCCTCTAGCAAGGTGATTGCAGATGCAAACTATAAAGTAAAACACTGAATATATTGGGGGACATATATTCAAACTACCACACAGGCAAACACTTAACCACCAAGCCATTTCTCCAGCCCTAAATATTCTTTTACATGAAAAAATAGATTGGTTGACTCAGCATTTGCAGGAAACGAGAGGGGAAGCAAATGAATCAATGTGAGATCAAAAATCCCAAGATATCAAAAGAGAAATAGGGAGCTGGAGACATGGCTCAGTGGTTAAGGTGCTTGCCTATGAAGCCTAAGGACCCAAATTCTACTCCCCAGTACCAACGTAAGCCAGATGCACAAGGTGGTACATGTGTCTGGAAATTGTCTGCAGTGGCTAGAGGGTCTAGTGTGTCCATTCTCTCTATAGATATTCCTCCTTCTCTCTCTCTCTCTCAAATAAATAAAAATCAAATTAAAAAAAAAAAGAAGCCAGGTGTGGTGGCACACGCCTTTAATCCAAGCACTTGGGAGGCAGAGGTAGGAGGATCACTGTGAGTTCGAGACCACCCTGAGACTACATGGTGAATTCCAGGACCTAACCTCAAAAAAAAAAAAAAAAAAAAAGGAATGAATGAAAGAAAGAAAGACAGACAAAAGGAAAGAAAGAAAGAGAGAGAAAGGAGAAGTAGAAAGAAGATTCTAGAAGTCGGCAACTGTGGGCAATAGTTTGCAACATAATATTTCAGTTAGATATCTGTTCTTACCGAACATGTCAAGGTGTTCATCTTTTATCTTGAGATGGCTTTTCTAATTTTAGAGAGACCATCATTTGTGAAGAGACCCAGTAATTTGGCTGTCACTGTGGATGACAGTGCGGAATTTAAATGTGAGGCCCGAGGAGACCCTGTACCTACAGTTCGTTGGAGGAAAGATGATGGAGAGCTGCCCAAATCCAGGTACAGATTCAGATGTATTAATGTGATTCATGAACTTGCAATTTCTGATTCTCATCAGATGATACATATGCCACTAATACGCGTTATTGTCCTCACTATAGATGGCTTGTGTTATAATTTTTACTTCATAACAGTAGGATAGCAATATGCAGTCTAAACCATACTTTGCATTTTGATCTTTTCCTGGGCTAGTGATATGCAATATATATGTGATATTATACTCTCAATGCTTGGCAACCAGAGTGAACCCCACTTCCCATGTTGCAGCAATCAGACCAGGAAACAGCAATTACTCTACAATGCACTGCGTTGTAAAGCTAAGATGTGAGGGAGGTTAGGTGTACAAAAGGCAGTTTTTATTTATGGTATTTTCAGTTTCCAACACATTCATCTGGACCTTTCCCCATCATAAATTAAGGAGCATCTGTGGCATTCTGGTAAGCGATCAGAATAGAACACTGGAGTCAATTACATTTAGAAGGCTGCCATATTTTGTGTCTTTTGTCATAAGAGCCATATTCTCATGACTCTGGCTTGCATGTAGTATTTCGTAAGTACATTTCTTTTCTGCTCATCTAAATCACAGTTCATATTAACTTCTTTGGGGAAGTAGGTA
Source organism: Orientallactaga sibirica (assembly GCA_036365145.1). Lineage (NCBI taxonomy): Eukaryota > Metazoa > Chordata > Mammalia > Rodentia > Dipodidae > Orientallactaga > Orientallactaga sibirica. The sequence continues at coordinate 12,582,833 of JAEOAD010000060.1, read as the reverse complement.
GGAAAGATAAAAATAAAGCATTAAAAACATAACTGTAAAGTAACTAAATTTGGACTTCTTTTTTCTCAGCAATAGTGTTACCAAAGAATGAGAGAAGAGGTCAGGGTTTCTTGATATTTTACAGCTCCTTAAATTCGTGAGGACAGAGCTAGTGAGGCTGTGATATAGAACATTCCTTTCTGTTGCACAGGTTGTTTGTCCTCTATGTGTTTACTTAGTCAGCAAGCATGCCTTGAACCCCTATTAGATACTGGGATTACAGCCTTGAAGTTGAAAGTGTCTATTCTCAAACTGAAGAAAAGATACTTGTATGAGTTTATACAGAAAGCCTTCTAGACACAAAGGAAGGTTTGTGTAACCATCGGGTGGGAGGGAATTAGAATTCTCAATGGAATATGATCTATAAACAATGGCTTGAATATCCATGTCTTGATAAGTACAAAAGAAGATTAGAATACTCCCAGGAAAAGGACCACTATGATGGAGAAACAGATGTAATAACAAACGTCACAGATTTTGAGGGCTGTAAAATTGAGGGATGCTTATGTATAGACTATAGTGTACGTAGTCAGCAGTGATGAGATATCAGACTGAAGGTACCGAGCCTAACTGCTGAAGAGCTTCATGTTGTAAATCATTTCACATCACTTTGAATGACATTCCTGAGCTGTGAAAGATTAGTGTAGCAGGATTGCTATCCAGAAGAACATTGTTAACACTATGGATGCTTCACTGATTTGGGAAGAGGTAAGGAGCAGGGGAGCCATGGTTTTCAATGTACAGATAAGAGCTTAAGTTGTTTGACCTGGAAGATAGAAGGAGACAGGGCTCCTGTGGGAGGAAAACTTCTGAAGCTAAACTGAAAAAGAGAAGAGGTCAGGGTTTCTTGATATTTTACAGCTCCTTAAATTCGTGAGGACAGAGCTAGTGAGGCTGTGATATAGAACATTCCCTTCTGTTGCACAGGTTGTTTGTCCTCTATGTGTTTACTTAGTCAGCAAGCATGCCTTGAACCCCTATTAGATACTGGGATTACAGCCTTGAAGTTGAAAGTGTCTATTCTCAAACTGAAGAAAGGATACTTATATGAGTTTATACAGAAAGCCTTCTAGACACAAAGGAAGGTTTGTGTAACCATCGGGTGGGAGGGAATTAGAAGAGAATTCTCAATGGAATATGATCTGTAAACAATGGCTTGAATATCCATGTCTTGATAAGTACAAAAGAAGATTAGAATACTCCCAGGAAAAGGACCACTATGACGGAGAAACAGATGTAATAACAAACGTCACAGATTTTGAGGGCTGTAAAATTGAGGGATGCTTATGTATAGACTATAGTGTACGTAGTCAGCAGTGATGAGATATCAGACTGAAGGTACCGAGCCTAACTGCTGAAGAGCTTCATGTTGTAAATCATTTCACATCACTTTGAATGACATTCCTGAGCTGTGAAAGATTAGTGTAGCAGGATTGCTATCCAGAAGAACATTGTTAACACTATGGATGCTTCACTGATTTGGGAAGAGGTAAGGAGCAGGGGAGCCATGGTTTTCAATGTACAGATAAGAGCTTAAGTTGTTTGACCTGGAAGATAGAAGGAGACAGGGCTCCTGTGGGAGGAAAACTTCTGAAGCTAAACTGAAAAACTGGATGACTTGTTAGTTAGGAAGAACTAATGAAAGATGAAAAAAGAAAGTAGAAAAAGAAGATTTTACTTAAAGGTAAATATTAGGTAAAACTGTGGAGAATGATAATTCATTATTAGTCAATGGGGAATGTAATTGGAAACAGGTACAATAGTGGTTCAAAATATGTGTGTGTTCTATCAAGATAGAGACCATGGGAGTTAATGTAAGTCAGGAGGTCACATGGAGTGAATAAAGGACTGAAGGGTGAAGCCAACATGCAAGGGAGGGGAAATGAGGTAAAGAGGGTGAACTAACTCCAGAATGAGACTATCTACATTCAGATTTCAACTCCACCACTTATCCAGCTGAGGACTAAGTCTGTGTGGCCTCCCTTTTAATGCCTTAATTTCCCCCCAGCATAGAAAAGGATATGTGGTACTTCATGACCTTATTATCAGAACTAAAAATTTAAAATCTATAAAACCTATAAAGGCTGGCCTATGAATTTAATCAATGTTGATTGTCATTTAATGTTAATGTGGGCACAGTACCTAGAAGAAATAAGAGAATAAACACTAACCTTGCTCAAGGATATCCTTTTAGAAAATGACTTAATTGCATGTGACAATAAGTACCATGCTTCTCACACATTTGGAGGATTGCCACTTTTTACACTTTTTAAAATTTTTCTACAAAGATTTTTAGGTGTGATTTAAGGTATAATAATGGGTTGTTGCAAGAATAAAACTGCTCAACCATGCCTTCTTCTGTTATATTATAGATATGAAATCCGAGATGATCATACTTTGAAGATCCGGAAGGTGATGGCTGGTGACATGGGCTCATACACTTGTGTTGCAGAGAATATGGTTGGAAAAGCTGAAGCATCAGCTACTCTGACTGTTCAAGGTAGGCATCAGACAGTTCACCATTGTTATTGTTCATCATATGAAATGCAATGTTTGTGTTCAAAGAAAATACTATGTACTAGTCTGTACAAGTCACTGACTCCAAACATTGCTCTACATGTTTTATGTAAAATGTATTTTAAGGAAATATTTCTTTGCCAGTGAATGCTATCATTATTAAAAGAAGCTGAATTAAAATTTTCTAATTATGGGGAGTTCTATCTCATTCAAAAGAGAATGTGTTATAATCTCTGGGTCTTTAAATATGTCCTTTTAAACATTTGCTAAAATGACAGCTAGTTCCACGAAATCTTTGTCATTGGAGAGAAAACCATTTTATGTTGCTTCAGATCACTTTCAAAGGAGTTGCCACCAGTGCCACAAAGACAGGATTCTGTGCCTGTCCCCAATGTCCTGTGTGCTCATAGACCAAAAACTTTGCCTTCTTTCACTCTATGCATAATACCTAAGAATAAGAGTTACTCGGTTTTGTTGAGGAATGAATTACATCTGTACGTGGCTAATTCTGATGAAGATTTATTACTTGGTATTTATTTGAGCCAAACTAGGTATGATGTTCTGTGTTTAATTGTGTTTTGGAGGTCAGAGTCCTGTCTAAAGCTTGTATTTAAACATATTTCTGTCACTCTCGTTGTGGGCAGAAACCAGATGCCTTCATCATTCCTCATCATCCCTTACTCCTTTCTCCTTGACGTTGCCATGATTATTTCTCATTGCTTCTCATCTCTGTTTGTTTTTTTTTTTTTTATTGTAACAAATTCTTTGATGTGGAATTTGAGAGGCAATGACCTTTAAACACATTTTATTGGTGTAAAAAATCTTCCATTTTGACAAGCGTATACAGTAAACAGGGATACTGGCCATAAACCACTTAGCTTGTTCTGTGTCTAACACTAGGAACTTGGCCTGTCATCTTTTCTGAACACTGTCTCTCCTAAAGCTATTAAGAAGAAAAAAGGTGGCTATTGAGAGAGTTCCTCTAGAGTGGGTGTTCTACAAAAGAGCCTTGTGGGCTTTTTACATCAGAAAAAAAAAAGAAGAAGAAAGAATATTTATTTCCTGTCTCTATGGCCATTATGTCCACTTTGGGGTTTTAGCTCAACCTCATAAAAACAAAAGAAAGAGAGAGAGAGAGAAAAGAGAACAAACACTGAATTTCTAAGGCCTCAACTACTTCTCTTTAATCTAAGTTAGGCTTGAACTCTGTAAGGCTGAGACTGTAAGAAAAGAAAACCTCTTTACATTTAGAGAAAGCATAAATTTAAGAGATGTCAAATCCAAGTTCAAAAGCCCTCCAGAGGGAGCAAAAGTAACCATGATGAATACAAGACATGAAAAGGTATGTCTATCTCCAGGCTCCTGTGACAGAGGCTGCATGTCTATCACATTAGTCAGTGAAATATGCCTCACTTCATGCTTCAGAGACCCCCTGCCTTGGTAGCCCTGCGCTTATAAAAATAACAGCTATTCGGTTCTGTGTACAGTAGACGCTGAAATCAAAATAGAGTTGCTTCCTGCAATCTCAAACTCACTTCCAAAGCTAATTTAGCCATTAGTTTTCCAGGTGGAATTTTTGCTCCCCAAGCCCGAGCTCCATTTGAAATGGAATATGAATGATCAGATCCTGAATCTCCATGCTGAACTCAGGCAGTCTCAATTTCAAATGCATTTGGTATTCGATAAATGTGTGAGGGATATGTGAGTTGATGAGAATGCCTTGGTTCATTCAGCCTAAGATATGTACATTAACACCATTGTTAAAATTGTAAAAACATGCTAGAATAATATACACAGTATGTGGAAGAAAACAACTTGTTTCTACCTGCAAGAGATAGCTAAGAAAGGAAACATTCAAAATAAGTGTGAGCAATCTTGGGTTATTTTCTTCCAAGGAGAAGAATATAGAAAAATATTCATTATGACAAAGGAACCTAATTGGAAGTGAATCTCTTGGTAGCAGGATACAAACTAATTTAGTAGTAAATTTTTGATTTCTTTCTTTTTTTGTTTTGTTTTGTTTTTGGAGGTAGGGTTTCACTCTAGCTCAGGCTGATCTGGAATTCACTACATAGTCTCAGGGTGGCCTCCCAAGTGCTGGGATTAATGGCGTGCACCTTCACATCCAGCTATCTTGTTCATTTCATTTTATTTATTTGAGAGAGAAAGAGAGGACAAGGCAGATAGAGAGAAAGAAAGAATGGGCACACCAGGGCCTCTAGCTGCTACAAACAAACTCCAGATGCATGTGCCCCTTTGCCCATCTGGCTTACGTGGGTCCTGTGGAATCAAACTGGGGTTCTTAGGCTTTGCAGACAAATGTCTTAACTACTAAGCAATTTCCCCAGCCCTGTGTTGTTCATTTTTTAAGAGGCACTATTGGAGTCACTTTACACTTAATCTTCCACTCACTGAGCCATCATCCAGAGTATTAAGGCAGTAAAACTGTGCTGCAAATAAAAATTTGGGTGGAGAATCATCTTAAATAAGAGTGGCCATTTGATTTGCACCTCCATTTCTGGCAGAGTTTATTCCAACATCTTAAAGAAAGAATCTTTATCTGAGAATTATTTATATTTTTCCACTTCTTTTGAAAAATAAAATGTTTTTTACTCTTTTATTTTTGTGGTGTTACTGACCAAACTCAGAGCCTTTTGTTGATAGGGGAGCATGCTACCACTAAGGTACAACTCTATCCCAATCCTGCCCTTTTGTAATTTTTAAAAATATTTTATATTTATGTGTATGTGTGTGAGAAAGAGAGGGAGGAGAAAGAGAGAGAAAATGGGCACGCCAGGGCCTCTAGCCACTGTAAACAAAATGCAGACCCATGCACCATATTGTTCATCTTGCTTTAGGTGGGAACTGGGGAATCAAACTGGTTGTTAAGCTTTGTAGGCAAATGCCTTTACCACTGAACAATCTTGCCAGCCCCTTTCATAATTATATCTGTAAAGATACACTCAAGTATGCCTCTCTTGGGCCTAGGATTGTTCTGTGCCTTTTCCCTCCCTCTTTCCTTGTCTTCCTCCCTCTCTCTTCCTTCTCCTTTCTTATTTGTTTCTTTGCTTCCATTTTGCATTTGTGTGTGCATGTGTATATGAGAGTGGGTGGTGGGTAAGAAATCCAGTACCTTTCCCATGCTAGGAAGTTGTTAACAATAATAAATCTTTATCCCTTCCTTGGCTTACCTGCTTACTCTCCACAGTGCTTAGCATAACACTGGACATCTGGTAGGCCCATTATCTAAAAAATTCTTGTTAAAAACTGATATATGAATATGCATTTTCAACCTGCTTTAAGTGGTAGAAACAGCCCCAGAACATCTTAGAGAAAGCTCAAGTGGCATCTGGTGGCTTTGATCCTCATTGTCAACAGTCAACTCCATTATATCAAAGTTGGAGACAGCCTTACATATGATTCATCGTACCTGGTCATCTGTGTTTTTAGGTCAATGGGATACTTATCCTCTTGCTGCATGTATATACCTCATAACATTTTGAATACATGAATAACATAAAATGTATAAAGAAAACAAAGGGAGCAGACTAAACCTGGTGCTATCCAGAATTTCACAAAGTTAAGTTTCTTACCAAATTTGCAGATGCTTGGCCTGGCTTATGGCAAATCTGATACAAGAGGTCCATTAATGGAGCACAAAAACTTGCTCCCATGTTGTTTTCCACAAGGAAGTTTAAAAGAATAGGAAGGTATTTGATGAATTGACAGAAAGTATAAAAGGCCTAGCAATTTTATGTTAGTTTGGATATTTTTAGAGGCTGAAGGTGTGGGACATGAAGAATAGTAGCCAAGATTGTGGTACTGGACTTACATTGAGTTTTTGAAGAATAGCTAGATAAGTTGATAAATATTATGGCTATTTGGGCATGTAAATGATTTTGAAGGTTTGTGTTTCTGTGCAGTGATGTGCTGTTACGGACAAACTTTCACCAATATCACCCCAATTCTCTTACTGTCAGGTTATCTTTTACAGTTTTTAAGAGTCTCAGCTCCCTATCTCCTTGTAAAATAATAGTATTTGTGTATAATTTAGAGGATAGTAAGGTTACTCATGAATAAATAGCCTCAACAACTTGATTTTGTAACCACTTGGGAACTTTAATGAGCCACTTCAACCAGCCATGGATGTCCTGTGGAGGTCAGCACCCTGGAACCCACCCCACAAGTGTGACAGGTGCAATGTGAGTTACATAACTTATTCAACAGCAACATGTCAAAGCAAAAGCTAAATTTTCAACCAAACCCAAATATTAATTATTTAATATAGCGATTTTATTTGGAAAAAAAGAAAGTTGTGTTAAAATTTGGTGATATTAGGAAGTTTCAGACTAAAAATGTGCTCTGCCTTGCCTCTAACTATTCAGAGATTGAAAAGATTTCCTAATGCCTTTAATTGTATATGAATTTTGGTCTATCAATGAATGAAAATCCTTGTCAGAAAGAGATCCGAAGGCACTGCAGTTATTTGAAAACTTGAAGAATAACTATTGCTGATTATATGACCAAAGAATATTGATGAAATGATCCTGTTCTGAAATAATTAAGACAGAACATATTTCTGTTTGATCCCTATTAATCAGGAAATTTGGTTATCTAGAACTCATGTACTATCATTTTCTGAATGTACTAAAAGTTTATTAGGTATAAATTTAAACACTATTTAAAAATATATATGTATGTATATATATTTGAGAGAGAGAGGGAGAGAAAGGCAGATAGAAAGAGAGAATGGACATGCCAGGGCCTCTAGCCACTGCAAACAAACTGCAGACAAAAGCACCCCCTTGTGCATCTGGCTTATGTGGGTTGTGGAGAATTGAACTGGGTTCCTTAGGCTTCATGGACAAACGTCTTAACCACTAAGCCATTTTCCCAGCCCACACTATTTGTTTTATTTATACTTAATGCTTACCTACAGCTCTGTTTTCCTTAAGGTTCATTATGAAGCTAACATCTACAAACAAAAGCAATTGTCTTTTAAAATAAAGGACAGATTTCATGACCATTTTATCATATTACTATATTTGAACTTTAATATCTCATTAGAGAAGTGTAAGGATTGCTAGTTGAAATAGCAATGAATTCTTTTATAAGATAATATAACATCATAGAGCCCTCCATTTAATGAAAATTTTATTTATTGCATTATTTATAGCAATTTTATATGTTGTGACTTACCTATTAAATATAAAATCTATCTGGAACAAAGTAGATGCATAAAGCACCCTGTCAAGTATTTAAACAGAATGTCACTGAAACTATTAAAATGTATGCCTTTCCTTATTTGAAAATGGTCACACATTTGTTTTATATGTTACTTTCTTAATCTAAATGTATTCACATTTTATTAGATACTTGCTAGGTGTGCTTTAAGCTTCTTCTTAGAATCAGATAATACAACGAACTGAATTATTTATATTCACTCCATGAACAATTCCCAATTAATTTAATTAATTGATTGATTTATATATTGGTTATTTGAGGTATGGTCTCACTCTAGCCCATTTAATTTTAATAGAGAATGACCCTCCCCAATTTGGTTAAACTTTAGAAAAAGGCTGGTGAGTATAGCTACAAAAATACTTAAAAGAAAAATGCTTAAAAGAAAAATAAAAGGAGAGAATAATTCTATTTAGCATATTTTTAATAACAAACACTATATAATTGATATATTGTTAACTAAATCATTTCCACTTTTAAAGATGCTATTCCAAACAAAATATAAAAGATGAAGCCTCATCAAAATTCAGTTTTGATGTCGTTCCCTTTCCCATTCTGCTTTCAACCTAGAAGATTTTTTATGTTTCTCAGCTACTCATTGCTTACACAGTGCAAACCAGATAGTATTATTAATCTTTCCACTCTCTTTGCAACTTCACAGATAAAGCAGCTCTTATTACTGTCACAATTTTATTTCCAAAGTAAATTTGTGACTCTATCAGCAAAATGATCATGTTCCCATCACTGTATCCCATCAGTCACAGGAAACTGAACTGAATGCAGACATCCATACACCAGCCATTTCCCAAGCAATCACCTTTTATCTCCCTGAGTTGAACCATTAGGAAAATCTAATCCCATTTTTGTTCATCTCTCTTACAACAGGAACTAAAAGACATTTAGTTCTCCTGTTTCCCTTGAGGGCCAAGGGCTGTGACACCCAGACTCAGGAAGCTGTACATCAAGACCTCTATTCACACCCCACTACACTCCTTGCCAGGCTTCACACAGGGACAAGTTACTCTTTGATTCTGAAGACTAGGCTGTGTTTCTGTCCTTTGTGCCCTGTCTGTTAAAAGTAAAAACAGGCTCACACATTGCCAAGCCAGGAGATGCTCATCACTACATTTCTGTGAAACCTCAGCTCTCCTACCAGAAGGGACTGTCCATTTTCCTTCCCTTCATCTAAAATTACTCCATTAAAGTTCAGCATGGTTATTTTAAATTATAAAGTATAGCATGGATTACATTGCTTCCTCTTTAAATTTATTGCTGGCATACAATAGAAATGCCAAAATGAATCAAGAGAATGTGCACTCTCTTCTGTGGGATTGTTATTTTGTCTTATGCCTCTCATAAGTATTTATGCCAACTATGTAATGAAGGAGCAAAGTACTTCCTCATTAGGATTGATTAGCTAGTGACAGCTGCTGCAAGGCTGCGCCTTAGAGAATGAGACTGACATGAAACAAGGGAGACACAAAGGCAGGGGGGAGAATGTGCAGGCTGTCTTTTGGCTGACTTAATTGCTACTAATGGGATGTTTCCTAGAGCCTCTTTCCTTGGTGCTGGTGAACTGCATGCTTTAAACAAGAGGCATGGCTGAAGTATCTCGGGTGCTACTATGTATGAATGAGCCCTACTTAGTGTCCCAATGAACAAGAAACTTGTGGGCAATTATAACTTGCATTAAAGCAGGAAGCAGTTCTCAGAGGTTTGCAGGAAACTTTACGGTTTTTCTACCCCACACAGGCAGGGACTATTAAGAACAGACTAAGCACCCAAAGGTGAATTTCTGCTATTCTCAATGTCTCTGGGCAGTGTAACTTGCAGACATATCCAGGACATAGTTTGAGGAGGGATGTCATTTTACTCTCCTGATTTGCAATGTCTTATCCTAATCTGTCACCCCAAATTCCTACTTCCTTTGCCTTTTAAATATTTCTCAACAGCCAAGTGTGGTGGAGTACACCTTTAGCCCCAGTACTCGGGACACAGAGGAAGGAAAATCACCTTGAGTTCGAGGCCACCCTGAGACTTTATAGTTAATTCTAGGTCAGCCTGGGCCAGAGTGAGAACCTACCTCAAAAAAACAAAAACAAACAAAAATATTTCTCAACGGTCTTCCCACTTTTCTTGTGTGTGTGTTTATTTTTAACCTGTGCTCGAATCCAGGCTTTTGTCATATGTAAAACTGTTAATATCTAACTGGTTTCCTGGTCTCCATCCTGTCTTGAGTCCTCAACAGAGTCTCCGACCTAAAACACCAATCTAGTTACATGAGTTTCTCCCATTAAACATGGTCATGGTTCCAAGCTGTCTACAAGAACGTCCAAATTACTTACTTGAATTAGGCCCCTCTCTTGTTACTCTCTTCAATTGAATGTATTTCAAAATATTTTTCATACATATGCCACTGTGTAACTGAGTTCTGGGTTTACTGTTGTGCTGGCATCTTTTCCATGTAGGTGTAACATGTCCTCCCCCTCTGCCTGCCTTATCTTCCGTGTCTTATTTACGCCTGTTGTTGAACTCTCAGGTGATCTTCCTCAAGAAAACTTAGCTCTCTATCCCAGTAAAGGTCAGGTAGCCCCTCCTATGTGCTTATTAGATCCTGATATTGCCTTATTATATTCAAAAACATTCATTTATTTGAGATACATGATAGACAGATAGATGATAGATAGATAGATAGATAGATAGATAGATAGATAGATAGATAGATAGACAGATAGATAGATAATAGAGATTAGGTACAACCCAGGGCCTTCAGCCACTGCAAACAAAACACAAGATACATGTACACTCTATGAATATTTTTTTACCTGGGTATGTGTACAACACCCTTATTATATTTCAATGGCTGCTATGCTTCTATACATTTCTGAGTTCTGTGTTAGTTACACTCTCATGGCTGAGACTAAATACCATTCCAGAAGCAACTTAAGGAAAGCAGGATTTATTTTGGCTTAAAATTTCTAGGGTGGTTCATGGTTGGGCAGGCATATCAGGCCAGCTCATCACATTTCACTCTAAAAGAAAACAAATGGGAAAGGGGGTATAGGCTATAAAACCTTACAGTTTGACAATTACCCACTTCCTCCAGCAAGTCTCCATCTCCTAAAGACTCCACAACTTTCTCAACCAATGCCACCAGCAGGCAACCTGGTGTTCAAACTCTGGAGCTTATGGGCACATTTTACTTTCAGACTAGAGCAGTTGTACAGTTTGTTTGTTTTGCCCTGGTTAGTCTCATCACAGACTCCAGTTTCAGAGTTATCACTATCAGACCGGGAACTTCAGAGAAAATGTATCAATAGAGTGGATAGAGAGATAGGTAGATATGATTGATTGGCTTAGATAGATAGATAATAGATGAATGTTAGCTAAATGGATTCCCCAGACTACAGAAGACCACTGTCCTTCCTCTACCTTGTTTTTTTTTTTTTTTTTTTTTTCAGACTAACAGTGAATTAGCTAATGTTTCCACATTAGGTAGGGCAGATGTTCTTCACTTACTGTATAGATGCAAATGCTAATCTCTTCTGGAATTACCATAACAGACACACCTGGTGAAATAATGTTTTATAGTTATCTGAAGATCCCTTAGCCTAGTCAAGTTGACACATGTAATGAACCACCACAGCATCATTGGTGCCATTGCCACATTTTCTGCAGGAGTGACTCAAGTGCTGGTATACCTTGCTTGCCTGTTCAGGGTTGAAAAACAAGAAGGCACAGATAAAATGATGAAGAAAACTGATTATTTAAATTTGTAGAAAGTGGCTGCTAGGGTAGGCAAAAGAAGTTATTATTACATTTCTCATCAGTTTCTTCTGAAATAGAGTTAAACTCTGTCAGTTTGCCAATAGCTTTTATTTTGCCCATAGAGTTTTATGATAAAATTAGAGAATGTTCACTGTTTAGTTCTCCTCAGTAAGAGTCATTAGTGACGCTTTAATCTAGCTTTAAAATTAGTCCATAATGGACTGGAGAGATGGCTTAGCGGTTAAGGCGCATGCCTGCGAAGCCTAAGGGTCCAGGTTCCATTCACCAGGTCCTAAGTATGCCAGATGCACATGGTGGCGCATGTTTGCAGTTGCTAGAGGTCCTGGCACGCCCATTCTCACTCGTTCTCTATATCTCTCGCCCTCTCTCTCTCTCTGTCGTAAATAAATAAATATAAATCTTTAAAAATTAGTTAATAATATTTATTTAATTTTTAAAAATATTTTTATTTATTTATTTGCACGGAGAGAGATACAGACACACAGAGAGAGAGACAGAGACAGAGAGACATAGAGAAAAGAGAGAATAGATGTGCCAGGGACCCTAGCCACTGCAAACAAACAGCAGATACATGTGCCATTCTGAGCATCTGGCTTTACATGGGTACTGGGGAATCAAACTCCAGTCATTAAACTTTGTAGGCAAGTGCAAAATTTCACAAGAGAAGGAGCTGTGAAAATAGATCCTTCCACCTTCTCTGTTCCTGTGATATAAACATGATGTTGAACATCATTTTTGCTGATTAATGAAATTTTTATAATGCTGTTTTGTTTGATTGAAAATCAACTCTATAAGGATCTGATTCATTCCCTTCAGTTCCTTTTCTTCCCCTCCCTTTTTCTTCCCTTCCCTTCCTTTCTCTTTCTTTCCTTTGTTTTCTTCCTTTCTCTCAGGAGGGAAGCAGAGCATCTTGTGCTCTTACAGCTGAAACAAACAGCCATTTTAGCCCTAATGATGTGCTAAAGATAAGGCATTCTCTTAGATTATTTTATTCACACATAAAGGTTTGGGATTGCTTTCAGTAAATTGAAAGAGGCTGATATAAATCTTTAAAACCAGTGAAAAGAAAAAGCATTCACCAGGTGGCCTAACTAAACATAATTTAAAACACTCTTAATGTATGTGCCAGCAAGTATTTGAAGAAATAAGTAGTCAGGTACAAGAAATAATTGATACATGAGACACGCCTGTGACAAGTCATCACTCAGCCCTGCGGTAGTAAATAGCACATCCTGGGCCTTCCATTATATTTGGAACTTTCTCTGGAATACAGAGATCTGCATAAAAACGGATGAGGTTTTCTGCTGCTGCAGTTATAGATGTGCGACTGAGTAACTGTCTTTCCCAACCAAGATGCTCAAATAAAGGAGTCAACATGGAAATATGTAATTGAGTTGTGTGGATCTATAAAGTGCGTCTTACTCAGCCAGAGAATGAAATTGGGAGAATAAATTACCTTTCTTGCTCTAGTCATTGATAGATAACCCATTTTCAAATGTTAGATTCCTTGCTAACAATCTTGTTAAATTTTAAGACTTATAGTTATTTTGTGAGATTATACATCATTGACATAGTGTATTTTATCCAGAACTGTTCATACATAAAATGATTATTCATTCAAAAGACAATAATCCCAGTAGAATAAGTACATATGTATAACACCTTTTTTCTTATGAGGAGCACTGGATAAAATAAATACATAAGATAATTAAAAATTTGATTAAGTGTTTGATATTACTTGACATATTTTTATAGATATTATTTGCACTCCTTAAAGATAAAGAATATTCCCTGCTCCTAGAGCTAATTAATCATTTCATCATATTCCAGACTTCAGTTATCACTGAAATAATTATACAGAACAATTTTGTAGCATGTTTTTCTACAACCTGTATTTCAGTGATTTCAAAATATGAAACATTTTTAATTCTAAATTCTTTAAAGGATTCTGTATAAATTGAAAATTAGCATTTCAAAATACTTTGCTTATGACTTTGAAAAACTGATTAATATACCATGAGCACTTTAATTTGCTTTTAAAACTTATAACTTGATAAATAATGTGCCAGCATAAACACACCTGCAGAAAATACTGAAGTAAGTATGAGACAAAATATAGCTGAGTAATTGCTTTATAACAGATTTATGAAGGTAGGAAAATCCATAAATAGTTTTTAAAGTTAGCTTTAGGACATTTATTTTGTGTGGTCGATGTTTCTAGGGGAGGAATTCAGTGTATTGCACAATTAAACCTGATAGATAGCACATTTTACAAAGATGCTATAAAAAACTTTGTGGATGGTAGCTTGCTTTCAAGCAGCAGTGTTGAGGTCATTAGTAAAGAAATGTGACATGCTTTTGTCCTTATTCATTGAGCTTTTGACTCTCAAAAATATGCATCATCATTGTTTAATTGGTAGATAATTTTTGTTTGATTTATATTTCTTGGGAATAAATGGCAAATAATAAACTCCTGTGTTATATTTGGAAACTTTGAATGTTGGTCATGGTGTACACTTAGAAAGAACTTACTTTGGTACTTCCATTCAAATGAGAAAATCAGGGCCAGACATTCTTTACTACTAAATATCAAACTTAGATCATATATATTTGAGTTTTGACTGCATATCTTTGACACTCACAGTGATTGTTTTAGATGGTTACACCCCATCACTATTTTAAGATGGAGTTGTCTGTTTTGACATTTTATTAGGAAGAGATGAAATATAGTAGGAGTTATGGATTCTCCTCAAACTTTTATATTTTTGAAATCTGATGGCATGTGAGCAGAGCATATGGTTATCTATCATACTAATGTACACATTGTACATTCACTTATTGTTATTGAAGGATACCCTTCAATATGTTTAAATAATTCATGAAGGGAAACCATTTCAGAACTAAAACTGTATTAGAGACAAGGTTGACATTTTTGACCAATGTGTCATGTAATAGAGGCAAAAGAACAAGGAGGGTTAAAAGCTGAAGGAAGTTGCATTTCAATGCACCTTTTCACCCTTAAACTTGAGAAAATGACAGAATCTTTGTTTACCTCCCTTAGCACAATTAGGATATTGAATGGTTGACAGAGCTGGCAAGAAGGCTCCCAGTTCATGGTATAACTTGCAGCCAACACTGATGCCTCAGTATCCAGTGGAGAGGCAGAACATGTACACATGTACTCAAATTTCAGGCCTGCTTACTTCTGGAGAGCATCTTTCCCCAAAGTCTCCTCCCTGTCCGTGGAGTAGGGGTTATTATTAACCATCATGCACCTTAACTCACAGTTCAATAGGAAATATCCTTTTCTTATTGCTAGCCTTTCCAGAGGCTGCAGAGGTAGCTTACTTGAGTTCAATTCCCAGTACCCATATGCAATGCCAGGCCTGCGCAGTGCCTGAAATCGTAGTGCTGTGGAGGTAGAGACAAGAGGATCCCTGATGCTTTTGGCTGGTTAATCTAGCCTAATTGGTGGTTCCAGGCCAATTGGATGTCCTGTTTCAAAGGAGATGGACAGCATTCCTGATAATAAGCCCCAAAATTGTCCTCGAACCTCCACATGCACATGCATACACAGAGACAGACACTCCAGTTTTGCACATACGCCTTTTCCTTTCACTTTCTGTGTACTAAAAACCATGCTGAACACCGTAAGAATGTACAGATAAATCAAAATCTCATGTGTCTATAGTATCCCCAAAATAGCTAAAGAAAACTCTTAAAAAATGTAGGAAAAATATCTTCTCCTGTATTTTAGAAGCATTGTTATTTGTTGCCTTTTTTTTTTTTTCAGCAGATATTTAGTGCGTGAGCAACTTTCTCCATGGGATTAGTTGTCAGGGAGCCATGAAGCAGAGCATCATAGAGGGCTTAGATTCATGGAGCACACAGCTTTGTTTAGGTGCCAGGCCGACATTTGTAAAGTAATCCTACAAGTGTGCCATTAGAAGCTAGGCTATATGTAGGAGGAAAGGTTGTTATGGAAAAATATGGCTCTGTGATAAGATTAGGGATCAGATTTACAGGTAGCTTCTTAGAGGCATCTTTCTTGAGACTTCAGCTAAGATCTGAAAAGTGACTTGGAATTAAAGTGGGAGGGAGAGGAAAGTATGTGGCTGCAAGAAGTAGAAGCTGGAGGAAGATGGAGAATGACAGTAGCTAGATCCAAAGAAAAGTTAGAGGAAAAGGACAGTGATGTGAGAAGAACACTGTCACAAATAAAGATGCACCTCTGATTTAAGAGCACTGAGACTATGTTGAAGGATTTAAGAGCCAAAAAGTACAGTGAGATTCACTTGGTTTAGTTTTCTGTTGTTTTAATCGCCTTGGCTTTGTTGTTAGATTAGATTAAGAAAGAAAAGAGCAAACATGCTAGTTCACATGAGCAGTTCGGAAGTGGCCCCATTAGAGGTAGTGAAGATGTGGGTTGAATCAGAAATATCTACTAAAGTAAACAAATAGAATTTAGTCTTACTCTATTTCAATGAAGAGGGACTAGATCTAGGTTTCTGGTTTTCAAAAGACTAATGCAACAATGTTTAAACTTTATTTTGAAACATCAGATGGCACACACACTGTCATAGATTGCTGGGTAATTGTCTTTGTATCTTAGAGTCTTCAATGCACAGACACACAAGTAGCAACATTTAAATCAGTATGCTTTGTGGGAGAGTGTGCCATTTTTAGAAGAGGAAAAAGAGTAGCACTAACCTTCTCTGAGTACCTATGATAAGTTGGGCATAGTGCAGAGTATTTTGTATGAAGTGCCGGTATGTGGTTTGTCAGCACATTTTCAGATACGATTTAATCCAAATAAGAAATCTGCAGCAAGGTTCCTCGGCTCTATGTGACCCTCTGCCATTTTGGGACAGAGTCTCCTTTGTTGTGGCCACTGTGTTGTGTATTGTAGAATGACTATGAGCACCTCTGACTCTGTCCACAGCAAGCCAGGATCTCAGTCTCCTCGTCTTCTCCCACACTTCAGTCTTGACAACTGAAATTGTCTCTAGTACCATTGTTCTACAGAATAGCATGAGATATTTGAGCAAAGGCAAAAGTTCATAGTATTTTATGTATTCATTAAATACATTCTAAAATAACCCTTTTATTCCCTCTATTTTTATGTCTGCAAAGTTGAAAGACATAATGACAGGCTTTTGTGTTAACCTCAATCTTTTCCCTGAAAAAATAATCATACCTCATATTAGAATACTTGGAGAGGTTTTAATTGTTAGCGATATTATCATTCATGAGTATGTATGCATACAACTTCTCTGGCATACCTGAGACAGGGTTTTCTAAGAATAACTTCACTACTTGAAAATTTGAGCATTCCTCCATTTTTTTTTGGGGGGGGGAGGTTGAGGTAGACTCTCACTCTAAACCAGGCTGACCTGGAATTCACTCTGTATTCTCAGGGTGGTCTCAAACTCACGTCAATCCTCCTACCTTTGCCTCCACGATGCTGGGATTAAAGGTGTGCACCACCATGCCTTGCTTGGTCCTCCTTTATTAATTAAAATGTGCTTCTTCCCCAAAGTCCTGCACCTCACTACTATATTCATAATCTACTACAATGTGGTATTATAGGTCTGTTCCATCAGTTGTTAACTGAATCATGCTATTCATTATAGATAAGAATGAAAATTAAATCACATTAATTGAAGAATTAATTAGAAACTAGCTACTAATAATGAAACAATATCTAGTAATTTAAAAAATCAGAGTAAAGATAATTTCATTTGTAGCAACTTGAAAACTTCTGGTATCTTGTTTACTCATAATGATGGTCTTAAACTTATAGCTATAAAATCCTCTATGAAATCATACTATCAGGACAGTAGCATACTTGCATTATTTTATGTGTAAATGCTGTGGCTGCTTTCTGCATAAATTCTCTCTCTCTCTAGTTCTCTCTCTCCCTTCCCCTTCCCTTCTTCTCCCTCTCTTCCCTTCTTCCTGGAACCCAGAATGTGATCAATACATAATCTATAGCTAACAATAAAACACATCAATAATTGATTTAGCTTGTAAGGACAAACTCAAATATATTTGCCATTATGCTTCAAATAATGAGATCTCAATGTGAAAATAGTAAACCTAACCATGATATTGTGAACATCTATGTAAACACTGTTTTTCTTGAAATTTGAAAATTTCTATTTCCTAAATTTAGCATAAGAATAATGTGTATAAAATACTTCATCAACATAAAGTGATATCTGAAAAAAAAAAGTTTTCTAGCAATGTTTGTGACTGAACCTAGGGACTCATTTATGTTAGGCTAACTTCCACTGAACTACATACCAATCCCTGAAAATAATATTCTTAAGGCCTTTTAAAAGTAAAATAAACATCTACATATGCATAACCCAAGGGGAAGCTACTTAGATCAGTCGTCCTTCTTTGCTTCTGAATGACCATACTTCTTAAAATCATAGTATAGACAGCACATTAAGATTCAACTTCCCTATCACTTTGCCAGACAGGGCAGTGTTTAAGCTGGTGAGGCCAAATAGAAATAAATCCCAGTTTTAAAGACCTCTAGAGACATCACAGTTGGCAACCAATTCATGGTTCAGTGACCTTTACTGCTAACTGCTTCTCCTCTATACTTTGCCTAAGTTGTTCATGCTATTATTTAGACCCATTATCTTCTCTCTTGGCATAAGTAGTTGTCAAGATTTGCTTCTTAAGTGTCTGTTTAGCTGCCTTGTTTTCTTCACTCCAACCCCCACTCCCAGCTCTCACATAGTACCTTCAAATATTTATCATCTTTCTGAGTCAAGTGTCCTAATCATGCAAGCACATGATGAGAACATGGATAGAACATATTAACTGTCTCTTAAAACCCCTACCTTCTTTTCCTCCTTCCTTCATTCCTTCTACTTTTTCATATGTGTATGTATATATGTATACATACCTCTTGATTATTGTCTGAACAAGGTGTTCTCTTAGATTATAATATTTCAAAGTAGTTCAGTAATCTAGAACCTTTAAAGTCACATTCAAAATTGGAAGAGTCTTTTATTCTAAGTATGTCCATACACTTAAAAGTCACAGTATTGAAAGTGCTGTAAGGTTCAATTTCACTAGCACTTTACCAATAAATCCACAGTGTGTCTGTTTGTCTGATTCTTTTTAGAGTGCCAGCATGTCTTTCCTTCCACTTAAGACACCTTCTTTGAGAACTCAATAAATGTAATAAAGACCTATCCACTCTCTTTATTGAGTATAGAGATTTCTTATAAAAATATTTCTAACATGAACATGTGTGTATATGTCTGTGTAAGAGAGAGAGAGAGTTTCCAAAAGTTTAGTTTATTGCTTTAAGTCTATTTGTTAGATAAATGTTTTAAATTATCCAGTATTTTAGATAACTCTCCTTTTCTTTTTTAGACTCAAAGACATAATGTAATGATTGTATCATTTACAGGTACCACAATAATTTACATATATTTTTCAAGACTTTTCATCATCCCTCCTACCTTTAAAAAGATACAATATTTTTTTTAAGTACATTTTTCTTTCAAACTTAGCCTCATGGAGAGTTCCTTCATCCCTTGCCATTTTCAAACTCTTTTCAATATTTGAAAATTTCAATCTGCTAGAGATCTACCCTTACAATACAGTTTTACTTTTTATTGTAAAACAGTAATTTTTCCCTCTGCTTAAAGATATGTTTTTATTCCATGACATATTGTTTCTTTATGTCCTTTTTAGACTATAGCTAAAAAAATTGAAAATTTTAAAATTAAAATTAAAAATTTAAAATTTTTAAAATTTCTAAAACAGCATTTTTTGTATGTCTGTAATAATAATTTTGATTATAATAACTAACTTTGTTAAAAATTTATAACATTTTGAATATGAAATTAAATGCTCTTTGTATCCCATTGCATATAGTCCTTCCCTAACTAATTAACAAAGAAGAGACTTTGTACCTAGACCTGACTTAGTTCAAATGCCTGCACATCAGGTTTCGGTAAGCCAAGCATATTAACAATTTGGGTTCTCTATTTTCTCCCATGGAAAGAAGTGAGTTAGAGTAGGTTCTACCATCTCTTCTAGCACCTCCATTTGACAGTGTTACTAGTTTATTAAAGGTAGACATAGAGTCTGAAGCTTCTTAGTAGCAGTAGGAAAGCTAGGATAGAGGTATTCTGATCCTTTATAGCAGAAAGAAAATTAGAGGAGAGTTTGAGGACAGCTCGGCTTAAAGCCTCTCATCACGACGGGTGTCAGCATGATGCATGACAGTTTCAAGACACTCTGCTGTCTATTTATTTCTTACATAGAGAGTGGACAATAATGACACTGCCAGTTTTATAGAAAGATCTCTGATCTCATTATAAAAAGAAAATCCCACCCGGCATGGTGGCGCACACCTTTAATCCCAGCACTCAGGAGGCAGATCTAGGAGGATCACTGTGAGTTCAAGGCCACCCTGAGACTATATAGTGAATTCCTGGTCAGCCTGGAATAGAGTGAGACCCTACCTCAGAAAACCATAAAAAAGAAAGAAAGAGAAAGAAAGAAAGAAAGAAAGAAAGAAAGAAAGAAAGAAAGAAAGAAAGAAAGAAAGAAAGAAAGAAAGTCCCCGGACTCGTGACTCAAAGAACAACAGAGGTGCTGGAGAGATGGCTTAGCAGTTAAGGCATTTGCCTGTAAAGCCAAAGGATCCTGGTTCAATTCTCCAGGACCCACATAAGCCAGATGCACAAGGGGCACATGCATCTGGAGTTCATCTGCACTGGCTGGAGTCCCTGGCATACCCATTCTGAAGATTAGAGAAAGGGGAAATAATGCAGAACTTAACGAAATGTATGCATTTTGTTCTTTAGGAGAGATACATAAGAATGAGATTGTTCTTCAAGTGAATAAAAGAAAGTTACTGCAGATTATATGGCTTTTATTTGTTAATGGAAACTAGAACAAATGATAGGGGAGATGAATTACAGACAGGCTGACATTTATACACAATGAATAACTTCTTGATAATCATCATTGTTAAAAGCTTAAATAAGGGGTTGGAGAGATGGCTTAGTGCTTAAGGCATCTGCCTCCTAAGCCTAAAGAACGCTGGTTCCAATTTCCAGGTCCCACGTTTAGCCAGATGCAAAGTGATGCAAGGGTGCAATGCTGCACTTGACCACAAGGGGACGCACACATCTGGATTTCATTTGCAGCAGCTGAGAGGCTGCTGGCGCGCCCATCTCTATCTGTTTCCTTCTTCCTCTCTCTCTCTGTCTGTCTTCCCCCCCCCCAAAAAAAGCTTAAATAATTGGTCAGCATAGTTTTCTCAACAACTTCTGACATCTTCTTTGTTTTTATATTTGATGATGTTCTTTGATATTTTTTAAAGTCCTCAATAAGCTGTAAAATATTTTCCAGTGGTCATTTGTCATTCCTTCATTAAGTAAGTGGATTAGCCTGAAGTTATTCTTAACTAATAAAATGATTCAAATCCTATGGCTTACTGCTAATAAAAAATTATAAGGAATGGAAGAGCATTTTAAATG
The DNA here is from genome assembly GCA_036365145.1 of Orientallactaga sibirica. Classification (NCBI taxonomy): domain Eukaryota; kingdom Metazoa; phylum Chordata; class Mammalia; order Rodentia; family Dipodidae; genus Orientallactaga; species Orientallactaga sibirica. The sequence continues at coordinate 12,561,726 of JAEOAD010000060.1, read as the reverse complement.
CTGAAGTTGCAGGTTCCAGTAACTGACTTGATGTCATTATGTATTTTTTAAATATTTAAAGAATTTCAAAGTACTGAAAACATATAAACTATTAAAAAATCCCTTCTCTGGCCTTTCTGACTTAACTAGTAGAGAACAAGCTTAATCACAGATTAATCTAAGAGGTAATTCTAAAATCTTTTATTGTTTCATAGAAAAAAAATGACAGTGACAATTTGCCAAGTTCTCTCCTTTGTATTTCCATTTAAAACATCCTCTTTAAAATATTGAGAAATGTAATAATGGCTTATCTTCTCTGTTTTTTTGAGTCTAGGATTTTAAAAAATTTTTCCTACATGCTTGGGTAAAAAATAATTCTCATTTTTCTCAGAAGAATAATAAACGACTTATTTCACTCATGTTAAAATGGGTGTGTGAGTTTAAATATTTCTGAATTACCTTATAATTTTGCAGATGTGGCAAATGTATACGGAAAAACTTTTATCTATTTTATTATAATTGCACTCTTCCAAAGCAACTGTCATTGGCATTGATTTAAACTAAGGGATATCAAGTCTAATTAAGATGACTTAAAGACACATATAAGAGTTATTTACTTCACTGAAATGCACTGTGGGTTTCTACTGTGACATTACTGCCTTTCACACTAATGATCATTACTTATAAAAGAGACAAGCAAAAGATTTGGGTTCTATTATTTTAAATATTTATTACTTGAGATTTTCATATTAAACTACTAAATGATAATGTGATTATGACTTATAAGGTCAGAAAAAAACTTTCTGTTCTCTTATTTCCCTCACAATTATATGCATCTTATCCATTAAAAACATGTAAGATTCTATGTTTTTGATAGCCATTGACTATGATTATAAATGAGTATCACCTGGTGGTCCTCAGAGATGCAAGTTCTCTGACCACATCCTGACCTGTAGGATTGTAATTTTTAAAGGTACTTGTAGGACTGTAATGTCTTAGAGGTACTTTGTACACGTAGTCAAGTGTGGGAAGCATGAGTTGGGTAGGCTATCATTAGTAATATGAAAATTCTAGAAAACAATCTGAAGAGCTTTTGGAATTTAACATTTTTTATCTTTAACGAGGTGCATGTTTTGATTACTGTGTAGTTTTAGGAGCTAAGATTTAAGATGTTTTAAAATCCATTGTATATAAGTATCTCAATCTATGACCTAGTAGTAAAATTTAAAGTCATTGAATGATGTTTAAGAATTTAATAGCGATTACCGACTATAACTGACATGCAATCATAGTAGAGGTTTGAGGATTCATTTCTGTTTTTCCTCAGTTATTCATGGTAATGCTTGAAATGTTAACTTTCTCATCCATGGATAGTGTGATCAATGTATCTAAGTGTGAATGTGCTCTCTAGTTTATGATAAAAGAAGAATCATTGTTGTTAAGTCAAATCTTAGTACTTTTTATGTTTCATTATTTCTGTTCCTTTATTTTTATTTATTCCATGTTTTCTTTTTTGTTTTAGTTGGGTCTGGTAAGTTGACATTTTATTGGCCATCTTCTAATCATCGTGTCACTGTGACTGGAACTTCTCTTCCCCTTTCCATCCATACCCTTCCATGTCCTTCAACCAATCAGCCTCCATGTTTCACTTGTCATTGGCCACAAAGACAGACTGCACAGAATAAAGTCTGCAGGAAGTATGGGTAACTGTGACAAAGAGTAAAGGTAATGGGGTTGCTAACTTTATGTCTTATTAAGTCATATATGGTCTACATCCTTTAGTTTCTTTTCTCCTAAAATAAGTGATGTCAGGATTGTATTGTGGTGAAGTACTATTTCAATTTCTGTCTTACCATATTAAACAAAAGGAAAATGTTTACACTTACTCATGTTAAGTGTTATTGAAGAGATTTTATTTTATTATAAGTACAATATTAGTATTCAGTGTTTGTGAAATTTGGATGAAGTGATGGTCTGTGTGCCTGCTAGTTGGAAGACTTAACAAAAAACTTCGATGAGCACTCTTCAGGGATCCTTGTAATGTGCTTGAGGTCTTGGCACATTTTCAGGTCCTGTAATTTTGCTTCTAGGAAATATTCTTGAAAATATCTGTGTGAAGGATATTAAATCTTGCATTGTCTTTAATAATGAAAATCTATCCTAACACTTTGGAGACTGAGACAGGATCACCACAGAGATCTTAAGGCCAACATTGACTACATAATTTGTTCAAGGTTAGCCTGGGATATATAACAAGAGTGTCCCAAGCAAACAAAATAGTGAAAATGAGAAAAACCTTAATTTGCAGTGTCAGAGACTGAACAGGGTCTCCTAAATGCTAGTCACGTTTTCTACTTCTGAGCTATAAATACAGTTGAAAAAAAAATCAATGTTTTAAAAAATAAAAATTACTAAATATTTTAAGATAATATATTATTAAATAGTTTTAATTAAAATATGTCAATAGGGTATTCTTGAACAATATTATCCAGTTTTCATGGATGAATTATGGGTAGCTTTTCTTATTTCCACATGGTTGAGCTTTCCACACTATATATATTAACACTGTAAGTGCTTATTCAGAATTTTTTAGGGTCTCACTCTAGCCCAGGCTGTCCTAGAACTCATTCTGTAGCTCAGGCTGGCTTCAAACTCATAGCAATTCATCTACTTTAGCCTCCAGAGTGCTAGTATTAAAGTTGTGAGGCACTATGCCAGGCTTAATTATACATTTTTGACAGTAGCATATTAAATTTTTTATTATTAATTAAATGTTTTAGCTTTCAAAAACTATGAGAGGAGATCACCATAAACACCGAGTCATAAACCCAAGTCAGTATATCTGCTGAAAGTCCTTCTCAATCTAGTTGACCCTTTATCACAGAAGCATATTCCTGTCTTTCACGTAGAGGTGCATCATACTTCACACGCAGGCATTTACTTAGTGCTGCATCACGTTTCACACGCTTGTATTTACCTAGAGATGCATAATACTTCACATGCAGGCATTTACTTAGAGGTTCATCATGTTTCACATATATGCATTAACTTAGAGGTGCATCATGCTTCACATCCATGCAGGAGAGAATTGTTTTGGAAACATGGCTTCACTTCATTGCTCAGTCTAACTTCAGTCTTCTCCAAACTGAAGTGATCCTCCTGTTTCAGCTGGGACTGCAAATGTGTGTCACAAGACCAGTAGTGAAAGGATCTTTAAAGTTTTATGTCTAAGACATATCTTGTGGCTGATGTCACTGTTGATGTTGGCTTGAGAATTTGCCTACAAAATACAGTAATTCGTTTCCAGGCAGATATCCTGTGTGGAAGGATTGCTTCAGGATAAATGTAGTTAACGTAAGGGTTTGTATTCCTTGTTCCCAAATAAGTCTTTGAGGTTTGAAGAGAACTGGCATTTTATAAAAGAAACATCATTTCTGGCACACATTCTTAGACATGCTCCTGAGATTCAGGAAGGAGACCACCCGAAGGTTTTACTTGACTAAGTGGTTTGAACATTTATATTTTCCTACTCAAATTTCCTCCATATTGGAAAGTCATATTCTCCCACTCATCTAATTAATCATTTGGTTTTCTTTCATTGAAAGAAACCAAAACTCTAGTCTGGGTTTAGTTTATTATCCAGTCAGTACTTTGAATTTCGTAGTTTGATTTCTACAGCACTTATTCCAACTCTTAACTAAGGAACAGAGTGCTCCTGTATGGATTGGCATGGGGGAAAATCCTCAGGCAATGAGCCACATGCCTATTATGATACCTGGGTAATGACAGTGTTTTCTAAATTCATCAGTAAGCCACTCAGTTACAATCACAGGTTTTTAATTTTTTTTTTAATTATAGGCTAGAGCCTCAGTTTTACCAAATTGACCTTAAGTGATGCCTCCTAACTTTGTATTTTCTTCCCTGTAACTTAGGGGACATTTGAAAATATTTGATTTTTCAAGTCTCCTATAATTTTCTGGTCAAATGATACAATTTCTACTGAGCCTCATTCTTTTGTTTTGCAAAAAGCACAGAAGAACGTACATTAATCTAGATGTTAGGAGTCTCTTTTGCTCTCTTCAGTTTTGTTATCATGCAGCTATAGACAAGTCATTTTACTTTTTTTTTCTTTTAAGTAGTTTCATATTTTACATGTGAGTAATGCACTTATTAAAAGGTATTTAATGTCCTTTCATGATCTAATTTTTGTGAGCAGAATGGGAACATTTGTGAGCATAATCTGAATATGATTTTTGATTCATATTTACACTATGGAGTTATCTTAAGTCACTAATCTAAAAAACTGAAAATATTCTTAAGGCAGCAATTACAACAGTGGAAAGGACTTAAAAAGTGGATTAGAAGAACTCTGTCCTATGTAAACTGTTAAATGTCTGGCTTGAAATGATTGTTCAATTTGAACTGACATGAGAGAAAAGAATAATTAGGTGTTTCAGATAGCTGATAAGGAATGAATTTGAAAAGTGTAAACAGTAGGTAAAAAAGACTTAGTACATATTTGTTCTTTGTGCACTGAGCCCAGCCCTAAAACAAACTCTCCACCCCACCTCAGGGGTGACTCTATCAGCACACCTAATTTTCAGCTGCCATTGCCCTCAACGTTACTGACACAATTTTCTGACACTCTATTTACTGCTGGATGAAGTGGCCATTTATGTCTGTATGAATCAAACAGTTTGGACAAAGCTGGCAGTATTTGTAATGTCAGGATGAGCAGATGTTTCAAATTTGCCCTCATTTCCATATATATTCTGTTTGAATGTGCCCTTGCCCATGTAAATGAAGGAGGCATGCAATTCCACTATTACTTTAAATTCATTTCTATTCAAATAATTGGACTGAAGATTTTAAATGGTGGTAATTTACATAGAGCTTTTGAGGTAAATTAAAGTAATTTTAGATCCTGCCTGTTCCAGGAGATCCTTATGTACATGATTAAAGTTCACTCACCTTTAAGCAGCACTAAGTGAGAAAAGATAATATTTATTCATACAAATTTCAGGTGTGCTTTGACTATAAAGGGCCATATTGTAACTCAAGAAATCTGTTGACTATGAGGGTTAATTTTAAAGGTCGAGTAATATGAACTCTTCATAATACAGCTCCATTTCATTCTGTAAATGTTCACTTAGCAATGTAACTTCATATCATGGGCGTTGGTCCGCTATCAGTGTTATGTATGCGTTATGTAGAACATTCAGGCATCACACAGGGTTACCAGGGAACTGAGGCCTGTCACTGGATGCTTCTGATACACTGTGTCTTCTTTCATCTCCTTTAGAGCCTCCACATTTTGTTGTGAAACCCCGTGACCAGGTTGTTGCCTTGGGAAGGACTGTGACCTTTCAGTGTGAAGCAACTGGAAACCCTCAACCAGCTATTTTTTGGAGGAGAGAAGGGAGTCAGGTACAACCGTTTATTCTAATTGTTTTAATCAGCAAATATGGGTGCCAGGTATCTGTAAGGAATAACCAATATATGGTGTGTAGTGATATATCTATCACATGCAGAAAACTGAGAAATCCAAATCTCTTGAAATGACTAGAAGAGAAAATTGTCTTTCTTCTAATGTCCAAAGCAATTTTGCATGTCGAGATTTATTACACAGGTGGTATATAGGAGCCATTCTTTCACCATGTAAATGTCATTTTTTCTACTTCATCCATATCAAATAAAGCCTACTTATTTTCTCTACAAAATTCAATTGCCATTTCTATTACGCAGTTATTTAAAATTACATACTAATGGACACATATATTTGAAAGAGATATTGTTCAACATCATTTCTCTGAGAGCACAGAAATATGAAGTTCCTTTTAATCCTCAAACCATATCAAATTCTCTTTAACATTGATACATATTAAATTTACTTCAGTATATTATATAGTCTTTGAAACTGTCATATGTAAGCCTTACTTGCTATTTTCTAAACATTTCACAACCTAGAAAGTGATGCATACACCAAGACAAAAATATAAGATCTATATTCACTTTAAATTTATTTGGCTTCTATTTAATAAATAAAAAGATTTTACATATTTAAGATGCATTTTTATACCATCAATGGGGCATGCCTTTTTCAATAAAGTGAAATATTTTTGTTTCTTTATAGGATATGTTTAAAATGACTCCTTCTTGACTTGTTTTCCTGTTTTTTGACTCTGCCTTTGGAGTTCGGTAGTCTTTCTTCTAATGTGCTTTTATAAAGTTCTAACAGGCAGTTTACTGATTGCTCTCAATGACGCCTTGTGGGCATTTTTACTTTGGCTGACAGATATTAATTTGATTAGAGAATGTAGACTCTCATTTGATTTCTACTATCATGTTTAGTATGACACATTCTACCATGCTTTATTTGGACTCACAGGACTAAATTTGCTAACAAGTCAAAGATGAAAAAAAAAAAAATTTTAATAGACCAGAGAGATTTGGAAGTAGATGGTAGAAGAAAATTTTATATCAGAAATAGTGAACAAGTGGGAGTTCTTAGTACTGCAATGGTTCAGTTAAATTAATCAAACTAGGGATCAAATTTGGTCTACTGATTCAAAGAAAATTTTTTTTTGGTAAAAATGTGTCATTGGAAATATGTCCATGGAGTGACAAAGAATCCTTTATAATGAATGCTAAAAAGCATCAAAAGATTTAAAAGAAGCATATGACTTAGCTATGCCACTCCTAGACATGTACTCAACCAGCCCATACCTTACTGCAGAGAAAACCTGCACATCCATGTCCAGTGCTGCTCTATTCACAGTAGCAAGAAAATGGAACCAGCACAGATATCCATAAACACACAAATGCATTAAATTAATAATGAAGATGTGATAGATATCTACATTGGAATTTATTGAGCCTGAAAGAAAAATGAAAATTGTAGGAAAATAGATGGCACTAGAAACTATTATATTAAGTGATGCAAGCCAAGTTCAGAAAGACAAATACATGTGTTCTTTCACGTATGTGGATCCTAACATCTATTTTTATATATGTATATTTATGTAGAAATGAGTATGGATATGTGTCATGAAAGTAGAAAGAGGCCCGTCAGAGGGGCACAAGAAGACTTAAAGGAGAGGGGAGGGAGGGTAATTGAACGCATTTGACAAGAAAGCAGAAATTAGAATACTGGGAATGGAAGTGTTCAAATATAGAAGTGCACGGAGAGATTGGGGAAAGGAAAAGGTAACTGTGGAGGTAGGGAATTAACAAAACTAAATATGTGTAAAAATGCCCTTAGGAAACCTGGTATTGTATGTGCTGATTTAAAAAAGAAATGATGCATTTTTAAGGAGATGGAAATGCTAATTACCTTGATCTCATCATTCTACATAGTAAGCATATATCTATTCATCAACTGTATACCATAACTATTCAGAATTATGATGTGTCAACTAAAAATTAAAGATAACAAAGACCTGAAAATGCTACTAAAATATCACACTGAACCCCTTTAGCATATATAATGAACACATATTTAAAAGAAAAAATGCACTATGCTAAAAACAAATTTTAGAGTTCATTAATACATACCATGAAATCATGCTAATCAAAACAAAATAAGGGGCTGGAGAGATTGCATAGTGGTTAATGTGCTTGCCTTCAAGGCCTAAGAATCCAGATTTGATTCCCTAGTACCCATGTAAGCCAGATGCATATGGTGGCACATGTGTCTGGAGTTTGTTTGCAGTGGCTGGAGTCCCTGGAATGCCCATTCATCCCCTCCTACTCTCTTTCTCTGCCTTTCTCTCTCTTTCAATCTCTCTCTCTCTGCCTTTCTCTCTCTGTCTCTGTCTCTCTCTCTCTCTCTCTCTCTCTCTCTCACACACACACACACACACACACACACACTCACTGACTCTCTCTTTCTCAAATAAATACAAATTAAAAAAATTTGGCCTGGCGTGGTGGCGCATGCCTTTAATCCCAGCACTTGGGAGGCCGCGGTAGGAGGATCGCCATGAGTGCAAGGCCAACTTGAGACTACATGGTGAATTCCAGGTCAGCCTGGGCTAGAGTGAGACCCTACCTTGAAAAACCAAAAAAAAAAAAAAAAAAAAAAAAAAAAAAAAAAAAGAAAGGAAAGAAAGGAAAAAATTAAAACCCAAATAATTATATCACTAAAAGAAGCAAAGTTATTTGATCAGAAAACATCATTAGTACATGAAATACAGTGGTATTATTCTGTATAATATCACTTCTAAGACACATGCTCTTTTGATTCAACTCTGAATGAATTTCAGAAATAAATTATAGGCATCCATGATAGGTAGCCCTACCTTCTCACAGGAAACACTAGCTATGTCATTGCTAAGTTATTGGTGAATGCTCCTGAACATTAGTATGATAACTAATAGAAATGCTTATTATGGTTCCTGAATGCTATCCCTGAACACAGAACTGTGGTTCTGTACTGATAGTCTTAGAGTTTATAATGTTATATGCATGCATATGTGAAATAAGATTTTTATCATATTTGTCTTAAATATGTATTTTTCTCTAATAATAGTTAATGTGCTTATATATCTAGTAATAATTCAAAACTGATAGTTATAAAATACATGTTAATATAGAGAATTTATTTAAATTTTCGTAGGATGCCATTTTGATTTGTATTATTAAACCTCATATATGTTTAATAATACATTTATATATGTGCATATCAATATACATGGTTTAGTGATGAAAGAACATTTAGTTTATTTTTATGCATATGTATCTATATCTGTTTAAACATAAATTTATAAATGATTATGTTACTCTACCAAGGTTTTGGAACCTACCATTTAACCTATTCATATTTTTTTCTTTCCATATTCTGGGTTTTAGAATCTGCTTTTCTCGTACCAGCCACCACAATCATCCAGCCGGTTTTCAGTGTCCCAGACTGGTGACCTCACTATTACTAATGTGCAGCGGTCTGATGTTGGGTACTATATTTGTCAAACTTTAAATGTGGCCGGAAGTATCATCACAAAAGCATATTTGGAAGTTACTGATGGTAAAGTAACCATTTATTTCAAAATATACAAATGTGTTTTAAAAGTCCAGTAAATGTATGTATTTCCAACTTTACATTTTTCTTATAGCTAATTTAGTGTAAACTACAGTATTGATAAATTAATAATTCTAAAATTCTTTCATGGAAATGCATGAAGTCATATTCTTAAAAGTATAGCAATTTTCCAAAAATAAGTTATACTGAATAGCTTTATATAGTGTTTTTATGTTTTAGAAATAGCAAATATGGATTAAAATGATATTTTGTAATCTAGTATAAATCCATGCTTCTTTTATTTCTTCTAATTTAAAAAGATTAAAATGAATTGATCATAAATCCAAGATCTGATTGCAAATAATCAATGCTAATAAACCTTTTTCTGATAATCTAATTCACTATATTTATCAACCTTCCTAAACATGATCACTTATAGCTATATATATTATAAACATATAGTAACAGAATATTTCCAACTTATGAGATACACAGTAGTATTCTTTTTGAGAAAATGGAAAAAGAAAAGAAAAATACCTATAAATATATACTTACATATGTATACAGCTATAAATATGATTATCTAATAAAATGTTCAGTTCATTAAATATGTGTGTATTTCATATAAGAATACCTAAATATAAGTAAGATATATTTGTGTATACATTTATTTAATATAAGATTAATATTTATTTACATGAAATATAGTTCAAATATTTTAAAATATTTTATTTTTATTTATTTATTTGAGAGAGAGAAAAAGGCAAAGAGAGAGAGAAAATGGGTGTGCCAGGGCCTCCAGCCACTGCAGACGAATTCCAGATGCATGCACCTCCTTGTGCATCTGGCTTACGTGGATCCTGGGGAATTGAACCGAGGTCCTTTGGCTTTGCAGGAAAGCAAGAAACCATGAAGCAATCTCTCCAGTCCCAGTTCAAACATTTTAAATATATGTGCATATGCATATAAATATGCTTCTGTGTATATAATCAAGGAAAGATCACTGCAAAAGATTTACAAAGTAAAAGTACAGCTAAAAATAAAGTGAAGATGGGTGTTGCTTTAAAAATTATTCATTTGAAAAGTTAATTTTTTTTCTTATACTCTCATGTCTAAATAGTAGACAAAGAGCTCTTATGTCTTTCAAAGAGGAAGATGGAACTAGAATGGGAGAGGGATAAATGATGCTTGCTATATGAATTAATTCTAATTAATTGTGTTGATTTTGGTTGTTCACCTTTATTTCCACTTTAAGATAGTGTCTAAAACTCTGAAGCCCCATGGCATACTTAGTACCCAGGATTTTCTTGCTTCTGCTCTGGAGTAGCAGAATCATAGAAATGCACCAAGATGCTGGGCTTGTATTATTCCAAAATTTTATCGTTTTTACATGCATAGTGGTTGAGTCCAGAAAGTTCTCTCTTCTTTTAGAAGCTTTGGGGTTTGAACCTTTGAGATTGATGGTTTTGGTCCATCATGATTTAGTTTTTGTATAAGCTATAAGTCAGGGGTTCAAGAAAATTTTTATTTTGTTCATATACAAAGTAATTGGTCTAGCATTATTTACTGAAAAGTCCATGCTTTCCTCATTTAACTAGAGTGGCATTTTATTATAATTCAAATTAACATGGATGCATGGACAATTTGTGGTTTCTGTTCTGTTAGGGATCTGCTCCTTCTCCTTCATATGGTCTTAGTTACCATAGGATTTTTAAAAATTATTTGACATATATAATAGGCTATACTCTTTTATCCTCTCGTCCTGGATGCTATTGCCCTGGGGCCCTCGCTCCTCGGTGGGGATATAGTATTCAATTCAGGGCACAGCCCAAAGACCTTGGTCTGTTTCTGTTGGGTAGTGGGGTGCAAGGGGTGTGCCTTAGGTTATTCCTACCCACTCTGTGGCTCTTACAATCTTTTTTCCCCCTCTCTTGCAATGTTTCCTGAGCCATGTGAAGCCTGTTGGTAGTCTGATTTAGTGTTGAATTCTCTGTAGCCTCTGGATTTCCACTTTGCTAGGTTTTGATTGATCACTGTGTCTGTCACCATCACCCTGGAACTGGTTGTCAGGCTAGCAGTAAGAGCAGTGTTCATGTCACCTCTTCCTCTGCAATTTTTCTTGGGCCCTAGCAGATGTGGAAGAGATGGCAAGTCTCGTGGGCAGTCAGCTATATTTTTGTCTTACCAGTGGATCTTGGCTCATCTCTATTTTCTCTGCCTTCTGTAAAATAAAACATTATCCAACCAAGAATGAGAACATTTTGAGTTAAAAGGAGTATGCAAACTTATTTGTGAGATTTTTTTGTTGTTGTTGTGCAAGCTCACTCTTCTCCAGAGGGCACTGGGGGCTTCTCTCTGGGATCTGTGTTTCCTGACCATGGGATTCAGACTTAATTTTTAGTACCCAATATGAGTTATCTTCCACTGAGCTGGTCTCATGTCTAATCAGAGAACACTTGGTTACCTGGAGAGGCTGCATTCCACTATTGCACAACTGTGTACTTCTTGTCCAGCTGGTTGATTTCATAGTAGTCATGGTCTCCTGCTTATTCATGCTAGTGGTGACTGTTGTTGCCAATGGCTCCCATAGGGCTCTCCAGCACTATGAGGGCTACTCAGGAGGGAAATAGTTCCATTTCAGTTTGACCATTGGTATTCCAAAGTCTTGTGACCACAGCCTATGGTGTCTTCAGCAGTAGGGCCTGACCTTTTCTCTCTGGCAGGTAATCAAGTGCACTGTTTTTATTTTTTTAATATATTTTTTTATTTTTGATTTTTTTTTTTGGAGAGAGAGACAGAGAGAGAAAGAGAGACAGAGAGGGAGAGGGAGACAGATAGAGATGGGCGCGCCAGCAGTGTCTCAGCTGCTGAGAACGAAATCCAGATGTGTGCGTCCCCTTGTGGGCAAGTGCGGCATTGCACCCTTGCCTCACTTTGCATCTGGCTAAACGTGGGACCTGGAGATTGGAACCGCTGGAGATTGGAACCAGTGTTCTTAGGCTTAGGAGGCAGGTGCCTTAACTGCTAAGCCATCTCTCCAGCCCCAAGTGCACTGTTTTTAAGAAGCCATAAAACCTGGTGGTATTAGTGTGTAGTTTTCCCTTTCTTGTTTTAGTTCAGCTGTTAGAAATCCTCTACACTTAAAATCAGCTTGTGGGCTGGAGAGATGGCTTAGCGGTTAAGGTGCCTGCCTTCTAAGCCTAAGAACCCGGCTTCAATCTCCAGGTCCCACGTTTAGCCAGATGCAAAGTGACGCAAGGGCGCAATGCTACACTTGACCACAAGGGGGCGAACACATTTGGATTTCGTTCACAGCAGCTGAGAGACTGCTGGCATGCCCATCTCTATCTCTCTCCCTCTCCTTCTCTGTCTGTCTCTCTCTGTGTCTCTCTCCAAAAATAAATTAAATTAAATTTTTTTTAATTAGCTTTTGAAATGTCCATGTAAACACATGTATCATAATCATATATAATTTTTTCTTTTGATTCTGTTCAATGAGTAACGTAGAGAGAACTAACTTCTAAGTAGTCTAAATTTTAAAGTTCAGGTTAACAATATATTTCACACATGTATCTCTCAATTTATTTATATTTCATTCAGTTTTGTTGATTAAAGTTTATTTTCAGAATAAACATTATTGTATATATTTTCCAGAGTTTTAAATAAGATATTTTATATTTTAATGTGATGATGCATTTTTGTTTAAATTTCATCAAAGTTGTTTGGACCTAGTTAGATAATTGATTTGTGCATTTCTATCTTGTATCAAGCAACTCTGATAAATTTTGTCATAACTTCTAATAGCTTTTAGATAATTTTCCTGAAACTTTTTTTAAATTTTTGTTTATTTTTATTTATTTATTTGAGAGAGACAGAGAGAAAAAGAGGCAGAGAGAGAGAGAGAGAGAGAGAGAGAGAGAATGGGTGCACCAGGGCCTCCAGCCATTGCAAATGAACTCCAGATGCATGCACCACATTGTGCATCTGGCTTATATGGGTACTGGGGAGTGGAGCCTCGAACCAGGGTCCTTACGCTTCACGGACAGCACTTAACCACTAAGCCATCTCTCCAGCCCCCTGAACATACATCAACTAAAAGTAGATAGTTTTACTTCTTCCTAAATATTTATACCTTTTATATTTGTTTCTTGTCCTGTGTTGTCTCTGACTTTGAGCACAATCAGTACAGTTTTGAGAGTAGACAGATTTTGGTTGATTTATGCTTCAGAGTAAAAACATTTAATATTTCCATCAAGTTTATTTGTCAACTAAGATTTTTGTAGATATCATTGAATTTTAAGCAGATCCAGGGAGCTTTTAAGGAATTTTAACTATACTATAAACTGATATCAATATTCTAATATTAAGAGTATTAGCTCCATATAAATTTAAAATGTTAAGATCTTTGGTGGGGTAGATTTCCCAGAAAACTGTTTGTAGCCATTAACCGTGTTTTACTGCTCAGCTCAGAACACCATGCTGCTCACGTGCTTAATTACGTTGCGCTTGTATGCCTGTGCTTTATATCAAGACTTTCAAGACTTCTGCACATGATGCGTCTACTAAGTTGAAATTTTGGTTGATTCAAGAAATATTCCTTAGCACTCCCAATAGGAATTCTGTGTTCCCATTCTAGCCACGTGTTTATTTTGCACTTTTCTGTATTTTTTTTTTTTTTTTCCTCTTTCCAATACAACCTGAGTTCCATGAGATTGGGGCTTTTATCTGTTTTGTCAAGTTAAACATTTGCACAGTTTCCACCCAGGGTCTAACATGATAAATGCACAATAGATAGTTTTTGACTGTCTGGTAGAAACAACAAAGGAGGGAATGGCTAGCTCTTGGTTAAGTAAGAATTCAGAACTAGGTCTGTCTCAGTCAAAAGTTCAGCGTCTTATCTCTGTGTGGGATATATACAATGCATGTCCTGGCCCCAATGATTCAAAATGACCTGACATGCTTTTATGGTACCTTATGTACTTAATAGCCAGTAAATCATAATTGTGAAGACCAACTAATATAAAGTAGAATATAGAATAGTCACTACCACTTCATAAAACAACTTGTACATAGGAATATTTAAAATGAAACTATGCTTAAGTACTGTTAACTATCTCTGTAATAATTATAATCAAAAGCAAAGATTTCTGTCAACGCTTGTGATCAATGATGTAACTTCATGCATCACTTGTATTTCCAAGATCAGGTCATGTGCAGAATTTTTACTAACATTTTTAAAGTCCTAAATTTGTGAAGTTAAGAGTGATTCCTCCTAGCCAGTTGACTGCCAGTCCTAAATATCTCGTTTCACCTGTGGTTGCATCAGATTTTTGAGGTGGTACCTGTTTTTGCCATGCTCTATTTTAATTTTCTTGTCTTGGTCCTGGAGTTTAATTATTCGAACATCTTACAACCATGGGCTTGCACTTCATACATAGGGCTCTGGCTCTGTGTCTTGGCAATGTCAATATTTTCATATTTCTAAGCGTATCAGAAGCATCGCTAGTAGGTAGAACGGATTCTCATCACTATTTGACTTCAGCTTCTTGACCTTTGATATTGTCAGTAAACACAATAAGAGCAAAGGAAGAATAAAACATGAGACCCAGAAGTAGCAGCTGTCTCAGCAGTGTTGCCTTTCTGTCACTGTGGCTTACTCTTAATAGCATTTGACTTGGGAATCTACATTGATGTCACAATTTAATTGTAAATACCCAGTCTCTTTATTACTAAAATGTAAGAAAAAAGTAAAGTTAATGATTATTGAAAGGTAGATGAAAATTTCAAATGACCTGTATTCATCACTGATAAACTAGATATAAGATACAAATAGTGTTGTCATTTACTAAGAAAAGAGGAGATTCTCCAGTTGCTACTTAATTTAGACAAAGACTTAAACTTTCAGAGGGTTAGGTCTCTGATTCCTTAAATGGAATGATAATATTTCATACCCTGACTCTTTGATTTGCAAAATATAATATTTCAAAGGACTTTTCAACCAAAAAATCAATTGTAATATGTAACTCTAATGTTCATTGCTATATAAATATGAATTTTATATGTATGTTTTATACATCAGTATGTGTATATTATCTTTGACCCCAAATCCATTTCATTTCATATACTTTCTTTCTATTCTAAATCATTCTTAAAATTCAATGTAAAACATTGGACTATAATGTGAAATGTCTTATAAATTCCAAATTTATATTTGACTTATATGAACAAATGTAGTGCATTAATGTGTGCTTAAACATTTCATTAGTGTTTTATTCTAATAGATGGGAACATCATGTTTTTTTTTTTCTGTATAAAAAATATAAAATTGCTTTGATGACCTCCTGCATTTTCAGCTCCAATATACATATTTTTTTTTTATCTCAGACAAGAGTAAGTGATGCTATCATAGTACATATGAATGACTTGCTTTTTGCAATTATACAAGCACTTTCATGTCTATTACATCACTTAATTTTCCACAGCAATTTCCTGAGCTAGTTTGAACAAGTATTATGATCCTAATTTTATAGATTAAAATAAAACCCTGAAGATTAGAGAATTTAACGAACTTGCCCAAAGGCACATGGAGATGATGGAAGTAACTTTTTCCTCCTTTAATGTTGCTAACTACGTGGTGGAAATCTTGCAGAAGTAATTGACGGACACCACCAGTATCAGTACAGTGAGTTAGGGCCAAAAGTGAGGTATGCATCATACCAAATATACCATGTAAAACAGCTCTAAATAATAGAAAATTCAATGGATCCGTGTCATTGGATTGTTTATAAATATAAACCATACCATTACTGGACTTGATAATCAATTATACTGAAGCACTCTTACTAATTTAATGTCTGAAAATACATATTCATTCAGGTAGGCAGTGGAACACATGTGGCCTGATAAAGCCTCAGTGCAATAAAATCTGCTTATGCTTTTTGACATACACACCATGAGGACATGGTGATTTGACTTTTTTTTTTTTTCAAACGTCAACAAATAATGTAGAGATATTAACAATTCTAAGCAAAGGAATTATTGGCTTACATTTACCAGCCATTTAATATCTAAAACACTCATGCCAAGTTTAAAATTCTAAGTTTTTGATACACCAAATACTACTAGCACATTTCACACTGTAAGGATGGCATCACTGAGGATTGCAAGGTTGGAGTGGTAATGCATAGTTGCTGATTTTACTTCATTTCTTTCAAATTTTATATTTGAATGCATAAAACTAATAATTATTGCAAGATAAATGAGGAACAAATTGGAGTGTGACTCCATCTGGTGAAAATCTCTGGTGCATAAAACTTTGAACATGACATCCAGATTTACAAATTATTGCATCCAAAATCGTGTTACTCTGGCAACCAGATTTCCTTTCATGAGGCAACTTCTTAGAGTCTTCTCTTGTGTTTGCATCTCTTTTTTTAAACTGAGATCCAAAATGGTAGAGCTTAATACTTCCTTTAAATTTCTGAAATTTTGTCCTTTTATTTTAAGTTATATAAAAAAATTCTTGGGATTTCATAACTTATCTCAGTAGGGAAATGGGAATTCTTTTAAATTCTTGTTCCACCATTCATGTGTTAAGATATTCCCTAAAGTAATGACTACCTCAGACAAAGTTTTCAGGTGTTATATATTTCAAATAATAAATTTATTTTCCTGTAAGAAGATGCTTTTGAGTGGCAATTGTCATAGTACATTAAAATTATTATAAAGATAGAACATTGACTGAAGTGTTTTTGTGATTCCCATTAATTCCAGTATAGACAAAGAAATTTCCACATTTGGACCCACTGTTAGTTACCTTCTTGTATTAGACTACTAATAATGCATTTGGGTAATTATCCTGTTTCTCTGAATTCATTATAGTTGGATACTTTTCACCTATGTACATATATATTTTTCCATGTATATATTTTAATGGGAAAAAATCCAAGATAACATGATTTGTCAAGCATGCTGGCAAGGTACGATACTTAACTTTGGTTGGTTTTTGTGCATTTATTGCACGGGATAAATGTTTCCATTTGTTGTGTTTTTTCATGTTTATAGTATTCATTCACACCACTGTATATTTACTTCAGCATCTACAGCCTTTTTCCCATTTCCAAGCCCTTAACTCAGTCCTTTGACAATGCTGCGGCTTCCTTGGTATTTGGTCACTTGAAAGGATTACATTATATCTCTTTTTAATATTCAGAATCAGTGCATCATATAACTGCACTCTGAATAATGCATGTCTCCTACTTTAATTACTTGTTTAATTATCTTTAGGTATTTTTTCAAAGCCTACAGCAACTGTGGTTGCTTGCATGATTAGAAAATTGCTTCCAGTTGTAGAGATCTATTTCCTGTTGTTTCATTTGGCAGTTATTGCAGACCGGCCTCCCCCAGTTATTCGACAAGGTCCTGTGAATCAGACTGTAGCAGTGGATGGCACTTTAGTCCTCAGCTGTGTGGCCACAGGCAGTCCAGTGCCCACAATTCTGTGGAGAAAGGATGGAGTCCTGGTTTCAACCCAAGATTCTCGAATCAAACAGCTGGAGAGTGGTGTGCTGCAGATCAGATATGCTAAGGTAACTTGAAAAAATACTCTGGACTTCCATTTTTGTTCTGTTTTGTTTTGATCTCAAGGAACTAGTGTTGAATTGTCATCAATGAAACTTAATGAAACTCCGAGTAAAAGAATTAATACATTTTAATGTGATGCATTATTTGTTCGGACATCTCCATTATGTACGTTTGAGGTCTGTCTCACAACATTGCCCATGGCAAAGGAATTTAAGGTTCTATGGAGGGAAAATAAAGCTACCAAGGACATATTAAGGAAGGTGGGTGGGCATTTGCAGTGAGGGAGTTTGGGGGTACCATCCTAGTACTAGCAGGCATTCCATGGAGCATTTTCAAAGATATTTTCAAAGAATTTTGTGTGCAGTGTACTTGAACAGTTTTCTCTTTGGTATTTGGTTCAGTGTTTTGCAAATACAGAATTCTATACTTGCAAATACAACCTATAAAGCAATGCACAAACCATGTGTACATTTCAAATCACAATGCTAAGTAATGAAAAGCCTACAGATTTCTGGAAACAATTTAGGGATGTTCCTTCCCAGGACATCCCATCTCATACCTTTTCTTTCACGGCTATGTTATTTTGTTTTGATTTTGATTTTTCATTTTAGTTCAAGATCAGACAAGCCTTTGAGGCATATGAAATAATAAATAGACAGTAATGAACATGAATTTCAGTCGCTTTATTGTGTTTTGTGGATGGCATATTTGGAGTTCTAGCTCAGCATCACAGTTGATGTGTATGCCCCAAGTTGATATACTATACTTCTTTGTGAAAACTATTGAGACTTCTTCATTCTTGTGACAGCCAGAGCAAAATGACACAGTTCTTGCTTTATCATGTTACCTGGAGAGTGGTTCGTTTAAACAAAGGTATATGACGTTATTGTGCTGTTAGGGAGTTTGATACTGAATGAGCAGCTGGGTTTCTTTGTTGGTATTCAGTCTTTAGAAGGGAGTGTATTCATTCCAGGACTGGCTTGATTTTCTACTTCTGTAACTACCTTAAGCTTCAGGTTTTTAAAAATGGTGAAAAACAGTAAATGTCTTCAGATGATACTGAAGGAATTGCTTTTGTCCCTAAATTTTGACACTAGTCCTAATGTGTTAATGCAGTTAAATTTTTTTTTCATTTTACCGTTAGCCATATAAACGCTTTTTTATTTAATGCCTTTATGCAATATTTTCCTTCACATTCAATAAGAAAATATTCAATTAAGGCAGAGTTTCTGGTTAGCAGGTTTTAATGTAGTTATCCATATTCATAGGCCACGCACAAACCTGTAATTGCTTTTCCAGACCACTAAGCTCTTGATTGGTGCAAATATTTATTTTCTGTCTGCCTTCACAGCTGGGTGACACTGGTCGGTACACCTGCATTGCATCAACCCCCAGTGGTGAGGCAACATGGAGTGCTTACATTGAAGTCCAAGGTACATTCTTTCTTAAAAAAAATATTTAATAATTTGCAAGCAGAGAGACAGAGAATGGGAGAGAGAAAAATGGGCATACCAGGGCCTATTGCCACTGCAAACAAACTCAAAATGCATGTACCACTTTGTGCAGTGGCATTATATGGGTATTAGGGAATCAAACTCAGGCCATCAAGGTTTGCAAGCAAGGGCCTTTAACTGATGAGCCATATACCCAGCCCCTAAGGTTAATTCTTCTGTTTCTTAAAGCTGAAAGTTCTGTTCTATATTTCTCATAAACAAAGTCACTGTCCTTGTCCCTAAGAAGGCATGCGAGTGTGCTATATTATATGATAATTTGCATAAAGCTCATTCTTTTCTTTTTATCCCCTTCTTGTTAGAATTTGGAGTTCCAGTTCAACCTCCACGACCCACTGACCCAAACTTAATCCCCAGTGCACCATCAAAGCCAGAAGTTACAGATGTCAGCAAAAATACTGTAACATTATCATGGCAGCCAAACTTGAACTCAGGAGCAACACCAACATCTTATATTATAGAAGCTTTTAGGTATGAAAAGGGAAGTGTTTCTTACTTGTTTTTTTTTTTATTCATTATTATAGGCTCATATTCTTATTTTTGTTTCCTTCCTTAGCCATTCATCTGGTAGCAGCTGGCAGAATGTGGCCGAAAATGTAAAAACAGAAACATTTGCTATTAAAGGACTCAAGCCTAATGCAATCTACCTTTTCCTTGTGAGGGCCGCTAATGCATATGGGATTAGTGACCCCAGCCAGATATCAGATCCTGTGAAAACACAAGGTAAATATTGATGTACTTATCATTGCAACCCCTACTTCTCCTTACATGTTATAATTATATTGGCACTTCATCTGTACTACATGTATAGTTACATTTTGTTGCTCAATATTTTTATTAGTTATGGACATACTCTGTATGTAAACAGCACATGCTGGTACCATCCTTACCCTCATCCTTGATCCCCCCCCATCCAAAGGGACCCTCCTCGTTGGGGATACTGGTTATCCCCATAGGGATTGTGGTCCATGCATTATGGGGGTATCCATCACATGCAGAACAGGCAGTGTCTCTGTTCATAATGTCCCAACTTGTGGCTCTAACAATCTTTTGGTCTACTTCAGCGACGGGCTCTTAGGAGCCTCTGGATCTCTGGTTCGGTAGGTGATGAGTGTCCTCAGTGTGTATCTCCTTCACCATTGTGCTATCAGGTTCACCGAGAAAGCAGCACTCTTGCTCATCTCCCTAATTCCTCTGCGGTTTCAGCTGGATCCCTGGTGAAGTACAATGGGCTGTTTGTCTCAGGTCCTGCTTCCATGTGAAACAGAGAAGCAGGTTCTCCAATGGAAAGTGAAGTCAGCGCAGGTTAAATGGGATAATCATTGTTAGTTTAGAAAGTCTTTAATTGGTATAAGCCCTCTTGCTGTTGCTCAATTTTTTTTTTTTTTTTTTTTGAGCTAGGGTCTCGCTCTTGCCCAGGCTGACCTGGAATGCACTCTGTAGTCTCAGGGTGGCCTTGAACTCATGGCGATCCTCCTACTTCTTCCTCCCAAGTGATGGGATTAAAGGTATGTGCCACCACACCCAAGTTGTTACTCAATTTTTTAATGCACAAATAAAAATGTCCACAAATTTTATTATTTTCTGTACTGAGACATTGGAGATTGATAACACAGAAATGTGCTTCTCATCTAATGACAAAGCCAGGAAAACAAAAATCCTACATTCATATTTCTATATTCTTTTCAATTTTATGAGTTTTAACTGTAGTTTAATGTGAGCACAATTTCTTAATCATATTATAGTTGTATTTATAACTGGACAAGCATCATTGGTATTTGAATTCAATAGCATAACCCTCAGGAAGAATTTTCAGGTATACTACCATAATCAAGTAATATCCTTTCAAAATTACACAGAGACCTTTAGACCTTTGGAGTTTTCTTTTTTTAATTTGTTTTTCTCTCAAACTCCTACAAGATATGCAAAACATATACTTTGGGTCTTCATGTATTTTTTGCCTTTTGTTCTCAGTTAAGTGAGCCACAATATGAAATTTTTAAGTGGAAAAAATTCTAGGCTGGGCGTGTTGGTGCATGCCTTTTATTCCAGCACTCAGGAGACAGAGGATGGAGGATCATGGTGAGTCTACATAAGGAATTCCAGGTCAGCCTGGACTAGACCTACCTCTAAACCCCGCTCAAAAAATTCTTTATTTTAGTGAAAGATAGGTAGAAATAAATTTTTAAAATGGACATATTTAAAGCAGATTCTAAGACTTTTAAACCAGAAATGTTATCCACTTTGAGTATTTTTGACATGTTGCTTTTCATTATTTTGTGAAAAGAGATTATTTAGTTTTGGACAGCTTTTGCCCACCCTCTTGCTTACTTGATTATTCTAATACCCTCATAGAAGCAATTTTATACTATATAGAAAAATATCTATGTATTTTAATTCAAACTTAAACTTTCAAAAATCTTTTATTTATTTAAAAGACAGACACACACAGAGAGAGAGAAAATAGGCACATCATTTTCCCCCAGTCGCTCGTGTAGCATCCTCTTGCACTAGACTAGCTAACTGTCTGGGGACTGACCCTCTTCCAGATTCTGACCAGGTCTCTCCATGTTTTGTCTCACCCACGTATGTTGTCTTCGACAGTAGGGTCTTACCATTAACCTTTGGTGGATCATCAACAACTCTGGCAGAAATCTGTATTTTTAGGGAAACCTTGTAGGTGTCTCGGATCAACAGTTCATCGTGAAAGTTAACCCCATCCTGGTACTGGGAGTTATAAGTCAGCGCCAAGGAAGGTGAAGGAAGAAAAAGATAGGTAATATAAAGAAGAAAGTGAGTATAGAGAGGAGAGGGAGAGAGAGAAAAAAAATAGGAAAAGATTAAGGTTTGTCTTCATGATGTTCTCTCCAGTTTTCAGTGGTTCAGATGTTCCCTCTGCAGGCCTGCTGAAGGATCAGTGTTTTAGCCTGTTGTTCAGAATATAGGGTTTTATAGTATCATTTCCTTTTGGATCCCTATTTGTGTCCCCCCCACCCTTACTCTCCCTCCCACCCTTTCGTTCCCTCCCACCCTTACACTTCCATCCCACCCTCCCTATTGTCTGGTCCTCAGGATACTTATTAGATTTGGAAGCATTTCAGGCATATTCAGGTTAGTAGTGACAGATGAATGAGACCATGCAATGATTATCTTTTTTGTGATTGGGTGAGCTCACTGGGGATGATCTGTTCCATGTTCAACCATTTTTTTTCAAATTTCATTATTTCATCTTTCCTTACTGCTATGTAAAATTCCATAGTATAGATATACCACATCTTTGCTATCCATTCATCTAATGATGGACATCCAACATCTGTTGAAACAACTCACAGTCTAAGCTACCCAGCAGGAAACAACCTGATGTGATGCTCAAACAAGTGCAGTAGTGGCACACAGCCATGGTGGGTAACCAACTGCTCTTGATTTGGAACTCATTGCTAGAACTGGGAAATAAGTCAAAACCATGTATAAAAAATGAGCCCAGTCTCCAATATCAAGCTCCCACCAAATGTGGGCTAGAAGAGGGCCTACACATATAAAATTCTCTCTAAAATAACCATGGCCATTCCATCTATCTAGTACTAATTTCTGTCTCCATTGGAGAATTTGCTCCTCTTTTTCAGATGGTCAATGAACCTGAAAGGAGGATCAGCCTATCACACTTCACCAGGGCCCCAGCTGAAACCATAGAGTAATGCGGGGAAAGGGCAAGAGTACAGCTTTCTTGGTGATTACGAAACCAGAAAAAGGCTGAAGGGGATAAACACAGAGAACATCCAACTCTTAGTAAGCCAGATATCCAGAGACACAAAGGCTCCCAAACATCTCATCACTGAAATAGAATTAAAATGATCCCAACATGGCTCAGGGAAATTCATGGAAGAGGGGGTGGAAAGAATGTTAGAGCCACAAGTTGGGTCATTATGCACAGAGACTTGGCCTATACCCCATAACTCTTGACTACCCCCCACAATGCATGACCCACATTCCCCATTGATGAGGGTCCCTTTGGAAGTGGGAGGACAGGGAGGAGGATAATGGAGTCACCAATATGAATGTAAATAAATTATAAAAAAAAAAAAAAAGAAAATAGGCACACCAGGGTCCCCGCCCAATGCAGAAAAACTCCAGACATGTGCATCACTTCATGCATCTGACTTTAAGTGCCTACTGGGGTTTGAACCAGGAACTCAGGCTTTCCAAGCTAGCACATTTAACCACTGACCCATTGCTCCAGTCCAACTTTAACTTTTTAATCCTAGTGTCACTGTAATTTTAAACATTACATTAAAAATGTAACATTAAACATTTAAAAAGTATAACATTAAAATGTGTGTGTTCTAGAATTATCAAAGAAAGGTAATGCTAAAGACTGTGATTAGAAATAGAAAATTATTTTCCCACAAACAGAAGAGTCATTTGTCTACCTTGAGTTACCATTTCCAAGGAAAAATTGTAAGTTAATTACAGCCAAGCAAGCGAATTATGGACAAGGTGACTGAAACATTTAAAATTCTTTCTTCCTGGTTTTCGAGGAGAGCTGCCATCTATGTTGCACATTCTGTTTGTTCCTAGTGAATATCTCAACTGTCTTTTGTAAGGACTTTGCTTGAGAATTCACAGAGAAAGCAAGCTGAGCCATAGAACATGTCCACGTCTGTCTGTCGCTACCTGAATTCAACACACCCAGATGCTCTTATGAGTCATTTCATCAGGAGCTTTCGTAGACTTGGAGCCTGCCTCGAGGCACGTTGAGGTTTTAGATATTAGATATTAGATATGCATTTGTAAAGAATGTAGAAACTATGACAGCTGTGGAATGAATTTTAATTTTTGTCCCCAACACAGACTCTTAACTGAAAGTTTTTGAGTGTCATTGAATGCTATCCTGATTGCTATCCTGAATCAAGAAAACTTCTTATTTTATATGACTAAAGTTGACACTTATTTATTTATTTATTTTTTTATTTTTTTTTTTTTTTTTTTGTTTGGTACTTTCAGGCTGACCTCATTTGTAATCAAGGGTGGCCTCGAAACAGTTCTTATTTTATATGACTATCAAGTTTTGTTTATTTTTAAATTAACTAGCTTCCTTCTTTTTATGCATAGCTAGTGGAAACCTAAGTGAAATGAATCCAAGTCTACCAGAAGATAGAGAAACAAGCATATCATTTTGACAGCTTTTTGGGGGTGTTCTAGCAGGGGAGTGCAGCTACTTGTACACCCTTGATGGAAGATTTGTCCTCCATTATTTGGGCAAGTTAGTCCTCTTTGAGCACTCAGCTTAGGGAAGAATGTACATGGGGCAATGAAGGAGGAAGGGGACACCCGCCTAGCCAGCCAGATCAGCCTAGTCAACCCTGGTGATCAATGGGGAGACAGATGTCACACCCAGATCACGTTCACATCCACAATTTTGAAATCTGAGGTATTTTGAACTCACCTTTTCAGTCCCCTAGCTAGATAGCCTTGAGAAGTTTGTCAGTCCTGATGAACATCAGACGGCTTGAGTGTAAAACATGACTGAATAACCCACTTCTCCAGACACAGATTATTAGCTACTTACTAATAAACCATACGTGAGGATGGAAGATGGACATTTTCCTATCCTGTGTCAGACAAGACTTGTGCTTCTTTCACTATCTGGACTGAAAATGCAGAAAGCTTATAATAGTTTCAGCTATCATAGATCCAAGACAGACAACTAGTGAACCAAAGCAGAGAATCAATTAAATGTATCTTGACAGATTGGAATGATGAGCCAGCACTAACAAGATTAAAATTAATCAAGCAAATTAAAAAATCTGGTACTTGAATTGTGGCTTTCAAATTAACTATAAAAGGGAAAATGAAAAGACCAGGCTTAAAGGGAATGTGTGTATGTGGGCTACTTAGCATTTGAAGTCAGTGATGACACCTATGTGAACCCACTGAGTGGTGTGCTTGCCAAAAGAACAAAGGCCATCTTTGCTAGGATTACCAGAGTTGGGTCATCTTTCCTTCTTTACTTTGAACTGCCCAAATCATGAGTAAAGTAATAATAAGTTTGCTATAAGCACTATATTTTGCAATTGACTCGACTTAAAAAAATATTTTATTATTTTATTTATTTATTTATTTTTATTAATATTATTCTGTTATTACATTCATGTTGGTGACTCCGGTAGTCTCTTCCCTGTCCTCCACCCTCCGAAGGAACCCTCATCATTGGGGAATGTGGGTCGTGCGTTATGGGGGTAGTCAACAGTTAATGGGGATAGGCCAAGTCTCTGTGCACAATAACCCAACTTGTGGCTCTAACAATCTTTCCACCCCCTCTTCTGCGAATTTCCCTGAGCCACGTTCAGATCATTTAAATTCTACTTCAGTGATGAGATCTTGGGAGCCTCTTTGTCTCTAGATATCTGGCTTAGTAGGAGTTGGATGTTTTCTGTGTTTATCTCCTTCAGCCTTATTCTAGTGTCGTAATCACCAAGAAAGCTGTATTCTTTGCCCTTTCCCCACATTCCTCTATGGTTTCAGCTGGGGCCCTGGTGAAGTGTGATAGGCTGATCCTCCTTTCAGGTTCATTGTCCATCTGAAAAAGAGGAGCAAATTCTCCAATGGAGACAGAAATTAGTACTAGATAGATGGAATGGCCATAGTTATTTTAGAGAGAATTTTATATGCATAGGCCCTCTTCTAGCCCACATTTGGTGGGAACTTGATACTGGTGAATGGGCTCATTTTTTTGTACATGGTTTTGACTTATTTCCCAGTTCCCACAATGAGTTCCATTCCACTGAGTGGATCTATTAGCCAAATCAAGAGTAGTTGGTTACCCACCATGGCTGTGTGCCACTACTGTACTTGTTTGAGCATCACATCAGGTTGTTTCCTGCTGGGTAGCTTAGACTGTGAGTTGTTTGGACAGATGTTGGCCATTTTCCCCCAGTCACTCGTGTAGCACCCTCTGGCACTAGACTGGCTAACTGTCTGGGGACTGACCCTCTTCCAGATTCTGACCAGGTTGCTCCATGTTTCATCTCAACTGCGTATGATGTCGTCAGCAGTAGGGTCTTACCGTTAATCTTTGGTGGGTCATCAAGAACTCTGATAGAAATATGTCTTTTGGGGGAGGCAACCTTGTAGGTCTCTCTGATCAATAGCTCATCGTGAAAGTTAACCCTATGCTGTGACTGGGAGTTATAAGTCAGTGCCAAGGAAGGTGAAGGAAGAAAAAGATAGGTAATATAGAAGTGAAAGAGAGGATAGAGAGGAGAGGGAGAAAGAGAAAGAAAAATAAGAAAAGATTAAGGTTGGTTTTCATGATGTTCTTTCCAGGTCCCTGTGGTTCAGGTGTTCCCTCTGTGGGCCTGCTGGAGGATCAATGTTTTAGCCTGTTGTTCAGAATATAGGATTTTATGGTACCATTTCCCCTTGGGTCCCTATTTGTGTCCCCCCACTCTTACCTTCCCTCCCACCCTTTCACTCCCTCCCACCCTTACCCTTCCTCCATCCCACCCTCCCTATTGTCTGGTCCTCAGGGTAGTTATTAGGTATGACAGCATCTCGGGCAGATTCAGGTTATGAGCCACAGATAAATGAGACCATGCAACAATTATCTTTTTGTGATTGGATGAGCTTACTGAGAATCATCTGTTCCATGTTTGAGCATTTTTTTCAAATTTCATTGTTTCATTTTTCCTTACTGCTGCATAGAATTCCATAGTATAGATATACCACATCTTTGTTATCCATTTATCATTCATATCCATTCATGGACATCTGGGTTGATTCCAGCTCTTAGCTATTATGAACTGAGCAGCTATAAACATGGTTGAGCAAATCTCTCTGATCTGAGGCTTGGAACCTTTAGGGTAAATGCCCGTAAGAGAATAACTGGATCTGTTGGTAGGTCTATAGTCATCCTTTTCAGGAATCTTCAACAGCTTTCCATAATGGTTGTACCATTTTACATTTCCAACCTTGAAAGAGTGTTCCTATTTCTCCACAGTCTCATCAGAATTTGTTTTCATTTTTTTTTTTTTTTTAATGTTATCCATCCTTACTGATGTAAGGTGGAATCTCATAGTTGTTTTAATTTGCATTTCCCTGATGATTAGGGATATTGAACATTTTCTTAAGTGTGTGTTTGCCATTTGTGTTTCTTCCTCTGAGAACTCCCTGTGCAGTTCTCTGCCCCATTTTGTGAGTGTGTTGTTTGAAATTTTTTTTTTTGTTTAGGCTTTGGATTTCTTTGTAAATTCTAGAAATTAGGCCTCTGTCAATTGTATAGCTGGCAAAAATTTTCTCCCATTCTGTGGGTAATCTGCTGGCTTTGGTTATTACAGTACATTTGTTAGTGAAAAAGTTTTTCAGTTTCATGAGATCCCAATGGTTGAGTGATTGTTTAATTTCCTGAGCTGCTGGGGTTTTGTTCCAGAAGTCTTTTCCCACTCCTTTGTCATGGAAGGTTCCTCCTATTTTATTTTTTCTTCCAGTAGTAGCAGAGTTTCTGGTTTTATACTGAGGTCTTTGATCCATTTAGACTTGATTTTTATGCATGGCGAGATTTGTGGATCTAGTTTCATTTTCCTACATATGGTTGTCCAGTTTCTCCAGCACCATTTGTTGAAGATGCTGCTTTTTTCCAGTATACATTGGTAGCATCTTTGTCAAATATCAAGTACCTGTAGTTACTTGACCCAAAGTCTGGGTCCTCTATTCTATTCCGTTGGTCTATATTCCTGTTTTTATGCCAGTTCCATGTTGTTTTTATTACAATGGCTTTGTACTATAGCTTTACATCAGGTATGGTGATGCCTCCAGAGTAGTTTCTTTTGCTGAGGATATGCTTGGATATCTGAGGCCTTCTGCCTTTTTATTTATTTATTTATTTATTTATTTATTTATTTATTCATTTATTTATTATTGATGACTTCTTTAATTTTAGACAAAATCCTATGGTAACTCCCTCCCTCCCCCCACTTTCCCCTTTGAAACTTCACTCACCATCATATCCCTTCTCCCCTCAATCAGTCTCTCTTTTCAGTTTGATGTCATCATCTTTTCCTCCTGTTATGATGGTCTTGTGAAGTTGGTGTCAGGCACTGAGAGGTCATGGATATCCAGGCCATTTTTGTGTCTGGAGGAGCACATTGTAAGGAGTCCTATCCTTCCTTTGGCTCTTACATTCTTTCCTCCCCCTCTTCCACAATAGACCCTGAACCCTGGAAGGTAGGTTTGAGATGTTTCAGTGCTGAGCTTTCCTAATGTCCCTTCTTCTCAGTACCATGGTGCCTTCTGCTAGAGGAAAAGAGAAGCTTCTATTTTCAGATGGAGATGACACTGGATGACCCAAAAGGCAACATAGTGCTAAGAAGAAGGGATGGAGGAGTGTCCAGCACTGAAACATCTCTCACACCCTCCAAGCTGAGGGTCTATTGTGGAAGAGGGGGTAGAAAGATTGTAAGAGCCAAGGGAAGGATACGACTCTTTACAATGCATCTACCCAATAGAAATGACACTAGCAGCAGTTTAATTCTTACTGTTTCTGGTCTCCTTCCTAACAATTTAGTGTTTCCTAGATTGAGAAGTTTATTTTACCTTCCTCAATATAATATAATAGTAATCCAGGCCATCATCAGTTAAATTGATGGTAAGTGGTTTTTCTTATGGAGCTAATCAGATTCATTTTATCTTACCTTAATGTAATGTATCCCATCTTGTAGCTATTTACTTGTCATCTACTTTACTTGGGAGAGACCCAGGTTTATCTTAAATGATGGAAAGGGTTCAGCGTCTTTCCACACTGGCTCTTCCCTCTCCGTGTTTCCAGGATTTCCTCCACACATACTCTCTGTAGCAGTTTAGGTCCCTTCCCTCTTGCAGAGTTAGAATCTGCAGAAGGCTCTTATAACCTCAGAGAAGGGGGCTGCGCCCTCGCCCCCGCAGCAAATTCACCGGTACATGGTTCAGGTAGCTCTTAAACATCTTTGTCTTTCTGTTCTCATTGCTCCTGCCCTGCTTGGCTTTCTACTCCCCCCCCCCTTCTCTGGATATTTATAAAAAAGTTATGCTGTACTTATTTCATTTTGTATCACTGCTTGCCTTCACAGTCCAAATGATTCTTCTTTTCTGAGCGTTGCTGTGAGTGAAAAAACTCTTCCCCTTCATTCTTGCTCAGCGTGCAGCATTGAGTAGGCTTGACATGGTCTTCTTAAATTGTTGCAGATGTTCCACCAACAAGTCAAGGGGTGGACCACAAACAGGTCCAGAGAGAACTTGGGAACGTCGTCCTGCACCTCCACAACCCGACCATCCTTTCTTCCTCTTCAATCGAAGTGCACTGGACAGTGAGTGTTTCAATACAGAGCTAGGTTTCAATAAACTGGTAACTTCTATGACCCTGTTATCTATAGGGCATTGACCTATTTGTCGCTCACAGTTTATGGTGGTAGCCATTTTTTGCCTTTAACCAAGATAAAAGGTTCTTCTTTTTCTTTGTGTATGTTTTTTTCAATGATAGTGAATAGTGAACTTTACCAGGGTCAGGCGGACAAAAACACAAAGTATATTTATACATATATATATATATATATATATATATATATATATATATATGTCATGTAATAAACTCATTGTCACACTATTTAAAAAAACATACAAATGTTTCCAAGTAGTATTTTAAGTATCAAAAATGTAGGGATAGGTAGGTATTTCAGTGTATAAAGCTCTTGCCATACATGAGGACCTAGATGCCTAGACCCCATGTAAAAGCTGTGGAAGGTGTTTATAATCCCAGCACTCCTGCAGCAATGAGAGAGGCACTGACAGAGAATCTCCTGTGAGTTCTCAGGCCAGCTTGCCTGAAGAATGCAACAAGGAGAGACAGTGGAAGGTGAGGACCTACACTGGAAGTTGACCTAAAATCTATTTTCACACACACTCACACATAAATACACAAATCTTACACACACACGCACACACACACACACATACAACACACACACACATAAGTAAAACCAACTTTAAACAAAAATAGTACCAGCTCCTTTAATCCCAGCACTTGGGAGGCAGAGGTAGGAGGATCACTGTGAGTTCAAGGCCAGCCTGAGACTACATAGTGAATTCCAGGTCCGCCTGGACTCAAGTGAGACCCTACCTTGGAAAAAAAAAAAAAATTACCTTCCCTTGGCCCTCATGTATCTCTTGGATGATGTGTCTCCTATCACAATGCCTTAAATTTGTGCATGAAACATACACAATAAAATTATAGAAATTAATAGCATCTTACAGATATGAACTAGAAATCTACAGATGAAACAGCTTTTTGTGTGTGTTTAATTATTTCCAATGAGTACAATAGAAAGAGTTGTGAGTGACTGATTTTTTATTCATCATTCTCACAGGTGGACCAGCAGTCTCAGTATATCCAAGGCTATAAGATTCTTTATCGGCCATCTGGAGCCAGCCATGGAGAATCTGAGTGGCTAGTTTTTGAAGTGAGGACACCAAGCAAAAACAGTGTGGTTATCCCTGACCTCAGAAAAGGAGTCAACTATGAAATTAAGGCTCGCCCATTTTTTAATGAATTCCAAGGAGCAGACAGTGAAATCAAGTTTGCCAAAACCTTAGAAGAAGGTAAGTATGATTTCTGTGCACTGTGGTATATATAAGGAGCTGTTCCTCATTGAATGGATTTTGTTAAAAAGTTAATATTAGAATCGTCTCCATCTTATGCATCCGTTGCTCTGAAAATTTGTTTAGTTAGAAAGAAATTACAAGTAATTGACTTGTTTCATAGTAGCCATAAAAATTGTGGCAACAATAGCACTGCTACTTAGTAATACATAGTTTCTTTAATTATCCAGAACTAAAATTCACAGGTAAGCTGGAGTTGTTTTTCTTCCTTCTGTTCACTGAATGTTACATTAATGATGTATAAATAGGTGAATAATGCATCGGTTTGCCCAGGACTTTCCAGTGGGAGCATTTTCTGCTTATGTCTCATGTCTCTGGAAACCCTGTGATTCTAGGCAAACCAATATTTCCACCCTATAACTTGAAATTGAA
This sequence comes from Orientallactaga sibirica, assembly GCA_036365145.1. Classification (NCBI taxonomy): domain Eukaryota; kingdom Metazoa; phylum Chordata; class Mammalia; order Rodentia; family Dipodidae; genus Orientallactaga; species Orientallactaga sibirica. Next base: position 12,530,580 of record JAEOAD010000060.1, on the reverse strand, counting down.
AAGCAACATTTACATAAATATAAAGAGTTTCAAGCCACAGTATACTTTAAAAGATAAAACAGAATTCTCTGAAATGTAATATTGTAACTTAATATATAAATGTTAAACTCTTGTTAATATGAAAATACAGCATTATTTTTTCATACTTTGAACTTTAAGGGGGAATGTAAAATTATAGTTATCGGCTAGAAGAAATAGGTAGTGTCCTATAGTGTTTTAGGGACATAATCTTATAACTGGTCATGGAAAAAATTCCCAATATTAATGCTTTAGTAAGGCATAGAAAAACATGAAATTTGGGACTATGTATTATTCAATAACATAAAACGTGCACTATTGTATAGATACTTTAGGATTTTTTAAAATCTAATGGCCTGTTTGGCTTTCTGCAGCATGATCTAATGACTACTTTTTAAAACAATTCCATAGCACCCAGTGCCCCTCCTCAGAGTGTAACGGTATCAAAGAATGATGTAAATGGGACAGCAATCCTTGTTACGTGGCAGCCCCCACCTGAAAATACTCAAAATGGAATGGTCCAAGAATATAAGGTAATACACAAAGGCGAATGTACTGATGGGCAACCCTCACTGCTCAGAAAACGGGATCGTGTGCATGTATAGACATTTGTCTCCATCTGGTGGCCAAACTACCAAAATGTAAAGTTATTGACAAAATAATTTTTCCTATTTCAGTAGTGATTTGGGATTGGTTGTCTTTCCTGGAAACACTTTTTGAAAAAGAAAATATAGAAAAAATGGGTTCTAAGTGGTAAAAGAGTACATAATTTTATATAATTTAACAGAAATAGTAACATTCATACTAATGATTTTATTTCTCTAATGGCATAAATATTTTGGCCAGAACTGGGTTACTTTAGGAAATTAGACTTAATATATATGATACTTAAACTGGATCTCTATAGATTATAAATAAATGGTTATATTTATTTTTTCAATTTGTGGAATTGCTTTGGTGTGTACAAATATCTTTTGTCCCCTGTGAACTTTTAGTCTCTAAACAGGATCTCCTATCTCAGAGAAAATGTGATTCTAATTTCCAATAGTTGGTATAAAATTCTGAAGTGCATAATACATTACCAAAGGATTTAATCTACTGATTCTAAATTATTATGCTTGTGAAATTGTAGGATTTTCTCAATAATATTACAATTTTTAATTGGCTTCATATTAAACAAATACTTTTATTCAGAAAATTTTGAAACATTGTATTTAACCAAAAGAGTTTTTGAGCACATCCTACCAGTAAATTTGTATTATAGCATAGAAATAGGTGGACGGCCAAAATATTGGGTCTATTTCAACAAAAGTATGGATTTTTCAGCCCTTCTGTAAACAGACTTCTGTAAACACAGTAAAATAAGTTTAACTCTAAAATGTGCACTTCAGGGCACTGGAAATTCTATTCCTGTGATGGCCTGAGCTCTTTCCTCGTTACTAAATGATTGTAGTTATATCATTGACCTCTGTGTGTGAACATTGCATACTGCGGCTGAGATATAAAGTCTAACATAGGAAGGTGATATAATGTTGACCCTTCACTGAGAGCAAAAGGTGGACACAGCTGAAGAGCTGTGTAGGGATATGAAGTTGTGCTTAGGGAGGGAGACAGACATCTACTTTCTCCAAGGCTGGTCAGCAACATTCAGCTGTAGCTGACACCTGAAGCATGTATCATTTCCTGTGTGAACATGTCTGGCTATCACCCTCAGAGACTGATTCAGCAGCTCTGATACATGGGCATTTCGCCAAATCTTTAGGTGAGTCTAATATGCCTCCCTAAGTAAAGCCCCCAGAATAACATTGTTTTTTGAGTGTTTAAGTCAACGGCTGGAGAGATGGCTTAGTGGTTAAGGCACTTGCCTGCAAAGCCAAAAGACCTCGATTTGATTCCCCATGACCCACATAAGCCAGATGCACAAGGTGGCGCATGCACTTGGAGTTCGTTTGCAGTGGCTGGAGGCCCTGGTGCTTGCGTTCTCTTCCTCTCTTCCTCTCTCTCTCTCTCTCTCTCTCTCTCTCTCTCTCTCTGCCTCTTGCTCTCTCAAATAAATAAATAAATAAATAAATAAATAAATAAATAAGTAAATAAGCCAACCAAGCTTAATTTTAGGTGAAATATTTTATTGTAATGTGATTTTATTTTAATTTTTAAAAATTATTTTATTTATTTTTGGAGAAAGACACAGAGAGAGACAGAGAGAGAGGAAGAAGGAGACAGAATGGGCGCGCCAGCAGTCTCAGCAACTGCAATTGAAATCCACATGTGTGCGCCTCCCTGTGGGCAAGTGCGACATTGCGCCCTTGCATCGCTTTGCATCTGGCTAAACGTGGGACCTGGAAATTGGAAATGGCTTCTTAGGCTTAGCAGGCAGGAGCCTTAACCACTAAGCCATTTCTCCAGCCCTTTAATGTGATTTTTATAAACATAAACATCACCTCATGAAATCTTTTCTACATTAATAGATCTACATTTTTTTTAAAACTCTGCCATAAATACACTAGAGGTGTTTTAAGATAGTTCAGATAAGATTTTCAATTGTAACTGACTCACTAAAATATTAGAATATCCATAATGTTAAATGTCTTCTTATGAGTTTCAAGGTTATTTTAATCCTGTGAAATGACAGAACAATATGGTTCAGCTTGGAAAAATAAACTGTTGTAGAAGGGTTTTTTTTTTTTTTTTTTTTTAAAGGATTTAAAATGATTTAAAATGCAGTGATGTCTCGCCTCTCAAGCAAAATTGTGTAATGTGGATATTTTCCCCTAAGAGTCAAAACTCATTTCTCTCCCCAAGAAATGTGAAAGGGTGGATTTCACTTAACTTCATGGTCAATTTAAAATAATAAAATGCCTTTCAGCACCTGATTGACTGGCACCAAATCAGTTTGTGGCTTCAGTTCAGCTGCATAATGTAATTGGGAGGAAAAATTCACAAAGGAATCTAATGGAGTGTACCTCCAATGGTCAGATCCTGATGTAGCTCTGTCCATCTATGAGCATTATGCATTGAATCTATATTGCAATCATATTAACTTCCAAGGAACAAAGTTAAAGGTTCTTAATAAAGTGAAAGAGGAAACTGGTACTTTTAGATTTCCTTTAAATCTGGTATCCTATCATAGTCTAGATAACAACCCACTAAAGCTCATTCACTTGGGAGCTGGAGGGCCTGTAAAGACCATGCTATTCTAGTTAGCATTTTCTTGTGGAAACCGAATAAAAATATGATCATGCGCCACATCCAAGTTCTTAAAAAAATACCCCTCTGTGATTAAATCCTTTAATGAAATTTAAAGATTATATTGTAGCTCAAAACTTCGTTTTTTAAAGGAATGGTTTGTTATCTCATATTGTTGTCAAAGTTAATGAAATACAGTAATCTTCTATTACAACAATGTTTTTCCTTCATCTCAAATAAGTATTGTTACTCTTTCTGGCCTCATAAGTAATGCGAAGCATGAATTACGGTTTAAATTTAACTATAAGATCAGATTGCTTATTTCACCCATTGGTAGTAGCTCAGTGAGTCATAATATAGATACTAGGCTGACCATTGCCCTTCAGCACAGTCTTCTTTTCAATAACCAACCACATTTACACATCATCATTTAGGTTACTTAGCTCTTTCTCCTTCTCAGTAGGCTATTTCTTGGGTTGAATGTAAATGTGACACAATAGTGACAGCTCCAGGTAATTTCAAAGTATCAGGCTCGCAGCACCCTGCACTCTTTCACATCTGGTCATCTACAGTCACCCCTGCAGTGTTAATGTGAAATGATTTCAGCCGTGCTATGATTCTTTGTCTCAACATCCGCAGCTTTCTGTGGGATAGTTTTTAGTATTTTTTTTTCTGGGTAATAATTTATTGATGTTAAAACAAAAGAGCAAAAAAGAGCTAATGATATATGACGATAAGAACTTTATTCTGGGCTATAAGAACAATTGCCTTCGGGCAAAAGGTAGCCAAGTTACATCATAAAAACTTACAGGTTGATGTACAAAAATGTTGAGATCATAAAGCTACTTAGAAGATTAGGTTTGCCTGGAACATTCTTCTCTGAAGTAGGTTTTAGGAAAGAATGACTTTGAAACCTTCCTCTAGTGGCTTCTTGATAAGTATGAACTCAGGGTAAGTCTTTAACTGATCTAAGTCTTACATTGATCTTGACATTCACTTGAATGACCAGCTTGACTTGCATTATGTCATTCTACAGGTTTGGTGCCTGGGCAATGAAACTCGATTCCATATAAACAAGACTGTAGATGGCTCCACCTTTTCTGTGGTCATCCCTTCTCTGGTTCCTGGGATTCGATACAGTGTGGAAGTGGCAGCCAGCACTGGTGCTGGTCCTGGGGTAAAGAGTGAACCTCAGTTCATCCAGTTAGGTGAGTGTCCGTAGCAGTCACTAGACCACTCATTCTGCCTGGCTGTGTGTGGCCCAGCCACTGTTACAAGTGACTAGAGATAGAATTCACTTGGAGCTACTCTGGTGATAGCTCTATTTAAAACACAGACAAATACAGATGAGTAGATGGTCATGGATCACTTACCAAGGGTGATACATTCTCAAAAATTCATTGTTAAGCAACGATGCCATTGTGTGACTGTCACAGAATACACTTACTCAAAGTAAGACGTCACGGCATCAATAGGCAATATAGTCTTACAGGACCATTGTTGTACGCACGGTTCACCAGTGACCAAAATGTTGTTATGTGGTGCAGAACTGTAGTTATATCACAAGAAAGACTTGCTCAAGACACTATTCTAAACATTTCAAGTAAAAGGCTGTTCATATCAATACCATCCTTACTATGGCCTATTAGAATTTTTTTTTTTCAATTTGTTCAACAAATGCTATTACTTGAGTACTAAAGATATCTCTGTGAGCAAAGAAGGCAATGTGTCCACTCACGGAATGCACGATTGTCTGGGAAAAATGAAACAAGCTCAACAGCCTCTGCATAGAACTTGAGCCACAAATTGAAAATGTACAGCAATGTGCATTTTATATTTACATTTAGTGTCTGTGTAAAATGATTGCTTTTTATTAAAAAGATAAATTAAGATATTAAAGAGCACTGGAATAGGTTTATATGCTAATTACTTTGATGGTTAAATACACTTCCTGCTTCAAAAATGTTAGGTTAATTGTAAAGAAAAACTTCATTATTACAATTCACTATGGGAAATACATTATGTACATAATACAAATTAATAAGTGACTGGCTGTAAAACAGATAGGAATAAAACAAAAGTTAAAAGTGGGGAGAAAGAAGTCATCTTTCAAGGAATGACTCAACCTTTAAATTATGAAAGGTGCTGAGAAATGCAATTTTGTATGTTACAAATCAGAAGTTATATATTAATGATATCTTATGTCAAATGTTTATTAAATAGGATAAGTTATATTAATCTTTAAACTTCACAAACAAGCGCATACTGTCTTTGCATGCTAATAATATTAGTGTCATTCTAAAATTGTGTCAAAATAAAGAAACTGGGCAGGAAGAGATGGCTTAATGGTTAAGGTGCATGCCTGCAAAGCCTAAGGACCCCGGTTTGATTCTCCAGGTCTCACGTAAGCCAGATGCACATGGTGGCGCACAAGTCTAGAGTTTGTCTGAAGTGGCTAGAGACCCTGGCATGCCCATTCTCACTCTCCCTCTCCCTCTCTCTGTCTCTAAAAAATAAATTAAAATAAAATCTTTAAAAAAATAAAGAAACTTCTGGCTTCATTTTCCTTTGTTGCTACAGCTAAATAATTTCATATTCACTTTGAAAACGTTGTGGATACTCTCTTGTTATAGTAATGTTTGCAGGCACATTGACCAAACTTCAGTAAGGACTCCTCAATGTACAGTTGTGCAGATCTTTGTTAGCACATAGACATTGAAGGCCATAGGCTGACAAGGCCTAGTCTCTCTAACATAAGGTTTTCAAGATTGTCCCTGTGCTAGATGAAGGGAGAAAAGGAAACATGTTATATGGGAAACTTTCAAATGCTGCAGGTCTGATAAGGTGCACATTACTCTTGCCCAGTGTGAATTAAGTGCATGAATGTTGTTATAACAAAATGAGCTCACTGGACAGGAAGCCATCTTCCAAAAAGTCTTAACTATCAAAGTCCCATTTAAAGCTTGTTGACCTGGTCATAACTACAGGTTAAAATTTGAATTTTGTAACTTACCTTTCTAGCAAATTTTAAAATAATTATTATACAGAACTTTTAAATAAAAATAGCTTCATGTTTGATTTCAGATGGTACAGGAACTATAAAAAATTCTTTGTTGCTTCTATTACAGTGTTGTATCAGACATTGGGGTGACAGCCTATATTTAGGAAATAAAAGTTGATATTTAAACGTTTGTCCTATTTTGTGAAATGGCAGCATCGAGGTATTAAATTAAAATTCTAAGTTATGCTGCCCTGATCCTGTATTGGTGACACTGCTCATCTGCATTATGACCCATGACCTTTGGTCTTAGTTTTGGGAAAGATGAATTGATGAATGGGGAAAAAGGGCCACGAGTGATTTTATACACTTAAGATGCAAATCATGAGATTTAAGGCTCAAATTGGTTTTCTTGAAATTAAAAATGTGTTCCATTTTCCATATCTTCATACAGCCTCAGCTGCAGCCACACAAAGCCCGAGATGGAGTGGCGGTTTGAATTCATTAGTCACACTGCACTTTATTCTGTTAAGCCCATCTGCTCGCTTGTATGGAGCCTCTTGTAGCTGTTCCTGTAAAATCTGAAGCTACCCAACTTAACCTTGTGCAAATAGCCATGAAATCTATAAACCCAGCAGATACAAAGGGTGAATTAGGAATAAAAAGAATAGGTCTGCCTGGTGAACTTTCAAAGGGTGAAGTGCTCTTAGGACAACCAGAGATAAAAGGGTCTGGGACATGAAATAAAACTTTCAGTCAACAAACAGTAGAAGACAAGTGTCTGCTTGTGAAAATAGATTTTTCAGCCTTGATCTTCCATAGAATGAAATCTTGCATTCTGTGGAAAAGAAACACATATACCCACGTACATGCACATAGCATGAGGAAGAGGTTAACCATTTCATATTGAAAGAGTTGCTGTTTTCCTAACACAGTTTTTTAAAAATTATTTATTTATTTCCAACCAAGATGAAATAGAGACAAGACAGACAGAGAGAATAGGCGCACCAGGACCTCTAGCCACTGCAAATGAACACCAGATGCATGAGCCACTTTGTGCATCTGGGTTTACATGGGTACTGGCGAATTGTATCCAGGTCATTTGGATTTATAGGCAAGTACCTTAACCACTGAGCAATATCTCCAGTCCCTTAATATTATTTCTATGACCAATGAATGAAGGCTGTTTGTTTTTCTTGCCAATTGTCATATTGAGGTGCAATATCATTTAACAACAACAAAAAAAAAAAAAACAGCATTTAAAAATTTTATTTATTTATTTATTTGAGAGAGAGAGAGAGAGAAAGAAACAGATAGAGAGAGCTACAATGGGCATACCAGGGCCTCTAGCCCTGCAAATGAACCACCTTATATATCTGGCTTACATGGGTTCTGGGGAATTGAACCTCGGTCCTTTGGCTTTGTAGGCAAGAGGCTTAAGTGCTAAGCCATCTCTCCAGCCCCAAAGCAGCATTTTTGAAGTTAAGAAATGTTGTGCATATAGAATAAGTTATGCAAGTTATTTTTCTGGAAAAATGTATTTGGAAACTGAAAAATTTTTCCATTTTGGAAAAAGTTGCCCCAAAACACTGTCTTTCTCTTTACTTGAGTCCTGAGTTCACTTTCTCCCTCGTAGCTATGAACTCTAGTCCTGCTCTGACAGAGCCTCATGGGATCTGGCTGTGGATATTTATATTGTGTCTTTCACAGGACACTACTTTATCCCAGCAGACAACACAACGCCTAAGTGTCCAGCTCCATGACCTGGTATACCTCTCACAGGCAGTTTATTTGGACTGGAAGATGCCCTTGTAGCCAAGGTGGCCTTCTTTAGAACATTATGGAAAGGAAGAGAGCTAGGGCTAGGTGTGTGTTGACTGGCTCAGACCCAAAGAGCATAAGAACAAAATCCATGCCCTGAAATTGCTCACAGGCCTTCAAGAGCAGGGCTTTGCTGACAAGGATCGAAGAGAAGGCGTTGTGCAACCTGTGGGTGGGAAGTCAGAAAGAGAAGGGGTTGTGCAACCTGCCAGTGGGAAGTCAGGACCTGTGGACTGAGGTCTTTATTGATACTCGGGGCCTCACCCAAGAAGTCTTAGAAATAATCCTGTAAGGGTTCTGTGGGGGTTAGGCCATGCCTACGATGTTGTCATGGCATTACATATGCATAGTCTGAGTTATGTGAGGTGAGTGAAATAGATTTTATAGAGATGCCCCCCAGAGAGGTGGTTACCATGAGACAGGTGTATAAGACATGACAGATGCCGTTGGTGACTATACTGAAGAACTGGGAAGGAGCAGAAAGCTAGAAATAATGTCAATGGTTTTAGCCCTTTTTGCTGGGTATGAGAAAGTAAAATGTTTTTTCAGGATACATGCTGAGCCCACATAAAATTATCAGAATGCAATTCAAAAAATATATTAAGTCAAATGATTTAATAATTGCAAAAATGCACTAACCCTAACACAATGGGTAAACATCAGCTTCACCCAGTGTGGTAGGGGAAAGACATTATAGCTATGTCAGGAATGGGGATTCTGCCTATTGTGTAAGCTAAGGGTTGGCGTAACTTGGTGCCAACAAAATGGGATGCCTTGATGGTAGAGCAGCAGACTTTGGTTTCCTACAGGGACTGCAGACAACTGATGGTGGGCATGAAAAACATCTTAGTAGGCTTAAGACAAATGTAAAATTACTGTATTTTATTACCCATATATTCCATCAATTTTTAATTTTTGAATCAAAATGTCTAAGAGAAAATATGGTATTTGAGCTTTTCATTACACTTGATAATTTTTTTACATATTTAATGTTCTTTTCTTATAGCTATTGCTAGCCATGGTTATTATTTTAAAAGAAAGACTATTTGAAGTCATTATGATGGTAATCTTAATTTTTCATTGTGATTTAATGATCCTCAATTTTATAAGACTCTCTGGATATAGGTTTAAGAAATGTGTTGCTAAGGCAATTAATAATCCTGCAAGATCATTTTGGAAGACAATCACACACAGGGACAGTTTTTTTTTTTTTTATTTCCAGTATCTACATGTAAGTGCAGTAATTTGTTTTTTCTATTCTTTCTATACAATAAAATTTAAGGGTTCACAGAAGTACAAGAATGTTTGTGTTTTTTTCTATATATGTCCATTTAACATCTCTTGTGAGTATGATTGCATTAAAATGTTTCGTATTTTGGTATTACCCTTGTATACTTATTCTAGTTGACACCCTCCTGTGAAATTTAATCTAAACACACACCTGAAAAGTTTTTTTTTTTTTTTTTTTTTTTACACCTGAAAAGCTTTAAGATATACAAAGAGAAACACTGTACCTTTAAGTACAACCTCACAAAATTATGGCATATTGGTTATGAAGTAAATGAGATAAGTACAGTTTTCCTGAAAACCTCATCAGCTATTTTATTTCCCAATGGTGAGTGAGCATAATGGAAAGAAATAACTGGAGAGATGGCTCAGTGGTTAAAGGTGCTTGCTTGCAAAGCCTGATGCCTTGGATTCAGTTTTTTAGTACTCACATGAAGCCAGATGCATAACGTGGCACATGCTTCTGGAGTTCCTTTCTAATGGCAGGAGACCCTGGTGCTCCCATACACACTTTCTCACTTTAAATAAATAAATAAATAAATAAATAAATATGTTTAAAAAATAAAAAATTAAGAAAATAGTAATAAATAAATAATAAATAATAATAAATAAAATAAGAGGCTTAAGTGCTAAGCCATCTCTCCAGCCCCAAAGCAGCATTTTTGAAGTTAAGAAATGTTGTGCATATAGAATAAGTTATGCAAGTTATTTTTCTGGAAAAATGTATTTGGAAACTGAAAAATTTTTCCATTTTGGAAAAAAGTTGCCCCAAAACACTGTCTTTCTTTTACTTGAGTCCTGAGTTCACTTTCTCTCCTCGTAGCTATGAACTCTAGTCCTGCTCTGACAGAGCCTCATGGGATCTGGCTGTGGATATTTATATTGTGTCTTTCACAGGACACTACTTTATCCCAGCAGACAACACAACGCCTAAGTGTCCAGCTCCATGACCTGGTATACCTCTCACAGGCAGTTTATTTGGACTGGATGATGCCCTTGTAGCCAAGGTGGCCTTCTTTAGAACATTATGGAAAGGAAGAGAGCTAAGGCTAGGTGTGTGTTGACTGGCTCAGACCCAAAGAGCATAAGAAAAAAATCCATGCCCTGACATTGCTCACAGGCCTTCAAGAGCAGGGCTTTGCTGACAAGGATCGAAGAGAAGGCGTTGTGCAACCTGTGGGTGGAAAGTCAGAAAGAGAAGGGGTTGTGCAACCTGCCAGTGGGAAGTCAGGACCTGTGGACTGAGGTCTTTATTGATACTCAGGGCCTCACCCAAGAAGTCTTAGAAATAATCCTGTAAGGGTTCTGTGGGGGTTAGGCCATGCCTACGATGTTGTCATGGCATTACATATGCATAGTCTGAGTTATGTGAGGTGAGTGAAATAGATTTTATAGAGATGCCCCCTAGAGAGGTGGTTACCATGAGACAGGTGTATAAGACATGACAGATGCCGTTGGTGACTATACTGAAGAACTGGGAAGGAGCAGAAAGCTAGAAATAATGTCAATGGTTTTAGCCCTTTTTGCTGGGTATGAGAAAGTGAAATGTTTTTTTCAGGATACATGCTGAGCCCACATAAAATTATAAGAATGCAATTCAAAAAAATATATTAAGTCAAATGATTTAATAATTGCAAAAATGCACTAACCCTAACACAATGGGTAAACATCAGCTTCACCCAGTGTGGTAGGGGAAAGACATTATAGCTATGTCAGGAATGGGGATTCTGCCTATTGTGTAAGCTAAGGGTTGGCGTAACTTGGTGCCAACAAAATGGGATGCCTTGATGGTAGAGCAGCAGACTTTGGTTTCCTACAGGGACTGCAGACAACTGATGGTGGGCATGAAAAACATCTTAGTAGGCTTAAGACAAATGTAAAATTACTGTATTTTTTACCCATATATTCCATCAATTTTTAATTTTTGAATCAAAATGTCTAAGAGAAAATATGGTATTTGAGCTTTTCATTACACTTGATAATTTTTTTACATATTTAATGTTCTTTTCTTATAGCTATTGCTAGCCATGGTTATTATTTTAAAAGAAAGACTATTTGAAGTCATTATGATGGTAATCTTAATTTTTCATTGTGATTTAATGATCCTCAATTTTATAAGACTCTCTGGATATAGGTTTAAGAAATGTGTTGCTAAGGCAATTAATAATCCTGCAAGATCATTTTGGAAGACAATCACACACAGGGACAGTTTATTTTTTTTTTATTTCCAGTATCTACATATAAGTGCAGTAATTTGTTTTTTCTATTCTTTCTATACAATAAAATTTGAGGGTTCACAGAAGTACAAGAATGTTTGTGTTTTTTTCTATATATGTCCATTTAACATCTCTTGTGAGTATGATTGCATTGAAATGTTTCGTATTTTGGTATTACCCTTGTATACTTATTCTAGTTGACACCCTCCTGTGAAATTTAATCTAAACACACACCTGAAAAGTTTTTTTTTTTTTTTTTACACCTGAAAAGCTTTAAGATATACAAAGAGAAACACTGTACCTTTAAGTACAACCTCACAAAATTATGGCATATTGGTTATGAAGTAAATGAGATAAGTACAGTTTTCCTGAAAACCTCATCAGCTATTTTATTTCCCAATGGTGAGTGAGCATAATGGAAAGAAATAACTGGAGAGATGGCTCAGTGGTTAAAGGTGCTTGCTTGCAAAGCCTGATGCCTTGGATTCAGTTTTTTAGTACTCACATGAAGCCAGATGCATAACGTGGCACATGCTTCTGGAGTTCCTTTCTAATGGCAGGAGACCCTGGTGCTCCCATACACACTTTCTCACTTTAAATAAATAAATAAATAAATATGTTTAAAAAATAAAAAATTAAGAAAATAGTAATAAATAAATAATAAAATAATAATAAAAAAATAAATAGAAAGAAATTTTATTTTAAATATAATTATTTATTTATTTATTTGAGAGAGAGAAAGAAAGAAAGAAAGTTTGGATGGGCTATGGCCTTTAGCCGCTGCAAGTGAACTCCATATGCATGCACCACCTTGTGCAGCTGGCTAATGTGGGTCCTGGGGAATCGAATGTGCATCCTTTGGCTTTGTCGTCTCTTCAGGGAAGGACCTTAACCACTAAGCCATCTCTCCAGCCCAAGAGCCATTTTATACTACATATTTAGGCTACCACTGTCATATTGGGTTTTAGACCCACATTAATTGGGAGTTGGCCTTTCAGATTCCCACGGAAACCCCGTGTCGCCAGAGGACCAAGTCAGCCTTGCTCAGCAGATTTCAGACGTGGTGAAGCAGCCAGCATTCATCGCAGGCATTGGAGCCGCCTGCTGGGTCATCCTCATGGTCTTCAGCATCTGGCTGTACAGGCACCGCAAGAAGAGGAACGGGCTGGCCAGCACCTATGCGGGTATCAGGAAAGGTATTGTTTATAAAACTCGTGATCTTCAACTCCCACTCCCAGCACACACATCCTGTTACACCATTTTAATATATGAAGGTTTCCACTACTGCTTTTCTTTTGTCTGTCATGTCCCAGTGTAAACGTCAGGTAGAACCCATCAACCTGGTGGACCCAATGCCTGCAAGCTCAATTTTCTCCAATACCTTGGGGAAAATACCTACCCCTGTAGACTCCACTGTTATCCTGTGGCCTTGGTTTTAGGCAGTTATTTTGTTGATTTATTTATGCCCTTGGGGAGAATTTGTAAACTTCTTGTCCCAAGGATTTTCAATTCAGGCTTTAAAGTCACAGTTTTAAGGGAGGGTTGGCACTATTGCCCTTTGAAAAGACAAAGGAAAGAGTACTGTCATATTTATAGACTTCTTAGTGATTATGGGCTCATGACTAGGTAAAGTGTTTTAGATAGCAAGTTGAAAAAGTTTACTAATCTTTTATTCTTAGATTTGAATGATTTTGTTAAAAATTATCTAACAAGCTTACAATGGAAAGACTGCTTGCTACCATTATTTGCAATTTTGTTTCTGATAGATCAAATACGCTAAGGGAATACTTTTGCTCTGTAACCTCAAGCTATGTAGATTGTTGATTTTTATTTTCTGAGGATATTGTTAATGCTGTCAGATAGTTAATTAACTGTGGTTCTCAAAACTTAAGCTATAGTCAGGTGGCCTATAAGTCCCAGTTTTTAGACCCTTTTCATGTTTATTCACAAACATTCATTTTTGTTTGCAAAATCATAATTTGGATGGCAGTATATACTCACCCTAGATATAGGGCCCATGCTGCAGTCTAATCCAACAGTTTTGCTTTGCTGCAAAACAAATTTCAAAAAAGACTGGCAGTAAAGACATCTCCTCCCCAGCCATCTCCTCCCTTTTATTCTAATTGTGTACATATTTCCCAAGTAAGAATTTTCTGTTATCTTGGCCAGGCATTTCTTTGAATAACTGAATGGAAGTCAGAATTTCCAGTGCTAGTTCTCAATTGAGTATCTTTATGCATGTAGAAGACACTGTAGGTCAGTAGTCCAACATGTCTGCTCTCCCTTACAAGAGATCATGGCAAAAGAGCTGACCCACTCCTCCATTCCTCACCACTACTATAAAATAAATCCCTGTGCCTCTGGCCTGAGCAGCCACCTCTCCACGGGTATAGATCTGCCTGGCATGGCCACTGGTATGCTTGTCATTTATTTGTTCTGTCTAGAGCCAAAGCACAGTGTACATGGAACATGAAGGCTCAGAGGCCACAACAAAGAGAGTGGTGCTCATTATGATAGAAAGTGGAGCACTGCCATGCACGTGTCTCACCATGTAAACATCATGCATGAGAATCTGCGGGTGGCAGAGTGGGGGTAAGGGCAGGCATGTTGGCGGAGACTGTGTTTTGAAATTACTTGAATTAGGAAAGGTGGCTAACATTTGGATGACGAGTCTCTTGAATTTTCTGCCAAGAGACCTCCACCATCAGCTCTGGTTTGTAAACAACAGTCTTTGGAATCCAGTCACACTACAGTGTCATTGCTATGTAACTGTAACAACTTCATGCTCTATATTGTCTTGAAGCCTAAATATGTGACATGAAACTCTCCTTCCTTTCCCAAATGGTCCTTTTCCTCTACTAATATCTTTGGAGCATGCGGATAAAGAACTATGTACTGTTCTGCTAAGCTATCCAACTAATATCATTGTCTCTTCCATTACATTCTGCTTAGCCGAAATCGTAGAACATAATTACAAATGTAATTTGATCAGAACTTGATTCTGCTTTCCTCACTTTGTCTTGTTGGCATTTTTTCATAAATCTGTTTCAGTGCAGCTTTTAAAAAATAATTACATTGTATGAACTTAAATTCTCTATGCCAGAAACAATGCCAGTAATGTTAGGAAAATAGGATACCCAAAGTTCCAAAGAAATCAGTGAAAAGAGCCCACTTATCTATTTGCATGAAGCAAGATGTCATGTTGAGTACTAGTAAAGATTTTGAGCACCCCCCTTACAGTTAGCAGTAGGTGTGTGTGCTGGCATACTGATTAGTACCTTGTCCACATCCATTCACATGGTGCTCGTGCATCCCCAAGCACACAGAATTGATTATGTCATTAGGAGCTTTGGGGATTGAGTTGGGTTTTGGTGGACTAGTAGTAGAAATTTCATTTAGCCCCCTTTCTTCTGCTCTTTATTGCCACAAACTGGGGTAGCCCTTGTCTAGGAGAATGACAAGGACCTTTCATACTTTCCTGTGTCCTTGTGATTGCAAATTAATGTTCAAGCACTCCATTCTTGCTTGAATAGCTTTGGTTTCCAATGTACGTCTATTTTTTTTTTATTTTATTAAGACTTGTTACTATGGCTCTGAATTTTTGAATGTAGCTAAATACAGTGACTGAAAAGATCCCAGTGAAAGAAAACACAATAGAATTCTTCAGATGGGTCTGCTGTGTATAAATTGGGTCCACAGCACTGAGGGTTTTCTTGTTCTTTCTAGTGTGTTCATAAATAGTGCTTTGGTAAGAAGTGATGGCTGTGGAAGATGCTTCAGCCTTCCAGTATGTGACCCTCAAAGCTTAAAGCCTAATATCAATGTCCTTTTGATATTTAAATGGAAAATACATCTTGGCAATATTTGATAGATTGTAAACCATCAGTATTCTCGTTTGTCTGCCTTAAAGATATTTTTTAAAGCAAGCTTTAGTCTGAAACAGAGTAATGGAGATTTCCTGCTTTCTTCACCAGGGGAACATTTACTTTAAATTAAGGGGAAGAGATTGAAAAATAATTCAGTCTCCTCCCAGAATGAAATGACATGAAAATTGCCCTGGTGTTATCCCACACCCTGCAATGGGAGGAGATGGGAAAAGTGGGGGAGGCCAGGCTGCTACTTTTGAGGTCTGCAGTTCAATTTCAGGAATTATTGATTAGATTAAGATTTATAACTGCAGAGAGAGTGCAGGTTCTGAGGGTGTTATTGTTCTGTTGTTTAGTTTCTAGCCTAGCATTAAAACATGTTCTGCCGACTCCTAGAAAGCTTCTAGATGAAAACTGTGACAGAGAAATTGGAGTTTAAAACTCCTCATGTCTTTCTGTCCATTCACAAATTTTTATAATAATTAAAAAAATAGCGTGTTGTTCTGTTTCTGTGATATAGAGCATTTCTTGTCAGTGAAACAGTATCCTTTTATGATTCTATTTGTGTCTCTCTTTCTTTTTCTCCCTCCCTCCCTCTTTCCTCACCCCTTCCAGTAATGAATATATATCTACACCTATTAGTCCATTTAGTAAGCATTTACCTTCAGATTTCCAGATAAGATTCCAACACAACCCTGACACTACTTGTTTAAAAATACATCACCCAGTGTTTGGAAATGATTAATACTGGAGGATTCCTGTCTATAGCAAAGCTGCGAGCAAAATCTATGTTTTTAAACACAGGGTCATTCACAGGCTAACCCAGACAGTTCCCCTCCCGAGAGTACTAGAATGTCAGACACTTCAGAACAATACCTGTAGAGACAAGCTTTTTCTTTCTTTCTTTCTTTCTTTCTTTCTTTCTTTCTTTTTCTTTCTTTTTTTTTTTTTTTTTTTTTTTTTTTAGCCTCAGATTTGGTTTTATTCATATATCAGAATGTCAGACCTACTGGCTTGGTTATTTACATTTGTTTTATGTTCAGCTGTCTGCTTGATTTATACTAATGTGATATGTTCCCCTTCTCTCTTCAGCTTAATAACTGGTTTATATTTTGTTTTGATTTTTCAGTCCCGTCTTTTACCTTCACACCAACAGGTATATATTTGCACTTACCCTCCTCTCTCCTTGTGAGTTTGGCATGTGTTGTTTTATTGTGTTTCTGGTTTCAGTTCATTCTCAGTAGTCACTTGGGGAAAGGACTTACCCAGAGTACAATGCTTCATGTACTCATGCCAGGCATGCATTTGGTAGACATGGTGCTTGCTGCTTTTCATCCACTTAATGCACATATTTACACTCACCCCACATTGCATCTCAGTCTTGTTTGCATGCGTTTCCATTAAATAGACACATGACCTGATTTAATGTGCTAATCATCTTATTGATTATTTCACACCTGCCAAAGATTCCTCCCCCCCTTGACTTAAACTTTCAGGTTTTACAACAAAAAAAAAAAAAAAAAAAAAAAAACCCACAACTCTCTCCTCTGCAGTTCTCTATCCTTAGAATCAGTACACTTAAAGGTAACCAAACCAGCCAGCATGTGTGAGAGATAAAACTGTATTTCCCCCCAAGTCCAAGTGCTCATCTTCAGTTCCATTCGGTTTCTTTGAGAGTGGGCCATCCTCTCTCACGTCACCTAGAGTCAAAGACGCACCTGTAGTCATGCGTCCTGGGTCTTAATCCAGTTATTTGGAAGAACCGGGAACAGTTATCTCTCCCTAGCAGACTCCTAGTTTAGAGTTTTTCTAAGTAGCAGAACTTGGCAGCTTGAAAAACACATTTCTTCTTAGAAAATGTGTCTGTATTTACAGAAAGGCTAATCTTCTTTAGCTCTTGCCTGAGTGTGTGCAAATCTGCTTTTGTTCTGGCCAAAATGCATTAAGATTTCCAAAGCATTAAACTATATTTTCATTATGTATACATGTCTGATAAAAATAGAACAAGAAAGGGTTTGCACAAGCCATGGTATAAAGTAGGTTATATTAATTAGAAGTTGCAACTTGACATACATCTTTGTGCTTTGAAAGAAGATTTATTTTAACATGTATCTTTGATATACTTGTACTCATTTTTCTGGGAAAGCAACCTAAAGAGATGTGTTTCCCTATGAACTTAAGATTATACTTGTGAATAATTATCAAAACAAATCTCTGGGAAAGCCAATGAAAAATATTGAGTTATATTAAACAAAAGTGTACTGAAATTTTAATTTTCCTCTTTTCTACTATCATGGAACACTAAGAAATTAACAGTGATGTACACTTAATTCTGCAAATTTCTTCTAAAATATTACTAGCTGAAAAAAGAAGTGTGCTACATTTTATATTGATATTTTACAGTACTTCTGGGTAGAAAAGGTGAAAAAAACCTACATTTTAGAAAGATGCTTATTAATGGAATGAAATAACTTTTTATGTGAACATGTCTACTAATTGTTCCTTTTTTCTGTAATATTCTAGTAACTTATCAGAGAGGAGGCGAAGCTGTGAGCAGTGGAGGGAGGTAATTACTATGCTTGTTTTTTTTACACACACACACACACACACACACACATATATATATATACACATACCTGAAAGGGAATTACAACTATGTTTTGTTTTCATCATTGGTATCACTTTCATTGCCTAAAAGACTTAACTCCAAGGTGATATTGGCTCAAATACTTTAAAGACTCCACTCAGCCTCGCTATTTGAACCAAGCTATTTGCAGTTATCCTTGGGAGTGGTTGCATTTTAGTAATTGACCACCAGAGGGAGAACTTTACCCAAAAAAAAACAGACTTGCTGATTTAGCAGATGATTAAAAGCAGTTAAAGTAATTAAGCTGTGGCATTTATGAAGATTAAGAAATATAGCTAGTTAACAGATACTATGAAAGAAAAGTGTTCACTT
Source organism: Orientallactaga sibirica (assembly GCA_036365145.1). Lineage (NCBI taxonomy): Eukaryota > Metazoa > Chordata > Mammalia > Rodentia > Dipodidae > Orientallactaga > Orientallactaga sibirica. The sequence continues at coordinate 12,512,229 of JAEOAD010000060.1, read as the reverse complement.
GAAAACCTGCTGAACACAGCATTTGCTCAGAAGTTGTAGGTTATGTTTGTTTGTTCTTGTTATGAATTCAGTGTGGTTCATATCCCTGTTTGCAGGGAAATACTTTGAAATAGAGGAAGGGCTCTAGGTAGCTTGTTAACAAAGAGCTTTCTTCCCCTCTAATTAAAATGAACCTCAATCCTACATTTATAATATTTTCAGTAATTATTATTCAGTGAACTTTAATATATTCACAGAGAAATCACAAATGGATGTGACAGGGGCTTAAAGGGGCATAAATATAGGGTATAAATTACATGAGGCAAGCTTAAGGATTTTCCACAAGAAGGTCATCCCCCCCATAAAAAAACAACTCAGCAATGTTGAGGTGTATAAAAGAAGGTAGAAAAATAAAATCCTTTCATCCAAAACCATTTCATAATGCAAATTTATTGAACTGAGTGCCCTTCTTTGAATAGTTGAATAATGTAATTAGCTACTGGACAGAGAAAAATGAGTAAGATATTCTTTGTGAATCTAGGAATTTGCTGTCTGAAAAGAACAAAGGTCGAATTCAAAACAGGAAGGTTGAGTACATCTAGACAATATTGGGTAAATTATCACAAAGAACTAATTTTTTCTTCCCTGGGTCCTGTTAACTTCTTGTTTTCATACCTGTTAAACAAAGTCAGCCACTGAAAGGCCCCAAAGCTAGGAGGACTTCGTAAGGAATAAATCCAACAGACTCGTCAATTAAACCACAGCATGTATTTTAATCTTGGGGAATTCCATGTAAGTCATAGCCCAGTTCATGAAAAGAGCCTCTGGAATTGGAATTGGAACATTTCCTCTTGGGCAAATCTGGGCAGTAGCCTGTGCCTGAGAGTATGTATGTACACACACACACACACACACACACACACACACACACACAATCACACAATATGTTTCATTCCTTCACTGAGGAATTTACAATCTAGATAAACCTAGTTATCACATTGAAAACAATTGCAGGAATGCATGGTCACATTAAATGTTCCCTAAGGCAGAAATGAAAGTTTGAAAAGTTCTTTTAAAACAGTGTTATATATTTATTTGCAAATAGAGACATAAAGAGAACAGAGACAAACAGAGAGAGGATGGGCACATCAGAGCCTCTAGCCATTGCAAACGAACTCCAGATGCATGCAACATTTTTTACATATGGCTTAACATGGGTGCTGGGGAATCAAAACTGGGTCATTAGGCTTTGCAGGCAAATGCCTTTACTGCTCCCAGCCCCCCAAATTGCAAAGTTCTTGAACTGTCTATTTTGAAAATTCACTAACAATGAAGACATCACCTTTTCAACTTAGAAACAGATGTCTAGCTGTGAAATGATTTGTTTCAATTATTTAAATAATTCCAAATGAAATGATTAATGCTCAGGTATAGCAGTTTTTTACACAAATTTAAATGTATGAACTCATTAAATGCAGTAAACATCTACTATGTGGCAGTGACTGTGTTAGATTCTTTGAATGTGTCAGGGAACAAAGTGGATTACAAATGTCCCCTGTGGACTTTAGATTCCAGAGAGAAAGGCAAGATGAGTACTGAAGAAGAATGCTTTTTAATAGACAATTGTACTGTATTAACAGTTGTTAAGAATTATGCAGATGGCTACAATAAAAGAAAGTTCACTAGAAAAAGCCCTCATTTATAGCCACAGAATGGTGTGTGTGTGTGTGTGTGTGTGTGTGTGTGTGTGTGTGTGTGTGTGTGTTTTATGATCATTGAACCAGATTGCTATGCTGGCTTCTCTCATATCCATACCTGAAGCCCTGATTTCCCTCATACATCCCACAGTCTAGATCTTCAGTGGACCAGCCACCTCACTTAGCTAATGGCATCTCAGGTATAGCCATGACTGCATTTTGTTCATTTTTCTCTTTTTTAAAAATTTTTTTTAAAAAATTTATTTATCTGAGCAGGGGAGAGGGAGGATATAGACACATCAAGGCCTCCAGTTACTGCAAATGAACTCTAGATGCATTCACCACCTTGGCATCTGACTTAGGTGGGTCTTGGGGGTATCAAACCCACAGCTTTTCACTTTGCAGCAGGCATCTTAACCACTAAGTCACCTTTCCAGCCCTGACTTTTCTCTTAATTTGATACTAATCTTGTTTCTGTATAAGCATTCGTTCATCCTTACCTAATCTATAAGAAGAACTCTAGCTGTCCCAATTCTATCTAGCTTCAGCAGAGTGACTTCCTGCCAATTTTCTCTGCAGCCAGAAGCATCTCTGGAATGCATACTGACCATGAATGCACTGCTGAAGAATCCCAGTTTCAGTAGAACCTACCATATCTGAATACATCATGTCATGTCCAAAGTCAGCATAGTGTCTGAAACCCATAGATTTTGGGGCTTTGAGCGTCCTTTCTCACATGTGTGTGCCATGTTCTATGGGCAACATGTCCACCCAATTCATACTTGCGCATGCCACTGCACATGATTTATTACACTACCTGAAGAATGTATTCCTCTTACTGTCCTATGTCAGTTCATACAGCTTCTGTCATTGAGAGCCTCCAGTGAAATCTGTACTGAGGTACTGACACAACTAAGCACCTAACATGAGGTAATATAGTTAGTTACCTTTTGCAATATCAAGGGTCACCAAATTATAAAGCATGAGCCAAATGCAACCTGACACCCATTTTTATAAATATTTATATGAATCCAGGCAGGTACATTTTTTACAAATGATCTATAAATGCGTCTGAGCTACAGTGGCAGAGGGTCAATGGTTACAACAGAAACTATATGGCCTGCAAAACCTTTCATGGTTTCTCTTTGGTCTTTGACAGAAGTTTGTTAATCCTTGGTATGTATAATTGCCTGTGACGATGGGATATGAGGTCCTGGCTTACAGAGAGTGCATAGTTCATAATCAGTAAATAAATATTTTATAAGGTACTAAGCATAATTTACTGGAAGACATCAGTATACTCAATAATTGCATGAAGTATCTACACCTGAGAGATGTCATTGACAAGTGTCAAAGAAAAGAATGAATGGCTCATTGTATAATGTAGAAGGCTTGCGTTTAGTTTTCCATGACTTTAAATAAATTATTTTTTCTTCTACTAAAAGAGGAGGCTACATATAACTCTTTTAACTCTCCAAATTATAAATACAAAATTCCTCTCTGAAAGATAAAATGAACATTGTGGTAAGCAGAGGTCTGTTCCCAACATGAGAAAGGCAGAGTGTGTGAGGTGATCCAGGAAGAATCATAGAAATGTTAAGTGGCTGTTGCTAATCATGCATTTCCTTTTCCTCCAGCCTTTCAGTTGCCTCTTCAAAAAAAATCCTACTTAACACAAGTCAGTACAAACCATGCAAAACACGAGAGAAATCCTAAGAGAAGCAGTGAGTGTCAGGCTGACCTGGTAAAGAATAACAATCGTACATTTCCTGTCAAGGAAGATGAGAAAGAAGTAGAGCTCAAGTCTTGCTTCTCTCTATATCTTGGCAACTCTTAGTTATGTTCTGGGGCTTTGAAACTCATTCACCACATGAGTGTGAGGAAGACACAGCTAATGGCTGGCAGCCCTTTCGGCCAGGATCCTTCATCCTGGACTCAGCTCCTGAACTGTACAGTATTTTATTTTGTGGCTAATCAGTTCAAATAGATGTCAATGGAGTGAGGGACTGGGATTATCTGAAGAAACAGGAAAGAAGGAATTGAAGGCAAATGTATCAACATAGCATGTAGAATTGTTAGAGTAAGTAGCTGTTTATGCCTTTGCCTTCCTCCAAGACCTCTGGAATACACACCTGGCATTTTAAGGTTCATTATGGGACAATAATTATGTCCTATCTTCTTCCCGAAAATAACTAGCATTCCAAACGCAAGTCTAAACATAAATCTAGGGTGTAAATTGTTAATACTAATTCCTGTTGGAAATCAACCGACTTTATGAAAAGTTCTCTAAGCCTATGATGATATTAAAGTCAGCACTATGAAAGTGATTTTCCCCCCCAGAGGGAATCATAGTAGAATAAAAACACTCTCTGTTCCTTTTGAAGCATGCAAGTCAATCTGGAGAATTTCCACTTGACCCTCACTTAAAATATACAATAATATACCCACACTGTCAAATATGAAAATCTTACTTCTATAACACTGAAGGCTTAATTCCAAGAGAGAATAAAACAGGAAAGCTAAAGATGGCTAGATGCAGAATTTCTGTAAGTAACATCTATTTCAACACTCCCACTAACTGTGGTACAGCTTGTATTTCAATGTTTAAAATTGCAACAGTTTGGCAACATTAGTCTGCAATGTTCTACAGTGGTTTGCAATGGCTCTGTTCTAACAGCTTTATCCTGAACTACAAAACTTTAGACATCTCCACTTTTCCTGTATCAAATATTTGAGAGCTATTGGGAATTTACAGAGCTATATGTGCTTATCACTTCCTATAAGAGAGTGTGGACCCTTGGGACTGCCACTTGTGTTTGACTCCCATATCTGCCACTCACTTCCCATGTATTACCTCTCTCAAGTGTGGCCATGTCTAAAATTGGGATCCTAACAGTCTGAACATGTAAAATTGTCATGACTAAATGAGTCAATACACATCAAGAACTCAGAATGTTGTCTCACATGGATAATCAGATGAGAAATATTCATTTTAATTACAAATGAATATAGAGATGAGGATTATAAATCCACATTCTTCATTTGAAGTGAATTATTTCTCAGCCATTATTTGAATCTAGGCCTGGTGGCATATTCCTTTAATGTCACCATTTGGGAGGCTGAGGTAGGAGGACCACCATGAGTTAGAGGCCAGTTCTGGAATACAGAGTCTATTCCAGATCAACTGAGGCTACCGTAAAACCCTGTCTCTCAAAAACAAAACAAAATAGCATAGCTTTAAATCAGAGTTAGAAAATCAGAATTGAAATTCGGAACCAATATTTAGTGATATGAATGTCTTCAGAGTATTTGGAAGGGTTAGCTTCCTCAATAAAAGTTTGAAACACAAGCCAGACATGCCTTTAATCCCAGCACTCGAGAGGCAGAGGTAGGTGGATCACCATGAGTTTGAGGCCACCCTGGCACTACATAGAGAATTCCAGGTCAACCTGGGCTACAGTGAAAATAAAAAAGTTTTGAACCCCCTCCCAAAAAAAAAACCTAATAATAAAATAATCATCATTTACTAATTAGTTTCATCAAATACCTATGTGACCAGTGAGAAACAAAATATAAAAAAAGGAAATCTAGGTTCTTGCTTCCTAAGTAAATGTAATGTTTATTGTACTTTAGCAATAGAAATGAAACCACAGAGGAACTTAGCCGAGTCTACAGTGCCCGTGTGCACATAGTGGCCTGGGCAAAAAACCACTCTCATCACCATGTGCTGGGTTATCACACTGCAAAAGGACATGGACTCCAACTTGAGTCCCCAAGACCAGTGGTCCAGGGCTCCCATACTGATGCCGATGCACTCTGCCTCTGCAGTGTGAGAGGGTTACCATCAGTTGTGCCAGAAGAAGACATAATATGAGCACTAATATGCCTTCTGGTTAACATCTTGGTTTTACCGAAGTTTGTTCCATTGATTTTCTGTTTATGTAGGAACCTGGGTCATTTTACATGATTTCCATCAGAAAATGTTGACAAGCTTACAGAACCACACACTGAAACACTGATGTCACTGTGCAGAATGTCACAGATCTCCACAGTATTTCTGTAAAGAAACATGACTTTGAAGAAAAAAATATGTAAATGTACCAAACAGGAAGGCTCCATTATCTCAGTAAACTAGCCTGTTCCACTCTTTCATGAAGCAATTTTAACGGATCAAAAATAAAATGCTAATGGGCCTACTTAGCATATTTTAAGCTACTATAAGATTCAAATTATGTACTCATATTCCCAGATTCCATGATTTTTAATCACGATGGCTAAAGGTGGGATGGAACATTGTGTGTAGGAAAGAATTTGACTCTGAAGCACAACCTTTCAGAGTTATGACTATATATTCTGAAATCTATCCTAGAATATTAAAGTACAATTACCTATCTGTAAAATGAAAGGGATAATAATAATACCATTCAGCATAGTTCAGCAAATGATGAGGAGAGTAACCAAATGAAATGTTTGCTGGAGTTTGGAATAAGCAATGGTTCTTTTCTATTTATATAACACTTGTTTTCCTGGATTATTTTTCCTCAGGCCAGGCCTTCTCAACATTAGTGAACCTGCCACACAGCCGTGGCTGGCTGACACCTGGCCCAATACTGGCAACAATCATAATGACTGCTCCATCAGCTGCTGCACAGCTGCCAATGGGAACAGCGACAGCAACCTGACAACATACAGTCGCCCAGGTGAGGGACATGGATAGAAATTGAAATACATCGACTTTATGAGGATTTAGCCAGAAGCCAAATTTTCTTTATACATGAGGAAGGAAATGGTAACCAATCTGTTCATGAAATTACATGTATTACAGAGCAAACTAGCCTGATTCAATTATTTCTCCATCGCTAAGCCTCTATTCTTCACCACCTGACAAGAAAACTTTCCAAAGAATGCATAATACTTAAACTAGAATAGGTTGCAAATTTATAAAAATAGTATCAGGTAAAGCAACTTAATAAAATGCATGTAATTTTAGTTTTGATTATAATTATTTAAAGCGCAGTAAATTTATAGAGTGAACCATGTAATGGCTACAACAGTGCTAACCACCAAAAGTAATAACAAGAAATTTTCAATGAAAATTAACTAAATTTTTAGATCAGATTGCATAGTGTAGAAGTCATGCTTACAAGAAATATAAGTGTGTGTGTGTGTGTGTGTGTGTGTGTGTGTGTTTGGCACATATATATATATATATGCATACATATGTCTATATATTGTAGGGCTATGTCCCTACATTTGTTATATATTGTATATTTTTGGTTCAGAAATATGTGTGAGTAAATTACTTTGCTGAAATTTCATGTGCAAGTATATAAGATAAAGAATGAAAACTTCAAATATTTTTTGTAAAATAAAAATCCCAATATTTACAAAACAGAAAACATTACCAAAGACATGACTATGGGATAAAATAACTCATGGACTTAAGTAAATGAAAATGCTATAAATATGAATCATAGAGCAATCCCTATGTCTACCCTCAAAACAACCCCACGTCTCCATTCACTGAATGTGCCTGTGGCATATGAATGTGATGAAACTGAATTCATGTCCTCCAGAGCTCCATGCTGGAAGTTGCCTAGACAGCCACACTATCCTAATCAAAAGGCCATGCTGAGACCAATAAGAGAGAGGAAATGGTGACAGCCATTGAGTTAATATGGAGAGCTGTATTGTCCAATATCATAGCCACAGATGGCTTTTAAAATGCAAATTAATTGAATAAAATGAAATTTAAAAGTCAGTTATTCATTTGACGAGTCACATTTCAAGTACTTTCTAGTCATAGGTAGACAGTGGCAGCAGCCGTAAACAATGTAGGGTAGAAGGTGTCCAAGATACTAAAAAGACCTATTGTGAAAACTCACGGAGAAGTACTTGCGAAGCAAAATGAGTCTTCCAAAATCATGTTCATGTTGTTTTCTATTTACTTCCCACTATTAAACAAAATGTAATGGCTGGAAATTAGAAGGAATTAGTTAGTGAAGGCCAAATGCATGGGAGAAATATACGATTTAGTAGGAAAATTGCAAATTCTTCAGTTTGGATCCTTACTTACCTCTGTAGTACTAAGAACGTTAATTTATCATTTTTAAAGATGTCCAGTTGAAAGCCAGTTTGGGTTTTGCCTGTTAGTATTGGTACCTCTATTGAACAGCATGAATAAATTAGTGATTCTTATCCATGGTGATATTTTAAAATGTTTTAACTTTAAACATGTGTCTCATTCTTCCTGCTGTTTTAATATTTTGAACTATAAGCATTAGGCACATCTATGTGTATCTGTTATTTACTTTCTAATTATCTCAATGAAGGGAGAATTAGAATGGAAATGAGATATTAGACATATTAGATATTCCTGTCTTTATTTGATTAACTAATGCTGGTTATTATGATTCATTTTGTCATTGTTATTGTCATTTGATACTTCTTGGGGTGCCACTATGAAAGCATGGAAAAGTGATTATGTACTATCTTTCTCTGATAATGATTATCCTGCATGACAAAATATGAACTACTAAAATCCCCTGAGCACCATTCACCATTGCTTCCTCTACCCCTCTTAGCACTGAATACAAGCACGCTATTAAACATTGAGGTCTCAGTTCCTCTGATCTGCAGTTGGAACTTTTTTCCCCTCATTGTCTGAATTCTCAGCTTACATGCTTTGTTCTGTTGCTTCAGCCACTATCCAGTAGTTTCAAATGGGTGAAAACCCCATGACAAGGGCATTTAAAATTGACAGATAAAGATTCTCTGTATATTGTTTTAGTGCAATCCGTTGATGGAGTTGTTTAAAGAAAACTGCTTTAAATTGGATGCGTTATTTACCAGAGCACCAGCTGAAGTTCAAAATTATTTGTGTACTCTTATCCCCACAAATTTTAGTTTCTTTAGAAACTCAATATGAGTATTTGGCCCTTTCTGCTGATCTTATTCAAGACCACTTGTAGTTTCTACCCACTTCATTAGAACTCACAAAGCTGCTTAGGAAGAACCGTAAGGCGAATAACCATGCAGAATGACTTTTTCCTTTTCCTCTTCGTTGCACGTAGCTGACTGTATAGCCAATTATAACAACCAGCTGGATAACAAACAGACAAATCTGATGCTCCCTGAGTCAGCAGTGTATGGTGATGTGGACCTTAGTAACAAAATCAATGAGATGAAAACCTTCAATAGCCCAAATCTGAAGGACGGGCGTTTTGTCAATCCATCAGGGCAGCCCACTCCATACGCCACCACACAGCTCATCCAGTCTAACCTCAGCAACAACATGAACAATGGCGGCGGGGACTCCAGCGAGAAGCCCTGGCAGCCTCCTGGGCAGCAGAAGCAAGAAGTGGCACCGATTCAGTATAACATCATGGAGCAAAACAAGCTGAACAAAGGTGAAGCGTGTCCCCTGTGTCCCCATCCTTGTCGGTACTGACACCCTAAACCCAGGCTCTGGCTTTCCAAAGTGTTCTGTGACCAGCACATCAAACCTTTCCTTTCATTCCCGAGATTATTCTTATGTCTTTGGTTTCAAATTTTCCAATGGCAAAGAGTTAATTAGCACAACAATGACCTTGGAAAATTGATTTTATAATAATATATAAGTTTTTAAAATGGTTTTGAGATTAATTTAAATTTAATAGCAGGTGAGGGATTGCTTCAGACATACTATCTTTTATTCATAAGGCAAATGTACAACCATCACAATACCTCACATTTTCAATAAATAGACTACTCCATTCTTTCCACTTGAGAATGGAAGATAATTGCTTCTACATGGTCATATAAACGAGTGGCATTTTTATATCAAACTGAAGAAAAATAATTAAATTAAATTTGAACTGAAGAAGTGGTCCCATTTTGGTATCACCTCACGCGGTTACTTAGACTGCCACAATATATAATTTTAGAACCTAAATTTCTTTGGTTGACTTGATTGAAGTCTGTCAGTATAGAACCTAAAATAAATTGAGTTTAGTATTAACTTAAAGCAGCAGAATAGTATTTTATGGCCTGAGGGGAATGTCTCTATATTGTAATGTGTGTGGGTTGGAAGAGATAGGTATTTGATTTCTTTGTAGTTCTTCAGGCTATTGCTTTAATAATGTGATTTGCAAAGTTGTACCTCTAGGAAAAATCACGTTGCTCTAATCTGAATAGATGGACAATGTTTTGTGAGTACCCAAGTAAAGAATGCATTTTATTGCAGGCAATTAGGGACATGGATTTATTTGCTTTAGATTTCCAAAAGATAATTTAAGCATTTCATTTGATTAAGTCTGTGCTACATGAATTACTTTCATGATAAAGCCATTACACCTTTCCCCAAGCTTAAGGAAGGTCTTGATTGACGTAGCAACCCAATCTAATGACATTTACTAAGATGCCTGTCTACACTTAGGTTAAACACTGCTGATGATGAACAGGACAGTATTTATAATTACCATGGTTGTTCACACTGTTGTCATGTTATCCTGCCATAAGTATAGGCTCTCACTGGTCCTTGGACATGCTGAAAGCCTTCTATACAAATAATTCAGAGCTGGTTTATTTATACTTTTGTAAGAAAATATGATGCGTCAAAATATAATAAAGACCCTGAAATGTAAGGAGACTAACAGATTATTATTGACTGCATCCCAGTTGCAAATTTATCATTTGGATTTTCACCTCTGCCTAAGTTAGCAGAAGTATTTCAGGAGCAGATTACAATATTTTATTTCTTATCATGGGTTATAGTTTTACTAGATAAAATCTTGCTGACAAGTTTCAGGATTTGTTTTTACTATATAAATATACTTGCATATGTAGTTAATCTACTAAATATGTGACCATTTGAAAGTCGGCTGCAAAGCATGTAACATTTGCGTGCAGTTAAAGAAACTAAAATGCTGAGAGAGGGCTGGGGACATGGATCGGTGCTTATCATGTAAGCATCAATTCCTGAAAGGGTCTGATTTGTCCCGAGTCTGATTCCACAGCACCTACGTAGACAACTAGGCATGGCCACACATTCGTGTGGAGAGCAGAGACTTGGGAATCACTGGGATCGTCTGTCAGCCTCACTCCAGGTTTAGTGAGGGTCTCCATCTGTCTCAATGAAACAGGCAGATGGGTGATGGAGAATACCATGCATACTGGGTACACATCTTCACACACATGTGCATACCACAAGCACCCACACAACTAGAAAGCCCAAGGAACAATTACATGAGAACTAGGTATCGTACAAATCTGTCTCAGTTTGCAGTCTCTGTAATCTCCTTGAGACATGTGTATAATTGCAGGGAGTGTATAAGGGATTTGAACTCAACCCAGGTCCTAATGCATGTAGAATATACACTATATTGCCTAACTATATCTATATACCCAGTCTTTATTTTAATATTTAATCCATATACACATGCAAATATGTGTATATGAGTATGTGGTTGTCCATTTGGAATATATATATATATATATATATATATATATATATATATATATATATTATATTCTGACAATCTGAATAGAAAAAGAAGAGAAATCCAGGCAAATATATGATCCAGTTGGTTTCTTCAGTTACTCAGAAATATGACAAAACAAAATCATGTGAAATAACTCACAGGGGGGAAATAAACATTTAATTATTTTTCCATCTGCAATGTCTAGATTATCGAGCAAATGACACAATTCCTCCAACTATCCCATACAACCAACCCTATGAGCAGAACACGGGAGGATCCTACAACAGTTCAGACCGGGGCAGTAGTACATCTGGTAAGTAAGAAGGACCAGATGAAACCACAGCCTGTCTTTTGAAAAGATGACCCATTCCGAGATGATCAAGTGAGTGCTTGTGGGCTGATGGGCTTAGGAGATGCATATCTTTTTATATCATTTGAATCCCACACATGGATCTGGTCTGCAGCTTAAGGCACTGTCCACTCAGTACACCTTCCTCATTCTATTCAGTACCAGATATCATGCATCCCATTTCTTTTGTTATTACTGTGCTTAAGTAAAGTGAAAATTCAATAATCTTTCAAGTCAGTTACACCTTTACCCCCACCTCGGTCAAAATATAACCAAAAGCATCACACGTGGTACATGTATTTAATTTGATAAATGTGTTACCACAGAACATTTAGTGCATTTAAGCTGAACGAAAGCCCAAGAGTATAGCTACAGCAGGAACCTGTCTCACTTCTGAGACCTCCGAGATCTCTCAGTTGTCACTGGAAACCTCATCAAGCATCCTGGCAGCTCGGCTTGTCCTGCCTCACAGGCTGGGTTGAGGCTTCCCTGTGGTCACTGTGCTGTTGCAGCTGTTGACCAGCTGTTTTCCTGATAGGGGATGCAGATGGAAGCTTGCTGGTACTTAGGCCCTGCTTTCGTAATTAGAGTCAGTTCATTATTAGAGTAAACATGTGGCAAGTCACCACGATGAGCACAGGCCGCCTGAATCGTGAGTGGAGCATGTTTCTCCAGGACAGGGTTGGCATGGCGCCTCCTGGCAACTGCATTAGAGCTGTTGTTAGGACCTTAGAGCCAAATGTCCCTGCCCTCTGCTATAGTCAGCATGGCATTGCATTCCACCATCTTTCCTTACCTGAGGCCTGATGGCCTGGGACCTTCTGTCCTATGTTGAAATGTTTCTTACACGAATTAAAGGAGCTTAGAAATGTCCCATTGCCTTTTGGAGCTTTCTCATATTCTACAAGATGTGGTTTTTAAAAAATAAAGTATTCTAATGACTTTTTGTTTTGTTTAAAGTAACTGAGTTCCAAGAACAAAATTTTAGTATCTATTTTGGGAAGAAAATATAAAATATTTAAGTACTTGACAATGACTTTCCATTGCTTCTTTAAATTCTTAGCAACATATAGAGAAAACCATGTATTAATGGAGAAAAAAACATTTGAGGATACTAACTTTCCATTGACCATGTCCGTCCCTCATCTTGGATACATACATCTTGTTACTGAGCTTTGTTTGTATTTTGTTGTTCTGTGGATATTTGGTGAAAAGATAATATAGATTTGAAATTCAGTGATAGGAAGAGGAGAGAAATTAGCAAATAAATAACCTGTGGGGATATATGTGATGTTAATCATTTCAGGGCTAATGCTATTGTTACAGGAGATGCATATCAGGAAATCCAGAGGAAGGAGACACTGGTGAATGTGAACTCACCACCCATGCACAGCCATCCCAACAGGAGAAAACTGAGTAACAGAAGAGATACTTAGAAACACAAGAACAGGCTTGACAGTCCCAGTTTATTAGCAGCCTGCTCTTCAGCCCACACTTGGTGCAGTAACATAGCAGCCCAAGAACATCTGGAATAACAAACACTTCCATTTGACTGAAAACTCCCAAGTGGCCTCGAAAAAAATAAGGCTTATTGAATAAGCTAGGACCTGTTTCATCTACCATGTGACTTGTCTCAGAGTGTATTATAAAGAAAGATTAGTGATATTTAGGGATCATATGAGAGAAATAATTGCAGGCTTATTTTGGGTTACCATACACATGAATCTGAAATACATTATATTGACAAGGGAGTATTTTGTTACAACATATATTTTAACCCAAAAATGAAATGTGTAACATTACAAATGTTTTAAGAATATTCTAATTCTGGAATCAAAATACTGTAGCACATGAATAATCAGGGGATTTCAAACTCCTAAGAATGTTCAAGCACATCATTTTAAATATAAGCCATAGCTTTATGGCAACAGTGGCTGAGAACACTTACATCCTTTCAAAAGTAACATTTTTTCTGCTTCTTTTGTCATTAATCATATTACTTCTCCTAGCAATTATTTTCATCTCTACCTGCCTTTCTAAAGAAAACGACTAATTTCCTGGTGACTAAAACATTTCACTGGACAAGTACAAATTATATATATTCAGTGATTTAATGCAACAGCAGAGCTCTAATAGATTGTATCTGAATCATATTGTATTTTAGGTTTCAGCAATTAAATAATAAAAGGGCAATCCAGAAAATATGTCTACAGCTCATTTGTTTTAGATGATAATCCATAATGCAATTAATTGCTGTAAGGAGATCACTGTTCATGATATGACTTGTAAAGTTCATTTGTGGTTATATTGCTTTTTTTGCTATGTATGTCGCAGTTAAACTTGGCAATTCTTGGCTTCTTTTTGCACAAAGTTCTGCTTAAAATTAATGAAGAAAAATGATTATCATAACCATAATAGCACAGACAATAAACTTTTGGTTGGATAATGGAAAAAAATTTAAGAGCCCCAAACAAAAGATTTTTATGTTATTTCTTTTCTAGGAAGTCAAGGGCACAAGAAAGGGGCACGGACACCCAAGGTACCAAAACAGGGTGGCATGAACTGGGCAGACTTGCTCCCTCCACCCCCAGCACATCCTCCCCCCCACAGCAACAGTGAAGAGTACAGTATGTCTGTAGATGAAAGGTAAGGGAGCTTCGATGCAAGTCCTGCACTGTGACTGGTTCCTGCCAGAGAAATAAATTTGTTCAGCTATATTGCCAAGGGAGACAGGTCACTCAGGTCCACAAACCTGAATCTCTGAATAAAGCCATATGGATCAGGACTATGGATAAGCCCTCCTCTAGTCATGGGCAGATGGCTCAGAGAACAAGGTGTTTGCTTTGCAAGTATGAGGACCTGATCTCAGATCTCCAGGACCCACAAAAGTTCCAGGCAAGTCAACCTATACCTGTAATCCCAGCACCTGGGAGGTAGAGACTTGTGGATCCTCAGGGTAAGCTGGCTTGCCAAGCTCACCAAATGGAAAGCTGTGGGTTCAGTGAGAAACCCTATCTCAATAAATGAGGGGGAAAGTGATTGAGTTACACACCCAACATTGACCCAACTTGACACATGTACCTGCACACACATTTCCCACATGCATAACAACGTGCATTCACACATCTATGCACACCAGCATAAGAAAGCCCAAAATAGACAGGAATAAATGTTCTGGGAGTTTTTTTTTTTAGTGAATATGAATTACATGTACACTGTTCTCTCTCTCTCTCTCTCTCTCTCTCTCTCTCTCCATATATATATATATATATATATATATATATATATATATATATATAAATTTCTTCATAGGTATATTTAAAATCATACATATATGGATATATGTGAGCTCATGTATATAATCATAAATATATACAATTTTATAATATTTCACAAATTAGAGTACTCACTGCTATGCCATCAAAACAATTTTGTGACATTTCCAATGCATTGTGTTCTTCATAAATCCACTGAAGTCAGTATTGGACCACATACATGATGGTAATCCCATAAGATTATATATATAGTTTGTATAGTACTTTTACAATACATTTTCTGTCTTTAATATGCCTTGAAAATAATTTGCACTTTGTTACACTCACCTTTCATATTTAGTACAGTAATTTGCTGTACAAGTTTGTAATCTGAGAGCAATCAGGTGTATCATTTAGCCTAGGTGTGTAGAGGCCTATACCATCGAGGTTTGCATAAGTATGCTCTGTTGTTCACACAATGATGGGTTACCCTAGCAGTGCACTTCTTACCATCAAGGGTCTGCCCTTCCTGCTCTTGAGTCTGTGTAATTGGACATGGTAACAGCAAAGAACATCAAACAGCTGCCTTAGTGATAACATCTAGACAATGTACTTGACATAGACACTTAGTAGCCAGAATGTAAAATCTACCTGGAAATGCAGTGTTCTCAGAGACTAAAATAAAGGTTTCCTGCTTTTATCCTCCACAAAAATAGTATTTTACAGTTTCATTTCTGCATGGAAATAAAACCCCTGTGTTTCAGTTTTCTAATTGTATTCAGAACATATTTTCAAGTGAAATTCTACAAAAAATATTTACTCTCATGATCCATAATAGTTTTCCTCTATGAACTTGCTGGCAACTTTGAGTTACTGCATACTGAACCGTTGCTACTAGAAGAAATATAGGACTGGATTGGATTTCTTAGAGCCTCTGGCCACATTTGTAGTCAATGTATAACCATGTATAATGTGTGTGTTTAATGATATCATCTTCAACATGTTCTGTTCTTCATTAACATGAAACACACACTCAACAGCACTATGTCACTTATGAGAATATTCACCTCCAAAAGATATAAGGAGCATCTCAGCTTCATTTGTGTTTAGAGCAGTAGCCAGCACTTTAGCTCTTGCATTGGATACCACTGTAAACAGAAAATCATTAATATTAAGCAAAAACAAAGTTACAAAACTTAGCACTAAGTAAGTTGTTGAAAGCATGCTTCTCTACAGTATGAGCATCAACACACACACACACACACACACACACACACACATACAAAAACACAGGATGTCATGTTATTTTACCTCAGTTGAAAGGTATGTGTCAGGTGGCTCAAACAGCTGCCCTCTTTGTGCAGAAGTAGGCATGACAAAGTGTCACAAATACTTACTTTCTTTCTACAAATAAAGTTTACTAAGTCAGTAACTTTTCAAGAATGGAATCTACATGTTAAAAGATCAGCTCACCTGAATTTGCAAAATAAAAAATATTTTTTTTTCCTAGCTATGCTAACAATATTTACACTTAGTTCACAAAAAGAACAGAATTAACTCGAACTGAGTTGACATGAAAGAAGAAAGAAACAGCATAGGAGACACAACAGTGCCACAAAGAGAGAGACGGTTGTGAAATGGGAAGCATGAAGACTTCCTGATTTGCTGGTGGTAGTTCTTGACCTTGACACATGAGAAGGTTCTGAAGAGAGATGGGTTTTAGGAACACTAGGACCACACAGAGTCGTGGACTCCTGGAGAGTTAACAGGAAACACATGGTAGGGAGTGAGAGGAAGCTGTGAAGGCAAATGAGAGCCAGCTCACACAGATACTTGGAAGTCTTGGCACTTTTATTGTCTAAGCAATTAAGAGTCATTTGTTACTTAGGAGCAAATGAATGCTCTAGGAGTGATATATAACTAGTTTTGAAATTTGGGGTACAATGTGAAGATCCTGAAAAAAGGAATGACCAGAAGCTAAGTGGTGAATTAAAGTATTATTGCAGTAACATGTACAATGGATAAGAGGAAGGAAATGGACAAGATAGAGATGCACTGGGGGATAATTGATGATGAAAGACAAAAAAGAGGAAGGTCTACTTCAGATGAGTCAGCAAAGGGCCATTTGCTGAGAAAGGAAAGCAACCAGAACAACAGAATAAGAGACTAGGAAAGTAAGTGAGGGAGACACAAAGCAATTACACTATTTGCACATCAACCCCTCTGATGAAGCCAGATTATGAATAATAAGAGTAGGCGGGGCTTAGCGAGACACACCTGTAATGCCAGAATTTGGTAAGCTAGCCTGGGCTACATAGCAAGACTCCTTTCTTCTTAATAAAGGAAGGAAACCTAACACTTGGGAGGCAGAGGTAGGAGGATCATTGTGAATTCGAGACTGTATAGTGAATTCAAGGTATGTCTGAGACTGCGTAGTGAATCCGAGGTCATCCTGAGCTAGAGTGAGACCCTACCTCGAAAAACCAGGAAGAAGAAGAAGGAGGAGGAGGAGGAGGAGGAGGGAAGAAGGAAGGAAGAAGAAGGGATAGAGGAAGAGAAGAAGGAAGGAGGGAAGGAGGGACTGAAGTACAAAATTTATGTAATGTGCATCACTTTCATTCTTATCCAAAAACAGATCCTGGGGTAAGAAGAAGGGGGGAAACATGAATTTTCTATACACATCTTGTTGCCCACACAGCTCTAGTGAGAAGTAGAGAGCACTCACCAGTAAAGGGAGAGGATTTTCACTCACCAGCCTAATTATAAATCAACCGGTTCATTTTGACCTCAGCTAAATTACAATTTCAGAGGGAAAGTTGATGATGCTAGACCAACTACATTGATTTCCATCCCATCTCCCTTTGCAAGAATTTAGAGAGTAATCTTTCTCTGAGAGTAATCTTTTCTGCCATCTGAAATGCCACTTTTGCGTCTATGTGTAAAGAACATGTTGATTGACAGGGACCGAGCAAACCACGTGTATTTGAGGTCTACTAAGTTAAACTGCTGAGTGAATTTCTTTATTGCATGACTTCTCAGTCCCTGAATGATTCTAATATGTGGTACAATCTGTTTATAAACTTTTAAAAACAATTATTCTTTTTGTTTGTTTGTTTTAAGATAGGGGCTCCCTCTAGTCCAGGCTAACTTGGAATTGGGTGGCCTTGAACTCATGATGACACATCAACATCTGCCTCCCAAGTGGGATTAAAGGCATGTGCCACCACACAAGTCTTTTTTTTTTTTTTTTTTTTTTTTCAAAGTAGGGTCTTACTTTAGCCCAAGCTGACCTGGAACTAGAATTCACTCTGTAGTCTCAGGGTGGCCTTGAACTCACGTTGATCTTCCTACCTCTGCCTCCTGAGTGCTGGGATTAAAGGCGTGTACTACCATGCCCGGCCCTAAAAATATATATATATATTTTAATTTGATGCAGAACCTTCCGATTTGTAGTGATTCAAAGCTGACGTTCTCCTTAAAATACAAATAGTTTACTATGTGGTCTGATCTGTTTTAGCTATGACCAAGAAATGCCATGCCCTGTTCCCCCTGCGAGGATGTATTTGCAACAGGATGAGCTAGAAGAGGATGATGATGAGAGAGGCCCCACACCCCCTGTGCGGGGGGCAGCTTCTTCTCCAGCTGCCGTTTCCTACAGCCATCAGTCCACTGCCACTCTGACCCCATCCCCACAGGAGGAGCTCCAGCCCATGTTACAGGATTGCCCAGAGGAAATTGGCCACATGCAGCACCCACCCGACAGAAGGTATGTGTCACGATCCATCTTGTTAACCCATCATAATTTTTGCTCTTTGGTGGCAGTTATTGAATGCTACTCCATGAAGTAATTTTGAGGACATATGCATTTTCTTGGGCTGCCATCCACTGAGCTCTGATAATGGACACACCAAGTAATATTGTTAACTATCACATCAGATGAATTGATTCCCGTGAACTCGTAACCATAAACTAATGTCCATTAACATTCGCCCACTTATGATAATTATGTCATAAGGACATGACTTGCTGATAGTCTCATAACATTGTTATTGATGGGGTATGTTTTGGGGCTTTAGGTTTCCTACGTATGGACAAGTCACTTCTTTGGTCGGCAGAAAAATGGCTTTTCACCTGTCATTTTAAATTAAATCCATTAATAATTCATTCCCTCCCAGTTATAACCTCAAATAGCTCGATTTTTGTGTAAAGATTTGTTAAATACTTTTGTCCAGGTTAGGAGACTCTGTTTGTGTGTGTGTGCATGTGTGTGTATGCTTGGACATTTTTTAGCTAATTAAACATCACCAGCCTATACATTTTTATGACATACAATAACAATACCTGTCATTTCTACCACATACAAGCTATGACTGCATCACGTTAGTGCTACTCTCATTGCTGGTGATTCTGTTTGTACTATTTTCTTGTCCTTGACATATTATAGTGTACATCTATTGCTTTCCTGATTCCTAGTAACTTGGGAAACTGAGAACATTATTTGCCTCAGAAGATTTTCCTTCAATATTCTCAAATAAAAAAAAAAATCTGCTGTATGCTGTGTGAATTTTACTTTGTAGATTAAAACACAATTTGCAGTGCTCACTGCCTAGTCTATCTTAGGAAGTTATTACTAAATTTAAATCTCATGCTGCCTATAAAAAGGTAGTAATTAACCCTTCTTTTGTGTGATAGGTGTGTGTGTGTGTGTGTGTAGAATTGGGCTGGTATATATTTAAAATGGATAGTATTAAACCATGGAACTTGATGACCATAGAGACCAGATGAAACCTCCTCTTTTTCCTATTAAGGTCACAGACCATCTCTGGTACTTTTATTAAGAGCAAATGAGAGACTAATAGAGACTATTAAATCCTGAAATACCTCACCATTCTTTCATCCTCTAAAATCACCTAAATTACCTCAATAAACATTCCCCTTTGTTTGGTTTAGCATTGTCATTGATGCTACTTTCACATTCCTGAGTGGCCTATAGTCTTTGTTGCTGGCGTTGTTGTTTTTGTTTGTTTTCTGAAACAGGATCCCAGTAAATGGCCCAGGCTGGCCTCAAACCTCAAACTTGTGTCACTGCTCCTGCCTCAGCCTCCCTGAAGCTGGACTAGAGCAGGTATGCCCCAGAACCTCGGCTCTGCCTAGCCTATTCTCTTCCCCAAATCATCCCTTTCACCTTTCCTTTAAGCAAAAACCTGTGTGCTTTTTTAATCCTGATCTTGCCGTCTTGATCTCATCTTTATTGTCTTCAATGTTAATTCCACTGCCATGAAACTCCTCTCCCTTCATGTTTGCTCATTATTTCATGGTCCATTGCTGATGTATATCTGTTCCCAGCTTCCTCACATCCACATCTCCTCAGCCTTTTGCATTCTGGTTCTGACCATTCTTACTCCCTCAGTCTGCTGAAGGCAGCCTCTTAAGGATGAAATCTAAAGGCATCCCAGCCTTCATCACACTTACGGTTTCTGGAACAATGGTATTTTTATGATCTTTTATGAGAATCACCTGAGATAATGTATGTTAAGTGTCTGAAGCCAGCTAAGTGTTAATCAGTGATAGCTCTGATGTCTGTCAAATCCAAGTCCCCAGCCCAGAGCTTTTCCTGAGTGTCAGAACATCTTCATTTGGACATGGAGATCCATTTGTCCTGTAGCAGACAGCCTCAGGTTGCTGAGGTGAACTTCCAAACCAGGCATAGTTATGGAGGAAGGGACATTTATTGAAGCTTACAGATCCAGGGGATGTTTGATAATGGCAGAAGAGTCTGGCCCACTTTCACAGGCCCGAGCAGAGAAAGAAACAAACACCATCACCAGTATAAGCAAGCACACTGGAGGAACATCAGTCTAACCTCAAGTGCTTCACACATTTTGAAACTAGAATTCCAAAACCACCCCCATACCTAAGGGCTGGACCCTAGGATCCACCCACAGGGATACCTCTCCCAGCCAGGTGGCTGCAGATCTAAATTACAGATTTTAATAAAATCCAGACTATATTGGGGGTTATCCATTCAAAGTACCATATGTCCAAATACAAATTCATCGTCTCTGCAACAAACTTTTCAAACTTTTTCCTTGTCACTGGTGGCTGTCTTATATAGAATTATCATAACTCAGCCAGTATTTGAGACACAAACTATATAAGGGTATAGTCAAAACTCAGAAAGCAAGCAAATACCTCTGTAATGTTGGGATCAGGCTAGTTATCCTGATTCCCCTGTTGTTTCATATGATTCAATTAAATTATTTACTAATGTCTTTTAATGCTAACTCCAAATGTCTTTTGATTTTGTTCTATTCCTACAGCTGCCTGTGCAAGGCTTTAGTCCTTACCCAAGAAAAATTCCCATGACCTAGACATGATGAAATGCTGGAAAGACGATTCTCACTCATAGTCCTTCTATTCCTTCTTCTATCCCTCCCTCCCTCCCTCCCTCCCTCCCCCTCCCTCCCCCTCCTCCTCCTCTTCCTCCTCCTCCTCCTCCTCCTTCCTCTCCAGGTCCTGCTTCTCCCATTTGCAAGGCTCTCCTCCATATTTGCCTGGGGGAAAAAAAAACCCACCCAGCTAGCCATCTTTATTCTCTTTGCACAGCTCTGCTTGTGTCTCTTACCACACCTGAGGTCTCAGGTTGCTTTAGTACTGATGTTCTTTTCTGTGTTTAAATGCTAAGCTCTTGGAGGACAGAACTCATGCCTTTGAATTTCACAGTGGTTTCTCCAATATTGGATGAGAGAACTCTGATGCTTCAGAATTTGGAAATTCCCTCCCTCCTATTCTTCGGGGGGATAAATACTTGCAGGAAGTTGAAGCACACACATGTAATTGAGAAATGAATTTCAGTTCCTGTACTTGCAGTCAATTATACTTTAGTCAACTTTTTTGGAGGTCTTATTTTCAGTCCATGAAGGCATTATGAATTGCATTTCTAGGAGCGTTGCTAGAAATAACACCAAACACCAACAAAGAGTCAATTAAAAGCTCATTAAAAAATGAAAATCTCAGTGCCTCTTAATGATAAATGTATATTCCATATGTATTCTATAATCAATTTTTTAAAAAATAAAGATAAATTTTTGGCAGTACAGAAAATGCAAGTTTGCCACTAACCTATGTGGTTAGAAAGTCATGTTAAGAGGTCAATAAAGAATGCTTAAAGCCTTGGTTCTGTATATCCTCACATTGTCTTGAATTGACGTCGGATGGTATTGTTGTCCAAGCTACATCTTTTTTCTGTGCCAAGAATCTTTAATGCAGGTATTGGTTTTAAATGTGTCTTACAATTTGTTTAACCAATTCCCTAATGTTGGCATTTGCATTATATCTAGCTTTTCAGTACAACATAAAGTGTAGGATTCTCATTTTTAGTTAAATCATGATTAAAGCCTCCTGTCTTCCCTTTACCTATTCCCATGTCAGTGAGCCTTCTGTATCTTATCACAGCACCACTTCCCTCAGTACAGATAGATAGCTGTTTCTGCAGAGTGCAGTCTACAGCTCCAGGCTCATATATTCAAATACTCTTTTCTACAGGTTTTTACTGCTTAAATATCACTTTGAGTGATACACATATCTCCAGCCCTAAATGCATTGTCCTTGTTCAGACAGCCATTTCCTCTTGCCTACATTATCATAATGTTCTACTAAGTGGTCCTGTTGTTTGTCGCTTTGCCCCCTTCTTCAGCTAAGCTCCTGCTGCAGGCCAGGAAGAAGCATTTTCCTAAAATTCAGTGCTGAGCCAAGCATCTCCACTACTTAAAATCTCTCAGTTGCTCCTCATTTTCCTTAAAATCAAGCGTTCTTAGTGTCACAGTCAATGGCTTTTGTGATCTGACCTTCCTTGTCTTCATCCTTCCCCTATCAGGACTCCCCAGCGCTGTCTGCTAGGTCTTCATGGTTTAGTCTTCCTGGAATAGGCTCAATTACTGCTATTTCTGAAGATTTTCAATGTTGCCCCATTCTCCTAGAACGTCCTATCCCTCTCTTTCTGGAGCTAATGCCTATGCCTCCTTGAGATTTCAAAATAATCATCAGAACCCCATTCCCTGATATTTTACCTATGGAACAGGAGAGAAATCTGTGTGCTTCCATAGCACCATATATGAACTCTGTCATGGGGCTTTCTTAGTACTGCACTTCCATTGCATGCAACATGCATTGCTTATCTACTCCAAGTTGGGACCACTAGATCTATTTTATTCACCTGAATTCACAGTATAGTGACAAAGTTCCTATTTCTCTTCCTTGTATGTTGGCTTGAAAATGAAATGTCTCCTATAGCCTCATATGTTTTGAATAGTTGGTCCCCATCTGGTGGCCATTCAGGAGGTGGAGCTTTGCTGGAGGCGGTGTTTTGCTGAGGTTGTGTTTGAGGCGTAATAGCCTAGCTGCTCTGTGTCAGAGATAGTTCCTCTTTGGTGTTAATTCCCAGCTGCTGTGGCAAGATTTGGTACCTGCCTCTGCACTGCTGTGCTTTGTCCACCATGATGAAACTTTCCCCTCAAAACAATAAGCCTGAAATAAAGCTTTTCCTCCCATAATTTGCTTTTGGTCAGGTGTTTCATCCCAGCAATGAGATGGTAACTGTAAAAACTGTCTAACAAGTTAATATAAAACATTTTATTTTGTTCATAGTTTCATGAGTTAGGAATTACAAAAAGACTCATCTGGATAATTCATCTCCAGTCCATGTGACTTTAGCCAGGGTGCTGGGGGGTGGAAAAAAATCTCCTTTTAGATTAATTTCTTCACTCATATTCATAATGTGTTGGGGCTCATGGGCATCTCTATATAAGCATAGGGAGCCTTACCCTCCAGAATCTTACAATAGGGCCCAGGCTTCCAGGAACATAGGGTCTTGGGTAAGTGGCACTTCTCACATGGCATCTCACTCCCCAGAATCAGGAAAAGGAAGATGTCACACACAATAAAGATCACATTCAAGACTAGGGTATAGTCTTAACTTCAGCTGCATTGTAACCTTCAGAGCAGTTCCATAGTCTATCCAGGTCTAGGAGTATAGAGTTGAACCTCTATAATTTAGAAGAATGGCAAGCCCAAGTTCAAAAGATCATTTGGAGTAGAAGATGCTATTGTGGACATTTTGCAAAATACAGTTGTTCATAATTAACATAGCTAACTTGTACTCTGTATGTATACCTTAAAAATTAGTTCTTGCATATTATAAAGCATAAAACATTCCCTAAGCTCTTATTGTTAATGATCTCTTTGATATCAAACTCTAGCAGTCTTTAACATCATAAGCACACAGTTAGTATTTAAAATAAGTAAGTGCTTTTATGCTTATTTATTGGGGGCATATGTAAACACTATGATATATATTAACAAGTTTAATAATAAAACTCATTGATGTAAGACTATTATAACAAATTTAACTATATAAGCATTAAAGATTTTAATTCCTATAAATTTGCAAATTTTCAACTTTAATGAATTTCTAAGATACTCCATTTTAATCTAGAACTTGGCAAACTGGATGATCAACATAGGAAGTACCTGCTCTTTATATCAGATGATGAAAATGAAAATAATATAATTAAAATTTCACATCTGTTATTTCAAAAATTGTCAGGTAATACTGTACTCACTGTGGTCAGTGCTTAGTATGAGCATCTTGAGCAGTGAAAATAATTTTCACATACAGAATAGCAAACTTTCTGATATTTTTAATCTAGATGAACTGAATATGGCATTGTTGTGAGATGACAAAAGAAAATTAAATATCTTGTCTTTTTACAAAGTGAGTGGCACTTGGGAGGCAGAGGTAGGAGTTTCGCCATAAGTTTGAGGCCACCCTGAGATGACATAGTGAATTCCAGGACAGACTAGGCTAAGGTGAAACCCTACCTCGAAAAAAAAAAATATTCTAAAAATTGAAACTGTACTAGTACTAGAGAAACCCTCCAAGGAATGTGCTTCCCTGTCTTGTTTTTGGCCTGGCAAGTAGTACATGCTGACCTGCAAACAGCCCTTCTTTCATAAATTAATGGAATCACTCCCTTTTCTCTTGAACATATTTACAAAGGCATCATTTTTGCAGGGGCCAAGAGTGTTGTGAGCTGCAGTCATATACTTGTACATTATTTCCGAAGATGCTGAAGCCCCTCAGGGGGAAGAATCTAGAGGGCTGAGGTTCATTTGCGACATGTCCTCACTTGAGTGCAGCATCCTGAAATAGCTTTTTGTTTTCAAATAGAATATATTACATATTTCAAACTGTACATGTTTATCACACATTCCCTGGGTTGGCCTTATTTACAGATGGTTTGAATAAATTTTTCTGTCTGTTCTCAGAATTTGCATGGGCTGGCAGTAGTTACAAACCAGCCCTCATTTAACAGGAAGGTATTTTTGCTCTGCAGAATGTGAATCATCCAAGCACAACAATACTGGCCTCCTTTCACACTGGAGCTAGTCATTCTAAATCAATTTACTGATGGTCAAAATAATCTCCTTTGTGCTAAAATGTCTCACATGTCTTTAAAAGAAAAAGAAATGTCTTGCTCTATTGTGGATCTACATGCTGACAAAGGCTATAAATTAACTTTTAAGTATGCTATTTTATTGCATTCCAAATTAAACAATGGCTTTCCTCTTCTGTGTATAACACAGTCCATACTGAAACAATTATCCATTTTAATCTCTTAAATAACTTCAGCTTTGGCACGTTTTTCATATTTCTGCTGGTACCACACACAGGCTTATTAAAAACCACCCAGGACTTAGTACTAGTGAGTATTATAGAATGTTGTATGTCTCTATATGCCAACATGTAAAAATTAAACTTTGTGTAATAGTATGTACTTAATATGTACATCATTCATTAGTAAACATGTTCGCTTTCCTTTCTTAGCACTTTTATGCATCTCTATGTCCATCATCTCTCTCCTGCCTATATAAAGTGTGTGTTTGTTGTGTATGTATATGTGTGTGTTACCATTCCTAGAAGAAAAGGCATGACCTTAGAAATAAAATGTGGGTTTTAATTCTATATGTATGTATGTGTATTTATGCATGTGTGTATATGTATATGTATATATAGAATATATATATATATATATATATATATATATATATATATATATTCTGTATATATTAGTCAGAAAAAATTTGGTAGCCTTTGAATTTCAATATCCACATGTGTAAAAATGATATGCAAGGTAAGCTTCAAAGTAAGACCTTCAATAAGTTGACTGTGTCATCTCAGTAATCCTTTCTTTTAAAGTTTTAAATTTTCATTAATGAAATTAGAGATGTGTCTCAATTTATTGGGATAAAAATCAGAAAATGTTTCAAAGAAGTTCCATGGTACCCAATGAAGGGTGTTATGTGACCTTACTCTTCTTTAAAAAAAAAAAAAAAAATTAGTAAATAGCTTCACTGGCTGCTACATGGTTTTCACCTCAGATGGATTTTGGCCAAATCCTACCTGGTTTTCTATTCTTGTTCTTAATTTCATACCCGTTCCTGTTAATTAAAACCCTAGTCATGCATTTCCAGTCATCCTTTGTGGAGGGAACCTGCTGTGGCTAAGGTGGTGTGGAGTTAGGGGACAGGCTCTGGGTCTAGCTGACTTTGTCTCCTGCCCCTTCCACAGAGAAAGGGCACAGCAACAACACCGGCGAACTAGATAAGTGGTCTTCCCCAGAAGTAGCACCAGGGATAGTTCCCGCTCTCCTCCCCATGAATATTGTCATGGTGAAGGAGGTATGTTGACGCTAACCTACCTTGCTGATGAAATCCTTATTCCTGGACAGTGCCCTAGAAATCTGTAGCTTTTGACTGGTTTGGCCACATCTCCCTGTGATCTAGAAGTCAAACCATCTGTCCCCTAGCCCAAAACTGTAGGGCTATTGGATCCTTCTTATATAGCAACCTTCCTATGGAAACCGTGTATAGAGTATATGCTCTTTCTTTACAGGAGGGTAGAATTTGAACAGCCATTATCGAAATCTTTTTACTTGAAGTCCCTCCCAATATGTCCTCTTCTACTTTGCCCGGAGAGTAGCGGGGCTGCTTAGTCACTGACCAGCATGACCACAATAACAAGTCCTGTGTCCTTCTGTACAGACATGCTCACAACCAGGGAGTCATTCTTTTGTAATTCTTTTCTTTTCTTTTCTTTCTTTTCCCTTTCTTTCTTTCTTTCTTTCTTTCTTTCTTCTTTCTTTCTTTCTTTCTTTCTTTCTTTCTTTTGTCAGCAACCTCTTTGCAGGGTATGGTTTTCCACTGAAGTCCAGTGCTCTCTTCCTTCTCAGGCATCATATAGTCCCTAGATGATGGCATAGGGCCATGTCAGTGGCAACACTTGCTCTTCAATGGTGTTCTCCAAGGTGTCTGAGGATGGTTAAAGCTCTTGCTTGTAACTGTGCAATTAGGTTGTGATCCTAATATCTTAATTTTTGGTTCTTAATTAATTCTAGGGCACTTAACTTATTAAACATACTAAACAGGGCATTAAACATGTTAAGAAGAAACAGGACAGACTCCACACAAGCCTACCCAGCTTAGCACCATTGTTGGTGGCTAGAAATGCCATTAAACCTAAACAGATATGTAAAAATAACAGTAAAACAGTGGTGTTGAAGAACAGTTAATAACCTTCAGTGGAACCACAAATGTTAAAAGTTGCTCTGGGGCTCATAGTCTTTAACAGAATAAAATCTAAAAGAAATCTTGTGGTGCTGAACTTTTTTTGATTGTTTGTTTTTGTTTTTCGAGGTAGAGTCTTACTCTAGCCCAGGCTGACCTGGAATTCACTATGTAGTCTCAGGGTGGCCTGGAACTCACAGCAATCCCCCTACCTCTGCCTCCCAAGTGCTGGGATTAAAGGCATGTGCCACCACATCCAGCCTACGGGCTGAATATTTTTAATCCTTTGAAATTCTGCTGAATAAAAGACTCCATTTGCTTAGAATAGCAGTAGGAGAAAGGATAGAAGCAAATGTTTGTGGAGCAAAGTTTCAGGATGGATGTCTGCGGTCCTTGGTAATAATTAAGCCATTAGGGACAGCTGAAACTTCAGAACAAATACAAAGGCCCGTGTGTCCCAAATCAATGCCATTCCTCCAAACTTAGACATACTCTAATTCTAGCCTTTTGTTGTTGTTTTTGTTTGTTTCCTGAACAAATTAGCTCAGCAAGGTCAAGTCAATGTACTGGTGAGCTTCCAGGTCACTCGTTGTTTTCTGTCTTAAGCGATGGGGTTTCCTGTCTCCCTACAGACGGCAGCCTGTGAGCCCACCGCCGCCGCCGCGCCCCATCTCCCCGCCGCACACCTACGGCTACATTTCTGGACCGCTGGTCTCGGACATGGACACGGACGCGCCCGAGGAGGAGGAAGACGAGGCCGACATGGAGGTAGCCAAAATGCAGACCAGAAGGCTCTTGTTACGCGGGCTTGAGCAGACCCCGGCGTCCAGCGTGGGGGACCTGGAGAGCTCGGTCACCGGGTCCATGATCAACGGCTGGGGCTCGGCCTCGGAGGAGGACAACATCTCCAGCGGCCGCTCCAGCGTGAGCTCCTCCGACGGCTCCTTCTTCACCGATGCCGACTTTGCCCAGGCCGTGGCCGCCGCTGCAGAGTACGCGGGCCTGAAGGTGGCACGTCGCCAAATGCAGGATGCGGCAGGTGAGTGCTGAGGAGGGGCACATCGGAGGTGCCTGGGTGAGCCACCGAGTGTGTCCCGTGGAAAAACAGCTGCTACTTACCTGAGTTTAAGAATGTGAAGGTGCCTGCCTACAAAGTCAAAGGACCCAGCTTCTATTCCCCAGGAGCCACATAAGCCAGATGCACAAGGGGGCACATGCATCTGGAGTTCATTTGCAGTGGATGGAGGCTCTGGTGCACTTCTCTCTCTCTCTCTCTCTCTCTCTCTCTTTCTCTCTCTCTCATAAAAAATAAATAATTAAAAGTTTGGGCTGGAAAGATGGCTTGGCGGTTAAGGCGCCTGCCTCCTAAGCCTAAGAACCCAGTTCCAATCTCCAGGTCCACTTTTAGCCCCATGCAAAGTGACGCAAGGGTGCAATGCCACACTTGCCCACAAGGGGGCGCACACATCTGGATTCCGTTCACAGCAGCTGAGAGACTGCTGGCGCACCCATTCTCTGTCTTCCTCTCCCTCTGACTCTGTCTCTCTCTGTGTCTCTCTCCAAAAAAAAAAAAAGTTTTTAGCCGGGCGTGGTGGCGTATGCCTTTAATCCCAGCACTTGGGAGGCAGAGGTAGGAGGAGTACCATGAGTTCAAGGCCACCCTGAGACTACATAGTGAATTCCAGGTCAGCCTGGACTAGAGTGAAGCTCTCCCTCAAAAAAAAAAAAAAAAAAAAAAAAAAAAAAGAATATTAAAGATTACTTATTTTTTCTTACTAAGACTTTTGCAATCATTTATTTTAACTTTAATAACTCCTGTGTCCGGTGGGTGAAGAGAAGCTGGGTGAAGAGAAGCTGGCTGGGATGTTCTCATATTTATACCAAATACATACATATGTGTGTACATATATAGGTGTAGATATATGCACATATATTTTATATGAATTTATATGCTTTTTTAAGGTATGAAAACACTCAAAAGAATTTTGTGCTACTGGCTGCATATTGTGGATTGTTTTAATATAAAACTCATTCCTATAATTTTATTAAACTAGCAGCTCTGTAAAAGAAGTAGAAAAGTATCCATGTAGAACACTCAAACCATAGGAAATGGGATATTTCTCTTTAATCACTGGTTACTTTTGTGTAACTGTGACCATATTTCCTGACAGAAACAACTGAAGGGAAGAAGGTTTGATTTTGGCTCGTTCAGAAGGTTATGGTGCACCACATGGGGAAGGCAGGACAAGGGGCTCAGTCCATCACATGAACTAGGCATGACAAGAGGGTCAGTCCATCACATGAACTAGGCATGACAAGAGGGTCAGTCCGTCACATGAGGTAGGCATGACAAGAGGGTCAGTCCGTCACATGAAGTAGGCATGACAAGAGGGTCAGTCCGTCACATGAGGTAGGCATGACAAGAGGGTCAGTCCGTCACATGAGGTAGGCATGACAAGAGGGTCAGTCAATCACATGAGGTAGGTATGACAAGAGGGTCAGTCCATCACATGAAGTAGGCATGACAAGAGGGTCAGTCAATCACATGAGGTAGGTATGACAAGAGGGTCAGTCCGTCACATGAGGTAGGCATGACAAGAGGGTCAGTCCATCATATATGGCAAGAGGGTCAGTCAGTTCATGAACTAGCTGTCAGGCTCAGTTCTTTCCTTCCAAGACCCCTCACATTGCACAGAACAGGAAGCAAAAAGTTCAACTGGCATTGACCTTCAAAAGCACAGTCCTATTCACCTACAAATGCCAGTCAAGCCCTATATCATAAAGTTTCCAGACACCTCCCATAGCCAGACCACCAGCCAAGGAGCAAGAGCTCAAATCAAAAGCCTTGGGGGACATTTCACATTGAAACCATAACACCTCCTTTCTCTTCATATTAACTTAATTGAAAAGATGTAAAGATGTTTATAATATACATACTTTGTAAAGCATAGATGTTTCACATTTTCAGTCAAATAATTGGAAGAGTAAGTTAATCCAAATGCATATTATATTTTTCTTATTTCCCTTCTTCATTGTCTGTAGCCTATTTTTAATGAATGGATAGATTTTTATGTTTTAGTCCATTTTACTTATTTCTTTCTGCCAATCCTGTTTAGAGTAAAAAAGAAAGAAAATAGTTTAAATTCAAAACTAACATTATCATACATCTTTATACAAGATGAATATATGAGCCAGGTGTGGTGACACACGCCTTTAATCCCAGCACTTGGGAGGCAGAGGTAGGAGGATTGCCATGAGTTCAAGGCCACCCTGAGAATACAGAGTGAATTCTAGGTCAGCATGGGCTAGAGTGAAACCCTACCTTGAAAAAAAAAAAAAAAAAAAAAAAAAAAAAGAATATGTGGGTATATCTGTTATACATGAATGCCATATAGTTCTCTGTGTGTGAGTGTGTGTGTGTATATGTGTATCTTTATTTCTCATATCCAACACAATACAAGTAAGAAAGTAAAAGGCATGCCAAGCAAGAAGGAAATGTATTTCAGATTAAAAAAAAAATACTTTCACAGCTAATCAATAATTGGTGTTGTTTTATTTTTCATAATTTAATAACTGTTATGTTGGTCATTTCATTTACTGTATTGAGATGTTGTAGTGATGATGATTATTATTATCAATATAGACTATATTCAGAGAAAATTTACACCATAAAGTCATCTTTATATATTACTTATCAAGAATATATTGCAGGGAAAAGATGCCTAATATCCCACAACTTCCCATCATAGGATGTATGTTTATTTTATACATTTCAACCAAATATCCATTTCTCCCTTAGCTGCGGAATATAGTAAAATATGCAAACTTAATTATCTTTATTATAAGTAACATCTAGCTTTATGTATAGGTTTTCTTTCCCTTAGCTTTTAATCTTCTGTAAAAAAAAAAAAAAAGTGCATTGAATTAAGCATCTCAAACCACTCTTTTCAGATCACATTAATGGCATGTTTCACCTCATTAAATCAACGAAACTTAGAAATAACATTGAAAATTCATCTGTAAACGACCTTCTGCCTCAGGGTCTATGAGCAGTAGATGCCTTACACAATGGAATGAGTAATGGGTTCCATCTCAGCTCTAATTCTCTGTTTTCATGGCTATGTAACTTTAATTGTAATAGTCTCCATCATAGCTAAAGAGAGTTGGGTGGAATATTTTATTGTATTGTAATTTAGTGGCACTTCTGGTTTGCATTTGGTCATAATTGTAATGAACTAAACATGTATTGGCCTCTGCCTATTACAGAATTCTTTTTAGGAAATGGTGGTGCTTATCATGTGACTTCAAATTAATATGACTGAGTAATCCAATCACATCCCTTCTCACTTCACTGCATTAATGTCTGTTATTTAAGATGCTTCCATTAGCATTTTTAAATGTGTTGATTTTACTATATATGGCTTCTTTTTATAGCCAAGAGACATGTTGTCTAAGACCTAAGTCTTGTTGACATCTCTTGTTGTATGGGAGATAGTCATGGTTTTGTCACAGGAATTTCTAGAAACCAAAACTGAAGATCAGCATAGTACCAATAGCATTCCACTGCCATTTTACATTTAATGTAATGTGCCCGTTGTAATATTTCATCTCCATAAGAGCAGAGAACTTGAGAGCACTGAAAAGCACTGTGTCTCGTTAGTAAATTGAGTTCCAACTGCCACTTGGCAATATTGTCTTCTCCAAAATTAAACAACTGAAAACTATGTCCCCAAAACATAGAGGTCTTGCTGTGGAGAGGGTTTCACTGTGTATCCAGGATGAGCAAATACCCTGAGAAAGAAAAAAGAATTAATGTGCAAGCTAGATCATTTCCTGGCCACTTTAAAAGAAAATGCCAGAAAAATACTGTTATGAGGATTCTACCTTTAGGCAATATTATACACATACTTAATAAGAATGTAACTAGTAGTGTCCATTGTTAGAACATGAATTTGTTAAGAGCTTTGACTCCTATTGAGAAAACAGCAAGTATTTGAGAATAAATTGACATTTTTGTTTTAAGAATAGTATTTACTGATGCTAGTTGCAAAAAAAAAAAAAAAAATGGAATGTCGGGCTGGAGAAATGGCTTAGCGGTTAAGGCACTTGCATGCAAAGCCAAAGGACCTTGGCTCGATTCTCCAGAACCCACGTAAGCCACATGCACCAGGTGGCGCATGCATCTGGAATCTCTTTGCAATGGCTGGAAGCCTGCCTATTCTTTGTTTCACTCTCTCTTGCTCACCCTCTGCCTGTTTCGCTCTCTCAAATAAATAAATAAAAATAAAATACTTTTTTAAATAGTGGAATGTTTTCTTTGTATAAATAGGATCATGAACTTAAGCATAGTAAAAGTAGTATGGCTAAGAAAATAAAAGACACAAAATGCTCTCAGGGCGCTTTCTCCACTTAGCATAAACAAAGTGAATGCAAAGTCTATTATTTGGTAGAGTTTTAAGTACTTTTTCAAAATGAGTACTGTTTCTAGCTTTAGCGTTTTCCTTTTGTTGTTTCTGTGGTAATTAAAAATACACTGAAGATTCCGACTCTGGCTTTCTTCCCCAGGCCGCCGCCATTTCCAGACCTCTCAGTGCCCTCGGCCCACGAGTCCCGTGTCCACAGACAGCAACATGAGCGCCGCTGTCATGCAGAAAGCTAGACCAACCAAGAAGCAGAAACACCAGCCAGGACATCTGCGCAGAGAACCCTACACAGATGGTAAGTCCACGGAAACGAATGAAAACATGTCTGGTGCTTGCCGTTCTACCCTGCCTGTCTAGGTCGAGTCACTGCACTCACTGACAGTATGAATGACATGAAAAATTCATTAACAGTAACCTTTCTATTACTGGCAGGACTGGAATCTTTCTATGCCTTATCAAGCCTCTTGAGTCCCTGCACTTTCCTTGTAAACTGGTTATTGAAGAAATTAAAAGAATGGATATTTTACAGATTTATTAGTTTATTTTGTAGTTTTAAACACATGGCTATGACTAAAGTTAATGGCATGGTCTAGGATTCATCTTTGTCAGGTTCACCGGGGCGTGTCTCTATTTCTTTTATTCTCTATTTTTATTTTACAAACTTGCATTGAAGCAGAGGGCAGTCAACTTTTGGGCTTTAGCTCTAACCACAGAGATAGGACAATTGCTCGTGTACCAACAGGAACAGGCACATCCACTCAGTTTACCTCATGCCTTCACCTGCACTATGGATTCTGGCTGAAAAGGAAGGCTTGTATTCTGGAGGGGACAGGAGGGGATAATATAAACATTGTGATGTTGTCTAGAGAAAACCTTTAATGAAAGTGCCTCAGGTGGCCCAACATTTATTAAACCGCCACCTTCTCATTTTATAAAACCACCCCACGGGCTTTGTTGGAAATTCATGTTAGATAAATTTTCTTGGACTCACCCATCTTGTCAAGTTCTCTAAATTTGCTAAAGGGGTGGGGGAAGAAGGGTGTCACAGGCACCGTTTCCCACCTCCTGGCTCTCTGCAACCACAATCTGATTAGGACTTTCATTACCAGTCAGCAATTTTTCAAAAAGGGCATCATTTGCCATTATCATATGAAAGCCTAATATTATAGATCCTTATCCAAGGTTATGGGGAGGGTTTTCTGAGGTACTTCTCCCTGTGAGTCCTGCCACTTGACAGAAAAATTTAATACAAAGCTCACAGCACGGAGAGCACAAGTAATTTCGCAATGAGAGGTTGTCCATGCTATTATCTGTACTTTATTCTGAGTATTTTCTCCCACCAGCATCTATCTGATATTAGACTACATTAAATACTGGCATGACACAGCACACCTGGGCCTCCTGGATTCTGCCCAGCATTCTTTTGTCAGTGAAACTGAGCTGTCAGAATATTATCTGATTTTGTAGGGTTATTACAGTGGTTTTGTGCATGTTTGCCTCTGCGAAGGGACAGACACTGGGTATAAATCCCCAAACTCTACAGGCAATCTCACACTGATGGAACCTCTGTAATGGCATTTTACAAGTTTTATTGCTATTTTTTTTATCGATGTTTGTTATCTAGAAGAGAGTGCTCCTAACTGGAAAACTGGCCAAACCTCAAACCTGGATGTAAACACATCTAAATTGAATACATATGGAAAGATCTGGCCTAAAGCTTTGTGTAGACATTTCCATTTCTTATTTACACGTGTGTAGAGAGGTGTCAGGCATTGAGAGGTGCCTGCTTAAAATGCTTAAACAATGAAAACATGCCAAGTTACAGAATGTTGCATCACAGATATAAATTATACCTTGCTTGGAAATTGTTATATATATTTATGGCTCTGCTTTTTGCAGTACTTATTTCAGTATGTTTAATAATTAAACAGAAGTTCTAACTAATAACAGAATGAAAATTATTAAATTGAATGACGAAGCACCCACATTATTTAATTTTAAGAATATGAAATAGCTATATGGAACATGTATAAAGCAAAAAGGTTAATCTGAAATATTACTTAGATTTCTAATTGCTCATTGCACACACTGATTATGCAAAATTAGTAGTGCATGCTGTGATATAGGAGGTAACCGTTTTCTCTAAGTCATAAAAATAGACAAAATGGAGAAATTATTAAAGCTATTTTTAAATTATAGTTTTAATTTCCTCTCAATATTTAGGTGACCACTTATGTTTGTTATATTTTGATGATGTTGTTTCTTGTGAGAGCAGCAGTCAGTCATTGTTGGAGGAGGCAATGGCTCTGGCTGTTTCCTCCTATCCTGTAGTTCTTACATTTGTTCTGCTCCCCTCTTCAGCAAAATTCCCTGAGCCTTGGTGGGTATGCTTTAAGTCTACTTTAGTGTTGAGCTCTCAAGAGTTACTGGCTTTCTGCTTTGGTGCATTTTGAGTATCCTCAGTGTCCGTCTCCATCACCCTGGCTCAAAGTGTCAGGCGCTCTTGCTCAACTGGCCAATTCCTGTGTGTTTTCACCTGAGCCCTAGCTGCTGTGCTAGGGGTCATTCAACTGCTGACATGGAGTCCGCTATCCTTGTCCTGTTCATAGATTTTGGTTGTCCTCAGTTCTTGCTGCTTTCTGAAAAAGAAAAACAAATTCTCCAGCACAGAGTGCAAACAGGATAGGTTAAAGGTATAAGAGAGAGTTTGATGGGTATAACCTCACTTTTGGCCAAAGATAGTGGTAGCTTCTTATTGGCGTCCATAATTTTGGTCTCCATAGGAGAAATTTTTTATGATTTTATGTTTTAGTTTCCATATATGTATGTGTGTGTGTATTATTTACATGTATGTCATACACACACACACACACACACACACACACACACACACACATAAAACAATCTTGCCCTGAAGAACTCTTATTTCTGCCTCCCAAGCACGAGGATTACAGGCAGACAACCATGCTCATCAGCATAGATGAATGTTGAGTGTCTGGCCTCAGGTCTTCACTCTTGCACAGGAAGCACTTTATTGGCTGAGCCGTCATCCCAGCTTCAACGTCATCACTCAGGAATGGTATAGATGTATCATATGGTAGATCTAGTTCTAGCTTTTCAAGAACCCTCCGTCATTATTTTCATAGAGGACAGATAAGTATATATTTCTACCAGCCATGTATAAGAGTATCTTTGTGTGTCCACATTGATGCAAGAATGTGTTGTTTGCTTTCTTAATGACTGACATTTTGACTGGAGTGAGGTGGAATCTCAGTATAGTTTGGATTTAAATTTCTCTGAATTTGAACTTTTTTGTATGTTTATTGGCCACTTATATTTCTTCCTTTGTGAACTCTTTCATTAGCCTATTTATTGATGAGGCTATTTCTTTCCTTACTCCTCTATGTTTTAAGTTCTTCGTGTATGTTAGATAGTAATCTTCTATCAGATGTAGAGCTGACAAAAACTTTCTCCCATTGTGTGGGCTGTCACTTCACTCAGTCATTCCTTAGGTGTACAGAAGCTTTTTAATTTCCAGTACTGCTATTGGTAACCATTAGCTTCATTTCCTGGTTAACTGGGATTCTATTCAGAAAGTCCTTTCTTATGCCTATGTCTTAAAGTGTTTTCTCTACTTCTTCCACTAACAGCTTCAGTTTCAGATCATATGTTAAAGTGAATTTCAGAGAAAGGGATCTGCTTAGATTCTTCCTCAGTGGAAATCTAACTTTGTTGCTAAAATGTGAATTAAACATATTAGTAAGGGTCCCAAGGGTTTGCAGGATTTTTATTAGTATGATACTGATTGTGATGGGGGGATTTGGTTATTGTCTATGGTATTATGAAATCTATGTCCAGAATATAGAACAGTTTTTAAGTTTGTAGCATGTTTGCTTTGTAAATTTCATTCATATTTCTATTCCCTTGATAGATTTAAAAAAACTACTACTAAAAAGAACAAACAGTAACTATGATTGAACTGAGTGATTTGTGAGAA
The DNA here is from genome assembly GCA_036365145.1 of Orientallactaga sibirica. Lineage (NCBI taxonomy): Eukaryota > Metazoa > Chordata > Mammalia > Rodentia > Dipodidae > Orientallactaga > Orientallactaga sibirica. Next base: position 12,475,445 of record JAEOAD010000060.1, on the reverse strand, counting down.
TTCTTGTCAATTAGCTTCTGTACTAATTTCTAGAACTGCCATTGCAAAGTAACACAGGTCAGGTGATTAAAACATTTGTGTCCTCACAGCTCTGGAGGAGGGTAGAAGTCCTAACAAGGTGTGAATAGTTTGGATTCATCTCAGACCTTTCTGTTTGGCTTGTGTCTGTCTCCTTCTTCTGATGGTCTTTTATGAATCTGTATTTGTGACCTCACCTCCTTTTTTTAAGCTAGGTTACGATTCATATTGGGTTAGAGCCCAACTAGTAACCTCATTTAAATATTCCAAGTGCATTCACATTCTGAAGTTGTGGAGGTTACGAAGCTTCATGTAATGGTTGGGCAGGGAGGAAATTGGCCCATAATGGCCCATCAGCCCCTCCCTAATAGATGGCATTGTGTTCATGTCTTGCTCTCTTAGGTAAACGTAAGGCTTCTTAAATACCCACTTTATTCTTGGTACAGTGGAGAGTGCTGTGTACTGCACTTATACTGACAGGCAAGACCTAATTATTAATTAATTTATTTCATGTTTACCACTTTCAAGTTTAACCCAGATGAAGGATAGGATTCAAATATATGAATATTTATCAGTTGATGTCTTATGGTGTCAAAGCCAAACACAAATGCCTTTCTAGAAAGGGCCTTCTAATAGATTTCTTCCTCCCCCCACTTTTCATCCTTTACAGTACATTTACATACTTGATTTAAAAGCCAAATCTAGGTTATTTCTCCAGCCCTACTTTTCATACATTATAAATTCACCATCCTCTTTGGAATGATGTTATTTTAACTTGATTTATCATTAATTACAATGTCTTGGGACTTGAAGCAGTTACATAAATAGACTGCTGGATCTCTGTAGCAAGTAACTATAGTGCAGGCTAAACTACCTGCACACACGTGTTCTTATGTATTCCTTTCCAAGGCAAATCAATTGTTATTTAGAGATCACTGAATAAGGAGAAAGTGTTAATGTGATTACAGAAAGAATATCTATACAATGCATATTAAAAACATGTACATTGTCCCATTTGTTTTATTCTGTGTGAACTACTTATGGTGTGATTTGGATGGAAGTTCAATTTTTACACTGTGAAAGAAAAATATTTATGATCTTAGTTTGGCATCATAGTCATCGTACAATACCTAGAAAATGCAATTATTTATCAATCCATTTATAATCCATTTATTTGACATATCAAACTTGAGGACATTTCTGTAATTGTTAGTTAGATACAGTGGCAACTATAGATATAATAAGTTATTACTCTTGAAACTTTCTCTTCTCTTTTTGACCTGAGTGCAGCACCTATAGAGAAGATCTCTGTACATTCCCAGGATTTTGATCTTATGATAACAGAAATCATTAGCTTTAATAAGCACAGGGTTTTTTTGTTTGTTTGTTTGTTTGTTTGTTTTTTGTTTTTTTTGGCTTCGGGAGTGGGTAAGGTCTCACTCTAGCTCAGGTACAGCTGGAATTCACTATGTAGTCTCAGGGTGCTGATGAACCATTGGCAATCCTCCTACCTCTGTCTCCCAAGTGCTGGGATTAAAGGCGTGTGCCACTACATACAGCAAGGCCAGGTAATTTGAGTTGATGGAAGAGATAGTTATCATCTTCCTGATGTGTGTGTACAGTGTCTGCAGTCTGGTTCATGTTTCTATTGGGCAGACACTGTGTACATAAGTATAGTTACTCTTTCTGCTGCCAGACTAGGCTGTTCTCTCATTGCCAGCCTTGTGTTCAATATGAGCTTCTACCCACCCTGCTGGTGTCTGGTTTTATGACTATTGGCTACTTGTTAAGGTCATTTTCTAACTCTTTCTGGTCAACTTGCTTTTTATTTATTTATTTTGTTTGATGTTAGGTATTGATCCCAGATCCATGAGACATTCTAGGCAGGTGCTCTACCACTAAGTTACATCCCCATCCCATTTTTCTGATTAATTTCTTTTAAAAATTATCAGATGAAGGAGGATTTCCATCATAAGTACTTATTTTTACAAGACAGGAGCTTTAACCAACTAAGCTATGGAACTAGATACTTGTAAATATTGTTTTCAAATACCTCAAAAAGCAGTGAACAAAAGGGGAAGTGCATGTCCTAGCAACAGTGGCAATCTGTTGCAGGACAAGATACTTAGAAGTTTAGAGATAGAGGGAATAGCACCCTTGGCTGTGCATTGACCACCATTTTAGATAACATGTTGAGGCAATTTGTAAGATATTAGAATATAGTAATCTATGAAGTCCACTAAAATGCAAATGAAACCTTTCCTTTTCAGAATGGATTTCTATGGGGGGGGAGTGAGTAGTAAGTTCACAGCTCAAGTGTACTTCTTACAAACCCCAATATAATGCATTCTAATGTTTGAGCTTTTACATACAATGGCAAAAGAAAATCAGTTTTATTTTAATAAAAACTTCTTTTATGAGAAAAAATTATTTGTTCCTTTTTTAAAGAAAAAATACAAATGAAAAATTATAGATGAAAAGTTCATTTGGTGTATAGTAAGACTCCTTAGGGTACAGTTTTAATATTCAAAAGTTTCTCATGTTGGTTCATAAAATTGATAGTCAATGGACCATTGGCAGTAATGGGAAACTACCTGGAAACAACCTACACATTCCTGTGTAGGAATTGGCTAGTAATATATTTATAGAACAAAACATTACACAAACTTAAAAAAAAACAGTAGGAATTTATATGGAAATGTATATAAATGCTTGACTATGGGAAAGAATACTGCCCATGTTTTTAACAATGAAGGAGTGTTTATTTGTGTATGCTACTTCTTATCAGGCAACCTACTATAAAAAGCAGGTAAGCATACTTTCCAAAGTGACTATTTTATATAGTACCTGACTATAAATGGTGTTTCCTTGAGTTGTGTGACTTATCATTCCTGCTTATCTACATAACTTATTTGGGGAGCAATCTAAAGGAAACTATACACACTGATTTCTCTTCATGATCAGTACTGGGGATCTGAATTGGCAATGAAGAGATATGTGATGTTGTACTTTTGTTTTTAACTCCTGCATACTTTTGATTTTTTTAACTATATAAATTTTTACCATGCATATTTTATTGAATTATGAAGGCTAATCTTATACTAAGAATTTAAAGGCGTTTAATGTAAACATTACCTTAAAAAGGACATTTTAAGACGAGTGTGATGGTGCACACCTTTAATCCCAGCACTCAGGAGGCAGAGGTAGGAGGATCACTGTGAGTTCGAGGCCACCCTGAGACTAAAGAATGAATTCCAGGTCAGCCTGAACTAGGTTGCAACCCTACCTTGAAAAACAAAAGACAAAAGAACAAAAAAAGGACTTTTTAGTTTATTTAGTGAAAACATTAATGTTAAAAATGTGAAACTATCCAAAGACATGACTGTGTTGTTAATCCCTGATTTCTCTTTCTCTCATTTTGACTACTCTTGAAATGTGGGCTTCATATGTACTGCATTGTTTTACATCTCTATGTAGATGCTCCAAAAGCCCCTTTTGTTCATTTTCCCAACACTGACCTCCTATTCCTTCATGAGCATCTCTTCCTCATTCTTCCTTTGTACCTTCACAGAGGTTTTCTTCTTTCACTAATCAACTATGGCCAAAGCCAAAGTTATATGGGGCCTTTACTTCCCCCCGGTTATGTATTCCATTGATCATCAAATAATACTGCTTTTTTCTTCCATAACATCTCAAGTCATCTTCCACTCTAATTTAAACATCCTCATGTACTATTACATCACATATCATTACTTATGGAAGATAGCCTAATAACTTCTTTGCCTTCTAAACCCTCACTAGAAGCAAAACAATCTAACTCTGGAAACCTGCTTATATTCTGTTAACTTATCAAATATTACCAAATATTATGATAGTAATACTTAAGTAGGGTAAGTTTTCTATATATCAAATGTGGTGTCTACTTTCATTCTGCAGTATTACATTCAGCAGTATGTCTATGCATTCTGAAGTATGTCTATGATGAATGATATGTTATACTATAATAAAGCCTTACTTAAATATAGGTTATATAGGTGTTTATATTTAATATATTGCTTAAATATAGGTAAATATAGTTTATGTATCAAATAAGAAATTTACCTATATATCTATCGATTTAAAAATATAAATGAGGGCTGGAGAGATGGCTTAGCAGTTAAGGTGCCTGCCTGCTAAGCCTAAGAACGCTGGTTCCAATCTCCAGCGGTTCCAATCTCCAGGTCCCACATTTAGCCAGATGCAAAGTGACACAAGGGCGCAATGCTGCACTTGCCCACAAGGGGGCGGACACACCCGGATTTCGTTCACAGCAGCTGAGAGACTGCTGGCTCGCCCATCTCTGTCTCCCTCTCCCTCTCTGTCTATCTCTCTCTCTGTCTCTCTCAAAAATAAATTTTAAAAAAAGTATAAATGAATGGCAGAATATAAGTTACTGAGGGAAGTAGAATGAAGAAAAATTAAACCATAAATTAAGAAGCTTAAGGACATTAATCTGTATTCTGATAGTCTATAGCTTTGGTATCAAAAAATAACTTAAAATCTATGCAGGCCTTCTTGCGTACAAAATAAAAAGGCATACAGGTACTTTAGTGATGGAAAATAGGTTTCAAGTGCCAGCCTCAATCAATGTGAAGTGGTTGCCTGATGACATATATGCATTTAGGACTGACAAGAGCATGCTGAAATAAGAGAGAAAACTTTGCCTGGGTTGGTGTGGGGCAACTGCAGAACATATCCCCAGAGCTAGCCTACAGTCGAGAGTCTCTGAGTACCAGGCTGTAGTCAGTGGTCCCATGCTACATGAGACTATTAAAACTGTTGGTCTTCTTATGTTGTGGTTGACTCTAGTTGTTCTATTTCATGTAAGGTTCACTATCTAACAGTTGACTGCGACTCCAATTATAACCCTAATTTTGATGACTTCTCAGTGAAAGCCTCACCAGATTAATTTTTTTTTTTTAGATCTTCCACCTCCTCCAGTGCCACCACCTGCTATAAAATCACCCACTGTCCAGTCCAAGGCGCAGCTGGAGGTACGACCTGTAATGGTGCCGAAACTGGCTTCTGTAGAAGCAAGAACAGACAGATCATCGGATAGAAAGGGAGGCAGTTACAAGGGGAGAGAGCCATTGGATGGAAGACAAGTTGCTGAGCTGCGAACAAATCCAGGTGATCCCAGAGACGTTCAGGAGCAGCAAGTTGATGGAAAAGGACGAGGGACCAAGGCAGCTAAGCGGGACCTTCCGCCAGCCAAGACCCCCCTCATCCAAGGTACTGATTTGTCCAAGCAGCAAATCACCATAGCTTAACATATGTTGGCAAGACAGTCAGCTAGGCTTTCTGTGACCATGTGAGAAGTTGTATAATTAGAGAAGTTTGCTGTCAAATTATGGAGACAGGCATGCACCCGAGTAATTTTTAAAAATTATTGTAAAATATTTAATTTTTACTTATTTATTTATTTGTTTGAGAGAAAGAGAATGGACATCCCAGGGCCTCTAGCCACTGTAAACAAACTCCAAATGCACGTGCCACCTTGTACATTTGGCTTACATGGATATTGAGGAATCAAACATCTGTCCTTAAACTTCACAGGCAAGTGCCTTAACCACTAAGCCATCTCTCAAGCCCCAGCCAAGTACTTTAATACAAAGCATGTTAATATATGACATCACATGGGCTTGTCTGGAGAAGTGCCACAGGAGTTGGATGTTAGAAGAGAACATGATTTCAACATGTAAACAGGAGAAGGAGGCTACCGGGTAAAGGAAGCATATTGAGAAAAGAACATGAAAGCTTGAAAATACACATTCAGCAAAGGATGATATCCATCTTGCCAAACGAATGAGCTACTTAGGATCAGGAATAAATGGTTAAAGCCATAATTAGAAAGACCATGGATAGTATTGTAAAGAGTTTGGGGGTTTCTGGTGTAGGCAGCAGTGTGCCAGTCTTAAAGGAAAAGATGGGGAAGAGAGGCTAATGGAATTCCTGTGACGTGAAAGCAGAAGGGGGCACTGCTTGGAATGAGGAAGAGAAATAGCTAGGCAAGTGGGAGGAGCGGGATAAAACGCATGGCATAGAGTGAATTATAAAAATATATATATATATATATATATGAAAATGCCATACTAAACTCCTAGATTTGAGGGAGGACAGCCTACTTCAAGAGGGACACTGAGATGAAGTACTTCTAGAATTTGAGCTTCATTAGGACACTTATTAGCATCAGACCATGGTCAACATGATGCGGTCCTGAAGCCATAGCTTCAGATCCACGAGCACTGGGAAGTGTCCTTTTTCATGGAAACTAGGGAAAGGGCTGTGTGTCTGGACACAGACCGAGAGCAATCACAGAGGCAATAGAGCAGACAATGGGAGATGGACAGTGCTGCTGCTCCTTCAAGCTCGGTGGCAGGGATAAGCGGCTCAGGGGAGGCAAAGCATGAGATAAAAGAGGAAAGTTAGAATTCACATTGGCCTCAAACAGCAGAGGTTTTGGCTTGCCTACCTGATCTTAGTTCTGAATAGCCAGCATGGCCTACTAAAGTGACCATATCTGTATTTCAACTGAAAAGCATGACTTTGTATTCTAACTTAAAAAAATAATACTAAAAAGAGAATCTTTACATGAGAATATAATATTATGTATGGTTTAGAAAACTACTTACCAGCACAGGATAGTGAAGGAAGGAATCCTCTAGATATAAAATATGAAGGTCATTGGTTAAATGAGAGCTGAAGAGATGGCTTAGTGGTTAAGGTGCTTGCCTGCAAAGTCTAAGAACCCAGGTTTGATTTTCCAGTACCCAAGTAAAGCCAGATATATAATGTGGCACATGCATCAGGAATTTGTTTGCAGTGGCTAGAGGCCTTGGTATGCCATGCCCATTCTCATTCTCTCTCTCTCTCCCTCTCTCTCTCTCTCTCTATCTATCTTTCCCTCCCTCCCTCCCTTCCTCCTTCTCTTTCCTTGCATATAAGTAAAAATAAACTATCAACGAAAGGAGATCTTCTACACAGGCAGGCCCGAGACAGACCCAGTAATCCTTGAAGGCAAAATATAAGTTGAACTAACATAGCAAAATAAGTTCTGCAAATGTAGATTAGGTGGCCCTGTGTGTATGATGAAAGAGTTTTATTAACCAATGCACAGCAAAACAACAGAGAGGTTGATAACTTTCATGGGGAAAATGATTTCAGTTTTGAATCAACACAGTTATAAATAAAATCAATAAGATTTGAGGGAACTGAACTTAAAGATCAGGAGAAAGGTTTTGAGTTGACAGCACATTTTAGAACCCACAGTGCTGGGTGATATTTGTATGGATTATAAGGATTAAATATCAGCAATGATATGTGGTCAGTGTTAAGCAATCTGTTCTCTGAGAGGAAATCCAACACAGAAGCCTAATGTGTGGCCATTTGCTTACTCCTGCTGTGTAAACACTCCCCAAGAGGCTAAGCCCAAGCTGTTCATGGGAAGTAAGTGAATGTGGACGTAACAAGAGTCATTCAGTAAGATCTTGGGAGAAGTCCTCAGGTGTCACTATACTCAGGGGTGATTTCTCTAAGATAGGAAGATAATCACATTCTTTAAAGCAAACTGAAGTTGTTCATCTTATAAATATAATAATCAAGATATCTAAGCTATTAAACATAATACTGTGGGACTAGAAGTATGGCTCAATGCCAGCGTGCTTTCCTAGAGACGCCTTGAGTTCTATCTTAGCATCTAAAACATACATTCCTAGAAAGAACCAAGGAGGGATTTTAAGACAGGAAATACGCCACTAAGTCAGAAGTTGCACCTATATGCACAATATGGGGATTGGAATGTGTCAGCCATAGTTAGTATTAAAAAGAACTGGCTTTACTACTTTGGTCAGACTAGAACTAGAGTGTAGAGGATTGAAGAGTGGACATATTAAAAGGAAGATGTGTTTAGTTATTTTCATGTAGCTGTGACCACAATACCCAAAATGAAACAACTTAAGAAGGAAAGACTTATTTTGTTTTATAGTTTCAGAGAATTTTAGACCATCATGGCAGGGAAAGGTCAGGATTGGAGCATGTGGTGGACCAGGAAACAGAAAGCAGTATGGGTACAAAATTTAAAGACACCCCCACAATCCCACTGACCTCACTCCATCAACTATGCCTCACTTCCTACAGGTCCCATAGCCTCTCAAAATAGTACCACTAGTTGGAAAGCAGTCATTTAAGACATGCCCCTGTGGTAACATTTCAGATTTGAACCAGAGCAAGTGATGAGGGGCAGGAGTTCTTCTCAGAAGTTTGGCATGAGAAGGAAAGGCTGAACTAGGATTTGACTACTCCAAAATGGTTACAATATTTTAGGATGGGGTTTGACATTTTTTTCTTAAAAAATTATTTTCTTGGGCTGGAGAGATGGCTTAGCGGTTAAGGTGCCTGCCTTCTAAGCCTAAGAACGCCAGTTCCAATCTCCAGTGGTTCCAATCTCCAGTGGTTCCAATCTCCAGGTCCCACGTTTAGCCAGATGCAAAGTGACACAAGGGCGCAGTGCCACACTTGACCACAAGGGGGCAGACACATCTGGATTTCATTTGCACAGCTGAGAGGCTGCTGGCACGCCCATCTCTCTGTCTTCCTCTCCTTCTCTCTCTGTCTCTCTCTGTCTCTCTCAAAAAAATATTTTCTTATAATTAAGAACATACTTTGTATGGATACATCATGTGTTGGTACCCTCTTTTCCCTCCTCCCAGCCCCCATTCCACAGGGGGACATCCTCAGTGGGGGTTGCTGGCATTCCCCGTGGAGGTTATGCATTGTGGGAGCACCAGTCAGTTTTGGGGAGGAGGCAGTATAGACTATAGTTTGGAAACTATTCAAGAAGAAGAGATATAAAGGAAGAAAGAATTGTGGCCGAGTCAGGAAAGAGTGATGGGGAATGAATCTGAAAAGCTATGGGAAATTTCATTGTATTTCAATAGATCCTAGTTTGCTAAGACGTCCCATTCATCTAGTGTTACGTTTACTGTGGTCAGTCCATTGTTTATCTACTTCCTTTCCACGTGGAAGGTGTACTGCTTCATTTTTAGTTCAAAGTCAAATTCATACTTCCATCATCTACTCAGTCGTCTGGTGAGCTGCAAATCTGTGCATTTCGCACAGGTGCTTCCACTGTGTCACCACAAAGTCCTTGATGATGTCACAGCAGTCCAAAGTTTAAAACACTGATTAGCTAATTTCTGTAAATCAGGTCAAAGTTGATCTAACAGTGAACTTTTGACTCCTGGTGACTCTTTTCCAAGTAATGATTCATACATAGGATATCATGATATAAGTTATAGATTTTATATCTGGCCAGAAATATGACCAATTTTCTCATCAAAAGTAAGGTTTTCAAAAGTTGGTATGATTCTTCAAGACAAAAATACAATGCTAGAAAGATGCTGAGGTTGTAGAATCAGAACAAAGGGATATAACAAAGTTTAAATCTGCCTTCATTAATTTAACAACTTATTATTGTAATTGTAAAATCATTTATAATGAGAAAATTAGCCTGGAAACCATTAATCTAATAATAAGGAATCCTATTCCATGGAAAGCATTTAGGAGATAAGTTTGCCAGTTACTATTTAATATACCTTGCTTTTCCAGATTTTTATTTGAACCATAACCCTGTGTTCTATATGTCATTAAATTGTCATTGCTATACATTGTTGTAATTTTCACCTTCATGATTTAATTTCCATTATTTATTTAATGAAAGCAGGACCCTGATTTACATGTGTAATGAATGGATATTTTTAATTAAGGAAAGTGGTTTTCTAGACTTCAGAGTCTGATCTTTTTGCTGACATTTACCTCAGTTCAATTTATTTCTACATGTACCAGGCACCCATTGTGTTATTAAGTATTATACAAAGTCCTAAGATTTGTGTTAGTGTGAACTTTGATCTCAAGGAGATGGGAGCAAGGGGAAAGAGAGAAAGAGAGAAAGAGAGAGAGGGATAGAATATGAATAAATTCAAGGAATTTTTTAAGTCGCTATGGTCTCCCTAAGGCCCCTAGTTCCTGTCTACAGCCTAGCGTGTGCCATCAAGCACACCCTCAAAACGAAGCTAAACACAGGTGCTTTTATTGTCAATATAACTGCCGTGCTTTGCCCCTTGTGAGGTCAGGATGGGGACACTTAGCCCTTTCTTGTGAGAGATACAGTGTTAGGAAAGGAAGATTGAAGTCTCTTTTCTGACAGCAATGACAAACTGAATAAGAATGGTGGACTTTAGCTTAGGGGTAAAGTAGACTGTTGAGGTAGAAAAGTCAACGAGAAAAGCTTCAATGTCCATTGAAGAGAGTGTGAGACATTGGATATCACAAGATCATGAAGACACAAAGGTGAAGCTCTTGTGGTAGGGGAGGGTTTGAGTCATAGCTGTGGAATATGAGAAGAAAACCTCTGAGATGGAGTCAGCGTCAGGGGAGAGACGTGATGCAAACAGTGTTCAACATCTGAGTGGGATGAGGTTTTCAGTGTGGACAGGAGCCAAAGATTCACAATGTACTTCATGAGCTGACAATATAGATGAATGTTTCATCATGATGAAAATAGCAGTCAAAGCCACTCACTCCATCATTCAAAAGTATTGATGAGGGGCTGGAGAGATGGCTTAGTGGTTAAGTGCTTGCCTGTGAAGCCTCAGGACCCTGGTTCGAGGCTCGATTCCCCTGTACCCACGTAAGCCAGATGCACAAGGTGGCACATGCAGCTGGAGTTTGTTTGCAGTGGCTAGAGGCCCCAGTATGCCCATTCTCTCTCTCTCTGCCTCTTTCTCTAGAGCTCTGTCTGTCAATCTCAAATAAATAAACAAAAAAAATTTTTTTAAGTATTTATGATCTGTTTACTGGAGTGTGGGAGTATAACACCTACAGAAGACATAAACACCAGTCCATGTGACAGTAATATTCTAGAAAAGGTTGTAGTCTGTGAAAATGGATGAAACTACCCCAGATGAGTTAGAGAGAAAAACCTAAGTGTGTGTGTGTGTGTGTGTGTGTGTGTGTGTGTGCGCACGCGCGGGCGTGCGTGCACATATCAAATAAGGAGCTCCTTCAAGGAGACATTCTATGATTCAGTTGTACTCATTGTTTTAGAAAGTGTTCCATCTATCCCTGGCTGGCCTCTACCTCACTGTGTACAAGTGGATGACTTGAACTTCTGATTCTCCTCCATTCAGCTCCCAAGTGCTAGAATACACATGTGCATCATCATACCTAGTTTATTCAATGCAGGGCTCTGAACCCAAGGCTTTTTGTGTACTAGGCAGACACTCTACCAACTTGGCCACATCCCCACCCCCACCCCCATATTCTATGATTCCATTGTCAGGTTTGTTCTTTAAACAAAAACCTATAATCACCTAGTGATTATATGGTGGATGACAAAATTGAAAACTAAGTCTGATTCCACATTTGATTTTTCTCCCTTAGTAACCTTGGTCCCAAGTGAGACTGAGACGGACAGGAGCATATGAGTAGAATCAATCCAAATCCCCAACCACTGCAAGGACAATGACAAAGCTTGTTATTTGGGGTTTTAAAAGACAGTGCTGTATTATTCATTATGTTTATAAAGTGTCATCATTTATACCTGAGAATCACTGATGCTTCCCCATTCACAATTACAGGTAGACATGAGTGATGTGTTATACTATGAAAGTGTGCATCGGGTTCACATGCACTCATTTTATTTCTTTACACAGAGGATATTCTACCTTACTGTAGACCTACTTTTCCAACGTCAAATAACCCCAGAGATCCCAGTTCCTCAAGCTCAATGTCGTCAAGAGGATCAGGAAGCAGACAGAGAGAGCAAGCAAATGTAGGTCGAAGAAATATGGCAGAAATGCAAGTACTCGGAGGATATGAAAGAGGGGAAGATAATAACGAAGAATTAGAGGTACCTATATTTTTCCCAAGTTTTCAAACATTAGGCACAGTTGTTTTATCAGTTTCAAAGTTACAAACATATATACACATATGGGCCTATAAACTATTTATTCAAAATAGCTTTGCATCATATCAGTAAATATGAGACAATGTTCCTATGATTTTTTTACCCTAGTGTCTATGATACTAGAATCTGAAGTTTTAAGGATTTTCCTGAAGTGTATTTTATAATTTTACCTGTTAAAAGTGGTGTCTTTGCAGATTTAAGATACATATATTTTGCATATTTTCAGATAAGAAGTATACATAATAAAGCATGAAAATATACATGACAAAGCGTGAAAATATATACAAAAAGCATTAAAATATATATGATAAAGTTAGAAAATGAGCATTGGTCTGAATATGTTATCATATCTATGCTGTTGTATCAACGCTCAGTGAGGGGATACAAGGATATGATGTCAAAGTGGTTAAGTCTGGTACCTCTCACTCTGACGATGACCAGAGCTAATATGGCTGATTTGACCTCAGTCTTACACCTTCCAACTTCTAAAAAGGTAACTCGGTTCTATGACAATGACCTTCCTAGAAGGAGAACTCTTATTGAGTCATATTTCTTCCTTTTCTACAATCCATGAGTAATAATACAAAGTAAAGTTGGAAGTCATTTAAAAATCCCCTTTTAAAAAATTGTTATATTTTCTCCATCTAATAAAAATAATTTAGGATTAAATTTCTCCTTTAGATGCTGAAGGAGTCCCAAGCTATGAGTTCTAAGCTGTAAGTTCATAATGGAAGATAACAAATTGCATCTCCTTAGATGTTATTTATGTCTTCATGCATTTCAGTTTTGTGTCAGTGCTGTCAGGTTGTTTTTGAAGGTCATTTGGCACTGAAAAGTCATTGTAGTTAATTCCAAAATTTAAAATCAGTAAAGGCAGAACTCAAATGATGAGAAGTGGTAAGGAGAACCAAGAGCTTAGTGCAGCCCTTCTCCTTACTCAGAGCCCTGTGGGCCTCTGTGGTGGAGCAGTGTGTCTTGTTGGATGTGCTGTAAAGACCAATTTAAGTTGACAAATGAGTTGTAATGAACACTCCAACACATGCTAGTGAATGGGTGAGGATACCATGTCATAGGAGGATAAATGCATGTAAAGGACTATGAGACAATGCTTGTATGATGTCTCCTCAAGTGTAACAATAATTCCTCTTACAGGAAACTGAAAGCTGAAGACACCCAAGGAGGCTCATGAGCACCATGTGAAAAGCATCCTTCCAGATGCCTCATGTCTGATGACACGTGACGCCAGATAAAATGTTCAGTGCAATCACAATGTGCAAATTGTCGTTTTTATTCCTCTTATTGGGAGACCATTTTTAAAAATTTTATTGGGTTTTTATTGTTGCTCTTTGATTCCCTAACCCTTGACCCACATCCCTCTTCCCCCTCGCTGCTGCAGGCATACCACCTGACTGCTTGATTCAGTCGACAGCCAGCAAAAAAGAACAGCAAAGTTCTTTTGCATCTTGCCCCTGAGATATGGCATCGTACTGCTTATAGAGCGAGCTAATTTATTAAGCAAAATAGTGATCAAAATGGATTGATCAACCTCATGCCAAGGGCTCTCAAAGTATATTCTTTCTATAACCAACATGTAATGCAAATGAATGCATACTTCATTTTAACATGATTTTAAAATCAGTCCTTCAAACCACCCTTTGCTGGGAGAGGATAAACCAATAGCAAAGGCAGAATTACAGATCATTTGAATGGGGTAGAACATTGTAAATATGTGCTCTTTGCAACTCCTGGTGGTACTTTCTTTGTCTTCATTTCAGTCCTGGAAGTACATTCTTCCTGGACATGTACTACTTTTGGACAAGGAGGGCTAAGACAGTTGGACCTCTGGTTGTCTAGTCGTTGTCAGAAGTAAGCCTATCAAAAACATTGTTCTATTTTTCAATCAAAAAAACTGCAAATGCATAGTACAAAACAAGTGGATGGTTTTAATGACCATGTCAGCAAGGACATCCCTATCTTAACTGGCCTCAACGTTTTCTGGTGGTGTCAGTTCAACTTTCAGAAGTGCCACTTAAGGAAGTTTGTTTGATTTTTGTTTTTGTAATGCACTGTTTTTAATCTTTTTTTTTTTTTTTTTTTGGTTTTAAAAGCACAATCACTAAACTTTATTTGTAAACCATTGTAACTATTAACCTTTTTTGTCTTACTGAAAGAAAATTGTTGAGAAGTGTTTTTAACCTGTTTTGTTAATGCTCTATGTTTGTATTTGGAATATTTGAATGACAGATGGTGAAGTAATGTGCAGACTTTATTGTGGGCTGTGAACCAAATGGTTCATACTTTTCCTGGACCTAAAGAAAAAAATTTGTTGTGGCCAATGTCAAAACTTGCAAGAATACCTTATAAACTCAGAGAGAGGCATTGCTTGCTCGGAATTGCCAAATGATGCTCTCTGAATATAGATTTATAGATTTCTATGATTTTTTGTCATTATAAAAATTTCATTCTCTTTATAATTGGTGCTATTTGAAAAAAAATAGAACATATATTCATACACAGGTATCAGGCCTGACCCCACTGGAAAACAAAGCCAAACAAAACTGAGCCACAAAGAAAACGCTGGTGTTCACCAAAAACTAATTGTGTTCACTTAGATAATTTGAAAATGTCCCATAGAAAAGTGTGCAGTGCTAAGGGAACAATCCATGTGATTAATGTTTTCATTATGTTCATGTAAGAAGCCTCTTATTTTTAGCCATAATTTTGCATACTGAAAAAAAATCCAATAATCAGAAAAGTAATTTTGTCACATTATTTATTAAAAATGTTCTCAAATACATCATTCTTTCTTGTGTTGATTTTTTTCATTGTGTGCTGATCAGATTTATTCCATTTAATCACAAATCGTTTTGTCTTAACATTTCACCACTATATTTTCAACAGAATTATTCAGTTAGTGTTATCTGAACATCCAGATTTTGCCTATAATGGAAAATTCTTCTTAATGAATTCATCTGAAATTAAAGATGAAAAGTGAGTCAAAACTTGAAGTTGATTATTTGGCCAGTGTCTAATCTTTAAGGGTATAATATTTTTGTTTGTGTGTGAATCTGAATTTGAGTTAACCTGTCTCTAAAATAATCAGGACATAACTAAGATAAATTTTATTTATAAAGTTTTTACCACATATGTTCTGCTTATTAGTGAGAATATGCTTTCTAGTTTCAAATCCATATTAAATTTTAAGAATACAAGTCATATATCAGGTTGGCCATTACGAAAGTCAAAATATTTTGACATTCAACTTGGATGGATGAGATGCTTAGCATGTCTTGGAAATGTTAAGACCAATAGAATCTATTGGACTATATATTTTCCTTTGCCTAAGTATTGAGTTCATCAGAATTTCAAACTCTGAGGGGAAAATGGAACAATGTTGAGTGTAATTTGAAATTTAATTTTATGAAAACAAGTAATCACCAGCATATACTAAATTAATGAACAGGTACAACATCAAGGAGTCACTTTCCAAGCTGTTTCAAAGAAAAAAAAATGGAGGGCCACATGTTATGGCCTAATTGTCCTCTTTCTCTTGGTGAGTTGACTACAAATAAGTTTTAGTCTTTCTTTTTTATAGTATGCAATATGCATACAAATCATGTATGTCAGAGGACCTGGATCAAAGTTCCAGTTTTGTCATGGCTATGTTTCCTTGGACATGTTACTTAACCTCTAAGTCTCAGGTACTTCACCTGTAAATTCAATAATACCTACCTCATGGAGCTACTGTCATGACTTAGTGATTTAATGTATATGATACGGACTCTGTGAACTCCATAAACAATACAGGATATTGTTCCACTGATGGACTGAAATTCATTACACATGCCATTCCACTTATCATACATATTTTGTTCCTAAAAGTTTGCATGAAAGTAAAAGAATAAGTGTGGTATAAGAATGAGGGTGATTCCATTTCCGGTAAGTAACATTCACTGTGAAATACTCAGTTGTGGAATAAATGCTTGGTGTTATTGTTTGTTTCTTTGCTTTTAAATTCAAGGACCATAAAAGGGTTGGTGGTGGTGTGTTTCTTGCACTTTTTTTTAACAGTTAAGTGATGCAAACATGTTACTTTAGTCCTCAATAAAATAATTTAGTGTCTCTATTGGGCTGCTGTTCTGCATAGTAGTAGAAAACATAATGTGAGTCATTTTTATTTTACTTCCCTGGGGAGACACATGCAAAATCTATTTACCACACAAAGGCACCACAACAGATGAACGAAACAATTCTATACAAACTCAGCTTGCTGAATCCATGAGCTTGTTGGGGTTACATACAGGAGCAGGGTGATACAAAGGCAACCATATCCCAGAAAAGCCTGACCAAGTGGATGATGGCTCAGGAAGCTGCATCAATGAGGTTCCCTGGAATGTGCTAGCAACTCGGTTGGTGAGTCTTTTCACATAGCCATTGCTCACTGCTTACATAGCCTTACCAAGGGACCTTTTGAAACTTGTAATTTTCTTGACCATCCTGAGACTTTAAAGCTTTGTAAGCATCCCTCCCTCCCTCTCTCCCTCCAGAAAGGAATGTTTCAATTTGGCAGAAATGGCAACACAGCTTAGTCCCAGGTAAACTAGGACATATCACACTTTGTCAATCATTTCAGATTTCTTTTCATTTCTCTTTTTTCTTCACCTCTCCCTCTTCCTTTTTCTTTCTTTCTTCCTCTCCTTTATTGCTGTAACCAATGGACAATAAGCAGCTTAAGGGAGGCAGGTTTTATTTAGGCTTCCACATACAGGGAATATAGTCCATCGGAACAGAGAATTATGGTGTCAGGACCAAGAGGAGAGCTGGTTACACCGCATCCACATTCAAAATCATGAATGCTGATGCTCACCTTGCTTTCTCTCTTTGATTCAGCCTAAGAACCCATCCCATGAAATGGTGCCACTCACAGTTAGGATGGGTCTTCCTAGATTCATTAGGCTGATTTTCAAATGCCTTCACAGACATGCCAAGAAATTAATTCCCTAGATGATTCTCGATCCAATCATGTTGCCAATAGAGATTCACCATCACAAATCCATCCCTTGTCAACTTAACATCCAAACATACCATAATCCCCACCATCAGTGTTTGGAGGCACATTCCAAACACTGTTCAAAAGTCAGTAAAAACTGCCGTTCCAAAAGGGTGGAATGGATGTATACCCAGGAAAGAGTGGGCCCAAGCAAGACAAAGCCAGCTGGGTAAATACAAATTCCTATGGATTTATGTCCTGCATGTGTGGCTTATGTAAACATTCCAGCTCCCAAAGACTTTGATACTGGTTCCTTCTAGCTCTATCACCTATAACACACATAGCTTCTCCCTTGGGCCTCCACCATGCCACACAGGAAGCTTTCCTTGGATGGTGCCCCGTGGTTCTGGCATCAGCAACATCTTGGGTCACCTGTAAAAGCTCTTTCACCATGAATTTCACACAGTATCCCTTCAAAGATAGACTACTTACAGTGAACCACATGCCACCCACAGAACAGCTGCCCTCAGCAGCCTTCAGAAACTGGTGAAACACTCCAGGAACCCCTCCATTTGATTTTTATCTTGTAATTTCTGCTGTCAGGTTGGGTTAGAGTCTGCCCACCTTGGACCGTAATTGCATGGGCCTATGTGCACTGACTCTGGAGAAGCACTTCCTGAGCCAGTTGCTTTCAAGACAGTGACATTGTCAGTTCATGTCTCTTCCTCTTATAAATTTTGATTTTCATAATATGGAATCTCCAAATGGGGTAGGGTCTTGCCCTCAGGGCACCTTTCCTATTGTTCCAATGAAGTGCAAGAGGTTTCTTTTTAATGGTGCTCAGGTCTTCAACAACCATAGCTGCTTTGTGTACAATTTTCAACTCCTTCATTTCCCCACCAATTGACACATTTTTCAAATCTTGTTGTTCCCTTTGTTTATGTTTCACTTTGTGGAACTGGATCAGAGCCATGAGCAGTAACTATAACATGGCATGAATGCTATCCTATCTTGAGAATTCCTCTACCAAATAAATTAGTTACTTTTGAATACAGCCTTATTCAAGTTCACAGAACATGAACAGAATACAAACAGATTTTTTGGAAGAATGTAATATGAAGTGCCCCTAACCTAGTTCTTGATAGACAACTTTTTTCCTTTCTGAAAGCTCATGAACTAAAGCTCCACTCTTCATTTCTACTGGCATTCTGTTCCTCCAAACTCACTCAAGAATGGATCATTAGCTTTGCTTTTAGCATTCTATGATTTTCCTACCAGAAAGTTCCAAACTCTTCTGCATTTTCCCCACAAACAAGTTCCAAAGGCCTATTAAGTATATGGTTGGGTTTATCACAGTAATAACCCCACTCATGGTACCAGTTTTTTGGTTGACATACTTTCTTTATTGCTGTGACCAAACAATTGACAAGAAGCAGCTTAAAGGTGGAGAAGTTTATTATGAATTTCAGTTGCAGAAAAAATGCCCATCATGGCAAGGAAGATGTGGCAGCAGGAGCAGGAGGTGGCTGGCCACATCCCATCCACAGGAAGCAGAGAGAGAAGAATCATGGAGCTCAGCATGCTTTCTCCTTTTCATTCAGTTTGAAACACCAGTCACCCAAGCCCAAGAATAGAACCACTCACAATTAGGGTGGTCTTCCCACTTTCATTAACTAAGCTATACTTTCCCTTACAGACATGCCCAGATATTTGTCTCCTAGGCAATTCTATATCCAAGCAAGTTAACAAAGGTGAAAGAAAATAAAAAAAAAAACGATAAATAGGAGAAATTTAAGGTTAGGCTTCATCTCACGTTCTCCAGGTTCCTTTGATTCAGGAGCTCCCCCTAAGGCCCTGTTGAGGGTTCAACCATTTAGTCTAACTTCCAGGATATAGGCTTCTATGGTACCACTGCAATTTGGGTTCAGTTCTGTGTCCCCCTGCCCTTCCCCAACCCCGAAGCCCTACCCTCCCTATTGTCCCAACCTTGAGATGCCATTCAGGTATGTCAGCAACTTGTCCTGATCCAGATTAGGACCCACAGATTAGTGAGACCATGTGATGATTGTCTTCCTGTGATTGTGTGAGATCACTGAGTATGACCTGTTCCAAGTTAGACCATTTATCTACAGATGTTTCATTGTGTCATTTTTTCTTATTGCTGAGTAGATTTTCCATCATGTAGATATACTATATCTTGGTTATCCATTCATCCAATGATGGGCATCTGGGTTGATTCCAGTGCTTAGCTATTATGAATTGAGCAGTTATAAACATGGTTGAGCAAATCTTTCTGAAATGAGGTGTGGAGCTTTTAAGGTATATGCCCAGTAAGGGAATAACTGGGTCTGTTGGTAACCCTATATTCATCCTTTTCAGAAGTAGAGAAGCTTTTTTTTTTTAAAAAAAATATATATAATATAATATAATATAATATAATATAATATAATAATAATACTTTAGCATTTGAAAACTTGAGGTACTCTAGGGGAAAATCAATCAAGAAAAATAATAAATTGCTTAGACTAATAATGTATCTAGGCATAGGATTATCATATATTCAGAAGCACATGTATTTTATCTCTATGATTTAATATCAACAATTGCTAATTAGGCTTCACATGTTTCAAGCGTGCATAATTAAGTAATCATTTTGAATAAACTCTGTTTCTTCCTCTGCTACATAATATGATGCCAAAAATATGTTCACCAAACTGCCCTAAAAAATATCAACCTCCACAAGGTAATCAAGATTTTGATTAAATTACTCATCCATGCTTGCTCATTCTCTTTCTTCTGATTTCCTATTGCAGGCATTCATTCAGTGATTCAGCATTCTGTGAGCATTTTCTCTGTCTTAGGAAAAACAATCTGAAAGTGCTCCCAGTGTATTGACAGCAGACAGAGAGCAGGGAAAATCATATAATAGAAGTATTTGCTCAGCATGAAAAGGCTTATGCAAACCAATTAGCAACTGAAGACTTGTGTGGTCTGTTCATAAAGACTGAATAAAAAGACATCAGGGGGGCTGGAAGGATGGCTTAGCAGGTAAGCCATCTGCCTACAAAGCCAAAGGATCCGTGTTCGATTCCCCAGGACCCACGTTAGCCCACAAGCAGGCGCATGCATCTGGAATTCGTTTGCAGTGGCTGGAGGCCCAGGAATGCCCATTTTCCCTCCCTCCCTCTTTCTCTGTCAAATAGATAAATAATAAAATATATTTTTTAAAAAGTCATCAGAGACAGCAGAGATGGCTTAGTGGTTAAGGCACTCACCTGTGAAACCTAAGGACCCAGGTTCAATTCCCCATTACCCATGTAAGCCAGATGCACAAGGTGGTGCATGTATCTGGAGTTCATTTGCAATGGCTAGTGGCCCTGGCACACCTAGTCTCTCTCTCTCTCTTTCTCCCTCTAATAAATAAATAAGAATGTTTATTTTTTTTAAAAAGCCATCAGTTCATTTATAACATACAAAACTTGAATGTCTTCCAATTGACCTCCATTTGACATTAAAAAATCATCTGTTTTAAAAGTTAAAATAGGCCAGGCATGGTGGCACACACCTTTAATCCCAGTACTTGGGAGGCAAAGGTAGGAAGATCACCAAGAGTTCGAGGCCAGCCTGAGAATACATACATAGTGAATTCCAGGTCAGCCTGAGCTAGAGTGAGACCCTACCCTGAAAAACAAGAATAAAAACAAACAAACAAAAAGTTAAAATAGATTTAAGTGAACCTAAAAGACAGTTATGTTTGAGGAATACATTTAGAATTATGTATTTATTTTTATTAATATGTTTCTATCGTTATTCAACTAAAACATCTTCAGAACCACACAAAGTTTAAAGAATTCACCACAAAAGCATTAAAGATTAGCTGATAAAAGATATTAAGTTGATTTGGGATTATATAGTTTACTTTTATTTAGATAAAATGTCAGTTAAAGATGCTTCTAAAGACAAGTGTAGACACAAAACAATTAAAAATCTAATTCAATGTGGCTTAGCAATGAGAGAAATGTATGGTGTGATAGTGTAAGTGAAAAGTACAGCAAAAGGCTCTGAGCAGTCATAAGCCCTCGGGGCTCTGTCTCCCTTGCCTGTGGTCTCAGCTCTAGTTAGCTCCTCACACTGTTTTCTAATGTTGTTTTTGAATAACAAAGCAAACCTCTGGATGATGGTACTCAGGAGCCAGGATACAAAAGCAAGATATGGTCTCATAAGTCTCTGATAACACAGCCCAGGGAACTGAATTGCTCCATGTCCTCTTTCTAGGACTAAATCTGAATCCAGAGAAATAGCATGCACTGTACTGTGGGCTTAAGCCGGGATTGCCTTATATCCATTAGGTCCTCCACTGAAATATACTAATCCATGAACCCTGAAGTCTGTGGATTGTTTATTGAAAGAATGGATGATGCAAAATACCCAACAAACAGAAATAAAATGCACATCCCCACACACTTAGCAATTAAAACTATTGCTACATTTAGCCTAAGTAATAGTTTATATGGTTATTTAAAAAATGGTCAGAAACTTATTTACATTTTTTTTTTTATCAGAAGCAAGGTGGTTCTTTCCTTTGCTCCACAGTAAGAGTGTGACTACTTGAATTAGTAGAGGAAGGTTATTGATTTGGGGTTTATGCCATGGCAGGAAATATAACTTCTTCCTAATTCTTTGAACATTCCCTCAACAGAAGCTTGCTGTCTGAATCCTGCTGGTGTGCTGTGAAAAGCGTAGCCATCTATAAAGGTTGTGTATTCAGCAATCTCCATGGGAATCTGGTGATTCCAAGCTTCAGACATTTTGGTCACTCATCACTTCCAATTTTCCAACTAGGATCTGTACTTCATGAAGCCAGGAGCACATCATGAAACAAGCAATTCCAGCTGTACCTTGAATTTCTGACCCACAGAATCAATGGAGTATATAAATTAAACACAATACATTAAGTAACCAAGTTTGGGGTGGTTTGTTGCACAGCAATAACCAGAATTGTTTGAATGCCTCTAATGGATAGAAAGCCCATAAACTTGGAAACACAAAGAAAGAAGATGTGAAAATAAAGAGAGTTGCTAGAGATTTAAGTGGTAGCATATGTTCTGAGAGGGGAGGATATGTTTAAAGTAGGTTGATGGTAAACAAATCCTTGTACTATCTAGTATCATGTTTCATGCCCTGACCAGTATGTTGTCCAGCCACACATGCATATCAAGTCCCTAGTTCTAGGGCTCTTTTGATTCATGTTGGAAGTTTACTGCTTTAAGTGTTAACCACCAAGGGTCCTAACATGTGCTAATGACTGCAATCCTCACCTTCCAGAGCAATAACAAACAGCAGCAGGAAGTACCTGCCTGATTATAGCTCCTGGATAGATCTCAAGTGTTGGGACTCTCAGCTCCTACAGGAGCTAGCCTTTACAGGACCCACAGTGTAGGAACCCTTAGCCCTTAAGACTTGACAGGTCCTTGTGCCTCTTTCAGTCTCTAGGGCCAGCAGCTTCTCATCTTCAGTTTGTTACAACCTCTCTTGTTTCCAGTGCCTCTGCAACTGGCCTCATGAATAGAATCTTTACTTTGCATTTTTACCAGCACTGTGCTCTTCTGAACTCCTTCAATGTTCCATTAACCACTGCTTATCTATCTCGCAGCTTGCTCCAAACTATTGCACATTCCTCACACAAACTAGTCCCAAAGGCTTGTGAAGTATATACATGAGCAGGTTTATCCCAGCAAAGAGTCCACATCCTAGTACCAATTTTCTGTATGAGTGGTGAAAAAACAGAATTCTCACTATCAGTGTGGATAAGAGCAATGTACAATATTCATGCCGCAGCCCAAATGGCATGTTGTGTTGAAACTCCTTCTGTCTAACCAGTTAAGACCGTTACTCTTTAATTCAGCATCACTCAACATTTCAGAACATGGGCAGGATACGGACAGATTCTTTGTCAGGATATAACACAGATGGCTTCTAATCAAATTCCTAATAGAATCGCGGCGCTGCTCTGCAATCTCAAAAGTCATGGAAATTACTCTCTCTGTCATAGCTGGTCCCAGCTCCTTACCAAACTCTGCATCCATGCACTGCTAGATATAAGGAGACCAAACTAGAACTCCTTCTTCTTTCCTTGCTGTGATGGACTGTACTCTCACAAATCATGAATTCAAATTAATGCTTCTTTTCTTAAATTGTTTTCTGCCATGTACTTTTTTTTTTTTAAGATAGGATCTAGTTGTGTAGCCCCAGTCTGGCCTGCAACTTACAATGAAGCCAAGACTGGCCTCTAACTTGAAATCTTCCTGTGTCAGTGTCCCCAGGGCTGGAATTAGATATGTGCTCCATACTCAGCTCCAAAAATACTTTTAAGGGGGAGAATTTTTTTTTTTAAATAACTGCCTCCAGTAATATAAAGGTGAGGTAGGCAGTGTGTCATGATGGAAATAAAGGGCTTGTGCAATCCTTGATGCCTGGATTTCATTATGTCTCTAACTGTCCAGTGAATTTGTGATGTAAATTCTTTGATTTTCATTCTCCTATTGTTTAAATCAGGGAATAATAAAAGTCCACTCTATGCCCTTGTAGAAAAGTAATGATATAAGTACTAAAATATCTAGCATGGTATCTGGTATATTGTTGGATGCTTAAAATGTACGAAATACTTTTTTTGGACAAGTCATGACATGTTTGGGCCTGTGCCTCAAGTGTTTATACTCTTCATAGAACTAACTTTCCTAAGATAATTAACATCGCCCCACTAAGACAATGGGTGTCTAACTAACTGATGTTCCAAAAGATGTTATCAAATTTTGTATTGGTTATTCTCTATGGCCACTAGCCACAGCATTTGATGCTGTTAGAATATATATATATATATGTGGTTGTTCAACATAAGGTCTTGTTCTAGCCCATACCGACCTGAAATTCACTATGAAGTCTCAGGCTGGTTTTGAACTCACAGTGATCCTCTTAACTCTGCCTCCCGAGTGCTGGGATTAAAGGTGTGTGCCTCCATGCCTGACTTCACTAGAATATTTTAAATGCTAGTTTTGTTTACCTCACAATACTTCCTGTAGTAAGAATGGGTTCTACAAATTTTAATATTAAGTCTGGAGTATTGTAGATCTTAAAAAAAATAATGGAATACCTTAGGAAGTCTCCCTAAATGAATGAATAATACAATAAACATTAGCTAGTGGCTAAAAGGGACAGTATTAACCAAAACTCAGAACATGTATTAACAAAGAATAAAAAATAGCTTAAAAGAGCTGGAGAGATTGTTCAGTGGTTAAGATGCTTGCCTGCAAAGCCTACGAACCCAGGTTGGATTCTCTAGTACCCATGTAAAGCCAGATGCATAAGGTGGTGCATGCATCTGGAGTTTGTTTGCAGTGGCTAGAGGTCCCGGCCTGTCCATTCTCATTCTCTCTCTCTCTCTCTCTCTGTGTCTCTCTCACACTCTCTTTCAAATAATAAATAAAATCTATTGTTTGTAAAAATAGCTAAAAACAAAAAAGAAATTCATAGGTGTGTGTCTGGAAGTGGTAATCAAGAATAAACGAGGAGGAGCTGGAGAGATTACTCAGTGGTGAAAGGGAATTGCTTGCAAAGCCTTCCAACCTGGACTCAATTCCCTAGTACTATGTAAGGGCAAATACAAAGTGGTGCATATGTCTGGAGTTTGTGAAACTATGCCCTACCTTTTTATCTCTCTCTCTCTCTCCATGCTTAAAAATAAATTTAAAATGTATTACAGAATAAAATAGCAAATAGCTGAGAAAAGAGTATTGAGAAGAATAATGATTACAATGGAAAATATAATACAGGGCTCAGTTTTGTAGTGGTAAATTTGAGGACAAATTTATCATTTTTCTGACATGAGAATTAAAGATAATTTTTTAAAAAGGAACAACAGGTGAAAGAGAGAAAAGTAAAAATCAAATGTAGTGTGTGTGTGAATAATTTGTGGAACTAGAGAACAATGGCTGGAACAGAACGATGATCAAAGGCTAAAAGGTAACAGCAGTGAGCGAAGGAACCAGAAGCCAGACTTAAATCATTGTTCTCACGGACTGCTCCCTCGGCAGCTGATGCTGCATACCTACTGCCCTGCCAAAGTCAACAACATTTTCTCTTAGAGAATCTGTTCCTGTCTATACTCTGTGGGAGACTCGGCCAAGTAGGCTCCTGTCCAGACACCTAAATGAAAAGAAAAAAAATGATTACTTAGGATGCAAAATATATACAATGAGGCAAGTAAACTTGGATGGAGAGGAACTATTTGCAATGAATGTGCGTGCTTACCTACTCCATCAAATTCCATTCTGTAGCAGGGAGACAAGGCTGCATTGTCTTTCCTCTTCATTCTTCCTAGCTCTTTCCTTTCCTCTGGTTCTGTGTTGAATTTTGAAACTTTAAACCTTCTTCATACCATGACAAGTTTGTTGTCGTTGATGATGATGGTGATGAAATCTTGAATGTAGGAAGAACAAAATACACTGAGTCCATGGGATTATCAATATTCATATTAAGTCAGAAGCTTCCTCTTATAATTTAAATTTAGTTGTTTGAATATTTATCTTTATTTATTTGTTTTACCTTCAGGGTTGAAAACAATTACTTTGGTCTATGTGTCTGAGATGTCTGATACAGTCATCTCTTGCTCACCTTGATAATATATATAATCATATATATGATATACTTATATATATATATATATATGATATATATATGATATATATTGAGAGGTTGAAAGCCAGCATGCAACTAGACATGCATTTTGAATAAAAATCAAAATTTTTATTCTCTAGTAAATCAATGAATGACAGTTAAAGCAAATTGTCAAAACTATTTCTACCAGATCAGCCTGATTTAAGTGTTTTATGTGAGCAACAAATCAATGAGCAGTTTCTCCATATTCACAAAATCTCACTTTCTGGTGACTGTGCCATAGGGATTGTTTCATATGAGTTTTATTTAAATTTTGCTAACATTAATTTAGACTGTATGAGGGCTTGGCATGACTGGGAAGAGAAGGATTGTGTTGGCTGGAATTTCCTCTTGCAGGCCTGGTTTGGGGACCTACATTCTCTCTACCTGGATGCACAGGCCTGGGTGCCTGCATCCATTGCAATGAGGCCCTGCAGGTCTATGTGGACCAGGGTACACTGACCTGGCTAGCTACTTCAATTCCACTCAAGGAAACAAAAGTTTCTTAGCAAACCTTTGAAATGCAACTTGAGAACCACCACAATCAAATATATGGCTACTGCTAAGACACGTAAGCATGACTCTCCCTTGAGAAGCCCACACCAAATGCCTGGGGATGTCTTATTCTTTCCCTGAGTGCCTTTCTTTCTTTCAATGCTCCATGTTTAGATCTATGTTAAAATCTCTAAATAAACTCCAGCTTTGCTTCATACAGGCTGTTTCTGAAATTCTTTCCCATAGTGAACTCAAGAGTTTATATCTGCTGGGCGTGGTGGTACACGCCTTTAATCCCACCACTCAGGAGGCAGAGGTAGGAGGATTGCTGAGAGTGCGAGGCCAGCCTGAGACTACATAGTGAAATTCCAGGTCAGCCTGAGCTAGAGTGAGACCCTACCTCGAAAAACAAAAAACAAAACAAAACAAAATTTAAATTTTACCTGAGTGGAGTGGAGGTTATTGAGTAGAACTCCCCAGGCTTCTGGAGCTGCGTCTCTAGCCCATGGCACACTACCATTGAGATCTTTCCTGGCAGCCATGAAGGGAAATCTCTGAGACAATGTTGGTGAGTTTTCTTGAGTGCCGCTTAGCTTTTCATTCTACTCTTGGCTTGCATATCACCTGACATTCTTCTGTTTTCTGGCTAAAGATGCACAGTGTTTAATGAGTGCCACTGGCACCAAACATATGAATCATGTTAGGGGTGGGCTGCAGTGCTGGCTCAATAGTTAAAGGAGCTTGCAAACCCTACCAGCATTGCTTTAATTCCCCAGTGCCCAAGTAAAGTCAGATGCACAAAGTGGTGCATGCATCTGGAGTTCATGCACAGTGGCAAGAGGCCCTAGGAGTCCCATTCTCTCCTGTTTCTCTCTCTCACGCACACACACACTCTCTCATATAAATTAAAAAAAAAAAAAAAGAAATATTTTCAAAGAAAGAAATTACCTTAGAGTTATCCATAATATTTCCCTGCGTCAGATGGAGTACTCCATGGCTGCCTGGGAGCACTTTTTTGATTCCAAGAGAACTTGCTGAGATCGTATTGATGTGAATCAAATCTGGAGTGAAACCCACAGGAGTAAACTAAGCAACACATTCTGATTCCAACAAATACTAGGGGTGGCTGCTCACCCCCCTGCCATGCTCTACTTCCTGTCTGGATCCCAAAATCCTCTTGTTGCCACCACTTTCCCTGCTTGCAGTGCTCTCTGTGAAGTCAATGCTCTCACCGAAACTTTGCTAGGGGAACTCTGCTGACCTCTCTCCTACTCAATACCATATGCCAGCCGTCTTTTATAGTCTCAAGCTTTTCTCCTTGGGAGACTGTGGTTCCCATCTTTATTTCTAGATGCTTACTTCTAATGGTTTGAATCCAGTCCAGGTTGAGAAGTGTGTGGCATCTTGGATTGTTTTAATCTTTCTTCCTTTCCTTTTAGGTACACAAATGAACCTCATGATTGTTTAGCCTCACTATAAATTATTAAATGAGAAATCTGGCCAGAAAATGGCATTACAGAAAAAAGTTCCATCTGTAAAGGGCATCACCCTGCTCTTTAGATGTTAAAATGGAAAAAAAAATCTATTACCTTAAATCTGTAGAACAAGAATTTTGATTTAAAAAAAAAACTGTGTATTTTTTGGTTTTTTAAAAAAATTATTTATTTAACTTGGGACAGGGGGAGGTGTGTGACAGGGCCTCCATGCACTGCAAATGAACTTCAGACACATGCTCTACCTTGTGGGTACTAGAGAATCGAACCTGGGTCCTTAAGCTTTTCAGGAAAGCTCCTTAACACTAAGCTATCTCTCCAGCCCATATTTTGCTTTTATTAGGCATCTACCTCTGAATCAGATCAATTAAAGTGGCAGGTCATAGTGATAAGCAGAGAAAGAAGATTTATCCAATGCGGACACATTGAGAAGAGGAACATACACATGCAAATATAAAAATGAAGGTTAGTCATAAATTATGATATTTTGGAAAAACGCAAATGTGTCCATCTATGCTTCTGATAGCTTGTTCGTGACAGAAAATTAAATAAATTAATTGTTGCAGAATTCTTCCTAGAAGGCTTAAAACCTCGAAAAAATCTGACAAATGATTGTAACAGTTAGAGGCAGATGCACACTTATTAATCTCCAAAGAGAAGAGTGTATACATCACAATGAAAATTTGATAACATATCATTGAGAAAACTATCTGAACTATCGGGACTGCTTTTATTTCCCATTAAGAAAATCAGATGGGAGCTAGAGAGATGACTCTGTGGTTAAGGTGTTTGCCTGCAATGCCTAAGGCCCAGGGTTTGATTTCCCCAGTATCCACATAAAATCAGATGCATAAAGTGGCACATGCAGCTGGAGTTTTTTTGCAGTGGCTAGAGGCCCTGGCATACCCATTCTCTTTCTCTCTCTCTCCTTAGAAATAAATAAATAAACAAACAAATATACATATATTAAAAAATAACATCAGATTATTAAAAACCAAAGGTTGTTTGTAAATGCAATGTAAAACTCCAAGGATGAGTTTTATGAGTCAAAATATCAACAAGGCCATACAGGAGAGAAAAGCTGTGATTCCTCTCCATAACAGTCATAAGGTCATAGCTAATGTTGAGATGGGGCTGTACTCTGCTCTAAGTTATTCTGTATTGCATGAATAGTAGTTTTAAAATCTGTGCCTTGGCCTATCCAATTTCACTTTACAAGGAGCGCTTAGCTCCATAGTGAGGACAGAGGTTGTCTGTGCACAGTTGCACACACATAAATAACACCATTTCCTGGCACCACCGAAGAAGTGCAGACTGATAAATAGCTTACCTAAAAGTAGAAGGGTTCCGCCATATAAATGCGTCAAAGTAAATGGGGGCTCTGGGAACATACGGGCATATTAAAGTCATATCAGGAAATCCATATGATACAAAAAGGCGCAAGAACTTTATCAGACACAACAGATTGAGCAAAGGATGCCATCCTTTACCTTGGCCTTGTAAAGAAGTGGATTCCTAATACTATGATGGCAACAGCTCCCCACCCCAACTGTTATCTGACCACCAGCGCATGTACCAAGGGACCACGGACTCAGGGGCATTAGCTTGCCTTGGTTTCACTGTTGATGTGATCTATTCAGACTTTCATCCACCTGTTGGCCCTTTCATCCATCTGGACTTGGATCCAACTCTCCCCTCTGCCTCTGTACATCCCTGATTTTGCACCTAGGTTCTGTAGCTCATTAGCCTAAGGTCCCAACTCAGTTCTGACTTGAAGCCTGACCCTGTGTCAGCAGTGGCTGCAATGGCAGCAGCAGCAACAGGAGGAGCTCCAGCAAACCTCTAACTTGGGTTTCTTATCTCCACAGAGAAGTTTTCCCCTCCCAGGAAATTTCCCAGCTCCTGCCTCTCAGGCTGCTTTGAAACTCTTTGAACTGTGTTTCTTTAAACCTTTGTGGCCACCCTGTAAACTACATAGATACATATAGAGAGCTAGATATATTTACTGTGTAGTGTGTGACCTGAAAGTTAACGTTACTAATTAAGACTGGAATAAAAGAGCCTGCTTGGCAAGAATGCTGCTAATGAATCTGAAGCATCCTTTCACAAGGTGTTCTGTACTATTTTTATCTCCATTTTCCTCTAACCAAAGAAAAAATGGATCTGGTTTCCATTTCTGGTTTCCACAGAGCAGAGTACAAAAGAATCTACACTTGCATTGAAGGAAAATAGCTTTAAATGATGCTTGTCACACTATAGTAGAGAAAATGTTTATTGATGACCATCAAGACAGGCTCACAGACCTCTGCAAAGGGGTGTTGCAGAAGAAAATAGACATTGGGCTCATGTCCTAGGAGAGCATGGAAAGTGGGAAGCTATAGTCAGGGACTAAGGAAGGGGATCGATGGAGAAACTTTTATTAAAAAGACACACCAGACATATTTAAGTCAGTTTATAGCATTCTAGTAAAATACACGAGGCAAACTTTACTATTTTGCTCACAGTTTTGGAGGTTCAATGGCATGATATTGTGGGTCCTCTTGGCTGTGCCACACCATGCCGAATGGATATGGTGGAAGCACATGTGAGATGTGGATCAAGTCAAGACAGTAGAAGAACAAGAAGTTGAAGGGGGAGATTCTAGAATAATCAAGATAAATATATGAAGGAATCCATTTGGAAGAAGACAGGAAAATTTCCAACTTGGGTACATATAATAAAATAGAGCATACATGCACACACACACACACACACACACACACACACACACACACAGTTCTGCTATATCTGAAAGTGGAAGGAAATATATGGTCTACAAGGGGTCAGGGACTGAGGTCACGCCATGGAACAGTTGAGTCTTGAGTCTTATCCCAGCTCACTGGGGACATTCTCTTTCTTAGTAAACTGTCTACAATACTATTAGTAACCGTGTCTAATTCTTTGTCTCGGGACACAAGAATCTGGGAATCTCAGCAAGCAACCTCCAGACTTAGATCCACACCTACAACAACGGAATCTCAACTCAATACAAGAAGCTAGAGAGAATCTGGCTCAGATTTTTATAACCCTCCCGTGAGAACCATAAAGAGTTGACATGAGAAGCATATTTAGCCCTCCCAAGGAGAGTATCCTCAGCTGTCCCAAGGGCTTCCCACTAGGTCCCACCTCTGAATGCTTCACATCATGGTACAGAAGGTATGGTGGCAGGAAGTTGAGGCAGATGGTCCTAGTCAGGTGATAGAGAAGAAGCAGAGCACATCTTAAGACCTGGCTTGAGAGGTTCTATTCCAGACTAGAGCAAAAGAATGATCTTTCTTCTGAGGATGAGGAATGCACAGGAAAACAGACAGGCTTCTCCAAAGCCCTCTCCCTCCATTCTTCACCACTATATTTTCTTCCCACTCATAGTTTTCTACAGTATCTACATTTCCCTGAAATCCAACACAAAAGACACATAGACACACCTGTCTCATTGGCTCTTCATGTCTGAAGTCTCTTGTGATGTGCAGTAGTTATTTCTTAAATCAATGTATAATAGTTTGTTTTATCAATGTCCTTTTTTCTTTTCCTATTGTAGTCTCAGCCATGAACCTAAATGATTTTTTCCCCTTTGTAACTCTGTGTGGTGTTTGTGTGTAGTATGTATGCTGTGGTATGTGATGTGATGTGATGTGATGTGATGTGATGTGATGTGATGTGTGTGTAGTGTGTGAGTAGATGTGTGAGGGGCAAATGTTGACTGTCCACCACTACCACTCACCTGTTTATTTCCTTGAAATGGATTCTCAGCACAGTACATAAGACCTGACCTAGAATTTACTATGTAGTCTTAGGCCTTCAATGCACAGCGCTCCTCCTATCTCTGCCTCTGAGGGCTGGGATTAAAGGCGTGCACGACCATGCCAGGCTTTATGTTGATCTTTTGTTATTGGAATCTCAGCTACGGCCTAAAGATGGTTAGAAAAGAGATTTCTTACCCTGCCTCCTGCTATATTTGCTAGCCCAAATGGTAAAGGAGGCAAAATGAATAGACAGCTTGGAGCTTAGCTTAGTTTTCAGCTGTTGGGTGCTGAGAGAACTTAGTGCATTGAGACTCACCCAACAGAAAAACATCAAACCTTGGCACCACTGACTGACACCTTAGATTGGTGATCCCCAGTCTTCACATTGTGGTATGCAGAGAAAAATCACACTTAAATGGCACAGTTGGGTAGATGAATATGCTTGAGTATGACTAGAAATAACAGAAGAATGACTTGGGCCCTTGTGGCAAAGCTGTCTAGCTTCAAATATGCTTTTTTTTTTTTTTTCTTTTGAATTTGTTGTTTCTGGGAAAAGGTTGCTTAGCTATGGACTGAAGGCTCAATTTTCTTAATAGCTAAGAATGTGAGATTTACCAACTTGCCAATGAGACAGAGATAGCATGTGGTATTTATGAAAAAAAATCAGAATCCAAAGTGAGAAGGACCTTGGTGAATAAATTGTTTCATGTAGAAAAAGTACCAGCTCACCAGAAACATTAACTTTCATCTATTAGAAAAACCAGAAGAAAAGGACTAGTTATACTATGGCATGTTCTTACAGGTTCTAGAAATATCTTAACTGAAACACCCATCCAGGACTGAACTGATCGATATTCCTCTTCACCCATAACCCTTTCACAGCAAACGGTGCATGCAAGAGGAAAAACACACTCGGGTCGCAGGTAATTCGTTATATAAATGAACACAAGAGGAGTGAGAACCACTTTCCTTCACGTCATCATTAAGTGTGCCTAGTTTATTAAGAGGACATATTTCAGGGGAGAGGAGAAAAGCAACATTTATTAAATGTCTGCTATTAGAACTCTGGGATCTGTTCTGAGAACAATCCTGAGATGCTTTTATTCAGCGCTGAGGACTGACACTGGTTCTTTGTTCATGCTAAGCAAGTTCTTTATCCCTGAACCACATCCCCAGTCCCAAGATTGCTTATAATATGCAAAAATGCATGACTAATTTTCTGATGGCATATCCATCATTTTCAGATTTGTTTTACTCTATGCATTTCTACCAGTACATTATGCTCTTGTCTTACAGAATATCAATTAGGTAGTTTATACTAAAACTATCAGAAAATATAACCTTGACTTAATAAATAATAACAGCAATATAACTGAAAGTTTATATTGATTGTCAGCTTGTCACAGGACCCTCCAGTCACCTGTGTGGGATTATGTAAATTAGGTAAACCTGTAAGCATGCCTGTGAAAGATTATCCTGATTAGGTTGATTAATTTGGGAAAACTCAACTGTGGCCAGCTCCATTCCTTTGGTTGGGGTCCTAGACTGCATAAGAAAGAGAAGGCTGGGCTGGGAAGGTTGTTTAGCAGCTAAGGCACTTGCCTGCAAAGTTTAATGAACCAGGTTCAATTCCCTGGTATCCACAGGTAAAGCCAGATGCACAAAGAGGCACATGGATCTGGAGTTTGTTGCAGATGCTAGAGGCCCTAGCATGCACATTCTGTCTCTCCCCATCTCTGCTTGCAAATAAATAAATGCATTTTTAAAAAAACAGGAGAGAGAGGCCCTGGTGACAGTGACATAAGCAAGTCTGGGCAGAGAGATGAGCCATAGGTCCCTGTGAACGCTCCAAAGTGAGGGAGGAGGATGGTGCAGTATCTTCCAGGCCAGCTGAGGGTGGGGGGACAAACAGCACTCAGGAACCTGTG
The DNA here is from genome assembly GCA_036365145.1 of Orientallactaga sibirica. NCBI lineage: Eukaryota > Metazoa > Chordata > Mammalia > Rodentia > Dipodidae > Orientallactaga > Orientallactaga sibirica. The sequence continues at coordinate 12,442,023 of JAEOAD010000060.1, read as the reverse complement.
GGGCTGAAGTCAGAGCTTCGGGAATATTTAGTCCTTGTAGGTTTAGTGCTTAAGAAGTGAAATTCGAGCCAGATGTTGCTCACCCCTGTTATCCTAGCAACAGGGAAGCTGAAACAGGGGGATTGCTGTGAGTTTAAGGCCAGCTTGAGGGCTGTATAGTGAGACCCTGTTTAAACAAGGCAGGTGGGGGGAGGAAGGGAGGAGAGAGCTAGCTGAGCAGCAATATACATCACTCTGCTTCTTCACTATGCTGAATGGGACCAGCTGCCTAGAGCCACTATGCCTTCCCCACCATGATGGTCTGTAACCTGGAACTGTAACCTGAAATTAGCTCTTCCTCCCTTAGACCTATTACTTTTTTTTTTTTTTTTTTTTTGCATGGAGGATGTGACTCTAGCCTCAGCTGACCTGGAACTCACTTTGTAGCCTTTGGCTGGCCTCAAACTTACTGTGATCCTCCTACCTCTGCCTGTGCTGGGATTAAAGGTGTGTGACACTACATCTAGTGCCTCAAACGGATTTTTGCCTGGTACTTTGTTCCAAGAATGAGATGGTAACCAATTACCCAAAATTCATTTATATTTATGTTTATAGACTGAGGGCTTTAAGGATATTTTTAGTGCTGTTTTTCCCCTCATTTGGCTGAATTATAAGTTTCCTTACAGTGGTAATTGCCAACCTTAATTTCACATCTTTGGAGTAGGTTCTCAGCCATGGGGACATGAAGACAGAAGAAAACTCACATCAGCCTTCAACTATTTCATGGTAGGGTAGGTGTTAGATGCAGATATTGAAGCAAATAACAACAATCCATGATTCATTAGACAAATAACAAACATTTATAATACAGCTTGACTCATACATAATAGGTATATTCATAGGGCCTTATGGAAGCAGAGATGAGAAAACAACAATTTTGTCCATATATTATAAAAACCTCTATTAGATAATATATTATATTTGACATAGGCTTCATTGTAAGTTTTTGAACAATGATACAAAGTAAAAAAAATATCTAAGTTGTTAATTAATTTATTTGGAAAAATAGTTGGAGATTGAGGATTATTTTGGGCATCTTTTATAAGAAGGAGACTAAGGATGAAAGTCAAGTTAGACATTTTCAAGTTTCCTAGGAGATTTGGATTCCAAGCTCATGTTCATGTATCCAAAACAGAAAGAACTTCATAGTGGTAATTAGGATGAGATACACAAGGAATAAAAATAAGTATTTATATAGGTGATGGTAACTTGTGTCTTAATTCATATCATGCTGCTATAAAATACTTGAGATTGGAAAGTTATAAAGATTGGGAAATTTGGTTCTTCATAGGTTAGGAGGCTGGAACATCTAAGATAGAAAGGCCAGCATCTGAAAGATGTTTTCTTGATGCATTTTCCCACCAAGGGAGGGTTAAAAAAAGGGGGAGGAGAGAAGATAAACTCATCCTTTTACAATGAGCCCACTTCTTTGATAAGAAAATTATGCTAGCAATAATGCATCCACTATCAAATGTAACCTATCCATAACATCTCACTAATCACTGCTCACAGGCTCCACCTCAGAACACTTTTTCTCTAGGGATGAAATTTCTGACAAGTGCTTCTGGGGGTCCATTCAGACCATAGAACCCTGGGGAATGATGGATGGCCTGATATTGTGAATGGGCTATAATCCAATGGAAAGATAATTTGTGTCTCTGTGAAATCGAACTTTGAACAAGATCAACTTTTACATACAACAAAATCTTTTCCAGAAACATATCTGAGAAGAAAAGAAACATCAAGGAAGGCGAGAATAACCCAGGAGCTCCCATGGTACAGCGCATCTTCCTCCGTTTCCAAACAACACTTGACTCTAGAGCTTCGAATCCAGGGGAAGGAGTTTCTGCAGAAGTGAGGCACACATTTTCTCCTTTAACAACTTAAACAACTTGTATTGTTCATTAACAACAATTTTGATAAGGGAGGATTTCCTCATATCCCTTGCATTATACAATCTAATTCAATGTCAAATACTCATCTTATCTGAATTTTTGAAATTACAATTCCTTATGTAAAATTTAATTTTACTTACCTGCATTTTTCCTTTTTCATTTTTCTGTGCTTTGGAGCAAGCCAAGGGTTGGGCACATACTAGGAAAATGCTCTGCCACTGAGTTGCACCCCCATTTATTCACGTTTGTAATCCGAAATCTATACAAGACAACTAATAAAGTTTCTCTTTCTTTCTTTTTTTTTTTTTTTTTTTTTTTTTTTTTTTTTTTTTTTTTGTTGAGGTAGGGTTTTACTGTAGCCCAGGCAGACCTGGATTTCACTATGGAGTATCAGGGTGGCCTCCAACTCATGGTGATCCTCCTACCTCTGCACCCCCGCCCCCCAATTCGGAGATTAAAGGTGTGTACCACTACATCTGGCTAGGTGTAATTTTCTAGTTGGAAAACTGACCCGAGATTTGGCAAGACTTCCTTTGACTTTTGAAGAAATTATGGAATACACACACACACACACACACACACACATATATATACATTTTACCATTTTTCAAGAGTCATATTCAGTAGAATAATAGCATTGATATACAATCTGGTTGCATATCAAATACCTCATTTTAGGAGAGCAAATTCAAAAGATACTTCCATGAAGACATAATAAAAATCTTCTAAATTCATACCCATTGTGTCTCAGGGTGTCATCAGTGCTTTCATTCCCTCTAAGCCTCCACCCCACATAAGGCTACATAAACATGAATGTATCCAGTTTAGTACAGTTGCTGACATGGTATAGTTCACACTGCTTTGTATTCACTTATTTTAGTAGCCAGATAAGTTGAAGTAGCTTCCGTAATTTAATGTTCAGTAATGACTTATGTTTGACTTTGAGATTTTCTGTAGCCTTCCAGCTTTTTGTTTTAAGGAGAATGTGTATTCAATATTTATACAATATTTATTCCATATCTTTATTCTGTTATCCTCCTTTTTAGGACGTCATTCCACCTTTCTTGCTCACTAGACCTCTAACTCCTGTCCACAAATCACAAACATTAATTTCCACTTGTCTTTGATTAATAGTCTGCTTTGTTATTCAGGCATTCCATCAACATGAATCATTAGGAATTCCTTCACAATTTCCTTCTTGTGTTTAATCTGCTTATTAAATGTGTTTACAATTATTCTTCTAGTTTCATCATAGTACAGGCTTATTGCATTTGACTTTACTGATTTATGGTTTCTTCCCGAAGGGCTTCTCCCTCCTCAAGCCCTGTTGAATTAAATGCTTTCAGATACAATCAACCTGTTCATACATTGGGTCTTTATTGAATACAGTTAGGATGGAGTCATTGAAAGTGTGTAGAGAAAAACAAGTTTCTTTGCTTTTCTGAATACCTTGTTGTTATGGGCATAAATTAGACTTTAAATTATTAAATACAATTAAATTATGTAAGCTGCATGCACTTAACACGAGAACATGTGAACAGAGAGTGAAACTGATGGTTTGCCAGGTAGGGATTGAAATGACTGTGGTTCTTTTTGGGGGCCTAATACTTCTTAGCTTATCATTTGTGAAATGTTTTTTACAAAAGTATTTTTTATGGTTTATAGTTTTGATGATGATGATGACAAAATGTGTTGATAAGCATTTTTAAAATCACAGAATAATTATTCTCCATGGATCATTTCACTTAAGTTTTAAAAATAGGGCTTTAGATATAGCTCAGTTTGGTGCTTGCTAAGTATACACAAAGCTCTGTGCTCAATACCCAGCAATCTTTGAAGGCAGTGCATATCTATAATCTCAGCACTTGGGAATTGGTGACAAGAGGATTCAAAGTTCAAGGTCATCCTTGACTGTACATTGTAGTGAGGCCAGCCTGGGATATATGAGACCCCTTTCTCAAAAAAAAAAAAAAAAAAAAAAAGAAAGAAAAGAAAGAAAAAAAGCCCTTAAAAAATAGGTACTTATTACAACATCATCATTATTCTCATTAATACTATGCTATTTTTATTAAGGCGATGGCTTTGTTCGAGATCCAAGAAAGGAAACAAAAGGAAGAGAGAGAGAGAGGGCAGCGGGGAGAGAAGGAGGGAGGGTGGCTGGAGAGAGGGCGAACAAAGATTGATTTTATAACTTTGTACATGTAAAGATTATCTTGAAATTATATTAAAAGTGCATGTAAGATATCATCTTGCAATTTTATATTAATTTATCCTCTGAGTTAGACAAAGCTAGTTTGTAGCTTTGCAATCCTACTTAACACATGGCACATTAATACCTTGTTCTCACCAAAGGCCCGTTCTTTGTGTATCAGTCATTTGCCTATGCTAAAAGAACGGATTGTCCAGATTACATAGTTACCTTTTGATTCTATATGAATCTGACCTTCTTCTCATCCCTCTCCTTCAAGTCCTAGTAATCAAACTATGAAAGAGAGTAATCTACCCTCCAAATGATGTGTGACTAAAGACAGAACCATGCTGTGATGGTTAATTTCCATCAACTTGATTGAATTAAACATCACCCAGGGCATTCATGAGACATCCTTTGGGTGTGTTTATGAGGGTCTGTTCAAAGGAGAAGATATCCACTCTAAATATGGGAGTCACCATCAACCTGGACTAAAAAGAGTAAGTCAGTTGGGAACTAGAATTCATCTTTCTGCCTCCTGACTGGTTGCAAGTTGACCTGCTCTCCACCATGCCTTCCTTACCCTGATGGACTATATTACTTCCAATAATAAACCAAAGTAAGTTCCTTACATTGTTTTTGTCAGGCATTTTGTCATAGCAATGAGAAAAGTAACTAATACACCTGCTGGAAAAAACATCTTGCGGTTGGTTGAATGGTGGTTTTCAGATTTATTCAAATCCTAACTCATGGAAAAATAGATCTTGATAACATAGTTGAGGATCTTGCTCTACAAAAGTCATTATAGATCCTGTAGGTGGGGCCAGAATGAAATAACCAGTGTCATTACAAGGATCTCAAAGATTAGAGTTTGTAGAGAGGAAATAAAGCTATGAAAATAGTTGCATGATTGGATGATGTTGTGACTCTGATCCCAGGAACACTCAGGAACTTTGTGGCAGTCATAGATGGAGTGTGGCATGGCACATATCTTGATTTTTGATTTTTATTTCTTTTTTTTTTTTCCAGAAGCAATCTATGTTGTTTGGAAAACCCAGTTTGAAGTAACTTGTACTGAACAGCCGCAGGCATACACATTTATACAAAAATATACTGAGAAATCCAATTGGGGAAATTGCTTGGTGGTTCTAGATCATACAATGAATAAATGAGAAGTGAGGAGACATGGTGGGGTCTTCCTTGGAGGTGTTTTTCTCAGACATTATTGTTATAGCAATAAAAAAAAGTAAGTCAGGCTGGAGACATGGCTTAGTCATTAAGGTGCATGCCTGTGAAGCCTAAGGACCCCGGTTCAATTCTCCAGGTCCCACATAAGCCAGATGCACAAGGGGACACATGCGTCTGGTGTTCATTTTCAATGGCTAGATGCCCTGGGACACCCATTCTCATTCTACCTCTCTCTCTTTCACTCTCTGTGTCTCTAATAAATGAATAAAAAATTTAAAAACGTGCTAGCCACATTAAAAAATAATAATAATAAGCCAGCAGGGCATGGTGGCACATGCCTTTAATCCCAGCACTGGGGAAGCAGAGGTAGGAAGATCGCCATGAGTTCAAAGCCACCCTGAGACTACAGAGTGAATTCCAGGTCAGCCTGGGCTACAGTGAGACCCTGCCTCAAAAATACCAAAAAAAAAAAAAAAAAAAAAAAAAAAAAAGTCATGCACATATCAATGAGATGATTTACAGGAATCTGCAAAGATGTTGCATCTGAATTGGTTAATTCATCTGTATTTCACAGCAATATGGAAATTATAGTGTCTTTCTGGGTACAGTTGATGCTGTGTCCTGTTCCTTTGTCATTGTCATATAGTTGTGACTTGCTTGGGCTACTGACATGAGAACAGAAGTGGCGTGATGTTCTTGGGAGGAATCTTTCAGGGTGTAGTATGAGGCAGTGTTCTGGTTTCCCTGCCATGGGCTAATGGAAGCTGTAGGTTGTGGTAGATGAGTGTACATGAGCCCACATTCCCCATGGGAACTCATGTTATGAACAAGTCATCTGTGCTCCACACACCCCTACATGATCATATAAATGAGGGAGATGCTACTGCTTGCTTTGCTTGCTTGGTTTAATCTCGGGGCTGATTGATAAAGGTAGAGATTAAACCATTCAGACTCCTTCCTTATCGATGAAGGGATGGGTATGAACCAGACTGATTGATTATCAAGCTTGTCTCCGACTCCTGAAATCTATGTAAGTTTGAACAAGAAAGTAGATTTTAACATCTGATCATCATCATGTGATATGGGAGAATTCATTTTAAATGTGCTTTTATTGTCAGTGCTGTTTTTACACACAGAGGCCTGCTCTGTTGCCCAGGTGGCTTGAATTTCTGGGCTCCAGTGATCTTCTTGCCTCTCAGCCTCCATGGCAGCTGGGCTGTAGGCAGGCAGTACTGTGTAGCTTTTTATTGTTGTTTTAACCAGACTTGGCCAAAGGCATGGTTTCTGCTGTCTTTGTTACTCAAAAAAATCCAAGGATTCCACTTTTGGAGAGTGCTCTATCTGCAGAGTCAGCTGTTTGGGTCTGGTTTGATTTGTGGTCCATCAGCTTCTGGCTCTATTTCTATGTTCCACTGGCACCAATGAATGCTTTGAGTAAAAACAGAAAAGTAGAAAACACGTGGCATATAATAAAAAAAATTTTTTGAGGCAAGCCCTACAGACTGGCTTTTTTTTTTTTTTTTTTTTTTGCAAGGGAGAGAGACAGTGAGACACAGAGTGAGGGAGAGAATTGGCGCACCAAAGCCACCAGCCACTGCAATAAAACTCCAGACACTTGTGCCCCCTTGTGTGTATGTGCAACATTGCACAATTTCATCACTGCATCTGGCTTATATGGGACTTTGGGATTCAAACATGAGTTCTTAGACTTCACAGGCAAGTGCATTAACACTAAGCCATCTCTCCAGCCCTAACAAAATGTTTTTTATTCAGTTTAGTTGAGAATTATACATGAACATATTATAATATGGTCATAAATCCCTTTCCATTACCTTCTTCTCTCCACCCCATAAGCCCACTGAATTCCTTCTTTCCAACTCATCTCTCTTCTATTTTGTCTTTTTTTTTTTTTTTTTTTTTTTTTTTTTAGTTTTTCGAGGTAGGGTCTCACTCTGGTCCAGGCTGACCTGGAACTCACTATGTAGTCTCAGGTGGCCTTGAACTCACGGCAATCCTCCTACCTCTGCCTCCCGAGTGCTGGGATTAAAGGCGTGCGCCACCACGCCTGGCTCTTTTGTCTTTTTGTTGTTGTTATTATTGCTTTTTCTATCGTTTATGTCAAGCATGCTTATAGGCTCAATGTTGAGGTAAGGATGACTAACAGCAACTATGATTTTGCGAAATTATTTAAATTAAACATAAATTTATAAATTCATAAGAATAAAAACCCCAAAAATAATTTTAAATGAGCAGCAGAAAAACAACTAAGAAAACAATTCAAATCTCCTACTCAGAAGTTTTTAGTTTCTAAACAACTGTGAAACAAATGTCTAGTAAGCAGATGAAGACGTTCACACATGTTCACATCCATTCACACATGCACACATACATTAACACAGGTGCACATACATTCACACATGCATACATACATTCACATATGGACACATATTCACACATGCACACGCCCTATCCACACATGATCACATCTAGTCACACATGGACACAGTCATTCCCACATTCATTCATACATGTACACATCCATTCACACATGCTCACATCCATTCACACATGCACACATCCATTCACACATGCACACATGCTTTCACAAGGCCAGACCATAGGGACACAGTGGGGACATAGAGAAAAGAGATTAACCCAGAACCAAGTTGCAACATAACCTGTTAGACACAGAAGCTGTTTCAACTATGTCGTTTATTTTCCTTTTTTTGCATGTATGTGTGGTGCATTCAAGTGTATATGTGAGTGTGGGTGGGTGGGTGGGTGGGTGGTGGGGATCTGAAGGCCAGAGGATGACGTCCAAGTGTCTTCCATAATCACTCTTCACTTCATTTATTTATTTATTTATTTATTTATTTATTTATTTATTTATTTATTTATTTTTGTGACAGGATCTCACTGAACCCAGAGTTGACCTATTGTCTAGGCCTGCTGGCCAGCAAGCCCAGGGATTCTCCTGACTCTGCCTCCACAGCTCTGAGATTACTGAGTGTACCACCATGCAAAGAATTGTTATTTTTATGTGGGCACTGAGAATATGAGCTCAGGTCCTCGTGCTTGAGCAGAAAGCACTTTATCCAGGCACCCCTTTTCTTTCCTTGTTTTGAGGCAAGGTCTCCCTGGAAGTCCTCAGCGCTCTTCTTGCCTCAGTCTCCCGAGTGCTGGGATTACCTGCATGAGCCACCCTGCCAAGTCCTAGTGTGTTTATTCCACAGTAGTGTTTGTGAACAGAAAGGCCCTTTTTCTTGTTTTGCTCCCTTTGTCTTGTGTTGAATAGGGTTCCTGCTTTGCATTGTACAGTAACAGATTAAAAACAGTGTGGTGTTCCAGTTAAGCTTGAAATTTAAACTCAGCAGTTTTTATCTTGGTCAGGAATTGGCAAATGGTTCTCAGAGAACTGCGACTTAATCTACTAAGACTGTGGTAACAAAAGATGCCATGAACTGGGTGATTTGACCAAGAGAAATCTACCTTCTCAGGGTTTGGGAGGGCGGGAGTCCAAATGCCTATGCGTTTGTTTTGTCCTGAAGCTGCCTCCCTCCTTCTAGGCCAGCAGGGGCTCTTTCCTGCAGTGTCCACGTGTGGCCTCCATTCTGCAGTCACACATAGGGTGTTTCTTCCTCTTAAACTCACAGAAATCCTAGTGGATGGTGGCCCCACCCTTATGACTTCATTTATTCTTAATTGCCTCCTTAAAGGCTCTGTCTTGGAATACAGTCACATTGGGGGTCAAAAGTTCAGCGTATACATTTAAGAGGTACATATTTCATCCCAGACTCGGCCAGATGATAACAATTTTAGACTAGGGGGCTGCAAGGTCTGCATTGTAAGTACTGAACTCGCCCATCATATTATAGAATCACTCGTAGCTAATACATAAAAAATGTGTGTGGTTGTGCTCCAATTAAACATCATTAATGCACATGGAAATTTGAATATTATATATTTTGCATATGTTATAAAATACTTTGTAATTTTATCGTGTAAAAATGTAAAAGTCAAGTCACACGCCTTTAATCCCAGCACTTGGGAGGCAGAGGTTGAGAGAGTTCTGGCACCCTGAGACTAAGAATAAAAGAGTTGGCAACTAAAAGTGGTTTGAGGGCCACAAAAATTGGCAACTAAATTTGGTCCACAGGCCACCAGTGAGAAAGCACACTAGTAACTCACGATAGCCTTGTCTTGTGAACATTCTAAGTTGTGCTTGCTTGATAAAAGGACAGCAGTGAAGGGCCCTCTCTACTCAGCCATCATGGAAAGGACAGGCAGATATCCTCCTCGTCACAATCGAAGGAAAAAGCAGCCCACGGTCCCTGCAAAATTTCACACAATCAACTATAAATTCACACTTTCAAAAGCACAATAGTAAAAAAAAAAAAAATGCCTGCTGCTGTGAAATCTTAGTGTTTATAAAGTGTTTATTTTAGTAAAAATAGTAGAAAAATACAGAATCATCATTATTATTATTTTTTGGTTTTTCAAGGTAGGATCTCACTCTAGCCCAGGCTGACCTGGCATTCACTCTGTAGTCTCAGGGTGGCCTCGAACTCATGGCAATCCTCCAACCTCTGCCTCCCGAGTGCTGGGACAGAATCATTAATTTTTAAGTTAAGAAAGTCCCAATAGACCAAAATCAGGTATGCTTCTCATTAAGTGATTTTATTGCATAAGAGATTTTTCAGGCCTCTTAATAAATGCTAAAATCAAATTTCAGAAGTAGTGTTTAGTTTTTTATTTTTATCGTGTATCCCTTGTTAAAATTTCACACTTCATATTTGACAGAAGAGAAGGCTTACAGGAAAGATACATGAAAGCTGTTCGTTGTTTCTGCTATTCAGCCACATACAATACAGTTTTGAATTATTTAGACTCTCACAAAAGACAACATGTTTCCTGACATTTTTTCTATGGTGGCATTCCTAATCATCTCCCAAAGTCAGCCTCACGTACAAGAGCTGGATAGAAAGAAAAACAATTACTGCTTTAGACTTTCAGATATATCTGATGTTTCACTCTATCCATATGTCCATACTAAAATTGAAAGGCACAGCCTTCTTCAGAAAATGTATTATTATGGGGAAAGAAGAAATTAGGTTGTTGTTTTGAGATAAAATGATTGCATAGCAACACTTTTTGGAAATTCTACTTTTCTAAGAATTGCAACAAAAACCTCTAGCAGAGTAAAATAGGCTTACATGGATTAAAATGTCACTCAGAAATGCACATGGGTGCTCATAGTTCTGCCAGGGCAGATTGTTATGTGGGTGATGTGGATTATGAACAATCTGCCCAATTTTAGGAAATAGAGCAGTTAATTATGAGACCAAATAATCCTAGCAAATAGTCTTTAGTGAGGTTAATCCTAGATTAGTTAAATGTTAAACAAAAAATTTAGTCTGAACTTTACACAGTGGTGTCATGGCTCAATGGTGATACATTTTGGAAGAGTCTTTGTGACTCCTAGATGAGGTGGTGAAAAACAGTGGAGCCCACCTGGGTGGGAGGGCTCTAGCACTGGAGGAACAGTACCCACCATCCTCTCATTTTATAGTGAGTTAACTCAGGATAGACTTGCTCTGAGTAAATGAAAATTAATTAAAATGTTTATGAATTTTTTATGTCTGTAGTGTACATATGTGGATGTGTTGGGGGACACATGTGTTTGGGGATGTCAGAGTCAGGTGTCTTTCTCAATTGCTTTCCGTTTTATTCTCTGAGACACGGTCTCTCACTGAACCTGTTGAAATCAAATAAGAAGTGTGATCTTATTTGCAATCTGAAGTTTTTCCTATTTCCAAATATATGTTTTTGTATCAAATGCCTGATGGCTAAAAAGTTTCTATGACAAATTAATTCTGTGTCAAAGTATGGTATATATGATGAGTTATCTCCCCATGTGGTATAAGCCTATTTTATCAGCAGTCATTGACTTGTATGTGTACAACATGATTTCAGGGGAGGGCTCTGTGCAGCAGAAGGGGCATTTGAAGGGTCACACATCAATTCCGACAGCCCACATCCACTTTCATTATCCATATACTCAATGTTCTCATCTATTTAGAATTGATTCTGTCATCCAATACTCTTTGCTAGGTCCTACCCTGCCCTGTGTCTCAGGACTTGGCAATGACAAATCAGCTTGGATGGTTTTCAGACTAGTCAGCAGAAAGTTCATCCACTGATAACTCGTGGTTACAATGATCTTGGTTGGTACTTTCTGCCACGACACCTAAAATGGACGCTAAGAATTGTTCTCCCAAGAACCTGCATGTATGTTGGGCTTCATGACAAAAGTGTTTTAAGGTTACAGACACAGTTGTGGTCACAATCAGTTGATATTAAGATAGAAAGATTGTCCTTGATTGTCTACATGAGCCAATTTTTTTTTTTCCATTCCTAAAAGTGGAAGAAGTAAAGGCAGATTTTAAGTGATGCAATGTGAAAAGGGTTTGACTCCCCGTGAATAGTTTTAGTGGTGGATACTGAGAGGCAACAGTTTTGAGCAGCTTCTAAAAGCTAGAAACACACACACAATGTATACACACACACACACACACACACACACACACACACACAGAGAGAGAGAGAGAGAGAGAGAGAGAGAGATGAAGGACATAGTATTTCAGACACCTTAGTCCTAGAACAATGAGTTATACCCTAGATTTCTGAACTCCAAAGTTACCAGATAATAAATATATGGCTGTTTTCAGTTCTAAACTTTTGGTATTTTGTCACAATGTCAGTGGAAATGAAGTGCATGTATGCATAATGTCTCCATGTGACATGAGTGGGCTTCCTTACAACATAGCTGATGGGTTCTAAGCACAAGAATTTTATTTATAAATGTCCTAGATTCTCAATGCATGCAGCATGACTTTGGCCACTATTCATGGAAGGAATCGTAATATCCCACTGCCTTTGTCCATTTTTATTATAAGAAAGATTATATGCTGGCATATTTGTAAACAGCAATGAATGATTCTTCACAATGACAAATCTTTCTAAGATGAGAAAGCCTAAGATCAAGATGCCAGCATCTTCGATGTGTAATGAAGACTGGACCTCTACTGCCTAGATCATGTTTTGTTGCTACATCCTCACACAGAAGAGGCAAACTTCCCCCAAACAAATTTCTTGGTTGGTCCCCTGGGCCTCAACACTCATGGTGTGTTTTTCATGGTCAGCAGCCTTGCATCTTCCACATTGCTACTGGGTTTCAATTACTTTCTGTACTATGTTGTGGCCTATTGGCTATTCCCAACTGATTTGCTGGTGGCTGTGAAAGATGACTCATGATTTCTCTCGATGCTCAGTCATTGCTGGCATTTTCCCATTTGCCCTGGTTGTCTGAGGATGCATGCTTTTTTCTATTGCTGCCAAATCATCCTCAGGTGGACAACACCTTCATCAGTCCTTTACCAACCCTTTTAATTTTTACTATTTTGAATCTGATTTCTCTTCTTGACTGTTTTTGGACACTTAAGCAACTATTTTCAAATTTTTAGCTCATGGAACTCTGCATATTTGAACATAATGTAAGAGAGTGCTTAAACATAATATAAGGATTGCTTTGAATAATTTTAAAAAATACACATTTGGTATTTTTTTTACTGACATCTTTCAGGTTATGCCCTCCTTTATTTTGTATGGAAAAATAACATTTTTAGAGGTAGTAACCTAGGGGATCCTAATATAAGCTCCTTCTATGCTGTGAAGTCAACATACTAAAGGCAGCCATTCAAATATGCCAACATTTTTTGAGAAAAATCCCAGTCACTTTTTAGAGCATACTATTAAACAGATATATACAACGAAGCTTAATTGTATTTACATCAACAAGAGTATCATATATTTACATTTTCTACTAACAAGTATAGCCTCACTCAAAAATATTTATTTTATTAATATTATGTTCAATTCTCTTTAGGGAAAACTTCAAATTTAATGTACTATATACTTCATGAAACAATATCAACTTCCTTTTAATTACTTTTTAATGTTGTGTATATAGATATGTGAATTACAGTACTTTTAAACAAAATGTGAATCAAACAAACTATAACAGAAATTACTTACATTGGAATTCTCGTCTTTCCCCAAAGAGTCATAGATTTTTGTGGGAAAGGAAGAAAAATGGGAATAGATTTATGAAAGTCAAAAGAACTAAAATATTTTTATCCTGAACATACTATGGTAAGCAATGTATGTAGTAATTGTATGAATAAATCTATTTTCAACTAGGGAAGTTAGAAGACATATCCAGTAAAAAGATAAAATGGAAATATCAAAAATTTATGCCCAGTGGTATAAAACTGCCACATGCTTTCTTAATCAAATCTTTAAAAATCATTCACTCAGGTTTGCAAGTTCTTCCATAAAAGCAAAACTGGAGGAAAGCACAGTTCTAAGAGCCGCTCTTAGAAACAAGGGAGGCTGCAGGCCATGTGATATTTTCTGCCATTATTTAGTGAGTGAAGGAAGACATTGAATTGCATCTGGATTTGAAGAGAGTTGGAACACAGACTTCCAAACAGGTGTTCCAATGTATAATAGCTGTTAACACACCTGCATTTTTTACACAGAATGAAGATTTTTGGCTACTCTACAAAAGTTCTTCTCACAGAGCAAACTGTAGAGGTTTACCAGGAACAAATACACTTGGCATTAATTACACTGTATGAGAGTGGGGATGTATGCCAGCAACTACTAGAAAAGGGAATGCCAATTTTGTAGAGGACTGAAAAATTATCTTTACAAGAATTTTATAACTTGATTATGCAAGAAGGTGTTTTTACTTAAGCACCACGGCAAATCAATTAGAATCATCAAATGAATGCCTATGTTCATTGAATGGAAAGTGATAATAAAATGAACACAAAAATAGTTCGCTGTATTGCTTTACCTGTAATGATGAAGAAAGAGAGGGGGAAGCATTTAAAACCAACTACACTAATTTGTTTGGCATGCTGTCACTGACACCTATCTGGTAGTTTGTGGCAATCTCAAATGCACTTTTTGTAGGTTGTATGTCTCTGTGTGTATGCGTGCACACACACATGTACTGATGGATTGCATGCATGTGGAGCTTCTTGATTTACACAGTATGGTAGGGGCATGAAAATGAGATGACCATACACTAAATCCGCACAGTCTAGTGTAGGAAAGGTAGAAGGAACAAATAAGGTAATTTCCCTTTCACACAGCATCTCTACTCTCTACGAGGTAGAACGTACTCAGAGACTTCTGCTGAGACTAAGATGATTGTGTGTGTGTGTGTGTGTGTGTGTGTGTGTGTGTGTGTACTCACATGGATGTGTGTCCAACAGGTGCACACATGTATATGTAGACGCCTGGCCAGAGGTTTTTGGGTGGTGTCTTATATACTCGCCACTTTTTTTTTTTTTTTTTTTGAAACAGTATCTCTCTCTCACTGAAGCTTGAAATCACCAACTCAGCTAAAGAGACTAGCCCCAGGAATCCATCTGTCCCTGTCTCCCCAGCACTGGCATTATAGGCATGTGCCTCCACACCCAACATTTTATTTTTGTTTATTTATTTATTTGAGAGAGAGAGAAAGAGGCAGAGTGAACTCCAGATGCATGAGCCCCCTTGTGCATCTGGCTTACATGGGTCCTGGAAAATCAAACCGGGGTTCTTTGGCTCTGTAGGCAAAACACCTTAACCACTAAGCCATCTCGCCAGCCCCACACCTGACTTTTTATGTGGGTACTGGGGATCCTAAGTCACATGCTCATGCTTGTGTGAAAAGAACTTTACCCACTGAGCCACCTCCCCAGATGATGTTTAAAGAAATTGTATTGGGATTTTGACAGAGTTCTTCAGTTATTATTTAAAGTGCTACAGAGTAAAGGCAGCCAACTGCTAACTTAAGCCACCCAGAGCCACAGGGTGATTGTACCCCTACCATCTCCTCCCCATCTCTCAGGAGTTTTTCTTCTTTTTCTCTTTCCTCTCTATTATCTTACCTTACTTTCTCTTCTCTAATTCCTCTAAAATAAATATTCTGGTATATCATATTAAATACAAACTTACAAACATATTTATTGGAACATCCTTTTGACTTCAAATCTTCTGTCTGCACCCAGCTAATTTGTGCCTTCTCTTGCAAAGCACTCATGCGCTTAAGGTCTGGGTGGGCCCATGGTCTCATCTTCTGTTCACTCCTCACTCTTAAAAGTCCTCCATTCTGGCTCCTGCCACCTTTTCACTGAAATGGCTCTAATTAATGTCACTCGGAATCTTCAGTTGGCAAAATCCAACAGACACTCTTCAGTTTTCATTACACGTGGGCTCTCAGTGGCATTTGGCACAATTTACTACCCCCGCTGTGTTTGTCTGTACCCCAGCTAAGTGTCCCCTTGCAGAATGCTCAACCCTCACAGTTTTAAAAGGTTTTCTCTTGGAGTTGCCTCTCCGTTTCTAAAATTGTCCTGAAGACAAATCCCCCTTCACCACGCCAATCACTTCTTTCCCCATGGCTTGCCTCAACTCTGTAAATAACAATAGTTGCCACCAAACCTGGACAGCATTTCTCTATTTCCAAGTTTTTAATTTGGAAAATTTTAGATCTATGTAAATATTCACCTCATGATTTCATAAACCCCCAATGTTAACATATACTTGCAATATTTTCCTGCCATCTACCTACATCCCTTCTCATTTTTTTTTTTTTTTTTTTGAGAGAGACAGAGAGGGACCCAGAGATGGGCGCTAGCAGCCTCTCAGCTGCTGTGAAAGAAATCCAGATGTGTTCGCTCTCTTTTGGTCAATTGCAGAATTGCGCCCTTGCATCACTTTGCATCTGTCTAAACATAGGACCTGGAGATTGGAACCACTGGAGATTGGAACTGGGTTCTTAGGCTTAGGAGGCAGGCGCCTTAACCGCTAAGCCATCTCTCCAGCCCCATCCCTTCTCATTTTAACTGAACTATTTGTTAGTACATAGTAATTACTACATTCTTCACCTATAAATAATAACATTAGCATGCAATAAACACAAGGAATTTACCATTGGTACTATCATATTAATACAAAGTCCACATTAAAATTTCCTCAAATGTTATAGTTATATCTTTGATTTAAAAACTGAGGTATAATTGATGTGCCATTGTAATAAACTGACAATATAAATATATATATGGTGTGATCTTTCATACATGTTATACATGGTGGAATGATAAAATCAGGCTCAGTAGTATATTATTATTATTATTATTATTATTCCCCTGTGGTAAAAGCATTGCCCTCGCTGTTTTGGTATTTGGCAATATATAACCCATTACCAATTACAGTTATCTTGCCATTCCATACAATTCCAGAACGATTCTCCTTATGCTATTGTGTCTTTTTGTTGTTTTGTTTCTATTTTTCAAATACTTTTATTTATTTGCAAGTAGAGCGAGATAAAAACAGAGAAAGACAGAGAAATTGGGCATGACAGGGCCTCTGCCCACTGTAAATGAACTCCAGATGCATGTGCCACTTTATGCATCTGTGGGTAGTGGGGAATCAAACCTGGGTCATTAGGCTTTGCAGGCAAGTGCCTTACTCACTGAGCCATCGCTACAGCCCATTGTTTCCATTTTTGGGTTACTGGAGATTTAGCTCAGAGCCCCACACATGTTAGGCAGGTACTTAAACACTGAGCTACATTGCCATCACCTTATTGTAATTTTGTACTCCTTGACCATGTCCCCCCTTTCTCTGTGTGCTTCCCAGTCTTTACTAACCATAGAGCCCATTCTCTATTTCTGTGTATGCAACTTTTGAGATTCTACATAGAAGTTGAATCATATGGTAGTTAATGTTCTGTGTGCCTGGCTTATTTCCACAGTGCCTTCTAAGTTCATCCAGGTTGTTGTGAATAACAGAATTTCATATATTTTTTTAAAAAATAAATAAATCTTTTAAATTTTTTTTTTACTTTTTATTTGAGATAAGAGAGAGAGAGAGAGAGAGAGAGATTGGCATGCCAAGGTCTCTAGCTACAGCAAAGGGACTCCAGACACATGTGCTACCTTGTGCATCTGGCTTACATGGGTCCTGGGGCATCGAACCTGGGGCTTTGGCTTTGCAGGTAAACACCTTAACTGTTAAGCCACCTCTCCAGCCCTCATGTATTTTTAAAGATTGCTTAGTAATATTTCATGGATGTTGACTACATTAAAAAATTCATCCATTGAATAACACTCATGTTGCTTCCATATCGTAGTTACTGTGAATATGCTCTAATAACTATTGGAAGACAAGCATCGTGGGGTAAAGTAACTTTAATTTCTTTGGATATGTATCAAGTAGTGCTACTTCCAGATCGTATGTAATGTTTTTTTATGTTAGGAATTTTCATATTATATTCCAATATGGCTGCAGCAATTTATAATTCCATCAGTGGCTCACAGGAGTTCCTTTTTCTTCATAGCCTTACCACCATTTGCTGTTCATTATAGCTTTGATCTCTAATGTTCCCCAAAGACTCATGAGTTGAAGGCTTGGTCCCTAGCTGTTTATGACATCTAAAGATCATTTTTCCTGGTACCAATAAGATAATATTAGTACCACTAGCATATGATGTGATATTATTATATCCTTTGATTTTATAAGGTGTATGAAAAAAAAAAATCCCAATATAAGGAATCTAAGATAAATTGAAAATTTCTTTGTGTGAAGTATATATGTGTATGTATATATATACATCTACATATATACATCTACATATATACATCTACATATATACATGTTATGTTATATATATATATGTGTGTGTGTGCATATAATACAATGAGCTTGCAAATAATGCATCAGACTTCTAGGCACACTTAGTATAATAGGAGAGTAGGTCAACTGTGGGGAGAATTAAACACGGCCATACAGCTTTATAAACAATACCAGCACTTTGACCTTATTTTCTTTGAACTAGTTATAAGTAAAAGGGAGAAATCAGACAGTTTGTAATAAATGTGAGGGAATTTTGCTTTCTGTAAAGCAAACTTGTAAATCTTTCCTTTTGGCTCTGTCTTCTAATTCCCTCCTCCTGTGTTGAAGAGATACTAAGTTCTTCCAGATTTTGCATTAGGTAGGTGGCGTCTAAATGGATTGAATTCTCCAGCATGGTAGCTCTTGTACAGGGTTTCACTATACTCAGATTTATAACTTTTTCACTTTGAAATTTATGGTAGCCAGCTGATGTTTCACGTTTTTCATTTATGAAACAGGTAAAGCTTTGTGACATGTAATATAATGTCCCCAACTGTGCCTGCTGAAGAGCACAGACAAGAAATAGAGTTTTGCTTATTAAAATACTCAAAGAAAATCTGAGCCAGAACGAGCTTGGCCACTCTTGCTTCTGCAGTGATTTTTACATTACTGTCATAATCCCCTTGCCCATGACCCATTGGGTTTTTCAGACATCTCATCTCAGTGCTACCCTACCATGTGGTCCTTCAGCACTGACTGTTTCTATGAATTTATTTTTTTAAGGACACAGGAGGGCCTCAGCTTTCCTACATTAAAAAATAATCTAAAATCAAATTCATATATATATATATATATATTTGCAAGCAAAGAGAAAGAAGAGACAGATGGAGAGATAAAGAGAGATAGAGAGATAGAGAGATTATAGGTGTGGCAGGGCCTACATCTGCTGCAAACAAACTCCAGACATAAATCTATCTTTGAGTCATTCATTCTCATTACTGTCATGCCAGATCTACTGTTGAGCTCACATATTCAACTCATAATTTTAGTCATTGTATTTAAATTCCAGAATTTTCACTTGGTGCTTTTATATGATTTCTTTCTTTTTTAAACATATTTTATTTATTTATTTGAGAGAGAGAAAGAGGGATAGAGAGAGAGAGAGGGTTCTCCAGAGCCTCCAGCCACTGCAAACTCCATGTGCATGCACCCCCTTATGCAGCTGGCTTATATGGGTCCTGGAGAATCAAACTGGGATCCTTTGGCTTTGCAGGCAAATGCATTAACTACTAAGCCATCTCTCCAGCCGATTTCTTTCTTTTTGATTGAAATTTTCTACCTGGTGAATCATAGCCATCCTTTCTTCCCCTAACTCTAAGCACATTTTCTGCACATCTTCATAATAGCTAATTTGATGTCTTTGCTCAGTAAATCTAACATCAGGACTCATTCAATAAGTTTTATTGGCTTTTCAAGTCTTTTATTTATTATTAACAATATATTTTGTATGGAAACATCATGTGTTGGTACCATATCTTCCCTCTTCCCTGCCTCAATTTTGCTGAGGGCCCTCCTCAGTGGGGTTGTGGTTAATGCGTTATGGAAGCAGCAGTCAGTTTTTAGGGGGGAGGAGGAAGGGGAAAGGAATGCCTCTGGGCATGATGTTTCAACCTGCAGCTCTTACAATCTTTCCATCCCCCTCTTCTGCAAAATTTCCTGAGCTGTGGTGGGTGAGTTTTAAGTCTACTTCAGTGATGCGCTCTTAGGAGCCTCTGGATCTCTGCTTTGGTAAGTGGTGACTGTCCTCAGGGTCTGTCTCCTACACCCTGGTGCTCATTGTCAGGTTCAGCATGGAAGCAGTACTCTTTCTTGCTCATCTCCCCATTCCTTTGTGGTTTCAGCTGTGGCTTGGCTGAAATGTGAGGGCTGGTTTATCTCCTTGGGTCTAACTACCTTCTGAAAAAAGAAGAACAGGGCTGGAGAGATAGCTTAGCTGTTAAGGTGCTTGCCTGCAAAGCCTAAGGACCATGTTTTGCTCTCCAGACCCCATGTTAGCCAAATGCAAAAGGTGAGGCAAGCACAGAATCACACATGCCCACTAGGTGGAGAAGCATCTGGAGTTTGACTGCAGTGGCTGAGGCCCTGGCATGCCAATTCTCTCTCTGACCTCTCTCTGTGTCTCTCTCTTGCTCTCTCTAAAAAAGTAATTAAAAAAAGAAGAACAGATTCTCCAATGAAGAGTGAAGTCAACATAGTTTAAGTGGGTAAGCATTATTAATTTAGGGAGAATTTGATTTATGTAACCCCTCTTTTAGCCAAAGACTAGTGAGAGCTTGACATTGGAGAGTAAAATCTTTGTCTCCATAGGATTCTGATCTGGTTTCCAATTCCAGATTTGAGTTTCTTTACACTGAGTGGATCTCTTAGCCAATCAAAAGCTATTGGTTACCCATAAGGCTGTGTGCCACTATTGCCCTGGCATGTACATCCTGTCAGGGTGTTTGCTTCTGAGTAGCTTAGACCTCTGGTTCCGCAGACCATTGTTGGCCACTTTCCTCTAGTAGCTCATATAACACTTTCCAACACTAGATGAGATAACTGGGGACTGGCTCCTCTTCTGGATTCCAGCCAGGTCCCTCTATGTTCTGTGTCAGCAGCATATGGTGGCTTCAGCAATAGGATCTTACCATTGCCTCAGGCAAGTAACCAAGTGCTTTGACAGAAAGCTGTCTGGTTTTGGGGAACCTCATAGGTGTCTCTGAATAAAACAGCTCATTGGGGATAGCAACCCATTTCTGGTACTGAGAGTTACATGCCAAGACAAAATAATTTTTTTCTTTTAAGCTTAGGCTTTATTCTACCCTCTCCAGAGCCCTACTTACTCCGCCTTACTCCTGTTGAGGATTATATCTTTTAGTCTATCTCCAAGGATAAAGGTTCCTATGGTACCAATTCATTTTGTATTTAGTTTTGTGTTTGTTTTTCACACTCTCCTCTTCCCCTCCCCCAAACCCTTTCATCCCTGTTGTCTGGGCCTTAAGTTACCTATCAGGTATGTCAGCAAAGAGAGCAGATCTAGGTTAGGAAATGCAGATAAGTGAGGCCATGTGGCATTTTTCTTTCACTGATGGTATGAGTTCACTAAGAATGATCTGTTCCAAGTCTGTCCATTTCCCTTCAGATTTCTTTGTATCCTTTTTTTCTCACTGTTGAGTAGAATTCCATTGTGTAAATGTACCACCACTTTGTTATCCATTCATCCAATGATGGGCACCTAGGTTGATTCAAGTTCTTAGCTATAATGAATTGATTAGCTATAAACATGGCTCAGCAAATATCTCTGTAATGAGGCATGGATCATTTAGGATAAAGGCCCAATAAGGGAATAACTGGGTCTGTTGGTAGCTATATATTCATCCTTTTCAGAAATCCCCATATTGATTTCCGTAGTCATTGTACAAGTTTACATTCCCACCAACAGTGGATGAGGATTCCTCTTTCTCCACATCCTTGTCAACATTTATTGTTGTTGTCAGATTTAAAAAAAATTATATTTTATTTTTATTTTGGAGAGAGAGACAGAGAGAGGGAGAGGAAGACAGATAAAGATGGGCGTGCCAGCAGCTTCTCAGCCACTGCAAACGAAATCCAGATGTATGTGCCCCCTTGTGGGCAAGTGCGGCATTGAGCCCTTGCATCACTTTGCATCTGGCTAAACGTGGGACCTGGAGATTGGAACCGGCATTCTTAGGCTTAGGAGGCAGGTGCCTTAACCGTTAAGCCATCCCTCCAGCCCTGTTGTCAGATTTTTTTAATGATTGTCATCCTCACTGGGGTAAGGTGGAATCTCATGGCTGCTTTAATTTCCATTTTCCTAACAGTTAGGGATGTTGGACGTTTTCTTAAGTGTGTGTTAGCAATTTGTATTTTCTTCCTCTGAAAACTTCCTATTCAGTTCTCTGTCCCATTGTTGGAGTGGATTGTTTGATTTTTTTGTTTAGTTTTTTGAGTTCTTTGTAAATTTAGATATTAGGCTTCTCTCAGTGGTATAGCTGGGGAAGATTTTCTCCCTTTCAGTGGGTGATCTACTGGCTCTGCTTATGGTATTTTTGTCTGTGCAAAAGCTTTTTAGCCTCATGAGATCCCATTGGTTGAGTGACTAATTTCCTGAGCTAATGGGGTTTTGTTCAGGAAGTCTTTCCCCACTCCTATATCATGAAGAGTTCCTCCTATTTTTTCTTTCATTGGGAGAAGAGTTTTGGGTCTAATATTGAGGTCTTTAATCCATTTGGACTTGGGGAGATGAATGGGTCTAGTTTCATTTTTCTACATATGGTTATCCAATTTGTCCAGCGCCATTCATTGAAGATGCTGTCTCTTCTCCAGTCTATGTTATTGGCAACTTTGTCAAAGATCAAGTAGCTGTAGTACTTAGCCTATGTTCTGGGTCTTCAATTTTGTTCCATTGGTCCATATTCTGTGTTTATTTTATTTTATTTTTTTTTTTATTTTTTTCCAAAGTAGGGTCTCACTCTAGCTCAGGCTGACCTGGAATTCACTATGTAGTCACAGGGTGGCCTCGAACTCTCAGTGATCCTCTTACGTCTGCCTCCCAAGTGCTGGGATTAAAGGCATGTGCCACCATGCCTGGCTCTCATTTATGTTTTTAATGCCAGTAAAATGCTGATTTATTTATTTATTTACTATTTATTTATTTATTTATTTATTTTAGTTAGGTATTGATAGCTGTAGAGGGGTTTCTTTTGTTGCAGATATGTTTGGCTATCTGAGGCCTGCTTCCATCCTATATAAATTTTGAGGTCATTTTTTTATATCTCTGTGAAGAATAATGCTGGAATTTTTATTGATATTGAATTAAATATGTATATTGCTTTTGGAAGAATTGCCATTTTCACAATATTAATTCTACCTATCCAGGATCATGGAGGTCTTTCCATCTTCTCAAGTCCTCCTTGATTTCTTTCTTGAACTTTTGTTTTGTTTTGTTTTCATTATATAGGTCTTTCAAATCCTTGGTTAGTGTTATCCCAAGGTATTTATTTTATTTTATTTTTGTTGCTATTTGTGGTGGTTTGATTCTGGTGTTCCCTATAAACTTAGGTGTTCTGAATGCTAGGTTCCCAGCTGATGGAGATTTGGGAATTATTGCCTCCTGAAGGCAGTGTATGGTGGGAGTGGGCTTATCAGTATTATAGCCAGTGTCACCTTGCCAGTGTATGGCACACTCTCCTGTCACTGTTGTCCATATGATGTTGGCCAAGAGGTAATGTCCACCCTCTGCTCATGCCACCTTTTCCCCGCTTCCCTTGGAGTCTGTAAAACAGAATAAACCTTTTTCTCCATAAGCTGCTCTTGATTGGATGATTTCTGTCAGCAATGTAAACCCGATTACAACACTATTGAAAACGGGACAGCCTTGCTGATTTCTTTCTCTGCATATTTGTCCTTTGCATATAGAAAGGCTTCTGATTTTTGTGTGTTGATTTTGTATCCTGCCACTTTATTAAAGGAATTAATCACCTTTAGAAGTTTTGAGATGGAGACTTTTGGGCCACTTATGCATAGGATCATGTCATCTGCAAATAGGGCTAACTTGTCTTCTTCCTTTCCAATTTGTTATCATTCTATTCTAGGAATTTTCCAGTATATTTTTTGATTTCTTTCATAACACATTCATTGATCCAGATGTTTGGTTGTTTTAAGGGGTCCAACAGTTCCCTCCTATTCTGTTTGCAGGATTTTTTTGAACTTAGCAATGTTTTTGGACTTCCAATCAATCTCTTATGTCTTGTCTTCCAGTTCAGAGGTTCTGTCTTTCACATGAGTAACTCTGTTAGTGAGGGGTTTTAGAGAGGTTTTTAAAAGCCCTGTTTGCCGGGTGTGGTGGCACACGCCTTTAATCCCAGCACTCAGGTGGCAGAGGTAGAAAGATCGTCATGAGTGAGTTCTTGGCCACCCTGAGACTACATACTGAATTCCCGGTTAGCCTGGGCTAGAGTGAGACTCTACCTCAAAAAAACAAACAAACAAACAAACAAACAAACAAACAAACAAACAAACAAAAAACAAAGCAAAACAAAACAAAAAAAAGCTCTATTTGAGTTTTGTTTTCTGTTGTGTTATTTTGCATCATGTCCATCTCTGTTTTGAGATACAATTTCAGTTCAAGGTCTGATTCTCTTGATGCTTCCTGAAATTCATTCTTGTATTTGATCAAGTCTTCACTAAGCTTAATCAGCTGGTTATTGAGAACTTCCATTTGTTGACTCACCATCCATTCATTTATATCTTGATTGAGGCTTCTATTGTTTTCTTCAATTAAGTTAAGCCTAGTGACAAAATCTGAGTACTCACTCTAAGAGATGGTTCTGCTGAATTTCATTTATGCAATTGTTGGTTTTTTGATGGCTTGCTTCCAGTTCAGCAATTCTCTTGATCAGGGTCACATTGCTTGTTGTGTTTTCATCTTAGAATTCAATTTCTGTTGATTTCTCTGTAATTTCATTGGAGGCTTCTATTGTGGGACTAGGCTTCCTTGGTGGAGATCTTTCAGTTTCCTGACCTTCATTTTTTTTTTTTTTTTTCCTTTGTGGTCAACCCATCTTGGGGAAACATTTTATTTGATTGAGGGGGCAGTATTTGTCCTTGTACAATCTTCAGTGAGTGTTCTATTTTTTATTTTATTTTATTATTTTATTTTATTTTATTTTATTTTATTTTATTTTATTTTATTTTATTTTATTTTATTTTATTTTATTTTATTGTTAGAGAAAGAGTGAGAGTGAGATATGTATAGAGAGAATGTGAACTGGCTGCCAAGGCCTTATCCACTGCAATGGAACTCCAGATGTTTGTGCCCCCTAGTGAGCATGTATGACCTTGCACTTGCCTCACCTTTGTGTGTCTTAGTTACTTGAGACCTGGAGTGAGTTCAAACCTGAGTCCTTAGGCTTTGTAGACAAACGCCTTAACTGCTGAGCCATCTTTCAGTCTGTGTGTTCTGCTTTAAATGTTAACCATATTGGTGTACATTGGGGTTATAACAGCAGATGCACAGATTGTGGCTATTGCAAGTACATCAAATGTACCTGGGGAACTGGTAGGTGGGGAACTGGGAGCTCTGGCCTACTCACTCCACTTGCATGCACACTGAGATCAGGAGTTGGGAACCAGGAGCTGAGAAGCTGGAGAACCAGGGGCAAGAGGCCAGCTCCTACAGTGGCCTGTACACCCTCTAGCTCAGGGTAATAAGAATTTGGTCACCCAGGGATCAATCAGGAAACCAGAGCAAAAGGCCTGCAGGACCAGGCAGACCAAAGCCAGCAGCAGGGATACTAGGACCAGATAACTGGGAGTTGGGGAACAAACTTGGAACTCTGGTCTCTCCATGTGTGCACCTTCCGGAGAAGGTGATCAGGGAGTTAGGGACCCAAGGGGATTCAATCAGGAAGGTGGAGCAAGGGGCCTGTTTCTGCAGGAAGCTGGCAGAGTCCAGGTAGTAGCAGGGGATCAAGGACTAAGGAACTGGGAGGTAGGGAGTGAACCAAGAGCTCTGGCCAACTCAGTCCACACGTGCGTGGCTTTTCAATTCTTCCCTCTAGTAAAGGTTAGGTTTTCCTATTTAACTGCATATCATATTTTGGGGGAAAACATAGATTTAAGAAATTTTTTTTTTTTTTTTTTGCAATAAGGTAATTTTTTTTTTTTCAGCCAGATTGGCCTGGAATTGCTAGGAATCCCAGACTAAACTTGAATTTCTGATTTCTAAGCTCACCTTCCCAAGTGCTGGAATTACAGGTATGTGCCACAAAGCCCAATTTTTTTTTTAAGTTCTATTTGATATATTTTCACAACTTTGGATTCTATTTTGTTTCCTTCTCAAGGTGTTATTTAAATTGCTGTTTTCTTATTCCTTTATTAACTTACCAGGAGTTAACCTGCAGAAAATGCCTTCCTACAGTATGCATGTGACATTATATCTGCTTAGCCATCTTTTTACTTTAGTTTCTATCCTATATTCTTAGAAGTAGACCTAATATAATAAAAATATGTCTTAACAGTTTGTTGTTTGCTTTAGGGTGTGTTCAAACACTTCTCATCAGTTAGCATTTCACCTTTTGTCAATAACAAGAAAACTTTCTGGAAGCTAGCCAAGACGGAGCCAGGGCCTCTCAGGTCTAGCCTGCTCATGCAGTGTCCCCGTCCCCCAGGGGACTGGATGTAACTCCTCTAGGATGGGTTCACTTCAAGACGTCCTCTTATATTTCTCTCTAAACCTGTTTTCCTACCCAACCCTAACCAAATGCAAGACCTCAACTTATAGGTTTTCTCTCCATTTTACTAGAGTGTTTTTTTTTTTTCCCCGACAATATCTCAGTTGTGAAATTCTCTCCCTCTGGCCCAAATGAAGCTGCTGGTTTTTATAGCCAGTCCTGTCCTGGCAGAGCCAGAGCTCCCACTAGGAGAAAGGGAGGCACACCTCAGACAGGCATGTCAGACTACCCCTGTTCCTTCCCTAAGTTTTTAGAAACAAGTTGTCTAAATTAATTGTTGGTTTAGGGCTCATTTTCAGAGCCCTGACATCGTTGTTTTGACATGGGCGTCATTTTTATAAGCTTTTACTGGGAAAGATTTGCGGCTTCTTGCTATTGCTGAAAATCCTACCCTCTGCTGCTCATCCAGCATCCCATTAGGCGTCTTTCTTGTTGGCAGCTCTCGTCGCTCCTGGGTGCTCTATGGCAGTGACCTCACCTTGCACCAGTTTTCATCTTTTGTGAAAATGATATTTTGAATAGAGGTTAATTTTGATTCTTTCCTTTTCCTCATTAGTCTGTTCATTCATTCCTCAATTGTTATTCAGATTATTTTCCCTGAAAGAAGTCAAAGCTTTATCTACTTCCGCCCATTCTTACTGCCACCGCTGTACTGCAAATCATATTACTTCTTTTCTAGAACATTGCAGTGGTGCCTCTCTCTGCTTCTACTGCTACTATTTATTCTTCCTCGAAGTCCATTATTCAAACAACATATGGAATTCCTTTATTTAAAAACAAAGATTAAAGTTTGATGTATTTAGATATAATTTCTAAATAAAAGTATATATATATTAAACATTCACTATATCTTAATAATTTAAGTGTACAATTCAATAATGTTAAACATATTCCCATTATTTTGTAAAAGATCTCTGAGTTATAAATTATGAAGCACATGCCATTCTTCTATTTAATATCATTTTATTTTCTTTACAATTTTCAACACCTATCATTTTATTTTACCTATCCCTATAATAAGATCCTTACACACTATTGAGGTCTATAAGGCAAGATGCTGTCTGCCAAAATGTACCGTCTTGATTTCTCACATCACAGCTCCCTTCTCCACTGAACTCTCATGCCCTCCTTCAGCTCTGTCAATTTGTCAACCTCTGTCTCCCATCAGAACCTTTGCACTTGTTCTCTTTTGCTGAAATATTTTCCACTTCATCACATGCTGACCCCCTTTTCATTCCTTACCCAGCAACTATAATATGGTTCCTATGAGAGGATTTCTCTTGCAATTTCATATAATTTAAGGTTGTCCCTTCATTAACTACCCTTTAGTATGCTTCCAAATGATACACTTCATGATGTTTATTCTAATGGGTAATCATATTGTTTATTTATTTGCCTAAGTTGTATTACTTTCTTTAATTAATGAACTCACTGATAAAAAAATCTGTTTCAGTGTAGAAAACCTATATCTACAATAATTTTAATGATATTGAGCACATAGTAGAAGCTTCTTACCCTATTTGCTTAATAAGAAATTAAGTGATGGATAAAAATTTATCATTTTCAAATTGCATTGTTGAGAAACATTAGATAAGGGAGTCAAAGGCTGCTCCTGTCAAAATTAACTTGTATAAGTATAAACACACTGTCTCTTCAGATTTGTTTCCCTGTATTTTTCAACAGTTTACTTATCGGTTAATAAAATGGCTTGGGTTTTGGTTTTGTACAATTACTGTATTAAATTGGAATTCATCCATAAACACAACTTCAGCTAAAGGAATGAGGAGCATGTCTTTGATTTGTTTCTTGTTCTTATTTAAACAAGATGCATAACAAGTCCAAATGATGTGCTTAGGACAAACTGAGAACACACAGGCTTAGAACCTAGAAACACTTTGGAACCCAAGACACTTTTAAAATGGGAGCAAATCTTATAAATTTTCATCTTCTTTTTTTTTTGGCAAAAAAGTATTGTATGCAAAGAGAGCCTCATTAATGTCATTAATCTTCTGGGGACACAGCATCATAGAAAGACTTCCAGAGAAATCTACAAGCCTATTGAGTCTTTCATTTTTTTTTTCAAGAAAGTTTGGGCATTTTAAACAGTTTTTCTCTTATTGCTTGAAAAACTTTCTGCCTAGACATTTAAAAGATCTTGGTTTCCAAAGAAAAAAAACCCATAAAGCTGCAACTTGGTGACTACTAATTCATTTAATCTATAAATCAGAAGGAACAGAAAATAATACATATCATTTCTAGAGCTTACAACTTCCATAAATAAAAATTTCATTTTCTGGATCTGACAACCTGAGTGTCTCTGATGGTAGTACACCCTCATTGTGTCACTTGCTCTTTATGACTAAAGTAAATATTAAAGTCCACAGACTTGATGAATCTGTGGAGGTCCTCTTTCTCTCCACTCTTGAAATGAAATAAGAGTTCAATAAAATGGTGCACTACAAGCCTTTTGTTCAGATGCATACAGTATATCTTTGGGTATGTACAGCATATTCATTTCTTCCAAATGTTTTATCGACCTTGGTGCTTGGGGGATTAGAAAAAAAAGAGTAGCAGCTGAAGTGCCGACATATTTACAGGGGGATTTAGAAAGCATAAAGTTCATTGGATGCTATTATCAAGAAAAATATTTAATCAGATTGGATTTTGTTTTTTATTTTTTATGATTTGCATTGTCAGACTAGGACTGATTAGGGTCTGAAAACATTCAGGTACTTCTCATGAAGAAACATAATTAAAGTCTAAGAGACATGTAGGCTCAAGGATTTAATTCTAAGCAATCTCTCTTCTGAAATTTGAACTTGGATTGTCTCCAGGATTTTCCCCATCTCATTTTAAATCACCATTATATATTGCAGTGGCAGCCATGCAAATGAATGCATTCCTATATGTTTATGGCATGCAACCAAGTTTATGAGTATAAAATAAAATGGCATAGACTCCTAACTTTATTTTTCTAGAATTTATATTTATATTTTGTTAAATTTTCAATATGTTTTATGAAGGAGATAAAAGCTGGGTTTATTTCTAACTGACAAGCTACATATACTCTTCATGTGGCAAAACAGAAAACTACAGCTAATTTCAGAAAAGGGAGAGACTTGGTACGTCAATAATGAATGTATTATAGGGCATTCTCAGAAAGGTATTGCAGCAGACATGGGAATCAAATGTAATTTACTGGTATATTTAATTTGGTGGTTGAGTAAACAGCTGGCATCAGATAAGCTTAGTCCTAGTGTCTTAAACCTTTGGGGCTGCCTTAACAAAAGCACAAAGTAAGAAATTTAACAGAACAGAGATCTACTGAATTTTAGTTCTGTTTTCCAGGAAATGGGAATGCTCTAGGGTCTGATATTTGATGAGAAACTGTTCATATGGCAGGATGGGTAAACAACTTTTCCCAGGCTTCTTTCAGATGAGCATCAACTGCATCAATGGCCCACTCATCTGCCCAAAAACCTCACATCCTAGAATCACTGTGGGAGGTTAGGGTTCAGCATACAGATTTGGGAGACCCCAACATTCATAACATAGCATCCAGAAGCCTAAACAGTCATTTTCTTCTTGATAGAGGTCTCTGTGCAACTTCTCTTGCTCATTGATCCTATGACCTGTTTTCTATTCCTCTCAAATTCATGCCGTGGAACCTTCACCTCCATGGTGACCATATTATGAGGTGAGGGCTTTGGAAAAAGAAATTGGGTAGTGGAGGTGGAACCCCTAGGAAAGGCTTAAAATCCTTATAAGAAAGGACTAAGAGAAGGTGCCACTAAGCCTAGTCCTCAAAATAAGGAGGAAGCAAGAAGGTCCTGGCTAAAATCTAAAATGTAAGCCCTCAGTAGTCATGCAATCATTTTGATCTGGACTTGTCAACCCCTAGAATTATGAGAAATGAATTCCTCTTGTTTATAAGTTACCCAATGTACACCATTAAAGCAGTCCATGCAGGTTAAGATAAATTATTACAAGTTTGCTCTCAGTTCAGAGATTTTCATTTCAGACTGCTGGCCTATTCAATTGCCAGATAATTAATTTTGTTTTGTGTAAGCTCCATATTGGTATTTGTTATAGCAGAAATAAGAAAGTAATAGATCTTTAATATGCAGTCATTGCTGGCATAATTCATGCCTTATCTTTCCTTGTCATGACCTTCATTCATCTTTTGCTTATTCCTTACTAACTTTTTTCTTTCACGCAGCAATTTACCTGTTATAAGTCTACCCTGCCCTTTCCCACACTGAATTTATTACTCTAAGGAAAAGTAATTCTTATTGATCTAGACATGCCATTTTGTATCAATGCTTAATAGTAACCATTTGAAATGTTCATTTCTTTTTCCTGTCCAACTTTACATATCTCCTATCTAAATACCTTCTCATAAAAATATGTTCTGAGGGCTGGAGAGATGGCTTAGCAGTTAAGGCACCTTCTGCAAAGCCTAAGAATGCCTGTTCAAATCTCCAGGTCCCACATTTAGCCAGATGCAAAAATAATGCAAGCGCACAATGTCACACATGTGCACAAGGGAGCACATGCATCTGGAGTTCGTTCACAGCAGCTGAGAGGCCCTGGCATGCCCATTCTCTCTCTGTGTGTGTGTGTGTGTGTGTGTGTATCTCTGTCAAATTAAAAAAAAAAAAATGTTCTTAGCCAGGTGTGGTGGCACATGCCTTTAATCCCAGCACTATGATGGCAGAGGTAGGAGGAATTGCTGTGAATTTCAGGCCACACTGAGACTACATAGTGAATTCCAGGTCAGCCTGGATGATAGTTAGACCTTACCTGGAAAAAAAACAAACAAACAAAAAAAAAAAGTTCTTAATTTTAATTTTGTTTAGTATTATTCATTCAGGAAACAAATATTAAGCCATTACATGTAATCATCTCACATTCTGCTAGAGATAAATATATAAATGTATGCACAATATATTGGTAAAATATGAGTGTCTAGATTATAAAACTAAAAATCTGATAAAAATCTATAAATATTAGTACATCTATTTTGAAGGCATTTGTTACTCATATTTGTTATTCTGTAGGTAGTAAGGTATTTAATAAAAGTAATAAGACAGCGAGCTTCATTTCCTTCAATTTTTAAGCTGTGTCTATGCACATTAAATGCATTTCACTGTACATGTTACAGAAACATGTCTATTGCCCTCAGTGCATCCTATCTAAAGGAAAATCAATACAAATAAATCATTATATTCCCTTGCTGCCATCCAAGTTGCTTTGAAACAGTTTGCATATTATAATCTCTCATGTGCTCTGTTTTCTATCTTAATAAAACACTTATTGCTTTATTATAAATTTCAGAAGTGAGTGCATTTATTGCTTTGATAATGAAAAGCAAACCCATCTTTAAGTGATCAAGTGGAAGGAAGGCTTTGAAGGAGTGTGCACTGTCCACTTAACTCATAGTTCTCCTGATCTCTAAAAGCATTATTTGAGCTTCTTTTAAATCAGGTTTACTATAAAACATTTGGCTCCTGCCTGTGTTTCAAAGCAGTTCTTTGAACAGCTGAAATCGTTACAGGAGGGTGGCAAGGAGTGGAGCTTCAAAGATCTTACTCTTCTGAAACCATCCATCATACTTGCTGTTACAACGTCCATAGAGAAGACACAGGCAGGCAAGGTCAAAATCTGTTATAAGGTCACCTACTTTTTCAAGGTCATAGACACCCATTGGCTGGGCTATAACAATAATTCAACCTAGTATGTTTTGGAGTGGGGGAGAGAGAGACAGAGAGAGACAGAGAATGAGAATATCTACCCTGAAGATGTCATGATTCAGTGAAATGAGAACACATCTATAGGAAATACAGTGGTTTGATTGTCTGATGTGTGAGTCATACCTGCAATCAACTCCATTCAGGCTGTGAACTTCATAGTCTTGAATGGAGCTGATTACAGCCTCAGTACAAAATCTCCTTTACCTAATTCTGAATTAGCATCATAAATGTATATTTCTCCTAATTGATATTCCCTAATTGCAATAAGAAAATTGCTAAACTTGACCAGTGTCCACTTTTGAGAGTTGTGATAATCTGTCTCCTATATTTATGCTAGTAATTGGGGAAGCAGGGGTTCTGTGCATAAGCTCTTGTATCAGACATTGTATAGGCATTTTGGGTTGGACTCATATTTCCATATTTTCAGGAAAACACGAATAGGACATTGCTTTATATTGAACCTCTTGTGTTTGTATTCCTCAGTGTTTTTTCTTTCATGCCACCATCCTTACCTATAGATACACTTAGTAAACACAGGACAGCATTACATTTTAGTAGTTAATATTGTCACTGTGTAGACAAATTGTCTAGTTCAGATGCTAGCTCTAGTGTATCTGAGACAGATGCTGCTGCTTCTCTGGCTAGTGACTATGTCTCTCTACGCCTCCCTTTTCTTCTCTGTACACTGAAGCCAGTAGCAGTGTCTAAGGATTATTTACACTATTTTACCTAGTGTACTTATAATACTAGCTCACAGTACATTGAAAAGATTTGATACACATCGGTTGTTTGTTATTATCAGTAATTAATTATGATCATTATTTTATTAACCCCAATAACTGTTAATATTAAACACCCATTATTTGTTTCTGCTGTGGGCTGGATGTGTGTGCCCATCCCTCTTTACATGTTGAATTCTAAATGCTAAAGGGTGAAGCTGTTAGGAGGCGGAGTCTTTGGGTAGTCATTAGATCATAAGCAGTATTAAAGTCTTTATAAAATTGGTCCAGGGGAATTTTGTTTGCCACCTCCATCAAGTGAGGGCACAGCTAGAAGGCTCTAATTCTAAACAAAAACGAAGTCCTAACTAGTCTATCAGCACTCAGGTCTCAAGTTTTCCAGAGTGCATAGTTGTGAGAAAAAAAAAAATCTGTTATTTATAAGCTATGCCATTTCTAATACGTTGTTATAGCAGTAGAAACACATTACAACAATTTCTAATCTTATCCAGCCCATTAGTCAAGGCCCTCAGCAGTATTTCAGAGCCAGTCACAATAATTGTTCCATATATAGTGTTTAAAAGAATGAGTGAGGTTCACGTGGTTCCTTTGTGTCCCTGGAACAGTGCTTCAGAGTCTGACTCAGCTCAGGCTGACTGACTTCCTCTCTTCCTTCCCTCCTTTACTTCTCTTCTCTTTTCTTTTTTTTTTTCTTTCTTTTATTTCTTTCTTTCTCTCTCCTGCCTTTATTTTCGTAGATTACAAGAAAAATCATTATTAATGATGAACAATACAATGGACAAAATAGGAAAGCCCTATCAATCAACAAAGGTGTTTTCCTATCACTGTAAAAAATTGTTAGGTTTCTGAAAGAAATTGTTGAGATTAATATTTATTTATAACATCCATTTTCTCTGTAGATGCTTCCTTTTGCTGCT
Organism: Orientallactaga sibirica; assembly: GCA_036365145.1. Lineage (NCBI taxonomy): Eukaryota > Metazoa > Chordata > Mammalia > Rodentia > Dipodidae > Orientallactaga > Orientallactaga sibirica. Next base: position 12,408,277 of record JAEOAD010000060.1, on the reverse strand, counting down.
TGGTGAGTCAACCATACTATCCCCTCCAGGGGGAAAAAAAATAGAGAAAAGAACATTTTAGCTCTTCACCATGCATTTATTTACTTTTCTTAGACATGGAAACACATTAGTCAGTGGATCAAATTTTATTGCCCTGTGTCGTTTAGATTTCCCCCAGGATGACAAAAACACCTGAGTATAACCAAGAAAACTTAAAGGAGGAAAGATTTATTTTTGGTTTGTGGTTCCAGAAGTTTCAGTACACGGGCACTTGGCTCCATATTTCCAGGTTTATGATGACGTAGAATAACATGACAGAAGGAAGTGCTAGAGGAAAGCTACTCACCTCATGGTGGGGGTGGGGGGGTGAAAAGAGAGAGAAAGAGAGAGAGAGGATAAAACATAGTTCCCAAGTGCATACCCCTAGTGACCCACTGTCTCAAACTGAGAGGGAAAGGACCTCACATATTCACCTGCTACCTGCAGCAGCTGCTACAGAGCTGGAATTTCTCAGTGTGTGCGGAGTTCAGACCCAGGCCTTTCCCTTCTGGACACTGCAGCCAGGTGTGCTGACTTCTTCCGGATTCAGGCCCAGAACCACATTAAAAAGCCTGGCTGCTCAGGAGGCCTGTGGTGGGCTTTTTCCTCTTTTCCAGCTCCTGGGCTGATCATCTCTCAGCATCTGAGGTTTCTGCCACCCTTAAAGCTTGGGCCTTCCCAAGCCAAGAGTGGGAAAGAATACACATTGGCTCTTAGACCATGCGCATGTATCCACTCTGCACCCTTTGGTTCTCAGACCAAACTCCCCTGCCATTCTCCCTTCTTTGGTCTGTGGACTCTCCCTGACCCCCTCTTGACTTATGAATAAATATAGTGGTTTAATAATTATCCTTCTCAGTCTGATTTATCCAATACTTTGGTTAAAAGCAGACATGAGTTCTGGCTTGGGGTTTGCATTTGAACCCCCAAATAAAATAACACCGTGTCACACAATGAGGCTTCAACTCCTACAGTTTTCATACCCTCCCCCCCATAACTCATTGAATTTTGAACCCAGCAATGAATTAATTGATTGACAAAAATCAGAATACTCAGGATCCAATCACTTCTCAGAGTCCCCACCTTTGAGCTTTGCTTCACTGGAAGGGACAATTCTAGATATATACTCTAACACCCACCATTCTTATGTTGAAAGTCTAGCTCCTAATTTGACTATCTGGCACTAAGCTCTTTAAGGATACAATTATAGTTAAAGAAAGTCATAAGGGTGGAACATAATCCTAGAAGATGAGTGTTCTTATAATAAAAGGAAGACCCACAAGAGATGTACATACACAGAGGACAAAATGGGGACCTCACGCAGACAACACGGTAACTTTGATGAAGGACACCAGCCTATAGAACTGTGAGCGTATGAAGCCCTCGTGCCTTCTTGTCTATGGTAGTTTCCTAGCAGTCATGACTTAATACACTTAGTTTTGTTGTTATACACTTAAGTGTACTTTTTTTTCTGTGATCCATCTTCATATGAATTTGAAATTGAGCAGTAACTGAAATTCCTTTGTATAATGTTAAGTATGATGAATTAAGTAATGAGCCACGTTGAAACATTCTTCTTTCTTCCATGTATATGCTAATGTATATTTTAAGTTTTTTTTCTTTCTTTTTCAAATATTTCACCTGGTAGGTTTAGGTTTTATAAATAAAGAATAGCATGTAAGTGGGACATAAGTACACACATGGCATGTGAGAAGCATGAATTCAAGTTCAGTCTGGAGTAGAAAGCTTAGACTTTGTCAAAGAAATTTTAAAAAAATGAACAGTAGAAAGAAAAAGAATAACTTAAAATTTTTAAGGTCACAATTAAAATAAAACACTATGGTTAAACGCTTCAAGTAGATTATGAGAATGATTTTGTTATTCAATTAATGTATTATACTTTTGGCGGTTAATTATATACTCATCAAAATAATCAGTGGGAATTATAGGTAGACATCGACAGAAATGTCTTATGTTATTCATGTTTATATTCATTCCTTAGAACATCAAAAGATGAACATAACATTTTTTGCATGTGTGTATAGTATGCGTGGTGTCATGTGCATGGAGGAGACTCAGGAGACAGCTAGCTTCTTTTAAACAGTTTTAGTGAGGGACAAGAGCCCAACCAGATAACCAGCTGTTTCCTGGTTTTAGGAATGGAGCTCATGGCTGATCCATCTTCATTCACAGCTGCTGCCCATCTAACACATTCACAGCTGGCCTTTGGATCAGCTTTTTTTTTTTTTTTAATTATTATTTTTTTATTGACTTTGATACTTACATACAAAAAAAAAACACCTGATATTTCTGACCACTTTACAGCTCAAGTCTCCATCCTAGGTCTCTCTTTTAATTTGATGTCATCATCTTTTCTTCTATTTTGAGTTTGCAAACCAATCATGGATCAGCCTCTTGAGTCTGCAAACCAATCAGGTCTTCCCCTTACATCACTGCATCCGAAGGAAGAATCCGTTTTTAATGGACTATAAAGGCTTGTCCATACTGATCTCTGCCCTGTGATCTCTGTCTGAACACATGCACATTTGCCTGTCCCCCACCCAGCCTGGTTGCCTAGGGAAGAGCAGAGCACTGCTTCTTGGCCTGCTTAGTTTTCTGCTTGCCTTCTATCTGTGTTATGCTCTGGGGTATCTTCTCATTTTCATAGCATGTATGATTTTTCTCTAATCTCTGAGTCTTCGTGTGTGTGTGTGTGTGTGTGCTTCCTCCAAACTCTGGAACTACCCCGTGAGTATTTTCTCTAAACTCTTGGCCTTCTACACTTGCAGTTGCTCCAAGTTTGGGGTAACCAAGGATGTCACTCTCTTTACTACTCATTTCTCATCTGAATTTTCTGGTCTCTGTTTTGGAACTTACTCTGCTATTCTTTCTTAGGCCATCACGGTTTAACCATGAACTCTTTTTTTTAAAAAATATTTATTTATGTGTTTATTTACTTGAGAAAGCGAGATAGAAAGAGGCAGACAGAGAGAGAGAAAGAGAGAGAGAAAGAGAATGGGCATGCCAGGGCCTCCAGCCACTGCAATCAAACTCTAGATGCATGCGCCCCTTGAATCTGGCTTACATGGGTCCTGGAGAGTTGAACTGGGATCCTTTGGCTTTGTAGACAAACACCTTAACTGCTAAACCATCTTTCCATCCCCAAGGTTTAATTCTTTAACTTTCTCCCATGGGGAGGCTCATGAGCTATGCTGTGACCCCCCCCCCACACACACGTCATGTTTCTTCTAAATCTCAAGATCCTGTCTTCCAAATGCATGCGACTTTGCTCCACCCTTTTCCTAGATTCCAATTTCTCTTAAATGTACCTCACAATTTGTGATTTCTCCCTAAATAAACTCAATAATTCATAATTTATTCTTCCTGAGTTTTTTTTAAACCAATTTTTAGTTAAAAATAAAATAAGGACCCGGAATTGGGGTTCATAAGTTTTGGAGATGCCTTTTGAACCCCCAAATCCTGCATTGTGTGTGTGTGTATATGTGTGTGTAGTTTATGCACATGTGTGTGCAGATACATATGCTATGTGTACTCATGTGTGGAGACCAAAGGAGAATATTAGGAATTCCATCTATCTCTCATTTTCAGTCAGACTGGGCTGGGCTGATCATTCTCCTGTCTTGGCTCTCTCAAGAGTGGGGCTGTAGGCACACACTCATCTTTTTACAAGGGTGCTAGGAAATCCAACTCAGGATTAATCAGGCTTTCCTGCAAGTGCTTTTAATCACTAAACCATCTCCCTAGTCTGCTATCTGTGATTGTTTTTAAGGTGACAACCACTAGAGGTATAGAAAAGAATGCCATGTAGAAATGAATAGTGCACAATTTCTAATAGCCTATAATATCTGGAAGTTGACTTGAGTAAGGGGTGCTTTGGAAAGTGATTGAAGACAACTCTGATATTCACACACAGGGGAGGGGCTTCTTTCAACCCTTCTGGAATCTTACAGAATGGCTGACATTCACTTCTGACAATCTCCTCTCCATGACCTGGAGCCTGTCCACAGCTACTAGTTGACAAGGTGGCATTCCACTTCATCTCTTCACTAGAGAAAAATTGTTTTGGAATGCATGAGGGCAATATTGAACACACATTTAGCTATAATTATTTTCTCTTGATTATTTGCAAAGTTTGATGATTTGCATTATTAGGAATAAATTCTATGTTGTCTCTTCAGAATGTGAAGTGGAGATCTGCATTAGAAAAAAAAATACAAAGCACCAAACAATGCTTGTTAAACTGATATGTTCCTGAATTACCTCAGTGCACTCTAAAAAGAGAGACTAATGGAGAGAGGGAGGGGATATGATGGAGATTGGAGTTCTAAAGGGGAATGGGGGGAAGGGAGGGAAATATCATGCACTTTTTGTATGTAAGTATAGAAGTTGTCAATAAAAATAATAATAATAATAAAAAAGAATCCATTCTTATTCTGATTCAACAGGTTTCAAGTAGGAGATAAGAGTCTATTTTTCTAACACGCTTCTGAAAAGCCAATGCTATAAGTCATATATTGGCCATGTATTGGGTAAGGGTGAAGGGTTAAGGGAAATCAGCAAGTCAACATGTGTGGTGGCAGGATGGGTAAGTAAGGCTCAGTGTCCCACATGCGCTGCAAGCTCAGACAGGTGGGCAGTTAGCTTCCCTTCAGTTAACTCAGGTATGACTATGTAGGAGAGGAGGAAGACATTACTTTTCAGACACACCGTTGCTCTTCCGAGAAACGCTTCATAGCCACTGTAGTTCTTTAATGAATGACCAGCTAACATGGCTCCTGTGTTTTGCTAGTGAGACACTATGGACCTCTTGAATTGTGTGTGTGTGTGTGTGTGTGTGTGTGTGTGTGTGTGTGTTATGCATTTGTACATGTTTGTGGAAGTATGTGAAAGGGAGATGGTAGGGATGGGAGCTAGATATTAGTGAGATTAATTCCTAAATACCTGGAAAAGCAAAAGGCAACATTTAGGCAAGAGTTAATTTTTTCTGTATTTCTTTAAACTAGCATCTAATCAAAATTTTATAGCACCCTTACAGAGATGCAGAGGTTTTAGTCACTAGCCTTAGGTTGCAAAATAAGTCAAGGTCATAATTTGATGCTCCCTCAAGAGCATGTTTTAGATCTAGCTTCTTTTAAATCTTATCTCAGTTCCTCAAAAGAATCATTAAAATATCCCACCCTAAAGGTCCCTGCTGTTAAGATTCTTCCATTTAAAATTACCATAATGACCACAACAAAGAAGGATGTGTTTAACAATGCACTTCAGTTGTCCCAACCCTATTAGTGACCAGTGCTGAGACTCAGGTTGTGGTCTCTAGGAAACATTTTTAAGGTGATATGTCAGACTTCAAAGCAGATTGCAACCTCCTCACAGCAGTCTCCACTCCAGCAGGACAGAACTGCCTGGGGGCAATGCTCCCCCTTCCCATAGAACCTACAGAGGGGAGGAAATTTGCATTCACCTTCTGTGTATTTGTTTATAGCTGGAGAACTTGTTTCTTACCTTATTCAATAGTGTTTCCATGAAAGTTTTATAAAGGAAGATGAAAGTGAATTTGAGGGAAGTGGAGGCAAAGAAAAACAATACCCAGTTCTTAAAGCAGAAGCACATTGGCCAGTCTTTTAGATACTAAAATCACTTTCAACATCCACACAGAAGTTTCCATTTCTGTTGGGGATAGGCTGACTTTTGTCACATTTTAATCCCTCCTTTTGGAGTATTTTATGTGACAAAATATTAAGTAGCTACAGGTCTTGTTTCTAGGACAGAGCTGACTCCTTTTGATTGGCAGACACAGAAGTTGGGGAGTGAGTATGGAAGGAAGGGGGTGTTTCAGGTCAGTGCCACAGGGACCCTAAATGCTGGCGTGGTGATGATTTATTATTTCAGATGACTAATTATATGGAGGTTTGTGTTTCATGGGTATTTTGATGGGTGGCTTTTCAGAGCTATCATCTTACTGACATAACCTCAGTATTTCCACCCTCTGTCAACACTTAAAGATATTACGGTTCTCTGAAGATAAGGAAGCGGAAACTATTTATATGGCCAACTTCATGATTTCTTAGAAAAAAAATTAAGGAGATTTTGGAGGAAAGATGATGTTTCTTAAGGCTTCACAGATGGAGACCAGTTCCTGGGAAAGTTTTATTGAGCATTAAAAGGTCCTTATTTGGAAGAAATTAGTAAAAAGGATATATGCTAAACATTAATGTGATTATTTTATTTTGACTATTACACATTTTAAAAATATTATGTGCCTACAATTGAATGTCATCTCAAAGACTCTTAAGTCAAATTTGTTTCCTTGAACACAAGATTGTTAATGGGGGAGGGGTGGTGGTTTTGAGGGAGGTCTGTAGCAGACCACTTACCAAGAATGATTGTGCTGCTGACAAACTGAACTTACGTATAAAATTTGTACGAAAAAATGGATTTATGTTAAGCATGACACCTATCTAAAGTTTATTAGTAAATTTTAAAAATCGGTTACATGAATTTTTGCTATAGTATAAAACATCTCCAAGCCTGGCGTGGTGGCGCACACCTTTAATCCCAGCACGTAGGAGGCAGAGGTAGGAGGGTCACTGTGAGTTCAAGACCACCCTGAGACTACTGTAGTTAATTTCAGATCAGCCTGGACCACAGTGAGACCCTACCTCTAAAAACAAAACAAAACGAAACAAACAAAACAAAACAAAACAAAATCTCCATAGTTTCAGTGGTGATAAGGAAAAACACCTAGATCTCCTAAATTTAGTTACAAAGTATCCGAGAATGGGAAAGAGGATAGATGGATGTTGATTAGCATCAAGCTGCAGGCTAACGAAGTTAAAAATTGAAAACAAAAAAAACTACATTCTTGAAGCATTCACTCAAATCCTATTATGAATCCAGTAGGTGGCGCTACCTCTGCTTGCAGCCGCAGATAACCCCAGCGTTATTTAATGGTCCCTTCCTGCAGACTGCGCACCTGACTGGCAGCTTTCCCCAGGTGAAGTAATTTCACTCTTTTAAATCAGTAACCGGTGTATGACAATTCAAGTAATTTGTGCCTTCCCTGGGTTTTCATTATGAAGTGTTGTGGACTTGTGATTGGGAAGGGAAGAAGGGTATCTTTCCATCTGAAATACAGCTTTGCTTCTAGTTGCACAGGCATTTATTCGAGAACCATTGTTTGAACGTTTTGGCTGGTATCTGTCATGACCCAACAGATTCCTTATTTCAGAGACCTCCTGTCTCAAGAGTTTTGATTCAACAATGTCGTCAAATTCCAAGACAGAAGCTGGTGAGCTAAAGCTTTGCAAGCAGACATCCTCGCTTTCCACTCCACTGTGGCGGATGACTTCCTGCCAGGATTCAGGGTGAAAACCAGCCACTACCTGGGCTGTGACCATGTTTACAACAAATCTGTTTTAGACAGCAGAAGCCCAAGTATGCAAAGCCAAACACCAAAGGTTCATTACAGTTTTGGCTCTGAAACTGTATAATTCCTATCTACTCCTTTTCCATGGGCCAGTGAGAAGAAAAGCACATTGCTACTGTGGAAGGAAAGTAACCAAAGCAAAGATGAAACAAATGATTTGTGCAAATACTGCCTACCATGACAGCCAAGCCTCAGAAATGGCACAAAATGAGCTTCTCAAATGAAACAAGAATCTAGAATACGAGGACGATGACCTATGTGGGGGTGCGGTGTGTTTAGTTTGGGAAACTCGGAGACAGAGCTGGGCTGATCGAGAAACTCTCAGGGGAGACTTTGGTAGCAAATGATATTTACCCTTTGCCCTACACCTCGCAGAACTTGTAGAAAAGAATAATCGAGGGATAAATGCGCTTTGTACAGATTACTCATGAAGAGCCAGGCGTTGCTCTCATGCAGGAAGCTCACCAACCTGTGCAAGAGTGGTCTTTCCATGTTAAAACTCTGCTGAAGGAAAACAAAAACAATAACAAAAACCAAAAACACCGGGAAGAGGAACTCTTCTTCCTACACCCTGGAGTTAGTATTTCTAGACTATAATTCAGTTTTTTGCTTTTCTTTTCTTTCTTTTCTATTCTTTCTGCTTATTCTGTACTCTCTCCACTTAAACTGAACTATTCTTGTTTGTTCCTGTTTCTCAGCATTTCAGCACACCAGTTCTATTGCTGTCAGTGGATTACACCACTGAAACGATCCTAATGTGGTTTCTCTTCAGTCCCAGCCATCTTTTAACTTGGCTGTGTCTTTGTGTGTGTTCCAAGTGGCTCACTACCTAATTTACTGTTGCATCCTCAGCACCAAAGAGAATTCTTCCTGTGCCCCTTTGCTCAGTCAGTGTTTGTGGATTCATGTTGCATGCTGCAGAATATTTGCAGGAAGACACAGAGATTCAATGTCTACATGTGTGATACTCAACATATGTGAATGGACAAAGCTGGGTTTACAAAACTGGGTATATATTCCATATAGAATGAAAGACTAAGAATAGGTCTTGAGAAGGTCTGATCAAGGAAATGGAGGATTTACTAAGAGTGCAGGCCTGAGGGAAAACTCTGGCTGATAGGAAACATTCAGCCACTCTCATTTTTTCATACCACATTCTTTAGGTTTTTAAAAAGACATAATTGAATTAAAACATTTTCGTCCTGGTGTTAGTCAAGTCACATTGGTCTAGGCTGTAACACCTACACTGTTCTCTCTGCCAGTTGCCAAATAATCCTCTTAATTAAACAATATGTAAATGAGTTTAGTATTATCAGGCTAGAGGTGGTCCTCTCTCCTCCAAGTTCCATTTTACAAATTCTATTTTTGTTTTTATCCCCCTTGTCTCTGACTTACCAAGTGATTTCCCCCTATGTGACTAAATTGTCTGCATGTGAATTACCTAAGCATCCTGCAGAATCACCTACTGAAGGCCTGAGTGCTCCTCTTGCTTCTGCCAAGAAGGGTGCCAACAAAGATGTGTGAGATGAAGCATGAGGCTATGGGTAGCAGTCACGTGACAAAGGCATACTAAGGTAGGCCCAGTCAGTGGCATACCTCCAATTAGAAAATTTACAATCTATCCTTAATCAATCTGGGAAAGGGGAAGCATTTTATACAACAGTATTTTGATGAGAACTAATTTATACTAATTCATGATGTGACAAATTCCATATCTGTTTGCTGAGCAACCACACACTGCCAGCCTAATTGCTGAGCAGTGGTGACACATAACAGTGAGCCAAATACCTGTGTCGTCTGTTGTCCTGAGGGCAAACTGGAGTGGGGTCTGATAAGCAAAGAGCACACAACCCAACCAGTAAAGATTTATCTGAGCCTGCAAGTCTTACAAAGGAAAAGTCCACTCAAGGATCCGAGACTTTTTTTTTTTTTTTTTTTGGAGAGAGACAGAGAGAGAGAGAGAGAGGGAGACAGATAGAGATGGGGCGCCAGCAGCCTCTCAGCTGCTGCGAACAAAATCCAGATGTGTCTGCCCCCTTGTGGTCAAGTGTGGCATTGCGCCCTTGTGTCACTTTGCATCTGGCTAAACGTGGGACCTGGAGATTGGAACCAGCGTTCTTAGGCTTAGGAGGCAGGCGCCTTAACCACTAAGCCATCTCTCCAGCCCAGATCTGAGACTTTTTAACACTCCCTCCACCAGAAAAAAAAAAAAATGATGAATTTTTGAATTTTAAAAAATGTCTTGGGGCCTGGAGAAATGGCTCAGCAGTTGAGGCACTTGCCTGCAAAGCCAAAGGACTCAGGTTTGATTCCTCAGTACCCACATAAAGTTGTGCATGTGTCTGAAATTCCTTTGCAGTAAGTGGAGGTCCCATTGTGCCCATTCTCTCTCTTTCTATCTAATAAATAAATTTTTTTAAAAGGTGTCTCTGGAGGAGCAGGGAAAGGGTAAGTCCAAAGTCAATAAGTATAATTAAACATAAGTTAATAAATAATCTCATTACCATAAACGGCAAAAGATGTGGGAAGGAGTGTTAAATCAGTAAGTTTCGAAATAAAGAGGTTTATTATTTTCTACAAGTAATTCCACAGACTAAATCCCTACGCTGGCCATCCTGCAGCTTGGGTGTCTTTAGAAGGTGGTGTTACTGTTTTTCACATTCCCATTATTGCTTTTTTCCCAGGCCTCTTCAGTCTGCAGACATTTTTCTGAGGCTTGTTCTCTCATGGAGTCAAGATGGTGCCAAAGCCCTTGAGGACCCTCTTTCCACAGCAGACAGGGGGCCCCTTCTTTATCTCTCAAGAACTCTGGCCTATTCTCTTATCTAACTAGCCAAACTTCTGCCAAGTGTCCATTCCTGCATATACTACTGCAGTGATGAGGAAACACCCTGACTGGTATCTGTGCTATCTAATAATGTTGTCATTAGTCAATGTGTAACTATGAAATCTAAATAAAATTACATATAATTAAAAATCCTGTGCATCATTTGCTGTAGCCAGAACTCAAATTCTTAACAGACCTACATAGTTAGTGGCTACAGAACTGCACAGGGCAGGTTAGAAATGGTTTTTGTCATTGCAGGAAGGTTCATTGTTTAATATCAATTTGGATATATAAATCAACTTGAGCTTGAGGGCCCAAGAAAGATCCAATTTTCCTGAAGGCATACAACTTTCCAACACAATGTGAGGTTGATTCTGTTGAAAGGATAAACGAAACAAGTATTGGGTGATAAAATAGTGCTGCCAAATGACCCAGATGAGAGAGAACTTGAGAGATGACTTTAGGAGATTGCAAAAGATCTTGCGAACTGGCAGAGCAAGTTGAGAAAGCTTGATGGGTGCCGGTCCTATTCATCACAAAGGAGAGTATGCAGGGATAGTGGGGGGAGGGTCACAATGGACTCGTTGAGTCGAAGACACTTCTGTACAAGGAAAGGGGAGATTTCCAGTGTGAACTTGACTGACCACCCACAAAGACAGCTGTTTGGGCCATGAGCTATATGATGGCTGCATGACTGGGTGAGGACCTGGACCCTGTCTGCTGGAACTGTGGATTCCATAAGCAACTACCCTGCAGATGGTTTGAAGCTCACCTTTAATCCCAGCTCTGGGGAAGCAGAGGTGGGAGGACCACTGTGAATCCAAGGCCAGCCTGAGAAAACACAGTGAATTCCAGGTCAGCCTGGGCTGGAGCAAGACCCTACTAAAAAAACCAAAAAATAAAATAAAATAAAAAGTAGCTTCTTTCCAATATTAAATATGAGAGGAAGAGTTGAATAGGAATAGATTCTCCTTTTCACACTACCCAATATTAGGTGTTGAAGAGATCAAACATAGAGTTTGCCATTCTAGAACAACATTTGCTCTCCCCTGAGACCAGAAGTGTGTGCCTGAGTTAAATATCACATGCACCGTTATTGTTGTTACAATAGCCTATTAAACATTTGACTTCATTAATGCTGTGTTGAATATAATGGCAGATATTCATTTGAAAACTAAGTGGTCATACCATCTTCATGGTTTGCCAACTGCTTAATGATTTCATTGAGAATATTCAGAGTACTGACACAGGTAGTTCAGGAGTGGCTGGCCAGTGGTATTGGATTTATCTTCCTCCATTTTGGCACAGAAAGTGTGATGAGGAGAAAATGGAAGATAACTTCATAAACATCTAGGAAAATTGTCTTGGTAATGTGGAAGAGTTCAACAATTTCTCCTCAGTAAAGGCAAAATAGAAAGGAAAAAAAGAGGAAGACTAGCTTTCCACCTATCACCAGTGTGCGCCCTATATGTGTACGAAGAGAAGAGACAATGTAGTGAGACCCAAAGGACAGCTCCTTCCCTTACCATGCTCCCTCTTTCTCTCCTTAATGTACTATATGGGACATGCGTCTTTGGGAAAAACCACACACACTTCATACCTGTTGTCTGTTTTAAATTTCATTTTTAGTCACTTACTGTTATCTGGTAAATGCAAGCACTGAAACACAATATATGTGCAGATGACACACATTTAGGGTTATATATCTATGCAGATATAATACATATTTATTCATTTGCATATTTATATTTATGAAGAGGCATATTAATAACTTGTTTGTTCTGTCTCCTCCATGATCTTATAAATTCCATGACAACATGGGCCTTGCTTATTTACAACGCAAAGTAAAAAGACAAACAATTATTAGCTACATAGGTGCAGACCATCATTAACATTATTTTCAGCTTGCTTTTTTTTTTTGGTTTTTCATGGTAGGGTTTCACTCTAGTCCAGGCTGACCTGGAATTAACTATGTAGTCTCAGGGTGGCCTTGAACTCACGGCGATCCTCCTACCTCTGCCTCCCAAGTGCTGGAATTAAAGGCATGTGCCACCATGCCCAGCTCAGCTTGCTCTTTTTTGAATTTTATTGGCATGTCTGGTAATTTCTAGGAGAATGGAAATGTTATCATCTGATCATTCCTAAAAATACATAATATGACCTTTATGTATAACTCATAATGGGAAGATCCATGAGTAAGCACTGTACTATGCATGAAAAGGTGACAAAAGCTGGCCCTTTGTTCTGAGGAAACCTATTTTGTTCAGATAAGTGCTATTTAGCAACTCTGGCTGCTATCCTATGGCGGCTCTTGAGACAGAGGCAAAAATGATTTTGTGATTATTGCTGGGAGGTTTTGGGAAATGATAGACTCTCTTCCTCTTCTTAACACAGGCAAGTATTTGATTCTTTGTACAAAGTAATTTGTTTTCATTTTTATTTCTTTAGCAATGAAAGATAACATGCCTCTAACCAAAATGTTTTTATGCTGCCTTATATCTAGAAAATGAGTGATAGATCCACAAAAATGTAATCAAAACTTTAGCTCGCTAAAGCTAATGCAAGAGATGAGCTAATACATTTCTAGTTAGGCAAAAACAGCCCTAAATAAACAAGCCATACTCATCAAACAGTTCTTTAATATGAGTACAAAATCCCAGGAAAATAGGTTAGGAGGAAATCTGTGTGAATACTGAGTGTTTATGGGAAGTGAATAAACAATTGTGGGAGTGGAGATGTGCACAGTGCCTGCCTAGCATGTGTGAGGCCTGGAACTGGAGGCTTGATGCTGAAAAAGCAAGTTGCCAAGCAGGCAAAATGGATGAAGAGGGAAGAATGGTGGAAGACAGACCTATGCATATATTTCCAAACATCTCCCCACAAAATCAAAATTAAAAAAAAAAAATCACTCTCCCAAAGTTATCAAATTATTGGTAAGGGCTAGGCCCTCATATTCTCTTCATATTGAGTGAGAAGACAACTTTAAGACGAATATTCTATTTTATTTCTATCCAATGTGTGTTTATAGTTGGCTTATGTTTTTGCCTTTATTTTTATCCACTCATTGTTCTAGGCAACTTGAGTAAATGATAGAAACTTAAAATCAAGTATGTCACATCAATCAAATACTAGACATTAATATAACAAAGTGGCCAGACAATGTGACAGGTATGCTTATGTGTGTGCTTATTTATCTATACTTATTCACATATCTTTTTCTGACTACGGGGATTGAACACAGGACCTTGTGTATCTAAACAAGCACTCCTCTGCTGAACTGTATCTCCAGTCCAAAACCAGAAGGATCTCTGTGGGTAACCGCTTTGTGGCACTAATCATGCTTAAGACACAAATCAAAGGAGCGCTTCTGCATATGTTTAACAGTGGCATATGATAAGGGACACACGTAAATATTTGTAAAACATGAAAATAAACCACTTTTCTTTGTGCATTCAGGCCAGTATTATCTATAGGAAGTTTACTACCTGTATATGTTCATCTTTATGAAAGGTATCCAATTTTCTACTTTGGACTGTAATTTTAAAAAGGTATTTTTGGGCTGGAGAGATGGCTTAGTGGTTATGGCGCATGCCTGCTAAGCCTAAGAAGCCGGTTCCAATCTCCAGGTCCCACATTTAGCCAGATGCAAAGTGACACAAGGGCGCAATGCTGCACTTGCCCACAAGGGGGCGCACACATCTGGATTTCGTTCACAGCAGCTGAGAGACTGACTGCTGGCACGCCCATTCTCTATCTGTCCCCCTCTCCCTCTCTGTCTGTCTCTCTGTGTCTCTCTCCAAAAATAAAATTAAAAAAAAAAGATATTTTTTAAAAAAACAAAATGATGATTATTTTAGAGGAGTACATTTAAGTCTTTAATGATCAGGACAAATCAGTTTTGAAGGTGAATTCACAAAATTTATAGAACACATTATACAAATCCATCTAAAATGAAAAAGCAAGAACTCTAATTTGGTTTTGGAGATTTTGTTGTTGTTGTTGTTGTTGTTGTTTGCTTTGTTTTGTTTTGTTTGTTTTTTCAAGGTAGGGTCTCATTCTAACCCAGGCTGACCTGGAATTCATTATGTAGTCTCAGGGTGGCCTCAAACTCACAGCGATCCTTCTACCTGTGCTTCCCGAGTGCTTAGATTAAAGGTGTGTGCCACTACAGCTGGCTGTAAGAACTCCAATTTTTACCAGACACTAAAATCTAGACCAATTGAACCCTCTATTCATTAATGTGTACTGTGGTGAGATTTGGGTCTATGAGGGTTCAGACACTACATGGTTTAGAAGAAAAGGTTGACAGTGTGGGTGAATGGTAGAAAACTACTTACATAACAGTGTTAGTGAAGGCTGGTGAGATGGTGCATACATTTAATACCCAGCACTAAGGAGGCCAGGTAAGAGAATTACTGTGAGTTTGAGACCCTACATCAGAAAACCAAAACATTGTTAGTAGATAAACTATTTTCCCCCCTAGGAATCATGGAAGACAAGGGGGCATCCTTATCCCATTCAAACTGTCTACAAATAAAATAATGCCATTTATAGTAAGGCAAATTATTAGAAGCCACTTCATAAGAAGGGTGACTTGTTTTCTAGTTAAAGCTATAGATGTTACTCAAAGGACCTACTCTGGATTTTTTTCAGATGAACAATTTTGTATGTTTCACATACAGAACATATTTTCACTTAATCTTACAGCTTTGGCTAATAGCAGATGTTTGTGAGTAGTATGTATGTAGGTGTGTGTGTGTGTGTGTGTGTGTGTGTGTGTGTGTGCCTTTTCATCTGTATACTTTGGGAATTGTGTGTAGATATGAGCTTGATGGCAGATTTTTCAAAATGTAGATGTTTCCCACTGAAAGTCTGTTTTTCTCTGCCTCTCTGTTAGCCTCCACGCACTCCACTCATTTCAGTGTTCTACTAGCAAAGTCACAGATCCTGCTTTTTGCAACATATGTCTGTGAAGGCTTCTCCCCACACATGTCAAGACAATGCTCTCGAGCATATGTGAGTTATTTATCATCAAACAGATTTCATAGTAACAGGTGCGTCCAGGGAACCCACGTGTATAAAAAAGACTAATTTCCTTTCTTCTCCTAAAAGACAGTGACTAAAAGTGATAAGATAATGGTGGGGCTCCTTGACAACTAAAAGCTTCCAGATGTAGCTCTTGAAGCTTTTGCTAAACATTGGAACAGTCTTCGGCAATCTCAGCAGGCAAATGAATCAGATGACTGAAAGATATTTATAAGCTTGTTCTCCTACTTTAGAACAATGGGATGTATGGACATGAAAGCTGCCTTAAAGGGGTTCACATCCCACCTGTTCATTAATTGGGGCCATGAAAGGACAGTTAGCTAGCCTAAACTCAGGATCCATTCTAAAGGGAATCAGGTGGAAAGATGATTAACTCGGGATTCTCTGATGCCAACACCGTTCTCCATTTCTTTTAAAATCAGCACAGGCATCTCATCTTTTTGATCTCTTTACTGAGCAATTTCCTGTAGCAGAGCTGTCTCCACCTTCTATTCATTTTTATTACTCCCCTACTCCTTCCTCCTAATTTCTGAGATGCTCTTTGTGCTTCCATGAAAAAAAAAAATGTTAAGTGCACTACAAGCAAATTATTTGAAAAGAATATTATCAGGCAAGAAATTCTGCGCAGAGCATGTCACACCTGCAGTGTAATAGTATTTTCCCCTGGCAGCATCCATACGATCACTTGACACAGAATTAAAAATCAGCAGCTCCAAGAGAAGGGCTGCGCAGCCCCCACTGCGCCCTCGTCACTGGTGGCTGAGCTCGAGAGCACTCACTTACAGGGAGTACAAAAATCGGCTCTGAACCTGGCCACTCTGCTGGCTTGTGTCACTTGCTCAGACCGTGCATGACAAATCCTCAAATGCGTCTGGTGACATTTAGAGAGCACCGTGGACTCTGCCAATATGCCAAGCAATCAGAGTGTGCATGACAAATTATGAAACACATACTGTGAAAATTATGGACTCTGTCACGGTGCCAATCTGCTGCTGAAAACCTACTGCTGCTAGAAGTAATGTTGGCACAAATTTGTTGCTAAATTCAGTCGTATTTCTAATTCAGTAATGGATTGATCCTAATGGTGAGTTGCTGTACCTGTTTAGGTTTCAAGCAAGTTCTGCGGGGCCTAATGACCTCACCCGCTATTCTAAGTGCTCTGAGGAGTGAGATCGCTTCCCACAACTCTTTTCTTTTCATGGTTCTTCTTTGCCTCTCTGTATCACACAGGTTTTACAGGCAGTTCCTAAATCTTGGCTTCCTCAAAGAATGTTTTGGTCACAGTCTTGAATACTGGAAGGACCGTTTTTAAACATGCAGTAAAACATTGAGGGAACCTTCATCCCCACTGTCCACACAATTGCCTCCTGAAGGACAAGAAAGGCAGAAGATGAAGGGCAGGAAGAAGGGAAGCTGTGAGGAAAGCTACTGGGGAAATGGGCAGTCTAGAATCCAGAAATTATTGTATAAAATCATTATGTCAAAGACCCTGCAGAGAGCTCCTTAACAACGGCAAATACAAAACAACAAAACAAACTCACAGCAATGCAATGAGATGATGACATTCTCCCATCAGTATGAAGGGAGGACTAGCTCCAAAGACCACAAGTCCTCATGTCTCTTTCATAAAACTGCGTAACCTACACGCATTCACTCATACACTTTGAGTTAAATTGCACTTAAGTATATGCTATGCAAATAGTCATTACAATGACAGAAAAATGCCTGCGCTTGTTCAGTTCAGACACAGATAGAGGCATGCGTTTGATGTTGAACTGAAAAATTGGCTGAACTCTTGCACATAGAACCTTTACATTCAGAAGAGGGGCTATGTTCATAAAAGTATGTACAAAGGTACAACTCCAGATACCAGTAAGACTCAGAATGAGACTACTAATAATTTGTGCTTTGGAACTGCACTTCCTGAAAACTGTCTCCTATTGATGTACGCTTTGCCCCCCTACCCGTACACTTCATATCTATTCATTCAACAAACCTGAAAATAAAAGTATTTGGGGAAAAGATTGCATTGTACTGAATATATTGCAGGTATTTCTTGTCTTTGTTCCCTAAAGAACATAGTGCAATTATAACATATTAAGAACTACATGGAAGGGCTGGAGAGATGGCTTAATGGTCAAGGTACTTGCCTGAGAAGCCTGAGGACCCAGGTTCGATTCCCAAGTACTCATGTAAGCCAAATACACAAGGTGGTTCATGTGTCTGGAGTTTGTTTGTGGTGGCTGGAGGCCCTGGAAACCCATCTCTTTGACTCTCTTCAGTCTCTCTCTGCTTGCAAATAAACACATATTAAAAAAATAAAAAAAAAAGATTTATATGGAAGAGTTGATTTAATATGTGAGAGGATTAGGATATGTGTATACACACACTATGTCTTTTTATATAATGGCCTTGAACAACAAGCATTGAGGGAGCATTCCTTTGTGCACATCCAAGAGATGACTAGATGTGGATATAGTGAACTAATGATAGGAATCAACTTTAAGTATATAATAACTAATGTTATGTCAAGTCTCTATTTTTAAAATATTTAGGGACAGTTATAACTTTTTCCCTATAAACTATTTAGAGTTTATAACTATAGCCTTAATTATTTTTCTGTAGATATGCCTATACATGTCCTTTTTGTTGATGAGGAATATGAAATTTTATTCTATGGCATCATGATATATTCTTTTTAAATATTGTATTTTTGTATCTATCATTTTTGAAACAGTCACAATATCATGAGATGCATTAGATGGATTTAAGTCACAGTGATGACAGTGTAATAAAATCAGTGTAATAAAGATCCAAGCAAGCCTGTTGCCATCAGATTTCTTGCTATATTTATTCTACCTGCTGGGCTTTAAAAAAATTCTCTTTATCTATATTATCAATTGTGTTCAGGGCTTAGGTTTGTTTATGGAATCTACCTACAGTATAGAATTATACTAACATTGTGTAGATTATTAAAGAAATCACAATCAAGATGTGTTTTCTTTATTGATTTTAATTTGTGTGGCACTTTTTAGCATAGAAACCATAGGGCATTAGATAATAGGTTGTTTTTTTAAGGTAATACCAGTATTGGAAGGTAATATGAAAGTTCCAGTTTAGAAGAAATTTGGCAGCACCTAGTCACTCCTGGGTCTGGCACTAGCACCAGATGGATACAGCTCATTGTGAATAATATGAAAGGAAACAACAAAAAAGAGGGATGGAAGGAGAAGTCTTTCCAGGACTTTCCCTGCATGGTTCATGCTGGGTCCGACTCTTAGCTTCTGTCAATACCAGACGTCTTGAGAATGAAGCCAAGACATGCCCTTCGACTCAATGCCCCTTTCCTTCAATGAAAAGAGAAGTTGACAAGACAACTGCCACCTAGGCTTTTCCAAATTTGAAGGAGTGTCTAACCTGTCAAAGCAATGATTGGCAGTTAGTCAAGCTTCTTTCGAAAGACATGAAAGAGAAACTCCAAAACATTGAACAAAGTAGGAGCAAAGATTCAGAAATACACACAATCTTACTCTGAGGCAAGAGTGAAAAGCTTGTGTTTAGTTAGTAATCTGCACATTAATTCTCCTTAATGTGAATACATTGTTTGGCCAAAAGGCAGCCGAGGAGTTTGCTCGGTGCCAAGTAGAGAAGGAGCAGTGCTCCCTCCATCTATGTCTCTGATTATAAAACAGCAGGAGAGATCGTTAGGGGAGCATACACGTTCTGCTTTGGGGCATATGTCAGGTTCAATACAGTGAACAGATTTAAGCTTTGCCAAAGGTGCCAAGTACTTCTTCCTGCGATTTCTCCAACAATGTGGCTCTCGGCTTGTGCTGCTGGCAGTTTTGCAGAAAACTGGGGTGGTGAGTGACACAGATGGTGTAGAGAGTCTGACATTGCATATTATTTACCAATCAGAAAATGACTCAGTTGTTTTATGCACACAATTATAAAGGACCAACTGTACCAGCCTGTACCACCTGCTTGTAGTCAACAGCAGGGAGAGGGCATGCGTCAACGTAAAAGATGAACGATTTCACTCTTTGTTATGGGTTTTTAGACACTCAGACCCAAGTTTATTCTTCTACAGCTTGTGAAAATTCAATAACATTTCCTATTAGGGCTGTGTTGACACTATCTTCTTTGGATCCCATTTTCTAGATATAGGTTCCAAAATATAAAAATGTTACATTGTGATTTTTGCACCTAGCTCTTAAAGCATGGCATTGTAAGGCAGTTCTGGTGCATGATTCAGACATTTCTAAGGTGCACTTCAGATCTCTAGGAAATGCCCTAACTATCTGTAAACTTAATGAGGACATTAAGCTGGATCCTCTTGGCATTAAGAGTAAGGAAACTAGCATTTCTCAAACACCTGTCAAAAACACTTTATTGCTTCTTAGTCATATGATCATCTCCATTGACTCTCGGAGGTA
Organism: Orientallactaga sibirica; assembly: GCA_036365145.1. Classification (NCBI taxonomy): domain Eukaryota; kingdom Metazoa; phylum Chordata; class Mammalia; order Rodentia; family Dipodidae; genus Orientallactaga; species Orientallactaga sibirica. The sequence continues at coordinate 12,388,503 of JAEOAD010000060.1, read as the reverse complement.
GACAGGGGTTTTCAATTGCCCATGGTAAGGTCTGAGACTAACAGATAAAATACGGATTCCAGCCCAGTATGTGCTACTGAATTCTGCTTTATTTTAGAAGAGTTGATCACGTGAATTCCACTAAAATTTATTCTGAGGTTTCATTAGACTACTGAAGTTATTTTTTTTTAATAGTAGAAGAAAACATTCTAAATCCGTGTGTATATATGCTGTGCAAAATATTTACTCTGAAGATATGTGTAAAAAGTGACAATCTCCTTAATGATATTACCTGTCTCACTTACTGATGTCATGGATAGTATCATAAAATGTTACTTAAATGATTCACTGTTTTAGACAATATTTGCTGAATATCTGTACATGTTGTGCTATTTTCTACAAATTTTTGGAAGCAAAATTTTTTGAGGGCTGGAGAGATGGCTTAGTGGTTAAGGCACCTGCCTGCCAAACCTAAGAATGCCCATTCGAGTCTCCAGGTCCCACATTTAGCCAGACACAAAAAGTGACGCAAGGGTGCAATGATGCATTTGGCCACAAGGAGACACATGTGTATGGAATTTGTTCATAGTGGCTGAGAGGCCACAGGCAAGCCCATTCTCTCTCTCTCTCTCAAAAAAAATTTTTTTGACTTGATTTTTTAAAAAATTGTGATATAAGGGTTTTATTAATCATTAGAAATCTATTATACTTTCATTATCTGGAAAAATTAGTTTTGTTAATGACAAAAGGGTTGTTTTATTGTTTTTAAATTAATTAATTAATTAATTAATTAATTTTGTTTTGGTTTTTCAAGGTAGGGTCCTGCTCTAGCCCAGGCTGACCTGGAATTCACTCTGTAGTCTCAGGGTGGCCTTGAACTCATGACAATCCTTCAACTTCTGCCTTCTGAGTGCTGGGATTAAAGGTGTGCGCCATCACGCCTGGCTCTATATATTCATTTTTTGTGAGAGTATCAAACTATGTAGCCCAGGTTGGCCTAATACTGTAATCTGCCTGCCTGAGCCTGTCCAGAGCTGAGAATTTCATTTTTAATTAACATTTTAATTAATATAACAAAAATACTTTTTCTACATTTTTCTTGGCCATTTGTCTCTGTCTTAGTAATGTTTTTTTAACAATTTGCAATTTGACTTCATGTGTTTTTCTATCATTTTATAAGAAAATTTTATACACAAACACACACACAAACACACATACATGCACAAGGGCCTCTTGCCACTTCAAACAAATACCAAATGCTTGTGCCACTATTTTCTTTTCTTTCTTTCTTTCTTTCTTTCTTTCTTTCTTTCTTTCTTTCTTTCTTTCTTTCTTTTTACTTTTTACATCTGGCTTACATGGTTGTTGAGGAATTGAACCCATCCCAGCAGGGTTACAAGAAAGTATCTTTGGGGCTGGAGAGATGGCTTTGTGGTTAAGGTGTTTGCTTGCAAAGCCAAAGGATTCCGATTTGATTCTCCAGGACCCATGTAAGCCAGATGCACAAGGGGCCACATGCATCTAGAGTTCATCTGCAGTGGCTAGAGGCCCTAGTGCACCCATTCTTTCTCTCTCTCAAATGAATAAATAATTTTTTTTTACAAAGGAACTTTAACCACCAAGCCATCATTTCAGCTTCCTCTCTCTCTCTCTTTTAGTTTTTTCAGTAATTGAGTTTTCAGTGTGATCAATTCTTCCTATTGGCTGCTTTAGCATCATCAATAAATACTGACTTGGTTTTGCTCTATTAAATTGAAAACATTTTTCATTCCTATTTTGATTTAGCTTTCAATAGAGTAGCTATATAGTAGTGATTTATTTCTAGATATATAGGGATTTTTCTGAAGATCAGCTTGATTTCTCATTTCACCCAATTGTAGAAATATAACTTGTGTTACTTCAGTTGTATTAAACTTGATAGTCTCTATGATCCCAGAATATGTTACCTTGTTAATGTTTTTCTACACTTGCAAGATTGCGTGCTCTGCTCTTGTTGGATTAATTATTACATAAATGTTAATTGATTAAAATTGACTAATAGTCTTCTTGTGTATGCTATCATTGCTAATTTTCTGTCTCCTTGCTCTATTAATGATTAAGAGTAATATTGAAATAATTGCAATTGTGAGGTGATCTTTCCCTGTTGGTAGTCTAGTATTAACTTGTTTCATATACTTTGACGCCCTGTCACTTGTTACCTTAACTTTAGGATTGCTGCGTACCTCTGAAGATTTGGTTCATTATTATGAAATGACCTTAGTTATTCCTCATAATATTCTTAGTTCTAAAATCTTTTCATTGGACAGTAGTATAATCCTTATGCCATTTTTCATACCTCAGCAACTTTAATCTCTCTTGACATTAAAGTTGTCTTTACATTTAATGCGAATTTCTTTTGGTTTGTTTTGTTGTCGCTGTTGTTGTTTTGATACAGGGTTTTGCTATGCAGCCATAGTTGGTCTGGAACTTGCTAGGTACACTTAGGATTACAAGAACATGTCACCATGCCCAGTTTTTAAATGGAGCTGGGGATCCAAACTCAGCTAATTGTACTTGTGTGTCAAGCAATTACCCATTAATCTTTTTTTTCCAACCCTGTGTGTTTCTTTTTGAATGTCTACTTTTGCTATGTCTTCAAGTTCATCAGTTTTATGAGCTCATATACTGTTAGTTTTTGACTAGTGTATTTTTTCATATCTGACTTGTTGTAGTCATCTGTAAATGGGTGATGAAATTTGTTTACATTTCTATTTCTCTGTTTACCTTCTCAATCATATGAACCATTGTTGCAGTAACCTCTAATTTTCCTGCTTCTGATTCTTACATGGAAGACAGCTCTGGTTCGGTTTCAATTAATTTGTTGTTTTGTACAAGACATTATCTTTCCCAAATTCCTTGTATGCCTGGTAAATGTTGGTCAGATGTCAGAAGTTAGGAAGTTTACTTTTTAGAATGCCATATATTTTCATGTTTCTTATGAGTTTCATCATAGATACAGCATGAGCTTTGTTCTGGAATATAATAAATTTCTAGGAAAGTATTTAACTCTCAAAATCTGTATTTAACTTTTCTTGGGACAATTCCAGAGCAGGGCCCTATTCTCGAGCTCAATAATCCCAACTTTGAATGCAAAGCTTCCTTGAATAGTCTACTCAAAGAGTTATTCCAATCTGTTAGTGCAAGGGCATTCCTCTCAGCTCTGTGTTCTCTGCTCACTGCTTCCTTTATCACTTTGTGGTTGTTGTTTTCTTAACCTTGGATAATCTGTTCACAAGCCAGCACTAAACTAGTACTCAGTTGAATCCTCAAGGGAAATTCTAGAAGGATCTGTTGGGTTCCCTTTCTGGGTAGTCCTCTTCTTTTGTGTACTATCTCTTGAAATGTCAGGTTCTTGGCTGTCCAGGACCACATAGATTCATCTCATAACTGTAGAAATCTACCTGGCTCTATTGCATTCCTGCTTCCTCCCTGTGGGCAGAAATCTCTTACTACACAGAAGGCTGGGTAGTTGAGGAGTTGTCCTTCCGTGTGGCCTGATCTCAAGGATTACCTTCTTTTATGGCCTAGTAGTCACTGTCATCAAAATGGAATTCCTATAATTTTCACTTTAAAAGTAAAATCCAGTTATATTAATCTCCTTTTTCAGAATATTTTTTTCCTTATAGTAAGATCTAAATGTTTAATAGACACAGAAACATGTATATTTAGCAACTGCCTGCTTTGTGACTTCATCTTTCATTCCTTCAGAGGCATGTGTATATTGCAGAGCTAAAGTCCCCTTGGGCAACAATTTCTCTAAAAAGAAATCCACAATATAATTATTTATCTATATCATCTTCAGTTGTCTTTTAAAAATTTATTGATATGCTTCTGGGCATGGTAGCCCATGCCTTTAATCCCAGCACTTGGGAGGATCACCATGAGTTTGAGGCCACCCTGAAACTACACAGTGAATTCTAGGTCAGCTGGGGCTAGAGTGAGACCCTACCTCAGAAAAAAATTATTAATGTATCCTGTACTTATTTTTATGTCAGCACATGGAAAGTTGTTCTTTTCAATGTTGCATTTTACTTTCTGGAAGATAATACAATTGGTTAAATGATAATACAGTATAATGTAACTTTTAAATCCAAATGGAATCATCTTGACCTCATCAAATCCAAAAGCTTGCATACATGGATGCTTAACACTTTCTGATTTTTTTGTTGTTGTTTTTGTTTTGTTTTATTTTACAAGGTAGGGTCTCACTGTAGCTCAGACTGACTTGGAATTTATTATGTAGTGTCAGGGTGGCCTCAAACTCATGGAGATCCTCCTACCTCTACCTCCCGAGTGCTGGGATTAAAGGTGTGCACCACCATGCCCAGGAACATGTTCCATTCTTGTAGCCTTAGGAACATAATGTCAACTAATGGGACTGAGGTGGCAAACATTGTTTACCATTTCAAATGTCTATATGATGATAAAAATCTGGTGTTCTACTTTTCTATATCAATAACAATTGCTTTCTCTTAAAAGATTTCCCTCCTTAGAAATTCCTCCCAAGAGGAACGTATGCCAATGTTTATACTAGCACCCATGCTGCAATATGTATTACATATGGACTCACAGAGATTTATAGAAAGGAGGGAGGTACTTGTCAGCAAGTGGTTAAAAGCATGTTCTTCATAAAAAAGTGATTCATAGGTTTTAAATCTGTATGCATATTTTGTGTATAATCATACATATATCACATCTATCTGTATCAGTTTATACTTTAAAGTATAAATTTTATTTTTTTCCAAAATTTCAATTATTTTCTGAAACATTTGAAATTAATATATTTATAAATATAATTACTGACACCTTTGAGATTTGGACTATAAAATTTCTTTTGAGTCACAGTAATCAAAATGAAGGTGCATTTCTGTTATATCTCCCTAGTGTCCTTAACAGTCAGCAGAATGTTCAAGTCATAATCTATGAAATTGTTTAGTAACAATAGGTAAATGAAATCTGAGCTTAAACTTAAATTTGCCAATGTATGTTTCATTATAACATACTAAACTGCTAGCTTTCTATAATAAATGTATCATGATTTGGGGGTTTTGTATGATGCATGGCTATACCAAAACAATGCGGTTCTGTTGAATGTAAGTGTTGCTGAGGAATGAAAGCTCTGTACAGTTAGGAGTATTTTGTTTCTCTCTACTGTAGAACCTGTAGTAATGGATGACAATGAGAGCTCAATAAATACTTAGTGTAATAACTCATCTTTTAAAACATATGCTACTTGCTCGGTGGGGTGGTGCATACCTTTAATCCCAGTACTTAGGAGGCAGAGGGAGAAGGATTGCTATGAATTTGAGGCCAACCAGAGACTACATGGTGAATCCCAGATCACCCTGGGCTAAAGTGAGACCCTGCCTCAAACACCCTCCACTCATATGGTATTGAAAGAAAAGCACACAATGTTTTCTTTAACCACATCAGAAAAAATTCAATCCAAATATTTAATGGGACTTTCTAGTGTGATGAAGCATAACAAACAGAGTTCCAACACTTGGCATTTGAAGCATGAGGACCAGGAACATGAAGGCAGCTTGGGCAAAGGCCTGTTCCAAAAAGAAAAATAAATATTTTATAAAATAAAATATTTTGAGAAATATAAATTTTGTATCATTCTTAAATAACATCCTATGGTTCTCTCATTTATTGTGTTTTCTCATGTACTTATACTGTCCATAAATTCTAGAAGCAGGTGATATTTCATCTAAAATATCACCATTCACTGGTATAGCATGCAAATTATTACATTATTATCTTCTATATTACTTCCTTCTAATTTTTTTAAATTTTTTTAATTTTTAGAGAGAGACACAGAGAGAGACAGGCAGAGAGAGAGGGAGACAGATAGAGAATGGGCACGCCAGCAGTCTCTCAGCTGCTGTGAATGAAATCCAAATGCGTGTGCCCCCTTGTGGGCAAGTGCGACATTGTGCCCTTGCGTCACTTTGCATCTGGCTAAACGTGGAGATTGGAACCGGGTTCGTAGGCTTAGCAGGCAGGCACCTTAACTGCTAAGCCATCTCTCCAGCCCTTCTTCTAATATTTTTAAAGCAATTTGAATTTTGGTGTGTTGAACGTCTGTAGTACTAAACATGGTCTTATTATTTACCTTAACTAATGAGAATGACCAGATTCTGGTCAAAGTGATTTTTTTTCCTACAATGTTTTATATCAAAATCAGGAAAACCAAAAGCAAGAACTTTATAAAGAATTATGTAAAAATAAAAACATATTGAGGTTTTTTGTCTCCGTCCAGCAGGACAAAGAGGCCATAAGCTTGGTCATGAAGCAGGAACCTTGAACCTTTATTGCGGAACAACTCATGCTCTCTTATACAGTAATACAGCCAATCGCAACAGCAGATTCTGGTTACATAACTGACACTTAGCAAAGATAGGTTGGGCCATAAGCCAGTCAACATCACCCAATTTAGTAGCCAAGCACAAATTACTTCCTGGTTTGCCGTCTCTCCTCCTGGCTCATTGCCAGCCGCCATCTTTAGGGTAAGACATTTGTGAGGCAGCCCCAGATGCTGCCCCCTACAGTTTTTCTTCTATGGGAGAAGATCCTGTGGTATGAAGAGATGGGGAAAGTTATTATTATAGTCATTATAACCATTTTTACTTGTGAGAAGTACTCTACAAAGCCTGCACATAAGGCAACATCCTTGGCAAGCAAGCTGATGTGAGAGGGAACCTGGATATGGTAGTAATATCTACATGTGAGGTCAGGATTTTCCTGTCTACAATTTCACTAACATTTAACTCAATAAAAATCTAGCTCTGGTTAAGGTTTTCATTCTTGTAGCCCAAAGCTATTTGTCATAGGTGAAAAAAACCTGCTTTCTCATCTTGCCAAATACAGTATTTTCTAAAATTTATTTATGTATTTATGAGAGAGTAAATATGGGGAGTCCAGGGACTCCTGCCACTGCAAATAAACTCCAGATGAACGATGTGTGTGCCACTTTGTACATATGGCTTCCACAGGTGCTGGCCATCAGGCTTTCCGTGCAAGTGGCTTTAACCACTGAGCAATCTTTTCAGCCCTATAGTATTTTAAATTTATCTCTAAAATAAGAAAACTAGGATTGCCAAGGTGTTGTGGTCAGCTTCACGTTGCTGGGATGACCCTCCAGACCAGACACAGTTTATGGGAGGAAGGGATTTATTTCAGACTTATAGGGAAGTTCCATAATGGCAGAAGAGCCTGCCCTACTCTGTGTATATTCACACAGATAAAAGAAAAACCATCACCCAGCACCACACACAAGCAAGTACATACTAAGAACCTCAGGCAGAGCTCAGCATTCTGTATAGCTTAGGCTGGGATTCAGATCCACCCCCAGGGTCATCCCCCCTTCCCCCATAGCAGGAGTCTGCCTGCTAGGGGCAGAAGCTGCAAATTCAATTTTAATAATACCTGAGTCTATTAGGCTACATAGATTCAAACTACCACACAAAGTAATGCTTTTCATTTAGTTTTTTGTTTGAGTCTATTCCTTGAAGATCTTATACTGATAGAATGCTTCAAAATTCTCCCAGTGAAATATACAACTGTTAATATACTTTAGTTTTGAATTATTTGATTTAGAGGAAGTAGAAAATTGAAACTCTAATTTTATCAGCTAATTTTGGCTGCTGATTCTGCAGATATGTTTTAAACTCAGTTCCAGTGCAAGTGAAAAAAAAATCTGCTTAGTTTTGCAACCCATATTTACAAGGAGTTGTATGTTTAATTCTCATGTTCACCAGTGATGTTATTAAATTCTTTGTAGTAGTCAGACCTTACAGTCCCCCAGTTACGTGTTAACACTGAAGGTTTATTGAGACACCTGGAAGAACAACTTGTCTCTGCTTCAAGATTGAAGTACATGTCTATTTAAGATGAACATTGTTGGAGATGAACAACTTTCCAGGATCAAGGAAAGGAATCCTGTGTGGCTATGAATGAAAACTAAAAAGCATTTGCCTGTATTTTGAAATGATCATAAAAGATAAACTGAAAACAGCAGGTTCAGCTAACCTATCCATCTGGAAACTCTTCCTGTCCCGGACCCTATTTATAAAGCTGTAGTTATGGTTTGGAATGATGTCTTAGAAACAAGAAACACCTGCCTGAAAATACTTACTATAGATTACATTTCTTCCTAGAACAGACACAAATTTTATTGATATTCACCACACCTGCAGCTCTACAAACTTCAAATAGGTCAGTTACGTCTTCTATTTCCCAATAGCCATGTGGTAAAACAGCTGCATCTCAACGTTCAATACAGTAGCATGTTCCTTAAAGTAAATGGATGGGATTTTGTTTGCATTGCTATGATTTAAAATAAAGTTTGGGGGCTGGAGAGATGGCTTGATGGTCAAGGTGCTTGCCTACAAAGCCAAAGGACCCAGGTTCAATTCCCCAGGAACCATGTAAACCAGATGCACAAGGTGGAACGTGTGTCTGGAGTTCATTTGCAACAGTTGGAGGCCCTTTTGGACCCATGCTCACTCTCTCTCTCTCTTTGTCCTCTCTCTCTCTTTCTCCTCTCTCTCTCTCTCTCTGTGTCTCTCACTCTTTCTATCTTTGCTTCTGTCTATCTCTCAAATAAGTGAATGATTCAAAAAAGAACTAAAATAAGGTTATGTAATTAATTGGGAAGATTAAAGACAGTATTTTAAGAAGACTATTACAATAATATACTTGGCATACACATTGGGAGGTTGTGGATCACAACCTCATGTGAAAGTTGTGCCATCCCCTGCCTTAAGGATGGAGATGTAGAGTTCAGTGGTAATGTTTTAGAAGACCCTAAAGTTAGTCATTTAAAAGTTAACATCTAAATATAGATATGTTTTATACTTAGGAAATTCTCATAATCCTTCTTAAGCAGAATGAAGACATTTATAAGGATTTTCAAAAAAAATAACATACCCTAAGTTTTTTAAATTCGCCTATAGAAAACTGATAGTTTTGTAGTAGAGTCTAGAACACTGCTACTGTACAGATTTATGTGGCCACCGCCACAATCAGAACACAGTGTTTCTACAGGTCCCATAATTCCCTTGTGTGGCCTGCTTTTACATCCTTCGCCGCCCAAAACCATGGCTCCTGTAGATCCATGCAACCACACTCTAATGCTGTCTTCTGAGAATATTATATAAACAGACTCATACCTGCACCCCCTTCTTGTATTTCTGTACTATCTTTATTTATCTTTATCATTTATTTTCCTTCATTTTAGTTTCCTTCTTTCTTTGCTAGTTTCTTGAGGTACAAGTTTAGATTATCAATTTCACACATTTAAAAAATATTTGATTACACATATTTTTCCTTTAAGTTTCTCTTTAGCTATACCCCCAAATTCTTATATGTTGCATTAAAATATTTTTTTAGCTAAATATCTCCAGTTTTCTTTTGAGATTTCCTCTTTGACCAATGGATTATTTTGAAGGTTTTTTTGTGTGTGTGTTATTGATTTTTAGTTTAGTCCATTATGACTTAAGAGTGGGCTGTGTAAGCCACCAAGTCATTTCTATCTGGTAGCGCTGGTTGCATGATGCAAGGCGTGATTCTCTTTCAGTGATTGCTCCACACTCACTAGAAAGGCCTGGACCTTTCCCATGTGCCAAATAGGTCTGTGGGCTTCTCTGGGAATGCTGTTGCCCACTTCTGAGCAGGTTTTGTTGCTTTAGCTCTAAGTTGAAAGATACTGAAGAGGAAAACGAAGTAAATTCCCTGTTGCTTTAATTGGATTTTCAGTACTTCTGAAGCTTGCCTGCTCATATTTACTTTTCAGAGTTGTCAAGTACTTTTCATGTGAACACTTTCTAGATTGTACAGCTTCATGTGGTACAAAAGACTGAGAGCACTTACTCTGTCTTACACCATTAAGAGAGTAGAATCTCTTGAAAGGAATTTTATTGAGATAATTTGTTGTAATATGTTTGGCTAATTTTAAAAAATGATCTATTCCTCATTTTAGATTAAACTCTTTGTAGAAATTTACTTTAAAAAATCATGTAAAAGATTTACACAGCATTTCTATGTAACGGGACTCTTCTAGCATTGAGGACACATAGTCAGTAATCATGACAAATACTCTTGCATACTTAAAGTTTAGATTTGAGTGGGAGAAGATAGGGGATAAACACTAAACTACATCACTGAAAATAGGCAACATGTCAGAAGGTGGGTATAGGTGCAATAAGGAAAACTGAAAGACTGCAATGTTCACTCTGACTGTCAAGAAAGTAAAGGAGAGGGCAACACTAAAGGATGAATAGAGATGAAAGAATTACATTGTGCATGTTGGAATCACCATCTTTAAACACTGGATTTGAACAAATGAGGTTGTCCAAATGATTATACTTATTCCTACCACTGAGAACTGTTCTCTCAGTTACACACACATTATACTTTGTACAGCTAAAATGTCTATGAGAAACCACAGAAAGTATAATGACTTTATAAAATAACTCATTAAATTAGCATTAGTATGTGTTAGGAAAATTGAAGTTAACACAGACAGAAATAACACTGACAATGTATAAACTAAATTGAGTTGCCACAGTTGTCTCTATGAATCGTGAGACTGTCTTTACTGAGCTCCTAAACTTCTGTGATCTGACGTGGACAGGCATTTATTATTCTCAAACTAAATTCAATGGTTTTCTTTCAAGTTCTGAGATAGTTTATCCATGTGATTTGTCCAGAGTGGCAAAATCATAGAATTGAATTTGTGGCAAAGTTTTAAATAGCATGTCTGTTTTACAAATGTTTGAAGAAATCCTTCAAGTCAATACAACATGACAAGTATTTATTTGTTTGAATGTTTTACCTTACCAATAGTGAGGGCTATTAAGAGCAATACAGACCATTCTAGGAAAGAGTTAGTGGTCACTCACTTACCCTGACCAGATGTTGCCATCTCCCATTGCTATGTGAGTCTAATTGACTCCCTGGGGAATCTCCATGTGGGCTGCTGAGGGCCAAATTCAGCTCAGGAGTTGTGAGTGAGTGACTGATGACAGAGGTTGACTCAGGGTGTTTGCCTCAGAGGATATGTTCAGAGTTGGAGGTTACACAAAGTCCAACAGCCTTTGCATCTAAACCTCAGCAGAACTTACACCTTAGTTAGCAGCTTTTACATGTGAAATATGAAAGCACAAGGAACTTACTCACCAGTAAGCTATAATCTGTCAAAAGCCATATATAGACAAACATATGCATATATTTGCAAATATGTGCATATATCAATAGCATAGATATGCATACTAATGAAAATATGAAAGATATATATATATAATGTTTATTATTATTATCATTATTAACAACATATTTAGTGTGGATACATCATGTGTTGGTGCCCTCTTTTCCCTCATCCCTGCCCCCATTCCACTGGGAACCCTCCCTAGTGTGGTTGCAGGTATTCCCTATGGCACTGTGGTTTATGTGTTGTGGAAGCAGCAGTCAGTTGTCTTGGAGGGTAGGGAATGACTCTGGGCATGATGTCTCAATCTATGGCTCTTACAATCCCCACCCTTTGCTAAATACCCTTAGCTGTGGTGAGTGAGTTTTATGTGTACTTCAGTGATGAGCTCTTTAGGAGCCTCTGGATCTCTGTTTTGGTAGGTGTTGAGTATCCTCAGTGTCTGTCTCCTAACCCTGGGGTCGATTATCAGGTTCAGCATGGAAGCAGCACTCTTGCTTATCTCCCCAATTCATCTGTGGCTTGGCTGAAGTTCAAAGGGTGATTTATCTCCGCGGGTCTCACTACCCTCTGAAACAGAAGAACAGATTCTCCAGTGGGGAGTGCAGTCAGCATTGTTTAAATGGGGTGAGCATTATTATTTAGGGAGAGGTTGATGAATGTAACTCTCTTTTAGCCAAAGACTAGTGAGAACTTGACACTGGGGAACCTAATTTTTGTCTCCATAGGATTCTGATCTGGTTCCCAATTCCAGATACGGGTTCCTTTACACGGAGCAGATCTCTTAGCCTATCAGAAAGCTATTGTTTACCTACTGAGCCTGCGTGCCACTATTGCCCTAGCATGCGCATCCTGTCAGGGTGTTTGCTTCTGAGTAGGTTAGACCTCTGGTTTCTCACATCATTGTTGGCCACCTTCCCCCAGGAGCTCATATAGTGCTTTCCAGCACTAAACAGGCTAACTGTCTGGGAACTGGCTTTCTCCTGAATTCCAGTGAGGTCTCTCCGTGCTCTGTGTCGGCAGCATATGGTGTCTTCTTGCGGGTAATCAAGTGCTTTGACAGAAAGCTGTCTTTAGTTGGGGATCCTGTAGGTCTCTCTGATCAACAGCTCAATGTGGGTAGCAACCAATCTCTTGTACTGTGTGTTACAGGCCAGAGACAGGAAAAAACATTTTTCTTTTAAGCTTAGGCTTCATCCTACTCTCACCAGGGCCCTACTTTTCAGGTGCTCCCCCTTACTCCTTTTGAGGGTTTTATCTTTTAGATTAAAGGTTTCTATGGTACCATCTCATTTTGGATTTAGTTTTGTTTTAATTTCCTTGCTCCCCTTGCCCTGCCCCCAAACCCTTCCATCCTTATTGTCTGGGCCTTGAGTTGCCTATCAGGTATGTCAGCAATTTGAGCAGGTCCCAGATATAATATATGATATATTTAAGAGGGTGAGAAGATAGTTAAGTTGGTCCAGTGCTTGCCTTGCAAGCATGAGGACCTGAGTTTGATCCCCAGAAAGGTCAAATATCTTGGCCACATGTCTGTAATATCAGACCTGGGAAGGTGGGAACAGAAGGATCCCTGAGTCCCCCTAGCTAGCTAGGCTAACAAAACTGGTGAGCTCCAGGCCATGAGAGACCCTGTTTCAACAGGAGTGTTCCTGTGGATGTTCCCCAAGGTTGTCCCCTGGTTTCCACTTGTGTGCATATGTATATGCATGCACTCACAGATATATAAACATGCATGCCACCACACACACATGCAAAAAGATAAATTTAAACATATGCAAGATATAGTAAATATATATATATATATATATATATATATATATATATATATATATATGTTATCTGACAATATATTTGTCTTTTGGAAGTTCACACAATACTTAACCGAATACATGACATGCAGGTAATGACAGTTACTGTGTGAAAGTACCAGAAAAAAGGAAAAATTAATTGAGCTGATTTTGCTCTTAAACATTAAAATGAAAAAGTTATAACCACAATGTGTGTGTTTAGTTAGGGTAAGTAAGGCATTAGTTTGTTTATATGTGCGTGTGTATTATCTATGCTTGGAATGCATCCTTATGAAGGAGAGGGGAATTCTGTATACTCTTGCTACATATGCCAAAAGTTCACTTACTAAGTTTATTTCTCCTGGGGATGCATACAACTTCTATGCTCCAGTGCTACTTTTGGTTCTGCAGTCAAGATCACTGGTGCTTGACTTTACTGTAAGAGATTTATGTATCATTTGTTGGTAAACATCATGGGGCAAAGAAACCAGCTTTTGGTTAATCCTCATTGGAATATTTCAAGTACATATTTTCATTTCATGACCATATTTCAAATGAATGATGAAACTAAACAGAAGTCAAAGATGTAATGCTGGCTCTAGATGCTAGAAAATTAAGATGAGTTTGTCTGTATTTAACAGAGCAGCAAAACAATGTCTACATTTTAGGCCACTAGTTTTCTGTGAAGTTGAACAGAAAAATGTTCCTGAGCAGAGAGAGACTAGGTATGTGGACTTACTGATAAAATGTTTATATACAAGTTAGATAAAATATTTGATAATTACTCTAAAAGAACATGACAATACCTCTGATTTGGGGAGGAAGATTATGATAAGCTGGTAGCTATAAACTATAGAAACAATCATACCAATTTCACTTCACAATTTCAGATCCAGAGGTTTTTGTGGCCGAATTGATTACAGCTATGACAGAAAAGTGGACCCAGGTGGCACATCTTGCTTTTGTTTCTTATTCCCTAAGACATGCCTCCTATCACCAAAAATAGAAAGACAAGTCTGAAAAACTTATTATTCTACAGGCTTGTACTTGATGCCATTTCTATTTTCTTTCTGTTTTCCTTTCTTTCATTATTTATTTATTTACTTACTTTACTTAGTGAGGATTGAATCACAGCCTTATGCATTCCAAACAAATACTTCTCAACTATAAACCTAGTTCTATCTATATTTAAATAACTTTTTGCCTTTCAAAGTTTCAATTCAAAGCTCATAGGTTTATTTTGACTTTTAACTCTTTAACAGAATTTTGACTTAACAAAATATAAATAATTTTAAAAGGTTAGCACAAATTGAACTGGCAGTTGATTTTCTTTTTCTTTCATTATTTTCTTTCTCTTTCCTTTCTTTCTTTCCTTTTTTTTTTTTTTGCATTGAATTATAAGCAGGGTTAAAAGATCAGCTATATAGTTATAGATATAACCATCAGCCTATAATTATTGATCTATATAACCAGACATACATTTCAATAATATGTAATAAAAACATGATTTCCAATATTTTCAAGTTAGTCAGGCTCTACTAGAAAATTCTTTTCTAAACATACATCATGATTATTCTAACAACTTTTCAGACCTTCAGCTCTGCAACTAGAAGATAAAGTGTGATGTGTGAACTTTCCCTTTTAGTCATGAGAAGCATCAAGTATTCAGTCAGGGATGACATCTTTCTGGACAAATTAGGTGGACACTTGTAAAGGGCAATGTTAGAGGAGCTGACACAGCTTTGGGTTTAGAAGAAGAAACTCCCAGTGCTAACTGGAAAGTGGGTGCCTCCTCTGTATCATTGCAGGAAAAGGTTTACAATAATGGTGGTCTTCAGTAAAGAAGACACACACTGTACCCTGTACCCAATAGACCAAGGCTTCAGTCACAACCCAGGAAGGCAGAAATTACCATCTTGAAGAGAAAATAAAAGAGAAAACAAGAAAAGCTGGAGAGATGGCTTACTGGTTAAGGCATATGCCTGTGAAGCCTAATGACCCAAGTTGCATTCTCCAGGTCCCATGTAAGCCAGTTGCACAGGGTGGCACATGCGTCTGGAGTTCATTTGCAGTGGCTAGAGGCCCTGGCACACCCATTCTCACTCTCTCTCTCTCTGCCTCTCTCTGTCTCTAATAAATAAATAAATAAATAAATAAATAAATAAATAAATAAATAAATAAATAAATAAAATCGTTAAAAAAGAGAGAAGAGAAGGAAATATTAGCATAAAATAAGGGAAATGATTATTGGTGTATTAGTCAGAGTTGTCTAGATGAATGGAACTGATAGAATAAATTATACTTAAAGGGAATTTTTTGGAATAGCTTACAACAGTCCAGCAATAGCAGGTTGCAGGCCTGAGAGTCAAGGAACTCCAGCAGCTGCACAATCCACGAGACCGGATGCCTCAGCAGTCCCAATCCGGCACTGAAGGCCTGGAGGTGTCCTGGAGAGAAGCTGGTCTTCAGTCCATGCTAGAAAGCAACAGTCAGCGAACAACAAACAGTGCCAGGAGTGGGGGGGAGGGGGGAGGAGGAGAGGATACTTTCCTTCCCAGAGCTTCCTTAGATAAAGCCCCTCCCCTGAGAGGGGCCGCCCACTCTGGGGGAAGGGCTCACCCTGGGGGAAGAATTCCTCCTTTAGTTAATCCTTCCTAGAAGCAACCTCAGAGACCCACTTATGAGGAATATCTGTGGGTTCCTAAACAAATCCAGTTGACACAAACTAAACCATCACAAGTCCACCTCTTGTCAACTTGACACCAAACCATATCTCCTTACATCATACTTAATTTCCAAATGAAGACAGTAACAAGGTCACAATTCCACCTAACATGATAGAACTATCCCTCATACAACCAGAAATGCACAATCTTCCCCCTGCCCAACACAAAGCAAGTTCCTTGAGGAATGCTTAGTCTCTAATATAATAAGTCAAATATAAATTTAACAGTGGTTAACTAGCAATATGATCTTCATCAGTATTAACAACCTAATAGAGAAATAGAAGAAGAACAAAAGCATCTTAATATTGGTGTAGATATGTACAAACACTCTTAACAAGGTAAGTCACAAACATTCCTGGCAATTATAGTCCATGTTTTTATAACTGGTCCCATGGCCTTAGCTGGTATTTGTAACTGCCTTCTTCTAGAACCCATTCTGTATTTCCTCCACCTTCAACAAACACCTCAGCAAGTCTTGGTTCTTTACCTGGAGGGGTGATACATACCTTCATTCCTGAAGGATCTGGGCCATTTATCACACTACTTCGATTGGGTTGTTGTGGTTGTCCATTGACTTTGATAACAGGACATGGTAACACCAAGAGATACCCTAAAGGATCTCCTGCACTCCAGACATACTCTTCCTTACCTCCATTGTAGAGGAGCAGTCCAAATCCCCAGGTAGTCTGCATCAATCACCCCTGCATACTGGACACCATCCTTAAGGAAGCTGCTACCATCTGTATACCAAGTTACTTCTGCCCCTTTAAGGGGAACATCCTTAAGATAGGGGCAGGTCCCTTGCAAACTGCTCATGATTTCTGAGCAGTCATGTATGGGACTGTCTAGGTCCGGCTCAGGTATCAGGGTTGCAGAGTTGAGGATCTGACTGGTGGGGGTTAAGAAGAAGAGCTTGGAAATGAGTCAGTCTAGCATTGGTCAGCCATCTGTCAGGGGGCTGTTTTAGCACTCCTTCAATAGTATGAAGAGTAGTCACCCTCAGGGTTTGGCCCAAAGTTAGTTTATCTGAGTCTTTAACTAATAAGGTGGTGGCTGCTATTATCTGGAGTCATGGAGGCCATCCCATTGTCACTGGGTCTAGTTTCTTTGATGGATAAGCAACTGGCCTCTTCCAGGGGCCAAGAGTTTGGGTCAATACCCCTTTAGCTATGCCTTTGTTTTCATCAACGTAAAGATGGAAAGGTTTGTGAATATCTGGCAAGGCCAGGGCCAGGGCTCCTAAGAGGGCCTCCTTTAATCAGAGGAAGGGCCTTTCAATTTCTGGGGTCCAGTCTAGGGAGTTTTCTTGTCCCCTTCTGGCCTCATAGAGAGGCTTGGCAATTTCCAAAGTCTATAAAACTCCACAGATCCCAAGAACTCACAAACTTGTTGCCAGGTTTTGGGGTGGGGGATGTTGGGGATTGTCTCTTTGTGGGCTTGAGACAACAGGTGTTGGCCCCCCTTGAGTATGTACCCAAGGTATGTTACCTCCCTCTGGTAGAGCTGTGTTTTTCTGGCTGAGACTCAGTATCCCATGTGGTCCCATTCTTTCAGCAAGGCCTCTGTGACTGAGCAGCAGGCTTTTTCATCTGGGGCCACTACAAGAAGTTCATCTACATACTGGAAGAGGGTTATTTGGGGATGGCCCTGATGATACTTACCCAAATCCTCATGGAGTGCTTTGTCAAAAATGGTGGGTTAATTCTTCAATCCTTGTGGCTATCTGGTGCATGTTAATTGCCCATTGAATCTATGTTCTGGATCACTCCATTCAAATGAGGTTGGCCTGCTGGGGCCAGTGGCAGACTGAAAATGCATCCTTGAGGTCTAGCACCATGTACTCATTGTGTTCAGGTGGCAGAGCACTCAGCAAAGTATACGGATTTGGCACTGTGGGGTGAATGTCTTCCACCCATTTATTAATTCCTCTCAAATCCTGCACAGGCCGGTAGTCAATGGAGTCAGTTTATGTGAGCAATTATACCAAGTTTGGTCTCTTGGGGCATAGGGTATTGGCGGACTCAGATTGGGCTGGCATTGGCCCACAATTGGACCACCATCAGGGTCCGATGTGTGGCCAGTCTGTTCTGCCTTTTTTCTGCCCATACACCTGGAATTTTTTCCCATGGTTCCCTCAGATATGGACTCTTAGGGATGGCTTGGAAGGGTGAGGTATAGAGTTTATATTCTTCCTCCAGGGACACAGTCAACACATGTACATGATCCAATCTGATTAAGAACCTATACTCCTTTGGGGCTGAAATGGATTGGTGTCCCCATTTTAGTCAAGAGGTTCCGCCCCAGGAGTGGATATGGGCACTCAGGGATGACCATGAATGAATGGGTTACCCACCCCATTCCCAAGTCCACTTCTCTTTGGGTAGTCCATGAATATTGATTAGTCCCAGTGGCTCCCTGGACCCATGTTTTCTTGTTGGACAGGGGCCCCATAGGTTGTTTTAGGATAGAATGTTGTGCGCCCATATGGACCAGGAAGTCTACCAGTTTCCCCTCCACATTTAGGGTTCCCCAGGGTTCATGGAGGGGACATGGACCCTGACTTCCTGAGTCCCTGGGTTCTCCTACTTCTAAGACTTTTGGAGTTTTGTCTTTTTGGACATATATATTTCCAATGTCCCGTTTCCTTACAATAAGCACATTGGTCCTTGTGGAGGCAGGGTCAGTGTTGTCCTTCCCCTCTCTATTGTGGGGCTGATTTGTTCCTGTCTCTCCCATAAGCCATGGCTCTTAATTCATTCCAGTTAGATTTTCCTGAGGCATCCAGGAGTATTTTGGTTAAGCCTTTGGTCTGTCTGTGTTCTGGAGTTTCTCTATTATTATAATCTTTTTCTGCTATAGCTACAAGTTCTGACATTTGCTTATCAGCAAAACTGTCCATTGTCTCAAGATTCCTGTGGATGTCTGACGCTGCCTGGTTGACAAAAGCCATGTTCACGGCAGACAGGTTTTCTCTTGCTTCTGGGTCCAGGGCCATATAGGTCTGGTATGCTTCTAATAGTCTTTCTAAAAAGGCCTCTGGGCTTTCCTTCTTACCTTGTATAACCTGTCCTACTTTAGATAAATTTGTGGGCTTCCTCGCAGCCTCTTGGAGACCCCACATCAGAATCTGGCAGTAGACTCTCAGTCTCTCCTTACCTGCAGGGCTGTTGGGGTCCCAATCTGGGCAGGTTAAGAGAAAGGCTGCATCCATGTCAGCCTGTACAGTCGGGGGCTGACTGTTAGATCCAGGAACCAGCTTGTGGGCAGTGGCTTGTATTTGTTCTCTTTCTTCTGTAGTGAAAAGAACCTGTATGAGCTGCTGGCAATCATCCCAAGTGTGCTGAAAGGTTATCATTATGGAATCTAACAAACCTAGGAGGGCTAAGGGTTTGTCAGAAAACTTTGAGTTTTACATTTTCCAGTTATACAAGTCACTGGTAGAAAAGGGGATATGAGTCATAAAAAGATGGCCATTCTGATGGGGGCAATTGCCCACAGAGGCAGCCTATGGAGTCTGCCTGTCTCGCGGTTCGGGCCTGTGTGTGTGGGGGACTTATCATGCTTTCTCCTCCTTCCCCTGGACCTGGATCAGCGGCTACCACTTGTGATATGGGTTCTAGTGCAGGGGCAGGTACATAGGGAGGTGGGTAGAGATCCTCCTCAGGAATAGAAGAGGGCAGGACCACTACCTTACAGTCTTTTGGTGGCTCTGACTCCTTAACTGACAAGATTGTTAGGGTTGGTGGCAGGAAAGGGCTCAGCCAAGAAGGGGGGCTCTCCATCAAGCATTGCCAGATCATGATGTATGGGACCTGGTCAGGATGGGCAGGATTACCATACACTATACCCTTAATTTTGTAAATGGTGGGGAGGTGGAAGGTGCCTCCCTCTGGCCATCCCACATTGAATGTCGGCCATTCATTCCTGCAAAAGACAGTTTTTGCGATCGTACTGTTAAACCTAGATTGTCCACAAGGCGTCAGAAATTCTTGAAGTGTGACTGGACTAAGTCCAGTGGGGTGGAAATTGCTGCCTGTCCCATGATACCTTATAAGAAAGTAAAAAGGACACAAACACACAGACACAGAAACAAATTCCCCAGGAAATGAAAAAGAAACCAAAATGCTGCTGGTGGTGGCCTATCCCATAAATGGGTTCTGCCAGACAGGCGTGACCCGTCAGTTTTTATCAAAACCAGAGTCAGACTCCAACAGAAGGGGGTCCAGAGCATCCTCGGAACCCCCTCACCCCCAGGTGATATGTGGCTTATCAGTCTTACCTCCGTGGGCCTCCAGATTGTGTCCAGACACCAGATTTACCAGCAAAACAAGGTGTTGGGCCCTGCCCGGTGTGAAGCCGAGTGGTTAGCCCAGCCAGTCTTGGCCTACTCCCGGTGAGGCCTAGTCGAGCTTCCAGAGCCTGAGTAGAGTTTGGTGACCTGTCCTTGAAGTGACTCAGCACCTAAGCTGAAACTGCCTCCACCCAGCTGCTGCTGACATGGTGAAATACTATTGGCCCTTATACCTTTATCTCATCCTTTTTCCCACCCTCTCTCAAAATATATAAATACCTTCCCATGACAATAAAGGGAGAGATTCCCGCCTTAGACGGACTTCCGCGACTCAATGTGGTTTTTCTCCCCGGTGTTTTAGGGGGTAGGGGTTTGAGTCTCTGACACCGGCCTTCTCGCTCAGCCTCAAGAGAAGTGGCTGGCCCGGTTCTCTCTCTCTTCCGCTCTACCTGCCAGTGGTGGAGGGAAAAAACCTCAGCAACAAAGAACAGAGCAAGACAGAGACACACAACACATAGGAGTGCCCCAACTCACTGATCGGCGGAGAACCAATAGTTCCCCTACAATATGCTCTACTATTGAGTCTGAGGGTCCCCAGTGATCCTGGATGAGCCCCCTATTGTTAGGGTCCCCAGAATCGCTGAAGAAAGACCCCAGAGTCAAATAGTATGTAAAAACAAGGAATGTTTATTCTGCAGAATCAACAAGCATGTGGGGGGTCAACAATCCATACAAAATGGAGACCCCAAGAGAAGCTCACAGGCTCCTTTTATTCACAACTAAGGGAAATTTCATGAGTTTTTAATCTTTAGCATGACTGGTTAATTTGAACATTAATTGTACCTGTGTTTCTTTGATTGGTCTTAAGATTTTGATGACTAGGTCTAGGGGAATTCTAGGCAGGTGAGGTAATCTCCTAACGTGATTGGCTAAAAGCAAGGAGCAGTTATATTTGCTCATCCTTGATTGGCTGGGGCGAAAGGGACAAATCTGGTGCCTTTATAGGAACTGACTCAGCCTTTTTCTGGTCAGGGCAGTCATTGATTAATGGCCCTTTGTTTCAGGTTTCCCAGGAATCTTGCCTGTCCCTCCAGGAAATTGAAATTGAAGCCTAATTAGAGTGGTATCTTATTGAAGCCTGTCATGACGTCAGTTTTGTCCTTTCATTTCCTTAGTGAGCTTCTTCTTTTTTCTCAATAGTTTATCCAGAGTTGTTAGAAGTAACCATCCAGTATCATCATTTGTCTTACTTTTCCTCAAATATTCAAAAGTTCTAGATGCAGAGTCACTAAATTCCTTGCTCTTCACAAGATATGACTCAGGATCACCAAATACATCTATCTCATGGAGTTCTTTAAATAGTGCACATTGTGGATTATTAGTACCCTCCTTATTACCAGTTAAAGTGCTCTCCTTATTACCAGCAGAGCCTTTGTTGGTACTGGAGTTAGACAGCCAACTCCAGAGAACACCAAGCCCACTAAGGAAATCCATCCTTACAATTCTGTTTCTTTAGAACCACTTCTAGTACCACAGGAGTGGGGGTCTCTTGCTACTAGACATCTGACTGTGTGACTGTGGAGCTGATTTTCAAGAAGAATGTGGAAGAATTTGAAATGTTGGCCTAAGAGATGCTGTAAGTACAGCTTGATGGACTATTCCGGTCAGTGTTGAAAGACATGGTTGCCATAAAAACTATGTACTGTGAGATTTGGTTTATGAAGGTGAGAGAGAGCTTTGCTTGGACTGGGCTAAAAGCAGTTTGAGAGGCTTGCTTTTGTGGCCATTTCCTGAGAAGTTGTGCAGGGTTGCCTTGCATAAAAATGGACTATTGTGAGCAAGGGATGTGGTACAGAAAAAAAAAAAAATCTTTGGGTGAACTGCTGCCGGTTCAGCTGCAGTTGAGGGATTACAACCATTGAGATTGAGCTAGCTGACCTGTCCTGGGGCAACAGGAAGAATGTACTCTTTTGAAAGGGGCCTGAATGCTCAATGAGTGTCCTGTTCTTCAAAGTCTGCTTTATTCCCCCCCTGGATTAACAAACTGGCACCTTACCTGGTACTGTGAAGTATAGGAAATGCAAGAAAGGGAGGGTCACTGAGTTTGCAACATGGTCTTGTGTTTTGGAAATGGTCATGGAGAGTGTGAAGCAGGTTTGCTGGATGCCTGCATGGAGACCCCATGGGGCCATGAGGATGAACTGTGGGTTGCAGTGGAGACCCAGTGGAGATGCCTGGACCACAAGATGGCTGCCAAGGATTGCTGCCAGCCCTGGATGAAGTTTTCCAGAACTGTGAGTAGCCTAGCTGGAGGGGTGGAATTAGAATTCCAGAGACTTGTTTCTGGTTAGAATTACTCGACTTGGATACATATCACTGACTAGAGTTATTGGACTGGAATTACAGAGTTTGATGTTTGCCCTGGTTGTTTTAAATCCTGTATTGGTTGAATATTTCTTTGCTTTGCCCAATTCCATCTTTTGCAGTGTGAATGTTTATTCTGTGCCATTATGGGGTTGGGGGGATTTTTTTTTTTTTTTTTTTTTTTATTATGGCTCAGTTAGAAGATCATGGACTATGGGGATGTATGAACATCATTGGAATTGGAAACTATGGGGACTTTTAAAGTTGCATGAATGCATTGCATTGTACATCATGTATGGTTATCAGTTTATGGGGGCCAGGGGTGGAATGTGGTGGTTTGAGTCAGGTATCCCCCATAAACTTAGGTGTTCTGAATGCTAGGTTCCCAGGTGATGGAGATTTGGAAATTAATGTCTCCTGGAAGCAGTGTATTGTTGGGGGCAGGATTGTGGGTGTTAAAGCCAGCTCTCCCTTGCCAGTGTTTGGTACACTCTCCTGTTGTTTTGGTCCACCTTATGTTGGCCAGGGGGTGATGTCCACCCTCTGCTCATGCCATCGTTTTTTCCTGCCCTCATGGAACTTCCCCGTCGAGCCTGTAAGCCAAAATAAAACTCTTTTTTTTCCCCACAAGCTGTTCTTGGTTGGGTGATTTCTACTATCAGTGCAAACCTGACTGCAACAGTGGGAAAACAGGTTTCTATGAAACTTTCCCTTCTAGCAAAGTCTGTAATACAGAGATTTGAAATCTAAATTTGTAATGAAAAATGATACTGGCACGACTCAGAGTGGGCAATTGGTTAATTTAGCTGAAATGAGGAATATCAATGCAGAATCTGCATTATTAAGAAATGTTCTGCATACTGATCCTTTCCTCAAAGGACAAAGAAATTAGTACAAAGCTAAGACTTACTGAAATTTTGAGATTCCAGACCTCTTGGGGTTAATGAGTTCCTTAAGCTGCACTTGTGTACTTTTCAAAAGTCCTAGTTTAGCAACATCAAGCAGTAAGCAAAAATACCACTTTATATAAAATTGTACTTAAAAATATTTTATTTATGTACTTCTGGATTTACATGAGTACTAGGGAATCAAATCTGGGTGTTAGGTTTTGTAGGCAAGTGCCTTAACCACTTAACCACCTCAAAATTGGCACTTTTTTCCTATGTGATTTTTATCTTTTGCCAGAAAATGATATCATTGTGATATAGGCCTAACTTAGAAAGTATATATATTTATGTCTGGGATCATTAGCTACAAGAACAGAACTACAGTGAGCTAAAAACCAATGGCATGTCCCATCTTGTGGGAAAAGTTCTTTATTCATAGTTGTCCAATCAAGGACACATTTACTTACAGACATTTGCATTTAGTTTTTTATAGTTATAACTTTGACAACATATTGATTGGATCATAATTCTTTTTTTGATACTTAAAATTATAATTCACATTCTAAAAGAGAGTAATAGTATAATAACAGATTCAGGAAAGGTTTAAACTAATTTTTATTTTAAAATAGAGGGATCTTTTTGTTTGTAACATGTATTTCTTGATTTTTTTTCTGCAAAGACAGACCTTTCTCAAACCAGTGATTATAATGACTTCAATAATAAGATGTCATTATTAATTATAATTTCATTATAAGCATTTTTGTGGCAGAGGTGAATTCTTTTCACCTTGAAATTGGATTTTGAAAAAGAAGTATGGTGGAAAGGCCAGTGTTTTGTTTGTTTTAATTGATATTTCTGAGCCTCTAGAGAATTAAGTGGTTTCTTTTAAAGCTCAAATGTTTTCTTAATAGTTCTAAAGCAATTCTAAGGCATTTATCCAGATGATTAAATTGAACCACTTATTGCTAAGAGTTAGTTTTGATTTTTAATTTCTTACAAGAAACTCTTATAGTAAAGGAAATTGTCTTTGAACAAAACATCCATATCTTACATTGAATTTTTGCTTGATTTGCACAAATCACAAACATCTGAGGAAAAGATATCACTACACAGGAAAGTTTGTGCCAAGTTTTGGGATCATCCCTGTGGAAAAAAAAGATTCCTTTTTTTGCAATAGATTGGGGGAAGGTGTTTCTTTTATTCAATTTCTAATGAAATTTCTATATTACAGGTCACCTGTATATCTAGTCTTGCAGTAGCTGTAATTACTATGGCAGTGATAAATAATTAACAGGCAGCATATAAGTTAACAACCAGGGATTAGCATTATTTGAAAAAAATATAGACAGTTTTTCTCTCCACATTTGCATTTGTCTATTCCTCTTTAAAATACTATATGGATGACATGATGCAAACATATAGTATATGACATGAGGGAAGGGGAACTATTTGGGAATAGGAAGGGGACCAACAGGATTGGAGATAGGCTCTCACTCTTGGTTAGAGAATCTACTTTTTTTAAAAAAATTATTTTTGGAGAGAGACACAGAGAGAGACAGAGAGAGAAAGAGAGAGGGAGAGGGAGACAGATAGAGAATGGGCAAGCCAGCAGTCTCTCAGCTGCTGTGAATGAAATCCAGATGCGTGCACCCCCCCTTGTGGGCAAGTGCGGCATTGCGCTCTTGCGTCACTTTGCATCTGGCTAAACGTGAGAACTGGAGATTGGGACCTGGAGATTGGAACTGGGTTCTTAGGCTTAGCAGGCAGGCGTCTTAACCACTAAGCCATCTCTCCAGCCCAAGAGAATCTACTTTTTAAAGACAGCAGAGAATACCTGGGACCAAAGAACCATTAGTACACAAGAAAAGAACGCTGACTACCTAACGCCAGAAGAGTCATCTCTATCACTGAAATGGAGTGTTAGGGGTTAAGGATAAATTCTTGAACCCCAAACCCTGAGTTCACATTTGTATTTAACCAAAGAATTGGGCAAACCGAACTTAGAAGGAAAATTATTAAATTATTATATTTATTGAGGGAAGTACAGAACTAAGTTTAGAAAAATGACTATATCAATGTGGTCTGATAGGCCATGGAGTGGGCCTGGGAAAAACCATGAAAAGAGCATTAGAGAGGAAAGAAAGGGAAGTACAAAGAGCTCCTGCAAGGTGCAGGGCAGGAGTGGGTAAAGAGCCCATGTGGGAGTAGGGGTTGGGGGCTTCTCACTCACCAAAGTCTGGAGGTTCAGGAGTAGTGAGGCAGCTCAGAGCTTGCCCTTCCCTCATAAATAATTATAACCTTACTGTGGTGGGCTTTACCTTCAGGCTCAGGTGAGCTGGAGAGAGTTGATTGGTGTGGTTTAGGGGCTGCCTCAGGAGGAGGCTAGCCATGATGCCAAGTTCTAGGGCCTGAACTTGACCAACCGCAGTGTCAGGGTTAGATTAAAATTCTAAGAAGGGAACCATTCCAGGAGTGGCTCAGATATAGGACACTCCTTTAGGCCAGAGATAAGAAGCCAGATCATCCTTTGGTCTCTAGTACAGATTGCAAGTGTTCCTGCCTTTACTTTTAGGGGCTCAGTCACTCTAACGGCCTAACAAAGCTACTTGACTCTTGTGGTGGTTTGAATAAATGTCCTCCGACAGATTCAGGAGGTTATTAAAATTTCTTGGATTTCCAGGCACCTGCCCAGAGGAGGTGTCACTGGGCATCCAGCCCTAAGGTGTGGTGGCAGATTTGGAATTCCATTCTAAAAATATGCAAAGTGATGAGTTCTGCCTGGAATTCCTAAGTGTGCTTGTTTGTGGTGTGGCTTTGGGGTTTTTTTGGCTTGGGGCTTATTTCTCTCTGCTTGGTCCTTTAAGAGGGGACCAATTTCTTCTGCCATTATGGAATGTCCCCTGGCTCTGTAAGCTTCAATAAGTCCCTTCCTCCATAACTGTGCCTGGTCTGCATGTTCATCTCAGTGATGTGAAGCTGTCTGCTACACCTCCCACTCAGCACATCTGTCAGGGCCCAGGAGACACTATATAGGGCATAATGGATTAAACACAAGTTCTCTTACTGTTAGCCTAAGAACCTTCTCCAGAAACATGGTTAGATATGTTGGGGATGCTCAAATCTCACAGAGCAGAAAATCAGAGGCTTCAGAGAGCACAAGAATAAAGGTGGCTTATAATAAACCTGCAAAGGTACAGGGAACATTGCAGAAGAGGGAGGCAAAAGACTGTAAGAGACCAGGTGGGAATGCCTATCCTGAGGAATTGTTTCCACACTCCTCCCCAGAGACTGACTGGCACATAAGTGACTTATTTCACCCAGTTTCCTCACGGTTTACCCATGTTGTAGCATTTTACAAATCAACTTTCAGTTTATCATTTCAAAAAATATATTTTATTTATTTATTAGAGAAAGAGAGAGAGAGAGAGAGAGAATGGAGAGAGAGAGAATGGGCATACCAAGGCCTCTAGTCACTACAAGTGAACTCCAGATGCATGTGCCACTTTGTGCATCTGGCTTTAAGTGCGTACTGGGGAAACAAACTGAGGTTATTAGGCTTTGCAGGCAAGCACTGTAACTGCTGAGCCACCTTTCCAGCCCCAGTTTATCTTTTTTAACCCATAAAAGTAGAATGTATAAGGTGTATCATCAGACTACCAGTATCACACACATTGTCATGATGTCAGTCAGTGATGTCTAATAGAAATATATAGAGACATATGTATGATTTAAACTTGCCACATAGTGTTGAAAAATTAAAACTAAAGAGGTAACTGGTTTAATAATATAATTGATTAAACAGATAGATCCACAATGTTATATTTGCAAACCATGTAAATGACATAGTGCACATTATTTTTATTAATTCTGTCCTTAAAAATTGGTGCGCATTTTCTATTTCCTGGACTTGCACAGCCACCCAAGCTAGTGACTTTAATGTCATTTGATGATATGATTCTTTTTGAATTTGTGTCTCATGCTCTTACTGTGAATTTTTTCTTATGTAATAGAAATCCTTTTTGTTTTTATTAATATCTATTTATTTATTTGAGAGAGAGAAAGAAGGAGGAAGGGAGGGAGAGAAATAGAGGGAGAGAATGGGTGCACCAGGGCCTCCAGCTACTGCAAACAAACTCTAGACACATGTGCCACCTTGTGCATCTGGCTTACATGGGTCCTGGGGAAGTGAACCTAGGTCCTTTGGCTTTGCAAGCAAGTGCTTTAACTGCTAAGCCATGTCTCCAGCCCCTGTTTTTGTTTATTCAGGTAGGGTTTCACTCTAGTCCTGGCTGACCTGGAATTCACTATGTGAATTCAGGGTGACCTTGAACTCACACTGATCCTCCTACCTTTGCCTCCCAAGTGCTGGGATTAAAGGTGTGCACCCTCACACCTGGCTTAAAAAATTATTCACATATTTTTATGAAAGTATGTCTCAGTGGTATGTGTTTGTGTACATGTAAGTTGTGTGTAACTTTATCTCTTTTCATTGGTGAGAATTCTTGTTCTGTACTGTCTGAAGCAGAACCAAGAAGTCTCTTCCCCTTGCCCTGAAAATGTAGAACAGGTCCTTCTCTGAGTCCAGGAATGACAGTGGCCAGAATGCCTGGACATGTGGGAGACAGATCAAGTCTTGTAATGAAGTGGAGGGCCAACTCCTGTGTCTTAAGAGGAAGATCAATCAGAGTACTTGTCTGGAATAGTGTCATCAACACTAAGAGAAAGAAATGAAAGATGAGTCATTGGTTAGTACTGTAGTGAGTCTCAGACCAGAAATGAATAGAAGACTACCCGAATCCAAATTAAAGAGGATCTGGGCTTGGTGGCACGTGCCTTTAATCCCAGCACTCGGGAGGCAGAGATAGGAGGATTGCCGTGAATTCAAGGTCATCCTGAGACTACATAGTTAATTCCAGGTCAGCCTGGGCCAGAGTGAGCCCCTACCTCAAAAAAAATTAAAAATTAAAAAAATATATTAAAAAGGAGAGTCTTTATTAAGCCAGCCAGCAACTGTCCCTTCATAGCAAGGAGAGCAGTCCTGTCCTACGTTTACAGTGAGTTTTGAAAGGCAAAAACCACATTCCTTTTCAATGATCTGAAAAACTCCCAGCTATGCCCTGCCCTTCCACAATTGTCTTTAGCAAGAACAAGCAAACATTACAAATGCAGAATTTTTGCAGTTAGCACCAGGTATGAAGCAGATACCAAATATCAAGTCATCTTGACCTCAGGGTGAGAACAAACATCAGATGCCTAACCCCACATCCTCATTCTTGTAATTAATGCTCTGTGATAATCTTTAATCTCCTATGGCTCCTTGAGAATGGCTGGGTGGCCTAAGATAGCTTCCCTTAGGTCTGTTCACCAGAGTTTGTTTCAGTACTTAATTCAGCATCAGTATTTGTGATAACAGTAACACTAATCAGCAGCCCAAATGCCAGAAAAGACTAGCATGTATCATTATCTTTAAGGTATTCTGTTGAAACAGCAGGAGTCTGTGTCTTGTCTTCCATAGGTGGGCAGGCTCTGTTTGTAACATATAGCAACAATAGAAACCATGTGTTTATGTGAAAATGTGCATTTGTGTGGTCAAATATGTTCAAGAAAGAGTGAGATAGAGAGAAGGTTGAAAGATCTGTGTTTAATAAACCTATTAAAATGTTTATAAAACATATTTCCTAATTTTTCTTGAAGAAATGTTATTTATATTGGTAACATTTATCTTTAAAAAATTAAATGGTAAATTATTTCAAATGATAAATGGGATTAAATGTTGCTAGGTTACTTTATTGCTTTTCAGAGTGAGTTCCACCCACTTCTGGAGATCTAAAATTGAATGATACTGCTTTGTAGGCCCATAGACATTGTTCATGGTGTGATTGCCACAAATATCTTTTGTTTTTTTAATTAAGTAGAAACTTTGTATGGACACATCATATGTTGGTACCATCATTTCCCTCCTCTCTTGCCCCATTCCACAGAGAGCCCATCTCAGTGGGATTGCTGGTATTCACCATGGGGTTGTGGGTCATGAGATGTGAGAACAGCAGCCAGTCATTGGGAGGGAGGGGACAAGGCCATTGGGCATTCTCTTTCATACTGTGGCTCTTACAATCTTTCTGCCCCCTCTACTGCAAGATTTGCATAGCCGTAGTGCGTCGGTTTTAAGTCTACTTTAGTGTGCTCTCAGCAGCTTAGCTTCTGGATTTTGGCTTCGGTAAGTTTTGAGCATCCTCAGCATCTGTCTCCATTACCCTGGCACTGATTTTTCAGGTTCACCATTGAAGCAGCACTCTTGCTCATCTTGCCAATTCCTCTGTGGTTTCACCTGGACCCTGGCTGATGTGTGAGGGGTGGTTTATCCCCTAGGATCTCACTACCTTCTGAAAAAGAAAAAACAAAACAAACAAACAAAAAAAACCCAAACAGACTCTCCAAATGGATATTGAGGTCAGTATTGGTTAAATGGTATAATCACTTTTAATTAAGAGAAATTTTGATGGTTGTAAACTCTCTTTGAGCCAAATACTAGTGGAAACTTCTCATTGGAATCCATGATCTTGGTCGCCATAGGATTCTGACTCAGTTTCCACTTCCAGCTATGGGTTCCTTTCCACTGTGTGGATCTCTTAGCCAATCAGAAACTCATTGGTTACCCACCTAGGCTAGGAGCCACTATTGCACAGGTGTGTCCATCTTGCCAGGCTGATTGCTTTCATATAGCAGTTTACCCTGCTTGCTCACAACATTGTTGGCCATTTTCCCTCAGCAGCTCATGTAGCAAACCATCTGGAAGCTGGTTTCCTTCCAGGTATAGCTGTATCTCTTGATGTTCACAGAATGTGGTGTCTTTAGCAATATGGTCTTTCTTACCTTTTACCCCAGGCAGGCAATCAAGTGCTTTAACAGAAGCCAATCATGTGTTATGGACCTTCTAGGTCTCTCCAATCAACAGCTCAATATGGGTTATAGCCAATTTCTGGTACTGGGAATTATAAGCCAGAGCTAAATGTTTTAGGGTTAGGCTTCATCACAGATGCTCCAGGTCCCTTCTTTCCAAATAATCCCTGCATACCCTTGTTGAGGATTATATCTTTTAGTCTGGTATCCAGGAGAAAGTTTTCTATGGTACCAATTTATTTTGGGTTTAGCTTTGTGTCTGTCTTGCCCCACTGTCCCATTCCCCTTCCACAAACACTTCCATCCCTATTATCTGTTCCTTCTGTGTCTGTCAGGTATTCCTGTAACACAACTGTCCCAGGTTAGGAATTACAGATGAAAGAGAATATGTGGTGTTTGTCTACTGTGCTTGTGTGAGTTTGCTTAGTATGTTCGGCTCCAAGTCCATTCATACTCATACAAATTTTATTATATCCTTTTTCCTTACTGCTGAGTAGAATTCCATTGTGTATAGTATTACATTTTCATTATCAATTTGTCAAATGAAGGGCATCTAGTGATTGTGAATTGAGCAGCTATAAACATGGTTGAGCAACTATCTCTGCAATAAAGAGTGGAGCCTTTAGGGTAGATGCCCAATAGAGGAAAAGCAGGGTCAGCTGGTATCTCTATTTTTATCTTTTTCAGGGGTCTCCGTATTGATTTCCATAGTGGTTGTACAAGTTTTCACTCCCACCAGCAGTGAATGAGGGTTCCTCATTTTCCTCATCCTCGCCAACATTGATTGTCATTTGATTTTCTTAATGATTGCCATCTTGACTAGAGCAAGGTGATATCTCATATGTGTTTTAATTTGTAGTTCCCTGACAGTTAAGGATGTTGAACACTTTCTTAAGTGATTATTAGTCATTTGTATTGCTTCCACTGAGATTTTCCAATTTTGTGAAGTAGAGGTTTTGAAAATATGTCCTAATGATTTTTCAATTTCATTAATGTTTCTTGTGACCTTTTTCCTTTTCATTTCTAAATTTTAATTTGAAGCTTTTTTATAATCAAATTGACCAGAAGTTTATAAATCTTATTTATTTTCTGAAAGAACCACCTCTTCATTTTGTCAATTTTCTTATTTTCTAAGTCATTAATTTCTGTTCTGATTTTAATTATTTCTTTCCATTTGGAACTCTTAGCGTTGGATTTTTTTCTTGTTTTTCCCAATGCTTATAGGTGGATGATTAAGTTATTAATTTGAGATCTCTCTGTCATTGTTATTAAGGCATTTAATGCTATAAATTTTCCCCTTAGGACTGCCTTCTTTGTGTCCCATAAGTTTTGGTATGTTGTATTTTCATTATCATTCAGTTGAATAAATTTTACAGTTCCCATTGTGTTTCTTCCATGATACATTCATTGTTTAATAGTGTGTTATTTATTCTCCAGGAGCTGGTGCAATTTCTTTTGTGGTCTGACATGACACAGAAAGTGCAGTTTATTTTCCTGAATTTATGGAGGCATGCTTTAGGTCCTAATATATGATCTCTTTTGAAGAAGGTTCTGTGGGCTGCTAAGAAGAATTTGTATTCTGTAAAATTGCAGTGGAATGTTTTATAGATGTCTGTTAGGTCTAATTGATTTATGTTGTTGTTAACATCTCTTATTTCCCTATTGATTTTCTGCTTTGATGATCTATCTAATGATAATAGTGGGATATATTATCGTATTGGGATTTTTTTCTTGATTTGTTGTCAAGTAGGTTTTGATTTATAAAATGTGGTACACATGTTTTTGGTGCATATAGATTTATGATTGCGATGTTCTCTTGTTGGAAAGTTCCCTTGATGAATAAGAAGTGGCCTTCTTTGTCCTTTTTAGTTACTTTTGGTTTGAAATCCATTTTGTCAGATATTAATATAGCCCACTTGTTTATTATTTCCATTTGCTTAGAAAATCATTTTCCATCCTTTTACTCTGAGAAGGTGTGTCTATCTTTAATGATAGGGTGGATTTCTTTTTTACTCTTTTTTTTTAATGTATATTTTATTTATTTATTTGAGAGAGAGAGAGAAGGAGTGAAAGAATGGGCATGCCAGGGCCTACAGCCACTGCAAATGCACTCCAGATGCATCTGGCTTACGTGGGTCTTGGGGAGTTGAACCAGGATCTTTTGGTTTTGCAGGCAAATGCCTTAACTACTAAGCCATTTCTCTATCCCCCAGGGTGGATTTCTTGAAGGCAGCACATGGAAGAGTCCATTTTTTCTGGTCCACCCTATTAACTTGTGTCTTTTTATGTGTGAGTTAGGTCCATTAATATTTAAAGTTATAAATCTAAGGTTTGATTTAATCCCTGCCATGTTGGAGGGTTTATGGGGTGTGGTGCTTTGTACATTTTTGTGCCTTCTCTGGTTTTGGTTATCACATTCATCCTCTTGTAGGCTCTTGAGGTTGGTTGTTTGACAATTCTGTATGGAATATTTCCTGAAGTTTCCTCTGTAGGTTTGGCTTTGTGTTCATATAATCATAGAGCTGGCTTTTGTCATGGAAAGTTTTCCATTCTTTCTATATTATGAGGGTTGGATGCCATAGTTTTTTGGGGCTTTAAAGTACTCCCTTCCAAACCCTTCTGGCTTTCATGGTCTCCACTGAAAACTCTTAGGTGACTCTGATGAGACTGTCTTTGTATGTAATGAGTAGTTTCTTTCTTGCTGCTTTTAGTGCTCTCTCTCTCTTTCTCTTTGTTTTAATTGTTCAGCATTTTAATTATGATGTGCCTAAAAGAGTTTCTTCATTGGTCTGATCTATTTGGTGTTCTGTGAGCTTCTTGTATCTGGATGGGACCCTCTTTTGTGAGATTGGGAAAATTTTCTTTGATAAATCTGTTAAATATTTTCTCTATGCCTTTGGTCTGGATTTATTCTCCTTCTGTTATACCCATAATCTGGATGTTGGGTGGTGGTAGGTTTTTCCATAATTCCCTCATATTCTGTTCACGTGATTTTTTTATAAAACTTATAAATGTTTTTTGATTCTTGATTTCTTCTGTTTTGTCTTCCAGATCAGAGGTTCTATACTTCACATGATTGACTCTGTTAGTGAGGCCTTCTAGAAAGGCTTTTAAAAGCTTCATTTGATTTTTATTTTCTGTTATAGTTTTCTTCGTCATGTCTATTTATTTTTTGAGGTCTAATTTCAGGTCGAGGTTTGATGATTTTGTTGATGTTTCCTGGAATTCCTTCTTCCATTTGGTTAAGTCTTCATTAAACTTAATCAGTTGGTTGTTGAGATCCTCTATTTGTTGACTCACCTTCAATTCATTTATCTTTCTTTTGAGGTCTCTCTGGTTTCCTCATTAAGTTAAGCCTAGTGATGAAGGCTATGAGCATTTCACTCTTTTGATTATGGTTTTTTTTTTTTTTTCCAGTTCTGCCATTTTCTTGGTCAGGATCTTATTGAGTTTGTGTAATAAGCTTATCATTTTGAGATTCAAGTTCTTTTGTTTGCTCTATGTTTTCATTGGAGGCTTTGATTGTGGGACAAGGCCACCTTGGTAGAAATCTCTCTGTCTATATATTTATTTATATATTTATATATTTATTTATTTTTGCATAGGTGTCTACCCATCTCAGTGTAAAAGTCTTATTTTCTTATGGAATAAGGAAGTCTTTGCCCTTGTACCATCTTCAATGAGTATTCTGTTTTATGGTTGAACCCGATTGGAGTGGGATAGGGTTATAACCGCAGATGTGTAGCTTGTGTAGATTTTAACTGTGCTGGCTGCTCTGATCTGGGGGCTGATATGACAGCTGGTTTGGAGGTCCAGTATCTAGCCCTTGGTCACTGGTGTGTCTTGCCTGTGGAGCTCAGGTGCAGTAGCACTTTCTGTCTACTCCCCCACTTTATCCCAGCTGAGCAGATTTAGGAGCTTGCCATATACTCCTGTGATGGTTTGATTCAGGTGTCACCCATAAACTTAGGTGTTCTGAATGCTAGGTTCCCAGATGATGGGGATTTGGGAATTAATGCCTTCTGGAGGCAGTGTATTGTTGGGGCTGGGTTTATGGGTATTATAACTAGTTTCCCCTTGCCAGTGTTTGGCACACTCTCCTGTTACTGTTGTCCAGCTGATGTTGGCCAGGAGGTGATGTTCACCCTCTGCTCATGCCATCTTTTGCCCCTGCCAACATGGAGCTTCACCTGGAGTCTGTAAGCCAAAATAATCCTTTTTTCCTACAAGCTGCTTTTGGTGGGGTGCTTTCTGCCAGCAATTTGGACCTGACTGCAACCATTCCCCATCTTGGCTGGAATAAGGAGCCAAGAAGGTGGCAGAGATGCCTGTCTGAGGATGTGGGCAGCTGGGAACGGGAATGGAGGAGTTGAGCTCTGCAGACCAAGCCTGAGAGAGGGTCCTTGGAGGTGGCTGCTATGGGGATGTCAGACTGTAGAGGTGACCAAGTCAGAAACATGGGAATGTAGATGCAGCCAGAGGTGTGGCTTGGTGCCAATCAGTGAAAGTGCCCAAGATCAGAAAGTGCCCAAGATCAGATGTGGGCTCACCTTTGTCTACCTGTTCCCAGTGAGCAGGCTTTCCCCAGGAGTTCTCTGCTGCCAGGGAGCACTTCCCCATGGCAACTATCTGTTTCCAGGGAGCAGGCTTTATCCCTCTAGTAATTCTTTATGAAAGGTAGGACAAAACCCAAAACTAAGGCTCACAAATTCTAGGGGACCCTCTCAGAACTGCCAAATACCTTCATCAGCAACATGTGTGGGGATCTGGTGTTTCCCTACCCACCCCACAACTATGAGATTCCACCTTACCCCAGCAAGGATGGCTAACATTTAAAAAAAAAAAAAAAAAGGAAAACAAATGCTGGTGAGGCTGTGGAGAAATAGGAACAAGTTTTCACTGCTGGTGGGAATGTAAAATGGTTCAACCATTATGGACAGCTATATGGAGACTCCTGAAAAGGATGACCATAGACCTACCATGGGATCCAGTTGTTCCCTTATTGGGCATTTACCCTAAAGGCTCCAAGCCTCAGATCAGAGACATTTGCTCAACCATGTTTATAGCTGCTTAATTCATAATAGCAAAGAGCTGCAATCAACCCAGGTGTCCATCACTAGATTAATAGATAACAAAGATGTGGTATATCTATCTATGGAATTCTATGTAGCAGTAAGGAAAGATGAAATAATGAAATTCGAAAAAAAAATGGTCAAACATGGAACAGATCATCCTCAGTGAGCTCACCCAAGCACAAAAAGATAATCGTCGCATGGTCTTGTTTATCTGTCACTCCTAACCTGAATCCACCTGACATGCGGCCAAACCTAATAAACACTCTGAGGACCAGGCAAGAGGGAGGGTGGAATGGAGGGAGGGTAAAGGTGGGAGGGAACGAGAGGGTGGGAAGGAGGACAAGGGACAGATACAAATTGGGACCCAAAAGGAAAAGATACTATGAAACCCTTTAGTCTGAACAACAGGCTAAAACATTGGTTCTTCAGCAGGCCTGCAGAAGGAACACCTGAACCACAGGAATCTGGAGAGAGCATCATGAAGACTAACCCTAATCTTGTCCTGCTTCTCTTTCTCTTCTCTCTCTCTCTCCCCCCTCCTCTCTATACTCACTTTCTATTTTATATTATCTATCTTTTTCCTCCCTCACCTTCCTAGGTGCAGACTTATAACTCCCAGTGCCAGCATGGGGTTAACTTCTACAATGAGCTGTTGATCTGAGACACCTACAAGGTTTCCCAGAAAAGACAGACTTCTGTCAGAGTTCTTGATGACCCACCAAAGGTTAATGGTAAGGCCCTACTGTCGAAAACAGCATATGTGTGTGAGACCAAACACAGAGAGACCTGGCCAGAATCTGGAAGAGGGTCCGTCTCCAGACAGTTAGCTAGTCTAGTACCAGAGGGTGCTACACGAGCAACTGGGGGAAAATGTCTGACATTGGTCCAAACAACTTGCAGTCTAAGATACCCAGTAGGTAACAACCTGACATAATGCTCATACAAGCGCAGTAGTGGCAAACAGCCATGGTGGGTAACCAACTGCTCTTTATTTGGCTAATAGATCCACTCAGTAGAATGGAACTCATTGCTGGAACTGGGAAAAAGAAGCTAGGGTCTACTCGTGCTGAAAATGCCTATAAAATCCTAGGCATCCCACACCAGCAGCAGGGGAAGCAAGAGCCTGGCAACTGGAAGAGGGACACTGGGACCCCAGGCCTATTCATGGCACAGAAGTCCCACTCCAGTAGCAAGTGAACTGGAAATGGGGAAACCAGGAGCAAGAGAATCAGGAGACTAAGCCTACTCATACCCCATGCACACAGCGTCCCTGTCACACATATCTTGACTGCATGGTCCAGAAGCCTCTAGAAGATGTACTAGTGCCAGCCAGAACACTGAAGGCACAGGTCCATATCTAACAAGAGCAGAGCCAGAAGTCTTCAAATACTTATTCACTTTCTTATGCAGTCATTTATTTTGCCTATCACTTAGAATTATCAAACCTATTTCTTCACCCTATCAATGTATATATTTAAAGATAATACTACTTAAGCAATATATTTATATATTGTCATTTTTCACACATAAAAAATTGTATTTCACGTAAGTGACCTGAGAAAGACATAGAGAAAGCACATACTGAGCTCAAGTCCTTGTCTTTTGGAAGCCACATTCCTTGTACCTTCTTATTGTGTTGATCTTGATGCAAAGTCTTAATTATTAAAAATGATGCAGTAAAATAATTCAGAAAATCATAAGTGTAGAATTTTGAAAAGATGCATGTGCAAAGAACAGCCTAATCTGCTAAAAGTTTGAAGTGCATACATTTTTTTATTTTGTTTTTCAGTGCTGATGATTGAAACCTGGGCTTTGTACATGTTATCCAAGCATTCAATCATTGAATTACATGCCAAGCTCCTGACTGGAATATTATCTTAAATTTTTACAGTGTTGGCGATCAAAGCCAAGGGCTTGTCCCTGCTAGGCAAGTGCTTTACCACGTAGCTTCACTGCAAGCCCTGAGGTGAGTTTTCATTCTAAAACAGCACAGACAAGGCAGGCTATTAAACTTTCTCTTCAAAATACATGAAAAAAAAATGCAACCATCTTTACTCTCAGAAGACATTTTCTTTTTAATTTTTCTAAGTTGACAAATACTGTGTGTATTCATGATATTATAATTGATATAATATTGAACAATGATTAAATCATGCTAGTGAATATCCATTGCCTCACACATTGTATTTTTATGGGGAAAATGGTTAAAATCTACTGTCTTAGAATCGCAACTATAATTTATTCTGTTGAGACTGATGTTGTTATGTTTGTATTAGTTTTCATTTGAATGCATAAGTCACGCT
Source organism: Orientallactaga sibirica (assembly GCA_036365145.1). Lineage (NCBI taxonomy): Eukaryota > Metazoa > Chordata > Mammalia > Rodentia > Dipodidae > Orientallactaga > Orientallactaga sibirica. Next base: position 12,350,937 of record JAEOAD010000060.1, on the reverse strand, counting down.
GAGTCACTTCTATTATCTGTATTTTTAGTGTTTATGTCTTCTATTTTATTACATTTTTACTCCCCTAGAAAATGTCAGTATTCTCTCTCTCTCTTTTTAATATGAGTGACAACAGGCCACTCTAGGCCACAGCATAAGCAGCACTGTGCAAAGTACTTCAAATCAAAATAATTTTCTCAATAATAAGAGAAGGTCATTTTATAAAAATGAGTTTTTCAATTGAGAAATGGCAGAAAATTCATTCTTTTTGTTGAATTCTAGCAACAAACATTAAATAGCACAGAGAGAAAGAAAGAGAACATTTTTATTTGAATGACATTTCCTAAGGAAGAAAGATAAATTATGGCCATTTTATAAATTTTACTTGAAATATTACTCAGAAAACTGTTCTAAGGATGACATTAGTTAAACATTGAATAAAAGTTGGAATAATCATGTTGAAGAGATTTATGTGTATCACTGGCTCTCAGAACCTTTAGGGAGTCAACAATTATTTAATCAGAACTGCTTCTGAACCACATTCTCCCCAGAATGTCTGCTGATCCATTGTCTCAAGCCAGACCCATGAAAAAGCTGATTAGTATAGCTCATTACTATTGGAAATATTTCCTGATTAACAAATATATAAGTTGTGATCAAGGATTATTTCATGCCTCTAATCCACTTTTCTATTTGTTTGTTTTGAGGTAGGGTCTCACTCTAGCCCAGGCTTACATGGAACTCTGTAGCTCCATGCTTGCTTCAAACTGACACCAGTCCTCTTACTTTAGCCTCCCCAGTGCTGTGACTAAATGCGTGCACCACCATGCCTGGTTTAATCTACTTTTTTTTTTTTTTAAAGAAAGAAGATTGTTTTTTAAAATATATTTTTATTTGTTTATTTATTTACTTAAGAGAGAGAAAGGGACGGGGGAGGGGGGAGAGAATGGGCATGCCAGGACCTCCAGCCACTGCAAACGAAGTCCAGACGCATGTGCCCCCTTGTGCATCTGGTTTACGTGGGTCCTGGAGAATTGAACCAGATCCCTTGGCTTTGCAGGCAAATGCCTTAACTGCTATGCCATCTCTCCCCTTTTTTTTTTTTTTTTTTTTTTTTTTTTGTTTTGCAAGATAGGGTCTCACTCTGGTCCAGGCTGACCTGAAATTCACTATGTAGTCTCAGGGTGGCCTCGAACTCTCGGCGATCCTCCTACCTCTGCCTCCCGAGTGCTGGGATTAAAGGCGTGCGCCACCACGCCCGGCTTTATCTCTCCCCTCTTAATCTACTTTTTAAGATTCCCTAATGTTCTCAAATTTTGGAGATGAAGCATGGTTTTGACAAAACAGTGATAAAAATGATATATTCTATACACAAGAATAAAGCTTGATTGTTTACATTTGTAATAACCACATTTTTATTGTCAATAATCAGATGGAAAAAATTGAGATTAAATAAGTAATAAAACTACCTTTCTTGATATATTCCAGTATCTCAGAGAAAACAAATTATGCACTCTTATCAACTCTTTTCTCTGGGCCACCTGGACATCCCAGAGTCCCTGCATGGACTCTCTCTGTCAGCCTTTTTTTTGAAAATGTCTTGAAGTCCAGGAGACTTGAAAATGCCCCTTTTCAAAACTGCACCTACCCTAAAGTCATGTGTTTCTCAGAATCCTATCATCTATTAATGTCCACATGTTGTTTAAGACATTACCATTTATGCAATTCCAAAACTCCTGATGTTTGCTAAATTGAATGCATTCCTTACCTTATTTTGCTTTTCTAATGTTGGAGGAATCCCTTGGAAATTTATCCATTGTCTACTTTAATTATCACATTCTGTGTGACATACTCAAAGTCAAATATTAAATAATACAAATTCCTGGCTTCGATTTACCATCTAGCTATAGAGCATATGTGGAACCACATCATTGCCAAGCAGCTCCACTGGAGAAGTACATACCAAGTATGTTGAAAGATGGAAGAAGAAAGTATTGCCTATTGTCTAGCAAAAGAGCTGGGAACAGCAGACAAATACCCCAGGCCTAGAAGGTTAGATCATCAAGTCAAAAGTGGGCATTAGTATTTATCAAAATACAAGTGAATAGTGGAGCTAGTACAGGTAGAGAATGTAGTAGAGATAGAATGCAAAAAACAAAAAACAAAACATGTTTTGCATAGGAATGTCTATGTTAAATAATTATTCTGCTTAAAAGGAAAAAAAATAAAATAACTTATTCTTAAACAAATATAAGTGACCATGACTTATAAAAGCAGATTTAAATTGCCCTGATCCATATGCTGTAAAGTAAAAGAGGTTCCATGAGCTTTGGTAGTCAAATGACACAGGAAGTTTTAAATCAATACATTCCACAAAGATAACATTGGAACATAAAGATACAGGCTACATTAAAGTGGGGGTCTTTTCTATAGGTTTCTAATATTTTCCTATAAGCATCCTTAGTTTTTTTTATTTTTATTTATTTATTTGCAAGCAGAGATAGAGAGATAGAAGAGAGACAGACAGAGAGAGAATGGGCACACCAGAGCTTCTAGTCACTGCAAACAAACTCCAGATGCATGCACACCTTGTTCATCTGGCTTACGTGGGTCCTGGGGAATCGAACCTGGGTCTTTTGGCTTCACAGGCAAATGCCTTAACCTTTAAGCCATTTCTCCAGCCCTGCATCCTTACTTTTTAAGGAAGCTAGTGGTCTGCTGATCTTAACAATACGTTCCAAAGTCTTATCTAATAGACAATTAGGCCTGTCACAAAGGCCAAAAGTAAAAGGCATTTTTTCCCCTTAGAAGGTTTAAGATATCCCTAATTTTGGCTCGAGGCATTATTTTTCTCATTACTGTGAGAAAATACTGACAGAAGCAATTTATGAAAGAAAAGGGTTATTTTCAGTCACAGTTGAAGGGTAAAGTCCATCACTATGTACCCACAGTCAGGAAGCACAGAGATGAAGGACGGTATGTGCTCACTTGTTTGTATTCAGTCTGGGGATAGAGACATCCACATTTAGGGTCTTCCTACCTCAAATAAACCTCCCCGGAGGCCGCCTTACAGACACAAGCAGAGGTTGGTCTCTTGTGAAATTCTGTAATCTCTCACGTTGACAGTAATGATAAACTATCACAATAAGCAGGACTAGGTCTGTCCACAATGTTCTATTCAGACAATGGCAGAGCCGGGCATGGTGGCGCACGCCTTTAATCCCAACACTCGGGAGGCAGAGGTAGGAGGATTACTGTGAGTTCAAGGCCACCCTGAGACTACATAGTTAATTCCAGGTCAGCCTGGGCCAGAGTGAGACCCTACCTTGCAAAACCAAAAAAAAAAAAAAAAAAAAAAACAAGGACAGACATCTATAGCATCTTTAAAACAGAGGGAAATTCGTGGAAGAGGGGGCGGAAAGATTGTTAAGGCCATGAGTTGAGTCATTATGCACAGAGTCATTGCCTCTTCCACTGATGGCTACCCCCATAGGGGAAGACCCACATTACCCATGGGGAGGACAGGGAGAAGGCTAATGATGGTACCATCATGGTTGCATATACACTATATACATAACTAATAACAAATAAAATAAATTTTAAAAATGAGGCAGCTTCAGAGAACAGTGCAAGAAGAAGGAAAAGTCTCAGTGTCACACCAACATATTTTGACTTGGTTCCCGTAGGTATACAATGCAGGGTTTTGGTAAGAGTACAGTAAAGGTTAGGTTTTAGAAAGAGCTTGGTGATAGCCAAGTAGAAGAAAAGTTGGAAGCAGGCCTGGGAAGACTCAGGAATATTAATTAGGATGACATCAGAGGAAAATGGATGGTTACGAGAACTTGAACTGAAAAGGAGAGGCAAAAGACAAAAACTGTCAAGGGGATATGACCAAACTTCGGGCAATGCTATGCTTTCAAGGGATGACCAAACTGACTACCATGTTTCTTAATAGCCTCTTGACTTCCAGCTGATTTAATCTGTCTACACATTCCCAACTGAATGAATCTTTTATCCTACCAGAATAATAGTTCATTTTCTTTGACTTTTTTTCTGAGATCACCTTCGGCTTCTCTCAAATGGTCTCCTGCCACAGTCTCACAAATAGTTGCGATGAGAGAATAAGTATTAAAGTCATATATCTTACCCTCTAGCCACAGCTTCAGTCCTCTCACTGATCATGCCCAACACCTCTCACCACTCGTTTTCACCAACTTGGCAGCTCCCACTTACCCTCCCCTGGTATTGTCATCTATCACTACACATTTTGTACACAGTTGAATATTCATATTCTTTGTCCATTGATATCAACCTCCCAGAAAACTACAAAGGACACTGTCTTATCCATGTTTTCCCTGGCTAGACAAATATTTTTAGGGGAGGAAAGCAAAAGAAATCCACATAATGGGGTACCTACAAAATATTATTAATAAGGTCCCTCAAACCCTAATCGAAGTACAAAATACTATTGTGACTTTTCAGTCCTTTCTCTCTTCATGACTTTGCTTAAGTATATTTGAGACTTGCTACAAACTGACTCCTTATAATCATTTAGTTCACCAATAGTCCTTGAGGTCAAGTTGTTGAGGTGGAGAAAGAGTTCTCAGGAAAGTCACTCTGGGTAGAAACAGGATTGTATGGTGTTTGGGATCAAAACACACTTCTAAGAAAAGTCTTAAACCTTGCGAGGTGGTGCACGTCTTTAGTCCCAGCACTCGGGAGGTAGAGGCAGGAGGATTGCTATGAGTTCAAGGCCATGTGAGACTACATAGTATATTCCAGGTCAGCCTGGGTTAGAGTGAGACCCTTCCTTGAAAAAAATTCCTTTCCTTAATGTATCTACAGGTCTAGAAAATTTTCATTAACAAATAAATCTAGTTTCTTGCTTAACCCTTTAAGAACCTACTGGAATATGGTACTTCACAAGAATGATAGTTAATTGAAGAAGGTATTATTTATGATCTCACACTCATCATCTACCTAATTAGTCAGTGAAGTATCATAGGGAAGTAATGACACCTTTTGTCAGTTGCTCTCATCAGGAATAAATTCATGCATCTCTCTAGCACCATGGGTATAAATCCACTCTAATTGTTAATTCTTGAATATTGTAGTTTTTCCCTCTTTTAAGTTATCCCCATGCCCAGTGGCAATAATATTAACCAAGTTGAAGAACTTTACCTGATTTTTAAAGAATAATTATTTACAAGAGCATTCACAAGTGTTATCATTATTTGATAATATCACAGTAAAAGATTGCCCTAAATAACACATAAATATGTAAAAATGTGAACTGCCTGTCATTGCTATTCATTTATAACATAATCCACATAGATCCAAATTCACTAAACTTGAATTTTTTCCAGTGATAATTCAGCTAACTAAAAATATCTGCTCTGTGTCAAAACATTAGTGAAAAATTAATATGAGGCATGAAAAAATAGAATTGTTATTATTTCTTCTCCAGGATAAAATTCTCATTTGAATTATAAATATATAAAACATGAATATTATATAAATATATCATAGAATAGATTCACATATATAAATATGTTCTCAAATTAAATTATGAAAACATAAATGCATAAAATCATATTTTAGCACAAATTCCACAGATTCTTCAGCTTCCTATGAAGTGAGCAGTTTGAGCATTTACTTGAATACATTTACATTTAATTTGGATTTCATATCACATTAAACAGTTCTATTTTAAAAACAATTTTTCATTTTGCTGGAAGGATGGCTTAGCAGTTAAGGCATTTGCCTTCAAAGCCAAAGGAGTCAGGTTCAATTCCCCAGAACCCAAGTAAGCCAGATGCACAAAGTAGTGCATGCATCTGGAGTTCATTTGCAGTGGCTGGAGGCCCTGGCATGCCCATTCTCTCTCTTTCTCTCTGTCAAATAAATAAATAAATAAATAAATAAATAAAAAATAATAATTACTTATTTAAATAGTCAATATAAGTGCTAAATTTAAAGACATAATTGAGAGTAATCTACTGTTTGTTGTCTGAAAGTTCTGTTTAATGAATTGTTTGATACACATTGAGTTGTCTAACAGATAAAAATTTTAAAACATAAAAGTATTTTTTAAATATACTTGAAAATATTTTATTTTAAATTAATTAATTCATTGATTTGAGAGCATATGAGAGTGAGAGAGGAAGAGGGAGCTAAATAGAGAAAATGGGCACATGTGGACCTCTAGCCATTGCAAACAATCTCCAAACACATGTGCCACTTTGTGCATCTGTCTTTACATGTCTATGGGGGAATTGAACTTGAATCGCTAAGCTTTGCAGGCAAGTGCCTTAACTACCAAGCCATCTTTCCAGCCCACATAGAAGTATATATATATTTGAGAGAGAGAGAAAGAGGCAGAGAGAGAGAGAATGGGCACACCCGGGACTTCAGCCACTGAAAACGAACACCAGATGCATGCAACCCCATTTGCATCTGGCTTATGTGGATCCGGGAGAATTGAACCAGGATCCTTTGGCTTTCCAGGCAAATGCCTTAACCACTAAGCCATCTCTCCAGCCCCAGAAATATTTTAAATATATATCAACTATACATTTGTTTTTATCATGTTAATTCTAAGAAATGCAAAAAAAAAAAACATTTAGAAGAGCTTAGACCATTTTTGATTGAATCCTGGATAGCTTAAAAAAAAACATTTCTAGGCTTGAAAGAAAATAATTGTCAACCCCTGCTGATTTTTTTTTTTCATCTAATTACAGTGAACTTGATTTAGGACAATGAAAGATGAGCACATAAAAAGAGAGAAGATGATAGGAAAGGAAGAGGATTATGCAAACTCATGATAGAGTTATTTTTACAGGGCAAAATAAGGAGAGATCTTGGGAATGGAAAGGTGAAAGGAAAAGGGAAGTCTGTTAAAGAAATCAGAAAAGGTGGATGAATAAAGAGAGGTCAGGGGCCAGCTTACAGTAAATGGGTTCTTTTTAAGTCCCTCTTCCAACAGTGCTATGAAGTCTATCATATCTCTGTGGCAGAGATTAACTTTGGGAGAGACAGAGAGATTGATGTTAAACCAGTGTAGACCACAAGAAGGGAGCAGATCTTAGAAACTTCCTTCTGTGAGCACAGGAATGGAGCATTTCTGAAAGAGCAGTTGAGTGGTTGCCTAGTTAGTTCACAGTGTGGAAATACTGCACACTCATCACAGCTTTGGCACTTACTAGGTCTTTCTATGTGACAAAGGTGTCTGTTGAATACAGACAGCTGTGGAATGAACAGTGTTCTTCTGTTAGTAAATACAAACTGAGGGGTGAAAATAACAATTTCTAGTCAGAATCTGGGATCCAATATAACCTCACTCTTTTCTCAAATTCAATTTTTTTACATTTACTATGGAAAATAACCCCCATCACATAATATATACTCTAGTACAGTGAAACCTGTAGCTTTCTATGAATGTAACCTACTACCATTATCGCTGTAACTTATGGGCGACAGTTCCCCCAAATAGTATAGCTGTTCCAATGTGAACTCTGTCTCCATTTCTACATTCCTGCTTTACTGGAAATGGGCATTTATTACAAAAAAAGGCAAGGGTATTCTATGAAGGTACAAAAGAAAGTATAACTTTTAAATTGATTCCATAGTATGTTCCTTTGTGATAAACTACAGCCATCTATAAACTTTCAGATGTTCCTCAAAATAAAATAATAAGAATTCATAATTGATTTGGTTATACCACAGCCTCTTAAAAGTTATGTGAGCCATTAAAATTTGCTTCACTGCCTCCCACTGCAACCTGCCTTATGAGCTGTATTTTGCAGTGTTTGCTATGAGGAAAGCATGTCTGGGGTGCAATGGAAGAGAGCAGTGCTGAGAAGCTCCATGAGCAATGGCTGCTTGGGGTACTGATGGATAGATGGAGGGTGTTGTTAGTTCAGCTATACGTTATTAATCATGTGCGGTAATGTAACCAATTGTTATTACTTCATACCCTAGGTGGCTAGGACCGCAGCCAGTTCAATAAAACCATTTTAACTTCCTTTTCATGTTGGCCATTTTTCTTGTCTCCTTTCCTAGTCTGGTATTCTTAAATTAAGGCAGAAAAGCCCTTCCTTTCACTTCACTCTATGTGACCCACAATTTGCAGTAAAAAAGTATATGGCAATGAGACTCAAAGCAGGTTTCTAATGGGTGACAAGATTGTGCAAGGTTTTCTGTAAGCCTGGGAAAGAATTGAGTCAGCTGACCCACCTCCTCCCGACAACACCTGTGTTCCACAGTCTCCTTGTGAAAGAGGGTAAAGAAATTCAAAACAGTCTTTTTTTTTTTATGTACAGTAAGTACATTCAGTTATTGCTGTACATTTTCAGTGGAGAGAAATTTCTCTGGAAGTGAAAAAAGAGATGGCCTACATGTGAAATAGACCATCTACCTTGCTACTTGAAGTAATCTTATTTGAATTCTGCAGGAAATGTAACACAGCTAATAAAATATGGCCCGAAGTATTGAACATTCTGGAGTAAATAAAGCTATTTTAAAGGCAACATATGGTTTTCAAGAGCCCCAGGAATTCTAAGCTGTGGGGAGAATATCATTTTGTTAAATTTTAGCTCAGTGTTGGCATTTTAATTTTTTTTTTTTTTTGAGGCAAGTCCAACAGACTGGCCTTTTGTTTTTAATGAGAGAGAGAGAGAGAGACAGAGAGAGAGAGAGAGAATTGGCATGCCAGGGCCTCTAGCTACTAGAATCAAACTCCATACACAAGCACCACCATGTGCATCTGGCTTACGTAGGTACTAGGGAATTGAAACTGGGTTCTTAGGCTTCACAGGCAAGAGTCTTAACCTCTAAACCATCCCTCCAGCCCTCAGTGTTGACCTTTAAAGTCACCAAAAGCAATCCAGGTAAAATATCCATTGTTTAGTTGAAGTGAGGAAACATAGATGAAACCATACATCAATGAATATAAAACCATGTATGGATGGCAAGCATTTTTGACTGGCGTTAAGCTCACAGCTATTCAACACCAGACTCTGATTATCCAATATGTTTGTATAACTATGATTTAGTTGTTATAATCTTATTACATATGTCTGTAAATACAAACCATTGAAAGTGCTTTTGACAAATGTTACAATGGAAAAAGAAGAAATGTAAATGTGTTAATATATTTGATCATAAATAAATGTTTTGTTAAATGTAAGGAGGTTCAAATTGCCTTTTCCTCCCATTTACTGTTGCTGTAAATCTGGAACTTGAAATACTATAAAAGGAGCTGTCAAATAGCATTGTCCATTTTTATGTGTTAGTAAAGAATAATTCCTTTTATTATAATGTTTCCAGGCACTGATGGTGAGAAATTAACTAAAATAATATTTTATTCCTTGCGGTAATGGTGAGTACATAGCATTAAATATATTATTAACCCAAGAAAATATTTTTATACTAAGTCATGTGGATCCATTGGTAGCCTCCTTGTAATTGATGGATGACTGCATTACCACTTAATTTCATTTTGTTTTAAAGGCATCACACTCAGTATCATTTTAGTTAATTGCATAACCAAATAAGGACAGAAATTGCTCCAGGAAAATGAGTAATGTAGAAAAGAATTCTTGTTGTTAAGGGAATTATTATTAAGTGTTTTCTTAAAAGGACGTACATGCAGGTTGGCTTATATACTCAACACGTACCTTCAGTATAACTGAAGAGAACTGAGGGAGGAGGAAAATTCAATTATTTGTAATATGGAGATTGCACCCTAAAATATCAGTGATAATGTATTGGGTCTTTTTTGGGCAATTTTAAAACATAAAGTTAACCCTGCTCAGAAGTAGACTTACTGGAAATCAATTGTAATTTCATATATGGTACTTAAAACTGCACCACTCCAATTTCTACTCAATTCTACTAAATACAAATCATTTAAGATCTTGTGCCACAGAACCAATATATAGAGGTGAATGTGTAAAAGTAAATGCTGCTTAGGTATATTTTTAGACGACAACAGAAAATTCTTCCAGATTCTTCTATGATTGAACATAAACCTAGCAAGGTTTTTTTTTTGTTTGTTTGTTTGTTTTGTTTTGTTTTGTTTTTAAAGAGGATATTTAATGAAAAAACTGCTTTAGGGGACTGGGGAGATGGTCAGTGGTTAAAGGTGCTTGATTTCAAAGCCTTGTGGCCTATGTTCAATTCCCAGTACCCACATAAAGCCAGATGTGCAAAGTGGTACATGCATCTGGAGTTTTTTTGCAGTGGCAAAAGTCCTGGTGAAACTATTTTATTTCTTTCTGTCCTTATAAATTACTAAAATACATATTTTAAATTGCTTGAATTTGAAACTCATGAAATTATTCATGGGTTTTTCGCTTCCTTCCTTTCTTTCTTTTTTAAATTTTAGTTTTTAATTTTGTAGTTTTTGATGGAAGGTCTCAAACTCTAGTCCAGGCTGACCTGGAATTCACTATGTAGTCTCAGGCTAGCCTTGAAGTCACAGTGATTCCCTACCTCTGCCTCCTGAGTGATGGGATTAAAAGTATGCCACCATGCGTGGTTTATGTTCTTATAGAGCTGAGGCTGGCCTTGAATTCACTATGTATCTAAAGATTATCTTGAATTTCTGATCTTTTTTCCTTTCACTTCTTAAATGCTGGGATTACTGGAATGCACCACCACATTCCCTTTTATGCAGTGTTGGGCTTTGGTAGATGCTAGACAAGTGTCTAGCGACTGAGCTACATCCTGAACCTTCAAAGGGGTCTTCTAAATCACACTTTTATTTTAGAACATTTGAAATTTACAGTATTTCTTTTCAAATAACTCAGAAAGTTCCTATTCACACAAGACTGTGGTCTCTTTATCCCTTAGTATATCATTAGTTGTCATAATCACTGAGTAAATATTGATCTATTATTAAACTATATTCCTTGTTCATATTTCTTCAGTTTATCACTTACATATTTTCTGTGCCCCTTGATCCCATTTATAACATCCTGTTGCCATTCATAACCTTGCCTTTTTAGGCTCCTGTTGACCACATTAGTTTCTTGGACTTCCCTTGCACATGATAGCATCAACACTTTTAAACAGTATTGGTCAAATATTTTTTAGAAGTCCCTAAATTGGTGTGTGTCTGAAGTTTTTGTCATAACTTGAAAAGATTTAGAGTCTTTGGGACAGAAAACCACTCTCAGTGTATCCCTCAAGTCCACATGTTGGAAACTCACTCCTTAGTTGCAGGATTGGGATGTAGTGCCCATTGGAAAGTGAAGACTTTGCCCTCAGAGAGAATTATGAAGAGGGCTTACCAAAGTGGGTCCACTCTCTTCCACCCTTCTGCAGTGTGAGGACACTTGCCAGAAAGCCTTCACTAGGTACTAGATGTGAGCATCTTAGCCACAGTCTTCCCTGTCTATGGAACTGTGAGAAAACAAATTTCTGTCTTTATAAATGACTCAATCTTAGTTACTCTGATCTATCTGCATCTAGTTAATTCAAAATGAACATAGCAGGCCATTTTAAATGCAATTATAAAACTTAAACAAAATTCAAATAATGTTTTGGCTGTTACCCACACATAGCCTAGTGATGTTTGAGACCTATTTCTAGTCTTTGGAAGGTAAGCAATTCATACTTCCCTTGGATCAGCAGGAGTGAATACTTCAAAGATGGAAATAAAGATTGGGGTTACAGTGTGGGTTAAGCACTGGCCTAGCATTTGTGAGTCCCTTTAACCTTGACTTTAGTAGGAACTGGATTTCTCAGAGTTAACCAAAGCTGCACATATGTTGAAAAAAAGCTCTATAGAAAACTAAAATAGCAAGTATGAGGATATCAAATTTATATGGTGTCTATTTGAGATTACACAGAGCTGATCCTTAGGGGAAAAATATTTCTATAAAAGTGCCCCATTGGGACCAAGTATGCTAAGCAAGATCATATTATTATTATAATTAATATATGACCACAGTAACATTCAATGACTATTAATCATTGCACTAATAATTCAGTAATGTTAATTACTCACAATGTACCTGGCATTAACTTTGGTATTATATGAAATGTGAATATAATACATAGAATAAGCCCATGTAGTTATTTTCTGATTCAATGGAAAGAAGAGGATAGAGATTTAACTTTCAATTATCACAGAAATAGTAAGAGAAAAAGCTGTTTTTTTAAAAATTAATGGTTATTTTTATTTTACAGTATGTGTTCATAGTGTGTAGTATGTGTATACCATATATACACACATAAGTGCTGCGGAGTACACCCCATGCAAAGACATATAGAAGCCAGGGAAAGATACTGGGTGTGTACTTCTCTATTGCTCTTCTACCTTACTTCCCTGAAACAGTCTCATTCTGAACCTGGGGTTCTCTGTCTTTCAATAAGATTGGCTGACCAGGGAGCCAGAGTGATTCTCTTGTCTCCTCTTGCCTTATTACTAGGGTTATATGCACTCATGCCAATGCCCTGATTTTTATGTAAGCCCTGAGAGTTGAACTCAGGTCCTTAACTTTGCACAGCAGGTGCTCATACACGCTGAGCCATCTCCCCAGTTCATTGAAGAATATTCTTAATTGCTGAACTATACTGCCTCATTGAAAATGTTTTGATTGTTGGAAATTTTAAGAGTGTTTGTCTGGTTACAATATGAGAAGCCTGATCTGTCTGTGTTAAGATATATGGTATATACTATAAAGCTATGTATAGTTACATATCTTGATAGGGATACATACAAAATATATACAAATTGGCAGACAAGGAGCAAATTATAATTTGTTTATTTTATTTTATTTATTTATCTTGGAGAGAGAAAAGGAGAGGAAGAGTAAGAGGCTTAGAGAATGGTGGCCAGGGCCTCCAGCCACTGCAAATGAACTCCAGACACATGTGCCACCTTGTGCATCTGGTTTATGTGGGTACTGGGGAACTGAACCTGGGTTCTTAGGCTTTGCAGGCAAGTGCCATAACTGCTTAGCCATCTTCTCCAGCCCCAATATAATTTGTTTCTTTTAAATAAGTACGTTGTTACACAGCTTTTAGAGATTTTGTTAATTGCTGATATGGGTTTCTTAAGAGTACATTTTTACTTTAGCTATTATGACTTTCCCTCATTACTGTTAAGAACTCAGAGAGAGATTTAAAAAAATCAAAGCAGATTAATGTAGATGAGAAATTACTCTTGTTGCGGAAACATTGTTCATTTGCTTCTGGCATAAATTGAGGGAAGAGACCATATATTTCTGTCACAACATAATGGCACACTGTAGGCTATTTCTGTATGCATTCTCATCCCAGACTAATTTGTCAATTGTCGGTAAATTCAGCATCTTCCACATCCAGATAAATATAGATCTGCTTCCCAATTGACGGTAAATACATTGCAGCTGCTTTATGGCAGGCCATAGATAGATGGAGGTGTTTAGGTGACCTTTTCTGAGTGTGATGTAGTAAAATCAGGCTCTCCACAGAGGATGGGCTTGGAATACACTGCAAAATGGGATCAGAGTCCAGTGTACCTCACCATCAGCGCCATCAGTGATTCTCCTTTTGGTCCTGTGGTTTCTTCTGTTCTGCAGTGGTAATGAGGACCAAATGACTCAGTCCAAAAGAAGGGGTGGAGGAAATCAGGTCTCACTTTCGATGACTGTGGTTTCGGTAGCTTTGCTTTGATCGACAGTAGTCCTTCTCTGTCTGTGGTTTTCCTTCCTGTGGGTTCTGGTATGCATGGTCAACTGTGCAATAAATATATTAAGTAGAAAGTTCCAGAAATGAAAAAAAAAGTTCTAATTGGGTCCTGTTTTGAGTAATGTAAAATTTTGCATCACTTTACTTCACATCCTGTCTAGAAGATATGCTACTCGTTTGTCCAGCATATCCACAGCGTATCTGTATGCTAACCACTCAGATTTTCTGTTATCAGTCTGACTGGCATTTCAGGACTTGTACTGGAGTAACCCTTATTTCATTTAATAATGGCTCAAGGCGCCATTACATAGGGTTTGGCTCTTTATGAGATTTTGGGCATCCAGTGGAAGATTGGGAATTTATTCTGAGCAAATAATGGAAGACTACTACTGATCTCATATACCTTAGAACGAAGTAGAAAATAGTTTTATATGTTAACTATAAGTGAAATAGATACATTTGCACAAGATCCTAATACTATTACTAGGAATGGAAAATATTTTCAATAAATTAACCAGTTCCATGAATGACTTCTAGAAAAGATTGCACATGGGTGAAAATCTAATCAATGACATTAAAGAGAAATGCTGAAAGATTTCCCAGAAGGGAATTAAAAGAGATACAAGAGGATCAATGTAACAGAGATGATGAGATGTAGAAAATAGAAGAGGCTATAAAATGTGTTAAATACATTTAAGAGAGAGAATAGAAACACACACACACACACATACACATGTCTTTTTCTGAATGTATGGGCATGATCATACAGCATTTTGTCTTCCATTCTGTTAATGTGATATGTTATGTTTATTGATTTGCATAAGTTGACTTATGTCTAGGGAAAATTTGAAAGCATGTCCTCTAAAATCTGGACAAGGATATCCACTCTTTCACCCTTATTCACTACAGCACTAGAGGTCTTAGCAAAATTAATTAACAAGAGAATGGAAAGGAATTCAAATAAAAAGGAAGTCAAATTACACTTGCATTACAAGGCACAATTCTTAATGACTTAACTAAAAGATTGTTAGAATTGATAAAGGAATTCAAGAAAGTTGAAGGATACAAATACAACATGCAAAGATCTGTAACATTTTTTGGCATGTATGTTGAATATTTATGGTGTGTGATGTGAGTATAGTGTGTGCACGTGTGTTCAGGTGTTCACACCCCGTGTGTACTAGTGTAGAGGTCAGAGAACATCAAGTATGACCCTCTTTTCACTTATCCATCTGTTTTCTTGAGACCACTTCTCTCACTTGACCCACAGCTTCCCATTAGTTTTTGGTCAGCAAGCCCCATGATTCTCTGGTCTCTACTCCCTTCAGCACTAAGCTTGCATACACTGTGGCTATGCCCAGATATTTTGTATAAGAGTGCTGAGCAACCACATTTGCATATTTGCTGGGCTTGGTGGTGCACGCCTTTAATCCCAGCACTCAGGAGGCAGAGGTAGGAGGATCACTGTTAGTTCCAGGCCAGCCTGGTAATACAGAGTGAGTTCTAGGAAAGCATGGGCTAGATTGAGACCCTATTTCAGAACAGAACAGAACAGAACAAAACACAAGTTCAAGTAGTCCCAAGCCCTCATGCTTACACAGCAAGTGCTCTTACCTACTGAGTCAATCCCTCAAACTCTTCAATAACATTTTGATACAACAGTAACAAATTTTCTAAGATAAGAAAGCAATCTAATTTACAGGAATTGTGCAAACAAGACAGAAAACAAAAAACAACAGGACTAACTTTAAACAAGGAAGAGATTTAACTCCATACTAAAAATAGTAAAACATCAATGAAAGAAGTTGAAGACAATAAACAGGAAGACCTCCGTTGGTCATGGATTAGAAGAGTGGACTTGCAGATTCAGTGCAATCGTCATTAAGTAGCAATGACATTATTCACAGAAATAGAAAAAAAATTGATATGGAACCATAAAATATCTAAATAGCTATAACAACCTTGAGCAAAGAATAAAGATGGAAGCAACAACATCCCTAATTTGGCAAGGGAGGGAAAGAAAGGAGAAAAGAAAGGAAGGAAAAATGGATGGAAGGGAGGGAGGAAAGAAGAAATGAAGGAAGGGAGGGAAGGGGGAAGGAGAAGAAAAGGGAAGGGAAGGAGCGAGCTAGGGAGGGAAGCAAAAGGGCAGCCAAACTACCACAAGCAACAAGAAAATTCTAATTCCATAGGAAGATAGACAAGTGTAGACAAAAAGAGGATGGAAGAATTCCTCTCTACTATACTTATTTACTTGCTTACTCATGTGATTACTACTTTATTTATTGGTTTTTAAAATACTTTACTTTTATTTATTTTTTTGAGGGAGGGAGGGGAGAGAGAGAGAAAAAGAATGGCCACTCCAGGGCCTCCAGCCACTGCAAACGACCTCCAGACAAGTATGCCCCTTGTGCATCTGGTTTACGTGGGTCCTGGGGAATTGAACCTGGGTCCTTTGGCTTTTCAGGCAAGCACCTTAACTGCTAAGCCATCTCTCAAGCAAGCCCTATTGGTTGTTTCATTGGTATGCATTTATAGATATGTTTTAACTAATTTGTATGGTTTCGGCTCAGTTTAAGGCAGTAATGAGTCAGAAGATTCCTTTCTAGAAGCCATATATTACCTTGTTATTTCTTTACTTAAAACTATGTAATGGTTCGTTCTGGTCAGTGGAAGTGGTCTGCAATTGAGATACTTGTATTTGGCTACAGAAACATTTGAAGGGTTATTAAATCATAGGAAATTTTAATTTAGTTATGAAATTATAGGCAGTTTAATGGAATTATAAAATCATAGGCAGTTTTGGTGGAATTATGAAATCATAGATAGTTTGAATGGCATCATGTCCAGATCTTCAGTTTCCGTGTATTGTTTCTCATAAAATCAAACTTCCTGAATCATGTTTACTTTGGGTCTTCTATCCTCAAACCTCGTTCATCTTGTCCTTGTTCCAGTTCAGCAGCTATTCTGGATGGCATTTGATATGCTTCTCAAAGGAAAAAAAAAATTCAGGGTCATAAACAAATGCTTAGTTTAAAAACCCATAGATTTCAGAGTAATTTGCCTGAAAGCAAAGCAAAAACAAAGCTTTCTTTTAGAAATACTGAAGGGGCAGCAACTTATTTCAACAACACAATAGATTTGCTCAGGGCTGTGTGGTCTCATCCACCTGCCTGTCTACTTCTTCCTGAATACCTGCTTAGCTCACTAGCTCAAAGGGAACATGAGTATGCTTATTTGAAATAAAATAACACCACAGATTTTCCAAAAGAAATTCTGATATGGGTGATTGATTGAAACAATAAAAAAAGACTGCTTTTTGTCATTTAGCTACAAAATATATTCCTTAAATGAACTGTTGAAAAGCTCAACAATTTTCATGTACAACTAAAACATGTTGTAGCATTTACCTTCTCATTGCTGGGACAAAACATGAGACCAAGTGCAGTTTATGGGAGGAAAGGGTTTATTTTAGGCTCACAGTTTGGAGGGGAAGTTCCACCATGGTGGAAAAACCATGGCAACTGACTCACATTTTCATACATCAACATCAGGAAGAGAGAGTAGCAGGAGGGAGATGGCTCTGAACACCCTCAGTTGGCTAGACTAACCAACCCCAAGATCTGCCACCAGCAACACACCTTCTCCCACAAGACTCCACTAGCTGGGGACTAAGTAGGAAGCTTAAGCACAACTACTTGAGGCTATGGGGACATTTTACATTCAGACCACTGTATGTTTAACAATAGTATCCCAGAAACGTGTCCTTTGAAACTATTTTAAATTATAGTAAAGTTACTCAGATGTTACTTTGGAAAAATAAAACAGTTACCTGCTTTCAACAAAAGGATATCTATTCATCTATAGTACATTATATTGGGTTCTCTAGAGGAACAGAGACAATAGAATGAATATTTATTTTAAAAGCATTTATTAGATAGGCTTACAGGATGTGGGCTGGGCAGTCTAACAATTGCTGTCTACAGGCTGGAGAGATAGAGAACCCAATAGCTGCTCAGTCTGTGGGGCTGGATGCTTCAGCAGTACTAGTCTGGTATGGAAGTCCTGGAGTGTACCTGGAGAGCTGCTGGAAGCCTGAGGAAGCTTGGTCCCTATGACCACGAAGGATAGCAGCAACAGGATAGATGCTCATATGAACAAGTAGCATGGGCATCCAGGCCAAAGACCCTATGTTCTCTTGGAGCTTCTTTATATATAGTCTACCACTGCAAGGGCCAACCACTCTGGGGGAAGGTCTTCCTAACTCTCAGTTCTTCCTAGAAATGAACCTGCCCAGGTGAAGTACAGAACTTATCTTCACAAATATATAGTTATGGATTGTCATATTACAAGGGGAAAAATAGTTCTTAACAAATCACTTAGATATTCATGAATGAAAGCATATAGCAATCTCTAGTGCCAGCATTAGGCAAATTTTAGAATCTGGATAAATTTCCAGTTATTATTATTATTATCATTATCATTATTATTATTGACAGCTTCAATACTTACAGACAATAAACCATGATAATTCCCTCCCCTCCCCTGCTTTCCCCTTCATAAATCCACAGTCTGCCATATCCCCTCCCTCTCTATATTAGTCTGTCTTTTATTTTGATGTCATCATCTTTTCCTCCTACTAAGAGGGTCTTCTGAAGGTAGTTCTAGGCACCGCAAGTTCAAAGACATCAAGGCCAATTTCTGTCTGGACAAGGGCCTTGTAAGAATTCATACTCTTCCTTTGATTCTTACATTCTTTCTGCCTTCTCTTCCACAGTGGACCCTGAGCCTTTGAAGGTGTGACAGAGATGTTTTAGGGTTGGACACTCTTCCTTCACTTCTCAGCACTATTGTGCCTTTTGGGTCATCCCAGTGGTCACCACTATCTGAAAAGAAAAGCTTCTCTAACCAAAAGTGAGATTAGCATTAATATATGTGTATGAACATTAAGTAAAGTGCTTACAGGGAAGTTTGGTGAGCATAATATATGTACTTAGCCACATAAGAGCAAGCATTACATTCCTAAGGCTAATGACCTCCCCCACCATAAGCTTTTGATTAGATTTTCAGTGTCAGGCATGTATTCTATCCCATAGAGTGGGCCTCCAGTACAATTAGACAGCAGTTGGTTTTGCCCATAACAGACATGCTATTTGCACCCATTCAGTCATTTGGCCTGGCCAACCTTGGGTCTTGCAGTGCCCACTGTTTTTACCACTGATGACTTTGGTCTCCCATAGGGCTGCATGCTGTTTTTTTTTCCAGCTTTCAGTCAGCTGGTCTATAGGGAGGAGGTTTTCAATTTATACCCAGCTTGAGGTCTCAGTGAACTTTTATGCTGCTACTTTGCTAAAAGTGTTATCAGCTCTGTCAGTTTGCTTGGTAGAGTCTTTAGGGACCTTTATGCATAGAAACATATCATCTGCAAATAATGATAATTTGATATCTTCTTTTCAATTTGTATCCATTTTATGAGTGTTTCTTGTCTTATTGCTATAGCTAAGACTTCTAGTACTATATTAAATAAAAGTAGAAACAGTGGAAACCCTTGTCTTCTTCTGGATTTTAGTGGAAAAGCTTCAAGTTTTTTCCGCATTTAGTATTATGTTGGCTGTAGGTTTGTCATAGATACCCTTACTTATGTTGATATGTTCCTTCTATTCTCAGTTTCTGTAGGACTTTT
The DNA here is from genome assembly GCA_036365145.1 of Orientallactaga sibirica. Lineage (NCBI taxonomy): Eukaryota > Metazoa > Chordata > Mammalia > Rodentia > Dipodidae > Orientallactaga > Orientallactaga sibirica. Next base: position 12,331,595 of record JAEOAD010000060.1, on the reverse strand, counting down.
ACCATGAAGGGTGGTTGGATTTTGGTAAATGCCTTTTCTGCATCTATTGAGATGATCATGTGATTTTTATCCTTTAGTCCATTTATATAGTGTATTACATTTATCAATTTGCATATGTTGAACCATCCCTGCATCTCTGGGATAAAGCCTACTTGGTTGGGGTGAATGATCTTTCTGATTATTCTTGTATTCTGTTTGCCAACATTTTTTTGTTGAGAATTTTTGCATCTATGTTCATGACGGAGACTGGTCTGTAATTTTCTTCATTTGTTCTGTCTTTGTCTGCTTTTTGCTATCAGGGTGATGCTGGCTTCATAGAAGGAGTTTGGTAGGATTCCTTCCCCTTCTATTTTATTGAAAAGTTTGAGAAGCAGTAGTGTTAGTTCTTCCATGATGGTCTGGCAAATTTCACCAAGCCAAAACTGAGAATTCTCCCCCATGCACAGCTGGAAAGGGTGAGGGGAGATGGAGAATATCTCCTTCACATCTTGGGGGAAGAAACCGCCAGAGACATGTGGAAAGCAAGCAGAAAAGTTCCCAGCAGGCAAGAAATTACTTCTTCTTCCGAGTCAGTCTGGTTAGCAAAGCAACGAGGAGATTCAGGAGCCAGAAGAGGAAGTTAGAAGAGTTCCACCAATGTGCCAGGGTCATTTGTGGATTGAACATCCAGTTACAATGGTCCTTGTCATCGGCTCAGGTGTGTAAGGGAGAGACCTGATTGGCTGGTGGACTTAAGGGACTGACTGAGGAAGGGGCATCCCCCACCCAGGTGTTCTGAGCTGGAGAAGAAATAAGAAGGTGCTGTCAGGATGTGTTACTTGTAGCCATCTTGGATGAGACTGGGTCAAGTGCAGGTTCTAGTCCTGCCAGGGCAGGCAACGTGGCATCCTTTGTCTCTACCTGACAGCCTAAAACGAAGCTATCTTTTGCCTGTTCCTATTTAACTATAACTTGGCTAATAAATGCCCTGCAAAGACAATATGGTAAAGGCATAGTTGCAAGACTGCCATTATTTGGAGGTGGTGGAACCTTTAAGATTCAAAGCCCAATGGAAAGAAATTAGGTCATGGAGGGCATGTCTTGAGAAAGAATATAGAGACCCTATCCCCTCTGACTTTCTCCCTTTCCCTTCTTGTGATTATGAAATGAGTATTTTCTTGTGCCGTGGTGTTTTGCTTCACCTGTCCCCCAAACAGTGGAGCCAGATGCATGCACTTCAGAAACTGTAAACCAAATCAAACATTCCCTCCTGATATGCCGTTCATCTTAAGCATTTTGTCTCAGGAACAAAAATTAATACATTATGGTTTTATATTCCTTGATTCCATACTTTATTTTCACTAAAGTGAAAACATTTCTTTTTCCTTGCTATTTTGATTGGCAACGTCACTGACACTCTGCTTTCAAATTCCTACTCTGTTCTGTGAAGACTCCTACTATGATAAGCAATACTAGGTACTGCAATGCGATTATTTGGCTGAATTTACATTCTCTTGCTCAGTGCATCAATAGGAGGATGGAGAATATGTTTTTGTAATTCAAAATAGTGACCACTCCCATTGTTTCAAATGCAGAATTTAAAATAGAAAAATGAGAGACTCTCACTGCTATGTTTCCCCTCTTTGAGACCACTGACTATGTGATGAGTGTCTTTGAATAGTTTTTCATACACATGTGTGCTAATTTGCCATATATTTCCTTATCAGAAAAAAACTAAACTTGCTTGAGTTTTACTTTTTAAAAAATTTGGAACCTCTAGGGCTGTAGAGATGGCTTAGGGGTTAAGGCACCTGCCTCCTAAGCCTAAGAACGCTGGTTCCAATCTCCAGTGGTTCCAATCTCCAGGTCCCATGTTTAGCCAGATGCAAAGTGACCCAAGGGCGCAAAGCCACACTTGACCACAAGGGGGTGCACACATCTGGATTTCGTTCTCAGCAGCTGAGACACTGCTGGCACACCCATCTCTGTCTTCCTCCAACACCCCCCCCCCCCCCCGTGTCTCTCTAGACTATTGAATAATGGAGCAAAAGAGGAGACTTGTTTCTGATTTATCTTTTAGAATATCTTCTATGTCTATTTCCAATTTGTTCTTTGTGTTTTAAGAATTTTTTCTTCTCCATCCAGTTTGCTAACACAGATAGCAGACATACTGGATAATATCATAAAGTCTTTTGATCAAATCTTACTATGATGATATGATTTTTCATTTTGAGTTAGCAATGTAATGACCTAAAGCTTTCTTTTATCATCAGCTATCTTTACATTTAAAGGATAAAGTATTTCCCATGTATCATTATTTTTGAGTATACTGAGATTATTTGCTTTTAATTTTATATAATTTATATTTGTTTTTATATCAATGGTTATATTTTAATTTTCTTTAATATTTTTACTATCTAGCAAGATAAATGTTTAATAAACCTTTCCCAAGTATAAAGATAGATAATAGTATCTGATATTGTTATTTGTTCATAACTGTAATATGATTCATTACATTTATTTAATATCTTCTCATCTGTGTCATTTAGTCATTCATTTATCAGGTATTATTGCTTCCATCCTATCAATGTGTCTAGCTCTCTGCTAGAAACGTGTAATACAGAGACAATACAAACCACCCAGCGTTTGTAGAGTTCTCTGTCTCCCCAGCATCTGCTCCACAGAAGGATCTTGATGTTATAAATAAGTCTGCCTTTTTTTGCTTCTGTATGTTTGCATTGGTGTGGTTGTAGGTGTGCATGTACATGTGTGCTTGGAGGACAGAGGTTGGGGTACAGATCTTCCTGTCAGTATCCAATTTCTTCTCTGAAACAGTGTCTCTAGCTGAACCTGAAGCTCACCAGTTGGCTATATTATGTAACCAGTGGGCTCTAAGGACTTCCTGTCTCTGCTTCCCCAGGACTGGGATTACAGGAGACCATTTTTTGTGAGTTCTGGGAATCCAAACTCAGGTTCTCCACTTGTGCAGCAAGCTCTTCACTCAGCTCCAAGTCTAAATCTATGATTTCATTTTAGCATTCTTAAACCTAGGAGCTATGTTTATTTCCATACAAAGTAACTATTCAAGAATGCTATTAAAAACACACAAAAAAGTGTTTTACTCGGATGCCAAATTTGCCTATGACAATGTGAGTTTCTTCTTGCTATACTCAACATTTTATTGATATTAGAGGACAATGTCTAATTTCAGGTTCCTTGTGGTGTTTAATGAACTTTGTGTGGAATTTATTGGAGAACCATATCACTAAGAGTTGGAAAAATGCACTCACGATGTGAAAATGAAGGTATTCAAATGATTCTGCCATTTAAAAAAATGGTAGCCTTAAACTAGCTTCAAAATAATCCTTTAGAACTCACTCAAAAAATGATCTGTTCTTTTAAATATCTATCTAGGATGGAACTCTAGCAAATACATTTTCAGCCCATCAAAATATTTCAATAATTGCATCGAGATTATGGAAATTTGCTGATGGTGAGCATCATTTAACATTGGGATCGTCTATCAAAGAAAATATAAAAGAAACATATGTGGAATACTAATTACAAATTTTGAATACTCCATTTATTTCAGTAGGGTTGAGACTTAATATATACAAAATGACTCAAGAGTTTTCATAGGCCAATGATACTATGTAAAACTGATTTATAAACATGATAGACTATATATAAGGCACACATAGTTCTGTTTCCTTTAATAATGTTAGGACATGTATGTTGTGATTCCCACTTGTAATCCCAGCACTATGGGAGGCTGATGATTGATTTGAGTTTGAGAGGACCTTGAGTTGAAGAATGCGTTCTAGATTAGTCTTGGCTATAGAGTGAGGCTCTGCCTCTAAAACAAAAACAAGAAATGAAATAAAATAAAAATAAACAACACACAGAACAATAATGTTAGATACATGTATTTGATTTGCTTTGAATAGGATGGATTTATGCTTGTTTCACTAGAGCAATTATAATAAGGATTCTCTATCAATCACCAAAAAGTCTCTTCAGAAAGTAAATTAGGCAATTACCCTAGTTAATATCTGTTTTCAACCTGGAATCTTAAGTGTGTGGAGGTTAAATAATTTGCTGAGGTCACTTAGGTAGTAATTGGAAAGCTGTGAATTTATGATAAAGTGTCCTCATACTCATGATCTGCAGGGAGGACTGTGAAAATAAAGAACAGAAATAATACCTGCCCTCCTGGAATTTCTCAATTAATCCACATTATATCTATGCATGGAAATAACACATGCAATTCTAGGCACAAACAGTGAGGAAGCTGGGCTACTCAGGAAAGAGATAAAGCAATCACTGTATACTGCAGTTACAATTGCATTGGATGCATTAGCATCTGTATATGAAAAGTTCAATGATATCAGTCCTCAGGGGACACACTCTTTCAGTTTGACATTGAAGTTTAAAACAAGACCTTTGCCATTAAAAAGAAATATAAGAAGGGTAACCTTGTAACATGGGGAAATGGGATGTGCAGCCACTGAGTCAGAATCAGGAGGAAGATGTTGAGGAAGCTGTCAGTGGGAGCTGGAGGAGATGAGAAGATCACGGGGTAGATAAACGGTGGCTCTCCTTCTGGTTCTTTCAGCTTCTTCAAAGAAGTCTCCCTCCTTTGAAACAAAGGAGCAGAAGATCTGCATTACAATGAGACTTCCAGGAATGGTGTACTTCTTTAATCTCCCAAGTACCCTTGCTATCAAGACTACCTTGCTCACAACCCTGCCCATCTATAGGAACAGGAGGACTGTGTCCTGTTTGGTGCTCACAGCTTCTGGTTCCCGAAATGGATGTAGAATGAATTGCAGTTTCTGGAACTCCATCTCTAAAGGATGGCCCTCCGTTGAAAGGGAGCTTTAACATCTTTAGTCTGTTGCCTCTTTGTTCACTAATAGTGATGGAGTAAATATCGTGCCGCAGGCATCAGAGCTATCCTACATGGAAGATACAAAGCTACGTGCCAGTTATTTCCTTTGAAGTTTCTCAGAAACAAATGAAGGAAACACAAGTCAACACACGAGTAAAATAGAGTTAATTCTTGTTATGCCCGAACCCTGTTATGCTTAATAAAGTCACTGTGTGACCCTTACTTGTTGCTGGGACAACATCCCCGACCAGAAGAAGCTCATGGGAAGAAAGGGTTTCTTTCAGCTTAGTTTGGAAGGGAAGCTTCGATTTACGGCAGGGAAACCACAGCATGACGAGGATAGCTGGGGAAGGAAGGAGTCTTAGTGTGGGCTTCCAGCTGGGTTCAAGGTCCAACCCCAGTTACACAACCTCCTACAGCAAGGTAGGAGATCCCAAAGGATGTACCACGTGAGCACTGAGCATGAGTACTAGGCTTAATCACAAACACATGAGGCTATGGGGAACGTTTCATAATGAAGGAGAAATAAGAAAAAGGTTGTTTTTTTTTTTTTTTTTTTTTTTTGGCAGTTAGGGACAGAAGCCCAAAGAAGGAACAAGAAGATGCCATTCTGTCTGTCCATCTTGACAAAACTGAAACTTAGGTCTGATCACGTCTCTCCAAGGCAGCTGCTGACACACTTCAGGAGACTGCTTTTTGGATAGGTAGATTAGAAAGGGCTCTGGGTAATGCAGGGTGCCAAAAGGAGGCTGTGGCTTGTCCTTAGCCTAGAGGAATTTTTCCCTGCAGTGTGCAGCCTTGGTGGGCGGGCCTCATAGCTTCCTGAGACTGCACAGTACTGGATACACTGTAAACCAATCAGCACATCTTAGCTTCATTCAAGCTGACCAATCACACACTCGGGATGGGCAGGCTTTCTCCCTTCAAGAAAAGTTCGGCTCTCACAGCAACTGTGGGTTCGCCAGCTCCAGAGACCTCCCTCCTTTGCGAAGAGCTGGCTTTCTTTCCCCTTCTTTCCCTCTTTCTCTAAAATAAGCTTTATTCTTTTAAAATACTTTTCTGCTTCTTAATTCCTTAATTGGCAGAGAATATGGGCCTAGAACCCCTAGAAGTTACCAGTGCTGGTGACATACCCAACAGGAATTTCCCATTTCTTCCTCAGCTCAGCCTTTCTGGGTTAGCCTCCTGAGTCCATGCACTAATCCCATCTCTACATTCACCTGAGCCTGGTGATGAGGCTCACCCTGATCGGATGTCTGAACTTTATTAAGGAGGTTATCCACACTGCACAGCCTGCTCTTCTCTTCCTTTTGCCCTGTGAACTGGCCTAAGCATCCATGTGAGCCTGTCCCTCCTTGGCTGGGAAGGTGAGAATACTTATCTTGACTTGGGAATTTTTCTTCTTGCCTTCTATCTGTGCCATGCTTTGGGGATAACTTCTCACTTTGATTACATGCATCATTTCCTTTTGATCACTGAGTCCCTCACTATTTCTCGTTTGTTATTTGAATGGGATTCTGTGTCTGATCTTCCGTGTGTGTGTGTGTGTGTGTGTGTGTGTGTGTGTGTGTGTGTGTGCACGCACATGCAGGCACACATATGTGTGTGTATATAACTGCCCCAGCCTTTTCCTAGATATGAATTTCTAACAGTTAAACCTCATGGATTATGATTTCTTCCTAAATATACTCAATAACTCATAATTTATCTTTCTTGAGTCTCTTCTATCAATTCTTTGTTAATCGGATATTGACCCAAAACTGAGGTTCACGTTTTGGTGACACCTCTTGAATCCCAAAATCCTTCATCAGTATTTAAACCACCACACATTATGACCATTGAATTAGCAAATACTCAGCAATTCCCCTAAGGGCAAAAAGATGAGATTCCTGAGCCACGTATTTCTGTTAACTGATTAATATATTAACTTATATGTGGTTCTTTTTTTAAAAAAATACTTACTTGTAGGAGCGAGGGGGAGTAGAGTATGGGCATGCCAAAACCTCTTGTCACTGCAAACAAACTCCAGATGCCACTTTGTGCATCTGTCATTACATGGGTTCTAGGAAATTGAACCACAGCCTGTAGGCTTTGCGAGCATGTGCCTTTAACTACTGACTCATCTCCCTAGTCCTGTGAGTTTCATTGACAACAACTTATTTCATATTGTTGATTCTCTAGCATTGAACTCATGGCCAGCAGTGCTCACAAATCCTGCTCAAATGAAGCTTATTTAGCTTGTGCCTGTATTTTCTTCATAAAACACATAAAGGCTGTTTTGGACTTAGAAGCAATGCATAACACTTAGAAATATGTTCAAGGGTCATTTTGAACTACAAAATCAGCAACTAACATAGAATAAAATGAGAAAAATGATGGCATTAAATAGAAGGGGGAAATGACACATGTTTACAGTGTGAGCTGAAACAACAGATTAGCCTCTGGACAATTCTCGGATGATTCCAGTATTCTGCATGTCCATAACTGTGAATGTAAGCTTCCAAGAGCAAGCTTCCCTCATTTCTAGGGCCCTTGATGTCATCAGATCCATTTCCACACTGCTAACTTAATGTCTTTACAACCCTGAAATGTATAGGAGTGGAAGAATGGCTTCATGTCTGTATATCATGTTCCCATTCCTTCACTCATTGCTCATTAAAATTCTTAAAACACCTACCCCATGTGTTCAGAGAAAAGATAGGACTAGATTTTAGAGATCTAAAACTCTTATAATTTGAGATTTTGTTCAAAAATAGTATAAACTTATCTTCATAATCTGAAAAAAGAGAAAATTTATAATTTATTTAAATTTATTTAAACAACCTCTCCAAAATATGAAAATACTATAAATATTGTTGTTTTATTAACTTCTTGATAAATGTTATCTTTATACTTTTTGCTTATATATTCTTTTTTCTCTTATGTGATGACAATTTTATAGTACAATGTTCTGAAGGATAACCAAAAAGATAATCCTTTTTTCTTGTATGGTTTAATTTTAATGTTAGATTAATTTTTTCCTTTCAAACCTTATAATTATTTATTAGTAGTTTCATGCAACATTTAAGATTATTTTCAAATTTTAGAAAACTTTTAAGTTTCTTTAATAGTACAGCTGTGGAACTAACTTGTTTTTTAGCTATGTATGTTTTAAGTTTGCTGTCACTTCTTGTTAACAGGACAGTTTCATAGGAGAATATGGCCTGCCTTCCTAAAGTAATATAGGCTACATGTGTCTTTACCTTGAGAAGAGAGATACTACCAGATGCTATTTTCATATGCGGAAGTGACCAGATGTTTACATTCAACCCAGTATTAATGCAATCCTGACTCAACCAAAGAGACAGGGAAAGAAAGGGGTCATGACACATGAGCTCCATGACCTTCAAGGTAAAACCTGAAGTCCACACCATCGTGTGCAGGCTTCTCAATTCCTCTCTGACCCCTGACTTCTCTTCCCTGGTGCTCCTTGCTCTCATCTGCAGCTACACTGGACTTCTTTCTGCTTCCTGAACGTTGTTTCCTTTACTAGAGAAGCTCTTTTCTAAGTAGCCTCTTGACTGGCCTTCCTTGTGATCTATCCTTCTTCAAGCCTTGGTTCAAGTCCACCTCTCCATAGACATACCCTGGATTTACTCTATATGCTATCCTGCCTATTTTCTTCTAATTTTCTTTTATCCGTGCCTTCCATCTAATACAGAATGTTGCTGATTTCTTTGTGTATGTTTTGTTTCTTTTTCTGTTTTATTTTTCTTCTTTCTTTCTGCCTTCCTTCCTTCCTTCCTTCCTTTTCCTTCCTTCTTTTCTTCCTTCCTTCCTTCCTTTCTTCCTTTCTCTCTCTCTCTCTTAAATAAAGTCAACCATATAAACCAGGCTAGCCTCTAACTTGCTATATACGTGAAGTTGACTTTGAACTCCTGACTGTTCTGCCTCTACTTCCCAAGTGCTATGTGCCACAGTGTTTGCCACACTGCAAGCTCACAGCTGCATTGTTCATTATGTTTATTCATTTTTTTCTCTGGAGGTTTGAATTCAGTTAAGTAAGGGATCATGTTTTTCTTCATTAATTTATTCCAAACACCAGAGCACTGCTTGCCACAAAGTAAGCTTGTAAGAAATAAGTGGGTGAATGAATCTCTACTAAATATTTTACTTTACCACACTGTTTGGACAATACATATGTATAAAATTAACATATCTGAAATTAAGGAAGTGCTAAGTTATAGCATATAAGCATTTCCAAGGTAACTTATTAGCATTCCCTACCTTGGTCAGGGGGAAAAGATGACAACACTTGGTAGTAGATACCAAATGTTTAATTTCTATTTTATTATCTTCCACAACTAATAATATATGCTTATATAAAATTAGATTTTTTTATTCCTACTTAGTATATATTTGCAATAAACTGCTTGTTAGTATAGAAATAATTCAGCTTGTCAAGTTCAAAGGTAATGTGTGTTGTATCTCCACAAGGGTCATGGAGTAAAGGTAATAAATGACATCATTTTGACTTTAGGGACATGGAACATACCCATACCCATGCTGCTAAATCAGGATTGATTGTTTTCATTCAGTGTCTTGACTTGTAGAAATTTTCATCTTTCTTACCATTATTAAAGTCATATTTTTTTACTTCCATTGACTATCCAAAGCCTTTAATATTCATGCCCAAACAGCTTCTACAACCAATCCATTACCTTATAAATCTTGTGCTAAGTGGATAAATTCCCACTTCACTATGGAAATTAATTTCTCAAATGTCTCCTAGAACCTTCAAATTTAATTACCTTTCTTTAGTGCTACTTGACCTGTCTATGGCATATGGTCTCATTAAACCTCCATTCCTTGACACTCTCTCTTTGTCTTCTATGACTCTGGAGTTTCTCACTCTTCTCTCTCTCTGGTCACTATTCTACTTCTTTGCTGACTTTTTTCTTCATTGTTTTCCTTTCTCTATCCTTTTAACCCATCCCCAAGCACTAGTCCTTGGTTTTCCCTGTTTGCTTTGCTCTTGCATGCACTCATTTATTAATTAATTTATTTTAAAAAATATTTTCTTTTTACTTATTTAGTTGACAGAGAAAAAGGTAGAGAGAGGGAGAATGGGTATGCCAGGGCCTCCAGCCACTGCAAACAAACTCCAGTCGCTTGCACCTGCCTTGTGCATCTGGCTAACGTGGGTCCTAGGGAATCGAACTTGGGTCCATTGGCTTCACAGGCAAACGCCTTGACTGCTAAGCAATCCCTCCAGCCCCACTCATTTATTTTTAAAACTAAATATCACTCTGACTAGGAAAGTACCAAAACTACAGCCTCAGCCACAGTCTTTCTGCTGTGCAATTCTCATTCGTTTCCACTTTCTGGAACTAACTGTTCTGTAATTCTAGACAGCAGATGACATCTAATTTTGTGAGAGGGAACAAACACTAATACATTCCTAAATTTTCTTCACAGTGTTACCTGTGTTGTGCTAAATACAGCCAAACTGGCATCTAGGACCATCTAGTATAGTCAGCTGAGCAGCGCAGGCTGCTTTCAGGATCGATCATGGCAGAGATAGTGATGGCTATTTCTCGTGGCACATTTATTGATAAAGATTTAGGAATGATGAACTTGAAGGGAAAAACTACTAAGACATAATTTCCTATCATAAGATACACTTATCCAGTATGAGAGATTGAGGTTTAAATAAATGAAAAAAATATAGAATACCACAGCTGTGGTTTTTGCCAATCACCACAGAATGATCAACTCCTCCTGCAGGCGGGTGAACTTCAACTAGAAACTTATATTTATGCACTCATGGTGTAAGTAAGAGTTTTAAAGAAGTATTTCTTAGAATATTTGAAAACTTGTACATTAAAAATATCCTGAGGCCGAGGGTATAGCTCAGTGGTGGGGTACTTACCTGGCATGTGCAAGGCCCCAGGTTTGAAGCCTAACAGAGAGAGAGAGAGAGAGAGAGAGGAGAGAGAGAGGGAGGGAAAAAAAAAAAAAAAAAAGAGAAAGGAAGAGGTAAAGAGAAAGAAAGGAAAGGAAAGAAAGAAATAGAGAAAGAGAGAAGGACCATTCATCAAAAGATGCTGAGTAAGTTAGCTTTCCATAGCTGTAACTAAAATATCCAAAGGACAAACTTGAAGGGAGAAATTATTATTTTGCCCCACAGTTTTAAAGATTTCAGCTCATAATCCTTGGCTCCATTTGTTTTGCGTCCACAGTAAGTTAGAACATCATAGTGGCAGCACTAAGTAGAGGAGGCTATTCACCTCATGGTGGACAGGAAACAGAGAGGGCCAAAAATGGGACAGGGAAAAAATATATTTCCCTAAAGACACACCCTGATGACCTGCTTCCTCCAGCCAGTCCCCACCTCCTAAAGGTTTTAGAAACATCTAAAATAGTGCTACTATTTGAGGCTCATCCCTTTAGTATATGAGCATTGAGAGTGACATTTTATATTCAAACTCTAATTGGTAGCATGGCAATGACAATTATAAATGGGAACTTTAGATCAGAATAGTTATATAGCAGGACCAGAACATAGGAAATGTCCATCATCTTTCTCTTCATTACCAATTTGGGTTTCTGAAATTGAAACATGATGTGTTAGGCATGACGGGCAATTCTTAGCATTAACTTGACCACTGTAGTGAGTCAATACTGCAGACTTATAGGCCAGCAACACTTTCAGATGGTTCCCAGTGTTGCTGCATAGACTAAACTGTACTGAACATCCCACTTCTGTGTGCTTATCTGCCCATCTCAGGGGACAGTTCTGTATGTCTGTCACTCACCTCTCTGAGTCTCAACCAATGGGAGTGCTTTCTTTAAAATTACTTGAGAAGTGGTAAGAAAATGACTTTTCTACAGTATAATCACAGCCTAAGTGTACCTCTTGTGCTTAAAAAAAAAAAAATCCTCGATTTACATCTATTTTAATTGCTTTATTTTTACCTTGGCTATGTTTAACATTTTAAGTGACACGTGTGAAATAAATGGTCTTCCTCCAGATTGAAATAATCAGAATATTGTCATTATAGCTATTACTTTTAAGTCTGATGCAATTCAGTGGAATGTGGGACTCAACACTTGAAAAGATCTGAAAATGAACATACACATACTCATATGGAATGTATCTGGATACATTTGTTGAAATGAGGCATTCTATGTTCCACTGTGATTTTGTGAAATAGACATCTTATATTTTCAAGCTACTGTGGGCTGCTAATGAGTCAGGACAAAATTGTGATTAGATGTTTAAAACTTCTAGCAAAATATATGCTTTGATTTGTATCACTGCAGAGAAAATCATTTCACAGTAACATGGAATTATATAAAAATTTAGCATAATTTGATTCATAAGGTCATGAATATTTTTATGAAGGAGAAATGTGCATTTAGCATTCGATGCCCTCTCATGTTTCTCACTATGATGGGAACAAATCCTCTGGAGAGTTAGCCAATTCTTTGTGACATCATTTAAAAATTTCATGCACATCACCATGAAAAGAAATCCCTGGAGTTCACTGGTTATATGGTATAGTCACTAGCCACATGTAGCTTTGAGTGATTGAAACGGGGCTTTTGTAACTGAGGAATTGAATGACTTAGCTTAAAACTCAATTTAGATAGCCACACAAGGCTAATGGCTACTGAATTGAACAGTGTACAACATAAAGAACCTTTTAGATCACTGACCAGTTACCTCTAGATAAAATGTCAGCCCTGTCTTTAAAATGTCTTTGCATAGAAAGAACAAATAAAAGCCAATAAAATATAAAGGTGCTTGGGTCATTTATAAGAATGTACAATGAGAAAATCTCAATTTTCTAATTTCCAAATTATTTCTAGAATAAAATAGTGTCCATGAATTGCTGTGAAATGTTTCTCTTTGCATCATTAAGGATGGCTTCTGCATGTGCACTGTGTCTTAGAGAAGAAAGTCCTGCTGAGATTCAGAGGTAGACCACCAATGTGATTTATGCCTTCTCAGGTGTCTACATCTGGTCTATATGCACCATAGGTGTACAACTCAAAAATAAATTTCAAATTACTGTGTTTCATTCCCATTCAAGTTTACATTTAGTCCAGAGATCACAGCCATCCTCAAGTTAAACTTCCATGTGGAAAATTTAAGACTAGGTCCTCCTTTGAGGAAAAGGTAAGGCAGTATCACTTTCTTCTCTCAGTTCTGCTTGCTGAGTTCTCTCATTCTGGTTCCACTCCACTGAGAGCAGCCATCACATCTCTTTTTTATGGCAAGGAAAAGAAAAGCAGTGTTGAAAGGAATAATCTCCAAATCCCTCCCAGATACCTATCAGAGTGGCTTCATTAGGAAGTCTCAGTGAGTTTTGTCAGAGTTACTGTCTGGGTTTTAGAGCTTTTTAGCATGTAAGAGGAGCCATACCAGCAGTGTGAGTGCAGGACTGAGGTAATAAAACTTGGCTGAGCATCTGTGGAACCATTGTGAGGCTACTTGCTGGCATAAGGCAGGAGCTGAGAACGAGATACAGCTTCAGAAAGTTTACCATGGCAAGCATCCACAGACAAAGAAAGACAGACAAGAAATGACATGGAATGGAATCAAGGAGATAGTTGCAGTCAATTTGAAGTGATGGGAAAATCAGAAGGCTGAGGTCTGCCCAGACATGCTGGCTAACATTTGGCAATTAGCGAGTCTCTCATTAGGAAATGGGGGGCAGTGAAGGAGGAAACAGTCACTGACGTACAGAAAGGACTGGAGAACTCAGATTTCAGCTTAGTGAGTTAAGGCAGAAGCCTTGGGCTGCTGAAACTGCTGCCAGGTTCCAGTCCCCACCAGCTTCTTATCTAAATTCAGGTTTTGTTCTGAAGACATGGCCTGAAGCGGATTTATACAGAATTAACTGACTTTAGTTATGTGGAGAAAAAGGAACCAGAAGCAGGGTTCCAGTTGAACATCACTTCTTACTGTTTTGTATCTCGGTGCCTCATGATGTCAGTTCATCCCATCATTGCTAATGCTCATCTTCACTTCCTGGCTGAAGGTGATACCTGCCAGTATAAGTATTAAGTATAATTATTATCCCAATATAACTATTAAATATTTTAACGTGAAAAATAAATATGTTGAGACTATACAAATATTTGTTTCTCATTGTTTTTGCCCATTGACTTTGACATCTATTAATGACTCAGTTAAATATAAAATAGTCATTACAATGTGTAATTTTCTAATCATGACATTGTAACATTTTTCTACATTTGTTAGTAAAAAATTATGTTATAGGGAAACTTTCCTTCTTTTCTTCTTCCCTTTTTGCCTTTCTTCTTTCTTCCCTTTTCCCTTTCTTTCTTCTTTCCTCCTCTTCCTTCACTCCCTCCCTCCTCATTTCATTTTTTGAAATTTATTTGCATGTGTATGTATGTATGCATGTATGTATGTATGTATGTATGTATGTATGTATGCACCAAGATCTCTTACTACTGAAAACAAATGGCAAATACATGTCCCATTTTGTGTCTGTCTTTACTTGGGTTCTGGGGAATTGAACTCAGACCATCGGGCTTTGCAAGCAAGTGTCTTTAACTACTCAGACATCTATCTCCCCAGCCTCACTCTCCCTTCTAGGTTCAAAGATAGTTACTTTATTTTAAGGTTTAATCCATTAAAATAGGTATATAAGGGCTGGAGAGATGGATTAGCAGTTAAGGTACTTGCCTCCAAAGCCAAAGCCAGGTTTGATTTCCCAGTACCCAAGTAAGCCAGATGCACAAGATGGCGTATGCATTTGGAATTTATTTGTAGTGGCTAGAGGCCCTGGCACACCCATTCTCTCTCTCTCTCTGGCTCTGGCTCTGGCTCTCTCGTGTGCATGCTCTCTCTCAAATAAATAAATTAAGTTAAATTAATAGGTATCTATTTCTTGGGATTTGTCATGCCTTAATCATTCCAGAGCTAGCTTTTGGGGGCTTTTTCAATCTGGCTTCTATGTCCTCAGGAAATATCATCACCATGTTTGGAGCACGTTGTCTTTATTTTCTAGCAACACTGTGGGTCAAAAATAAAACTTAAAATGCACTTTTCAGTTTACATTAAGCAATTACAAAACATTCAAAAGGTAATATGCTTACGTTGTATCCATATGAATAAAGAATATGTGCCCAAATAAACAGAAAGAGTTAGAATTACTTTCCTTTTCACATATTTACATATTATATGCATAAGACATTTAGATTACTGTCATTTACTAATTGATTTGGATAATTAAAAATAAAATTCTATTGTACCAGGAAACATATTTAATGCATTTTTATGTTAATTTTGTCAACTTGCAAATCATGATTGCTTAAACTTCCTTATGATGAAAAGCCAATATATTTGGTACTAAAATAATGTTTTAAAAAGATAGTGTTCAATATGAACATAAATTTATGTCAGAAGTAATATAGAAAGAAGTTTCTGCTTGCCAACTGGCCTCACTAGATATACATCATTTTTTTTTTGCTAACTCTCTATATACATCATTTTTTTTCAATGAGTTATTGATGAGCTTATAACTCAGGAGTGGTAGAGCAAAACAAAGTTGGAAAATCATGATGAAAGGTCATCAATAACTTTGTGAATCTATTCACAGGCTGCCAATTGAATACATTGTTTATGCAACACTGCTTTCAATGCATATTATGCCATCATATGAGGGCTTAGGGAAATTTATTTCACTTGGCTTGGAGGAATCCATTTTAAACAATTGTTTCTGACCCTCTAGATGACTGGCAATTGGACCTCAAAATACTGTAACCTCCTGACATAAGTAATTTAAATCCCCAATGTTGAACCTTTCGGTTGCCTGTTAAAGTGATATCACTGGATTTTCTCTGGGCTAAAGAAATTGTGTGTGTGTGTGTGTGTGTGTGTGTGTGTGTGTAGGAATAGTTAGAAATCATTATAGGAATACCAGCTTTTATTTTACACAATAAGATCTCTTTTGGCAAAATAATACAGAATACTTAGACCTCTCTTAAATTGGATACTCTTAGTCTTGTGATTCATTTTTTCATGTCACCATGACTACTGAATAGATAACATAAATGAAATATACCTCATAGCAATCATCACATTAGCAAATGAGCAGTGTATAGCAGCAATGGGAATGCTACTGTTAAATAGGAACTCTCTAGAGTCTAGCTAAATAACTCATTTTTCAGGGAGAATAGCTGCATATATACTTTTACTTTTCTTACGAATATGCTTATTTAAATGTAGTAAATATTGACTGCTTAGTCAACTTGATTCTAATTCACTACCTTTGGAGACAATAACAAAACAACAACAACAAAAAACAAAAAAACTGAAATCCTCATCTAAATACATGGAATAAAAATAGAAAGCATGTCAGTTTCCATAGAAAATATCAGTTGCTAATTACAATAGTAAGATAGGTGGATGCTGGTGGCAGAAACAATAGAGATATACAAACAGGAAGAAGAAAACATGGCTGGACAGCTCCTATGCAATGAAGTTTGCTATCAAGTGAAGTTCAGTATTAAGCATTTGTACCTAAAAGTATCGACTACTTCCTTGACCATATTTATCTCTGAATATCCATTGTGTTAGTCAAAATTAAGTTTAATGGGTCCTGGGGAGTTGGTTCTGTGGTTAAAGGTACTTGTTTGCAAAGCTTGGCAGCCTGACTTCAAATTTTCAGCTACTCATGTAAAGCCAGAAGCAAAAACTTGGGCAAGCAATCTGGCCTGCTGTTCTGGTATTTTTGCAGCCACAAGAGACCCTTGCACACCCATACACAAACAAGCAAATAAACAAATAAAAATTAAATGCAATGTCCTATGTTTTTGTTAGTTGGCATCAGTGGAAATTAGTTAGTACAAAGTACATAAAGTTGTACAGCTTTGAGTAAAAGAATAGGAGAGAAGTCCTTAGTAAATTCAAAATAGATTATTTAGTTTCAAAATCATTAAAATTCAATATTGCAAAGTCCACATTGAGCTATGCTTATTCAACCCTTTTAAAATGTCTTTTAGACCTGTATCACCATGCTAGTTATTTTCTATATACTCCTTTTAAAGCAAGTATCTGTGAAGTTCAAAGCTAGATACTATTAGACATATACTGTGTGAAACATGATCTCTGCCCTTCCAGATGTTTATAATTTAATTACATTCTCAATGCTGTCAAAGGACCAATCAAGAAGAAAGTCAACAGATGCTTGGAAGTACTCATTTTTGCTCTTTGAGTCTTCCTCAAGTGAGCTAATTTTATGCCTGTAAAAAAGGGGTATGAAATTAACTTGAGACCTCCTTTTAGAATTTCCAGACCATGAGACTACCCCTCCACACAACCTCCATGCCAGTAAAATTTGAACAGGCCACAGACCATACAGAGAATTTAGACATGAAATAGAGTAAGAGTGTAGGGATATGCATAATTAAACTTCCAAATCACACATGCTTTCAACACTGGATATGACTTCAGTCTCCATAGTAAGGAGATTACTGACTAAATTATGTTCTTCCATTTCAAACATACTTTTCAGGTCTTTATTCAGTTTCAAAATTTCCATAATGAGCGTGTTGCATCTGCTAGAGTTTGACTGCATTGCTAAAATTTTTGTGTTCAAATCATCCTCAAAGACTTAATACTTCTAGGGTCTCCTTATAATTACTTCTCCAAGACATACCTGTCATTAATCATCTCAGAAAAGCTCATGCAAAGTCACACCATTTAAGTGGGGGAGGAAGGGTGATGCCTCTGATGATATTGGTACTCTTATCTTACTTGACTTCAGTTGGGAAAATATGAAGCTTCATCAATAGGACCACTGCTGACTTAGTTGGGATCTAAATAAAAATTAAGTTTGGGCTGGCGAGATGGCTCAATGGTTAAGGATCTTTCCTGCAAAACCTAACAAGCCAAGTTCAACTATCAGTACCCATGTAAAGGCAGACACACAATAATTATTGTATTAGTGTCTGTATTCATTTGCAGTGGAGAGAGGTCATGGTATATCCATTCTCTTTATCTCTCTCCATAAATAAATAAATAACATGTTGAAAAAAATAAATTTTTTCTGCAAAGATATATTTTGGCATCATATTTAAGATAGTCTTGAATAACAGTTCAGAAAAATGTGGACTAACAGGTACATAATTTTTCTCTGCCAAACACCTCTTGCCAGTTACTTTTAAAATTCAAAATATCATATAATGTTTCCTAATTATTGACCACTTTTGATGAATGTAACAAAATATAAGATATATTTACAAGCAAAAACAATTCAACAGTTATTTCAACTTAAGGACCCAGAGGTAATATATTCTGGTGATTTCCATGTCAGTTACCCATAACAGAGTTATAAGCAGTGTAAAGAATACAGAAATCGTGTAGAAATAAATTCAATGTCACTATCAGGGTTAAGGGGACTTTATATATGTTCTTGGCTTGCAGAATTATAACAAAGTATGAGTGCCTGTGAAATACTTATGGACTAATCTCTATACACTTACCAGTGAACCACTAGCACCACTGCCTAGGATAATCTACTGTTCTCAGTGGAGATCAAGACTTTGAAAGCTGGACTAAGCTTTGTCTCACGAGTTTTTATTGAAATATTAGAAATCAGATAAAATATAACACTTATTTTTCAATATTTGAAGATTGAGTCACTTTTTAAAATCTGACCTGTCAACCACTCTAGCATAATATTGTATTAACCTATTTGTGTAGAAAATAGTTGTTAGAGTGTGACACCAAAAAGCAAGTTAGATGTGGAATTTGGGGAAATTAGCCTATTGTGGATAATAATGTCAAGAAAATTAGGATTGATCTCTCTCTCTCTCTCTCTCTCTCTCTCTCTCCATATATATATTTGAAAAAGAGGCACACACACACACACACACACACACACACACACATAATGAATATGGGTATGCCAGGACCTCTAGCCACTGCAAATGAACTTCAGCTGCATATATCACCAGGTGCATCTGGCTTTACATGGGTACTGCAGTATGAAACCCAGGACCATAGGCCTTGTAGGCAAGCCATCTCTCCAGCCCAAAAATGTTTTGTTGTTTTTAAAAGAGGAAACCATGTAGACTAGTTAGAGTAGACTAATCATTAGTGCCTATGTGTGTATGTGTGTATGTACATTCTTGATGAGGCTTCTTATTAAGTCATGTAACACTTTATGATGGAGAAACTTAATAAGGATGTTCTTATCTTTTGGGAATTGGAGAAAATGTCTCCAGAATCCCATAGATGGACCTAATATGGCTTAGTGTGAGGAAATATGTTATTTAGAACTAATAAGACACTCTATGCACATGTTATTCTTTTAGAGATATAGAGGATTCATTAGATTCTTGTTCACTTAAATACCTTTGAATCAGTAATTTATATATTCTTTTTTTTTTAATTTGAGAGAGACAGAGAAAGAGAGAGGGAGAAAGAGAGAGACAAAGAGAGAACACCAGAGGCCTCTCAGCTGCTGTGAACGAACTGCAGGGTCAGGTGTCCCCTTGTGTGCATGCGACATTGTGCGCTTGAGTCACTTTTGGGTCTGGCTAAACATGGGACCTGGAGAATCGAATGGGCGTTCTTAGGCTTAGCAGGCAGGCACCTCAACTGCTAAGCCATCTCTCCAGCCCTAATTTATGTATTCTTTTCAAGTTTGAGTTTGACAATAATTCTATGGTCTCCTTACATTAAGTTCTGTGCTACAAATAAGTCACTTTTAACTTTACACAAAATTGAAATTATTGTTTAAAATTTTCTTAAATACTTCTCTCATTCTCATTTTTGTGCATGTGCTGAGTGTAATCATGTTTATATTTGTGAAGGCATGTGTCTATACAGATGCACATGCACTTGTGTGTGTGGAAGCCAAAAGACAATATTGGGTATCATTTCTTAGGTACCCCACAAACCTTTTTCTGAGACAGAGTCTCTTGTTGGCCTGGAGCTCACCAATGAGCCTAAAATGGCCAGCCAGCAAGCTTTAAGTTATCCCATTTTCACCTTTCCAGTGCTGGGACTATAGGTGTGTGCCATGACCAACATTTTATGTGAGTAGTGGGTATTAAACTCACACTTGTGAGGCAAGTGCTCTGCTGACTGAGATAATGTCCCCAACCTTTTTATCACATTCTTAATGTGCTGTGGAATATTGTCAGGATTATGTGAAAATTGTGCAACATTTTAAAAAGCAGAAAGTGACACCTGTGAAATAGTTGATGGTGTACTCACAGAAAACTCTTCGTTAAAATTCTTTTAAAACACGAGCTTAGGTCCTAGGATTTCATAGGTATCCCTTTTCTGTGCTTATGTCACTATCCATCTGAAACACATGGTGATATACACACTAGTGTGTGATGGTTTATTGGGTGTGTTAGCAAATCGTTTCTTTACCAGCCTCTTTCACACAATAATACAACCCTATGGATTCAACGGCTCAGGCTGTCAGTGATACCGAGTGCAGCGACACGACATGACCCTTTCAAGCTTGTCACTCTCATGACCCACAGTTCTTGGCCAAGCAATGACTTATTCACAGTGGACGGACACCAGTGCCAGTCATGTCTTCCCATGACCTGATAAGATGAAAACAGACTTTGAATCACTGAAATGCCTTTCAAACGTTCCTAAGATTTCTTCTTTTCTTTATCTCTTCGTCTTTTATTCCCTTCTTCTGTGTTTTTCATGTAGAACCCACCGCAAAGGTAGTAGACAATTTTCCCAACTTTTTCTTAAAACTTATGAGACATGAGATTTAAATTATATTGAGAAAGGAACTGGCTCAACCCTTCATGTTCAAGCAGGAAAATACAGTGAGGCTTACAATAAAAATGGATTTGTTCCACATCAGTTGAGATTGAAAATAGAAGATTCTGTTTTGGAATCTAGTTCCTCCAATGCACAAATCAGTTTTTCAATAATAACAGGATGTCATCACAGCTTACCACCTATTTCTGTAGCTTATACCATTTAGAACATATATCGTGGTGCCTTTTCAAAACGAGAAGTGTGCATGTTGATTTGAATCTTTTAGTGCTTGCTCAATATATATATTGAGCAAATAAAATGTTTGCTTGTGCTTTTACCCAGTACATCTCAGGTTAAAATCAATTGTTTAGTCATCAGAAATCCTGCCCTGACGATTCCTGTCTACTGTCTGCTAGTCAGGGCAGAGAATCGTAACATTGCTATTGTGTGTCACTGAGGTGGCAGCTAATAACACACCTCTGGAGCCATGTGCACCGAAGCTTCCCCTAGCAATCAACGTGTAAGGGCCTACTGTTGCTACAATGAGCTTTTATCAAGGTCAGTGTAAATTTGGTCCTTAACTTCATTGCTATTTGTCATGGTGGATGCATATATGTTGACAGGAGTGAAGAGGTTTGGTTTAGGAGCAAAGGAAGCTGCCAGGTTATTTTGTATAGAAACCAAATAAATAACCAGAAGCAGTCTATCTTAAAGAACAGCTTTATAATTCTGGGTCTTTTTTGAATGAAGATTTCCTCCAATTGTATATACATTGTTTTCAATACAATTAGCAAAAATATATTTTTACAATATACTGCAAGGCTAACTTCTGATCATTAATCTTCTAAACTATAGTATTTTTTTCCATTAAACAAAATCTGAAGGCCAGGCATGGTGGAGCATGCCTTTAATCCCAGCACTTGGGAGGCAGAGGTAGGAGAGTTGTAGTGAGTTTGAGGCCACCTTGAGACTACATAGTATATACCAAGCCAGCCTGGGCTAGAGCAAGATCCTACTTCAAAAAAATATATTTTATTTGAGAGAGACAGAGAGAAAGAGGGAGACAGAGTGAGTGATTTATGGGTGCACCAGGGCCTCTTACCACTGCAAACTAGCTCCAGATGCATGTGCCACTAGTACATGTGGCTTTACAAGGGTACTACAGAATCTAACCCAGGCTGGCAGGCTTTGCAAGTAAGTGCTTTTAGCCACTGAGCCATCTCTCCAGCTCCAGTTCTTTACCTTCTAACTGATGTTTTTTTTTTTTAAGACATTATTTCTTATGGAAGTTTTAAGCTTACAGCAATATAGAACTGACAGAGATTTCCCCTGTACCTCTTCCCTCTCTCTCTCTCATACACACACAAACACATACACAGAGTTTCTCTATTAAAAAAAAAAATCATACCATCAAACTGAAACATGTAGTACAATTAATGATGGATGTTTAGATTTCCCTTTATTAAAGATAACTTTATTTTTTATTCTGTTCATTTGATTTCAAATGCCATTTGATTCTAATCACAGTATCTCTATAGAATATGTTCATTCTATGGATCTATTATAAACCAAAACAAGAAAAAGAAGCAGAAAAGTAAGCAGGCCACTGTTCCTGTACTCAATGTAGTGGAATTAAAAGCATGTTATGAAAGAAGAATGCTATTCATTTATGTTAATCATAGCCATTAAATAATATGTGATCCAAAGATTGTTCAAACTTTAGACATTGCACCAAGACATTGTTATCTACAAAGTTCATGATCAAGAATTTCACAATGCGGTTAACCAGAAAAATAATGATCACAAAAGTATTTTGTAATGTTTTAAGCAGATTTACACTTTTGTTTGGAGGTGCAATTATAGCTTTCTCCAGCTATATATGCAGCTACATGTCGCCTGAAGGCTGCGTGAAAGTTAGATATACCTGAAAGTACTGATGGTTTCAACCAATACGAAGATGAAGAGAAAACAGTTTAGATTGTTCTCAATTACCTCATTGTCTCTTACAAAGACAGACACACAGGGAGATCAGTTTAAGGTGCTATGGTTATGTGGAAGTATACATATAAGCAAAGAATACTATGGAAATTTAGAGAAGAAAAATGTTGGTGTGGCTTCCAGGGTCAGGGAAGGCTTTCTGAGTGGTAGAAGACAGTAGTAAATGTATCATAGTAACAAACAATATGTTACACTTGGGAATCTGCTGGCCGCTATGATAACATAGTATAAAATTCAATGTGCAAAATTGTGGGATGAATTTGAAACTATTAAGCAAGGTTAGATTTTCAAGGTCTTTGAAAGTCATACGAGATTGAAATGTGTCTTTTGGTCAAAAAAGGTTAATAAGATAGTTTTTAATCTGACTGTGTTTGGAAATACCATTTGCCATTAAAATAGAGATTGAAGTCACTTGGTACAGGTTGCAAGGCAAAGTGCTGAATAATGAATCCAACGTGTTAGAGCTGTGATGCTCTTACACTGAAGGAGGAGAAGGCCAGAAGTCATAAAGAAAGGGGTGGAAACCATGAGTGGTGGCAGGGGACACCCAACATTCTTCTCTGGCTGACTGCACTGCTGTTCTGGCTGCTGCATTTGAGTGCACAAACCACTGCATCAGCACATGCACATGCACACCACCCACCATACACAGATCTTTAGTAGTGTGGGTACTTATATGCCAATCTGAAATTTAGAAATAAATAAATAATTTTATATGTGATTGTGTAACTTGGAGAAATAAAAACAGCCCTTGTACTGGAAGCCATTAGCAGATCACTGATAAATGAAACCAAGAGAATGAATGGATGTTAACAAGAGAAAAAAAAAAAAAAAAAAAAGTCAGTTTCACTGGGCTAGAGGTGAATTTCCTTTGGGCATACCAACCATTAAAGGTAAGTAAAGTAGAGGGAGGGAAGGAGACAGGGAACAATAAACACAGTAGAGAAAACGTTGTGTAAAATGTTTAGAATTTGACATGTAACAAACAAGTACAATGGAACTGAAGAGAAAGCCAGAGTCATCAAATGCTCTTTTGGAAAGACAAAAGTTTTGTGCTGAGGGAGGTGATTTTCATCTATCTATCTATCTATCTATCTATCTATCTATCTATCTATCTATCTATCATCTATCTATCTATCTATCTATCTATCTATCATCTATCTATCTATCTAACAATCATCTATCTACCTATTACCAATCTGTCTATAATCTATTATTTGCAAGCAAAGAGATGGGAGAGAGACAGAGAAAAAGAGAGAGAGAAAGAGAGAATAAGCATACCAGGGTCTCTTGCCACTGCAAAGGAACTCCAGATGCAGTGTCACTTTGTTCATCTGGCTTTACATGGGCACTGAGGAATCAAACCTAGGCCAGTAGGCTTTGTAAGCAAGCACTTTGGACCACTGAGCCATCCCCTTCACCCATAGGAAGTGATGTTTTGAAGGTTTAGACTTGATGATCCTAGCAAGATAAAACTAAGTTGCATTTATGAATAGATTAAGAAGCAGGGTCAGGAGAGCCGGGCGTGGTGGCGCACGCCTTTAATCCCAGCACTTGGGAGGCAGAGGTAGGAGGATCGCTGTGAGTTCAAGGCCACCCTGAGAAGACAGAGGGAATTCCAGGTCAGCCTGGACTAGAGTGAAACCCTACCTCGAAAAACCAGAAAAAAAAAAAAAAAAAGAAGAAGAAGAAGCAGGGTCAGGACTAGTGGTATACTCCTTTAATCCCACCATGTAGAAGGCAGAAGTAGAATAGCCATCAATCTACCCCAGCCCAAGACTACACAGTAAATTCCTGGTCAGCATGGGCTAGAGTGAAATCCTACCCTGAACAAAATTAGACAGACAGACAGACAGACAGACACACACACACACACACACACACACACACACACACACACGGTTTAGCAGCTAAACTGCTTGCCTGAGAAGCCTAAGAGCCCAAGTTCGATTCTCCAGTACCCACATAAGTCAGATGCAAAGGTGGTACGTGTGGTCTGGAGTTTGTTTGTGGTGGCTGGAGACCCTGGCATGCTCTATCTCCCTCTCTCTCTATCTGCCTCTCTCTCTCTTTTAATATGAGCACTTCCAACCTTATTTTTAATATATTTCATTTATTTATTATTTATTTGAGAGAGATATAGAGACACAGAGAGAGAATGGGCACACCAGGGCTTCCAGCCATTGCAAATGAACTCCAGATGCATGTGCCCCATTGTGCATCTGGCTTACATGGGTTCCAGAGAATCGAATCAGGATCCTTTGGCTTTTCAAGGCAAGCACCTTAACCATTAAGCCATCTCTCCAGCCCATATCTGCCTCTCTTTTAAATAAATAAATAATTTAATAAATCAATCAATATTAAAAAAAAGTAGGGAAGGAAGAAAGCAGGGAAGGGAGGAAGAAAATGCATGAAAAGAAATGTGACTATGAATAGAAATATGATTTTCATAAAAGATCAAGTCACTGCAGAAAAATGAAGATAGACCACATTCGTATTAAAATGTAGAAGGGAAATGTTTTCAGAAGCCAGAAAAAAGTTGAGGACAGGTCAAAATATTAACCAATATGAGAACAGTAGAAGTGGAGACTGGGTCCATAGAATCTTGAAATCAGAGGCAAGTTTGCCTTCTCTGAGTGATGGGGACAGGGACTGAGTAATGAATGTGAAAAAAAAATGTGACCATTTGAAATTGGACAATATCTGAAAAAGAAAAGTGAGGAAGCATGAAGGATCTCCAGGTGGTGATATGTGGCACAGCTATGGCTGAAGGACAGACAGTACAGTGCTAGGCACTATATATATTCTTCTTGGTACAATTCAGCTACTGCAGTCTTTGATCCAGTAAAATTCAGCAACAATTGTAGACAATGTGACGTGCAGTAATTTAACTGTGTGAATAACTTTCAGAATAAAAATGGAAATTCAGGGGCCCAGAGAGATGGCTTAGTGGTTAAGTGCTTGTCTATGAAGCCTAAGGTCTCTGGTTCGAGGCTTGAATCCCCAGGACCCACATAAGCCAGAAGCACAAGGGGGCGCATGCACCTGGAGTTCATTTGTAGTGGCTGCAGGCCCTGGCATGCCCATTCTCTATCTATCTGCCTCTTTCTGTCTGTATGTTGCTCTCAAATAAATAAATAATAAAATAAACAAAAATTTTTAAAAAAGGAAATTCAGGATGCAGTGGGTAGTTTAACATTTAAAGGATTGAGTTTGAATCAATGTTTTAAATTTGAGCATAAAGGATAATTATAAAGTTTAAAGATTTGAAATATTGTGATTATGAAATAAGGCTATAGAGCACAGGAAATTTTAATCAGTATATAGGTAAGTTAAGGGTTTCAGAAATAAAAGAGTTACAAGTAAATAAAAGTGATGAGTTATGGCCATAGGAGAAGATGGCTTAACTGAGTGAGATCACCAGTCCACAAATGTATATCCCTGGATAAAACCATCCTGTGCATTCTAAAGGCAATTAAATGAAGGCTGGGTCTGAAGTGGAGAAGCAGATTCGTATTGGTATGAAAGACTTTCATAATGTGTGTGACATGAATAGATCTTTAGGAAGTAACAGAGGTGTGGTTAAACACAATTAAAAACAGAAAGTTTATTTTTATTTGTGTGTGTGTGTGTGTGTGTGTGTGTGGTGAATGCACATGTCTGTGTGTGCAGATGCACATGCCCTGTGTGCACATGTGTGGAGGTGAGAACATTGAGTAGCATCCTCTTTTGCTCTTCCACCTTATTTCCTTGAAATGGAGTCTCTCACCGTACCTGGAGCTGCTGGTTTTGATCAGACTGGCTGACCAGGGAGCCTCAGTGATTCTTCTGTCTTCTCCCCCTCTGCATAGGAGTTACCAGTACGCTCCATGACCAGTTTTTATCTTGGGTGCTAGGGATCTAACGCAGGTCCTCATGCTTGTGCAGCTCTCTCCCTAGCCCCAGCCCCAGAATATGTTTTGACATGGATAGAGAAAGGAGCCCTAGAGCACTAGAAGAATGTTCATATATCTCTCTATTTAAAAGTACAGTACAGGGCTGGAGAGATGGCTTAGCGGTTAAGGCGCCTGCCTGCTCAGCCTAAGAACACTGATTTCGTTCACAGCAGCTGAGAGACTGCTGGTGCGCCCATCTCTGTCTCCCTTTCCCTCTCTGTCTATCTCTCTCTGTGTCTCTCTCCAAAAATAAATAAAATAAAATAAAATAAAATAATAAAATAAAATACATTTTTAAAAAGTACAGTACAGAATACATGGGATAATCATTAAGCACTTTGAGGACTGATAGAATCTATATGATCTATGGTGGTACAGTTCAGTCAAAAGTTTAGTACAAGGGCTGGAGGGATGGCTTAGCAGTTAAGGCATTTGCCTGCAAAGCCAAAGGACCCAAGTTCAATTCCCCAGGACCCACGTTAGCCAGATGCACAAAGGGGCACATGCATCTGGTTCATTTGCAGTGCCTAGAGGCCCTGGTGCACCCATTTTCTCTCTCTCTCTCTCAAATAAATAAATAAAAATAAAATATTAAAAAAAGTTTAGTACATAAATTATTTGACAATAGATTAGAATATAAGTTATTTTTGTTTACTTTTCCATTGGCTGTAGTGGAAATATTTGAAGGCAATAGAAAAGGATTGCATGAAAAGAAAGGAAATAATAATAATAATGAGAAAGTAGCATTATGTGATAATAATTGAGGAAGTGAGTCATGAGACTATGAAAAAGATGAAATGCTCTTTTCACTATTACTTAAAACAAAAATAGCAATTGTTGAGAGAAACGACTCTAGTTATTTTAGTGAAATGATTGTCAGAACATTTAGACTATAGTGTATAGGCAGGTGTGTGTGAACATGTGTGCATACACACACAGGCATGCACATATTTCCATCTATACCTGCATATGTATGTGTACGTGCAGGCATGGTATTTATGTG
The DNA here is from genome assembly GCA_036365145.1 of Orientallactaga sibirica. NCBI lineage: Eukaryota > Metazoa > Chordata > Mammalia > Rodentia > Dipodidae > Orientallactaga > Orientallactaga sibirica. Next base: position 12,304,026 of record JAEOAD010000060.1, on the reverse strand, counting down.
AAAGCATTTTAAAATGAAATTGAAATATAATGGGGGAATTTTGGAAGCATTTGGACTCCCATGGCAAAACTACTAAATCTATAGGCAAAAGGGACAAAGAGCAATATATTTAAATCTTTGTTTTGTTTAAGAAAGAAAATTTGTGGCTGGAGAGATGGCTTAGCAGTTAAGGCACTTGTCTGCAAAGCATAAGGACCCAGATTCAAATCCCCAGAACCAACATAAGCCAGATACACAAGGTGGCACATGTGTTTGGAGTTTGTTTGCAGTGGTCAGAGTCCCAAGTATGCCCATTCTTTCTCTCTCCCTTTTTTTTCTCTCTCTCAAATAAATAAATAAAATATTTTTTCAAAAGAAATAATGAAATTTGGATATAGGTTGGTGTGTGAAATAAACAGGACAGTGGTGATTTGATTCAGGTGTCCCCCATAAACTTAGGTGTTCTGAATGCTAGGTTCCCAGATGATTGAGCTTTGGGAATTAATGCCTCTTGGAAACAGTGTACTGTTGGGGAGTTGGGGGGGGGGTTATGGGTATTATAACCAGTTTCCCCTTACTAGTGTTTGGCACACACTCCTGTTGCTATTGTCCACCTTAGGTTGGCCAGAGGGTGATGTCCCCCCTCTGATCATGTCATTGTTTTCCCTGCCATCATGGAGCTTCACTCTTGAGCCTGTAAGCTAAAATAAACCTCTTTTTCCACAAGCTGCTCTTGGTAGTGTGATTTCTGCCAGTAACACAAGTCTTTCACTGAACATGGAGCTGCTGTTTCCTGGCTGATCACTGAGCCCAAGTGATTCTCCTGTTCTTTTCTGCTCCCCATAGGACTGGGGTTATAGACATTTGTGAACCATGGTCAGTTTTTACATGAATGTAGAATAATTGAACTCAGGGCCTCTCATGCCCTCATGCTAGTGTGGCAAGTAATTTTACCCACTGGACATCTCCCCAGCCCTGCTTTTGTATTTCCCATATTTTGCCACAAAGCCTTAATCAAACCTGATTCACATTTGTGCTAGTAAATCAGACAAGAAGAAAGTACCAGATCTAAAGATTTATCGATGTAATTTTGAGTGATATTGATTTGATTGATATACTTGATGCTTCCTTTGTTCTCTGTCCAATCTTACATGGTATTGTTATTCCACTAAACTCATTAAGGCTGTCTACAGGAGGTTAGGGCTCTCTAACCTCTTACCTCATAATTTCCTCCTGAAATATTTTTCTACTATGCTTGTTCTTTTTCTCTTGCTCAAAATGCTAACTTTTTCTTGCCTCAGACCTTTGCACTAGATGTTTTCTATGCTTGTTATAGTCCCTAATTACTTCAAAACTCCTCACACTAGGCATCCTTGCTGTTCAGATCTCAGTTCAGATAGTACCTCCTTCACATGCGTGTGTGCAGGGGTGGGGTTGAGAGATACTTTAATGTGTAAAGTGTCTGCTGCCAAAGCATTACAATCTGAGTTCATATGCTTAACACCCATATATAATCCAGGTGCTACACACACACCTGTTTTCTTGGGAGATGGAGACATGAGATGCCTGGGGCTTGTTAGCTATCCAGTCTAGTGCTATTAGTGCTCTCATGAATCAGTGAGAGACCCTGCCTCAAAAAAAGAAAAAAGGTAGTGAGCAATTAAGAACATTTATGGTGCTTTGAATGAAAAATGCTCCCCATCATCTCATGTGTTTGAATATTTAATCCTCAATTGGTGGTGCTTTTTGTTTTTAGAGAGAGCAAAAGCAACAGAGAGAGAATTGGCACACCAGGGCCTCAGCCACTGCAATGGGACTCCGGATGCTTGTGCCATCTAGTGTGCATGTGAGACCTTGCACTTGTGTCACCTTTGTGCATCTGGCTTATGTGGGCTCTGGACAGAGATCGAACATGGGTCCTTAGGCTTTACAGGCGAGCACCTTAACTGCTAAGCAATCTCTCCAGCCCTGATTGTGCTTTTCGAGACAGTTCTTGAACCTTTAGGAGGTAGTCCTTTCTGGAGGAAACATGTTTGTGAGTATGGTTTGTCAGCCCAGTCCACTCATTGTCTCTCCTTCTCTACTTACATCTTGTTATGTGATGATATGATGCTTGCTGCCATATTTTCACTGTCATGATGAACTTACCTTGAAACTGGAAGGTGAAAAGTAACCATTTCTTACTTTACACTGATTCTGATTGGGAATTTAGTTCAAGCAATGACAAAGTAACTAATACAGAAAATGGCACCAGAAGTGGGTCCTGCCATAAACAATGCTGTGAGCAGAGAACAATGGGTCACACTGGTTGGAATTTAGAAGACCAGGAAGCCAAAAGAAATGTAGAACATAAAAGTTCAGCTTGTGAGATTTCAGAAGAGAAAAACGACTTTATCAGCTAGAGATAGTTCATGTGATACACTGGCAAAGAATCTGGCTGCATTTTGCCTATGTTTCAAGAATGTGAGAAAAGTTGAATTTAAAAATAATGGACTAAGTTTAAGTCAATTATACTGACTTTGTGGTATGGATTTTTTTTGAGCTGCCCTGATTTGTATCTATAGTGAATGAGAGCAAAATGCAGAGAAGAAAGATATTTTTAAAAATGTATTGTTTTTGGCACAGAAAGAAATGTAAACAAGTTTAAACTTTGTGGGGAACAGAAACTGTAGCCTCCTAGGCTGTAATTGTTGATGGGTTGACCACCATTAAAGATAATCCAACTGTGCTGCACTAGGACAATGGGAAAGATACGCTTAGGGTAAGACATAACACATTGAAGACTCAAAATAGGAAGAATGTAAATATTTTGAAAGAAAAATAAGGGACTGGAGAAATGGCTAGGTGGTTAAGGTACTTGCCTGCAAAGCCAAAGGACCTAGGTTTATTTCCCCAGGACCCACGTTAGCCATATGCACAAGGGGGTGCATACATCTGGAGTTTGTTTACAGTAGCTGGAGACCCTGGCATGCCCATTCTCTCCCTCCCTCTCTCTCTCTCCTGGTTTATTTCTCTCTCTTTGTCAAATAAATAAATAAAAATAAAAATATTAAAAACAAAAAGAAAAATGTGTGAAGGAAGAATGTTGAAGTAGTCAGCATGCAGAGGCTATTTCAATCATAATTCAAAGCTAGATTGTATCCTGTTCTGATAGCAGTACCATTTATTGGGTACTGATTTAGGAGAAGTAAAAGACATAGCTGGTTATAAAATATTGCACCATGGTTCCAGAAAGCTGCTGAAGCTAATATTGTGAGGCCAGGTCAAAGCCCTTGCAAAGAGGTCCTGTGAAGTCACTGCATAAAGTCATGAACATGAGCCTGAAATGGGAATGGAGACCCCAGACATTTGTATGAGATGGCTGCTAAGGAAAGCTGCAGGCTCTGGGTGGATTCTGTTCAGTAGAGAGGTTACACAAAGCATAGATGGAGGGGGGCATACTACCCAAGTCTTTTAGAACTAAGAGAAAATCATCATGATTTCAAGATACCACACATGTAGCTGCAGATTTGGTGTTTGCCCTGATATTTTTCTGTATTGCTTTGCTCCATCTTTTCTTACTGGGTCCCCATCCTCCCTTTCTGAATGGAAATGTTTACTCTGTGTCATCATACTATTGAAGTATGTAACTTGTGTTTAGATTTTTGTAGGGTTCATGGTTAAGAGATTATCTTGAGTCTCAGATGAGACTTTAGAGTTTTTGCCGGTGCTGAGACTGGTAAACTCTATGAGGACTTTTAAAATTGGATGGAATACATTTTGCATTATGATGTATCCAGGAGTTTGTGAAGGCCAGAGGTGGAAGATGGTGGTTTCAATGTAAACTGTTCCTCATAGACTCACATATTTGAATACTTTATGCTAGTTCACACTATTTGGAAGGTTATGGAACCTTCATAAGGTAGAGCCTTGCTGGAGAAAATGTATCTGTGGGTTCTGGCTTTTAGGCTTTACAGCCCAGCTTTGCATAATATCTTTCTGTACTTCTTCCCTGCTGAAGTGATGATATTATGCTAGTGGTCTGCCCCTGCTATGATTTCCCTGCTGTCACAGCCTCACATTGCTGGGATGAACCTCCAAATCAGGCACTGTTTATGGGAGAAAGGGGATTTGCTTGACGCTTACAGATCCAGGGGAAGTTCCATAATGGCGAAAGATGCTGGCTCCCTTTCATAGGACCATGCAGACAGAAATACCACCACTAGGACCAGTAAGCACCCTCCAGAAACCCCAGGCAGAGCTCCAGCACTCCGCATATCTTAGGCTAGAATTCAGCTCTGCCCCCAAGCACATCTTATGGCTGGACCCAAGATTCCACCCAAGTGACACCTCCTCCATCCAGGCAGCTGAAAATCTAATTTACAAGCTATAATAAACTCTTGTATCTATTGGGGGACATCCACTCAAACTACTACACCAGCCATGATAGACACCCCCTTGAAAATGTGAGATGAAATTAAACTCTTTCCTTCCTTAAGCTGCTTTCAATCAAACATTTTGTTCTACCACCACCTTCCACATACATGCACATATATGGATGTGTACCCATACAACTATGAGCACATATCCACAGAGGCAAGCACACCATGCAAAGATACACACACACACACACACACACACACACACACACACACACACACATGAATGCACATGCAAAAAAACCAAACAAAACTGCATATGGATCAGATATGTTGGGGCCCAACTATGTCTTAGAACTCATAGATAGATATAGGAGGACAAAGAAGCTAGGCCATCCTTGGCTACATAGGAAGTCTGAGTCCACCCTTGGCTATAAGACGCAGTCTCAGAAAACAAAACAAACCAGTAAAACAAGTAAAAAAAAAAAAAAAAAAAAAAAAAAAAACAGAAGATGGTGGTAATACAGCATTGCAATATCATTGTGGTTGTACCTTGCTGACTAAATGAATAAATAATTCACTGATCGTGAACTCTGCCTTGGAATTAAGTTGACTGAATCTGAGATAGAGCCTTCTAGGCACAGAAACAATGTAGATTCAGATTATGGGTAGCCTCAACTATAACATCGAACTTCACATTCAGTCTATGGACAAGGACAACCTTTCATAGGATCTCAGTTTTTAAAGGGTTGGAGGGAAATAATATATTTTATTACAGTCTAGGGTAATAGGCATGTCAATCATGTAATTAACTAGTAAAAGGTAATAAAGAAATCAGGCTTAGATAATATCTGTTTTTCAGCAAGAATTTTATGTCTTATTTCTGGTATTCTTATACAAAGACATTAAAAAAAATATTTATGTACTTGCAAACAGAGAGAGTGAATAAGAGAGAGGGAGAGGGAGCGAGAATGGCAATGCCTGGGCCTCTAGGTGCAACAAATAAATTCCAGACACATGTACCACCTTGTGCATCTGACTTCACGTGGGTACTATGAATTGAATCCTCAGCCATTAGGCTTTGCAAGAAAGTGTCTTAACTGCTTAGTCATCTCTCCAGCCCCATATAGACAGGTGTTTATAAATTCAAAATATTCTATGATTATACTAAAAGTATGTATTAAATATTAAAATTTTATGAGAATACATTTTATTCTGTCAGTGTAATCTAGAAGCTTATAAAGATAAAGTTTAATTGTCCATATTTCATATTATACCGTAATGTTACTACTTTTTATTTGTGTCCTTGAGACAGTGTCTGGTTATGTAATCCATACTGTCCTCGAACTTGCCATCTTCCTTCTTCTGCCTCTTGAGTACTAGGATTCTAGGGGTTTGCCAACACACAGGAGATTGCTGCTTTTCAGTTGTCATTCTAGAAAATAAAGGCACATCTGAAAAGAAATTGAAGATGTGTATTACTACACTTATTGTCAAACTGCAGAGAAAAAAGGCAACTGCTTTGCTTTATTTTACTAGCCAAGAATTGATAATATACAGCATCATGTAATGTGATCATAAAATAGTCAACAAGAAAGACTGTATACTGGCTATCAGCCAGTCTTTAAAAGGAAGTGTATGTCTGTTTGAAACTTATGTGGCCTAGACCTCTTGCACTTGTTTATTGAGGCAGTTTGATGTCTTAAGAAAAAACAATGGACATGAAAGGGTCATTGATGCCATGAGACACAATAACTTTTGGCCCTGAAAGAAAATACAGCAGCAGAGAATTTCTAATGTCACAAGTTCAGCATAGACTTGACAAAGGTGCCACTCTGGTGAAATATAAATTTTAAAGGATTGACCTTGTAGTGAGAAGGAGATAGTGGAGGGACAAGCAGAAGAGAAAAAAAAAAAAAAATGGGATTTGGCATATCTGTATGTGAGGCTATGTCTTATAGAGAAAACTTAAGAGATTTAAATAAGACCCAAGTTTTCCAAGTTCTTCAATTTGCACTTGTTTACAGCTTTCAAAAGCATGATGTTTTGCTTGAAACAAACAAACAAACAAGCCATAAGAATAAACTCATGTGTTTGGACTGTTGGTTCCCAGCTGGTGGCCCTGTTAGAGAAGCTTGTGGAACCTTTAGGAGGTGGATCCTCGCTAAAGGAAGTGTGTCATCAGGGATGTACTCGGAGGAGTTATAGCTCATCGTCATGTCCTCTGCTTCCTGACATGGGTGAGATGTTTCAGAAGCTTCTGGCTCTCCTTGGGCCTCCCCCACCATAAAACTACCCATCAGAACTGTAAGCTGAATTAAATGTCTTCCCTTTTATAAGCTGCCACTTCTTGGCTATTTTTTTTCCCAGTAATGAGAAAGTGACTGACACAAGTACTTTTCTGTAATTCCACGGAGAAAGAAGAGTACCAGGAAGAGAACTCCACTTGGGGGTAAGGAGTAGGACGAGAAAGAATTAATGAAATTAAACTTGGAAAGAAGAAGGACTCTAGTGGAAGGAGGACGGGGGAGAGTAGACAAAAGAAGGTAGTGGGAAGGTCTTATGATCAAAATACATTATGTACATATATGAAAACTGTTTTAAACAGTTTTAAAAAATTAATGAAGTTGGGCTGGAGAGATGGCTTAGCGGTTAAGGCACCTGCCTGCTAAGCCTAAGAACCCGGTTCCAATCTCCAGGTCCCACATTTAGCTAGATGCAAAGTGACACAAGGGTGCAATGCCGCACCTGCCCACAAGGGGGTGCACACATCTGGATTTCGTTCACAGCAGCTGAGAGACTGCTGGCGTGCCCATTCTCTGTCTCCCACTCCCTCTCTCTCTGTCTGTCTCTCTCTCTGTGTCTCTCTCCAAAAATTAAAAAAAAAATTTAAAAAAAATTTTTAAAATTAATGTTGAGTTTGATCTGTGTACATTAACAAATACCACTGTGTCAGAAAAGTCAGATTATATCTGACTTCTACACCTAAAATCAAATTGATAAAAAGACTTTCATCTTCAAAACTGTTTAAATCTTAAAGGAGTCAATTTTGATGAAGTGAACTAGAACACAGCTCCTCTGATAAAAGTGTTGAGGGATGAAGAACACTTTGTGGCATCATATATTATTTGCTGTCTATGACTTAGCTATATTTTAGACAAATTGATAGACAGGTTGAGGAATCAGGCTTAGAATTTCATTAGACATGCTGGAAGTGATAAGCAAAACTAATATTTATGTAGCAAAGAGCTATAAAGTAGAAAGTGTGTGTGTCCCTGTCACTTCTGAGAATCAAATCTTTGTAATATGGTCACATTTAACTATCCAGACAATGAAGTGGAAAATAGAAGCGAGCATTCATGCAATTTAAACCAAAATATGGCTTAGCCTACATTTTCTTTTCAGCTGCCACACCTTTGCCTTGCATTATTCATAGAGCCAGTCTCTATTTTTCTTCACATCCACAGACAGCTTTGCAGTGGTGAAACTTTTTTGGCTTACATCTTGGCATTCTGTCACAGAACTGTGCCCTGAGCACCGTAAAATGTCAAGATCCTTGAGCAGAAAGGTGGGAACAAGTTGCATGTCAATTGCACATGGTTAGGTGGATTGGGGAGCAAAAGGATTAGGGGAGGGAAAGGCAAATTGCTTAGCTAGTCCTTTCGATTACTGATGAGGAGGCAGAATAATCCAGAAAGGGACTGTCTGCCTCCCACAGCAATGTATTTGCTGATTACCTCGAGGAAGCTGATAACACACTGTACCAAGATTCAATGGATTGTGCCAGAAAAATCTGCCGAAGGATTATCTTATTAGCAGAGTGAAAGCACGTCAGGAAAATTGATGTGCACAATAATTAGAGGGACACGGTGCATCTTTGTTAGCATATGGAAATGAAATGTATGTGCATCCAAGATTAAAGGTGCAATATTGTTATGAAGACAGGTGCTTTACAAAGGGTCAGGAAATGTAAAGAGTAGAAGGTGAGGTGGGGAAAAGTAGTAACCCACAGCATGCATTTTGCAGTACAAATTTGTTGACCTGTATTTGGAAACAAGAGCTATGAAGATCATAGGCAGATTTCTGGATATTGCACCAGGGTATTAACAAAAGGTGGGGAGGAAATGTTTTCATAGATTGGCAGAGGCAGTAGCAAGGCACTTGCTTTGATCCTGGCAGGATTTTAATTGCTTTGCTCTTGACTGGCATGCAAACAGGTTCAAACGAAGGAAGCAAACATATTTCAGAGCTATTTCAAGCATTGCTTTCTGATACACTTCATTGAACAGCTTAGGTGGTTAGAGGCTATTTTGGACGATAGCCTAGAAAAGGCTCTGAGTAAGATAAATAAGTCTGGAATAGAAGAAAGTTGCTATCTCACACCATCATCACAAGAAACCTTCATTTAAGAATACTCTTGAGATGTGGAGAAAGAAACAAGTATGTTACGGAGAAAAAAATGATACAAAATCTTAATTGGAAAAACACCTGAAACGCTTGAATGAATGTTGACTATCCTCAGCACAAAAAAATAACAACAGTGGAGGACTTTGAAGTGCTAGGGGCTTGGGTGTGTGATGGGGGATGGGTGCCTGCGTACATGCACACAAAAAAACAAACTAATAAAAAGAACAAAGGGGTTCTGTGGGCTGCTTTGTTTCTCAATTCCTAAAATATAAACTGATATGACAAGACATGAAAGGAGCCATGGCCATATCCTTTGTGAGTCCCTGACAAGGTCCCTGGTGTCCTGTTACTCCACCTGGGGATTTGTGACCCTGTGCTACATATCTTGAACAGAGGAGTATTTAAGATCCAAGACTTTTTAGCGAGTTCTTCTTTTTCTCTGTTATGATTAGGTCAGTAATTAAGAATACATTGATAAAGAAAATCAACAAAACCCATCCTGAATATCCTATAGGATGTTTTTTTCAAAGTATGCACTCCATGAGCTTTTGTAGATATATATATCATTTGCTTTAATATTCACTCCCACTTTTTGTTCAGATCTACCCATGGTACACCCTTCTTTCTGAAGACCAAGTTTATGGATTAAGTTTTGAATGTGACCTCTATCCAGGAGAATCTTTAAAAGTCCTCAGTATGATAAGCTAGTTGTTTCTTCTTACCACCATCCAGGGAAAAAGTAAGTCTGAAGCAAAAGTGTATGGCAAATCTAGAATCTAGATGAAACCACACAAATATTTTTGCTAGTAACATTTATTTTCTGTTTATTTTTTTATTGACAACTTCTATACTTACATACAAAAAAACACATGATATTTCCCTCCCCTCCCCCATTCCACTTTAGAATTCCAATGGTGGTGCACGCCTTTAATCCCAGCACTTGGGAGGCAGAGGTAGGAGGATTACCATGAGTTCGAGGCTACCCTGAGACTACATAGTTAATTCCAGGTCAGCCTGGACCAGAGTGAGACACTACCTCGAAAAACCAAAAAAAAAAGTAACATTTTTTTAAGTCAAAGTTAAGCCATTGATATTCCTTTCTTTTTGTCTTCTTGATAATTTTTCTCCTAAGAGTTCCATTTCGTCTCCTGATATCACCCATTGCTTATCTTCTCTCATTCGGCTCTATAACTCCCAATGTGCAGATTTGCCTGAAGAATATGTCGCTGTGGAGGCTCCACACTCACTTCAAACTCTGTCCCAGTGTGTACTCACTATATCTCCATATTCCTACTCTAATTCCCCTGCATCTTCTTTTGTACTTTCCACAGGGCCATGTCAGAAACAAGGCAATGATTCTCGAGGCCCAGTTTATTTCAATGTCTTTATTAAGTCACTCATCCCTCAGGCACAGCTCTGTGTAGTGTCAGCATCTTAAATCCCTCTCTTAACCAGCGTTGTTCTCACATTCAGTCTCCTAAGTGGCCCTCTCCCTCCACTATAACTTTCTTTGTTTAGTTATGCTTCCATATAGCAACTATATGCAAGTATAATCTGTACATTTACTTCTTTAGCCTACTAAATTCCTTTCTTTAACAAAATATTTTTGTTGAGCCAGGCATGGTAGTGCATGACTTTAATCTCAGCACTTGAGGGCAGAGGTAGGAGGATCAAGGAGAGTTTGAGGCCAGCCTGAGGCTACAGAGGGAGTTTGAAGTCAGTCTGGACTAGAACAAGACCCTACTTCCATATATATATATATATGTATTTTTTTAAATTTATTTTTAAGCAAAGACACATAGAGAGAAGAGAAATAGAGAGAATGGGCACACCAGGCCTCCAGCTGCTTCAAATGAACTCTAGATGCATGTGCCATATTGTGCATCTGGCTTCACATGGGTGCTGGGGAATCAAACCCTGGTCATTAGCTTTGCAGGCAAGTGCTTTAACTGCTGAGTCATCTCTTCAGCCCAAATTCCTAAATGTTTTCTCAGAGCATTCAGGGCAAAGAAAAGCATCTCAGCTGAGGGTTTGTGACCAGCATCCTTCTATTGCCTCTCTACTTGCTTTCTCTTTTATTTATCTCAAATACTTAGAAAAACAAATTATTTGGTTGCTTTAAATTCACCTGTATTGGACCTTGAGTGGTCTAGTCACTAGTCCCCAAACATTGCAACACACACGTGGAAATTTCATAATAATTTCTATTTGCTTTCAAAATAGCTGAGAGTGGTGCAGCACTCTGGAGGTTAAGGCAGGAGGATCATGAATTCTAGGTTCTCAGCTACACAGCAAACTCCTGTCAACAAAAACAAAGAAACAGACTCACTAAGCAAACACCACCTAAGAATTCCTTCTTGTCCTCAGGCTCAGGGACTCTCTACAATTTATTAATTTGGAATCAGCACAAGACTGTTGCTTTTTTATGGGCACAGAATGTCTTACTTAATTTCATATTTTCATTATTATATTCATTAATAGTGTCTACTATATAATTTCTTTTGAAGAGAGACAGAGAGAGAGAAAGAGAGAGGGAGAGGGAGACAGATAGAGAATGGGCGTGCCAGCAGCCTCTCAGCTGCTGTGAATGAACTCCAGATGCGTTCGCCCCCTTGTGGGCAAGTGCAGCATTGCGCCCTTTTGTCACTTTTGCATCTGTCTAAACGTGGGACCTGGAGATTGGAACCGGTGTTCTTTAGGCTTAGCCGGCAGGCGCCTAAACTGCTAAGCCATCTCTCCAGCCCTATAATATATATATATTTTTTTTGTATAAAACTTGCCCTATAACTCATTTCTGAGCAGCAATGTTTAATTCCATGTTGGAATCCTGGCACACATTAATCCAGAAGAAACACAAAGGCATGTAGAAAAATGAAGATGATTCTGCCATTTCTGCCTGGTGGGATCTGACAAGGGGCCTACGCAGCCGAGTAAACCATTTGTTTGTATTTCCTCTTGGTTCAGCGTTTAAATATGGCAATGAAATTTCATGATGAGATGGTCAAAGATGAAGAGCATGAGCAATGATATGGACAAGCTCTCCTTTCTAAGTTCATAATATGGAGCAAAGGTTAAAACAGGATGAGTGAAAGGATCACACAGGTGGGGCCCAGCGAGTCCTGAGCACCTCATTCAAATGAGACTTTTATGTTTTAATAGATTCACTTCCAGACACATAATGGATAAAAGGGTAAGACTGTTTGGGGGCAGAGGAAGTCTGTCAACTTTTATCCATTGTAAACCAAAATAAAAAGGCGCAACACTAAAGAGTGATATTCAACTCTCATTATATAATTTTAGATGAAAAAAAAACTACTCAAGGAACATGTAAAAAAAAATTAAACCATGACATAGCTGTATTTTTAAATAACAATAAGAATTATTTTATTTAGTCTCCACTTTTTAGATGAAAGATCTTTAAATTTAAATCAGTGAGTACACAGTTATTATCTGAAGAACTGTGATAAGTAGACTTTCCTCTGTTTTGCATGACACTCAATGTTGTAGTTACCTTCTCATTTCTGGGACAATCACCCTATCAGAAGCAGCTCATGAGAGGACAGGGTTTATTTTGGGCTTACAGATCCCAGGGGAAGCTTCATCATGGCAGAAGAAGCTGGCTCACTTCATTGTACATCCATAGAAGAGAGATAACGGCCAGCACCAGCAAACGCAAGCTGACCCTGACCACTCAGGGATGGCCTCGATTCCTCCCTAGTGATACACCTCCTGAACCTGCTGGAAACTAGGTAGGAACTTCATTCAGAATACCTGAGGCTATGGGGCCATTTACATTCAAACCTCCACTCTGAACATTCTGGGCTATATTTATCCAACTGCTTTTCAGGTTAACAACTAGACACATTCCTGCAAATTTAGAAGTGCTTTATTCACCTCAATACATATGAAGCACTGCTTTAAAATCTGACTTATATATGTTTTCAACAATCTTCTTAACTAATCACATTTTTGTTTTATGAACATATATTAGTTAGACCTGTTAACAGGGTTTGGTGTGCTATATCAATACATACATTCAACATAGATTGATACAATCCAATCTCCTCTCTTTTCCCCTAACACCCTTCCCAACCTCCAGTCACTATACGCAGACTGACTTTTTTTTTTAGCTTCTACATATGATAGACAACATGTAGTTCTTGTTTTTCTCTGTTTGGCTTATTTCATTTAAAATAATGTCTTTGAACTTCATCCATTTTGCCACAAATAACTTTCTCATTTTTCATATAGTTGAATGATATTTTATGGTACAATACACACACACATCATATTTTCTTTGCTCACTTATATGTTGATGAGCACCTAGTGTATTTCATGTTTTATGGGTGTATAGGTATCTCTCTAGAATGCTGATTTCTGTCTTTCTGTTCCTGTGGATATTTGCTCAGAACTACAATGGGTCATATAATATCTTTGTCTTTCCTTTCTTTTTTGAGATATAGTTCTCCATAAGTGATTATACTAATTTTCTTTCCCATCATGGTGGTTTGCATATAATGCCTCTCCTATGCTCATGTGTTCAAATATTTAATACCCAGCTGCTAATATTGTTCTAGAAGGCTGCAGAACCTTTAGGAGAGGTTGACCCTTGTTAGAGGAATTATGTCACTGGAAGTAGACCCTGAGCTTTTATAGTACAGTCCTGTTTGCTGTTCTTCCCCTCTCTCTCTCTCTCTCTCTCTCTCTCTCTCTCTCTCTCATGCCTCCCTGCTGATGTGATATTGTGACCTCAGTTTCCTGCTCCTGCCAGGCTTTCCCAGGCAAGATAAAAGTTACCACTCTGTGGAACTGTAAGCTGAGATAAACCCTTTCCTTCCACAAGCTGTTTCGGGTCGGTCTTCTGTCCCAGCCAATGAGGAAGTAACTACTACACCACTCACAGTGTGATAGAACCCATTTTACTCATGTCTTTGCCAGCAATTACCAGTTTGGGCTTCTTTACGGTCATAGATATGTTAGTTGTTGTTAAGATGGCATCTTTTTGCATGCTTGATTTACACTTATCTGACAACCATTGATATTGGGGTTCTTCTTGCATGTGTGTGGCATGCATGTGTGTACATATTTGTATGTGTGTGAGCACATGTGTGTGTGTGTGAGTACAAGAGTGTGGAAGCCAGACGTCAACACCAAATAGTATCTTTTCATTACTTTCCGCTTTGTTCACTGAGGCAGGTTCTCTGAAATTCTACTAGTCTGGCTAGCCAGCCTGTCGTAGGGATCCTCTGTCTCTGCCTCCCAAGTGCTGTGATTACAGACAGGACTGCATAGACAGTAGCATTTACATGTGAGCTGGGGATATGAACTCTGGTCCTCAGGCTTGTTCAGCTAGCACTTTACTCACTGAGCCAATCCCCAGCACAACCCTGGGCATGTTGTAATGTACTTATTGACCATTTGTAATTTTTCTTTTGATTTACATTAGATAACTTGCTCATATTTAAACTGTATTTCTTATTTTGATTTTTTTTTTTTTTTTTTGGTTTTGTTTGACACAGGGCTCCATAAACAGCTCAAGCTGGCCTTCAACTTTTAATCATCCTGCCTTGGCATCTCAAATTATGGTTTTCCATGCTTGTGTCACCATTCCCAGAAATTACTTTGTTTTCTGAGTTCCTTATATATATCCCTGGTTTAACCATCTGTCATACTAATGAGATGCAACATTTTTTCTCATTCTCTTTTCACTCTAATGACTGTTTCCTTTTCTGTATAGCTTTTTAGTTTGATATAATTCCTCTTGTTAATATTTTGTTTTCTTTGCTTTACGTGTTCTATCCAGAAAAATCATTGCTTATATCAATGTCTTGAAGTGTTGCCAAAGGTGCCAAAAATACTTTAGGGAAAGGACAGCCTTTTAAATAAATAGTAATGGGAAAATTTGCTTGTCCTGTGCACAACAGTGAAACTTGATCCTCACTTCTCATCCTATGCAAAATCAACACAAAAAGGATCAAAGACCACAGTGTAACACCTGAAATTCAAACTACATATGCTTTTAAAATAAGTTTATGTTTCATAATTATGTGGACAATATGAGTAATACAGACATTATATATGACATATTTTATGGATATGAGAAAGCTCATATTATATGCTAAGTGAAAAAGACCAAAATATGAACACCATATATATCAATATAATTATATAATACACACACACATATATAATTTATTTTGAGTGGTTATTTCTACTGGTTTAATTTCCTTTAATCTTATGAATTAAAAAATTCTTCTCTCTTCTCTATAACTGTAAAACTTATTTTTAAAATTTAGATGCCTTGCTGGTGCAGTAGATAGTGTTTCAGCCTCATAAAATGTGGTTATTTTCCTGAGGGTTTCCATGGGAATGCTGTTGATAGATTGAGTCCTTGAGGTAATGTAGGAAGCCTGAGAGGTGATTTTGGTGTTGGGTGCTGGGGAACCTCAAGGACTCCCCTGTTTATCAGTCTGAACTAATGACATTGGCCTAATCCTTCTTCTGCCTGGTTACCTTGCTCATAGTCAAGATCGTCTGTTTCACATTCCCAAAACCTGTTTGATAGTGTTGACTCACAATTATAGGGGTAGCTAAGAAGTATCAACAGGGAGTAAAGCTGTCTTTGAATAAAGTCAGCTTCAAAATGAACAACAGTAGGGGACTGATTAGCTCAGTCTTATTTAACATTTTTAAGCCTGATCGCTGACATTTTCATTAGTGAACAGAAATAACACATTGATGCAAGTCTCAGGTGGCTCAAAGAGGAAAGAAAGGGATAAGCATACCAGAAATCACTAAATAATTCAGGAGATCCTACTATGGAATAAAATAGAGGAGTGATATATACATAGAATATTTTAGGATATAGCAATATAGAAAGCTACATAAATATTTCTTGCTTTATTCTCTCTCTCCATTCTTTAGTAGATACAATGTGTGTCCTTGGAAATAAACCATCCATTGCCAAGTATAGGGGAATTGATTGGAATTATGGCTGCATTGTTTAAAAAACAGACCATGAAAGTTTAATCATATGCTGAGGCAATTCTGTGTTTTCTGAATATAGCAGAAATGTTTGTGGACGTGGGAGGAAATGTTCTAATGCTCTCCTTAACAACTCCTTAAACAAACTGACAAAGCAAATAAGAATTAGCAAAATAAATCCTAGACAAGTAATTACATAATGCATGTCAATATGAAGATTGAACAATGATGGGACTTGGCTGAGACGTCATCACTTTACTTCTTTGCTGACAATTGCCTATCACTTAGGGTCAATCAAAATTCAAGATAGTGTGAATAAGACTTATGTAAACCTACTTTTTTGAATAATGGCACATCCAGAAGCTGTTGACTGTTACTAGAAAATTGTCAGTGCCTGGGATGGGATACCTTCCAGTTAGTTGTTGACCAAGGAGGTCCCGGTAGCCTCCAAAACATTAAAGGCTATTGCCAAAGCCCTTGGTTGCCCTTGAGAAACAGATGATAAGACCCTATTGCTGAAGACACCTCTTGCCTGAGAGGCAAGGTCACTGAGAAAGCAAGCTGGTGCTGAGCAGAAAACCTTCTCCCTGTAGACCAGCCAACTGAAAGCTGGAAAAAAAAGTTGTAGTGCATACAGCCGTATGGGAGACAGAAGTCATCAACAGTGAAAACAGTGTACACTGAAAGTTCAAGTTTGGGCATACAGGCCCAATGACTGAACGGGTACTATAGTGGCATGTCTACTCTTGGGGTAACCAACTGCTCCACAATTGGACTGAAGGCCCTCTCTACAGGAGGGAATACATGCCTGGTACTGAAAAACCTAAGCAAAAGTCTATGGCAGGTGAGGTCATGAGCCTTAAGGGTATAGAGCCTGCTCTTGTCTGACTAAATGTATATATTATTCCCACCAAGCTGCCCTGGGGGCACTACACTTAATGCTCATGTTCCCATATTAATGCTACTCTCACTTCTGGTTGGAGAAGCTTCTCTTTTCAGATGGCGATGACCACTGGGATCACCAAAAGGCAACATAGTGCTGAGAAGAAGGGATAGAGGAGTGCCCAGCACTGAAACACCTCTGTTACATCCTCCAAGGCTCAGGGAACATTGCAGAAGAGGGGGCGGATAGAATGGAAGAGCCAAAGGAAGGGTTTGACTTCTTACAATGCAACTGCCCAGACAGAAATTGGCCTCAATATCCATGACCTTACAGTGCCTAGCAATACCATCATAAGACCCTAAAAATAGAAGAAAAAATGATGACATCAAATTAAAAGACTAATGGAGAAAGGGAGGGGTATGATGGAGATTGGTGTTCTCAAGTGGAATGGGGGAAGGGGAGGGGAGGGAAATACCATATGTTTTTTGTATGTAAGTATAGAAGTTATCAATAAAAAAAGTTTTTAACAAAATATAGAAAGCAGACTGGGATGATGGCTCTCTCCATAAAGGAGCTCAGATACCCAACACCTATGTGGGTATCTGTCCTATGGTCTGCACGTAGGAACAGGACTTGGAAGGCAGAGGCAAAGGATCCCTAGGGCTTATGGCTAGTTAGTCTAACTGAATCCGTGGGTTCCAGGTTCACTGAGAGACTCTGTCTCCAAAATTTAGGTAGTAATCAACTGAGGAAGATAATCATTGTTGATCTCTGACCTCCATGTGCACAAACATGCACATACACAAGCACATACATACACATACACACACATGATAATGAACATGTTATGTGAACTAAGAATATAGGTCAGTGATAAAGGGTTGGCCTAGCATATGTGAAGTCCTGGGTTTTTCTGACCACAGCATGGCAAAACATAAAATAAAAATAAAAATAAGAAGAAGAAAAGAAAAGAAAAAGAGAGAAAAGAAAAGGTTTTATGACAATACACATAGTATTATTGAAAGAAATGTTACAGTGAGAAGTTGATAGCCATATTTTACTGGCACTGAAGCCACAATCCAGTTGCATATATATGCCTGTCTATATAAATGTGTCTAAAGTTCAAATAACAAAGATCTTATTAAACATTGATAATGGAATCTATTCTCATTTTGTCTCTTCAATTGCCCATTGATTCTCTAGTGTTCAGGGGGCCAAACTTTGAGTTTATTGTAGGAAACTTATATTACTGTCCCTCTGGGATTCTGAAAAGTGAACATTTTCTAGATAAGCTATCATGTTATTCTTTTTACATTTCCCCTTTATAGATAAATGCAGAGGTTTTGCATATTGAATAAAAGCCAAGCATGGTCAAGAAATAAAATAGTGGAAGAAGAATTACTATATCCAGCAGATAGGATGGACGAGCTCAGGAATGATTTCCAAAGCAATACCATTGCAGAACAAAGAAAGGATACTGATTTTTATGTAGAGATCCTATAAATATTATATAGAAAAATAATATTTGGGGCACAATCCAGGCATGCTCAATTTAGGAGGAACTTTGCTGAGCATGCTCACTGTAAAGCCATAGGTTAAAAAAAAAAAAAAAAAAAAAAAGTGGCAAACACATTCCTGGGCACACTTAACTCAAGGTCATCAAGCACATGTTCAAAAGATTAAAATGGGAGATAGGGACACTTCTGGTCAGTCTTATGTCATAAAGATGGAAGACAAATATGTCTTTTAGGCATAGTAAGTTTCTTTTACCCCCATAATGTTTTAGCAACAGCTTAAGAAAAGAACACTTTGAAGGCATGTTAATATAAGGAGTATTGTCAGTAAGTCATCCTATGTCACTTAACTGCCAAGCTCTGAATTAGGCAGAATGCATTTGATAGACAAAGCACAGCAGCATAGCAAGATATTTTAGAATCAGGCTTTGTAGTTTCAAATACTGGTATGAAAACATAATATTCCTCAGTTACTCTGTTAAGTTACTCAACATCTCTGACATGTAGCTCCTCATCATTTAAACTGAAAGATTAAGAATTATGTCTAGCATAATGTCCTATTGTTTTACAAAGTAGCTTGTATTTTCAGTATTTTCTACATAATATGATAGAGCAATGGCAATGCATCAATAAAATGGGTAAATTTTCTGAAAAAAAATAAAATAAGGATGCTAACATGCTAGCTATTCATTTCAAATACTTCCTTCTCTTCCAATTTTCTTTGACAGCATTGGGGGTGGGGAGGAATCTTAAAATGCAAGCAGTTTCAACCTTTGCCTGCAATTTTCGCAAATCTCATAGTGTTTGTGTGTGTGTGTGTGTGTGTGTGTGTACATGTGAATAAGGAAGAAAAATAAATCTACTGGTGGAAAATGGGACAGTCATGTTGCAATGACAAGAAAACGGATTTAAAAGTGAAAGGTAAGAGTCCCTGAAGCCATCAGTGGTCCACCCTGTAAGACTGAAAAGACAAACAGGTTAGAGGGGTTCTTCAGGTGAGAAATTGAAATACAATATAATTCTGAGGCTGTGCCATGTCTCTACATTCCAGAAATACCTCAGCTAGAACACTCTATTCAATGTCAGGAAATTATGTGTGGTTGTTCATTGTTACAGATTGTGAATGTATTCTGGTAGACACTTAAGCAAGCTTTAAAAAAGATGATGATGGTAATATAGTGTATTGTAATCATTTCAAACAAATTAGATATTCTCTTGTATTAATGTTTATAAATTAAGATAATGCTATTCCCTGACAGAAGGTTTTTTCGATTTACTTGAAAACTCAATAATGTGTTCTCAGCATTTCAGACCAAAGGATAATTGGTTTTAGGGGCAATCCTATCAACTTTTAATTAATTCTTTGGTAGTCTTGAAACAGAAGAGAGAGCACAAAGTAAGGCTGTAAATGGGTTGTGTGACCCTCCCTTCACTCAAAGCCTTGCTTCCAGTGGAAGTCTAGACCTTTAGTACATTTACACATAAATATTTTCAATCATCAACAGTTCTCACATTTGCCAAAGGAAAAGTAACATTGCCATTCTTGGTCATTGAACTCCTTTGAGAAGAAAATGTTGACTATCACAAAGAATTAATCAAGCCCCTATTTTCAAGAAAACGCCTTATAGCACTCAGCTTTGGATTGCTGAGATGAACTTCCAAACCAGGCATAGTCGTGGAGTTAGGGAATTTATTTGATGCTTACAGATTCAGGGGAAGTTCTGTAATGGCCAAAGAAATTGACCCCGCCCCTTCACAGATCCAAGCAGAGAAAAACAAAAAAAGCCACCACCAGTACCAGCAAGCATATTTTAGGCAAGCGAGGCAGAACTCCAGCAAAGCTCAAGCACTCTGCACATCTTTAGACTGGAATTCCAAATCCACCCCCACACCTTAGGGCTGGACCCCATGATCCATCCACAGTGACACCTCCTCTGGCCAGGTGGCTGCAGATCTAAATTACAAGCTTTAATAAACACCCGAATCTACTGGGAGCATCCATTCAAACCCCCACACTGTTAAAAGCAAAAAATATGTTGATGTCAAATTCTTTTGAAAATGAAGAATGACTGAATTTGACATCAACATATTTTTCACTTTTAGGAAAAAATAGAGACTTTTCTGTAAAAAGAGTGCTTATATGTTTCTGTAACTATGCTTACTAAATCTGGACCATTCTTTAAACAACAAAAGATACTGAAAATTGTTTAAAATTGTTTATAGTAACTCAGTATGAGATTTATTTATTTATTTAT
This sequence comes from Orientallactaga sibirica, assembly GCA_036365145.1. Taxonomy (NCBI): domain Eukaryota; kingdom Metazoa; phylum Chordata; class Mammalia; order Rodentia; family Dipodidae; genus Orientallactaga; species Orientallactaga sibirica. The sequence continues at coordinate 12,283,646 of JAEOAD010000060.1, read as the reverse complement.
TTATTTATTCATTTATTTTGAGGTAGGGTCTCGCTCCTCTAGCCCAGGCTGACCTGTAATTCACTATGTAGTTGCAGTTTGAGGCTGCAGTTTGAGCTCACAGTGGTCCTGTTAGACTTTATGTGTAAGTGCTTAAACCACTGAGCTATCCCCCCAGCCCTAGTATGAGCTTTTGAATTTGAGAAACTATTGACTGGAACCACATGAACTGAATAAACAAACTAAATGTCCCGTTTTTGCTTTGGGTTAAAGAAAGTCATGCACAAGAAGATGAGAAGATGGCTTAGTCGGTAAAGCTATTGTCATGCAACAATGAAGACCTGAATTTGAATCCCCAAAACCCACATAAAATTCAAGGTGTGGTAGTATGTGCCTGTAATTCCAGCACTTGACCATAAAGACAGGGAATGCCTGGGGTTCACTGGCTACGTGTTTAAGCCAATTCAGTGAATTCTAGAATCAGGGAGAGACTCTATTTCAAAGAAAGAGGTGGAAAGTGACTGAGAAAGACACTTCACACAGCCTCCGCTTCTACAGGCACATGCACATATGTGCACATACACATTCAAAAGGAAGAAGATACTTTTACCCATGTGAGGTAGGGTTCAGGCAGATTCTAGCCACTTATGGCTGCAGTTCAAGTGCTTTGCCAACAGGTGTGAGTTGTCTCAGGGTAAAGAGACAGGTTAGTCAGTTGCCAAGCTCCATTCTTACTCCACTCTGGTGTAGTGCAAGCTAGCCTTCAGTTTGAGATGCACTTGAGGGTGGCCCTTGAACTTCTGATCCTCCTACTTCCATCTCTGGGTGCTGGGATTCCAAGTGTGCATCATCCTGCTGGGGACTGAACCTAGGCTTTGTGCATGCTCCATAAGTACTGTCAACTGAGCTAAGCCCTCTGCCTCTTCAGAGACTTTTGATCGTTAACTAACATGCTTAATTAGATCTGCAGTTGACACCTTTAGAAAGCAAGGGCATGCATCTGCCTTGCCAGGATTACTTAAGCAGGTGTTTTTCACAGCTTTATTGCAAAACTAGACCCTAGACTCTCCTATTTCTATAACTTAGGTGATCAGAAGTGGTTATAATAATCAATGTTGGCCAAAAGCTTGACACTGCCTCACAAAGGATGTGAACTCGGCAGTGATTTCACTGGCTGTATAGAATTTAAATGGGTAGAAAGAAGTTATCACTATTTTTTAATTGAAAAAAATGATTAAGAACAGACATTGCATGTATATTGTTTTGTCTTGTGGAGACTGATCACTTTCTTCCAATATAGTTAATGATTTGAACATTCAGTTCATTCAAAAAGCCAGAAAATTACATGATTATGACACAGATACATGCAAATATCAACTATTTCACAGCACAAGAATAATTCTCATAAAATAATACAGCCAGAGCACTATGACTTCAGCCTAATGTAAGTAAGCAGGATTATCAGTTTTCTGGTCAGTAAAGGAGGAACGCTGTTGCAGTCAGCTTTGCGTTGCTGGGACAGACATCCAAACAGATGCAGTTTATGGGCAGAATGGGTGTATTTCAGCTTATCCATCCAGAGGAAATTCCATCAATGGCAGGAGAAGCTGGCTCCCTTTCACAGATCCAAGCAGAGATTCACTACTAAACATCCCGCAAACACCAAAAGCAAGCAAGACCAGAGCTAAAACTGCTCTCTCCACACCTTTGGTCTGGAATGAAGATCTGCCCCAAACACAGCTTAGGGCAGGACTCAAGCAGCTGCCCCCCATTGACACATCCTCTAGCCAGAAGCCTGGAGACCCAAGTTACAAGTTTAATTTTAATAAAACACCAGAGTCTATGGGGTTATACATTTACACTATCACATTCAAACTACCACAGACCCCAACTCCTGACTCCCTGGTATGAAAGGAGGGAATAGACATATCAAAACTGATTTTTCTCCCTTAAGAGTTAATGCAATGGAGACTGTGTGTCACTCACTTGGTCAAGAGATAACCTCTCACCTAAAGATGTGCTCAGTAGGTGGGAGGAATAGCTATCCACTTAATGAAACTATACTACATCCCACCCCCAATAGCGCCTCTGTCTGTGCCATGATCCACAGACATTCACTGCTAAGCCTATCCACTTTTCCAAACCCTTAATCAGAAAATATAAATTCTTCTTTCCCCCCTCTTTCTTTGAATGCTAGCTAAAACCCCAAGTGTGTTTATGCTGGCACTTTGACTCTTTTACACCTTTTTTTCTGTGAATCTCCTTTATGTCACTCACTTCTCATTGTCTGTGCCTGATTTTTGTGGACACAAGTCAAAGGACTCAACAGTATGAAAATATGCACTATGACTTCAGCCATCTTGATTGTAACCTCCATGATTGCTACTAGGGAACCCTGGCTGGTTTTCTTGTGGTTTCCCAATAGTGAAAGCCTTATGCATGCCATGTGGAGCTCTACACCTGAACCCTGGGGGTCAAAAAAGTGCCCACCTCTGATATTAGCTTGAGATAAAATGGGTTCGTTCAGTTTGGAGGAAGTCACTTTTGTCCTGACCACTTGTCAAGCCCACCCTCTGTCCAGTACTGTCACTGTCCGGTGCTACATCCAGGGACACACTGATGCCAGTAAGCCCCCATTGAATGTACAGTGTGTGATCCTGGATACGTTTGTCACTTTCCTCCATCTCATAGCACTTTGGATGTGCTGTCATGAACTTGAGATGACTTGATCCAGAAAAGCAGGAAAATTTTGGACATCCTAAGATAACACATTATTTTTCTTATTACTTTCAATGTATAAAATTATTCCAACCAATCAGCCCACTAATCTCTAAAGTTTCCCTAAAGCATATTATTAGCTAGGTTCTCTAATGAGACATACAAGGTATAGGAAAGTGTTTTGAGATAAATTAGAATTCATTGCAAACTATGAAGAAATTTTTGCATCTGTCACAAAATAAACCAGATGCACATTTTATAAGCAGGAAACACATCTTGGTTTGTAAAACAAAATTCTCTTTTTCAAAAGTCCTTATCTTACAGGTAAGCCCAATTAAAAGTGACTGTAAGAATTTGTTTTGCATTCATCTTATTTCCACATTGACTAGCTTCTGTAATGACTAACTCAAAGTAGCCATCATGTTAAATGTGATTTCATGCCACCATCTTTACAAAGGAAGAATAACACATTGATTGGTCCTATAAGTGTGTAAACATAGTCACATAAAAGACAAATGCCTTTTACAATACATTAATTTTTCTGCCTTGCCATGTAAAGTATCATATTTCATAACACTATATTTGCATAGCACTTTGGATTTATAAGAATCTTATGTGTTTCTTTACTATATTGAGCTCAACAAGGAATAATAGTGATACTGTGAGATGTTTTAAATGAATTTCTACTCTGCCAGCTTTGTGTTTCCTTTTAACGCTGGTATGTGTTTAAAATATGGCTTTCAATATCATTATACTAAATGGTATAGATGCACCCACATACATACAAATGCAGTTTTAATTTTGCAAGGTCAACTTACTCAACCTTTACTGCATTTCTGTAGCTCTGCTTTGAGTTCCCAGAAAAGAATGCCAAACTGACCTACCTCGGAGCTAACTGTTTGCGCAAGCCAAAATCTCATGGAATTTTATTTTCTGCCTTATTGAATGCAATTTGCTGCTTCTCCTATATATTTTTTCACATCATTACTCCTTTTCAAGTCTAATCCATTAAGTGTGTGGTAGAATTTTCTTCCTATGTAATAGCCTTGCACATTTAGAATACAAATTGCATACCACACCCATTTTCCTTACCACCTACTGTGCTTTTAAAAAGTTGTTTAGGAGCCCAGCATGATGGCACACGCCTTTAATCCCAGCACTGAGGCAGGAGGCTGAGGTAGGAGGATCACTGTGGGTTCGAGGCCAGCTTGGAACTACAGAGTGAGTCGCAGGTCAGCCTGGGCTAGAGTGAGACTCTCCCTTGAACACCCCCCTCCTCAAAATAAAATGTTGTTTATATGTGCCACTAGTACATTTGTAGATGAGTCAGGTAAGTAACTAGATTGGCAATCTATATGGTAGTGGAGTTGGATATGTGTTCTAGTTTGGAAAGAGCAGTGACAGTTGGCACATAAAGGAGAAACCACACATTTTGACTACTCTGGTTTGGGGCAATTTTACCTAATTAAACATGATTATAAGACATGTTTCCGGGATCAGGAAATCTTTTGTTATGGGCAGTGTCTAGGTGATTTCTCTATTCTCTTGGGCTCCAATTAAAAATATGTGTGTGTGTGTGTGTGTGTGTGTGTGTGTGTACCTTTCCAGAGTTCTTTTCTAATTCCTGTTTAAAAACAAAACAAAACAACAAAAGAAAAAAGGGTCTCGTGTAAGCCAGCCAGGCCTCAAATTCACTGTGTTGCTGAGAACGATCTACATTCCCTCCTGCTTCCTCTTTCTGAGTGCTGACTTGTCACCACTCTGGGTTATGCAGTGCTTGCTGGGGTTTGAGGTTCCTGCCTAGGCAAGCGCTTCATCAACTCCAGCTTACCTAGCCCTGACCTCCCCCAACCACTCCTGTACTTCATTCATTTCAAGAGTTCTCTACTTGAAATCATTACTAGCCTACCTGAGACATCCCTTCTCTTTTATAATTTTAGTGGAACTTAAATCCATAGTGAATATTTAACATCCTTCTTTTTTTAATTAGAAAATTCCAAGACGCTATTATCTTAAATTTTACACTAATTTAGTGCTCCTATAAGTTAGATAAATTCAATGTACAGTATGTTTCACACATTACTAACCTGGAGAAGATTAGCTAGCACAAATTAAATTTCACATTAACCAGCCTAAAGCCATGACAATGAAAGCATGCTCAAGGGTATTTGGTTAATTGTGCTAAAAATATATTCATGCCATTTCTGTGGGGCATAACTATAGCAAAAGGATTTCTTTAACTAAAATACAGGTAGTTTATGATTGTATAATTCTTCACTTTCCCCTTCTTTGGCAGATGAGAACCATAATGTCTGCTTTGATCTTTTGCAAACATAATAGGTTATTGCTCAACAAACTCTGCCCTTTTATGCTTCTCTGTTCGAGATTCATTAAGTACACTATGTTTTCATTCAAGAGCTTTGCTGCTATTATTTTTGTTCCTAGACACAAAAATTAAGAAAGCTGGGTGGGGGTGGTGCACAACTTTCATCCCAGCACTTGGGAAGCAGAGGTAGGAGGATCACTGTGAGTTTGAGGCCAGCCCAGGACTGCAAAGTGAGTTTCAGGTCAGCCTAGGCTAAAAAGTGAGACCCTGACTCAGAATTAAAAAAAAAAATTAAAAATATCATAATGAAGGGCTGGAGAGATGGCTCAACAGTTAAGTGCTTGCCTGTGAAGCCTAAGGACCCTGGTTCAAGGATCAATTCCCCAGTACACACGTAAGACAGACACAGAAGGTGGCACATGCATCTAGTGTTCGTTTGCAGTGGCTGGAGGCCCTGGTGTACCCATTTTATCTCCCTCTCTCTCTCTCTCTCTCTCTCTCTCTCTGCCTCTTTTTTTCTCTGTCTGTTGCTAATAAATAAAAATAAGCAAAAGTTTATAAAAATCATAATGAAATATCATTCACATTATAAGAATTATTTGACTGTTCTTCACTAACATCTTGACACGTTTTCACTTTTCTTTTCTTTCAAAATACTTATTTTCTAATAGAGAGAGTATGGATGTGTGTTTCAGTCAGGTTCACATTGCTGGCAGAAGTCACCCAACCAAGAGCAGTTTGTGGGGAAAAAAAAAGAAAAAAAAAAAAAAAGGTTTATTTTGGCTTATAGGCTCAAGAGGGAAGCTCCATGATGGCAGGGAAAATGATGGCATGAGCCGAGCCAATATAACGTGGACAATAGCACCAGCAGAGTGTGTCAAACACTGGCATGGGGAAACTGGTTATAACACTCATAAGCCCACCCCCAACAATACACCGCCTCCAGGAGGCACCAATTCCCAAATTTCCATCAGCTGGGAACCCAGCATACAGAACACCTAAGCTTATGGGGGACATCTGAATCAAACCACCACAGTGGGCCAGTTACTCTTGCCACTGCAAACAAACTCCAGATGCATGGCCACTTTCTGCACCTGACTTTATGTGGATACTGAGAAATCTCAAACCTGGGCGAGCAGGCTTTGAAAGAAAGTGCCTGTAACAGCTGGGTGATGTCCCCAGCCCACTTTCCCTTGTTTTACCCTTTAAATTTGTCTATTTAAAACAGTATTTTCAGGATGTTTGTGGGCTGAGGAGAGTGCTCAGGGTTAAAAGTACTTGTGTGCAAGCCCACTGACCAGAGTTTCAATTCTCAGAACCCAAGTCAAGCTGGATGGACATAAGGAGAGCCTGAGTCTGTGAGGAATGGGAAGCTGAGTCAGGAGACTCTTGACTGGCTAGCTAGCCTGATGATCCCAGCAGCAGAATAAGACAGATCCTGTCTCAAACAAGGTCGAAGGTGAGGACCCACACCCTGTGTGACCTCCACATGCATGCTGTGGCATGTGAATACCCAAACATACACATGCACAGAAACTACAGGTAAAATGGGATGAGTGCATGTGCATTCTCTAAGGAGAAAGTGAAAGAATTCCCATTAATTTGCTAAGGACCTGTGTCTGAAAATATTACTAGATAAACTGTTGAATTTTCAGATACTATAACAGGCTTAAAAGAAATTATCAAATAATACTGATTCAAAGGTTTATGTGGAATAATTACTAGCTCTGACTTAACCATACAGATAATTCCATGAAGTACACTAAAATGCGTATTAACTGGGAATGCTGAGTTTTTGCTTTGTTTTGATTGAATTTTAATAATGGTTGTATTGAAAATAACATAAGCAGTGATCACAAACCTTGAAATGTTTAAACCTAAAAAGTCACATATTCTATCATTCAATACTGCTTTGGCACTATTTGTAGTATACATATTTTTTCTTGCTGCATACATTTACTAGTCTGTCCACTTCTTCACTTTAGTCCCTTTTATCTTCTCACAGTGGAGCCATGGGTGGTGTTTCCCTCTCTCTTGGCTGCTTAAGATTTGAATTGTTAATATGTCTTGATTATTACAGGCTCTAACTCATTGGATTCCATTTCCAAGGCTGGAAATAGACAACCCATTCAGAGAAAGGGAAATCACTGGTCCATTTGAATGCTAATTACTAAACAAGTCCTGTATACTGTATCAGAATGCAGCATAAACATGGTCATCAGGGGAGGCAGAAAAACCATTACAATGCGCCCTGGGAGACTGAGCTCATTAGAACCTACGCTAATACCCACCAAAGAAGAAAGAGTGGCTTAGACTGGTTCCTCTTTGGGGTGTACAATTCATATATTTTCCAGTGCTTTTGTTTTGTTTTGTTTTTTGTTATCTTTTGATAGCCCAGGCTGACCTGGAACTCAGTTTGTAGCCCGAGTTATAACAGGGTTTTTGGAGTCTGGAAATTGTCCTCAAACTCCAAACCCTGAGTTCATGTCTGTTTTTACCAAGAAATGGGATGAAACAAGACTGAAAGGATAATTATTAAATTAACACATTTATTCAGGCAAGGATGGAGCTAAGGTAAGGGGAATATGAACACACCCACGTGGTCCCAGAGCCCTTGTGCAAAGTGAGCCTGGGCCTGGAAGAAACATGAAGGGAGATTTAGAAAAGAAAGAGAAGAAAGTGCAGAGAGCCCCTGCCATGGGGAAGGCAAGAAGGGGTAGAGAGCCCCTGTGAGAGCAGGGGATGGGTCTCCCTTGTCTCAGCCATGATGGGAGAGTTACCAGGGCAGGAAAGTGGAGGGTCAGGAGAGATGAAGAGCCAACATGAGACCCTGCCCACCCGATACACAACTACTTCTAACCTTATTTTTTAAAAAAACACTAGCACTTTTTAAAATTCTTTTTTTTTTTTTTATTTGAGAGCGAGAGGGAGGGAGGAAGAAAGAGAAAGAGGCAGATAGAGAATGGGTACGTCAGGGCCTCCAGCCACTGCAAATGAACTCCAGATGCATGTGGCACCTCGTGCATCTGGCTTACATGGGTTCTTCTTGGGAGTTGAACCTGGGTCGTTTGGCTTTGCAGGCAAGTGCCATAACCACTAAGCAATCTCTTCAGCCCTACTTATAACCTGATTGCTGTGGGATTTACCTTAAGGCTCAAGTGAGCCTGGGAGAAGGCTGATTTCTATAGGCTAGGGGCTGGCTCCAGAAGAGGCCAGCCATGATGTTAACTTTAGGGCTGTACTTAATCAACCAGAATTCCAGGATCAGATATAAACCTTACTTTTAGGAAAGGGGAACATCTTCCCAGAGAGGGATTCAGGTTGTTTATGGAAAAACAGATTAAGCAAGAGATAAGGAGATGCCAGATTCTTCTCTGAGCTCTAAGAAATTAGAGACTACAAAGGGCAGGCCCCAAAACATTCCTGCTCTTGACTCTTGGGGCCCAGTTACCTAACTGCCTCAGGTTGGCCTCAAACTCACACTGCTTTTCCTAGCTCATCCTCCAGAATGCTGGATTAAAGGTGTGTGCCACCATGTTTGGCCTCAATTTACATACTTTCTAAGTGTGAGTCTGCAGATGTTCTCTAGCCCAGCAAGGAAGGAAATTAAAAACTGTAGAGCTTTTCAAGGGGCAAAAGAAGGAGATAGAATAAAAGATGACTGAGTGGAGATGGAAAGCGATGTGCAGAAATTTTGAGGGTATATCAGGCTGTGTGAGATTCCTTTTCATTCCTAGAAAAGGAAAACTACCATTCTAAAGTTTACACCATAGAATTTTCTAATTTCACAAAGTTGGTAGTTATTCATAAAAATGCTTCTTGAAGTCATTATGTGCTTAGACATAAGCAGCCACTCCAGCTTGTCTGGAAGGCATCAGGCAGTTCACCCAAGAGCTGTTTTGACATTTGACTTGTACTACCTCCAGAAACTTATTAACCTCATAAAAGTTTTAGTTGGCACATAAATAAAACTTTGATACAAAGGAAAGGAACAGACTTGATACTGGGCAGAAACCCTTGAAAACAGCAGACTCATCAAACAGAATTCTTCTTGAGTCTTACTTGGATTCATCTATTTTATTCAATACAGAATTAAATACAAAATACTCTTACAAACATAACAAGCTGTGTATCAGTTAAACTAGCACTCAATCTAGGCTGTTATATCGATTCATTTCATCAGCTCCTTTTAATCTCTGTGTGCATCAGGTTACCAGGGATGCTGGTAGAACCCAGATTCCTGGCCTCTGTGCCTCTGAAGGTTGGGTGATCTTGATGTAGATATGGCCATGCACTTCAAAGGTAGCATTAATTAAACACTGTTACATATGTTCATTCTCAGTAAATATAATTTGTCTGGGTTTTTCTAGAAGATCATGAGAAAGCTAAAACTAAATACATTTGGAGAGAAAACAAAGAAGAAGCAAACAGTGAGAGAGGAATGTCTTTATAATCTTTGTAGCATTGTAGAGGGAGATGACTGGATCTTCCTATATTTTTTAAGTGGTTGTTGGGCTACTTTATAGAACACTTTGGGTTTAATTTCTAGTTTAAAAAATATTTTAGTTCTTATTCATTTAGGAGAGTGGGGGGTAGGGGAGAGAAAATGAGCATGCCAGGGCCTCTAGCCTCTGCAAAGGAACTCCAGATGTATTTGCCACCTTGTGCATCTGGCTTTACGTGGGTCCTGGTGACTCAAACCTGAGTCCTTTGGCTTTACAAGCAAGCACCTTAACCATTATGCAACCTCTCCAGCCCTTAATTTCTATTTATTATTGTTCTCGATTTGCTTTTTACACAAGTCAATCTAATTACCATGAAGAACCAAGTGTGACAGTTCACACCTGTATTACTGGCATTCAGGGAAGCTGAGGCTGGAGGAACATAGTTCAAGATCAGTCTGAGCAACACAGTCAGATCCTGCCTTCTTTAAAAAGTATTTTATTTATTTATTTGAGATAGAGAGAGAAAGAAGCAAATCTATAGAGTGAAGGGGCACACCAGGGCCTGTAGCAACTGCAAATGAACTCCAGACACATGCGCCACCTTGTACATCTGGCTTGATGTGGGTTCTGGAGAATTGAACTTGGGTCTGTTGGTTTTGCAGGCAAGTACCTTCAACCACTCAGCCATTTCTCCAGTTCAGATCTGTCTTTAAAAGTGGAGATAAACATCATCACAGTTCCATCCTACAGTGTGTGCCATATTGTTCAGCTTATAAATCATAACCTATTTCCACATCCTGGACTGTGAGAAGTTAGTTAGGCAATGCCAGCTCTAGCTCCATGTGTTCAGTCAGGTCACTGATCTCATTCCTGAGGGCTCTGCCTCACCTCCCAAAGCCTCACCTCTGAACGCTATCTCTTTGGAGGTCAAGTTTCGACTCATGAATTTTCACAAACATTCTAAGTGATTGTAAGCTGTGAGAAGTCAAGTTCTGCAAATAATATTCCCTACACAAATCTACATTGGAACCTAAAAAGAAAACATGCAAACAATGTGCTAAGCACTTGGTATGCAAAGAGCTACAGAGGACTGTGTATTTTGTCTTTTGCTTTTTCCTTTTAACAATTACCTAGCTACAACATGATGAAAGAAATCATACTTCTAGAAATTAATAGGGTAACAGCATTTCTATATATTTTTCAACTTAGACTGGAGAGATGGCTTGGCAGTTAAGGCACTTTCCTGTAAAGCCAAAGGACCCAGATTCAATTCCCTAGGACCTATGTAAGCCAGATGCACAAGGTGGTGCATGCAACTGGAGGTTTTTTTTTTTTTTTTTTTTTTTTTTTTTTTTTGCAGTGGCTAGAGGTCCTGGGGTACCCATTCTCTCTCTCTCTATACATACATACATATATATATGTGTGTGTGTGTGTGTGTGTGTGTGTGTGTGTGTGTTCAACTTCAACTTGAGTGCAATTGAATGATTGAATGATAATCAAAATTTACATGCTCCTAAGGTCTTAAGAATAAGACTAGACTGACTGAGGCCTTCATTACCTCACAGTGAATACCAATAAACCCACTGAGGAGATCTCTTAGGGAAATGGGAACAGGGGAGAGGGGGGTATAAGAATATAACCTTAAAAATATAAAATTAAGGTTGGAGAGATGGCTTGGTGGTTAAGGTGCTTGCCTGCAAAGGCAAAGGACCCGAGTTCAATTCCCCAGAACCCACGTAACCCAGATGCACAAGGTGGCACATACATTTAGAGTTCATTTGCAGTGGATGTACACCCTGCCACCCATTCTCTCTCTCTTACTCTCCCTATGTGTATCTCTCTCTCTCTCTCAGAAAAATAAAAATAAAAAAAATAATAAATTAAAATTAAATTAACTTTAAAAAGAAAGAATAATTCTCCAGAACCAAATATACAAGATAACTCAACCTGTTAAACACAATCAATGTTTTAGTAAAGGGAAACCTTAAGAATAAAGCCCACTCATTCACTTATGTTTTCAACAACTATTCATTGAATAGCAAATACATATATGTCATTAGTCACTACATGAATCTAAGCTGTGTTTACCATCAGATTCACATGTGTTGGGGCATAACTTGGAGGACTGGTGAAGAACAGCCAGGAGTATGTATTTACATGGATCAAAAAAAAAAAATTCTCCTAGAAAAATAGGAATTCACCCTAGGGGAAACAAAGGTCAAGATGGGTAAGTGTGGATGAAGGATTGTTGGCAAATCTTTAACACAGAAAGAAAGAATGAGTTTTGAATACGGTGTGTGTCCCTGAAATCATTACATAATCCAAATTTCATTACAGCACAGGGAAGTTGATGGATGACAAGACTGAGTCACAAAAGGAAGTGTGCCAGTCAGAAGAGCTGCTACTCTGTAACAGCTGAGGGAAGTGCAGGGTCTGAGGTATTGGCAACATTGGTGAAGCCCGAGTTTGCAGCATCCTTGGGTGAGGGGCACTGGCAGGGATTGCTGTGTAAATACTAGGAGCAGTTCTGGCAGCTGGTGACCATGGCACTGGGAAAGACATGGGTCTTGGAAATGCAGTGTGGTGATTTGGGTATCTCTGTGGTCCTACACACTGGAGGAACACACCACACACTGCAAATGTAAAAACAAGACCAAGGACAATTACTGAGTCTCTTTCTTAGATAATCACACAATTTCTTAAAGAAGAGATGATCTTGTATAAAAAGTAATCCAAAAGGAGGAAGTCATTTCATACTAAACTTGAGCTGACTGTTTTATATGTAGGCTACAATTGGATATATGTATGCACGTGTGGTGTTCAGAAGGAGAGGTCATAGACCCACTTTAGAAGCCTTGAATAACTTAATAAATAGTTGAGATCATTCCATGGGGAAGAGTACAATGCTAAAAGAAAGGACAAAATATAAAACTGGAGTTAGAGTAATGGTATTAAGTGCCTATTTTCATGGATTGAGTAAAGCTAGGTTGAGTATAAAGACTGAATGTGCTTAGTAGATAGAATGAGGTTAGATAGCAAAGAGAAACTCAGGCAAGAGATAAAGGACATTTCAAAAGCGGGAATGAATGCGCTGCCATGGCACACTTAAGGAAGGATAGGAAGTTCAGAGAAATGGACAGATAAGGGTGAGAACTGCAGATGGAAGGATGAATAAAGGATGCTGAATACATACCCAGGGACCTGATCACGAAAGCTCCACGTAGTGTGTCCAGGGATGAGTGGGATAGAGAGCTCCATAAAGGGATAGAATCAGTTTACATAGTAAAAACATGACTCTATTGTATAATGATTGGAAAAATGTGAAAGTTTTAGCCTGAAAGTTAGGTAAGAACAGGTAAGAGGTTATTTTAATAGTCAGGAGTGAGCATGGCTTAAAAATACTAGTAAGTGAAGGTGACAATGGAATGGAAATAATGTGGGATCAAGAAGAAAAGAATGGATCTACTCTTGTCTTTATTTGGAAATTAAAAAAAATATTTGTTTTATTTATTTCAGACACAGAGAGACAGAAAGAAAGAAGCAGACAAAGAAAGAATGTGTATAGGTACACCAGGGCTGTCCTGCCACTGCAAAGGAACTCCAGATACATGTGCCTACTTTGTGTGTCTGACTTCATATGGGTACTGGGGAATTGAACTTGGGCCTATAGGCTTTATAAGGAAGGACCTTTAACCACTGAGCCATCTCTCCAGCTCTTTATTTAGAAATTTGATGATTTGTTTATCATTAATTTTCTTTATTTCTTCTGCTTTTGACAAGCTAAATTAATTATTATTTGTCTAGGGAAAATGAAAGAAATAAAAAGGAGCTGTTGAGAAAGTAGCTGTTTTGAAGTTGGTGACCTTGGAGAATGAATAAACTGGGTCATCTTGAAGTAGAAATAATAAGAGGAAGAAGATCCATGGTGGGGGGAGGAAGGTTAAAGGAACATGATGAAAAGCTGGCTTTATGTGGTCTTCCACACAACTAAAAGCAACAGGACAGAGTGGATTGGTTGGGGCAAAGGTACACAAGCAATTGTAAAGAACTTCTGCTACAAAAAACGTAAGTCAGATGCAAGTTAGATTTTGAAAAGATTTGTTTGTTTGTTTGTTTGTTTGTTTGTTTGTTTGTTTGTTTGTGGTAGAGTAAGCATATCTGTCTTCCCTAAAGCAGAAAAGGTGAGGGAGGGAGAAAGTCTGAACCACAGACAACCCAACACAATGACAGCACTAGTGCCAGGACACTTGATATCTGCTGCTATTCTCTCTCTCTCTCTCTCTCTCCACTTTCCAACACACTCCTCCATTTAGTGGGACTATGTGAAGCTGATGATGATCCTGGGTATTTAAAAAAAATATTTTACTTATTTCCAAGCAGAGTAAGACATGGAGACAGATAATGGGCATGCCAGGGCCTATTGCCACTGCAAACAAACTCCAGATGCATGGACTTCCTTGTGCATCAAGCTTACATGGGTACTGGGGAGTTGAATCTGGGTCGTTAGGCTTTGCAGGCAAGTGCCTCAACCACTGGGTCATTGCTCCAGCCCAGATCCTGGCTATTTTTATTGCTTAGTTCCAGTTCTGGAATTTAGGTGCTGATGCTCATTAATCTAATCTTGGTAACCACCCCGCTGAAACATTTTTAGGCAGCAATACGAATTCATGTTGGACAAAATAACTCACATAATGCAAAGATTCACTGATCATTTTTCCTGCAGTAAAAATGTCCTCTGCAGGCTGGAGAAATGGCTTAGCCCAGTTAAGGCATTTGCTTGTGAAGCCAAAGGACCCAGGTTTGATTCCCCAGGATCCAAGTAAGCCAGATGCACAAGGGGCACATGTATCTGGGGTTCATTTGCAGTGGCTACAGGACCTGGCATGCTTTCTCTCTCTCTTCTCTCTCTCTCTTTCTATCTCTCTACTTGCAAATAAATAAATATATATTTTTAAATGTCCTCTGACTTCAACCAAACTTTTTTTATAATTGTCCCTATAGCCAGATACACACTTGTAAGTTACCTAAGTACATCACAATATCGTTTGAGGTAATAGAAGACAAAAGAATAACAGCAGGAAAACATTAAATAAAATACAACTTCAATGTACATGACTATATCTCTCATCTCCTAATGTCATACTGTGATTCCCAACTCGTAGACTATGTAGAGTAGGGGTTATGTCCTTCTTTCTCCACTTTATTCCATTCCCACCTTTGTAAACTTCAGAATCATAGCTAACATTAGAAGAAAGTTAATTAGCCATAACACTGCCCATAATACTGATGATAGTACATCATTAGTACGTGACACCAGTCTAATTTATGTTGCCCACAATTACCAAACTTTACTACAGACATAAAAATATCTACATTATGAACACTCACTAAGTACCTAGTGATTTACATATATTGCTAACTTATTTCATGGCACCATAATCTTATGTGGTAAGTTTATCATCCCCATTTTATAGATGTAGAGTCCTTAAGCGAAAGAGCTATGAAATCAACTTCAGATCATACATGCAAATTTTAGATCTGGTTTGGAATCAAACTCAATGTGACTCCAAAGATAATAAGTACTCTCACTCTGCAGTGTTACCAAGGCTAGGAAAGCATGATGGCTTATTAACTCCATAATCTACATATGCATCTGTGTGTCATTTACTCTTCTGTATTATGAAATATTGACATATTTTGACTAAAAATTCTTAAATATTCCATATGGATATGAATTACAAGTAGCTTAAAATGTCAGATCACCCATCTTGAAAATGATATGCATAGATATATCATAGCAAAAACAGCTAGGTGACATATCTAAAAGCATGCAAGAAATTTGCTTATCTGTTTATGTCAGACCACATATCACTTCCACATGAATATTCTCAAACCTATATCCCACTGAAATTTTGTCATAATTTCTTTTATTTATATGTAGCTCCCCACACTTTAAACTTTTGACATTAATATCAAATAACTCATTGATCGCTTCACTACTAATTGTATACCATTATTGTAGGTACTGATCTGCCTTAAAACCTCTTTTATAATATCCATTATGTATGTACACATGCTTTTTATAGCTACCACCTATAGTTAATTATACATCTGTAGGTAGATCTATATAATGTATGATTTATGAGACTAAAAGCTACTTTCTCCAAGACAGAACTTTATGTTTAGGTAAAAATATGATAAAGTGCACCTTTGAGGTGTATGACCACAGTGGTCACTGGTACTAATATTTTTAACAAGCCTCCCCTGAAATAACCAAGTTGGGAAGAAACAGAATTTCGTAACAACTACATACCTGGAGGAAATATTGAAATTGAGCCACAAGAGAAAACTGTGAACTAGACAGTGTTTAAAGTCATTCTGTTGTCAATGGGAATGCAGTGTATAACATGTCTAACCACTGCAGAGACGTTTCACAAGCAGGCATTCCATCTTCAGGTTTTGTACAATCAAACAAACCTACACTGTTTTCGACCTTGCAAAATCTCTTTGAGCCTCACTGAGTTTTATAGCCTTAAATCAAGATCCTGCCAGGATGAGATGCTTCTTGCAAGAATGATAACCTACAGATAAGGCAAAATGAAATTTAGTTGGATGTTGAAATGACTCGGACTAACTCCAGCAATGGAAATGTCAATCAAAAAGCCTGGAGTCAAGGCTAAATCCAAACTTCGCTTTGACTCCTAAGACTTGATACCTCGAGCATTATTGCTTCTATTATATTTATACATTCTTGGATTCCAAATACATAAATAAACCTGGAGTGAGAAAATATCAGGGACTAAGTGCATTGGTAATTTAATTTAAAGTAAAAAAAAATGGTGGTTCTAAATTCAAAGCATTTGTACCTTGGACATCAAGCCCAGTGTTATTTCTCTGGTGACGGCTTCTGTGTTTTCCTATGTTGTTATTATTGTTTTCTAGTGAAGTTGGAGATGGAGATGAGGTGATTTGGGATAGATTTGTAAAGTCACTGAGGAGAAACAACAAACACATTGCTTGTGTGGTTGTATTTTATAGCAAAACATTATTTTTGGATATTATATTATGACATATTTTAAGTTGAGGAAGTTTCAAAAGTACATCAAGCTTAATAAATTCAACCAGCAGGTGAAACTGGCTTTTCTTCACATGTGAGGAATAGGGAATTTTCTACTATTATATATTAGAGTGGGGTGAATTGTACTTGATATGAATCATTGCCTTGACAAACAATATTTACCCTGTAGATGTGGCTTTCTTTTCTTTTTTCCTTGTTTTTTATTTCTTTTTTTTTTCATATATGAAGATGATGTAATTTGATCATAATCCTCTTCCATTACCTGCTTTTGTTCCTCACCTTGCCCAACTTCTTTCACTAAATTTCTTCTTTCCAACAAGACTCTACTATTTTGATTAAGTGTTTAAAGCCCTCTTCCGTCATCCATGTCAAAATGTTGAAGAGTTCATTTTTGTGGAGGTCGTGTGAAGGTAGTGACAGCCTCTATTAAATCACAATGTGATCTCTTTGTGTTTGAAAGATAGTATCCCACAGACCTCCTCCCCACATTCTTGCCACCTGCTCATTTGGAATGCTCACTGGATCTTCAGGGGAATGATATAAGTGTCTTATGTACTGCTGAGCACTGAGCCTTCACATATCTTCAGCACTGTGGTGAGCACTGCGTCTTCCCGGCAGTCATCACCATCTGCAAAAAGGAAGTTTCTCTGACTATCATTATGATCAGCACTAATCTATATGGATAAAAATAATATAAATATTATGAGGGCAATTTGATTAGTCCAGCATGTCCATTTAGTCAGGCAACAGTGGTATCCTCCCTGTTAGGGTCTGTGACCTTCAGTCATAAGTTTCCTGTGTAGGATTTTAATATCAGGCATGCATTATTCCCCTTGGAGCAGGTCTCAGATCTAATCAGAGAGTAGGTGGTTGCCCGCATACCAGTCCTGCCACTATTGAACTAGGGGGTACATCTTGCCTGGGTAGTCAGTTAATTAGCATACAAGGTTGTTAAGAAGTTGGGTATGCCTGTTAATGAATTTTATAATCATAGCTTTCTAAATTAAATACAGGCCATACTAATTTTGTTTAGCTAATCATTCTTTACTAGTTCAACAAAATATTTCTCAATCGCTTCTTATAGTAGAAACTAATTGTTTCCCATAATCCACTCTTTCTTTCATGGTGGTAATAAAGCCTTAATGTCCAGTGGGTATGAAGATTAGGAAGGGATATTTTTCCTGCTGAGAAGCATATAACCCTAGAGCTATATTAATGCATATTTATTTTCTTTTGATCTTTACCACCAAAGATTTGTAACGAAGTCACTAGCATGTGATTCCCAGGAAGATGAGGTAATTTCTTTCTTCTTGAACAAATAAAGGGTGGCAGATATTTTTGATATTTTATGTTTTTGTTGTCCATTAGAGTTGCAAGAGGAGCTATCCATTGAGCAGGTAGATGACGCTAGCACAAATCTGGAGTCAGTGGAGAAGTAGCCCATCACCCAGACCTGGAACTAAGATTCAGAGTCATCATATACAGTGCCATCTGAAGCTGCAAGTCATCCTAGAGTACAATCAGGCTCTGTAACATTCAGCTTTTATTTTGGGGGCTGGTGGAGTTAAAAGTGACAGATATGGACAGTCACTGACCAAGATGCCATCCAAGAAATTGTGAGCTCTTGAAACAGAGTTTTAGTGAAAAGGCAGTGCTTGGTAGTATTTGTGTGAGAGTCACTGAAAAGTTCAGTGATGTAAGGAGCAGGAGAGACTTTGTGTTTGGAAAGATGAATACATGTAATCTTGAGATACACAGGTCAGATGCCATGGTATTCATTGACAACATGTTGAACTGGATTGAAGGTAAAAAGGGGTGGGGAATAAAGATCACTATTATTGATTACTCTTTTAAGAGTGTTTCTGTAAAGAGGGACCAAAGATATGAGAAATTCATTTTTTCCACATGTGTATGTGTTTTGTGTGTGTGCACACATTTATGCATATTCATATCTTTGTAGGTACATGTGTCTTGGGGCACATGTGTATGGAGACCAGAGATCAGTGTTAGGTATCTCTGTCAGTTGATCTCTAAATAATTATTTGAGGCAGGGTTTTACTGAATTTGGAGTTCACCTACCCAGCTAGACTATTCAGGCCTCGGGGCTCTGCCTGTCCTGCACCAGCATTACAGATGCATGTCATCACACCTGGTATTTTTTAAAAAGTTTATTTATTTATTTATTTATTTATTTATTTATTTATTTATTTATTTATTTATTTAAGACAGGGAGACAGAGAGAGAGAGAGAGAGAGAGAGCGCCAGGGCCTCCAGCCACTGCAAACGAACTCCAGACACATGCACCACCATGTGCATCTGGCTTACGTGGGAACTGGAGAATCGAACTGGAGTCCTTAGGCTTTGCAGGCATGTGCCTTAACCTCTATGCCATCTTTCCAGGCCCACACCTGGCATTTTTACATGAGTGTTGGACATTTAAGCTCAGATTAGTAATGCTTGCATGACAAGCTCTTTAGCACTGAACCATCTCCCTAGCTCAATGTGGAAAATTCTTAAGGAGAATGTGGCTGAGGAAGGATGATAATATTAACAACTAATACTGATGATTGACCAAGATTCAGCTTCTGGACCTAGAAATGCAGCTCGAAAGTGGAATCCTTGGTCTTGGAAACTCTGAGCTTGTTTTTTTTTGGCGGGGGTGGTGGTGGTGGTGGTAACTTTTTGGGTGGAGGTATTTTGAGGTAGGGTCTCACTCTAGCCCAAGCTGACCTGGGATTTACTGTGTAGTCTCAGACTGGCATTGAAGTCACAGTGATCCTCCTATCTCTGCCTGGGATTAAAGGCATGAGCCATCACACCCAGCTCTTTGGTGTTAACTTTTATAGAAGCTTTATTTGGTTGAGTTTGTCTTATAATTTTTAAAGAAAAATTGATGTTGAAAATGGCTTTGACCTGTTATTCATTTGTCTGCTTGAAGCTGTTATCGAGATATTCACCCAATAACTTACATGAAGAAGGGGATAGTAAAGTCAATCACTGAGGTGTCTTTCGACAGCAAGGGTGTCAATCACTGACAAAATAATATGTACAGGCATGGAGGGGAGCCATGGCAGCCTCAGATGAGGATTAACGGGAACCCTCAATATAAAATAAAAAATCTTAAGAGAAACAGCCATCACTATTGCTATGGACAGGGAAGAAGTTCTTTTCAGGAATATAACATGCATTTTTGCCAGGTCAAATGAAAGAAGAATATCCTTTTTGCATTTATTTGACAGTGTTGGACATGATGGTGCACACATGTAATCTTCCTTGGGAGTCTGAGGCAGGAGGTTTATAGTGACTCTTTATTGCAAAGACCAATAAGTATACAAATACAATTCAGACAGAAATAGTATATCCATGTGGGTTTCCATATGTGGCAAATATTAAAAACAAGGCTAACATACTCATAAAGCTAATATATTATACACTTTAATGAATTAGCTCTGCCACTTACTAGCTATGTGGTCTTGGACAAGTTATTTATTGCTGATGTCTCAGTTTACTCACCTACAATATGGGAATAATCATGACTATGTCATTATTGAGGAAATGTATCATTTGTATTATACATTTGTATTGAATGGATATAAGATTGGCTTTTACATTTCTTTGTACTACTACATATTAACCACACATACTGTCTGTGGTGGTTCAAACCAGATGTCCCCAATAGACTCATGCATTTTGAACACATGGTCTCCAGCTAATGTACTTTGGGAGGTAGAGACTTGCTGGGAGAGGACAGGATTAGGATTGTTATAGTCAGCTCCTCCTTGACAGAGCGGTGCTTACTCTCCTGCTGCAGTTTCCACATACTATGGCAGAAGTGATGTCCAGCCTCTGGTTTAGCCTACCGTTGTGAGGTTTCCCCTGCAGACTGTAAGCCAAAATAAAACTTTTCCTCATACCAGCTTCTTTTGGTCAGGTATTATAGCCCAGCAATGAGACGGTAACTACAAGACCATTGTATGACTTTTCCTTGGGAGACCCTTTCTGTTTACTACAGATAGACAGCAATATCAAAGAAATGAAAACACAACTCCATCCACGCTCAGCTTGGTAAACCAGTGACTTACTTACTGGGGTTACTTACAGGAGCATGGATGACTCCAGCAGCTGTCATCCACAAACCAAATCAACAAGAAGGCCAGCCCAACATGGACGATGCTCACAAGGGCTTTGTTGCTGGAGTCCCCTGCACATCTTGAAGGCCGTGGCATCACAGCAGGGTCTCTTTCTCCCCCCAGCAGTTACAGCTGCATATGTAACCTCAGGAAGGCGGCTTGTGGACCTTTTCTCAATGCTGTATGTATGTATGTATGTATGTATGTATGTATGTATGTATGTATGTGTGTGTTCATGTGTATGGGCATGCATGCACATGTATGTACATGTGTGTGGAGGCTAGAGGCCAACCCTGGGTGTTATTCTCAGGAAGGCTTCCCATATCCATTGAGATAGGCTCTCTCATTGGCTCGGAGCTCACCAATTATGCTCAAATACCTGGACAGTCAGTCTCAGCAAACCCCATTCTTTGCCTCCTCAGCATTGGGATTATAGGTGCATATCACCACAACTGGCATTTTCACATGGATACTGGAAACTCAAGCTTAGATCCTCCTGTTTTCAAGGCAAGCATACTGCTGATGGATCTATGTCCCCTTGCCCCACCAGACTTGAATCTTATGTGCTTCATGAGCCTCATTAATATTGTGGGGTTCATGAGCCTTGCAAACCTCCTTACTGCCTCTTTGGGACATGTTTTAATCCAGAAGAAGCATCTAACACACACACACACACACACACACACACACACACAGAAAGAGAGAGAGACACAGAGAGAGAGAGAGAGAGAGAGAGAGAAAAAGAGAGAAGAGAGGTAGTGAGATATTTTTTAAACCATCTATTCAAGCTCCCTGTATAATAAATATATAATAAAAAGTTTCCAAATTTGTCTGTTATACTATCTATTTACATATCCATAACTCTGTCCATGCAGCTAGACACTCCAGACACATGTGCCACCATGTGCATCTGGCTTATGTGAGACCTGGAGAATCGAACCTGGGTCCGTAGGCTTCACAGGCATGTGCCTTAACCACTAAGTTATCTCTCCAACCTGGTGTAAATTTTTAATAAAGGTTTTTACCTTATAAAAGGTGTACCATTCTTAATGCTAAAAATATAGGATAGTAAGTGAAATCTGGGAAAAATCCTATCTCTGTAGCCTTTGCCAAATGTCCATGCACTTTTTATTTCCTATTCGAAATGCCTCAATCACAATGTGTTTATTAGAATCACACATCTAAATTATCATCCCATTTAATTCTGAGCATCTTTTGGCAAATAATAAAGAAATGAAATCACAGGAGACAATAATATCATTCTTGTTAATTGAAATTTAACAACCATTAAAATGTTTGGCATTTTGCTATGGAGAGAGATGGGTGGTGTTTGATGAATGTTTATACCTATGCAAGTAACTAAATTTTGACTTTCCAAACTTGGAAGGTTTTTCAAGGCTTTGTACATTTATACAAAGGACACACTTTGTTTGTTGTGAGCAAATCATTTTAGCAAACATGAACCCAAAATGGTATTCTGAATGGAAGGTGACCCTGGAAACCTAGTCATTGTGCATGGAATATTAGGATAGAAATAACTAATTACGATGGGCTTTAAAGAGTAACTTGTTATTTTGTACAGTGGAGATATATAATGCCCATGGAACAAAATAGTCCTTGATTGAAGCTTTGATAAGGATAACCATGTCTAGTCTCTGCAATCTCCAGAGATTCTTAGGGCTTTCTGCACATGCCTAGACACTTGCCTAACTACAGCTACTTTTACAGGGAGAAGATTAGCTATCATAACTACCACACAATGAAAAAATATGACATATCCTGAGTGCAATTAGAAGAGCTAGTGAAGAGCTCTATGAAAATGCAGGGAAGAGAGTGATTTCATCTATCTGCATTATACTTTTGCACTGCTCCACAGGCTGTTAAACTTGTTCTGTAATCTAGTTTGTTATGTCATGTGATCTAGTTTGATATAGTGCTGCCATTAATTGAATTTCTTATAAAGATGAGAAACATTTCATGAGATTCTGTACCTTGTTAACAGATGTGTGCATGTGTGTGTGTGTGTGTGTGTGTGTGTGTGTGTGTGCTGAGGGTGGGAAGTAGTCCATCACTTTCTTCAAAGTGGATGCTCTATGAACAGAAAAAATGAAGTCTTATTAATATTGCTCTTTGAAAAATTTTCACATTCACTATTCTACTTAGAAAATGCTTATTTTAAAATTAAAACATATTCAATATTCAGTTTAAATTAAAAACCATATACATTACACATTATACAGTTATGGCCTGTGTAGTAGACAGACAGCCTTATGTTGCTGGGATGAATCTCCGGACCAGACATAGTTATTTGAGGAAGGAAATTTATTTTAAGCTTACCGATCCAAGGGAAGTTCCATACTGGCAGAAGAAGTTGGCCCTCTTTCACAGTCTAAATAGGGAGAGAAAAAGCCACCACTGACACCATAAGCAAGCACTCTTCAGGAACTCCAGGCAAAGCTCAATCCTTTGTACATCTTTAGACTACAATTCGAATCTACTCCCACACCTTAAGGCTGGACCCTGGGATCCACCCAGTGACTTCTCTTCCAGCCAGGCAGCTAGAGAGATCTATATTACAAGCTTTACTAAAATCCTAAATATACTGGGGGGCATCTATTCAAACTACCATAGTCTATCATTTCAATTTGCATACATGCACCTTTTTAGTCTATAAAATCCATTCCTATCTGCACTTCATAGGTGGAAAAAAATCAAGGATGACAAGAACCCTGATGCTGGTCATGCACAGAAAGGAGTTTTAAATGATTACCTGAAGGCAGGTCTGTGTTTGGTCAATGCTCCCTTCCAGCTTTATTTCTATACTTTACATAAGGCAACTCACCTGAGAATATCCTGTGATGTAAATTGCTCATGAATATTTCAGTATATGCTAGTTTTTATGTACAATTAAAAATCAAAATGAAACTTGTCATTAGGAAATGAGAAGAATTTTATAGCTAGTCAATATATGCTATCACTTATTTACTCCTGGTTAACCAGACAGTAAATATAAGTAATGGTGGCACTACATTACATTCAATTGGATTATAAAACCAGTCACTCCTTAGGACTATGTTAAATAGTCCTAATGAAATCTTGGAGACATTGTCATTATCTATTAACTCCCTCCTTTGCAAGGTGTTTCTTATGGCTGGTCTACTCTTATTTCCATAACTCACATTATATTTGTTTATGCACAAATCTTACTTAATAACTCTTGTGTTGGTTTGGAATTTTAAAAAAAGGAGAAAACTATTTTAGATTCTAAATTAAGACTTCAGCTTTCCTCATTGACCTATATAGTGAAAATAATAGCGGGGTTATGCTTGTTTCAACATGCCTAATTTTTTGCTCCTTGAGAGAGAAAAGTCAGGACACCAAGAAAATGCATAATACATTTATGTTCATTGGATCATCCTGAAAATATTTAAAGAATTATGATCCTATGCCAGGTACTTTGGTAGTGAACAAAAGAGACAAGATTTCTATCTCCATGAACTTCAGAGAGCTACTCAGCTAGTGAAAATACACACTTACAAATGCTGTCTGACAGAGAAGGAGCTTGGTGAGAGGAATTAATGCCACACAATTTGTGGACAAATGTTTAGTCTAGGAATGCAGTCTGGATACCATGCAGCACGTGCCACTCATTGTTACTAACAACTCTTAGCTTCTGTCTATATTGAAGTTTCTGTTTTGTTGCATGTGAAGAAAACTGAAATTCATAAATGTTGAGAGCAGGGCTGGAGAGATGGCTTAGCAATTAAGACACTTGGCTGTGAAGCCTAAGAACCCAGGTTTGATTCCCCAGTACTCAGGTAAGCCAGATACACAAGGGGGTTCATACATCTGAAGTTCATTTGCAGTAGCTGAAGTCTCTGACATGCCCATTCTTTCTCTCTATTTGTCCCTGTCTCTCTCTTCCTCTCCTTCTCAAATATGTAAATAAACAAATATATATAGCAAAAGAAATATTTAAAAAATGTCCAGAGCACTGGACCCAATTGGAAATGGTACCAAAAAAACCTACAACCTGTAAGATGCACTAAAAGGCTGATCCTTCATCAGATGCTTAGAGAGAACACCTGAATCAGAGGGGCCTCAAGACAGTAGGATGAAGAATAACCTCAACCTTCTCCTGTTCCTCTCTCTCATCCCCTCTTCTTACTCTTCCCTCTCTCTCTTCCTCCTTCATACTACCTATACTTTTCTTCCTTCATTTCCCTTGGCACTGACCTGTAACTCTCAGTACCAACATGTGGTCAACACAATGCGCTGTTGATCAGAGAGACCTACAAGGTTTCCCAAAAGAAGACAGATTTCTATCAGAGCACTTGATGACCCACCAAAGGTTAATGGTAAGACCCTATTGCCAAAGACACCATATGCTATTGGGATGGACCATGGCTGGAATCTGGAAGAGACAGTCCCCAGACAGTTAGCTTTTCTAGTGCCAAGAAGGTGCTACATGAGCAACTGGAGCAAAATGACCAACATCTGTCTAAGCAACTCGAGATGTAAACTTCCCAGCAGCAATCAACCTGTCGTGATGCTCACACAAATACAATAGTGGCAAACAGCCATAGTGGATTACCAACTGCTCTTGATTTGGCTAAAGGATCTGCTCAATGGAACAGAACCCATACCTGGAACTGGAAAACATGTTAGAACCATATCCAAAAACAAGTTCACCCTCCAATATCAAGCTCCCACCAATAGTGGGATACAAGAGGGCCTACACCCATTAAATTTACTCTAAAACAATAATGGCTATCCACGTATCTTTTACTGACCTCACTCTCTGTTGGAGAATTTGCTTCTCTTTTTCAGATGGATGTAGAACTTGGGGAGAGAATCAGCCCATCGCACCTCACCAGGACACCAGCTGAACCCATAGAATAATTGGGGAAATGAGCAAGAGTGCTGCTTTCTCAGTGAACCTGGTATCAGCAGAGGGGTGAAGGAGATAGACACAGAGAACACTCAACCCCTACCAAACCAGAGATCCAGAGACACAGAGACTCCCATGACCTTGTCACTGAAATAAACCTAAAATGAACCCAACATGGCTTAGGAAAATTCACGGAAGAGGGGGCAGAAAGATTGTAAGAGCCATAAGTTGGGTCATTATGCACAGAGACATTGTCTCTCCCCAATAATTGATGGCTATCTCCATGATGCAAGACCCATGATCCCCAAGGGGGGAGGGCAGGGAGAAGGCTAACAATCATGGCTCTGTGCACATTACATAGGTAACTAATTAAAATAATAGGCATAAAAATAAAAAAAAAATAATAAAAAAAGGAAAATGTTCAACATCCCTAATCATCAGGGAAATGCAAATTAAAGCAACTACGAGATTCCACTTTATCCAGTAAGGATGGCTAATATTAAAAACAAAACAAAACAACAACAACAAAAAAAAAACAATGAAAACAAATGTTGGCGATGCTGTGGAGAAATAGGAAAAAGCTTTCACTTGGGACTGTAACATGGTTCAACCATAAAGGAAAGCTACATGGAGACTCCTGAAAAGGATGACTACAGACCTACCAACAGATCCAGTTATTCCCTTACTGGGCATTTACCCTAAAGGCTCCAAGCCTCAGATCAGAGAGATTTGCTCAACCATGTTTATAGCTGCTCAATTCACAATAGCTAAGAACTGGAATTAACCCAGATGGCCATCATTAGATGAATGGATAACAAAGATGTGGTATATCTAGTTGCATGGTCTCATTCATTTGTA
Source organism: Orientallactaga sibirica (assembly GCA_036365145.1). Classification (NCBI taxonomy): domain Eukaryota; kingdom Metazoa; phylum Chordata; class Mammalia; order Rodentia; family Dipodidae; genus Orientallactaga; species Orientallactaga sibirica. Next base: position 12,257,221 of record JAEOAD010000060.1, on the reverse strand, counting down.
GCTCCTAACCCTGAATCTGCCTGAGATGCTGCCAAACCTAATAAGTACCCTAAGGACTAGACAATAGGGAGGGTGGGAAGGGGGGCAGAATAAAGGTGGGATGGAGCAAAAGGGTGGGAGGGAGGGTAAGGAGGGGACACAAATAGAGACCCCAAAGGAAATGGTACTATAAAACCCTATATTCCGAACAAGAGGCTAAAACATTGGTCCTTCAGCAGGCCCACAGAGAGAACACCTGAACCACAGGGAACTGGAGAGAACACCATGAAGACCAACCTTAATCTCTTCCTGTTTCTCTCTCCCTCTCTCTCTCTCTCTCTCTTTCCCTCTCCTCTCTATACTCACTTTCTCTTTTGTAATACTTATCTTTTACTTCCTTCACCTTCCTTGGCACTGACTTATAATTCCCAGTACCAGCATGTGGTTAACTTTCACCATGAACTGTTGATCCGAAAGACCTAAAAGGCTTCCCAAAAAAGACAGATTTCTGTCAGAGTTCTTGATGACCCACCAAAGGTTAATGGTAAGACCCTACTGTCGAAGACACCATATGCGGGTGAGACAAAACTTGAAGAGATCTGGTCGTAATCTGGAAGAGGGTCAGTCCTCAGACAGTTAACTAGTCTACTGCCAGAGGGTGCTACACAAGTGACTGGGGGAAAATGACCGACACCTGTCCAAACAACTCTCAGTCTAAGCTACTCAGCAGGAAACAACCTGACACAAGTTTCAAACAAGTGCAGTAGTGGCAAACAGCCATGGTGGGTAACCAACTGCTCTTGATTTGGCTAATAGATCCTCTCAATGGAATGGAACTCATTTCTGAAACTGGGAAACAAGTCAAAACCATGTACAAAAAATAAGCCCAGTCTCCAAGATCAAGCTCCCACCAAATGTGGGCTAGAAGAGAGCCTATGCATAAAAAATTCTCTTTAAAATAATTTTGGCCATTCCATCTATTTATCTAGTACTAATTTCTCTCTCCATTGGAGAATTTGCTTATATTTTCAGATGGATGTAGAACTTGGGGAGAGAATCAGCCCATCGCACCTCACCAGGACACCAGCTGAACCCATAGAATAACTGGGGAAATGAGCAAAAGTGCTGCTTTCTCAGTGAACCTGGTATCAGCAGAGGGGTGAAAGAGATAGACACAGAGAACACTCAACCCCTACCAAACCAGAGATCCAGAGACACAGAGACTCCGATGACCTTGTCACTGAAATAGACCTAAAATGAACCCAACATGGCTTAGGAAAATTCACGGAAGAGGGGGCAGAAAGATTGTAAGAGCCATAAGTTGGGTCATTATGCACAGAGACATTGTCTCTCCCCCATAATTGATGGCTATCTCCATGATGCAAGACCCACGATCCCCAAGGGGGGAGGGCAGGGAGAAGGCTAACAATCATGGCTCTATGCACATTACATAGGTAACTAATTAAAATAATAGGCATAAAAATAAAAAAAATAATAATAAAAGGAAAATGTTCAGCATCCCTAATCATCAGGGAAATGCAAATTAAAGCAACTATGAGATTCCACTTTACCCAGTAAGGATGGCTAATATTAAAAACAAAACAAAACAAAACCAAAAAAAAAAAAAAAAAAACAATGAAAACCAATGTTGGCGATGCTGTGGAGAAATAGGAAAAAGCTTTCACTTGGGACTGTAACATGGTTCAACCATAAAGGAAAGCTACATGGAGACTCCTGAAAAGGATGACTATAGACCTACCAACAGATCCAGTTATTCCCTTACTGGGCATTTACCCTAAAGGCTCCAAGCCTCAGATCAGAGAGATTTTCTCAACCATGTTTATAGCTGCTCAATTCATAATAGCTAAGAACTGGAATTAACCCAGATGGCCATCATTAGATGAATGGATAACAAAGATGTGGTATATCTAGTTGCATGGTCTCATTCATTTGTAGCTCCTAACCCTGAATCTGCCTGAGATGCTGTCAAACCTAATAAGTACCCTAAGGACTAGGCAATAGGGAGGGTGGGAAGGGGGGAGAATAAAGATGGGATGGAGCGAAAGGGTGGGAGGGAGGGTAAGGAGGGGACACAAATAGAGACCCCAAAGGAAATGGTACTATAAAACCCTATATTCCGAACAACAGGCTAAAACATTGGTCCTTCAGCAGGCCCACAGAGAGAACACCTGAACCACAGGGAACTGGAGAGAACACCATGAAGACCAGCCTTAATCTCTTCCTGTTTCTCTCTCCCTCCCTCTCTCTCTCTCTCTCTCTTTCCCTCTCCTCTCTATACTCACTTTCTCTTTTGTAATACTTATCTTTTACTTCCTTCACCTTCCTTGGCACTGACTTATAATTCCCAGTACCAGCATGTGGTTAACTTTCACCATGAACTGTTGATCCGAAAGACCTAAAAGGATTCCCAAAAAAGACAGATTTCTGTCAGAGTTCTTGATGACCCACCAAAGGTTAATGGTAAGACCCTACTGTCGAAGACACCATATGCGGGTGAGACAAAACTTGGAGAGATCTGGTCGTAATCTGGAAGAGGGTCAGTCCTCAGACAGTTAACTAGTCTAGTGCCAGAGGGTGCGACACGAGCAACTGGGGGAAAATGACTGACACCTGTCCAAACAACTCTCAGTCTAAGCTACCCAGCAGGAAACAACCTGACACAAGTTTCAAACAAGTGCAGTAGTGGCAAACAGCCATGGTGGGTAACCAACTGCTCTTGATTTGGCTAATAGATCCTCTCAATGGAATGGAACTCATTTCTGAAACTGGGAAACAAGTCAAAACCATATACAAAAAATAAGCCCAGTCTCCAAGATCAAGCTCCCACCAAATGTGGGCTAGAAGAGAGCCTACGCATAAAAAATTCTCTTTAAAATAACTTTGGCCATTCCATCTATCTATCTAGTACTAACTTCTCTCTCCATTGGAGAATTTGCTTATATTTTTCAGATGGATGATGAACCTGAAGGGAGGATCAACCTATCACACCTCACCAGGGCCCCAGCTGAAACCATAGAGTAATGTGGGGAAAGGGCAAGAGTACAGCTTTCTTGGTGAACACAACACCAGAAAAAGGCTGAAGGTGATAAACACAGAGAACATCCAACTCCTACTAAGCCAGATATCCAGAGACACAGAGGCTCCCAAAACCTCACCACTGAAGTAGAATTAAAATGATCCCAACGCGGCTCAGGGAAATTCGCCGAAGAGGGGGCAGAAAGAGTGTGAGAGCCACAAGTTGGGTCATTATGCACAGAAACTTGGCCTATCCCCATAAGTCTTGACTACCACCACAATGCATGACCCACATTCCCCATTGATGAGGATCCCTGTGGAGGGGGGAGGACAGGGAGAAGGATAATGGAGTCACCAATATGAATGTCACATTATATAAACAAAAAAAAATTTTTTTTAAGTCCAGAGCAGCTTAAGCACTCAATGCATGAATTCATAATATGTTAGTGATAGTTTCATGAAATTTAGTCAAAAATTAGATATTTAGAAAAAATCAATGAGATAAAATTTTTATTTCAGAAAAATCAAAAACTACTCATGGAATTTCTCATGTAGATCATTACAATTTTTTTAATCTCAAAAAGTATTCTGTCATTTCAATTTTCATATTAATTTTCCCTTGTTTGCCATCAGCTTTTTCTTTGAAAATGAATGTTACTTAATGGTATGTGTCTACTTGAATGAGCCATGGGCTTTCATCAATACTAGTTAGAAAACCTTATTCCATTGATGTCTGTGGGAATCTTTCTATATCCAATCCATGTAGCCTGAGAAAGGTAGATGGTCCTCATTGCTAATGTGATATGGATCTTGTCCAGTGAACTGAAGCCTTAGTAGAAGAGAGCTGATGAGGAAAGACATTCTGCTTTACAACCTGAACTGAAACACTCTGCTTCCCTGGAAGTTAGGCACAGACCAAGACATTGGATGATTTCTTACTTATAGAGGGCCCCAGTTTTGGACTGGGACCCGTATCATCTTCTGTCATTCTCGGGCCTTTGGATTTAGACTGAAACTATAATACATTGGCTATCCTGGGCTGCTGATCTCATACATTAACTGAGCATCCATAATCATTCACCCAGTCATGATAGGCATAGAAACATATTCTAATGATGTATGCTAATACACTATTTGACATTTTATAGAATTATTTGGAAAATAAAATGGCGTTCTTGGTTTTTTGTGGCAGTTTGAATCAGTTGTTACCCCATAAACTCATGTGTTCTGAATGTCTGGTCCTCCAGCTGATGTCCTTTAGGAGGCAGATCCTTACTGAAGGAGGTGTGTTGTTTTGGGCAGTCTTGGGGTATTATAGCCCTCTCCTCCTTGCTAGAATCTGGCTCATTTTCCTGATAGCATTTTCCGCCTGCTATAGCAAAAATGATGTACAACCTCCACTAATACCATATTTTCTTCTGCCATCATGAAGCCTCCCCTTGAGACTGTGAGCTAAAATAAATTCTTTGTTCTTATAAACTGCTTTTGGTTAGGTTGTTTATCCTAGCAACTTGAGGGTAACTAAAACAGTTTTATTACTAACACATTGAAATCTGCAGCTAGGATTTTGCCTGTATTATTCCTGTTCTGTAGTTCACAGTATAATTCCCTTAAAAATGAAATGAACTCTCTCTCTCTCTCTCTCTCTCTCTCTCTCTATATATATATATATATATATATATATATATATATGAACTGCATTCTGCATGTGGGCAATATGATGTATCATTTAGACAATGTCTTGGTCAGTTCGGGCTGCTCTAATGTTAGAGCACTGACTACGTGGCATATAAACATCAATCACTGCTGCATAGCTCTGGAAACTAGAACCTGAGGACAGGGTGCTGACATGGCCATGTTCTATTGAAGGTCCTCTTCTGGCTAGTAGACTACTGACTACTGTCTTCTCAAGGACAAAAGAAGGTGATAAGAACTCTGTACAATGCATTTCATAAGAGCACTGACCCCATTCTTGAGGGCACTGCCTAATTATCTCATGACCAAGTCATCTCTCAAAGGCTCCAGTCCCAATACAGCCATATTGCAGGTTAAATTGTCAATTTAAGGTTCTTAGGAGGACAAAAACATTCAATCCTTGCAGCCTGCATTCATCAGATAACCAATAGCTATATAGTGTTGTGCGGCAGGATTAATAGTACAGTGATATAGACATAAACATAGATAACTTGGAGTGTACCCTTTACTAGACTCAAAGGAGAAGGACAGTCAATGAAACCAAGTAGAGACTGCTATGTGCAAACAACAACCACAACAAAAAGTCAGTAGAAATACGAGAAAATGGGGAATTATACTGTAAAGTGTGAGACATCTGACTGTTCAGTAAGACAAACAAAGACTCAAAAGCCTTTGGCTTCCATATGGTAAAACAACAGTGTAAACTCATTTTAACATAGCATCTTAAAAAAAATTAACAACATATTGGAAGAAAACCAGCATATGGAATAATACACATGTTTTGGCTACAGTAGAAAACAACAGAAATGATCCATGGAACTAATTACTTGCTCTGAGAAATAATAAATATTTGAATCATAAGCTTTCATATGATAAAATTTAAATTTCAAATATTTTAAAAATATTAAGACATACTGTGGGCATCTGTGCCTGGACAGAAAAATTCATGTTGACATTTCTATTGGTTACTTTCTTGTTGCTGGGAACAAATACCTAACCAGAAGCAACTCAGGGAAGGAAACAGGTTTATTGCAGCTTACAGTATTGAAAAGTTTCATGGTGGGAAATACATGGCAGACCAGAACAGGAAGTACATTTTGCCTCATAGGCATAGTGAAGAAGCAGGAGCAAGACAAGGAAGGGACACGAGGGTATAAAACCTCATGGCTAACTCCCAATGACCTGCTCTATCCAGGAACATGCCACCTTTCCCCACCAAAGCTATCACAACTGTCTTGAACAGCAGCAGCTGCTGGAGATCAAGTATTCAAACAAAGGAACCTAGTAGGTACAATTTTTATTCACAGCACACCAACAATTAATGGAACTCTAGCATTTGCCATCGGTTACAGATTTGGCATATGCACACATGCATAAAATAATGTACATACATTTAGGAAAATATATTTATTAAATATAGTATAGTAATAATGATAAACAACTCACATTTTTAGCTTCTGAGAGGAAAACAACACGTTTTCAGTGAAAATTTCAAAAATTTTTACACTTTTAGTTCAACAATTGCTAAACGTGTACTTTTTAATGTTGTGTCTAGTTTTAATCCACATTCAAAATTGTGTGCCAGTTTCCAACCATGGAAGATCCTTTCATGGAAGCTCTTTGAAATAACAGAGGCAGTGTTGTGCTTTCATTGAGGATACCAGGCTTGAGGGCCTCTCATCCATGAAGGCAGGCTGTAGAAAGAGCAACTGTAAAACGACACAACCAGAGCCCCTTCAAAACTCTTCAGATTTCTTTGAGTCCATCTCACAGCACTTGTGAAGGAAGACACCTACACATCTCTCTATAATATACTTAGCAAGCTATAAGAAAAAATTACCGGAAGAAGCACTTGAAACCAGGAAAGAAAGAAGGGGCTGGAGAAAATGGCTGGTGACAAAGCACTTGCTGTGCAAGTGTTAGGACTGGAGTTCAGATCGCCAGTGCTCACGTAACGTACATGGTGGCCCACCTATGATCCCAGTGTGCTTAGGAGGTACAGACAGGGAAACACTGGGGCCGCGGGTTTTGGACTCAAGTGAAGAGACCCTACGTCAGTACATGAGGGAACATGATTAAAGCATGTGCCCTGATGTCAGTGTATAGCCTCTGAAGGCTTGCACACACACACACACACACACACACACACACACACACACATGTGAACACACATGCGTGCACACCACACAAACACACACAAAGGAAGAAAAGAAAAGATAGCAATATTATTTGAACATGAATTAGATTGACTAATGGCATGGATTGAGATGTGCTTGGTTCTTCATTTTCTGGAACATTTGTTACAGTTATTGTGCTGTTCTTTGTACTCATTTGTGGAGAGTGATCTACATATTATTCTGTCAAAAATCTGTCTTGCAAGCTTTTTTTTTTACAATGCCATGTGAGAGGACAGCAGAGGCATGACTACTGGTTTGACATCCCATATTGTTCTCTGAAGCAGTTCATACAAATTCTCTGATCTTCCTGACATAGGTCATAAGATCCGTACAGGAGAGGTACCCACTCTGCATGGGCAGGAAAGGACTGTCCTAATTGAAGTTGGAAAATAAAGAAACAAAGATGAATCTGAAGAAATATGTCTTGTTAAGAGTCCTTAGTTTTTTAACAACAGAACATACCTCTTTCATCCAATCATGCTGTGTTCACTTATTCTTCTTCATTCAACTTACCATAAAAATCTGTAGGTCCCTTGTTCCTTTGTATCTTCACTTTGGAAAGCTTCTACTTCACAAAAAGCTTTCGTTAAGTAAATATGCCTTACTGTTCTTTTACTCTGTTGTCTTTTATAAGATGTGTCTCAGCTATAAACCCTGAGATGGTGAAAAAATAAGCTTGTTTCTCCCGATTGTTAGGAGATCAGCTAAAGTCTTAATGAGGTCTCTCTTTGGCATTGGTGCTATTGCTGAAGGGTATCTTTCTGTTTATCTTCCAGTCGGATTGGCTTAATCAATCCTTAATGTATTTTCAGATTTGTTTCCTGGCAGCACAAGTCCAGCTGAACTAATTGGTTCTTTTGTTTCTTATCTTATACTCTGAAATATACTTATAACAGTATTAATTTGGCAAAAATCTGTGAGAACCAGGTGTGAGTTTGGTGAGCAAAATAGCTCAATTAGTAGAGTCTTCTACTTTGTATCCTCCCACATTTTCCCTTGAGATGAGGAAAGGAGAGTAAACCACGTTAACTGCTTTGAATTAAGCTTAAGAAAAAAAGCTGCACGAAGTTGACAGTAACAGCTGTTGTATATACTACTCATATAATAACAGAACTAATCTCAGCACAGGTTAAGAGATAAACTGAGGGAACACAGTGAGATGTCACCATGCAACGAGTGTGCAGAATTTGATTATAAACAAGGAATCAGAAAGCAATCTTATAGTATAGGTGTCATGGATGAAATGCTAAAGAGAGAGAGAGAGAGAGAGAGAGAGAGAGAGAGTACATGCATAAATGCACATGTGTTGAATACAATGTGGTATAAAAAATAGAGATCAGCCAGGTGGGGTGGCACATGCCTTTAATCCCAGCACATGGGAGGCTGAAGTAAGATTACTACTGTGAGTTCAAGGCCAGCCTGAGACTGATTCCAAGTCAGCTTTCAATACAGCAAGACCCTACCATGCAAAAAAAACTATGTGTATGTGTATGTGTATATATCCATATCCATATCCATATCCATATATATGGGTAAATAACTACTAATTGTGTACAATTCAGCTATTTTCATAGCTGAGTTAGATGTTTTGAAAGGTCTGAGTAAAAAAATTTCATCATATATCACATAACTAGTTTTAAATGGGGACAACAGTGAGCCAAATTAAGTAAAATGTTTTCTACCCTTTGAAGATTGAAATACTTGCGAGAGCCCATGCATTTAGCAACAAGAGATTAGAACAATTACTCTCTGTCATTGGAGGTCCAACATATACCTGTGGTTGGAAGAGGTCAGGTTCCCTGGAGGAAAGTCATTTGTCCACTTCCATACAAACTGGTCTTTGAGCAAGTGATGGAGGTCCTTTGAAATGAAGTACAATTTCAATGAATTGGCACAACCTGAAATCAATACCTGAACATGAGCAATCAGCAGGTCAAACGCCTGGAGGTCGACGGAAGCTGCTCTGAAACCAAACCACTCAAGTGAAGAAGAGGAATAAAATGAACTTTCCATAGATCATAGGGGCACTTCTGAGAATTTCATAGTTCTGAGGATTTCCCTTTGACAGGAGAAATAACCCTGTAATATTGAAGAATTTGGAGTGAATGCTTGGGCAGGGGTGCTCATTATTTCTCTAGCATTGATGTGCCAATTCAAACACCCACATGGCCAGATGTGGCTGAAAGTGGTTCCCTGAGCCTGAATGGTTGCTCTTGCAGGCAGAAGTCAGAGATTGGACTAATGGCTCTTGGCATGATGTCATTTAATCCAATTGAATGGGTGTTCTTGTCCCTCTGAGAAAAGAAGTAATACCTGCTGTATTATTTACATGGTGGGGTTTGGTTTTCTCTATTCAAAACAGGAATTGTCTGTTCTTATCAACTGATACTTAAATGTATATATACATATATAGAAGAACTTATATTTAAACCAAGATGATGATCTCTCATTTTTCAGATTTAACAATAAGTTTCTGACACACTAATTTTTAATAATAGTAATTTAAAATTCTTAACAAACTGCTGATTCTGGGTAGTAAATGATTTCTTAGAACATGAAATCATTTTGTAGAAAACAATCTAACTCTTACACTACTCATCTTAGAAATATTTAATACCTAATTTTCACATTATTTCCTAGAAATAAAAGGAGTGGGATTTGGAAAAAACACTGTTTTTTTTTTTTTCAGGTTATTTGCAAGAACTTTTGGATAAAATATTTAGATAGTCAATAGAAATTCACATAGAAGTGTTTCACTCACTATCTTGTGGATATAAATTATTTTGCTGAGTGTTATCATTGAAACAATTACTTACATAACAAATATTGTCCTTTTCATAACCAAAGAAAAAACACCCAGTTGTTTACTTGCCTGAATTTCCCAAGAATGTCATTGATTAAATAACAACAAATATTGGAAGCTCATTCTTTTCATTTATGAACATATTGTCTGTGGGAGACCACATTCTAGCGGCAGATTGTTACTTTGTTGTTTTCATCTTGATGTTCAGTGATACATTCTAAAGAGTTAAAGTGATTTGTGTATTCCCAGTACCTTATTATCAGAAGTGGTACATTAATTCTATTTTTGTGATTCTTCTTCTTATTTGGACCTTTTGGGAGTTATAAACATTTATAGTTGTTATAATGTTTCTTCTGAATTTCACCAGCAGCAGGAAATCACCTATATTCTATCAAAACAGCCAAGCACAGTTGAGATAGCTTTTGAACAGAATTTGTCACTGTTCAATTTTAGTGGCATGTTTTCCTTCTGAAATGATTAGGACTTGATTGTGCACAGCATCTCGGTGCCAAAGGTATGCTAACATATTGTATCATGACAAGCCCACAATGGATACCAAAATTGCTTATCATCCATATCTAATAAAAATACATTTAAAAAAATTGCGTATCACCATCACAATGGTGCATGTGGAACTAAGACTTAGACTTTCAGGATCTGATGGAAAAATAGAAATGTTATTCCAGTTGGCTTTGGGAAGTTTCAAAGATACTTCATAAGATCAAAATTTAGTGGTTGCTTTCTCAACAAAAAAAGAAAAGTCTCCCTTTTGCTCACTCTGTGTATGAAGAAGATGTCATTATAAAAACTTCATTAATATGTAAATTGCAACATTTTGATTAGCGCTTACATACCCCTTTTGTTAAGATAAAAGACGGAAGGAGCTAACCAGATTGCAATAATTTACATAATAAAAACTCAGTGGTGGCAATGCCACCAAGGAAAGAACCTAAAGAAAGCTGGGATGTCTTTTCTAAACAGCTTAATAGAGTATCAAGATCACACTGTACAAAAGGAGAGAAAATATTTTTCTTTTAACTGACAAACTTGGGAAAGGGTGCATATAATGCAGATTAGAATAAAATGATGGAACAGAGCAAGTAACCAGCATATCAACATGTTCACATAAAGTAAATGTTTCTGTTATTGACGTGTGAGAGAAGACACAATATAAACATCTACCAATGCCCCTGTTGTAAAAATGCTCCTGCTCACTCAAGACAGTAAAAGTCCTACTTCAATTTGATGTGAACATTTTCAAACACTACAATCATTCATTTTTAGCACACATTTTTGGAGATGAGCTAAGGAGGAAAATAGCCACTGAAATGAGCTAAAGAGGAAATTAGCCACTGAAAAACTGAAGGAATGTTCTTGCTACTTTGATAGGTGGTTTTCTTGGAAATATAAAGGAGTCACAGTGGAACTCATGTTTGGACTTTTAAAGTGTCACATTTGAAATATATGGCTATATGGAAGATAAATATAGATGTCTAATAGGAATCTTCTAAATGATCATCTGGATGAAAATCCTTGGTAGTATAAACTCTGAATTAGACAGAAAACTGAGGTGGCATGAGGATTTGTTCATGAGAATGTCTCCTTGTTGAATCCAGCCAGGCAAAACCATCCTTGGCAATGATAATTTGTTTGTTGCTCAAAGCAGTCCCAGAATTGCTTTAGCAGCTGATTGCCACCTAGAAGGGAGGTAATTTTGCTCTTAATGCTTTATCTTTTGTAATGTTCTTGTCTTTAGTGTCATAGCAATTAGGTTAGTACTAGAGAAACCTATTAATCATTTCAGTTACTGGTAAATCGCCTAAGTGTGTCGATTTGGAATCTGGGAGAGAAAATGGAAGATTAATGAGCTGCCCTCGGTTCAATGTAATAATCCTGAACTAAATGCCTGGTGCCTTACTTCGTGTACAGTGTTGACCAGTGTTGACAATGTACATTTTACAGTCTCGAAACCCTGCCTTCATGTTAACTGGGAAATAGAGTAGGGGATTGGTTCAGAAGTAGGAAAATAAAGGTTAAAGAAACATTGAACCAAAGTTCAATTTCCAAATTGGTTTAGTGTTTATAGTTTATGGCATCAGAACATGATACCCCAAACTATGCACTTTGATATGCTTGATACATTGAAGGGAAGGACAGAAGACTGACTCAAAGCACGGTCTCTTTGACTCTTGCCCTTTTGCCTCAGGAGACTTCTAGCTATGACCACCAGCCAAACAAGTAACAGAAACTAGAACTTCTCTCCATCAGAGGAAGCCATACAACCTAGAATGGTTGTCATCTTCCTTCATCCTACAGGGGTCCTGCCCTATTGCTGGGAAGAACCGCTACATAGAGTTCACAATCTGGACAGTCAGTCTTGCCTAACTTTCTCCTCTCAGTCTTTTTATTTTAAAGTTTATTATTATTTTTTTATTTTTTTATTTTTAGAGAGAGAGAGACAGAGAGAGACAGACAGAGAGGGAGAGGGAGACAGAGAACCGGCACGTCAGCAGCCTCTCAGTTGCTGTGAACGAAATCCAGATGCGTGCGCCCCCTTGTGGTCAAGTGCGGCATTGCTTCCTTGCGTCACTTTGCATCTGGCTAAACGTGGGACCTGGTGATTGTAACTGGGTTCTTAGGCTTAAGAGGCAGGAGCTTTAACCACTAAGCCATCTCTCCAGCCCTGCTCTCAGTCTTTTACTGTTAATCACTCCCTTTTATCCAATCATGTTTCTACATGATTGTTTATTCTTTACCAAACCAAAAAACAACATCAGCTTTCCTCTTGTCTTTGAAGCTCCTGTGCCCTGTACTGGTTTGATTAAATAATATATTCTCTCTCTCTCTTCTCTCTCTCTCTCTCTCTCTCTCTCTCTCTCTCTCTCTCATTAATCACTTTTATTTAGATGTCAGCCATGGCCAGAAAGATTAGTGAAGAGAGATATTATATCTACATTCTATACCCAACCAACACTGAATTCATAAGCTTATCTATATCCACATATCTCTATAAGAGACTTTGGTTAATGTGACTTAATGTGTTATAGAATCTATCAAGACTATCTCCTTCCATACTCACTGAGTGAAATTTGATGAGTATTTCTGAGACTGTCCTCCCTGTGACTTGGGGACATACATGAGCTACTTGTGGGCCTCCTTGATTTTGAATTTTTATCATCCTTAGTCAGATGCAACCCAAAGACTCCAAGATCAATGTTGGTTTGCTGAACTCTCAGGAAGGTTTATACAATTCATACACACCCGAGGACTCCATCTTTGGTATATTTAGTGGAACCAAAATGCCTGACAATGTAGGAAATTATTCCAAGAAGGCAAAAGAAAATATTTAATACCTAGAAAATGAAATGATAGCTTGATTTAGCATTAAAAAAAGAAATGCTCAGATTATTTTGAGTAAAGCTTCCCTCAAATGTATAGAAAGATTTTAAAACATATTATTTTGGCAAGATTTTCTGTGAAAATTCTGGAAGGATTTGTCCTCAGCTTCTATTTTTTTAAGTCATATTATAACCAAAGCAAATATTGATACAGTGTTTAAAAATAACAGCACATTCTTTTTTATTTTCTTGAAGCAAAGGGCTATTGCATTTCACTGAAAAACCAGTTCAAGTAAAATAGTGCACCCATGGGAGAACTTAATAAAGATTTAGGAAGAAAGAAAGGAAAACTGTAGGATGGTATGTGCTGAATAATACTCTCAGGCCACTTATTTTTACCAGCATTGACAACTTACCTATAAATTGAACTTTGAAAATTCTTTTGTCAAGAGGACATTGTTCATGTTATTCATAACATATTTAAAATGAGCAAGACTAGGTAAATACATAAACAGAAGCCCACCAACACCCTAAGATCCAAGGTCTTGAATACAGATCAGGTGGTAATCTGAACACTAGCGATATAAATGTAAAAGTGTGACTATCACTGCTTGCTTAAAAAAAATTAGGGGCATGTCAAGATGTTTGTTCCCTCTAAACATTTCTATACATGCAAAAAGGATAATTAAATTAATACACTTGTGATAACTAATCTAGAGTCAAAACAAAACAAACAATAACCAAGAAAACCTGATAAACTCTTTTCTCTGGATGTTGAAATAATTCTCCAATATTTATAGCTATGAAAAACTTAATTGGATATAAATTTATGTTCTAAATGTCAACTCACATGTATAAACAAAAGTTCTAACATTTATAATGATGAAATACAGGCTGAATTCATAGGAAACATTGCTAGCCTTCTATTCTACATTAATGGTTAAAAACTTTGTATTCTTTTGGGAGCATGGTTTCCTAATATATTTAGAGAATTAAAAGTCTAAGTTATCATTTTTAATAAGTCTTTCATGAAGCTCAAATTATAAATTTCATATGCACTTCAAATAGGTTGTATTTTCTACTATAACACATAGGTAAGTGTTGAAATTTGAATGTTGTTTTCTGACTCCAAAAGTTCTTCTTTTAACTTCTATATGTTTACTTCTGAGCAATGGTGGCTTGGTGGCAGTCCGTCAGGAAAGCACAGCTCCCCACTTCCTGTGTAGGAAAGTAAAAATGTTCTTTTTTTTTTTCTCTACACATTGTAACTATTGTCACTGGAGCTATGTAAATTAAACTAACCAAAGGTAAGTTAAAATGAAAAAAAGTAAGTTATTAACAGTTGCATCATGTACATATGAGAGTATTCAGTAGTAATTAACTCAAGGGATGGTTAGAGTTCAGTCTTACATGTTATCTTAGTAAAGTAAAACCATTTCCTAGAGAAGCAACCAGGCAAAATAAAAAGGTTCTGATCTTCTAGGGCAGCACACGGCGGAAAGTCAATGGTAGCAGGTTAGGTTGGACAGCATGGTTTATGGTGCCACATCCTCTGGTTTTATCACTGCACTAAGGAGGGACCAGTTTCCTCTGACTAGAAATCTCTCTGCTTTTCCTTGGACACCATGAGACAGTGAAAAAGCAGAACTTTACTTGACTCTGTTTTATCATTAATTGTCTTCAGCTCAAAATGTTCTTTATGCCCACAACAGAATATTTGGGGTTTCCATATGATGCATTTGCTCACCTCTTAACATGCCTTTGTTTTTTTCCAAGATCTGAAATTTGTGGACCTAATGAGAAGAGGGATGTTGTAAGCTATTCTATTTTAAGTTAGTTTGTAATTTACATGTGTGTTTATTTGTAGTTTATTTGTAGATTAATTACATCATTTATATTTATACATAATAGATTCCTGAAATGTTATTTGGCCATGACATTGCTCTACTCTATAAATGCACTGTGTCTAAAGTGCTGGAACAAAAAGCTATACTAGGGCTGAAGAGCTGGTTAAAACAGTTAAGGTGCTTGCCTACAATGTTTAACGATCAGAGTTCGATTCCCCAGTACCCATATAAAGCCAGATGCACAAAATGGCACATGCATCTGGAGTTCATTTGTAGTGGCAAAAGGCCCTGGCATATGCGTTCTCCCCCCACCCCACTCTCTCTCTCTCTGTCTGCTTGCAAATAAATTAATTAAATATATTTTATTTTTTTCCATTTTATTTATTTATTTATTTATTTATTTATTTATTTATTTATTTAAGAGAGAGATAATGGGCAAGCCAATTCATGTTCCACCTTGTGCTTCTTTAAAAAGTAAAAGCTATACTATGGCTGGAGAGATAAATGGCTTAGCAGTTAAGGTACTTGCCTGTGAAACCCAAGAACCCAGGTTCGATTCCCCAGTACCAACATAAACCATAAACACATGGTAATACAGACATAAATACATCTGGAGTTTGTTTGTAGTGGCAGGAGGCCCTGGTATATCCATTTATTCCACATCCCTTCTCTTTGTATCTCATAAATAAATAAATAAAAATAAAATATTGTTTAAAAGCTATACTAAATAGTTTTCTGAAGCATGCATTGGGTGTTATATGTTATACAAAAGAAAAACACAATTGGCACTAAAACTTTAATGAGAAAAATGAAGTCAATAAATGCATGCATAGAATCATCATTAATTTCATGAGCTGAATTAATTCTGAAAGTTTCCAGGAAATGAATATGAAATAATTTCTGGGTTACATTTCTTGGATTACATTTTCTTTAGCCTTGGCTTAGTATAGACAAAGATATACAGCATTGTTACAGGGAGAGATATAGTAATAGTGACCATATGAAAGACAGGAAAGTATGGAAGGAATGAATCGTTGGAACTAACCTGATGGTAGAGTTTGCGAAAACCAGAAAATGAAATTATTAAAACACTATACTGTGGTCTGGAGGAGATAGCTTAGTTATTAAGGTGCTTGCCTGAAAAGCCAAAGGACCCAGGTTCAATTCCCCAGTACCCATATAAACCAAATGCACAAGGTGTCATATGTGTCTGGAGGCCTTGGCATGGCCATTCTCTCTCTCTCACTCTCTCTCTCTCAAATAAATAAATAAAAATTCAAAAAAAAATATTCTGTAGATAATGGAGGATTTACTGAAAGTTTCTAGCAAAAGAATTTTAAGAATATTTTACTAAACTTGTATGGAATATATTCCCATAGGAAATGACAAATGTCAGAGAAACTAGCATAGTAGTTTAGAATGCAAAATCTGTATCCAGGATGAATATTCTCCTGAACCAATTACTAATCTAGAAAGCAAGGACATTCACATATGGAAAGAAAGATGCTATATTACCTTTTAAATAATAATAGCTTTTTTATCATAAAGGCAGTTGTAAGGACCTTAGCCACTTCGAATGTCATGAGTAACACCTTAATAGCAAAAGACTGGTTATCAACAGGAAATATATGAAGTATACTTTCATATAACATGAGAACCTTCATCTGGAAGACCCAGAGACTCAGAGAAAATCTCTATTTTATGCTTAGGTTCAATAAAAGAGGGGTAACTATGGAGAAGTGTGACTGAATAAAGGAGTATAATCTAAGAGAAATGGCCCGAGAGGAAAACCCGACTAGGCCTGTCTGCCAAGATGCTCCTTGGCCTCTCTTGTAGCATTTCTCCCTTCTGAACATGGGTGCTATAACGGACTATCTGACAAGGGCAGGGCAGAGAATTTCTTTGTGATGAGCTCTTACACAGAAAGACAAGGGGAATTGAATGGCTCATTTGGGGGGAAGGGTAGTAATTTTCATGACTTGCCATGGAGAAGAGAAATTCTAAGTTTTGAGACTCACTTTAGGGGAAAAGACAGTGAGACACTGGGTCTTGGGCTGTTTCTGATGCCTTTTCCTGCCCTTTAGCACAAAATGCTCACCATACCAAACTGTCATTTTTTAAGTAATGTCTTATAAGCCCCTACACTATTATAACACCAGAAGTACCACTAGTGAATGCTATTAAGAGTTTCTACTCTTAGAAATTGAATATATATTTAAAGTCTTAGGGAATGTGCAGAGAAAAGTTGTTCAGTTACTGTCTTGTTAATGTGATGAAACATTTGACTAGCAACCCAAGGAAATGGCTATGTCAGGTTTGCAGGTTTGAAGAAAAGCTTAATGATGGCAGAGAAAGAAAGTCATCAGCAGGAGGCTGGCTTACATTATCCCATATCAGCAGCAAGAAGGAAATAATGCTGGTGACCAGCTCTGAACATCCAGTGGGCTGAAGAATAAACCTCAAAGCCTGTCCTGACACACTTCATTCAGTGAGGTTCCACCTTCCCAAATGTTCCATAATTCCCCCATACTACCACCAGCAAGCATGCAAAACATATGTGACTATAGGTGCCATTTTGCATTCAAACTACCACAGAAGTTGTGTTCATTGTGGGTTTGTAATAACATGGTTACCTCACTAAACTAGAATTCTTTTCAAAGTTTGTAATAATTTTCTTAGAGTATTCCAGTTTTTATACCTGCTATAATTATACTCGCATAGGGTTCTAGTCTACTTGGGCTGTTGTGACAAAATATAAGCTAGGTAACTTATATGTAAGAGAATTGTTTCTCATAGTTTTGGCTATTTGATGAACATTCTCATGTCACAAAGATCCATCTACCCCATTGGTGAGGTTGTGATTTCTGTATATGAGCTTGAGAGGCCTTTCATAAACATTCAGAATATGAAGAATAGTGAATAGCAGAAAACACTCACAATTTGCACAAAAAGAAAAGTTTGTTTTCATTGAGTTCCAAAAAATGTCTATAGAAATAAAAAGACTAAACAAAACGTTCTTAATCGCTAAACCTGAAATACTGGAAATGCATATTCTTTTAGTCTATGTAGAGTTGAGACCATCTGACCTAGGAGAAAATCAAATAAACCAGAGTAGCATTATGTTGAGCAAGAATGAAGTCAGCTAATCAATTTCCAGTAACTTTCTGATTTGTTTGTCTAATAACATGACTGGTAATTTATAGTTCTTATCACTAGATCTCAAAACACAATTTGCTGCATAAGCAATAAACAATTTCTTTAGAATAAATGTCCTTTAATTCTAGTGATGAATGCTTAATCTATAAATCACTAAAAGAGCACATGAGCTGAGGGGAAGGTCTCCCTTATTGTAAAAGTTAAAATTTGGGTTGGAGAAATGGCATAGTAGTTAAGGCACATGCCTGGGGAGCCTAAGGACCCTGGTTCAATTCTTCAGGTCCCAGATAAGCCAGATGCACATGGTGGCACATGAGTCTGGAGTTTGTTTGCAGTGGCTAGAGGCCCTGGAGTGCCCATTCTCTCTCTCTCTCCCCCCTTCTCTCTGTTTTAAAAAATAAATAAATAAAACTTAACTCTTTTTTTAAAATGTTACAATTTTATTATGACCACTTAAAAGGATAGGTCAAATCTTCTGAACACCCAAGAAAAGAATGGTAACTAATAAAATACAAAATTCCTAGCTTTTGTGATCAATAAGCCTTACATCATTCTGAAATAATTCAGAAAAGTAATGAAGAAGAACATCTAGGAATAATTTGAGGTGATTTAATACATTTGAAAATATACTTGAAATATGTTTGATTAGCCATACCATAAAATTTCATCCTATTTATTTCTCAAGATCTAAAAGTTTCTTAGTCAGTTTGATTGGGTATAACTGAGTTAAGATAAAGTATGCTTGAGAGATAAGTAAAACACAAATAGGATGTTCATTTAGAAATAGAAAAGGTGGCCATTTATAAAATTGTGACACTATGTATGATTTGATTCAGGTTTTAAGATATTTAAGGAGGGAATTTAACAGAATGCACAGTTTGATTAAAAGACAAAAGGAGGGCTGAAGAGATTTTTTTAAATTTTATTTATTGTTATGTATATTATTCTAGTTTTACATTCATAGTGGTGACTTCATTATCCTACTCCCTGTCCTCCCTCTTCCATAGGGACCCTAATCAATGGGGAATGTGGTTCATGCATTGTGGGGGTAGTCAGGAGCTATAGGGGATAGGCCAAGTCTCTGTGCATAATGCCCCAACTTGTGGCTCTAACATTCTTTCTGCCCCCTCTTCCGCAAATTTCCCTGAGCCACATTGGGGTCATTTTAGCTCTACTTCAGTGATGAGGTTTTGGGAGCCTCTGTGTCTCTGGATATCTGACTTAGTGGGAGTTAGATGTTCTCTGTGTTTATTTCCTTCAACCTTTTTCTGGTGTCGTGATCCCCAAGAGCGCTGAACTATTGCCTGAAGAGATTTTTTAGCAGTTAAGGAGCTTGGCTGTCGAGCCTAAAGACCTGAGTCAATTCCCCAGTACTCACATAAAGCAAGATGCACAACATGGCTCATGCATCTGGAGCTGGTTTGCAGTGGCTGAAGGCTCTGGAATGCACATTCTCTCTATCTCTTTTCTATTTCTCTGTGCTTGCAAATAAGTAAAAAAAAAAAAAAAAAAAAAATTAAAAAGAGGCAAAAGGAAGGGGTAGGAGTAGGGACAGACACCTTTAATACCAGCACTCAGGAGGCACAGATAGGAGGATCACTATTAGTTCTAGGCCAGCCTGAGACTACAGAGTAAGTTCCAGGTCAGACTGGGATAGAGTAAGACTCTACCTCAAAAACAAAACAAAACAAGACAGGACAAGAGAAGACAAGAGAAGACAAGAGAAGAGAAGAGAAGAGAAGAGAAGACAAGACAAGACAAGACAAGACAAGACAAGACAAGACAAGACAAGACAAGACAAGACAAGACAAAACAAAAACAGAAAAGGCAAAAGGAGACATTTGAGTGCCTTTCCCTGAGTTCATTTCCTTCAATAGGGAGATAAAACATATGGCCAAACAGGCAGACAGGGATCTCTTACTGTGGTGGCTTGAAGCAGATGTCCCCAATAAACTCATGTATTTTAAATGTTTGGTCCCCACCTGTAGCAGAGAGCTTCAGGTTTGCTGAGATGAACTTCCAGACCAGATACAGTTAGAGAGGAAGGGATATATTCTGAAGCTTACAGATGCAGGGTAAGTTCCATAATGGCAGAAGAAGCTGGCCTGCTTTCATAGGACCAAGAAGAGAGACAGAAGCCACAAGCCACAAGCCAAAAGCCACACCACACAGACCACTTCAGGAACTCTAGGCAGAAATAGGCACTCTGTATATCTTTAGATTGGA
Source organism: Orientallactaga sibirica (assembly GCA_036365145.1). Classification (NCBI taxonomy): domain Eukaryota; kingdom Metazoa; phylum Chordata; class Mammalia; order Rodentia; family Dipodidae; genus Orientallactaga; species Orientallactaga sibirica. Next base: position 12,236,964 of record JAEOAD010000060.1, on the reverse strand, counting down.
ATCTCAAACCCACCACCACACTTTAAGATCTGCCCAGTGACACTTCCTCCAGCCAGGTAGCTGCAGATCCAAACTACAGGCTAGTAAAACACTGAATATATTGGGGGCCATCTATTCAAACTATCACTCCACCCATGGCAGTTTGGAGGAGATGTGTTGCTGAGGGTAGGTTTGTGGGTGTTATAGCCAGATCTCTTTGCTAGAGCTTGGCTCACTCTCCTGATGAAGTGCTCCCCCTACTGTGGCTGAGGCGATGTCCAGCTTCTGCTCATACTGTACTTTGCCCTGTTATCATGGAGCTTCCCCTCCAGATTGTAAGCCAAAATAAACAACTTTCCTCCCATCAGTTGCTTTTGGCAGGATGCTTTATCCCAACAACACAAAGGTAACTGTAACACTTTTATCAAGGTTTTATTTTATTAAGGTATTATAAGTATTAAGGAATGCTATCACTGGTAAGGGCTATTGTTAAGGGTGATCATAATAAATATGTTCAACAACTTTCAATCCATATTCAAAATTCCATAATCTTACTACTACCTTATTTCCAGTAATCTGAATGGTCTATTTACCTTTCCTTTTAGACTCCAAATCAAAATTTGATTCATGTCATTCTAAGTTTTTCTCGTTAAATGTAATGAAATATATTCATGTGAAAACCATGTCAGCTTTTACCTAGATTCTAGATGGTCAACATCAAATTTTTGCCTTCATCTTAATTTTCCTGCCACTTGAGGTACTCCCAGTTACCATCAGGCTTTTGCTGATACTCAAACACTTGCAAGTCTGGTTAACATAATGCTCAGATTTTCATACTGTTGAGTCCTTTGTCCATGATGACCATGAATAATTAGGGATCAAGACAACGAGCAGTGAGTAAGGCAAGGGAATTTATTCAGAAGAAAGCCACAAAGTGTAAGGACTAGTAAGGTAGTTTGAATGGTTGTCAACCAATAGATTCAGGTGTTTCATTCAAGCTTGTAACTTGGCTGGAGGAGGTGTCATGTGGGTAGATCCTAGCGTCCAGCTCTAAGGTATGGAGTCTGATCTGGAATTTCTAGCGAAAGATATACAAAGTGATGGAGCTTTGTCTGGGGTTCCCAAGTGTGCCTGCTTATGGTGGTGGTGGTTGCTTTTCTCTCTCTGCATGGACCTGTGAAAGTGGGCCAGCTTCTTCTGCCGTTAATGGAACTTCCCCTCTATCTATATGCTCGAATAAATCCCTTCCTCCACAACTGTGCCTAGTTCGGATGTTCATGCAAGTCACCTGAGGCTGACTGTGACATCATGCGTGTTTAGGGCTTTAGATGGCCCCCAAAGAAGAGAAAGAAGGGACAAAACAGGAAACGTTATTCTCTGAGTAACTCAGAGAAGGCAGCAGGTTCAGCAGTGAGGATACTGAGGGTCTGTGAGCAACTCCAGTGAGAAAGGGGCTTCTGCGAGCATATTGTCTCATTAAGGGGATGCATATTGCTCCTGAAGACTTAGCATGTCTGCGGGTGAGATGTGGTCTCTTGCCAAGTGATTGATAGGCTCAGATGGATTTACTCTTATGGAGGGGATCAGAATCTGATGTTTTGATGAGTTTAGAATGTCATGTCTCCACCCAGGGCCAGAGGTAAAACTCCAATGAGCTTTTCTTCAACAAAAGTCCTGACTCGTCCATGTTTCTCCCTGTTTCTCCCAGTCATATAGCATTTGAATCCTTTGAAGGGACAGTCCTGATGTTTCCCTTTCTAACGTTACTAGGACAATAGGCGGTGGATCTCTTCCTCTGTGACCCTCTAACTTGCTAATGTCCAAAAATTTATAGCAATAAGTCTTCCTTTAGGAGCACAACAAACTGAGAAGAAATTTAACTCATTTACTTCCTGTTAAAAAATTTGAAAAATGAGCCGGGCGTGGTGGCGCACACCTTTAATCCCAACACTCAGGAGGCAGAGGTAGGAGGAGCGCTGAGAGTTCGAGGCCACCCTGAGACTACATAGTTAATTCCAGGTCAGCCTGGACCAGAGTGAGACCCTACCTCGCAAAAAACAAAAAAAAAAAAAAAAAAAAAAAAAAGAAAAATACCCACATGTCAAGGGGTGGGCAGATTTTCATGGGGTTCTGGGCTCAGCTTGTGTAGGCACGCTTTATAGGGTTGTATTCCTGCCCCTACTAAGCTCAGAAGCCAGCAAGCTGACTGCTAGGGCATTATTCATGCATGTCATAGGAATTTGGTAGTTCCATTTAGTGATTTACTGGCTTGGGTGCTTTTTTGTTGAAGCTTAAATAAAGTGACATCAATCAGCAAGTTTTTTCTCTTCTTTCTTTCTTTCTTTCTTTCTTTCTTTCTTTCTTTCTTTCTTTCTTTCTTTCTTTCTTTCTTTCTTTCTTTTTTACATGAGATGATTTTGGCCTAGCAAATGCAAGGCATTAGCTACTTGGATTCAAAAAGAAAGTTTATGTTTTGTTTGAATGAAGGAAAAAGTTGGGATTTTATTGTTATAGTTGATCAATGTGACACATATAATTATTTTCTCAAAAACATTTCCTTGACTATCTGTAGGTTGTCAGTTCAAGAGAGGGAAAAAGGATGCAAACCAAACATTATGTTTCTCTTTCTCTCTCTCTCTCCCCCCCCTCAATGTCCACCCCTACAAGAAAACAACACAAAACAACAAAAAAACCACACCAATAACAACAACAACAGCAACAGCAACAAAACAAAAACCTTAACTGCAGAGAGAATCTACGGCTTCCCTGGGGCCCTGGCTTCTCCCACACCTCCTCTGATTTCCATCTCTACCCTTTCTTTATCCCTCTTCTCTTCTACCTTCCTCCCCCCATAGTAAGTAGGCAGAGTACAATTTACTATGTAATTATTCAGTAGTTTCTTGTCTCTTCATGTGCTTTTGAGAAAGAAAAACAAAATATTATTTTCTAAAAGGTTGGTGACAGATTTTCAACAAGGCAGTGATCAAAGTGACAAGATAGAAAAGTTTCTTTCCCCTTTTCTTTCATTTTTTAAAATTTTTGGCCTGCAAAATCAAGACTTTGGGCTTTTTGTGAATATATTAAGTTGGCTGGCAGAACAATATATCAAGGACGCCAAACCAGTGTAAAGACCTAGTCCATAACCTCTAATCTACAGACATGAACTCTATTATTTCCCATTAAAATTAGAGGTTTCCAAATTGTAACAGATGTGCTTAATAGTCATGTCTTCTTACTGGAGAACATTAGCTAAATGAAAATTGAACCCAGCATTTTAAGTTGCAGTTCCTGATAATACAAAGCTCCCTGGTTGGGGCTGGCATTTTAAGTTCAAATTATAGAAACCTTTTTATGATTTGCATTAATTGCTGCTTCAGCAATTTTTCTAACTTGCAGCAAGTATGAAATAGTGGGAATTAAAAAAAAATAGTAGGAACCCATATACTCCAAGAAAACTACAATATTTGACATCCTCTAATTCATAGGGGCATTTCAATGCATTTCAATGGCAAGAGTAGTTCAATTAACTGCTAAGAAAAAAGAGAAGAGGGTGGAAATCTTCCAATCGATTAATAATGAAAGCAAGTAGATGATGAATATCATGGTCTACAAAGAGTTTTATGATTATGTGTTATTGCAAGTGTTTGAACACTGTACAACAAAACGAGGATGTTTATGTGTAGAACAATTAAGCAACAAATACACACAAATGGACCAAACCAAAAAATCTGTTTAGCTGAGGTACAAACTGCAAAACACATCACAATGAAATTACTTCCAATGACATGCTTAATAGAACTTAAGTCCATTAATATTCTATATTATCTGAGTAAAATTCTATGTAACTATAGTGTCACATTAGAAATTTCAAACAGCACAGTCAGTTGCTTTTTGTTTTTCTTTTCTTTTTAAATATATTTCCAAAGATTTATTTATTTTTATTTATTTATTTATTAGAGGCAGAGAAAAATAGAAAGAAAGAGAGAATGGGTGTGCCAGAGCCTCTAGCCACTGCAAATGAACTCCAGACACATGTGCCACGATGTGCATCTGGCTTATGTGGGACCTGGAGAATTGAAGCTGGGTCCTTAGGCTTCACAGGCATGTACCTTAACTGCTAAGCCATCTCTCCAGCCCTGCCTTTTGCTTTTCTGCTAAAAAACCTACTTTATAAAATAATTGTGAAAAGAATTAACTCCACCATGGGACCCACAGACAGATACTGCATTTAAAGAGATGGACAGTATTTAAGATATATGAACAAGAAGAAAGGTTTTTAAAATAACCACAGGAAAAAAAAATAGATGCTTTGTTTGTAACATTTTCCCATCCACCTCAGTATTCCAATGATAGCTAATACAACCAGAAAGGCAGAAGACTTAGACAAGTCTTTTTTCCAGTTCTGGAAGTGATACTAGCAATTCTTGGTCAACCTTGAGAAAAATGTTTGGCTTTACACAAGTGGGTATGTTTGATTGCGGATATACCCCTAACACCATGATGAAAATAGTGCATACTTGTCATTCAACATGCAAGAATCTGAGAAGTCTTTATCATAACATTAACTGAAAGGTTAAGCAACCTGAAAAGTCAACCACTTTTCTTAAACACATCACATAATGTGGTTAAAGGGCAAACTACTGCCCTCAAAATTGGAGAGTGTCTAGAGAAATGCCTCAGTGTTTAAGGCACTTGCCTCTAAAGCCTAATGACCATAGTTTGATTACTCAGTACCCACATGAAAACCAGATGCACATATGTCTGGAGTCCTTTTGCAATGGCTAGAGGCCCTGATGCATCTATATTCTCTCTGTCTCCCTCCCTCTCTCCCCACTTTCTCCTTCTCTCTCCTATGGTGGCACATACCTTTAATACTTGGGAGGTTGAGGTAGGAGGATCTTTGTGAGTTAAAGGCCAGCCTGAGACTACATAGTGAATTCTATGTCTGCTTGTGATAGAGCAAGACCCTACCTCAAAAAAAGAAAAAGAAAAAGAAAAGAAAAAGAAAAGAAAAAGAAAGAAAGAAAGAAAGAAAGAAAGAAAGAAAGAAAGAAAGATCAGCAGTGATAAACTAGCGAGCAAAAGTCACCATGGGACTCAATGTCATACAGGGAAGCCTGAACAATAACTGACAAATTTCTTGAGGCTCAATGTGGGCAAGACTGAGAGTTAAAAACACAGTGACACCCAGTTTATACAGGGCATAGTGGTGGCTTGAATGTAAAATGTCTCACTTGTGCTTTCTTACCTAATCCCCAAGTGGTGGCACTTTCAGGAAGGGCGAGGAGCTTTTAGGAAGTAGAACATTGCTGGAAGAAGTTGCCACTATGAATGGGCATTGAGTTGTTACAGCCTAGGTCCACTGGCTCTCTCTACTTCCATCATGCTGATGTGAACATGTGATACTGGCTTATGCTCCTGTTATGCTTTCCCTGCCATGGTGCATGCTTCCTCAGGAACTGTGAGCCAAAACAAACCCTTTCCATCAATAATCTGCTTGTGGTGAACTTTCTGTTCCAGCAATGAGAAAGTAACTTATATATGAACACTTTGCTAAGTTTTTCCTTTGAGAATTCAAGCAATTGCTCTTAGTGGTACATATCAGAGAGACATCTCTTTATGTTAGCAAAGGATGGAGAAAAGACAATATTGAGGGTTGCCAAAGTATTCAGTAATCCTTGACAAGAGGTTTTTGCACAAGCAATTATTTTACCAGTGTCCAAACCTTGGGGACATATTAAAATCTAACAGTGGTGGTTTGAGTGAAAATGTCCACCATAGCTTTGGGTACCTTTGATTAAGATAAAGCTCCCTATTTAAGTCTCTAGCAGGCAGATCCCTGCAGGAAGACCTATGTCACTAGGGGGCAGATCTTGAATCCAGCTGTGTGTCTTCTGAGCCAGCTCTTACTTACTGGTGCCAGGTGCTGACTCTCTGCTGTAGAAGTACCATGAAGTGAGCCAGCTTCTTTCACCATGATGGAGCTTCCCCTGGAAACTATAAGCCTGAAATCATCCCTTTCTCTCATAACCTGCTTCTGGTCATGTGTTTGTCCCACTAATGAGAAGGTAACTGCAGCAGAAAATTGGTACCAATAAGTGTGGTTATTGCTGTGATGAATCTGACTTAGGCAGAATCTGACTTAGGCAGGATGAATTTCCAGGAGGAAAATGGAAAAATCTGGTACTTTGATCTGGAGAAGCCCTGCAATTCTATAAACAGAGCTTGAGTGGATATTTTGTGAGAATTTGGAAATGCTAAGAGCAGAATAAATTGTAGACTGTAAAAGCTTGGCTGATGAAGTTTCAAATGGAAAGGAGAGAACTTTTTTTTTTTTTTTTTTTTTGCATTGGGCTACTGGTGGGAAGGCTGGCTGCATTTTGCCCATATCCTGAGAATTTGAGCTAAATAGAATTTAAAAAGAATGGACTTGTATGCTTGGGCAAAGTATAGAAAAGAAAGCTATTAAAACTGTAGTTTATCATAGGGAAAATTCAAGCAAGTTTGAAGTTATAGGTACACAGATTGGTTTTAAACTTTATCTGCAATTGTTAAGGTGATTACCACCATTAAAAGTGGGCCAACTCCTTTGTAATGGGAACAATGATAAAGATGCCTTAAGAGTAAATACCTCCTATTGCTCAAGCTAGTAGGAATGCAATTTTTTTTTGTAACAAAGTGTTTCTTTTTTTTAAATATATATTTTTTTAATTTTTATTTATTTATTTGCAAGCAGAGAGATAGAAGAGAGGCAGACACAGAGAGAGAATGGGTATGACAGGGCCTCTAGCCACTGCAAATGAACTCCAGATGCATGTGCCCTTGTGCATCTGGCTTATGTGGATCCTGGAGACTCGAACCGAGATCCTTTGGCTTCGCAGGCAAACACCTTAACCATTAAGCCATCTCTCCAGCTCTAATGCAAATTCTTTTGAAAGGAGGAGACTTAAGAGAAGACTGGAGAAGGAGTATTCTCCTTTTGAAAACTTTATTACTCCATGGATTTACAAATTTGGCTATCCTGCCCACATGGTACTGGTTTAGAAGCATGAAAAATGCAGGGAAGTGGGCTATGAAGTTCCCACAGTTCAAGGAGCTATTGACATGCAGCAGTGTGAAGCAATGTGAAATCCCTGTATGGAGAACTAATAAGTATGGAACAATAAAAAATGAAACATGGGTTGCAAGAGTTTGGATTACACAAGACTGTGGGGTGGCTGCCAAGGAGAGCTGCCAGCTCTGGATTGTGTTTTGCCCTGGTTGGAAGCAGCCCAGCTGGAGGGGAAGAACTGGAAACCCAGAGACTTTGTCAGTGGTTACAGGTGTCAATCATGGAGCTGCAGATGTTTGATGCTTGCTAGCAATGTGAGTCTGACTACAACAGTAATAGTTGGTACCAAGAGTGGTGTCATTTGCTGCTAGGCACCTGACTATGTGGCTTTGGCCTTTTGGAGCTGATTTTCAAGAGGAACATGGAAGGATTTGAAACCTTGGCCTAAGAGGTGCCTTGCAGTGATGTAAGTACAGTTTGGTGGACTATTCTGGTCAGAGTTGAAAGACCTGAATGTAGTAAGAACTATGGACTGTGAGGTTTGGGTTATGAAAATTAGACACAGCTTTTCCTGGACTCGGCTACAAGCAGTTTTTGTGAGAGGCTTGCTGTTATGTCCATGTCCTGAGAAATTGTACAGGGTTGCATAGCTTAGGAATGGACTGACATGAGCAGAGGAATATGGCACAGAAAGAAATCTTTAGGCTGCAACTGCTTTCTGTTCAACTGAAATTATATGCAAGATTACAATCATTGAGACTGGGCCAGCAGACCTGCACTGGGGCAACAGGAAGAATGTAGACTCTTTAAAGGGGCCTACATGCTCAAGGAGTGTCTTGTTCTTCAAAGTCTGCTTTATTCCCCACTGGATTAATAAATTGGAACCCTACCTGATATTGTGGAGTATAAGAAATGCAGGAAGAGAGGGTCGTTGAGTTTGCAAAGTGGTCTTGTGTTTTGGATATGGCCATGGGCAATGTGAAGCAGGTTTTCTGGATGCCTGCATGGAGACCCATGGGGCCATGAGGTCCATGGGTTGCAGTGGAGACCCAGTGGAGATGCCGGGACCATGAGATGGCTGTTAAGGAAAGCTGCTGGCTGTGGAAAAAAAAGGATATCTTGGGCTGGTGATATTTCTAAATGGTTAAGGTGCTTGCCTGCTTAGCCTAACAATCTGCATTCAGTTCCTCAGTACCCATGTAAAGCTGGATGCACAAAGAGGTGCATGCATCTGGAGTTTATGTGCTATGATATTATACCCTTGCATGCCCATTGTCTCTCTCTGTCTCTATCTTTCTCTTTCTCTGCTTGCAAATAAATAAATAAATAATAAATAAATAAATATTTTTTGCAAAAGAATATCGTTCTCATGTCACTCTTTTAGTATGATCTGAACATATGAAATGTTTATGTTTTAGCCAAAGCGTATTTATGGTACATTTTTTATTATTTTTTTATTTTTTATTATTTTTTTGGAGACAGACACAGAGAGAGAGAGAGACAGAGAGAGAGGGGGAGAGGAAGACAGAGATGGGCGCGCGCCAGCATTGTCTCAGCTGCTGCGAACGAAATCCAAATGTGTGCGCCCCCTTGTGGTCAAGTGCTGCATTGCTTCCTTGCGTCATTTTGCATCTGGCAAAACGTGGGAGCTGCAGATTGGAACCGCTGGAGATTGGAACCAGTGTTCTTAGGCTTAGGAGGCAGGCACCTTAACCCCTAAGCCATCTCTCCAGCCCTATGGTACATTTTTTACCTAATGTTCAGAAATGGAAAATAGAGCAGCTTCTAGTCATTTGGAATACTCTACAATGTATTCCTCTAAATCATTTGAAAATAGGAACTGATGTTATTGGTGTTATTAGGAGCCCCAGCAGCCTCTCAACAATGCAGGCCTGGCCGCCCATCCACAGTTATCCAATCAAACAAGCTTGTAATGCTGAGAAATAGAAAGAAAAAAAAAGGGACATTTCTTTGATGTTTTCATATTGGAAGCAGGACAAAGAAATTCAGTCTGTACTCCTATACTTCAGTCTGTCTTTGGAGGTTTGGGTTTAAATAGAAGTCAAAAGGTATGCATAGCTAAATAGTTCCAATCAATGTGTGGCTTGGGCAAGCTCATCCTTTCAATTTTCTTGGTGCTGTGTTTCCATATGACCAAAGTGAAAAGACCAGGTGTCCCTTTTGAATCTGTTCTTTCTGCCAGAATGGTTACAGTGAGAGTTCTCATTTACTACTACTTCTACTACTTCCACTGCTACTACTGCTGCTACTACTACTATTATTCCTTTTTCAAGGTAGGGTCTCACTCCAGCCCAAGGTCAACTGGAATTCACTATGTGGTCTCAGGCTGAACTTACACCGATCCTGCTACCTCTGCCTCCCAAGTGTTGGGACTAAAGTTATGAGCTCCCATGTCCTGGCTGAGAGTTCTTGCTGATAAAAACAAAATGTAATCTTCTTGAGACAATGACTGCTTCTCTTATTAGCCAGTGGGTTGCTGTGTTCTTGGGTTCAAAGCAGAGAACACTGTAAATGAGAGAATGTGAATGCACTGACCCATCTACTTTGATTCATGAAGAAGAGTAAATGGGATTCAGCCTCTGTAGCCTACTCAACTGTGGAATACAAAATCTGTCAACCAAAAGGCTATTTGAGCCTGCTGTGAATTAGGCCACACCTCCCTTTTTACATTGAAAGGCTTAAAAAAAAAATGTGGTGACCCCAGGATAATTAGCATTTCTATTGACACCTAATTGGTTTCAAGTGGTTTGCATACACCTAGAGAGAGTGAATAGGCTACCCTTTTAATTACCTTTTAAAATATAGGTTTCAGTCACATTATTTGGGGACTGGAGAGATGGCTTAGCAGTTAAGGCGTTTGCCTGCAAAGCCAAAGGACCTCAGTTCGATTCCCCAGAACCCATGTAAGCCAAATGCACAAGGGGGCGTATGCATATGGAGTTCATTTGCAGTGGCTGGAAGCTCTGGCATGCTTATTCTTTCTCTATCTCACTCTGCATCTTTCCCTCTCTCAAATAAATAAATAAATAAATAAAAAATATTTTTAAAAAAGTGAAGTTGAATGAATATCCAAGTGACATCCCCAAATACCCCCAACCCCAGCTCTCAGGGATATAGCTGAGCTGAATCTCTTAACATTGCCAAATAGTGTTTGACATCTAAAACTCTGGTGTGATTCTCTCTCTCTCTCTCTCTCTCTCTGTGTGTGTGTGTGATGTCTATCTCAATGATGTCTTTCAGATGACACACCATAGCACTAGGAAATGTACTTTTCCCTCAATTTTATAAATATTGCCAAGAGTTAATAAGCATTGAATAAACAAAAATTATGGTGCTTGCCTGTAAAGCCATAGAACCCAGTTTCAATTCCCAAGGACCCACATAAGGCAGATGCACAAGATGGCACATGCATCTGGAATTCGTTTGAAGTGGCTGGATGCCCTAGTGTGCTCAATTTTTCCCTCTCTCTCTCTGTCTCTTTCTCTCTCAAATACACCCCCCCACACACAATTAAATTTATTTTTATTTAAATCCAGAACAAAAATTACATTGAAATGAAAGGAAGTAAAACTCTAAAGGGATATAACTCACTTCACAATAAATTTCTCCCAGGAGAATAGTTTCCAACAGGAGAGGAGCCTTACTTTATGACATAAAGTATCAACACTGTTCTTGGAGCTGATGGTTTTTGATCTAAGTGGGAGAATATTTGCCAGCATTTATATCTACAGACTTGATTCATTGAAAGCACTGGAAAAAAATGTTCTTGACCATGGTCTCATTATGAACTTTTCAGAGTTTCACTTTTCCTTTATGAAATAAAAATAATGTGGATCACCTTCATAATAATTGCTATGAGGATTATTGTGGATATTAAATACATAGCACAGTGGCAGGTACCAGGCATGTACATAAAAATGATGTCTTGTCATTGCTAATCAGGACTGTACTGAAAACTTAATTAGTTGACATTATCAGATTCTTGGCACATTGAAAATATTGGTTTTCATTTTCCCCATTCTACCTGAGAAAAGCTTACTAAATACCTATCGGACAACTAATTCCTGTTTTCTATAAGACTGTGCCCATAGATAATTAACAGGGGATTATAGACTTCGGTATTGAAAACATGACTCTTATTGACTAAACCACTTATTCATCTGCTATTAGCTTTTGAGGGGATGTCATAGTCAGCTTTATGTTGCTGGGATGAACTTCCAAACTGGGCACAAGTTATGGGATGGATGAGATTTACTGGAAGCTTACAGATCCAGTGGAAGTTCCACAATGGCAGAGCAAGCTGGCACCCTTTACACAGATCCATGCAAAGAGCAAAGCAACCACCAGTACCAGAAGCAAGCTCACTCCAGGAACCCCAGGCAGAGCTCAAGCACTGTACACCTTTAGGGTGGAAGTCAGATCCACCCCCAGTAACACCTTAGAGCAGGACCCCAGGATCTTCCCACAGTGACACCTCCACCAGCCAGAGCTAGAGATTTAAGTTAAAAGCTTTAATAAACTCCTGAATCTATTGAGGGACATCCATTCAAACTACCACAGGGGAAATGAGTCATGTAGCTTTATTTTCAGGTATTCAGCTAGCTGGGAAAGGGCCCAAAGAAGGAATCAAAAGAGATGTCACACCACCTGCTGCGGTAGAACTGGAATTTAGTATCTGATCCAGTATCATCCAATCAACTCTCTCTCTCTTCCCACAGTTAGGTATGCTGATGACTTCCTGAGCCAGCATCCCTGGGTCCAGAGCAATCAGCTTTCTCTCAGACTCACCTGAGCCTGAAGATAAGGCCCACCACAAACAAAAAAAAAAAAATTAAATAAATAAAAATTATAGGTGCTTACCCAGTGGGCACAGCCTTCTTCTGGCTGTGCATCTTTCCAGACACCTGAATCTTTAGGTCTCAGCCCTAGTAAGCACCCAGAAAAGAACCCCTATTCCCACATGGGCTCTCTACTCCCTCTTATCTTCCACATGGCAGGAGCTCTCTGAACTTTCTTCTTTTAATATAATAAAGTCTCTCTAAACCTTACCCTCTAGTCTATGGGTTTTAATTCTTTAAATTCATAAAACAAGAATTTGGGGACATCCCAACTTTGTAGGTATATTGGTGTATATTGTTATATTGGCAAGGAATTCTAAGACTCCTGTTACAATTTAAAAATTATATAAAAATAATACATAATTTTAGTCTAAAAGAGGCTTTTTTTGATCAGTATTTTTTCCATGATATCAATAGCCAAACAAGCCATGAAAAGATTGTAGTTTCACTCAAATCATTACACTGAACATTTTAAAAAGTTAAGATTGGGCTTGAGAGATGACTTAGTGGTTAAGGTGATTGCCTACAAAGCCAAAGAACCCAGATTTGATTCCCCAGGATCCACATAAGCCAGTTGTATAAGGTGGCACATGTATCTGGAATTTGTGTGCAATGTCTAGAAGCCCTGGAATGCCTATTCTCTCTATATGTTCCTCTCTCTCTCTCTCTCAAATAAATAAATAAATAAATAAATAAATAAATAAATAAATCAGACAAAAGTTAAGGCTGTATCTTCTAGTTTGCCTTTGCAGTCCACATGGCCAGAGACCAGAGAAGGATACAGCTTCTCCTTATCTCTTACTGCCTAGAGGAGTTCCCTAGATCTTTTTGTTCATATACTAAATCTGAGTCCCTCCCTAGGAAGGAGTTCCCTTTTCTTAGAACTAAGATTTCTGGAAGGAATAAATCTGAACTTGGCATTGTGGCTCCCTAGCTCAGCCCCTATAGCAGTAACAGAGTCTGTTCCCTGGGGAGTGGCAACCGTGTCTGCTCCCTGGAGAGTGGTAACAGAAGCTGTTGCCTGGGGTAACCGGGTCTACTCCCTGAAAAGTCCTAACAGTGTCTACTTCCTGCAGAGTGGTAATGGTGCAGGATTTGGGGGTTCAGGAGGGGTCCTCTAAATTTGTGAACTCTAAGTTTGAGTTCTGTCTTACCTTTAACAAGTAATTGATACAGACAGACTCAAGAAGGATAAATTATGAATTATTAATTTATTTAGGAAGACATCACAAATTGTAGGGTTTATTTTAAGGGAGATTGGGATCTAGGAAGGAAGGCTGGAGCAGAGTCATAAACACATTGGAAGTAAGAAACATACTCTCTTGTGGAAAACATTGATAGTTTATAAGGTTCTTAAGAAAAGTTGAGGTTTTTAGTGAAAGACTGGAGTAGAGCTGAAAGCAAATGAAGGAGAGTTCATAAAGTCAACTTTTAGAGAAACTTTCAAAGCCTAGAGGAGAGCCACAAACACATGGTGATGGTCCATAAAGCTCATTTAAGAGAAATCGAGGCTCTCAAAGGAAGACTGAGAGTGGAGCCACAAACATGAAAAAGAGAATTTAGGTGCTTGTGTAGGGAGATTTAGAAAGAACACACATGACATCGGCTGTGTGCTTTCTTGTGGAGGGAAGGTACAAGTTGAACTGAGCTGAGTGACAGGAAGTGACAGGAAGGAGACAGCAGCCTTTATAGGCAAGGAGAAGACCAGATTGGTTTGTCTAATTGGAGGGCGGATCCCAGAGCCAGCCCACGTGGGCGAGCCCAGCTGAGGCAGCCATTTGGACCATCCATCTAGGTAGTGCACTAGACTGTGGATGGGGGCGGGGGAGACACTGTAGATCAGACACTGTTAGATCAGATTTGTTTAGAACAGTTTCATTTCTGCCAAGAGTTCCCTCCCAGGGATAAGGAATAATCTTATGTCAGGGGGTGGCCCTCTTGGAGGAGGGGGCTGGTTGATAAAAAGAAGCTCTTGGAAGATGTCATGGCTGGGTGGCATCTCCTGCTTCTCTGGGCCTCCATCTCTGAAGACCAGAAAAACAGGGAGCCTAGGTCTTTTCCTCTCCTCCTCCAGCCTAGGCCTGAAGCAGTGTCTTCAACCTCTTGCTGAGCAGTGGTAACAGATGGGATCCATTCTGTTCCTCTAAAGAACCCTGACTAATACAAGAAGCAGTTCCCAAGAGTTCCCTTCTTATGGGGAATGGTAACATCTCTGATTGAAAAAGGAGAGCTCCTGGAGAGTGGGTAACAGATGGGAGTGCTCCTGGGGAATGGTAACAGTGAGTGCTCCCTGGAGAATGGTAACAGTGAGAGCTCCCTGGAGAGTGGTAACAGTGAGTGCTCCCTGGAGAGTGGTAACAGTGAGTGCTCCCTGGAGACTTGCTTTTCCAGTTGCTCCTCCTCACTTTGCTTAGCATTGAAAACTCTAAAGAAAAGCCACATAGAAATGATTACATTTACTGCCAAATCATCTTTTTAAAGATATGCAGACTCCAGTACATGTGGGGATCTTCATAAAATATCAGAGTGTGCAGTGGCACTCCTCTGTCTTTAGCCTGGTCATCAACTAGTCTAAGCACAGACAATATGTCGAGGCTTAACTTGCAGAAAAGTAATATTTGTCTTTAAAAATTAGAGGAACTAGCTCCGGAAGCAGAGGTCAACCATGGTATTTCAGCTACATAGAAAAAGACAAATGTGGGCTGGAGAGATGGCTTAGCGGTTAAGGCGCCTGCCTCCTAAGCCTAAGAATGCTGGTTCCAATCTCCAGGTCCCAAGTTTAGCCAGATGCAAAGTGACACAAGGGCGCAATGCTGCAATGGACCATAAGGGGGCACACGCATCTGGATTTTGTTTGCAGCAGCTGAGAGGCTGCTGGAGCGCCCATCTCTGTCTGTCTTCCTCTCCCTCTCTCTGTCTCTCTCTGTGTCTCTCTCCAAAAAAAAAGAAAAAAGAAAAAGAAAAAGACATGTAGAATGTGTACACACACACACACACACACACACACACACACACACACACACACACTAGAAGGTGAAGACTACAGTTCAGTGTCCCCTCTAGCTCTTTTCCCTCCCAGTGAAAACTCTTTCTTATACCTGAGCTCCATGAAATGGTCTGTTTGGAGAACTGAACCCCATCTTCTGAGGGTGCCAGCCCTCAAATAAAGCTGACATCAGTCCCATTAATGCTCAACTCCCAAACATGGGCTTTTGAGTCACAAGCAGACATCCTAGGGTATGGGGAGAGCTAGACTACAAAAGGGACTATGTGGAGAAAATTCTATCATGACTTGTAATTAAAGTAAAAGTTGCTTCTCTCTAAATATCAGTGGCCCTGGAGTAAAGGAAAGACTCTGGAAGAAATTTTCATACATACAATGGTAATTAGCATTATGATTATTAGTATTACTAGTGAGCTTTAAACTGAAGGGATTTTAAAACAGCAGGATTAGGGAGGCATCCCTGACCTTCATCTCCTCTGCATTTTTTTTTTTAAATCTGCAATGTAAGGCTCAGGAGTGATCACAACTATGCAAACCACTCTGAGGCAAAGATGAAAGCTTTTATTCAGGAAAACCTCCAGCTGCCAGGACTGCCTCACAAGAGAGGAGCACAGCCTACCTGAGTTCCTCAGGCAGGGGCTTTGTAGGGCTTTCAGTTGGGGGAAGGTGAGGAAAATAACTGCTTGAATAAGAAAGGTTCCTTTAGGGGACATCTAAGGTAGCCAGGGTGTGACATCAGAACAGCAGCCAGATGATTTACAAAATAAGCAAACAGGAAACCATGACCTGAAGGCATGGTAGGCAAGGAGGGGAAAATGGCTTGGCAGTTTCTTGAGCCTGCTCTCCTTGGTGACTCCACATTGGTACCTGTCAGACCCAACATGTAATAGGCCATAAAACCTAGGGAGAAATTTCTGACCAACCTCTGAAATAGATTCAGAGACCCTCACATGAGTGGTGTTTTACCTACACCAAGGGTCAGGGGCAACCTCACTCTCAGGTGCAGAGGCACAGCAGTCTTACGAACAGTCTGGCCTTGCTCTGACGTAGTACATTTAATCCATATGCCTTTGTCCCATTGTACTTCTCATCTCTTCACCTTCATCAAACACTCTAAATAGCAGCCATCTATGTAGTTTCTCAATCTACTCTTTGTGATGAGTACTCATCTACCAGATATAATTTATATCGAATATATTGGAATGCTTTTATGATGTGAATCTATTTGTTACTATAAGCACCTCCCCTATGAACGTCAGAGGGTTTTAAAACTTTTTATTTTTTATTATTTTTTTGGAGAGAGACACAGAGAGAGAGACAGAGAGAGAGGGAAAGAGAGAGGGAGAGGAAGACAGAGATGGGCGCACCAGCAGTGTCTCAGCTGCTGCGAACGAAATCCAGATGTGTGTGCCACCTTGTGGTCAAGTGCGGCATTGCGCCCTTGCGTCACTGCATCTGGCTAAACATGGGACCTGGAGATTGGAACCGCTGGAGATTGGAACCAGTGTTCTTAGGCTTAGCAGGCAGGCGCCTTAACCACTAAGCCATCTCTCCAGCCCTTCAGAGGGTTTTATTACCGTATAGTTTCTGGCACAAAGCATCAGACCAAAGGCAGCTTATGGGAGGAAAGGGGTTATTTTGGCTTTGAGACTTGAGGGGAAGCTTGTTCTTTAAATAATTTTATTTTTATTTATTTACTTGAGAGTGGAGAGAGAGAGAGAGAGAGAGAGAGAGAGGGAGAGAGAGAGCGTGCTAGGGATTCCAGCCAATGCAAATGAACTCCAGATGCATGTGCCCCCTGGTGCATCTGGCTAATGTGGGTCCTGGGGATTCAAGCTTCGAACCAGGGCCCTTAGGCTTCACAGGCAAGTGCTTAATCGCTAAGCCATCTCTTCAGCCAGAGGGGAAGTTTTTGATGACAGGGAAAGGATGGCATGAGCAGAGGCTGGACATCATCACTGCCACAGCAGGTGGCAAACAGCAGCAAGAGAAAAAGCCAGACAGTCAGTCACAAGGGGCAGCTGGCTATGACCCATAAACCCTCCCCCAAAGACACACCTCCTCCAGCAATGCAGCGCTTCTCAAGTTGTCATCAGCTAGGAGCTAAGCATTCAAACCACATGTGTTTATGTGAGACACCTAGTTCAAACCACTGCAGAGGGTAACAGGAAAACATACTTTCCTTTTAAAAGTATTAATGTCAAGTTAACTAAATACACTTTACATATTGATGAAAAATAAGAAAAAATAGGATCCTATTGCTCATAAGAATTTCTCATTGCTTATCTTTGAACTATATACTTTCAGTAATAACTTCCTCTTGTATATGTTTAAAAATATTTTTATATCGTTTTTTTTTTTTTTTTTTTTTTTTTTTTTTTAGGTAGGGTCTCACTCTAGCCCAGGCTGACCTGGAATTTACTATGTAGTCTTAGGGTGGCCTCAAACTCATAGTGATCCTCCTTCCTCTTCCTCCTGAGTGCTGGGTTTAAAGGTGTGCACCACCACACCCAGCTATTTTTATATCTTATATTGTGGGATCTTTTATTTGTTTAATTTTTTTTGAGGGTCTCACTCTAGCCCAGGCTGAGCTTGAACTCACAGCGATCCTCCTACCTCTGTCTCCCAAGTGCCGGGAGTAAGGTGTGTGCCACCACCCCTAGCTTATATTGTGATTTAAATATTAAAATGCCCCTCATAGGTTCACGGTGGCACTGTTTGTGCAGGCTCTAGATTTTTCAGGAGGTAGAATCTTGCTGGAGCAAGTGTGTCTCTGGAGGCAGACCTTAATGTTTACAGTTGACTCTCTGCTCTCTACCTGCTGACTCTGGTTACACTGAGACCACCCAGCCTCTTGCTCCAGATGCCATGTCTTCCCCACCCTGATGGAATGTTTCTCTCAAAGCTATAGGCCAAAATAAACCTTTCCTTTCTCATTCCATTCTTCCTCTCTCTCTCTTTCTTTCTCTCTTTCCTTATATTTATTACTGCTGCCTCCTGTCAGGTATTTGGTCAAAGCCACAAACACAGTAACTGCTACTGCATATAAAATATTAAATATTTTAATTATTATTTCAAGGAAGAACTTCCCCATTATTTAGCTTTTATTGCATATTATCCATTGGATTTATGTTTGCTAATTTCATCATTCCATACTTAAGTCAAAATTCAGTCAAAAATTCTATTTGGAGCTGGAGGGTGGTTGTGTTTGCCATACAAACATGGGGACCTGAGTTCAGATCCCAGCATGCACGTAAAGACTTGATACGGCAGTGTGCATGTGGAATCCCAGCACTCATGAAGCAGAGGCAGGAGCAGAGCCCTGGGGCAAACTGCCCAGCTAGACTGGCTCAATCAGGGAACTCTGTATTCAGTGAGAGGCCCTATTTCAATATACAAGTTGGACAGTGATAGAGGGCCTACACTCTGTGTCAATCTTTGGACTCCATATGCATACACAAGTGCATGTGTACCCACTTTCATACACAGGTGCTTGTACACAGATGGACACTCATATACATACATGCATACCACACATGCATGCAAAATGCCTAAAAACCTTTACTTTTCATTTTGAGTTTTTTTATTTCTGAATTATAAGACAAGGAGAGTGGTTACAGTTACATAGGTAAAGCATCACAAAGCATATAACACACATAAAATATTTATTCATTTATTTTCCTATTGCCAGAATTCACACCTTGGGCCCCATGCTTGATAAACATATGTCCTGCCATTGAGCTACACTCACAGACATTTGAAAGATACTTTTATAACACTAGGATACTATCATAAATATATTTTTGAGAAAATATATTTATGGTACTTACAAGTTTACAAATTAATCAGATTTGCATAGGCTGAATCTTGATGTTTGATGTGTTGGCTAGGATTAATATGTTCATTTTATAATGTGTGTTCAATAATCATTTAATTTATTTTGTTTAGCTCTATTTATGACATTTCAATTACAAATAGTTTGCAAATTCCTGTAGTTTATCATACAATGATAATATTTCTTTTTCTCCTTTAAACTAGCAATTCTTTTTGCCAATTTTACCAGTTAAGAGAGGTTATTTTGGACCATAGATATTTATTACATACATATTAGTTCCTGTTGAGCCTCTTTAAAAGCAAAACTTGCTTTTGAAATACCTAGAAGTCAACAATCCTGGAATTGGTGAATCTTTTGATCCATATCTGATAGAAAGCTCTTTAAGCCAGCATTGTTAATTCATTTTTCTAACACATGAATTAGTTACCTTTTATCCCTCTGACAATACTAGCAAATGTTCTAAGCACCAACATTCATGTCTTACTGTTTTTTTTTTTTTTTTTTTTTTTTTGCTTTTTATTAATGAATGGCTCTGAGTGTAACACAGGACATAGGATATTTTGTACTGAGTGGCTCGTGTTATGAAATCCTCTGAGAATTTTTGACATTCAAAATGATGTTCCACTACAACATTGAAATCTTTTCCTTTATGTCAAAATCCCAGTGTATAAATCACACAGTTAAAATGAGAACTCCACTGTGCGTTGGGGCTCCATTCTCTGCTGACATTTTGTAACATTTTGAAAGAGACAAAGCTCTCTGATTCGGTATGCAATGTCTGATCTATATTGTATTGTCTTTCAGAAAATGAGCTTAGGAAAACATCCCTATGTTCAACTGTTATATAATGTTTGATATTTTAAAAAGGAATTGTTTTGTTTCCTATGCTGAGTGTAAGCTGTACTCATGTCTTTTGTTAATTCATTTTCCCAAGGTTGTGTAATGACATTATACAAACATCGTGACATTATTTCCTTCATTTATGGAGACATCAGAAATTTTCATAGCTTCATTAACATAGCGGTTGAAATCCCTTGACACAAGTTTCCATATTTGATCTTAATTAATGAGAAAATTATCTTGAAATTCCTAGCAAGGTTTATCAGATTTCACCGGACCGTTGCTAAATAAATCCTTTTGTGTTCCTGGGCCCTTCTTTTTCATTCACTTATACCAGGGTTCTTAGGCCATTGCTTTTTTTTTTTTTTTTTGTTCTTGTAACCTAGGCTTTTAAAGAAAGATAGGTGCAAAAAGTATTCACAAATATGGCCCAAAAAGCCAGTATACATGAGATATTTCTTTGAATGTAGAGACCCTTGAATCATTGTTGAAGACATATACTGACTGTGATATTGTTGTTCTCACTGTGACAAATTAAAATTTATAAAACTGATGTAGCAGGTAGAATTCTCAAATAACAATAGCTGGCCCATGTTTTCAAAATCTACTTGATTTTATTTTTCCAATTCTTGTGATTAGGTAAGCTGTGCATTCCTTCTTAATACCACCACTTTTGCATTGCTTTCCCATAATGAATGCTGTGGGCATTCCTGTCTCATTGTGGAGATATTCTGCAGTTACTTCATGTAGGCAAGGACAAACTGAAGTTTACCTGGTTTCCTCATAAAAGCATAGGTATTTTAAAGGATAGTTTCAATACTATTAATTAAAATAAAATAAAAACCTATTTTAGTAGCATGAAAATATTTATCAAGTTTATTAGTATGTAATGATTATTTGGACTCAGATATTTAAAAAAATATATATTAGATATTATTCCTTCAATGAACCTTTTAAAATGATAGATTTGTTAGATCTGACAGGTCCCATTAGGGAGTCACCAAGGACAGCAGGGTGGCGTCAGAGACCTAAGGAAGTAGATTATCCACATTCCTCAACAAACTGCCCAGCCATTATCCCCACCTTGCCTGCAATGCCCTCAGGTCATGGTTTCACATCTTGGCTATCTCAGATCTCCCCTCAGCTCTTCCTTTCCTCACATCCTCCAACTGAAAGCCCTATAAAGCCCACTACCTGAAGAACTCAGGTGGCGTATGCTCCACTCTTGTGAGCCAGCCCTGGGAACTCATGCTTTTCCCTAATAAAGCTTTGATCTTTGCCTCAGAGTGGTTTGGGTGGTCGTGGTCACTTCCACACCTTACATTTGGTGCCCTGACTTGGATAGGAGGCATCCTGTTGCCCTCTTTGGTGGCCAGTCCTCCTTTCCCCTGACCAGACCACTGAGCTGCCATTTTCCCTCTGATGGCTTTGGACCATCTCTGCCTGATACTGGCTTTCACAATCCACCCCAATTCAGTCTCGCCCTTTCCCTCTTCAGCCCCTCCCTCCTCCTTGTTAAGTGTCCGTATTGGGTTGGCCTGCTCTCAGGTTTCATCCCTCCACATGGAAGCCTGCATACCAGGCTACACCCCTCACCCACTGCTGGGCCCCAATCCCAGGTCTTGAGAAAGATGCACTCTGGACACCTCGAGTCTCTTGCTCTCTGGTCTGCCATACCCTAAGGGGTGCCTTTTGGTTCAGCTGCACCATCTCGGGACACTCTCCCCCTTCCTCCTCTCCTACTGAGGTCTCATCCTTCACTGCCAGCCACTTTCACCATCGGGAGCAGAGTCACTTGCCTTGCCCACTAACAGGCTAAAAAGCTGACAGTCACTACCTGTACGGCCTCTGCCCACATGGGAGGTGCAGGCTCCGTTCACCCTAATGGGCCAGGGGGTCATATTGGTGTTCTGTGTAAACCCAGCTTAAGCCCTGGCTCCTTTCTCGCACCCTTGTTTTGCTCTTTCCCTGTCTCCTCAATAACTTAAACCTTGTCGTCTGATCTTTCTCTGCAACTCTGCAGAGAATCTAAGCTAGACAATGGGTCCAAATGGCCTAAATATAGTACTTTTGATGTCCAAATTCTCACTAATTTAGAAAACTTCTGCCAACGTACAGGCAAATGGTCCAAAATTTTTCACTCTGTTTGCATTGCTTCTCTCTGCTCTCTCATGCTCCCACTAACAAGGTTTGTTTTTTGTCTCCGGAGTTGTAAATAGAATAAAAATTTAAAATAAAAATACTCAGCTTCTGAATGAATGAATGAATGTGTGAAAGGGAAATGGTTGTCTGGGGTCTATACGAAAAGTGCACTTGAAATGAATGTGTATATATGAATATGTATGTGGCTCACAGCCCTAAGGCTGTAGAATGATTTCTGTTCTGAACAGTGCCATGCCATCGTGGGTGATGTTCTCCACCAAGCCCACTGTACTAGACGGCATAGCCAATGTTTACTGTTGAGTGTCCCTCAGCAGGAACACTGAAAATAATTAAGATCATAGGCAAAAATTCTCCTACTCTTAAAGAGTTGTAAAATGGCAAGATCAGAAGTCTGCCTTTTAGCCTGAGGAAAGTCCAAAACCCTCCCTGGAATTTAGGAAAAAACAAAACCTCTTTCTTAGCTTCCCTGGCTTGCAGAGCCTGGGGCCTGCAAGCATATGGAATCTCTAGATCCTGGTCCCAATAGCATATTAGATGAATACCAAGTTGCTGTGTAGAGATGGGGACTTCTTATAACATTTTGCAACTGTTTTAAGTTTACTTTATCTCTCTATGCTTCTGTGGGACTATTAACAGAAAAACAGTCTCAAAATTTATGTTTAAATTAGGCGTGTTTGATACTAAATTTGTAAAAATTTCTAATAATGTTTGAATCTGCTTTCATATGTTTTTTTTAAAAAAAACTGTGTTCCAGGAAAATTATAAGAAAAAGTTCCAAAATCAATAAATGATAAAAATCTATAAGTTTATTGTAGATAAATACTATAAGTCAAGTCTGCTTTACTCTTTTGCAAAAAGAAAAAAAACTTAAATGCTCATATTAAAAGTCTTAAGGTAAGGACAATGAAAGCTTTTGCTGATAGTTATGAGATGAACTGACTAAACAAAAAGAAAAACTGGAAAGAAAACTTTAAATGTTGACTGTTAAATGTTTTATGAAAAAGATTATTACAGAGTGATTACATAGATTTTAAAGTAAAAGTATATGAATGAAGGTATGAATGTTTGATGAAAAAGATTATTGCAGAGTGGTTACATAGATTGTAAAGTAAAAGAATGTAGATGAGGGTATGAGTAAAGTAAGATAAATGTTGGAAAAGCACATAAAGGATGTGGATGAAGGTATGAGTAAGCTTAAACAGCAGGTTGAAGATACTTAATCAGATTACAGATGTCTTGAGATATAAAATGACTATTAGCCCAGGGCTTATATCAGACTCACAAAGTATGTTCCTGGCTGATAGCAGAATGCTATGGTATTCAGGTTGTAAACGTAACTTTAACTCATTGATATTAATCTGGTCATAATGGTCAAGAAAGTCTGAATTTAGAGTACCCAACCAAATTAACTAGGTTCCCCTATTTATCAACCTTTTAACTAAGTCTTATGGTTAAAATTGGCTCATTAA
Source organism: Orientallactaga sibirica (assembly GCA_036365145.1). Lineage (NCBI taxonomy): Eukaryota > Metazoa > Chordata > Mammalia > Rodentia > Dipodidae > Orientallactaga > Orientallactaga sibirica. The sequence goes on along the minus strand of JAEOAD010000060.1, from coordinate 12,213,764 downwards.
TATTTAATTCTCTCCTAAGGTTATTATATCTAAAACCCTGTCTCAAAAAAAATTCTACACAAAGTTATATTGCGATGTAAGATGTAATTCCTCAATTCCTCCAACAATCTTAACTCTTTAGATTTAACTTACATCATTACTGAGCAAGTTTACCAAAGTGCCACATACAAAATTATAGTTGATTAAGGTTTGAGAAGTTATAGATGGTATCATGAAATTTTGTGTATATTTTATGTATGATTTAGAGGAAATTGAAAAATTTTTTTGGCTCAACAGCTAAAGGTGCTTGTTTGCAAAGATGCACATAGTGGAACATGCATTTGGAGACTGCAGTGGCAAATGGCCCTGGCATGCCCATTCCCTCTCTTTTCATGAGACTTGTCTCAGTTTTCATTAGATCATGGCATTTTAGTCCAGTTCCTCTATTCTTGGGTATATTAGAGTAGCTGAATTAATTTCAGAAACTGACTTAGAGATCAGATGGACATCTTATTTAACTTTTAAAAGTGCTAAATCTCCTTATTAAAAATATACATAAATATTATAAATTGTAAAAGTTTTCATGTCTTTATATTTAAACCAAAAATATTACTACATAATATAGCTTTCTTGTCTATTTTAAATTCTATTAACAGATATTTTCTTCATAGTTTACTCTCTGTAGCCTCATGTGCCTTAAATATATGAACTCTACTTTTTGTTAATATTTGATTTTTCCAGATATCAGAATATTATAATTTGGTTTATACAAAGTACATTATGTTTGGCCATCAATAAGCATACATCACCATGCCTGGCTAAAACTCTGCAATTTTATGATGGTTCTTGAGTTGTTCATGCTAGTTTTTCTGGGTGATTATCACTGAGGTTAGTGATTATCACTGAGGTTATAATCTTAGTCTAATAAAAAGTAACTTGTTATAACCTTGTTCTTAGGAAAACTGAGAAAGCTCCCCATGTCTTAGGGAAATCCACTGTAATCCAATGTTAATATAGTTTATCTAAACTTTATATAACAGTCATAAATATTTCTTTAGTTAAGCCTTAAAATTGTTCAATGGTAAAAGTCCTTATTTAAAAATTACTTTATGTCTGTCATATTGTCTCTAATGTATGTTAAAATCAAACTTGCTTAATACAGCAATAACCAAGTTTTATATTGTCTCTTATGTATATTAATCAGGCTTGCTTAACTCAACAATAACCAAGTTTTATTTTATTCTTAAGCTATTTATAATCATTCTCAGTTATGGTTTCACTTAATTGTGTCATTTTGATATCTTAAGTTCATTGCTTATAAAAATATTGATACTTAAGACATGTTTCCTGCCCTAGAAAAATAATCTTAAATTGTTGTTCTGCTTCCAGTTTGGGACATTGGTATACAGACTATCCAAAGTTGTTTGCAAACACAGATGTCAAGTTATTATACTGTCTTGTTTTTTTTCCTGACAATTTCTAGATTAAATCAATTACCTTAAAGTTACTGATAAAATAATTGAAAAATAATGTTTTCAGGGTTACTAAAATGTTCTGTCTATACTTGTAACCAACAGATATTTAAAATATAGAATTTGCATGCTTTCTATGTTCCAGATATAGGTTACACTGACACCTGACAACTAAACTTAAATATTAATCAAAATGATTTTAAACTATTGTGTCGTTCTCTAACTAGATCTCTTTGCTAACCATATATGTTTTACACCCTTTTAACTAATGTGTTTTACTACTCAGATATGTACAGTCTCTCTGAGTGATTAATGACAATATGTAGAAGTCAAAATCAATTGGAAACATTGCAGTTAAAAGGGTACCCAATATTTTGTTTTCTGCTCCTAGGTCAGAAGGCTACAGGAGATGATGGGACAATGCTAACTTCCAGCTTCTGGTAAGTTGCCTATCTTCTCCATCACAGAGGATATGAAAACCCAGAGATAAACTCCAAGTCAGTGTATCTGCAACAGGAGAGTCACATCTGAGGAAAATCAGTCCTCCAGACATCCCCAAAGAGGGAGGACCATTTGGTCATCACGGCCTTGGCATATTCTAGCAGATGACAATTCTGAGAGTCACAGAACTCTTCACAGGTCCCTAAAAGTTTCCTACAGTGCCATTGTTGACCTCCAAAATATACAGTTAATTCTGGCAGTCATATACAACTACAAAATTTAACCAATATAAAAAGATTCAGACTAATAGACTTCCCTATCTGATGCTGACTTACCATACTAAACTATAACATTAATTCATGCCTTCTGCCTCTGCCTGTCCTGATTAACTTCACCTACACTGACCCCAGCTCCTCCCACTTGCCTTAGCCAGAATCAGAGCTATTCCTCAGACCCCCTCCTTCCTTAGCCCTTTTACCCTACCTCATCCAGGGATAAGTCTGCCACACCAACGGGCACTCTCAACCTTAAACTCTCTCATGTTCCTACTCTTCCTCTGATCCGCAAACACTCCTCTTGAATACACTGAGGCCCTTCTGCCTCCTCTCTCTTGCCCCAAGCCCTCTATCACTCACACCTGAGTGCTCATCCTCCCCTTACGCCTGATGTTTTGATGTCATAACAAGCTCCTTAATTCTTTCTTCTGTCATGTCATGGGGTGTGCAGAGACATCTCCCTCACCTTTCCTATAACATATGTAGCCAGCGGCTGCCCCAAAGTCAACTCAATACAGGGATGGTACAGAGAAGTCTCTGTTTCATTCAGGACCAAGTCATAACAGCATGTTACACAGGCACTGACGGAGGGTTCTTGCTATTGATCTCACCATCCAGCCACCTCTAGCCACCATGGAACTGCCTCCTCATCACCTGCCCTGAAGAGAGACCCATCAACCACATTATCAAGCCCCCTACCTGAGGAAGTCAGGTGGCCTGTGCTCCACTCTTGTGATCCAGCCCTGGCAGCTTGTGCTTTTCCCAAATAAAGCTTTCATCCTCGCTTCAAAGTGGTTTGCATGGTCGTGGTCTCTCCTGAATCTTACAAGATTACAGCTTACTTTATTTATTTATTTTTTAAATTTATTTGAGAGAGAGAGAGAGAGAGAGAGAGAGAGGGAGGAGGAGGAGAGAGAGAATGGGCACACCAGGGCATAAACCACTGCAAATGAACTCCAGGGACATGCACTCCCTTGTGCATCTTACGTGGGTCTTGGGGAATTGAACCTGGGTCATTTGGCTGCACAGGCAAGCTCCTTAACTGCTGAGCCATCCCTCCAGCTCTAAAGTTTACTTTAATAGAAGTTTGGACTCTGCAATATTCAGTATAGTTAGAGACTTCATACACTGTTCTTACCAGGAAGATTTTATTTTGTAAAATAAAATAGAAATATTAGCCTGAAGAGACAAAATGCATTTCAGTGTTCCATGTTTCTTACAAGTCACATGAAAAAGAAATAGCCTTGTGTAGGAAGAGAGAAGCTGTAGTCAGTCTACAGGCTGATTTTGAGCAGTGATAGTCCTTGTTGACTCCTTACTCTTCAGTTCATCTCAATCCCTGGGGACAGCCAGGATCATCTCTCATGTAAATGTTTGGAAATTTAAATTCTGGTTCCTTATATTGTTTTGTTTTCACAAGACATTAATTATGAATATTATACTCTTAGGAAGGTGTTTGAATGGTGGTAGGATAATGGATTCAAGAAAAAACAATTTTACTCAGGTAAGAAAATATACTTAGAGAAAATGCATCTATAACAATCTCTCCAGAGTTGGCAATCATCCTTTGGAGGGTGCCATTAATTTCTGCACTATATTGTCCTTTGTGTGACGGGTACTCCCAATGAATGTGTTTCCACTGGTCAGTCTTGAGGCAGGAGCAATGTATCTGTGATATAAAGTTGCTCTGAAGTTTAAACTACATATATATATATATATATATATTAGATACTGCAATATATATTAGATATTGCAATGATTATGAAGGAGTTGTTTTTTTCTTTTACAATGAATAGAAACAAAACATGGGCTGGAGAGATGGCTCAGCAGTTAAGGGACTTGCCTGCAAAGCCTAAGGACCCAGGTTCAATTCTGCAGTACCCATGTAAGCCAAATGCACAAGGTGGCAGATGCATCTGGAGTTCATTTGCAGTGGCAAGAGGCCCTGATGTGCCCATTCCCTTTCTCTGTTAAACAAATAAATAAAAATTAAATAAACATTATGATACTATATAGATGTGTAGTTGGTTTTAAAGGGTAGATAACATTTTACATGTGGTCTGGAGAGGCAGGGCATTATGGTTTGATAAGACAAGCAGTTGTTTCATTAAAATGGAGTACTATAAATAGCACCCATCATTCAGAACAGACCAAAGGGACACTTTTGTGCAATGCCAATTCTGACATGTGAGCTATAGTAAAAAGCTTGCTATATTTTTGCATTTTTTCAAAAGACTGTCAAGAACAGATTTAAAAAGAGTAAAACAAAATTTTTGTTTCTTATGAATCAATATATTGTATTCCTACAGAGATGGCATTTGCTGTGTCTATCCCAGTGATCAGGGATCTTAATCTATCTTCCACACAAATAAATGACAAATCAGGGATTGTATTTATATCACGATTGTGTCAAGGTGGTTCATCATCTTTATTAAATTGAGGGAACATGAGTCATGTGTGTGAGATGAACGTGTGGACTCATTCCAATTCCTCTGAGAAAAACCTTGTAATTGGCATCAATTAGTGCTCTTGTTGGCAGTTTTAGTAAACCATCTGAAATTTAATAAACAGAGATTGAAATGCATTCACAATGAAAGACATCATCTTGGACATTGATGCAAGCTGATTAGCAAATTGGCAGCTGGTCTCCCCTCTCCCTCTTTAAATATTGACTTAATGCTTTTGTCCCCCTTTATCAGCCCAAGACTTCATTTTCACTTCAAAAAATGAGTTAATTTCTCCTAAATAAATAGTTATATGATCGTTTTTATTTTATCCCTTTGTGTGTACTTTGACATTAATGCTTGTGTCACAGAAAGATGGAGAAACCCCAGGATACTACTTGCTAGATTGAAGTTAGACACATTAAACAGAACTGTGATCTTTACATGTCGCTGCCATATCTTACATACTTAATTTAGTTATGGGGATTAGGGATCTCTATTGGAAAATTCTAAATAGAATCTTCTTATTAGACTCGCAGCATTGACTGTAAGAGACTTCAGTTATTACCTAATTCAACTGTGAGGTAAAATGAGGGGCTAACCCTCAGAGAAATTAGAGTAAGAAGACACAGCAAGTTGTTTTACTTTATAAATTACTTTTCTGGTTTTTTAACTTTATCTACCCTCAAGTTTATGTTTTTGGACTTCACTAAAATTCCTAAATTTAATTCTGAGGTCAAATACATATGTGTCTTATTGGTCTGAAGGAATTATGAAAATAGAGATTTGAGCATGTAGTGAAAATATATAGGAAAATAACAAGAGACTTTGTCATGTGTCATCATTTTATAATTTTAAAGTAATTTAAAATGTTTTTCCTGTAGATTGCTAAGCAAGTCGCTTTTAATAAATGCACTAACATATAATTTTGTACATGATTTTACCTAAAACTATTATTCCTTATTTACCTAGGAAGTACAGATATTCACTTCATGTCTCTTAAAATCTACATTCAAAGTTAACATTAAAATATCTGTTAGCCAAAGTAATCCATTCTGAAAATATACAATGCAACATGAGCTACTTTTACTTTTTTTTTTTTTTTTTGTTTTTTTTGAGGTAGGGTCTTGCTCTAGGTCAGGCTGACCTGGAATTCACTATGTGTTCTCAGGGTGCCCTTGAACTCTCTGTGATCCTTCTACCTCTGCCTCCCGTGCTGGGATTAAAGGTGTGTGCCATCACCCCCTGCTGCAACATGAACTAAATGTTAATGTGTTTTATTATTTCTAGTAAAGCAACGTACTCTTCATTAATGGATGTTTATCAACCTGAAAGATGCACAGTAATAAGGTATTTCTGTTTGTATTAACCCAGGTCCAGAAAAATAATCAGTGTTTTCAGTAGACACTGCGATGGGACCATGATACGGACTGCACAGGCTAAAAGTGAAATGAGGAGAGCTAAGGTTTAGCTGTGGCTTGTCACCCAAAGTTTCCTGTGTTGGGAATCTTTGACTCCAGTGTGACAATTCTAGAAGGTGGGGGACCTTTGGAAGGTGGGTCCTAGTAAGAACTTATCATTCAGTGTGTGGGAACATGCCTTAGGAGAGATTAAGGTAGTTCATATAAGATTGCTGAATTGTCTTTTGGCTTTTGCCAAAAATTTTAGTTGTTGTATTCTTTGGAATCCTGTTTGGCAGTGTGATCTCTTCCTCACATGCATGCTCTGGACAGAATACTATTCACTATACTGTGACAATGTGACAAAGCCACCAGACTCCTTGCCAGAGCTGGCTAACATCAATTTGGATCTTTAGACCTCCAGAAACGTTACATAAATAAACATTTATTCTTGATGAGCCCAAAGCCCAGGTACTTTTTTACAGTAACAAAATACACTATTATAAAGAATACTTTCATGAGCATGGGGGAGATGGCTCAGCGGTTAAGGCATTTGCCTTCAAAGCCTAAGGACCTGAGTTCAATTTCCCAGTACCCATGTAAAGCCAGATGCACAAGGTGGCACATGTGTCTGGATCTCATCTGCACTGGCTGGAGGCCCTTATGTGCCTATTCTCTCTCTCTCTCTCTTCTGCCTGCCTCCTTTTCTCTTAAGTAAATAAATAAAACATATTTTCTAAAAAAGAATATCTTTGTTAAGTGGAGAGGAGGCCCATAAATACTCACTTGCATTTGCATTTTTTTTTTTTTTTTTTTTTTTTTTTTTTGCAAGGTAGGGTCTCACTCTGGTCCAGGCTGACCTGGAATTCACTATGTAGTCTCAGGGTGGCCTCAAACTCTCAGTGATCCTCCTACCTCTGCCTCCCGAGTGCTGGGAGCATTTGCATTTTTTTACATGTATTTGAACTGAAAACACAATACGCTTACACCAAAATTCAGCATATTAATTTGTAAAGGACAATGACAGAAAAGCACTGATATGAATCCAGTACAATCATTCACAGAATTTCTAATTTAGCGATTTAACATAGATATCATTTTGATTCAGCCTAATCGATGACACTTGAGTCAAATGGGCTGAGTCCACAATCCTAGTAATACAGAGCAATCCTCCTCACATATCTGTGATTTCTAGGTATAACAGCTGCATGGATTGCTCTGACTGGATTTCACTTTCCAGTCCACTGCACTGGATTTTAATCATACCTTCCAGATGTTCTCACCTCTTTGTTCCACATGGATGCAGATGTGATAAATTAGCTTTGTTTTGATTCCTGCCCAAACACTTGGCCTTATCCCTAAATCTCTCAAGCTTCCTTTCTAGGATCTGCCTTATTTTATTTATGCAAAGCACATTTGTTCCTCACCTCCTGGGTATAGTCAAAACCATCACTGCTGTGTTCTGCTAGATGAAGAGGTCTCCTCCAAGGTCATTGTCTCTCACAGAAGCAATAAAAATGTTGGTCTTCCTACCTTTTCCACTGGTGATTGGAAAGGGTACAGGAGAGCATCATAAGACAGAATGACCTTCATCAATTTTGGAGTTAAATGGTGTTGGTTTTTTTTTTCAAGATAGCACATTGATCTTTTTTGAAAGTTCTGTGGCTGGACCACAGAGGTCAGATTTCATAAAAGTGGTAAGTTATCATTGCTGTTGAGGGCACAGTGCTTTCCAGCCAGCAAACCCATGCTTTGCACACTGTAACCTCATTGAGGGACACACCCCCCCCCACACACACACATGGGAAAAATTTTGCAGGGAGATAATTACTTGTCAAGAGGTCTTGGGATGGTAGTCAGATCCTTACAACAGTAAAAATTCAAAAACCAATGTAGCTCCAATGAAAATATCGTGCTATTTTTCCATTTTCAGGGTCTCCACTTCCAAATCCTGCTTCAAAGCTACTTTGCTTTCTATCTCTCTAGTCTAATTTTCTATTATAGATATTTATAGACATTATAGATATTTATGGATATATTATAGATATTATAGCTTTCCATTACTATAAGATTTTTGCCCTCAACTAAAAATACTTGAAATTTATAAGGGAATTTTAAGAGAAAATCCTGAAAACTGAAAGGCCTTTTTACAGTTAAGGAATTGTTAGTGAAGAAATTTCATGTAGCCAGGAGAGTATTTTTAGCCATAAGGCCCTACTGGCATCATAAACTATGAAAAACACCATTCTGTTTGCATTAAATCCAAATCAATGTCAACAAATATTCTACAAAGTTTGCTAGGTAGAGTACCTCTCACTGATATTGGATATTCTAAGGCCAATATCCATATGAACTGTGGAAAGATTTTATTTCATAATTTCACTCTTTATTATTCTTCATTGTCTTTCTTGCTCTTTTCTATCACCCCATGTTGTTCCTTTCAGCAATTATTCCCTACATTTACATATCATGTCTGATTTCCACTTACTGTTCCCTTAGCAAAGGGCCTTGTCTTCTATCCCTCAATGTGGTGTTTGAATGTAAAATGTTCCCTATAGACTCATGGGTTTGAATATATAATCCTTAGATGGTGATAGTGTTCTGAGAGCTGTGGAAACCTTAGGTGGTAGAAACTTCCTGGAGGAAGAGTGTGACTGGGGGAGGACCTTTAGGATTTTTAAAAAAATTAAAAAATTTTTTAAATTTATTTTTGGAGAGAGAGACACAGAGAGATAGACAGAGAGGGAAATAGAGATGGGTGTGCCAGCAGTCTCTCAGCTGCTGTGAACGAAATCCAGATGTGTGTGCCCCCTTGTGGGCAAGTGCAGCATTGCGCCCTTGCCTCACTTTGCATCTGGCTAAACGTGGGACCTGGAGATTGGAACTGGGTTCTTAGGCTTAGCAGGCAGGTGCCTTAACCACTAAGCCATCTCCCCAGCCCCGCCTTTAGGTTTTATAGTCCAGCTTTCCTTGGTGTTCCTCAATCTCTACTTCCTCCTGCCTCATATGATGATGTCATTCTAGTTTACAGCTTTGGCCACGTCTTCTTCTAATCATGATTGACTACCCCTTGGAACTGTAAGCCAAAAATAAAAACGTTCAATTTTTAAGCTACTTGCTGACAGGAAGTTTGTCCCAGAAACAAGAAAGTAACTAATACAGGCAGAGAAAACTGAGGGCATAGGCATACTGTAAATCAAACACACGTCAACAATCTTTCTTCTGGTTATTTTTCTGTGCTATATTTCCAGCCCAGGGCCTCATGCATACAAGACTGAAAGTCCACTGAGGTATATCCCTGCCCATACAAAAGTCTATTAGACTTTTCTCACAAATCATAGAATAAATTCTTTTTGCTTGGATGGAAAGATTATCCTCTTGGGGCTAGGGAGATGGCTTAGCAGTTAAAGGTGCCTACTTACAAAGCCAGTACACATGCAAAGCCAGATGCACAAAGTGGTGCATGCATCTTGAGTTTTTGTGAAGTAGCAGGAGGATTCTTTCTCAAATAAATAAAAATATTGAAAAGGGTATCCTCTTGATTCTTTTTTATTATATACTTATTTATTTGTTTTTAATTTACTTTATTTATTTGAAAGAGAATGAGAAAGAGGCAGGGGAGGAGGGAGGAAGAGAGAGAGAGAGAGAGAGAGAGAGAGAGAATGGGCCCACCAGGGCTTTTAGCCACTGCAAACAAACTCCAGACATATGCATCACCTTGTGCATTTGGCTTATGTGGGTCCTCAAGAATCAAACGTTGGTCCTTTGGCTTTGAAGGCATGTACCTTAACCACTAAGCCATGCATCCAACTGTGCTCTTGATTCTTATTGCTCTCATTAGTTTTTAGAATCATTCTGTTATTTATAGCATCTTCTTTAGCCTCAGTCTCTCTCTGCTGTCTTCTTACCACATAAATGTGTGAAACTTCTACTACGAAAAACACAATGCCCTAGGTGGTACAAGCATCTGGAGTTCAATTAAAAAAAATCATTTGAGTTTCTACTCTCACTCCTCTCTGCTTCTTGTTCAAAATTTTGAAGAAATGATGTTCTATCACAATTTCTTTATCATCTAATGAATCTGCAGCTTATTCATCGTTTATGTTTCATCTTGCTGGTAAAAGTTGCTTTGTGTGAGATTCCTTTTGGGTCATTTCTTACTGCTTTGGGTTGAGGTTAGAGTTAGCAATATATGGAATCTGATGATCATCATTAAACTCCTGAAAAAGTTTAGCTGCATTCAACTTATATTAGAGCCTCAGAATACTGAAACAGAGTACCTTCAAGATGGCCATTGAATAAACATTCACCTTAGGCAGCAGCAGAGCTTAGAATCATGAGCAGTTATTTGTAAATGGTACTGATTGATGTGGTTGTGTAATGAGTGCAAAATGTTAGCCCATAAAAGAATAAAATGAAACACTTGCTTGAGTAGGTGGGGATGGTAGAGAAACAGGATGCTCTGCTGGTCTGAATACCCCAGGCCTGCATTGTTGAGCAAAGTCCTTAAGGGCAGATAAGGGGATATTCTTGGTCTGCAGACCTACCTCACATCCCCTAGGCACTTCCTGTAACTGACCAACAGACCTGTTCACAAATTCCTTCTGTTTTTTATTTCCTTATACTCTTCTAAGAATGTAAGTTGTGATTTATGGCTTATCTCATATCCTGTTTTTGCAATAAACATTTTGTAGTTTTTTCCAATAAAAACTGACCCTCCAAACAGTTCTTTGCTGCATCCTGAGATCCTGAACTCTGGGTGTAGCCATGGTGGGCACCTTCTTTTTCTCTTCTTTCTTTTTTACCCAATAAAACTTTGCCTCACATTCTGTGAGTTGATGGTCTTACTTGTGTGACACTGGACCCCCAAATAGTTGCAAGCTGTTGGCTTGAGTTTCTTTTGGCATTGTCTTCATGCTATCTGTTCAACATGGTTTGAACCTGCATCAATAAGACCTCTTGACTAATACTGCCAAAAGAACTTTATTCATCTTGCCTTCTGAATTTCACTTTTTCCTCCTCCTTCATTACATTAGATTGGGTCATTACAGTACACCTTGCTGCCTTTAAATCCCTTAGTAGTATTTATCTGTTGAGAGAGGCTTTTAGGTACTTTCCTCTTTCTTGACTGTTGTCTTGTCATGGATTAGCCTTGTGTTCTATTAGGGGTTGTTGGCCACTGGAGGGAACACAACAGACATAGGAGTGGTCACGTGCATGGCTTGCAAGGTCAAGACTGGAGCAACAGAAGTAACCTGGTGTTTGACAGATGAAATTTGTTCAATTGTGTTTTGTACTTTCTTAAAGGTGTTCTTTCTTTTAGAGAGGAGAGTAATCATTAACTTGAAACCTTTCCTTCTCTGAGAGCTGGAAGTATAGATCAGTGGAAACACACTTGCTTAGTGTTGTAGTCAGCTCATGTTGCTGGGATGGACTTCCAATCCAGGCACAGTTTATGGGAGGAACAGGATTTATTGAAGTGTCCAGATCCAGGGGAAGTTGCATAATGGTAGCAAAGAGAAAACCCACCACCAAAATCAGGAACAAAAACCTGAAGCCAAACATCAGGGAACCCAGGTAGAACTCAGACTGCTTCTCTGTACACCTTAGATCTGTCCCCAGTGACACCTGCCCTCCCCAGCAGGAGTCTTCCTGCTAGGGGAAGAAATTGCAAACTCCATTTTAATAACACCTGACCTGGTCTTAAGGTGTGGGTTTGAGATTCCATTGTAAAGATATGCAAATGTGCCTAGCAGGAGTTCCTGAAGTGTGCTGGGCTTTTGGCTATAGTTAGGGGACATAAATTGAAACAACCACCCTGGGTTTGAAACCCTGGGTTTGGCTTCAGATTTGGAACAACAACAAACATTCATTCATTGAGTTTTATTTCTCCAGCAGAATCCCTAGTGAGAACAGTTAGAGCAGTTTTAAGTGGATCTAGAATCCGAGGAATGTTGACCAGGATAATGTAGATAAAGGAGGAAATGATTTAGATGAGAGTCACACTAGGAAGGTTGCTGATGATCTAGTGTTGTGATTTAACAGAGACAGAGCCCCTCCCAGCTTGCCTCACACATCATTGTGTTCTCCCCTACCTCCATCCCGTCAGAGAGCCCTACTATCACCACTAGCAAAAATATAGCATAAGAAATTAAAGATTTTTCCAGTGTTGTAGTTTTTGAATGAAAGGATAGTGGAGGCTTATCAGGTGTTGGCGCTGGCTTTTCCCACTGAGGATGAGACATCTGAGTCCATATTCACCAATTCTAGGACATACTTACTTGGGTTAACATAAATAGGTGCAGCCTTGTTTCAAGAGATCAGTTTGGGAATCTGAATCTCCCTTTTCAGTGGTAACCTATTCATTAAGCCCAGGAATGATTTACATTCAGCACTATGTTTTCCAAGTGCTGTGTTTAAATAACACACCACATGTATGTGAAGAAAGACATACTCAAATGTTAAGAATTTTTGGAAAAATAAAGAATTTTTGAATGACTTGTTTATGCTTTAATTGTTCTTCCCTCTTTTGTGTTTGGAATGTTTACATTACTATAGCAGATGATTTTTGTATGGCTCTAAAGAAGTATTCATTACACAAAGTTTGCCATAGTTTAGATCACATGTTCTGTTCTTGAGTAACAAGAACTAAACTATAATTTCAGAAAAGTCTACCAGTATGAATGCCACATGTTCTCTTTCAAATGAAGATTATTTCTTTGAGTTTTGAGATTTGTATATAAATTGGAATACACAGTGTCAGGAAGCTATGTGAAGAAAAGAGACATACAGACACTCAAAACCTGTAAAAATGGTGAGAATTAGTGCTGTTGAGTGCTCAGGGCTGAATGAGACATTTCTATCACTCCTCCAATGCTCAAGGAAGTTTGCAGGAAAGGTGGAAAAAAGAATGTCACAGCCAAAGGATCAGAGAAGAGCTTTGACATGCTTCCTTTTGTTTAATGCTGCATTCTTGTTTGTTACCTGTGCATGTTTTCAGCATTTGTCATGACCCAAACAAGCACATCAAAATAGAAGAGGACTACTTGGAAAGAAGAAGGGATTAGTGGAAGTGGGATGGGGAAGGAGATTATGATCAAAGTACATTATATACATGTATGAAAATTGTCAATAAGAAAGTTTTAAAACAGAACTGTTCCATTTTTGTGTTTAGGTTCTATGAATTGCCATGCCTTGAACCATTGCTCTTTGTTGAATAATCATTAAGATTTGCTGGGGTTAAGGAGATTACTCTGATCTCTGGGAAAAAAATATTGTTTTTTTTTTTCCCCCCATCTTGTATGTAGCATAAGATACAGTTTTATTATTACTGGAAAAGGTAGTACAAATTGGCTATATATGATTTGTTCTTGTGGAAAATAAATATATCACATTTCTTTATTTAGAGGCATGGTCAGTGAGCACATTGTTATAAAATAAGCTCATAATCCCATAGTATCTTTACACTCCCATTTTCTTACATTGTATACTCAAAATATTAAAACACCAAGCTTTCAGAATCTCTTCTCATTTAGATAATGGCTAGAGCAAGAAGACTCAAAGCTCAAAGAAACTGGCATATTCTGTTTATCTTTATTGAACATGGAGGTTACTACTATAATTCTTAAGGTCTTCTTTTGGGTGAAGGCTGTAAGTTCAATAAATGAAACTCCAGGTAACCCTGAATCTAAAAGATTTGGTAGTTCATTTTTCATCTTGTTCCAGGCTGCAGAGCAGATCAGAGAGAAGTCTAGAGTGGCAGATGGCACAGGCAGCCATTTTAGACAGACTAGGACATGCCACTTGCAGAAATGAGATTTGACCAAGAGCTTGGATCCTCCTTAAAGTGTGGGTTGTAGATAAGCAATCTGAGCATGTGTGAAAACTGTGTATTCGTAAGGGAGAAGATAGGAAATAAGGAAATGATCTTCATTTTTTAAATTTCAAATATATCAATACATGTATGTTTAATTTTAAACCTGTATATAAGTAGCATGCATTTCATAAACCTGCTATTACTAAACCATAGAGTATTTGGTGGCCAATTTTCAGTCTATAGTAAAAGTTCATCTTTTTTTTTTTTTTTTTTTTTTTTTTTTTTTTTTTTTGAGGCAAGCCCAACAGACTGGCCTGATTTATATCCTTTTTAATGTGAGAGAGGGAGGGAGAGAGAGACAGAGAGAGAGACACAGAGAGAGAATTGGTGTGTCAAGGCCTCCACCCACTGCAATCAAACTCCAGATGCATGTGCCACCTTGTGCTCTTGCTTCAATGCTCAATGGGACCTGGAAGTTGGAGACAATTCCAAGCATCTTAACCACTAAGCCATCACTGCAGCCCAAAGTTCATCATTTTTTTACTATGAAAAGCCTAGTGATTAATGTAAATTCTCAATTTTAACCCATATTAGGAGAGGTATTCATGCTTTGAGATTCATGTATTTGGACCCTTACAGTGTGGTATATTAATCATGAATATTCAAGAGATGTATTTTGACAATGGGTGCATGCTCTTAATTAGCCTTTAGTTCTCATTTTAAAAGTATTTACAGTCTATGGGAAGACACAAGCAAAACACCTTCATTGTTCATTGGGCTTTAGAGAAATTTAAAACAAGTTGAATAAATTCACATTTTTCTTTCAGGCTCCAAATAATTAATGAGGTGTTTGGCTAAATCCATGTATGAGAGGTTGACAATTCCATGAGTTGATGATAGAAATTATTATTATTATTTTAATGTTTCATTTATTTGAGAGAGAGAGAGAGAGAGAGAGAGGCAGAGAGAGAGAGAGAGAGACAATGGGTGCTCTATGGCCTTTAGCCACTAAAAATGAACCTTAGACACATACACTTCATTGTTCATTGGGCTTTATGTGGGTACTGGAGAATTGAACCCTGATCCTTAGGCTTTGCAGGCAAACACTTTAACCATAAATTATTTTCCCACAAAGTGTTTTTTTTTTTTTTCCTAGCCCAGCCTTAGTTTGTAAAACCCTTCAGTTCATATGTCTATTAATTCAAGCATGTTTACAATATGTGCAATTGAGGTTCTGTGATAGTTGAGACGCTGATCCTGGGTTATAGTTCTCTAGTTCAGATTACATTTCTAATTTCTTCTGCTATTTCTTATTTTGTCATCTTGGATATATTATTCACTCTTTCTATGCTTGAGTTTTCTTATATGTCAACTGGAGAAGACACAAGTATTATCTCTTTTATAGAGGTATGAAATAAATGCATGAAGATGTAGTAAGTGCACTTGAAGTGTTATTTATTATTATTGATGTGTGCCCGACTTTATTTAGATTCAGGGCAAGGTTGTTGCACTAACATAGCTTAACTTCTAAAAGAGTCACAATAAGCAGATAAATGAGAATTAGGAAAATGTAGGCAGTAAAAATTTCTCCAATGTAAAATAAGTGTGATGGAGCTGTGTGTTGGAGGGCTGGTTCTATTGTTCTTAGGATGGGTGTTGAAGTCATCTCTGAAAATATAATAGGGCTGGAGAGATGGCTTAGTGTTGGGCATTGTTAAAAAATGACTGGGACTGTGAGGAAGCTGGCCTGGGCTGTTGGACATGACCAGGGACCTTGGGCTGTGGGGGTTGCAGCTGGCCTTCTTGTTGGGAACCCACTCTGGAGACAGAGACTGGCCCTCCCTGCCCTCAGGCAAGGTTGCAGTGTGCCCTATCTTCACCCAGAGTGGGCAGAACTGGAAGGCCCCTCTATCCCAAAAGCATCTGACCATTCCATACTTAGGCTCTCGCCCCCACCACAGTTCCTGACCTTGTGGTTAGCTGCCCAAGAGACCCTTATGTGGCTAAAGTCATGTAGCTTTTCCTGCCCCATCTCCCTTGCAGTTCTCCCTCTCGACTTTTGCCTTCCTACCAATTAGACAGCAACCCATAAACCTATGTATCCAATTGTCTTATTGTCTGCATAGACCTTCTCAACCTTTCTCAAGAGTTTATAAACCCACTTCCCTTTTGAATAAACGAGAGCATGCTATCCATCAGACGGCCTCCCAGGTGGTTCATTGTCCATCACACTCACCTGCTCCAGGACCCTACTTCCCCTGAACTCCTCCTGTGCCCAGGATATCGGTGGCCAATGACCCCTGGGAATGGCGAGAACCACAGCTTAGCAGTTAAGACACTTGCCTGCTAAGCCTAAGGACCAAGGTTCCATTCCCCAGTACCCACATAAGCCAGATGCACAAGGAGGCGCATGTATCTGGAGTTCATACACGAGACTAGAGGCCCTGGTGTGTCCATTCTCTCTATATCTACCTCTTAGTGTATGTCTCTCTCTTTTCTCTTAATAACTAACTAACTAAATAAATAAATAAATAAAAGATAAAACTAGAAAAGAGACATAAATGGGAAAAGTGAGCTTTAGGTAAGGTCATTCTTTTGCTTCTCTTACAGTGCCTAATTCCCACATATCTTGTATTATATGTGATACACATCGTATAAGAACATATATATCATATACGCTTGGTTGACTTTTCAATTGATTTACATCAAGGTTTCAGGTTTCAATAAAGTTTCACAGATTTTATTAAAATATGTAGAAATTAAATTTCAAAATCCAAGGATGTAGAATGTGACATTTACCTTCCAATTAAGGAGGGAAATCTAATACTTTCCTTGTTAACACTCACATTTCATGGTGAAGCAAATATTGAGGACAATCTGTAAAAGTTTAAGAGAATTATGCAGACTTACTGGAAGGAGAGTTGCTTAGAGTTGGAGGGGCTCCATGAATTGATGTATATCACTGGTAAGCATAGAAAAGAGTTCTTGTTCAGACCTGGAATCTGGGAATCTTGACTTTCCCTTAGGTCTAAACATTAAGTACAATTAAATCAATTAAATTTTAGAAGGCACATTGTCATTTCTAATATGTTCTATAGGCAATTTATTTTATGTTTATATTATTTGAGAAAGTCAGATATATATATATATGGAGAGAGAGAGAGAGAGAGAGAGAGAGAGGGAGAGAGAATGGGTGACTCAGGGCCTGTAGCTATGCAAACTCCAGATGCATGGGCCACCTTGTTTACCTGGTTTATGTGGGTACTGGGGAATCGAACTTGGGTCTTTAGGCTTCATAGGCAAGCATGTTAACTTGAATCACTGTAGATAATTTTAAAAATTCAAAATCATTTCTTTTCACTGGAACCAAAGCTGCTTGCTTTATGTACCCTTTGTGCTTAAGATAAATTATCAATATGCTCTGCAGGTCAAGAAAATCTATTCTTCTCCATAATATGTAAAATACTATATATAATCTAATTTTCCTTCTTTTGGCCCTAAAATATACATACAAATAAAAAAATCTGAACATTTCTGTGATCAGTTTATTTTTTTTTCTTTTTCTGAAACCTTTATGCTTAACTTTTTCCTAGATAAAGCTGTAATTGTGACAGGATATATTAGCCACTGGAATTCAAACAGAAGGGCGAATCCTAATCAAATTGGCACTAATTTCTTTCAGGAGAAATTATCATCATTCACAGCAAATTTGCTTTCACTGAACTGTGCCAACTCAGGGAATGGTTCTCAGCACTTTTCTCTTAGCCCATCAACACAACTGATCAATTCATTCTGTAACATCAATGTCTTTCTTCTCTTAATTCTTTATGATGAGCAATAAGGTAGAATGTCAATTTTTCTGATTTATTCTACCTTTGTTCCACTTAAAAGAAACTGCCATAAATGGATTTCTATTTTCTGTAACATTTATTACTGAAATGAATTTGAGTAAAATATATTATAGAACTTAAATCGTGCATATTTCAATTATTGAAGTAATGTTAAGAATATCAATTTAAATTATACATCTGACAATTATTATTATCTAGCTTTACACTTTACATACAAGAAGATATATATGTGTATGTATATGTATATATGCAATGCATATGTAAATACGCATATCTATTTCAGTTAGACTACAGAATCATATGTTCCTATCAGTTATGCTACTTTATATAAATCATAGACTTCCAGATGTCATCATAATATTTATATTTAGTTCTGACTTCTCCTCATCATCTAAACTGTTGTGGCATGCAGCTCCATCTGCTCAAAATATACATTTTTATAGTTTTATAATAATCCATCATCTAAACAGCTTGCCACATTGCAAATAATGTGAAAATACAGCAAAAAGGCAGATAGAAGCACTAGGCAGTGCTTGTTTGGTTCTGCAGGCTTATACCCATCTGCATTTAATTACCTTTTATTTTTGTTCATATGTAGAGCAGTCTCTTGTGCAAACTTGTGGCTAGGAAATTTTCATAATTATGGTTTTATTATTTCAGTTTTGTAGTTATAACCACAACAAGATGAAAGACTTTGTCTGAAAACAACCATCTTTACCAGTAAAAAGTGTTAATTACAACATAAATGATGTCAGTGAAAATATTGGAAAATTCCAGGTTTAATTAGGTCTACAACAGAAATAGAACTGTCACAAGGCTTGGCATTTTGGCAGCTTTAATTCCTGTGTGCAATTTCTTCTTTAAGCAGATCACATATAGAGAGTAAGAAAATGAACATGTCATTTGTTTAAAGCATATTGTTCAAGTGTGTACCCAAGCTGAAGTGCAATAGTCATTCACAATATGGTACAGTGACAAAATATTTCCAATCAAGTTTTCCACCAAGATACATATTCATCCTTTATGTATTGCTTCTTCTTCTCTTTTTCCTAAGAAGTGATAAGAATTCGAGTCTATCTAGACACAAGCAGTACCTCAGATATATTCTCAAGAATGATACCCTCGATTCACTTACCTAAATTCAGCAAACATGAGATGGGAAAATAACCATAATGGAAAGAGTAGGGTATTTTCTTAGTACTGTGGAATGTTAGAAGTACAGCCCCAAGACTGCGGAACAGGGATCTTCCTGCCAAAAGAAGATCATAATTGCCATAATTAAAAATAAGGCTCACATTTATTAAAAACTGAACCCCCTGTTGTGCAAATCATCCTGTAATGCTTTGCATAACACTCAGGAATTTATGATGCCTAAGGATAAGATAGAAATATTCCTTTCCCTACTTGCAACTATTAATACATGCTTGTCAGTGAGTTTCAAGTCATCAAATTAAGATGTTAAATAAGTCACAAGTAATGATTACAAAGAAGGAAAAAAAAATATATATATATATATATATATATATATATATTGTTTTAAAGATCATATTTTAATTTGCTTGCACTCCTAATAGCAAAGACATTCTAGCAGGGAGCCTAGTATGAGGCTTTTCCACAACTCCAGCATTCAGCAGGAGCCAAGCCAACAATTAAATGAGTACTCAGCAGGATTCCTCAAACAAAGCCAACAAAGCAATGAAGGCAGTCTTCTCTCATGGAATGGACTCCATATCTTGGTGACTCAAAGGGAATGTGAGGCTATGTATAGTTCTTGTGGTATTGCATGATGCTGAAATGTCTTTGCCTCTGCTACCTGTTCTGTACATAATGAGTTAACCTTTGGAAGTTAGGTGTTCCCAGAAAAAAAAAAACAAAACAAAACAAAACAAAACAAAACAAAACAAAACAACAACAAAAAAAAAAAAAATAAGGATACTTTATTAAAAGTGTTATCCCCCCTTCTCCTTCCCTCTCCTCTTTCTTTCTTTCTTTCTTTCTTTCTTTCTTTCTTTCTTTCTTTCTTTCTTTCTTTCTTTCTTTCTTTCTTTTCTTTCTTTTTCTTTTTCTTTCTTTCTTTCTTTCTTTCTTTCTTTCTTTCTTTCTTTCTTTCTTTCTTTCTTTCTTTCTTTCTTGGAGGAGGGGTAATTATGATGTGAGCCATTGGTTCAGCTTCAAAAGTTCCTGTTACTTTGAGGTCTCTTCACTGCTTGTATCACAGTTTCTCCACCTTTGTTTCACACGAATGATTATTGCATTCTGTTACTATGTGAGAACACAGTCTAGTGATCTCAAAACTTACTAGGAGAAGCCTCCTATATTTCCATGAGAAACTGGTAGATCTGGCCACATTGTCCTTACCATATAATCTTCCTCCCACATGTTAAAGGACGTGTGGGGATGGGGTTCAAGGTAAAAGAAGAGTAGAGAACTGTAAAATTAAAGAGTGCCTAACTTCACCAAAGTATATTGTTACTAAATGGGGGGACATCTGCTCAGAGATTTCAGAGATTACTGCAAATGTAACTGCAGCATTGGCCCTGGGCTGGATGCTTTAGCACTGCAGTCTTTCATCTCACATGGGGTAGAGCAGAGGAAACAAAAGGAAGTAATGAGCAAGCATGATAATCTACATGCCAATGTAAGGATATAAATTTAGAGTGTGGTTCTTACCTGGGGATTCTAATGGTGAGCTGTGTGAGGAAAATGTGCCCCGTTGTTGTTCACTTGACATAGAGTACAGGGAAAGTCAAGGGTGCTTCTCCCATGCCAGGTTTCTTTAAGGAATCTAAGATACGTTTCTATATTTAAAAAAAGAATACCATGAATAAAGAAGGAAGGAACAACTTTTGGACTCTCACAGTGGTTAAACCAGGCAACATCATGCCTTGGTGGGTCTGGGACTTGTACCATTAACAGACAATGCTAAAATGAAGCTGCTTTTTCTAAGAGTGTTGTCAGATCTGACTGGAATTGGACCAAAGCTGAATCTGCTTCAGAGAACGTATGCAGACTTCACAAAACCACCACATTGGAAGAAACCACTACAAGAGGGTGACAATGTTGAGTGAGACCTGGGTTACCACTCCAACCCAGACAAGTGCCCACGAACATACTGAACGAGCCACTCCTCACTTATTCAGGTGTAGGTAGCAATACTGTAGGCTTGATGGCTTATAAACACAGCACTTAATGTGCACACTTATGGAGTCTGAGAAATAGACATCGGGGTTTGGCATAGTTGCTGTTTGGTGAATGTCATCCTCATAAGCGACCATCTTTCCCTATGTCCTTACTGACAAAAGGAGGGTGGGCCTATGCTAGGGTCTCTTTCATGAGGGCACCAAAACACTTTAGATTGTTCTATCCTTATGACCTCATCATCTCCTAAAAGTTTTAGTAAGTACTTTTTCCCTGTGTGACTCAACAAGTGTACATTATTATATCATTTTTTAAAATTCTACAAAGTTAAAAATAAAGAAAATGGATTATATCATTTTTTTTATTTTGAATTCTACAAAAATTGTAGTTAAAAATAAAAATCCTCTGAAAATGGACCCAGGCCCATTTTTTTTTCTGACAGGTATAAAAGAGAAGTAGAGAATTCATAATGAAATATAAAAGGAATGATTTATTTTGAATCCTGTAATTATGTAGGAAATTGTAGAAGCCAGATCATGAATGGAAACGTTACACGCTCAAAATCCTCTGCACAGTTGAGAAAGGGACACACACAAAGTGTCATGGGAAACCATTAAGGATTATTATATCTTTTTTTGTAAAATGAGATAATGAGATCCTTTTTGGAATTCAAATGAATGTGCATGAACTATTTTAGGTTAAGACTCAGCACCTAAGCTGAAACTGCCTCCACCCAGCTGCTGCTGACGGTATATCATGTGTTTTGAAAAATTGGCCCTTTATACCTTCTAACCAAATATTTTTTTAAAGATTTTTTTTTTTTAAAGCAATGTTAGGTTTCTAATTTTATTTTGTATTTTTGAAGGCTAAGGTGCATCAGGTAGTAGAATATTTTAGTTCCATTCAAGAATTTTTTGGTTTGTGGTTAAATTTCCTTTGCTGTTTCATGCATGGTAAAAGTGAATTTCTGCACTTTGGTGTGCCTTTTAAGTAATCTGAATAATATGCGTTCATCTTTAGTTAGCAGCCATTTTTCAAAATGAAAGGCATATATATTAGTGTAAGACTGTGCCTGGCCCTCAACTACTCCATATTTTGTAAAACAGTGGTCTTTCAGACTGTACCTTTCCCGGAGAGACTTTATTTTGCAATTGCATTTGACTTCATTTTGAGGCTGGAGGATGTCTCCACATCTTGTTGGACACATAAAGATGATCATCTGTCCTGAACCACCCATGAGGTACAAACTGATAAATAACCTATTCCTGAAAATAAAACAGATACCACCCTATAAATTTATCAAAGAAATATTTGTTAAATACACATGATCATATTAATATCATATCAGGAAAACCAGGCCTGAATAATTTAAATTGAACACACCTGGCTTAATTTATAGAAACAATTGTACAAAGTCCTTTTATGTAATAATTGGATTCCATTGTAGACACTAACATTGTGATGGCAACAGCCCCAACAATTAATTTCCCTCTTTCATGGCTCTATAAAGACAGGCCAACTTCTTCTGCCAATATGGAACTTCCCCTAGATCTAGAGAATATCATAAAAACTGAACTGAGAGAGATTAATCAGAATGTTTTATATTTTAGGTCATTCCAACCCATCTGATCTCTAAGACCTCACTGCTAAATGCCTTGCCATTATGTTGTTAACCTGTTACCCAACCTAGTTGAGGCCCATATTAGACTGGATAAAGGGCAGGGACACCTCTGTCCGATTGTTTGGCATGGAGCCTCATGTCATTGTCACCCCCTTTAAGGTAACAGACTTCACTTGGCTTCAGAGAAATAACAACAGGGTTACTATTGCCTCGAGGGGTTTCTGAACACTATGGTCCTTATAAATGGATGAGCTCCTTCTCTAGGACAATCTAAACCCAACCCTGATTTCCTTCAGAGATGGGGGGCACACCCTCCCCTAAGGAGGGGAAAAAGTCCCCATAAAGTCTATCTCCCATGAGGTCACAGGATCAGCACATGCTGGGACAAAACTAAACATGCTATTAGCCATGCAATGCAAGGATTGCCAATCAAATCAAAACCGATAATGGTCCCTGGAAGATAAACACTTGTCCCTTTTCAAAAACATTGGACCTCAGCTTTTCACCTACAGCTCCATCTGGGTCAAATGGAGGGACCCATTAACTGGGGCCTGAGGGGACCAGACCCCCTCCTCAAAAAAGACCTATTTGGGTACCGGCAAGAGACTTAAAATATTTACCCCAACAAGGGGATGATAATAATCAATTTTCCAGGGAGTGTCACACCCTGAGAACTATGCCTCTGTTTCTTCCCAGGAACAACTGAAGGTATGGATGCTACTAGACCTGAATGAAGCCAGAAAAGCTCCAGAGAGATTTACAGAAGAGGAGTCGGGACTCCTAAGACAACCTGCTGTAGACGAGCTTACATGGCTTTTTATTCCACCTTCTCCCTCCTTGGACCCCTCCTTCTTCTTGCTCTTTACCCTACCATCTCCTCCTCCCCTGAATCCTCCTCTTCTTCTTCCCTCACTCGGGTGTAATTAATAAGATTACACAATTCATTCACCAACAGCTTGAGGCAATTAAACTTCATCAGGCCAAGGCACCACAGGTTTGCGACTCAAAGACAATGGCTTTTCCACTTACTGGCTATCCACCTAACATCCCTTTCAACAGGATAAGACCCCAGCCCCAAGGCTGGAGTGGTCAACGGATGTTCCCAGGATAAGGCTCCCAGCCCCAAAGCCATCCAAGAAAACAAAAGGGGGAGATGTTGGGCTCTGCCCGGTGTGAAGCAATCTCTGTGCATGGGTTAATAGATAACTGCAGACCTTGTGACTTCCCAGAACAGATCAATGGAGTCACTACTCAAGAAGAAGGCACTTTTGGTTACCTAGTGCCCAATGGTTCCCGACAGGAACAATAGTCAGAGAACTCCTGACCCTCCTTGGGGCTTCACTTTAATTCAGCCCTCACTGTTAGTATGGTGTTCTTGAATCGCCATCCACCTGTCTGGCCATCCATTCATCCATCTGGACCTGCCAGCCATCCATCTATTCTGAAGTGGTTTTTCCCTTCATTTCTACAATTTCCACATTTCATTCCTGCAGCTGGACTCAACTCTTCAGCTCCTCTCTAACCTGTGATCTGGCAGCAGTCACACTCCAGCAGACTTCCCACTTGAGTTCATTATCTTAGTCTCTTTTGAATCCCTATCTTAGATTTCCTTGAAACTCCTTGAATGCTGCTATGCACTTTAACCCCTTATAGCCATTCTTTAACCTACATAATACATATAGGTAGTTATATTTATGTGTGATGAATAACGTGCTCTGATAAATGAGATTAGTAAATTAGATTGAAATAAAAGAACTTGTCTTTGCCTTGGCCTGGTATCAAGGAAATCAGGATGACTTGGAAAATTGTTGCTGTTGAAAGCATCCTGCACTGTATATGTTTTTGCTGTTCAAACAATTGGGTGGGCATTGAGGAAAGATGCTCACGTGTTCATCTGTTTCTGACATAGTAAAACCTTCTCTAACCTTAGTGATTAACCAAGTCAGTCTGTTTATTTAATTGAGAATAGGAAAAAATGCCAAAGTTGTTTACTAAATGAATATGTAAAAAGTTTGAAGATGAGCAGTTAACTCAGAATATTCTCTATAAGTACCTGCATGCTTGCAACAGTTTAAATTCCAAACCAATATGTAGCATAAAAAATGAAGAAGGTAAAACTTTTATTGTTTTACTCTAGATAACAGTGCCTTGTCCAGTAAATTAAAAAAAAAAAAGATTCATTGTATGTGTATGAGAAAATAACTCTAATCCAAGCACTTTCTCTTACGGGAATGCTTTTTGCAGCTGTGTTTAAGAACTGCTTCTTTAATTTATTGTTAGTTTTGAATTTCTGGCTGTTTGTAAACAATGTCAATTGCGAAAGGATTTTTCTTGTGATAAATCTTGTGAGCTCTTTAAGTCACATGGGCTTCATTATCATGATCTACGTTTTCATATGAGGAAATCTGTATTTTTCTTGTTTTTAGTTTTACTTGTGTGTTAATTGAATTACTATCTTGTGAAAGATTCTTTACTTGCAACTTGGGATATTTCAATGATCCCTATGAGAGAATCAGAGAAGCCTGATGGATGAACTGGATAGATATTTACCAGACGAGACAACCAGCCTCTGCTCTGTTCAGTGATTGGCCTGAGAATTAGAGTCAGACTACCCACAGCCAAAAGCAACTCAGCAGGAAGTTCAAATGGAATAAAAGATGAAGAGGCAGCCTTAGGCTGCTATCAAGAGAGGAGAAGAAACAACCACATCAGCTGTTGCTGTCAGGACCAGCAATTTCCAGGGAAGACTCAAATCCTAACTTAGAACAATAAACAGACCAACATTGTCAAAGGCAAAACTGTTGGTGATTATGCTACAAATGAAGTTGAAGGAAACCAGTAAAAGAATAAGTTAGCACTTCCAAGGAATTAGCACTGCATAGATTTATAGGAGGGATAGAATTGCCTTTATTACTATAAGCATCAATAAAGCAATAATCAGTTGTACTAATGAGGATTTGAGCCCCAATCCTGTAACAAGACCACTCATTCTGCCAGTCTAAGGCACTTATCTAAGAATATTTGCTGTTGTTGATGTTGTTATTATTATTCGTTTGCTGTTGTTTTTGTGGCAGGATCTCCCTCCAGCCCAGGCTGACCTCAAACACATGGTGATCCTCCTACCTCAGTTTCCTAAGTGCTCGGACTAACGGTGTATACCATGACTTCTGGCTCTTTTACTAAGAACACTTTTATCTATCATCTCATTGAATTTTCACAAGCACCTTTTGTTGATGATATTGTGACTACTGTTGTCAGTTACGGTGATAATGATACTCTAGAACGTTAATGGCATGGACTGGCATGTTAATATTCCAGTCTGAATGAATTTGAGACCATAGAAGTAGGGTGGTCATGCTGATTTTCCCATACCATCCTCCACAAAGCAGGTCATTAAAAACTTCCAAGGATATTCTGATTTTCCCTGAAACTGATCAGAAGACCTTCATATGAGTTTCCCTTCCCAATTCCAGAGGAAAGCAGTATCCTCATCTTTGAGGGCACACGGCCAAAGCACACCCAGCCCTTGCTGCATCTCCTCTAGTTTATTATCATTAGATCATATTCCTTTTGGCCCTACCCAAGTTCTCCATGAATTATCCATTACTTATCAAGCCTGCTATAAAATCACTCAGGTTAAACTATTTCTTTGGGCCTTCATTTCCTTCACAAGATTTTACTCATGCAGCACATTAATAAAATAAATGTTTCCTTTTTAAATTTTTTTGGTTTTTCGAGGTAGGGTCTCGATCTAGTTCAGGCTGACCTGGAATTCACTATGTAGTCTCAGGGTGGCCTCAAACTCACAGTGATCCTCCTATCTCTACCTCCCGAGAGTGCTGGGGTTAAAGGTGTATGCCACCACGCCTAGGAAATGTGTTCTTTATTAGTTGGTCTTTTGCTAGGAAGCTCATGAATTTAGAAGGATAAAAAAAAAGGAAACATTTTCCCTTCCCTATGGTGGGTAAACTAGGGTGTAAGATTTTCCTGCCCATCATAATACTGTTAATAAAGGTCTAAGCCAGTGGTTTTCCTAAACATTAGGACTCCAGCTTTAGGGTGGATGATAAGTAACAAACAGAAACATGAAGAACAAGAAGAGTCTCCAGAAGCCAATTCAGTAACTCTCCACTGGGAAGATTTTGCTTCATTCCAGGGGTACTGTCATTGTGTGGAAATTATACACACACACACACACACACACACACACACACACACGTTTGGTTTTTTGAGGTAGGGTCTCACTCTAGCCCAGGCTGACCTGGAATTCACTATGTAGTCTCAGGGTGGCCTTGAACTCATGGTGATCCTCTTACCTCTGCCTCCCCAGTGCTGGAATTGAAGGCATGAGCCACCACTCCAGGCTGGAAATTGATTGTTACAACTTGGGGGACTTCTACTAGCATCCACTGAGTAGAGATTAGGGATGTGTAAGAACTATAAAATTTAGAAGACAGGGCTGGACAGATGGCTTAGCGGTTAAGGCACCTGTCTGCTAAGCCTAAGAACCTGGTTCTAATCTCCAGGTCCCACGATTAGCCAGATGCAAAGTGACGCAAGGGCGCAATGCTGCACTTGACCACAAGGGGGCACAAGCATCTGGATTTCGTTCACAGCAGCTGAGAGACTGCTGGCGTGCCCATTCTCTATCTGTCTTCCTCTCCCTCTCTGTCTGTCTCTCTCTGTGTCGTTCTCCAAAAATAAATAAAATAATAAAAAAATAAAAATAATTAGAAGACAGCCCCCTCCACAAAAGAATTAATTGGATCAAAAAAATGGATCGAAAGTGTTAAAGTTGAAAAACTTTGAAGTCAATCAGCAGGTCTAACTACCTAATTGTTGGGTAAGGGCATTCCAAAGCAAAAGTGCAGATTGCCCTGGGCATGAAGCGGGAAGTATGCTTTACCTTTTGTCCTGTCAGTCATGGTGATTTTCAATTCTGAGTCCACGGCCCTGCCTCCCTGGGCCATTACTGGTTAAGTATCTACAGAGTTTCCCAGTGACCCTTGGTTCTATCCTGTGAGCTGCTGCTAACCTCAATTTTCCCCTTGTCTATATCCAATCTTTGCCAACAAGGGAGGTTGATAACAGTCTCTGGGGTAGATGGGGAAGACCATGGCCAAGAATCCATCTCAGAAAAACAGAGAAGCAGCAGGCATTTGGAATGCCAGTGATCTGAGGCTCCAGTAATCCAGCACATGCTCCAATGATTGCTTCAGATTTTATTATCAAAATTAAAGTTGAGAGAAGAGTGATTAGAAATTTTAAGAAGGGCACACCCAAAACAGTGTCACACTCTTAAGCATGGGCTCTCTTCTAAGAGAAGAGCCCCATGCAACTGTGTTTGTTGATCACCCATGAATGGATTCCTGAGGTGACAGCATGGCTGGTGCTGGTACCTCCAGGGAGGAAGGGTCCAGAGAAAAAATGACTTTTCTGTCCAAGGCTTTAGAGTCCACAGCAGGAAGCCAAAAAGTCTAGTGCCAAGCTTCTGTCCCTCTTGTTCCCCTTAGGGACATAGAATATATGGCCAGAGAGCCGCCATAACTTAAAATGATAAGATGCAAACAGAGAGGAGGGCAATACTGGGAAGCTAAGCTGGGATACTGACAGGCCAGTGTGGAAAGTGCAGTGCTTGAGTATGCTCAGCAGCCAGTTCTGAGCCCATGCAAAGACTCTAGATATTCAAAACTGTACCAGGCAAAAATGAAGCTTCCTGGAAGAGCTCACTGCAGAGACAGCATGGAAAGGCTTACTTACAGATGTGTATCTTACATGGTGATAGTTTGGGGCACACTGGGGTCATGCCATGAAGTCACTTGCAAAAAAAAAAAAAAATCTGTGGAAGGGAGAGAAGCATTTGATTCTTTGGGGTGGCTTTGATGTTGCTAGATATAAAATACTTATGTGAGTGTGACACATGTGGGAAGTGGAAAAAATCCCCCACCTCTACCAAAAGATCACAAAGAATGCTTTGGAACCAGACTAACTTACTTTATGATATCTCCATGGTGGCAGACTTTGAGAGCAGGAGGTTAGCCTGATTTTTCTATATACACTGAATCTAATCATGGGTTAAAAGTAGAGAATCTTTTCTGGTTAAAGAAATGCAAGACAGGAAAGGACTTAAACTGCTACTGGACATTTTAGGATGCAAAAAGAGCCTGACCCAAGGAATGCAGATACCATCAAGAGTGGAAAATGCTACAAAATAGATTGTTTCCAAGAATTTCCGGTTAGGAGAGTGGCTGTGTGAGCATCGTGACTTGTGTCCAATCAGACTATATCTGATTTCTGATATACACACATGTGAGACAATAAGTGTGTCTTTTCACTGAGTTTGTGACAATTACTTACAGAAGGAACACGAGAGGCAAGCACATGCACTGAGCTTACACCCAATCAGCACTGTGAGGAAACAAGATTGCGAAAATTAGAAATGAGATGAATGTCCAAGATCACAGAATCTAACCCTCCCAGCTTTGAGGGAAGAAAGCTGCTGTTTCAAGGAGATAATTTTCACAGCCAACATCACATAGCCAGACCCTTGGCAGCCAAATCATAGCCTTTCCCACTATACACACGTTTCTGGATGAAAGAAAGGACCGGAGACGAAGGCACCTAGAAATAGATGCACATTCACAATATCAAGAAAAAAAGCTGCCAGTGTCAAGAAGAGAACAAAGAAAAGTCACTGGAAGCAAAGGATCTGGAGACAAGGAAATCTTTTTCATTCAAGGACAAGCTCCAGCCCAAACAGGGATGAAAAATGATCAAATAAGACAGGAAGGAGAAGCCCCTGCCTGAATTTCTGCACCACCTAAATCAGACTGGCTTCCTTTATGTAGTTGCTTCCAGAGTCAACTTCTCCTTGATAAACTAGGTGGTGAGTCCAGGAGGTGACCAGCATTGCAGACCTGCGGAGCTCATTAGTCCTGTGAAGGACAGCAAGGGGGAAGATGTACTTCCCTTCCAAGTGGCCCAGCTGCCCTTGGAGAGCAATTCCGCCCGTGCACCTGACCTGAAAATAGACCTTTTTTCTTTCTTTCTTTATTTTCCCATTTTTTCCCCCTAATACCAGGTCTCAGAGGAGAGCTGCCTTTCTCATGACGTTCTTTATGGGCCTTCTCTTGGCTAGAAATTAAAGAGAAATATGTCAGACAGAGAGTGTGGGATCAAGGTATAAAACACCACTCTAATAGGTTACTAATAGTGATGGTGCCATTGGAAATACTCAGAAAAGAGCAAATTGTCAGGATTTAAAAGGTCACAGGGATCGTCAATCATGTAAGTTTTGCTCCTGTTTGTTAATTAATTTCCTTTGTGGTGGAGAATATTCCTGAGAAACCTATGGGTGGGGATTTTTTTTTTTTTCAGAGCACATTCCACTGGTTTGGACAGTATTGTACTTATTTGCTTCCATCTCTCATATTAAACACCATGGTGATGGTCTGGAAGAATGTGTGTCATTAAGTAGAAATGAAAATTCCCATGCTAGATTATTTTGGCTAAACCCCATAATAATTATCATAATCATAAAGATCAACTGTGCAAATTTTATAGATTGTCTTTTGCTTGTGCTGATCTTCTTTGGTTTCTATTAGCAACTTGATTTACCTTATGTTCCCAAGCCTTCCTTTCCCTCCTCCCCAAAATAACTGATGACTGCTGCCACAACGCATAAACTGCAACCCCATGGGGAATACCTGCAACCCTAGTGAGGAGCATCCCCAACAGAATGGGGCAGGGATGAGGGAAAAGAGGGAACCAACACAGGATGTATCCATGTGAAACATATTGTTAATAATAATAAATATTAAAAGAAAGAAAGAAAGAAAATATTCTCCAGGGACCAACCCCCACATTGTCCCCCATCTCACACAACTGTGATAGCAGAATGTATGTAGTTTAACACTTCTATTGTGATCTATAATATAACTTTTAAGAGCTTGGTGCTAACTGCTCAGAGGAAGAAAAATACTTCTTCTGAAGGGATTCTTTCCCATTGTTTCCAACCCCATATCGGAGTTGACAAACCCTCATGTGGTGTCAGCTAACATTCAGTCACACGACAAGAATGACATCCATTTTCCAGTGTGTTCAAGGAGTCAGATTATGTATCTCGATGAAAACCTTCCTGTTTCTCCCCGGCTCCTTGTCTCCCCAGATGTTCATGAGTCTCCCCATCTTAGGGTTCTCCATGATATGGGCAGACATGGCATGAGGTTTTTATCCAAAGCTGTGGCTTCATCCTAAGTTGTTGGCAGTTAATTCTGAGCTTCCTGTATAATGTTGAACTAGAGAAAATATTTTATTTTTATTACCTTTACTCAAAATAGTGGTTTGGGGGAACTGATGATACTTTTTCTTTGATAAATTATTTTACCACTGAGATTACTTTGGGACATTTGAATTAATGACTAAAATATTTAACCATATTTTCAGAGATTAAGTTAATTTTTTATATATATATATATATATATATATATATATATATATATATATATATATATATAAATCTTGTGAAGAGAATGGCATTCAGTTATGGTGCTAATTGACCATAACATTTCTTTTGATATAATGTATAAAGCATACATTTCAAATGTAGAAAAGGCAATTTCTCATTATAGAATTTCCTGACCCTTTCCCTACACTGTTCATTGTGTGAATCTGCCATTACATGACCATATCCCATGACTTCCAGTACATGATTATGATTTTTTAAATATAACATCAAACACAATCTTTGGCATAAATCTTAGTAGGTGAGTACTTTTTTTTGTTAACTCCAAGCAAAAATATGTTAAGAAATTTACCTGTAAGAAATAGAATGGCATTATCCATTTGACTAGAAAATAGTTGAACATCACTGCTCCATTATCCAACTTATCCTCATCCTTTTATCCTCTTAGATCTATGCCTAAATCTTTTTTAAAAACATTTTTTATTATTTATTTATTTGAGAGAGATACAGAAATAGGCAGGTAGAGAGAGAGAGAATGGGCACACCAGGGCCTCCAGCCACTGTGAACGAACTCCACAGATGCGTGTGCCCCCTTGTGCATCTGGCTTAAGTGGGTCCTGGAGAACCAAGCCTCGAACCAGGGTCCTTAGGGTTCACACCAAGCATTTAACCACTAACCCATCTCTCCAGCCCAATGCCTAAATCTTATAACAGACACTAAACAATACAAAATCCAAAATTCAATGAACAAAACCATTTAAGGAAAGTAAAAGGGAAACATGAGTTGGGATGGTTTAAATAGGAACGCTGCTCAGGTCCTCCTCATGGTATTTTTCTTCCATGTGTCCATGTCTTGTGGCACAGAGTCCAGTAGCAAAGGTGCATGGGCCTTTCCCATGCCATTCCAGACACATTCTTCCATTGGATGGCCCCAGGAACACTTCAGCAACTAAGTCTTGACTGTTCTTCTGACTTCATGAATCAGTCTTTCTTTGGAGATATTTTCGTGGACAGTTCTTTCATCTTGTGAGTCACGAAGCTCATAAATTCACTGATTTTACTTTATAAAATTAAGAAAGTAATTGGATTAATAAGGAAAGCTACAAGGAAGGGAGGAGTATATAGAATATATCTTAAGCTTGGAACGTAGGGAGTCAGCCTCATATCTTTATATTTTCCCATTTCCAAGCATTAAATGTAGTGTGGAAGGAGGGCTCAATTACCATTCATTGAACTATAGCTATTAATCTGAAATAGGAAGGGTTGAACTGAGACATTAATAAAACTGCCATTAAATTCACAAGTTCATAACTACCTAAGATCAGACATCTCACAGCTGGGGATATGACTCAGTGATTAAAGGCAAACTTTTGCAAAGCCTGCTGACCCAGGTTTGATTCTCCAGCATCCATGTAAAAACAGACAAAAAGGGTGAAGAGTGGTACAAGTATCTGGCATTAATTTGTAAAAGACCCAGGCATGATCATACATACATACACACCCATACAGACATGCAAATAAATAACAGTATTTTTTTTAAAAAAAAACTTACAGTTTTTCTTTTCTTCGTATAAAAATAAAAACTGATTTTCCAACTCCAGAATAATCTTGAGTTTGACAGAGTGGAGAGAGATATTCTGACAGTTGTGGCTAGCAAGAAGCCAGACTTTCAATAAAATTTCTATTTGGAGATCAATAGTTATCTGCAGATTAATGTTTTCTAAACTACAACATTTTCCCTCAGTTAATATCTTCTTATTGCATAAAAGTCTGAATGTAAGTTCATTTTGAGAATAAGAAATTGTTTTACCTTGTTATTTGATGAAGGGGTATTCTTCAGTTACATAGTCACATTTAAAAAAAATGTGTTAGGATTTTTCACAGAAACACATTCAAGGGAATGTTTATTTGTTTGCTATTGGAATTGGTTCATGTGGGAATGGAGGCCAAGGAGCCCTAAGATGTTCAGATGGTACAATAAAGTACAACCCAGGAGAGCTGGGGATACCATTACAATAGGAAAGCCAAAAGGCTGGAGCCCAGGATGAGCTGATGTTTGCATGAAACCAAAGGTTGCAAATGAGCAATATCCCAGCTCTACAGTTAGGCAGGAGGAATTCATTGTTTTTCATGGGAGGGTCAATCTTTTTGTATTTTGGCCTTGAACCAATTGGATGAGGGCAATATGGTTAACTCCAAATAGCTTAACTCAAAGGCTAAAATCCCCCACCATCACCCTAATATACAATATCCAGAATGTAACTTGTCCAAATATTTTGGGCACCTTGCAGCCCAGCCAAGGTGACTAGTGGGGAATGAAAGGGGAGATTGGGTCTTCAGACATACCTTGAAGATATTCTAGTGAAAACTACTTTTAACAGCTACTAACTAGGCATGATTAGTAGGTGGGGGAGCATCATTTTCCTGAAGAAAACTATTCACAATTGAGGTCCTTTATAAAACTTTAATTATTTACTATTAGTTTTCAGTTTCCCATCTTTCTGGAAATCGGAAAATCTGAACTATGTTGATGTTCTTATCTTGTTTCTATATCATAACTATATTTAACACTTTTGCACATGATGAAGACTCTGTTTCTATTTCTGCAGCTTATTTTGAATGTACAGATTGTGGAAAAACCTGGCTGAACAACTGTTTCCTGTTTAGAGACAGAAACTGTATTTCAACACAAATTTTTAAAATGCCAAGCAGACCCGCTCTCAGTAATGGCTCTTCAAGTGACCTTGTGCCTCTGTTGATTCCTATTGGTTCCAGGTTTTCTGCTGCTTGAAGGAGTGAGCACCTACAGCACAAGCACCTTTGTCCAAAAAAAAAAATAATAATGTCACAATGTTATTATTTTGTAGGGATGAATTCTCATCATCTCCTTTTTACCACAAAAAAGAGAAATATATTTGTCAACTTGTCCTCCAGTAATTGGGCATATAGATATGACAAAGACTCAGGGTTAATCTCAATTTGATGCCACGTCACCTGTGTTTGCACTGAGATTCTTTTCAAAATAACAATGCATATTTATGTTTGTCAGACACTGGATTTGTGTTGCATATGGTTGAGGCTAAGAAGGGACACGTAAGCTCTCTGAGATCTCAGACTGAGCAAGTGGGAAGGCAGCAACTCCTGCCTAAGTTCTAGGGAGCTTTTCCACTCAGGCCTCAGACTCTGGTTACACCAAAATGAAATCAGAGTTCCGCAAGTTTTACTGACCACTCTGTTTGCTGAATGGTAATATAGTTAAGTGTCCCATTTGAAGACACTTTTTTTTTTTTTTTAACCAATTGGATAGTCTAGAATATTTGGTTAAAATATTTATAGTTAGGAAGTTTCTAACAAATAGATAGAGCTCAGAAGGGCAAAATGCTGTCTGATGAAGGTGTGGCAAAGGACTTGGGTGTGTGGGATTGGTTTCATTTTTTCAGAAGAGGACACATCACAGGATGGACTCTGAAGTCACACTCTATGTCCTGGTTTTGCTATATTGTCACTCTCCCTTAATTATCTCTTTGAACCAGAAATTAAATATTATTAGGAGAGAAAACTTATTTGTGTAATATAAAATGTGCACAACATAACTCACTGCAAGAGTATATCATCACTTGAACTATTCTACTCACTGGTAAGCTCAATCCTATTTTACTAGATGCTTAGGTCAGTTAGACAGAGCACAGTCCAAAAAATAAATCCAGATATTATATCTTTCCTTAAAGTAATCAAAAATTTCTGCACTCATTTTAAATATATGAGGTGTTCTTGTATGAATTAAGTATACATTTAATTAATGTAATAAAAATTATATATATCCACTAAGCAATATAGTGAGGATCTGCTTTTTCTAATTTCATTAAAAATTTGTCTCTCTTAAGCATATCAATTTATCTTGTAATGATGTGTGGTTGATTTACTGAAAAAGAAACATTAGATGTTTGTTATCTGTTCAGACATCTCTTAATTCTAACAATGGCAAGGTCAAATAAAATCAGTTGAAAATATTATCAGAAATGTCATATTGTATGATTTGAAAATCAAATTTACTTTCAGTGATTGCAAATAATCCCATTGCCTGTCTCATTAAATAATCTTCATTATATGTCACTAAGTTATGCTTAGCAGGGAATCACTGAAGGAAAGGCTTGGACATATGTTGATATTTTCATCACAGTCATCCATCACTATAAGGAGTAACCAAAGTCCCTTTGAAAATGATGTATCTGGCAGTGCATAGACTCCAAAGCATTGACTTCTTCTGTAATACATTTGCATTAATGTGAATGTTATCTAATTTGTCTGCTTTTGACCTAAGGTTTATTTAAATTTTTACCATATATTTTGAAGAGGATATTGCTTCATTATACTAACTTATAAAGCAAAGCTAACTTAGCTCTTTATATTTATTTATTTATTTATTTATTTATTTATTTATTTATTTATTTGGAGAGAGACACAGAGAGAGACAGAGAAAGAGAGAGAGGAAGACAGATAGAGAATGGGCACGCCAGCAGCCTCTCAGCTGCTGTGAACGAATCAGATGAGTGCGCCCCTTTGTGGTCAAGTGCAGCATTGCCCCCTTGCATCACTTTGCATCTGGCTAAACGTGGAACCTGGAGATTGGAACCAGCCTTCTTAGGCTTAGGTGGCAGCTGCCTTAACTGCTAAGCCATCTCTGCAACCCTTAGCTCTTTATTTTAATCAGGATGAGTATATCTAAAACTGTGTTGGGAAAATCAATAAACACAACATTTTCCATAAGAGCAGTTAAATATAAGCATCCATGGAGGTCTAGTGTGGTGATTTAAAGTTACTTTGAACCGTCCTGAATTACATCTGAACACCATGACTTGTGTGTGTGTGCTCAGATACATTTATTTATTATTCATTTATAATAATACCAACAATATCATTATTATTATTATTGCTTCCCTAACATATCATCTTGGACATGTATCTTTCCTTTCTTCCCATCACCAATCCCTTTACTGGCACCCACAATAACTAATCATTTGAAACATACATAATTTTTTAAAATCATTTTATGCATTTGTAAGAGAGAGAGAGAGAGAAGAGAAAGAAAGAATGAGGATGTGGACATGTCAGGATCTCTTGGCACTGCAAACTCCAGACATGTGTGCCAATTTGTGCATTCAGCTTTATGTGGGTGCTTGGGAATTGAACCAAGGCTGGCAGGTTTTGCAAGCAAACCCCTTTGACCACTGAACAACCCCCAAGCACACATATTTTATTTTTGTTTATATCATAGGGACTGTGCCTTACTGTCAAATTTCATTAGGTATGTCTCTTCTTTCCTCTCTGCCATATTGCCATGTTGGAAGAAAGGTCCCCTCTGCTCATAAGTGGCCATTATTCTCCCATGACACACTCTTACCCACTTACCTTTACTAGTCCTTGCCTCCTTTACTTCTGACGTCTACACTCTTTCTCCCCGTACATAGACATGCCTTCTTCCTGACATCCTGAGGAAGCCTGACACCCAGGTATGAGATGATACTTGTAATCTTCTAGTGATATTATTCTTGCTAGACACTTTTTTCCTCTAATCAGTGGGTTACAATAGAGATAAAAAAATTTTCTTCAAATTTGCAAGTTTTAAATATAACCTCTGCTAAGTGCATATGTTACCAAGTTATCTGTGGTAAGTCTTTGCGGCTTTAAAGAATGACTAATAATGAAGATTCTTTCCCCATGGATTATATAAGAAGCTTCACACAGCATTGAGCCCCCCTGTTCTATTTCCTTCTGCCATTTGAAGATATAATATTTGTCCCCTCTGGAGGGTGCAACATTGTGAGTCTATCTTGGAAGGAGAGAACAAACCTCACCCAATGACTGAACTTAAAATTTCTTGATCTTGGACTTCTTTGCCTTGTGAATTGTGACAAATCAATCTCCTCTCAGGTGAACACTGCTCTCACAATATAAAAGGACTAATCCAAAGTTATAATCACAAGTAAGTACCTAATACTTGTTGAAAAGGTAGAGAAGCTGAAAAGGGAAAATTCTCAATGCAAACTAAATAAAAAAGTTATGTAGCTAACTAGTGAATTATAAAATTGTGTAGTTAAATAAGCATAATAAGGCTCACTTTATGTAGAGAAATATCTCATATAATTATAGAAAATAATTTGTGGTTATCATTTTGAGGGTGATACAAAAAGACTTATTAGGCTTCAAACTTGTGTAGAATTTTTATATTCAGCATATTTTATAACATTCAGTTAATTTTATATTATGCAATTAATATAGTCATTAAAATCAGCTCAATTATATTCCTAACTTATCATATACACACATATATATATGAGAGAGAGAGAGAAAGAGCAAATTAAGACATTTTCATTTTATTGTGTTTAGAAGACCAGTCCACATTAAAACTTAAAAGACACAACAAAGCTTCTAAACCATTGTATGACTACATGGTCAATTTACATTATTTATAAACAGAGCATTCTTTAAAATCACACACCTACTAAATGATAAAATTAAATGATTTCAGGGACTTAGCTCCCAGTAAAATTTTGTTGTTTTTTTTAGGATTAATTTATTTATAATTTACTTAAAGAAAATTTACTCCATTTGAAGTGAAAGATATCTTTTAGGGATTTGTTAATTAGCCAGGATTTACTATTTCTGTTTAAGAAAGTCCCATGACTTCAGAATGGCAGTAATGAATTTAAGCAGTGTTAAGTCTATCTAAATAAATTATATGGTGTTTCATTTACTAGTCTTGATGGAATCACTTGCAAATCTTATTTTGTGGTATATGTTAATGAATCAGGCATTTAAGAGTTTAACTCAACTAAATTTCATAGTACTTTTTAGTTCAACATAAACCCAGTAACGTGTGGCACAGATATTCGTGACGATTTAATTGGCGTATCAGGGCACATTGTGTGGCCCCTTGTGCCTGGATGGCATTTTTATTAACAACTCAACACACTTATTGCTAAAGTAGGAATGATGAACTTAACAGAAATACCATGATAAGAATCAATGAAAATTTCATAATGAAACGTATTATTTCATATGCTAACTAAAAAAGTAATACAATTTTTGCTCAACAGAAGTTTAAATGGAAGATAGATAAGAAAAGAGATTTCTCTATTACATTGTTCTTAAGAGATTCGTCACTGGCTGTGGTGTTTTGGATGTAAAATGTTCACCATAGGCTCATGTGTTGGCACACTTGGTCCCCAGCTGGTCATACTGCTCAGGAAGGTGGTGGAACCGATAGGCGATGGAGCCTTTCTGGGGGATGTGTATCCCTGGGGCAGCCTTTGAGGTGTGATAGTCCAGATCCACTTCCTGTCTTCTCCTTACTTCCTGCGATGCCCAGTGACACTAACTTCCTGCTGGGGCTACCATGACCACACCCCCAACATGATGGAACTTACCTTTGACACTGTAGGCTGAATCAACCCTTTCCTTCCATAAATTGTTTCTGGTCAGGTAACTGATCATTTGCCTTAGGTTGCCAGGTTCCCTTTTTTATTCACTGCATTTAGTTTTAATAAGCACATAAAACATAAAATTTTATAAATTTATTAGTTACCAAGTAGTATTTTGATGAATTACATATTATCTAATGTTCAAATATGGTTGAATATGTCTTTGGGCTAAATTATGTATCATTTCTTTATGGTGAATATCATTAAAATCCTTCCTTCTAGCTATTTGAAAGGTATAGAACATTATTGTTTGTTATCTGTAAATATCCTACTGTGTCACAGCACATCAGAGCTTCCTCACGTGTAATTATTACTTGCTACATGTTGATCAGCATCCTTGTACTTCCTGCCTTCCTACTCTCCCCAGCCACTGGTAATCACATTCCACTCACAACTTCTAGTAAATCAGCTTTTTCATTTGTGTTTTTCTGTGTCTGGCTTATTTCACTCAATGTATGATTTG
Organism: Orientallactaga sibirica; assembly: GCA_036365145.1. Lineage (NCBI taxonomy): Eukaryota > Metazoa > Chordata > Mammalia > Rodentia > Dipodidae > Orientallactaga > Orientallactaga sibirica. The sequence continues at coordinate 12,174,919 of JAEOAD010000060.1, read as the reverse complement.
AAACACAGCTTTGTCCACATTACAAGTCACAGGATTTCATTGTTTTGATTACTATCTTCCCCTCCATTGGATTGCTTTCATGATTTCTGGTTCAGAAGATTTGATTCTGACCTTAGCAACAGTGCTAGTGAAACTCGATATTTGTACCCCATTCTCCCCAGCATTTTAAATCTTTCTCTTTTTTTTTTTTTTTTTTTTTCAAGTATTAACTATTGAATCTACTGTTTATTTATTTATTTCGCTTTTTTGAAGTAGGGTTTCACTGTAGTCCAGGCTGACCTGGAATTCACTGTGTACTCTCAGGGTGGCTTCGAACTCACAACTATCCTCCTACCTCTGCCTCCCAAGTACTGGGATTAAAGGCATGTGCCATCACGCCCTGCTTACTGTTTATTTTTTATTAAGTCTGGATCTTGCTACGTTGGCTGGGCTGGCCTTGAATATGTGCTCTTCCTGCCTCAGTCTCTTGAGTAACTAGGCTACAGGACTACACCACCGGGTGTGGATCACATTTTGTATTATTGACATCCTATTGTGAACCTTTTTATAATGCCTATGTTTTAACATCAATGCAGCCATGACTTTTTTTTTTTGTTTGTTTTGTTTTTGTTTTTCGAGGAAGGGTCTCACTCTGGTCCAGGCTGACCTGGAATTTACTATGTAGTCTCAGGGTGGCCTGGAACTCATGGCGATCCTCCTACCTCTGCCTCCTGAGTGCTGGGATTAAAGGCGTGCGCCACCACGCCCGGCTCAGCCATGACTTATTCTAGTCTTTATATTAAAGATATGAATAGTTTAAGTGCCATGTTTACATGAGAACATTGTGTATTTATATAACTCTTACCAGTGACTTTATATCGTCTCATATATATATTTTTTCTTACTCATGTCATCATTTTAGCATTTCTTGTCGGACAGTTCTGGTAGAAATACACTTTTTCAGCTTTTGTTTATCTGGAAATGTCTTCATCTCTCCTTAACTAAAGATATCTTTGCTGTGTATCATCAGTATTCTCCGCTGGTGCTTTTCTTCCTTTTAGCGCTGTGAAAGCCTGTTAAGCCTGGGGAGATGCTTCCTGTAAAACAAATTGGGATGCCCGTGGGTTTTGTTTGCTTCTTTTCTCTCGCCAGCTGGAGAGTCTTCTCTTTATCTTTTAGTGCTGAGAGGTAGGTAAGTAAGTAAGTGAGTGAATGAGTAAAAAGGCTTTGGGGAGACTTGTTTGAGTAACTCTGACTGGTAGCCTTTGACATCACTGTCCCTGGATAGTTTTATCTTTCTGTAGTTTGGGAAGTTTTATTTTATTCCTTTAAATAACCTTTATAACCCTTCAGCATTCTCAAGTCCCACTCAAAACCCAATATTGTGAACATTTGCTCTTTTAATATTGTTGCAAAGTTCTTGTGATTCTTCATTCCTCTCCCAACTATGTATTTCAAGCAAGTTGTCTTTATGCTCATCATAATTTTCTTTTTTTTTTCTTTTTCTTTTTTTTTTTTTTTGGTTTTACGAGGTAGGGTCTCACTCTGGTCCAGGCTGACCTGGAATTCACTATGTAGTCTCAGGGTGGCCTCGAACTCTCGGCGATCCTCCTACCTCTGCCTCCCGAGTGCTGGGATTAAAGGCGTGCACCACCACGCCCGGCCATAATTTTCTTGTTTGGTCTATTTTACTATTGCTGCCTTTTATTATTGAAAAAATATGTTTTTCTGAATACAATTTTTCAAACACAAGAATTTCCATTTAAATTTAAAAAAATTTCTTCCAACTCATTGTTAAATTTCTCTGATACATATTGAAACATTTGATGAGTATTTTCTTCAAAAGCATTATCTCCTTAGAAAATGTTATAAATTTATTATTTGAGACACCACACTTTACCTGTTCAGCTTCTAGCATCTTAGTTTTAAAACTTAAAAAAAATATATTACAGAAAGAGAGAGAGAAAGAGGCAGATAGAGAGAGAGAATGGGTATACCAGGGCCTCCAGCCACTACAAACAAACTCCAGACCCATGTACCACCTTGTACATCTGGCATATGTGGGTACTGGGAAATTGTACCTGGGTTCTTAGGCTTCACATGCAAGTGCTTTAACCAGTAAGCAATCTCTCCAGCCAACCCTAGCACCTTATTTTGACTCTTAGGTAAGGTCATCATTTTCTGTTAGTTCTTCGTGCTTGGTGTGAGATTGCACTTGGGTATTGGAGGACCTGTCTTTCTAATCAAGCATTGCTTTGCTTGTTTTCTAGAGCTACTTAGTTATTCTACAATATGCCCATTTCCACTATTTTAGCACTGGGTATTACCCAGGTCCAGGTTTGTCAGGAGCCTGTTGTTGGTATATTTTCCCTATTTCTATATGAGACGTGATGCACGACCAGGTTTATCCCAAGTAAGCTGTTGGTGTACTGTTATGGATAATGATTCAAAGGTGTATTTAGAAAAAGAAGTAGTTCATGCCTACTAAAAATATCTCTCTGGGGCTGTGGCAAGCCTGGATCTTGATGCCAGGATCAGAAACTTTTGCTTAGGCCTTGCAAGATTCTACCCAGTTTTGCTAACAATGTTCACTCATGTTATGCCAGGAACATCAACATCACTGATCTCTAGCTTACTGAGTCAGAAGCCTACCGATACCGAGACCAGCACAGTACAGGGGTAGGATTGAGGCTCATACTTCGGTGGGCTATTTATTACTGAAACAGCCTCATGGCCCAACGTGTAATTGTAGTGAACCTGCCTGGAAACAAAGACAGATGCCTGGTGATTGTCTTTGTCAGGCTCTGGCTCTGTTCCAGTGGCTCTGTCCACAGACATGGGGAAAGGTCCCACCAGCATCTTTCAAGAGTGGGGCTTTACTGGCTCGCTCAAAGATGCAGGGTAAAGGTCCGTGCTTTCCATCCTGACTTCACCTCAGTGAAGTGGGTTTTGACCCACACTACGATGGCACTGACACTAAGCTGGGAAAGTCCTACATGACAAATCAGAAACGGAACTGGACTGTCATCCAAGCAGTCAAGGTCAATGCCATAGATGATGGTGATGCAGGCAAAAACACGAGTCCACTCCACTGCGAGCAGGTCTCTGCTGGTTGCCAGAAAAGTTATGGTGTTCCATATATGGGCAATGGCCATACAGTAGCTGTTCTGGCTGAGGTGGAGGTGCACCTGTGCTGGAGGCAGTGAGTCCTGTGATCATGGAGGGCTGATGTTTAGCTGAGTCATACCTAGTATCACAATCACCTAGGCACATGCTTCCTTTGGGTAAGGAATTGTGCTCCAGTGTCCTTCCCTTTTCCTTAACAGAATCCAACCACTCATCCAGATGCAATTTCTAATCTGCCATCATACTTGGAAATTCTGACAGAATTTCTAGTTTCCATCAATATTGTAGAGGTCACAGTTTAAAAACTACCAGAATAGAATGGTCAAATCTAAAATTTGATATTTCAGTTAAGAGTAATCAATTAAGATTAACTTGTTCAACCAACTCATTTGATCAGAAACATCATTCATGTCAAGTGACATCTTTGTATTAGACATAAGCAGAAAAACATAAGGCCTTGAATCAATATTTTAAGTTTCAGTTGTACAATTATAAAATAGCAACTGTATTTCTTACAGTGTTGTTTAAAGAAAGAACTATTAAACTATTACAAAACAAGTTTTCAATGTGAATACTTAATGGTGGAATACTGTCAGTGTATTATGGAAATTAAATAATTAGCATGAGGAGAAGTGATTTCAGTGTTATATGAAAGTATGTGTTTCTGCTTGACAAGGAGTAACTTGAGTTCTGATATGATTTGATCTCCTATTTTTATACTGAATATGCATTACTGGAAATAGGTCACAGCAGGGAGACAGATTAAGGCGGTTTAAAGGAAAATAGAAACTGTAGAAACTATAAAAATAAATTTGCAATTACAATAAGAGCAGAGCTGTCTCCTTTTCTCTGTTTACTCAGCAGGCCAATATAATCATCCTGTGTCTCACACACATTTAACTCTTGTGTAACTTGAAGTCATATTCCACATTCCCAAATGAAAGAGGGCATTCCCTTGTGATTTCAGTACTAGAAGAAAGTTCGGCATTCTGTCAGTAAATGTGGCACTGAGTGGACCATAAATATTAAACCCCACAACACAGAGTCTATTGCCAGTGTAATTTACATAACTGATAATAATTATGATCAAAAAAGAAGGAAGGTAGGGAAGAAGGGAAGGAGGAAAGCAGGAAGGCAGGTGTTGGTGGGCAGGAAGAGAGGGCAGAACACAAATGTGAAAGGGTGGGTATAAAATGGGAAAACTTCCAGTACCAAGAGCCTTTGATGCATAAATACTGAAGGAGAATCACAAATGATTTGATTGTGATAATTTAGGAGGTGATCCCTTAAAAATTGGATTGCAGGGCTGGAGAGATGGCTTAGCGATTAAGGCACCTGCCTCCTAAGCCTAAGAACGCTGGTTCCAATCTCCAGCGGTTCCAATCTCCAGGTCCCACTTTTAGCCAGATGCAGTGATGCAAGGGCGCAATGCCGCACTTGACCACAAGGGGGCACACACATCTGGATTTCGTTAGCAGCTGCTGAGAGGCTGCTGGCACTCCCATTTCTATCTGTCTTCCTCTCCCTCTCTCTCTGTCTTGCTCCAAAAAAAAAAAAAAAAAAATGCATTGCAAACTTCTTTTCCTACAGCGCTTACTTCACAGTGTTCATATTGGCCTCTTGTTGTTCCCATAGGGCTTTGCTCAGGTTCTTGTATCAGGATGCTTGAGCTTGCTAGTTCTGTTTCCTGGACCTCTCTCCCACCAAATGCCCAGGAAGTTCATTGTTATACTTTAAATATATCCTAATCTAGCACCTTCCCTGATTTTGGTGTCTAAAGAGAAGTCTTTGGCATTTGGTTGTGGTTTCTGTCTGCTGTATGTGAGCTTCATAGGGAGAGTGTTCCTGGACATATAAGTTGGCAAACATAAATGGCTGACTGGCAGTATTCTGAGGATACTGAGGATTCTGAGATCTATAATGCATAGGAAAGTCATACATTAGATAATGATAATAGCCCAAGTAAATTTAAGTACATTCTTGGTGGTCATTCTTCCAACTCTGGAAAATCCCCAGTCTCTTCATGAAAACCAGTTGAAATTCAAGGACCATTTTCATGATTACATTGCAATGAATCCTTCCAATGAAAGTGAGTTCTTACCCAACAGTTTTAATCAAGCCAAAGGGGACAGATTTGAGAGCTCCAACAAAAATAAATATGACAGTTGCTGTTGGATCAAGGGGTCCCTGCATGTACAATGACTCAGCCTCAGAGAAAAGAGCTGGCTAATCATGGCCAATTGAATTTAGTTTTACCATAGCTACAGCTCTTATAGACAAAGCAGTTGAAACCAGAGCTATTTCAGACGTTTGGAACCTGATATATTATCTAGGAAACGAATAATGCCTTTTTTGCTATCTTAGGAACACCAGGGGATGAAAATCAATTTTTGATAGTCATTAACATGGAATAGTGATCAATCTTAACTGCCAAATTGACTGGATTATGAAATACCTAGGGAAATGTAAAGCAGAACGCTGGTGTGTCTGTGTATCGATGTTTCCACCGACAATTAGACCTGAAGCGCTCTGACCTAATCAAAGATCAATCCCATGATGCATTCATAAGATGGCAGCAAAACTGGGAAATGGTGAAAAGGAAGCGGTGAGACCTTTGGAGGAAGTGGGTCACTGGCTTACCCTGATGGGCTGACATCTCTGAAACCAGGAACCAAACTAAACAAGTCTTCCCTTTCTCACATATTTTAGTTACAGTGATCTAAAAATTCCTAATTCATGTGGCTTTTGTTGGAGATCAGGATATGCCATCATACAATATGAAGAATTCTTAAACTAAAGACAAGAAGAAGTAGGCTCTCTGTTCTCTGATACAGATCAGGAGCAAGGTAGCCCCCTTTCTAGTAGTTAACTAGATACTGGCCCATGGTCCTATAAATGCCACCTTGCCAGCTCTGGCAAGACTAGAACCCTCATCTGATCTAGTCTCATGTAAGAAGGCTGAAGGCAGTAACTCCTCAGCAGCAACAGCTTCCTGTGTCTTCCCCAATGTCATGGGCGCTGACCCTTTGGATGGGCCCTTCCTGAGTTCCTGTTCCTCTTGGGTCCAACAACCAGCCAGGTCCCCCTTACACACCCCATCTTAATGAAGAGGCTTATTCTAATTCCATGTCAGTTTCATATAAAGGTACTTGAAGCAAGTGTGTAAGATCCTTGTCCTTATTTGCTTTTTCCCCATGGGAGGGTAATCTTCTCAGACTCCCAGGAAAGGCTGGGAAGGGGGAAAAGATCTTGGGTGTTCCCACTTGCCTTCTTTCTTCATCCTATCATTCTCGGAAATACATTGTATAACTTACCCTTTCATGAGTCTGTGCTCTCATATCTTTGCTAGCATAGATAAGAACCTGAGTCTTGGCATGGGAGTTCTAATCCAGCAGAGTTTTCCTGTGCATTTCTATTTGTTTAAAAGCAGAACATAGGGGCTAGAGAGATGGCTTAGTGGTTAAGACATTTGCCTGTGAAAACTAAGGACTGAGGTACGATTCCCCTGGGCCCCCGTCAGCCGTATACACAAGGTGGGTGGTGCATGTGTCTGGAGTTCGTTTGCAGTGACTTAAGGCCCTTGAGCTCCCATTCTCTCTGTCTGCCTCTCTGTCTCAAATAATAAATGAATAAATAAATAAATAAATTAATTAATAATAAACTAACTTACTTTTTAAACAGCAGTCTTTTATTTTAGATAACTGTCATTCAGTAGGCATTGTTTCATTGTGAAATCATACTGTGACTTAATCTTTCTAATGGAAGACTTGGAGACTTTCACATTTATCAGGTGCTTTTTTAGCGTTCTTTTCCATTTTCCCAATTCTGTATCCAAATCACATGGCCCATTTGGGCTGAAGAGCCCAATATCTTCTTGATATTCTTTTCTTTAAGATGGGAAAGTACATGTAAATAACATTATGGTTTGGTTCTTACTAATCCATATTTCATTACAGGGTTCCATCTCAACTAAGAATCTATGGAAGATAAAGAAGTTGAAGAAAAAAAAATATTCTTCCTCTAACCTGTCCTGCTGGGCAGTTATTAGACAGTCAACAACAAGCCTCTGGAAGGCCAGGATTATTAAAAGATACTAAAGAAGGCTTTGTAAGTCCTTTATAACCAGGCCACAAATGTTGCTCAAGTGTGTGTGTGTGTGTGTGTGTGTGTGTGTGTGTGCGTGCAACGCGCCCATGGGCCACATAAGAATCCCCACGGGGCATGCTATGCTGCCTTAACCAAGGCCACCTCAAAACGAAGTGTCCAGGGGATAGCCACTGCTTTTTCCTTACTTTCAATGACTGCTCTCTAGATTTAGCCTCAAACCCAGTCATGGTCTCTCTTACTTTGACTTTCTTCTCATTTGACCTGGGAGTTTTCTTTCAGGATATGTGATTTTATTTTTTTGTGTTTGTTTGTTTTTTTTTATTGTTGTTGTTGTCTTTGTTACGTAATTTATGGTCTCACTCACAAATATCCATGCTTATTTCTGTTTCTTTCTTTGGAAGTGGAGGTAGAAAAAGAGGAGAGGTGATGATGTCAGAATTAAGGCAAGAACACTGAGTTACAGTTTGGATACAAAATGTCCCCTAAAACTTAAGACATTGGAGATTTGTACTCTGGATGGTGGCAATGTTGAGAAGTGATTGATCCCAAGGGTGCTATCCTCATCAATGGATAAGTTCATAGCCAAATGCTGATGCCTGGTTGGAGGAAGTAGGTTAATATGGGTGTGGTTTGACTGGTGCATCCTGTCCCTGGTCCCTGGCTTTGTCTGTCTGTCTCCTGGGTGCTATTAGGTGAAGAGCTTTGGTTTGCTATGCCCTTGTATTGTGTAGCACTGGCTCACCACAGGCCCAGAAACTCACATCCAGGTGACTGTAGTCTCAAACCCCCGTGACTGCAAATCTAAATACATCATTCTTCTGTCAACTTGTTTCAGTGATTCACTTTGTCACGGAAAGACTGACTAATGGACAGAATTCAAGGAAGGGGTTGGAGAAGATGTAGTTTTTGAGATGACATGGTAAAATGAGCAAATCGTACTTAGAAGCCATGCAGGGAGACAGAGGGACATGGAAGGACATAAAATGGCTTCTAGCACTCCAATGTTGCTATATCATTCTGTGATTTTCTGTGATCAGGGTGGCAGAGATAATGTTATCAGTTTAAGCTTGACCTATGAAAATAGACAGGCTTCCCTTTTCTTTCTCTTAGCCATAAATACTCCTGTCATTGTATATGCTAAGCACTATATATTTTCTTCAAGGGCATTGCTATTTTTAAGCCACATAGAGAAACTGCAAATGAAACTCACTTGGAAGGTCTATCCTTGACCTAATCTCTGCCCAGAGTTTCTTACACTAATCTGGTTATATGACTTTTATGAAGCACTCAGTGCCTTGAACTTAGAAATATAGCAAGGATATTCAGGATAAATTATTCATTGTATCTTTTCCCAAAAGAGTTTTATGTAGGCCAAGAATAGTCTCTCTTAAAACAATAACTCATGATAAGAATTTGATGTCTTGTAGCACATTTCCTTATACCCTACAACTGGCCTTTATAAGCTCACTTGGAGCTGGAAATAACAAGTTGATTCTATCTTTTATTCCTTTATAATTACTGTATTCTGTTAAGTGAAAACAGTTTAATAATTTTGAAACAAAACCAAATAATTTACTGTAAGCTTTTATTTATTTAATTTAGTCTTTCTCCTATGTTGCAGTATATCTGTATATCTGAACTGCAACATTTTTCCATGAATTTATACTTTCTCTATTTTGTGCGGGCAATCCTTCTGGCTTCTCAATTCATTGTATGTACTTCTCTGAATACAGCAAATTCCGCTAGTCCTTCCCCTCTACTATTGCTAATCTGAAATGTCCTTGCATGAGTTTTCCTCATGCATGGTTAAAAGTTAAGGACACATATACTGCTCTCTGTGCAGATAGGTTTAAATGTTTGAAAGGTGACTACTTCTATGTTTTCATTCCTTGGTTCTGCTTTTGCTTGCTGTACTTTAGTTCATATACCTGGTAATGCCAGTTGGAACAAATAGTTTGTTTCTAAGACCATTCAGTAGGGATGCACTCTCTTGACTTCACCCTCCCCCCAAACCCAAAGCTTCATCTCCAAGAGATTAGAGTTCCAGTATGAGCTTTTGGGGAACACAAACATTCATTATAGCAGTGAGTTTATGTACACAGGGAGCTATCTCTGGAATAAAGAGTAGAAAGTTCACAATGAATCAGGAAGGAGAAAATAAGACTTTCTTGGATAGAAGTGGTATACACTACCCTATCCCTCACGGAATTCTATGTTGTATAGCAAGAGTTAAAAGAAAGCAGTGAGAAATGATTTATTACAAGAGGCATGGGGAAGAAAAGTTCAAATGAGAAGACAAAGGTCAGTGTTAGACTAAGTGCATCTAAGAGAATATAGACCTGATTCTCTATGTGACATCACCATATCTATCTTGTCCCACTATTTAGCTGTGATGGGGAAAAAAAAAAAAAAAAAGTCATTCTCTTCTATTTCTTAAGTGCAATAGCCAAACACTTCACAAATAACAGAAAATAAATCACTACATCTGGTTTTCAGATCATCCAACAACCGTTCACTTAACCTTCAGCAATCAATATTTGTTGAGCAGCTATGATGTGTAAAGAAGTAGTTTGCTTCATGCTGTGCAGTTTTTAAAATATTGCAGTTGACATACTAAGGCTGAATTCATGTATAGTTTTTCCTATTTAAATTACTTACTATACTCTGACATTCTAAAATGTATAATACATGGAAAATGGCTTTTTTACATAGGCAAAGAATTAACTGTGATGGGCTAGAGAGATGGCTTAGTGGTGAAGGTGCTTGCCTGCAAAGCCTAAGGACCCATGTTTGATTCTCCAGATCCCATATAAGTCAAGCAAGCAAATAGGGTCACACATGTGCACAAGATGGCACATGCATCTGGAATTTGATTGCAATGGCTGGAGGCCCTGATGCACCTGTCTCATAAAAAAAGAATTAACTCTGATGAAAATTTGGTACTATAACACTTTAGAGTATGTTTACATAAACTCTTAAGTTAAATAAAATATTTTATTCATCACTTATTTTTCATAACTATTTTATAATATTAGGAAAACTATTTAATTTTATGTAGTTTTTATTATTTTTACTTTTATTTATTTATTTGAGAATGATAGATAGAGAGAAAAAGAAGCAGAGAAAGAGAGAGAATGGGCACACCAGGGCCTCCAGCCACTGCAAATGAACTCCAGATGCATGCACTACCTTGTGCATCTGGCTTACATGGGTACTGGGGAATCAAGCTTCAAACCAAAATTCCTTAGGTTTCACAAGCAAGTGCTTAACTGCTAAGTCATCTCTCCAGCCCCATTATGTAGTTTTAAATTATTGCTCTACCTCTCTTTTTTTTTTTTGACAAATTATGCTTAAGGGTTTTTGGTAAAGTATATGTTAACAAACTTTGTATGGAAAATTTTCCTGTTTTTGCCTCCATTACAAGAAGATTAACATAATATGACAAGGTGTTCTATTTTTGTGGATTCAAAAAAAAAACCAAAAAAACTGTTTGCAAATTTTCATCTCTCAGAATATTTACCGAATAATAATAGAAACTGAGAATTAATAGAATTGTCAGTCATTAAAAATATAGCTTTTGCAAAGAAATTAATACATATAGCAGTTTCTCTGCTGTTTGGTTGGTGTAGCAGACAGCTTCAGGTTCACTGAGATGAACTTGCAGACCAGGCACAGTTATGGAGGAAGGGATATTTATTGGAAGTTCCAAAATGGCAGAAGAAGCTGGCCTGCTTTTCACAGGACCAAAAACAGAGAGCAAAGCCACAGCATACCTCAGGAACTCCAACTAGGCACACTTTGCATATCTTTACAATGGAATCCTAAACCCAGCACCATACCTTAAGATCTGCCCAGTGACACTGCCTCTAGCAAGGTGATTACAGATGCAAACTATAAACTAATAAAACACAGAATATACTGGGGGCATCTGTTCAAATTACCACAGTTGGTATATTTATATTGAACAATATTCAAACACTGTCAGTTTTAATACCAATGCCAACTCATTCTCTTAACTTCTAATTCTCTTAGTAAACATTTTAATCAACATAAATTCAGGTGTTCAAAGTCTTACAATTGTTTCCTCATTATTTATACTTCAGACATCTGTAAATTTTTCACAGAAAGCATTTTTGATGGAGGAATTTCAGTTGTAAAATATTTGCATACGCCATATACTAAACACTATTTTAGGTGTTGCAGGTGTAAAAGTGAATAAGGTGCACACCCTGTCTTCATAAAGCTTACATTTAAGCTGAAGGACAGACAATAATTATCATATGGATAAAGATATATGTGTCTTGTAGAAGACAATAAAAAGATAATATTGTAAAGCATGATTGGAGAAGGTATTAGAAAAGATCTTTCTGAGAAAGAGTCTTTGAACAGAAGCCCAGTGTTAGCATAGAACGAGCAGTGTGCAGTGTTTGGGAAATTGTCTGCTGGAAGTAAAAAGGTTTTGAGGTGGGAGAGAAGTCAGTACCTATGATGAACAAATGAAACCAAACAGAGCCCTGTCCAGGCCAGGAAGAGGGCGAGAGTGCAGAATGGTTTGAGGCTGGAGAGAAAGGAGAAAACACCAGGTAGCATCCTCTAGGTCAAATGAGAGGTCCAGATTTTATCATCTGCATGATAGGAAGACTTCAGAGGAATGTTTTCAAGCGCATAATTTCACGTGAGTATATTACTCAGACAGCAGACTTCCACTGAAAGTATTTTTAGGTCAAAGATTGTTCCTGAGTGCTGGGATTAAAGGCGTGCACCATTGCAACGGGCTGTGGTTAACATCCACAATGAGCTGTTGATCAGTGAGACCTACAAGGTTTCCCAAAAGAAGACAGATTTCTGTCAGAGTGATTGATGACCCACCAAAGATTAATGGTAAGACCCTACTGCTGAAGACACCATATGCTGTTCGGATGGAACATGGAGAGACCTGGCTGGAATCTGGAAGAGAGTCAGTCCCCAGACAGTTAGCTTGTCTAGTGCCAGAAGGTGCTACATAAGTGACAAGGGGAAAACGACCAACATCTGTCTAAGCAACTCATGGTCTAAGCTACTCAGCAGCAAACAACCTGACATGATGCTCACACAAGTGCAGTAGCGGCACACAGCCATAATGGGTTACCAACTGCTCTAGACTTGGCTAATGGATCTGCTCATTGTAATGGAACCCATACCTGGAAATATCTTCAATATCAAGCTCCCACCAATAGTAGAATACAAGAGGGCCTACACCTATTAAATTCTCTCTAAAATAATAATGGTTATCCATGTATCTTGCACTGACCTCACTCTCCGTTGGAGAATCTGCGTCTCTCTTTCAGATGGACGCAGAACCTGAGGAGAAAATCAGCCCATTGCACCTTAACAGGGCACCAGCTGAAGCCACAGAGTCATAGGGGAAATGAGCAAGAGTGCTGCTTTATCGGTGAACCTGGTACCAGCACAAGGGCAAAGGAGATAGACACAAAGAACACTCAACCCCTACCAAATCAGATATCCAAAGACTCACAAAACCTCGTCACTGAAATAGACCAAAAATGAACCCAACATGGCTCATGGAAATTCATGGAAGAGGGGGCGGAAAGACTGTTTGAGCCAGGAGTTGGGTCATTATACACAGAGTCATTGTCTCTCCCACATAACTGATGGCTACCTCCACAATGCAAGACCCACATTACCCATGGGGAGAGGACAGGGAGAAGGCTGTATATATACTAAATACAAAACTAATAAAAAATGTTTAAAAAATTAAAAAAAATAAAAGGAAAGCACATTGTGAAACAAACAAACAACAACAACAACAACAACAAAAGATTAGTGATCAACCCTTTTCTTTGAGCATGCTATGGAAGTGCTACACCTACAATCTACATCCGTAGCCTTTCACATACATCTTTGGGAGATGATGGTCTTTCTTGTACTTGTGTATTTACATGGGTTCTGGACAGTCAAACATAGGCTCTTAGGCTTTGCGGGTAGGTGTCTTAACCACTAAGCCATCTCTTCAGCACAACTCTTCTCTTTTTATATTAGTCTTTATCTGTTATACAAACTTATGCATTTCACTATGATATTCTCATACATGTACACCATGTACGTTGAACATATTTATTGCCATTACCATCTCTTGCCTCCACTCTGCTGTTTTACTTCTCCTAGTATGATTGATTTGGATTAGAAGCAAAAGTTTTCATTGTTTTAATTTTTTATAAGTAATGAGCTAGGGATGCAGGCCCAGAGGAACATGGATGCCACACTGCCTGACAAGATAAGAGCTCCCATTTGATTCAGTTTCATCCAAGATGTCAATAAAAAGCATGGAGATTCCTGCTTTGTTGTAATTCTTCCCCAACTTTTCTCAGGCTTGCACTCCCCGTGGCCAGCTTTTCCTGAGTCAGCACCTCTTATGGTCAGCCACCACTCAAGATTCTTCACATACATTTGACTTGACAGTGAGGCTAATTCTAATTGGATGCCTAATTAACATAAGGACTTGATCCAAGCCTCTCCATAAGATTTTCCCCATCTACCCTCTCCTCACCTAGCCAGGCTATGAAGGGAAGGGTTACTCTCAGCTTGGGAGCTTTCTTGCTTTTTTATTCCCTCTTACTTTAATTTTCCCTCAGATAAATCTTTCATCATTTACCCTTCTCTGTGTCTCCATTTCTCATTCTTTGCTAAGCATAGACAAAAACTTGCGTCTTGAGAATCACTGGGTTAGGAATTCGAATCCCCGAGCTTTCTCCTGTAACAAGATGTTCCTCAGTTCTATCTGCTTGACTGCATATGCAACCATTTCACTCATCTCTGTGGCTAAAACTCCACTTTGCCAATAGGACACATTTTTAGCCATTCATCTGTCAATGGATATCTAGGCTTGTTCCCTAATTTGACTATTATAAAGAATGCCACAACATGCATGAAATGCATCATAAATTCTTTGCAAGTTGAACAGTTATCTAAGGCTACTTCTTATCTAAGGAAATCTGGATACTTAAAAATCATTCTTTTTGAAAATTATTTTATTATTTTTTTATTTATTTTTGGAGAAAGACACAGAGAGAGATAGACGGAGAGGGAGACAGAGATGGGCGCCAGCAGTCTCTCAGCTGCTGTGAACGAAATCCAGATGTGTGAGCCCCCTTGTGGGCAAGTGCAGCATTGCGCCCTTGTGTCACTGCATCTGGCTAAACGTGGGACCTGGAGATTGGAACTGGAGATTGGAACGCTGGAGATTGGAACCAGTGTTCTTAGGCTCAGCAGGCAGGCGCCTTAACCGCTAAGCCATCTCTCCAGCCCTTAAAGATCATTTTATAACTCCAGTAGACACAGTCTTTCTCTGCTTCATATTATTTATTTTATTCCCTTGCTTTGCATGAACCAGTGGACAATTTAGATCCTTTTCATGTAGCATCACTCGTTTTGAAGCTAATTTCAAATATTTTAAACATATGCTGCTTGGGAAGGCCACATATATTGTCTCTTCCTGTTCAAGCATGTGTTAAACTGCAAGAACTTCCTAGGATCACCTTAATCCAATCCAAGGCTTTAACATACTTCGAAGATTTCATCCTTGATTTAGCCTTTGCCCAAAGTCTAAACCATCCATAGTTGCTTGAAAGATAAATATTTGTGTCTCTCAATAATGTAAGTCCTAAAATGCCTAGATTCTCTTTTCTTCAATGTATTTCTTCATGAAAAAAGCATGGTTTATCTCTTAAAACACCTCATTCTCATTCTTGTCATGCTTTGTCAAATGCAACAAATGACAACCAAGGTACATTAGCAGCATTGACTTTTCCAAGCCCTGTGCCCAAAGCTGTACATTTATTATATACATCATTTACTATCCAACTTGTTTGCTCACTAAATACCATCAGAGGCTATTGCATATGCTGCCACTTTTTCAGATTGAAATAATACTACTTTCAACATAAACACCAGTTCCCAAAGCACAACTCACATCTTTAGAGATTGGTGATGTCTGACTTTTAGCTATCAAGTTTTGTATTTTCCTGAGGTAACAAATAACTCCAAAATTTTAGTGACTTCAAAGGGTTATTTTTCATCCACACTAAATACATATGACTATTGTGGTCTGACAGGTCTTGTCCCTTCTCAGCTCTGCTACAGAACCCAGGCTATTGATGTCCTACTATGTAGGAAAAGCCAATTTTTCTTTTATGAAGAAATATTTGAAAGACTTTAAGTCAATGGAGGAGGAGATATTTTCCCATGGAGTGGAAAGGAATTGGGGCTTGCAAATAAATACATGCTAAGTTGGTTCTTTTCCCCTGCTACATTATGAGCAGAGTTACTTTTCTGGGAATCTTTTTCAATGTTTCACATAATTAACACACATTAAAACAACTTATGATTTCCAAATGTTATATCAATTCTAAGAAATTTATAAGAATTGTCATTAATGCATTGGACACTCTTATACCTATTGTTTAAAAATGGGAAAATTAGTTGTGAATGATTCAAAGGTATGCTCTCTGCTGTTTGTTTGCCTGACAGCAGAAGTCATGTTTTCGGGGCTGGAGAGATTTCTCAGTGGTAAAAGGTGCTTGCTTGGAAAACCTGTGGGCCTGTGATCCATTCTACAGAACCCACATAAAGCCAGATGCACCAAGTGGTGCATACATCTGGAGTTCATTTAACTCAGCAAGAGGCCGTCGTGTGCCTGGATGCACTTTCTCTCTTACAATCCAACACAAAAATGAAACAATTTAAAAAAAAAAACAAGTCATATTTTAACCAGCTTGCAACACCTTGTTGAAATTGCATCCATTCTGAATTGCTATAGGAATAATTATGCAGAGGCAGGGAAGGTGACTGAGCAGTTAAAGGTGCTTACTTGCAAAGCCTGCTGGCCCGGATTCAATTTCCAAACCACCCATGTTTGCCAAATGCAAAATGTGGCACAAGTGTCTAGTGTTTATCTGCAGCAGCAAGACACCCTGGTGTGTGGTTGCACACACACCATATACTAACACAAATATACCAAATAAATAAAAATTTAAGAATAAAGCACACAGTGCATAATTTTGAGAAAATGTATATAAACACTAAAGTTAAGATACAGTGGGTTTTCTAAAAAATGTTGAATTGTAAAAAAAAAAAAAAATATAGCACGCTGGGTGTGATGGTGCATGCCTTTAATCCCAGCACTTGGGAGGCAGAAGTAGATGGATCGCCATGAGTTTAAGGCCAGCCTGGGACTATATAGTGAATTGCAGGTCAGCTGGGTCAGAGTGAGACACTACCTCAAAAAAAAAATTTATGAATAAACAGATTTGCCTATCTACAAATTTGGAAAATGGCAAGTTCATGGTAAGTAGCTGGAGCCAGCTATAAGCTCAAACCATCTGCAGTAGGTGAGACATTTGGACCAGGAAACGAAAGCAAAAGAAAGAGAATGATATTGAATCACTTAAAAGCAGCATCATTCAATAAAATAGCCAAATTAGCATTTACTTATAGTCACCAATTACCTATAGCATCTGTCTCTACATTTAATATTTATGCTTCTTGATGGAAAATAATTGTTTAGTTAATCAAGTACTACTTTAAAGAGACAGAATAATCTGTTTTGATTCTTTTGTTCCTGGTAAAAATCTTAGATAAATGGCATTTTCACTGCTCTCAATATCTATTTGTGTATTTCAGTCTATTCTAAGTGAAAGCAAGCACAAATGCACTTTCAAGTTGAAGATAGACCCTCAGGAAAAATGGTCTCATTTACATGCAACTTATAGTGCTTTTTGCAAGAACATGTTTGACTTTGCACTTTTCCTTGGTAGCAAATGGGAGCAGAATAAATGTAGTGTGCAGAATTCAGTTGACAGCTTAAAAACCTTAATAGCATTTGATTCTTTTTATGTTATATATTCCTAGCAATGCAAATTTTAAGGAGAGTAAAATCTCTGGTATTTTAAAGAAGACATTTGCATGATTTCAGATTTCAACAAAAGTAGTTCAGGTGACATAAAGGATTTTACAATAAAGGATCCCTGTACTTAGTAGTCATTCAGTTAAGTTGAAATAAAAATTGATTATTTGAAAATGCATATGGTGAAAGGGGAAGTACCACCTTTTATATGAATGATTACTGACTTACAGGGTAGAAAATTAGTTAAGGATCCAATAAGAATATAAAATATGACATTTCTTTGTTAGACATAAACATATCAAATATGATGCATAAATACACTCAGAAAAAAAGAGTAAATGTAGAAAATATTACAAATGAACTATAGCTTGTTGTCATGAAATAGTTACAATAAGTTGATCATAAATTCAAACCCTTACACACAGAATATAATCTGAAGACACTGATATAAAATCATACATATACATAAATTCTCTTCATTACTTATGAAGGCAGACATCACAACACATGAGGCTGATTGACATGCCTCTGACTGTGTATGAGGTCAGTGCATGGAGCCTTAGAGGACCTGAAAAGGCACCACAGGATGTTGAATCCAAATCTAACATCAGTATACATCTGTCAGCAATGCCTCTGAAATGAAAGTCAACTCCATCACATATATATGTGTAATTATTATCTCTCCCTGGAAAATGTCTACTAATTTGGAAGAAAAAATGAGTAATAGTGTTAGATTGATCACTGGAGATTAGAAAGAAACTTTGGCTTTTGAGCCACTTTAATTTCTCTAGAACTTGGAAAGGGTGAAGGTGCGGTCTTAATGGCTTCTTTCATAACTAATAAAATGGTCTGGCTTCGGGGAGCTGCTAGCACTTTTCATCAATTTTAATTGCTCTTTTATCAATTCTGTTTTACTAGCAAAAGATACTAGTAGTTCACACAATTTTGGTGATGTTACTGTATAGGTTTGCATTGATCAGTTTTTCAAAAGAACTAAGTATTATTGAAGTTTATTTTAATTTTATCAGCAGGGATATTCTTGCTCTTTTTGGTAAATACATTCAAAATCATTCCATTGGATTTATATTCTAACATGTAGAAGGGAGTAAAGTAAAAAGTATTTTGAGCCATCTTAAATCATTACCATAATACAGTGCTCCTAGACTGGCAACATTTTGTATTAGGAAAGTAAAATGATTGTGGAAATATGTGATTCTTTTAAGAACTTATGGAGATCTTTATAATATTGGCCAAAATCTTGGGTTGGAGTGTACTGCCAAAGAAGTGCTACTTTCTCGTGTCACTGAATGAAGAACTGGGCTGATATGCACAATAGAGACAGAGGCAGGAACAGTTTATTGACAGACACAGAGAGAGGACATAAATAAAGGAGGGAAAACAGGGTGGAGCAGAGAGAGAGAGAAAAATCCCACAGCTCAAGGGCTCTACTACACACAAAAGCAGGCCTTTCATGTGGCTTGAGTAGGAAGACATATACATACACACACACACATACACACACACACACACACACACACATTTACATAGAGCAGACTTTTTGCTCGTTTTCATAGTGCAGATTTTCTGCAAACGCTCAGTAACATGAAGTCCTACATATAACTTCATATGTTGTATGTTCAGTGGTACCCTAAATCTCAACCTTGTGTATGTGCTATACTATTATAACAATGTAGGTTACTTTCAGTCATTATGGGGTGTGCTCGTGTTGATTTTTGCTGGTCTTGGCTGGGGGTTTCAAGTTTTCCTCTTTTGCCAACTTGTTTACTCCATAAGCTAACACTGAGGTCTGTGCAGGCTTTCCTTACACTTGCTGTCATACTCTGACCTCATACGCAAACCACGAGAATCATACGAAATTACATATGAAGTTTCTGTATAGCTTTTATCTAGTTTCCAAGGTCATGATCAGAATATCAAGATTGATATAATCCATTGATTTTCTTCAGGTTTCTCTATGTCTACTGTATTCATTTGCATCTAGTTCTCTGCAATTCCATCATATGCAGAGATTCTTTACAGCCTAAGTGAAGAAACAGCAGAAACAGAAACTCCATCACCATAATGTCATCTACTGTCACTGATTTTAAAAAGTATTGATTCATTCATTTTTATTTGAGACAGAAAGGGATAGAGAGAGAGAGAGAGAGAGAGAGAGAGAAGAGAAGAATAGGCATGCCAGGGCCTCTAGCCACTGCAAATGAACTTCAGACACCTTATGCATCTGGTTTACATGGAACCTGGAGAATTGAATCTGGGTCCTTAGGCTTCACAGGCAAACACCTTAACCATTAAGCCATCTCTCCAGCCCTGGAGAGATGTAAACTCTTTTGAGATTACACATCTCATGGATTGGAGAGATGGCCTAGCAGTTTTGTTTACAAAGCCTAATGACCAGGGTTCCATTCCCCAGCGCCTAGGTAGAGCCAGATGTACAAAGTGGCACATGCATCTGGAGTTAATTTGCTAGAGGTCCTGGTGTGCACATAATCTCTCTCTCTCTCTCTCTCTCTCTCTACCTATCTTTCTGCTTACAACTAAATAAATAAATATAAGAAGATCACACATCCCTATTTACTCACTTGGCTCATCTTTTGACTTAGCAACCATTAATATATCTTATATTTCTGTGATTATTTTCATTCCAAATCTATGAAATAAATGGAATTATACAGTGCATAAATGTTTGTCCAAATTGTTGCATATACCAGTAGCTTGTTCCTTTTATTTCAGCCATTTGTTAATTGAAGGACACTTGCCCTCTTTCTGGTATGGGGCTACTACAGACAACAAAGCTTTGTGTAAAGATGGAAAGTGTGTCTTCTGTCCTGTCTGTGACCTCTTAGTGCCACTGAGTTTCCTCATCATCCTCTGATAGATTTTGCTACATTCTGACAATGGGTGGAGGACAGGAATAGTAGGGCACAGGGGTGTGGTATACTGAATGCAGACTTGAAAGTGTCCAGGCTTAGCTCATCCTCTCTTGCAGGCTGGATGTACAGAGGTAAAGTGTTTCCTACCACATACATGTTGGATGAACTTGCCTATTACCTGTGGCTGTGGTGTACAGGACAAGTCAGTCAGGTTAGGACACTATCTTTGTGCCGTTTCAGACACTTGGCTGCTCCTGTGATGGGCATGGATCTTCCTGATGTCTCTCTGCTGGCTTTGTCTTTCTTTACATATTTAGAGGAAGCATGAAGGTATGAGATGAGAAGAAATATTTATGAGTAGAGGAGAGAAAACATGAGGAGAGGAAGGGAAAGAGGAAAGGAGTTAAGAGAGGGGAACAGACAAGAGAAAAGGAAGTTTTCTTTTTTTCCTTTTTCTTTTCTTTTTTTGGTTTTTCTAGGTAGGATCTCACTCTGATCCAGGCTAACCTGGAATTAACTATGTAGTCTCAGGGTGGCCTCTAACTCATGGCGATCCTCCTACCTCTGCCTCCCAAGTGCTGGGATTAAAGGTGTGCGCCACCACACCCGGCCTGAGAAAAGGAATTTTTCAAGGTGATTATACCTGATGAACAATAACAAGCTTTCCAAATATTAATTTGTTGATATGACAAATATTAATTAAATAGTTATTATTCTCTACCCTTGATTCTAGGTACTGAGCATACAACAACAAAAAAAAGATGTAAAAAGTTCTCTCTTCATAGGATTTACATTCTGGTGTGGGGAAACAGACATTAGGAGTTAAATAACTGAATATAGGAGGTTTGATAAGTACTACGGATGCATGAAGAGGCCAGGCAATTCGAAATAGAGTACTTAGGGGACATTTGATGGAAGACCTAAGTTGGGAAGCTATCTTTAGTAACATCCTCAAAAGGACTCTTTTTTTAAGTAGAAACTGCGCATGGATGCATCATATGTTGGTACCATCATTCCCTTCCTCCCTGCCCCAACTCCACTGAGGGGACTCCTTAGTGGGATTGCTGGTATTGATCATGGAGTTGTGGGTTATGAGTTGTTAGAGCAGAAGTCTGTCATTGTGGGGAGGGCGATGACTCTGGATATTCTTTTCTCCCCTGTGGCTCTTACATTCTTTATGCCCCCTCCTCCGCAAACTTGACAGGACTTAAAAATATTTTATTTATTTATTTGAAAGGAGACACAGAGAGAGGGGGGGCAGGGGAGAACAAAAAGAGAATGAGCATGCCAGGGCCTCCAGCTGCTGCAAACAAACTCCAGACGCATGTGTCATTTTGTGGGTACTGGGGAATCAAACCCAGGCAGTTAGGCTTTGCAGACAAGTACCTTAATTGCTGAGCCATCTCTCCAGCCCCCCCTTGAAAGGATTTTTGCATGATTTTTTCTGACTGCTGGGATATTTTTAAGATGGTTGAATTCTCTGAGTGGTCAGTGCCTGAGTTCAATTATTTGATCGGTCTGCTTTTCCATTCCAGACCACAACCCATGATGACCCCCAACACAAAGCCAATCAGTGTTACATCTTTCAAGATGTTTTATTAATGGTAACAAATGAAATATGAGGTACTTTATTTTTTGTTTTTGATTTTACTGAATCTTCAATTTTAATCCCAGGAAAGGTATAAACCAAAATCATATCTTGGGCTGGAAAGATGGCTTAGCGATTAAGGTGCTTGCCTGCAAAGCCTCAGGACTCATGTTTGACTCTCCAGGTCCCTCTCATGTAAGCCAGACTCACAAGGTGATACCAGGTCGCACATGCGCACAAGGTGGCATACCTGTCTGGAGTTTGATTACAGTGGCTGGAGGCCTAGAGTGCCAATTCTCTCCCTCCCTCCCTTCCTCCCCCTCTCTCTCACTCTTACACATAGAAAAAAGGCCAGTCTGTTGGACTTGCCTCAAAAAGAACTTATATCTTATAGTAAAATCTAAAAATGCTAAGTTCCAGCTAGGTCAAATATGCCCGATCTCTGTCCTCAGTATTGTCTGCTGTTGGTTCCATGTTACAATATCAGAGCTGAACAGTTGGTAAGAATTATGGTCTGCAGAATAAAAATGTTTCAGGAAAAGTTTGCACATCCTTACCAAAGAGGATAAACGTCAATGATTAATTAATCATTCAACAGTTCCATAGGCACTTTAGATTTTATAGTAAATCTACTTAAAGAGTCACATGGAATATAATTTCCAGTATATTTTAACAAATAAAGATTATCACTGTTTTAGGAGTTATTAGCACTTATAACAAAAATTTAAATTTTAAATATGTCACACTATCCCAAAAGGTGTAACTTCAGAAATAATATAAAGTAGCTATAGACAAAATTTGCTCACTGAACCATGATTTTGTTTTCAGATGAGCACTGTATCCCGAAGGGTGGATTGAGCAAAGCATGTCACAGTGATATTGATGTCTGAGATGGATACATATTGAACACATGAAACTCAACCCAATCATATTGATCAGCTTTACCGAGCCCTGGAGACTTTGTAGAGACAACATTAGGTGTTAAAAGAACAAATTATCCTGATAAACACAACAGAGCTGTGACTAACATGTTTGCATCTGATTTTTATGGCAAAAATTCACTGTGTATCTTCCCCTAATTTTTCTCCTTTTCAGGCAACTATTATTCTGAAACATTCCTGCTCTAACCTTATACAATGGGGCTCCAAATATCCTATCCCAAATATGGCCCCTTGACCTCAGAGAGCAGCAGAGACAGGCAGGCCAATGTCGTCTCCCATCACCCACCCACTTCCATCAGATCATGACACTGATTCATGAGGAACCCATGTTTGGAGAAGGAGGTGCCTCTGAAGATACAGGGATGGGCAGAAGAATCCGAGTAAACAGAACTTGCTAAATCTAGCTGAGGTTTACTACCAACAGACAATATTCTTTTTATCCAGTTGTACCGCATAACTATTTACTTCATCAAATTTAACATCAAAATACATAGGCTGATCTGTCTTTTGGGGTCTTTTTGTACTTCTCAATTCTTATATTACCCATTATTTACAAAGAGACAGACATGTTCTTTAAAAAGCAACAAAACTGAGTGAATCAGACAATACCCCACACTCAAGGAGTCTGTATTCCATTGGAAAGCAGGCGACATCTCATCACGTATGCACTACTTCCAATAATTATTCAGTCAAAAGAAAATCAAACATTATTCTGTTATCCAACACTGAACAATTCCAATTTTTTATTGTTCAAATAGACTGGCCCCATGGGTTAGGCTGGCCATTGTGCTGTTTATATTTTATAGGTTCATTTTGATTACTTCTCTCTCTACCTCAGCATTTTGATTGATGAGAACCAGAGCTTAAAAGTTCCACATTCCACATAGTTTCATCTTTCTCAATGGCAGAGGTGAAGAAAAGGACCCAGAATGCTACATTCTCCTGAAAAGAGCTTACTTCTCCCACCTCCTTAGCCACATTCCCCTGACCACTCTTCATGCCCTGCAGAAACATCAGCCTTGTCAGCTATAACCCCATAGGGTGTCCATCACACTGACAAGCAGTACTTGAAGGTTATTCCTTGGGTTTACTTTTCCATTTTGCTGAAGACATCCTCTGTCACTAACCTCCCTGTACACCTCTTTTCAACCTTTCAACACTTGCCCCTAATCTCTACTGCTCAGGATGTCATTTCTAATTCTCCTTACCTTGCTTTCATCACAACAAGCCTCTTAGTGCTTTCTCCCACATGGCTAGTTTGTCTGGGCAAGAAGTGGTACAAACTGTCCTCTTTAATACTCATGGCTTCTGTAGGGGAGGAAATATATATTTTTAATGTTATTTATTTATTTATTTGAGAGAGAAAGATGCCAGGGAGGGGAGGGAGAGAATGGGCATGCCATGGCCTCCAGCCACTGCAAACAAACCCCAGACGAATGTGGTACCTTGTGCATCTGGCTTACATGGGTCCTGGGGAATCAAACTGAGTTCCTTTGGCTTCCTTAACTGCTAAGCCATGTCTCCAGCCTGGAAATATATTTTGACGCTACACTTTCTGAGTTGCTAGTTGGAAAAAGATCTTTGAAATGAAAGAATAGTAAGAGAAAAACAAGCTTGTTAATATAAACACCTCAGGTATGCACAGGAGCTCCTTAGAGGAATGAGTAAATCCAAGGAGGACATCCTCCACTGGAAAATTAACAATGTTAATTATTATTAGAATACAAAGCAACAATGGTATTGGGGAGGCTATTAATGAGAGATCATGAGGAAAAGAAAGCTAAGCACCCGAGAGCTAATCTTTGTAGATTCAAGTCATTGCCACTTTCACTGCTGAATTCTAGTGATTTGGAGTCATCCTTCTGATATAGGAAAGGAGATACCCTTATAAATGGAGCTTTCTGAGACAGACATAAATGTCTCATGTGATAAAAGTAACTTTTCTGCTTTCTGAGAGTCTCCTATATCTGCAGTTTCTCAAAATAATCAACTCAAAATTATCCTCCTGCCAAAATGGCATGTGTTAGAGTGGCATATTCTGGTCTCCTGCACTGCTTACATATCACTTTTACTCTCTTTCCTAGAAACACTAAGTGTGAAGATTTTGTCATCGTATTATACCATACAACTAAGGTGCCAGAAGCAGTGAAGAGAAATAGAAGATGCACAGTTAAATTTGAATTTCAAATCAATGCTTTTGAATATTGATATGTGCCAAACGAATCATATTTGATTAGAAATTCAAGTTAAATGAGTGTTCTGGGCTTTTTCTCATAGTTCTCTTCTTAATTTCATTTGATGTTATCTGCAGGTAGCAGTCAAGTTTTGTTGCAGAATTTAACTCCTGTATTGCTCTCACCATTCTTCCCATCACTGTTTCTGCTGTTATAAGGTAATTCTGCAGTTCCTATAGATGGTTATTATAACTACTGTGTTCTGAATTACTGACCGTCTTTTTTGAGCTGTTTCCATTCTCCACCCAATATCACCCCCTGACCATCTTTCTCTTTTACTAGGTACTACAAATTTTATTGTGTTATTTTAATCACCTTGTTCTAATTCTATTACCTCAAACTCATAGGTTTTACTCTGATTTTCTACATTTTATATATCACTAATACCTTAATAATTTGATTTCATGGCATTTTAAGCCTTTTTCATTAATCTCATATCCTCACTCATCTATCCTATTGACACCTAAGCCCACCACAACCCATCCTCTGTCAATCATTTATCTTTTCTTATATATGTAAGAGTTTTACTATGCAACCCAGGCTGACTTCAGACTCACAATATCCTTGTATCAGCCTCTGTAGCAGACAGCTTTAGGTTCCCTGAGATGAACTTCCAGACCAGGCACAGTTATGGAGGAAGGGATATTATTTATTGAAGCTTACAGATCCAGGGAAGTTCCATAATGGCAGGAGAAGGTGCCTGCTCTCACAGGACCAGGCAATAGAAAGAAAAACCAACCAGGCATACAGCACACAGAGCAAAACTACAGCGAAAAGCCACAGCACACTTCAGGAACTCCTATTAGGCACACTTTGCATATCTTTACAATGGAATCTCAAACCATCACCACACCTTAAGACCGGCCCCCAGTGACATTGCCTCTAGCAAGGTGATTGCAGATGCAAACTATAAACTGAATATCTTGGGGGACATATATTCAAACTACCACAGCCTCCTTCTCAGATCTATCTATCATCGATCTGTCTTATATGTATATATCTATATCTATCTATGTATATCTATATCTATCTATCTATATATATATATATTATATCTATTTATCTATATCTATCTATATATAAATATTTTTTTGCTGTGTTTTTGCAAAAGAGTCACAAATTAGCCCTGGTTCTCCTCAAACTCACAATTCTCCTATCTCAGTGTCTTGAGTTCATGCAACTCAACTCCATGTCTGGCTCAATTTTAAATTGTTATATCATTATAATTATTCTTCCCTCCCTTGTGCTTATCATAATATATTTTGTTTCTCCTTGTCTGTTGGTAGTTGTTAGTAAAACCTGACTCCAAAAACAACTGTCCACAAATGGCATACCTACCCTACAAAACAAATTGGCTGATAAAAAACAAACGTTACTGTCCTACTGTAATCCTTGTAATTCCTGATCACTAACCTGAAATGGTCCTGCTACTCCTCTAGAAAACTATTTTTATGTATCCATCTTCTTTCAACCTGCTCTTCCGATCTAGCGAGAAGCCAAGGAAATGGTGGAACTCACTGAATAAAGAATATTATTGCACAGCACTAAAGTTACTGACTCTTAAAATCTGTTTTGTTTGACTGAGAGGGATCAGTCCCTTACCAGAACAGGAACTGAACATAATGGAAGATAAATGCAGAAAAATATTTCATGAATTTTTGCTAAAAAGAAGAATGAATAAAGCAGTGGTTGAAGAGAAATATATATCAAGGAGACCCTTTCATACAATGAGATGGGTTCTAGAAGGTTTTTATGATGACAGAAATGATGCCATACATAGGAAATGCCTGCGTTTTAGAAGGTTGGAAGTAGTCACTCACTTCTTCTCTCCTCCAAAAGTCCAATATCTCTCTATCATTTCCCTGCTTCATTGGCTACTCAGTAGAGATTTTTTTTTTTATCTGATTTTATTTGCTTCTCAAGTGGTCCCATTTAGACTTTGAACAACATTTATGCTCTTGTGACTCCCAAATCTGTATTTGCAGACTGGCCCTCCTTATATATATATATATATATATAAATTAATGTATTCAAATGCATAAAGATCTCCTTCATGATATTTATCATCATCCCAAACATAATATTTGTTAAGTTCAGTTCTCACATAAGTCAACTTGTTCTCTTGCCCATAATATTCCAAGTTTGTAACATTTTGTTGAAGTAAAGAAATCTTGATATCATTAAGAATACTAATTTTTTAATTTAATTCTCATACCCCATATAACAATTTGAGGAAATATAACTACCTTCAAAATATTTTCTTTTCTTTTCTTTTTTTTTTTTTTTTTTTTTTTGGTTTTGCGAGGTAGGGTCTCACTCTGGTCCAGGCTGACCTGGAATTCACTATGTAGTCTCAGGGTGGCCTCGAACTCTCGGTGATCCTCCTACCTCTGCCTCCCGAGTGCTGGGATTAAAGGCGTGTGCCACCACGCCTGGCCAAAATATTTTCTTTTTAAAAAATATTCTAAATTATTTGTAAGTGTATGTATATATAGAGAGAGAGAGATAAATGAGATAGAGAGAAAATGGACCTCTGGTCACTGTGAAGAAACTCTAGACACATGCACAACTTTGTTCACCCGGCTCTATGAGGCTACTAGGGAAATGAACCGAGCAAGTAGGTTTTAGAGCAAGAGCACCTACTGGTGCTCCTTCCACTTGCATCTCTCACTCTCTCTTTCTCTCTTTGTGTGCCACTGAATTTAATTAGGATTGCTTTTATGAGCAGCGTGAGGGTTACATACCAGAGCATGGACATCTTACCAGTGGTTACACCTCTGAAAAAATGTTTCCCCTTCCAGCAACCATGAACTGACACCAGTTCCTCAGGAAGAGGGTACCCCATAAACCTGTCCCCCATCTATAACAGAATGCTGAGGGGTCCAATCTTGTTCAAGTATTGTCCAGGTAACTACAGTTGCTGTGAGTTAATGAGTGCAATGGCCATGTTGTGTTTGGTAGGCAGGTTCCATAGCATTTCTTCCCATCTTCTGACTCTTACATTCTTTCCACACGCTCTTCTGCAATGCTCCTTAAGCCATGGAAGGGATGATATCGATGTCCCTTTTTGGGCTGAGGATTCAGCACTTTCACCAGTTAAGAGCCTCTGAAGCATGTATTGTCTACTGGGAAAAGAAGTTTATCTGACTAAAGCCAAAAGCATGTGCATCCTTTTCAATTTAAAAAGACACTACTATTTTAGATTTCATGGGAGTTGCAGTTAGGTTCACATTTCTGGCAGAACACACCCAACCAAGAGCAGCGTGTGGGAGGAAAGGGTTTATTTTGCCTTAGAGATTGGAGGGGAACATCCATGAGGGCAGCAGAAAATATGGCATGAACAGAGGGTAGACATCAGCTCCTGGCCAACATCAGGTGGAAAACAGCAGGAGAGTGTGCTGAACACTGGCAAGGGGAAGCTTGCTATAATACTCATAAGCCTGTTATCAATACAGTACCTCCAGGAGGCTCCAATTCCCCAATTTCCACCAGCTTGGGACCTAGCATTCAGAACACAAAAGTTTATGGGGGACACCTGAATCAAACCACCACATTCTGCCCCTGGCCTCCAGAAACTGGTAGCAATACATGATGTAAAATGCAATGTATTCAGTACAACTTTAAAAGTCCACATTTAAAAAAATAAATCTCAATGCTGTTCAAACATCCCCATAGATCAATGTCTTTTAACTGAGTAGTAATAACAACAACAACAAAAAAGTGGTGGCATAGAATAAACATTCACACTGCAAAAGATGGCATTGGGCATAGCAAAGAAATATTCAACCAATATAGGATTTAAAACAAAAGGACAAACATCAAACTCTGTAGCTCCAAGTCTGAAAACTCTAACCAGTGACAAGTCTCCAAGTCTGACCATTCTAACCAGCAATGAGTCTCTTAAGTTCCAATTCCACCACTCCAGCTCAACTACTTATAGCCCAAGGTATACTCCATTAGGTGCTGGAAGCTCTCTTTGGCAGCCATCCCATAGTTCTGGCATCCCTACTGGGTTTCCACTATAACCCACTGTTCATTCACATAGCTGTATTGGGCCTCCACACAGGTAATCCAATATGTCTGATTTATACTGCCTGCACATGGCCATTTCCAAAATAAAAAAATAAAATAAAATAAAAAAAAAACATGTTGCAAATTCAATGACCCTCTCTTTCCTGCATTTTCTATATTTCATAGTACCAGGTGGAATACCAATTTGTTACTCCAGGGGGAAAATAAGTCTTACTTTGAAGAGCAGGACACTCATTCAGTATTCAGGCCTCTTACTTCAAGAGTCTGCATTCTTCTTGCTGGTACAGTGCAGAACAGATGGCCCAATCTCAATGGTTGTAATCTTTCAAAAAATTTCAGCTGAGTGGGCAGCAGTGTGGCCTAACCTTTTTTTCTATGCCATATCCTTCTGCTCACACCAGTTCATTTCTATGTGGTAAAACCTTGCATAGCTTCTCAGAACACAGACAAGCAGAATGCAGCAAGCCTCTCACACAAACTGCTTCTAGCCAAGTCCCAACAAAGTTCTTTCTCACCCTCATAAGCCAAATCTCAAAGTCCATATTTCTTTTTGCATTCAAGCCTTTCAATTCTGACCATAATCTTCAATCAAGCGTACTTACATCACTGCACACTTCGCTTAGTCCAAGGTTTCAATCCTTTGACATTCCTCTCACAAATAAGCTCCAAAAAGCCACTAGTCACACAGCCAGGTTTCTAGTATCAATGACCTCACTTCTCAGTACCAATTTACTGTTGCAGTTAATGTCACATTTCTAGGACAAAATACCCAACAAAGAGCAGCTTGTGGGAGGAAATAGTTTATTTTGGCTTACAGACTCAAAGGGAAGGTCCATGGTGGCAGGGAACATGACCGTGTGAGAAAGGGTAGACATCACCTCCAGGCAACATCAGGTGGACAAGAGCAGCGGGAAAATATGCTAAGCACTAGCAAGTGGAAGCTGGGTATAACACCCATAATCCAGCCGCCAACAATATTTTGCTTCCAGAAGGCTCCAATTTCCAGATTTCCATCAGCTGGGGACCTATCATTCAGAACATGTAAATTTATGGGGGACACCTGAATCAAACCAACACAGGGGTTTCTGGCTTGAAATATTTCTGAACTTGAAAGAAAAATATTTTTCTTTCCCTTAATTTGTTCACATTATGTTGATAAAAGGAAATCTAGACAGATTTTGCATGTAACCATCTGTTGCAATTGTTATTGCATGGGTTAAAATGAATGCAAAGGAAAAGGAGACCCCTTCATTAGAATTTATTTTTTATGATTTATTAATACATTAGGTAGCATGCATAAGAATGGATTTTACTATGGAATTTGTGTTTATATGTATCCTTTTAATTTGCTATTTGTCCCTCCTACTGGCTTCTGTAGTCCCCTAGAATCACAATAGAATATTTAAACTTCATATGCATTTAAGCCTCCTAAGAATGTAGATAGATAGATGTTGGTTTTCAAAGGAGGCTTGGTTAAGTCTACTGTAGAAAAATATTGACAGGTACATTAATCTAAGTTAGAAAGTTAACAGGAACAAGATTATTTCAAATGACCATAATGAATGTATTGACTTTGTCTATTTAGAATATAGAAATATTTATCTCAAGCATGGAAATTCAGCATCGATCACACATTTATTTGCAAAAATTACCTTAAATTCAGAGTAAAATTCTATAATTCTTGGAGCTTATATAATGAATACTTGCCCACTGTTTCAAACTACGGGTTGCACCCATGTAATAACAGCCTCTAGTTAATGTATCCTTACCCACTGTTGGATGATGAACAAAAAGTGAAATCTGCTCTTAGAAAAATGTTCATACCTTGTTATTTATATGATAAAACTACACAATAAAGAAGCCCATATACTTACACACATGTGTGTTTTACAGTTATTTTTATATATAAGAATGTTTAAATTGATATAAATTTAATAGAATAAGTGAAATGATAAACTTTTCTGGGAAATGAATTTGAGTTAAAGCATATTTCTAAAAGTGGTTTCTTGCATGACATATCAGATAATCCTGTGTCAGTGGAATATGCTTAATTGAAGAGAATAGAATTTCAGAAAGAGGTTTGATTCAGATTTTTGATAGATATAACTTAACTGCATGACACTTTATGAACATAGCACTGCTTCATCCAAAATCATAAAAGGAAGTTATGTGGAAGAAGTTGTAAGCTGCTTACTGACAGGAAAGAGGAGAAAGAAGTTCATATAAAGTTGTAAGTATGAAAAATAATTCATTTTTAATTTTTTTCATTATTGACACTTCCATACTTGTATACAATATATTTTGATCTTATGCCTACTCGTTAACCCACTCCTCCTCCTCCCACCAACTCCTTTCTTCTTTCCCATTAATTTCCATCCTACTTTTATGCCTTTTTTAGACCCTCTGAGTTAATTTAATGATACAGGAATTTTGGGGTTCCTTATATACAAATACAGCAATGATTTGGGGTGTTCCTGGATCCTTATCTTATACATTTAAAGGATGAAATCCACAGATCAAAGGGTAAGATTCAGGAAGATTTTATTATATCTTAAAACCTTAAGGGGATGAAGAGAAGGGAGCTTAAGCCTAGAACATAAGAGAAGGAAGCCAGGGAGGCAAGAGGGGCTTGAGAAGGTCACCTTGAGACTCATATCTGGGCTTTTATATGAGGAAGGCCAGGTTTGCAGACTTTTTATGAGCTCCATGGATAGGTGTATGGTTTAGTCCAGGAATTTCAGAATTCTCTAGGAAGGGAGTGGAAGGACTCCCTAAAGGGCAGAGATAAGGAAGGGTCAGACCCTTCTGACTTTTCTGACTAGTAGTAAAGTGTAATGATCTAGATTTTCTACTACAGGCCCAAAGACAAGTTTTGCACTTAGCCAAGAGAAAGCTGTTCACTTTTGGGGTCTGTAGCAGACAGCTTCAGGTTCGCTGAGATGAACTTCCAGACCAGGCACAGTTATGGAGGAAGGGATATTATTTATTGAAGCTTACAGATCCAGGGGAAGTTCCATAAAGGCAGGGAAAGCAGCCTGCTCTCACAAGGCCAGGCAGAGAGAGCAAAAGCCAACCAGCCACCACAGCACACAGAGCAAAACTACAGCCAAAAGGTCACACAACACACTTCAGGAACTCCTGCTAGGCACATTTGCATATCTTTACAATGGAATCTCAAACCCACACCATTAACACCTTAAGACCAGCCACCAGGGACATTGCCTCTAGCAAGGTGATTGCAGATGCAAATTATAACTAATAAAACACTGAATATATTGGGGGACATATATTCAAACTACCACAGGGTCCATCATCCTAAGTTGCCTGGCCAGTTTCTGTCTCCTATCATTAATGCTGCGGCATTGATATGGGTAGGGCTTCTTTCTTGTGGATGGACAACTTATCCATGACTCCCCCTTTCACCCACCATTAGCTACTCTTAGAGGTATGGGGTCTTATAAACCTTCCCTCAAACCATGAGGAATAGTGACAGACTCAATCTTCAGCAGGAAATCACAGCTTCTGTGAATTCATGAATATGACAGAGTATATGTAGAAGACAGCATTTCAGAGCCTCCCTCTATCAATCTTATGTTTTGTGTCTGGGGCTGAGTAAATCAGACTGACAAAGTACATATTAACAAGCAAAAAGAAACATAAGTTTATGGACATATGCATAACACATATAGTTGGAAGAACTCACTGATAGATGGGTAACTAACTTGAAGATTAGAACTTTAGCACATGGAATGCTTTAGTTAAGAATAATAACCATGAAAACTTTTTTTGTGCAGGAGTGAGAAGAGTAAGGAAAAGATACATTAAGCTGTTTGGTGTGACCAATTCTAATGAGGTAAAACTATGTAATGGAGTGGGAGTTGCTCAGGTGCCTGTGGTGCATTCTTGGACCTGAGAGTTTAGAGTTGTCTCAGGTGGTCAAGAATTACCCTGTGAGGCTTAAGATGTAATTCAATGGTAAAGCACATGCTTAGTGTGAGCTAAGCCCACAGTTCTGTTCTAAATAGCACACATACACACACACATACACACACACGCTCATTCACACATACCCACCAATTATTCCTCTCTTGCTGGTAAAAAGGATAGTTTTTCTTATATATTTCTAAGCATCTTCTTAATAATTTTCAGCCCCAAATAAAACATGACAAAATGGCATATTTGGGATGGCATGCGCTGAAGCATTTCACATAATGATGTCTTGCAGATGTTGCAGATGCTATGAGCTGAAGCTGGCATAAATAATTGACATCTATGTTAAAGCTTCTACAAGGCTAATCAGTCAGAACTTCATGACTGTGGAGAGCTGAAGAAAACCACACTTATGTTAAAGGTTCTCAAGGCTGGTTAGTAGATGAGAATTTCACAGCTGTGCAGAGTTGCAAAAGCCACACCTATGTTCAAGTTCTACAAGGCTGAATGGTGGTTTAGAAATTCATGGTTGTGGAGAGTTGCATGTTACAGGCTCAGAACCAGATCACTTTGGGATCATTATCCCCCTAATAGCTATTTATTGGCCAGCTCTAGGTCTGCCCTAACATTTTTATGACTGTCATATAAGATTTTTGCCATTTTTAAATTTAATAGACCACTAACTTGCACTGTTCTCAGACCTAAGAGTCATTAAAGAACTCTTCAAAGTGTAGGAGAGATTTTCTGCTTTGCCATAACACATGTACCTGATGTTCCCAACAGTGTACTTGAAGAAGGCCTTGATTAATGACTTTCTTTGCTCTGTAACTCTAAAAACTTCATGAAACTGTTACCACATTGGAATATCATATTTGGGGTAACATGAATCCATGTTCTTGGGCCATGGTCACTCATATTTGATTCTAGAATAAACCATGTTTTTTCCCCTTTGAGGTAGATCTGTGTTTTTTTGTTAGCAATACATACCCAGATTCAAGTGCAATATTACTTATATAGTTATGTTATAGAACAATAGGAATTATAAACCTAAGTATACGATAGCATAAGAAACAAAAAAAAATTGTGTTAATTAAATCTGGGTTAAAGTGGTTTGTTTTTTTGTAATTTGAAAATGTTTGAAATGTAAGAACATTTTCTTAACTGTAATATATATATATATATATATATATATCTTATATAGACATTATATATATATATATATATAGTCTTCCACAGACATTATGAGCACACACACACACACACACACACACACACTTTCATAGAATGTGTCATTGTTGTGAATGGAGACAACATAGAGAGCTAAGAAGAGATGGAAAGACATGATGAGATGATCACATCAGCTGAGAAACAATGGCTTCCACTGCCAATGTCAGTCAGTTCAACTCCTCCTAGTTTAATAACTTTTCTCATGTGTGAGAAGACTTTAAACTAGTTAGCCATTAAATTCCTTTTTGATTTTCACGTTATTGTTAGGATGGTAGTTTGTCTTTACAGTGCTATGTGAATTTAGAATGTGTAGACATAAATCTGATATGTAATAATCTTGATTCTTCAAAACCCTCATTCTTACAAAAAGCATCACAGTCTTAAGTGTCAGGATGGTTTTTGGAGCATATTGTGCTCTAGGATTTTGCCTTGTGTAGCTTTGCTGGAAATTTTCTCATTCTTTTTTGTTTTATTTCCTCTTTGCTTTTTCTCTTACTCACATTCATTTGCCGAAGTTATTGCCCTGCAAAGTCACTCTGAGATTTGAGAAGTGTGCCCATCAAGAATCAAATGTTTCCCATGTAAATGGAGCTCAGAGTCTTTGTAATAAGCTTACTTTGCTTCTGTTCTGTCTGCCCACTTCCTGACTCCATATGTGTCAATTGTTAGTGATTAGTGATGTACAAACTGAAAACTGAAATACTGGCAGCAATAAAAGGAAAGAACTAATTCTCAAATATTCTTTGAATGTATTTGGACTTGCTAAACTAATATTTGGTAGGTGATTTAAGATCTAAAACTATGAAGTATATTTACTTAGGAATGGACTCATTCAACATGAGATTTACCTTATGTTAAAAATAAATCAAGACAATGTGCTGGTGAGTTCAGCTAAGACATGGTTACAGCCAAACACTTAAAAGTTTTACTACATTGTGCAGTTTGAAGTTCTATTTTGCTTTTAAGAGGAAAAAAAGAAATACTTGAATGACCAAGCATCTTGTATAAGTAAGTTGGTATAATTGGAAATTTACTTTGAACAGTATGAAATTTTGGCTACATATGTATGCCAGAAGTTCTTCCATAGACATTATGAGTAAAAATATATCTGGAGGGGATTGTCATAGAAACCAAGAGGGCCTCACTGGGCAGAGCCAATTGCAAAGTTGCAGTCTGGGTGGGTGATCCCTCATGTTAGCAATACTATTTTCCCCCAGATTAATTAATACCACTGATAAAAACTGTTCAAATAGAAAGGGCTGTGACAAAGGCTACACTTGGAGCAGTTGACATGGTATCCTCCTCCCTACACTGCTGAAGGGCAAGGTTAAAAACCTTGTCCTAGATTTTTAGTTAATGATCAAAAACAGTGTCATTGGATACTTCTACATGCCTGCAGTATTTTTTTCTCTTAGGTTCAGAGGTACCTGAGACACAGGAACTAGTTCACCTTACAAAGATCTACATATAGCTTTGAGATGCTAAAGTGGTTGAATGATGACTCTCTTATTTCCAAGTATCATCCTTCTTTTTAAACATATTTTTATTATTTATTTCTATGTGTTTGCATAGAGTGTGTGTATGTGTGTATATGTGTATGTGTGCATGTGTGTCTGTCATGTGGGGGGGCATGTGTGCTATGATTCAAGCATGGATGTCAGAAGACAACATCAGGATGTTTCTTGTCTTTCCCTCCCTTTTGTTGAGACAGGGCCTTTCTCGCACCTGCAGATTCCAAGCTTCTCACTCTCCTGATTGCCTCCTGTCACTGCAGGCATGTTGCGATTATAGATAAGTGACCCACTTTGTATTTGGTTTTAAATGAGCATTGAGGAGGTTTGGACTTGGGTTGACAGTCTTGCAAGCAAGCCCCTTTAACTGCTGAGTCATTTCTCAATCCACATATTTTTTCTTTTTAAGGGCAATCTGAGTCTGCTAAGTTTGATAAAAAGCACACATATTTCACATTTGCAATATTTGAATTCTCTTTGAAAATACCTCTCACAACAAATATTTTTTTTTCCTTTGGTTTTTTTGAGGTAGGGTCTCACTCTAGCCCAGGCTGACCTGGAATTCACTATGTGGTCTCAAGGTGGCCTTGAACTCACAGTAATCCCCCTATGTCTGCCTCCTGAGTGCTGGGATTAAAGATGTGTGCCACCACACCCTGCTTACAGCAAATAATTTAAACTTCTGGAATCCTATTTGAAAATACTTCTTTTTACAATGAATAATTTGAAACACAGAAGCTACATCTCCATTCAAACAAGTTTCAACTAGTCCAATATCTCCTTAGGCAAATATTTAAAGCCCTAATGAGAAAAATGGGTAAAATGTCAGAAAGGGTCAAAAGACAGCTGAACAAAAGATCAGAAGGCATCTCAGAGATGGCTGCAGTTTTTTGTTCAGCACATTAGAATGTGGATTATCTTCTTGGAGCAGTTAATGGGATGGAAATTGCACATAAGGCTTCTTTGCATCAATAAGATGCAGTTCAACAATGAGATCTTGTACAAAAAAATAGACAGTGGGAATGTGATAAAAGAAATACTTTGACAGATCAGCTAAACATCACGTACTACTGAAGGAGAAAGATTTAATGTATATAAAGAGATTCCAGTCCCGACACTAATGGACCACAGTTGTGAGTTAAACATCTAACCCAGATGATATTCTGATTTGTCATTGAAGACATTTATGGACACCATATTCCAATTTGACAGTCAATTAGAAAGAAAGAGGATTATTTGGCATCTGAAAAGAAAAGGAAAAAAAAAAACTATAAAGCAATGAAGCAAGACTAATATTATCCAAATACAGAGAAAAAGTAAGTCCAAAGACATAGAAGCAATGGGAGTAGCTTACTAAGAGAACAGTTGTCCAATGATGAGTGTCAGCCTTCACTTTGGAGTATCATGGAGGTCAGAGAGGGCTACCCCAGCCCAAACATCTTGTTCTACAAATGAGTGAATATAATAGTCTAATAAAAAAAAATCTGAAACTCCTCTGTTGCAGTATGTAAGTAGATGATTATTAGTCTCCTGTTCCGTTCTTCAAAGAATGGGTGAGCTAATGATATGTTACAATTTGTAGGAATGTTGTAATTTACATTTATATTCAAGGGTTGCTTTCCAGCATGCTTCTCTCTTAAAGGCTCACTTACCCTTTCACCAGTAAAATAAACAAAAGGAAACAAAAAAGTGCTTGCTATAGAATTGGAGCAATCAACGCTCAACCAGTTTTCTTTTCATTATATGAAAGGCTATGGATACAGTGAATGAAGTTACAGAATATACATAACATCCTACCTACCAATCTGAATTTATATATGCATATTTAATTCATTTTTCCTCTTTTAAACATTTTGCTTACTCCTTACTACATATAAGAAATTGAAGGGATTGAAGGGGAATTTAGTATCACTAACTGAGCTAATGGAAGGTTGAAGGATTGGTCAGAGTAAGACTAGGTGTTCTATGTCCATTGAATGAAAACTGAATTTCTTGTATGCCTTTGTTTCTTCTATATTTTTGCTGTGTTTTGCTTTGTTGCTATTTCTACAGGAATTTATATTCCTACTCCCTTATCCTCTCCCAGTGCTGCGATTATAGGCAACTATCACAAATATGGCTTTTAACAATTAAAAGAAGGGAAAATACTCATTTTTTAAAACCACAGTGATGTTGGAAATATTTCTTTTTCTTTTTCTGTTATTGAGGTAGGGTCTCACTCTAGGCCAGGATGACCTAGAATTAGTCTCAGGCTTACCTCGAAATCACAGCACTCCTTATACCTCAGCCTCCAAAGTGCTGGGGTTAAAAAACATGCACTCAGTGGAATGGAACTCATTGCTGGAACTGGGAAATAAGTCAAAACCAGGTACAAAAAATAAGCTCAGTCTCTAAGATCAAGATACCACCAAATGTGGGCTAGAAGAGAGCCAACGCATATAAAATTCCTTCCAAAACATCTATGGTCATCCCTTCTATCTAGCACTAACTTCTCTCTCCGTTGGAGAATTTTGCTTATCTTTTTTCAGATGGACAATGAACCTGAATGGAGGATCAGCTAATCACACCTCACCAGGACCCCAGCTGAAACCACAGAACAATGCAGGGGAAGGGCAAAAATACAGCATTCATGGTGATCACAACACCAGAAAAAGGCTGAAGGAGATAAACACAGAGAACATCCAACTCCTGCTAAGCCAGATATCCAGAGATACAGAGGCTCCCAAAACCTCATCACTGAAGCAGAACTAAAATGACCCCAATGTGGCTCAGGGAAATTCGTGGAAGAGGGGGAGGAAAGATTGTTAGAGTCACAAGTTGGGGCATTATGCACAGAGACTGGGGCCTGCCCATCAGAACTCTTGACTACCCCCACAATGCACGACCCACATTCCCCATTGATGAGGGTCCCTTTGGAAGAGGGAGGACAGGGAGGAGGACAATGGAACCAATGTAAAATCAGAATTTTATATATATATATACATGTACACCATGCCCAGTCATATTTCAGGCTTATTTGGGGTGATTGCAATTGCAAGATGGACCACAAGGGAAGACAGCAAATGAATAAATGCAACCTTTTGATCACATTTTCAAATCTATTTTTACCTTAAGTGACAATACTTTGCAACCATCATAGAAAAAAATGACCCCCTATATATTGTTAACTAATTGTCTAAAATATTTATTCTCCAGTGTAATTACATAAAATATTACATTAGTGGTATCTCCTAGAAGAGTAGAAAACCAAGGACTGTGAGCAAGATTCCTTTATTAAGAGGTTGTGAAAAAAGGAGATAC
Source organism: Orientallactaga sibirica (assembly GCA_036365145.1). Taxonomy (NCBI): domain Eukaryota; kingdom Metazoa; phylum Chordata; class Mammalia; order Rodentia; family Dipodidae; genus Orientallactaga; species Orientallactaga sibirica. The sequence continues at coordinate 12,136,152 of JAEOAD010000060.1, read as the reverse complement.
CAGCAAATAAACTGACAAGTAGTGGTCAGAAAACAAGTAGAAAAACAGATGAATGGGCAGTAAACAAAGAATTTTGAGGATAAAAAGATGAATCAGTTTTATAATGCTGTGAACAGATGAGGTAACTGTATAATTCATATTTAAATTTGGATTTGTGAATAAAATTAGAAATTATTAATTTTGTCAGGACAAACCAAAAAACAAAACATAAACCAGAGGATACAGAGTGTATAAGATGACTGCTGGGAACAAACTTAAGAGGTTTGATAAACCAGTCATGCTGAGATACAGATAATCCCAGAGATGTACAGTTATGAATGTGAGACACTGTCTCACCAATAACAACAAAAATTAAACCAACAACCCAAAACCAAATCCAAACAGAAGATGATAACATCCCTAAATTTAATACTGTTGTGAGATAAGGTTAATGAGGGAAGGTTTTATACAGTGGTAAGGTGAAAAACATGACTGAAAAGGGTACAGAAGTGGAAAGAACTATTTAGAAGAATTATTCTGAAGGGATTATTTAAATTGAACTGTAGTTGTCTGAGAAGTAGGGGAAAAGAGATTTTTAATGTTTGATTACAAAGAGAGAAATTAAATGTTTGCATGGGGTGAATAATCCAGGGGAGAAAGAAATGATAAATAGGAGAAAAACAAAACAAAACATTGCTTGCCCAAAATCTTTGAGTGATTGCAAGAACTTAGGCTGGAAAACACTTAAGTAGCTAGAATGACCTTACATGGAAATGTCAATCTATCATCCCTGGTAACAGAGGGATGATGGGCACATGGTTAGGTCACATGTAGGCACAGTGATACCAGTGTGTAGGTGACCTCTTCTCATGTTTTGCATTCTGGGTGATTTAGATAGAGAAGTTATTGTCTAAACCTGGACATGAAGCAATTTTTTAAACTTGATAATGGAGGAAAGAGAGAGAGAAAAAATACATGAAGGCAATGCTGGTTTCTGTCAGTATTAGGGGATATAAGAAGTTTATGCTATCAGGCATGGTGGTGCATGACTTTAATCCCAGCACTTGGGAGGTAGAGGTAGGAGGGTTGCTGTGAGTTGGAGGCCAGCCTGAGAGTAGTAGTGAACTCCAGGTTAGACTGAGCCAGAGTGCAACCCTACCTGAAAAAGAAAAAAAAAAAAAAAAACAAGAAGTTCATGTTAAGACAGTAATAGATATGTCAGTCAGGTGGTTGTGAGGTATCCGAGGTTTCCACACAGACAAAAACTAAATGGAAAATTGGCTTGACAAAACAAGAATGAAGAAGAGGGAGAGAATCAAATAGATGGAGAATATATGCAAAATATCTGCAAAAGGGAGACAACACAATTTAAACTGCTTAAAAGGGGATTACCTGTCTAAATGACAGGAAGACCATTACAGATCAATGTGTTAGAACTCTCTGTATAGCTGAAAGAACCCTGGATTCTGACAGAGGATGAGCTCAGAGAGGGAAGAATGGTGAGTGCATAGGAGTCATGCAATTGAGGCTATGGAAATATATAATCATTAAGAAAGACAAGTCTGAGGAAATGACTACTAACTGAGACAACTGATGAAAGGTGACTGACAGTGGTACTGAACTCATGGGTTCATAAAATCAGAAACCCAGTGTGTTGGAAAAATCATGCTTGTGTGTGCTGAAACTGCCAAGATGTAATATTAAAACAGTATTGAATGAGTGGTAAAAAATAAATGGAAGGTCATGAACATCAGCAAAAATGAGATGGAGATGATAGGATGTACTGATTCAAAAGAGATGTTTTAGTAAACAGGGAAGGATAATTGTCTAAAAGCAGCAAAAGGTGGGGTCCAGGAGATGGCTTAGTTGGTATAGTGCTTTCAGTGCAAGCATGAGGATGTGGGTTGTAGTCCCAACACTCATGTGAAATGCTAGACATGGAAGCACTCACCTGTAATCTCAGTGCTGGAGTGTCAGAGACAGGTGGCTCCCCATGCTAGTCTATAGCCACATCAGTCAGTTCTGGGATCAATGAAAACCCCTGTTTCAAAAAAAAAAAGTGGGGAGTGAATGAGGAAGACACCAAATGGTAACCCCTGCTTCCTACAAACACAAACACACACACACACACACACACACACACACACACAGAGAGAGTGCACACGCACACTTGCATAAAAGCACACCATGTATGCATGTGAAAAAAAGTAGCAAAGATATCTGATCACTTAAGACCAGTGACATAAGGGTAGAGGAAAAGTCACTGACCACTTTGAAAGACAGCAGGGAAGAAGTGGTCTTAGACAATTGGAATTAGACAACTGGAATACATACGTAAAGCAAAGATCAAACATAAAGAGGAAATAGTAATTTGTGGATTCTGAAAGTTACTATAGTGTGTTGAAGAATTTGTGAAGGATGAAAGACATCTTATAGGAATGGAAGAGTTAAGGGGAACTACACCAGAAATAGGAAAATAAGGAAACTAACATTTTCATTTTAAACCTATATTCAAATAATACATGCCTCTCCACGGAATCCTTTCTTTTTTTCCACAAGTTGATCAGAAAATTTCATTAGGTATTTTGAGCTGAGTTTTTATATTTGAACAATGGGAGCAGGATACAAATGGTGGATAGCATCTCTCTATTTTCCTGGAACTTAATTGTACTTTACAGATACTTGAGTCATCAATGGCTAACTAATTCTTATAAATATATCTACATCATTTTCAATAGCTATAACTTTATAACCTACTTGTGCCTTTATGAGTCCTTTTGAGGGGAGGAGTTAAGCTTTCACCATGGACCAGGTTGGTCTCAAGCTTACCTTGTCGTTCAGGCTGGCCTCTAACTTACCGCCTTTGGAGTACCAGAAAACAGGCACCATGCCCAACTGTTTTTGGATCCCTTAGGTATCTACTTAGATTTTCAAGTATAAGACAACTGAGAGGCCTTATTTAGACAAAAGTGGTGATATTCTCAAAAGTACCACTCATGGTATGTGAAATTTGAATGTGTTGTAATGGAATAGATGGGATTTTCTTAGGAACACAGTAGTTTTCTGGGTGTGTCCTAATCTTCCTTCCTTCCTTCCTTCCTTCCTTCCTTCCTTCCTTCCTTCCTTCCTTCCTTCCTTCCTTCCTTCCTTCCTTCCTTCCTTCCTCCCTCCCTCCCTCCTCCTTCCTTCCTTCTTTCTCTCTCTCTTTCTTTCTTTTCTTTTTCAATATTTAATTTAATTAATTTATTTATTTGAGAGATAGAAAGAGCAGAGAGAGAGAGAGAGAGTGCACTAGGGCCTCTAGCCACTGCAAATGAACTTCAGATGCATGTGCCTCCTTGTGCATATGGCTTGCATAGGTCCTGGAGAATCTCACCTGGATCCTTTGGCTTTGCAGGCAAATGCCTAACTGCGAAGCCATTTCTCTAACTCTCTTTTTTTTCTTCTTCTTGTTCTTCTCATTCTTCTTCTTTTTTTAGCTTTAAAACACTGTGGCTTCTCAGATATCTTAGTGTTTGTTTCAAGGAAGTACAATAATGGCTTTGAAGTAAAATTAGTCAAACAAAAATGTGAGTCTACATGGAACACCAGATATTCAAATGACAGGCTGCAGGGACACATGGAAGGATACTAGGGTCCAGTGTTCCATTGACAGTGGAAGCTTCTCCAGATATAACCACACAAGCCCAGTGCAAACCTAATGTATGAGGACCTTGGCTGACTGTAGGCAGAGGCATAGAATGGAGACACAAACTCTGATATCCATCAACACTAGGCCCCCATGAAGGGAAAAGGCTTTCTTTATCAGACCCCAAACTGCATGAAACCAGACAGAGGAGGCTCCCTGCAGAGTGGCCTGGCAGTTCAGAAAAGAACCTATTTCTTTGCTACAGAAATGATGTGGTGATGTGATGATGTCTCTCAGAAAATACAGGGACCAACCTGCTTACGATTGGAATTCACTGGACCCCTAAAGCTTTAGGAAATTTATGGCGCCTGGATTGTCTGAAGTATAGGTTTAAAATGAAAAAGTTACAATTTCCATATTTTCCTGTTTCTGATATAGTTCCCCTTAACTCTTCCTTGATTAAGTAAAAGTGAACACAGTGAGAAAGACAACATAATTAGTTAGTGCTTTCTCTTAAAACAACTTTCTGTGTATGTTTTATTGTCACATAATTTAAAAATACATAGAAGATTTGCTTGTATGGATCACAAGCATTATGAAGTAGGTGGCTGCTATCCCCATAGCTTGCACCACTGGAACAGACTTAAAAAATGACCTTGAATATGTGATTCATAGCTTGAAGCCATAATAACTGTCTTAAGCTGGTTCAAGTGAAATGAATACACTTAATAATCACAGCAAAACAAACAATGCTGGCATCATATTATGCTTTGTGTTGTATTAAAAATAAATACCTTCCCAGCAGTCACCTCCGTTTCTGTGCTAGACTTTTGAAGTCAGATCAATGTCTTCAATGTGCATTGAACTGACAAACACTATAAATATTTAAATTTTAAATAAAGCTTCCCCTTTATCAAGTATGCAGTCATCTTTGAATGCTATAAATTCAGAATTAAAAATGAAGCTGATACCAGCGTCAACCAAGACCACAAGGTCAGAATCACTTGAATGCAAACACAACAGTACATGTTAAGCTTTGCTGAACCACATGGAGTTGACATTTCTACACTATAATAAGGCATCAAATGTAACCCAGTAATTCCCCTGTGTTTGAAAGGTTCAGACCTTTGATCTCTCTGCTCCCTTCCTAGGGACACATAGAACTGTCACTCTGTGCTCAGAATCATCCAACCACAGTCCAAATGTACATAAGATTTGTTTAGGGTCTAACTAGACCCTAGGGTTTATTGCTGATTTCATTTTGCATTTTATTAGCATTGATCCCCTGTCTCTGCTTTAACTCCCCACCCCCTTGCTTATTTATTTGTATTTGCTGAATGTTGAATGATTGATTTGGGGCCCTATAATTCAGCATTGTTATTATTTGGCTCTCTAAGTAATCCGTAAAATAGATTCTCTTGGGCTCACTTCAAAGATCCACTTGCCTAACCGTGAAATGTATTGAGTTTTATATATGTGCTTTCTTTGGAAAAGGGAAGAAAATTGGAAAATGGGATTATATCCTAGAAAAATTTCCTTCTCTGCCCTCTTGATTTTTTTCCTTATTTCCTCACTTATATGCAAGGTTTTCCTTCCTTTGTGTAAACGTACACAATCTGCAAATGGTGCCAGAAGAATTGCTATCACTAACATAGTCGAGGAATTTATATTTCTTTGAGAAAAATTGGAATACCCACATGAAATCCAAAATAAAAGGACACTGATGAGAAGAGAAAATGTCTGAACGAACTCATGACAGAGGGCAAGTAATGAAAAGTTTAGCTATGTATTGATGGAGTCTGGAAATAACCACACTTCCTGTTCTGGTTGAAAGGCTGGGGACAGTGAAGTTACCCATGGAGACCGGGTGAGCAGAGAGAATTTCAGTGCTGTCATGCTTTTTATTCTTATTTATTTGAGAGAGAAAGAGGGAGAGGAAGAGGCAGATAGAGAGAATGGGTGTGCCAGGGTCTCTAGCCACTGCAAACAAACTCCAGATGCATGTGCCACCTTGTGCATCTGGCTTATGTGCATCCTGGGGGATTGAACTTGAGTCCTTTGGCTTTGCACGTAAGCAACTTAACTGCTAAGCCATTTCTCTAGCCCATGATTTTTATTCTTATAGGGCTTTTAAAAAATACATATAATGATGACATACTTGTTTGATAAGGATTTATCATGATCAGTGCTCCATCCTTCTTTCCTTAGGACATGGCCCTCCATGTGGTTGCCCAGCTCAAAGGGGCCAGAACCCAAACAGTGACCTGTGCTGGAAGAACCCAGGTCCTGAGCAAACACTGGAAGAACCTGCTAGATTTTTCCACCCCATAGAAAAGAAAAAGCACTTCATCATGCAAGAGAACAAGGTTTGCAACAGCGCACCATCACTCTGAGCAGTTAACCACACTGTGTTGATGGGAAATGAGTGAGTGAACAAACACTGGAAGAACAGGAGACCATTATGGTTTGACTGACTTCAGATTTTTCCACCCCTCCTTTACACAGTGCAAAGAAAAGAAAAAACTCACAGTATTTTCCTACTACTGGGCACAGCACTTCATCATGCAAGAGAACAAGGTTGTCTCACCCAGGACAGCTGGACAGCCCACTGGGAAGGAAGGAAAAGAGGCCCCCTTGGCCTGGCATCACTCTTTGAGGAGCAGTTAACCACACTGTGTTGATGGGAAATGAGTGCTGCCACCCGCTGCCTCCTTGTAATCAGTGCCACCACCAGGCCTCCAGCCCTCCCAGATTCTTTGGGATTTGGCACCTGTTAGCCACAGGGACATATTAGTCTGCACTGATCTGTTCCATGTTTGACATTTTGTCCTGTTTTTTTTTTTTTTTTTTTTTTTTTTTTTCAAGAAAATGTTCATCTATTTCATCTTTCCTTAACTACTATGGAGAATTTTGACCTGAATTTCCATCTGAGATGCTGCCAAACCTAATAAGCACTCTGAGTACCAGACAATAGGGAGGGTGGGATGGGGGGGAGGGTAAGGGTGGGAGGGAGCCAGAGGGTAGGAGGGAGGACAAGGGTGGGGGGATAAAAATAGGGACCCAAAAGGAAATGATACAATAAAACCCTTTTTCCGAACAACAGGCTAAAACATTGATCCTTTAGCAGGCCCGCAGAGGGAACACCCGAACCACAGGAAACTGCAGAGAACATCATGAAGACCAACTTTAATCTTTTCCTGCTTCTGTCTCTCTTCTCTCTCTCTCCCTCTCTCTCTCTCTCTTTCCCTCTCCTCTCTATATGCACTTGCTCTTTCATATTATCTATCTTTTTCTTCCCTCACCTCCCTTGGTGCTGACTTCTAACTCCCAGTACCAGCAGGGGTTAACTTTCACAATGAGCTGTTGATCCGAGACACCTACAAGGTTTCCTAAAAAAGACAGATTTCTGTTAGAGTTCTTGATGACCAACCAAAGGTTAATGGTATACTGTCAAAGACAGCATACACACTTGAGACAAAAGATGGAGAGACATGACCAGAATCTGGAAGAGTGTCACTCCCCAAACAGTGAGCTAGTCTAGTGCCAGAGGGTGCTACATGAGCAACTGGGGGAAAATGGCAGACATCTGTCCAAAAAACTTCCAGTCTAAGCTACCCAGCAGGAAACAACCTGAAGTAATGCTCAAATAAGTGCAATAGTGGCACACAGCCATGGTGGGTTGCCAACTGGTCTTGATTTGGCTAATAGATCCACTCAGTGGAATGGAACTCATTGCTGAAACTGGGAAAAAAGTCAAAACCATGCACAAAAATAAGCTCAGCCTCCAAGATCAAGACCCCACCAAATGTGGGCGAGAAGAGGGCCTACGCATATAAAATTCCCTCTAAAATATCTATGGCCATCCCATCTATCTAGTACTAAATTCTCTCTCCATTGGAGAATTTGCTTATCTTTTTCAGATGGACAATGAACCTGAAGGGAGGACCAGCCAATCACACCTCACCAGGGCCCCAGCTGAAACCATAGAGTAATGAAGGGGAAGGGCAAGAGTACAGTGATCCTGGGGATCATGACACCAGAAAAAGGCTGAAGGAGATAAACACAGAGAACATCCAATTCCTCCTAAGCCAGATATCCAGAGACACAGAGGGTCCCAAAACCTCATCACTGAAGTAGAACTATAATGACCCCAATGTGGCTCTGGGAAATTGGTGGAAGAGGGGGCAGAAAGAATGTTAGAGCCACAAGTTGGGGCATTATGCATAGAGACTTGGCCTAATCCCCATAGTCCTTGACTACCCCCCACAATGCATGACCCACATTCCCCATTGATGAAGGTCCCTTTGTAAGATGGAGGACAGGGAGGAGGATAATGGACTCACCATTATGAATGTAAAATTAGAATAATATAAATTTTAAAAAAATTAATATAAAAAAGAAAATGTATAAGGGAAGGAGGTTGGTCCTCTACAGAGAGCAGTGGACTGTATCAACCATCCCAAAGAGCAGAGAATTGTCAGTGATGGTGACTTTGATGGGTGAAGAGGCTTTCTGTGCAGGCCCAGCTTTCAAGCTATGTCACCCTGGTATAAGCTACATTTTCTGAACGTAAAACTATTTCCTCTGTCCTTTCTAAATATACAGTTGGTTTCTGAATACTGTGAATATGTCTAGTAGGGATAAAATTGTATAAATTTCAGAGTGCTTTATTTTGAGATGAGAGCTTTGTTACAGTTTATAAAAGATATTTTCCTATTTAGACCTCCAGGCTATCTTGGGACCCACAAATAAATGTGACCCTTCCCACAGTAGCTTCAATTCTTGATATTCAAAAGTTTCATAGGCTTTCAGTTGAATGTGATATGATTCAACAGGAAGAACATTTTTCTTTTTAACTTCTGACAAATTCTATCTAAGGTTTTAGACATGTAGATAAAAAAAATGGGGTAAAAACATGGGGGACATAAAAATCATGTGTGAAGTAAACATTTTCATGGTTTTTTTGTGCTATTTGTATTTGAATAAACTTGATTTTGTGTAATTCTATAAATATTATGGAATATCAGAAAAAATACATATAAAGCACCTTTACACCAAATTAAAAGAATGAAGTGATACACAAATTAATGGAATGAATATGAAAATACACATGAAAGTTCCCTTGTCAGCCAGTCTAGAAGCCAGTTATTTAAGCTAAATTAAAATAATTATTCATTTCAAATACATTCTGATTACAAATTGTAATTTAAGTTATGCTCCCATTAAGTTCTTGTGTTGAATCCCTAATACCCAATGTGAATATATTTAGAGAGAGGGCCTTTAATGCTGAGGTAATTATGAATATTTTAGGTATAAAGACAGGGTCCATACCTTAAAGTTCTTATAGGAATGGCAGAGAGGTGGCCTCCTAAGAAGTGAAAGAGACACCAGGCACAAGCATACTCAGAGGGAAGGCTTTGTGATTTCCCCTGTGAGAAGGCAGCCATCTGCAAACAAGCAGAGGGCATTAGTCTTGCCACCTCCCTGATCATGACTTCTGGCCTCCAGAAGATGTCAGCCCCACAGTCTGAGTTAATTGGTTATGGCAGCCCTAGCAGATATGCATAGACTGGATGAAATTCACTCATGACAGAAGTATGTGTGGGAAGGAAGCATAGGAGTCTTTCTGATCTCTCCCCATTCACTTCCTGATGCAAACTAGCTATCTATTTCTATACATTTATATATTTGATGCTTCATTGATCAAATTCATATCTCTAAATAATGCACCTATGCTACTATTGCTTTATTTATAAATTTTAAGCATTGTATATTTATTTTTTTACTATGATTACTAAGCAATTACACTACCTGGGGGCAGTGAACTTTATGAATGAACTAAAAGAACAAACTGTGGGAAGGAGCTATGCGAATGAAATATGGGAAAGAACTGTGGGAATATTTCTCATAGACTTACAAATAATTTTTCTGATATTATTGTTGTGAAATTCAAAATTCCTTAATCTTACAACACTTAAGCAATGTGACTAGGAGGTCTCCTCTGCCTTGGTGTACCTTTGGCTTTAATAGCACAGATAACCAATACTGACAAGCAATGTTTAGAGATGTCAGCCAGTCTTAAGCTATGCTCATTGCCCATTTTCCACAGTGACCTGATTAGACTCAGAGCAAGGATACATACATAAGAAGTGCTGAACCTAACATGGAAGACAAGGTCATAACTAAGGTCCCATAGACCTGCCTGGGATTGCATTTGTAATCAGTGTATGTATGTTCTGGATCAACAGGGTCCAGCAGGTCACACCACTAAATCCCTTCCTCTAAAAAATGTTTAAGGATTATTCATGGTTGAAAGTTCCTTACACTCTGCCTATACAATGCGCTACTTGTTCACATATTATTGGTCTTTGTTTAACAAAAGTGCCAATGAATATCTGTGTGCAGAAGAAGCCACAGCTGAAGTGCGATCAGAGCAGCAAACAGCAGATGTAGTTAACTATGGCTTAAACTAAACTTCTCTTCAGTTTCCTTCTTCCTCAGGCTGCTGATAGAGGCAGCTAGCTCACTCCAGGATAGGAGTTAGTTCAATTTCTCAGGCTCTGCTCCTAAGAAGAGGGTTTTTGTTTGTTTGTTTGTTTGTTTGTTTGTTTGTTTCTACTTCTGGATAAGGAAATTCCAAGATCTAGTCTTCTAAATTCAGGGATGTGCCCCTCAAATAGGGCATTTGGTGACTGTGTGAGGATACCACTACCAATCTTTCTGTTCTCCCAACTCTTACTTAATGCTTGTATCATTATTATGAGTTCTTCTATTAATGCATTCTGCAGGAGTGCATGCTATGACAGTTCTTTGTTCATTACTACAGAACTAAAGGCATGACGTGTTTCAGTCTCCACTGTATCTTCTGTGCCTGTTTGACTTATCATATCTGATAGCTACGCCACTTTGAATATCATAGTTCAGTTCAGTCTCTTGTGGATTTCCTTTTACAGTTTTATTCTGGAATATGAAAACTCATGAGCACTGTCTACCTTAGAAAGAAACTTTAAATCATGGAAGTCTCTTAAGGAATTAGAACATGGAAAAGGAGTCAGGAAGCACAGCAAAGTTCCTAGCCAGCCTCCAGAGGTATTAGTCTGGGAGTACAGGTTAAAGTTGTCAAGGTAATCAAGGAAGCCAAGAAGGAGTCACTTCATCAAAAGACTCTAAAAGTCAGCAGAGAACTCAATGAACTGTAACAATAAGGACTGTTATATTGTTTTAATTTTAGTCTGAAGGTCATTATCTAGCCATCATATAGTCATTTTTATCTTTGAGGGATACTTTCAAAATCTCTCAGTGAATATCTGAAACTACAGAGTTATAGAAGTTTTCTTATATTTCTGGATACCTAAAGTAAAGCTTAATTTATACAAGACACAATTATTAAGAATAAATCAAATAATCATAACATTTTCTATAATAAGTATTATACGAATGTGATCTCCAAGACAATTTGAAAATATTCTGGATGACCATTGATCATGGGTTACTGAATCTACATAAATCAAAGCTGTGGCTAATGTTGGAGAGGTTTCTGTATTATTTCTCCCTACATCATTTTAAACTAAAATTCCCTATGCCATTCCTCACTATTCAAGAGCTCTTTAGAAGAAACGACTATGCTTTTTTTTTTAATTTCCTCAAAAAATTTATTTTCCTCAGTTCCCAGCATGCTTCTTTCCATACTTCAGAAGACAATTGAATTTATTGTGAATATCTTTTGAAAGTTGAATGAATATATTTAGCACAGGCTACTGTGCCCCATTATTTATCTTGTTGTTTTTCCTTGCCTCTCTAACCAGATTATAAGCAAGTTCAAGCAGAGAATTTAATGCCTTGCACAAACAGATTCTCAACTTCTTTATGAAGATAATAGGCCTTTAGGGGTTTATTGGTGCCTTTAAAATATAAATTGACACTGAACATATGAAGGTTTTTTTTTTCCTTCTGGATGAAATCTATGTGGTTTATATTGAGGGCACCAAAACCAATTTCACTCGAAATAATAAAGAAATATAAAGAACAAATGGAAAATGCATTTGCATGGCTCAAATGCTCATTCATCAGTGAGTTGAAAGGATGTGATTTTCTTGTCAGATGACATGTCATAAAAATAAAACGGTGGCAATGCTGACACTTTATATTTTGAGTAAACGCTATAGCATGAACCCAATTTCTGTTTGAATATCCCACATATGCAACCACTCCTTTACAGATGGCCCCTATGGCTGTTTTAGAGCAGCCCTAGAGTTTAACCCATTGAAAACCAGCTTCTTGGAATAGTTGTATCTTTGATTCTGTCATTTAGAGATTAAAGTATTATACAAGCCTTGATTTTTTTTTCTCAAGAACAAATTAGATTTATCACAACACTTGCCAAGTATCTGGGAACACTGTGGAAGAGGGGATGGAAAGACTGTAAGAGCCACACGGTGGGAAGAAGTATCCTGAGGCATTGTCCCCTCCACAGAGACTGACTAACGCATTCATCATCCCATAGTGAACACCAGTGACCCCACTGAGGAAGGCCTTCAGTGAATAGGGTTCGAGTAGAGGCGATATGACCAACGTGTGATATGTTCACACAGTAAAGTTTGTAATGAATACATTTGTAAAAAGAATGGAAATATTGTACACTAATGCACTTATTTGTACAGACCTATAACTTAGTATTAAACTTTCCATGACCTTCAAAACTCATTTTTCTTTAGTATTTCTGGGAAAGAAGGACACACTCACTTTTGGCTTGCCACATGGTAACGATGGCTTTCTGTGAGGGTTTCTCAGATATTTTCAAGTCTTATGGTGTTGGCAAATTTCTTTAAAAGAAAGTATAGAAACTCAGTTTAGTCAGCTCACAACTTCCCCATACAAACTCTTCTATAAGTGTACATTCTACCACCATTCAAGGCTGTCCTGTCTTATGAAACTTCATTTTTGACTATGAAATGTTGGAAGTTACAGAATCTAGGAAACACTAAAAAGGTGATGGCAATTGAAAACCAGGGATGAAGTTGAGATACAAACATGGATAACACTCACCACCTTCAGGAAGTGACTTTTCTTCTAACCTCTATGTTACAATGGCCATCTCCCTCTTAGCCTGAAACTATGGAAACATTTATTAGCCTAGATTAATAACTCTTTTGTCCATTGTAAATTTCTGAGACAAAATACCTATGAGCAATTTATAGCTCAAATCTCAAGTTTTTAGTTCTGTAATAGAAGGAACAGGATAGGGCTGTAGACTTTTTAATAGAACTATCCAGGATGAAATTTCACTCTGGAAGTGCTGATCTAACCAATGTGTCCTGGTCAGTGTGAACACATTTCTCTTTATTTATTCTAGTTACTTGAGAGACACTCACATATACATATGCACACTTTTCCCAACAACAAATGCCAAATCTCAAAGACAGTAAATTATAGCTACAGATGATATAGGATACGTTCTCTACATATAGTGAAGGTCATTTTCCAAGGAGACAAAGCTTCAAGTATTTTTTTAAAAGGAGAATTTTATAAATGGTTCACTTTTTGCTTATTATGCTGCTCTCCTTAAACAATATGGTGAGCTTTACAGGTGCACAAAAAGTGAAGCCCAGTGCTGTAGTTTGTTCTCAGAGATCATGGCCATCTGGCTTGTGATGGCTACCCTCTGGGCAAACAAAGAAGTCCAAAACTTAATGACTACTTGTGAATACTTTGACCAGGACCTCACCCTCAGGCACAGCTCCCCAACCAGACACAGAGGCCTTAATTACCTGCAGCAGACAGCTTCAGGTTGGCTGAGATGAACTTCCAGACCAGGCACAGTTATGGAGGAAGGGATATTATTTATTGAAGCTTACAGATCCAGGGGAAGTTCCATAAAGGCAGGAGAAGCGCCCTGCTCTTCACAGGACCAAGCAGAGAGAGACAAAGCCAACCAGCCACCACAGCACACAGAGAAAAAAAAAAAAAAACAGCCAAAAGGTCACACAGCACACTTCAGGAACTCCTGCTAGGCACATTTGCATATCTTTACAATGGAATCTCAAACCCACACCATTAACACCTTAAGACTGGGCCCCCAGTGACCTTGCCTCTAGCAAGGTGATTGCAGATGCAAACTATAACTAATAAAACACTGAATATATTGGGGGACATATATTCAAACTACCACATTACCCCACAATGAACACCAATAACACTATTGAAGAGGGCCTGCAGGGAAATAAGACTGGGGTATGGGTCATACTACAACCTATGTTAAAAAATAACTATTAATAAAAAAGTCATCAGCCAAAATAGAATGCTTTTAACAATAATGAAAAATGCAGAAGCTTCCTTGATTTATTATTTTATAAGGGGAAAATAATGAAGAATTATAGTCAACTGCTGAGGCAACTTCCACACACCCTGTGTGTGTGTGTGTGTGTGTGTGTGTGTGTGTGTGTGTGTTTGTGTAGGACCTTTGCAACTTTTAGAAAGAAAGAACATAAGTGAAAATGTTCTTTATCAGTTAGTCTAAATTATATTCATTCTCAAAATAACAGTATTGGTTTTATAAAACATAAAAGTTTTAACTCCCAAGCCTTAGTTCACTAGTTACAGATAGATCGACTTGAATGGAAAGATACAAACTAAAAATACAAACTGATCTTCCCCTTTCCCCATGGATCATCTTTCACTTTGAATTTATGTATAATTAGGCACTGCTATAAAAAGAAAAGAAATGAAGCATATGTTTTTATGCTGTTGGGAAATCCAAGCTATATGGAAGATCTATAAATATTGGAAAATTGAGAACATAAGTAAGCATGTAGCACAAAGTCAGTGTAACCACAATAATACAGTAAGAGAACAAGCATTTTGGCTTCCTAGGGGTAAGAATATACAGAAACATAACAAAGATGAAGATGTGAGTGATATATTTAAAATGCATAGATCCTATGTGTACAGATTGATGAAGAGGGCACAAATTTTAAGTGAACTGCTTGAAAAATTTTGAGAAATGTGGGTGGCCAAAAGCCAGTATAATAATAAAAATGCATGCACACCCTGCCACCAAAAAAAGTCCAGGCAGGATAGCTCATGCCTTTAATCTCAGCATTGGGGAAGCTGAGGTAGGAGAATCACTGTAAATTCAAGACCAGCCTGGAACTACAGAGTGAGATCCAGGTCAGCCTGGGCTAGAGTGAGACCCTACCTAGAAAACAACAACAACCAAAAAATCATTTCCCAGTGAATTTCTCTTTACCACTTGCCAACTATTCATGCTTTCACAGGTCAGGTTGGAGTGAATTTCATTATTATACCTTAAATGCATGAGGCATTGATCTGAGCTCAAATTTAGCTTTATACATGCAAAGTACTTGTCCATGATCAAGTTACATAAAGTCTTTGCCTTCTTTTATTCTAACAAGTCCAACAATATGTTTATATGACAGGATTTGTGAAGATTATTAAGTTACACATGTAAGCTATTGGAAATGTGTTTGGCAGGTGATGAGCAAATTATTTAGACTAATAAACAAAAGGCTCAAAATAGAAACATTAAGTGTTTGATGTATGGCACTGTGAATGTGTGCTTTCTTGGAAGTGGAGAAGTGGAACATGTTGGGGCATGCACAGAATCTCATTATAAGCACAAGAAATAAAGTATATGCTGTACATTGTCCTTAGTGATTTGCATAGCTGCACTCATCTAAATCCCCCCAAGACTATTCCACAGCATGGGTGTTACTACTGTTATTATCATCCTAGAGGTAATCATTCCTTTAAAGACTCAGAAAGACTGGGCACATTGCCCAAGGTTACAATGTGTCACAAGGCTAAGCTATGACTTGACCCTGAACAATCTGATGTTAAGAGTCTTTGGTAATGTACTTTGAGCCTCTACTCAATTTAAAACAGCTACCTAAAAGCTGAGAAAGCACATTCTCCATGGTATAAGTGAACAATACCCCAGTAAACCAGGAAATTGGATGATCATTCAACTAGTGGAGTTTCAAGAACCTGAAAAGCTTTTGTACAGACATACATACCATAAACAGACAGAGAATGGGAGAAAATCTTCACTAGCTCTATCACTGACTGAGGCCTAATATCTAGAATCTACAAAGAACTCAAAAAACTAAACAATAAAAAAATGAAACAATTTGGTCTGGAGTGATGGCTAGTGGTTAAGGCATTTGCCTGCAAAGCCTAAGGACCCAGATTTGATTCCCCAGTACTCATGTAAGCCAGATGCATAAGTTGGCACATGTGTCTGTGTTTGCAGTGGCTAGAGGCCCTGGCATGCCCATTTTTTTCTATGTGCTTCTCTCTCTGATAAATAAATAAAATTAAATATTTTTAAAAATTGTTATAAAAACAAACAATTCACTCAAAAATGGGGCAGAAAATGGAATAGAGAGTTCTCAAAGGAAGAAATAGAAATGACTAATACTCAAGAAAATGTTCAACATCTTTAACCATCAATAAATGCAAATTAAAACAACAATGAGATTCAACCTTACTCCAGAAAGCATGGCAATCATTAAAAAAATCAAATGACAGTCAATGTTGGTGAGGAAATGGGGAAGGAGGAACTCTCATTCACTGCTGACGGGAGTGCAGACTTGGACAACCACTATGGAAATCCATATGACAGCCCCTGAAAAAAGATGAAAATAGAGCTAACAGCTGATCCAGCTACCCCTCTACTGGGCATCTACCCTATAGGCTCCAATCTTCATTGAAGAGATACTTGTTCAATTATGTTTACAGATGCTCAATTCATAATAGCTAAGAGTTGGAATCAACCCAGATGCCCATCATTATACAAATACCTATACACAATGTAATCTATGAGGTCCCCAAAATAAGACAGGCTTCTGTCAAAGCACTTGATTACCTGCTTGAAGTAAAAGGTAAGGCCCTATTGCTGAAGACACCACATGCTGCTGGCCCAGAACATCACCAGATCCATCTGTAATCTGGAAAGAAGTCAGTTCCCAGATGGTTCACCCATACAGAGCTGGGAAATGCTTATGATCTGCTGGGGGAAATATCCAACAATGTTGTGAGCAATCAGGGCACATGGCTATATGCAAACAACCAGCCTGATAAGATATACAAACCTATTCTATAGTGGCACCCAGCCTAGTTGGGTAACCATTGGCTCTCTTGGCCAAGAGATCTGCTCAATGGAAAGGATTCCAAAGCTGGTACCAGAAATGAAGTCAGAATCCTATGGAGACCAAGATTATGGACTACAGTGAGAAGCTCACATTAGTCTTTGGCCAAAACAGATGCTACACAAAATCTCTCTAAACAATGTTTATCCCTTTTAACTTGTGCTGACCTCACTCTCTATTGGAGAACCTGTTTTTCTCTTTTTCAGAAAGCAATAAGAACTGAGGACAACTGAAATCTATGAATAAGACAGGAAAAGAGAGCTGACTCTCTGTTAGGAGATGGACAACCCCTCACACATCAGCTAAGGCCCAGGTGAAACCACAGAGGAATTGGGCAGATGAACAATAGTTCAGCTTCCATGGCAAGCTTGACAACCTGCACCAGGGTGATGGGAGACATATACTGAAGATACTCAAAGCACACCAAAGCAGAAATCCAGAAGCTGCTGGGAGGTCAACACTAAAGTAGTCTTAAAACACACCCACCTAGACTCAGGGAATTTTGCAGAATAGGGGGCAGAAAGAGTATATGTACCATAGGGTGGAAAGAAATATCCAGAAACATTACACTCTCCCTTCCCCCACAAAGACTGACTGCTACTCACAACTCATAACCCACAACCTCATGGTGAATACCAACAATCGCACTGACCCACTGAGGAGGGCCCTCAGTGTAATAAGGGCAAGGAGGAGGGAAATAATGGATCTAACACATGATATGTCCATACAGATTTTCTACTTAATAAAAAAGAACTACATTCTCTTTAACATTGTTTATCTGTGGACTGGAGAGATGGCTCAGTGCTTATGTGCACTTCCTGTCCAAGCATGAAGGTCTTAAGGGGCATGTGACCAGCAGGATTCAAATCTTCAGATCCTAAACAGACAGATGGGTGTGAGCCACCTATGACCTATAACCCCATCCAAAACTGAGCAGGGTAGCCAGGATGGCAGAATTGTCAGGGTCCTTCAAGTTCCCTTATCAGTAAAGACACTCTGGACTCTAAGCAAAGCAGAAGAGCAATGATGCAGGATTCCCAAAGTCAACTTCTGGCCAACATAGTTGAGTGCAACTCCCTCTGCAACAGAGAGGCATATGGAGTGCCACATGACACACAAACACACACACACACACACACACACACACACACACACAGAAAACAAACACCCACACATAAAGTAAACAAACAAAAATATATTAAAAAGGAGCTGGGCATGGTGGTGTACACCTTTAATCCCAGCTCTCAGAAGGCAGAGGTAGGAAGATTGGCATGAGTTTGAGCACAGCCTGAGACTATATAGTGAATTCCAGCTCAGCCTATGCTAGAAAAACCTTGAAAAAAACTACCCTGAAAAACCATCTTCCCCCCAAAAAATAGATATATGAATGTTTATCTAATTACACTACCTATGACTTTATGATAAGCGTAAAGCCATTGATTTACCTACATTAGTTTTTTTTTTTTTTTTAATTTATGGGTGTTTCAGCCAGTAGATTAAGATGAATATCAGAATTAATTAAAGTTACTAACCATCACCAATTAAGATGCTCCCTTAGGATATAAACATTTTCCTTTGGAATTTTAGGCATTTGATTGACTCCTAAAAAAAGTTAAGCTATTACTAGTTTTAATTTATTTGACACTGTATGATTTACTTGAAAAATCTCAAATTATTCCTATTTGCTCCATTTTTCATAAATGAATTCTTATTCTGATAGTCCATCAGTTAATGGCTCAAAGAATAAATATTCTGAAATTTTACAATTTAAAAACTGAGAAGAATCATAGAAGCCATTTCTCTCTTTTGGCAGAGTCCTATGGAAGAATGAACAAAAATGGCTAAGGAAAGTCTGACTTTATTAAAAATAAAAATGCAAGACATTACTGGGATTAGGTCCTAGCATGATAATACTTTTACTTATGCTGATATGATCTATATGTATATATAACTATATGTATATATGTCTATATGTATATATAACTGAATATAATTATAGACATATTATTATTACCATTTTTTATTTTTTTCATTTATTTGAGAGAGAGAAACAAGTGGAGAGAGAGAGAGACAGACAGAGAATGCAAATGAACTCCAGATGCCTGTGCCACCTTATGCATCTGGCTTACATGGGTCCTGGGAAATTGAACCTGAGTCTCTTGGCTCATAGGCAAGTACTTTAACTGCTAATCCATCTCTCCAGCCCAAAGATATCATTTTATACTGTCTTTAGTATAAGACTATAGGCAAACACAACAGTTATTTTGATTTTTGGGGTTTCTGGTCTTCAGCAATGTGATCCAAAGCTAAAGATTAAATGATTTATAGGAAAGATACAATACACTAATAAAATCCTGCAACAGCTGAGACCTTCAGACTCCAAATCTCATCGATCTACCCACTCAAGCTCCATGAGGATGATTGCCATCTGCACACTTTTCATATCAAACATAACTATAAATGTAGTTAGAATGTAGTGTTTAATATGTTTTATTCTACTGTGATTAGTTTTGTAAGCCTTGTTATCCAATTAAATGGTATATTAAACTTTCCAATTTCATCATGCTCCAATTTAAGGCTTTTCTCTATAGACAGATAGTTACAGGTTATGATTTGAGAGGAATTGAATGGTATAATTACCCCCTCAAAATGCTGTTTCAATTGAAATGTTGCCATTTGTTAATGTGATCAACAAACTAATAGGCCATCCATTGTCTCCCATGAGAATACAAGTATTCTAAAGGAATAGCAGACAGCCAAGGAAATTTGTGTGTCTGTGAAGGGACAGAAAGTATAAGACACACTCAGCTTGGACATTTTCCCATCAGTAGAATTGTTTCTCTATAGTCTACGGATTCTGCGTTCTTGGATTCAGTCAACAGAGGGCTCAAAATATTTGAAGAAAGAGTGTATTTATTGAACATGTGCATGATATTTTTTCTGTTGGCATTTTCTGAAAACAGCAGTATAACTATAAAGCATTTATAATACACTATGTACTAATAATCCAGAGATGATTTATAATAGATGGTAGTATTCATAGTTTATATGTAATTACTGTACAATTTTATATAAAGGACTTGAGCAGTTTTGGTACCTGAAAACAGTATTACACGGATATGAGGAAACCGCTGTGTTGTGAAACATTCCAACACCATTTCTCAGTTGAGCCCAGATGGCTTCAATAACTTTTTTACAGTTACTTATGTAATTGAGATGGGTCTCAGATCATCTAACACCTGGGCCCGTGTTGTGCAAATAACCAGGTGTTCTAAGAAATATGTTTATTGTAGGATTTGTTGATTTATATGGTTTAGATATCTTGTTGTTATAGATATTAAGTAATCAACAGTCATTTAAAGCAAGGTCATGAAGTTTCTCAGTATTTAAAATTTGTTCTTATAACAATTTTTTTCTTATAATTTTGCTTTAGCCCACAAATGCTAACTCTTACACACCACTGCCTCTGAAATAAAGATAGACTAAAGTCCCCCCGCCACACCCCTTGTCTCACATGTTTATATATATTTTTTTGCAGGACATACTTGACTAAAACTTGCTATTTAGCCCAGGCTGGCTTTGAACTTGTGGTCTTCATGCTTTAATTTAGTGAGTGCTGGGGTTACAGGGATATGTTCCATGCCCATGTGCTGATTTTCCTGTACACATAATTGTAGTCATATATTTCAATTCCCAAATACATGTCTGCATATTAAATGAGATTTTTGGAAGGAAAGTCAGAAATGAAGAAGGAAAACAGCTGTTTTAGCACAAGTAGTCAAACATGAAAAAAATAAGAGAACTGGTTGTGTGGATTCTGCCATCATTTTCAGACTTGATGTAGATTGTGCTGTGCAAGGTCAGGTGGGCATAGTGACCTAACTATAACACATCCACATTTAGCACTCAGTGCAATTTGTTCTCTGTTTATTTGCATCACAGGCTTTGCTCAGTTTAATCTAGAAGTTTACATTGTTACTTTGTCCCAGGTTTTCTTATTCAAACCTGACTTTTGAACAGTTTGGCTTTACCCTTTGTGTCATTTTCTCCTAGCTTTATCTTCATCCAATTTGAATTGTTGAATTCCTATTTTAATTCTAATTCCTTACCTGATCACCTTAACATCAAAACTTTAGAGCAAGTTTGGAAGAAAATTGTTTTTACCCAAGGTCTTTAGTATGAAGATCATTTCCTGACTTAAGAATGCAGTTAAGGTATATAGAGCATTTCAGAAGCAGCATAAAAACATTATAAAAAAATTACAAATCATAGGATAGAAATCGAAGGGGCTGGCTGGGATCTGTGGAAGATGGCTGATACCTAATAGACATGTGGGGAAAGTGGTGACCAGGAAGGAGTGATGTCTTTGCCCGTTTCTGCTGCTATAAAGAAAAAATGCTTGAGACGAGATGATTTATAAACCATGTACCTGGACATTTTAGGTGAACATATGTGTTCAAAAGTTAGTAATTAGGTAAACAGAAACTGAGCAGAGGAACAAATGGCTACTCCAAGAAGGAGAGGGGTGAGGGACAAGAGCACTGTTATCACAAGATTTCAGTGAGGCTAGGAAAAACATCTGAGGCATATGTTTTGTGTTTTCAAGACTCTTCCATGGATTTCATGAAGTCTTTCAGGCTCTGATTATCCTCATACTCCTATGAAAGCCATTCAGAAAAAAGATCCCACTTTTAAGTTCATAATTAAAACTTCCCCATTTCAACTTGCTGGATGTCAATCCTTCTGCAATGTGCACATGTATACATTTGGACTGTAACATCAAGGGAGTGTAGGCCCTATTTCAGTGGATTCATCCTAATGCAAGGAAGACCCAAGTGTGGCTGGAGTTCAGTCCTGTAACTATAGAAACATCAAATGGAAGGGTGAGTCAGAGGTTGCATTGCTTATGAGGAAAAGCAACTGGGAGAATTCACTGGAGTCGTCCAAACAAGATGTTTCATGACTTGTAGTGTAAAGAAAAGAACAATATTGTGGAATGGTGCAGAGAAGAGGAGAGAAAGTGATGTGGAAGCCCCTGAGAGTGCAGTAAAAGGAAGGGACTCTAGTTATTGCTTTTGACCATGAACCTCAATACTTTGAGATGTGACAGGGTAAAGGCCAAGAGTTGGAATGTCTGTATTATTGAACAAATGAAAAATTTGCAATATATTTAAAGTATCATGGAAGTCGCTATGAAGAAATATAACATTCAATTAGTATATTATTAATTAGTATATTATTAATTATGCACCACTGTTTTATTAGACTAGTTTCTAAATTTTTAAAAATTCATTTTCAAGGGAAGAAAGAGAGAGAGAGTGGGAGAAAGAGAGAGAGAGAGAGGGGGAAAGAGGACTTCTAGCTACTGCAAACAAACTCCAGATACTCGTACTACTTTGCACATCTGGCTTTATGTGGGTACTGGGGAAACAAACCTTGGTCATTAGGCTTTGCTGGAAAGTGCCTCAACTGCTGGGTCATCTTTCCAGCCCCTTATTTTTACTTTATTTATGTAAAAATCTAACATCTTATTTTATTTTGTTTTATTTATTTATTTGAGAGAACACGAGAGAAAGAGTCAGAGAGAGAATGGGCTGCAGGGCCTCCAGCAAACGAACTCCAGACACATGTGCCACCTCATTTATTTGGCTTACGTGGGTCCTGAGGAAACGAACCGAGGTCCTTTGGCTTTGCAGGCAAACACCTTAACTGCTAAGCCATTTCTCCAGCCTACAATCTAACATCTTAAAACAATAACAAAACGAAAATGCTTATTTCTATTTGATTTGTCAAGTTATGAAAATCAAACAGTGGTGAAATTAAGCAGATATTTTTAAAAAGGAGATGTTTATAGACCCTACAAAATGGATACCAAAACATCAGTGCCCCTTAATTTTTCCTCCATGTCTTTAGCTACTAAATCCATGTTTCTCACTTATGATCACTGTGAAGAATCTCATGTGCAGTACTGTTGATATAGTAAATTTTATTATAATTTTTCATTTATTTATCTCATATGTGTGTATGTATGTGCCTGCCTGTGTGTGCTTCGTGACAGTGTTGTATCTATTCCAAGCTGGCCTAGAACTTCTTATATAGTGGATGGTGATCTTGAACTTCTGATCCCCGCCTCCATCTGGAGTGCTGGAATTATTGGAAAGCACCGCCATGACCTTCATGCTGTGCTGGGGATCTAACCCAGGACCTACCAACTGAGCTACATCCCAAGCCCATTATACTTTTGATAAAATCTATAGTACAGGGCATGGTTGAAGGCCCCCGGGCTACTGGAGGTTTAGGCACACCGGAACTGTCAGGCATGACTAAGGGCCCCGGCCCAGAAGATGCAGTGAGCCTAAACCCGGACAATAACAAGACTGGCAGGAGTGAGGCCACTCCCTCTCCCCAGCCCAGACTTAGGTTTCGCCTTCCCCAGAGACTTGTGACCTTTGTCCACTTACCTCACTATATATTAATGAGGTATCAGCCATCAGCCTTCTCACAGCCAATCACCCTACACCCCTTCCCTATACCTTTCCCCGTTATTACTTAGACCATGTAACGCTTCCCCCCGCCCAAAGTCCCTACATGCTAATTAGGCATCTGTGGGGCCTCTGTACTAACCAATCTCCTTATGACCCACACCGCTTCCCGCTCTTTCACAAATGCTTATAAACCCATCCCCCTGGCAATAAACGAGCTGTCCTCTGACGCTGTCTCCCGAGTGATTCTTCCGGTCACATTCACGTCCACTCAAGACCCTGCCCCAACAGATGCCTGGACATCTCCAGGGAACCGCGGCCACCAGGACCCCAGGAACCACAATATAGAATTTCTTCAATTTTCAATATGCATATGAAATATATTCATAGTTTTATTTATATTTATTCACAATCCAGCCACAGAAGACGACTGTTCTTCAGTGACGGTAAAAACCTCAAATTTTAAAAATGAATATTTTTAAAGAAACTGCAGTCTAACATGCTACATTGCTACAATTACAATGTACATATGTGGAGTCAGTTTTTAACTGAGGAGTTTTTGCCTTATGCAAACATTGCATAAATCCACTAGACAGCAGACCATTCCACAGGGAAAATATAGAACAATTTAAAACACAATAATTTAAAATAATGGATACTGAAAGAGCAAAGCATGAAAAAATAGTTTTTCTTTTCAAAAATATTGCTACTGAATTTACAAGGACAGGATAACCCCACAGGAAGAATCAAAAAACCTGAACTTTAATAAGGAGAAAATTCCTGTCAGGTGTTAAACAAAAGTTGTCTAACTGTGTGTAACCTAACCCATCTTGAATGTGTCATTTAGAACAAAAGATAGATGGATCCAAAGGGAACAGGAGCACTATAATTAGAATATATATATTCTCTCTCTATATATAATCTCTCTATATAGCTATATCTATATATTATCTCTATATATCCATCCATCTATCTATATCTTTATCATCCGTCCATCTATCTATCTATCACACCTATCTATGGAGAGAGAAGAGAATATTCATGAATGGAAGCTGGTCACAGACTCTCCTGAGTTGAGTGATAGGACTGAAACTGAATTATGAACTCTTAACAAAATTCTTGGTTTCTTCATTCCCTTTTGAATTTTTGCTGTCTTTTGTGGTTGTAAATTTTGTTTTCTTTTTTCCTATTACAACTCAAATCAAGTTTTCCCTCTTCTGTGAAAACCACATTGAAACTCTGTTCACATGATTTATTTTCTTAAACCAAAACATAACGATCAACTTAATCCAACTGGCTCACTGCCCCCCCCCCCAGCCCTCTGCTCCCACATTGGGGCTCAGGATAAACAGCTCTTGTGGGATTAATATTCCCACTTCTTCATATCTCTTCCTTGCCCAAATTCCTGCAGTAGTTTTCAAAAACAAATCTGATTCTTTCCTTTGATCCCAAGAGGGCACTAGTCACACATGCTCTTGGCTAGTTACCCCTTGGCACACTTGTCATTCTATCCAGGTTTAACAGGCCGGAGTAGGAAATCACACCTTCCAGAAAATACTTGCGGATACTTCGACAGCTGGTTGTGTTTCCTGAGCGATCTTTCCCTACTAGCCCATTGCAATTTACCGTATGAGAACCACACATTATGATCTTGATGAATCATAGAAAAGACACGAAGAGAAGGAAAATAACTTGCCCCAGGCATCAAATTAGCCAGAGATAGAGCCAGAGTTAACCAGGATAGCCTGATTAAAGAGAATAATTTTAGCAACCATAGTGCTTTTCCTCAGTAAAGACATGTTACTAAAGGCAAGAGTAACACAAAGCATCATTTTTACTTACAAGGTGAAAACGGCTTACATGCAAGGCTATGTGTAGGCCTACTGTTATTATCTTGAGGAATGTGTTTTTTGTTAATTTATAGATAAAATAATATAAAGCCTTCAAAAGGATGTTGTGACATCAAGACTTGCTAAAAGCAAAGTAAGGGTAATGGGATTGTTTCTATAAAATTAGAATAATATAAAATAAAAAAAGAAATGATTAAATAAATTAAAAAAGAAAAAAGGATTATAGAATGTCTCGGATATTCTCTAAGTGTTCTTGCCTTGTGGGTCTGTAGAGCTGAGGAGTGTGCAGGAATCATGCTACCCCCGTGTTAGCACACATCACTATGCTCCTACCCTACAGAATGACTATTTCCTAAGTACTGAGCATGCTTAGTTTCTTTGTCTCCTGGTTCTATCTAACAGGCTCCTCTGCATTTAACAGAACTGGAAAGCATTGGTTATTTTAGCAGCTAGGTCATAAGGATGACCTATATTTAAATGTGGCTATTTTCTTGGAAAGGTACTCTTTCTTTCTTTCTTTCTTTCTTTCTTTCTTTCTTTCTTTCTTTCTTTCTTTCTTTCTTTTCTTTTCCTTCCTTTTCCTTCCTTTTCTTTCTCTCTCTCTTTCTTTCTTTCTTTTTTCTTTTTTTCTTTCTTTCTTTTAATAATATTTATTTATTTGCAAACACACACACACACACACACACACACACACACACACACACACAGGGGCGGTGAGAGTATGCATGCCAGGGCCTCTTGCCACTGAAAATGAACTCCAGATGTATGCGCCACTTTGTGCATCTGACTTTACATGGGTACTGGGGAATAGAACCTAGGTCGGTAGACAAGCACTTTAACCACTGAGCAATTTCTCCAGCCCTTTCTTTTTTTCTTTTTCTTTCTTTTTTTTTTTTTTTCTTTCGAGGTAGGGTCTCACTCTGGTCCAGGCTGACCTGGAATTAACTATGTAGTCTCAGGGTGGCCTCGAACTCTCAGCAATCCTCCTACCTCTGCCTCCCGAGTGCTGGGATTAAAGGTGTGCGCCACCACGCCCGGCTTTCCAGCCCTTTCTTAAAGGTATTTTGCCATTCTCTCTTCAGTAGATTGTCTATTAAGAATGGATTTCTAAGCTGGGCGTGGTGGCGCACGCCTTTAATCCCAGCACTCGGGAGGCAGAGGTAGGAGGATTGCCGAGAGTTCGAGGCCACCCTGAGACTACATAGTTAATTCCAGGTCAGCCTGGACCAGAGTGAGACCCTACCTTGAAAAAAAAAAAAAAAAAAAAAAAAAAAAAGAATGGATTTCTACCACTACCTCAGATGTAGGGTTCCTCTGATCTCACAGTTGTGGGTCAAACTGCCCCCCTAAGTCAATGCTTACTAAAACTATGGGTTGTGACCCTATATGGTGTCAAATACTGAATATATGGGAGAAAAAATTGGCAAACATAAAAGGTTTCTGAATATTCAGTGGCTGGAAATTGACTAAACTCAAATGCATTATGAATCTGGGGTATTTTAGACAGTGCTCCTGGGACTGTATTATGAGACTTCACTACAGTCTTGGTTCTGAGCATTCAGCATACACATTTCACACTCTGTATTGCTGACCTGCCACACAGCTCCAACACACAACCCAGCTAGGACGGGAGACTACTATATGTGTATGCTAGCAATTACAGTGCTTTCTTCATACACACAGTTTTCTGCTCTTCCAGTAAACAGAACATCTTAATTTCAGAAAAAAAAAAAACCTTGAATAGTTTTATTCTTCAGAATTTTAAGCACAAAGTTAATGTATCTCTTGATTATATTGTGTTATACTCATGGATTTAAAATATGTTGTTTGAATTGCTAAACTGAGTTGCACAACAAAATCGTTAAGTGAATTTTGTCTTAAGGTTAGAACAAATTGTCCAACAATTTCTAAAGTCACCCTTTTGTACTATGTTTTTAAGTAAAGCAGCATTCTCAGCATTAATAAACAAAATAATAATCAATTAAAAAAAATCTTTGAAGTTCCTGTATGTCCTGCACTAGGAAATATTCAACCAAAATATAATTCCGTATGTGAAAGTAAACAAGCCATATATATATATATATATATATATATATATATATATATATATATATATATATGATTAGTATACAAATTTGTTTTAGTTTTTAATAAATGATAAAGCAATATTTCTAGAACAAATAATTATTTTAAAATAAATTTCATTAAGATTTATGATCAAGGGCTGAAGAGATGACTTAGCAGTTAAGGATCATGCCTGAGAAGCCAGAGCCCATGTAAACAAGATGCACATAGTGGTGCATGCATTTGGAGTTCATTTGCAGCATTTAGAGGACCTGATGTGCCCCTTTTTCTCTCTCTCTTTCTCTCTCTCAGTCTTTCTATCTCTCTTCCTTCTCTCTCTCAGGCTTAGTGGTGCACACCTTTAATCCTAGCACTTGGGAAACAGAGGTATGAGGATCGTGGTGAGTTTGAGGCCAGCCTGAGACTATATAATGAATTCCAGGTTAGCCTGAGCTAAAGCAAGACTATATCTCGAAATTTCTGTACCTATTATATATTTCTGTATACTTAGATTTGGGTAATTTTTTTTTTACTTAAAAGTAGTAAAGTTTAGGAAAAGGTTAAGAAGGTCTGTTCTAGCTGTCTCTTGGAAAAGACTCAAAATATTGTCAGTCCAGCTCTACTACCCATAGGGAGCGTGTGGGGCATAGGAACATTAATGCACCTGGTGTTCTAGAAAACTCTGGGAAAGCAGGATAGGCTAACCTCACTGCACATCTCTATTTCAATGTCCACACAGTGAGTGTGTTTCTTATTCCTTGGATTTTGCATGAGGCATTCAAATTCCCAACAATGAGACATATTACACTCCCTTTGAATTCTCTGGATGTGGAACCCACTGCCTTGCTTTCTCTAGGGATATTTTCCTCACATTTCTCTCTCCACAATAGATAAATCTAGAGACAATGGAGACTCATGGTTTCATAATGCATTGGGATTGTGTGTGAAGTGAAAAGTGCCTATTAATTACCAGATGTTTTTCCCTATGAAAATATTCTGAATTTGACTGTGGAGATGTTTGCACAGTTCAGTGAATATAGTGCAAACCATTGACTTGTATGCATCAAGTGGGTAAATTTTATGATTCCTGAATTGCATCTCAATAAAGCCATTCTATTTAAAAATGAAGAAAGGATGGGTTTGACAACCACAAATCTATATATCTAGCTGTAATTTCCACTAGAACTTTGGATTGGCCAGGGGTCACTGGACATGCCCATATTCATGTCTCAGTAGAATCACAAATTAAATTGCTTCCTGATACTTCCTGAATTATTATTTGACTGACATCACTATTCTAGTAACTGGGGCCTTGAAGTTTTGGGAAAGCAACTGACTTCATCTTAGTAGCTTTCAAATCAGTGCAAATCAAACAGAAAGAAAATACTTCTCAACCAATCTCTTTAGTAGTTTGTTAGGTGGTTTTGGAAAATTAAAGCTGATTAAGAAACTCATGGTGACAGTTTTGTATCAGAGACACCTGTGAGGTAATTTACATTTCACTCAAAGTCAAGGTTAACTTTTCTTTCTTTCTTTTTCTCATATGTAAATAGTATGTGTGGTATGATGTTTGTGTTTGTGGTGTGGACACGTTTATATACACCGAGGCCAGAGGAGCACTTCTTTTGTTTTTCTATTTCTCATCTGCTTCTTTCCTTGAGACAGAGTTCTTTTTTTTCTTTTTTTAATCAGATTGACTGACTAGTGACACCCACCTCCAGCGATTCTTCTGTCCCAGCTTCCCACAGGACAAAGCTTATAGGTGTGTGTGGCCATGCCCAGCTTATTAGGTGGGTACTAGGTGGTCAAGCTCAGGCCCTCTTGTGGCAATTATTCTTACCCAAAGAGCCATCTCTCAGCCCTCAAATTCATTCTTCTCTGAAGTGGCTACATCACATCTATTAGCTCTGTCAGCAAAGAACCTTGAATCTGAATAACAGGTTTCCAGTCCTTTACGATACTGCTTTTATTTCCACTGCAAAGGGTAGTGCCTAGAGCACATGATATTTTTGATTTTTTTGAGAATGCTTTAAACTGTTCCCTTAATGACTGTCCAAGTTCACCCCACCTCAATCTATAAAGGGTTTCTTTCTTACATATACTTACCAACAATTTTATAACTTCAGACTTTTTGACAATGCTAATCTATCAGTTCTGAAATGATATATCACTGTGACTCTTAATCTAAAGTTCCCTGCTGATTACTGCTCCATCCTGTATCTGCTAAAGACACAGTTATTTAGGTCTTTTACCCATGTTGTTGTTGTTGTTGTTGTTGTTTTTCCTGAGACCATGTAGCCCAGGTTGGCCTTATCAAACTTGTGGTTCTTCTGCCTTCTGAGTACAAGGATTATAACCCTAGTGTGTTTGCCAATTTTGTTAATCTCACAGGAACAAAGTAAGGCTTGACCAAATATTGGGGTCCCGTGTGGCTCAGTTAAGTAACAACACAAGTTAACTACCACAGTCTGTTTTGGCGACCAGAGCTTATGTCCGGAAATCAGGAAGCAGGATATATCTGGCCCTGTCAGTCCCGTGAGATTGCTTTATCAGTTTGGTAACTTTTGTGAGATTTTCCAAAGACGGTTTGAATTTTTGCTCTATTTCTTAAGGATGACATTGGAGTTTGGGGAAGGCATACAGAGAATCTGTAGGTCACGTTAGGGAGTGTGGACATTTTGACAGGATTGCTTCTGGTTCAAGAATGTGGATAAGCATGGGCTTCTTTTCTGATTTGAATGCTTTTTATTTCTTTTTTGTAATCAAATTCTCTGGTTAAAACATGTAATACTGTGTTGAGCAGGAATAATGAGCAGTCTTCTTTGTCCCCTTGATTCTTTGCTTTTTCTTTATTTGAAGTATACAAGTAATTAATCCTGTTTGTATAAAATACCATTGAGGATATTAAAAAGTAAAGAAATATTTAGGTCCATTCTATTTTTTTAAATTTTTAAATTATTTTATTTATTTTTGGAAAGAGACAGACAGAGAAGGAGACAGATAGAGAATGGGTGTGCCAGCAGTCTCTCAGCTGCTGTGAACGAAATCCAGATGTGTACTCCCCCTTGTGGTCAATATCAGCATTGCGCACTTGTGTCACTTTGCATCTGGCTAAACGTGGGATTTGGAGATTGGAACCGGGTTCTTAGGCTTAGCAGGCAGGTGCCTTAATCGCTAAGCCATCTCTCCAGCCCCATTCTATTTTTTTTTTGTTTGTTTGTTTGTTTGTTTTTCTAGGTAGGGTCTCACTCTAGCTCCAGCTGACCTGGAATTCACTCTGTAGTCTCAGGGTGGCCTTGAACTCACGACGATCCTCCTACCTCTGCCTCCCAAGTGCTGGGATTAAAGGCGTGTGCCACCACATCCGGCTATATTCATTCTATTTTTTTAATTATGCAAAAGCAAAAAAGGAACTGGCTTACTTAACCTATATTTATGTATATATTTTAAAGCTGATGACCCATTAGTTCAACTGCTATTGAATTCAATCAAATCACTCACAGGAATTTAGAAGTAACACATCTTTGTAATAGTTATTTAATAATATGCTTTACCTTGAATGAAAGGAAAGGTTCTAAGATAGTGTGCATTTGGGGAATAATTTACATATTTATTGTTTAATTGAATGAAAAATTGTTTTGTGTACAAGTACCCAGCATTCATAACAATATGACCAATAAAACAAACACCTGAAATTATGTATTATTTATCTGCTTCAACTAGACAAACATGAATATGTCTAAAGTCACATTTAAAAATAATATTAGGGCTGGAGAGATGGATTAGTAGTTAAGGCATTCACCTGCAAAGCCAAAGGGCATCTGTTCAGTTCCCCAGGACCCACATAAGCCAGATGCACAAGGTGGCACATGCGTCTTGAGTTGAGTTCATTTGCAGTGGCTGGAGGCCTGGTGTGCCCATTCTCTCTCTCTGTCTGCCTCTCTTTCTCTCTCAAATAAATAAAAATAAATAAATAAAAAATAAATAAATAAATAAATATAATTTTTAAATTGTATCAAGATCTTTCACACTGTCACAGCTAGGCAGCCATTATTAGTAGATGCACCAATTACTAGATGAACATTTGTTGGACAAGAGATTATGCACAGACTCAACATATCTGCAGAGATTTTTAAGTCCAAAACAAGAGAGTGTTCTTTAAAAAATGAAACCTGGGGTCCACACTGAACAATTAACACACTAGAAAATGATCAAATCCTAAGGACATAGGTTTGATTCCTTGGTACCATGTCAAACCAGCTGCACAAGGTGTCACATGTGTCTGGAGTTCGTTTGCAGTGGCTAGAGACCCTGGTATGCTGATTCTCTCCATATCTGCCTCTTTATCTCTTTCTATCTGTCTCTAATAAATAAAATCACAAAACAACTGGAAGAGTTGAAATTATTTTCATCACAACATATATAATGAGAAGCACTCAACATTATTTGAATAATTTGTATAGAGGAAAGCTTTATCTGAACCTGTAATTAGAGAATACCCAGAATATGTGATTAAATGACTGATTGGACTTTACAAAGTTAATACTAGAAAAGCCAGGGGGAAAAGAAAGGGACCTTTTCTAAATAAAATGGGCCCTACAGAATAATTTCATATGCTGTATAAACCACATTAGGAATCAGATTAAAGAAAACAAAATCAACAAACAGTAAGCCTACTAGGTAGATCTATAATATCCCTGAGAAATAATAAAATTTATATGTGAACCCCGTATGGTATATTT
Source organism: Orientallactaga sibirica (assembly GCA_036365145.1). Classification (NCBI taxonomy): domain Eukaryota; kingdom Metazoa; phylum Chordata; class Mammalia; order Rodentia; family Dipodidae; genus Orientallactaga; species Orientallactaga sibirica. Next base: position 12,104,241 of record JAEOAD010000060.1, on the reverse strand, counting down.
ATATAGATCTTCATTTTTAGGTTTGTAAATGCTTTTATGGATATGCTACAAAAATTCCCTTAGGGGCTGGAGAGATGATGATGGCTCAGTGGTTAAAGGTGAAAGCTTGCAAACCCTACAGGCCTGGGCTCAATTCTCCAGTACTCATGTAAATCCAGATTCCCAAAGTGACCCATGCTTCTGGAGTACATTGGCACCTGTAACAGCCCTGGTGTGCCTATTCTATGTCTCTCATAAATAAAAATAAATAAATAAATAAATACTCTAAAAATACACAGTGATGCATTTAAAAATGATGTGTTATGTCTACAATTATTTCCTTCTTATTTATTGATGTATGTATGTATTTTTGTATGTATTTAGAAGCACGGTCTCACTCAAGCCCAGGCTGAAAGGAAGTTTCTTCTATAGCCCTGGCTGGAATCAAACTCATGGTGGTCTTTCTATGGCAGACTCCTGTGTGCTGGGATTAAAAGCTTCACCCACCAGACCTACCATACAATTTATCTATTAAGTGTATTTAAAAAAGGGATAGCTAAAGAAATACATCAAATTAATAACAATTGTAAAAAAAAAAAAAAATCTATGGATGGCCATAACAAAGGACAAAAATACAAGCAGTTATTTTGAAGGGCTTGAAAATTTTATAATTAAAAGTCTGGAAATTAAATTAGGTTTTTTTTTGTTTGTTTTTGAACATCTAAATAATGGATATTTTGAGAAATTATTTTTTTTGTTCTGAAAGATGGATTGATTCTAGGAAGTATTATCATAATATAGCCATAGTCCCATGAAAAGCAAGGCAATCTCAAGAAATTAGAAGTACAATATGGTGACAATTTAAACCACACATTTAAATCCTTCATGTTTAAAAGTGTTTAGTAATGAATTTGTAATGTTGAATATATCATATGACTAAATCATTTAACAGAATTTGATGTGTTGCATTTATGAGTTAAGCATTTTAAAAATATATTTTATTTACTTATTGTCTTGAGAAAGGGAGAGAAAGAGAATGCCTTAAATGCTGAGCTATCTCTCCAGCCCTGGCTTAAGTACTTTAAATACCTTTTCAAAATTACCTATGCTACAAAAAAATTTAGAGAAATATAATTGATGTTGAGTGACATAAACTTTAATGTTCTTAAAGATTAACAAATTATGCATGAAACAACAACAAAGCTGCAGTTTTTAGTTAGAGTGGCTGAGCAGTGTTGGCTCAGTAAACCTGCAACTTCTGCTCAGTGCTAGGATTACTGACATGCAGCCACTTCTGTTTTTTTCTTTTTTTTTTTTTTTTTTAATGTGGGTGCTGGGGATTTCCACTCAGGTTCTTATGTTTGTGTAGCATGCATTCATTACTACCCAACTGAGCCATCTCTTCAGCCCCTAAGATAGACCAAATAGTATGATTTAGTTTGCTAATTGTAAGTGTTACAGAGAAATGTTTTCTAATTTCACAAACAACTTTATATCTATCATCATTGATAAATTTGTTTATTAATCATAACAGTGGGTGTCATTTACATATTCTGTGTCTTAGAACGTGTATTTGGGAATGCTGACAGTTTCCTTTTTATTTTAATTCTCCCAAGTTTTTTCAATGCATTATTAGATAAGATTGGATTATCTTTACAATGTAAATATAACAAGAAGCATTCTTGTCTTATTTTCATTTTCAAATTTAATATTTGTGGGATACATTATCCAATTTATGTTATTTTCTAAGCGATTCTTTTTTTTTAAAAATCTTGGCTGATATTGAATTTTATTATTTTCTTGGAATTGTTTTAGTTGACACTGCTTTTTATTTTCCTTTATTGTCTTGGTATATGGAACTGTATTCTTTCTTTTTAATTCTGGGTGTTACTTTTTTTTAAATAAACCCATTTGTTTTCAATGTATTTACACACATATACACAAGCATGCCAACTTTACTTATGGAGTTAGACAATTTTTTAATCAAGAGGTTTACATCTTTATTTATGATACACATTGTTTTGAAATTTTTCACTTTATGATCTTGTTCACAGGCTTTGGGATAAAGGATTGCTGTTTTCATAAAAGAGGACACAATAATTACATAAGAATTATGTTACTATTTCCTTAAATACTTGATTAAAAATACACATACATCTATCCAGTGTGGGACCTTTTTGTAGTAAGTTTTTAATTAGAATCAAGTTTTAAAATGAAAAGATAATATTCATTTTTTCTATCTTACCCACTTGGAATATTTTCAAAATAGAATTTGTTGATTTCATCTCAGTTTGCAAATTATTTGACATAAGGATGTTTCTTGTTTAAAATGTTTAATTTTTTAGTTATAACTTTATTTCTGATATTGGAAGTTTATATTCTGTCTCTCTTCTCTCCCTCCTCTATCTTGATTTCCCTCCTTCATGTGTTCACTAGTCTTTGTATTCTTTATAGTCACAACAGGACATTTTAGATTCAATTGATTTTTGCTTTATTTATATTGTCCCTATTTTTCTTTCCTTGGGTTTAACTTACTATTATTTTTTAACTCCTTGCAATGGATCTTTAAAATTCTAACTTTTAATTTTTTCTATTCATCTGAAGCAACAAATTTTCTTTTAATTACAGTTTTATTTGTATAAGGCTTAGATATTCTTGATTTTATTATATATAATTTACTTAAAAGTACTTTCTCAATTTTATTTTTATCTTCCTCTAATCAAGATTATATAGATGTTTTGTGTTAATTTCATGTCTAAGATTTAAGAATCATCTACTTATTTAGTATTTTTTTCCCTTAGTAAGTATATCAAACTCTCAATTGTATTCCCTGATTTCTTATGCTTAATGCCACACACTCCTCAGAACTACTGTCCTCTTCAAATAGGATCTACATGGCTGAAAAAATGCAAAAACACATTAGCTACCTGTTACTACCGATGACTTACTAGAATAGTAGGGTACACAAACCTGGGACCCTCACTTTAAGTTGGGGTGATATTGCCACAATTAATTCTCAAGAATACCTTATGGGATCAGGTAGAAGCCTGTGCACTTTGCTTTGTTTTCTACTCTGTCTGCATTCTTCATTCCTGTGGGTTCACTTGCAGTAACTTCCCCATCAGGCTGAGATTCTTGTGTTTCCATCGGAAGAGGAGCTGTAAGGGTGAGGTGGAGGCCAGCTGGCAGTCTATCATGGCGACTCCCTGGTTAACTTAGCAAGTACAACACTGATTCTCAAGTTTTTAGATAAATTAGTAATTGTAGATATTTTATGTAATTGGACAATGCATACAAGTACAAATTATTTAAGCCCATTTACCTTCATTATTATCTCATTTTTATTTATTTATTGGAGGGGAGAGAAAGATAGAGAGAGGGAGAGAATGGGCCCATCAGGGCCTCTAGCCACTACAAATGAACTCCAGATGCATGCACCATCTTATGCATTTGGCTTGCATGGATCTTGGATAATAGAACCTGGGTTATTTGCCTTTGCAGGCAAGTGCCTTAACCACTGAGCAATCTCTCCAGCCCAACTTCATTATTCTTTGGTGTTATTTTATCATACATAGGAATACTAATTAATTTTGATACTTTTACTTTTATTAGCTATTGAAGGAAACATACTGAGGCTTTCTTGAATCTCACCTAAGCTCATTTCTATCTTCTGTGAAGTCTGACACTCTTTGTTAGTATGTATTCACATAAGGTATTCTTATCATTGGATACAGTGAATACTCATTTCGATTTATTTCCTAGTTTCTTCTTTGTGATAGGAACCACAGGCGCTAGGAGTTCCAGCCATCACTTTAGGTGCGAGATGCTTTAATGTACTTAATAACTGATGTGCACTGTGGAGCTGCTATGCTTATGATGAGGATAAACTTCCCACGCTATTTCAAGGCGCCATTGCATGTCCACTAAGGCATCGGATAGTGGAGACTGTTTGGTTCTGGCTGTATCATTTCCTTTTCAAACCTTTATGTAGCTATTAATAGCAGCTTTCAGTTGAGCATTAAAACGAACTAGAAAGTTTCTTTTCACTTTACTTGACCCCACTGGTTGTGGATTTGGGAATAAAATGGTCAGAGGTGTGTCTTCACAGCAATTCATTTTGTAAAGTCATGATCATTTGTGTGAATTGGGGTTCCATCTATTTTTTTGTTAGAGAAAAAAAAAATCCCCACAGTGTTCTTTTTGCAACAGTAGCATTTTATTTCCGAGAATTTGTAAGCATCTACCCAGGGGCCATTAGGATAACCTACTTCTTTCTCAATTTACCAAAGTTGAAGAGGGCAGTAATGATTTTCCAACCCAAGAAATATGGCTGATACATTTTGGCCTCCTGGAAACTTGCTGAGCTATTTTGTAGAGGTCACCCTCCCCAGCGATCAGCTCACTCCTCCAGATGTGAAACTGCAGAACAGAGAAAGAAAAGGTGCCTTGACCCAAGTCTGCATCAGATTGCCGTCCTGTGTTTGTTACAGAGTTCAAGAAGAGTAGGAGGTTAAAACCAGCCTCATAAACATCAGTCAGCTTTCCAGAAGCCAAGGAAAGGCGAATCCCTCTGAAAGCTGTGTATTAATTGTCCAAAAGACAGATAAATATACTGGGAGTCAGTACGAGCTTCTTTTCATAGGAACTTAAAAAAATTATTTCTGAAAGTATTTCTGGAAAGGAATCGTCAATTTTACTGTGTTTTTCAATGTATCAAGTAGAGTGAAGAAACAAGGCTGGAAATGCCATTAAAAACAAATGCTCTGTAACCATCTTAACAAATAATGACTTGAACACCAGGTGCTGACAGAGTTAATAACCATTAATGTGCATGTGCTGTACTTTGAAATTCTTTTTCTGTTTTTCCAATTGTTTTGCTTCCGAATTTGATGATATGTAATTTTGATTTGAAAGGAGGAATAATCAGGTTGCTTTCTATGCCAAGTTTGTTCTTATCTGGTTGCTATGACAATCTCCTTCGACAGTTTTTTTTTTTCCTCTCTTTTGTGGAATTATCTGTTTTTGATGTTGTAAAAAGAGTTTTCTTAGGTAAGGAGTTTAATTTCTTTATGCTTAAAGGATTAAAAAATATTTTTTTAAAAAGCTTTTAGCAAAAACTTTGCATTCCAGAGTGCTGTGTCTTATTTAAGATTTTAAATAAAAGTTGATATTTCTTGTAAAAAATGATTGAAGACAAGGTTTTTATAGAATTAAATTTTCATTTCTGCCATGTTATATGCTCTAATTACACACTGTCATTACATTATGCACATAAGTTTGTTTTCTATACTTTTTTTGTCTTGTTCTTTTTTTGTCTTTTGTTCTTTTAAACAATGAAATATTTCCTCAATTTCTAACTCAATTGGAAGAGTAAGGTGTTTGCTTGTTTTTTCTTTTCCTCCCTTCCTTTCTTCCTTCCTTCCTTCCTTCCTTTCTCTCTCTCTCTCTTTCTTTCTTTCTTTCTTTCTTTCTTTCTTTCTTTTTCTTTCTTTCTTTTTTTTCTTTCAGGTAGGGTCTCAATCTTGCACAAGATAACCTGGAACTCACTATAGTCCCAGGCTGGCCTTGAACTTACAATGATTCCCCTACCTCTACTTCCTGAGTGCTGGAATTAAAGGCATGAGCCACCATGCCCAGCTGAGAAGGATAAGTTTTAAACCAGAAATACTAAATTATACACCAGATACCTACATTGCAGCTCTAATTTTGTCAGTAAAAATCAGTTTGATCTTTGAAAATCACATGCCTCTAATAAAATACAACTTCCTTTTCACCCCCATTAATCTGTTCTTCTACTTACATATATAGAGTACCAGACACAAAATGGCCTGGATATCCATGACCTCACAGTGCCTGGGACACTACCTACATAAGACCATCATAATAGGAGGAAAAGATCATGACATCAAACTGAAAATAGAGACTGATTGAGAGGGGGAGGGGATATGATGGAGAGTGAAATGTCAAAGGGGAAAGTGGGGGGAGGGAGGGAAATAACATGGGATATTGTCTACAATTAAAGAAGTTGTCAATAAAATAAAATGAAATAAAATAAAATACAACTTCCTTTTAAAAAAGAGGTTGTTAAACAATATGTGACCCCCTCAATTTTAAAACAATGCAATTCTATGTGTGATCCCTTTTCTTTGGAATATTGAAATTATCTTCTTACAAAACTTCTGAGTAATCCTTTTGTGTCTTCTGTGAAAAAAAAATCATGAAATCAGCAATTGTGTATGGAGTTCCCTTATTATAACATGCACATAAACCACATTTTTCTTGCTCAGTGAAAGTCACATGTAATTTTTCTGAGAACTGCCATGTGCATGGAAAGTCTGGGTAATTTTGTAGACTGTTTTAAATAGAAGGTGATGATTTGAAGGTGGTATAAGGAGCTAGCTCTGCACAGAGAGAGTCAATTCTATCCTCTAGGTGATTTACTGTTATATTGGCCCGTCCAAAGCTCTTGAAAGTAAGTGTGTCAGTTACCTTTAGGACTTTGGTAAAATACCCATCCTGTCTTAGTGTTTCTGTTCCACAGTGCTTGGGATATGGCTGGATAATTAACATTTAATTAGTTTCTTGGTAATGCTTGTGCTACTACTCATGGCCCTGTGCCAATACTGAAAACCATTGAGTTGGTCAGTCTATAGAGGGATTTATTTTTATTTTTACTAATAATATTGGTCTCTTCTGAAGAAAAAGTAACTGTGTAGTTGGCTTGCAAATTGGTATGTTTTAAGACTTTGGTTTCCTTCTAGA